>JAIOJX010000026.1:51277676-53777676 GCA_022376925.1 Tragulus kanchil
CTGCGGGGGGCTGCTGGCCCCCACCTGTCACCCACAGGGAGGGATGAGAGGAGCCCTCTCCTGGCTGAGCGCGATGCCTAGAGAGGCGCCCCGTCCACGGCTGGCGTGCCCGCGCCTCCCTGACCACGCGTCTCAAAGTGCGGTCTCCAGACCAGCGACACCAGCATCCTCTGGACACGTGTCAAAAGCATGCTCTCAGGCCGGCTCCAAACCTACAGAAGGAGCAGCTCTGTCTTCCAAGCCCTGCGCATGATATGACTGTGCACCGAACTTCAAGACCCAGGACGTTCTCCACTCCACTGAAGACGCCACACCGTCAGCCACCCAGCCTGTCCCTCGTTTGTCCCTACTGACTCTACGCCCGAAAGGCACTTACACCGGCAGACAGAAACACCACCCCTCTGCAGAGAGCGGGGATGAAAAAGCTGCCAGGCTTCAGCAGGCAAATCTTTCTCTTCTCCCCCATGCACTAGAAAAAAGTCTCATCGGCACCCCAACACCACACCCAGATTAACCCCGCGCCCCAGACCCAAAGCACCCTAGTCCGAGCATCTGTGCTCTTACGACACGTTTCAGAGCAACCTCTCTGCTGCCACAGAGTCAACTCTGGTCAGATCACCAGTGAGGAGCAAGAGGACCCTAAGGCCAGACAACACGGGAGTCCCTCTGGCAACTCACCCCTCCACAGACAGCTCCCCGGCGTCCTCCGAGGGCCAGACATGACACACAGCGTCACCGAGGAGATAGAACATGCATGACCTGATTTCCCCAAAGAGCCTCTGGTCCCCAGGCTGGAGTGGAAGAAGGAGATGAACCTCAGGAGGGGAGCTGGGACAGAGCGCCTGCGGCCCAGGAGAGGAAGGGAACGCACTGACCTGAGCCAGGAATTCTGAAAGGGTCAGAGGTTGCTAGGGTGTGAAAGTTAACCTGGAAGCGACACAGCGTCATGAGAGCTATTTTTACGGAGGAGACTGTAACACTCATATCAATACCTGCAAGGTCCCATAGTCACATCTTTGATGAAGCCTGAAATATTATGAATATTTCCATGGTGTCAAAGAAGAATTATGCTCATTTCATGGCGGGGAGAAGGGATCTGTTCCCTAAACCTGCAACAACCAGATTAAATCAGTTTCTACAGGAAAACAGTCTCTTAAAACACTTTGGCCAACGTTAGCACCACAGGGAACAGAAGACGTCCACTTCCAGCAGCATCCATGGCTTCTTCTCGTCTTGGATAAAGAGGACCCGTGCTTGGTTGGGACGGTTTGTACATTCGGCTTGTGGGAACTATGAGTAACCAGGAGCTCCGTCTCTCGCTCAGCAAGAACGAGAGAGCCAGCACAGAGGCGGACCAGCCCAGCTCATCTCCTCTGAGCAAGTTCCGTACCCTTCCTGGGCCTCAGAGGTGGCATCTCGGTCACGGGGTCATCACAAGACGGACTGACGAGATGCAGGTCCAGCACGCGGCGCTCTGCTGTACACAGATGCTCCACAGAGCAGCTGCATCCCGGGCTGGGGGGCCCTGCCCCACCTTTCCAGGTCCCCCGCATGCCGGGGCACAGCCTTGAACGCCCCTCTGTGCGACCTGTGGGGTGCCAGGCAGAGGTCTCCTGCTTAAGGCTGGGCCCCCATGACCTCTCCGAACCCTCAGAGAAAGTCCCATCCAGCAGCAGAGGGGCCAGCAGGGACCTTGCCCCTCCGAGCTGCTGCCTGGCCAATGCGGAGGCGTGAGAGCCGGTGAGGTCTCAACCACAGCCCGGCTGAATACGCTGGCTGGGTTCTCATCACCGTTCCGCTGCCGGCATGCTGAATTACAACGTGCAATTACTAACAGAGGCTTGACCGGCACAAGAGGAACAAGCTTTACTTAACAAGAAAGGCCGTTGGCTCATTTACCTCAACCGCATCTACCCCAGACGGGCCACGTGAAAGGAGACCCGGAGTGGGGACCCCAGGCAAGAGGCTCACCCTGGAGATCGCACATCCAGCCTCACTTCCAGGTACGGAGAACACCCAGGTGCCAGCCACACCCCTGGGGGACACCCCAGAAATCTGATCAGGTAAATCTGAAAGCAATAGGCACCGCCTCCTTAAATTTCAGAAATCAGAGGGAAAAGAAATCTCTCCAAGTCTCAAGTAAATATTTGAAAAAACACTTTTTGTTTTCTTTTCTGGTTAGGTAATGTTTCCAAACAAGACTTAAATCACATTCCCATGCCTTCAAACAGGGTCACAGACCCATTTCTGAGTTGGGACTCTTGGAGAGCTCTTTCAACTAAAATATATACAGTTCGGTCCATCATTAAGAGATTTTCCAATCCAGACCCTCTGAGAACCACTCTGAAACAAGCATGAGCCGAACACCCTTCCCTTTGACAAGTCCACTCCTTACTCCAACAGCAAAAATGCTTCAAGATGCCAGAAAACAGGAAACATTTCAGTAAACAGTGGCACAGTCAAATGCTGGAATACTACACCAATGTGAAAAATTGTTACCTTCAAAAATGTTTCATAACATGGAAACATGCTCATATTATGCCCATCAAGTAGCCTGGGAAGCCTGATTTCAATTCTGCGCATATACACGCAAAGAAATAGCCTGGCTGGAGATCCTCGAAAACAGATGATCCTCTCTGTTGGGACGAGCAATTCTTATACTATTGGCTGTGATGTGCATATACTTTAAAATGCTAAAAGCTGTACATTTTGCCACAGTGCCATCCTCACCTGCCAGGTTCACAGGCAGGCTCAGATAAGCATGTGTTCCTCATACCTGATGCTCCGGGAGCATGCTCAGGTACAGCACCAAGCTCTTTCAGTAAGAAACTTCAGCAGTTTTGGTCAGCAGGGCTCCCCCATTCAGTGTGAGAGAAGAACCCATAACCCATACCCTACACAACTGCACGAAACTGTTTCTACATACTTCTCACAGGAAAAATGCTGTCCTGCCACAATTGAGCAATCTTCTCGGTTTCCAAAATATCAATGGCGTAGACAGAAATCACAGCCGAGTCTTAAAACTGGCGCAAAGCGTGAGAACGTTTCATTATAACAAATGGCCTTAGCAGGAGTTGGTTAGCAGGAGCCATGGAAGGTGCTTGGGGGTAGGGGTGGGGGGTGGAGCGTAGACCCAGGTTCCAAAGATCCTCTGGTTCAGACCCAGCTCAGAGCTCTGTCCCATGTTCAGGAGGTCACTGACCTTCCCTCAAGCTTTGTCCTCTATAATGAAGATGGCCCACATTCTCTCACAGGCCTGCTACAGCCACACAAGGCACTTATAAATCTAAGAGCATTCTTGCCGGAAGTTCCATACAAATGAAAGGTGGTATCATTGTTAATAATAATACAAACAACAGAAGCATCTGTGAATGGTTCTTAAGTCTCATTAAATAAACCACAGCCCTGACACAACATAAGACATTCCCTTTGACAAGTCCACTCCTTACTCCAACAGCAAAATGCTTCAAGATGCCAGAAAACAAGAAACATTTCAGTACACAGTGGCACAGTCCAATGCTGGAATACTACACCAATGTGAAAAATTGTTACCTTCAAAATGTTTCATAACATGGAAACATGCTCATATTATGCCCATCAAGTAGCCTGGGAAGCCTGATTTCAATTCTGCGCATATACACGCAAAGAAATAGCCTGGCTGGAGATCCTCGAAAACAGATGATCCTCTCTGTTGGGACGAGCAATTCTTATACTATTGGCTGTGATGTGCATATACTTTAAAATGCTAAAAGCTGTACATTTTGCCACAGTGCCATCCTCACCTGCCAGGTTCACAGGCAGGCTCAGATAAGCATGTGTTCCTCATACCTGATGCTCCGGGAGCATGCTCAGGTACAGCACCAAGCTCTTTCAGTAAGAAACTTCAGCAGTTTTGGTCAGCAGGGCTCCCCCATTCAGTGTGAGAGAAGAACCCATAACCCATACCCTACACAACTGCACGAAACTGTTTCTACATACTTCTCACAGGAAAAATGCTGTCCTGCCACAATTGAGCAATCTTCTCGGTTTCCAAAATATCAATGGCGTAGACAGAAATCACAGCCGAGTCTTAAAACTGGCGCAAAGCGTGAGAACGTTTCATTATAACAAATGGCCTTAGCAGGAGTTGGTTAGCAGGAGCCATGGAAGGTGCTTGGGGGTAGGGGTGGGGGGTGGAGCGTAGACCCAGGTTCCAAAGATCCTCTGGTTCAGACCCAGCTCAGAGCTCTGTCCCATGTTCAGGAGGTCACTGACCTTCCCTCAAGCTTTGTCCTCTATAATGAAGATGGCCCACATTCTCTCACAGGCCTGCTACAGCCACACAAGGCACTTATAAATCTAAGAGCATTCTTGCCGGAAGTTCCATACAAATGAAAGGTGGTATCATTGTTAATAATAATACAAACAACAGAAGCATCTGTGAATGGTTCTTAAGTCTCATTAAATAAACCACAGCCCTGACACAACATAAGACATTCCCTTTTTTTATTTTTTTACCAGAAAAAAAAAAAAAAGTACTGCCCAAGTCCCAGGCAGGATTCATCACCGATTCTGAGTCCTCTTAAAACGACAAGGCTTCCAGCCAAGGAGCCTAAAGTCTCACTGCGAACAGGTAGACAGACCTCAAGCTACCGGAAACCCTCATCTAGAAACCGCACAAGGTTCTGGTATTTTTTCAGAAAAGAAGACTGAAACCACATCCTCATGTTAGAAAGTCTAACTGGCCTGTGGCAAGAGCCTGAGAGCCCAGAGCTCAGCCGCGTGAACGTCGCTCCCCCGGAGGTCCTTGCTCAGAGACTAGTAACTTTCTGGAGGTACCCAGTGCCCGCCCCCAGCTTTCGAAGTGTTTCATCAGACTCCTGTGGCTGCTGCCAGGAAGCCGTGGAGAGATGGGAGCAGGTGTCCTTCACTTGAGGGGCCACGGAGCCGGAGCCAGGGCCCTGGGGGGACGGATGTTTCTGCAAGCTCACCCGGCATCAGCAGCTCTGCACCGGTCCCACGGCCTCCCCCCAAGTCTTGTCGGAGGCAAACGGAGCCTCGAGAGGCCGTCTCTCGAGGAATCTGCGAGCATCTTAACTTGCTAGCGGGTCGGCAGGTGCTCTGAGAGCCAGGCTGGAGCACGGTCCAGATCCTGCCTGGAATTAGCAACTCCCCATGGAGACAGGAGGCCAACTGGCCCCGGTATGGGATGCGGTTCAAGTCCGCGGGGCTGCCAGATGCCAAGAGGACCGGCACCGCCATGTCCGCCTTCCCCGTCTAATCGGCCAGGCCGCAGAGTGAGCCATTCAGATTGCACAGCGAGGAGGCAAAGCTTCCAGCAGGCAGATGCCCACTGCGTGCAAAGGAACTGGAGCTGGGCGATGCCTACCCCATGTTCAGGAGGTCACTGACCTTCCCTCAAGCTTTGTCCTCTATAATGAAGATGGCCCACATTCTCTCACAGGCCTGCTACAGCCACACAAGGCACTTATAAATCTAAGAGCATTCTTGCCGGAAGTTCCATACAAATGAAAGGTGGTATCATTGTTAATAATAATACAAACAACAGAAGCATCTGTGAATGGTTCTTAAGTCTCATTAAATAAACCACAGCCCTGACACAACATAAGACATTCCCTTTTTTTATTTTTTTACCAGAAAAAAAAAAAAAAGTACTGCCCAAGTCCCAGGCAGGATTCATCACCGATTCTGAGTCCTCTTAAAACGACAAGGCTTCCAGCCAAGGAGCCTAAAGTCTCACTGCGAACAGGTAGACAGACCTCAAGCTACCGGAAACCCTCATCTAGAAACCGCACAAGGTTCTGGTATTTTTTCAGAAAAGAAGACTGAAACCACATCCTCATGTTAGAAAGTCTAACTGGCCTGTGGCAAGAGCCTGAGAGCCCAGAGCTCAGCCGCGTGAACGTCGCTCCCCCGGAGGTCCTTGCTCAGAGACTAGTAACTTTCTGGAGGTACCCAGTGCCCGCCCCCAGCTTTCGAAGTGTTTCATCAGACTCCTGTGGCTGCTGCCAGGAAGCCGTGGAGAGATGGGAGCAGGTGTCCTTCACTTGAGGGGCCACGGAGCCGGAGCCAGGGCCCTGGGGGGACGGATGTTTCTGCAAGCTCACCCGGCATCAGCAGCTCTGCACCGGTCCCACGGCCTCCCCCCAAGTCTTGTCGGAGGCAAACGGAGCCTCGAGAGGCCGTCTCTCGAGGAATCTGCGAGCATCTTAACTTGCTAGCGGGTCGGCAGGTGCTCTGAGAGCCAGGCTGGAGCACGGTCCAGATCCTGCCTGGAATTAGCAACTCCCCATGGAGACAGGAGGCCAACTGGCCCCGGTATGGGATGCGGTTCAAGTCCGCGGGGCTGCCAGATGCCAAGAGGACCGGCACCGCCATGTCCGCCTTCCCCGTCTAATCGGCCAGGCCGCAGAGTGAGCCATTCAGATTGCACAGCGAGGAGGCAAAGCTTCCAGCAGGCAGATGCCCACTGCGTGCAAAGGAACTGGAGCTGGGCGATGCCTAAAGCTGGGCTTCGGGCACACTCCCACCAGGCTCTGGAACGCCCTCAAGGTTCCTCAACTGTGGCCAGAGTGACTCTTGCTTGGGACAACTCTCTGTTACAGACAAACCTCCTTCAGACCTTTTACTATCACTGGCCTATGGCACTGACAGGGGGAAGTGAGAGGAAAATCCAGAAGCTGAGCTGCAGAGAAATATGAACCACGGTGATCCAGAAAACATGGGCCCCAGAGAGGCAGAACTCAGCAGCACCGCTCCTGAGATCTCGGCCTTGCCTGACATGCAGGAAGGGTGGGTGACCTCCCGGTGCCAGGCGTGTTACTGGAAGATACCAGGGAGGGCTCTTCTGATCTGATCCCGGGTTTTGATAGAAAACACTCTACAAAGCAAACCAGCCACTGCTCTGAGGCAGGAGGACCGGGACCCGATGCTGCCCGCAGCCGGGTCTGGTTCCTTCCTCGGGCTAAGTTCAGCTGCCTCCACTGGGCCCCTCGAAATAAGCAAACACACCAAAAGGGTTTGTCCTGACCCGCGTAAACACGCCAGCTAAAGCCTCGCCCCCAGCGGCAGGACTTCTCCAAAGACCTCTTCAACGTCCAGCAAGACGTTCAGCCCTGGCCTGGTAACCTGTCACGGTCTGGTGGCGCCACCCGCTCCGGCTGCCTCCGGGCTCCGACTGGGCCGGGTCAGTCAGGGAAGTGAGGGGGGAGCAGGACTCAGTCTCACGGAGTCACTTTCTCACCGGAGACTCTACAGCCCATTAGCACATTATCGCCGGCGATCCATCTTCCCTGGCAGAGCCGGCGGCGCACTCGCCCTGCCCTCGGCCTCCCTCTCCGCTCTCGCTCGGCCTTGCGGGCTGAGAAGCACCGCAGTGCCCACTCGGCGGGGCAGCCGCGTGCCACGGCCCGGCGCGTGTGTACACACGCACGCACACACACGCGCGCGCCCGCTCCCCCGCGCTTTCCAGAAGCCCCGCGGCGGCCCGGCCCTCACCTTCGATGGCGATGACGTGCTCCCGGATCTGGTTCTGCAGCACCGGCTCCTCCACGCGCTCCAGCAGCTCGTAGATGGAGTAGATGTTGGGGTGGACCGACTCGAAGCGCTGGATCTCGGCCCGGATGGCAGCCGAGTTGGCCAGCTGCTGCTGGTAGTTCATGGTGCAGGCGCCGCGCCCGGAGCCGCGCGCCCCCCGCCGCCGCCGCCGCCCCGCGCCTCGGGGCCCGCGGGCCGCCGAGCCCCGGGAGCCGCAGCCCCTGGGAGCCGGGCCCGCCGGCGGCGGGCGGAGGAGGCGCGAGAAGAAAGGAGCGGGCGGAGCAGGCGCGGGCCGGCCCGCCGACTCAGTTCATGGCCGGGACGCGCGGCCGGCGGGCGAGCAAGCGGGCCACGGCGCCCCGGGTCAGCGGGCCTCCATGGAGGCGCGCCGCCGGGCCCGGTTATAGAAAACTACTTCTAAACAGGGAGGGCTCTTCTGATCTGATCCCGGGTTTTGATAGAAAACACTCTACAAAGCAAACCAGCCACTGCTCTGAGGCAGGAGGACCGGGACCCGATGCTGCCCGCAGCCGGGTCTGGTTCCTTCCTCGGGCTAAGTTCAGCTGCCTCCACTGGGCCCCTCGAAATAAGCAAACACACCAAAAGGGTTTGTCCTGACCCGCGTAAACACGCCAGCTAAAGCCTCGCCCCCAGCGGCAGGACTTCTCCAAAGACCTCTTCAACGTCCAGCAAGACGTTCAGCCCTGGCCTGGTAACCTGTCACGGTCTGGTGGCGCCACCCGCTCCGGCTGCCTCCGGGCTCCGACTGGGCCGGGTCAGTCAGGGAAGTGAGGGGGGAGCAGGACTCAGTCTCACGGAGTCACTTTCTCACCGGAGACTCTACAGCCCATTAGCACATTATCGCCGGCGATCCATCTTCCCTGGCAGAGCCGGCGGCGCACTCGCCCTGCCCTCGGCCTCCCTCTCCGCTCTCGCTCGGCCTTGCGGGCTGAGAAGCACCGCAGTGCCCACTCGGCGGGGCAGCCGCGTGCCACGGCCCGGCGCGTGTGTACACACGCACGCACACACACGCGCCCGCTCCCCCGCGCTTTCCAGAAGCCCCGCGGCGGCCCGGCCCTCACCTTCGATGGCGATGACGTGCTCCCGGATCTGGTTCTGCAGCACCGGCTCCTCCACGCGCTCCAGCAGCTCGTAGATGGAGTAGATGTTGGGGTGGACCGACTCGAAGCGCTGGATCTCGGCCCGGATGGCAGCCGAGTTGGCCAGCTGCTGCTGGTAGTTCATGGTGCAGGCGCCGCGCCCGGAGCCGCGCGCCCCCCGCCGCCGCCGCCGCCCCGCGCCTCGGGGCCCGCGGGCCGCCGAGCCCCGGGAGCCGCAGCCCCCGGGGAGCCGGGCCCGCCGGCGGCGGGCGGAGGAGGCGCGAGAAGAAAGGAGCGGGCGGAGCAGGCGCGGGGCCGGCCCGCCGACTCAGTTCATGGCCGGGACGCGCGGCCGGCGGGCGAGCAAGCGGGCCACGGCGCCCCGGGTCAGCGGGCCTCCATGGAGCGCGCCGCGGCGGGCGCGGCAGGCCCCGGAGGACGCACAATCGGGCGCCTTCCTGCTCCGCAGTTGCCTTCAACCCCTAGGCGCAGCCCCGCGGAGCAGCCATTAAAGCCCAAGCAGCTGCCGCGCTCCGAGCGCCGGGGCCGAGGTCCGGCCCCGGGGCAGTGGCCGCGCCGCTCGGGGCGCCGGGCCGCGACGTTAGTCCGCGCGCTGCGTACTGAGCCGCCCGGCGCGCCGGGGCCCCCGCGCCAAGCCTGCCGTGCGCCGCCCGCCGAGCCGCGATCGAGCCGCAGGCGCCGTGCAAGCCGCGGAGCCCGCTCCGAGCGCCGCCAGCCGCCTGCTCGGCCAGCCCCCTCCCTGGCACGCAGGGCTCCGGCCCACGTCGGCCCCGCCCCCGCCCGCGCCCCGCCCGCGCCCCGCCCGCCCGCGCGCTCGCTGCCCGCCGCCCGCCGCCGCTGCGTCCTCCTCCGCGCTTCCAGCGCGCCGGATCCCGGGGAATTGCGCCAGGGCCCGCCCAGCGCCTGCCTCTGGGCTTCCTGGGACTTGTAGTCCGCTGCCCGTCGGCGCCCCGCCGGGACCGCGGGGAGGGGGCGCGCACGACGCCCGGGGCCGGCGCGCGGCCGGTCCCCGGGGCGAGGGGCGGGGTTCTCCGACTCGCGGGCCCGCGCGCGGCCTGGCTGCCGCCCGGGTCTCTGTGCGAGCTCTGCCGCTGCCCCGCGCGGGTCCCCGTGCTTCGGGACCCGGGAGGCGGTGCGCGACCCCTCCTGCTTTTTTGTTTGTCTCTAAGCGCCTGGCTGGAGGAGCCTCTGCCACTCGCCGGATCCCCCCAGCGCGCTTTGTTGCCTCCCCGCCTCGCACCCCCAGCTTTAAACTTTGTCTCCTTTTGCGAAAGTGACACGACCGCTTTCTCCTTAATAAACTAAATTTCTTTCCGAAGGCGAAGAGCCTCCTTAGCCGTGACGGCGCAGGCATTGGCTCTAGACGAGTGAACTTTGGGCGGGGACACGACGAGGCGCGGTGAAATACCATGGAGGCTCCCTAAGCTTCCTTTTCCTTTAAAATAAAAATTTGAGAAATGGGGTCTGAAGCCGTAGCCTGCTCTGCGTGGGTTCCCAGCCTGCGCACCAACCCCATTGCCCATGTACACTCAGCCCCCGGCAGCTCCGGGGGCCTGATGGCACTGCAGCAGTGGCCCCAGCGCGCAGAGGACTGATCGCGGAGGTTGGAGCCAAACCGGACTGTTGCAGAAGTGCTGAGCACCGGCGCCGGGTTTGTGCGCACCTACCAGTCTGGTCCCCGCCCCCCATGCATCCACGTGGCTTTGGGAAGAAATTAATGGTATTGCGATGCGATTATTCTGGACTCTCCGGGTGGATCCACTATAACCATTAGGGGCGTTATAAAAAGGAAGGCATGGGGGAAGTCAGAGAAGAAGCTATGCGGACAGATGCATTCCTGAGAGAGAGATTGGAAGATGCTAGACTTCTGACCTTGAAGATAAAAGAAAGGGGTCATGAACCAAAGAAGAACAGGTGACCTCTGGAAGATGCAAAAGGCAAGAAAATGAATTCTCCTGTATTGTTCCAGAAGCAGCCCAGTCCTATCAACTCATTTCTGACTTGGGACCTCCAGAACTACATGACAATCAATTTGTGTTGTGTACACCACTGAGCCTGTGATAATTTGTTACAGCAACGATAAGAAGTTAATACACTTGCTTATTTTTTTTTCTTAACACTTATCCCATTCTGAGACAGTACACACTTCACTTACTTTTCTTGGGTGTGTTCTATGTTCCCCACTAGAATATAAACTCTGGGAGGACCAGGATTCCTGTCTTTTTTTTTTTTTTTTTTTTCTGTTCCCTGTTCTATCTCCAGCACCTTTAAATGCCTGACACATAGTAGGGGCCCAATGAATGCTTGTCAAATTAATGACTCCCCCCATGAAATCATAATTTCCGTGAATACAAGGACCATCTCCCTTCTGTATAGTCCTGGGATATTTCTGCATAAACAGTCAATAAGCTAACAAATGAGCAGTTGTCTCTCCTATGGACAGTCATTCCCTTCTCATCATACCAAGCCTATGGTAGGTGTTCAATAAATATTAGCTGAATTTAAATGAAAGGTATGGGACAGGGCTTCCCTGGTGGTCCAGTGGGTAAGGACACCACCTTGCAGTGCAAGGGCCGCCGGTTCGATCCCTGGCCTGGGAAGATCCCATGTGCCGCGGAGCAGCTGAACCGATGTATCCAACTACCGAGCTGGAGCTCTGGAGCGCGTGCGCCCAGAACCGGTGCTCAGTGACGACAGAGGCCACCGCAATGGGAGGCCCACACGGGCCAAAGAACAAAGATGGATGAAAATGGATAAATGAAAGATCAATAGAAGTGGCCCGCCTGCTCCCCTCCCTCCCCACCCTCACCCCCAATAATAAATGAAAAATAAAAAAAAGGTATGGGACAGCCCTGGTGGTCCAATGGCTCAGACTCCATGTTCCAAAAACAGGGGGCCCGGGTTCAGTCCCTGGTCAGGAAACTAGCTCCCACGTGCCATAGGCAACTAGGAGGTCACATGCTGCCACTAAAAAGATCCCGCATGCCAAAACTAGGACCACATACAGACAAATAAATTTTTAAAAATTAAAGAAAGCCTGAGAGATCTTAAATGATTAGTTTTGTTCTAAGCCACTAAATTTGGGAGTGGCTTGTTCTACAGAAGGAGACACTTATGGAGAAGAGAAATTTGAACCTATGAACATATATGAGGATCATGATGCATACGTGAGACTATGTGGCACTTTTGACTTTTGGTGCATCATTTGTTGAACACGTGCCCTGAGTCGCAGGCCTCTCGAGAGGGACTCCAGCTCCCCTTTACCTTCGCTTGTCCTCCCAGACAGCCCTTATCTGTGCCCGCAGCTCACCTTCTGAAAGAGGTGACGGGTTTTTGGTTGCTGCCACCGCCAACACAAATGTGTTGTCCTCTCTGTAGGCTGGAAGTCTGGCACGGATCTCAGGAGGCGAAAATCAAGGTATCAGGGTCACCTTCTTTTCTGAGGATCTGCTTCTGTGCCTTTTCTGACGTCTTGAGACTGCCTGTCCTCCTTGGCTCGTGGCCTCTTCCTCCATCAGTTTCATACCCGGCAAAGGCAAGTTGAGGTGTTCTCACATCACGTAAGTCTAGCCCTCCTCCTTTGTCTCTTCCCGCTTTTCAGAATCTTTGTGATTTTTATTGATTCCCACCTGATAATCCAGGCTCACACCCCCATTTCAAGATCATATGATTGGTACCCTTAATTCCGTCTGCAACCTTAATTCCCTCTTGCCATGTAGGGGAACACATCCATAGGTTCCAGGCATTAAGATACATTCTGCCTGTAACGCATTAATAGAGCCAGTCACTGTCCGGTATGCATTTGCTGTTGACTCTTGGGGGTTGTTAAGTGTCATAGGAATTGCATTTGGCTCTACCTATGTGTAACTAGAAGGGTTTTCAAAAGAAATATTGGGTTACCAGAAATATTGGGGAAAATTGGTGGGTTACCTTGGACCCACCCACACCTCTCAGTGCCAAGTAGCCTTCGAAACGCATGACTCTTGTGTAACCTAAGTTGCCTACCACTAACAAGCTCAGAATTCCCCACAGGACCCCACGCCTCCGGAGCAAAGGGGTGGAAGACAGAAACAAAGATGAGCACAGTCTTTAAAGGCTTCATTTGTTTTGCACTTACATTTTTAAGTCATTTGCAGGATTAAAAGAATATTTTGCTAACATGCAGTGTAAACAAAATGAGCAGTAGTACCATTTAGCCCAAGGTCATTTTTAAAAGATTTTGCTGTTTATGGGATTGCTTAAACTTAATAATGAATGACACATCGCTTTTATCAAGATTTTCAAAATCCTACTGAAAATGCAAACGCTTCCCAGATGGAACCCAAGTTTTACTTCTCCAGCTGTCACTAAAGTGGGAGTGTGGTTCTTGAGGACTCTTAGACAGCGTGGGGAAACAGAAAGCTGGACTGGGTAAAGCCAGAGTTCAGGGTTGGTGGGACTAAACTGAAGCTGAGCTTCGAATGAGTTTCCACCCTTCTGGAGAGTGTCTTCGTTCTGTCCCATGGAGTCCTCACTCCTGACCTCTCTCCGTGAACCCTCCTTGCTCCTGAGGCCAGTTGTTCCTCTCCTCACAGTGCCAGTTACCTTGAGTCACCAGGAAGGAATTTGTCCCAAACCACGAGAGTCTGCTGTTGTTGTTTAGTTACTAAGTCGTGTCTGTCTCTTTGCGACCCCATAGACTGTAGCACACCAATTCCTTTGTCCTCCACCATTTCTCAGAGTTTGCTCAAACTCACGTCCATTGAGTTGTTGTTGTTATCTAACCATCTCATCCTCTCATGTCATCTCATTCTCCTTTTCCGCTCAGTCTTGCCCAGCATCAGGGGCTTTTCCAGTGAGTCGGCTCTTCACATCAGGTGGCCAAAGTATTGGAGCTTCAGCTTCAGCATCAGGCCTTCCAATGAATATTTAGAGTTGATTTCCTTTAGGACTCTTGGGGTTGTTAAGTGTCATAGGAATTGCATTTGGCTCTACCTATGTGTAACTAGAAGGGTTTTCAAAAGAAATATTGGGTTACCAGAAATATTGGGGAAAATTGGTGGGTTACCTTGGACCCACCCACACCTCTCAGTGCCAAGTAGCCTTCGAAACGCATGACTCTTGTGTAACCTAAGTTGCCTACCACTAACAAGCTCAGAATTCCCCACAGGACCCCACGCCTCCGGAGCAAAGGGGTGGAAGACAGAAACAAAGATGAGCACAGTCTTTAAAGGCTTCATTTGTTTTGCACTTACATTTTTAAGTCATTTGCAGGATTAAAAGAATATTTTGCTAACATGCAGTGTAAACAAAATGAGCAGTAGTACCATTTAGCCCAAGGTCATTTTTAAAAGATTTTGCTGTTTATGGGATTGCTTAAACTTAATAATGAATGACACATCGCTTTTATCAAGATTTTCAAAATCCTACTGAAAATGCAAACGCTTCCCAGATGGAACCCAAGTTTTACTTCTCCAGCTGTCACTAAAGTGGGAGTGTGGTTCTTGAGGACTCTTAGACAGCGTGGGGAAACAGAAAGCTGGACTGGGTAAAGCCAGAGTTCAGGGTTGGTGGGACTAAACTGAAGCTGAGCTTCGAATGAGTTTCCACCCTTCTGGAGAGTGTCTTCGTTCTGTCCCATGGAGTCCTCACTCCTGACCTCTCTCCGTGAACCCTCCTTGCTCCTGAGGCCAGTTGTTCCTCTCCTCACAGTGCCAGTTACCTTGAGTCACCAGGAAGGAATTTGTCCCAAACCACGAGAGTCTGCTGTTGTTGTTTAGTTACTAAGTCGTGTCTGTCTCTTTGCGACCCCATAGACTGTAGCACACCAATTCCTTTGTCCTCCACCATTTCTCAGAGTTTGCTCAAACTCACGTCCATTGAGTTGTTGTTGTTATCTAACCATCTCATCCTCTCATGTCATCTCATTCTCCTTTTCCGCTCAGTCTTGCCCAGCATCAGGGGCTTTTCCAGTGAGTCGGCTCTTCACATCAGGTGGCCAAAGTATTGGAGCTTCAGCTTCAGCATCAGGCCTTCCAATGAATATTTAGAGTTGATTTCCTTTAGGATTGACTGGTTTGATCTCCTTGCTGTCCAAGGGACTCTCAAGTCTTCTCCAACACCACCGTTCAAAGGCATCAATTCTTCAATGCTCAGCCTTCTTTATGGTCCAACACTCACAATTCGTACATGACTACTGGAAAAACCATAACTTGACGATATGGACATTTATTTGTAAAGTGACATCTTTACTTTTTAATATACTGTCCAGGTTTGTCATAGCTTTCTTTCCAAGAAGCAAGCATCTTTTGATTTCATGGCTGCAGTCACCATCCGCCATGATTTTGGAGTCTAAGAAAATGAAATCTGTCCCCGTCTATTTGCCACGAAGTGATGGAACCAGATGCCATGATCTTAGTTTGTTCAATGCTGAGGTTTAAACCAGCTTTTTCACGCTCCTCTTTCAGCCTCATCCAGAGGTTATTTAGTTCCTCTTCTCTTTCTGGCGTCAGCGTGGTGTCACGTGCATATCTGAGGTTGTTGATATTTCTCCCGGTGATCTTGATGCCAGCTTGGGAGTCATTCAGGGTGGCATATCACATGATGCTCTCTGCCTACAAGCAGAATAAGCAGGGTGGCACTATACAGCCTTGATGTATTCCTTTCCCAATTTGGAAGCAGTCTGTTGTTCCATGACCAGTTCTAACTGTTGCTTCTTCTCCTACATATAGCTTCTTTAATAACATAGTAATGAACAAGGTGTCACAACCAATCTACTAACAGAACTTTGAATTGTTGATAAACCTAAATAATATTTTAAGAAATTTGTAGTATTTGCGATAGGAAAATATCTGATTGCTCCCAATAACCAAGTCTCAGATGTTGCTAATACCTCTGTGATTTATTATTTACATCCATAATAGAAGAAAATACTGCATTTTAATTAAACCTTAGTGAAATTAAAGATGTAAATGCTTTCCCATGCAAGTTCACAGACCACCCCTGTTTAAGGCCAGGATAAAGTGGGCTATAAAAGTCCCAAGCCCAGAAAGAGGGTTAGGGCCTACTAAGGCAAGTGAGTCGGCTCTTCACATCAGGTGGCCAAAGTATTGGAGCTTCAGCTTCAGTCCTTTCAATACATATTCAGAGTTGATTTCCTTTAGGATTGACTGGTTTGATCTCCTTGCTGTCCAAGGGACTCTCAAGTCTTCTCCAACACCACCGTTCAAAGGCATCAATTCTTCAATGCTCAGCCTTCTTTATGGTCCAACACTCACAATTCGTACATGACTACTGGAAAAACCATAACTTGACGATATGGACGTTTATTTGTAAAGTGACATCTTTACTTTTTAATATACTGTCCAGGTTTGTCATAGCTTTTTCTCCCAAGGAGCAATCATCTTTTGATTTCATGGCTGCAGTCACCATCCGCCATGATTTTGGAGTCTAAGAAAATGAAATCTGTCCCGTCTATTTGCCACGAAGTGATGGAACCAGATGCCATGATCTTAGTTTGTTCAATGCTGAGGTTTAAACCAGCTTTTTCACGCTCCTCTTTCAGCCTCATCCAGAGGTTATTTAGTTCCTCTTCTCTTTCTGGCGTCAGCGTGGTGTCACGTGCATATCTGAGGTTGTTGATATTTCTCCCGGTGATCTTGATGCCAGCTTGGGAGTCATTCAGGGTGGCATATCACATGATGTTCTCTGCCTACAAGCAGAATAAGCAGGGTGGCACTATACAGCCTTGATGTATTCCTTTCCCAATTTGGAAGCAGTCTGTTGTTCCATGACCAGTTCTAACTGTTGCTTCTTCTCCTACATATAGCTTCTTTAATAACATAGTAATGAACAAGGTGTCACAACCAATCTACTAACAGAACTTTGAATTGTTGATAAACCTAAATAATATTTTAAGAAATTTGTAGTATTTGCGATAGGAAAATATCTGATTGCTCCCAATAACCAAGTCTCAGATGTTGCTAATACCTCTGTGATTTATTATTTACATCCATAATAGAAGAAAATACTGCATTTTAATTAAACCTTAGTGAAATTAAAGATGTAAATGCTTTCCCATGCAAGTTCACAGACCACCCCTGTTTAAGGCCAGGATAAAGTGGGCTATAAAAGTCCCAAGCCCAGAAAGAGGGTTAGGGCCTACTAAGGCAAGCCTTTTTTTTTCATTGTGGTAAAATACACATAACATAAAATTTGCCATCATAACCAATTTCAAGTGTACAATTGAGTAGTGTTAAGTATACTCACATTTTTAGATATTCAATCTTGAGAACACATTTCACCCAAAAGAGTTAAACTGAAACAATAAACCCATTTAAACAATCACTTCCCCTCCTTCTTTCCCTCCACTTCCTATAGACCACCTTTCCACCCTTTGTCTTTGAATCCCACTACTCTAGATATCTCCTTTAAGTGAGATCATGCAGTTTTTGTCTTTTCCTAACTGGTTTATTTAGCTTAGCATATTATTTTCAGTTTATCTATGTACCAACATGTGCCAGAATATCCTTTCTTTTTAAGGCAGAATAACATGCGTGCGCGCACGTGTGTGTGTATGGGGTTTCCCCCGTGGCTCAACAATGAAGAATTCACCTGCAATGTTGGAGCCACAGGAGATGCATTTTCAGTCCCTGAGTTGGGACGCTCCTGTGGAGGAGGAAATTGCAACCCACTCCAGTATTCTTGCCTGGAAATTCCCATTGGCAGAGGAGCTTGGGGGCCTACAGCCCATGGGACTGCAAAAGAGTCAGACACAACTTAGTGACTAAACAAATGCATTGCATTTTCTTTCATTTCATTTTAGGCATTCATCCATTGACTAACATTTTGGTTGCTTCCATTTTTTGGCTATTGTGAGTAATGCTGATATGAACATGAATGTGCAAGTATCTCTTGGAGAGCCTGGTTTCCATTCTTTGGGGCATATATCTAGACGTGGGGTTTAGACAAAGTAAGTCCTTTTCATGACTGTCAGAGTGAAACCCATCTCTACCAGGTTCAGTCTATTTCCAGATCAGGGGTCCGGCTCCTAAGATTCAGGCCAGAGAGAAACAGCTAGAAGTCTAGGCTGAGTCTAGTGGTTAAGAAGCTGCCTTCCAATGCAAGGGACCCAAGTTTGATCCCTGGTCAGAGAACTAAAATCCCACACATGTGGGGTAAAGCCAAAAGAAAATGAAAGAAAGAAGGAATCTAGTCTCAGATGGTCACAGAATCCACACTATGGAAAGGACCTGAGTCTCTTTCATGGACCTATAAACTGAGGCCCCTGTGGGTGAACTCACTTCCTGACCTATTTGTTAGAAATAGACCCAGGAGTGGATTGACCCCGTGAAAGTTACGAAGCCCTGAATTCATGCAGGGTGGGAATCTGCGTGGCTGAGGCTTGGGCACAGGCAGCAAGACCAGAGGGAGGTGTGAGGCCCTGGGCAGAAACTCCACTGCTCAGTGGAGGTGCCCTTCTCCTTGCCTGACAGGAGCATAACCACACAAGATCTGTGTCCCTAGAATTTTCCCACTGAGCTACTTGCTGTTTCTTTTCTTTTCCAAATAAAGATAAAAGGCAGAGAAGCCTCATTCTCCTAGCAACCTGCTCAAGCCCTCTTCTGTACGTTCTGTGTTCACGTCAGCTCCTGCGGGTGTGAGAATGCGGCACACCGAGCTTGGATGTGCAGCAGGTTTTAAAGAGGATGTTTCTAGAGGCACAAGCTAACACAACTGTGTACATCACTTCTCTTGTGTATCTGAGTGCAAAATGCATAATAATTCTGAGTGTAAGAATTTTTCGCTCATAAAATGGACAATAAATTTGCTTCTATACACTCTGCAAGCTGATTAAAAAGCTGGTTTTATACACATAGCTTTGGCTGATGAACAAATTAGACATTGAGAAATCAGATGCAAATGAGCAGTTTACAGACACTTTTGAAATTATCTAAGCTTTTCCCAGATCATATGAAAACCAAGTAACTGATTTAGGAAGGATCTGTGGATGCGTCTTCAAAGAGGCTTTCGGTAATGTTTACCAACTACATTTTTTTTTCCCCATCATGTTTGCCATATTTTTGCAAGTGTCTCTGCACTTGAGCTTTGTATTTATTTGTTTTATAGATAATTTGCTGCAGTATCTTCAGGGACTTTGTTAAACTTCAGGATTGAATATATTTGGCAAACTGTCCTTTGCTGTTCCCTCTGACTATACCCAAACCAACAGCCCTCCCCAACAAAAGGGCTGTTTTTCTGTTCTTCAATTTTCACTTGGTTTCCAAATATAGAATCAGTTTAAATATTTATCAACTGGCTGCTAAGTCCTTGGCTGGGCACCTGTCAACATCATCTTAGTTAACCTTCTAAGACACAGCAGGGCAGCTAGTGCTGTCTACCCAAGAGGCCCGAGGATCGGGAAGGAGACAGCCCAATGCTACCGCAGACTCGACACACCCAGTGTATGAAACCCAGGTATCTGAGTGTGAGCACAGGCGCCTTCCCTTTGTGGACTAACGCAGTGCACAAGGTGAGAGTTGAGACTTAAGTTTTATTTGGGGCAGTATGAGGACGTCAGTCCAGGAGACAACCTCACACTGCCTCAAAGAGGCAGCAGGGAAGAACACTATACATGTGGCATGGGTGAAGGGGGAGTATCTGCAACCAAACACATATTTTTGTGTAGAAAGTCTCTGCTGGTTTCATGAAGCTTCTTCTCGTCACAAGACACAGTTGTCGCCATGAAGAATTTTAGTGTTTTTCTAGATATGAGGAGATACAGGAATTGGGTTCATAAAATCCGTTCCTGAGACTATCTAACTCCCTGGAGACCTGTACCAGAGTAGCTTCCTGAGACCTGCCAGAGTACCTCATTGCTCCTCTCCACCCAGAACTCCCTTGGGGGAGTTGAAGGTCAGCAGCTGCAGCAGCCGGTGATTTAATCCTTGCACAGGTAGACGGCAAGCACCCAGGGCAAGTGCCAGTTTGTGGTTGACACCTTCTAGCCACAGCGAATCTTGTAACACAAGGGAACGGGATCTAGTGGTTAAGGCTCGGCACTTTCAAAGTCTTCTCCCAGGTTCAGTCCTTGATTGGGGAACTAAGATCCTGCAGACAAGGCGGTGTAGACAAATTTTTTAAAAAAATACATAAGGGAGGGCTTCCCCTGGTGGTCCAGTGGGTAAGGACACCGCCTTGCAGTGCAAGGGGCGCCAGTTCGATCCCTGGCCTGGGAAGATCCCACGTGCCGCGGAGCGGCTGGACTGATGTGTCCAATTACAGAGCCAGAGCTCTGGAGCGCATGCACCCAGAGCCAGCGCTCTGCAACGACAAACGCCACCACGATGGGAGGCCCACAGGAGCCAAAGAACAAAGACGAATGAACATAGAGAAACGAAAGACCAATAGAAGTGGCCCGCCTGCACCCCTCCCTCCTCAACCGGACCCCCGCCCAAAATAAATAAATAAATATTTAAAAAAAAAAATACATAAGGGAATGTTTCATCAGTGCGATCATAGAAACAAGCCTGTTACAAAACACAGCTAGCTCGGGGCTAGTTTTAGAGGGTCCTGCCTAGTTTTAGAGGGGCCGCTGGAAGACATTGCCTTAACATTAGACTATTTTTTTTCCTAATAAAAATACTTAAAAAAAAAATTTTTTTTTTTTTTGATCAACCACTGAGGTTTGGGGCTATTTTTAGATTTTTTTTTTTTTTTAAATTTTAGCTGCTTTTGTTGGTTTTTTATTTGTTTATTTTCATCCATCTTTATTCTTTGGCATGTGCGGGCCTCCCATCACAGTGGCCTCTCTCGCTGCAGAGCACTGGCTCTGGGTGCACACTCTCCGGAGCGCTGGCTCGTAATTGGACACACCAGTCCAGCCGTTCCATGGCATGTAGAATCTTCCCGGGCCAGGGATTGAACCTGCGTCCCTTGCACTGCAAGGCAGACTCTTTGGACCACCACTGCAAGCTCCTTACAAATTTTTTTTATCTCACTGACCTTTCTCATGCTTGAAGAAAATCTGAAAAAGTGTTTGCACGGCCACCTTCTAACAATCTGAAAGGCTCAACAGCTGACTTCTAGTAGTAACAGAGCAGGGGGAATCCTGAGACAGAGTGAGGGGGCACTTGCTCTGGACTCCGTGGAGCTACAGCTATTCTGTGGGCATCATATGGACACATAGCAAGGGAGTGGCACAGTGAATACAGAGCCTGTATTTTGAGGTCCATGGGACTGAGTGCACAGGAATGTCATGAATATGCTAACAGTATTCACCAGCCTCTGGCAGCTCATTTCTCAGTTTCACTGGTTATGCTGTACCAAGCAAGTCTCCGAAGCAGCTCTGTAAACAGCCTATTGAGCGTCACACAAAGCTGGAGAGAGCTTGGTTGGTGGCGTAGAAGGAGAGCAAGGTGTTGCCCATCAAACCAATATTCACTGAATAGTGTATGTAGATGTGAAGCCAGGCTGCCCCAGGAAGAGAAATAGGAGAGGAGAGCCAGCCCCAGTGCCTAGGCTCCATGGCAGTTCAGCTCTGCCCCGAACCTGCATCACTCATTCAGGGAAGCAGAGCTCTGGAGGAAGCTGGAAACCTTCCCCCGGCAGCACAGTGTGGTATGGGGACTGTTTTTGGCTTCTTGGCTCTGTCCAGTTGGATTCCTTCAGAAGATTACTCTGCAAAAAGTTAAGGGCAGGGAGCTTCCCTGGTGGTCCAGTGGGTAAGGACACTGCCTTGCAGTGCAAGGGGCGCTGGTTCAATCCCTGGCCTGGGAAGATCCCGCGTGCCGCGGAGTGGCTGGACCGATGTGTCCAATGACCAAGCCGGAGCTCTGGAGCACACGTGCCCAGAGCCGGTGCTCTGCGGCAAAAGAGGCCACCGTGATGGGAAGACCACACGGGCCAAAGAACAAAGATGGATGAAAAAAATAGATAAATGAAAGACCAATAGAAGTGGCCTGCCCGCCCCCCTCCCTCCCTACCCCACCCCTGCCCCCACAAAAAAACCAAAAAAAAAAAAAGAAAAGTTAACGGCAAGGAGTTGATTGGGGAAATTGGAAGCTAGTCGCCTTGCACTCCTTTCACCACTCATTTAAATTTTTATCTCACTGACCTTTCTCATGCTTGAAGAAAATCTGAAAAAGTGTTTGCACGGCCACCTTCTAACAATCTGAAAGGCTCAACAGCTGACTTCTAGTAGTAACAGAGCAGGGGGAATCCTGAGACAGAGTGAGGGGGCACTTGCTCTGGACTCCGTGGAGCTACAGCTATTCTGTGGGCATCATATGGACACATAGCAAGGGAGTGCACAGTGAATACAGAGCCTGTATTTTGAGGTCCATGGGACTGAGTGCACAGGAATGTCATGAATATGCTAACAGTATTCACCAGCCTCTGGCAGCTCATTTCTCAGTTTCACTGGTTATGCTGTACCAAGCAAGTCTCCGAAGCAGCTCTGTAAACAGCCTATTGAGCGTCACACAAAGCTGGAGAGAGCTTGGTTGGTGGCGTAGAAGGAGAGCAAGGTGTTGCCCATCAAACCAATATTCACTGAATAGTGTATGTAGATGTGAAGCCAGGCTGCCCCAGGAAGAGAAATAGGAGAGGAGAGCCAGCCCCAGTGCCTAGGCTCCATGGCAGTTCAGCTCTGCCCCGAACCTGCATCACTCATTCAGGGAAGCAGAGCTCTGGAGGAAGCTGGAAACCTTCCCCCGGCAGCACAGTGTGGTATGGGGACTGTTTTTGGCTTCTTGGCTCTGTCCAGTTGGATTCCTTCAGAAGATTACTCTGCAAAAAGTTAAGGGCAGGGAGCTTCCCTGGTGGTCCAGTGGGTAAGGACACTGCCTTGCAGTGCAAGGGGCGCTGGTTCAATCCCTGGCCTGGGAAGATCCCGCGTGCCGCGGAGTGGCTGGACCGATGTGTCCAATGACCAAGCCGGAGCTCTGGAGCACACGTGCCCAGAGCCGGTGCTCTGCGGCAAAAGAGGCCACCGTGATGGGAAGACCACACGGGCCAAAGAACAAAGATGGATGAAAAAAATAGATAAATGAAAGACCAATAGAAGTGGCCTGCCCGCCCCCCCCCCTCCCTACCCCACCCCTGCCCCCCAAAAAAACCAAAAAAGAAAAAAAAAAAGAAAAGTTAACGGCAAGGAGTTGATTTGGGAGGCAAACTTAGGAAGCTAGGATCCCAGAACCCAAGAAGGGGGATTGGGAAATAAGATAAGGAAAAGGGAGGAAACCTGCTGAGGGTGGGCTCCTGAGAAGGGTGCTGCTGTAGGCAACTGGGGCTGCCTCTCCTGGGTCTTCTAGAAGACAACACGGGGATCACACCAGCGGGGTTCTCGTCCCCGACAGGTAAGGAAGCCCAGCTGTTGGTATCGACGATTTCATTCATGAAGGGCCGTCCTCTGAGACATCAATCCCCTGACATTTTGAACCTAGCACATTCCTATGGTCAAAGAGATCTCAGGTTCCCACAAGGGAAATCCATGTGTGGGTTTGGAACCAAGTCTAGGGCGTAGGGAAGGGTACCAGCTGTGTTCCTCACATCCTTCTCTACACATTGTACGCCCCCTGCAAGGATTCTGGGAAGTGTGCGTTTCCCAGCTCAGCTCTCTTGCATGGGTTCTGTGTGTCTCTGGCTGTCAGCTGCTCGAAGAGACCACACAGCTGGCCCGTCCTCCATCCATCTCTGGGGGCTACGGGATGGAGAAGAGAGTCTCATAACTGGGGAGTGGGGATGGGGCGGCAGGAGCAGAGATGACCCTCAGCAGGTGTGGGGGCTGGGGGACTCCTCCGCCTCAGCTACCGCTTTCTTGTTGCCTGGAGCAAAGGAGTTTTTCTCCTAGGCTTCTGTTTCCTTGCTTGAAAAATGTCAGATGAATCAGAGGACCAAGGGCCAGCGCTTCTCTAACTTTAATTTACACACAAATCACCAAGCATCTTATTAAAACTGCAGGTCCTGATTTGGCCAGTCTCAGGTAAACCCTGAGATTCTGTGCTTAGAAGTTCCCGGTGAAGTCATTGCTCTCATCTGCTGAATCTCATCTTGAATAGTCAGCCTGTGGTGCAGCTGCTTCCTCAAAAAATTTCAGGTTGGAATGTGAGTGCGATGCATGAAGTCTGTGGTCTGGGACAACCTAGAGGGAGAGGGTGGGGAGGGAGGCGGGAAGCGAGTTCAGGATGCGGCAGACACCTGTAAACCGATGGTCGATTCACGTTGATGGATGGTAAAACCCGTGACAATATTGTAAAGTAATTATCCTCCAATTAGAATGAACATATTCATTTAATAAAACAATACTAAAAAAATTCTTGTTGGGCTTCTCTGGTGGCTCAGTGATGCAGATTCTGCCTGCCGATGCAGGGGGCACGGGGTTGATTCCTGATCTGGGAAGATCCCACATGTTGCAAAGCAGCTAAGCCCACGTGCCACAACTATCGAGCCTGCACCTTAGAGCCTGGCTCTGCCCCAAGAGGAGCCCCCCACAATGAGAATGTGCTGCAACAAACAGTAACTCCTGCTCACCACAGCTAGAGTAAAAGCCCAACAAAAAAAACATTTTGAACCTAGCACATTCCTATGGTCAAAGAGATCTCAGGTTCCCACAAGGAAATCCATGTGTGGGTTTGGAACCAAGTCTAGGGCGTAGGGAAGGGTACCAGCTGTGTTCCTCACATCCTTCTCTACACATTGTACGCCCCCTGCAAGGATTCTGGGAAGTGTGCGTTCCCCAGCTCAGCTCTCTTGCATGGGTTCTGTGTGTCTCTGGCTGTCAGCTGCTCGAAGAGACCACACAGCTGGCCCGTCCTCCATCCATCTCTGGGGGCTACGGGATGGAGAAGAGAGTCTCATAACTGGGGAGTGGGGATGGGGCAGCAGGAGCAGAGATGACCCTCAGCAGGTGTGGGGGCTGGGGGACTCCTCCGCCTCAGCTACCGCTTTCTTGTTGCCTGGAGCAAAGGAGTTTTTCTCCTAGGCTTCTGTTTCCTTGCTTGAAAAATGTCAGATGAATCAGAGGACCAAGGGCCAGCGCTTCTCTAACTTTAATTTACACACAAATCACCAAGCATCTTATTAAAACTGCAGGTCCTGATTTGGCCAGTCTCAGGTAAACCCTGAGATTCTGTGCTTAGAAGTTCCCGGTGAAGTCATTGCTCTCATCTGCTGAATCTCATCTTGAATAGTCAGCCTGTGGTGCAGCTGCTTCCTCAAAAAATTTCAGGTTGGAATGTGAGTGCGATGCATGAAGTCTGTGGTCTGGGACAACCTAGAGGGAGAGGGTGGGGAGGGAGGCGGGAAGCGAGTTCAGGATGCGGCAGACACCTGTAAACCGATGGTCGATTCACGTTGATGGATGGTAAAACCCGTGACAATATTGTAAAGTAATTATCCTCCAATTAGAATGAACATATTCATTTAATAAAACAATACTAAAAAAATTCTTGTTGGGCTTCTCTGGTGGCTCAGTGATGCAGATTCTGCCTGCCGATGCAGGGGGCACGGGGTTGATTCCTGATCTGGGAAGATCCCACATGTTGCAAAGCAGCTAAGCCCACGTGCCACAACTATCGAGCCTGCACCTTAGAGCCTGGCTCTGCCCCAAGAGGAGCCCCCCACAATGAGAAGCCCATGTGCTGCAACAAACAGTAACTCCTGCTCACCACAGCTAGAGTAAAGCCCACACAGCAACGGACACACAGGATGGCCAAAAATAAAGATAAATACATACAATTGAAACATCTCCGGTTAGCCAGGATGGTACAGAATTGGGGTCTTCCAACATCACAGCTGTTAATGGAAACATTACTGTGGTTGTTGTCGTAAGCCTTGCAATTAAACATCTCTCTAAAGTATTTTAGACCACAGGCCTGTTTTAGTAAGCCCATGGTATTCATAAAAACCAAAACATTTTCTAGAAGTTTCATAGAAATGAATGCCACCCCGTTGTCTTTCCCTCAGAAAACTCATTTCTCTGGGACTGCAAGGCACCTGCTGTGCCACTCTTCCACATGTCACTGCCTGGTCACTAGAGACACACAGTCACTGCCAGGTCCTTAGGGTGAAGTGTCCGAAGCAGGGTGAGCTGGGTGTTCTACCCAATTCTTCCCTCCCAGTCCTGGAACAGAACCTCACCATCCTTGGCTGCTGGCAGCGGTTCTGGCCCGAGTAGCTCACCCGCCTGCGCCTTGCCAGCGGACTGGACCACGGGCTGGCTCACTCTCAGCCACACCACTCTTCCTGGAAGTGATGTGCAGCCTGGCCAGTCTTGTGCTTGTGAGGTCCCCATGCCAGGCCCCTGCACAGCACCTCCAGATGGCTCTTAATTACGGATGAGAAAACAGAGGCTTGAAGCTAGTCTTAAGTCACCTGGAGAACAATGGCCGAGGGAGCCGTGGGAGTAAGGGCTTGATACAGGGCCTCTCCAGGGGATCACTTCATCAAACTGCAAACAGAACCTGCATGCTCCAGTCCACTTGATTCAAATTCTGGCTCCTGTTAGCTGTGTGACTTAGGTGAATTCATTACTGTCATTGGGCCTTGGTGTCCTCATCTATAAAATGGAGCCACTAAGACCCCTGCTGCTTACAGTCTTATGATCATGTTTTTAAGGACTTATTAGTAATATTGGTCATCTTATTAGTAACATCAGTTATTAATTAGAGCCTGGCTCTGCCCCAAGAGGAGCCCCCCACAATGAGAAGCCCATGTGCTGCAACAAACAGTAACTCCTGCTCACCACAGCTAGAGTAAAGCCCACACAGCAACGGACACACAGGATGGCCAAAATAAATAAATACATACAATTGAAACATCTCCGGTTAGCCAGGATGGTACAGAATTGGGGTCTTCCAACATCACAGCTGTTAATGGAAACATTACTGTGGTTGTTGTCGTAAGCCTTGCAATTAAACATCTCTCTAAAGTATTTTAGACCACAGGCCTGTTTTAGTAAGCCCATGGTATTCATAAAAACCAAAACATTTTCTAGAAGTTTCATAGAAATGAATGCCACCCCGTTGTCTTTCCCTCAGAAAACTCATTTCTCTGGGACTGCAAGGCACCTGCTGTGCCACTCTTCCACATGTCACTGCCTGGTCACTAGAGACACACAGTCACTGCCAGGTCCTTAGGGTGAAGTGTCCGAAGCAGGGTGAGCTGGGTGTTCTACCCAATTCTTCCCTCCCAGTCCTGGAACAGAACCTCACCATCCTTGGCTGCTGGCAGCGGTTCTGGCCCGAGTAGCTCACCCGCCTGCGCCTTGCCAGCGGACTGGACCACGGGCTGGCTCACTCTCAGCCACACCACTCTTCCTGGAAGTGATGTGCAGCCTGGCCAGTCTTGTGCTTGTGAGGTCCCCATGCCAGGCCCCTGCACAGCACCTCCAGATGGCTCTTAATTACGGATGAGAAAACAGAGGCTTGAAGCTAGTCTTAAGTCACCTGGAGAACAATGGCCGAGGGAGCCGTGGGAGTAAGGGCTTGATACAGGGCCTCTCCAGGGGATCACTTCATCAAACTGCAAACAGAACCTGCATGCTCCAGTCCACTTGATTCAAATTCTGGCTCCTGTTAGCTGTGTGACTTAGGTGAATTCATTACTGTCATTGGGCCTTGGTGTCCTCATCTATAAAATGGAGCCACTAAGACCCCTGCTGCTTACAGTCTTATGATCATGTTTTTAAGGACTTATTAGTAATATTGGTCATCTTATTAGTAACATCAGTTATTAATTTAAAGTACACACATGCAGTTATGATATTTTGGGAATAGGAAATGGCAACCCACTCCAGTATTCTTGCCTAGAAAATCCCACTACAGAGGAGCCTGGCAGGGGACAGTTCAAGGGGTCCCAAGGAGGCGGACAGGACAGAACACCTGAGCACAATACCCACTTTTGTTTAATGTCCTTTTAGATTTGTTCTCAAACTCAAAATATGTCTGAATTAGGTGACACGTGCCCTTCAAAGGCTTATTGCATTTTGCAGATGCATACACGCATTGCTTGTGTTAGGGTCAGCACAGAGTGGGACCAGTCCCCCAGTCCATAAGTGCGTACAGAGCACCTGCTCTGTGCAGCCCATGCCCTGGAGACTCGGGACACGACGGTAAACAAGACTGAGTCACTTCCTTCTCAGAGCCGCCAGCATGGATGGAGGTAAGCGAATGCCCTCTCATCACTAATTGACGCACTTCCAGTGTGCCTCCAGGGGACCTGAGGTGAGTTACTCTTCACATCAGCTTCAGTGTCGTCTTCAGCCCCAGAGTTCCGGCCAGATTTCTGTTTTCCTTTCTTTCATGTGTTGATTACCCTGGTGTACCTGAACTTTCCTGTGGCCTTTACCATCATGGGAAAGAAGAGCTGAAGATCTAGGCTTTAGGAGCAGGTCGAGTTTTAGCAAGGGACTGGTTGTTTGTTTGGAAGAGAGGAAGTAAATGTTTGTAGAAGAGTAGAGTTGAAAAGCCTTGGAGGGTAGAGGTGATTTCAAGGCTCTGCGGGCAGAGTGGGGCGAGTGAGAGACTCATTGATAGGCAAACTGGTCTCAAACCTAGAGAGACAATTAACGTGGCTAATGGGAAAATTGTATGAGGTTTTACTCTGTGGTGTGTTACTTTTTTTTCCAATATGCAGCCTTGTTTTGGGTCTCTTTTATTGATTTTTTTATCCATTTATTTTGATCCATCTTTTTATTCTTTGGCCTGTGTGGGCTTCCCATTGCCGTGGCCTCTCTCATTGCAGAGCACCGGCTCTAGGCGCATGCGCTCCAGAGCACTGGCTGGTAATTGGACACACCGGTCCAGTCACTCCGCGGCACATGGGATCTTCCCGGGCCGGGGATCAAACTGGTGCCCCTTGCAGTGCAAGGCGGACTCTTTACCCACTGGACCACCAGGGCAGCTCTATGGCATGTAATTTTTTTCCTCTAGGACGTTCTCTTCTTCCCATGGAAACCAGTGAATTCTGCCCTACTTGCTCACGTGGATTTCTTTCTTGGATGGAGGGCATGTAGGGACTGGGTAGGGGAGCCTGCAGCATCACCCAAGGGCTCTCCCACTCATCCAGGTGGGCGCCTGGGGTAGGAGTGGAGTTCCTCGTCTTGCACTTTGCCCACGTTGCCTCATCCATCAATTCTGGGTCTGGAGGCAGAGAAGCCTATGGCCAAAATGCTGATCTGCACAGGACTGCCTAGTGCTGACTGACCAGGATGTATGGAGGATCCAGCACGGAGGAAAGGTGACCAGAGGCCCATTTGCCACACGTGTCCCTGCCTTGCCTGCCTGTGTGGGATGTTTTACTTGGCAATGAAGTTGGAGGGTGGTGTGTGGGGTCTGACCCGGGCGGAGTCTGGGACAGCAGATGCAATGGGCTCTAATCTCTGTGAAGCTGGCTCCTTGGAGTTCAGCCCAAGCTCTTGTTTCACCCGTCTCCAGGATGCTCCAGCTGTCTGGAGGCCAAAAATGCTTTTAGAGATTCTCTCACCAAACAAACCTGTCTGCATGGTGCTCTCCCAGGATCCTAGGGAAGCAGGGAGGTTCTGGTGGTGGTATCAGATCAACCTGAGGTCTGAAAAGACTGGACATGGGAGAACCTGGGAGCAGATAGCTGAGAGTCAGATTCAGGGTAGAGGTGATTTCAAGGCTCTGCGGGCAGAGTGGGGCAGTGAGAGACTCATTGATAGGCAAACTGGTCTCAAACCTAGAGAGACAATTAACGTGGCTAATGGGAAAATTGTATGAGGTTTTACTCTGTGGTGTGTTACTTTTTTTTCCAATATGCAGCCTTGTTTTGGGTCTCTTTTATTGATTTTTTTATCCATTTATTTTGATCCATCTTTTTATTCTTTGGCCTGTGTGGGCTTCCCATTGCCGTGGCCTCTCTCATTGCAGAGCACCGGCTCTAGGCGCATGCGCTCCAGAGCACTGGCTGGTAATTGGACACACCGGTCCAGTCACTCCGCGGCACATGGGATCTTCCCGGGCCGGGGATCAAACTGGTGCCCCTTGCAGTGCAAGGCGGACTCTTTACCCACTGGACCACCAGGGCAGCTCTATGGCATGTAATTTTTTTCCTCTAGGACGTTCTCTTCTTCCCATGGAAACCAGTGAATTCTGCCCTACTTGCTCACGTGGATTTCTTTCTTGGATGGAGGGCATGTAGGGACTGGGTAGGGGAGCCTGCAGCATCACCCAAGGGCTCTCCCACTCATCCAGGTGGGCGCCTGGGGTAGGAGTGGAGTTCCTCGTCTTGCACTTTGCCCACGTTGCCTCATCCATCAATTCTGGGTCTGGAGGCAGAGAAGCCTATGGCCAAAATGCTGATCTGCACAGGACTGCCTAGTGCTGACTGACCAGGATGTATGGAGGATCCAGCACGGAGGAAAGGTGACCAGAGGCCCATTTGCCACACGTGTCCCTGCCTTGCCTGCCTGTGTGGGATGTTTTACTTGGCAATGAAGTTGGAGGGTGGTGTGTGGGGTCTGACCCGGGCGGAGTCTGGGACAGCAGATGCAATGGGCTCTAATCTCTGTGAAGCTGGCTCCTTGGAGTTCAGCCCAAGCTCTTGTTTCACCCGTCTCCAGGATGCTCCAGCTGTCTGGAGGCCAAAAATGCTTTTAGAGATTCTCTCACCAAACAAACCTGTCTGCATGGTGCTCTCCCAGGATCCTAGGGAAGCAGGGAGGTTCTGGTGGTGGTATCAGATCAACCTGAGGTCTGAAAAGACTGGACATGGGAGAACCTGGGAGCAGATAGCTGAGAGTCAGATTCAGTCTGGAATGCAAAGACCTCATTCCCCATTCGTATCAGCTGAGCACCCATCCGATGATCATCTATCACAAACAAAGGAGGCTGGACTCAGTTTCCAGGTCTCAGTAGGGAAGTCGAGCCTTCATTTTGTTATTTGTCCTGCAAACCCTATGAAAGGTACAGAGCTCTTGTTCTCTTCTCACACAGGACACTCTGGCTTTTCTTCAGAGAAAGAGCTGTGGTCATGTATCTTTAGACGGAGCTGGGCTCTTAGGGTCCAGGAAATTCCTGAGTGGGCAAGGCTGATTCTACCCCAGCATCCATATGTTGAAGCCCTGACCCCCAATGTGACTATATGTGTAGATAGGGTTTTTAGAAGACTTAAGGCTAAATGAGGTTGTAAGGGTGAGGTCCTAATTCAATAGGACTGGTGGTCTTATAAGAGGGAGGGAGCCCGGCCCACCTCTCTCCACTATGTGAGGACACAGAGAAAATGGTGGCCGTCATCAGGCCAAGAAAAGAGCTGCCACCAGAACTCATCCTTGCCGGCGCTTTGACCTCTGACCTTCAGCCTCTGCACCTGTGAGGAGTCAGTTTCTGTTTCTCAGGCCACCAGTTGATGATATTTGGTTGCAGCAACCCCAGCTAAGACAACGACTGTCCTTCTAGCATTGAGGCTCCCTCCCTATCTACAACTCACAGACCCCAAATACTGTTAGCACCCACCAGGAAAGCAATGGGGGGACTTGTTGCGAACATGTATGTCTTTGGTCTTGTCATTTGAGTCCTGAGCATTTTTAGGAAGTAATTGAACAGGAGAGAAAAACTGTGTACGTGAGAGAGATTCACTGCAGTGAATCCCATCTTTCAGGTTCTTAAATCAGCAGTATCCTGCCACATGATGACCCAGCAATCCTACTACCAGACGTGCACCCAGAGAAAACCATAATTCCGGAGGACACATGCACCCTGGTGTTTACTGCACTGTTTACTGCAGCCAGGACAGGGAAGCCACCTCAATGTCCTTCGACATTTGAATGGATAAAGAAGACGTGGTACCCAAAAGGACAGATACAGTGTACTAACACATTAGATGGAATCTAGTAAGTTCATACTGATAAATAGACACACAGAGCATCGATGGAAAAACAGTACAGAAAACAGACTTATGGACACTGGGGAGAGGGGAAAGTGGGTGAGAGATATGGAAAGAGGAACACAAAACCCAATACTAGCTTATGTAAAAGAGATAACCATTGTCAATGTGCTGTGGGTCTAAGGGATCGTGCATGGGGGCCATGGAGGCCTGGAGGGGTAGTGTTGTGAAGCGCGCTCAGTGAAGCATCCAACTCTGCTCCTGGTAGATGGAAATGAGGTTATGGCGCCAGTGACCACCCACAAGGAACTAGGTTTCCTGCGAGGGCCCCGACTGGAGGTAAAGGGCGGTTTTTAAAGGCTGGTTGAATCAATGGCGCAAGACCCTCCTCTTTGATTGAAATTGGGCACACATGCTCATTCCTTTTACAATCAACGGAATAGTCTAGGGTCTTCTTCGTAAATTGCAATCAGTTACAATCAATAAAGATTAATAGAAAACAGAATGCTAGCAGGTAAATCACTAACCAGTAACCATCAGTAAACCATTATGCATTCCCTTTTACAGTAGGATGGGGGGAAGGGGATATACATATGACTAATATGGAATTATGTGTATCTGTAAACAACAAAACTCTGTAAAGCCAAACAAGCAAAATAAAAAAAAAAACTTGTGATTGTGAGAAAAGAAAAGAAAATAGGGTGTGGTACCTATATTACTCAACCGTGAAAAGGAACAAAAACTGCGTTATTGGCAGAAACGTGGATGTACCTTGAGACTAACAGAGTTCAGTCAGAAAGAGAAAAACAGTTATCATATATAAACACCTATATGTGGAATCTAGAAAAATGGTGCAGATGAACTTGTTTGCAAAGCAGCAGTAGAACCACAGAGAGAGCAAACGTACTGATGTGAAGGGGAATCGGGAGGAATGGGACGGAGATAGGCACTCCTGTGTGTAAAATAGATCACTAATGAGAGCCTGCTGTAGCGCTCAGGGACCTCTGCTCAGGGCTCTGCGGTGACCTAAATGGGAAGGAAATCCAAAAAAGAGGGGATATATGTATATGTATAATGGATTCACTGTGCTGTACAGCAGGAACTAAGCAAGTATACTCAAATAACAATTATTTTTAGAGCATCAGAAGTATCCCACCATGGAGACAAGGCAACAGTAAACCAGGGTGCCAAGAGCACCCCACAGAGATGCGGAAAATACAGTTTATATCACATGGCTTCAAAGGGAAGATTGATGCATTTTGTGTATGTTTGAATTAGAAACGCGAACCCTATGTAGCCACGTGAAGGAAGAAAGGAAGACTGAACGCAGAGTCCGAATCGAATGAGTTAATTTCGAGGAGTGGGCTCTTTGGGAATCTGAAAAATTTAGAGCTTTCCCCTTTATTGACGGTTCATTGTTTCTACAGAGAACAAAGCCAGGCTTATGCTGTCAGCTTCTCTCCTTGGCTCTGCCTCTCCCAGCCTGTTTGTCCCCTCCAGGCTGAGTTTCCAGACCCACGAGAGGCCTTCTGTGCCATGCCAGGGGCTCTGTTTCATAAAAGAACACCCGCTTGTCACAGGCATGGCATCTTCCTTGCTGTGTGAACTGTTGCCTTCGTCTCCGACCACCTCTGGGGCATTTTTCCGATACCCTGGCACTTGGGCTTACCTCTGGTTGATGGACAAAACCTCCATGGAGCCCAGAGGCAAGACCAACTTCACATTTTCACAGCTTTATCCTCATTGGCTGTTTCACCCCCTGGCATGTCAGGGGATTTGCTCTTGATGACAAAACCCCCTGGAACCAGATTCTTGTCTGTGTCAGACCTGGGTCCTCCTGCTGAGTATCCTGGCTGGAGTCAGGTGAGCCCTAGCCTGGCGTTCTGACCCGGAGACAGCAGGAGCGGGTGCTCCCACCTTCAGCGTGTGCTGGGGCTGAGTTTCAGTTCACAGCCTCGAAACTCACCCCAGTCCCTTTGCCTACACGACTGGGGCAAATACCATCCTTCTGGAATTGAATTTACCTAGGAAGTGATGACTGTTTTCCATTTGTACAGCACTTTTTATCAGTTTTTGAAAACTATTTCCTTTCTAATGTTAACAAATGAATGCAAATGGCAAAACAAAACAAAAACAAACAGACATGAAAAGGCCGAAAGAGAAAAAGAAAACTAGGCCCCCTCCACTGGTTTCATTCACTGGGAGTAATTATTAGCAGATTCTTGTGTATTCTTGTATCTGTGCTTATCTGCATACATGCAGCATCTGTACGTATTTTCTGCGCATCTTCAAACCAGAACTAGGATTATACTGTGCACGTCCTAACTATATATCTTGGGGATCTTTAACGACACATGGGGATTTTGAGGGAGGCTGTTTGGTTTTTACCTCTTTTAAAAAATAAACTTTTAATTTTGTATTGGAGTCTAGCTGACTATTCTTTTTGGGGGGGGGGCGGGGGTCGGGTTGGGGAGCGAGGGGAGCGGGCGGGCCACTTCTATTGGTCTTTCGTTTCTCTGTTTTTTCCATCCGTCTTTGTTCTTTGGTTCCTGTGGGCCTCCCATCGCGGTGGCGTCTGTTGTCGCAGAGCACCGGCTCTGGGCGCATGCGCTCCAGAGCTCCGGCTCGGTGATTGGACATATCGGTCCAGCCGCTCCGCGGCACGTGGGATCTTCCCAGGCCAGGGATTGAACCGGCACCGCTTGGCACTGCAAGGCGGTGTCCTTACCCACTGGACCACCAGGGGAAGCCCTAGCTGACTATTCTTGCCTGGGGAATTCTATGGACAGAAGAGCCTGGCAGGCGGCAGTCCACGGGGTCGTAAAGAGTCGGACATGACTTAGTGACTAAGACACACACAGAGAGCTGATTAACAATGTGATAGTTTCAGGTGGACGACAAAGGGACTCAGCCATGCATATCCATGTGTCCATTCTCCTCCAAACTCCTCTCCCACCCAGGCTACCATATAACATGGAGTAGAGGTCCTTGTTGGTTATCCATTTAAAATACAGTAGCGTATCAGTACATGTTTTAAGGGGTGCCATGGTTGCCTTGCTGTATGACTGTAGCATAATTTAGACTGTTTAATAAGCCATTTGATAGCTATTCACGTTTGTTTGTTTTGCTGTAATAAATAATGCTGCAAGAGATTGTTGTGCAAGTTTATTTGTAGGGTACATTCTTTTTTTTTTTTTTTTTAATTTTGGCCTCTTTTATTGGTCTTTCACTTATTTATTTCTATCCACTTTCGTTCCTTGGCCTGCGTGGGCCTCCCATTGCAGTGGCCTCTCTCGTTGCAGAGCACCGGCTCTGGGCGCATGCGCTCCAGAGCGCTGGCTCGTAATTGGACACACCGGTCCAGCCGCTCCGAGGCAGGTGGGATCTTCCTGTGCCGGGGATCGAACTGGTGCCCCTTGTACTGCAAGGTGGACTCTTTACCCACTGGACCACCAGGGAAGCCCTATTTGTAGGGTACATTCTTAATGATGGAAATACTGGGTCAAAGGTAACAAGCATTTTAAACTTAGATTTCCACCGATGAACAGCCTCCTAAGAGGTTGCGCTATTTTGTTCTTCTGCTGACAAGATATGAGCCCACTACACTCTTGCTCACAGTTTAAAAGTTTTGCTAATGCTTGTTGAAAAAAGGAACCCTTCCATTATTTAATAATGGCATCATTATTTAATTTGCATTCCTTCATTGCAAGTGAGGTTAAACATCTTATCACACATTTGTTGGCCATTTATATCTTCGGTTCTATGACATGCCTGGCCTTTATTCCATTGGATATGTGTCTTTTTTTTTTTTTTTTAAAGGAAATTAGCTCTTTATCTGCTTAAGACCTGTAAGTCTTTCTCTGATTTTTCAGTAATGTTGGTTGTGAGATTATTTTTCATGCAGAGAAGAGAAAATTTTTTACCTAGCAATTGGAGCCATTTTTCTCCAGTTGTCAGGTTTGGGGATTGTATTTAGATACTTCTTCATTTTATTTTTCAGAAAGACACACACAGAGAGCTGATTAACAATGTGATAGTTTCAGGTGGACGACAAAGGGACTCAGCCATGCATATCCATGTGTCCATTCTCCTCCAAACTCCTCTCCCACCCAGGCTACCATATAACATGGAGTAGAGGTCCTTGTTGGTTATCCATTTAAAATACAGTAGCGTATCAGTACATGTTTTAAGGGGTGCCATGGTTGCCTTGCTGTATGACTGTAGCATAATTTAGACTGTTTAATAAGCCATTTGATAGCTATTCACGTTTGTTTGTTTTGCTGTAATAAATAATGCTGCAAGAGATTGTTGTGCAAGTTTATTTGTAGGGTACATTCTTTTTTTTTTTTTTTTTAATTTTGGCCTCTTTTATTGGTCTTTCACTTATTTATTTCTATCCACTTTCGTTCCTTGGCCTGCGTGGGCCTCCCATTGCAGTGGCCTCTCTCGTTGCAGAGCACCGGCTCTGGGCGCATGCGCTCCAGAGCGCTGGCTCGTAATTGGACACACCGGTCCAGCCGCTCCGAGGCAGGTGGGATCTTCCTGTGCCGGGGATCGAACTGGTGCCCCTTGTACTGCAAGGTGGACTCTTTACCCACTGGACCACCAGGGAAGCCCTATTTGTAGGGTACATTCTTAATGATGGAAATACTGGGTCAAAGGTAACAAGCATTTTAAACTTAGATTTCCACCGATGAACAGCCTCCTAAGAGGTTGCGCTATTTTGTTCTTCTGCTGACAAGATATGAGCCCACTACACTCTTGCTCACAGTTTAAAAGTTTTGCTAATGCTTGTTGAAAAAAGGAACCCTTCCATTATTTAATAATGGCATCATTATTTAATTTGCATTCCTTCATTGCAAGTGAGGTTAAACATCTTATCACACATTTGTTGGCCATTTATATCTTCGGTTCTATGACATGCCTGGCCTTTATTCCATTGGATATGTGTCTTTTTTTTTTTTTTTTTAAAGGAAATTAGCTCTTTATCTGCTTAAGACCTGTAAGTCTTTCTCTGATTTTTCAGTAATGTTGGTTGTGAGATTATTTTTCATGCAGAGAAGAGAAAATTTTTTACCTAGCAATTGGAGCCATTTTTCTCCAGTTGTCAGGTTTGGGGATTGTATTTAGATACTTCTTCATTTTATTTTTTGGCCATGCTCCAGAGCATACGGAGTCTTAGGTCCTCGACCAAGTATTGAACCCTTGGGCCCTTGCAGTGGAAAGTCAGTCTTAACCATGGATCTGCCAAGAAATTCCTGATTTCAAGATTATAAAATTTGTGTTAATTTTTCTTCTAGTGTTTCAACAGGGTAAGTTTATACATCTAAACACTTGAACCACTAAAAGCAGTCTTGTTCAGCAGAGAATGGGGTGGCTGGATGCCATCACTGAGTCAATGGACATGAGTTTGAGCAAGCTGCAGAGATGATGAAGGACAGAGAAGCCTGGTGTGCTGCAGTCCAAGGAGTCACAAAGAATTGTACATGACTGAGCGACTGAACTAAACTGTTCAACTGAACTTTCTGGGGTGATTAATACTGTCTGTGCTGTCCAGTGGTGATCGCTAACCACGTAGTGTTCTCGAGCACTTGAAATGTGGCTAATACAATGGAATAAGTAAGTCTTTGCTTAGGTGCTCAGTCATGCCCAGCTATTTGCAACCCTTTGAACTGTAGCGCACCAGGATCCTCTGTCCATGGGATTTTTCAGGCAAGAATCCTGGAATGGGTTTCCATTTTCCTCCTCCAGGGAATCTTCCTGACCCAGGGATCGAACCCACGTCTCCAGTGTCTCCTGCATTGCAGGCAGATTGTTTACCCACTGAGCCATCGGGGAAGCCCAAATAAGTCTTTACTTTTACTTTTACTTTTAATTAATTTAGATTTAAATATTCACACATGGCCAGTGACTCCTGTACTGCAAACCACATATCTAGAATTTATTTTGGAGTCAAGATTGCAGGAAGAATCACCTCCCCTCTCCTCCTGAAGGTCTAACCAGGTGTCCTGATGTCACCTATGGAACCTATTTTTCCCCTTGATTTAAAATGTCATCATTATCATATGCTCGATTCCTATGTGCATTTGCATCTATTTTTGGACTCTCTGCTCAGCTCCATTGATTCCACGGAACCTTTGTATCTGCAAAGAGCTTTTAGAAGCTTCTGCAGTTACAGCATCGCAGAGCATCAGGATAACTTAACAGAAGCACCTATTTGTTAGCCTTTGCATAGAAGACAGCAACTGATTCCTTATTTCCTACATTTTCTACCCCATTCTATTCTTTGGGTTTTTTTGGCCACTTCTATTGGTCTTTCATTTATTTCCATCTTTGTTCTTTGGCCTGTGTGTGGGCCTCCCATCGCAGTGGCCTCTCTCGCTGCAGAGCACCGGCTCCAGGAACGTGCGCTCCAGAGCTCCGGCTCGATAGTTAGACACATCGGTCCAGCTGCTCTGTGGCACGTGGGATCTTCCCAAGTCAGGGATCAAACCGGTGCCCCTTGCACTGCAAGGCGGTGTCCTTACCTACTGGACCACCAGGGAAGCCCCACCCCATTCTATTCTTGACTGTAATATTTAACATTTAATGTCTGAGCTAAGTGATGGTGGAGAACAGAGGAAACATAAAGGATTGGCCTGTGAGATTTTAAGAACTAAAATGCACGCACGCACGCACACACAGATTTTCCAAAGATTTCTCAGGGAGCCAGCTCAAGGCAAATGGAGAAGGGCGTGAAGGTGGGCTTTGGCACCTTCGGCTCTGTGATTCTGGGCCCTGTCACCCCAAGCAGCAGTTACTCCTCGTCCACTTCAAGCCTCTGGCGAAGCTCTTGGTAACGATAGGTCTCCAAACCCTGGCTCTTTTGTCCCATTTAAGGTACCAACTCTTTGGTGGGTCTGTTCTCTGGCTGACATATTTCAAGTTTCCTCAAAGGGGTCTGCCCCGCAGCCTCTTACAGCTAAGGTCCCCATGGCCTCGCCTGCCATTCTTGTGGGTGGATTTGCATAAAGTCAGCTTTGTCAGGCTGCCTTTTCAGCGTCCCTCCCCCGAGGACACTCGTGCATTGGTACCCTCCCGCCCCCTGTTAGGTCTGTGCTATTGGATGATTGCCCTCTCTCCCTGTCCTGCCATTACAGGGGCTCCAGTCAGCCCTTGGTCCATGGGGCCTCCATTGGGGAACTGCCTTCAGTGTTCCCAACCACAGCCCCACCCCAGCGCCAGCCCAGGCAGTGGGGCGGCTGTGAGTTTCTGCATCAGTGCAGGTGAAAGACACGGGCATCAGCAGTCTCTAAAGGGGGGTGTCTCGGAGGCTTTGGGGGTTGGAGGGAATCATGGGAAATGCTTTACACCCCCAATCCCTGCAGTCCATCTGTGCGGCTTTCCTACCTCTTGTAAGCTCCAGCCTTTGCCGAGACAGCCTGCTAGTGGGTCTGAGGATTACAGAGGCTGCTCGAGCAACTCAGGACAGGCCCCATGGGGATGTGTCTGGTTCTCTATATTAGAACCTGAAGCTAGTTATCTCCTACAGCCCTTGGGAATGAGGCCTTCTCTGAAATTCTAAGATGACACAGAAAAAACGTCATAGGTCCAGCACCTAACACCTCTTTTCACTGCTTTGAATCCCCGCCCCCCCAACCTTTTAACACATCCTAGTTGTTTTCTCAGAGCTTCTAAGATTATTTTATTTGTAATTAAAAAAAAATGTACATAGGCGCTAAAGGTGATTTTTCACTTTCAGCTCTTACTAAACTTTGGCTCTGTTTTCTGTTTCCTACAATACATCCTTGAGCCCTTCTGACACCCAGTTATTTGCACCTCCTACCCCTCCCACTAGAGTGCCCCCCTCCCCACCGGTAACTACTGCTTTGTTTTCCGATTCTGGGAGTCCCTTTCTTTTTGGTTGTATTTCCTCGTTTGTTGTGGTTTTTAGATTCCACGTATAAGTGATATCATACAGTATTTATCCTAAGATTATTTTAGAACAAAATACTAGGACAATAGTTGCCTCAGCTGTCAGCCAGGTGCCTAGAGAATAGTGGGTGTGGCGAGACATTAAGAAATACACACATACAGACAGAGAGAAAGGATGGGAATGGGGCGGGCCTCAAGACCTCTTGGATCGAGGCCCTGAACACATTATACAGTCCACTTTTATTGAAAACTTAAGCATCCAGGTGTTTGCAGAGAATGATATTAACATGGGCTGGGACCCACTCACAGCCCTGATCAATAATTACCCTCATGACTCTAAGTTGCTTACGTTCTCTCCTTAATGGAAAGGGCACACTATAGCCGGAGGGCAACAAGACGAGCAAGAAGTTCAGGAGTCTGTCCTGTGTGCGCACGCAGCTTTCTAACGTGCACGGACCTGGTGTTCCAAAGTCCGCAACCGATCTTCCACCTGTTGCTGATCAGCTAACGTGAATCAAATCAACTTGGTTTTTGTCTTAGTTCTTTCATTTCCAAGATGTTCTCCTGGCTCGGTCAAAGCTATGAAAACCTCTACTGGTTTGTTTCTCCACAAATAGTAAAATAAGAAGAGCAATTAAAAAGGATTGGCAGGTACTGAAATCTATTTATAAAGTTCTTTTGATTAGCATGATAACCTCTTCTTGCATCCAGGTTGCTGAAAATGATACTATTAGGTTCTTTTTGTGACTGGGTAGTATTTCATTGTATCTATGCACTATATCTTTATCCATGCGTCTGTCGATGGACATTTCAGTTGTCTCCATGGCTTTGTGAATAGTGCTGCTATGAACCTACAGGTGCAGGTGTCTTTTTTTTTTTTAAACACTTATTTTATTTATTTATTTTTTGGGGGGTGGGGTGGGGAGGGAGGGGGACGGGCAGGCCACTTCTATTGGTCTTTCATTTCTCTATTTTCATCCGTCTTTGTTCTTTGGCCCGTGTGGGCCTCCCATCGCGGTGGCCTCTGTTGTCGCAGAGCGCCGGCTCTGGGCGCATGCGCTCCAGAGCTCCGGCTCAGTAATTGGACACATCAGTCCAGCCGCTCCACAGCACGTGGGATCTTCCCAGGCCAGGGATCAAATCGGCGCCCCTTGCACTGCAAGGCGGTGTTCTTACCCACTGGACCACCAGGGAAGCCCGCATGTGTCTTTTTGAATTAAGAGTTTTGTCTGCATATATACCCAGGAGTGTGATTGCTGGGTCATGTGGTAATTCTATTTTTAGTTTTCTGAGGAGCCTTCATGCTGTTTTCCATAGTGACTGCACCAATTTACTTCCCCACCAACACTTTGCTGTCTAGCAGACATGAACACAACATTGTAAATCAAGTACTACGTCAATAAAAATAAAGTTCTTGCTGTTTTTGGTGCCGCTGGGGAGGTTTCCTCCCTCTCTGTCAGAATTAGCCTCCATTCCAGTAGCCCAGTAGCTCCGCAGGTAAAGAATCCACCTGCCATGCAGGAGATGTAAGAGATGTGGGTTTGATCCCTGGGTCGGGAAGATCCCCTGGAGGAAGGCGTGGCAACCCGCTCCAATATTTTTGCCTGGAGAATCCCATGGACAGAGGAGCCTTGCGGTCGCAAGGAGTCGGACACGACCGAAGCGACTGAGCACAGCAGCGCACCGCCCCTCAGTTCCCCAGCACGTGTGTATGCGATGACAGGCCTCCCACCTGGCTGGAGCTGCAGCTGGGCGGGACCCAGCCCAGGAATCAGGTACAGTAGCGATGCCTGGCAACGCTTGGCATAGCTATAGGGTCTCCCCATGGGAACAGGCAGAAATTATGCTGCCTTCAGATAAGAGGTCTCTAATTAATAAGGATTTAAAGAAGACCAATTTAAGCTCCACAGCACACAAATTCCAGAGGCCCGTGGCTATTTAGGGACCACACAGCCATAATGGGCCTACTTGTCCTTTATTGGAGAACAGTGGAGCACAGTTAAGAGGCAGAAATGGGGCTTTGGGAAATAGGTACCGTCTGGTTCCACATTCATTTTCTTCAATTGCTTGTGTGAGGAGATTGGCCTCACCAAGGCAAAGCAAAGGCTTATTTTCCTCTGTGCCAGTACTGGGTTTTGGAAATCAGGTTGGAGGGCTTTGCGTCTTGCGTTTAAGTACCGGGATCCGTAGCTGAAGCCTGACAGCATTGTCAGTGCGGGGATACCAGGGTGTGGCTCCATTTACATTCAGTTCTGTGCAGCCTTGTGTCTCAGGAACGATTGTTTTGTATTGATAACTAGGTCCTGAGTGAGCAGAGGCAGGAGGAGAGACACGGGTTCGGAGGTGCGGATCGTAATCCTGGTTCTGGGTGCAGCTCTGAACCCCTTTGTGTTCGCGTTCTGGGGCTGCTCCGGCCTGGCACCGCAAACCGGGTGTCTGGAAACAACAGAAATGCGTTCTCCTGGGTTGCTGGAGGTCAGAGGTCCCAAAGCAAAGGTGTCAGCAGCCGTCTGGAGGCTCAGCTCTGGGCCCCTCTCTCTGCTCTGCCAGCGCCCTGGTGTTTCCCGGTCTGGGGAGGCATCGTGGCACCTCTGCCTTGGTTGACACGTGGCCTTTGGTGTGTGTCTGTGTCTCTTGTTCTCTTTTTTTTCAAGTTTTTTTTTGTGTGTGGATCGTTTTTAAAGTCTTTATTGCATTTGTTACAATATTGCTTCTGATATTTATACTCTGGTGTTTCAGCTTTGAGGCAGGTGGGATCTTACCTTACAGACAGGGATTGAACCTACACCCTCTGCCTTGGAAGTCCTAACGACTGGACCCCCAGGGAAGTCCCTCTTTTTCCTCTTTTTATGAGGATGCCAGTCATGTTGCATGAAGGGTCTACCCTACTCCAAGATAACCTCAATTTAAGTTGCTCTTAATTCCATCTGAAAAGGTCCTATTTCCAGATGAAGTCACATCCATGAGCACCCGGTTCAGGACTTCAGCCTGTGTTTTGGTAGGACACAGTTAAACCCACAACACCCTCAAGCCCCGGTTTCCACTGTGTGACTATTTATTGTAAGGTTTCTGAGGCAGATCTCAGGCACTAAGAGAGGCTCGACCAGCCATCCTGGTTATAATCAGCAACTCTGTGCCCAGCTATGTTATCCTCAGGGCATCTGAAGAGCACTCCTGCCCGGCCCCCAACAGTGACTGTAATCAGGATTCTTCATTTGGTTGCAAAAAACCCAAATGGATGCATCCAAAAAAAATGCAGAATGTCACAGTTAGTGATTGACGTTAGTAAGATCTTTTTTAAGATCGTGTCTCCACAAATCCCAAGCTGAGTTATGGTGCTTGTTCCCTTGGCGTATTTCTTTCCTCTGACGTGAATTTCCCTGAAAGCACCTATGTGTCACGTTTCTCCTGTGTTCTGGTTCCTTTAATTCTGGGGCTTTGTTGCCAACAGCCGTGCTGTTTCTCAGGCCCCGGCTTTGCTCTTATCTTGGCTCCCCAGCAGCGTGTCTTGGCTGTGCACCTAGATACCGTGCAATTTCCACCCATGCTAGTGGAACTGTCTATCTATCCCGCCTCCTCTGTCTGCCTCTCATCGTGTTCAATTTGGAAATGTCACACTGGCTACTGTTGGTGCTCAGGGCAGCAGAGGGGACCCAAAGGTCACACAAAGCCCAGGAACCTTCCCTCCATGGTCACCTCTTCGTTGCTTTTGCAAAACTGGACCCCAGTCTGACCCTGTCGATTTCTTCCGTTGGCTGGGTTGTGTCACGGGGAATTCCTGATGCTGCTATCTTGCTCAGCCTTTCCAGAGGCAACGCTGCTGCCAGCATCCTGCCTCATTTGGGAAGAAAGGGGTCTCAGCTTCCGGAGATAGACACACCTCCCTGTCGTTGGTGGAGGGCCCGCTCTCAGTGGAGCCTGGCACCCCGTCCAGAGGCCATTTGCTTCCCTCTCTCCAGAGGGTCCACCTCGGCCTTTGCAGGAGTGGGAAGGGGCATTTCCTCTGCTGACAGGAGGGGTTACCTGAGCCCTCACTCGGCACTCCCTGGTTGAGCTCTAGCCATCCCTCACTCACCCCAGTGCCTAGACTTTTGGGGACTCTGCTCCTTGGTTCTTAGCATCCTCACTGCCTGTTTAAGGTTTCTTAGCATCAACCATGGTTGCTGTTCAGTTGCGACTCTTTGCGACCCCATGGACTACAACACGCCAGGCTTCGTTGTCATTATTACTCCTCACTTTGCTTCCCAAGTTTCAGAGCTTACTGCCGTTGTTTACTCTTCCATTTTTCTTATTTGTGTACCTTAAAAAAGGTTATTTGCATATGTGAATGTATGCTTATATATACCCATGCATACTGTTTATCATGCTAAGTATAATATACTGAAACCCCAGTATTGGTATTATTCACATAGGCTTTTTAATTTTTTTCTTAACTTTTTTTTTTGCCTCTAAGTCATCATTTATTTTTCATCCATCTTTATTCTTTGGCCTGTGTGGCCTCCCTTTGCTGTGGCCTTTCTGGTTGCAGAGCATTCTTTGGCTCTGATGATGGGCCTCCTTTGCTCTTATCTTGGCTCCCCAGCAGCGTGTCTTGGCTGTGCACCTAGATACCGTGCAATTTCCACCCATGCTAGTGGAACTGTCTATCTATCCCGCCTCCTCTGTCTGCCTCTCATCGTGTTCAATTTGGAAATGTCACACTGGCTACTGTTGGTGCTCAGGGCAGCAGAGGGGACCCAAAGGTCACACAAAGCCCAGGAACCTTCCCTCCATGGTCACCTCTTCGTTGCTTTTGCAAAACTGGACCCCAGTCTGACCCTGTCGATTTCTTCCGTTGGCTGGGTTGTGTCACGGGGAATTCCTGATGCTGCTATCTTGCTCAGCCTTTCCAGAGGCAACGCTGCTGCCAGCATCCTGCCTCATTTGGGAAGAAAGGGGTCTCAGCTTCCGGAGATAGACACACCTCCCTGTCGTTGGTGGAGGGCCCCGCTCTCAGTGGAGCCTGGCACCCCGTCCAGAGGCCATTTGCTTCCCTCTCTCCAGAGGGTCCACCTCGGCCTTTGCAGGAGTGGGAAGGGGCATTTCCTCTGCTGACAGGAGGGGTTACCTGAGCCCTCACTCGGCACTCCCTGGTTGAGCTCTAGCCATCCCTCACTCACCCCAGTGCCTAGACTTTTGGGGACTCTGCTCCTTGGTTCTTAGCATCCTCACTGCCTGTTTAAGGTTTCTTAGCATCAACCATGGTTGCTGTTCAGTTGCGACTCTTTGCGACCCCATGGACTACAACACGCCAGGCTTCGTTGTCATTATTACTCCTCACTTTGCTTCCCAAGTTTCAGAGCTTACTGCCGTTGTTTACTCTTCCATTTTTCTTATTTGTGTACCTTAAAAAAGGTTATTTGCATATGTGAATGTATGCTTATATATACCCATGCATACTGTTTATCATGCTAAGTATAATATACTGAAACCCCAGTATTGGTATTATTCACATAGGCTTTTTAATTTTTTTCTTAACTTTTTTTTTTGCCTCTAAGTCATCATTTATTTTTCATCCATCTTTATTCTTTGGCCTGTGTGGGCCTCCCTTTGCTGTGGCCTTTCTGGTTGCAGAGCACTGGCTCATGAGTGTTGGCTCGTGATTGAACACACTGGTCCAGCTGCTCTGCGGCACGTGGGGTCTTCCTGGGACAGGGATCAAATTGGTGCCCCTTGCACTGCAAGGCAGACTCTTTACTCACTGGACCACCAGGGAAGCCCAGTTTTTTATTTTTTAAAAAGTGTTTATTTCTTTAGCGGTGCTGGTCTTAGTCGCAACATGTGGGATCTTCAATTTTCGTTGCAGCACATGGGATCTTTAGTTGTGGCATGCAAACTCCTAGCTGGGGCACGTGGGCATGATCTAGTTCCCTGACCAAGGGTCAGACCCAGGGCCGCTGCATCAGGAGTGTGGAGACGTAACCACTGGACAACCAGGGAGGTCCCTTCATTTATATACATGCACACACATGCACACAAATATGTATAAGTATTTATTTATTTTTCATTGGAGTATAGTCGACTTACAATCTCATCTAAGTTTCAGGTGTACATCAAAGTGATTCAGTTTTATATATATATATATATATATATACACACACATATATATATTCATTTAGATTCTTTTCAACTCTATGCTATTATAAGATATTGGATATGCTTCCCCGTGGTATACAGCAGGTTCTTGTCTATTTTATAGAGAGTAGTGTGTATCTGTTAATCCTACACTCCTAATTCATCCCTTCCCCCTTCATTCCTCTTTGATATCCATCAGTCATATATGTTTTTTCTCTCATTAATTTTAGGGTTTGGGGGTTAAACTGTTTGGGTCCAGGTCTCATCTCTCCCACTCTTGGTCAGTGTAATACAACTGGGCCTCTCTGTGCTGCCGTGTGCTCCTCTGTGAGGGGGCGTCCGCGTGTCTCCTGATGGGGCAGCAGCGAACGCTCAGGACAATAATACTGGCCCTTCCTGTAAGGTCCTGGCCTCGTGTCCGGCGCCCAGCCATCCCTCGGGGAGGGTCAGTAGTGTTTGCTCTCGAGGTCAATCAGTGGCACCCTCCTCCCACTTGACTTTTGAACAATAATAAAGGAAGACAAAACGAACAACAGATAGAGACCTGAATGGTGCCTTCATCCCTGACACGGCAGGTTCAGGAATGGCCGGCTTGCTCCTTGCCCACAGCACGAGAGTGAGTCGTGTCCAGCTGACAGGCCTTGCCCTGCCCTGTCTTGAGTTGGGCTGGTAGAGGGCAGAGAAGATGTCCCACAAGTTGCTTCAGGCAGCACCTGGCCCTGAGGGCTGGCGTGTTGCCTGCTGGCCTTGCTCTCCTGCTGGGGGTGGGTGGGGGCGGGCTGGGGAGGAGGCCTTGAGGGCTCTGGGAAAGCCCCTCCTCTAGAATACCAGAGGGGTTCTCGCATCCGACTGTCCGCTGCACCTGCCGGGCTCTCCTGCTGGGTGAATGCACAATGGACGGCAAGGATCATATCAGAAGAGGGGACCAGCGGTCCCTCAGGGCTGGTCTGCACCCCTGTGCCAGGCACTGGTCTTTCATGGATTCCCTTAGGGACTTCAGAGGGGTTTCCCTGGTGACTCGAATGGTAAAGAACCTTCCTGCAAAGCAGGAGAGCTAGGTTCGATCCCTGGGTCAGAAACATCCCTGGAGAAGGGAATGGCAACCCACTCCAGTATCCTTGCCTGGAGAGCCCCATGGACAGAGGATCCTGAAGGGCTACGGTCCAGTAGGAAAGTCGCAAAGAATTTGACCCGACTGAGCGACTGACACAAATGTAGGAACTTAGAGATCAGTACAGTCTCCACCCTGCATAGCTCAGAAATCAGCTGAGATAAATCAAATCAAGGTCTACACTCCTAATTCATCCCTTCCCCCTTCATTCCTCTTTGATATCCATCAGTCATATATGTTTTTTCTCTCATTAATTTTAGGGTTTGGGGGTTAAACTGTTTGGGTCCAGGTCTCATCTCTCCCACTCTTGGTCAGTGTAATACAACTGGGCCTCTCTGTGCTGCCGTGTGCTCCTCTGTGAGGGGGCGTCCGCGTGTCTCCTGATGGGGCAGCAGCGAACGCTCAGGACAATAATACTGGCCCTTCCTGTAAGGTCCTGGCCTCGTGTCCGGCGCCCAGCCATCCCTCGGGGAGGGTCAGTAGTGTTTGCTCTCGAGGTCAATCAGTGGCACCCTCCTCCCACTTGACTTTTGAACAATAATAAAGGAAGACAAAACGAACAACAGATAGAGACCTGAATGGTGCCTTCATCCCTGACACGGCAGGTTCAGGAATGGCCGGCTTGCTCCTTGCCCACAGCACGAGAGTGAGTCGTGTCCAGCTGACAGGCCTTGCCCTGCCCTGTCTTGAGTTGGGCTGGTAGAGGGCAGAGAAGATGTCCCACAAGTTGCTTCAGGCAGCACCTGGCCCTGAGGGCTGGCGTGTTGCCTGCTGGCCTTGCTCTCCTGCTGGGGGTGGTTTGGGTCGGGCTGGGGGAGGAGGCCTTGAGGGCTCTGGGAAAGCCCCTCCTCTAGAATACCAGAGGGGTTCTCCCATCCGACTGTCCTCTGCACCTGCCGGGCTCACCTGCTGGGTCAATGCACAATGGACGGCAAGCTCCATCTCAGAAGAGGGGACCAGCGGTCCCTCAGGGCTGGTCTGCTCCCCTGTGCCAGGCACTGGTCTTTCATGGATTCCCTTAGGGACTTCAGAGGGGTTTCCCTGGTGACTCGAATGGTAAAGAACCTTCCTGCAAAGCAGGAGAGCTAGGTTCGATCCCTGGGTCAGAAACATCCCCTGGAGAAGGGAATGGCAACCCACTCCAGTATCCTTGCCTGGAGAGCCCCATGGACAGAGGATCCTGAAGGGCTACGGTCCAGTAGGAAAGTCGCAAAGAATTTGACCCGACTGAGCGACTGACACAAATGTAGGAACTTAGAGATCAGTACAGTCTCCACCCCTGCATAGCTCAGAAATCAGCTGAGATAAATCAAATCAAGGTTATTTTCCCTCAAGGTCACAACACTCAGATCTTGGCCGTGTTTGACGTTGCCTATCAGAGTTTCTGCAATGTGATCAAGTGGCATCCTGAAGAGACTCCAGACATTAAAAGGCAGTAATAAGTGATGTCCTATCTGAATATGTACCCTTTCTTCATTAAGAAGTTTCTGGGGCTACAATAAAACCAGAAAATTAAGTCCTCTTCCAAGCCAAACATCAAAGAAGTGGAAGTCTCATAGAGTCAAAGTTGAAATTAACCTTTTTGCCCTTGCGAGTTAAAAGTCAAAGAAATGAAAGACCAAAAGTCATGCTTCTGGCTTCTACTTCCTCTCGGGTCAGCCAGGGACATTCTTGCTGGGATGATGGGCAGATCCTCAGATGGGCAGCGGGGGGGTCTCTCCCATCGGAAAGGCAGGGTTTGCCAGCCTTGCCGCAGAGGGCAGTCAGCGGGTGCATTTGTTTCCACGGGCTGCTGTAGCCGAGTGCCACAAACTGAGGGGCTTAAGACAGCTGATGCTTATTCTCTCACAGCTTGGGAGGCTAGAAGTTCAAAATCAAAAGGTTGTCAGGGTTGGCTCCTTCTGGAGGTTCTAAGAAAGAAACCATCCGATGCTTCCTGCTGGCTTCTGGTGCTGCTGGAACTCTGTGTCATTCCTTGGCTGTGGACCTGTCCCTTCAGCCTCTGTCTCTGTCTTCACATGAACTTCCCTGTGTTTCTCTCTGTCCCTTTTGTCTCTTGTATGACAACAGACTCATTGGATGTACCGCCCCTTCCCCAATCTGGTGTGCTCCCATCTTGACTGCAAACTAATCACATCAGCGAAGATCGTGTTTCCAAATGAGGTCACATTCTGACATTTTAGATACACCTGTAGAGTGTGTACAACCCCCAGTGCCGAGGCCGTGTCCCATAGCTGTTAACGCAGGGGCTCTCGGGTGGGATCAGGTGCCAGTCGCTTGTCAAGGCTTCCCAGGTGATATGCAGCCAAGGCTGAGAAACTCACGTAGGTCTGTGCAGGCAGAGGGAGTCTTTTCTTAAAAGAGGCCAGGTGTTGCAAGGACTGAAACGACAGAGCACCCACATCATATCTGCCACCTCAGTGAGGCAGGCCAGTGCTCAGCCTTGCAGGGAGCCGGGGCACCTGAACCGAGGGTGGGAGCAGAGCGCCTTGCTCCCCCTGACCCCAGCCTCCGCTACACACACACACAGGCTGCCCATCCATCTATGAGCATTCACTCAAGTCCTGACCTCTGAGTTGCAGTCAGCTGAAAGAAATCTACCATTGAGACATTATTTATTTGTATTTGAAGTATAGTTGACATATAGAGTTGCGAGTTAAAAGTCAAAGAAATGAAAGACCAAAAGTCATGCTTCTGGCTTCTACTTCCTCTCGGGTCAGCCAGGGACATTCTTGCTGGGATGATGGGCAGATCCTCAGATGGGCAGCGGGGGGGTCTCTCCCATCGGAAAGGCAGGGTTTGCCAGCCTTGCCGCAGAGGGCAGTCAGCGGGTGCATTTGTTTCCACGGGCTGCTGTAGCCGAGTGCCACAAACTGAGGGGCTTAAGACAGCTGATGCTTATTCTCTCACAGCTTGGGAGGCTAGAAGTTCAAAATCAAAAGGTTGTCAGGGTTGGCTCCTTCTGGAGGTTCTAAGAAAGAAACCATCCGATGCTTCCTGCTGGCTTCTGGTGCTGCTGGAACTCTGTGTCATTCCTTGGCTGTGGACCTGTCCCTTCAGCCTCTGTCTCTGTCTTCACATGAACTTCCCTGTGTTTCTCTCTGTCCCTTTTGTCTCTTGTATGACAACAGACTCATTGGATGTACCGCCCCTTCCCCAATCTGGTGTGCTCCCATCTTGACTGCAAACTAATCACATCAGCGAAGATCGTGTTTCCAAATGAGGTCACATTCTGACATTTTAGATACACCTGTAGAGTGTGTACAACCCCCAGTGCCGAGGCCGTGTCCCATAGCTGTTAACGCAGGGGCTCTCGGGTGGGATCAGGTGCCAGTCGCTTGTCAAGGCTTCCCAGGTGATATGCAGCCAAGGCTGAGAAACTCACGTAGGTCTGTGCAGGCAGAGGGAGTCTTTTCTTAAAAGAGGCCAGGTGTTGCAAGGACTGAAACGACAGAGCACCCACATCATATCTGCCACCTCAGTGAGGCAGGCCAGTGCTCAGCCTTGCAGGGAGCCGGGGCACCTGAACCGAGGGTGGGAGCAGAGCGCCTTGCTCCCCCTGACCCCAGCCTCCGCTACACACACACACAGGCTGCCCATCCATCTATGAGCATTCACTCAAGTCCTGACCTCTGAGTTGCAGTCAGCTGAAAGAAATCTACCATTGAGACATTATTTATTTTTGTATTTGAAGTATAGTTGACATATAGAGTTGCGCTAGTTCAGCAAGTGATTCAGCTGTAAGTGAAAGTGGAAGAGTTAGTTGCTCAGATGTGTCCTCTATTGATGGAATTTTCCAGGCAAGAATACTGGAGTGAATAGCCATTCCCTTCTCCAGGGGATCTTCCAGGCTCCAAGATTGAACTTGCGTCTCCTATATGGCAGGTGTGTTCTTTATCGTCTAAACTTCCAGGGTGTGTGTATGTATATAGGTATATATTGTTTGTAGACTTTTTGATGATGGCCATGCTGTGGTGTGAGGTGGTACCTCCTTCTGATACCTCCTTTTGGTTTGCATTTGTCTAATAATACCTGGTGCTCAGCATCATTTCATATGCTTGTTGGCCTTCTGTGTGCATGAAGACATTATTATGGCATGTGTTCGTCTCATCTGGGGAGAATCCCCCAGTTTGCATGGGACACGCCTGCCTTCTTGCAGAAACTTTGCCATTTGTAGCCTGGGGCCCATTCCCAGGGCTTGTGTGCAGTCTCTTCCCTACTCTGCATAAGGAAACCTCTGATTTGGATTAAAGAAAGTAAAAGCGTTAGTCACTCAGTGTTATCCTACTCTCTGTGACCCCACGGACTGTAACCCCCTAGGTTCCTCTGTCCGTAGGAAGAATACTGGAGTGGGTTGTCATTTCCTTCTCCAGGACATCTTCCTGACCAAGGGATCTTTGGTACTTCAAGTGCTTGCTCTGCGGCTTCATTGAGAAAGCTCTCTTTGTGGGCCTGCCCTCCAGGGTTCAGTGGCCTGGGTATCCCTCCACTATCCTCTTCCTCCTGAAGCCCCCTTGAACTTCCAGGAGTTGATGTTACTTTCTGAATACCTCTCTCTCTTGTCCCCCAAACACTGGATTAGAACTCTGTTCCCAACCTGAGTCCCTTCTCTTCTTCTAGTTCCTTGTGGCTATTGTTCTAATATACACCTCCATCCACTGCCTTGTGAGTTGCTAATGAACAAAAGGAAATAAGGTCTTGTCTCCTCATGACTCTATTCCCGAGTGGGTCATTCCACCTGCGGACAGGCTCCTAGAGGACGAGCACTTCAGCCAAGGCTAACTTGATCTCATTTCTGTCTTCTTGGCTTAGGAAGTCTTGGCTGTACCTTCTTGCAGAGCCCTTGTTCCTGAGCTTGTTCTCCTAGGACAGGATGTCCTGGTCCTGCAGTGACCATGTCACCTTGAAGTGTAACCTAAGAAAGTTGCTTTGAGTGTTTCACACTGGTCTGAGTGACTTCCTCTCTACTCCTTTCAGATTTTCTGTAACTACTTGGAATATCCACCCAGTGTTTTTCTTTGCCACTTCTATTGGTCTTTCATTTATTTCCATCTTTGTTCTTTGGCCTGTGAGGGCCTCCCATCGCAGTGACCTCTCTCGTCGCAGAGCACTGGCTCTGGGCACACGCGTTCCAGAGCTCTGTCTCGGTAGTTGGACACATCAGTTCAGCTGCTCCATGGCACGCGGGATCTTCCCAGGCCAGGGATCGAACCGGCGCCCCTTGCACTGCAAGGCGGTGTCTGTACCCACTGGACCACCAGGGAAGCCCCCACCCAATGTTAACCATGGTTCTCAGTTGCTCTCATAGACTCTGATGCTCTGAGAGTCTTCTTCCCCAGGAAGGTGGTCCCAGAAGAGGAGGGCAGAGCTGTCACATTTCGTCGGATTCTATTGTTTCTGACCTGTTGACAACCAAGACCATGTTAACAACATGCCCTCTACCCCTCTGTTGGATCCAGAGTTGCATGTCCTCTTCTGTTTGTATCTGTCTTTCCTGGCCCCGGAGATCTGTAATCCTTCAGTACTGTTTCGGCTGTTACTAAAATCCCACCCCTTCTCCTATCTCTTAATCTCTCTCCAGTTGAATGTTTCCAGTTTGCCTTATTGTATTGTTACTTTTCCTGCCCCAAGTATAAGCCTAAAAGCCTTTTTGTTCATTGGGTTAATGTTACTCTGATTTCTCCTTAATTTTCTGAGCAAATAAGATTCTTAGAGAGGCACAGGCCTTTCTAGCTTTCGAATTCACAACGGTGTCACTGTGCTGATTCTCTGCCTTCACACAAAATGATAACATGTATTTCAGAAGAGATCCTGGTTCTTTTTATTTATTACTGAAAATCTACCTCTTCTTGAAAGTAAGTTGGTTTGGTTCTCTGAAGTCAAAAGCCAAGGTCAGAGCTTTCGTTATGAAGGTGTCTAGAGCCAGCTAGTGACCCTGTGGGGAACCCTTGATTAAAACTTAGTCCCTCCAGCCTTTTCTTTGGTTGTGAGTGCAGAATGAAATCGGCAGCCAATCTATTGCTGTCTGTCTCCCCAGGCCCAGCATCCACATTCTAGAACTACAGTTAACTCTGCAACAAATGCAGAACTCATCTGCCTTCAGTTTTAAAGCAGGCCGTGTTCTAACCCCCAAGGTCAAGGTCATGCAGGGTCTCGTCCAGCCTCAGCCTCACCTGGGGTACTGGTGTGTATATTTAAACGTCAGCTGTGTCTGCATAACTCAAGGTCAAGCTGTGGCAGCTGGCACACCCATCACCCACACTGCTCATATTTGGCTCAAGCATCTGTTTGGTTCTCAGTGGCACACACCTTCGCTAAGGCCTGGGCTCTGTGCCCTCCTTTCCCTGTTGGGCTTTACAGCCTGGGAATATCTGCTAAGATGTGAGTAGCCTGAGCCTGTTGCCTTTCCTGTTAAAAAACAAAACTGCCCAAAGCCTCAGTGACTCACCAAGATCAAATCTCACTTTTGCCGTTGTTCAGTCTCTCAGTCTTGTCCGACTGTTTGCGACCCCATGGGTTGCAGCAGGCGGGGTTTCCCTGTCCTTCACCATCTCCCAGAGCTTGCTCAAACTCATGTCCATTGAGTCGATGATGCCATCCAATCATCTTATCCTCTGCTGCCCCCAGTCTTTCCTAGCATCAGGATCTCAAATAGTCTGTTTGAAATTGTCAGTATCCAAAAGTCTTTGAGTTCTGTCTTGCCTAAAGGTTCAGTTAGCCTGTCTTGCAGCCCTTGCATGTGATTCTGGGCTGGGAAGACTAGGGCTGGGAGGAACAGACCAGGATGTCTGGTCTCTGATGGCTGGAGGAGGATGGGCTGGCCGAGCACGCCTGTTTTCTTTCCGTTACTTTCCAACCAGGTCATTGACCCCAGCTCCCTAGAGGAAAGTAAGAGATAGGACAAGGCTCTCAAGTGTTTAGTGGAAAATTCCTCTTGTGGAAACCAGCATAAATGCTATAATTCACCTTATTCTATTATTAATAAGGAGGAGCTCCCCACCTTTGGTAGTATTAGCACTATTGGGGGGTTATCACTGATAAGTCTTAGATTAGGGTGCAAAAATATAAAGGGTGGTTTCAACCACCCGATGTGTGTGGTTAGTCAGTTCATGCATCCACATTCTAGAACTACAGTTAACTCTGCAACAAATGCAGAACTCATCTGCCTTCAGTTTTAAAGCAGGCCGTGTTCTAACCCCCAAGGTCAAGGTCATGCAGGGTCTCGTCCAGCCTCAGCCTCACCTGGGGTACTGGTGTGTATATTTAAACGTCAGCTGTGTCTGCATAACTCAAGGTCAAGCTGTGGCAGCTGGCACACCCATCACCCACACTGCTCATATTTGGCTCAAGCATCTGTTTGGTTCTCAGTGGCACACACCTTCGCTAAGGCCTGGGCTCTGTGCCCTCCTTTCCCTGTTGGGCTTTACAGCCTGGGAATATCTGCTAAGATGTGAGTAGCCTGAGCCTGTTGCCTTTCCTGTTAAAAAACAAAACTGCCCAAAGCCTCAGTGACTCACCAAGATCAAATCTCACTTTTGCCGTTGTTCAGTCTCTCAGTCTTGTCCGACTGTTTGCGACCCCATGGGTTGCAGCAGGCGGGGTTTCCCTGTCCTTCACCATCTCCCAGAGCTTGCTCAAACTCATGTCCATTGAGTCGATGATGCCATCCAATCATCTCATCCTCTGTCGCCCTCTTCTCCTCCTGCCCCCAGTCTTTCCTAGCATCAGGATCTCAAATAGTCTGTTTGAAATTGTCAGTATCCAAAAGTCTTTGAGTTCTGTCTTGCCTAAAGGTTCAGTTAGCCTGTCTTGCAGCCCTTGCATGTGATTCTGGGCTGGGAAGACTAGGGCTGGGAGGAACAGACCAGGATGTCTGGTCTCTGATGGCTGGAGGAGGATGGGCTGGCCGAGCACGCCTGTTTTCTTTCCGTTACTTTCCAACCAGGTCATTGACCCCAGCTCCCTAGAGGAAAGTAAGAGATAGGACAAGGCTCTCAAGTGTTTAGTGGAAAATTCCTCTTGTGGAAACCAGCATAAATGCTATAATTCACCTTATTCTATTATTAATAAGGAGGAGCTCCCCACCTTTGGTAGTATTAGCACTATTGGGGGGTTATCACTGATAAGTCTTAGATTAGGGTGCATAATATAGTGGGCATCCCATGCCATGACTACGTGAACCCTGGGATTTCAACCACCCCGTATGTGTGTGGTTAGTCAGTTCAGTCCTGTACAACTCTATTACCCTAGGAACTGTAGCCCACAAGACTCCTTTGTCCACGGGATTTTCCAGGCAGGAATAGGAGAGTGGGCATAATTTCCTCCTCCAGGGGAGTTTGCTGGCCCAGGGGTTGGAATCACGCCTCCCGTATTTACCACTGAGCCACTGGGGATACCCCTTCAATCACTCTATTGAAGCATTATCTTGAATTATATGCAGCTCTTCCACCTGAAACACAATTAGTTGCCATGGACTGGTATAGCTCCAGAGTCGATAAAGTACAATTTTAGAAACAAAACTTAGCATAATACATGCATCTTAATTCACCTCAATCTTGGCCATAAGTCATAACATTTGGAGAACTGACAATTTAAATTCGATCACTTTAATTCTCTCTTGTGCCCTTGGGTTTAGGAGCAAAACAGAGGACAAAAGTGATTTACTTATTCCTGGTGGAGGCTGAGCCCCTATGTCTAATTTCTGGCGTTAGAGGGGAAGTTTAAAAGATGTGGGCCCCTGAGGGATGTCCATGAGACCCCAGGGGTACAGGATAGACCAGAGGTTTCTGGAAGATTGATTTTGCCATCATTTCCATGTCACTGTAGCCTTGCCCAGGTATTTACAGAAAAGGCTCAAATGAACCCTGTGGTGTTGAATTGGGATTGGAGGTATTAGTATAAACTCATGACTTTATGGAGACAGGGAAACACATTGTGTATCTGATGGCCTGAGGATTCTGGGCTGTAAAGACTAGGGCTGGGAGGAACAGACCAGGATGTCTGGTCTCTGATGGCTGGAGGAGGATGGGCTGGCCGAGCACGCCTGTTTTCTTTCCGTTACTTTCCAACCAGGTCATTGACCCCAGCTCCCTAGAGGAAAGTAAGAGATAGGACAAGGCTCTCAAGTGTTTAGTGGAAAATTCCTCTTGTGGAAACCAGCATAAATGCTATAATTCACCTTATTCTATTATTAATAAGGAGGAGCTCCCCACCTTTGGTAGTATTAGCACTATTGGGGGGTTATCACTGATAAGTCTTAGATTAGGGTGCATAATATAGTGGGCATCCCATGCCATGACTACGTGAACCCTGGGATTTCAACCACCCCGTATGTGTGTGGTTAGTCAGTTCAGTCCTGTACAACTCTATTACCCTAGGAACTGTAGCCCACAAGACTCCTTTGTCCACGGGATTTTCCAGGCAGGAATAGGAGAGTGGGCATAATTTCCTCCTCCAGGGGAGTTTGCTGGCCCAGGGGTTGGAATCACGCCTCCCGTATTTACCACTGAGCCACTGGGGATACCCCTTCAATCACTCTATTGAAGCATTATCTTGAATTATATGCAGCTCTTCCACCTGAAACACAATTAGTTGCCATGGACTGGTATAGCTCCAGAGTCGATAAAGTACAATTTTAGAAACAAAACTTAGCATAATACATGCATCTTAATTCACCTCAATCTTGGCCATAAGTCATAACATTTGGAGAACTGACAATTTAAATTCGATCACTTTAATTCTCTCTTGTGCCCTTGGGTTTAGGAGCAAAACAGAGGACAAAAGTGATTTACTTATTCCTGGTGGAGGCTGAGCCCCTATGTCTAATTTCTGGCGTTAGAGGGGAAGTTTAAAAGATGTGGGCCCCTGAGGGATGTCCATGAGACCCCAGGGGTACAGGATAGACCAGAGGTTTCTGGAAGATTGATTTTGCCATCATTTCCATGTCACTGTAGCCTTGCCCAGGTATTTACAGAAAAGGCTCAAATGAACCCTGTGGTGTTGAATTGGGATTGGAGGTATTAGTATAAACTCATGACTTTATGGAGACAGGGAAACACAGATGTGTGTATCTGATGGGTTACTATACATACACATATGCATACATGTCTCAGCTCTGTCTCTGAGAGAGTCTAGAAGCAGTGATACTCCAGTAACAATGAACACATCTGCTGCCCAGATCCCGATCTTTAAACATCACTCTCCAAAGAAAGGAATCAGGAGAAAGTGGTTGATCCCAGTGTTGGCGCAAGGAAAGTGCAAGACGAATCTTGTGGTGCCCAGAGAAGAAAATGCTCAAGAAAAGATGAGAGGGCTTCCCTGGTGGTCCAGTGGATAAGGACACAGCCTTGCAGTGCAAGGGGCGCCGGTTCAATCCCTGGCCTGGGAAGATCCCACGTGCCATGGAGTGACTGGACCAATGTGTTCAATTACCAAGCTGGAGCTCTGGAGCGCATGCACCCAGAGCCGGTGCTCTGCAACAACAGAGGCCACTGCGATGGGAGGCCCACATGGGCCAAAGAACAAAGATGGATGAAAATAGATAAATGAAAGACCAATAGAAGTGGCCCGCCTGACCCCCTCCCTCCCCACTCCCTCCCCAACCTGCCCTCCACCCCCGCCGCCAAAAAAAAAAAAAAAACAGAAAAGATGGGAGCTTATCAAAGTCATACAAGAGTCAACATGAAGGAAACCAAAGCTGAAACATCTGGTCAATGAAACAGATGACAATGGTGTTGAATTTTAACATATAGTATAGAATTAAAAGCCATCATTAGTTTATATTGGTATAAGTAATTGAATAGCAAAGTAAATACATTGGAAAGAAGAGACAGCTGTTTCTCAAAATAGAATTCAATGGTTCAGTAGAGACACAAAGGGGGAGATACAGAACAATCATTAAGCAAACACCTCAGTAGCACTTGTTGCAGATAAGACCCTTCAATACTAAAATTAGTGTGAGGAAGTTTGAGGAGGAGTAGGTTTGCATAGCCTCCAAGTATCTCCCCCAAGATTCTTACCCACTACTGAGAAATGAAACAGTGACTTTACAACGGAGTCCAGCAGGCAACTTAAAATAATGATTTAAGGTGAACATCACAACTAACAACACATCTTGGCATTGTGAACCCTTTGAAAATAAGAAATCAGATGTGTGTATCTGATGGGTTACTATACATACACATATGCATACATGTCTCAGCTCTGTCTCTGAGAGAGTCTAGAAGCAGTGATACTCCAGTAACAATGAACACATCTGCTGCCCAGATCCCGATCTTTAAACATCACTCTCCAAAGAAAGGAATCAGGAGAAAGTGGTTGATCCCAGTGTTGGCGCAAGGAAAGTGCAAGACGAATCTTGTGGTGCCCAGAGAAGAAAATGCTCAAGAAAAGATGAGAGGGCTTCCCTGGTGGTCCAGTGGATAAGGACACAGCCTTGCAGTGCAAGGGGCGCCGGTTCAATCCCTGGCCTGGGAAGATCCCACGTGCCATGGAGTGACTGGACCAATGTGTTCAATTACCAAGCTGGAGCTCTGGAGCGCATGCACCCAGAGCCGGTGCTCTGCAACAACAGAGGCCACTGCGATGGGAGGCCCACATGGGCCAAAGAACAAAGATGGATGAAAATAGATAAATGAAAGACCAATAGAAGTGGCCCGCCTGCCCCCCTCCCTCCCCACTCCCTCCCCAACCTGCCCTCCACCCCCGCCGCCAAAAAAAAAAAAAAAACAGAAAAGATGGGAGCTTATCAAAGTCATACAAGAGTCAACATGAAGGAAACCAAAGCTGAAACATCTGGTCAATGAAACAGATGACAATGGTGTTGAATTTTAACATATAGTATAGAATTAAAAGCCATCATTAGTTTATATTGGTATAAGTAATTGAATAGCAAAGTAAATACATTGGAAAGAAGAGACAGCTGTTTCTCAAAATAGAATTCAATGGTTCAGTAGAGACACAAAGGGGGAGATACAGAACAATCATTAAGCAAACACCTCAGTAGCACTTGTTGCAGATAAGACCCTTCAATACTAAAATTAGTGTGAGGAAGTTTGAGGAGGAGTAGGTTTGCATAGCCTCCAAGTATCTCCCCCAAGATTCTTACCCACTACTGAGAAATGAAACAGTGACTTTACAACGGAGTCCAGCAGACGGCAACTTAAAATAATGATTTAAGGTGAACATCACAACTAACAACACATCTTGGCATTGTGAACCCTTTGATAAGATGCACTGTAAGGATATGATGTCATTTTTGCCATCTTCTTGTTCTAGTCATGAATCCACATTGGCCAAACCTCAACTGAGAAACATCCTACAAAATAACCAAACCAGTATTCTCCCAAAGCATCAGGTCATGAAAGACAGGAAAAGATGAAGGATCTGTCATAGACTGGAGTGAGACCCAACAATGAAATGCAATAGGGGATCTTGGACAGGACCTGGGAACAGAAAAAGGACATTATAGGAAAAATCATCAGATTCAAACAAGGTCTGCAGTTAAGTTAATGATTCCACAGCAGTATTCATTTTTAGTTCTCGATTAAACTAAAGTTGTGTTAACACGAGCTGGAAGCAGGACATACAACTTCTACAACTGTCTTTGTGTTTTAATTTAAATGCAGTACTGGAAAAGAATCTTGAGAGTCCCCTGGACAGCAAGGAGATCAAAACAGTCCATCCTAAAGGAAGTAAACCCTGAATATTTATTGGAAGGACGGATGCTGAAGCTGAAGCTCCAGTACTGCAGCTACCTGATGTGAAGAGCCAACTCATTGGAAAAGCCCCTGATGCTGGGAAAGACGGAGGGAAGGGAGAGAAGGGGGAAAGAGAGGCTGAGATGGTTGTATGGCATCACTGATTCAACGGACATAGGTTTGCTCAAACTCTAGGAGATGGTGAAGGACGGGGAAGCTTGGAATATCGCAGTCCATAGATAGCGAAGCGTCAGACACAATTTAGTGACTAGAAAAACAACAACTGTTTTTGTGTCTAAAATTCATTCAAAATAGAGAGTTCAAAGAGAGGGGCATATCCAGATTTTGTGGGGCCTGAAAACTGAACAATTTTGGAGGGCCTCCTTAAGAAGATGACGAAATGATGAATATAATATTAGGCACAAAATGAGTATTTATGAAGAATAAAGAAAGTGCAATCGATTTTTTGATTACACATAATTTGGTAATCGAGTTGCTCTCATACTACAAATGCTGATGTATAGGAAAATATTGTATTCAGTAAGAACCTTGTTTGCTTGGGCCAAGTTGCTGCCAGGTGGCAACTTTATGTGCTGTTCCGTCCAGAACCATTGCACTTTGTAGGGACAAGACGTGAGCTATGGGAGCACATTGTCTAAACACTGGGTGAAATTCTCTTCTTTATACAGATGTGCTGCTTCAGGTGGCAACTTTAAGCCTATCGACACAGTATGCGCCCAAAGCATCAGGTCATGAAAGACAGGAAAAGATGAAGGATCTGTCATAGACTGGAGTGAGACCCAACAATGAAATGCAATAGGGGATCTTGGACAGGACCTGGGAACAGAAAAAGGACATTATAGGAAAAATCATCAGATTCAAACAAGGTCTGCAGTTAAGTTAATGATTCCACAGCAGTATTCATTTTTAGTTCTCGATTAAACTAAAGTTGTGTTAACACGAGCTGGAAGCAGGACATACAACTTCTACAACTGTCTTTGTGTTTTAATTTAAATGCAGTACTGGAAAAGAATCTTGAGAGTCCCCTGGACAGCAAGGAGATCAAAACAGTCCATCCTAAAGGAAGTAAACCCTGAATATTTATTGGAAGGACGGATGCTGAAGCTGAAGCTCCAGTACTGCAGCTACCTGATGTGAAGAGCCAACTCATTGGAAAAGCCCCTGATGCTGGGAAAGACGGAGGGAAGGGAGAGAAGGGGGAAAGAGAGGCTGAGATGGTTGTATGGCATCACTGATTCAACGGACATAGGTTTGCTCAAACTCTAGGAGATGGTGAAGGACGGGGAAGCTTGGAATATCGCAGTCCATAGATAGCGAAGCGTCAGACACAATTTAGTGACTAGAAAAACAACAACTGTTTTTGTGTCTAAAATTCATTCAAAATAGAGAGTTCAAAGAGAGGGGCATATCCAGATTTTGTGGGGCCTGAAAACTGAACAATTTTGGAGGGCCTCCTTAAGAAGATGACGAAATGATGAATATAATATTAGGCACAAAATGAGTATTTATGAAGAATAAAGAAAGTGCAATCGATTTTTTGATTACACATAATTTGGTAATCGAGTTGCTCTCATACTACAAATGCTGATGTATAGGAAAATATTGTATTCAGTAAGAACCTTGTTTGCTTGGGCCAAGTTGCTGCCAGGTGGCAACTTTATGTGCTGTTCCGTCCAGAACCATTGCACTTTGTAGGGACAAGAGACGTGAGCTATGGGAGCACATTGTCTAAACACTGGGTGAAATTCTCTTCTTTATACAGATGTGCCTGCTGTTTGCATTAGTGCTGGAGGTCAATACAGCTTTCATAGAAATCCTAAGTCCTATCGACACAATTCCCTTGAATAAAGAGAACAATATGGCCCTCCTGCAGCTGTATGTGTGGCATTGTAGGAATATTTTTGATGGGAAATAATTTCTAGTTTAGCTGGGTGTCCATGAGAACTAAATCCTCAGCTTATAATCTTATACGTGTAATGATTGGAAGCTTATCACAGGCTAGCTCCTGTCTTCTTACTTTAAACTTATTTTCACTCCTTTACACATACATTTGTCATCTGCATACCCAAGGATAACTTCATGTCACAAAGTGGCCACTGTTGGGGAAGAACGGATGCATGTATATGCATGCTGAGCACCTGAAACTGTCATAATACTGTTAACTGGCTGTACTCCAACATAAACTACAACATACACAAACAAAAACCAAAGTGGCCATCAGTACAGCAGGGAGTCCTGGTGTGGGTGATAGGGTTATTCCTGGCAGCCATCCCTCTGTGGAGGAGATAGCTAGAAATATCCTAAACTATAAAAATATATTCAGTGAAAAATATATTCAGTAGGTCCTCAGTGAATTCCAGGGCCGTGGACATGAGCAGCTGACTGAGGGGAATAAGAGTGGAGAGAGATGGCAACCAATTGCCATTAATGCATCTTATACTTGCAGTTTTCAAAAACATGTATGACTGTGTCAGTGCATTATTCAGCCCTTCCTAGCATCTTGGAAGGACCCTTGGAAGCCAATGGTCCCCAAGCTTTAGAGCTCCTGGGCTTCACACTGAGTCAACCTTGGTTTTCCCCTCAGGGGACAGCTGACCTTTCCTGAATCTTGCCTTTCTCCCACTTTCTATTCCTGGTTTCCAAACTAGCAACTTGCAGACGTTTCTCCAGCCAGCATGTCCCGTCTCTCTTTCCCATGCCCCTCTTTCCTAGTCCCACATTATGGGGCCATCTTTGGCTCTTTGGCTTCCTTTGATCTCTTTAAGATGCCACAGGGATTTCCCTGGCAGTCTGATGGTTAAGACTCTGCACTTCCAAAGCAGGGGCCATGGGCCTGGTGGCTGGTCAGAGAACTAAGATCCCACATGCCATTCGGTATGGTGAAAACAAAACAAAAACTAAAATAAAAACAGATGCCATGAATGAGAATCCTTTCCAAGGGGAAGATAGAGAGAAGGGAAAGAAGAGCGTGGTCCTGTGCTGTGAGGTCTTGTCTCAGTCGCACACTGATAATTAGGTTTCTACCATAACCATCATCTACTAATGGTGGCTAGGTGGTATGCGGTACTAGGTAATTCCTGTGCTTTATTTTCATGAGACTTCGTGACTCCATGAGACAGGAGAGTGGTACTCTAACTATTCAGCCATGGTAGGGCGTGAGCAATGATGATCTAAAGCAGTGCTGGCATTAGTGATGAAGTAGGGTCTCAGAGGTGCAAAACCTTTAGTTGAGGGAGAACTGGGGGAGGGTCCTGGGCAAGGAGTGGAAAGAGTTGACTTGGAGAGGTTCAGGCAAAGTGGGGAGGACGGTGGCCACCCATCAGCTGGTACAGGACTGGCTCAGCATGTTGAAGGCCCTCCTGGTGCCAACAACTGAACGCCAGCCCTGGAGTCAGGAAATAATGTTGTACCTCATTTTGCCAAGGTGTGACAGAGGCTGAGAGGGGTTGAGTGACTTGCTCCAGCTCACACGGTGGTGGCTTGTGGAAGCAGGAGTCCACACCTGGCCTCTTACCTTTTGGCGTCAGAGTCTCTGGATGAAGAGTCTCTATCCTCTGGCCATTGTCATTTATTCTGTCCCTTTTTGGTGCTGTTTGTGGATCTTTGTGCAGCTGGAATGGCCAGTCCATGCATTATTCAGCCCTTCCTAGCACTTGGAAGGACCCTTGAACCCTATTCCTGGTTCCTCCCCCAGGGACAGCTGACCTTTCCTGAATCTTGCCTTTCTCCCACTTTCTATTCCTGGTTTCCAAACTAGCAACTTGCAGACGTTTCTCCAGCCAGCATGTCCCGTCTCTCTTTCCCATGCCCTCTTTCCTAGTCCCACATTATGGGGCCATCTTTGGCTCTTTGGCTTCCTTTGATCTCTTTAAGATGCCACAGGGATTTCCCTGGCAGTCTGATGGTTAAGACTCTGCACTTCCAAAGCAGGGGCCATGGGCCTGGTGGCTGGTCAGAGAACTAAGATCCCACATGCCATTCGGTATGGTGAAAACAAAACAAAAACTAAAATAAAAACAGATGCCATGAATGAGAATCCTTTCCAAGGGGAAGATAGAGAGAAGGGAAAGAAGAGCGTGGTCCTGTGCTGTGAGGTCTTGTCTCAGTCGCACACTGATAATTAGGTTTCTACCATAACCATCATCTACTAATGGTGGCTAGGTGGTATGCGGTACTAGGTAATTCCTGTGCTTTATTTTCATGAGACTTCGTGACTCCATGAGACAGGAGAGTGGTACTCTAACTATTCAGCCATGGTAGGGCGTGAGCAATGATGATCTAAAGCAGTGCTGGCATTAGTGATGAAGTAGGGTCTCAGAGGTGCAAAACCTTTAGTTGAGGGAGAACTGGGGGAGGGTCCTGGGCAAGGAGTGGAAAGAGTTGACTTGGAGAGGTTCAGGCAAAGTGGGGAGGACGGTGGCCACCCATCAGCTGGTACAGGACTGGCTCAGCATGTTGAAGGCCCTCCTGGTGCCAACAACTGAACGCCAGCCCTGGAGTCAGGAAATAATGTTGTACCTCATTTTGCCAAGGTGTGACAGAGGCTGAGAGGGGTTGAGTGACTTGCTCCAGCTCACACGGTGGTGGCTTGTGGAAGCAGGAGTCCACACCTGGCCTCTTACCTTTTGGCGTCAGAGTCTCTGGATGAAGAGTCTCTATCCTCTGGCCATTGTCATTTATTCTGTCCCTTTTTGGTGCTGTTTGTGGATCTTTGTGCAGCTGGAATGGCCAGTCCATGCCTTAGAGCACCGGAAAGATGGTGAGGATCTCCCACTGGGAACTATATGCCAGGAGCCTGCTCACAGCAGCCATGTTTCGGGAGCCAGCTCACAGCCTTTCTCACCAGACAGAGGAGACCCTCAACCCCTCAAACTCTGGGTCACTGAAGCCTAAACTGGACTTTGCAAAATTGTTTAAACACACACACACACACACACACACACACACACACACACACACACACACACACACTGTAGATATGCCAAGAACAGCCTGATAAAATTAGCGAAGACTTACATGTGCTGCCATTTAACATGAGGGTTTTCCCCTCTAAATTCTCACCAATCCTGTGATCTTCCAACTGTTCAGCCTTTGTCAGGTAAGTAGGTAGGCGGAAGATGGAACTGCAGTGTTGGTTGTTTTTTCTTGCATTGTTATTTTGACTCATCTGTTTGAGTGAGGTTGAACACATTTAGAGTAAATGTTTAGGAGGGCAACTTGTTTATCAAAACTCTAAGTGTCTGTACTCTTTTACACATTAATTTTACTTGCAGAAATGTATTTTTTATTCTTGAAAGGCTTATAATAATAATATTCAATAGTTACTGCATGTTTATAATATGCCAGGCACTGCTCTAAATGCCTCCCGTTATTATCTCTTTTCATCTTTACGACAACCTTTTGGGAAGTAGAATTTTTACTCACATTATACAAATGAAAATATTGAGATAGAGAGACATGAATGATCCTGCCCACAAGACACAAAGCTAATTTATTTCAGCTCTGTATGTAATCATAACATCTAGACAGAACCTCTATTGCTATCAATTAGGAGTGTGCCAACAACTGAACGCCAGCCCTGGAGTCAGGAAATAATGTTGTACCTCATTTTGCCAAGGTGTGACAGAGGCTGAGAGGGGTTGAGTGACTTGCTCCAGCTCACACGGTGGTGGCTTGTGGAAGCAGGAGTCCACACCTGGCCTCTTACCTTTTGGCGTCAGAGTCTCTGGATGAAGAGTCTCTATCCTCTGGCCATTGTCATTTATTCTGTCCCTTTTTGGTGCTGTTTGTGGATCTTTGTGCAGCTGGAATGGCCAGTCCATGCCTTAGAGCACCGGAAAGATGGTGAGGATCTCCCACTGGGAACTATATGCCAGGAGCCTGCTCACAGCAGCCATGTTTCGGGAGCCAGCTCACAGCCTTTCTCACCAGACAGAGGAGACCCTCAACCCCTCAAACTCTGGGTCACTGAAGCCTAAACTGGACTTTGCAAAATTGTTTAAACACACACACACACACACACACACACACACACACACACACACACACACACACACTGTAGATATGCCAAGAACAGCCTGATAAAATTAGCGAAGACTTACATGTGCTGCCATTTAACATGAGGGTTTTCCCCTCTAAATTCTCACCAATCCTGTGATCTTCCAACTGTTCAGCCTTTGTCAGGTAAGTAGGTAGGCGGAAGATGGAACTGCAGTGTTGGTTGTTTTTCTTGCATTGTTATTTTGACTCATCTGTTTGAGTGAGGTTGAACACATTTAGAGTAAATGTTTAGGAGGGCAACTTGTTTATCAAAACTCTAAGTGTCTGTACTCTTTTACACATTAATTTTACTTGCAGAAATGTATTTTTTATTCTTGAAAGGCTTATAATAATAATATTCAATAGTTACTGCATGTTTATAATATGCCAGGCACTGCTCTAAATGCCTCCCGTTATTATCTCTTTTCATCTTTACGACAACCTTTTGGGAAGTAGAATTTTTACTCACATTATACAAATGAAAATATTGAGATAGAGAGACATGAATGATCCTGCCCACAAGACACAAAGCTAATTTATTTCAGCTCTGTATGTAATCATAACATCTAGACAGAACCTCTATTGCTATCAATTAGGGAGTGTGCTAAACAAATTTTAGAACAGCCCTTCAGTGGAATACTGAACAGCTGGTTGGAAGAATCTCATAGATGCTTACTTATTTACTGATAGGGAGAGAAATCTAAGATCCATATCTATGTGTACACTCATCTATTTATCATCTGGGCTTTCCTGGTGGCTCAGTTGGTAAGCAATATGCCTTCAATGCAGGAGACACAGGTTCAATGCCTGGGCTGGGAAGATCTCCTGGAGAAGGCAACCAACTTCAGTATTCCTGCCTGGGAAATAGCGGGTTTCCTCTCATGCGCTGTTTTAAGCTGAAACAGGATGATGATGAAAATGTGGAGCTGTGCCAGCTTGAAGGTGGGCCTCAGTGAGTGTGAATTCTGAATCTAATCCAATGCCTGGCACAGGGCACATGGGACGTCTTTTTGTTGTTGTTGTTTTTTAGGAGATGATTAAAATTGCATTTATTATACATGTTTCTGGGCTTCCCAGGTGGTACTAGTGATGAAGAACCCTCCTGCCAATGCAGGAGACATAAGAGATACGGATTCGATCCCTGAGTTGGGAAGATCCCCTGGAGAAGGGAATGACTACCCACTCCAGTATTCTTGCCTGAAGAATCCAATGGACAGAGGAGCCTGGTGGGCTACAGTCCATGAGATCTCAAACAGTAGGACCTGACTGAAGTGATTTCACATGCACATGTATATTTGCAGCAAGATAAAACTTTGCATTGCTAGCACCATCACCAACCAATGCTTTTCAACAACTTACAGAGCTGCAGTTGTGGCTGTGAACCCTCCCTCTTTGCAGAGAAAATCTTCAGCCATTTATAAGCCAGCAGGAAGTCTCCCAGTGCCTGTCGCAGAGGAGAGTGGTCCCACTTTGTGCTGCCAGCGTCCCCCGGGTTACAGGTGTTCTCGTCACACTCCACCATGACACTGAGAGACTGCAACCTTTTCACACCCTTGCAGGGCCTCGTTCTTGACTGAAGAGTGGGGTTCACAAGCCCGCCTGGAATGGAAGGGCTCAGGGCTGCGCTTTGAGTCAGGACTCTGATGACTTGAAATCCAAGTTGCTTTTTAATGAAAATAGCATAAGAAAAGTAGCATCTGGCTGGTATAAATCAGACATGTTACAAGGATAAGCATGTTATAGGGAAAACAGCCATGAGATTTGGCCCTGAGAGCTGGGTGAGCATCTTAGCTCTGCCCCTCACAGGTATAAGCCCAGGAGGCTGTGCGAGCCTTCCATTGCTGTGAAGATGGATTAGATAAGGTGTCAAGGAAAGGGCTTTTGTAAATTGTAAACACTACTCATACATTTTGTTTGATGTATGTAAAAGCAGTATATGAAACAAACCCTCCCACTGCTGAACGCTAGTCACCAGAAACAAAACAAAAATGAACTCAGAGGGAGTCCACAGAAACGCATTCAATTTAACCCTTAAAAAAATCCCTTTGTATTCTTTTCAGAAAAGGCAAAAAGGTAAGGGAAGGTTCCCGTTCTGCTTCTCATGCAGAAAGGTGGTATCAGCTGTGGTTCCCCAAGAAGAAAGAGCAACCACTGTCCTAGAGTCTAGGAAATGACTGGGCAGGCGGGGACAAGAGCACCTGCTCTGGTCCAGGCCAGGAGAGGATGGGCCAACACACAGCAGGTGGGAAGGTCTCAGCCCGGAGTGTTACCTCATTGTCACAGATTCAACTTGGGCTCTTCTGAGAGCATGGAGTGCCAGGAGCGGGGGACACAACGGAGCCACCCCCATTCATGGTTCTTCTGCCAGGACCTGGATGCTGGGGAAGATGGGAGAGGGTGGGAGAGAGGGGAACCTTCACAGGTGTGGGCTGGGGTCAGTGGTGGGGCCACCCGCCAGGACCCTCTCCCACAGGAAGCAGGAGCCCAAGCTGTTTGGGGCAGCAAACCCTGCAGCCCTCTGGGGCTCAGGTCCACACCCATTTTGCTGGAAGAAGGGAATGGAAAAGAAACCCTCCTGGACCCAGAACACAAGAAATCTTCTCCGGGGAGATAGGGAGGACCAGGACCTAGGGAGCCAGGCCTGCCCGAGAGACTGAGGATGAACCAGGCCACCAGAGGACATGCTTCCTCTCCCAGGCCTAACCCTAATACTATGATAAACAAAGAACAGGGTCTCCAAGTGGGGGGGTGGGAATGAGGGTGAGTGTGGAAAGAGAAGAGATTTTTCCAATTTTTTTTTCTTTTTTGGATACAGATTGGTGCCACATTTGTATCTGCCTGTTTAAATTCTGTCATCTTTCTAGTGTGGCAAGGCATGTTTTACTTTCAATGAAGCATTGGTAAGGGCGTCCCAGGTGGTGCTAGTGGTAAAGAACCTGCCTGTCAATGCAGGAGATGCGAGAGACGTGGGTTCGATCCCTGGGTCGGGAAGATCCCCTGGAGGAGGGCATGGCAGCCCGCTCCAGTGTTCTCGCCTGAAAAGTCTCCTGGAGAGAGAGGCCTGGCGGGCTGCAGTCCATAGGGTCGCACAGAGTGGACACAACTGCAGCGACTTAGCACATATCCAGGCAAACACTGGCAATGGAGTATCTGCTCATACTAGGAAATAATTCTGCAATTGAGGTTTGTACTCAGTACATTTGTGTTCTGCTTCTCATGCAGAAAGGTGGTATCAGCTGTGGTTCCCCAAGAAGAAAGAGCAACCACTGTCCTAGAGTCTAGGAAATGACTGGGCAGGCGGGGACAAGAGCACCTGCTCTGGTCCAGGCCAGGAGAGGATGGGCCAACACACAGCAGGTGGGAAGGTCTCAGCCCGGAGTGTTACCTCATTGTCACAGATTCAACTTGGGCTCTTCTGAGAGCATGGAGTGCCAGGAGCGGGGGACACAACGGAGCCACCCCCATTCATGGTTCTTCTGCCAGGACCTGGATGCTGGGGAAGATGGGAGAGGGTGGGAGAGAGGGGAACCTTCACAGGTGTGGGCTGGGGTCAGTGGTGGGGCCACCCGCCAGGACCCTCTCCCACAGGAAGCAGGAGCCCAAGCTGTTTGGGGCAGCAAACCCTGCAGCCCTCTGGGGCTCAGGTCCACACCCATTTTGCTGGAAGAAGGGAATGGAAAAGAAACCCTCCTGGACCCAGAACACAAGAAATCTTCTCCGGGGAGATAGGGAGGACCAGGACCTAGGGAGCCAGGCCTGCCCGAGAGACTGAGGATGAACCAGGCCACCAGAGGACATGCTTCCTCTCCCAGGCCTAACCCTAATACTATGATAAACAAAGAACAGGGTCTCCAAGTGGGGGGGTGGGAATGAGGGTGAGTGTGGAAAGAGAAGAGATTTTTCCAATTTTTTTTTCTTTTTTGGATACAGATTGGTGCCACATTTGTATCTGCCTGTTTAAATTCTGTCATCTTTCTAGTGTGGCAAGGCATGTTTTACTTTCAATGAAGCATTGGTAAGGGCGTCCCAGGTGGTGCTAGTGGTAAAGAACCTGCCTGTCAATGCAGGAGATGCGAGAGACGTGGGTTCGATCCCTGGGTCGGGAAGATCCCCTGGAGGAGGGCATGGCAGCCCGCTCCAGTGTTCTCGCCTGAAAAGTCTCCTGGAGAGAGAGGCCTGGCGGGCTGCAGTCCATAGGGTCGCACAGAGTGGACACAACTGCAGCGACTTAGCACATATCCAGGCAAACACTGGCAATGGAGTATCTGCTCATACTAGGAAATAATTCTGCAATTGAGGTTTGTACTCAGTACATTTGTGTTCAGACCATTCCTTATCTGTAATGTGCCCCCAAAGCAGCTTCATTTTCAAGATACTTTGATGCAAAATAAAATGTTTCGTCATTAGGTGCAAAAACAAACAAAACCTATCAATGTTGGCAGCAAAAGTCTGATGAGAACAGGAACTCAGAAGGACGCTCCAGTAGCCCAGGGTCCCAGGTCTGGGAGGAGCGGTGGAGGAAGGCCACCTGAGTCTTTGCTTACCGGGTCCTGCTGTGGTCCAGCCCCGCTGCCCGTGCATCCACCTGCCGGCTCTCCCGGGTGCAGGGGAGTGCTGGGCTCTGTCAGACTCCAGGCCACGCACGGCTCAGCTCTCCACGCCCCTGCTCCCCCTCCTCCAGCCCCGACTCCACCCCTGGACCCGCATCCCACAGCCTCGCCTGTGGGGCCTCCTCTCCGGGCAGGCAGCCTTCCCCAGCGAGGCCCTGGCTGCCGGCCAGGATGAACAGAAATAATTGGACTGAACTTTTAACTACGTTTAGAGTATTATCCTATTCTTACAGAAATGTGCAGGCCTCCCAATTTTTCTTAAAACTGATTTTCTTTTCTCCCTAAATACAAAAGCAATCTACGCACATTGTCAGAAGTGTGCAAAGAGTGGCACGGAGAGAAGGGGAAGCTTCGGAACCAGACTGAGCCTAACAGCTCGTGGGTGGTGACTTGCCTTCAGTCTGCCTTTCTCGCTTTCCGTTGCCCACTCTGCCTTCTGAGTCAAACACACCTCTAACGACAAGCCCTTCCCACCAAAGGGCTTTACACTTTTTTTAAATTAATTTTTTTCTGGTGTATAGTTGCTTTACCATGCTGTGTTAGTTTCTGGTGTATAACAAAGCGAATCAGCTATATGAATACACATATCCTCTCTTTTTTGGATTTCCTTCCCAATTAGGTCACCACAGTGCATTGAATAGTTCTTTGTGCTGTGGGTTCTCATTAGTAATCTACTTTATTGTGTTCAGTTGTTAATCCTGTCTGACTGTTTGAGACCCCATGGACTGCAACACTCCGGGCTACTCTGTCCTTCACTGTCTACTGAAGTTTGTTCAAATTCATGTCCAGGTAGCTACTTTATCATGTCCGTGTATCTACTGTATACATAGTATGAAAAGCGTATGTGTGCTCAGTCGCGCGGCGGTGTCCCACTCTTTGTGGCCCCACGGGCCGTAGCCTGCCAGGCTCCTCTGACCATGGGATTCTCTAGGCTGAAATACTGGGGTGGGTTGTCATTTCTTTCTCCAGGGCATCTTCCTGACCCAGGCATCAAACCTGTGTGTCTTGTGTCTCCTGCATTGGCAGATGGATTCTTTACCACTAGCGGCACCAGAGTGTATAAGTCAGTAAAAGGGCTTTAAAACTTGCTCCAAACACAGCAAGCATTTTGGTTTACACTTTCTCTAAACTCCATTGTCTTTCTCCCTCTATGAATTTACGCTTATATGACTTGGATGTACTACTTTGACTAGAGCTTTCGATAGAAAAGCTCAGCTAGGTGTTCTTTCCCCAGCAGAGGTGACAGACTTTGATATGTTTCAAACCCCTCTGGGAAGAAACAGGATGGGGGTGCCAGCAGCATGCCGCATGCCATAAGTGAAACAGATTTCTGCAAACAAACTTTCTTCAAGGAAATTCGGAGAGGTGTCCAATGACATTGAACCTTAGTTCCTCTCTCTCTCTTTTAATGATAGGTTGGAAGGAAGAAGACTTTTGCTAGGATCTCTTGCTCTTTTTGACCTTCTGCCATCATTATGCGACCCAGGGTTTGGCCATTTGTGCTGGAGTGGGGTTGCCACCAGGCACAAAAGGTGACTAGTGGGCTCGGAAGACTGACACAGAGGGGTTTGAAGCATATCCCATGCCACTGGGCACGAAGCGTGCTCTCCACCTTAGCTGAAAACAGGGTGAGAATGAGATTTCTTAACACATAAGACAGGCTTCCCTAGTGACTCAGTGGTGAGGAGTCCACCTGCCAAAGCTGGGGATGCTGGTGATGCGGGTTTGATCCCTGGGTCGGGAAGATCCACTGGAGGAGGAATGGCCATCTGTTCCAGTATTCTTGCCTGGAGAATCTCAAGGATAGAGGGGTCTGGTGGACTACAGTCCATGGAGTGGCAAAGGGTCGAAGACAACCGAGCACACGTGCATTATCTCAAAACATGCTCTACGCTGCTTTTTTCTCCCTCCTGCCTCTTTGTACCTGGGGTTGGAGCAGGAAGAGGGTCATGTTTCCTGTCCTCTCTTCATTTTCCCCTTACCTTGAAACCTACAGATTTAAATTTGCTATAATTATTATTTAAATGACATTGGATTTATTTACCACTCATGTTCTGCGGTGTCCCACTCTTTGTGGCCCCACGGGCCGTAGCCTGCCAGGCTCCTCTGACCATGGGATTCTCTAGGCTGAAATACTGGGGTGGGTTGTCATTTCTTTCTCCAGGGCATCTTCCTGACCCAGGCATCAAACCTGTGTGTCTTGTGTCTCCTGCATTGGCAGATGGATTCTTTACCACTAGCGGCACCAGAGTGTATAAGTCAGTAAAAGGGCTTTAAAACTTGCTCCAAACACAGCAAGCATTTTGGTTTACACTTTCTCTAAACTTCATTGTCTTTCTCCCTCTATGAATTTACGCTTATATGACTTGGATGTACTACTTTGACTAGAGCTTTCGATAGAAAAGCTCAGCTAGGTGTTCTTTCCCCAGCAGAGGTGACAGACTTTGATATGTTTCAAACCCCTCTGGGAAGAAACAGGATGGGGGTGCCAGCAGCATGCCGCATGCCATAAGTGAAACAGATTTCTGCAAACAAACTTTCTTCAAGGAAATTCGGAGAGGTGTCCAATGACATTGAACCTTAGTTCCTCTCTCTCTTTTAATGATAGGTTGGAAGGAAGAAGACTTTTGCTAGGATCTCTTGCTCTTTTTGACCTTCTGCCATCATTATGCGACCCAGGGTTTGGCCATTTGTGCTGGAGTGGGGTTGCCACCAGGCACAAAAGGTGACTAGTGGGCTCGGAAGACTGACACAGAGGGGTTTGAAGCATATCCCATGCCACTGGGCACGAAGCGTGCTCTCCACCTTAGCTGAAAACAGGGTGAGAATGAGATTTCTTAACACATAAGACAGGCTTCCCTAGTGACTCAGTGGTGAGGAGTCCACCTGCCAAAGCTGGGGATGCTGGTGATGCGGGTTTGATCCCTGGGTCGGGAAGATCCACTGGAGGAGGAATGGCCATCTGTTCCAGTATTCTTGCCTGGAGAATCTCAAGGATAGAGGGGTCTGGTGGACTACAGTCCATGGAGTGGCAAAGGGTCGAAGACAACCGAGCACACGTGCATTATCTCAAAACATGCTCTACGCTGCTTTTTTCTCCCTCCTGCCTCTTTGTACCTGGGGTTGGAGCAGGAAGAGGGTCATGTTTCCTGTCCTCTCTTCATTTTCCCCTTACCTTGAAACCTACAGATATATTTTTTTAAAGTTTGCTATAATTATTATTTAAATGACATTGGATCCTTCCTGATCTCTTACAGAGAACCTGACCTTGACGTGACTGGCCCTTTCAAATCTTACTGTTTTTCTTTACTTTTACACATCAGTCATTTTACAAACAGAAAAGTTAACATAGAGTTTAATCTGAGTAATAGGGCTACCAGGAAATGGGGGTCAGTGCTGATTTCTAGCCTATAACCTGAAGTGACCTTTTCCAAACACTCTCCTATGGAACTCTGGCAGGTGTTCACGGCTATTCCATGGGCAGAGCACCCTGTGATTTAAAATAATTAGTAAAAGATTTATGAATATTGGTGATCCATGTAGAATGAACATTAGCGTTTTAAAGGCTTGTATGAGCTCTGCCATAAAGAAACTTGGCTAAGTCCAAATGTTTTCTCTTAGGGTCTGTCTTTATGAACCTAGAGACAAAGGACATGAGAGATGAAGGTCAGATGAAGGACAGAGTAAGGATGTATAATATTGATTCATCAATTAATTAACCTAATAATCAAATATTTACTGAATACCTACAATGTGCACTCAACACACAAATGGAGGTACTGGAAAAACATCCACAAACAAATAAAATCCCTGCAATTTTATTTGTTGCAAATAAAGACATCTAAACACAAATAAAATTCCTTAGGGAACTAGTCTGACACATAGCAAATAAGCAAACAAACTGGTAGTAGATCAGCACCAGACTGGAAGTAGACAAGCACTGGGACTTTCCTGGGAGGTTCCTAAATCTCCGTAACATTGCTGGGGTGAGGCACGCACAACGTGTCGTGGACTATGGTTCACACAATCACAAATAGCTGTTGAAAACCTACACCCGCAGCATGTTGATAAATTGACCCAGAAAGGCTGGTTCCCTATAGTGCTTCACCTGGTGCTGCTGGTCAGTAGAAGAACTTGAAGCCCCTGACTCATTTGCAGGAAGCTACTCCCCTCTGGGGACTTGTGTCTTCAGCACAGGTTCTTAGCTTAGATCAGCCATGGACCTGGCCTTGTGCACTGTCCCCTTCCTGGTCACCATGAACACCAAGGTGGCCTGGCTCCCAGGTTCCATCACGGCCCCAGCACCCAGTGGCTCTTCCTGTTGCTCAGCCTGGCAGTTCTTCTTATCACCTTGGCTGCCCCCCTTGGTAGTGAACTTGTTATTCAAACTGAGGCCTTAGAGGTTCTGCTTTCAGCCAAATGAGACATGCAGTGGACACCAAGCTCCTCCATGGCCTTCGCACCACACGGCTTTCACAACAGCTTGACGTAGGATGATGTAGGTCTAGGGTACAATCACATATGTCCTTTGAAAGGCCGCACTTGCTGCCCCTGTAGGATGATTCTGGGGGAGGGTGTTTCTGCTGCCTGGATTGGTCTTCTTCTCCCTTGCTTCTCCTGTCCCCAACCTAGTGTCTCCTCCTCTGTAGGCACATCTAGGGACTCCTGATTCTGCCTAATTTAGCCAACAGTGTTTTAGGAAAGCTCAGAACAGCTCCCCTTAGGATGGAAAATGAGAATTGATTTTTTTTTTTTTTTTGGTTGGGCTGCACAGCCTATTGGGATTTTAGATCCCTACAGGGAAGTGCAGAGCCTTAACCGGTAGATTGTGAGGCAAGTCCCAATAATTCTTTCTTTCTTTTCAAGTGGCATATAATTGCTTTCATGGAATATTTAGTGCTGAACCTCAACCATTTTTTACCAATTCCAAAATTACTTCCTCTGTGATGTTTAAACCTGCAAAAAAAGATCATGAATGTACAAGGAAGTATGTTGTTTATTTTCAGCTGTGCTAGGTCTTGTTGCTGTACTTGGGCTTTTCTCTAGGTGCAGTGAGCAGGGGCTACTCTCTAGTTGCATTGCGTGGGCCTCTCACTGCGGTGGCTTCTCTTATCGTGAAGCGTGGGCTCTAGGGGCACGGGCTCGGTCATCGTGGGGCACGGGCCTGTGGGATCTTTCTGGGCCAGGGATTGAAGCTGTCTCCCCTGCGTTGGCAGGCTGACTGTTAACCATTGCACCACCAGGGGAGTCCCACAAGGAAGCTTTTTATAAAGTTGAGTTGGAGACAACGCTCTGAGCTGTGGCTTGGATATTAATTGGGACTGGAACACACAGTTGAAGTAATGTCCCTTTTGACTGTAGAAGTTATTTTTATATGTCCCAGGAAGGTCTCCGTGGCTGGGGGGGCAAGCTGTCTTTGTGTCAAACGTGTTCTTTACCAGGGGAGAAATCTGCCTCCTGGCGTCCAGCTTCCTCCTGAGAAGAGCTTTTCTTGGCACCGGCCAGCTTCTGTGCCCTTAGCCATCATGGTCTTTCCCTTGGGTCCCTTCCAACAGGACGGAGTGGGCACACAGGTGCTCAGTGACCCAGAAAGAGGCAGTGAGCCGAGCCCAGAGTGGAAAACTATCTTCTGTCCTGCCGTCCATCAGAGAGCAACACATTCTACGCAGTGGCCTGAGCAACAAACAGGAAGAAAACCTGCTCACATTCCCAGCACAGAACAGGGGGAGTTCTTTCTCACGCTTGCATTGTCTATATTTAGGCTTTTCCTTCATCGAGGGAAACACCTGCAGGTCACATGCTCTGTCTCAAGGTGCTGATCATTTTCCCTCCCCAAATCAACACGTCTAGGCATTGATATGTTACAATGATGCAAACATGTCCAGCACTTGCAGCCACTGAAATAAGTTAAAGAATCCAAGAGGATTCATGCTTGGGAGGTGGCTTATGAACACGCTGTTTCTTATCAAATAAAAGCTCATTTGAAAATTTTGTATTTTATGAAATTCTATATGTTCATTGGTGAGCTAGCAGAAGCTACAGATAAACCAGGAGGAAAAGTGGGCAAAATACGTGTGATCCCAGAGAGAACCACACTTAACCATTTGCCGTACCTCCTTGTAGAATGTTTTCTATATTTTGTGTGAGCAGGGGCTACTCTCTAGTTGCATTGCGTGGGCCTCTCACTGCGGTGGCTTCTCTTATCGTGAAGCGTGGGCTCTAGGGGCACGGGCTCGGTCATCGTGGGGCACGGGCCTGTGGGATCTTTCTGGGCCAGGGATTGAAGCTGTCTCCCCTGCGTTGGCAGGCTGACTGTTAACCATTGCACCACCAGGGGAGTCCCACAAGGAAGCTTTTTATAAAGTTGAGTTGGAGACAACGCTCTGAGCTGTGGCTTGGATATTAATTGGGACTGGAACACACAGTTGAAGTAATGTCCCTTTTGACTGTAGAAGTTATTTTTATATGTCCCAGGAAGGTCTCCGTGGCTGGGGGGGCAAGCTGTCTTTGTGTCAAACGTGTTCTTTACCAGGGGAGAAATCTGCCTCCTGGCGTCCAGCTTCCTCCTGAGAAGAGCTTTTCTTGGCACCGGCCAGCTTCTGTGCCCTTAGCCATCATGGTCTTTCCCTTGGGTCCCTTCCAACAGGACGGAGTGGGCACACAGGTGCTCAGTGACCCAGAAAGAGGCAGTGAGCCGAGCCCAGAGTGGAAAACTATCTTCTGTCCTGCCGTCCATCAGAGAGCAACACATTCTACGCAGTGGCCTGAGCAACAAACAGGAAGAAAACCTGCTCACATTCCCAGCACAGAACAGGGGGAGTTCTTTCTCACGCTTGCATTGTCTATATTTAGGCTTTTCCTTCATCGAGGGAAACACCTGCAGGTCACATGCTCTGTCTCAAGGTGCTGATCATTTTCCCTCCCCAAATCAACACGTCTAGGCATTGATATGTTACAATGATGCAAACATGTCCAGCACTTGCAGCCACTGAAATAAGTTAAAGAATCCAAGAGGATTCATGCTTGGGAGGTGGCTTATGAACACGCTGTTTCTTATCAAATAAAAGCTCATTTGAAAATTTTGTATTTTATGAAATTCTATATGTTCATTGGTGAGCTAGCAGAAGCTACAGATAAACCAGGAGGAAAAGTGGGCAAAATACGTGTGATCCCAGAGAGAACCACACTTAACCATTTGCCGTACCTCCTTGTAGAATGTTTTCTATATTTTGTGTGCATCAGTGATACATACTATTTTATACTGTGCTTTTTGTTTTTCACTTTCAATACATCATGGATAACTTTCCATATCAATAAATTAATTTCTGCCACTAGGATTCTGATTCCAGTGCCAGTGGAATCAGATGGAATCAATGGAATCCTGTCCTATCCCCACAATACATCCAAGCAATTCCAGGATACAGGCGGCAGGGGTCCTACAGTTTAATTCAGTCTGACTATTTACGTGTGTGTGTGTGTGTGTGTGTGTGTGTGTGTGTGCTGTGCTGTGCTCAGTTGCATCCAATTCTTTGTGATGCCGTGGACTGTAGCATGTCAGGCTCCTCCGTCCATGGGCTTTTCCAGGCAAGAACACTGGAGTGGATTGCCATTTCCTCCTCTAGGGGATCTTTCCGAGCCAGGAATCGAACCCATGACTCCTATGTCTCCTGCATTGGCAAGCAGGTTCTTGAGCTGGAGATGACGGCAATGCCATAGCTTGAGGGCTCCATCCCTCAAGCTGGGTCCCTGTCCCACTTCAGAAGCCAGTCATGAGTTCAGGTTGATGGTCACTTTGGACCCGCTGGCTATAGATCAGAGGCATGATTAATTTGCTGAAACAGCTCTCTGAATTCATAGTAACATTCTACTTACCAGGTCACTGGTTTACTATAAGAGGATGTAACTCAGGAACAGCCAGATGGAAGAGACATGTAGGACAACGTGTGGGAAAGGACTCAGAACGTCCATGCTTTCTGAACCAGCCACTCTTCCCACATATCTACATGTTCACACACCTGGGAACTTTTGGGAAAACTTCTCCCCCAAATCAACACGTCTAGGCATTGATATGTTACAATGATGCAAACATGTCCAGCACTTGCAGCCACTGAAATAAGTTAAAGAATCCAAGAGGATTCATGCTTGGGAGGTGGCTTATGAACACGCTGTTTCTTATCAAATAAAAGCTCATTTGAAAATTTTGTATTTTATGAAATTCTATATGTTCATTGGTGAGCTAGCAGAAGCTACAGATAAACCAGGAGGAAAAGTGGGCAAAATACGTGTGATCCCAGAGAGAACCACACTTAACCATTTGCCGTACCTCCTTGTAGAATGTTTTCTATATTTTGTGTGCATCAGTGATACATACTATTTTATACTGTGCTTTTTGTTTTTCACTTTCAATACATCATGGATAACTTTCCATATCAATAAATTAATTTCTGCCACTAGGATTCTGATTCCAGTGCCAGTGGAATCAGATGGAATCAATGGAATCCTGTCCTATCCCCACAATACATCCAAGCAATTCCAGGATACAGGCGGCAGGGGTCCTACAGTTTAATTCAGTCTGACTATTTACGTGTGTGTGTGTGTGTGTGTGTGTGTGTGTGTGTGCTGTGCTGTGCTCAGTTGCATCCAATTCTTTGTGATGCCGTGGACTGTAGCATGTCAGGCTCCTCCGTCCATGGGCTTTTCCAGGCAAGAACACTGGAGTGGATTGCCATTTCCTCCTCTAGGGGATCTTTCCGAGCCAGGAATCGAACCCATGACTCCTATGTCTCCTGCATTGGCAAGCAGGTTCTTGAGCTGGAGATGACGGCAATGCCATAGCTTGAGGGCTCCATCCCTCAAGCTGGGTCCCTGTCCCACTTCAGAAGCCAGTCATGAGTTCAGGTTGATGGTCACTTTGGACCCGCTGGCTATAGATCAGAGGCATGATTAATTTGCTGAAACAGCTCTCTGAATTCATAGTAACATTCTACTTACCAGGTCACTGGTTTACTATAAGAGGATGTAACTCAGGAACAGCCAGATGGAAGAGACATGTAGGACAACGTGTGGGGAAAGGACTCAGAACGTCCATGCTTTCTGAACCAGCCACTCTTCCCACATATCTACATGTTCACACACCTGGGAACTGGGGTTTTGTGGAGGCTTCATCACAAAGGCATGGTTGATTAAATCATTGGCTATAAATAATTGAACTTGAGCTAAGACCCCTCTTTCCTTGCCCTGAGGTTAGCTGAGAGTCTCAGGTCTCTGTAGAAGTGCCTAACTGCCCTGGCACCCAGCCTCTAGCCTTAGAGGACTTTGGGGTTTTCCCAAAACACAAAAGACACCTTCATTATTCTCTTTACAGGAAATTCCAAGAGCTTTTGGTACTCTGTGCCAGGAACAGAACCCAAGTCCTAATATATACATTTCTTATTATAAATCATAATATCACACTGCAATATAATTTTTAATGGCTGCATGTTACTTAGCAAATGAATATGCCGTAACTTCTTTGATTGGTCCCTTGGTTCTTTAAGAGATAAGTGGCTTCTGGTCTCTCACAACTATTCCTCCAGCCAAAGTTGTGTATGTTCCTTATTTTTAGTTTGTTTTGAATCTTAGTGCACAGAATTGAATTGTGCATCGCTTCTAGCTCTGGACACTATCTTTATTCATCTACTAACATTTTTCATCTATTTTATTTTGGGTTCGTCTTCACCCCATCCCAAGTCTCACTCCATATTTCCCCTAATAGATCCTGATTTTGAATATTTTATGTGTGTCCTGATCTACTGGGCTGGCCAAAAAGTTTACTTGGGTTTCCCAATTTTGGCCAGCCCAGTATTTGCTAGACTTTGATTTACACGCACACACACACACACGCACACACACACACACACGTAATTTGGTGAAGCGTATATTACTTGATATGTTTTGAAGTTTGCACTTCTTCATTTTTATTCAGCATTATGTGCTGAGATTTCTCTCTCTGTGTGAAAGCTCCTTCCTTTCTGGAGTACTCCGCAGTGCATTCACTGTTAGATATCTGTCCATTCCCGGTACCAAACTTCTAGGTTAGTCCCAACTCTACGTTGTTATAAACCACACTGCAAGGAACATCTTCACATGCATTTTTTAGTGGAAGTTCCTCCTGGGTCCTGAAGTGGGACTTCTGAGGTCATTCTGAATGCAGAGTAATTTTCACTAAATATTTTCAACTTACTCTCCCAAAGAGTGTTGCCAGTTTACACCCTGGGTGTGCGAAGATTCCTGCCTCTCATCTTCCCTTATATTATCTTGTTTTCAAATCTGGACCAGTCTGACAGGTGCAAATGATAATTTTTACTGATTGACTTTATGATTATTAATAAGGCTATTTCATTCTATGTTTTGTGGCTATTTTCCCCCAACCTGAGAATAAGCAATTCATAGCTTTTTCTTGTTTTCCTTATGCATATATATGTATGTTTGCATCTTTCCTTACATATAAAAACTTAGAGGAACTTGCCTGGTGTTACAGTGGTTAAGACTCCATGCTTCCACTGTGGGGGCCTGGGTTCTACCCCTGATCAGGGAACTCAGACCCCACAGGCCACATGGCATGGCCAAAAAAAGAAAGAAAAGAAATCTTTGGGTTTTTATTATTATTATTACATATGCTAGAGTGTCATCCTCCAATCAGTTATTTACTCATTAACTTTATCTCTGAATTGAATCTTTGCCTTTAAGTTGATTTAACCATTTATTTCCCCCACTTTGGCTGTGTCTTTCAGAATTTTGTATAAGGAATCATTTCCCACCCCTTCTTGACTAACTTTAGGGTATATTATTCAGAGATGGTATTTTTGGGACAATGAATGTACATCAGAACTCTTTGGTTATACATGAAAGAAATTAAGGTCAAATCAGAAGAATACAGATAAAAAAAGGAAATAAATTGGCTCACTTAACTAAGAGGTCAATGGTGTGGGGTTGGTTTGAGGAAGAGCTGGACCCAGGTGTTCAGTATTGTATTAATAATCAGGGCACTGGTGCTGGCAATTTCTATCATTGCTTTGCTCTTCTCTGTCTGGGTTTCGTTTTCAAGTGAGAATTGTCAGAATTTTGATGTCGAAAATGAACACTGTTCTTGGCTTATAATGTCCCTAGAGATTGCCGTTGTGTTTTTCCTGATAGTTCTGGGAAGAGTTGAGGAGGCCTAAGTCCCCCGTTGTTATAAACCACACTGCAAGGAACATCTTCACATGCATTTTTTAGTGGAAGTTCCTCCTGGGTCCTGAAGTGGGACTTCTGAGGTCATTCTGAATGCAGAGTAATTTTCACTAAATATTTTCAACTTACTCTCCCAAAGAGTGTTGCCAGTTTACACCCTGGGTGTCGAAGATTCCTGCCTCTCATCTTCCCTTATATTATCTTGTTTTCAAATCTGGACCAGTCTGACAGGTGCAAATGATAATTTTTACTGATTGACTTTATGATTATTAATAAGGCTATTTCATTCTATGTTTTGTGGCTATTTTCCCCCAACCTGAGAATAAGCAATTCATAGCTTTTTCTTGTTTTCCTTATGCATATATATGTATGTTTGCATCTTTCCTTACATATAAAAACTTAGAGGAACTTGCCTGGTGTTACAGTGGTTAAGACTCCATGCTTCCACTGTGGGGGCCTGGGTTCTACCCCTGATCAGGGAACTCAGACCCCACAGGCCACATGGCATGGCCAAAAAAAGAAAGAAAAGAAATCTTTGGGTTTTTATTATTATTATTACATATGCTAGAGTGTCATCCTCCAATCAGTTATTTACTCATTAACTTTATCTCTGAATTGAATCTTTGCCTTTAAGTTGATTTAACCATTTATTTCCCCCACTTTGGCTGTGTCTTTCAGAATTTTGTATAAGGAATCATTTCCCACCCCTTCTTGACTAACTTTAGGGTATATTATTCAGAGATGGTATTTTTGGGACAATGAATGTACATCAGAACTCTTTGGTTATACATGAAAGAAATTAAGGTCAAATCAGAAGAATACAGATAAAAAAAGGAAATAAATTGGCTCACTTAACTAAGAGGTCAATGGTGTGGGGTTGGTTTGAGGAAGAGCTGGACCCAGGTGTTCAGTATTGTATTAATAATCAGGGCACTGGTGCTGGCAATTTCTATCATTGCTTTGCTCTTCTCTGTCTGGGTTTCGTTTTCAAGTGAGAATTGTCAGAATTTTGATGTCGAAAATGAACACTGTTCTTGGCTTATAATGTCCCTAGAGATTGCCGTTGTGTTTTTCCTGATAGTTCTGGGAAGAGTCATGAGGGAGGCTTTGCATTGTGGATTGAGTTTCATACCATCCTTGGGAGTGGGGAGAAACAACTCCTTGATTTGAAGCCCCAGGAAAGTCTCCCAGAAAAGGACAGTGGTTTCCCAGGAAAAGACCTGCTGGGCAGTTAAACATGTATTTCTCATTTTCATTTTTTGATGCTACTGACTCCAGAATGGCCGCTGCCCCCTCAGCAGGGGAGCCTGCCCCACCACAGAGACCCCTCAGCCTCAGGGGCCTCTGAGGCTACAAGCATCCACCCATCTCCCTGTCTGCCTCCTCCTGTCTGGGTCAGTCCTTCCTCTTGGGCATCAGGGTCCAACAGGGAAGGTCCACCTCTTCCGCCTTCACAGGAGACTCATGGTGGCAGTGGATCTCTCGTGCACTCCTGGCTTCTCCTTTCCACACACCCTGCCTCTCCACATCACACAGAGCAAGGGGGGCTGCTTTTGTGCCAGGTTGACTCCCTCCAGTCACCTAAGGTGGTGTCTAGGCAGCTGGGCTCCCCAGACCACTGTGCTCTCCCACTGCCCAACTGTTCAAGGGTCCCTTGGAACTAGCAGGAAATCCAGAGATGGTGAAGGAAGGTGCCTCCATCCTGGGTCCTGGGGAAGCTTGATAGGACCAGTCATCACCCAGGAGTTTCGGGCTCAGTGGAGCTGATCTGTGCAGTGACTTGGGGCTGCTTTAGCTTCTGGGTCACAAGGTCAATTCAGGAGGAGGGAGTGGAAGGGCCTGGGGCAGGGGTGGGGCCAGACTGTAAATGCAACTTGAGAGGTCACTTAAGGATCTAGGGCTGTGGTTCATTTCCGCCTGTGCATCCGCTCCTGGGTACAAGAGATGCCTGATTGTCCACCTGCCCCTAAGTCCCTGTCTCTGACTGGACAGACTTGGGGCACCCATTCCCGCCTTTGTTGTGACCAGAGGTTACCGCAGGTCTTTGTCTTTAGAGAGAACATGGGCAGGGGTCGGCTCTGTGATGTCTGTCTGAGGACCTGGGCTCACTTCCTGGTGGAGGAACCAGAGGGCAGAGCTGACTGGGAGAAAGCACCTGCTAGAGATCTGGTCTCCTGCCATCTCCTCTGGAGCGAGGCGATGGCCTTCAGGTGAGACAGAAAGTGGGCATCTGCCCAGTTACTTAAGGGCAGGCACAAACTGCAGGGTACTGCAGGGATTCTAAAGTGTGTTTTGTGAGCCCTGGGTGCTGAGGCCTCTCTGCTGGGCCTTAGATGCATGCCAGGGGCAGGATACCTTTTCTAACTTGTGGACGGAAATGCATAATATCCAAGGACTTGCAAGTTACTGATGACCTAGAACTCTTACTAATAGTTATCAACAGTTTCTAAAATTGTATACATAAAGTACAATTGATGGGTTACTAGCGTACACCAAGGTTTGTTTAGTTGGATTCTGGGAAAACTGGCTGCCGGTTTTCTACCAAGTCTGTGTACGTGTGTATTAACAAGATTCTTATTTCGGGGCAGATTGTGTTTTTTCTTTTTATCAGTACATTTTTCATGCTACCTTCAATGGAGCATGGTGGTTAGTTTTAGCAATTAAAAAACAACTTTATGAAGGTGTAATTTGCCTACAGCAAAAGACATCCATTTTCAATGTACAATTTGATGAATTTTTGATGTATATTATCCGCATAACCACCACCTCAACCAAAAAACATGTTTCCAGCACTCCGGAAAGTTCCATGGTGCCCCTTTACAGTCCTTCTCCACCACTACCCCTCCAGGTAACCAGTCATCTGAATATTTGTTAAGTGTTCAGAAGTTTCTGGTTTTAATACTTTCCCATGCACTCACAAGGTGTAGGTACTGAAATCTCTCTGGTGGGCGTTTGGGGCCTGGGGCAGGGGTGGGGCCAGACTGTAAATGCAACTTGAGAGGTCACTTAAGGATCTAGGGCTGTGGTTCATTTCCGCCTGTGCATCCGCTCCTGGGTACAAGAGATGCCTGATTGTCCACCTGCCCCTAAGTCCCTGTCTCTGACTGGACAGACTTGGGGCACCCATTCCCGCCTTTGTTGTGACCAGAGGTTACCGCAGGTCTTTGTCTTTAGAGAGAACATGGGCAGGGGTCGGCTCTGTGATGTCTGTCTGAGGACCTGGGCTCACTTCCTGGTGGAGGAACCAGAGGGCAGAGCTGACTGGGAGAAAGCACCTGCTAGAGATCTGGTCTCCTGCCATCTCCTCTGGAGCGAGGCGATGGCCTTCAGGTGAGACAGAAAGTGGGCATCTGCCCAGTTACTTAAGGGCAGGCACAAACTGCAGGGTACTGCAGGGATTCTAAAGTGTGTTTTGTGAGCCCTGGGTGCTGAGGCCTCTCTGCTGGGCCTTAGATGCATGCCAGGGGCAGGATACCTTTTCTAACTTGTGGACGGAAATGCATAATATCCAAGGACTTGCAAGTTACTGATGACCTAGAACTCTTACTAATAGTTATCAACAGTTTCTAAAATTGTATACATAAAGTACAATTGATGGGTTACTAGCGTACACCAAGGTTTGTTTAGTTGGATTCTGGGAAAACTGGCTGCCGGTTTTCTACCAAGTCTGTGTACGTGTGTATTAACAAGATTCTTATTTCGGGGCAGATTGTGTTTTTTTCTTTTTTATCAGTACATTTTTCATGCTACCTTCAATGGAGCATGGTGGTTAGTTTTAGCAATTAAAAATCAACTTTATGAAGGTGTAATTTGCCTACAGCAAAAGACATCCATTTTCAATGTACAATTTGATGAATTTTTGATGTATATTATCCGCATAACCACCACCTCAACCAAAAAACATGTTTCCAGCACTCCGGAAAGTTCCATGGTGCCCCTTTACAGTCCTTCTCCACCACTACCCCTCCAGGTAACCAGTCATCTGAATATTTGGTGAGTGTTCAGAAGTTTCTGGTATTTAAATACTTTCCCATGCACTCACAAGGTGTAGGTACTGAAATCTCTCTGGTGGCTTTAGTTCATAGGCTGTTAACTCACGGTGGAAAGCCCTTTGGCAAAGCACGTACTCTTCTCTTGCTTGGTGACAGTGGTGACTCACTCTCCTCTTCCACTTTTTCAACAGGAGGGAACACCCTGGAGGAGTGGCCGTCCCCCTGGGTTTAGAGCTGCAGCTTTTCTGAACCACCAGGATGTGCCCATGGCAAAAGGCCTGATCCCCCATCACTCCAACATCACCCCCAGCCTTCTCCTCCCTCTGGCCTCCATTCAGTTGTCTTCCTCACTCAGAAGGTACCTGATACACAGATCTATGTTTTTCCTGTCAAGGATCATGACCTTCTGGGATTCATGCAGTCAGTTTGGAGGGTGGTGATCTGCATTAAAAAAAAATGAGATAGAATTTGAACACATGAGATAGAACAGAGAAAATGACTTAGTGCATTGTGCTAAGGAAGGGTAACTGATATATCATGAAACTCTTGTCTCATTTATGTGTGTGTGTGTGTTTGCATGTGCATAGATTGTGTGTGTGCGAAATGTGTGTATATAATGGATCACCATGAAAACTGCATTTTTTATTGGGGCTCATGGACAAAAATGATGTTTGAAAAGCGCTGGTCTGGAAGAGCCCCAGAACCTGTCTTCATCTTGTGCTGAGGTGACTCTGGTTGCAGAGGCAGGTGTGGATTTGTCTGTGGAGTCATCCTGGGGTCGCCTGCCCCCCACCCTCGGATGTTCTGACTGCCCTTCCCTCCTGCTCTGGGCTGGCCCAGTCAGTTGCTGCCCTGTTGCACCCTCTTTGACCCAGACCCACCTCTGCCCTGCCCCCGAGGACATGACTACAGCTGCTCTTCCAAGACTCCATGGTCTCCACTCCCTGGTGGCAGCCACAGCTTCTAATTAAAATCAACTTTATGAAGGTGTAATTTGCCTACAGCAAAAGACATCCATTTTCAATGTACAATTTGATGAATTTTGATGTATATTATCCTAACCACCACCTCAACCAAAAACATGTTTCCAGCACTCGGAAAGTTCCATGGTGCCCCTTTACAGTCCTTCTCCACCACTACCCCTCCAGGTAACCAGTCATCTGAATATTTGGTGAGTGTTCAGAAGTTTCTGGTATTTAAATACTTTCCCATGCACTCACAAGGTGTAGGTACTGAAATCTCTCTGGTGGCTTTAGTTCATAGGCTGTTAACTCACGGTGGAAAGCCCTTTGGCAAAGCACGTACTCTTCTCTTGCTTGGTGACAGTGGTGACTCACTCTCCTCTTCCACTTTTTCAACAGGAGGGAACACCCTGGAGGAGTGGCCGTCCCCCTGGGTTTAGAGCTGCAGCTTTTCTGAACCACCAGGATGTGCCCATGGCAAAAGGCCTGATCCCCCATCACTCCAACATCACCCCCAGCCTTCTCCTCCCTCTGGCCTCCATTCAGTTGTCTTCCTCACTCAGAAGGTACCTGATACACAGATCTATGTTTTTCCTGTCAAGGATCATGACCTTCTGGGATTCATGCAGTCAGTTTGGAGGGTGGTGATCTGCATTAAAAAAAAATGAGATAGAATTTGAACACATGAGATAGAACAGAGAAAATGACTTAGTGCATTGTGCTAAGGAAGGGTAACTGATATATCATGAAACTCTTGTCTCATTTATGTGTGTGTGTGTGTTTGCATGTGCATAGATTGTGTGTGTGCGAAATGTGTGTATATAATGGATCACCATGAAAACTGCATTTTTTATTGGGGCTCATGGACAAAAATGATGTTTGAAAAGCGCTGGTCTGGAAGAGCCCCAGAACCTGTCTTCATCTTGTGCTGAGGTGACTCTGGTTGCAGAGGCAGGTGTGGATTTGTCTGTGGGAGTCATCCTGGGGTCGCCTGCCCCCCACCCTCGGATGTTCTGACTGCCCTTCCCTCCTGCTCTGGGCTGGCCCAGTCAGTTGCTGCCCTGTTGCACCCTCTTTGACCCAGACCCACCTCTGCCCTGCCCCCGAGGACATGACTACAGCTGCTCTTCCAAGACTCCATGGTCTCCACTCCTGGCTGGTGGCAGCCACAGCTTCTCCTATGGAGCTCTCTCTTTTCCTTTTCTTTTCCTTTTTTAATATTTCTTCATTTGGTGGCACTGGGTCTTAGTTGTGGTGTGGAATCTAGGTCCCTGACCAGGGATGGAACCTGGGCCCCCTGCACTGGGAGCACAGAGTCTCAGCCACTAGACCACCAGGGAGTTCCTATGGAGCTCTCTGATGGCCCCTTTGGGTTACTGCTGATTCTGTGGGACTCAAGTCAGAGGAATGTTTTTAGAGGTTGGGGACCCTGGCCCTGGATCAGACTGAGAGCTCCACAGTGGTGGCCCTGGTGCAGCCCCATGGGGAATGCTGACTGAGGACAGAAGGCTCCAGGAGTGGAATTGGAAGAGGGGGCAGTGCTCAGACAGTGGGTTAGCAGGCTGACTTTGGGTGATGTGGAGTAAGTTTGATGTGCTTGCCAGTCATCTCAGGAGGGACAAGCATGGACTCTGTGATGAGTGGAGGGTCCCACTTCAGTGTGGCGCTGGACATCTGAGATGGAGACAGCCCCAGGGGCCAGGTAAGCTGGCAGGCCCTGCCTCACAGGAGATGAAGAGCCTCTCCTCCTCCTCCTCCTCTCAGACTCAGTCCCCAGCTTTCTCCAAGTCTCCTGCCCAGGTCTTGCTGGAGGGGCCCTGCTCTTCCTGCTGATTGTTCAGACTTGGAGTGTTCCCTGTGCTATGCAGTCAGACCTTGTTATTTGCATCAGCTAATCCCAAATTCCCAATCCACCTCTCCACTCCCCCTTGGCAATCACAAGTCTCTAAGTCTGTGAGGCTGTTTCTGTTTCATACATAGGTTCATTTGTGCCATATGTTAGATTCCACCTATAAATGATATCTGATATTTGTCTCTTTTTCACTAACTTCACTTAGTATGATAATCTCTAGGTCCATCCATATTGGTATAAGTGGCATTATTTCATTCTTTTTTGTGGCTGAGTAATATTTCATTGTATATATGTACCACATCTTTATCCATTCATCCGTTGTGGACATTTAGGCTGCTTCCATGTCTTGACTATTGTGAGCAGTGCTGCTATGAACATACGGGTGCATTTATCTTTTGGAATGATAGTTTTGTCTGACTGTATGTCCAAGAGTGGGATTGCTCAATCATATGGTAACTCTATTTTGAGTTTTCTTGAGAAGCCTCCAAACTGTTCTCTATAGTGGTTGCACCCATTTGTATTCCCACCAACAGTGTAGGTGTGTTCCCTTTTCAGACTTGGATTATCTTACCCTATAATGCAGTTGTTCAATAAATTCAGGTGTTAGATGTAATCGGAGCCCCCAATCCTTCTTGAAGACACTCTGCATGCAATTTAGGGCTCCCTATGCAAACAGGACTTCAGGACACCCCCAGAGGCCCCCATTCAAACCCCAGAGGAGAATTATAAGTTGTACCCAAGCTGTGACTGAGCATTCAGAGTGAGACACTGCTCACAGGTCAGCATTTGCACACTGATTCTGTGTTCCAGGGATTCAGGGCTTCGTTCTGCGCTGAAGAACTCCATCCTGCAGGTGAAACACAGGCTCTGCCCGCAGTCCACAGGAGGCTCCCTCCTGTCTGCTTTGGAAGCCAAACACATTTGCACCTTTGATTGCCCGTCACAGCTGGGCACTTGCACACAGGGAGTGCTGGTTTACTCTTGGTCCAGTGGAGCTGCAAAGTCCAAGGGGAGTGTTCTTCCTTCCCACCATTGACTGTTTCTCTTCCTAAACCTCCATCAAGAGCTCCACCATGGTCGTCCCTCCAGAGCATGAGTCTGTGTCAGCTTTGGCTCTTCTGATGCAGCGAAAGCATTTTATTTATTTATTTTTTTAAATAACTGCACTTCCTGTTCTGCAGCTTGCCTTCATAATGGGAACTAGCTCCCATGTGTGCCTGGATGCCTTGCTGGAGAGCTGGGTGTGGGTGTTGGGTGGAGCAGGGGGTGGGACGAGGTGTTAAAACACCACAGGGACAGGATGCATTAAAATAGTCAAAGGGCAAGGGTGGTGGCACTGTCTTCCCATTTAATTAAGTGAGTAAGTTACTGGCTGAATGAAGCTTCATTCAGTGGGTGTCCCAGCTGGGGTGGAGTTGAAAGTGCACGAAGAAGGCACGCTGGAACCCTGAGGGCCTCCTGGCTGTGCCTGACTGCCGCCGAAAGGCTCCGGAGCCCTGCGATGCAGAGGCTGGTGCTTGTTGCCAGGAGGCCACTGGGAGTGGAGGAAGGGCAGTAGTCTGGAATTCAAGCGACCAGTGGATACCCCACCACACCCCTACCCCGAGTTCAGCCTCTAACCAGCTCAATGACTTTGGTAGGTCACGACACCTTTGTAACCCAATATCCTCCTCTATAGACAGTAAAGAATCTGCCTGCAGTGTAGGAGACCGGGGTTCAATCCCTGAGTTGGGAAGATCCCCTGGAAAAGGAAATGGAAACCCACTCCAGAATGCTTGCCTCGAGAATGCTGTGGACAGAGAAGCCTGGCAGGCCATAGTGTCTCAAGAGTTGGCCATGACTGACGTGACCAGCACTTTCATCCTCCTCTATAAAAGGGTTGAATGAGGGACCCCGAGCGAGAGGCCCTGTCCTCGCTGACATGTTTGAGTCTGTGATGTTCTTTGGCCTTTAACATTCTCTGCTTGAGAGGGCAGAACAGAGCGAGAGCGGGACGGACTCTGAAGTCAGGCACAGTTGGTGGAGACTCTGATGTGATTGAGGTCAGCAGGCATTGGTGAACCTCTTGACACAGCACAGTCGCTGCCAACACAGATCTGACTTGTCCCCCAGCACCCTAAAACCCAGTCCGTTTTTCCGCTGTCTTCTCTCCCCTAAACCTCCATCAAGAGCTCCACCATGGTCGTCCCTCCAGAGTTCTGTGTCAGCTTTGGCTCTTCTGATGCAGCGAAAGCATTTTATTTATTTATTTTTTTAAATAACTGCACTTCCTGTTCTGCAGCTTGCCTTCATAATGGGAACTAGCTCCCATGTGTGCCTGGATGCCTTGCTGGAGAGCTGGGTGTGGGTGTTGGGTGGAGCAGGGGGTGGGACGAGGTGTTAAAACACCACAGGGACAGGATGCATTAAAATAGTCAAAGGGCAAGGGTGGTGGCACTGTCTTCCCATTTAATTAAGTGAGTAAGTTACTGGCTGAATGAAGCTTCATTCAGTGGGTGTCCCAGCTGGGGTGGAGTTGAAAGTGCACGAAGAAGGCACGCTGGAACCCTGAGGGCCTCCTGGCTGTGCCTGACTGCCGCCGAAAGGCTCCGGAGCCCTGCGATGCAGAGGCTGGTGCTTGTTGCCAGGAGGCCACTGGGAGTGGAGGAAGGGCAGTAGTCTGGAATTCAAGCGACCAGTGGATACCCCACCACACCCCTACCCCGAGTTCAGCCTCTAACCAGCTCAATGACTTTGGTAGGTCACGACACCTTTGTAACCCAATATCCTCCTCTATAGACAGTAAAGAATCTGCCTGCAGTGTAGGAGACCGGGGTTCAATCCCTGAGTTGGGAAGATCCCCTGGAAAAGGAAATGGAAACCCACTCCAGAATGCTTGCCTCGAGAATGCTGTGGACAGAGAAGCCTGGCAGGCCATAGTGTCTCAAGAGTTGGCCATGACTGACGTGACCAGCACTTTCATCCTCCTCTATAAAAGGGTTGAATGAGGGACCCCGAGCGAGAGGCCCTGTCCTCGCTGACATGTTTGAGTCTGTGATGTTCTTTGGCCTTTAACATTCTCTGCTTGAGAGGGCAGAACAGAGCGAGAGCGGGACGGACTCTGAAGTCAGGCACAGTTGGTGGAGACTCTGATGTGATTGAGGTCAGCAGGCATTGGTGAACCTCTTGACACAGCACAGTCGCTGCCAACACAGATCTGACTTGTCCCCCAGCACCCTAAAACTCTCAAGTCGCCGGGTGCTTAATTATATAATTTTCCAGGTTTTCGTTAATGTAGCTATTGAGAACATTAATGAACATCTCTTCTCACGCGAGCAATTAGGTCAAAGGCTTTTCTATTGAGGCTCAGTATTGCATGACTCACATGCCAACATGTGTCCTAAGATCAACCGTGCCTTGAAAGAGATGACAGGTAAACTCTGTGTATAACACAGTGAGAAATACTGAATGGTGAAGTAGTCTTCCATGTGGATAAGAGCACAGTGCTTTGTGCAGAGTAAGAGCTCAAAAACATGTTAGGAGGCATGTGTGTTCTCTCGTAAAGCAGAGCCCTTGGAAGGCTCCAGAAGCAAGGAGCTATGGTGATAACGTGACGTCATCTCACTGTGGACTGTGGGCACAGGAGGCGCCTCTACCATATGGTCTATGGGTTTCTTCGAAAGCAACTTAAAAAAGTTAACTGTTGCTATAAAAGCTGATGAACTATTTATAAACAGAAATATCTTTTTTGAGGGGGTTTGGAATATGAGTGCAATGACCTACTTAAAGAACAATGTGAAAAAGTAAAGATGCAGTGTTAGTCGTGTCTGACTCTTTGTGACCCCAAGGACGGTAGCCCACCAGGCTCCCCTGTCCACGGGATTCTCCAGGAAAGAATACTGGAGTGGGTTGCTGTTCTCTTCTCCTGGGAATCCTCCTGATCTAGGCAATAAACCCAGGTCTCCTGCATTGCAGGCAGATTCATTACTGTCTAAGTCAGCAGGGAACTTTCAAAGCAAATATTTTGTGTATATATCATCTCAGCCTGGGTTCTCATTATAGAAAACCATAGGCGGGGGTGATTTCCCGAAGGCTGGAGTCCAAGATCAAGCTGACATGAGTCTTGATTTTTGCCTTTAACATTCTCTGCTTGAGAGGGCAGAACAGAGCGGGACGGACTCTGAAGTCAGGCACAGTTGGTGGAGACTCTGATGTGATTGAGGTCAGCAGGCATTGGTGAACCTCTTGACACAGCACAGTCGCTGCCAACACAGATCTGACTTGTCCCCCAGCACCCTAAAACTCTCAAGTCGCCGGGTGCTTAATTATATAATTTTCCAGGTTTTCGTTAATGTAGCTATTGAGAACATTAATGAACATCTCTTCTCACGCGAGCAATTAGGTCAAAGGCTTTTCTATTGAGGCTCAGTATTGCATGACTCACATGCCAACATGTGTCCTAAGATCAACCGTGCCTTGAAAGAGATGACAGGTAAACTCTGTGTATAACACAGTGAGAAATACTGAATGGTGAAGTAGTCTTCCATGTGGATAAGAGCACAGTGCTTTGTGCAGAGTAAGAGCTCAAAAACATGTTAGGAGGCATGTGTGTTCTCGTAAAGCAGAGCCCTTGGAAGGCTCCAGAAGCAAGGAGCTATGGTGATAACGTGACGTCATCTCACTGTGGACTGTGGGCACAGGAGGCGCCTCTACCATATGGTCTATGGGTTTCTTCGAAAGCAACTTAAAAAAGTTAACTGTTGCTATAAAAGCTGATGAACTATTTATAAACAGAAATATCTTTTTTGAGGGGGTTTGGAATATGAGTGCAATGACCTACTTAAAGAACAATGTGAAAAAGTAAAGATGCAGTGTTAGTCGTGTCTGACTCTTTGTGACCCCAAGGACGGTAGCCCACCAGGCTCCCCTGTCCACGGGATTCTCCAGGAAAGAATACTGGAGTGGGTTGCTGTTCTCTTCTCCTGGGAATCCTCCTGATCTAGGCAATAAACCCAGGTCTCCTGCATTGCAGGCAGATTCATTACTGTCTAAGTCAGCAGGGAACTTTCAAAGCAAATATTTTGTGTATATATATCATCTCAGCCTGGGTTCTCATTATAGAAAACCATAGGCGGGGTGATTTTAAACAACAGAAATGTATTCTTCATGGCCCTGAAGGCTGGAGTCCAAGATCAAGCTGCCACCAAGGTAAGTTTCATTCTGAAACCTCTGCTCTTGGCTTATGGGGAGCCATCACCCCACCGTGTGCTTGCAGTCTTTTCCTACTACCTAACTGGAAAGAGATTGAGAACTTTAGTGTCTGTGACCCCATGGCGGGGACCTCATCTGACCCTAGTGGTCTCCCAAAGGCTCTATCTCTAAATACTATTCCACTGGAGGCTTAGGGCTTCAGCATATGAATCTGGGGGAGGGACATACACATTCAGTTAATATCACATATAATTCATACGTAGTAGGCTTCCCTGGTGGCTCAGTGGTAAAGAATCTGCTGGCTAATGTAGGAGCCATGAGTTCGATCCCTGATTCAAGAAGAATCCATGAAGAAGGAAATGTCTATCCACTCCAGTATTCTTGCCTGTAGAATTTCATGGACAGAAGAAAGAGCCTGGTGGGCTACAGTCCATGGGGCTGCAAAGAGTCAGACACAACTGAGAGGCTGAGTACACACACAGCACCTAGACACTTTGCAAGCTGAGACCAGGCTCACATGTCAATTTCTCTTTGGGGGAAATGATGGTCTCCCTGCCTTCAACCATCTAATTCTCCCTCCTCCTCCTCTTCTAGGCCATACCACCCTGAATGCATCCGATCTCATCTAATACTCCGTCCTCTTCCTGCCCTTGGCTTGGGACCAACTTCTCCATGACCACAGAGCACATATTCTCTGCAGCATGTGGACCATCACAGATTCCCTGTGTGTCAACACAGATTTTGAGGTCCCTGGGGTCAGGGGAAAATACAATCCAGTTCCTCTTTGAACTCACCTAGCTGCTGAGAACCAGGCTAGGAGGAGGGCAGGAGTGTTTGCAGATTGCATCAGGCCCTCGGCCCTTAGTTCTTGCCAAAAGCAGAGCAAATGCAGCTGGAAAGTTCTCTCCTAGACCCGGGGGGCATCCTGTCGTTGTTATGAAACATGAGCAGTTATGGAATTCACGACAGCATGCTACTGTGAAACTGTCTCCAGTCAAGTATCAGGAGAAAGAAAGGAACCAAAATGTATAAGTGATCACCAAGTGACAGGTTCTTTTCATAAGTTATTTAATTTAATATTTACACAATAAGCCTATGAATTAGGTATTTGGTTTCCTACAGTACAGATGAGGAAACTGGGCTTTGTGGAGCTTATGTAATCTTCCCAAAGCCTTACACTTAACAAGTGATAGGAGGAGGAATAAAATTGGGGTTGGTCTCTTTTTTAAATCTATGAGTTTTTCCTATATTAATGACCTTCCAGTGTGCTATGCACATATAGGTATATTGATCATGGTAAATCTCACATTCCTCTCTTTAATATCAGAGATTAAATACATTCCTGGGTCCTCAGCGCTTCTCCCACTGACAGAGCAGGGCATCTTGTTCCAGCGTGATAGCTGTGACCAACACCTGTGTACTTTCAGGGTCCCCTAACATATTACCTGCTGAATCTGAAATGGTGGCTCTCACCTTCTTCATGTCACTTCTTTTACTTAAAAAATTTTTTTAAATTTACTTGGCTGCACTGAATCTTAGTTGTGGTATGTGGGATTCGTTCTCTGACCAGGGATAGAATCTGGGTCCCCTGCATTCAGATCATGGAATCTTAGCCACTGGACCACCAAAGGAAGTCCCTATGTCACTTCTTAAGTCAAGAAGTCAGGCATTTGTTGAGCTGTAAGGAGGAACTTCAAAACAGAAAGAGCCCACGAAAGAATGCTCACCATCATGAATCATCAGGGAAACAAGACAGCCACAACGAGCTATCACTTCCTACTCAGCTCCGATCAGAGACAGAAAATAGGAAGTGCTGGCAAATATACAGAGAAATTAGAAGCATATACTATGGTTGTTGAGAAGGTAAACTAGTGCATCTACTTTGGAAAGTAGTCAGGAACTTCTTGGAAATATTAAACAAGAGTAACCACGGGACTCTGCAGTTCCACTTACCCGAGAGAAACAAAAACACAGGTCCACACAGAGACATGTGAATGGTCATAGAATTATTGTTTATCAGAGCCCTAACGTGAAAATAAATATCCATCAATGGATGAATAGATAAATAAAATGTTGTTTATCCATACAGTGGACTATTATTTGACTAAAAGAGCATGAAGAATAGCTTCAGGCTGCAACATGGGTGAACTTGGAAAAAATTATTCCAGGTGAACCAGCTAGTCACCCCAAACCACATACTATAATTTTTTTTTTTTTTTTTGGCCACACCTGGAGGCTTGTGAGCGCTTAGTTTCCAACTAGCTACTGAACCCACATCCCCTGCAAAGGAAGCATGAAGTTATCCACTGGACTGCCAGGGAAGTCCCTGTATTGTATAATTTTATTTATATGAAATATCCAAAGTAGGCAGGCAGTAGACAAGTGGTTTCTAGGGTCTGGAGAGGAGAGAGAGTGAATACAGAATTTCTTCTCTGGGGTGAGGAATATTTAAAAATTACATAGTGGTTGCACAGATGGTTGTGAAACAGTGTGAATGTACCGAAAACCGTTGAGCTATACATTTAATAGTTGAATTGTATGGCATGTGGATTGTATTTCAATAAGCTATTATTAAACAAACAAAGGGCTTCACAGGTGATGCTAGTGATAAAGAAATGCTTGCCAATGCAGGAGACTCGAGTTTCATCCCTGGGTTGGGAAGATCCCCTGGAGAAGGAAATGGCAACCTGCTTCAGTATGCTTGCCTGGGAAATCCCATGGACAGAGGAACTTGGTGGGCTACAGTTCATGGAGGCACAAAGGGTCAGACATGACTGAGTAACCGTGCACACCCACAAACAAAACAGATGAAAGAAAGAAAGGAAGGAAGGACGAAAGAAGAGTCCTTACTTCCTGTCCTTGAAGGGTATGCAGTCCTATTCATTCAGGGGCCTCACCCACTGTCAGTGTTCTGAGTCCTCCCAGTGCCTTCCTAACCCCTTGCCTTTAATCCTAATTCTCCTCTCCTGGAATGCTCTTCCCTAGCCCATCTGCTTGGTTGCTTGACACACCTACGGTTCCACCATCATGGCCGCTCCCCTCCACCCACTCTTCTCTGTGGTTTCCCCAGAACAACCTGGCAGGTCGCCTTACCATCTTCTCTATGCCGGAAGAATGTGCTCCTTTTAGACGTATCATGTGGTATTGTGGTTCCTGGCTACTTGTCCATCTTCCTGGTGGCCCTGATGGCCCTCCTGGGGGGTTAAGACACTGTCCTATCTCTTTGAGTACCCATCTGGCATGGGGCCCGGCAGACAGCAGGGGCAAGGTAGATGCCTGTGTAGCAAACGCCACATGCCCGTGCAGACACCTTCCAGAAAGTGTCCTTGGGGAAAAGCCACGGTGGAAATCACTGAATTTCTCTTCGGCTAACTTCCTCCTTCTTGTTAAATTTCAGGCAAGGGATCAGGTATATGTGTTCCCACTGTGGTTAAGAAGACAACAAGCCAGGTTTGAAATTGAGGAAACTGGAGACACGGGCTGGTTAGGGCTGAGAAGGCCTGGCACATTCTGCTAGAAATTCAGAGGGCCGCCTTAAAACTAGTACCTTACCTTGTGCTACCAACATATTTTGCCATGTGTACAATAAACAAAATTGACTTCGTTTAATAATCTGTTCACCAGTTCTGAGAAATCTTGGTCAGAATAGTAAATAATTTCAAAGAAGATAAATAATTGCTATTTAACTGCCAAATTAATCTGTGTACTATCTGGATAAATTCTTTAAAGGTTTTTGACAATATTTATGGAAAATTGTGATTTCTAATTGATCAATTACAGCTTGTATTCCTTAGGAATTTTGGTGGCAAAACCCAAAAAATCATGTGAGCCGCTTCCATAAGAAGGGAAGTTTGTCTTAAAGGCATAGGGAGCTTCTATGAACCCAAAGTCCGGAGCCTGCTGACTTTCAGGGTGGAATGGAGCCAGACCTTACAGCTCTTTGGTACTCTCAAGACACCCCCAAAGACTCTGGTTTATTCGTCCTTTGGTTTCTTTGTAAGTCCGTCCTCTGCTGCAGAAAGATCATCTCAGCGTCCTGTTCAACACAGGATCTTTTCCTCTGCCACAGTAACCTTGGAAGCCATAGAAATAAGTGGGCTGTCCAGCCTGCATTGAGAGAAATCAACTTTGACTGAGGATTTCTTTGTTCTTACAGCCCGAGACTATCCTGAAAAATTCAGGCACTGTGAAATTTCTCAAGCTTTGTCTATCTTGGTGGCTCAGGGATAAAGAATCCACCTGCCAATGAAGGAGACTCTGGTTTGATCCCTGGGTTGGGAAGATCCCCTAGAGGGGGAAATGGCAATCCACTGCAGTATTCTTGCCTGGAAAATCCCATGGACAGATGAACCTGGTGGGCCACAGTCCATGGGGTCGCAAAAGAGTCAGATACAACTTAGGAACTAAACACCACCACCACCACTCCCCCATCCCAAACCACCCTTTCCTCCTAAATAAGACATTACCTACAATAAAATGGTGGGGGAACAATTTGGAACAAGCTGGTGAAGGTTTTTTCAGCTTTGGCCAATCCAGGAGAAAAGCAAATTGGGAATGAGAAACATACTAGAAAGAACTAAGACAGAAACAAGTTGATTTGATTCACACGGGCTTATTAGCTGGGGTAAAAGCAATAGTAGAAACTGATTACCAACATATTTTTCCATGTGTACAATAAACAAAATTGACTTCGTTTAATAATCTGTTCACCAGTTCTGAGAAATCTTGGTCAGAATAGTAAATAATTTCAAAGAAGATAAATAATTGCTATTTAACTGCCAAATTAATCTGTGTACTATCTGGATAAATTCTTTAAAGGTTTTTGACAATATTTATGGAAAATTGTGATTTCTAATTGATCAATTACAGCTTGTATTCCTTAGGAATTTTGGTGGCAAAACCCAAAAAATCATGTGAGCCGCTTCCATAAGAAGGGAAGTTTGTCTTAAAGGCATAGGGAGCTTCTATGAACCCAAAGTCCGGAGCCTGCTGACTTTCAGGGTGGAATGGAGCCAGACCTTACAGCTCTTTGGTACTCTCAAGACACCCCCAAAGACTCTGGTTTATTCGTCCTTTGGTTTCTTTGTAAGTCCGTCCTCTGCTGCAGAAAGATCATCTCAGCGTCCTGTTCAACACAGGATCTTTTCCTCTGCCACAGTAACCTTGGAAGCCATAGAAATAAGTGGGCTGTCCAGCCTGCATTGAGAGAAATCAACTTTGACTGAGGATTTCTTTGTTCTTACAGCCCGAGACTATCCTGAAAAATTCAGGCACTGTGAAATTTCTCAAGCTTTGTCTATCTTGGTGGCTCAGGGATAAAGAATCCACCTGCCAATGAAGGAGACTCTGGTTTGATCCCTGGGTTGGGAAGATCCCCTAGAGGGGGAAATGGCAATCCACTGCAGTATTCTTGCCTGGAAAATCCCATGGACAGATGAACCTGGTGGGCCACAGTCCATGGGGTCGCAAAAGAGTCAGATACAACTTAGGAACTAAACACCACCACCACCACTCCCCCATCCCAAACCACCCTTTCCTCCTAAATAAGACATTACCTACAATAAAATGGTGGGGGAACAATTTGGAACAAGCTGGTGAAGGTTTTTTCAGCTTTGGCCAATCCAGGAGAAAAGCAAATTGGGAATGAGAAACATACTAGAAAGAACTAAGACAGAAACAAGTTGATTTGATTCACACGGGCTTATTAGCTGGGGTCATAGTGATCAGCAACAGGTGGGAGATCTGCTGTGGACTTTGGAACGCCGGGTCAGCGCATGTTAGAATGCTGCGTGTGCACGCAGAGCAGACTCCTTAACTTCTTACAGGTCTAGTTGCCCCCAGGTACAGCATGGCCTTTCCATTCTTCGAGTCGAGAATCATTACTGATCAGGGCGGTGAGTGGGTCCCAGTCTGTGCTAATATCATCCCCTGCAAACACCTGGAGGCTGGAGCTCCCAATAGAAGCTGACTGGTGGATGTGTTCAGGGCTTTGACCCAAGAGGTCTTGAACCCCGCTGTTCCCATCCTTTCTGTGTATGTGTGTGTGTGTGTGTGTTTCTTAATGTGTCGTTGCACCTGGCTGATGTGCTGCGGCATAAAGTGAAGAATTTAAACCCTTCACGTAACATTTCACTGACGTGACCTTGAAAGGCTGATGTTATGTTAACATGTTAGTCATTCAGTCAGGTCTGACTCTTTGTGACTCCATGAACAGTAGCCTGACAGGTTCCTCTGCCCATGGAATTTCCAGGCAAGAATACTGGAGTGAGTTGCCATTCCCTTTTCCAGGGAATCTTCTCAACCCAGGGATTGAACCTGGGTCTCCTGCTTTGCAGGCTTATGGTCAATATCCAAAGGGTGTTTTCATTGTTTGGCCATCTTGGCACTCAGATGATGCTAAAGGGGCTTCCTGATTACAGAGAACTATTTGAGCAAGTGTATCGCACACATTTATGCAGCATCCCAACTTTCGGTGAATACATTTTCCACAGTTTAATATTCCAGGACAGAGAGCTACTTTATACGAATCCTTGTATTATAAAATTAATACCTTGTGGGGCTTCCCTAGTAGCTCAGTGGTAAGAGTTTACCTGCCAATGCAGAAGACATGGTTCGATCCTGATCCGAGAAGATCCCACATGCTGGGAGCAACGAAGCCCATGAGCCACAACGATTGAACCTGCACTCTAGAGCCTCAGAGCCTACAATAAAATGGTGGGGAACAATTTGGAACAAGCTGGTGAAGGTTTTTTCAGCTTTGGCCAATCCAGGAGAAAAGCAAATTGGGAATGAGAAACATACTAGAAAGAACTAAGACAGAAACAAGTTGATTTGATTCACACGGGCTTATTAGCTGGGGTCATAGTGATCAGCAACAGGTGGGAGATCTGCTGTGGACTTTGGAACGCCGGGTCAGCGCATGTTAGAATGCTGCGTGTGCACGCAGAGCAGACTCCTTAACTTCTTACAGGTCTAGTTCTCCCCCCAGGTACAGCATGGCCTTTCCATTCTTCGAGTCGAGAATCATTACTGATCAGGGCGGTGAGTGGGTCCCAGTCTGTGCTAATATCATCCCCTGCAAACACCTGGAGGCTGGAGCTCCCAATAGAAGCTGACTGGTGGATGTGTTCAGGGCTTTGACCCAAGAGGTCTTGAACCCCGCTGTTCCCATCCTTTCTGTGTATGTGTGTGTGTGTGTGTGTTTCTTAATGTGTCGTTGCACCTGGCTGATGTGCTGCGGCATAAAGTGAAGAATTTAAACCCTTCACGTAACATTTCACTGACGTGACCTTGAAAGGCTGATGTTATGTTAACATGTTAGTCATTCAGTCAGGTCTGACTCTTTGTGACTCCATGAACAGTAGCCTGACAGGTTCCTCTGCCCATGGAATTTCCAGGCAAGAATACTGGAGTGAGTTGCCATTCCCTTTTCCAGGGAATCTTCTCAACCCAGGGATTGAACCTGGGTCTCCTGCTTTGCAGGCTTATGGTCAATATCCAAAGGGTGTTTTCATTGTTTGGCCATCTTGGCACTCAGATGATGCTAAAGGGGCTTCCTGATTACAGAGAACTATTTGAGCAAGTGTATCGCACACATTTATGCAGCATCCCAACTTTCGGTGAATACATTTTCCACAGTTTAATATTCCAGGACAGAGAGCTACTTTATACGAATCCTTGTATTATAAAATTAATACCTTGTGGGGCTTCCCTAGTAGCTCAGTGGTAAGAGTTTACCTGCCAATGCAGAAGACATGGTTCGATCCCTGATCCGAGAAGATCCCACATGCTGCGGAGCAACGAAGCCCATGAGCCACAACGATTGAACCTGCACTCTAGAGCCTCAGAGCCACAACTGTTGAGCCCACATGCCACAACTACTGAAGCCTGTGAGCCCTAGAGCCCGAGTTCCACAACAAGTCACTGCAACAAGAAGCCTGCTCACCTCATCTAGAGAGTAGCTCACACTCCCTGCAACCGGAAAACCCAGAATAGCCAAAAATAAATAAATAAATAAAAATTTAAAAATTCATACCTTGTTATGATAAAAACAATTCTGCATATAGACAGACATAACCTGAAAAGTAGAAGTTATTTTCACCTCTTAAACACAATCCTATCCCTGAGATAGCTTTTCTCATAGAACTTCTTTTTAAGTGTGAGCACTTCAAAAAAGAAATCACAATCAGAATTTTCCTAAATATATTCTTCAACGATTTGCCTTTAAAGTTTGAAAGTAGTTGACTACATAGTACTCTATCACATGAATATGCTGCAATGTATTTTAGCATTTATATAGTTTTCAAAATTTTTCAGTTGCAAATCACACATCCGTGTTTACATTATTGCACATTTGTGGGGGTTTCTCTGCAGAGTACATTTCTGGAAAGACAATTTCTGAGTCAAAGGTTATGTGCTTTAGAACTGCTGAGAAGTTTTGCTAAATTGTGCTTCTAGAATGTGGCACCAATTTACACTCTTAAGGGTCTATCAATGCAATTACATATTCATTCAATCATGCATGCATTCGATCAATGTACCAATTAATCAATCACTAAGTCAACAAAGTATTTATTGAGTTGTCTTCTGAGTGTCAGATGTTCCATTGGGTACCATACTGAGGGAAACAGAGACACCTGTCCTAGTGGGGCTGGCAGTGCTGGGGGAGCTAGACGTGAATTATTTGATTTTCTCTGACAAATGTGAGAAGAAAAAGGTGTGGGGACTGTGGAAGCACAGAGGAGCTGTAACATCTACTCTGGGGGTGTCAACTTACATTGCTTTCAAGAATGATCATCTGGCACTCCATATTTAAACCTTTCAAAAGCTAACGGAAAAAAAAAAAGGCGGGGGAAGCTAACGGAAAACTTTCTATGGTCTTTTTTTTTCCTTTTTTTCCCTTTTTGGTTCATATTAATTCCCTCTGTTCTGTATCATTAGGTACAATTTAACCTTCCATTTTCCTATGTAATCTTCTTTATTAAATAGGACCATCTGTTAATAGTTTGTATTCCCTTTCTTTTTTTTAAAAATAAGTCATTGTGCTTTTATATAATGTTTAGACTGAATTTTTTCAAAAGATTTAAAAACTTTAATTGTAGTTATGTAAAACATACATAACATTAAATGTAATGTCTTAACCATTTTTAAGTAGTTCAGTGGTGTGAGATATATTCACATTGATCTCTAGAACTTTTTCGTCTTCCCGAACTGAAACTCTGTACCTATTAAACAACAACATTCCATTCCCTCCTCCCACACCCTTGGCAATAACTATTCTGCTCTCTGTCCCTGTGGTTTTGACTACTTTAGGTACCTCATATAAATGAAATCATAGAGTATTTGTTTATTGTGACTGCTTACATCACTTCGTAATATCACTCAGCATGATGTACTCAAGGTTCATCCATGTTGTACATTATGACAGGGTTTCCTTCCTTTTCAAGACCGAATAATATTCCATTGTAGCGAGATACTAAATATATCATTTATCTCTTCCTTGGCAGTGGATGCTGGATTGCTTCTACCTTTTGGCTTTTGTGAATAATGCTACCATGAACACAGGTGTACAACTACCACTGCGCAAACCCTGTCTTCAGGTTTTTGGGCATATACCAAGAAGCTGGATCACTTTGAGGAAACACCATGCTCTTTTCCATAGTGGCTGCATCATTTTACATTCCCACCAACAGCGCACAGGGAATCCAGTTTCACCACATCCTCACCAACACTTTCTCTTCTCTGTTTTTCTTTGATAACAGTCATCCTTATGGGTGTGAGCTGGTAGCTCACTGTGGTTTTGATTTGCATTCCCCTGCTAATTGGTGATGTTCAGAATCTTATATTTCTTGGCCATTAGTGTATTTTGGAGGGGGTAGTGTGGGGGTGGAATGTCTATTCAAGACTTTTACCCATTAAAAAGCTTCAGGTTGTTTTTTGTTCTCCTTTGTTGTAAGATAAGAGCATGCAGGAACAAGTAGGGTGAATTTGAAAGATGCCTTTGAAGCTCTGTTTTGAATGATAGTCTCAGTTTGCAGCTCCAGGCAACATTCTCTAACTCTGGAACAGTCCTTGATTCTATTCAAAGTTCTGGGAGTTCAATGCCCATGAGGTAATTTTCAGAGCACTGGCCTCCAGTCAAAAGGGTATTGTGTTCCTCCAAGAGCTTTATGGATGGTGCCTCCTGCTCTGTTTCCTCCTGGTTGGGAGGGGACTCTTGACAAAGTGCTCTGCAAAGTTGGGTCTTATGAGAGCCCTGGATAACCTGCTTCTCATGGTCACCTGCCTCATCTTCTCCCTCTCTTCCTTAGAGTCCTTGATAAAACAGAGCAGGATGCTGTGGGCCCTCCCGGGTACAAACTCTTTCTGTGTCCTTTCTTTTTTGTTTGTAGGTCATAGACTTCATTCCATCTCCCAGACCTTCCCTGAGAGCCAAAGGATAGAGTCAAACAGTTGCTAATCTGTATGCCAATCAAGAAGCAACAGTTAGAACTGGACATGGAACAGTGGACTGATTCCAAATTGGGAAATGAGTATGTCAAGATTGTATACTGTCAACCTGCTTATTTAATTTATATGGAGAGTACATCATGCAAAATGCCAGGCTGGATGAAGCTCAAGCTGGATTCAGGATTGCCTGGAGAAACATCCATAATCTCAGATATGCAGATGACATCACCTTTATGGCAGAAATCGAAGAGGAACTAAAGAGCCTCTTAATGAAGGTGAAAGAGGACGATGAAAAAGCTGGCTTAAAATTCAACATTCAAAAAGCGAAGATTATGGCATCCAGTCCCATCACTTCATGGCAAATAGATGGGGAAACAATGGAAACAGTGACAGACTTTATTTTCTTGGGCTCCAAAATCACTGTGGATGGTGACTGCAGGCATGAAATTAAAAGATGCTTGTCCCTTGTAAGGAGAGCTATGACAAACCTAGACAAAGGTCCGTATAATCAAAGCTATAGTTTTTCTGAGTCATGTATGTGACTTTACCCATTAAAAAGCTTCAGGTTGTTTTTTGTTCTCCTTTGTTGTAAGATAAGAGCATGCAGGAACAAGTAGGGTGAATTTGAAAGATGCCTTTGAAGCTCTGTTTTGAATGATAGTCTCAGTTTGCAGCTCCAGGCAACATTCTCTAACTCTGGAACAGTCCTTGATTCTATTCAAAGTTCTGGGAGTTCAATGCCCATGAGGTAATTTTCAGAGCACTGGCCTCCAGTCAAAAGGGTATTGTGTTCCTCCAAGAGCTTTATGGATGGTGCCTCCTGCTCTGTTTCCTCCTGGTTGGGAGGGGACTCTTGACAAAGTGCTCTGCAAAGTTGGGTCTTATGAGAGCCCTGGATAACCTGCTTCTCATGGTCACCTGCCTCATCTTCTCCCTCTCTTCCTTAGAGTCCTTGATAAAACAGAGCAGGATGCTGTGGGCCCTCCCGGGTACAAACTCTTTCTGTGTCCTTTCTTTTTTGTTTGTAGGTCATAGACTTCATTCCATCTCCCAGACCTTCCCTGAGAGCCAAAGGATAGAGTCAAACAGTTGCTAATCTGTATGCCAATCAAGAAGCAACAGTTAGAACTGGACATGGAACAGTGGACTGATTCCAAATTGGGAAATGAGTATGTCAAGATTGTATACTGTCAACCTGCTTATTTAATTTATATGGAGAGTACATCATGCAAAATGCCAGGCTGGATGAAGCTCAAGCTGGATTCAGGATTGCCTGGAGAAACATCCATAATCTCAGATATGCAGATGACATCACCTTTATGGCAGAAATCGAAGAGGAACTAAAGAGCCTCTTAATGAAGGTGAAAGAGGACGATGAAAAAGCTGGCTTAAAATTCAACATTCAAATAACGAAGATCATGGCATCCAGTCCCATCACTTCATGGCAAATAGATGGGGAAACAATGGAAACAGTGACAGACTTTATTTTCTTGGGCTCCAAAATCACTGTGGATGGTGACTGCAGGCATGAAATTAAAAGATGCTTGTCCCTTGTAAGGAGAGCTATGACAAACCTAGACAAAGGTCCGTATAATCAAAGCTATAGTTTTTCTGAGTCATGTATGTATGTGAGAGGTGGACTATGAAGAAGGCTTGAGCACCCGAAAATTAATGTTTTCAAACTGTGGTGCTGGAGAAAACTCTTGAGAGTCTCTTGGACTGTAAGGAGATCAAATCAGTTAATCCTGAAGGAGGTCACCCCTGAATACTCATTCGGAGGATCGATGCTGAAGCTAAAGTTCTGATAACTTGGACCACCTGCGGCAAAGAGCTGCCTCGTTGGATAAAATGCTGGGAAAGATTGAGGGCAGGAGGAAAAGGGGGTGACAGAGAAAGAGATGGCTGGATAGCATCATGGAGTGAGATTGAGCAAACTCCAGGAGAGAGTGAAGGTCAGGGAAGCCTGGAGCACTGCAGTCCATGGGGTCACAAAGATTCAGATGTGATCTAGCAAATAAACAACAACAAAAATCAGAGAAGGGAGGGAATGTGGACAGAAGGGAGGGGCCTGCAAGAAATAATAGAGCAGCCTTGGGTCCTGCCTCCTCCTCAAGGAATACACAGTACAATACCTTTGAGTTCTTCTGTCAGAACTAAGGCCCCCAGTCAGGTAGAGGACGGTAACTTCAGGCTGAGCATAGGTCCTTGAAGCATTGCCCTATTACCTCACCACCAACGACTGCGCACAATGGAAGATACCAGACTTTGACCTCCTCCAAAAATGATTCTCCTTTTAAAAACTTTTACTGTCAAGTGGAATCTTCGGAATTGGTTTTTGGATGTGAGTTCATCTATTCCTGGGTTGTTGGTTTCCTGAATAAAGCAACTTTTCCTTTCCAACCAACACTTTTCTCTTGATTATTTATTGGCTTTTGAATTTAGTAACACTGAGAGCAACTGGAGGACTTGGCTCCCAGTGGCACCCTTGATTTTCACTGTGCCCAGGCTCTGGGATAGAGAAGCCATGTAGGATTAGAGGTCTGGAGGCCCAGTTAGCAGTGTGAAAATTATGTCTCTTGGGTGTCAGCAAAGAATGACTGGCTTTCTCAGTTTTCACCTGTAGCCCCTTGGTTATGTCAACTACAAATTGGCACTTGCCAAGAGCATTTGCCAGTGAGAGAACAACAGCAGGGCTTCCCTGGTGGCTCAGATGCTAAAGAATCTGCCTGTAACGCGGGAGGCCTGGGTTCGACCCCTGGGATGGGATCTTAGCGACGGAACATCAACAACAATAAGGCATTTGTTATCTACCTGGGCTGCCACAGCTGCCCACCTTCAGCACCCCTTGTGGGAGCTGAGGGCGGAGAGTGGGGCACTCTGTGCTCCTGGGAAACTGGGGGAGCAGGTCTTTAGACTGTTGTCCATTCACTAAGTCATGTTGTAAAAGGGAATGCATAATGGTTTACTGATGGTTACTGGTTAGTGATTCATCTGTTAGCATTGATTGTTGTCTGTTCATCTTTATTGATTGTAACTGACTGCAATTTACGAAGAAGCCTCTAGACTATTCTGTTGATTGTAAAAGGGAATGTGCAGGTGTGTCCAATTTCAATCAAAGGGGGATGGTCTTGCGCCATTGATTGGATCAGCCTTTAAAAACCACCCTTCACGTCCAGTTGGGACCCTCTCAGGAAATCTTGTTTCTTGCGGTTGGTTCGTGGCGCCAGCCTAATAAACCTCTTTTCCATCTGCCACAAGTGGAGTTGGGTGCTTTACTGAGCGCACCTCACAACAGTGTCTGACTCTTTGCTGTCCCATGGACTTCAGCACATCAGGTTTCCCTTTCTTCGCTATCTCCCAGAGCTGGCTCAGACTTATGCCCATTGAGTCAGTGATGCCATCCAACCATCTCATCCTCTGTCCCCTTCTCCTCCTGCCTTCAATCTTTCCCAGCATCAGGGGCTTTTCCAATGAGTCAGCTGGCCAAAGTAATGGAGCTTCAGCTTCAGCATCTGTCCTTCCAATAAGTATCCAGGGTTGACCTCCTTTAGAATTGAGTGATTTGATCCCTTGCAGCCCAAGGAATTCTCAAGAGTCTTCCATAGCACCACAGATCTTTACATAGTTAGATATTTTCAGGAACTGATTTCATGATTCCAATCCTTGCATCTCCTCATATCAAGAAAAGCACTAAACTCCTTCATGTTGACATCATCTCCTGGTGACTAGCAGAAAACCTTTTGTAAAGTAAGCGCTTGACCGCATTGAACTCCCCTCTTCAAAATCTTACATATTGACTTTCCCTCACGGCCTCTTTGGAGCAGTCTCTCAGAGCTATCTGAGGTGCTGACTCCCAGACTGCAGTCCTCCTGGCCCCAAATAAAACTTAACTTACAACTCTTACGTTATGTATGTTTTTAGTCAACAGTTAAGACCTTAATCTGAAAAGTCATGAAGGTTTAATTCATAACCAGGAAGAATCTGACCATAAGCTGACCAGAAGGACATGCGCAGGGGAAGGGAGAGTGGGAACACCCCTTCTCCAGGGTGTCCGAGCTGCCAACCCAGAAGTGGCCTCCAATGACCTTGACCTGCTTCGGCTCCTCTCCAAATTCCCTTCTCTGTGTTTCTTCCCCTCTGCCTCCTGCAGCCGTGTTTGTTCTCACACATCTCTTGCATCCTTGGAGGAGACTTCAGGTCCTTCAGCTTCTATAGTCTGAACGATTTCCAAGACAAACAACTGTTCTTCATACAAATATTGATCGACTGTCAGAGCATAACTTCAAGTCAGTGAGTCAGGCCAACAAGGTCTGTGTGCTTAAGAAAGTTGAAGGTCTCATTGGCTTTATTAGGCGATTCATGAATCAGGCAGCCTCTCACCTGGCGACTAGAAGTGTGCTCCCAGGGGTCATATAAAATGAAAGGTTTTTGTAGGAAGAAGGGTCGGGCAAGGGAGCATTAGCTAAGAAAAGAAAGAACTATTTTTAGACCAGGATGTCTTCTTCTGGGGAGAAAGGGAGCCCAAGGGTTTTACCATGCAGATTGCTTCTGCTTCCTGGGGCAGGAGCCAGGATGGGCTGGGAGTGGAGGGTAAAGATGTCATGTGTGACAGGTGACATCTTTGGTGCTGACCAGAATATTCCAGACTGGTTGATTAAGATCACAGTGTTGATACTCTGTTAATTTATTTGGTTGGATTTTACCTTTTTATCACCAGGATAGGTTAGGCGTTAAATCTAGGTTTGATATTATGGGCTTTAGCACGAGTAATACCATTTTGGGCCTGTGCTTTTTCTCTAATACGAGGAGGGCGGAATGGGAAGGAAGAAGGCTGAGGGACTCCTACCTAAGAGAACATTTAAAAGAAATGCACCACTGATTTGAAAAAGGAAAGAAGGAAGAGAAAAAGGGAAGAAAGGAAGGAAAGGAAGGACAGAAATGATAAAAGCAATGCTTGGAAACCATCGCTCTTGGTCAGGATCAGTGGTCAGTGGTCCAGCTAGCTGAGTGCTGACCTAAGGAGCCCTTAAGGGGAGGCTGGCGTCGACTTAAAAATAATAATCACAACCTAGAAGTTCAGAGTTATGTATTATTTGGTGAGGATTTTTAAGACTTCAAGCCTGGAAGACAGCATCTCAAGTGACCCTGAGAGAACAGTTCCGAAGAATGGGGAGGGAGCGGGGAGGACTGAATGAAGGAATGAAGGGGCGAGGGAAGGTCATAGAGGAGTTTTGCAACAAGGACAGGTAGTCTGAACGTCAAAAGGTTCATTAAGGAAGATGAGGTATCTAGATATCTCAGATGAAAGAATTTAGTGTTTTTCTCTGTATGGAAAGATGAAGAGTCTGGGCTTACTGAAGTCGTTCCTTTCATATGCAGCTCGGCGGTCTGGGGCCAGCCTCCTGTGATTTGATTTTTCACATCCTTACTTAGTTCCTTGCTCGCTGAGGGAGTGGCAGGAGCCTGAGAGCTGCTGCAGGGTAGTTGGCTTTGTTTTCCTCCTGGGCACAGTCTGGGCTCAGAAATTTGCATTTGGAGAGCCGAATCACCGACGACGACCGTGACATCCTTGTTTATTGATAAGGCAGAAAACACTCCATGTGCTTCACCGGGGCCACTGCTTTCTCCTTCTGGAGACGGGGGTAAAGTATTGGTGCAAGGTTTCAAGGCTCTCATTTGTGCGCTTCCTTCTGGGCAGTGGTGGTCTCCGTGTGTTCAGTCGTCCAGCTCTGGCTCCTGCACAGTCTCAGCATAAACCCACAGTGTGTCTAGGGCTCAGGGAAGATGTCCCCGCGGCCCCAGCTCTGTCCCGCAGAGAGTCAGGAGTCACCAGCTCTGCCTGTCCCTGGTCACATGAACTCTCTTGTCTGCACTGAGGACCCTGGCTCCATGTCATGCTGCCATGACTTGCAGAAAAGGCAACAGAACCCAGAGAGTTCGGGCGAAACTGTGTGTGATTTCATGTCCACACTTCAGGCCCCCAAACCTGAGGGCCGTGAGAGGAGGTCTTTCAGCAGGTCCCTCAGAGAAGGAATTCTGCACATTACTTAAAAATTTCTAGAGTTGGCAGTAAACATTTGGTAACTAAGAGTCAAAAGATAATTTGGGGGTGGTTCCCAGGTGGCTCAGTGGTAAAGAATTTGCCTGCCAAGCAGGACACATGGGTTCAATCCCTGAGTCAAAAAGATCTCCAGTAGAGAAGGGAATGGCAACCCACTCCAGCATTCTTGTCTGGGAAATTCCACGGACAGAGGAGCCTGGTGGGCTACAGTCCGTGGGGTCACAAGAGGGTGGTACATGACTTAGGGACTAAACAAAAACAACCACACAATAATAGAGATTTCTTTTTTATTGGTCCACATTTGTATTCTTTCCTACCTGAAATTTTTATAATAGGCATATGCAGGGTATTTCTTGTTTAATACAAAGCCACATGTAAATAAAATCTTAACCACGTAGTATGTATTAGGAGGATTCTTTTCACATGAAGAAGGGATCTACAACTTCAGGACTGTGATGCAGGCTGGAAGGAGTACAATGGGATTTCTTAAGTCGTGGAGCCGGTAGCTCTCCTGACTGCTGCAGGCAGGCTGCAGAGTAAATAACATTTCCTCTCTGCTGTCCTCATGATAGTACATTATATTTAATCTGCTTTCAAGACGCACAGACGTAATGTACTTCTGACAGAGACTGTGACTTCAGGAGGAGCAGATTCTTTTTCTCATTTTATAGCTGAGGAAACTGAGGTTCAAAGAGATTAAGTGACTTGCCAGCACCAAGATAGACAGTGAATGTCAGAGCCCAAAGTTGAGATTAAAAACTGCTTTTTATGCTTTTTCACACCAGGGATCGACAAACTCTGCCACCTGCTTGAACGAGACCAGGCCTGCTTTTATGAGCTTTGTATGACGAGATTTGCCCTTTGTCTACACATTTCGTGTCTCAGGCCCTCTGTCTCTCCTTTGCCTCTGCTCTGTCCTTGGGGCTCTTTGTCGTATTGAACTCTGGGACAATTGTACCCTGCATCTGCAGTTTATGATCAAAGGGCTGTCTCCTGGCGCAGTAAGGGGGTGGTCTACACTGAGGAGAGTTTCCGCAGAGCTAACAATCCCCCCTATTGTATAGTCACAATTGTTTGCGTGTGTGCTAAGTCCCTTCAGACGTGTCCAACTCTATGCAACCCCATGGTTGTGGCCTGCCAGGCTCCTCTGTCCATAGAATTTCCCAGGTGAGAATACTGGAGTGGGTTACCTGTCCTCCAGGGAATCTTTCCCACCCAGGGACTGAGCCCAGGTCCATTATATCTCCTGCAGTGACAGGTGGGTTCTTCCTAGCGAGAGCCACCTCTGAAGCCCCATAATCATCTAAAGGGGAAGATCTAATGCCAAGTGCTTTTTTTTTTTTTTAAGATTTTATTTATTTATTTATTTTGGGCGGGGGTCGGGTTGGGGAGGGAGGGGAGCGGGCGAGCCACTTCTATTGGTCTTTCATTTCTCTATTTTCATTAGTCTTCATTCTTTGGCTCCTGTGGGCCTCCCATCACGGTGGCGTCTGTCGTTGCAGAGCACCGGCTCTGGGCGCATGCGCTCCAGAGCTCCGGCTCGGTGATTGGACACATCAGTCCAGCCGCTCCGCGGCACGTGGGATCTTCCCAGGCCAGGGCTCGAACCGGCGCCCCTTGCACTGCAAGGCGGTGTCCTTACCCACTGGACCACCAGGGGAAGCCCCCCAAGTGCTTTTTAAAAGTATATCTTTTTTTAAAAAAAATATTATTTATTCTTATTGTTATTTTATTTATTTTTTGGCCATGCTGCGTTGCCTGTGGGATCTCAGTTGCCTGACCAGGGATCGAACCCACACCTGCTACACTGGAAGCAGAGTCTTAACCACTGGACCACCAGGAAAGTCCCTAAGGCTAAGTGACCTTAACACTAACAACAGTAATAGTGCATCCAACCCCCAGTTAATGTCCACTGGAACCTGTGAATGTGACTTATTTGGAAATAGGGTCTTGCAGATGGAATCAAGTTGAAATGAGGTTATCTTCAATTAGAGTGGACCCTAAATCCTCTAGAGGACGTGCCAGGTGGCATTCGTGGCAAAGATCCTGCCTGTCAATGCAGGAGATGCAAGAGGTTCAAATTCAATTGCTGGGTCGGGTAAATGCCCTGGAGAAACAAATGGCAACCTGCTCTGGTACTCTTGCCTGGAAAATTCCCTGGACAGAGGAGCCTGGCGGGCTACAGTCTGTGGAGTCACAGAGAGTCAGACATGACTGAGTGTGCATGCACACACACACACACATACACAATCCACTATGCCTGTTGTCATAAGAAGAGGGCAATTTGGACACAAAGACAAACAGGAGAGAAAGCCACGTGAAGACAGAGACTGGAGTGACCCAGTTATAAGCTGAGGGTGCCAAGGGTGCCCAGGCCAGCACCCACCAGAAATGAGAAGAGGCGATGCTTCCCTGGTGCCTCCGTTAAGAATCCACCTTCCAGTGCAGGTGGATGGGAGTTCGATGCCTGGTCAGGACACTTAAGATACCACGGGCTGTGGGGCAAATAAGCCTGCACGCTGCAGCAAGAGAAGCCCAAGCACAGCCATGAAGAATCAGTGAGCCAAAAAAAGAAAAGAAACTAGAAGAGGCGAGGCAGGATTCTACCCACGAGCCTTTGGAGAGAGCCTGACCTGACACCTGGATCTTGGACCTCGAGAGCCGTGAGTGGATAAATTTCTGTTGTTTTACATATTTTGGTTTGTGGTCATTTGCTACAGCAGCTACAGGAAGCTAATATACAAATTATTTCTTTTAAAAATTAAAAATCGTTGGGGCATATATCCGTAATGAAATATTATTCAGCCATAAAACGGAACATGTTTGTCAGTTCTAATGAGGTGGATGAACTGAGAGCCTATTATACAGAGTGAAGTAAGTCAGAAAGAGAAAGACACATATCGTCTCTTAACACATACATATGAATCTAGAAAGATGGTTCTGATGAGCCTATTTGCAGGGCCACAGGAAGACAAAGACATAGAGAACAGGCTTGTGGACGCTGAGGGGAAAGGAGAGGCTGGGATGAATTGAGAGAGGAACGTTGAAGCGCACATGTTACCGTATGTAAAATACACAGCCAGCAGGAATCTGCTGTACGACGCAGGCAGTCAGACCCATGTCCCATGACAGCCTGGAGAGGCAGGGGAGGGAGGGGACGCAGGTACACCTGGGGCTGGTTCACGTGGATGGACGGTAGAAACCAGCACAATCCTGTAAATCAATTATCCTCCAATTAAAAAGAAATAAATTGGGGCTTCCCCTGGTGGTCCAGTGGATAAGGACACCGCTTTGCAGTACAAGGGGCGCCGGTTCGATCCCTGGCCTGGGAAGATCCCACGTGCCGCGGAGCGGCTGGACCGATGTGTCCAATGACTGAGCCGGAGCTCTGGAGTGCATGTGCCCAGAGCTGGCACTCTGCAACAACAGACGCCACCGCGATGGGAGGCCCACAGGAGCCAAAGAACAAAGTCAGATGAAAATAGAGAAATGAAAGACCAATAGAAGTGGCCCACCAGCTCCCCTCCCTCCCCAACCCGACCCCTGCCCAAAAATAAATAAATAAATAAATCTTAAAAAAAATTGATAAAGAACATTGTTCAGTAGGCAATTTGAAGAGGGACTTGGAGCTGTTCCTATGAGAAACTGTTCTTTGACATTTTTGAGTTTGGTACGTTCTTCTGGCGTATGTTATAGTTTAGTGTTCAGTTTAGTGTGCATGTAATCACGACCCTTACAAACACTCTCAGTGCATGCACCATGCACTTTGTGGGAATTTTATTTGTTTAGTTGTATCTTCTTCATCTTGGAATCTTCAGTCTAGAAAAGAGCCTGATCAAGAATTTATCATTTTTTTTTAAGGAAGATCCATATTTTAGGAAGACATTATTCTCACACATCATGGTGACAAGTTTGATACAAGTTCTAAGGAGGTGGATGAACTGAGAGCCTATTATACAGAGTGAAGTAAGTCAGAAAGAGAAAGACACATATCGTCTCTTAACACATACATATGAATCTAGAAAGATGGTTCTGATGAGCCTATTTGCAGGGCCACAGGAAGACAAAGACATAGAGAACAGGCTTGTGGACGCTGAGGGGAAAGGAGAGGCTGGGATGAATTGAGAGAGGAACGTTGAAGCGCACATGTTACCGTATGTAAAATACACAGCCAGCAGGAATCTGCTGTACGACGCAGGCAGTCAGACCCATGTCCCATGACAGCCTGGAGAGGCAGGGGAGGGAGGGGACGCAGGTACACCTGGGGCTGGTTCACGTGGATGGACGGTAGAAACCAGCACAATCCTGTAAATCAATTATCCTCCAATTAAAAAGAAATAAATTGGGGCTTCCCCTGGTGGTCCAGTGGATAAGGACACCGCTTTGCAGTACAAGGGGCGCCGGTTCGATCCCTGGCCTGGGAAGATCCCACGTGCCGCGGAGCGGCTGGACCGATGTGTCCAATGACTGAGCCGGAGCTCTGGAGTGCATGTGCCCAGAGCTGGCACTCTGCAACAACAGACGCCACCGCGATGGGAGGCCCACAGGAGCCAAAGAACAAAGTCAGATGAAAATAGAGAAATGAAAGACCAATAGAAGTGGCCCACCAGCTCCCCTCCCTCCCCAACCCGACCCCTGCCCAAAAATAAATAAATAAATAAATCTTAAAAAAAATTGATAAAGAACATTGTTCAGTAGGCAATTTGAAGAGGGACTTGGAGCTGTTCCTATGAGAAACTGTTCTTTGACATTTTTGAGTTTGGTACGTTCTTCTGGCGTATGTTATAGTTTAGTGTTCAGTTTAGTGTGCATGTAATCACGACCCTTACAAACACTCTCAGTGCATGCACCATGCACTTTGTGGGAATTTTATTTGTTTAGTTGTATCTTCTTCATCTTGGAATCTTCAGTCTAGAAAAGAGCCTGATCAAGAATTTATCATTTTTTTTTAAGGAAGATCCATATTTTAGGAAGACATTATTCTCACACATCATGGTGACAAGTTTGATACAAGATTTCCTTCTTAACATTTTTTGAGTGAATGAATGCCTTTAAGAATGTAGCCTTCTTCTTTCCTGTGAGAAATCAATAACAATTATGTATTATTTCAATTGGGTCTATCTCTGTACAGGATAAATGATCTCTAATATTGAGTTATTTTATGTAGGAAAACTGCAATTAGGACCATAAACTTTTTTTTTAGAGAGAGGCGAGAACCCAGTTCATTGCACATGCACAGGGCTAGTGGATACTGACACTCTGCTGCTCAGACCTCCACCAGTTAGACAGAGAACAGCGTAGGACTGTTTTAGGATGTATGTGGAGTCTAGATAACTTACGTTTCCTTCCACCTTTAATGACACAAGTTTAGATCCTCATTCAGGTTTAAAAAACAGTTTTGTTGTCTTCAGGAACAGAAGATTCAGGCTCACCTTTTTGGTGTGATAGACATCCATTCATTCCAGCCGTGATAGATGACATCACACAGTTTTTTGGATTGGTCCAACTTCCTCAAATTATTTCAGCCAGATCTATGCTCTTCTGAGTCTCACTAAATACAATTTCTAGTGGTGAGAAATTTGAAATTCAGGATAAAGGGAACACCTATTGTCTAGGAAAGAAAACAACTATCAAACAGAATAGAATTCAGGCATCCTTTTAGTGAAAGAGAAAAGGAAGTCATTTTCTAGTTTTGACAATGAAAAATACTTCTGTTACTTATTGTCCATGAAAGTAACTTAAACTCTATTTAAAAATAGCAGGCACAACAACAGACCAAACGTGTTTAATAACGTTTGTTGGGAGATTTTCCTTGGCAGGGGTAGGAGTTGGAGGGTCCTGGGGAGAAGCTGTGTCAGTCAGGAATTTTCACTTTCATATCTGTATATTGCGTTTTCTAAAGCAAGTTTGTATTACTTTGGTGATCATAAAAAGCAATAAAGAGAAATTATTTCCTTGAGGGTAAAAGTGTTTGGGAAGGAATGAAGCCTTTTAGAAAACAGTTTCTGAAAAGCCTTATACAATTTCAGGTGAGCTTCTGTTGCTAGGGAGTTGCTAAGAAGCATCAAGCTTCTAATGGAAATCTACTAGTGGTGATGGATGGGTGAAAGAAAATGGCAGACTCCTCCAATGGGTAGGAGGACATTCCTGCCTTTTGATTGGAAGGGATCCAGGCCAAGTTCACGGTGACTCTACTGGGAGACAGGGTCTGCTTTGCCTCCTGGAAAGCCTGTGAACAGGGTGAGTGCTGATGGAGGTGGAAATAAGCCAGGAGCCAGGTGGGAACACCTGGGCACCTCGGCTGGCCTGATGCAGACACTCACGTATGGCCAAGTCTCACCACCAAAATGGAAGATCATCGGGAGATGACCTTGATAAAAATGGCAAAGGAGAACAGTTGGAGAAATGGACTGAAATGTTCATACTCAGCAAGCATTAACTGTCATGAATCAGTTCTAATATCACAGTCAGGTTTAGCCTCAGAGCACCAAATTCAAGAAAGGATTAACTGTTGTAAATTACAGAGAGAGATTCTAATCCATGTTTATGTGTGATAGAGTTGGAATTGGTTCACACCAGTTTACAAATACTGATGAGTGGACCAAATTAAAATCAGACATTTTTATACTTGGAATCATTATTGGAGAAGGAGAAAAGGAGTAGGCTGTTTGGAATTTGGGGAGAATTTTCTCCAGTAACTTCTGAAGGCTTGAGAAATGAGGTAGTGGCCAGGACCTGGGTCAGAGCCCACGGATGACTCAGATGCCCATTACTTGGGAGGAGTGGGCTTGCTTATCTGGGTGCCCATCAAGTGTGAAAATTTTTTAATAAACTTAAACTCGCAGGCACAACAACAGACCAAACGTGTTTAATAACGTTTGTTGGGAGATTTTCCTTGGCAGGGGTAGGAGTTGGAGGGTCCTGGGGAGAAGCTGTGTCAGTCAGGAATTTTCACTTTCATATCTGTATATTGCGTTTTCTAAAGCAAGTTTGTATTACTTTGGTGATCATAAAAAGCAATAAAGAGAAATTATTTCCTTGAGGGTAAAAGTGTTTGGGAAGGAATGAAGCCTTTTAGAAAACAGTTTCTGAAAAGCCTTATACAATTTCAGGTGAGCTTCTGTTGCTAGGGAGTTGCTAAGAAGCATCAAGCTTCTAATGGAAATCTACTAGTGGTGATGGATGGGTGAAAGAAAATGGCAGACTCCTCCAATGGGTAGGAGGACATTCCTGCCTTTTGATTGGAAGGGATCCAGGCCAAGTTCACGGTGACTCTACTGGGAGACAGGGTCTGCTTTGCCTCCTGGAAAGCCTGTGAACAGGGTGAGTGCTGATGGAGGTGGAAATAAGCCAGGAGCCAGGTGGGAACACCTGGGCACCTCGGCTGGCCTGATGCAGACACTCACGTATGGCCAAGTCTCACCACCAAAATGGAAGATCATCGGGAGATGACCTTGATAAAAATGGCAAAGGAGAACAGTTGGAGAAATGGACTGAAATGTTCATACTCAGCAAGCATTAACTGTCATGAATCAGTTCTAATATCACAGTCAGGTTTAGCCTCAGAGCACCAAATTCAAGAAAGGATTAACTGTTGTAAATTACAGAGAGAGATTCTAATCCATGTTTATGTGTGATAGAGTTGGAATTGGTTCACACCAGTTTACAAATACTGATGAGTGGACCAAATTAAAATCAGACATTTTTATACTTGGAATCATTATTGGAGAAGGAGAAAAGGAGTAGGCTGTTTGGAATTTGGGGAGAATTTTCTCCAGTAACTTCTGAAGGCTTGAGAAATGAGGTAGTGGCCAGGACCTGGGTCAGAGCCCACGGATGACTCCAGATGCCCATTACTTGGGAGGAGTGGGCTTGCTTATCTGGGTGCCCATCAAGTGTCTGAGGACAGAGAATTGTACTGGGTTGGAGGGAGATTGTCACTTGAGGCAGCACTTGAGAAGGTTGAGACTCACAGGATGGGGTGGTCAATGACTTAAGTCCAGGTGTAAGTGGTGTGATACAGCACTGAAATCAGGACTGTTGTTGCTCAGTCTCTAAGTCACGTCCAACTCTTTGTGACCCCATGGACTGCAACACACCAGGCTTCCTTGTCCTTCATGATAATTGGACTTCCCAGGTGGCGCCAGTGGTAAAGAACCCACCTGCCAATGCAGGAGATACAAGAGACTTTGCTCCCTGGTTCACGAAGAATCCTGGAGAAAGATCCCCAATTACCACTCCAGTACTCTTGCCTGGAGAATCCCCTGGACAGAGGAACCTGGCGGGGTCCAGTCCATAGCGGTCACAAAGAGTCAGACATGAGTAAAGTGACATAGGATGCATGCACTCAATCACAAGCAATCAGGATAGCAACCTAGAGAGTGTAGAGACTTTAGTGGCCTGGTGGTTAGGTTTCGGCACTTTCCCTGCTGTGACCTGGGTTCAGTCCCTAGTCAGGGAACTAAGATCCTTGCAAAAACGGCCAACAAAAAAAGGAAAGAAAGAAAGAGAAAAATTAGAGTTATGCATGAGGTCAGGGTCATAAAAAGCAAAGAACATCAGAGTGAGTGCCATGATCATCTGAGAGTGTCCACAGCTTTTGTTGTCCCATTGGTGTGTACAGCCTATTCAGATGAGCAGACCTAATGGGGACATGCATGGACGAATGCTTCCAATGGGTTCTTGGACTGGATTCTACTCCATGTTTATGTGTGATAGAGTTGGAATTGGTTCACACCAGTTTACAAATACTGATGAGTGGACCAAATTAAAATCAGACATTTTTATACTTGGAATCATTATTGGAGAAGGAGAAAAGGAGTAGGCTGTTTGGAATTTGGGGAGAATTTTCTCCAGTAACTTCTGAAGGCTTGAGAAATGAGGTAGTGGCCAGGACCTGGGTCAGAGCCCACGGATGACTCCAGATGCCCATTACTTGGGAGGAGTGGGCTTGCTTATCTGGGTGCCCATCAAGTGTCTGAGGACAGAGAATTGTACTGGGTTGGAGGGAGATTGTCACTTGAGGCAGCACTTGAGAAGGTTGAGACTCACAGGATGGGGTGGTCAATGACTTAAGTCCAGGTGTAAGTGGTGTGATACAGCACTGAAATCAGGACTGTTGTTGCTCAGTCTCTAAGTCACGTCCAACTCTTTGTGACCCCATGGACTGCAACACACCAGGCTTCCTTGTCCTTCATGATAATTGGACTTCCCAGGTGGCGCCAGTGGTAAAGAACCCACCTGCCAATGCAGGAGATACAAGAGACTTTGCTCCCTGGTTCACGAAGAATCCTGGAGAAAGATCCCCAATTACCACTCCAGTACTCTTGCCTGGAGAATCCCCTGGACAGAGGAACCTGGCGGGGTCCAGTCCATAGCGGTCACAAAGAGTCAGACATGAGTAAAGTGACATAGGATGCATGCACTCAATCACAAGCAATCAGGATAGCAACCTAGAGAGTGTAGAGACTTTAGTGGCCTGGTGGTTAGGTTTCGGCACTTTCCCTGCTGTGACCTGGGTTCAGTCCCTAGTCAGGGAACTAAGATCCTTGCAAAAACGGCCAACAAAAAAAGGAAAGAAAGAAAGAGAAAAATTAGAGTTATGCATGAGGTCAGGGTCATAAAAAGCAAAGAACATCAGAGTGAGTGCCATGATCATCTGAGAGTGTCCACAGCTTTTGTTGTCCCATTGGTGTGTACAGCCTATTCAGATGAGCAGACCTAATGGGGACATGCATGGACGAATGCTTCCAGTGGTTGTTAACCTGGATTCTTGGACTGGATTCATGGAAAGGCTCTGTGGGAACCTCCTAAATTTGTGTGCAGTATTTTGTGAATGGATTCACCTTACTTATTTCCTGCTCTCCTCTGCCCACCTCCCCCATCTCGGTGGCTGCTCACATGAGACCTCACATGAGCCAAGGCTGCAGTTGCCAGAGGTCTCCAAAGCTGATAGATCATTGTGTGTCAAGAGTGAAACTGGGTTTAAGACAAAGGTGAGAAGACAGGCCTTCCCCCAGTTCAGGGCCACACTGTCACCTGCTTCCTTAGTGCTCTGTTGTATCCAGAGGCTCACGTGGTTCTTTTATAAATGCAATCCCATTAGCTCCCAGCCCAAGCCTTCTAAATATAGAGCCTCAAATCTAGTTCAAGCATTGCAGGTGGATTCATTAGTATCTGAGCCACCAGGGAAGCCCAAGAATCCTGGAGTGGGTAGCCTATTCCTTCTCCAGGGGACCTTCCCAACCCAGGAATCAACCCGGGGTCTCCTGCATTGCAGGCAGATTCTTTACCAATTGAGCTACTAGGGAAGCCCTCAGAAGGGAACAGAGGCTCCCTGTTCTTCCTTCTCCTTTACCTGTGATGCTGACCCTTCTTCCCAAACCAAAGTCTCCCCAATTGCAATATTGTGTGCATACTTAGTTGCTTCAGTCATGTCTGACTCTGCAACCCTAAGGACTGTAGCCCACCAGGCTCCTCTGTCCGTGGGATTTCCCAGGCAAGGAGGCAGGAGTGGGTTGCCATTTCCTCCTCCAGGGAGCGAACCCATGTCTTCTGCATAGGCAGGTGGATTCTTTACTACTGATCTACCTGGGAAGTCTTTTAGGGATATTTGCGGAGCTGGTATTCTGCCCACCACACAATATAGCAGTCTTCACGCACATGTCTAAAGATGTAGATAATTCAAGAATATGTGCTTGTCTACACTAGGCATGTCATTCTGGGACCTGTCCCCCAGGTTGAGATAGGCTTTGGAGGATGAAGCTGTCCCACATGAGACTCATGTGAGGGTAGATCCTATGTGTTGTGGTCTCTCCATGGCTTTCTTCAGAATCATACAGCTGGAGAGGAGAGAGTCAAAGTCCTCGAACGAGAGAGATAGAGGAACTGATTGAGGAGTAGGCTAGGATGGCGCTTGGGTGTGGACTCAAGAGTTTTATTACAGGGCTGGAAGGGAGGAACAGGAGGCAGGTGCTCACAGGAAGGATGGACTCCGGTGTTCCACCCCAGCTTGAGGCAGAGTGGGTGGAGATGGGGCTGGAGGGGATCTCTTCCAGGTTTTGCATTCACATGGTCCTTTTGCTAGTGGTGTTCATTGGCGAAGCGTTCGTGGAAGTCTTCCACGCCTTATCAAGTGGCCTTCAGGTTTTCCTGCAAAGAATGAGCTTTCCTTAAATACCGGTTCCTGTCTGATTTCAGAAGGGTGCTTCATGGTGAAAGGGGTTGAGGTGGTGGAAGAGTCACTGGTCCAGGTGACCGTGTGACAAGACAAAGTGGGGTGAAGATCTGGCTGAGGGTCAGGGTAGCAAACAGTGTAGCAGCAAGCAGTGTGCCTGTAAGCAGTTTGGCAGAGGACAGATGGGCCAGCGGGATCACTGGGCTAAGACAACAGTTTCCAATGAAAGTCCACAACATTCTCCAATGAAAGTCCACACCAGTTTGAGTATTGGTGAGAACATAGGTGACCTAGACTGTTTTGCTCTGAGGAGTGGGAGCAGCTGAAACTGGGAAGAGGAGTTGGTCAAATTGCAGAGTTCGGACTGGATGGAGTGAGGGTGTTGGAATGGGTGCAGAAACAGAGGATCTGAAACTAACGACCAAGAGAAGCCTCAGAGCAGAGGCCATGATGGACATGGGTCCAGAGATCACATGGTCAAGGTGGATCGTTTTCAAAATGATGTCTTTTGGAGACCGTAAGTTCCTTCTCGTAGAGAACATCTTGGAGTAATAAGATGGTGGAGAGAGTTCCTGACCATATCTAGACCCCGGGCTGGTGCAGGCTCCCAGAGCAGACGTCTGCCCTCTTTCTGCTCTTTAGGCAAACGTCAGGGGCTGATGGGAGCCCTGAAACCGCAAGGAATCCACCAGCAGAAAACTTGTGTGAACAGGAAGAGCCGACAGTGGCCAGGCCACCCACAGTGGCGTCATCTCCAGCAGGAGCGACATCCATCCTGCCGTTCAGCGAGGCTGGCCGGAGCTGCCGCTCTGTTTGGGTGTCATCAGCTACTGCTGTAGCCTGAGCCATTGGGGAGCCTGTCAGTGCACTCGGAGAGGGCCCTTCCTTGGATGTTTTACAGCCTTTTGCTTTTACTTAATATGATTCTATGAATTCTAAGTAAGCTCATTCATCACAGCTTCGCTTATTGAAAAGGATGGACTCGGTGTTCCACCCCAGCTTGAGGCAGAGTGGGTGGAGATGGGGCTGGAGGGGATCTCTTCCAGGTTTTGCATTCACATGGTCCTTTTGCTAGTGGTGTTCATTGGCGAAGCGTTCGTGGAAGTCTTCCACGCCTTATCAAGTGGCCTTCAGGTTTTCCTGCAAAGAATGAGCTTTCCTTAAATACCGGTTCCTGTCTGATTTCAGAAGGGTGCTTCATGGTGAAAGGGGTTGAGGTGGTGGAAGAGTCACTGGTCCAGGTGACCGTGTGACAAGACAAAGTGGGGTGAAGATCTGGCTGAGGGTCAGGGTAGCAAACAGTGTAGCAGCAAGCAGTGTGCCTGTAAGCAGTTTGGCAGAGGACAGATGGGCCAGCGGGATCACTGGGCTAAGACAACAGTTTCCAATGAAAGTCCACAACATTCTCCAATGAAAGTCCACACCAGTTTGAGTATTGGTGAGAACATAGGTGACCTAGACTGTTTTGCTCTGAGGAGTGGGAGCAGCTGAAACTGGGAAGAGGAGTTGGTCAAATTGCAGAGTTCGGACTGGATGGAGTGAGGGTGTTGGAATGGGTGCAGAAACAGAGGATCTGAAACTAACGACCAAGAGAAGCCTCAGAGCAGAGGCCATGATGGACATGGGTCCAGAGATCACATGGTCAAGGTGGATCGTTTTCAAAATGATGTCTTTTGGAGACCGTAAGTTCCTTCTCGTAGAGAACATCTTGGAGTAATAAGATGGTGGAGAGAGTTCCTGACCATATCTAGACCCCGGGCTGGTGCAGGCTCCCAGAGCAGACGTCTGCCCTCTTTCTGCTCTTTAGGCAAACGTCAGGGGCTGATGGGAGCCCTGAAACCGCAAGGAATCCACCAGCAGAAAACTTGTGTGAACAGGAAGAGCCGACAGTGGCCAGGCCACCCACAGTGGCGTCATCTCCAGCAGGAGCGACATCCATCCTGCCGTTCAGCGAGGCTGGCCGGAGCTGCCGCTCTGTTTGGGTGTCATCAGCTACTGCTGTAGCCTGAGCCATTGGGGAGCCTGTCAGTGCACTCGGAGAGGGCCCTTCCTTGGATGTTTTACAGCCTTTTGCTTTTACTTAATATGATTCTATGAATTCTAAGTAAGCTCATTCATCACAGCTTCGCTGGGTTATGTGATCCGTGCAAACACATTACAGAGCCTCTGCAAGCATCCTGGGGCAAATAGCTTCTCTCTGAAAACCTGTGGACCAGAGCTTGTAGAATGGGTGAATGTCTCAGAGGAGGAACAGGGTTTTTGTTGTTGTTGTTTAAAAAAAAAACAGTTATTCACACATGTCACAAATGTAGATAGAGCTAAAGGATGGATAATGAAGATAAAATTCTTCCCCCTACCCCAGGAGCTTGCTTCTCATTCCCAAAAGAACTCCTGCCATTTCCCAGGGCGAGACACCATTACATTCCAGAAATTTCCAGGCATGTACCCATTTTTGAATCCATGATCAACCTTTGCCAAGCAGTTATTATTATTTTTCTTCAGTGACTCGATCTCCAAACTTGACTGTGGCCCCAGGGGAGGGGTGAAGACTCCCCCTGCTGCAGCGACAAGGAAGGAAATCTCCCAATGCCATAAGCCCAGAAGGTGATGTCTGGTCAGGGTAGACAAGGCCTGGGGATGCCCAGCTGAGAATGCCAACCGACAGTGGGAAGCTGGCCTCAGAGACGCCCTCCAAATGCATTGCTGTATTTTTCTTTGTTGCCGACAGCTGTCTCTTTCTGTTTGAAGGTATTATTAGATTAACCCCCAGATTGAAATAGTGTTGTGCTGGGGACTGTCCCATGATCTGGGGGCACATGGTCAAGGTGGATCTTTTCAAAAGATGGGTAAGTTCCTTCTCAGAGAACATCTTGGAGTAATAAGATGGTGGAGAGAGTTCCTGACCATATCTAGACCCCGGGCTGGTGCAGGCTCCCAGAGCAGACGTCTGCCCTCTTTCTGCTCTTTAGGCAAACGTCAGGGGCTGATGGGAGCCCTGAAACCGCAAGGAATCCACCAGCAGAAAACTTGTGTGAACAGGAAGAGCCGACAGTGGCCAGGCCACCCACAGTGGCGTCATCTCCAGCAGGAGCGACATCCATCCTGCCGTTCAGCGAGGCTGGCCGGAGCTGCCGCTCTGTTTGGGTGTCATCAGCTACTGCTGTAGCCTGAGCCATTGGGGAGCCTGTCAGTGCACTCGGAGAGGGCCCTTCCTTGGATGTTTTACAGCCTTTTGCTTTTACTTAATATGATTCTATGAATTCTAAGTAAGCTCATTCATCACAGCTTCGCTGGGTTATGTGATCCGTGCAAACACATTACAGAGCCTCTGCAAGCATCCTGGGGCAAATAGCTTCTCTCTGAAAACCTGTGGACCAGAGCTTGTAGAATGGGTGAATGTCTCAGAGGAGGAACAGGGTTTTTGTTGTTGTTGTTTAAAAAAACAGTTATTCACACATGTCACAAATGTAGATAGAGCTAAAGGATGGATAATGAAGATAAAATTCTTCCCCCTACCCCAGGAGCTTGCTTCTCATTCCCAAAAGAACTCCTGCCATTTCCCAGGGCGAGACACCATTACATTCCAGAAATTTCCAGGCATGTACCCATTTTTGAATCCATGATCAACCTTTGCCAAGCAGTTATTATTATTTTTCTTCAGTGACTCGATCTCCAAACTTGACTGTGGCCCCAGGGGAGGGGTGAAGACTCCCCCTGCTGCAGCGACAAGGAAGGAAATCTCCCAATGCCATAAGCCCAGAAGGTGATGTCTGGTCAGGGTAGACAAGGCCTGGGGATGCCCAGCTGAGAATGCCAACCGACAGTGGGAAGCTGGCCTCAGAGACGCCCTCCAAATGCATTGCTGTATTTTTCTTTGTTGCCGACAGCTGTCTCTTTCTGTTTGAAGGTATTATTAGATTAACCCCCAGATTGAAATAGTGTTGTGCTGGGGACTGTCGGATCACACTGCCACCTCTGGGACACCACGGCGGCAACTTTGTTTCATAGCCTTTCCCCTGCGACGTTCAGGGGAAGTGCTCGCCCGCCAGCCCTGGCTCTTTGCAGAGCTTGTCCTTGAGTGCACATTGCTGTTTGTCAGTGAATTTATGGCTTGTAAGCCGAGAAGGCTGCCGTCAGGGCACAGTTTGCTTCATGAAGCTTCACTGTATTTAGGACAGCTGTCCGTGGAAAGATGAAAATCCCCAGGAAGTTTCAATTGTCCTACCATGCCCCCTGCACCGCCCCCATCGAAGAAATCAGGCCAGACCGAGTGCTGCAATGCACTCTGATCTGTTGATATGTCTCTTAACTCTGTAGATATCCATTTGAATTCTGTGTACCAAGGGAATCCCAGTTGATATATTTGCATTTAAGGATGCCTGGGAAGCCTTGTCTTCATGGTATTTCCTTTATTTATGGTAAACAAACATATGGCTTGGTGGTGTGCTGGATATAAATTATACATATGTGTATTCCTATTTTTTATGTCTGTATGTCAAACAGTGGATGATTGAAATTGAAATAGATGCTAGAGATCATCCTTGAATTCACAGATTTCCATTTTATGGTTCATTTTAAGGAGAGCAAAGCAAACACCTGGAGACAGGAGACCTGCTCAAGGAAGCAGAGCTGCTTGGGGACTGAGCCAGGCCAGAAGGAAAGACTGCTTGCCCTTGGCTTCCTGCCCAGTCCCTACCCCAGCAGGATGCATTCTCTGCTTTTCTCTGCCCTCTCTGTACCCTCAGAGGCTAACACCTCTAGTCGCATCTCCTGAGTTCCCTCCACGGCTGGCTTCTCTTTGGGTTTGATCCCTGGGGGGCACTGACATTAGATGAGGCGCAGGAAGAGAGAGGCTGGGGTATTCCTCCCATGGCTCCCAGTTTTGACATTTTGTCTCTGGAGGTAGCTTGACCCATCACCATGACCTCTCCCTCGTGCACAGTTCCAGCTCTCCTTTTGGCCCTGGAATGGTGGCATGCTGGCACATCTGTGGCATGTCTCTGGGTTCCCCACCATCTCTCATGTGGCCCCCCAGCCCTGTCTACTCTGCATGAGTCCAGGAGTCCCTTTGATAGGGACAGAGTAGAATAGGTAGGTGGTTGTGGAGTCCTAGTAGTGCATGGTAGGTAGAAGGGAGACACCTGAGAAAGGTTGGGAGGCCAGTGAGTTGACGATAAGTCAGGAGAGCTGCTCCTTGTTCAGTAAAGCAGGCTCGACTGGGTATAAACAGCTGATGAAGGAGGAGCTGGTGAAGAAGCAACCAATGATGTATGTCCTGCATCTGCATCTACTTGAGGGGGGCGGTCTTCTACCATCCTATATATATGGCTGCCCACTCAATTGAGGGAGAGCAGAGCAGAGCTTGCCTGCCTGCTTGCCCCTCTTACAAGCAGCCTATCCTAATAAATCCTCTTCTTTCCTATTTCCCAGTTGATATATTTGCATTTAAGGATGCCTGGGAAGCCTTGTCTTCATGGTATTTCCTTTATTTATGGTAAACAAACATATGGCTTGGTGGTGTGCTGGATATAAATTATACATATGTGTATTCCTATTTTTTATGTCTGTATGTCAAACAGTGGATGATTGAAATTGAAATAGATGCTAGAGATCATCCTTGAATTCACAGATTTCCATTTTATGGTTCATTTTAAGGAGAGCAAAGCAAACACCTGGAGACAGGAGACCTGCTCAAGGAAGCAGAGCTGCTTGGGGACTGAGCCAGGCCAGAAGGAAAGACTGCTTGCCCTTGGCTTCCTGCCCAGTCCCTACCCCAGCAGGATGCATTCTCTGCTTTTCTCTGCCCTCTCTGTACCCTCAGAGGCTAACACCTCTAGTCGCATCTCCTGAGTTCCCTCCACGGCTGGCTTCTCTTTGGGTTTGATCCCTGGGGGGCACTGACATTAGATGAGGCGCAGGAAGAGAGAGGCTGGGGTATTCCTCCCATGGCTCCCAGTTTTGACATTTTGTCTCTGGAGGTAGCTTGACCCATCACCATGACCTCTCCCTCGTGCACAGTTCCAGCTCTCCTTTTGGCCCTGGAATGGTGGCATGCTGGCACATCTGTGGCATGTCTCTGGGTTCCCCACCATCTCTCATGTGGCCCCCCAGCCCTGTCTACTCTGCATGAGTCCAGGAGTCCCTTTGATAGGGACAGAGTAGAATAGGTAGGTGGTTGTGGAGTCCTAGTAGTGCATGGTAGGTAGAAGGGAGACACCTGAGAAAGGTTGGGAGGCCAGTGAGTTGACGATAAGTCAGGAGAGCTGCTCCTTGTTCAGTAAAGCAGGCTCGACTGGGTATAAACAGCTGATGAAGGAGGAGCTGGTGAAGAAGCAACCAATGATGTATGTCCTGCATCTGCATCTACTTGAGGGGGGCGGTCTTCTACCATCCTATATATATGGCTGCCCACTCAATTGAGGGAGAGCAGAGCAGAGCTTGCCTGCCTGCTTGCCCCTCTTACAAGCAGCCTATCCTAATAAATCCTCTTCTTTTCTATCCCTCTGCCTCTCCCTGAATTCCTTCTGCATTGAGGTAGGAAGAACCTGAACCTCGGTGGGTCCAGATGTTGGGTGAGTGCTGGATTAAGTACCGGCTGCGTGGGTTCGAGTCCCAGACAGGGTTTTGGCCGGGATTGAATCCTGACTATGTGGATTCAAGTCCCAAACAGGGCTTTGGCTAGGGTTAAACCTTAGCCACGTGGGTTCGAGTCCCAAACCAGGTTTTGGCTAAGTTCAAGCCCCAGTCACGTGGGTTCAAGTCCCAAACAGGGTTTTTGCTGGAATTCAAGCTTCAGCCACGTGGGTTCAAGTCCTAAGCAGGGTTTGATCAGCTCTGGGCCCTGGGTTGAAGTCTCAAATTGAGGTAAAACCTTTCCATCTTCCCGGGAGCCCTTCCATCTGAACTCTGTTTCCTGTCAGGTCCCTGATGGATAGATACACCAGGTGTTCTGAATCCCCATGCAGGCTTTTATTGCTTCCTCATGTCAACTTGTGTGAATATCTTGGCAACAGACCTCATCATAGAGCTTGGCATGTCCATGTGAGCAAACATTTGTGGAACTACTTGACAAATGCACACACACACACTCTAATCAATGTGTGCAGGAACATGAGAAAAAATGGAACACTGTCTAAGATTTGAGCAAAATGTATTCATTTTGAGGTTTCTCTAAATTTGAAAAATAATGCTGATGAGCAAAAGTGTTGAGATACGGGTGCTTTATCTACAGTAGCCAGGACGTGGAAGCAATCTAAACATCCATCAACAGATGAATGGATAAAGAAGATGGGGTATATATAGTAGCTGAATCTTACTCAGTCATAAAAAGGAATATTTGATCACTTATAGTGATGTGGATAGACCTAGTGTCAGTCATATAGAGTGAAGTAAGTCAGAAAGACAAAAATCTATTAGCGTGTATATGTGGAATCTAGAAAAATGGTACTGATCTGCAGGTCAGGCATAGAGACACAGACATAGAGAAAGGACATATGGATGTGGTGGGGGGAGGGGCTGGGGCGAACTGGGACATCGGGATTGATAGATGTACATGCAATGTGCTAAATAGGTAGTCAGTGGGAAGCTGCTCTGTGGCATGGGTGTTCAGTGCTCTGTGATGATCTAGATGGGCGGGACAAGGGAGTGAGAGAGAGGTTCAGAAGGGAGGGGATGCATGCATACATAGAGCCAATTCACTTCATTGTGCAGCAGAAACTAACACAAGATTGTAAGGACTTAAAGATAGTGAAAAAAAAATGTGTATGTGTGTGTGTCTTAGTCACTCAATCGTGTTTGACTCTTTGTGAGTCCATGGACTATAGTCCACTGGGCTTTTTTGTCCATGGAATTTTCCAGGCAAGGTTTCTATTCTCTTTTCCAGGGGATCTTCCTGACCTAGGGACTGAGAGAGGTCTGTGGTCTAGAGGAGTAAAATGAATGTGAGAGAATGAACAATGGCTCCCAAAGAGGTCCACACCTTAATCCTTGGTACCTGTGACTCTGTCGCCTTACCTGGCAAAAGGAACTTACCTGCTGTGATCAAGATGAGGACCTAGGGACATTGTGCTGGACTATCTGAGTGGGCTCAATGGGACCACAGTGTTCTTGCATGAGGTGGGGCAAGGGCTCAGAGTGAGTCATAGGAGAGATGAATGACATGAGAGAGAATCTGAGCCATAGAACACAGACAGATCCCAGAACTGGAAAAGGCAAGGAAGTGACTTCTTCTGGGATGCCTCTGGAAGGAGCTCAGCCTTGTTGTGACCTCCGGAACTGTGAGGTAGAAGACGTATGCTGTTTAAAGCTGCTAGAATTTGTAGTGACTTGTCACAGCAACGCTATGGACTGAATGGCATCTCCACTCAAATTCCTATCTCGAGGACCGAACTCTCAGTGTGACTGTATTTGAAGATGATTCTTTACAAGGTAGTCTAGGTTAAATGAGGTCAGAAGGATGGGGCTCTGGTCCCATAGGATGTGTCCTTGTAAGAAGAGACACCATAATGCACATGCCTTCTTTCTCTTTGCATTCTCAAAGAAAGACTTTTCAAAGAATGTGGCCATGTGCAAATCAGGAAGAGGGCTCTTATCAGGAACCCAGCCCTCTGAACTTGAATCTGGACTGTCCAGCCTCCATGCAATGTGCTAAATAGGTAGTCAGTGGGAAGCTGCTCTGTGGCATGGGTGTTCAGTGCTCTGTGATGATCTAGATGGGCGGGACAAGGGAGTGAGAGAGAGGTTCAGAAGGGAGGGGATGCATGCATACATAGAGCCAATTCACTTCATTGTGCAGCAGAAACTAACACAAGATTGTAAGGACTTAAAGATAGTGAAAAAAAAATGTGTATGTGTGTGTGTCTTAGTCACTCAATCGTGTTTGACTCTTTGTGAGTCCATGGACTATAGTCCACTGGGCTTTTTTGTCCATGGAATTTTCCAGGCAAGGTTTCTATTCTCTTTTCCAGGGGATCTTCCTGACCTAGGGACTGAGAGAGGTCTGTGGTCTAGAGGAGTAAAATGAATGTGAGAGAATGAACAATGGCTCCCAAAGAGGTCCACACCTTAATCCTTGGTACCTGTGACTCTGTCGCCTTACCTGGCAAAAGGAACTTACCTGCTGTGATCAAGATGAGGACCTAGGGACATTGTGCTGGACTATCTGAGTGGGCTCAATGGGACCACAGTGTTCTTGCATGAGGTGGGGCAAGGGCTCAGAGTGAGTCATAGGAGAGATGAATGACATGAGAGAGAATCTGAGCCATAGAACACAGACAGATCCCAGAACTGGAAAAGGCAAGGAAGTGACTTCTTCTGGGATGCCTCTGGAAGGAGCTCAGCCTTGTTGTGACCTCCGGAACTGTGAGGTAGAAGACGTATGCTGTTTAAAGCTGCTAGAATTTGTAGTGACTTGTCACAGCAACGCTATGGACTGAATGGCATCTCCACTCAAATTCCTATCTCGAGGACCGAACTCTCAGTGTGACTGTATTTGAAGATGATTCTTTACAAGGTAGTCTAGGTTAAATGAGGTCAGAAGGATGGGGCTCTGGTCCCATAGGATGTGTCCTTGTAAGAAGAGACACCATAATGCACATGCCTTCTTTCTCTTTGCATTCTCAAAAGAAAGACTTTTCAAAGAATGTGGCCATGTGCAAATCAGGAAGAGGGCTCTTATCAGGAACCCAGCCCCTCTGAACTTGAATCTGGACTGTCCAGCCTCCAGAACTACAAGAAATGCATTTCTGTTATTTCAGCCACCCGACCTGTGGCGTTTCGTTACAGCAGCCCTAGCTGACTAACACGGTTTTGCAGTGTGGGTCAGAAAAGTCAAGGCTGCTCCCCGGCTCTGTGGATCACTCCTGGGCTGGGGTTAACAGTGATCACACATCACCTCTGTGTCTCAGGTTCTCCACTTCTAGATGTACGTGCTTAAATAAAAAAAAATTTTTTTTTTTTGGCCGCACTGCATGACTTGGTGGGATTTTAGTTCTATGACCGGAGATTGAACCTGTGCCCTTGACAGTGAGAATGCATGGTCCTAACCACTGGAACATCAGGGAAGTCCCTCTCCACCTTTAAAATGGAGCTAATAATATGGGATCTTGAACACTCCATCAGAAAGTTCTAAGGTTCTAAGTAAATGCTCTTTCAAAACTGTAGAGTGAAAAAAAAAGAAACTGTAGAGTGTTTCAATATGGTAGAGTACAATATGTTTTTTATATGCTAGAAGCCTGAGAGGTAGTCTATTATACTGAACTTGGGCCACTCAGGACCCCAGGGGGAAATGGGAGGGTGAATGTTTGTGATGAGGAACCAGAGCTGCCAGACGCGAATCCTTCAATTCATGCTTTACAGAAGTCCCTAAAAAATGACGCTAAAACTGGCTATTTGAAGAGAGATTTGGCTTTTAGGACAGGCTTATGGACACTGGGGAGGAGGGGGGAGATTTAAAGCTGCTAGAATTTGTAGTGACTTGTCACAGCAACGCTATGGACTGAATGGCATCTCCACTCAAATTCCTATCTCGAGGACCGAACTCTCAGTGTGACTGTATTTGAAGATGATTCTTTACAAGGTAGTCTAGGTTAAATGAGGTCAGAAGGATGGGGCTCTGGTCCCATAGGATGTGTCCTTGTAAGAAGAGACACCATAATGCACATGCCTTCTTTCTCTTTGCATTCTCAAAAGAAAGACTTTTCAAAGAATGTGGCCATGTGCAAATCAGGAAGAGGGCTCTTATCAGGAACCCAGCCCCTCTGAACTTGAATCTGGACTGTCCAGCCTCCAGAACTACAAGAAATGCATTTCTGTTATTTCAGCCACCCGACCTGTGGCGTTTCGTTACAGCAGCCCTAGCTGACTAACACGGTTTTGCAGTGTGGGTCAGAAAAGTCAAGGCTGCTCCCCGGCTCTGTGGATCACTCCTGGGCTGGGGTTAACAGTGATCACACATCACCTCTGTGTCTCAGGTTCTCCACTTCTAGATGTACGTGCTTAAATAAAAAATTTTTTTTTTGGCCGCACTGCATGACTTGGTGGGATTTTAGTTCTATGACCGGAGATTGAACCTGTGCCCTTGACAGTGAGAATGCATGGTCCTAACCACTGGAACATCAGGGAAGTCCCTCTCCACCTTTAAAATGGAGCTAATAATATGGGATCTTGAACACTCCATCAGAAAGTTCTAAGGTTCTAAGTAAATGCTCTTTCAAAACTGTAGAGTGAAAAAAAAAGAAACTGTAGAGTGTTTCAATATGGTAGAGTACAATATGTTTTTTATATGCTAGAAGCCTGAGAGGTAGTCTATTATACTGAACTTGGGCCACTCAGGACCCCAGGGGGAAATGGGAGGGTGAATGTTTGTGATGAGGAACCAGAGCTGCCAGACGCGAATCCTTCAATTCATGCTTTACAGAAGTCCCTAAAAAATGACGCTAAAACTGGCTATTTGAAGAGAGATTTGGCTTTTTAGGACAGGCTTATGGACACTGGGGGGAGGGAGGAGTTGGGTGAGAGGTATGGAAAGAGCAACTGGGAAACCTACACTATTGTATGTAAAAGAGACAACCATTGTGAACATGCGGTAAGATTAAGGGAACTTACAGGGGGGCTCTGCAACAACTTGGTGGGGTGGGGAGGGAGCGGGAGGGGGCTCAGATGGGAGGGGTCAAGAATACATGTATGACTGATTTGGGTTTGTGTACAGCTGTAGACAACAAAACTCTGTAAAAGCAAAGTAAAAATAATAATAATTAAAAGAAGGCTGAGTGCTGAAGAATCGATGCTTTCAAACTGTGGTGCTGGAGGAGACTTTTGAAGAGCCCTTGGACAGCAAGGGGATCAAACCAGTCCATTCTAAAGGAAACTAACCTTGAATATTCATTGGAAGGACTGATGCTGAAGCTGAAACTTCAGTTCTTTGGTCACCTGATGTGAAGAGCCAGCTCAGTGGGAAAGACCTTGATGCTGGAGGAGATTAAAGGCAGGAGAAGAGGGCAAGAGGATGAGATGGTTGGATGGCCTCACTTACTCAATGGACATGAATTTGAGCAAGCTGTGGGAAATGGTGTAAAAGGACAGGGAAGCCTGGTATGCATGTGCTTCCTTTCCTTGCCAAGTGCTGTGGGTCAGCCTCCATTTGGCCTGTGGATTCTCAGTCACCCTTGCCCCACTGGGCTCTGTCATCTGCTGTGTGCTGATCAGATGGCCCCCACTCTGGCTTTGCCTGGTGCACATGGCCTTGGCCCCCTGACTCTTTGCCTCGTTGACTTTCATAATGGCTATCACCCCGGCATAGCACCCACAGCTTATGTGGCCTCATCCTCAGGAACAAAGACAAGGTGACACCTCTGGTCTTCACTGAAGGTGAAGGCACGTGACCTGGTCTGGGCTTGAGAGCCACTGTGGCCCCAGACAGCCCCCAGGAACCCCTCGGCCCACAATAGACACTGCATGGTTTGCATGGCCCTGGGAGCGGGGGATGCACAGACAAAGCCTTTCAGAAGGCAGAAGGGAACTCAGAGCAGAAACGCAATGTCCCTGCTCATGGCTGCCAGACCAGATGACAGACCCTTAACAGTCACCACTTTATTTTTGAGGATCTGAGCAGCATCACGCCTGTCCTGGAATCAAGCCCTACCAGCCATAGAGACAGAGGCCTTTTCTTCCATGGGCTGGTGACTTCATTACAGATTCCAGGACCGCAGGGAACACGGGGAAGGCTGTCTTCCGCCAGGCCCAGGACAAAGGCTGGGAAAGCAGAGGAAGGCGCTGGATTGACTCCAGCTGAGAGGAGGCAAGGGAAGTGGGTAAACCCACGGCCAGGACCCCGATTGCCACCCCAGTCATGCCCTGACATGACCGGGCACAGAGACCCCTCAGCTCGGGCAGGGACTGGTTTCCTCTCAGAACTCCCCAGGGAGGAGGTGGAGACAGGAAAAGGCAGGTAGTGAGGGGTGAGAGTAGAGCAGCGTGCAGGGATCCCCAGCACTGGTTGTGCCCCAGGGGGAGGACCATGGGTCAGACAGTTAAAATTAAGTTTATTTATGGATTAAGTTTATAGTTGATTTGGAGCTTCCCCAGTGGCTCAGTGGTGAAGAATCTGCAGACAATGCAGGAGCCACAGGAAAAGAGGCAATGCTTTACTCAGCTTAATGATTCATATATTAATCTCATCCATAAACATGGATGCACTCAAAATGTTTGACCAAATGTCTGGGCACTTTGGCACATCACAGAGACCTTACCTAAGAAGTATACTTTATCCTGCAGTTGCACTCATCAGCTGGCTAGTAAGTTCTGGGGACTATCACACAAAAGGCAAAGACTGAAGCACTAGACTTATTTTGGTCCTAAGATGGCTCAGTACAGGTTTAGAATAGATGGGTTTGAGAAAATATTTGATTCCAGATGGCCTTGGCCCCCTGACTCTTTGCCTCGTTGACTTTCATAATGGCTATCACCCCGGCATAGCACCCACAGCTTATGTGGCCTCATCCTCAGGAACAAAGACAAGGTGACACCTCTGGTCTTCACTGAAGGTGAAGGCACGTGACCTGGTCTGGGCTTGAGAGCCACTGTGGCCCCAGACAGCCCCCAGGAACCCCTCGGCCCACAATAGACACTGCATGGTTTGCATGGCCCTGGGAGCGGGGGATGCACAGACAAAGCCTTTCAGAAGGCAGAAGGGAACTCAGAGCAGAAACGCAATGTCCCTGCTCATGGCTGCCAGACCAGATGACAGACCCTTAACAGTCACCACTTTATTTTTGAGGATCTGAGCAGCATCACGCCTGTCCTGGAATCAAGCCCTACCAGCCATAGAGACAGAGGCCTTTTCTTCCATGGGCTGGTGACTTCATTACAGATTCCAGGACCGCAGGGAACACGGGGAAGGCTGTCTTCCGCCAGGCCCAGGACAAAGGCTGGGAAAGCAGAGGAAGGCGCTCGGATTGACTCCAGCTGAGAGGAGGCAAGGGAAGTGGGTAAACCCACGGCCAGGACCCCGATTGCCACCCCAGTCATGCCCTGACATGACCGGGCACAGAGACCCCTCAGCTCGGGCAGGGACTGGTTTCCTCTCAGAACTCCCCAGGGAGGAGGTGGAGACAGGAAAAGGCAGGTAGTGAGGGGTGAGAGTAGAGCAGCGTGCAGGGATCCCCAGCACTGGTTGTGCCCCAGGGGGAGGACCATGGGTCAGACAGTTAAAATTAAGTTTATTTATGGATTAAGTTTATAGTTGATTTGGAGCTTCCCCAGTGGCTCAGTGGTGAAGAATCTGCAGACAATGCAGGAGCCACAGGAAAAGAGGCAATGCTTTACTCAGCTTAATGATTCATATATTAATCTCATCCATAAACATGGATGCACTCAAAATGTTTGACCAAATGTCTGGGCACTTTGGCACATCACAGAGACCTTACCTAAGAAGTATACTTTATCCTGCAGTTGCACTCATCAGCTGGCTAGCAAGTTATGGGGACTATCACACAAAAGGCAAAGACTGAAGCACTAGACTTATTTTTGGTCCTAAGATGGCTCAGTACAGGTTTTTAGAATAGATGGGTTTGAGAAAATATTTGATTCCAGAGTGGTTCTCCAGTGTTAACTATCCAAGAGCTATTCTGATATAAAAGGCAAATGTGAAATGCCTGCCAATGACTCCAAATTTCTAATGTGGAGAGCAGGAGACAAATAGGAGAAAATGGGCAGAAATTCTCTCCATAGTTTTGAGAAAACAGTGTAGTCAGCCAACCAACATACCAACTGACCACTAAGCAGTCATCCAGCAACCTACCAACCAAACCAGAACCAACCAACCACCTACCAACCAACCAACCAATCACTAACTAACCAACCACCAACCAACCAACCACTGAGTGACCAACCAGCCAACCCATCAACTAACCACCTACTAACCAACCAATCAATAACTAACTACCTGCCAACCAACTACTAACCAACCAACCAGCTAACCCATCAACTAACCACCAACCAACCAACCAATTACTAACTGACCAACCACCAACCAACCACTGAACAACCAACACAATAAAAGTTGTTATTGAGTGTAAGGTATTAATCCCCTAAACAGAAAAATTTTAAACTACTTTTTTGAACTTCCTGATGGTGCAATAGGCACGAATATGCCTGCTGGTGCAGGGGATATGGGTTGAACCCCTGGTCCAGGAAGATTCCACATGCCGCAGAGCAACTAATCCCATGAGCTGCGACTACTGAGCCTGCGCTTTGGAATCTGTGTGGCACAATGACTGAGCCTGCGCTCCACAACAGGAGAAGTCACCATAATGAGAAGCCCATGCACCACAACAAAAAGTAACCTCTGCTCATTGTAACCAGAGAAAGCCCAGTGCAACTAAACATAAAAATATAAAATAAATAAAATTCTTTATCAAACTGTTCTACTGACTACATATATGTATATATATCTGAAGCATTTGGGGAAGAATCTGCAGACAATGCAGGAGCCACAGGAAAAGAGGCAATGCTTTACTCAGCTTAATGATTCATAGATTAATCTCATCCATAAACATGGATGCACTCAAAATGTTTGACCAAATGTCTGGGCACTTTGGCACATCACAGAGACCTTACCTAAGAAGTATACTTTATCCTGCAGTTGCACTCATCAGCTGGCTAGCAAGTTATGGGGACTATCACACAAAAGGCAAAGACTGAAGCACTAGACTTATTTTTGGTCCTAAGATGGCTCAGTACAGGTTTTTAGAATAGATGGGTTTGAGAAAATATTTGATTCCAGAGTGGTTCTCCAGTGTTAACTATCCAAGAGCTATTCTGATATAAAAGGCAAATGTGAAATGCCTGCCAATGACTCCAAATTTCTAATGTGGAGAGCAGGAGACAAATAGGAGAAAATGGGCAGAAATTCTCTCCATAGTTTTGAGAAAACAGTGTAGTCAGCCAACCAACATACCAACTGACCACTAAGCAGTCATCCAGCAACCTACCAACCAAACCAGAACCAACCAACCACCTACCAACCAACCAACCAATCACTAACTAACCAACCACCAACCAACCAACCACTGAGTGACCAACCAGCCAACCCATCAACTAACCACCTACTAACCAACCAATCAATAACTAACTACCTGCCAACCAACTACTAACCAACCAACCAGCTAACCCATCAACTAACCACCAACCAACCAACCAATTACTAACTGACCAACCACCAACCAACCACTGAACAACCAACACAATAAAAGTTGTTATTGAGTGTAAGGTATTAATCCCCTAAACAGAAAAATTTTAAACTACTTTTTTGAACTTCCTGATGGTGCAATAGGCACGAATATGCCTGCTGGTGCAGGGGATATGGGTTGAACCCCTGGTCCAGGAAGATTCCACATGCCGCAGAGCAACTAATCCCATGAGCTGCGACTACTGAGCCTGCGCTTTGGAATCTGTGTGGCACAATGACTGAGCCTGCGCTCCACAACAGGAGAAGTCACCATAATGAGAAGCCCATGCACCACAACAAAAAGTAACCTCTGCTCATTGTAACCAGAGAAAGCCCAGTGCAACTAAACATAAAAATATAAAATAAATAAAATTCTTTATCAAACTGTTCTACTGACTACATATATGTATATATATCTGAAGCATTTGGGGAAGTTTGCTAAAGACACTGAATGCTCAATCCCACCTCATCCCTTTTGGGTCACTATTGCTGAGTGCAGTACTTAGGAATTTGAATTTTTAGCAAGTTTCCCAGGAGATACTGACGAATGCTACTTGAGAACTACGGCTCGTGTATGCTGAGCATGCCTAGAGCTTTGATGTGCTGCAGGTATGAGCTTTTGTTTGGCTCTTGACCTTCACATTTTAAAATAAGTTGGTTTGCTTTTATACCACAAAGAAAAGACATGGTTCTTCCTTCCCACATCATTATTCACTAATTTAAAGAGGAAATTGTGAAAAAAAATCTGAGTGGCTGCCGTGATTTCTCCCCAGAACATATCGGCAGGTGTAAATGTACAGAATGAATCAATCCCCCATGTGGGCTGTTTCTTTGGCTAGTTTTGATCCATGACATGTCTGTGTGCTGCTCTGTTTAGGCTCTTCAGCATTCTGGTTATACTTCCTTCCTTCAAATCATGTTGCTGTCAAGCTATTGATTTGGGTATTTTGGGGGCATGGGCTTTATTTTATGTTGTCAAGGATCACAACCCCTGGAAAGTGAAAGAATATTATGAGAATACTTTCTCTTTCACATACTTTAAAATCCTCATTTTTCTTGAAAAAGAGAAAAAATTTTGAATTATTTACTCACTTGTATACCACCAAAAGTTAACAACTGTTCATCTGTTGACACATATTTTCCCCCTCAATTTTTAAGTGGAAAGTGAAATCATCACAGACGTATCTAATGCCCTTGTACCTGTCAGATTGGTCTTCTCCCTACTTTAACTGTATATCTTTTTCATTTTTCCCAAAGCCAGCCCCTCTCATGAGCTTGTTACATATCCCTGTGCTCCATTTAAAAATAATGTAAAAATATATTTGTATATAAATAATCTATAGTGCTCTTTTCATCTTTTAAAAAACTTTACATATAAATAGCACATCTTATCACTCTGAATCTTGTCTTTTTCACTCAATTTTAAGTTTTTGAACCTATGCATGTTGCCGTGTGTAAAGTTAGTGCATCTTTAAACATTTTTTTTTTAATTTTTTAACTTTTTGACTGCATTGCACTGCATGTGGGATCATATTTCCCTGGCTAGGGATAGAACTCATGCTTCCTGCAGTGGAAGCATGGAATTTTAGCAAGTTTCCCAGGAGATACTGACGAATGCTACTTGAGAACTACGGCTCGTGTATGCTGAGCATGCCTAGAGCTTTGATGTGCTGCAGGTATGAGCTTTTGTTTGGCTCTTGACCTTCACATTTTAAAATAAGTTGGTTTGCTTTTATACCACAAAGAAAAGACATGGTTCTTCCTTCCCACAGCATTATTCACTAATTTAAAGAGGAAATTGTGACAAAAAATCTGAGTGGCTGCCGTGATTTCTCCCCAGAACATATCGGCAGGTGTAAATGTACAGAATGAATCAATCCCCCATGTGGGCTGTTTCTTTGGCTAGTTTTGATCCATGACATGTCTGTGTGCTGCTCTGTTTAGGCTCTTCAGCATTCTGGTTATACTTCCTTCCTTCAAATCATGTTGCTGTCAAGCTATTGATTTGGGTATTTTGGGGGCATGGGCTTTATTTTATGTTGTCAAGGATCACAACCCCTGGAAAGTGAAAGAATATTATGAGAATACTTTCTCTTTCACATACTTTAAAATCCTCATTTTTCTTGAAAAAGAGAAAAATTTAGAATTATTTACTCACTTGTATACCACCAAAAGTTAACAACTGTTCATCTGTTGACACATATTTTCCCCCTCAATTTTTAAGTGGAAAGTGAAATCATCACAGACGTATCTAATGCCCTTGTACCTGTCAGATTGGTCTTCTCCCTACTTTAACTGTATATCTTTTTCATTTTTCCCAAAGCCAGCCCCTCTCATGAGCTTGTTACATATCCCTGTGCTCCATTTAAAAATAATGTAAAAATATATTTGTATATAAATAATCTATAGTGCTCTTTTCATCTTTTAAAAAACTTTACATGTAAATAGCACATCTTATCACTCTGAATCTTGTCTTTTTCACTCAATTTTAAGTTTTTGAACCTATGCATGTTGCCGTGTGTAAAGTTAGTGCATCTTTAAACATTTTTTTTTTAATTTTTTAACTTTTTGACTGCATTGCACTGCATGTGGGATCATATTTCCCTGGCTAGGGATAGAACTCATGCTTCCTGCAGTGGAAGCATGGAATCTTAACCACTGGACTGCCAGGGAGGTCCTAGTGCATCTCTCTTAACAGCTGAAACTTGTAAGTCTGCATTTATTTTATTTGCCCAGTCCTCTACTGGTGGATGTTGGCTTCCAGTTTCCTCTGTTGCAGACAATGCTACAATGAACACTTGAACTTGTCACTCTGTGTATAGATTTTCTCTTGGATATAGTTCTAAAAGTTAAATTGTTGCATTATAGCACAGTTTCCATTATAATAGATGCTACAAAATACTTTCCAAAAGGCTAATTTATTTCTCACCAGCAGTGTGTGAGAAGGCAAACCCTCACTTTTCCTATTTTCGCTAGTGCTATGAAAAAATTTACCTAATTTTAGCTAGTCTGGTTGATAAAATGATACCATGCTGTTCTAAATTTTGAGTTGTACTAGTCATTATTTTCACTGAATGTATCTTATCGGTTTTTACAATCCTTTTTTTTTTTTTTTTTTGATAAGTAACTTAAAGCCCATGCCTATAGATTAGAGAGAATTTATGAGAGGAATAGTTTAGACTTTTCTAAAACTTTTTTTTTGGCCTCTAAGTCATCATTTTTATTTTTCTTCGATCTTTATTCTTTGGCCTGTGTGGGCCTCCCATCACAGTGGCCTCTCTCATAGCAGAGCACTGGCTCTGGGCACACATGCTCCCGAGTGCTGGCTCATAATTGGGCACACCGGTCCAGCTGCTCCTTGGCATGTGGGATCTTCCTGGGCCAGGAATTGAACTGGCGCCCCTTGCACTGCAAGGTGGCCTCTTTACGCACCGGACCACCAGGGAAGCCCTAGTCTAGACTTTTAAGAGAGTATTTCAGTGGAAAGTAACAGATCCTTACCAATAAAAATAATAAAATATCTAAAGATTGGGAGGAAGTAAAATCCTCTGTGCTGTGAACCCATTCGTGTAGCTCATAGACCATGTGATTCCTCACCTCTAAAGGGACAATCAGGAGAGGGAAGATGTCGTATCTCAGGACACGTGGTGGGAGAAAGGAATGCTGCAGGCAGCAGCTGCTGGGAATAGCTAGTGAGTTTTGCGCTGTGTGGACTTCAGCACTGTGTTCTGAAACTTAACAAAATATTAGGGATATCTTTTCGTGCCAGCATATAATGGTTTACATTGTTCTTCTTTGAAAAATTTCAAGCTTAGAGAAAAACATGTTAATGTATTTTTATGTTCCCATTATAGTTTTGACACTATTTAATGTTTTGCCTTATTTGCTCTATCTTGGTCTCTCTCTATATGTAATGATTGTTCTTTTTTTAAAAAAATTGCTTCTTTTAAAAAACTTATTTATTTAGTTTTGGTTGCACTGGGTCTTTGTTGCTGTGGGAAGACTTTCTTTACTGGCGGTGACTGGGGGCTACTCTCTAGTTATGGTGTGCAGGCCTCTCATTGTAGGGGGCTTCTCTTGTTGCAGAGCATGGGCTCCTGGTGCCTAGGCCTTAGTAGATGCAGCATGGGGACTCAGTAGTTGTGGCTGCAGGCCTTAATTGCTCTATGGCACGTGGGTCTTCTCTGGCCAGGGGTTGAACCCGTGGCCCCTGTTTTGGCAGGTGGGTTCCTATTCACTGTGCCATGAGGGAGGTCCTGTAATGATTGTTCTTAATACAGAGCTATGTGAGAGTGAGTCAGGGACATCATCACCTTGTACCACTGAATTCTCGCCTGTATATCTCCCGAGAACAAGGGTGTTCCCTTACCTGTGCAGTGTGCACGCTGTTTTCAGGGAACTTAATATTCATACCCTACCACTGTCTAATATATAGTCCCTATTCATATTTCTTCAGTGGTCTCCATCATGTTCTCAAATGCAATTTATTTTTTTTCCTGTTCAGGCTCCTATCCAGGGTCACGCATTTCATTTGCTTGTCATGCCTCCTTAGACTTTTTTACCTGTGACTGTTGCTCATCCTTCTCCATGTCTCAGGACACTGAGATGTCACCCTTCTCCATGTTTCATGACACTCCGCTGTTTTGTGGAATGTCCCTCAGTTTGAGTTTGTCTGATTGTCCCCTCATCATTAGCGTCAGGCCATGCACTTGGGGTAGGAGCACTGGGTGAGTGATGCTGTGCTCTACTTAATGGACCCCACCAGGAAGCTCCTGATGTCAGTTTCTTTCAGCCTCATTCCTTTTAACAACTGCATAATAATTACATTCCATCCTGTGGCTGTAATATAATTACTCCAACCCTGTCTCTCTGGGTAAGCTTTTAGGTTGTTCCTGGTGTTTGGCTAATGAAAGCAATGCTGTAATAAACATGACAGAGTGTTTCAAATGTTAGAATAAGTAGAATGAGTGTGATCAAGGAAGTAAGAGAGCGAAGAAAGACCAACGGATGCCAGTGTTTCCGTTTGATGGATTGGAAGGATGGTTGGCTAATGTAGGTAGTGGGATGTGATGGTAAAAGACACCGTCACTGTGGAGGCAGAAGACAGGATGGTTGGAGAGGCAGGGGGATTACTATTCAAACAGCCTGGGGAAGAGGGAAGAAAGGCCTGAGGTTGAGCAATATTGATAAGTAGCTGGAAAGAAAGAGTACAATTAACCACCATTTACAGGGACTTCCCTGGTGGTCCAGTGATTGAGAATGTGCCTTGCAGTGGAAGAGACATGGGCTTGATATCTGGTCAGAGACCTAAGATCCCACAGGCCCCAGGACAACTAAGACCATGAACCCCAACTAGAGAAGCCTGCATGCTACATCAAAGAGCCCTTCACCCCACAAGGAAGACCCAGCACAACCAAATAAATAAATAAACATTTATAAATGCTGAGATGCACTGCAGTCTGGATGAACCTTGAAAATGCTGCACTCAGTAAAAGAAGCCAGTCGCTGCAGTCCCCAGGTTGCATGATTCTTTTTTTGTTGTTAAATTTTTCTGGCCTCACTATGTGACTTGTGGCAATCTTAGTTCCCTAACCAGGGATCAAAACCCTCCTATAGTGGAAGCACAGAGTTTTAACCACTGGACCACCAAGAGAGCCTTGTGTGATTCTTTTTGTATGTTAGCTTCAGGTAGGGCAAATCCAGGGAGACAGAGAGCTGATCACCAGAGGAAGGGAGGATGGGGACATTGATCCAGAGAGTTTTTCTAGTTTGATGAAAATGCTTAGAAGCTGTCCCCTCATCATTAGCGTCAGGCCATGCACTTGGGGTAGGAGCACTGGGTGAGTGATGCTGTGCTCTACTTAATGGACCCCACCAGGAAGCTCCTGATGTCAGTTTCTTTCAGCCTCATTCCTTTTAACAACTGCATAATAATTACATTCCATCCTGTGGCTGTAATATAATTACTCCAACCCTGTCTCTCTGGGTAAGCTTTTAGGTTGTTCCTGGTGTTTGGCTAATGAAAGCAATGCTGTAATAAACATGACAGAGTGTTTCAAATGTTAGAATAAGTAGAATGAGTGTGATCAAGGAAGTAAGAGAGCGAAGAAAGACCAACGGATGCCAGTGTTTCCGTTTGATGGATTGGAAGGATGGTTGGCTAATGTAGGTAGTGGGATGTGATGGTAAAAGACACCGTCACTGTGGAGGCAGAAGACAGGATGGTTGGAGAGGCAGGGGGATTACTATTCAAACAGCCTGGGGAAGAGGGAAGAAAGGCCTGAGGTTGAGCAATATTGATAAGTAGCTGGAAAGAAAGAGTACAATTAACCACCATTTACAGGGACTTCCCTGGTGGTCCAGTGATTGAGAATGTGCCTTGCAGTGGAAGAGACATGGGCTTGATATCTGGTCAGAGACCTAAGATCCCACAGGCCCCAGGACAACTAAGACCATGAACCCCAACTAGAGAAGCCTGCATGCTACATCAAAGAGCCCTTCACCCCACAAGGAAGACCCAGCACAACCAAATAAATAAATAAACATTTATAAATGCTGAGATGCACTGCAGTCTGGATGAACCTTGAAAATGCTGCACTCAGTAAAAGAAGCCAGTCGCTGCAGTCCCCAGGTTGCATGATTCTTTTTTTGTTGTTAAATTTTTCTGGCCTCACTATGTGACTTGTGGCAATCTTAGTTCCCTAACCAGGGATCAAAACCCTCCTATAGTGGAAGCACAGAGTTTTAACCACTGGACCACCAAGAGAGCCTTGTGTGATTCTTTTTGTATGTTAGCTTCAGGTAGGGCAAATCCAGGGAGACAGAGAGCTGATCACCAGAGGAAGGGAGGATGGGGACATTGATCCAGAGAGTTTTTCTAGTTTGATGAAAATGCTTAGAAGCTAAAGAGCGGTGGTGTGGCACCATGCTGTGAATGCACTGAATGCCGATAAACTGCACACCTCAAAAGGGTTCACTGTATGCTATGTGAATTTCATCTTAACAGAAAATCAGAGATAAAAAAATGCAGGACACAGGAATTGATTGACATCATGAAGTGGTAAGGAAAAGGGAGAACTTGCTGTCTTTCAGATTTCTGGTTTAGACGCATGTGTAGAAGGTGTTACCATTAACTGAAATAAGGTTTTCAAGAAAAGAAACAGTTCATAGGGGATAAAACAATGTGTTCAGATGATTAAAAGCTATGTATATAGTAAAATATCAAATATATACAGAAATTACAGAGTAAGGCAATGAAATTCAATGTACCCAATATCTAACTACAACAAACACCAGTCCTGGACAACATAGCTTCATCTGTGCCTATCTACCTCCCACTCACATACTGTTTGAAATAAATAGCAGACATCATGTCACATCATCCATTCATAGTTCTGGATGTTTCTCTAAAAGAGGAGGAGTTTTAAAAATAAACATTCAAAATACCATTAATACCACAAAAAAATTAACAATGATTTCTTAAATGATCAGACTGTCAGTCAGTGATCATGTTTCTAACCATCTCATAATTTTTTCTTATTATTTCTTTGAATCAGGATCCACATAAGATCCAATTATTATGACTGGATACTGTCTCTCAGATCTGTTTTTAATTTGTAAATTCCCTTCTCTCTCCTTTATAATTTACACATTGGGAAATCAGATTATTTTCTCATAGAATCTCCTGTGACCTGGATTATACTGACTGCTTCCTATGGGGTCTTTTACATGCTCTCCTATACTCTGTGTTTTCATAAATTAATTGGTAGCTGATTCAAGACCTAACCAAATCTGAGTTCAATTTTTTTTTTTCTTAACAAGAATACTTTATAGGTGATGGTGTGCTTCAGTAGGCAAATTCTTTTTGTATGTTAGCTTCAGGTAGGGCAAATCCAGGAGACAGAGAGCTGATCACCAGAGGAAGGGAGGATGGGGACATTGGTCCAGAGAGTTTTTCTAGTTTGATGAAAATGCTTAGAAGCTAAAGAGCGGTGGTGTGGCACCATGCTGTGAATGCACTGAATGCCGATAAACTGCACACCTCAAAAGGGTTCACTGTATGCTATGTGAATTTCATCTTAACAGAAAATCAGAGATAAAAAAATGCAGGACACAGGAATTGATTGACATCATGAAGTGGTAAGGAAAAGGGAGAACTTGCTGTCTTTCAGATTTCTGGTTTAGACGCATGTGTAGAAGGTGTTACCATTAACTGAAATAAGGTTTTCAAGAAAAGAAACAGTTCATAGGGGATAAAACAATGTGTTCAGATGATTAAAAAGCTATGTATATAGTAAAATATCAAATATATACAGAAATTACAGAGTAAGGCAATGAAATTCAATGTACCCAATATCTAACTACAACAAACACCAGTCCTGGACAACATAGCTTCATCTGTGCCTATCTACCTCCCACTCACATACTGTTTGAAATAAATAGCAGACATCATGTCACATCATCCATTCATAGTTCTGGATGTTTCTCTAAAAGAGGAGGAGTTTTAAAAATAAACATTCAAAATACCATTAATACCACAAAAAAATTAACAATGATTTCTTAAATGATCAGACTGTCAGTCAGTGATCATGTTTCTAACCATCTCATAATTTTTTCTTATTATTTCTTTGAATCAGGATCCACATAAGATCCAATTATTATGACTGGATACTGTCTCTCAGATCTGTTTTTAATTTGTAAATTCCCTTCTCTCTCCTTTATAATTTACACATTGGGAAATCAGATTATTTTCTCATAGAATCTCCTGTGACCTGGATTATACTGACTGCTTCCTATGGGGTCTTTTACATGCTCTCCTATACTCTGTGTTTTCATAAATTAATTGGTAGCTGATTCAAGACCTAACCAAATCTGAGTTCAATTTTTTTTTTTCTTAACAAGAATACTTTATAGGTGATGGTGTGCTCTTCTATCAGAAGATACATAATGCCTAGTTGCCTCTGTGTGTGTGTGTGTGATGTTTATAGTTGCTGTTGACCAATGTCTAGTTAACACAGACAACCTGCTTCCAAATTCCTGACCTTCTGAAACAATGTGAGAAAATATGTGTCTATCATTATCCCAAAGCATTCAGTTTTGGGACAATTTGGTATGAAGCAATAGAAAACATACACAGAAAGTTTCAATAAATATTGGAAGACTCACTAATATAATTCATCATACTAATAGAGATAAGGATAAGAACATTAAAAGCCATCTTTGATGATGCAGAAAAGCAAACAAAAACAAATCATTTGACAAAAGGCAATACCCACTCAGTAAAATAAGATGATGGATATTTTCCTACTATGCTAAAAATAAACACAGAGACATATTTTATGTCCCCAAACTAGCACTTTACTTAGTCAGAAAGCATGTGGGGCTTTCTTATTAAGTAGGGAAAATATGCTCACTATTTTTATTATAATTTAACAATGTGTTGGGATTACCAACCCCTACACTTGACAAGGGAAAGAAATAAAAAGCATTAGTACTGGAAAGAAAAATGAAAACGATCCCTATTTATAAATGTATCTGGAAAACCCAAGTAACTGATGAAAAAGTCAAGTCGTTCAGTCGTGTCTGACTCTTTGTGACCCTATGGACGATCCAGGGCATTCTCCAGGCAAGAAAAATGAAACTAAAAGCTTCACAATATAAATAACAATGATTTCTTAAATGATCAGACTGTCAGTCAGTGATCATGTTTCTAACCATCTCATAATTTTTTCTTATTATTTCTTTGAATCAGGATCCACATAAGATCCAATTATTATGACTGGATACTGTCTCTCAGATCTGTTTTTAATTTGTAAATTCCCTTCTCTCTCCTTTATAATTTACACATTGGGAAATCAGATTATTTTCTCATAGAATCTCCTGTGACCTGGATTATACTGACTGCTTCCTATGGGGTCTTTTACATGCTCTCCTATACTCTGTGTTTTCATAAATTAATTGGTAGCTGATTCAAGACCTAACCAAATCTGAGTTCAATTTTTTTTTTTCTTAACAAGAATACTTTATAGGTGATGGTGTGCTCTTCTATCAGAAGATACATAATGCCTAGTTGCCTCTGTGTGTGTGTGTGTGATGTTTATAGTTGCTGTTGACCAATGTCTAGTTAACACAGACAACCTGCTTCCAAATTCCTGACCTTCTGAAACAATGTGAGAAAATATGTGTCTATCATTATCCCAAAGCATTCAGTTTTGGGACAATTTGGTATGAAGCAATAGAAAACATACACAGAAAGTTTCAATAAATATTGGAAGACTCACTAATATAATTCATCATACTAATAGAGATAAGGATAAGAACATTAAAAGCCATCTTTGATGATGCAGAAAAGCAAACAAAAACAAATCATTTGACAAAAGGCAATACCCACTCAGTAAAATAAGATGATGGATATTTTCCTACTATGCTAAAATAAACACAGAGACATATTTTATGTCCCCAAACTAGCACTTTACTTAGTCAGAAAGCATGTGGGGCTTTCTTATTAAGTAGGGAAAATATGCTCACTATTTTTATTATAATTTAACAATGTGTTGGGATTACCAACCCCTACACTTGACAAGGGAAAGAAATAAAAAGCATTAGTACTGGAAAGAAAAATGAAAACGATCCCTATTTATAAATGTATCTGGAAAACCCAAGTAACTGATGAAAAAGTCAAGTCGTTCAGTCGTGTCTGACTCTTTGTGACCCTATGGACGATCCAGGGCATTCTCCAGGCAAGAAGACTGGAAGTAGGTAGCCTATCCCTTCTCCAGGCTTCTTCCCAATCCAGAGATTGAACTCAGGTTTTTCACATTGCAGGCAAATTCTTTATTATCAGAGTCACCAGTGAAGCCCCCGATGAAAAAGCTATTAAAAAAGAAAACTTAGAGTAATTACCAATTGTGAAATTAATGCATTAAATAAGTTAAGGGAAAAATAGCTAGAATAAACTTAAGAAATTATTTAAACCTGCTTAAAGACCAGAAAACCCTCTTGAAAAACACATGCTAAGTTGCTTCAGTCATATCGTACTCTCTGGGACCCCACGAACTGTAGCACACCATGCTCCTCTGATCATGGAATTCTCCAGGCAAGAATACTGGAGTGGGTGCCATTAACCCTAATAGAAATACCCACAGTTTCCCATCCCTCAGAATTAGACTAGTTGATTATAAAGTTCATTGGAAAGAATGATCAAGCAAGAATAGTTAGGAAAACCATGAACATGATTATTTTCATCGTAGTGATGTTTCACTTAAGTACTTGTGGATTTGAGAGATCAAGTAGAAATGTACAGCTGGACATTTGGCATTCAGGCCTGCAGCCCAGAAATCTCCAATGACCCATATGGGTGGGCTAAACCTAGGAGGGTGCCTGGCCTTTCACAGGAGACAGTGGATGGGCTTTTCCAGGAAAGGCATATGGAATGGGTTGGAGACCCAGGAAAACTAGACCTGGAGGCCACTGTAGAAGAGTGGGCAGGTGATAAGGGCAACTAAGGGAGAGTGAAGCAAAGGAGGAAAGTCCAGGGAAGAAGGAAGAGGACCAAGAAAGGAGATGCTGCAAAAACCAAGAGTGTGCAGAGTTCCCACAAGGAGGCAATGAGAGCAAGCAACTGAGATTCTTGAAAAAAACAACCAACTATTCCATCTGCATCTGACAGGTAGAGATCCGTTCGCATGCACGAGGTGGAGAGATGACTGAGGTCACCAGCGATAACCACTTCCAATGTCTTGGGGACTTTCCTCCTGGGCGTTGCTCTATGGCTGCCTACGTGTAGCATCTACATACATAATTATAAATAAAGATCATCATACAAAGTGCTATAATGGTTTTCCACTCAGCAATGAGTGGCAGGTAGCAGCTTTAAGAACAGTGATGGGCAGGACTATGAGAAGGTGGGATGTGAGAAGAGCCTGGAAGGAAGTGGGGTGCATGGAGGTGTGATTCACAGAGAAAGGTACTTCAATATGTGCAATTCACATGGAGGCAGGTGGGGGATAAAATGATGATATTTGTATGGGTGGCTTCCCAAGTAATGCTAGTGGTAAAGAATCCACCTGCCAATGCAGAAAACACCCACCCCTGGGTGGGGAAGATGCCTTGGAAGAGAGCATGGCAACCTGCATCAGGGTTCTTGTTTGGAGAATCCCACGGACAGAGGAGCCTGGAGGGCTACAGTCCATGGGGTTGCAAAGAGTTGGACACGACTGAAGTGACTTAGCATGCACTAGTTGCAGTCTTCAGGTGCCTGGTAGACATCAGGACGGGAGACATCTTACAGGGTGGTGTAGAGTGTGGGTCTAGGACTTACCAGAAATGCTGGCCTGGAGGGCATGGTTGGCATGTTTTGATGAGATTATATACAGTGATGGTTTCCAAACTCGAGTGCTAGGGCCCCTAACGGACTTTTACCAGAATGCTGGCTTGCAAGCCCGGAAATCTCCAATGACCCATATGGGTGGGCTAAACCTAGGAGGGTGCCTGGCCTTTCACAGGAGACAGTGGATGGGCTTTTCCAGGAAAGGCATATGGAATGGGTTGGAGACCCAGGAAAACTAGACCTGGAGGCCACTGTAGAAGAGTGGGCAGGTGATAAGGGCAACTAAGGGAGAGTGAAGCAAAGGAGGAAAGTCCAGGGAAGAAGGAAGAGGACCAAGAAAGGAGATGCTGCAAAAACCAAGAGTGTGCAGAGTTCCCACAAGGAGGCAATGAGAGCAAGCAACTGAGATTCTTGAAAAAAACAACCAACTATTCCATCTGCATCTGACAGGTAGAGATCCGTTCGCATGCACGAGGTGGAGAGATGACTGAGGTCACCAGCGATAACCACTTCCAATGTCTTGGGGACTTTCCTCCTGGGCGTTGCTCTATGGCTGCCTACGTGTAGCATCTACATACATAATTATAAATAAAGATCATCATACAAAGTGCTATAATGGTTTTCCACTCAGCAATGAGTGGCAGGTAGCAGCTTTAAGAACAGTGATGGGCAGGACTATGAGAAGGTGGGATGTGAGAAGAGCCTGGAAGGAAGTGGGGTGCATGGAGGTGTGATTCACAGAGAAAGGTACTTCAATATGTGCAATTCACATGGAGGCAGGTGGGGGATAAAATGATGATATTTGTATGGGTGGCTTCCCAAGTAATGCTAGTGGTAAAGAATCCACCTGCCAATGCAGAAAACACCCACCCCTGGGTGGGGAAGATGCCTTGGAAGAGAGCATGGCAACCTGCATCAGGGTTCTTGTTTGGAGAATCCCACGGACAGAGGAGCCTGGAGGGCTACAGTCCATGGGGTTGCAAAGAGTTGGACACGACTGAAGTGACTTAGCATGCACTAGTTGCAGTCTTCAGGTGCCTGGTAGACATCAGGACGGGAGACATCTTACAGGGTGGTGTAGAGTGTGGGTCTAGGACTTACCAGAAATGCTGGCCTGGAGGGCATGGTTGGCATGTTTTGATGAGATTATATACAGTGATGGTTTCCAAACTCGAGTGTGCTAGGGCCCCAACTCCAGAATTTCGGATTCAGTGGGGTTGGGGTGGGCCTGGGGATCTGCCTTTCTAGCAAGCTACCAGGTGATGCTGCTAGTCCAGGGAGCACACTTTGAGAACAGCTGGGTTAGAGCCAAGGAAGCTGAGCTTGGAATTCTTAGATAAAAAGGGAACTCGATGAAGAGGGCCTTCAAAGAGGAAAAGTTGAGGGAGGGGCTAAAACAGAGCAGGTCCCCATGTCCAAATGAGGGGAACCTAAGCAAATGGGAGAGGGGAGTGACAGACTTCAGTACTCCAACAGACGGGGTAGTGACATGTAGCTAAGTCTGGTCATCGGGACCTTCATAAAAGCTACTTTAAAGGTTTGGATTTGAGAGTGGAAAGAAACGAATTTTCATTTAAGAAGCAAAGGAAAGGCATCTCTGATGACCAGGGGCATGAAGTTAGATATGAAATAAGAACTCTTTCTCTGTTTCTGTTTTCTTAGTTACTACTTTGACCTGAATGGTGACTGAGCTTTTACAAGACATCTTTACAGAAGGAGAAAAGATACCTGCTACACTGACTAGAGTAGGCACGTGTTCTTTGATGATCATTGTAGCTACTACAAGGGACATTTGATTTGAACTTAGCCATAAAGTAGAAGCAAGTTTCTCAAATTTGTAGGATAATTGATTCCTATGAGCAACTACTGCTTCTTATACAGTGAGAAAATTTTGATGCACTAAAAATGATTCTTTAAAAAAAATGATTCTTTAAAAGTAAAGTAAATCAGCATTTAATTACAATATGTACTGATAGAACACAAAATATAGGACAACATAGCAGAAGCTATTAAGCACACATAAGTTGCAAACATGATTTAGTAATGAGATACTATTATCCAAGGCAGAAAAGGAAAATATTGGCGGATTTTACTTTATAAAAGAAGACTTCAGAATCCCAGACACATCTTATTGAAAAATAAAAAGTGAACAACAAATTAGAAGAATTTTAAATGTATATTTATATGCATATATGTAATGAAAAGTCAATATCTTTATAAGATTAAGACATTATTTGATATCAACTTCTACAAACACTGCAATAGACAAATGATCAAAAGATAAAACATTCTCAAAGGAAGAATTAAAAATTGCCAATAAATATTTTTTAAAGTACCTCTTCATTAATATTCTTAGGAATAGCAATGAAAGTAATAATCACCTTTTCACCTTTCAAAAGGAGAAAGATAAAAAAAAAAGTGTTAAGATCTGGTAATCTCATCGGGCAGTTGTGGAATTTTTCTGAGAGGAATGTTATTTTTACTTCTACAAGATTGCAATTTATGCTTAGGCAAGGATAAAATCAGGAGCAACCGAAATGTGCAGTAACAGGAGATGGATTTTATAAATTATGGAGTAGGTTGTAACCCTGAAAAATGATGGTATAAAGGGAAGTCATCTGGCTTGGTAAGTGACTCCACTCTTTATCTGTTGGGTTAGTTTGTCCAGGACGGAGCTCCGCAGGACGTGGGGCGGCCCCTTTGGGCTTCCAGGCAGGTGGCTTCTTTGCTGACTTAGCTCTGCTGGTGATTTAGTGATTATTTTAATGGAGACCTGCTCACCGTGTGTGGCAATGGTTTATGCATACCTCCGGGATGCATAACCGGCAATGAGCTCTTCCATTGCGAAGATTCTGTCTCATTAATTTCTTATAAATTTTCTCCCTCATCCCAGCTGCACAATACCCAGCCCACGGAAAGTACTTGGGACATGTATACTGGAAATGTTAAGGATAGAGTTGGCACTGCAGTTCATCCCGAGGCCAGAAGGCACAGAGCATGGAAGCCAAGATCCGTATGCGGACCAGTGTTGAAACTTGACCGTGGTCAGAACCAGTGGAGATGCTTCAGAAAGAAATGATGCCCAGGTTTCAAGCTTGGCACCCTGTGGGGCTTGTGAAGTCTTGGTTCCCCAATCAGGGATTGATCCTAGTCACAGCAGGGAGGACACCCAGTCCTAACCATGAGATGGCCAGGGAATTTCCTGGAAGTCTCATTTTAAACCCCTTCCTCAGAACTAGTTCCGGGCTGGGAGCCCTGGGCAGAGCAGGGGCTGCCTGGAGCTGGCTGGGGATGGCGGAGGCTGGGGAAGAATCTGCAGGTGTGTTGGGAGGAGTTCAGAGTCTGCAGCGGGGAGTGCAGGTGCTCTGTCTCATCTGACTCTAGGAAGAGGGTTTCAACGGAGGCAGGGCTGGGGGAGCCAGACTGGATTCCTGTTGGGGCTGAGAAGAGGATCCTTCCATCTTGGGGAGCGAGACCCGGGACTGCTGTGCATGAGCTTGAAAGTGATAAGGCTCAGACTCGGGGCTGTCGAGGGATGAGCAGGTCATGGGGACCATGAGAGGAATGTTATTTTTACTTCTACAAGATTGCAATTTATGCTTAGGCAAGGATAAAATCAGGAGCAACCGAAATGTGCAGTAACAGGAGATGGATTTTATAAATTATGGAGTAGGTTGTAACCCTGAAAAATGATGGTATAAAGGGAAGTCATCTGGCTTGGTAAGTGACTCCACTCTTTATCTGTTGGGTTAGTTTGTCCAGGACGGAGCTCCGCAGGACGTGGCGCGGCCCCTTTGGGCTTCCAGGCAGGTGGCTTCTTTGCTGACTTAGCTCTGCTGGTGATTTAGTGATTATTTTAATGGAGACCTGCTCACCGTGTGTGGCAATGGTTTATGCATACCTCCGGGATGCATAACCGGCAATGAGCTCTTCCATTGCGAAGATTCTGTCTCATTAATTTCTTATAAATTTTCTCCCTCATCCCAGCTGCACAATACCCAGCCCACGGAAAGTACTTGGGACATGTATACTGGAAATGTTAAGGATAGAGTTGGCACTGCAGTTCATCCCGAGGCCAGAAGGCACAGAGCATGGAAGCCAAGATCCGTATGCGGACCAGTGTTGAAACTTGACCGTGGTCAGAACCAGTGGAGATGCTTCAGAAAGAAATGATGCCCAGGTTTCAAGCTTGGCACCCTGTGGGGCTTGTGAAGTCTTGGTTCCCCAATCAGGGATTGATCCTAGTCACAGCAGGGAGGACACCCAGTCCTAACCATGAGATGGCCAGGGAATTTCCTGGAAGTCTCATTTTAAACCCCTTCCTCAGAACTAGTTCCGGGCTGGGAGCCCTGGGCAGAGCAGGGGCTGCCTGGAGCTGGCTGGGGATGGCGGAGGCTGGGGAAGAATCTGCAGGTGTGTTGGGAGGAGTTCAGAGTCTGCAGCGGGGAGTGCAGGTGCTCTGTCTCATCTGACTCTAGGAAGAGGGTTTCAACGGAGGCAGGGCTGGGGGAGCCAGACTGGATTCCTGTTGGGGCTGAGAAGAGGGATCCTTCCATCTTGGGGAGCGAGACCCGGGACTGCTGTGCATGAGCTTGAAAGTGATAAGGCTCAGACTCGGGGCTGTCGAGGGGATGAGCAGGTCATGGGGACCTACATGGTGGCACTGACATCAAACCCACACGCCACACCTCCCAGGGCCTGGCTATCTCCACCATGGTGTGCTCTGGGACTGGTTATCTTTTCTTTTCTTTTCTTTCTTTCTTTTTTTTTTTTTTTTTACATTTATTTATTTATTTATTTTGTGGGGGCGGGTTTCAGAGGGAGAGGGGTGGGCGGGCCACTTTTATTGGTCTTTCATTTCTCTATTTTCATCCATCTTTGTTCTTTGGCTCCTGTGGGCCTCCCATCGCGGTGGCTTCTGTTGTTGCAGAGCGCCGGCTCTGGGCGCATGGTCTCCAGAGCTCCGGCTTGGTAACTGGACACATCGGTCCAGCTGCTCCGTGGCACATGGGATCTTCCCAGGCCAGGGATCGAACCGGTGGCCCTTGCACTGCAAGGTGGTGTCCTTACCCACTGGACCACCAGGGAAGCCCTGGAACTGGTTTTCCCTTCAACGTCAGTGCCAACTCTAAGGATAGCAAGCACTGACTTACTGCCATCACAACAGAATCTCTGCATAATGATTTTTATTTGATTATGTTGATCCAGTACCACAGGTACATCAAATATAATCGAGCTGTGGTGGAAGATGAGCTACTTATGGTCGTGTTCATCCCATTCCTGGGGCAGTCTGTCCAGGCAGGGCATCTGCAGCTGCGGGTTCACATTTCTGTGACAGTGTAGTGATGGGGGAGTGGGGGGGGGCCCGTAGCTTCCATGGAGTCTGATGCTTAGACATAAAAAGGTCAAAGGACTGTTGGATCTTTGGAATATGGTGGGCTTCCAGTTTGGGGAGGAGAGAAGCCATTTCTGCTCAGTTTGTTGTTTGGTTGTTCAGTCGTGTTTGACTCTTTGGAACCTCGTGGATGGCAGAACACCAGGCCTGCCTGTTCTTCACTCTTTCCTGGAGTTTCTCAAACTCACGTGCATTGAGTTGGTGATGCCATCCAACCGTCTCATCCTCTGTCACCCCTTATTCTCCTGCCCTCCATCCCTCCCACCATCTGTGTCTTTTCCAAGGAATCAGCTCTTCACATCAGGTGGCCAAAGTCTATGTTGCAAAAGAAACAGCCCCGTGTCCCTGAGCTGCAGTCAGGCTGAGCTCAGAGTGTGGCAAAAACACGCATCCCAGAAGATGGGGTCTTCTGGCGTCCCAGGGTCTCCCTCTCTGGGGAGCGCACCACTGTGATGCTCCGACAGCTGACTCCAGGAGGACAAGGTCTTTGGAATCTGAATCAGCTTCAAGGGCGTCACTCAAGGTTTTCTCTGCCTGGATCCAGATGTGCTTGAGACCCCTCCTTTCTTCTTTTTTCTGTTCCTTGCACTGCTCAGGAGCCAGGCCAGACAACTGATCTTCCCTGACTGTGGTCTTCCTCACCTTGACTTTGTGTGTCCCCCACCCTCAAGTCGTCAGGAGCTTCTCCTTGTTTCTTTTCCTACATCCCAGTCTTCCAACCAGCATTGTATCCTGACTGTTTCTCTTCGTGGGTCACCTCATCCTGCTGGGAGAAGCAGGGCTGCTTCACCTTCACTCCTGGCCTGGGCTGAGCTCTCCTGCTTTAGGGACGTTACCCTCCTCTTTGGGGGCCAGGGCCACTCTCAGCAGCTGGGGATGCTTGCTCAAGACCTGGTGGGAAAAGAAATTGTCATTTGTAAGATGTGAGCAGAGGGAGAGGAGGAAGATGGAGAGCACGTGGGCTTGGGTGAGGCTGACTTTTCTAAAGGAAAGTTTTGACAACTTTTTTATTTTTCGCAGGCTGATTATGAGCCCTCATGGACTTGGTTCCAGGTCTCTCTGCCCTTGAGTGCTGCCAACTTGTGAAAGGGCACAGCTAGATTTTATTTTCCTTTCCTTATTTATAAACTCTCAAGTAAAGAAGCAAGTTGTTCATTCTAAACGATTCACACTTTTATCAGCCTCCCTCTGCTTCCTAGTGACGATGACTCTTAAAAATGTGATAACTCGTTTTGCTTGGAACCCACGGTTTGAGCTCGTGGTGTGTGAAAACCGTGACCCTCCCCTTTTGCTTGGAACCAAAAGTGAGCTCTTTCCTGGAGTTTCTCAAACTCACGTGCATTGAGTCGGTGATGCCATCCAACCGTCTCATCCTCTGTCACCCCTTATTCTCCTGCCCTCCATCCCTCCCACCATCTGTGTCTTTTCCAAGGAATCAGCTCTTCACATCAGGTGGCCAAAGTCTATGTTGCAAAAGAAACAGCCCCGTGTCCCTGAGCTGCAGTCAGGCTGAGCTCAGAGTGTGGCAAAAACACGCATCCCAGAAGATGGGGTCTTCTGGCGTCCCAGGGTCTCCCTCTCTGGGGAGCGCACCACTGTGATGCTCCGACAGCTGACTCCAGGAGGACAAGGTCTTTGGAATCTGAATCAGCTTCAAGGGCGTCACTCAAGGTTTTCTCTGCCTGGATCCAGATGTGCTTGAGACCCCTCCTTTCTTCTTTTTTCTGTTCCTTGCACTGCTCAGGAGCCAGGCCAGACAACTGATCTTCCCTGACTGTGGTCTTCCTCACCTTGACTTTGTGTGTCCCCCACCCTCAAGTCGTCAGGAGCTTCTCCTTGTTTCTTTTCCTACATCCCAGTCTTCCAACCAGCATTGTATCCTGACTGTTTCTCTTCGTGGGTCACCTCATCCTGCTGGGAGAAGCAGGGCTGCTTCACCTTCACTCCTGGCCTGGGCTGAGCTCTCCTGCTTTAGGGACATTACCCTCCTCTTTGGGGGCCAGGGCCACTCTCAGCAGCTGGGGATGCTTGCTCAAGACCTGGTGGGAAAAGAAATTGTCATTTGTAAGATGTGAGCAGAGGGAGAGGAGGAAGATGGAGAGCACGTGGGCTTGGGTGAGGCTGACTTTTCTAAAGGAAAGTTTTGACAACTTTTTTATTTTTCGCAGGCTGATTATGAGCCCTCATGGACTTGGTTCCAGGTCTCTCTGCCCTTGAGTGCTGCCAACTTGTGAAAGGGCACAGCTAGATTTTATTTTCCTTTCCTTATTTATAAACTCTCAAGTAAAGAAGCAAGTTGTTCATTCTAAACGATTCACACTTTTATCAGCCTCCCTCTGCTTCCTAGTGACGATGACTCTTAAAAATGTGATAACTCGTTTTGCTTGGAACCCACGGTTTGAGCTCGTGGTGTGTGAAAACCGTGATTCTGGAGCGCTTCACGACAGCACTGTCTTCCTTGCTGGTGAAATGAGCAAGGACCTACATTGGTGAAACTTGTCTTCTCTTGCTTTGATGCAAATTCTTACAGACTGAGCTTGCTGCTCCTTTTCTTTGCAAAAACTAAAGCTTACAGCTGAGGATGAAGCCTTACAAATAAACCTACTACGGAGCTCCAAAAATTGAAACAGTATTGTCTACTTTAGCTGGGGCTATTGACAAATGTTCTTCTTTGTGGTGTTACTTAGACTTCTCTCAGGTGTTTCTCTGATATGTAATAAAGCATAACTTTCACAGTCACTCTTCTTATCTCCCCACCTCCCCCAAAAGTGTTAGCTGTTCACATATATATGGAATCTAGTAAGCTCGTACTAATAAATACACATGCAGAACATCGATGGAAAAACAGTCATAGAGGACTTCCTCTGGTGGTCCAGTGGGTAAGGACACCGCCTTGCAGTGCAAGGGGCGCCAGTTCGATCCCTGGCCTGGGAAGATCCCACGTGCTGTGGAGTGGCTGGACCGATGGGTCCCATTACCGAGCCGGAGCTCTGGAGCGCATGCGCCCAGAGCCGGCGCTCTGCGACGACAGACGCCACCACGATGGGAGGCCCACAGGAGCCAAAGAACAAAGACAGATGAAAATAGAGAAATGAAAGACCAATAGAAGTGGCCCGCCCGTCCCCTCCCTCCCCAACCCGACCCCTGCCCAAAATAAATAAATAAATAAATGTAAAAAAAAAAAAAAAAGAAAAACAGTCATAGAGAACAGACTTACAGACATTGGGTAGAGGGATAGGTGGGTGAGAGATATGGAAAGAGCAACACGGAACGCTATACTAGCTTGTGTAAAAGAGATAACTATTGTCGATGTGCTGTGGGACTAAGGGATCGTACACGGGGGCTATGTGACGGCCTAGGGGGTGGGATGGGGGGAATGGGATACGCATGTGACTAATCTGGAACTATGCGTATCTGTAAACAACAAAACTCTGTAAAATCAAAAAAGGAAACAAAAAATCTTGTGATTGTGATAAAAAAGTGTTCGTTGTTGAGTCATGTCCAACTCCCTGTGGCCCAATGAACTGTAGGCCACCAAGACAGATTCTCTACCATCTGAGCCACAAGGGGAGCCCAAAGAACCCACCTGCACTACAGGAAACCTAGGTTCGATCCCTGGGTTGGGAAGATCCCCTGGGCAGGGCATGGCTACCCACCCGTGGACAGAGGAGCCTGGAGGGTTCCAGTCCATGGGGGTCACACCGAGTCAGACATGACTGAGTGACTCACGCTGTCACTTTTCTTACCCCAAGTCACTTCCCAAATGGAAAATGCACACGAATTCCAGCCCATTATCAGCACGACAGCCCTCTTGGCCCGCTTCACCTTCCGGCAGATGCACACAGAGGAGAGTGGTCACCAGTGGGCCTGCTTCTTTCCTTTCTGACCACATCCTTGCTCAGACACCTCATGGATTTTATAACAATGCCCAGCACCCACACATCTCCATGCTTGCTGTGGTCCTGCTAACAGCACACCCGGCTGGAACATAACGTCTTTAGGTCCTTCTCTAATCTCCTCAGCTGCCTGCTTTCCCCCTACACTGTCGGAGGAGCAGAATGTTGGCATGGATACTAAACTTAAGAGTTTTCGGAGCAGGACTTCCCTGGTGGTCCAGGGGTGAACACTCTGCACTTGCACGGCAGGGAGTGTGGGTTCAGTCCCTGTTGGGGATCGTGAATGGTATACACGACCTGAAAACTAGTTTTCAGAGCTGATGTAGACCAAAGCCTTTTTATAGGCAAGGATTCTCAGACTGGATGCTTTTGAGCATGAAAGTTCATGATCTAGTTTAAGTTGAAAAGAGATGGCACAGGACAGGGCAGATAGAGAGTCCCTCTGAACGTGTGCTGGTCTGGGTAAGGCAGGAGAGATGTGGGCTGGGGTGCTGGCCATAGGGATGAGGGCCGTTGCATTCTGGGTATGTTCTGAAAGTGGAGCTGATTGGATGAGGGGAGAGAGAGAAGAGAGGAGACAGTGGTCCCTAAACTTTTTGGCCTCAGGGACCAGTTTCATGGAGGATAATTTTTCCACGAAACTGGGGGTGGGTGGCGAGTGGTTTAGGGATGATTCAAGTGCACTGCATTTATTGAGCTCCTCTGAGAATGCAATGCTGTTGCTAATCGGACAGGAGGCGGAGCTCAGCTGGTGCTATGAGTGATGGGGAGCAGCTGTAAATGCAGAAACTTCACTGGATCACTGCCTCTCACCTCCCGCTGAGCGGCCTCGGTAATAACAGGCGGAGGGTGGGTACTGATCTATGGCCCGAGGACTGGTGACTCCTGAGAGGAGAGTTAAGAAGAGAGCCGTTGCTTTGGTCTGGTTAGTATTGGATGGGTTTGTCCCTCGCTGTTTGGGGCTGTGTTGGTAGAGGAGCAGGTGTGTCGAGCTCAGATAAAAGTTCTGTTTGCACAATTCTGTTCGAGGTGCTTATGAGATGAGTCGGCCACCCAGGATGAGACTGGGGCAGGATGAATGCGTTTAGGTGTCAGCTGGTCACTGGCAATAGGAGGTCATGGGTGACTTTGAGCATTCCATCTGATGGAAGGGAGTGATGAGTGAATGCAGGATTAAGAACCCAGAGGCATGTATGTAGACAAGTCTTTTCAAGACCTTTGCACCAAGAGCAGCGGGGGCAGAGCCCAACAGGGGGTCTACTGGATGTGTTTGGACAATTTTTGATAGCTTGGCTCCCGCCCCTGCCTGGCCTGTTGCCCGTTGCCTCCAGTGACCCATATGGCTCATGCCTACGGAAACTTGACCTAGGGCAGGTGTTAATGTGCATCCTTGGACTTACACGAGTGCCTCATTAAAGCTGACACGGCAGCGGTGTGATGATACCTTGTGTCACGATTCAAAACCCCTGACTAAAAATAACACTGCGAGCCCTTACCCAGCACTTTGCCAGCTAATTAGCCCATCCATGCCCCTTAATGGTTTGATTTATGTGTTTCCTCCCTCACCGAGGCAAGCTCCCAGGTGAGGAGGTGCTGAGATGCTGGTAACGTGGACAGGGCATGTGGAGTCCTGGGCTTGCCAAGCCAGGGCCAGTCCTCCGTCCCCTTCCTGCTCATGTCCTTGTCCCTATTCTGTTTCTGGCTGGGTGGTCCCTACTGGGGAGTGTGGTTGACACACTGGGAAGATGGTTGGACATTCTGGGTGCAGGGAGTTGGCAGGGGTGAGTGTTGTTGGGGCAGCTGAGAACTGGTTCAGGGGAGGCGAGGTGGATGTCTGGGTGTGGGCATGCTTGGTTCATCCAGCCCCTCCTCGGTCCACTCCCACCCCAGCCATCACTTTCCAGTGAGCCCAAACAGGGAGCTCGAGGATAGTTTTCCACATCCATAGATTTGGTCTCTCTTCCATCTTGTTCCAAAGCAAGGTGTCCTGAAGGAGGTCTTGGGTGAATTCTCCAGTGGTGGGCTAGGAATGACTGGGAGGGGTGCAGCTGTGACTGCCGGGTGCACTATGGTGGGGCATGGTGGTCAGCCCAGGTGCTCCAGGTCAACCTCCCTTTGAGTGGCCTGATCAATCCCCCGACCACCAAGCCCCTTTGGACACGGTCTACCTGGGTAGCTTGGCGCACAGGGCTGTGATTTAAGAGGAAAATGCTGCTGCTTCCACTTAGCCGAGAACCCACGGCTCTCACCAGACAGGTGGACAGCTAGTGGATGGCAGGAAAAGAGAACATTTGTAGAAGACAGTGGCCATGGTCCCACCCTCCTGGGGGAACTCTTTCCTGAATCAAAGGCAACTTGATTACCATTAGCTGCCCAGGGACATAATTAATGATAAATAATTATAGTCTTCCTTGCCTTGAAGATAAGTTTGAATTGCCTCCAGTGACCCATATGGCTCATGCCTACGGAAACTTGACCTAGGGCAGGTGTTAATGTGCATCCTTGGACTTACACGAGTGCCTCATTAAAGCTGACACGGCAGCGGTGTGATGATACCTTGTGTCACGATTCAAAACCCCTGACTAAAAATAACACTGCGAGCCCTTACCCAGCACTTTGCCAGCTAATTAGCCCATCCATGCCCCTTAATGGTTTGATTTATGTGTTTCCTCCCTCACCGAGGCAAGCTCCCAGGTGAGGAGGTGCTGAGATGCTGGTAACGTGGACAGGGCATGTGGAGTCCTGGGCTTGCCAAGCCAGGGCCAGTCCTCCGTCCCCTTCCTGCTCATGTCCTTGTCCCTATTCTGTTTCTGGCTGGGTGGTCCCTACTGGGGAGTGTGGTTGACACACTGGGAAGATGGTTGGACATTCTGGGTGCAGGGAGTTGGCAGGGGTGAGTGTTGTTGGGGCAGCTGAGAACTGGTTCAGGGGAGGCGAGGTGGATGTCTGGGTGTGGGCATGCTTGGTTCATCCAGCCCCTCCTCGGTCCACTCCCACCCCAGCCATCACTTTCCAGTGAGCCCAAACAGGGAGCTCGAGGATAGTTTTCCACATCCATAGATTTGGTCTCTCTTCCATCTTGTTCCAAAGCAAGGTGTCCTGAAGGAGGTCTTGGGTGAATTCTCCAGTGGTGGGCTAGGAATGACTGGGAGGGGTGCAGCTGTGACTGCCGAGTGCACTATGGTGGGGCATGGTGGTCAGCCCAGGTGCTCCAGGTCAACCTCCCTTTGAGTGGCCTGATCAATCCCCCGACCACCAAGCCCCTTTGGACACGGTCTACCTGGGTAGCTTGGCGCACAGGGCTGTGATTTAAGAGGAAAATGCTGCTGCTTCCACTTAGCCGAGAACCCACGGCTCTCACCAGACAGGTGGACAGCTAGTGGATGGCAGGAAAAGAGAACATTTGTAGAAGACAGTGGCCATGGTCCCACCCTCCTGGGGGAACTCTTTCCTGAATCAAAGGCAACTTGATTACCATTAGCTGCCCAGGGACATAATTAATGATAAATAATTATAGTCTTCCTTGCCTTGAAGATAAAGTTGAGAAATCCTTCTACTGCAAGGGAAGAGGGGACCTCTGCCCCTCCCTGTGTTGTTTAGGAATCTTGCTTTGCTGAATGCCAGCCATGTTTTGGAAGCTTCTTGGGAAAGGAAACCAACAAACCTCAGCTCTCTGAGCCGACCCTGATTTTTGGTGCCAGAGCTGCTCTCTCTGGCATTGCTGGAGGAAGGGGCCTGGCCCCTATTGCACATGTCTCGTCCTGCTACCAGGGCGCCCAGCTTGTAGATCCCTGCCCAGCTTGTAGGTCCAGTGTGTTTTTCTTTAACCCCCAGGCTCTGGCCCTGGGGCTGGGTGGGGCATCTCCTGGCATCACTCTTCCCTCCCTCACAGACCCCTTCCCCACAGTGACCCCCCGACCCTCAACCTCTTGGATCCACTTCCTGCAAGTGAACCCCAGGTGGGAGCGAAAGGAGACCCTGAGGAGACTCCTGGAGCACACGTGCTCACCTTCTGAGGGGGCAGATGAGCCTAGCAGATCAGGAGCATTGCTGTGCTTTTCTAAACTCTATGCTGTGGATCCTCACCGAGGGCAGATAAGGACATCCCAGAAATGGGGGCATCCAGTAGGATAGCTGACTCAGACTTCCAGCTGTCCCCTTCTCCTCTCCACCTGTCCTCTTCCTTTTACATGGATGTCTCCATGGACAGGGTATAAAGAGATTTACCTTTGCATCTCAGAGAGAGAAGGAGTGAAAATTGGGCTTTCACTATGATTTTGTGACTGTGTGTTCCAGTGTGTGGATAGAGAGCTTCAGACTCTCCCTTCAGCCCATGGGTGGGGACTGACCCTCGTGATCCCTGAGGGCCTTGCTGAGCAGCGACCTCCGTGGCTCTCTGGGAGACCCTCTGGGTCTCAGGCCACTCCAGTGTTGAAGGTCTCCATCTCCAGGAGAAGTCCAGGAGGAGAGGTGACAGCTTCTGGAAGGAGCACAGAGCTGCACTTGACAGGAGATGTCAGGCAGAGAAAATCTTTCAGCTCTGTGCATGGTGTCCCAAAGGGCTGTTTCCTGAAAGCATCCATGAGGACTACATTCCTATTTGATAAATAATTATAGTCTTCCTTGCCTTGAAGATAAAGTTGAGAAATCCTTCTACTGCAAGGGAAGAGGGGACCTCTGCCCCTCCCTGTGTTGTTTAGGAATCTTGCTTTGCTGAATGCCAGCCATGTTTTGGAAGCTTCTTGGGAAAGGAAACCAACAAACCTCAGCTCTCTGAGCCGACCCTGATTTTTGGTGCCAGAGCTGCTCTCTCTGGCATTGCTGGAGGAAGGGGCCTGGCCCCTATTGCACATGTCTCGTCCTGCTACCAGGGCGCCCAGCTTGTAGATCCCTGCCCAGCTTGTAGGTCCAGTGTGTTTTTCTTTAACCCCCAGGCTCTGGCCCTGGGGCTGGGTGGGGCATCTCCTGGCATCACTCTTCCCTCCCTCACAGACCCCTTCCCCACAGTGACCCCCAGACCCTCAACCTCTTGGATCCACTTCCTGCAAGTGAACCCCAGGTGGGAGCGAAAGGAGACCCTGAGGAGACTCCTGGAGCACACGTGCTCACCTTCTGAGGGGGCAGATGAGCCTAGCAGATCAGGAGCATTGCTGTGCTTTTCTAAACTCTATGCTGTGGATCCTCACCGAGGGCAGATAAGGACATCCCAGAAATGGGGGCATCCAGTAGGATAGCTGACTCAGACTTCCAGCTGTCCCCTTCTCCTCTCCACCTGTCCTCTTCCTTTTACATGGATGTCTCCATGGACAGGGTATAAAGAGATTTACCTTTGCATCTCAGAGAGAGAAGGAGTGAAAATTGGGCTTTCACTATGATTTTGTGACTGTGTGTTCCAGTGTGTGGATAGAGAGCTTCAGACTCTCCCTTCAGCCCATGGGTGGGGACTGACCCTCGTGATCCCTGAGGGCCTTGCTGAGCAGCGACCTCCGTGGCTCTCTGGGAGACCCTCTGGGTCTCAGGCCACTCCAGTGTTGAAGGTCTCCATCTCCAGGGAGAAGTCCAGGAGGGGAGAGGTGACAGCTTCTGGAAGGAGCACAGAGCTGCACTTGACAGGAGATGTCAGGCAGAGAAAATCTTTCACTTGGCTCTGTGCATGGTGTCCCAAAGGGCTGTTTCCTGAAATTGGCATCATCCATGTGACTGCGGCTTTGGAGAGGAGGTGGCCCCTGGTTGGGTGGATGCTGGGCCTGGCGACGGTCCAGTGAGTCAGGAAGCGGAGGCCAGGTCTCAGGGCCTTTCAAACCGCCAGACAGGGTCCTGCCACCCCTTCCCCAAGGCCACAGCTGGTTAATGACATTATTTCCAAGGGACAAGAGAGGCCACTCAAGTGACTCTTCCCAGGATAGTGAGGTCACTCCAGGGTGGCCCAGGTGGCTGAAGTCCCCAGATCAGAGACGCTGCTGGTGGTGCTAATGGAGGCTACTTGTTGATCACTGTGGAATCTCCTCCCACTAATAATCTCCACCAAAAAAAAGGGAAAAGACAATGTAGAGTGGAATATTGTTAAGATCCTATAGCTGGTTGATGATTTAACAGAGACAAACCGTTCAAATGGAAGATCCTTGGCCTTTGAAGGAAAGAAGGCTTTATTTTTAAATAATTTATTTATGTGACTGTTCCGGGTCTTCCTCATTGCACATAGGCTTTCTCTAGTTGTGGCAAGCAGGAGCTACTCGTTGCTTTGCTCCGGCTTGTCATTGCAGTGGCTTCTCTTGTTGGGGAGCACCAGCTCTAGAGCCTTCAGACTTCAGTAGTTGATGCACATGGGCTCAGTAGTTGCCACTCCTGGGCTCTGGTGCATAGGCTCAGGAGTTGGGGCATATGGGCTTAGCTAGTTCTCAGCATGTGGGCTTTTCCTGGATCAGGGATCATACCTGTGTCTCCTGCCATGGCAGGCAGATGCTTCACCCCTGAGCTACCAGGGAAACCCAGCAAATAGTTTTTTACTAAGTGGTGGAAACATTCCCAACTGCAAGCCATGTGACCACGTAGGCGGGTGTTTTTATGGTGTAGTACTTAACGCTTATTATGCTTCCTCCCTCTCAAGGTAATTTTCTTGCCCGTGAAAAACAGGCTGTGATTAAGATGTGAAGGTGATTCACTAGGTAGCTGATGAGGTTGCACCCCGCTTGCTCCCATCAGCCCTTCTCTGATTTTCACTCTGATCTTGAGGGTTACTGACCCTGAAATGGAGCCTGCCTTCTCCTCGGAGGCTTCCTGCTGAGCCTCGAGCATTTATGGCATTCATGGCATTCGTGTAGTGTGGTCAGTCTCTCTGGCTGCTGTATTCTCTGTTTGTTGGCAAAGCATTTCTCAGAGTAGGTCTGTGAACCCTGGCTCCATGAGACGTTCATCAACAGACCGGAAAGATACCATTATTGGGAAATGCTGGATTCACTATGTGACCAGGTTCCTTAACTATGTGCAAACGTTTATCTTCAAAGGAGAAAGGAAATACATGGCACTTTCTAAGCCTATTTGACGAAGGAAAACTTCCAGCGGAGAACACTGCCTGGGACTCCTCTTCTCAGGAGATCTTTATTATTGCTACTCTGCATGCTTTTCTGCATAGATTAAACAGGTGAAATGAATTTTAATACTGTATTACTTCAATTATATTACATAGTATATTCTAAGTATTATTAAATATATGTAGTACATAGAATTATATATAACATATGTAACTCATATAAAATATTATTTCAAGTGCAATCAATATAAAAGTAAAATATTTACATTAAAAAAACTTTTATTTTGTGTTAAAGTCTGGCCAATTAAAAAGTTGTGAGTTTTAGATGAACAGCAAAGGGACTCAGTCATACATATACATGTACCCATTCTCCCCCAAAGTCTCCTTCCATCCCAAACTTTGAGCAGAGTCCCCTGTGTTATTCCGTAGGTCCTGTTAGTTATCCATTTAAAATATAGCAGTGTGTACAGGCAAGTATAAGTCCATTCTCTCAGTCTGAGTCTCTTTTTGTTTTGTAAGTTCATCTCTATCATTTCTTTCTAGAGTCCACATATATGCTATTTCTCCTTCTTTGTCTGACTCACTGCACTCAGTATGACACTCTCTAGTCCATGTATGTTGCTGCAAATGGCATTGTTTCATTCTTTTTGATGACTAAGTCATAGTCCATTGTACCTATGTACTGCTTCTTCTTTGTTCACTCCTCTGTTGATGGACACTTAGGTGGCTTCCATGTCTTGACTATTGTAGACAGTGATGCTATGAACACCGAGGCACATGGATCCTTTCAGATCTTCTTTTTCTCCAGATATATGCCCAAGAATGGGATTGCAGGGTCATATGGTGATTCTATTTTTAGTTTTTTAAGGAACCTATATTATTCTCGATAGTGACTGTACCAATTTATATTCCTACCACCCTCTCCAGCATTTATTATTTGTGCGTTTTTTGATGATAGCCATTTTGACTGGTGTGAGAGTATATCTTACTGTAGCTTTGATTTGCATGTCTCTAATGATTAGTCATGTTGAACATCTTTCCATGTACCTCCTGGCCATCTGTATGTTTTCTTTTTTATATTATATAAGTTATATTATGTGGTATATTCTAGCAAGTATTACAAAATATATATTGTACATATGTAATTATATATTATATAACTCATAAAATATGATTATTTCAAATATGATCAATATAAAAATATAAACATGTACATCCTTTTCTTCTTACCAAGCCATTGAACTCTGGTCTGTATTGGACTCTTGTGGCACATTGTAGAGTTGCCACCTTCAAGGGCTCAAGAGTCCCAAGGGCTAGTGTCTGCCGTACTGGACTGGGCACCTCCCGCCCAGCCCTTGCCCAGTGCAGGCTCTCCACCCCATTCAACAACCTATCAAAGACCCAGCAGGGTCTTTAACTGACAAGACGCAGCAGAGCTGAGCAGCCCTGGTTGCCGTATTGATGGCAGAGTTAGTGATGAAGGATTTGCGCCGTTTCCGCATCTCTGGGGTCCGGTGACGGAAAACAGAGGTATAGATTTGGAGAATGGGAAGGTCACAGGAAGAAGCTCTCATTATAAAGCTGAGCAGAAGCTTTTATTGTTTTGTGCTTTTTAATTTTTTGCATTTATGCTTGATGTAAACAAGAAGGAGGGTTAAATAAGTGCACATACCCTTAAGGGTAGAAAGTATTGTCAGGAATGATTTAGAAATGAGGAAAAAGGATGGGACCCTAATGTAGAAGGAAGCAGTACACCTGCCCAGGGGTCTCAACCTGGACCCCCAAGGCCAGTGCCCTCTCCACCTAGGGGGTTGGCCTCTGTTGGCCCAGGTCTCTGGCAAATATGGCAGGTCTGTGGAGGAGGCTCCTGGGTCTGCTTCCTTTTTATTTATTTACTTTTTCAATTTCACACACACTATTCTGTGTATTCGTCACCCCCTCTTTTTAAAAATTAGTTTATTTTTGGCTGCACTGGGTCTTCGTTTGTGCACACAGACTTTCTCTAGTGGCAAGTGGGGACCTCTCTTTGTTGCAGTGTGTGGGCCTCAGTAGTTGTGGCTCTCAGGCCCTAGAGGACAGTCTCAGTAGCTGTGGCACACAGATTTAGTTGCTCTGTGGCATATCATACGGACCAGGGATTGAACCCATGTCCGCTGCAGTGGCAAATGGACCACTAGGGAAGTCCCAGGCCTGCCTCTGAGGGAACTGAGAGCATGTGCTGCAGAAGGAAATGGTTGAGTCTCCTCCCACTCTTCAGAAAGCATGATGTCAGAGGATCCTGCTTTTCCAGTTGTAAAGACTTTTGTATGTTGTTAGTTAAAACTTGGTGTCTGCTTCTGCTCTTTTGTGAGGGGGTTCTAACGATCCTTGTGGCCAGTCCCATAGAAGTAATTTCACTATGGCAGCCAGTGTAGCCAGTAAGCTTCCTCATCTGGAGCTGGATGGAGTCCCTGCCCATAGCCTCCTGGGCCAGTGCCTCATTCTCCCCGCCCCTAAGAGCCCCTACTTCAGAGGTCTGTTGGGAAGAGTCTATGTTTTGTTGTTTGTGTTCCCATCTCAGTATGGAACCCTCCATGTCCACACCTTTCTTTTGCTTTTGTGCTGTGGCGGGCAGGGCATGTACTCTCCCCTCATGTCTGTGCCTCAGCTGCTGGTCTCCACCCCTGGGCTCCTCTGTTGACACGGAGGCTCAGGATCCCACAGGACTTGTAGGTGCCCAGGCCTGCATGACTTGGCCAAGGTCTAGAGTTGAGGAGTAGGGAAGAAGGTTGGTAGCTGTTGTTCAGTCGCTCAGTGGTATCTGACTCTCTGTTACCCCATGGACTGCAGCACACCAGGCTTCTCTGTTCTTCACTGTCTCCCTGAGTTTGCTCAAACTCATGTCCATTGAGTCAGTGATATCATCTAATCATTTCATCCTCAGTCACCACTTCTCCTCCTCCTGTTGTCTGTATTGCCCAGCATTTAGGATCTTTTCCAAGGAGTTGGCTCTTCACATCAGGTGGCTAAAGTATTAGAGCTTCAGTTTCAGTATCAGTCCTTGCAATGAACAGTCAGGACTGATTTCCTTTAGGACTGACTGGCTTGATCTCTTTGCTGTCCAAGGGACTCTAGAGAGTCTTCTCCATCCCCACAGTTTGAAAGCATAAATTCTTCAGCACTTAGCTTTCTTTATAGTCCAACTCTCACATCTGTACATGACTTTGGGAAAAACCATAGCTTTGACTATACAGACCTTTGTTGGCAAAGTGATGTTTCTGCTTTTTAATATGCTTCCTTGGTTTGCTGGAGGCGGGGGTGTTGAGATGGATCTGTCACATAGAATCTGAGGGTGGAGGTGGCTTAGACCCTGCTGACCTGGTTCTCTAGCAGGAATGGGGTTCTGGACACGTAACTAGTAGAGATCAGTAAAGGTAGCGCAGTGATGGGTAAAGCTGCTGTGGTCAGCAGGACATTGAGTCTCTGGCATCTACTGAAACTGAGTTCTCTAAAGGCCGTCCCATAGAAGTAATTTCACTATGGCAGCCAGTGTAGCCAGTAAGCTTCCTCATCTGGAGCTGGATGGAGTCCCTGCCCATAGCCTCCTGGGCCAGTGCCTCATTCTCCCCGCCCCTAAGAGCCCCTACTTCAGAGGTCTGTTGGGAAGAGTCTATGTTTTGTTGTTTGTGTTCCCATCTCAGTATGGAACCCTCCATGTCCACACCTTTCTTTTGCTTTTGTGCTGTGGCGGGCAGGGCATGTACTCTCCCCTCATGTCTGTGCCTCAGCTGCTGGTCTCCACCCCTGGGCTCCTCTGTTGACACGGAGGCTCAGGATCCCACAGGACTTGTAGGTGCCCAGGCCTGCATGACTTGGCCAAGGTCTAGAGTTGAGGAGTAGGGAAGAAGGTTGGTAGCTGTTGTTCAGTCGCTCAGTGGTATCTGACTCTCTGTTACCCCATGGACTGCAGCACACCAGGCTTCTCTGTTCTTCACTGTCTCCCTGAGTTTGCTCAAACTCATGTCCATTGAGTCAGTGATATCATCTAATCATTTCATCCTCAGTCACCACTTCTCCTCCTCCTGTTGTCTGTATTGCCCAGCATTTAGGATCTTTTCCAAGGAGTTGGCTCTTCACATCAGGTGGCTAAAGTATTAGAGCTTCAGTTTCAGTATCAGTCCTTGCAATGAACAGTCAGGACTGATTTCCTTTAGGACTGACTGGCTTGATCTCTTTGCTGTCCAAGGGACTCTAGAGAGTCTTCTCCATCCCCACAGTTTGAAAGCATAAATTCTTCAGCACTTAGCTTTCTTTATAGTCCAACTCTCACATCTGTACATGACTTTGGGAAAAACCATAGCTTTGACTATACAGACCTTTGTTGGCAAAGTGATGTTTCTGCTTTTTAATATGCTTCCTTGGTTTGCTGGAGGCGGGGGTGTTGAGATGGATCTGTCACATAGAATCTGAGGGTGGAGGTGGCTTAGACCCTGCTGACCTGGTTCTCTAGCAGGAATGGGGTTCTGGACACGTAACTAGTAGAGATCAGTAAAGGTAGCGCAGTGATGGGTAAAGCTGCTGTGGTCAGCAGGAGGCATTGAGTCTCTGGCATCTACTGATGATAACCAGATGGATGAGAGTTTTCTCAGGGATGAATGAGATGGACAGACAGCTGGGGTGCTGCTTGATTTCTGTGATAAAAAGTTGTGTGTTCATGCTTTGGGGCAACTAAGCCCATGCATCGCAACTACTGAATGCACACACTCTGGAGGCCCTGGGTCACAAGAGAGAAGCCTGTGTGCCACAAATGAAAAGATCTTGGAGGCCACAACTAAGACCTGATGTAGCCAAATAAATACATGAATAAATATAGAAAAAGAAGTTGTGCATTGACATGTGTCCCCCAGAAAGCTTCATGGAAGTCCCAACTATGTGGTCATCTTTGAATGTGACCTGGGAAATAGGGTCTTTGCACATATAAAAATGCATGCGTGCTCAGTCATGTCCTACTCTTTGTGACTCTGTCGACTGTGGCCCACCAGGCCCCTCTGTCCATGGAACTTTCCAGGCAAAAGTATTGGGGGGGGTTGCCATTTCCTACTCCAAAGAATCTCTCTGACCCAGGAATTGAACCCTCATCATGTTAATCAAGTTAACAGGAGTTAGTATCAGACCCGAAGGACCCTACGTTCAGTAACTGGTGTTCTTACAAGAAGAGGACCTTGGGGCACAGGGGAGACATGATCACGGAGAAGAAGCCCATCTCAGGACCGAGGCAGTGATTGACGAAGGCTGTCACGGTGACTGTTTCTTGGACTCTCTTGATCTCTTTGCAGTCCAAGGGACTCTCAAGAGTCTTCTCCAACACCACAGTTCAAAAACATTAATTCTTCAGCACTTAGCTTTCTTTATAGTCCAACTCTCACATCTGTACATGACTTTGGGAAAAACCATAGCTTTGACTATACAGACCTTTGTTGGCAAAGTGATGTTTCTGCTTTTTAATATGCTTCCTTGGTTTGCTGGAGGCGGGAGTGTTGAGATGGATCTGTCACATAGAATCTGAGGGTGGAGGTGGCTTAGACCCTGCTGACCTGGTTCTCTAGCAGGAATGGGGTTCTGGACACGTAACTAGTAGAGATCAGTAAAGGTAGCGCAGTGATGGGTAAAGCTGCTGTGGTCAGCAGGAGGCATTGAGTCTCTGGCATCTACTGATGATAACCAGATGGATGAGAGTTTTCTCAGGGATGAATGAGATGGACAGACAGCTGGGGTGCTGCTTGATTTCTGTGATAAAAAGTTGTGTGTTCATGCTTTGGGGCAACTAAGCCCATGCATCGCAACTACTGAATGCACACACTCTGGAGGCCCTGGGTCACAAGAGAGAAGCCTGTGTGCCACAAATGAAAAGATCTTGGAGGCCACAACTAAGACCTGATGTAGCCAAATAAATACATGAATAAATATAGAAAAAGAAGTTGTGCATTGACATGTGTCCCCCAGAAAGCTTCATGGAAGTCCCAACTATGTGGTCATCTTTGAATGTGACCTGGGAAATAGGGTCTTTGCACATATAAAAATGCATGCGTGCTCAGTCATGTCCTACTCTTTGTGACTCTGTCGACTGTGACCCACCAGGCCCCTCTGTCCATGGAACTTTCCAGGCAAAAATATTGGAGGGGGTTGCCATTTCCTACTCCAAAGAATCTCTCTGACCCAGGAATTGAACCCTCATCATGTTAATCAAGTTAACAGGAGTTAGTATCAGACCCGAAGGACCCTACGTTCAGTAACTGGTGTTCTTACAAGAAGAGGACCTTGGGGCACAGGGGAGACATGATCACGGAGAAGAAGCCCATCTCAGGACCGAGGCGGAGGCTGGAGTGGTGTGGCCACCAGTCAAGGACTGCCAACAATCACCGGAAGCTAGGACGAGGCTCCCCTAGAGCTTGCAGAGGGAGTGTGGCCCTGCTGACATCTTAACTTTGAGCTTCAAGCCTCCATAGCTTTGACATTGTTTTTGTTGTTTTGAGTCACCTGGATTTTGGTGACTGTCCTGGCAACCCTTGGATCTGAGGTGAAAGTCAAGAACTGGTGAGCAGGAGGCTGTTGTCTGCAGCCACAGTGGGAAAGCGCGCCCCTGTGCAGTTTCCAGACCTAGGTGAGATCATGGTGGGTCCATCTGTGGGGCTGCAGCCCTGCCTCTTGTTGTGGCCCTACCCATGATGCATACCTGGGCATGGGAGCTTGCAGATCCCTGGCCCACTCCTCAGACATGGAGTAAAAGTCCTGGCAGCAGAAAGGGCCACGTGGAAACCGCCAGGACACAGCTGACATGCTCCTGCAGCGTGGACCAGGCTGTAGTCTTGGGGTGAGGTCCCTGCCAGCCTGGCCGAGGAGCCTGCTGTGGTGGCTGTTTCAGGTCCCTTGGGCTACAGGTGGGTAAGACCCACAGTACTCACCTTTCTCCTGTATCCCTGGTCTCTTTCTCCTTCTTCCTTGTTGTGGCCAAAAGCGCTATGCCACGAGCCACTCAACACCACATGTGTGCAACGAGATGTGCAGAGAAGTAGGTGCCCAGGGTGAATCACACTTGTGGGAGGCAGGGCCACTAGAGACACTGTCGTATCCTCCCCAACCTGGACAGGCTTTGTTTGGGGAAAGACTCAAACAATGCGGGATGCACTTGGGAAAGACCTTGGCGAAGCATGCGTGCTCAGTCATGTCCTACTCTTTGTGACTCTGTCGACTGTGACCCACCAGGCCCCTCTGTCCATGGAACTTTCCAGGCAAATATTGGAGGTTGCCATTTCCTACTCAAAGAATCTCTCTGACCCAGGAATTGAACCCTCATCATGTTAATCAAGTTAACAGGAGTTAGTATCAGACCCGAAGGACCCTACGTTCAGTAACTGGTGTTCTTACAAGAAGAGGACCTTGGGGCACAGGGGAGACATGATCACGGAGAAGAAGCCCATCTCAGGACCGAGGCGGAGGCTGGAGTGGTGTGGCCACCAGTCAAGGACTGCCAACAATCACCGGAAGCTAGGGACGAGGCTCCCCTAGAGCTTGCAGAGGGAGTGTGGCCCTGCTGACATCTTAACTTTGAGCTTCAAGCCTCCATAGCTTTGACATTGTTTTTGTTGTTTTGAGTCACCTGGATTTTGGTGACTGTCCTGGCAACCCTTGGATCTGAGGTGAAAGTCAAGAACTGGTGAGCAGGAGGCTGTTGTCTGCAGCCACAGTGGGAAAGCGCGCCCCTGTGCAGTTTCCAGACCTAGGTGAGATCATGGTGGGTCCATCTGTGGGGCTGCAGCCCTGCCTCTTGTTGTGGCCCTACCCATGATGCATACCTGGGCATGGGAGCTTGCAGATCCCTGGCCCACTCCTCAGACATGGAGTAAAAGTCCTGGCAGCAGAAAGGGCCACGTGGAAACCGCCAGGACACAGCTGACATGCTCCTGCAGCGTGGACCAGGCTGTAGTCTTGGGGTGAGGTCCCTGCCAGCCTGGCCGAGGAGCCTGCTGTGGTGGCTGTTTCAGGTCCCTTGGGCTACAGGTGGGTAAGACCCACAGTACTCACCTTTCTCCTGTATCCCTGGTCTCTTTCTCCTTCTTCCTTGTTGTGGCCAAAAGCGCTATGCCACGAGCCACTCAACACCACATGTGTGCAACGAGATGTGCAGAGAAGTAGGTGCCCAGGGTGAATCACACTTGTGGGAGGCAGGGCCACTAGAGACACTGTCGTATCCTCCCCAACCTGGACAGGCTTTGTTTGGGGAAAGACTCAAACAATGCGGGATGCACTTGGGAAAGACCTTGGCCGAAGCAGCCTGGGGTCAGCTCCCTTCCACACCACATCCTCGCTCTGACTCTGTGCAGGTTGCCGGACCTCTCTGAGTCTCATGACTAATTTCTGACAGTGCCACCTCTTGATAGATGGTAGGGGAAGTATCTCTGAGGCATCTATAGAATCTGCACAGAATAAACACAAAAACAATTCTATTTTTTTTTCCCCCCAAAGCGATTCTTTTACCTCCTTTTTCATCAGAGAATTCCCACTCTACCAAACAGGAAATTCTGAGTCCCTTTATCACTTCCCTGCAGTGCCACAGAGGAATGTTACCTTGAAATACATTTGTCCGGAGCATTGGGAATTAGGATTCATTAGCAAAGTTTCAGTCTTTGATGCATCCCTCTGGCCACCTGTGACCCGTGAGTGAGTCATCATCAGTCTGTTCGCTGTCCTGATGCTCTGCTGAGTTCCTGGGTCTGCGTCAGCCCTGCTTGGTATCAGGTGAGGTGGAGCGGGGTCAGTGACTCAGTGAGTCAGAGATACCAATCTGGGTGAAGAAGTTTCTGGTAGCTGACTGCATGATCTCAGTGGGCTGTCTCTTCAGAAAAAAACCTTCTGCTTTGCATCTCCAGGTGGTGTCTCTAAATGCCTGAATGATGGTAGAAGGGACTCCTTGGAGGACCTTGCTACAGCTTCTATGTAGGAGAGGTCCTACCCTTTGGTAAAACCAAAGCTATGGAAGGTATGTTTGCAATAGGAGAACCATTCTGACTCCATAGTGAATCTGTTTACTTTTACTTTAACCTCTGTATTCTACGTTGTCTATATCCAGAAATATATAGGATAGCTGGTTCTCAAGGTTCTGACCTTTAAGGGTATACGTTTCTTGGGGTGAGGTCCCTGCCAGCCTGGCCGAGGAGCCTGCTGTGGTGGCTGTTTCAGGTCCCTTGGGCTACAGGGGGGTAGGCTCAAAAGCGCTATGCCACGAGCCACTCAACACCACATGTGTGCAACGAGATGTGCAGAGAAGTAGGTGCCCAGGGTGAATCACACTTGTGGGAGGCAGAGCCACTAGAGACACTGTCGTATCCTCCCCAACCTGGACAGGCTTTGTTTGGGGAAAGACTCAAACAATGCGGGATGCACTTGGGAAAGACCTTGGCCGAAGCAGCCTGGGGTCAGCTCCCTTCCACACCACATCCTCGCTCTGACTCTGTGCAGGTTGCCGGACCTCTCTGAGTCTCATGACTAATTTCTGACAGTGCCACCTCTTGATAGATGGTAGGGGAAGTATCTCTGAGGCATCTATAGAATCTGCACAGAATAAACACAAAAACAATTCTATTTTTTTTTCCCCCCAAAGCGATTCTTTTACCTCCTTTTTCATCAGAGAATTCCCACTCTACCAAACAGGAAATTCTGAGTCCCTTTATCACTTCCCCTGCAGTGCCACAGAGGAATGTTACCTTGAAATACATTTGTCCGGAGCATTGGGAATTAGGATTCATTAGCAAAGTTTCAGTCTTTGATGCATCCCTCTGGCCACCTGTGACCCGTGAGTGAGTCATCATCAGTCTGTTCGCTGTCCTGATGCTCTGCTGAGTTCCTGGGTCTGCGTCAGCCCTGCTTGGTATCAGGTGAGGTGGAGCGGGGTCAGTGACTCAGTGAGTCAGAGATACCAATCTGGGTGAAGAAGTTTCTGGTAGCTGACTGCATGATCTCAGTGGGCTGTCTCTTCAGAAAAAAACCTTCTGCTTTGCATCTCCAGGTGGTGTCTCTAAATGCCTGAATGATGGTAGAAGGGACTCCTTGGAGGACCTTGCTACAGCTTCTATGTAGGAGAGGTCCTACCCTTTGGTAAAACCAAAGCTATGGAAGGTATGTTTGCAATAGGAGAACCATTCTGACTCCATAGTGAATCTGTTTACTTTTACTTTAACCTCTGTATTCTACGTTGTCTATATCCAGAAATATATAGGATAGCTGGTTCTCAAGGTTCTGACCTTTAAGGGTATAACATGGTCCCATTCATATACACATACACAAGTGTAAACCAGAGAATAACATGTCTTGTTGGAGATTTACAGAAACAGTGTAACCTGACCTACATGGACAGCTGCAAGGACAAAAGGTTTGACGCCGAGGAGTTTGTAACAATTAACCATGCTCCTCCCTCACCTTGCCTTTAAAAACACTTTGTGGATTCCACTCCTGGATATATCCAGAGTAAACTCTAATTCAAACAGCCGGAGAAAACTCTAATTCAGAAAGGATGGATGCCCCCTAATGTTTAAAGCACCACTATTTACAATAATCAAGACCTGGAAGCAACCAAAATGTTCACCTGCAGATGAATGGGTAAAGAAAACATGGTTTTTTTAAAAAAAGAATAAGATATGGTATACGTATATATGAATACTACTCTACCATAAAAAAGAGTGAAGTAATGCCATTTGCAACAATATGGATAGACCTAGAGGTTATCGTTCTAAATGAGGTAAGTCAGGCAAAGACAAATATATGATACCACTTGCATGTGCAATTTAACATATAATACAAATAAACTTATTACAAAACAGATACAGATGCAAAGACGTAGGAAACAAACTTATGGTTGCCAAAGAGGAAGGCAAAGTGAAATTAAAGTACTAGTGCTCAGTTGTGTCTGACTCTTTGTGACCCCATGGTCTGTAGCTGCCCCACAAAAGGGGTAAGTCAGGTGGGGGATGTATCAGGAGTTTGGAATTTGCAGATACAAACTACTGTGTGTAAAATAAACAACAAGATGCTACTGTGTGGCAAGTGGAACTATATTCAATATCTTATAACAAATTATAATAGAAAATAATTAAAATGAAAAATACTTTGCTGAAAGCCTTTGGGTAGTTTGGGGTTTAGGGGAGCATGAGTCACCCATGCTCCACGCCTGGCCCTGCAATACACCCTTCTCTGTTCCAAACACCAACATTTCCATTTGTTTGGCCTCAGTGTACATTGGGTTCATGAACTTACAAGTTCACTGTATAAAGCCTCTTGAAAAACATGGTGCCAAAAACACTAAAGGAAATCATTTTCTTTTGCGTCTCTACTCATGTCATTTTCTATGGGTGGCAAAAATTAAGAGGCAAAAACTTAACCCATAAACCTAAAAAAAAATCCTCAAAGCACTAGCATGTGGTGCAACCCTTCGTGTCCCAACCATGGGCCTGAACTGCTGAAACAGTAGCAGGGGAGCAGAAATCCTTCCACAGTCAAAGGCTCTGTTAATATTTTGCTACATTATTTATAGCTTGAAAAGGCAGGCGCCTTCACGGGGAGCTACCCTTTGAACATATAGGGCAGTTTTCATGTAAAAATCAACTCTGACTTTATATCTCTTTTAATTTAGATTCTCATTTATTAAGGAAGTAATAAAATACTCCAAAAAAATCAAGGTTGACATCTGATTAAAATGTCCCACCAATTTCTTTACCCATTAGTCTGTGTAAGATGTGAGTCTATATTTTTTAGGCATCCATTAAAGAATTTCATTGGCCAATTCTCATTACCTTTTCCCTTTTAACACCCTCCAGGTACCAATCTTGGGACGGGTTTGTGCTCTGGTAGCAGAATCATTTCTAGTGCCAGCACTCAGCGAGATGATGAGGAAGTCGATGAGGCAGAAGGTCTGTATAAAAACATAGTTCAGTCATGCGGCTAGGTTGAAAAAACCTGCCTGTGGTTTGCCAGCCTCTCACGTGTCCCCTCGCAGTAACCTCTGTTTTTTCCAGTGTCATAGCATCAAGATAGAAGAGAAGAAAACATATGTAAGCCATGCTGCAGCTGACACCAAATATAGCATGTGTTTAAATACATAGCATGTGTTTATATACATAGCAAATATAGCATGTGTTTAAATTTTCCCCAGGGTTAGTGAAGAATTTGCCTCAATCTCTCCGTACGTCCAGTTTCATCTCTTTGCACCAAAGTCGCTCCCCTTCAGCACTATTGACAATTTGGGCTGACTCCTTCCGTCCTGTAGTGGGGCCTGACCCTGCAAGAGGTTTAGCGGCATCCTTGGTCTTTATCCATCCACTAGAGGCACACAATGGTAAGTGCTCCCTAGACCCAGTTGAGATCATGGAAAATATCTCCAGGTGGTGCCACATGTGTCAAATGTTCCTGGTGAGGCCAGGGGGGTTCAGAGCCCCTGTTTTGTCTGTAAGGCTTGCAGTGCTCTTGAAGGACACCCTCCCTTACTTTTCCCTGAGAGTGAACCGGTTTCAAGGTCAATTAGGCCAAGCCAATAGTTCTCTTTCTGCATGATTTGCATGGAAGAAGTGAGGGGAGGAAGAGCCAAGGACAGAAGGAGAGTGTGCATAATGCTCCTTTCTCCCCTTTGGAAGGGGTAACATGGGATTGGTGGAACTCTCCTCAGAGAAGTTGGTCTCAAGCTTCCTGAACTAAAAGATCCGAGTGAAGCTGTGGGTGGAGAGGGGGTTAGGGGGGATGCAGTGAAAGGTGACTGAGTTTTATCTCATGTCTGTAGCACCTTACCCTCCACAGAGCCTGGCACATGATGAGTACTCAGGGACTGGTCACCCACAGAGACTGAGTGTAAATTCCATCTCTAGCTCTTCTCATCCAACGGCAGTCATGGACCAACTCCAGACCACTCTCAGTGTGGCCATCCTTATGCGCAAGTAGAGGGACTTAAAAACTCCAGTCTTGAGCAAAAACCACCCAGCAAATATCATGTCTTCTATAACTTGATGGGTATCTTCCATTTTTACCGCCTTCTTTCCCACTTACTGACATTTTTGCAATCTTTTTTTAGTATTAATGACTAACAGGCTAATAGACTTCTTCCGAAGTTGTCTTTTGTAATGTTGATAGTTGGCTGATTGGCTAAGATTGTAATGGAGAAGAAGAAAGCTGACTTCATATTGAATTTGTCTCTTTTACTTTAAAGTGGAAGCAGTGACACACGTTATTTTCTTGGTCTCCAAAATCACTGTGGACAGTGATTGTAGCCATGAAATTAAAAGACACTTGCTCCTTGGACTGAAAGCTATGACAAACCTAGACAGTATATTAAAAAGCAGAAATATCACTGTGCCTACAAAGGTCCATATAGTCAAAACTATGGTGTTTCCAGTCGTCAAGGATAGATGTGAGAGTTGGACCATAGGAAGGCTGATTGCTGAAGAATTGCTTCTTTTGAACTGTGGTGCTAGAGAAGACTCTTGAGAGTCCCTTGGACTGAAAGGTGATCAAACCAGTCAATCCTAAAGGAAATCAACCCTGAATATTCAATGGAAGGACTCATACTGAAGCTGAAGTTCTGATTCTTTGGCTACCTGATGTGACTCACTGGAAAGTACCTTGATGTTGGGAAAGATGGAAGGCAAAAGAAGACGGAGGTGACAGAGGATGAGATGGTTAGGGATTTTTGGTTGCATGGAAGAAGTGAGGGGAGGAAGAGCCAAGGACAGAAGGAGAGTGTGCATAATGCTCCTTTCTCCCCTTTGGAAGGGGTAACATGGGATTGGTGGAACTCTCCTCAGAGAAGTTGGTCTCAAGCTTCCTGAACTAAAAGATCCGAGTGAAGCTGTGGGTGGAGAGGGGGTTAGGGGGGATGCAGTGAAAGGTGACTGAGTTTTATCTCATGTCTGTAGCACCTTACCCTCCACAGAGCCTGGCACATGATGAGTACTCAGGGACTGGTCACCCACAGAGACTGAGTGTAAATTCCATCTCTAGCTCTTCTCATCCAACGGCAGTCATGGACCAACTCCAGACCACTCTCAGTGTGGCCATCCTTATGCGCAAGTAGAGGGACTTAAAAACTCCAGTCTTGAGCAAAAACCACCCAGCAAATATCATGTCTTCTATAACTTGATGGGTATCTTCCATTTTTACCGCCTTCTTTCCCACTTACTGACATTTTTGCAATCTTTTTTTAGTATTAATGACTAACAGGCTAATAGACTTCTTCCGAAGTTGTCTTTTGTAATGTTGATAGTTGGCTGATTGGCTAAGATTGTAATGGAGAAGAAGAAAGCTGACTTCATATTGAATTTGTCTCTTTTACTTTAAAGTGGAAGCAGTGACACACGTTATTTTCTTGGTCTCCAAAATCACTGTGGACAGTGATTGTAGCCATGAAATTAAAAGACACTTGCTCCTTGGACTGAAAGTTATGACAAACCTAGACAGTATATTAAAAGCAGAAATATCACTGTGCCTACAAAGGTCCATATAGTCAAAACTATGGTGTTTCCAGTCGTCAAGGATAGATGAGAGAGTTGGACCATAGGAAGGCTGATTGCTGAAGAATTGCTTCTTTTGAACTGTGGTGCTAGAGAAGACTCTTGAGAGTCCCTTGGACTGAAAGGTGATCAAACCAGTCAATCCTAAAGGAAATCAACCCTGAATATTCAATGGAAGGACTCATACTGAAGCTGAAGTTCTGATTCTTTGGCTACCTGATGTGACTCACTGGAAAGTACCTTGATGTTGGGAAAGATGGAAGGCAAAAGAAGACGGAGGTGACAGAGGATGAGATGGTTAGATAGCATCATGAACTCACTGGACATGAATCTGAGCAAACTCTGAGAGACAGTGGAGAACAGAGGAACTTGCTATGCAGCAGGCCATGGGGCTACAAAGAATTAGACGTGACTTAGTAACTGAACAACAACAGATTTTACTTTAATCTTTGTTTTCTATTGCTTTTATCACCAGTTAAGAATGTTGCTGTAGCCTGAAACATACAGGACGGTCCACTCTCAAGGCTCTGTTTAAGGGAATAACACTTTTTCATCATATAGAGATAAAAAGCTGCAGAATAGAGGATAACGTTTGTCTTATTAGAGGTTTACAGGAACACTTTGTGAACAGACCTACATGGACAACTGTAAGAACAAAGTGTTCTGGTACCAAGAGGTTTACAGTAACCAACTACATCCTTCTCCTTTTAATATAAATGAAATCAGAATTTTAACTCAGATGAGATGGTTCTTTGGGACAGTAGTCCACCATCTTCTTGGTCTGTTGGTTGTTCAGACAAAGTGTCTATTCCTTGCACCAACGTCTCATTTCTTGACTTATTGACCTGTTGTTCGGCAAGCAGTGAACACTTGGACTCAGTTACAGAAAGAATTATTTTCTCTCCAGGATATTTCTGGGTATGAACTGGGCACTTTCCCTTACCGCAGCTCTGAATATTGGTCAGAGATGCAAATTTAGGTGAGTAGATTGTAGTGACCACTCCCATAGTGAGGTGATGCATTGGGCATTTAAAACATTTCAGAGTGCATTTTTTAAAAAATGTATGTGGCAATATCCCAGTTCAAAGCGAACTGCAAATGAAATTCCCGGAGCATGAGATGTCCATGTGTACTAGGTGGTGGTTCACTAGAATGTATCTATAGCCAGGGCTCAGAATGCACCTTCCTGTTTTGGGTCAGGTGTGAGTATGCTGAGGCTGATCCTGAGGCTGAGAGTCTTGAATTTACATCTTCAGTGATGACCTCTCTCTGGACTTCCATACTTCCAATTTGACTTTCCCACTTGGATGTTCAACAGACTTTTCCAACCGACTATGCTTAAAACTCACTTCCTGATGCAGTCCCCTGACTAGCCTGCTGGCACTGCCTGTCTTAGGTGATGGCAATTTCAGACTTCCAGTAACTCTTGCCAGAAAATTTGGCAAGTTGCTCTTGCCAGAAAATTTCATTCCGTTTTCAAAGAAATTTGAAAATTTCATTCCTCTCTTTCTGTCTCTCTCCACATCAAAACCACAAACAAATCTTGTTGTCACTGCATTGACTTTGAACTTATCCAGAGCCTGACCACCTTCCAGCGCCCCTTTGCTTCAGCCCTGTTTTACATTATTTTAAAATTTCTCCTATCATTGAACTGGCCTTCCAGTTCCCACCTCTTTGCCCTGTCTTCTCTCTGACCCCAATCTTTGCTCAATGCAGTCAACAGAATGATCCTTTTAAAGTGAAATAGAATTAGGTCACTCCTCTGCTCAAAATAATCTCACAGAGATGCTTTCCCTTCTCATTAGAAGCCAAAACTTTCATGATGGTCCCTGAGGCCATTGTGCTTCCCGACCCCCAGTACTCCCTGGCCTCATCAGCCACCCCATCCCCATACTCATGGCCATGTGGGGTGCCTTACTAGTCCTTGGTCATACCAGGCCCTCTCATCCCTGGGCTCTGTGCTTGTTTCTCTGCCTGAGATGCTCTTGCCCAAAATGCCCCATGCGAGGACTTCCCTCTGCCAGTCTTTGTTCAAATAGCATCTTGTCACCTTGGTCCACCATTCTATTGAGACCTGAACCTTCCCCCCTTCATCCCAGGGCCTCTAGTCCCTTACCTGTCTCACTTTCCCCCTTTTCTGTAGCACTGTCTTCTTACCTTCTGGAACCTCAGTCTGCGGTCTGCTGCTCCAGTTAGAATGCGTGCTGGTCTGTGATCTTCGTTGCTTTTGCTCCCTGGTGCCCCACAATTTCCAGCACAGACGCTGGTATCCAACAGGCTCTCAAACAGTATCTGTTATGTGAATGTACATGACAGAATTAATCTCTCATTTCTTCTTCAATTCCCATCTTACCTTCTTTATAGTCCTGGAAGCACCCCTTAGGTCTGTTCTTTTTCAATATCCCCATGCTACTGTTTAGCCTTAAAACTCACTTCCTGATGCAGTCCTGACTAGCCTGCTGGCACTGCCTGTCTTAGGTGATGGCAATTTCAGACTTCCAGTAACTCTTGCCAGAAAATTTGGCAAGTTGCTCTTGCCAGAAAATTTCATTCCGTTTTCAAAGAAATTTGAAAATTTCATTCCTCTCTTTCTGTCTCTCTCCACATCAAAACCACAAACAAATCTTGTTGTCACTGCATTGACTTTGAACTTATCCAGAGCCTGACCACCTTCCAGCGCCCCTTTGCTTCAGCCCTGTTTTACATTATTTTAAAATTTCTCCTATCATTGAACTGGCCTTCCAGTTCCCACCTCTTTGCCCTGTCTTCTCTCTGACCCCAATCTTTGCTCAATGCAGTCAACAGAATGATCCTTTTAAAGTGAAATAGAATTAGGTCACTCCTCTGCTCAAAATAATCTCACAGAGATGCTTTCCCTTCTCATTAGAAGCCAAAACTTTCATGATGGTCCCTGAGGCCATTGTGCTTCCCGACCCCCAGTACTCCCTGGCCTCATCAGCCACCCCATCCCCATACTCATGGCCATGTGGGGTGCCTTACTAGTCCTTGGTCATACCAGGCCCTCTCATCCCTGGGCTCTGTGCTTGTTTCTCTGCCTGAGATGCTCTTGCCCAAAATGCCCCATGCGAGGACTTCCCTCTGCCAGTCTTTGTTCAAATAGCATCTTGTCACCTTGGTCCACCATTCTATTGAGACCTGAACCTTCCCCCCTTCATCCCAGGGCCTCTAGTCCCTTACCTGTCTCACTTTCCCCCTTTTCTGTAGCACTGTCTTCTTACCTTCTGGAACCTCAGTCTGCGGTCTGCTGCTCCAGTTAGAATGCGTGCTGGTCTGTGATCTTCGTTGCTTTTGCTCCCTGGTGCCCCACAATTTCCAGCACAGACGCTGGTATCCAACAGGCTCTCAAACAGTATCTGTTATGTGAATGTACATGACAGAATTAATCTCTCATTTCTTCTTCAATTCCCATCTTACCTTCTTTATAGTCCTGGAAGCATTTTCCCGTCTTCTCAATTAGGTTACTGTTTGCTTTTTTTTTCCCCTGGAAAATCCCATGGACAGAGAAGCCCAGTGGACTATAGTCCATGGGGTCGTAAACAGTCAGACCTGACTGAGTGACTAATGCTTTTGCAATATACAATATACTGTTCTGGGTTTTTCAGGTGGCAGAGTGGTAAATAATCTGCCTGCCAATTTAGGAGACGCAAGATATGCGGGTTGGATCTCTGGGTTGGGAAGATCCGCTGGAGTAGGAAATGGCAATTCACTTCAGAATTCTTGCCTGGAAAAAGGTTGGTAGCCATTTCCTTCTCCAGGGGATCTTTCCCACCCAGGGACTGAACCTGAGTCTCCTGCATTGCTGGCATATTCTTCACTGAATGAGCCTCCAGGTAAGCCCTACTGATAGTAGAGCTAAAAAAAAAATGTTCTCCTTGTGGCCACTCTTTTACTGGGTTTAACTTTGACTGACTTGATTGTCCCTTTGGAACTGGCTACTCTCTTAATATGCTCAGTGATGGTTCTCTCTCTGTTGACACTTGCTGGGGATTAGTGACTGAGATGGGACCATCAGAAGCTCTTTGTGTCACTGCTCTCATCTTTTAGTCATGGTCACGAGGAAGGGAAACTTCTCGATGGGTTTTAGTTTACATTGACTGCTTAAACAAATGATTGTTTTTCCTAAGGAAGAGGCAGAGCTGTAGGAGAGCACACTGGCCGTGTTGTGGGGGGCCCATCCTCCCAACCAACCAAGGCTTGCCTCCTCCTGCAGTGTCCTGTGGAGTCCCCTCCATCACGTCACTGCTCTCCTCTGAGAACGAGGGTCATCCCTGCCTCTTGCAGCTTCAGGCAGTGGGTTTCAGGCTGTTTCCAGGCTCACAGGTTAACTATGGGGCTGAAACGACATGTCCTCAGTTCACCACCTTTCCGCCTTCAGCTGTCCATCCATCCTTATTCCTCCTTGCTCAGTTGCTCAGTCGTGTCTGACTCTTTGAGACCCATGCACTGCAGCATGCCGGTCCTCTCTGTGCTCCTCCGTCTCCCCTTGTTTGCTCAAACTCACGTCCATTGTGTTAAGACGTCATCCAACCGTCTCACCCTCTGTCGGCTCCTTCTCCTCCTGCCTTCAGTCTTTCTCAATATCAGGGTCTTTTCCAGTGAGTCAGCTCTTTGTGTCAGGTGGCCAAAGTACTGTAACTTCAGCTTCAGCATCCGTCCTTCCAATGAATATTCAGGGTTGATTTCCTTTCGGATTGACCACTCAGGTCCAAATAATTTGAGTGGTTTTCTAGGATAAGAATTGGGCAGTGAGACCCCACCTTCTGCCCAGATGAGTACCCTCCCCCACCTCTGCCTCACTCTTTCACTCTCAGGTGTGTCTTGGGCTGCACACCTCCTCCTCTTTCCAGGAAAGCACCTGCGAGCTCTTTTCACTTCCAGCAGTGTGTCAGTATGTCTTCTGTTACGCTGGTGAGAGGGAGGATATAAGTGAGTGAGCGATGACTTCTTGGTTCTGCATCTCGTGTTGCGTAGTAACGACCCTGTGTAAATTGCATCTTGTGCACTGTAGGGCACCAGGAGAATAGCACTGTCTCCAGACTCAGAAACCTGGGTCTGGCTGGTGCAGAGAGTAGGTCTTGCTGAAGCCCTCAGCCTGATCCAGTCCCATCCTCTCAGCTCATTGCCTGGATACTTCACTCAGTCTCCTGAGTGTCCCTCCTTTCAAGCCCTTAAGCCCTAATGGGCTCAGCTCATCCCCTTCTACCTCTCTTCCATTTCCATTTCATTCCATATCCTCTCTAATCCCTTTCCAACGACACATTCTGCCCTCCTTTTAGATTTCCCTGCTGTGGCTGTGGTTTAGATCCTCAGTGCTTCTCTCCTGGGCAATGGAACCTTCTTCTAACGGTATGCCTGCCTCTGCTCAGGCCACCTTCCAATGTAATACTAAGGCTACTGTTTGATCTCCCAAAATCACAACTCAGATCATGTCATTTCCTCTGCTCAGAAATATCTGACTGGGAAAATGAAAATTTTTACAGAAGGTATGCCCTGAGGGTTTGTCTTTCCAAGTCCACTCAGGGTGTTCATGCACTGCAGCATGCCGGTCCTCTCTGTGCTCCTCCGTCTCCCCTTGTTTGCTCAAACTCACGTCCATTGTGTTAAGACGTCATCCAACCGTCTCACCCTCTGTCGGCTCCTTCTCCTCCTGCCTTCAGTCTTTCTCAATATCAGGGTCTTTTCCAGTGAGTCAGCTCTTTGTGTCAGGTGGCCAAAGTACTGTAACTTCAGCTTCAGCATCCGTCCTTCCAATGAATATTCAGGGTTGATTTCCTTTCGGATTGACCACTCAGGTCCAAATAATTTGAGTGGTTTTCTAGGATAAGAATTGGGCAGTGAGACCCCACCTTCTGCCCAGATGAGTACCCTCCCCCACCTCTGCCTCACTCTTTCACTCTCAGGTGTGTCTTGGGCTGCACACCTCCTCCTCTTTCCAGGAAAGCACCTGCGAGCTCTTTTCACTTCCAGCAGTGTGTCAGTATGTCTTCTGTTACGCTGGTGAGAGGGAGGATATAAGTGAGTGAGCGATGACTTCTTGGTTCTGCATCTCGTGTTGCGTAGTAACGACCCTGTGTAAATTGCATCTTGTGCACTGTAGGGCACCAGGAGAATAGCACTGTCTCCAGACTCAGAAACCTGGGTCTGGCTGGTGCAGAGAGTAGGTCTTGCTGAAGCCCTCAGCCTGATCCAGTCCCATCCTCTCAGCTCATTGCCTGGATACTTCACTCAGTCTCCTGAGTGTCCCTCCTTTCAAGCCCTTAAGCCCTAATGGGCTCAGCTCATCCCCTTCTACCTCTCTTCCATTTCCATTTCATTCCATATCCTCTCTAATCCCTTTCCAACGACACATTCTGCCCTCCTTTTAGATTTCCCTGCTGTGGCTGTGGTTTAGATCCTCAGTGCTTCTCTCCTGGGCAATGGAACCTTCTTCTAACGGTATGCCTGCCTCTGCTCAGGCCACCTTCCAATGTAATACTAAGGCTACTGTTTGATCTCCCAAAATCACAACTCAGATCATGTCATTTCCTCTGCTCAGAAATATCTGACTGGGAAAATGAAATTCATGTTTCCTAGTTCAGAAGGTATGCCCTGAGGGTTTGTCTTTCCAAGTCCACTCAGGGTGTTCTGTTCCACACACACGCTGCCCCCTGACAAACTGGGAGCTGGAGGTTCCTGGACGTGCTTAGTGTCTCCTCCATTGAGGACACCTGACACCCTGACGTTGAATGTCTTCATTCCACCTCCCAGCTGTGGTACCCTAATGGCCTGGATGCAGCGGTCTCTACTGCTTCTTGATTCACCCAGGGCCTTTTAACACTCTTACCACACACTGCCTTTTGTCCAGGTGTTGTACATACACCATTCTGCCCCAAAGCCTACTTCTTCACGTGTTGTGTTTATGTGCACAGTACATTACACAGCGCAAGGTGCAAAGAAATATTTGTCTGATGAAGAGTGGTCCAATAACTGCTATGGAGCACCCTTGACATTCATGCGGATTGTGTCCTGAGGCCTTCGAGGGATTAAGAGTGGGAGCTAAGAGCATGGGTTTACAGGGAGACGTGGGGTTTAGGTACCAGCTGTGTCATTAGCTATGTGATCTTGCTAAAGTTAATCTCTTGGAGCATCAGCTCCCTAAAAATAACAACTCTCACAGAGCTTTGTGAGACGAGGCACTCAGGTCCTTATCCTAGCATTTGGCATGTAGCAAGGCTCAGTAAATGCGAACAGTTAGCATTTATTAAAATAAAATAATAAAAGACAGTCAATATGACTGTCTTTTATTTCCATCCAAACACAAAACCAGTAAAAGACAAGTGACCCTTCAGAACGGCACGCAGTGATAAGGAGAGAAAGAAGAGGGGGCTGGGAGGTCAGAGATGGGTATGCAGCTTGGCTTTTGCACATGCTCTTCAGGGGACCGAGTCCTCACCTGGATGATCAATTCATCACAAGCCCTGGACCTTTGGAGCCCCACAGGAGTATGTGAAATTGAGCAGAAATTTGGCCCAGGTTATGTGGAGATGGAGGCACCTCCCTGGGGAGCAGGCCAACTCAGTACTCATTCCTTTTTTAAATTTTATCCAAGTACAGTTGATTTACAGTATATTGCTTTCTGCTGTACAGCAAAGTGAGTCAGTTATACATATACATGTGTATATATATATGTGTGTGTGTGTATATATATATATATATATATATATATACATATACATATATATATATATTTCTTTAAATATTTTTTCCATTATGGTGTATTGAATGTAGTTTCCTGTGTTCTGCAGTAGGGCCTTGTTTATTGAATGTAGTTTATTGAATGTAGTTTCCTGTGCTCTGCAGTAGGACCTTGTTGTTTATCCATCCTATGTACACTAGCTTGCATCTGCTAATCCCAAACTCTCAATTCACCGCACTCCCACCCCTCTTCCCACAACTGTAAATGCATTCTCCAAGTCTGTGTGTCTCTTTCTGTTTCATAGCTCACTTGTATCATTTCTTTTTAGATTCTACGTGTAAGGGAATGTCATAGAGATCATCTTTTTCTTATTTGTCCTTCACATGCTGTTTTGACTGGTCCTTTGAAAGCTGAGGGACAAGTCGCTTTGGAGCTACCTGACTAGGGAGTCACAGAACCTGGTCATGTTTGAAGGAGTGGAGACTCATCCCCCTCGTGGACACAACGTGCATCAGATTTCTGAAAAATCAGCGGAAAATGAGGATTTGTTTGAGAGAAAGTCTAGGGTTAAGGAGACCGGTAGAAGGTTGGAGGGACATTTAGATTTTGGCCAGAGTCTTGTAGGTCACTTGTGAAGAATTTTGTGTGATCACGGAAGTGCTGTGGTTGGGAAGCGGCAGTGAAGATCCAAAATCATCACTGTTCTAGCTGGTGGCCCATGGTCCCCAGGGATGACGAACACCCTGGAGAGGGTTACCAGTAAAGCAGTGTTATGGCTGATGAGCCAGTGGGTGGGAGGAGCATTCTGAGATTGTATAGTGATGCTGGAACATGGGTTTTCAAAGGGATGAAGGTTCCAGAAGGTGGAGCAGAGAGGTTTTGAAGGAGGATGATGACTGGAGGAGCTAGCATGGAGCAGAAGGAGGACAGGGACTTGGGGGCCGAGGTGGCTAGAGATACTGGCCCCAGTGAAGGTGGTCCACACTGGCCAGCCTCCTAGGGAAGAGAAGGACTCAAGGGAAGGTGGAGGATGGATCTGGGGAGCAGACTGGGGCCGAGGGGGTTGAAGGAGAGGCTGGGCTATTTTGGGGTGACCATCACCCACCATGTTGGGCCACTTCCTTGCATATCTTGCACAGGGCAGCGGCGTGCATGCTAAGTCACTTGAGTCATGTCTGGCTCTTTGAGACACCAAGGATGGTAGTCCTCCAGGCTCCTGTGTCCATGGGATTCTCCAGGCAAGAATACTGGAGTGCGTTGCCATTTCCTCCTCCAGGGGATCTTCCTGACTCTGGGATGGAACCTGCATCTCTTAGTCTCCTGCATTGGCAGGCGGGTTCTTTACTACTAGCACCATGGGAGACACCTCATCTGGCTCAGGGACAGCTTTATTTTTTCTTTCTTGGAAGAGCCCCTGATGAATAGGCAGTCATCAGCCCCGCTTACACTTGTATCCCCTCCAACACTCTACTGGGGAAGGGAAAATTGGGGCTTGACGTGACACTCGGGGTGAAGTGCTGAATCCCCCTGCCCTCTCCCCTGCTCCCACAGCGCTGCCCTCTGCCCTCTGCTGTCAGCAGTCAGCAAAGAGCCTGCTGCCCCTGGGACAGGAAGTCCATTCCTGGACTTTCCTTTGAAAAGTATTCCGAACCTGGGACTCGAGGGACACACGTGACAAGAAAACCAAAGTTTGTTTGGAGACGAGAGAGTCTGCAAGGCTTTTGGACCAGCCAGAGGGTCTGTGGAAGAGCATGTGATGTTCACACCTGCCTTGATGGGACCTGGCTGGGACAGTTCTCCCCTGGAAAACAAGGCACTGCTCACTGGGAAGGGAGCTTCTGTCATTTCAAAACCTAGTGCATGTATAGAAACTGATGGGACATTCTGAACTTTAATCTGCCCTTAAGTTGTATTTGCTGATGTTGCTCAGAAGTGTATTGATTGGATAATTTCTATTTCCAGGAAAGAAACTCACCTTTGCAGTAGGGCCAAGCTGCAAAGATGACATTCAGAAGGAAGGCTCAGAAAAAGTGGGAAACCTGGGAAGTAGGGCGTTGGGGAGAAATCTCCTCCTCAGTCTTTACTTGACTTCCCTGGCGGATGCTGTTGTCTTTGTGTGTGGACTGGGGCCGAGGTGGCTAGAGATACTGGCCCCAGTGAAGGTGGTCCACACTGGCCAGCCTCCTAGGGAAGAGAAGGACTCAAGGGAAGGTGGAGGATGGATCTGGGGAGCAGACTGGGGCCGAGGGGGTTGAAGGAGAGGCTGGGCTATTTTGGGGTGACCATCACCCACCATGTTGGGCCACTTCCTTGCATATCTTGCACAGGGCAGGGGTGCATGCTAAGTCACTTGAGTCATGTCTGGCTCTTTGAGACACCAAGGATGGTAGTCCTCCAGACTCCTGTGTCCATGGGATTCTCCAGGCAAGAATACTGGAGTGCGTTGCCATTTCCTCCTCCAGGGGATCTTCCTGACTCTGGGATGGAACCTGCATCTCTTAGTCTCCTGCATTGGCAGGCGGGTTCTTTACTACTAGCACCATGGGAGACACCTCATCTGGCTCAGGGACAGCTTTATTTTTTCTTTCTTGGAAGAGCCCCTGATGAATAGGCAGTCATCAGCCCCGCTTACACTTGTATCCCCTCCAACACTCTACTGGGGAAGGGAAAATTGGGGCTTGACGTGACACTCGGGGTGAAGTGCTGAATCCCCCTGCCCTCTCCCCTGCTCCCACAGCGCTGCCCTCTGCCCTCTGCTGTCAGCAGTCAGCAAAGAGTCTGCTGCCCCTGGGACAGGAAGTCCATTCCTGGACTTTCCTTTGAAAAGTATTCCGAACCTGGGACTCGAGGGACACACGTGACAAGAAAACCAAAGTTTGTTTGGAGACGAGAGAGTCTGCAAGGCTTTTGGACCAGCCAGAGGGTCTGTGGAAGAGCATGTGATGTTCACACCTGCCTTGATGGGACCTGGCTGGGACAGTTCTCCCCTGGAAAACAAGGCACTGCTCACTGGGAAGGGAGCTTCTGTCATTTCAAAACTTAGTGCATGTATAGAAACTGATGGGACATTCTGAACTTTAATCTGCCCTTAAGTTGTATTTGCTGATGTTGCTCAGAAGTGTATTGATTGGATAATTTCTATTTCCAGGAAAGAAACTCACCTTTGCAGTAGGGCCAAGCTGCAAAGATGACATTCAGAAGGAAGGCTCAGAAAAAGTGGGAAACCTGGGAAGTAGGGCGTTGGGGAGAAATCTCCTCCTCAGTCTTTACTTGACTTCCCTGGCGGATGCTGTTGTCTTTGTGTGTGACACACACACACACACACACACACACACTGTACTGTACTCACCATAGTGCACACACACACAACCGTATGTACAACATACACATGCAGAGCCACACCTACCCACCCCTCATACCACATACAACATGCACACAGACATATACAGGCCACCAAACGCTCATACACTCACATGACACCATGGCACACACACACACACACACATTCTGTACACCTTACACACCCTCCGCAGCACAGATATCCGTATCAGCACACACCATGTCACATACAGCTGTCCCCGGCCACCTCCCTCCACTCCCTGAAGCCAGACTGCCTGCCAGGGAATGACATGTTCAACAGAGTCAAATGGTGCTCTCTTCCAGAGAGAGGATGATGGTGGAGGAGGCCGTCCGAGCTGCCACAGATCATAAATTCACGAGTGCCTCGCGCCGCCCTAAGAAAACACCTGTTTTGACGGGCCTCGAGTGTGACCAGTGTCATGTTGGCCCAGTGACGCCACGGACCGTTGCCTCTTCCTAGAGTTCAATGGCAGAGTGTGTGTGGGTGAGGGCATATGAGTGAGATGGTGTGAATGTGTGGGCACAAGAGGGTGTACACACCTGCTCATGTGAGTGTGTCTGTGTGAGTGTGTGTGTGTGTGTCTGTATAGGGGTGTTTGTGTGAATGCGTGTATATGTATGTCTGTGGGAGTGTGTGTCTGTGTGAGTGTGTAGCCAGATGATGGGGTTGGGAGAGATAGGAACCACACGTGTGGGAACAGGGCTGAGTAGGGCTTCATGAATGATTCAGTTAAACTCTTTGGTTTCCAGGAATATGTTGGAGTCAATGGCTGCATCCACTTTCCCATTGACAGTCTATGTTTAAAGGCTCAGAAGCAGCGTGCTATCAAATTTCAATATTTAGACTGTCTCTGCACCTTCCAGCCCAAACCAAGGGTGGAAGGAAACCTACTCTTTCCTGTTCAGACTGTCCGTTGTTGTCTTCCACATGCGGGAGCCATGAAACCCTGGCTATAAATCATCTTGTGGACTCAGATATCAGGAAACTCAGGCACTGTTCAGTCGTGGAGGCTGGGAGTTTTCAGTGGGAAGAGCAGAGGGGTCACCGCTCCCTCCTCCCAAGGAGCCCAGGAGGCTCTCTCTTCCCCTGAGTTGGTTTGATGTGATGGACTTAGGGGATGGTCCTCCAGGTGCCCCGTCTCATAGAAGAGCAGTACCCAGGGGAAAGGAAAGGTGAGGGAGACATCTTGCCAGTGATTCCCACACCAGGGGAGTATAAGTACCATCTGAGAGCTTATTTACAAAACACATTGCCTGAGCCACTTTCAAGATGTGCTAACTCAGAATTTCCAGAAGCAAGCCCAGCAAGGGTATTTCCAAGCAGCTCCCCAAGGGAGGATGAGATGAACATTAATCTATCTTGGGGGTTCTCTGCGGCTTAACCCAGCTTACCAGGGGAAGCAGGGGTTTGGAGCAGAAGTTCCGTTTTGAAAGATGGGCTTTGTCTGGCTTATGCCTTGTTACGTGTGAGATGCTTCCTTCTGATGGGGACAGAGTAGAATAGGTAGGTGGTTGTGGAGTCCTACTAGGGGAAGATAGGTAGAAGGGAGACACCTGAGAAAGGTTGGGAGGCCAATGAGTTGATGATAACTCAGGAGAGCTGCTCCTTGTTCAGTAAAGCAGGCTCGACTGGGTAAAAACAGCTGATGAAGGAGGAGCTGGCGAAGAAGCAACCAATGATGTATGTCCTGCATCTGTGTTTACTTGAGGGGGGCGGTCTTCTACCATCCTATATATATGGCTGCCCACTCAGTTGAGAGAGTAGAGCAGAGCTTTCCTGCCTGCCTGTTTGCACCTCTTACAGGTACCCTATCCTAATAAATCCTCTTCTTTTCTATCACTCTGCTTCTCATTGAATTCTTTCTGTGTTGAAGCAGGAAGAACCTGAATCTCAGAGTGTCCAGATATTGGGTGAGTGCTGGATTAAGTCCTGGCCATGTGGGTTTGAGTCCCAGACAGGGTTTTGGCAGGGATTGAGTCCTGACTAGATGCGTTCAAGTCCCGAGCAAGGTTTTGGCTGGGGTTAGGCCTTAGCCACGTGGGTTCAAGTCCCAGACAGGGTTTGGGCTGGACTTCAAGCTCCAGCCATCAAGTCCCAAGCAGGGTTCGATCAGGTCTGGGCCCTGGGTTTAAGTCTCAAATCGAGATAAAACCCTTTCACTTCCACTGTTTGCCCAGTCATGCCTACCCATTCTGACATCTTGCTTTATACTTGTCACCTTCTCTGATCCTATAACCTGGTCAGGTGCCCCTTCTGTTTGGTCCCATGGCAGACTGACATTTTTCCATCTTAGTCCCTAACCCTCTCAATTGTTATTTATTGTCAAGTTCTTCATGGCTCTCATCAAGTAACAAGAGGGTAAGGATAATGCTTTGTTTGCATTATATACTCCTAGGACCAGGCAGAGAGGTAGTCAATGAAAATTTTCTGGGGTGGAGGAAAACCACACCAAGCACAGAGTATGAGAAAGGAAGTGGATGCAGAAACGAGGCAGGGCAGGAAATATGACTGACACTAAGGCTCATCCCAGCTTACCAGGGAAGCAGGGGTTTGGAGCAGAAGTTCCGTTTGAAAGATGGGCTTTGTCTGGCTTACCTGAGGAATTTTGGGGGTAGAATAGGTAGGTGGTTGTGGAGTCCTACTAGGGGAAGATAGGTAGAAGGGAGACACCTGAGAAAGGTTGGGAGGCCAATGAGTTGATGATAACTCAGGAGAGCTGCTCCTTGTTCAGTAAAGCAGGCTCGACTGGGTAAAAACAGCTGATGAAGGAGGAGCTGGCGAAGAAGCAACCAATGATGTATGTCCTGCATCTGTGTTTACTTGAGGGGGGCGGTCTTCTACCATCCTATATATATGGCTGCCCACTCAGTTGAGAGAGTAGAGCAGAGCTTTCCTGCCTGCCTGTTTGCACCTCTTACAGGTACCCTATCCTAATAAATCCTCTTCTTTTCTATCACTCTGCTTCTCATTGAATTCTTTCTGTGTTGAAGCAGGAAGAACCTGAATCTCAGAGTGTCCAGATATTGGGTGAGTGCTGGATTAAGTCCTGGCCATGTGGGTTTGAGTCCCAGACAGGGTTTTGGCAGGGATTGAGTCCTGACTAGATGCGTTCAAGTCCCGAGCAAGGTTTTGGCTGGGGTTAGGCCTTAGCCACGTGGGTTCAAGTCCCAGACAGGGTTTGGGCTGGACTTCAAGCTCCAGCCATCAAGTCCCAAGCAGGGTTCGATCAGGTCTGGGCCCTGGGTTTAAGTCTCAAATCGAGATAAAACCCTTTCACTTCCACTGTTTGCCCAGTCATGCCTACCCATTCTGACATCTTGCTTTATACTTGTCACCTTCTCTGATCCTATAACCTGGTCAGGTGCCCCTTCTGTTTGGTCCCATGGCAGACTGACATTTTTCCATCTTAGTCCCTAACCCTCTCAATTGTTATTTATTGTCAAGTTCTTCATGGCTCTCATCAAGTAACAAGAGGGTAAGGATAATGCTTTGTTTGCATTATATACTCCTAGGACCAGGCAGAGAGGTAGTCAATGAAAATTTTCTGGGGTGGAGGAAAACCACACCAAGCACAGAGTATGAGAAAGGAAGTGGATGCAGAAACGAGGCAGGGCAGGAAATATGACTGACACTTGGAAGGCTTCCCTCATATCTGGGCATTGACTCACAATAGCATCATTATAACATGTATCAACCAGTTACTTTCTATAACAATGCTGTGTAACAAGCCACCCAAAGCTCAGAATTTAGAACGAGAATCATTTACCCTTACACTCATGGGTTCACTGAAGAGCAGCTGGGTTTCACTTCAAATTCAACTCAAGGTCCATAGTTCTCATTTTGGCTCCCAGGCTGAATGGGTCGTGCCCTTGGGCATGTTCCTCTCCCAGCAGAAATCAGAAGATTCCAGAGATCAGGCCAGACTATGGAGGGACGTTTACAGCTTTCTCTTGCATCACGTCCTTTGAAGTTTTACTGGCCAGAGGACGTCACATGATCAAACTCAATCTCAATGAGCTAAGGCGATATACTCCATCCACAGTGTAAAGGGATAGAATGAACAGTTTCTGACCAACAATTCAAACTATCAAATCATTCTGCTATCTCCAAATTTTTATCCTTTTTTGTTGTTGTTGTCAAAAAGGGATAGAAGGAGAACTGGGTGAAAGAGGATGAGATGGTTGAGTGGCATCATTGAGTCAATTAATATGAGTTTGAGCAAGCTCTGGGAAATGGTGAAGGACAAGGAAGCCTGGCATGCTGCATTCCATGGGGTCGCACAGAGTTGGGCATGACTGAGAGATCAAATGGGACTGAAAGAGAGATAACAATGATAATATTTAACATTTGTTGAGTCCTTATTAAATGTCAGCCATAATTCTGTGAACTCTACAGATATTTTCTTGATCAATCCCCATAAAAATCCCAGGTATAATATGTGTGTGACCTGCCTGGGTCACACAACTGGAAGAAGCAGTAAACCAGCACTTCTGACTTCTGAACCCAACTCATAACATGACTCAACAATCTTCCTCCTTTCATTTTCAAACCTGAGCTTGGGTAAAGGTTTGATCTGTTGCCAGTGCATTAAACCTTGATGCAAATGATCTGAGTGAGCTTATTGAGGGGAAAATGGAGAAAGATTCTGAGTTAAAGGATGAGGGTGACTCTGAAAACCACAAAAGCCCATATCTGGGCATTGACTCACAATAGCATCATTATAACATGTATCAACCAGTTACTTTCTATAACAATGCTGTGTAACAAGCCACCCAAAGCTCAGAATTTAGAACGAGAATCATTTACCCTTACACTCATGGGTTCACTGAAGAGCAGCTGGGTTTCACTTCAAATTCAACTCAAGGTCCATAGTTCTCATTTTGGCTCCCAGGCTGAATGGGTCGTGCCCTTGGGCATGTTCCTCTCCCAGCAGAAATCAGAAGATTCCAGAGATCAGGCCAGACTATGGAGGGACGTTTACAGCTTTCTCTTGCATCACGTCCTTTGAAGTTTTACTGGCCAGAGGACGTCACATGATCAAACTCAATCTCAATGAGCTAAGGCGATATACTCCATCCACAGTGTAAAGGGATAGAATGAACAGTTTCTTACCAACAATTCAAACTATCAAATCATTCTGCTATCTCCAAATTTTTATCCTTTTTTGTTGTTGTTGTCAAAAAGGGATAGAAGGAGAACTGGGTGAAAGAGGATGAGATGGTTGAGTGGCATCATTGAGTCAATTAATATGAGTTTGAGCAAGCTCTGGGAAATGGTGAAGGACAAGGAAGCCTGGCATGCTGCATTCCATGGGGTCGCACAGAGTTGGGCATGACTGAGAGATCAAATGGGACTAAAAGAGAGATAACAATGATAATATTTAACATTTGTTGAGTCCTTATTAAATGTCAGCCATAATTCTGTGAACTCTACAGATATTTTCTTGATCAATCCCCATAAAAATCCCAGGTATAATATGTGTGTGACCTGCCTGGGTCACACAACTGGAAGAAGCAGTAAACCAGCACTTCTGACTTCTGAACCCAACTCATAACATGACTCAACAATCTTCCTCCTTTCATTTTCAAACCTGAGGTGGGTTAAAGGTTTGATCTGTTGCGCGGGCATTAAAACTTGATTCAAATGATCTGAGTGATCTTATTGAGGGGGAAAAAGGAGAAAGATTCTGAGTTAAAGGATGAGGGTGACTCTGAAACACAGGCCAGAGCTCCAAGCCAAAGTCAAGTCCTCTCATTTCATTACCTGATCTTCAGTTAACCCAGAATGGACATACATATTTCCAGAAACAACCAATGGCCAGTTACCAAGAATGTAACCAGTGACAGATGGCAGGTACCAGGATGTGTATTCCAACCTTCTCGTTTTACAGATGAGGAATGGAGCCTAAGTGAGGGGAAGTAACTCGCCCAGGACATATGACTCATTAATGGCAGACCTCAGTGAAAACTAGACTATCATTCCATGTTGAATGCTCTGTTTTCCTGCTTGCTCTGTGGGAGCCATGAAGATGGTACTGGAGACCACTGGCCTGAGAGGGTTTTCTGGTTAATTGATCCTGACAGAACATGCAATTCTACAGAAGCTGTCAAAGCATTTGCGTAGTGAAGTCCAACCCAGCAGATAGACTGAAGTCTTCAGTTTACAGTTACTTGCTTGGCATCCTGTGGGCACTGCTCAGGTGAGTTTCAGTTAATTGTGCACCTGGCCCTTGTACATTCTTGCAAACAATTAGTGCTGGGGATGTAAATATTAACTGTCAGTTCATGTGCTTAATTTTATTTGACAGTGAAGAAATGCAAAACCAAATGAGCAATAGGTTTAGAGAGGCAAAATAGCCTGGACATTAGGTTTATTGATACTATTTTAATATACTTAATATTTGTTGTTATCAACAGCTATATAAGAGTGAGATTATTGGGTAGGCTTGGTTTGCAATGGCAAAGGGGATCAAAAAAGGCAAGGGGTCGCAGAGTTGGGCATGACTGAGAGATCAAATGGGACTGAAAGAGAGATAACAATGATAATATTTAACATTTGTTGAGTCCTTATTAAATGTCAGCCATAATTCTGTGAACTCTACAGATATTTTCTTGATCAATCCCCATAAAAATCCCAGGTATAATATGTGTGTGACCTGCCTGGGTCACACAACTGGAAGAAGCAGTAAACCAGCACTTCTGACTTCTGAACCCAACTCATAACATGACTCAACAATCTTCCTCCTTTCATTTTCAAACCTGAGCTTGGGTAAAGGTTTGATCTGTTGCCAGTGCATTAAACCTTGATGCAAATGATCTGAGTGAGCTTATTGAGGGGAAAATGGAGAAAGATTCTGAGTTAAAGGATGAGGGTGACTCTGAAACACAGGCCAGAGCTCCAAGCCAAAGTCAAGTCCTCTCATTTCATTACCTGATCTTCAGTTAACCCAGAATGGACATACATATTTCCAGAAACAACCAATGGCCAGTTACCAAGAATGTAACCAGTGACAGATGGCAGGTACCAGGATGTGTATTCCAACCTTCTCGTTTTACAGATGAGGAATGGAGCCTAAGTGAGGGGAAGTAACTCGCCCAGGACATATGACTCATTAATGGCAGACCTCAGTGAAAACTAGACTATCATTCCATGTTGAATGCTCTGTTTTCCTGCTTGCTCTGTGGGAGCCATGAAGATGGTACTGGAGACCACTGGCCTGAGAGGGTTTTCTGGTTAATTGATCCTGACAGAACATGCAATTCTACAGAAGCTGTCAAAGCATTTGCGTAGTGAAGTCCAACCCAGCAGATAGACTGAAGTCTTCAGTTTACAGTTACTTGCTTGGCATCCTGTGGGCACTGCTCAGGTGAGTTTCAGTTAATTGTGCACCTGGCCCTTGTACATTCTTGCAAACAATTAGTGCTGGGGATGTAAATATTAACTGTCAGTTCATGTGCTTAATTTTATTTGACAGTGAAGAAATGCAAAACCAAATGAGCAATAGGTTTAGAGAGGCAAAATAGCCTGGACATTAGGTTTATTGATACTATTTTAATATACTTAATATTTGTTGTTATCAACAGCTATATAAGAGTGAGATTATTGGGTAGGCTTGGTTTGCAATGGCAAAGGGGGATCAGGGAAAATAAAAGGAAGAAATATGCAAGGCTTTGCAGACCTGCACTGTTCACGTCCCAACCTCAGGAGTAGAGGGTCTTTTTTTTTACCCTCTTCTAGCCCTCAGGCTTCCCTGGTGGCTCAGCAGTAAAAATTCTGCCTGTCAATGAGGGAGATGCATGTTTGATACCTGGGTTGGGAGGACTCTCTGGAGGAGGAGATGGCAACCCACTCCAGTATTCTTGCCTGGGAACTCCCACGGACAGAGGAGCCTGGTAGGCTAACGTCCATATGGGGTTGCAAAGAGTCAGACGTGACTGAGCACACACACATGCAACCCCCAGTGGTCCTTCTCTTATTTTCTGTAGAAGACAGGGCTTACTGTCCTTCCCTTAGGGCAGGGATCCCCAATGTTCAGGCATTGATCAGTACCTCCTGTGAGGTCATCAGCAGCCTTAGATTAGAAATAAAGTCCACAATAAGTATAATGCACTTGAGTCATCCCCAAACCATTCCCCTTGTTCCTGGTCCATGGAAAAACTGTCTTCCACCAAATAGGTCCCTGGTGCCCAAATGGTTGGAGACTGCTGCCCGAGGGATTTAGACTTTAGTTCCTGGTGGAGTAGGGACCAGGGGTCGGGATGGGGTTCGGGGACTCCGTGTCCTTTCCTGCATATAAACCTGCTCCCTTCCTCCAGGTCTGCATCACGGAGGGAGCAATATCTGGTCTTATGTTCAACCCCTGGCCAATCTTGTAAGCATCTGATGAAAATCTGTGGGAAAGAGCTGTCTCCCCTGGTGTCTGCTGAGGCTCTACGCTCTCACGCTAGCCCATATCTAACCTTCTGCAGTTCCTTACAACAGTCGCTGAATGCTTCTTGCCTGTTTTTTGGGGGGCCACTTCTATTGGTCTTTCATTTGTCTATTTTCATCCGTCTTTGTTCTTTGGCCCATGTGAGCCTCCCGTTGCAGTGGCCTCTGTTGTGGCAGAGCACTGGCTCTGGGCACACGCGCGTCAGAGCTCCGGCTCGGTGATTGGACACATCGGTCCAGCTGCTCCACGGCACGTGGGATCCTCCCAGGCCAGGGATCAAACCGGCGTCCCTTGAACTGCAAGCCGGTGTCCTTACCCACTGGACCACCAGGGAAACCCTCTTCTTGCCTGTTTCTGTGGTCTCAGCATCCTCTCCTGTCATGCTGTGCCACAGGTGAGCAGCTGCTGATACCTTACCGAGGAGCTACCTTCTGTCTTTGAATTTCACGGTAGTGGGTTGCTTTGCAACCTCAGATCTCTGATAGATCAAAATAGGTTATGATTTTGTCATTTAGCCTGCTTCCTTTCATCATTGCAGTGGGAATAATGGTTTTTCCAGCTTTATGCATCCCAGATGAAAGGAGAACACCACATTTCTCCTCCTATTCAACTTGGATCTTCCTTTGGGGTTTTCTTCCAAATACTTCTGAGAAAAAAATCTTGATTTCTTCCCAAATTTGTTGCTGGGGCTAATGGAGCTGCCAGAGCAGCTTCTGTTTTTGCAAGTCCTCTGAGTCTTTGTGCTGCAGAGAAACCCGCGTAATTGGATTGAATTTGAATTTTAAAATTTATAGCACATTTAACCTTGTAATTAAAGGCTTCAGAATGACCCTGCATTTCTTTCAAGCCCATCAGGTTGAGCTGTTTTACTGGCTCATTGTGATGAGATTTGTTTAATGAGCATCTGAAATTGTCCTCCTCTGGGTTCTTCCCCATATTACCTAAAACAGCCCTTCTTTTCTTTTCTAAATATGTCCTGGAGATACAGATATTCAGGGAAATCTAGACTCAAATGAACTTCTCAGAAATCGAAATCCAAGAAGGCCTCCTTGACCTAGCTGTTCCTGAATTCCAAAGCCATGGCTCATGTTCTTTAAGGGAAAATTGCTTCTCCTTGCAATTTTCTTCTGTGTTATGTTTTCTCTGCTGTTGCAGCACAGGTTACTTCATAGCATCTTCGAGCTGCTAGTCGAGAGGGGAATGTCTCCCAGCCATTCTTGGGTGCTCCAGCAGCAGCCTCACATCCTCCGATCCTTTGAAGAGCCTTAATAAAGTCTCACTTGAATGACCATGGGAGTCATTTCCAGAACTGACTCTAGAGCGGCAATTAATTGATGGTTAATTAACTTTGGTGTTAAGCTTAGTCTTGGCAGTGATGCTTGATGTTTAAAGGGAGATGAGGGAGGAAGGGAAGGAGGGCTTACCCAGGAAAATGACACAAACAAAGCTGGAGGAGGGACAGAGGTAAATAGGAAGAATTTATGCAAGTGTACTTTGTATCACGACTTCTGCATGAGGCTGCTTCACTTAGATGAATGTCCACGGTTAGAATAAAGTGGAAAAACACACTGCTTCTGTTTGACTAAGGGTATTGGTTTTAATTAGCGAATTTTAAAGAGCTGAGCAGGGCTCTTTATCAAGGAGGGAGACTCATTACTAACACCATTCATTATCCTGGGATTTCCTCTTGGGGCTGGGGATGGGCGATGGCATGCAATGACTGAATTGTGAAGGCCCCACCACAATGCCCTGGTAGTTCTAGACCCTGGGATGTAGTCTAGGGCCCAGAGGGGACCCTGTAGATCCCACCTGCAGCTCTGGCAGGGTGCATAGGCAAAGAAGACAGCTTGAGGAGCTGAGAGATGACAGCTAAGCCATTCAAGACTTGGAAGTCCCCAGACTGAGAATGTCCCTTCACTGCCTTGTCTGATGCTGGTGATGAGTGAGGAGTTCACAGTAAGAATGTCTTGGGTATAGTTTGGAAGCCTATAGCCAGGGCTCACCTCTGGCCCACCACCAGATTTTGTAAAGAAAGTTTCGTTGGAACACAGCTACGCTCATTTGCTCCATGTTGTTTAAGGCTGCTTTCACGTTACCGTGGCAGAACTGAGCTGTCACGACAGAGACTGTACAGCCTGCAGAGAAAAAGCCCTCCAGGTCCTGTCCTCCATCACTCAAGGGCCCAAACACGGTGATGTCTCGAGGTGGAGGTCCACCCAGAATGCACTGCCTATGCTGCCTCGGTCTTTAAGATGAGAATACAAGGACAACCATTTGACGTTCCAAAAAGCAAAATGGCAGCCACTAGGCCTCCATTGTGGGGCAGCGTCTTCACCCCACCTGGAGCCCACGGGAGATCATGGTGTCCTGTGTGACAGGATAATCTTAAGCCATCAAGAGAATCATTTTGTCTTTTTTTTTTAAAACATTTATTTTATTTATTTATCTTTTGGGGGTGAGGTTTTGGAGGAAGGGGGGCGGGTGGGCCACTTCTATTGGTCTTTCATTTCTCTATTTTCATCCATCTTTGTTCTTTGGCTCCTGTGGGCCTCCTGTCATGGTGGCGTCTGTCGCTGCAGAGCGCCGGCTCTGGGCACATGCCCTCCAGAGCTCCAGCTCGGTGATTGGACACATCGGTCCAGCTGCTCCGCAGCATGTGGGACCTTCCCAGGCCAGGGCTTGAACCGGCGTCCTTTGCACTGCAAGGCGGTGTCTTTACCCACTGGAGCACCAGGGGAAGCCCTCATTTTGTCTTTTTCACTTGTTTTAATTTTTTTTTGGCCATTTTTATTTTTATTGGTCTTTCATTTGTTTATTTTCATCCATCTTTGCTCTTTGGCCTGTGTGGGCCTCCCATTGCAGTGGCCTCTCTCACTGCAGAGCACTGGCTCTGGGCGCTTGTGCTCCAGAGTACTGGCCCACAACTGGACACACTGGTCCAGTCCCTCCCGTGCCAGGGATCGAACCGGCACCCCTTGCACTGCAAGGCGGACTCCCCACCCACTGGACCAGCAGGGAAGCCCTGTTTTAATTGTTTTTCTTACTGTCTGGCTATGAGAATGGATTCTTACAGCTGTTACTTACGTCTGACTCTAGATGCCCTAACCTTTCTGTTAGATGGTTCATTTGATGCTTCTAAACATGAAGGTCAAAAAAAAAAAAAAAAGAAAAGAAAATATGTCTTTACTTGTGGATTCTGTCCAAAGTAAGTAGATAATGGCTGCTTCTATTTTATTTATTCCAGGGAGTCCAGAGAGGGTACAGATGGAGGGGGACCCTACTTTTGTCTCTGTTCTCACTGTCTGATGGGGGAGCCGATCACTTACCTATCCCCCAAGGAGTGTTTGAATTGACTTAGGAGCAGCCTCTGACAGAATGGAGTCCAGGTCCTACCTCAGCAGATGCCCTGGCCTCACTAGGAAGGCTTCGTGAGGTAAGAGGATTGAAGGATTCAGTCTGCCTGAGGAGGAAGCAGGTGTGGACCCTGAAGAGGAGGGGTTTTCGGTGGCCTGGAGGCTACATGGCTGGGCCTGCAGGGAGAGCCCTGGGAGGCAAGGTGGGGGCCCTGCAGACTGTGGAGGGGTGCTGGAAACCCTTGAGTGGTCTTTGGGTAAGTCTCAGTGGGGCTCGTGGGCAGCAAGAATGTGTGTGTGTTAGTCGCTCAGTCATGTCCAACTCGGTGCAACTCCATAGACTATGTAGCCCACCAGGCTCCTCTGTCCATAGAATTCTCCACACAAGAATACTGGAGTGGGTTGCTGTTCCCTTCTTCAGGGGAGCTTCCCCACCCAGGGATCAAAACCAGGTCTCCTGCACTGTGGGCAGATTGTTTACCATTTGAGTCTCTAGGGAACCCTGGGAAGGGAGAGTGATGGAATTCAGTCTGCCTTCTTCCAGGAAGTGGCAGAGGAAAGGAGGAGCTCAGAGAGGACCTCCATGTTTCAGACAGAACACTCGGATTCTCGGAGGCCCTGAGGCTAGGCACCTCCCTGTTCACTGGACCTTTCTTGCCAGCATCTAGAGGCCAGAAGAAGCTGGGAAGGTACTGAACCTCCATTCTGGTCTCAAATGTGTCAGGAACTCATGGCATAAAACAGAACAGTGCCAAGTGTCTGCGACCCTTCATCCCTCTTCCCATGCCAAGAACTTTAGTCCAGGAGACTCTCGAGCTGGGCCAGTTGTGTGCAGTGCTCGGCAGGACTCAGTAGGGGCTGGGATGTCAAAACAGACACTTTTCCTCCGAGAGCACAGATCAAAGCCCCTCCCTCTCAGCTTCCTATAGGCCTAACTGAATTTCTAAATCATTTCTACATTTTGAAAAGCAAACAACCATCTCTAGGTTGCATTCGGGAGCACAAAATCAAGACTTCCAGAGGGTACAGATGGAGGGGACCCTACTTTTGTCTCTGTTCTCACTGTCTGATGGGGAGCCGATCACTTACCTATCCCCAAGGAGTGTTTGAATTGACTTAGGAGCAGCCTCTGACAGAATGGAGTCCAGGTCCTACCTCAGCAGATGCCCTGGCCTCACTAGGAAGGCTTCGTGAGGTAAGAGGATTGAAGGATTCAGTCTGCCTGAGGAGGAAGCAGGTGTGGACCCTGAAGAGGAGGGGTTTTCGGTGGCCTGGAGGCTACATGGCTGGGCCTGCAGGGAGAGCCCTGGGAGGCAAGGTGGGGGCCCTGCAGACTGTGGAGGGGTGCTGGAAACCCTTGAGTGGTCTTTGGGTAAGTCTCAGTGGGGCTCGTGGGCAGCAAGAATGTGTGTGTGTTAGTCGCTCAGTCATGTCCAACTCGGTGCAACTCCATAGACTATGTAGCCCACCAGGCTCCTCTGTCCATAGAATTCTCCACACAAGAATACTGGAGTGGGTTGCTGTTCCCTTCTTCAGGGGAGCTTCCCCACCCAGGGATCAAAACCAGGTCTCCTGCACTGTGGGCAGATTGTTTACCATTTGAGTCTCTAGGGAACCCTGGGAAGGGAGAGTGATGGAATTCAGTCTGCCTTCTTCCAGGAAGTGGCAGAGGAAAGGAGGAGCTCAGAGAGGACCTCCATGTTTCAGACAGAACACTCGGATTCTCGGAGGCCCTGAGGCTAGGCACCTCCCTGTTCACTGGACCTTTCTTGCCAGCATCTAGAGGCCAGAAGAAGCTGGGAAGGTACTGAACCTCCATTCTGGTCTCAAATGTGTCAGGAACTCATGGCATAAAACAGAACAGTGCCAAGTGTCTGCGACCCTTCATCCCTCTTCCCATGCCAAGAACTTCTTAGTCCAGGAGACTCTCGAGCTGGGCCAGTTGTGTGCAGTGCTCGGCAGGACTCAGTAGGGGCTGGGATGTCAAAACAGACACTTTTCCTCCGAGAGCACAGATCAAAGCCCCTCCCTCTCAGCTTCCTATAGGCCTAACTGAATTTCTAAATCATTTCTACATTTTGAAAAGCAAACAACCATCTCTAGGTTGCATTCATGTTGTTGTATGTCCAAGAACATAGGCAATAAGATAGCAAATGCTCGAGCATCACTATCTGGCTAACTGGACTGTCCCAGAAATGGCCTAATCTAGGTTCATTCATTAACGTCCAAGGTCTGCTTTCAGCTTCACAATGTGGCAAATTCTTTGATCAGAACCCCAAGGCTAAGTTTTCCCTCAAGCGGTAGGTCTGCCCATCTCCCCAATGCTGGTGCCCCTGTCTACCTGGGCTGTCGTCACAGAGCACAGATGTTGGCAGGCACACTCCCTATTGTGTGTGTATACACCCATGCACACACGTGGCAAATGTTGGGCAGCTTTCAGGAGAAATAAGCCTGAGAACTAAGTGCTGGAGACAGCCTGACCTCAGGAAAAGTTACAGAAATGGTGGCTTTCTGGGAGCCCAGCGTCAGCACAAGGAAGCTGGTTGATTTCAGAAAGGTGGCCCGAGTCACTGCCTCTCAGAGGTGGCCTTGCTAGACAAGACAATATGGTCTTAGCTAGTGCAAGCTAGCATCTGCCGTGACAGCATTTTGCCCTGGCTGCCATGAGAAAGTACCACAGACGGGTGGCTGACACAACAGATGTTTATTTTCTCATGAATCTGGAGGCTGGAGTCCAAGGTCAAGGTGCCAGCCGGTAGGCTTCTTCTGAAGTCTCTCTCCTTGGCTGGTAGACGGCTGACTTCTTCCGGTGTTTTCACGTGTGTGTGTGTGTGTGTTTGTGCCCCAGCCTTCTCTTCTTATAAGGATGCCAGTTCTAGGGGACTAGATCCCACCCTAAGGACCTTGTTTTAACTGATTACCACTTTAAAGACCCTGTCTCCACATGCTCATTCTGAGATAACGGGGGTTAATTCTTGAGTGTAGGAATTTGGAAACCATGGTGGCTCAGATGGTAAAGAATCTGCCTACCATACAGGAGTCCTGGATTCAAACCCTGTGTCAGGAAGATCTCCTGGAGAAGGGAATGGCAACCCATGCTAGTATTCTTGCCTGGAGAATGCCACAGACAGAAATGCCTGGTGGACTACAGTTCTTGTGGTAGTTAGGTACGACTGAGCAACTAACACACAAAGGCACACAAATTTAGCTTGTAACGTGGTCAGATCTAAGACACCAATAACATTTGCTTCCAAGAGTATCTCTTTTAGTTTGAAGAAATATTGATTGCCACTACGGAACCACCCTTCATACAAATGGGCTACAATACACACGAGCATATATCTGTTCATTACATGCCAAATACAATGCAATCCTGCCTTCCTGAGTTTCTCTGGGTAGGTCTTTTGGATGTCCTCAGACCTTTCTGTCCCACATTAGCAACCTCTCAGCTGGCTCCCACAGATGGCTAATCACACCCATTAGGTGAGAATTTTGCTACTTAAGCTGAGCAAGACTTTGTGTGTAAGTTCTCTGGGGTACCTTTCTGTCCTTTCCCACAACCACCCTCCACACACAGTGCCAACAGGAGTGACTCTGTTTACAGTAAATATGACAAAAAATGTAAAGAATGATTGGAGCAGGGCCATGGAAATTAAAGAGAGAGAAGTCTGGGCAAAGAAAACATCTACTTCCATGGGTGACATAATGTTGGAAGGAATCCCCAAATATCCTGACAGCCTGGAGCAGTGGACTGACTCTCATGAGATGGAGTCTGATTTGGAATAATTGCGCAGCCTGGTCCCTGCAGGAAGACAAGTCGGCTGGAAGCACAAGGCAGAGGAGCGGTTTCAGGGCAGTGAGAGCATGATGCAGAGACTTCGGCTGAGTTTGGTGGGAGGCTGTCATGTGTCTCAGTGCCCAGAAACACTGTGAGCTTAGGCCCTGCAATGATAGTGTTTGTCTAAATGAGGGAGGCAATAGTCTCATTTTTTTCTTGAAAGAGCTCAGATAACACCATGGCCAGTTCTTCCAGATGTGACTGCCACACTTGAAAGCAGCGATAGCAAAATGGAATAATGTCCCGGAAAAGATGACGGGACAGAGAGAGAGGACTTGGGGCAGGATGAGAATGGTGGGCATATTAGAGTACTTGCAATGCAGTCAGATCCAGGACAGATGGGGCTCGCTCTGTGTGGACTCAGCACAAAGACCAGTGGTTGGAAATTCACAGGGAGCTTTGATAATTACTGATATAATATCTAATAGATACAACAGAGGTAGGAAATATTTGAGCAGAAACTGAGTTTGGAGAGAAACTTGGAAGAGATGTTATAGAAGAAATTCAGTTATTGAGAATAAATGCCTTTCTAGTAATCATGTGTGGATGTGAGAGGTGAAGAAAGAAGGCTGAGTGCTGAAGAACTGATGCCTTCAACTTGTGGTGCTGGAGAAGACTCTTGAGAGTCCCTTGGACTGAAAGGAGATCAAACCAGTCAGTCCTAAAGGAAATCAAACTTGAGTATGCATTGGGAGGACTGATGCTGAAGCCGAAGCTCCAATACTTTGGTCACCTGATGCGATGAGCTGACTCATTGGAAAAGACCCCGATGCTGGGAAAGATTGAAGGAGAAAGGGGTGGAGAGAATGACATGGTTGAATGGCATCACAGACACAATGGACATGAGTTTGAGTAAACCCTGGGAAATAGTGAAGGACAGGGAAGTCTGGTGTGCTGCAGTTTATGGGGTCACAAAGAGCTAGACACGACTGAGTGACTGAGATAAGCAGAAAGAAAGTTACTTGCTTGCAGCTAGAAAGTAGCAATATTAATATAAACAAATATATATGGTTCAAGGTTATATTTATTTTTCTATTTAAATTCTCTTCATGGCCTATATCACTACCTGATATTTTCTATCCCTCTCTAAGCTGTCTCAGTGCCCAGAAACACTGTGAGCTTAGGCCCTGCAATGATAGTGTTTGTCTAAATGAGGGAGGCAATAGTCTCATTTTTTTCTTGAAAGAGCTCAGATAACACCATGGCCAGTTCTTCCAGATGTGACTGCCACACTTGAAAGCAGCGATAGCAAAATGGAATAATGTCCCGGAAAAGATGACGGGACAGAGAGAGAGGACTTGGGGCAGGATGAGAATGGTGGGCATATTAGAGTACTTGCAATGCAGTCAGATCCAGGACAGATGGGGCTCGCTCTGTGTGGACTCAGCACAAAGACCAGTGGTTGGAAATTCACAGGGAGCTTTGATAATTACTGATATAATATCTAATAGATACAACAGAGGTAGGAAATATTTGAGCAGAAACTGAGTTTGGAGAGAAACTTGGAAGAGATGTTATAGAAGAAATTCAGTTATTGAGAATAAATGCCTTTCTAGTAATCATGTGTGGATGTGAGAGGTGAAGAAAGAAGGCTGAGTGCTGAAGAACTGATGCCTTCAACTTGTGGTGCTGGAGAAGACTCTTGAGAGTCCCTTGGACTGAAAGGAGATCAAACCAGTCAGTCCTAAAGGAAATCAAACTTGAGTATGCATTGGGAGGACTGATGCTGAAGCCGAAGCTCCAATACTTTGGTCACCTGATGCGATGAGCTGACTCATTGGAAAAGACCCCGATGCTGGGAAAGATTGAAGGAGAAAGGGGTGGAGAGAATGACATGGTTGAATGGCATCACAGACACAATGGACATGAGTTTGAGTAAACCCTGGGAAATAGTGAAGGACAGGGAAGTCTGGTGTGCTGCAGTTTATGGGGTCACAAAGAGCTAGACACGACTGAGTGACTGAGATAAGCAGAAAGAAAGTTACTTGCTTGCAGCTAGAAAGTAGCAATATTAATATAAACAAATATATATGGTTCAAGGTTATATTTATTTTTCTATTTAAATTCTCTTCATGGCCTATATCACTACCTGATATTTTCTATCCCTCTCTAAGCTGTCTTAGACTATAAATTCCATGGAAACATGTGCTTAGGTGCTCAGTGGTATCTGTCTCTTTGCAGCCTCATGGACTGTAGCCTGCCAGGCTTTCTGTGCATAGAATTCTCCAGGCAAGAATACTGGAGTGGATTGCCATTTCCTCCTCTAGGGGATCTTCCTGACCCCGGGGATCAAACCTGCGTCTCTCGCATCTTCTGCATTGGCAGGCAGAATGTTTACCACTAGTGCCCCCTGGGAAGCCCCAAATTCCATGAGAATAGGATCATTTTCATTCTGTTGATTGCACCTTGAGTGTTTCCTGGGCTGTAGAAAATACTCAATAGATATTTGTTGAGTGAAATAATGACTCTTAGTGGATTAAACACCAATTCGTTATTATCTACTGTAGTTCTGTGGGTTGGCTGGGCTCACCTGAACGGTTCTTTTTTTTTTTTTTTCTCCTCCGTTTTGTTTTTTTTTTTTAACCTTTATTTTACTTTTAACTTTTACAGAGTTTTCTTGTTTACAGATATGTATGTTCCCAGATTAGTCATATGTATATCCCTCACTTCCCACTCTTCCTGACCATCACACAGCACCCCTGCAGGATCCCCTTTTCTCAGAGAGCAATGACTATAGCTATTTTCTTTACTTATGATAGTACAGCCCTTCATGCTACTTCCTTTACACCTCCCACCTTCTGTTCCTTCCCCAAAATGTCCATATGTCCACTGTCCATGTCTGTCTTTCCGTCGCTTCACTGCGTGTGCCATCATCACCATCCTACTAGATTTCATATATATGTGTTAATATACTGTATTTGTCCTTCTCTTTCTGACTGACTTCACTTTTTAGGATATGTTCTAGATCCAGCCACCTCATTAGGGCTGATTCTTCTGCATTTCTCTTTACAGCTGTGTAGTATTCCATTGTATATGTGTACCAGAGCTGTTGTATCCATTCGTTTGTCGATGGGCATCTAGGTTGCTTCCATGTTCTAGCTATTGTATAGAGAGCTGCAATGAACATTGGGGTACAGGTGCTTCTTTCAGATTTGATTTCATCAGGGTATAAGCCTAAGAGTGGGATTGCTGGGTCATATGGTGCTTCTATTTTTAGTTTTTTAAGAAATCTCCAGACTGTCTTCCATAGAGGCTGTATCAATGTACACTCCCACCAGCAATGCAGGAGTGTTCCCTTTTCTCTGCACCCTCTCCAGCATTTATTGTTTGTTGATTTGTGGATGATGGCCATTCTGACGGGTGTGAGGTGATATCTCATTGTAGTTTTGATTTGCATTTCTCTAATTATAAGTGAAGTTGAGCATCGTTTCATGTGCTTTTGGGCCATCTGTATGTCGTCTTTGGAGAGGTGTCTGTTTAGGTCCTTTTCCCATTTTTTGATTGGGTTGTTCATTTTTCCGGTGCTGAGTTATCTGAGTTGCTTGTAGATTTTGGAGATTAATTTTTTGTCTGTTGCTGAACGGTTCTTGTATCAGCTGTTTCATGCAGTTGTGGTCTGTGTGGCTGGGGCTTGGATTATTTAAAGGCTCAATTGTACTTGAGGTCCAAGCTGGTGCACTTACATGTCTGGTGGCTGATGCTGGTTGTGAGCTGGGAAATCAGCTGAGACTGTTGACCAGGCATCCATGGACAGCTTCTTTGTGTGTCTTACGCTTTTCATAGTCAGGTGGCTAGAATCCGACAGCAAGTGTTGTAAAGACAAAAACTGGAAGTTGCTCCTGTCGACTCCTCATTGGTGCTTGCCAAAGGCCTTTGCCATCTGCCTCTGTAGATGTTACTGTGCTGCTGCGGCTGTTGACCTTTGACACATCCTGAAGGTCATTCAGAGAGAAGAGTGGGGCCCTCTATGCTCCAGGGAAACTGGTGGAACGGATCTACATTTAGGTAGTTAGGCATTCTCAGGAACTGATTTCATGGCCCCGATCCTTGTATGGCCTCATACCTAAAAAGCACTAAATCCCTTCATGGCGACATCAGCTCCTTGTGACCAGCAGAAAACCCTTGACAAGTAGAGCTTGATTGCCTTGAACTCCCCTTTCACCAAAATCTTATATATTGACCTTCCTTCACTGCCTCTTTGGAGCAGTCTCTCAAGGCTGTCTGAGGTGCTGTCTCCTGGGCTGTATTCCTCATTTTGCCCCAGTAAAACTTAACTTGCACTCACGTTGGGCTTCTTTTTAGTCTACAATTCTCTTGAGGCTTGAGCCAAGAGATAGACATATCAATGCCTGGTCACAGTCTACTGGGAAGTCCTGGAGTCCATCTAGAGGTACAGGTGGGGGCATACATCTCCTTTTCATTCCCCTTGTTAATGGGAGAAGCGTTCAAACAAAAAACAAATCTGTGCTCATCTCTAATCTACCGCAGATCTTCAAATTAGGGAGACTGTTTCATCTCCACAAATGACAGGACCTGACATGACAGATAGGATTCCCTGAGTCTGAGGCATGTCTTTTCCCAGGGAAGGACATTTCCATCATGGAAAGAAGAGACTGCTGTTTGGGAATTTCCGCAGGAGGCCTGGGCTGGGTGAGATGCCCCCCCACCCAGACTCCTTCTCAAGGGCTGTCATTTTTGAATGAAACCTCAATGACAGACCAGTGGGGAAGTCATCATGACTCAGTTAAACCTCAGAGGGTTGTGGGTTTCATGGAGGGAAAGAAGTTGAGGTCTGTCATTGAGAGTTACTCACTTCCTTCTTTTTCCTTTCACACGAGCTAAGCACTTTTTGTCTAGAGTTGCCCATCTGGAACTCAATGCTGGGCACAGTGCTCTAAGGATGAAACACCTGTCTTGGGTAATCACAGAATGGAAGTTGCTCCTGTCGACTCCTCATTGGTGCTTGCCAAAGGCCTTTGCCATCTGCCTCTGTAGATGTTACTGTGCTGCTGCGGCTGTTGACCTTGACACATCCTGAAGGTCATTCAGAGAGAAGAGTGGGGCCCTCTATGCTCCAGGGAAACTGGTGGAACGGATCTACATTTAGGTAGTTAGGCATTCTCAGGAACTGATTTCATGGCCCCGATCCTTGTATGGCCTCATACCTAAAAAGCACTAAATCCCTTCATGGCGACATCAGCTCCTTGTGACCAGCAGAAAACCCTTGACAAGTAGAGCTTGATTGCCTTGAACTCCCCTTTCACCAAAATCTTATATATTGACCTTCCTTCACTGCCTCTTTGGAGCAGTCTCTCAAGGCTGTCTGAGGTGCTGTCTCCTGGGCTGTATTCCTCATTTTGCCCCAGTAAAACTTAACTTGCACTCACGTTGGGCTTCTTTTTAGTCTACAATTCTCTTGAGGCTTGAGCCAAGAGATAGACATATCAATGCCTGGTCACAGTCTACTGGGAAGTCCTGGAGTCCATCTAGAGGTACAGGTGGGGGCATACATCTCCTTTTCATTCCCCTTGTTAATGGGAGAAGCGTTCAAACAAAAAACAAATCTGTGCTCATCTCTAATCTACCGCAGATCTTCAAATTAGGGAGACTGTTTCATCTCCACAAATGACAGGACCTGACATGACAGATAGGATTCCCTGAGTCTGAGGCATGTCTTTTCCCAGGGAAGGACATTTCCATCATGGAAAGAAGAGACTGCTGTTTGGGAATTTTCGCAGGAGGCCTGGGCTGGGTGAGATGCCCCCCCACCCAGACTCCTTCTCAAGGGCTGTCATTTTTGAATGAAACCTCAATGACAGACCAGTGGGGAAGTCATCATGACTCAGTTAAACCTCAGAGGGTTGTGGGTTTCATGGAGGGAAAGAAGTTGAGGTCTGTCATTGAGAGTTACTCACTTCCTTCTTTTTCCTTTCACACGAGCTAAGCACTTTTTGTCTAGAGTTGCCCATCTGGAACTCAATGCTGGGCACAGTGCTCTAAGGATGAAACACCTGTCTTGGGTACAGTGATACCTTAGAGAGGTATGGAGTGTGTTGTACAAACACCGACACTGACTTGTTAAAAAGTAGCAGAGAGTTTTCAATGCTTTTATTAACGGTTTATTTTTAGATATTGGATTCCTTGGACCTTGCTAGTTAATTTCTTTCACTTTCTTACCTCTTCTCAGAATTACTAGCAATATGTCCTCAGGCAAGTTCCTTAACACCTGTTGCCTTATTCTCTCATTTGAAAAGTATAATAAGAGTGTGTACTTTGTAGCGTTACCCTGGAGATTAGATGAACTGATACAACATGCTAGGCTCTCCTTTAAGACTTTAGGAGGCAGAGTTTAGCAGATTTCAACTATGTAATTTTTCTTTCCACACAAAATCTAATGACTGCCTCATAATCCACTGAGTGTTCTATAATTTATTTTGCCCGTCTGTGAATTTAGTGCTTCCATGTGTTTACTTCTGTGAAATTACATCATGAATATCTTTATAGGTAAATCTTTGTTCTTACCACTTAGGCAACATTCCTAGAATTGGAATTTTGGAGGCACTTTTTTCTTTTTACTGTATAGTGAAAGTTAAATAAAGTTCAAAATAGTTAAGTGAATGGATATTTGAGTTCAATAGGATTGGCACCTCAGTTTACATAGGAAAATACATTCATCACTATTAACAAAACAGAATCCTACTGTGGTTCCCAGTGCTGCTCTGGACACCCACAGCCCCTCCAACTCTTCAGAGACTCATTAGAGTGTCTCACTTCCTATTTTTCAAAACAAGTTTTATTCTTTATTCAGTTCTTTTTCCAGATGATCCTTTATTTCATTCATTTATAACTTAGTCTGGCTTATACCCAATTAATTGATCAGTCAACCTAACACAATGTTAGTATTTTTTAAAATGTTTTTATTTATTTATTTATCTTGGATTGTGCTGGGTCTTTGTTGGTGTGCAGACTTTTCTCTGGTTAGGGAGAGCAGGATCTGTTCTTTAGTTTTAGTGTATGAGCTTCTCACTGTGGTGGTTTCTCTTGTGGAACACAGTCTCTAGGGTGCATGGGCTTCAATAGTTGTGGCACATGGCTCAGTAGTTGTGGCTCCCAGGCTCTAGAGCACGAGCTCAGTAGGTGTGGTCCATGGGCTCAGCTGTTTCCATGGCATGTGAGATCTTCCCAGACCAGGGATAAAACCTGTGTCTCCTGAGTTAGCAGGTGGATTCTTTACCACTGAGCCAGTAGGGAAGCTCAATGTTAGTGTTTTTAAATAGTCTTTATTTGTAACAACAATTTTATTCCAATGGGTAAGATGAGTCATGTGTATCAGTTACAAATGAGAGTAGAGAACACAAACTTCACAGAATCAACCCCTATGACCCCCCTTTATATAATTTTCTTTCCACATCATCCTTTAAGACTTTAGGAGGCAGAGTTTAGCAGATTTCAACTATGTAATTTTTCTTTCCACACAAAATCTAATGACTGCCTCATAATCCACTGAGTGTTCTATAATTTATTTTGCCCGTCTGTGAATTTAGTGCTTCCATGTGTTTACTTCTGTGAAATTACATCATGAATATCTTTATAGGTAAATCTTTGTTCTTACCACTTAGGCAACATTCCTAGAATTGGAATTTTGGAGGCACTTTTTTTTTTTTTTTTACTGTATAGTGAAAGTTAAATAAAGTTCAAAATAGTTAAGTGAATGGATATTTGAGTTCAATAGGATTGGCACCTCAGTTTACATAGGAAAATACATTCATCACTATTAACAAAACAGAATCCTACTGTGGTTCCCAGTGCTGCTCTGGACACCCACAGCCCCTCCAACTCTTCAGAGACTCATTAGAGTGTCTCACTTCCTATTTTTCAAAACAAGTTTTATTCTTTATTCAGTTCTTTTTCCAGATGATCCTTTATTTCATTCATTTATAACTTAGTCTGGCTTATACCCAATTAATTGATCAGTCAACCTAACACAATGTTAGTATTTTTTAAAATGTTTTTATTTATTTATTTATCTTGGATTGTGCTGGGTCTTTGTTGGTGTGCAGACTTTTCTCTGGTTAGGGAGAGCAGGATCTGTTCTTTAGTTTTAGTGTATGAGCTTCTCACTGTGGTGGTTTCTCTTGTGGAACACAGTCTCTAGGGTGCATGGGCTTCAATAGTTGTGGCACATGGCTCAGTAGTTGTGGCTCCCAGGCTCTAGAGCACGAGCTCAGTAGGTGTGGTCCATGGGCTCAGCTGTTTCCATGGCATGTGAGATCTTCCCAGACCAGGGATAAAACCTGTGTCTCCTGAGTTAGCAGGTGGATTCTTTACCACTGAGCCAGTAGGGAAGCTCAATGTTAGTGTTTTTAAATAGTCTTTATTTGTAACAACAATTTTATTCCAATGGGTAAGATGAGTCATGTGTATCAGTTACAAATGAGAGTAGAGAACATATTCTTCACAGAATCAACCCCTATGACGTCTCAATCCGTGAGTGTAAGGTTTCTCACAGGTCTCCTTGACTTCACATTCCCTGAATACCTTCTGGGTTCTGGATCTGGAAGTATGCTGGCCCCTCAGGTCATCTCTTCTCCCCTAAAGTAGTAACACTTGCCTCTTCGTCCATCTCCAAGGGTCTCCTTCCTCTACCTGGAGGTCTCTCCTCTTTATGGCCTTCTCATTTACTGTGTTCTCTGCCCAGAATGGGACTCTCTAGCTCTTTCGTTCAGTTCATTCACATCCTTCTGGGTTCAGCCCAAATGTCACCACCTCCTAGAGGCCCTCCCTGACTACCCCTTAAAGCAGCCCCTCTACAGTCCCTGGTGTGTGTGTGGGTGGGTCACTCTTCTCTTAAAGGGCTTTTAGGAAGTAATTGGAAATTATCTTGCTTTATGTTGATCTTCCCTGATGGGTTGTAGGTTCCCAGTGGCAGTGATGTGTCTATCTTGTTCATGGCTGTCTCTCATGGCACTAGGCACTGAGGGAACTGAGGTGTACAGGTGAGTCACTGTGGAGTGAAGTTCTGCACAGATGCCTGTCTAGTCTCCTATGGCTGCTTTGACAAATTACAGCAAACAGAGTGGCTTCAAACAACAGAGATTTATTACTCTGTGCTGCTGGAGCTCAGAAACCTGAAAATGGGTCTCATGGCAGAGTCATGTCCACCTGGGGCCTGAGGAGGGACTTCTTTCCTTGCCTTTTCCAGCTCATCCCGCCTTCCAGCAGGTGCATCAATGGACCTGTGTCTGTTGCCACCCTAACCTGGAATCCACAGCCTGGTTAGTTCTTTTGCCTCTACCATTTCTCTTTCCCCACGCAGGGGACAGGGGCTGGGTTCCTGTGCAGGAATGGCAGTGATCTCTTAAGTATGCAATTTCAAGGGGCTGCCATTCGATGACTTCCCATGAGGACAAATTCCTTTTCCCTGGAAGCCAGGTTGCTGTGGATTTTCTTTACAGAGATCCTCTTGGCTGTAGAGCAACATCTGGGCTTTCAATCAGTTTTCAGGCTTCGTTAATGCTGCTGATTGTCGATCACTAGAGAGCCCGGAGGAAGGCTGAGCAGCAGGATTCCCTAGCAGGCTTGTCCACTGCCTCACAGGCTGCTGATGGTGTTCCTGCTTGTTCTCCTTCCTCATAGGCTGGTGGCATTCTTGCTTGTCCACAGTCTCACTCGGGGCTGCCCAGCTTGGGCAGTCTCTACGTATATAACTCAAACAGCAACAAGAAAGAAAGATGACCGTATGCCTAGGTTATAGTTTATATCACCAGTGACAAAATACATCATGACAGCTTTGAGAACATGAAATCCAGTAAGAAAAGTGGTAGAAAAAATGTCTGCTGGTTTATGGGAAATTTACAGTAATGAAGAGTTGGTAACAGTTGCCTTGCCAACAAGTACACTGGGGCAAGGGGCCAATATTTCTATTTCTTTTCATCCAAACCTTTACCATGGTCAACATACAATGAAATTTGCTTCTTTTCCCACATCTTCTTCTCCTCTTCTTTCCCTCCCCCTCCTCCCACCTCCTCCTTCAGAGTAGACAGTATATGATGAACACTCAATACATATTTATGGAGAGAATAGATGTAGGTGGCTGTTTTTAAGAAACCATCGCATGACGTTGATTCAAGGCAAGGAAGCCCTTACCACTTTTCTGATCTGAAAAAAGTGTGGCTTGTTCCAGAAAGAAGTGAGACAGGAATACAAGGAAATAACTTCACTAAGAAATTACATCAAATGCAACTTCTTACAGTTAGTTACCCTATTGCACAGATGAGCTGACCCATCTTCCTGTAAAAGAAGGTCTTCTGCGGTGCAGAGGGCTGCATGCAACCCGTAGGTCCTCACATTCAGCATTAGATTTCATTCCTGTATGACTGTCATTGGCCTCACAGGAAGTACCCTTCAGTTGTTTAGCCTCTCAGTTGTGTCCAACTCTGCAACCCCAGAACTGCAGCACACCAGGCTTCCCTGTCCTTCACCATCTCCTAGATCTTACTCAAACTCATGTCCATGGAGTCACTGATGCCATCCAACCATCTCATCCTCTCTCAGCCCCTCCTCCTCTTTCCCTCAGTCTTTCCCAGGATCAGGGTCTTTTCCAAAGAGTCAGCTCTTCACATCAGGTGGCCTAAGCATTGGAGCTTCAGCTTCAGTATCAGTCCTTCCAGTGAATATTCAGGGCTGATTTCCTTAAGGATGGGTGATCCTTTAGTTATTCTAATATTCTTTTGATGATAAAATCAGATAGTCCCTAGGTTTGACTTCTTATAATTGGCTCAGAAATGGAACTCATCTGCTGGTTCTAATTTGAACTCTTCCATGGAGTCTTGACTTTCAGTAACAAGATTTTAAAATTCTAGGAGCTCATTTCTCTTTTCAAGCCTGTCCTTTTAATTTTGAGAGTCTTATCTTTTCCTGTGATTTTGACTCCTCTTGCTGTTCATAGATTCTGCTGTCTGATGCGGGATATTTAAGTATCATCTGCTGGGTTTCTGTCAAAGTCAAGTGTTCTATAATTTTTTTAAATTTCAGGTTCATTTCCAGTATAGTTTTTTCTCAGTGGATTCTGTATGGTTTTCTGTTTGACTTAACCAGTGCCTCAGCTAGGCTTTTGTTCCTGTACACTATTTTGGGGTTTTACCCAGAGTTTCCTCTCACTATGGAATCAAATGGCAGGAGGCAAAGGGAGGCATTTTCCCATGGAGTCCAGTGTGTTATCTGCTTCCTCTCCTTCCTGGCTTTTCTGATCTGAAAAAAGTGTGGCTTGTTCCAGAAAGAAGTGAGACAGGAATACAAGGAAATAACTTCACTAAGAAATTACATCAAATGCAACTTCTTACAGTTAGTTACCCTATTGCACAGATGAGCTGACCCATCTTCCTGTAAAAGAAGGTCTTCTGCGGTGCAGAGGGCTGCATGCAACCCGTAGGTCCTCACATTCAGCATTAGATTTCATTCCTGTATGACTGTCATTGGCCTCACAGGAAGTACCCTTCAGTTGTTTAGCCTCTCAGTTGTGTCCAACTCTGCAACCCCAGAACTGCAGCACACCAGGCTTCCCTGTCCTTCACCATCTCCTAGATCTTACTCAAACTCATGTCCATGGAGTCACTGATGCCATCCAACCATCTCATCCTCTCTCAGCCCCTCCTCCTCTTTCCCTCAGTCTTTCCCAGGATCAGGGTCTTTTCCAAAGAGTCAGCTCTTCACATCAGGTGGCCTAAGCATTGGAGCTTCAGCTTCAGTATCAGTCCTTCCAGTGAATATTCAGGGCTGATTTCCTTAAGGATGGGTGATCCTTTAGTTATTCTAATATTCTTTTGATGATAAAATCAGATAGTCCCTAGGTTTGACTTCTTATAATTGGCTCAGAAATGGAACTCATCTGCTGGTTCTAATTTGAACTCTTCCATGGAGTCTTGACTTTCAGTAACAAGATTTTAAAATTCTAGGAGCTCATTTCTCTTTTCAAGCCTGTCCTTTTAATTTTGAGAGTCTTATCTTTTCCTGTGATTTTGACTCCTCTTGCTGTTCATAGATTCTGCTGTCTGATGCGGGATATTTAAGTATCATCTGCTGGGTTTCTGTCAAAGTCAAGTGTTCTATAATTTTTTTAAATTTCAGGTTCATTTCCAGTATAGTTTTTTCTCAGTGGATTCTGTATGGTTTTCTGTTTGACTTAACCAGTGCCTCAGCTAGGCTTTTGTTCCTGTACACTATTTTGGGGTTTTACCCAGAGTTTCCTCTCACTATGGAATCAAATGGCAGGAGGCAAAGGGAGGCATTTTCCCCATGGAGTCCAGTGTGTTATCTGCTTCCTCTCCTTTCCTTGGGCTCGCTAGGACATTTTTTCCCAGTCACTACATTAAGAGCCCTGATTTCACATGTACATCTCAGTCTCTTGAGATTTCACTCCTGCAAAGACTCCTGCAGAACCTGCCTCAGCTTCCTGGTTTGTGCTACCCACACTGCTGCGCCAGGGCTGTGCATGCCTACAACTGTGGCTTCTGGCTCAAGCATTATCAGTTTTCATTTTAGTTACAGTTCCCCACATTTCTAGGGGGAGGATTTTCACATTGACTTCGTCATCTGTCTTAACAAGTCTCTTTAGTTCGCCATCATTGTCATCTCTCTCTGAATGCAGTAGTCTCGGGGAAGGTGCCTCACGGAGCTTAGCAAGATCTTTTTCCTTATTGTTGATGCTTTTGTTATGGCCTCCCCAGCTCAGTGGTAAAGAATCTGCCTGCTGATGCAGAAGATGCAACAGATGCAGTTTCGATTCCTGGGGTGGGAAGATCCTCTGGAGAAGGAAATGGCAACCCACTCCATTTTTCTTGCCTGGCAAGTCCCATGAACAGAGGAGCTTGGCCAAGCTACAGTCATGGGGTCACAAAGGGTCGGACATGCCTGAACATGTGCTCACTCATGCACCTATAGGAAGCCTGACCTCCTTGTCTTGTGGTCACACCCTCTTCCTACAGCAAAGATCCTCAGCTGGGGCTGCATGTGCCCTCTGCTCTAGGGAGCCATTCGTAATGTCTAGAGACCATTTTGGTGCCATGACTGGGGAGCTGCTCCTGGGGTCTCCTGAGCAGAGTCCAGGGATGCTGCTAAACATCCTGTTTTCCCAGGACAACAATGAGGTCTCTGGTCCCCAATGGTAATAGTGTCATTGTGGAGAAACCCTGTCCTACAGGAGTCGCACTTTCTGAATTAAATATCAGTGACCCTGCATGGTTATGCTCTGGTTCATCCCTCCCTGCTTGTCCTACCGCCTCTCTGCTCCCTGTGACCACGAGGCTGGCTCTTAGAGTTTGCACTGACTCTGGCTTTTCCCTGGCTTTGGCGTTTGGAAGCAGTAGCTGACAGCTGGAGCAGAGAGAGGGAGCTGGGTAGACCCTTGCCTCTCCTGCCCTACCCTGGGCTGCCTTCCTCCGGCAGTGTCTGGGTCCCTGTGTGATCCCAGTTCCTTATGAGCAGCCCTGTCCCCATGGCTGCCACTCTTCTGGGTTCTTGTTAGTCATTTCTACACCTTTGACCTTGGGTGGTGACAGCAATGCCGGTGCTCACCCCTGCTGGGCTTTGGAGCCTCAGCATTCTCGGTGTATCTGCTTCTCCCACCCAAAGCTCTTCATTCGTCACTCTTGAAACATCTGGGTTGGAGTCTGTGCTGCCAGGATGCTGCCTGGTACAGCTGCTGTAGTTTCCTTCATGGTAGAGGGCACGATAACCTTGTTTAATACACCAGACTGTCTTTCATCTCTATCCTGTGCCCAAGATCCATCAGGCCCACATGGACCTATCACCTCTATGGTGACGTCTCTCTCCTCACAATACAGTGATACAGGGTAAACATCCCTCAGGGAGGGGCCATTACTGGGCTTCTAGTTATATGACAAGCTAGGGAGATGTTGCTGAAGGCAATCATAAGTTGACTCATGGGGGTTGGCAGCAAGATACTGAGATGGGGACACCTGCCTTCATGAAAAATGCTCAGTCATGCTGAACTCTTTGCAACCCCGTAGACTGTAGCCTGCCAGGTTCCTCTGTCCATGGGATCCTCCAGGCAAGAATACTGGAGGGGGTTGCTGCTCTCTCCTTCAGGGGATCATCCCGACCCAGGGATCAAACCCATGTCTCCTGCATTGCAGGCAGATTTTTTACCCATTGAACCACCAGGAAACACTTCCAATTCATATATATATTTAGACAGGTACCCCGCTCAGTACAAGCCTTTGTCGTATTTGTGTTGTCCCCTTCTCATTTGTTTCTGCCCTCTCCTGGGAGCTCTGTTCAAAGGCTTGGGCTTTATGCACTGTCCCTCCATGAGGGTGATGGCACTTTCATGATCCACTTTTCCTGGAAGGAAGGCTGACACTCAACTAGAGAAGAGCCACACCTTTATCCCAACCTTCTCTTGGAGGTTGAGTTTCCTTTGACTTAGAGCTTGAAGGACCTCATGAGTGTGGTCCTGAGCAACAGAGGAATTTGGGACCTGAAAGCTGGGTGGTTTCTGGACTCTGAAGGACCCAGGCTCCTTTTTTCACCCCCCCTCTTTTATAGGTCTTTCATTTCTTTATTTTCATCCATCTTCACTCCTTGGCCCGTGTGGGCCTCCCCTCACAGGGGCCACCCCGCTGTAGAGCACCAGCTCTGGGAGCACACTCTCTGGAGCATCGGCTCATAAGTGGACACAGTGGTCCAGCTGCTCTGCAACACATGAGATCCTCTCAAGCCAGGGATCAAACTGGTGTCCCTTGCATTGCAAGGCAGACTCCCCACCCACTGGATCACCAGCAAAGCACCCCCCCCACCTCCCCGCCCAGGCTCCTTTTTTAATGAGCTCTGAGCCTATTTGCCGAGAGTCTGAGGTCCTCTCTGGTGTGTCCTGGAGACCTGGCAGAGTGGCTCCTTCACTTCCTATGCAGCAGTCCCCTGCCTGTCATGATAAATAAGAATAATTACATGAGAGCCAGGAGGAGAGAGGCACATTCCAGGCACCCCTCTGTGGTAAGCGGTCACTGAGCAAGCACAATGAACCCCTGGTGATGCATCAGACCCGGGTATCTGGGCGGGGAGGGAATGAGCATGTATGCTCATTTTCATGTGGGGCTTGTGTGATTTCAGTCCCATAGTGATTGCTTTAGCCACAACGAACTAAGGGCTTGTGGAGGTGCACTGTCCTGTCCTACCCGCTGTAGACTAGTCAAGTTCTGCTCCTTTTGAGGTTTCTGGGCCATCGGTCTCAGTCTCCTCCATGGCTGTTGTTGAGTGCGTGGCCTGAGTCTTCTTGGGGACTTTAGGTCAACAATGGGAGTTTTGCATCTAAGGGATCCAAGTTTCCCGCTCAGTACAAGCCTTTGTCGTATTTGTGTTGTCCCCTTCTCATTTGTTTCTGCCCTCTCCTGGGAGCTCTGTTCAAAGGCTTGGGCTTTATGCACTGTCCCTCCATGAGGGTGATGGCACTTTCATGATCCACTTTTCCTGGAAGGAAGGCTGACACTCAACTAGAGAAGAGCCACACCTTTATCCCAACCTTCTCTTGGAGGTTGAGTTTCCTTTGACTTAGAGCTTGAAGGACCTCATGAGTGTGGTCCTGAGCAACAGAGGAATTTGGGACCTGAAAGCTGGGTGGTTTCTGGACTCTGAAGGACCCAGGCTCCTTTTTTCACCCCCCCTCTTTTATAGGTCTTTCATTTCTTTATTTTCATCCATCTTCACTCCTTGGCCCGTGTGGGCCTCCCATCACAGTGGCCACTCTCGCTGTAGAGCACCAGCTCTGGGAGCACACTCTCTGGAGCATCGGCTCATAAGTGGACACAGTGGTCCAGCTGCTCTGCAACACATGAGATCCTCTCAAGCCAGGGATCAAACTGGTGTCCCTTGCATTGCAAGGCAGACTCCCCACCCACTGGATCACCAGCAAAGCACCCCCCCCACCTCCCCGCCCAGGCTCCTTTTTTAATGAGCTCTGAGCCTATTTGCCGAGAGTCTGAGGTCCTCTCTGGTGTGTCCTGGAGACCTGGCAGAGTGGCTCCTTCACTTCCTATGCAGCAGTCCCCTGCCTGTCATGATAAATAAGAATAATTACATGAGAGCCAGGAGGAGAGAGGCACATTCCAGGCACCCCTCTGTGGTAAGCGGTCACTGAGCAAGCACAATGAACCCCTGGTGATGCATCAGACCCGGGTATCTGGGCGGGGAGGGAATGAGCATGTATGCTCATTTTCATGTGGGGCTTGTGTGATTTCAGTCCCATAGTGATTGCTTTAGCCACAACGAACTAAGGGCTTGTGGAGGTGCACTGTCCTGTCCTACCCGCTGTAGACTAGTCAAGTTCTGCTCCTTTTGAGGTTTCTGGGCCATCGGTCTCAGTCTCCTCCATGGCTGTTGTTGAGTGCGTGGCCTGAGTCTTCTTGGGGTCAGGGCTTGGTCATGGTCAACAATGGGAGTTTTGCATCTAAGGGATCCAAGTTTCTTTAGGAGAATTTTACTGCCAGGGCAGGCTGTGTGGGGGGCAGACTGCACCTGCTAGATGCCTTAAGAGAGCTGAGCTGAGCTGAGGGCAGCTTCCAGAGAATGGCAGGTTTCCTGGGTCCTCCCCAGGCTTGGGGTTACCCATTCATGCAGAACACAGATGTTCTTAACTGTGGTGCTGGGGAGACTGGACAACTCCCCCATCTCCAGCAGAAGACAGGACCTCTGGACTCTGGGTGGAGGCAGGGGTGAGTTTGGCTGGGAAAAAACTAAGCTCTGGAAGTTGGAGGGCTCCTGAATGCACCAGCTGCCTGGACGTCAGCCGGCATTAGTGAGTAGTAACCTATAAGAAAGTGAAAGGGACAGGATTTGGGACACAGGGTCCTTCTGGATCTCACTAGCCACCAGCCCCTGAGGCTGAGGGCTGGCACACCTTATCGGTGTCCACTTGGCCTCAAAGCTTCATGTGTGTCCCTCACCTTCTTGGGATCTCAGTTTTAAATTGCCTCTGGGGAGTGCTGAATTATTTTTATTGAAGCAATGATTTTGATTATATAGGCCTGCTTATTTCATTTAACTTCTAATTTTTTTAATTAAGAAGTTTTAGAATTGCTTGTCTTCTTTTTTAGTGGTTCTACTTTCAATTTTTGAAATTTGTGTTTTTAAAAATTTTTCTTTTAGTAATCATTTAATGTAAGTCAAATCATTATGTCATACACCTTTAAAATAGATTAACATGAGAGCCAGGAGGAGAGAGGCACATTCCAGGCACCCCTCTGTGGTAAGCGGTCACTGAGCAAGCACAATGAACCCCTGGTGATGCATCAGACCCGGGTATCTGGGCGGGGAGGGAATGAGCATGTATGCTCATTTTCATGTGGGGCTTGTGTGATTTCAGTCCCATAGTGATTGCTTTAGCCACAACGAACTAAGGGCTTGTGGAGGTGCACTGTCCTGTCCTACCCGCTGTAGACTAGTCAAGTTCTGCTCCTTTTGAGGTTTCTGGGCCATCGGTCTCAGTCTCCTCCATGGCTGTTGTTGAGTGCGTGGCCTGAGTCTTCTTGGGGTCAGGGCTTGGTCATGGTCAACAATGGGAGTTTTGCATCTAAGGGATCCAAGTTTCTTTAGGAGAATTTTACTGCCAGGGCAGGCTGTGTGGGGGGCAGACTGCACCTGCTAGATGCCTTAAGAGAGCTGAGCTGAGCTGAGGGCAGCTTCCAGAGAATGGCAGGTTTCCTGGGTCCTCCCCAGGCTTGGGGTTACCCATTCATGCAGAACACAGATGTTCTTAACTGTGGTGCTGGGGAGACTGGACAACTCCCCCATCTCCAGCAGAAGACAGGACCTCTGGACTCTGGGTGGAGGCAGGGGTGAGTTTGGCTGGGAAAAAACTAAGCTCTGGAAGTTGGAGGGCTCCTGAATGCACCAGCTGCCTGGACGTCAGCCGGCATTAGTGAGTAGTAACCTATAAGAAAGTGAAAGGGACAGGATTTGGGACACAGGGTCCTTCTGGATCTCACTAGCCACCAGCCCCTGAGGCTGAGGGCTGGCACACCTTATCGGTGTCCACTTGGCCTCAAAGCTTCATGTGTGTCCCTCACCTTCTTGGGATCTCAGTTTTAAATTGCCTCTGGGGAGTGCTGAATTATTTTTATTGAAGCAATGATTTTGATTATATAGGCCTGCTTATTTCATTTAACTTCTAATTTTTTTAATTAAGAAGTTTTAGAATTGCTTGTCTTCTTTTTTAGTGGTTCTACTTTCAATTTTTGAAATTTGTGTTTTAAAAATTTCTAAAATGTTTTAAAACAATTAAAAAATTTTAAAGTTGCCTTTTAGTAATCATTTAATGTAAGTCAAATCATTATGTCATACACCTTAAATGTATACAGTGCTGCACATCAGCTATATATCAATAAAAGATACACACACACACACATATATATTAGATATAGTTTATTTATATCTGGAAGACACAAATTGCCATTTAGTTTGTTACATTAATATTTAGAAGATTTCCTTTTGATTCTTACTACCTTGTAGGTTTGCTATTTTTATATTGTCCTGTAAAATATTTAAATTGTATTTTAGCCCCTTGTCCTTCAATACTAATGATAAAACATTTCATCTTTTTTATACTTTACTTTTTAAATAAATTTTTATTTTATTAGTCTTTAATGTCCTTTTACAACTTTTCAAGGAGAGTGTTAAATGCTGTAGACAACCCCTCCAAAATTTCATGCTTTTGAACTGATCTGCTTGACCATTAAAAAAAGATTCCTGTTCTACAAGCTTGTAGAAAGAAAGCAGCAACGTGGGCTGAAGAGGAAGAGAAAATTCACGCAATAAGCAGCAGTCTGTGTTTGTTTTGCTGCATGACAATGGACATACCACAGACTTGGCAACTTAAAACAGCTCTTGTTTATCAACTTCTAGTTCTATAGATCAGAGGTCTGGGGGAGGAACAGCAAGATCCTCTGTTCAGGGTCTTGTGAGGCAGGAATCAGGGAGCTTTTAGGGCTGGGTTCCTGTCTGACATTTATGGAGAAGAATCCACCTCCAGGAGCATTAGGGCTGTTAACTGGACTCAGTTCCTTTTGGCTTTAGGACTGAGGTTCCTGTTTCCTTGATAGGTGATTTCTGTTTCTGTAAGTTGACCCATTTGTCCTCAGACGGCCCCCATCCAGCTTCAAAGCCAGCCATAAACCCCTCTTGTGTTTTTACTCTTCTTCCCAGGAAAAAGCAAGTCCCTGCTTTCGGAAATGGTTGTTTTGACATGTAAGTCACAAACCATTCAGTGCACAGTTGAGTAGTTTTCAATGGAGTCACACACCTGTGTGGCTGTCAGCATAGTCTGCTTTCAGAACATTTCTTACCACCCTCCCCCAAACAGAGAAGCCCAATACCTCACATCAGTCACTCTCATTTCCCCCCAATTCCAACTAATCAATATTCTGTTTCTATGGGTTTGCCTATTCTGGACATTTCATGTAAGTGGAATTATACAAAATATAGTTTTTTTGTGACTGGTTTGTTTCACCTAGCATAACACGGTTCAGTCATGTTATAGTATATGTCCATGCTTCATCCCTTTTAGTGGCTGAATAATATTCCATTGTATGGATATACCACATTTTGTTAAATCCATTCATTAGTTGATGGACATATGAGCTGTTTCTGTTAATACTTTGTGGTTATTATGAGTAACCTGTGTATAAGTTTCTGTGTGGATGTATGTTTGTGTTTCTCTTAGGTATATATTTAGGAATGGAATTGCTGAATAAAATAGTAACTCTCTGTTGAACTTTGTAAGAAATTTCTAAAATATTTTCATAGCAGCGACACAATTTTATATTCTCTGCAACTATGGACAAGGGTTCCAATTTCTCCACATCTTTACCAACAGTTGTTATTATCTATTTTTTTGATTGTAGCCATTTAGTGTATGTGAAGTGGTATCTCACTTTTGATATGTTTTCCTTAATGACTAACGGTATTTTTCATGTACTTACTGGTCATTTATATATATTCTTTGGAGACATGCCTATTCAAATTCTTTGTCCATTGAAAAAAGTGAGGTTTTTGTGTTTTTGAGTCGTAAGAGTCCTTTACATGTTATGGATACTAGACCCTTATCAGATATTTGATTTGCTGATAGTTTCTCCTAGTCACTTCTTTCTCAGGGAGCTTTTAGGGCTGGGTTCCTGTCTGACATTTATGGAGAAGAATCCACCTCCAGGAGCATTAGGGCTGTTAACTGGACTCAGTTCCTTTTGGCTTTAGGACTGAGGTTCCTGTTTCCTTGATAGGTGATTTCTGTTTCTGTAAGTTGACCCATTTGTCCTCAGACGGCCCCCATCCAGCTTCAAAGCCAGCCATAAACCCCTCTTGTGTTTTTACTCTTCTTCCCAGGAAAAAGCAAGTCCCTGCTTTCGGAAATGGTTGTTTTGACATGTAAGTCACAAACCATTCAGTGCACAGTTGAGTAGTTTTCAATGGAGTCACACACCTGTGTGGCTGTCAGCATAGTCTGCTTTCAGAACATTTCTTACCACCCTCCCCAAGCAGAGAAACCCAATACCTCACATCAGTCACTCTCATTTCCCCCCAATTCCAACTAATCAATATTCTGTTTCTATGGGTTTGCCTATTCTGGACATTTCATGTAAGTGGAATTATACAAAATATAGTTTTTTTGTGACTGGTTTGTTTCACCTAGCATAACACGGTTCAGTCATGTTATAGTATATGTCCATGCTTCATCCCTTTTAGTGGCTGAATAATATTCCATTGTATGGATATACCACATTTTGTTAAATCCATTCATTAGTTGATGGACATATGAGCTGTTTCTGTTAATACTTTGTGGTTATTATGAGTAACCTGTGTATAAGTTTCTGTGTGGATGTATGTTTGTGTTTCTCTTAGGTATATATTTAGGAATGGAATTGCTGAATAAAATAGTAACTCTCTGTTGAACTTTGTAAGAAATTTCTAAAATATTTTCATAGCAGCGACACAATTTTATATTCTCTGCAACTATGGACAAGGGTTCCAATTTCTCCACATCTTTACCAACAGTTGTTATTATCTATTTTTTTGATTGTAGCCATTTAGTGTATGTGAAGTGGTATCTCACTTTTGATATGTTTTCCTTAATGACTAACGGTATTTTTCATGTACTTACTGGTCATTTATATATATTCTTTGGAGACATGCCTATTCAAATTCTTTGTCCATTGAAAAAAGTGAGGTTTTTGTGTTTTTGAGTCGTAAGAGTCCTTTACATGTTATGGATACTAGACCCTTATCAGATATTTGATTTGCTGATAGTTTCTCCTAGTCTGTGGACTGTTTCTTTTCTTTCTTTTTTCTTTTTAAAATTTATTTATTTTTCATCCATCTTTATTCTTCAGCCTGTGTGGGCCTCCTGTTGCAGTGGCTCCTCTCTTTGCAGAGTACTGGCTCTGGGCACATGCACTCCAGAGCACTGGCTAATACTTGGACACACTGGTCCAGCCATTCTGCAGGATGTGGGATCTTCCCGGGCCAGGGATAGAACTAGTGCCCCTAGCAAGGCAGACTCTTTACCCACTGGACCACCAAGGAAGCCCTCTTTTCTTTCTTAATAGCATCCTTTGGAACATGCAACTATTTAATTTTGGTGAAGTCCAATTTATCTGTGCTTTTCTCCCTTTGGTTCCCTCTGCTTCTTGTGTTCTATTTAAGGACACTCAGCCTAACTGAAAGCTACTCTCATACTTTCTTCTATGTGTTTTTATAGTTTTAGCTCTTATATGTAAGTCTGTGATTCATTTTGAGTTCATTTTTATATGTGTTGGGAGATAGGAGTCTGACTTCATTCTTTTGCATGCAGGTATCCAGTGGTCCTCACACCATTTTTAGAAAAGACAGGAAACCCAACAGAGTGCTTTAATGAAGTCAGTTACCATGTGGGACACTGGACCTTAAACTGCTGAGGAACTTTGGGTGAAAGCACGGAATGCATGTCAGAGTCCTCCCAACCCAGGCACTGGGGATTTTCCGCACTAGTTTTGCCTTTTGTTGATAGTCGCTCTCTGGGATCTTCGGTTTTCCAGCATCAAGCACTCAGGTGAGGAGACATAGCAGCTGGGGTTGACAGTGGGGTGGGCAAACCTTCATCATAATGATGAGGCTCAAGGTCGTGGGGAACAGTGACGGCATCTTCCACAGTGACTTTTATGCCTGGTGGTATACTTACCTTTAATGCACTTGCACCATCGTTTCGTCCTGCAATTAACCTTGGGAGTCATTTAAGCTTTCCCTCAGAAATCTGCCTCTTTCCCAGGAAATGGAATATAGAGTAGTCTTATTAGCCATTTACTTCAACTTTACCTTTTCATTCAAGGTCATCCCACAGACTCCCAGAGAAGCAATATTGAAAATGAAAGAAAGCGAAGATGCAGTCTTTCGAGCAGTCTCAGACATTCATTATGCAATTTGAGTCAGTGAAAGGCAGCAGTAGTGACTCATGTTTGCAAGACTAAATGGAACAATATCTCTGATTTAACTTCTGGCTTCAGCCACACTTTCTGCCGGGAAATCACATCTCCCACCGCACCATCTCCTTGGACTCCCCAGCAGCCTGAGAAAGCAATTAAGAAGCATGTGTCTGATTCTCCTGGCAGTCAAAAGATGATCCCACCCCATGGTATGTGGATAAATATTTAATAACTAGCTCTCCGGGAAAAATACCCAAAGCTTGGGGTTTTAACATTGGCCCATTTCCCTGGTGTAAATGTTCCCACCATGGCTGATATAAAATTACCAAGGGCTTAACAACTGGCTTGCAAAACTCCTGAAGGTTTACTAATTGGATCTCCTGAGCTGCTAAAAGCTGACTCTGGCACATCACAGCCACTGAGGATGACTCCTCTCCTGAACCCCTGTGGTTCCAGCCAGTCTCGGCAAATCCTGCCAGCAACTTCAATGGTACAAAAGGTACCAGCTCTGATGGCACAAACAGGAAAGCAGTGGCTGACCCACAGCCTTTGCTAAGGGAACCAGAAAGAAGCTGCACAGAACCCTATGGGGCCTTCCCAGGACAGACACCACCTCCTCTACCCCTGCCGTCTCCTCAGGCTGCCTCTTGTCTGTAGAAGAACTTTAGCCAAAGGATAAGTTTAATCAGAAAAATGAGAAATAAAAAAAGCAAAGGAAAATAGTCAAACAAGACAAAATAATGATTTGTTGTTCAGTCACTCAGTCATGTCCGACTCTGTAATCTCATGGACTGCAGCACGCCAGGCTTCACCATCTCCTTGAGTGTTCAAACTCATATCCATTGAGTCAATGATGCCATCCAACCATCTCATTCTCTCTCATCCCCTTCTCCTCCAGTCCCCAATCTTTCCCAGTGTCAGGGACTTTTCCAATGAGTCAGCTCTTTCCATCAAGTGACCAAAGTGCTAGAGCTTTAGCTTTGGCATCAGTCCTTCCAGCGAATATTCAGGGATGATTTCCTTTAGGATTGACTGGTTTTAGCCATTAAACAAAGTCAAAGACCATATCTTCTAAGGTGCTTTGCAGATACTAAAACCCCCACCAGGTGGAAGAAGTTAGCTACATGACGTCCAGATTGTAGTCATGACATAAGCTGTTCCATCTTACTCAGTTCTGAGAACTGGCCTCAAAGAAATGGAAATAAGCCAGCACTGGAATTGAAGATTAACTATACTTTAAGCAATGAAGATGGTGTTGATCAGACCACTGCATGATCAGTTTCAAGATGGTTATCTGAGCTGACTGTGGTGCTCTGTATGTAACCCTCTCTCCTCGTCTGCACCCTTGGAACTTCCCTTTAAAGGCACTCGCCCCACTGATTGGCAGTGGAGAACTGGCTTTTGACCTTCTCTCTCTGTTTCTGACCTTGTGGATAAAGCAGTCTTTTCTTACCTGCTAACACTTGTCTCTCGAGAGTATTGGCTTTTGAGTGGTGAGCAGCTGAACCTGAGTTTGGTAAAAGACTTCATGACAGTCTTGCACTGATCCTTGGCAGATGAACGTTGGGGACGAGAAAGACGGCTGTTACAGGCCAGCAAAGGCAACAGCGCAGAAGCGTGCAGCTTCAGGGACAGCCGTCATCAGACTAAGGGCCGAGGCTGTCGTGGAGACTGTTCTACATTTGTTATTGAAATGTACGGAGTCCCAGCCCTCTCTTGGTGTGGCCAGCAGACCCTGATGGAGGAGCTGGAGCCTCACTTTCCTGACAGAAACTTCACCTGAGTTTGGTAACCATACAGTCTCTCTTCATGAATTCCTTTTTGCTTCCTTTAATAGAGGCCAAAATTAAGTTTTGAATAATGGACAGAGCCCAGCGTTTGACAGGACAGCTAAAGGAGTTAAGTAGAAATGCCCATTTGCAAATGAGACTGGGCCTTTGTAGCCAAGAAGAAAGGAAATATAAACTCTGGAAAATGTCACATCCAACCTAATTTACTATATGATTTCAACTAAATTAGTTGGCAAATTATATTTAAATTAGTTGACTAATGTTTCTATTATAAATCAGTGTTTTGCTAGAACACCAGGAAAATGTGGATTGAGGGGGGAAACTGGATTAGGAGATAGGATTTTTAAAATACCTAAATTTAGAATAATTTGATAAGGTATTTTTGGAGAGTTTCCTGAAAAATTTTATAATTAAAGAGCATGGAGACTTCCTTGGAGGTCCAGCAGCTAAGATTCCACGTTCCCAGTGCAGGGGACCTGGGTGTGATCCCTAGTCAGGGAACTAGATCCCACAGGCTGCAACTAAGATCATTGATCCCTAGGGATGCAACTAAGACCCTGTGCAGCCAAATAAATACATATTTTTTTTAAAAAGAGAGATTAAAAAAAAAAAGAGCATGTCATTTTGTTTGAGCCTACATTTTTGATGAAATAAACATACTTGCACTGTAAGAGAGTATTTGTCCATCACTAAATGGACAAGTCAGAGTATTACCTATTTCTTTTGAAAGCTAAAAGAGGTTTCTATCAAACATAAAACCTTTCAAAGCATCACAGTTCTGGGTGGAGGAAAGACAGCCTAAGCTAACAAAGCTGATGTTTCCTCCTGTTGTTTCCTGCTGCAGAACTGAGTGATGGCTCTTTCATTAACAGGCATCCACACTAGGAACAAGTGAGTGGTTCTGTTCAAATTTTCTCTATGATTTAATATCTCAGTGCTTCAGACTGGAACAAAACAATGCACGATTAAAAAGAAGAAATCCTCCTCATTTTCCCCCCAAACCCCTAGAGATGACAATGATGCTGTTCACATCAAATGCCACAAGGTGAAATTATGCTAAGTTGCTTCAGTCATGTCTGACTCTTGGCAACACTATGGACTGTAGCCTGCCAGGCTCCTCTATCCATGGGATTCTCCAGAGAAGAATACTGAAGTGGATGACCATTTCCTCCTCCAGGGGGTCTTCCTGACCCAGGGATGAAACCCACATCTCTTCTGTCTGCGACATTGGCAGATGGGTTCTTTACCATTAGCACCACGTGGGAAACACAGGTCTTTTAAGATAGTTATATAAAGAAAACCATTTATAAATAAGGGGTGGGAGGGACTCCGGTTGGTGACAGTAGGCCTGGGGAGGAGGAGGAAAGGTGAGAGGAGCCTTTTCCGCCTAGCACAATCCTCGCTTGTTTTTAGGAGCTTTGCTCAGCAGTCTTTTATTCTGTTTCTTGCTCCCAAGAGTTGCCCTGAGAGTCCTATATGACCTCACTCACTGTCTTCAGTAGGCTAGATCTTCAGTGGGCACTTGGATTAGGAGCAGAAGAAAAGATGTCAGTTTGCTCAGGTGCCTGGAGTTGAGTCCCAGCTGTGGTTTCTGTGGAGCGGACTGGAGGAGTGAAGAGGGCTGGGTAGGGAGGTGAGAGGTGGTATGATACTCCAGAGGCCACAGATTTTCTCCCCAGATTCATTGGTTTCTGAGGTCTGGACGGATTTGAGGGGGAAAAGGGGGTTGGTGATCAGATCACTCAACACAACTCACACGCCAGGGGAAGGCCAAGGACATCTCTGGAAAATGGGAAGACTCCACCCACTTCCTGCACACGTACACACACTGTTGTGTCTGGGTAAGGCCCTAGGCATGCTGGTCTATCTGGGAAGCTTCCAGGTACATCTCAGCGCAGTAACATGGCCCCAGTCATGGAGGAGCCCAGGCCACAGGCAGCACTGGCTCCTTCTGCACTTGGCTGTGCCTGATTGTGGTTGATACTCTTCAGTCCCTCCTGACATACAGTAGGGAGACTTGGGTGGGAGACATAGACAGTCTGTGGTCGAGCTGATAGTCGAAAGGAGTGGTTCTGTTCAAATTTTCTCTATGATTTAATATCTCAGTGCTTCAGACTGGAACAAAACAATGCACGATTAAAAAGAAGAAATCCTCCTCATTTTCCCCCCAAACCCCTAGAGATGACAATGATGCTGTTCACATCAAATGCCACAAGGTGAAATTATGCTAAGTTGCTTCAGTCATGTCTGACTCTTGGCAACACTATGGACTGTAGCCTGCCAGGCTCCTCTATCCATGGGATTCTCCAGAGAAGAATACTGAAGTGGATGACCATTTCCTCCTCCAGGGGGTCTTCCTGACCCAGGGATGAAACCCACATCTCTTCTGTCTGCGACATTGGCAGATGGGTTCTTTACCATTAGCACCACGTGGGAAACACAGGTCTTTTAAGATAGTTATATAAAGAAAACCATTTATAAATAAGGGGTGGGAGGGACTCCGGTTGGTGACAGTAGGCCTGGGGAGGAGGAGGAAAGGTGAGAGGAGCCTTTTCCGCCTAGCACAATCCTCGCTTGTTTTTAGGAGCTTTGCTCAGCAGTCTTTTATTCTGTTTCTTGCTCCCAAGAGTTGCCCTGAGAGTCCTATATGACCTCACTCACTGTCTTCAGTAGGCTAGATCTTCAGTGGGCACTTGGATTAGGAGCAGAAGAAAAGATGTCAGTTTGCTCAGGTGCCTGGAGTTGAGTCCCAGCTGTGGTTTCTGTGGAGCGGACTGGAGGAGTGAAGAGGGCTGGGTAGGGAGGTGAGAGGTGGTATGATACTCCAGAGGCCACAGATTTTCTCCCCAGATTCATTGGTTTCTGAGGTCTGGACGGATTTGAGGGGAAAGGGAGTTGGTGATCAGATCACTCAACACAACTCACACGCCAGGGGAAGGCCAAGGACATCTCTGGAAAATGGGAAGACTCCACCCACTTCCTGCACACGTACACACACTGTTGTGTCTGGGTAAGGCCCTAGGCATGCTGGTCTATCTGGGAAGCTTCCAGGTACATCTCAGCGCAGTAACATGGCCCCAGTCATGGAGGAGCCCAGGCCACAGGCAGCACTGGCTCCTTCTGCACTTGGCTGTGCCTGATTGTGGTTGATACTCTTCAGTCCCTCCTGACATACAGTAGGGAGACTTGGGTGGGAGACATAGACAGTCTGTGGTCGAGCTGATAGTCGAAAGGAGCAGATGGTTCTTCTAGCCCACAGGACCTATGAGCTCACCATGGGCCAACAGTGGATGCATTTTTACTATTGAATTCCTGAGAAGCCACAAGATGAAAAAAAATACAGCCCTAAGGGACTTCCCTGGTGGCCCAGTGGTTCAGACTCCATGCTTCTACCGCAGGAGGTATGGGTTCAATCCCTGCTCTGGAAGCTAAGATCCTGCATATTGTGTAGCATGGCCAAAAAATAAAAATAAAAAATAAATATAACAAAACTATATTCCCCCCCACCTTTTATGCTCATATGACTTTGAGTTGCACTCCTGTTAAAAGTAACCCAAAGAATTCTCACTGTGGAAACCTCAAGAAATTCAGGGCCAAGACTTTCCAGGGCATAACCACAGCTTAAATGAGGGAAACAATGCTTATCCAGGGTACAGAGCTGAGAAACAGGTCTCTGAATCATTGGAGGGGGGCGGGAAACATAGAAACAGTGTCACAGAGGCTGCAGAAAGTCAGGAAGGGGGTGGTCATCTAGCCGGAAAAGTGCACTCTGAGAAGGGCTCTCGGGAACCTAGCCTCAGCCCCTGGACCCCACTGTTTCTATTTTAGTTGAAGAATATTTGATTCAACACATTCTGTTTGTGAACCAAGGTGTTCTTGCATTTTTTTCTAAAGAATTATTATTATAGAACATGGAAATCACATGATACTCCAGAGGCCACAGATTTTCTCCCCAGATTCATTGGTTTCTGAGGTCTGGACGGATTTGAGGGGAAAGGGAGTTGGTGATCAGATCACTCAACACAACTCACACGCCAGGGGAAGGCCAAGGACATCTCTGGAAAATGGGAAGACTCCACCCACTTCCTGCACACGTACACACACTGTTGTGTCTGGGTAAGGCCCTAGGCATGCTGGTCTATCTGGGAAGCTTCCAGGTACATCTCAGCGCAGTAACATGGCCCCAGTCATGGAGGAGCCCAGGCCACAGGCAGCACTGGCTCCTTCTGCACTTGGCTGTGCCTGATTGTGGTTGATACTCTTCAGTCCCTCCTGACATACAGTAGGGAGACTTGGGTGGGAGACATAGACAGTCTGTGGTCGAGCTGATAGTCGAAAGGAGCAGATGGTTCTTCTAGCCCACAGGACCTATGAGCTCACCATGGGCCAACAGTGGATGCATTTTTACTATTGAATTCCTGAGAAGCCACAAGATGAAAAAAAATACAGCCCTAAGGGACTTCCCTGGTGGCCCAGTGGTTCAGACTCCATGCTTCTACCGCAGGAGGTATGGGTTCAATCCCTGCTCTGGAAGCTAAGATCCTGCATATTGTGTAGCATGGCCAAAAAATAAAAATAAAAAATAAATATAACAAAACTATATTCCCCCCCACCTTTTATGCTCATATGACTTTGAGTTGCACTCCTGTTAAAAGTAACCCAAAGAATTCTCACTGTGGAAACCTCAAGAAATTCAGGGCCAAGACTTTCCAGGGCATAACCACAGCTTAAATGAGGGAAACAATGCTTATCCAGGGTACAGAGCTGAGAAACAGGTCTCTGAATCATTGGAGGGGCGGAAACATAGAAACAGTGTCACAGAGGCTGCAGAAAGTCAGGAAGGGGGTGGTCATCTAGCCGGAAAAGTGCACTCTGAGAAGGGCTCTCGGGAACCTAGCCTCAGCCCCTGGACCCCACTGTTTCTATTTTAGTTGAAGAATATTTGATTCAACACATTCTGTTTGTGAACCAAGGTGTTCTTGCATTTTTTTCTAAAGAATTATTATTATAGAACATGGAAATCACAGTGTTAAGGGTATTGATTAGGTATATCATAAATGGGATGATACAGACTCCACCTGCGATGCAGGAGACTTGGGGTTTTTGACCCAGAACAACCACGAAGCAAGGATGCAGCTATATCACAGAGCACCTGTTCCAGCATTTCCACTAACTGAGGGTTTTCCAATGGATTTAAGACCATCATAGCTGCATAAGTGAAACTTTCACTATTAGACAAAACTCAGGTGTGTACAGGGCTTCCCTCATGGTTCAGACAGTAAAGAATCCACCTGCAATGCTGGAGACCTGGGTTCAGTCTCTGGGTCAGGAAGATCCCCTGGAGTAGGAAATGGCAACCCACTCCCATATTCTTGCCTGGGAAATCCCATGGACAGAGGAGCCTGACAGGTCACAGTCCGTGAGGTGGCAAAGAGTCAGACATGACTGACTCACACACACACACACACACACACACACACACACACACACATCATAAATACTACGGAAGAAGAAGTTTCCTGGTTGTGTTAGAGAAATCCAATAATTCCATATACTTTTAGTGGTGTAACGAGTCATTGATTTTTGAAAATTCCAATAGGGCTGTGTTTTTGAAGATTCGGACTTAGTAGGTCAATGGTGGGTCTGAGATTCTGCATTTTTAGTAAGCTTCCAGGTGATTCCTAAACTACTGGTCCAGGGACCACATTTTTTGTAGCAAGAGAGCCGCACAAGTTGATGCATTAGATTTACATGAATGTTTTCCAGTGTGTACATCTTTAAACTTCCCTGCATTCTGAACTGGAAAGTAGATGATTCCTTCAGGCTCAGTGTCTGCTACGATCTTCCTAAAAGGTATCACATAGGCTAAAACTTCTCCAACAAATGTTATTTGGGTTCATGGAGTTGGTTTCCCTGGTGACTCAGTGGTAAGGAATTCACCTGTCAATGCAGGAGATAGGTTCAGTCCCTGGGTCGGAAAGATCCCCTGGAGAAGGAAATGGCAACCCTCTCCAGTATTCTTGCCTGGGAAATTCTGTGGATAGAGTCTGTTGGGCTACAGTCCATGGGGTCACAAAGAATCAGACACGACTTAATGACTAAACAAGAAAAGTTAATGATTATTAGATTAATAGTAGAACAAGGCTGATGATCTTCTAAGGAAATATTAGATGCAAAGACTCAAGGTTAAGAACATTAAGTGAACATGAGTTATAGGCGACAGATTCAAGCTCACATAAGGAAAAAGGAAAATAATTTTAAAGCATAGAAATACTTGTGGTCTCAGAAAAAACGTGAAGTATGCCCAGCATCTGGCCACACCACATAGACTTTTCCTGCTGGCATTCTATCCATTGTCTTCCCACAATGTTATTTGAAGGAGACCTAGGAGAGCTGTGATCTCCTCACGCCTGCTCTCAGGGAAAGCACAGCATGTCCTCACTTTTCCCCTCCTCCAAGGAGACACCTTCATCATTAGATGAAGAGACTGAAACCCCAGGAGAGGAGAGTGTTGGTGATGGTCCTCTGGGTGAGAGCAAAGCCTGGATGAAGGAGGAAGTTTCCAAAGTTCCAGACTGTTCTCCCCACATTACTGTGCTTTATAAAGAACCTGACGTCAGTTCCAAAGGAAACTTAATTTGCTTTAGAGAAATGCGACAGTTGTAAGCCACACACTCCTTAACTGGAAGTTAATTAGTAAATAAGAACTTTCCAGTTTCCAAAATTGAAGAGGTTATTACAATACCTATGGTTATGACTTGGTATTAAAGAAATACTGCTCACCAATGCTCTCAGAGTTCTGTATAAATATTAACTCCTTTATCTTCCTGTTGGAGCCACAAGACAGAATTCTTTTCTTAACCTTGGAATTATACTTCTGCTCTCATTCAGATTAAGGCATCTTAAGAGTAAAAACTCATAAAGCAAAACACAATATCTAGAAACAAATCAGAAAATTGAGCTAACGCAAGGAAAAGGGTCTTAGGTGAATCATTTTCTATGACAGAGTGCTGAATCTGGCATTAATGTTCCTGGTTACAATGGGTAAAAAGGAAACACGACTTCCATTTTTCAAGTGTGTACCCAAGACAGATTAGTCTTATTTCCACTTTGCTATCAAAGAAACATAGGAGTTTATTTACCATGTGTTCTTACACAAACAATTTGAGATTCGGGAATTGGAGTTTAGTCAACAAAGAATCAGACACGACTTAATGACTAAACAAGAAAAGTTAATGATTATTAGATTAATAGTAGAACAAGGCTGATGATCTTCTAAGGAAATATTAGATGCAAAGACTCAAGGTTAAGAACATTAAGTGAACATGAGTTATAGGCGACAGATTCAAGCTCACATAAGGAAAAAGGAAAATAATTTTAAAGCATAGAAATACTTGTGGTCTCAGAAAAAACGTGAAGTATGCCCAGCATCTGGCCACACCACATAGACTTTTCCTGCTGGCATTCTATCCATTGTCTTCCCACAATGTTATTTGAAGGAGACCTAGGAGAGCTGTGATCTCCTCACGCCTGCTCTCAGGGAAAGCACAGCATGTCCTCACTTTTCCCCTCCTCCAAGGAGACACCTTCATCATTAGATGAAGAGACTGAAACCCCAGGAGAGGAGAGTGTTGGTGATGGTCCTCTGGGTGAGAGCAAAGCCTGGATGAAGGAGGAAGTTTCCAAAGTTCCAGACTGTTCTCCCCACATTACTGTGCTTTATAAAGAACCTGACGTCAGTTCCAAAGGAAACTTAATTTGCTTTAGAGAAATGCGACAGTTGTAAGCCACACACTCCTTAACTGGAAGTTAATTAGTAAATAAGAACTTTCCAGTTTCCAAAATTGAAGAGGTTATTACAATACCTATGGTTATGACTTGGTATTAAAGAAATACTGCTCACCAATGCTCTCAGAGTTCTGTATAAATATTAACTCCTTTATCTTCCTGTTGGAGCCACAAGACAGAATTCTTTTCTTAACCTTGGAATTATACTTCTGCTCTCATTCAGATTAAGGCATCTTAAGAGTAAAAACTCATAAAGCAAAACACAATATCTAGAAACAAATCAGAAAATTGAGCTAACGCAAGGAAAAGGGTCTTAGGTGAATCATTTTCTATGACAGAGTGCTGAATCTGGCATTAATGTTCCTGGTTACAATGGGTAAAAAGGAAACACGACTTCCATTTTTCAAGTGTGTACCCAAGACAGATTAGTCTTATTTCCACTTTGCTATCAAAGAAACATAGGAGTTTATTTACCATGTGTTCTTACACAAACAATTTGAGATTCCTCCCTTGGTTGACCTAGTCATAGAATCAAGGTAGAAATGGGTAATGCCCCCTTCCCAGGGAAAGCAGGATGTATATTAAGGAAAATCTAAATAGCTTCAGTAGCCCAATGCCACGCAGACAAGCCCTCCAGAGAGGTGAGGGGAAGTGGGAAAATTCGGTTTTGTGGTAACAATGGTTATTTTCAGCAGTTTATATTACCCTATTTTTCCAGAATCTTCTGCAGACATCATCTGTCATCTAACCTTGGTTCCTCATGACTCAGCTCCCTTTGTTGGCCCTCTCTTTGCCTCTTTCATGGCAGGTGACCCCTCCCAAGGCCTCGTGCCCAAGTGCCAGGCCTCCACACTGCAAACCTACCCCATGTCACCCAAGACACTGGAAGATGATGAAGAAGTCTCATAGAAACTCCACGAGGAAGTAATTTCATAGCCTTGTTATTGATCAGGGAATTGAGCCCAGCGACTCTCTGAGTTCCCATCATCTGCTTTCCATTCTTACAATGCTGCCTTTTCCAAGGTCGCCAATGACTACAAGGTATCATGGGAAAAGTGACAAACTGATCAATTAATTTTTAGCAAATACTTTTTTTTAGTGAATATGCAAGTAACACAGTTCTTTGGAAATGTAGGAAAAACATAATGAGCATACAGATAATTATGAAAGTATCTGTAATCACACCTGAGGTGTAGGAGCTCTGGAGGTATGTCACTTTAATCTTCCTTCAAGAAAAAACCTTCCTGTTCAGCTGCAAGTGGTGCTGTTAGCTGGTCCATAGGACCTGCCTCAGTGTTGAAGTCAAGTGGAGATGAGGTCACTGTCTTCTTGGATGGCTGTTGTTTAATCACTAAGTCATGTTTGATTCTTTCATGACCCCATGGACTGTAGCCCACCAGGCCCCTCTGTTCATGGAATTCTGCAGGTAGGAGTACTGGAGCGAAGTTGTCATTTCCTCCTCTGGAGGATTTTCCCAACCTAGGGATCAAACCTGCATCTCCAGCATTGGCAGACAAATTCTTTACCACTTAGCCACTGGGAAGCCCTTCTTGGATGGTATCCTGGGAGAAAAATGAATAGGTTTCTCACTGTGATGTGCTTCATATATAAAATCAAAAGGAAGCAGGAATGAATGAGTGGGAGGCTGAGGGTGATCATTTCAAGAAAAAAACCACAGACTCTTGCCTAGGTCCAGTCAAAGTCCACCTTGGTAAAGAAGATGTGGTACATATATATAATGAAATACTACTCAGTCATAAAAAAGAATGAAATCATACCATTTACAGAACATGAATGGACCTAGAGATGATCGCACTAGCTGGAACCGTTTTCAGCATTTTTCCTCAATGACTCAGCCCCTTTTTTGTTGGCCCTCTCTTTGCCTCTTTCATGGCAGGTGACCCTCCCAAGGCCTCGTGCCCAAGTGCCAGGCCTCCACACTGCAAACCTACCCCATGTCACCCAAGACACTGGAAGATGATGAAGAAGTCTCATAGAAACTCCACGAGGAAGTAATTTCATAGCCTTGTTATTGATCAGGGAATTGAGCCCAGCGACTCTCTGAGTTCCCATCATCTGCTTTCCATTCTTACAATGCTGCCTTTTCCAAGGTCGCCAATGACTACAAGGTATCATGGGAAAAGTGACAAACTGATCAATTAATTTTTAGCAAATACTTTTTTTTAGTGAATATGCAAGTAACACAGTTCTTTGGAAATGTAGGAAAAACATAATGAGCATACAGATAATTATGAAAGTATCTGTAATCACACCTGAGGTGTAGGAGCTCTGGAGGTATGTCACTTTAATCTTCCTTCAAGAAAAAACCTTCCTGTTCAGCTGCAAGTGGTGCTGTTAGCTGGTCCATAGGACCTGCCTCAGTGTTGAAGTCAAGTGGAGATGAGGTCACTGTCTTCTTGGATGGCTGTTGTTTAATCACTAAGTCATGTTTGATTCTTTCATGACCCCATGGACTGTAGCCCACCAGGCCCCTCTGTTCATGGAATTCTGCAGGTAGGAGTACTGGAGCGAAGTTGTCATTTCCTCCTCTGGAGGATTTTCCCAACCTAGGGATCAAACCTGCATCTCCAGCATTGGCAGACAAATTCTTTACCACTTAGCCACTGGGAAGCCCTTCTTGGATGGTATCCTGGGAGAAAAATGAATAGGTTTCTCACTGTGATGTGCTTCATATATAAAATCAAAAGGAAGCAGGAATGAATGAGTGGGAGGCTGAGGGTGATCATTTCAAGAAAAAAACCACAGACTCTTGCCTAGGTCCAGTCAAAGTCCACCTTGGTAAAGAAGATGTGGTACATATATATAATGAAATACTACTCAGTCATAAAAAAGAATGAAATCATACCATTTACAGAACATGAATGGACCTAGAGATGATCGCACTAAGTGAAGTGAGCTAGAAAGAGGACTAACCCTGTATGATATCACTTATATTTGGAATCTAAAATATGACACAAATGAACTTATCTAGGAAGCTTAGACTCACAGACACAGAGAAACAGACATGTGGTTGCCAAGGAAAAGGAGAAATGGAGGAAGGATGGAGTGGGAGCATGATTAGCAGATTCAGACTAGTATATACAGAATGCATAAACGACAAGGATCTACTGTAGAGCCCAGGAAACTATATTCAACATCCTGTGATAAACCATAATGGAAAAGAACATAAAATAAATACATCTATATGTATAACTTAATCACTTTGTTGTACAATAGAAATTAACCCAGTATTGAGAGTTAACTATTTTTCAAAAGAAAACAAACAAACAAACAAACAAATCTGAAGTCTGCCTTAGAATATATCAAGTGGTTTGATGAATCTTGGGACTGATGTATTTCTTAGTAGGAAGAACTGTCAACTTGTTTCACTGGATCACAGAATGAGAGCCACTGTTGTAGGGATGGTTATGAGGGAGCCCCTGAAACTGCATCTTACCCCCCCACACACCAAAGTAACAAACAAAACAATATCACAGGCTGTGAAGGAAGGATTAATACATCATCAAAGAGCTACAATGCAGGAGTCACAGTCCCAATCATAATCCCACTGAATTCCCAGTCTGGATCCTGCAGAAACAAGATGGATCTGGGGAGTAACTCTGGACGACTCCAGTTTCAACCAAGTGGTAGCCCCATTGTAGCTGCCGCATTGGATCTGGTGTCGTTGCTAGAGTCGTCACTACAGCTCACACACACATCGCACCAGCATCGACTTGGTGGATGTATTCTTTTCTATCTCAACTGGGAAAGAGGATCCAAAGCCCTTCATATCACCTGTACAGACAACAATATACGTTCACAGTTCGTCCCACGAGTGAAGGCTTTTGGGGTGTTACACAGCCCACCTTCTAAAAACTGCAAGCCCAGAAATGTGCTGAAATGGTCTGTGAGGCACAACTGAGATGCCAGCTCAGAAGCAGTAGACGGAGGATGAGGAGCAGTGGGTGCCCTCAGTCAGACTGTGACGCTGTCGTTAGAAGACCGTGTCCTGTGCCCAAGGAGAAGTAGTCGTGCCCTCACTTGCCCTAATTTCCTGCGACCTGCCGGTGCTGGTTGGTCCCTGTCCTCATAGCTATTAGCTCCTGAGGATAAGGCATTTTGGTGCCTGGATGGGGCTCTCTCCAGCCAGAAGTTGTATCGAGCTGAAATCTTGCCTGCTGTTTTGATCTTGTATCCGACAGTCAGCAAGCAAGAGAATCTTCATCTCGGTAGGAAGGCTAGACCACGGCGCACTGTGGGGCGGTGGCTGCCGTGACACCATAGGGCAGGGAGGGACCCTCGAGGAGTACAGGTGGTTCACGTGGACGTCCCTTGGTGTTTCCTTGGAGGAAAAACTCATTTTTCAAAATGATACAAATGAACTTACATGAACTAATTTACTTACTCAGAAAGTGACTCACAGAGTAGAATACGAACTTACAGTTGCTGATGTGAAGGGATAGTTAGGGAGTTTGGGATGGTTATGTACACACTGTTATATTTAGATAACCAACAAGGACCTACTGTCCAGCACAGGGACCTCTGCTCAATGTTTGTGTAGCAGCCTGGAGGGGAGGGGAGTTTGGGGAGAATGGATACATGTGTATGTTTGGCTGAACCCCTTGGCTGTTCACTGGAAATGATCACAACAGTATGAATTGGCTATACCCCAATACAAAATAAAACGTTAAAAAAACCTCTTCGCTTTTCATCAAAGTAACTTCTACATGAATTAAAGAATGAAAGAAATCAAATATAAAAAATCTGTAAGAAATGAAAACTGACAACTGTAGAGAAGAAAGACCTTTTCAAACTTAAAAGTGATAAAAGGAGGCAACATATTTGCATAAACGAAAATGGAAAATCATGAATGTCAAAAAAAGCAAAAATAAAAGGTGAAACAATAGATTGGGGCAGAATAGTTCTAACAGATAACAAACTTCTGTTTTCTGGTGTTGGGGGTGTAGATATTTTCTATTTTCCATGTTTTCTCCAATGTGTCTATGTATCTCTTCCAAGAAGTGTGTGTGTGTGTGTGTGTGTATTCATTTTAAAGAGAAAGAAAGAAAAACACAGCATTTTTGCTTTTTTTCTGAAGTAAACAAAATAGCAAAACTGGCAGTTTGCATAGTATTGATGTTAACAAAAGCCTCTAGAACGTCAAATTTAAAAAATATATTTGGATACTACCTCCAAACTCGATTAATATTGAATTAAAACACAAACATCATTTTGAATTCCTTTCCTTTCTACAGAGCAGATGGAAAGCACTTCCGCCACACATATTGTGTGTTCCCTTCCCGTCTGAAAAGCAGTGAAGAAAACTCTGGACGGAGATACAGGCACATTTCAGTAAACTAAACATGGGATTAGAGTCTGCTTCATCATTCTTTAGCTAAACAGATGGGAACCAGTGACTACACAAGAAGGTGGGAATTTTAATTTGACCATTGAACGACAACAACCCGCCCCTGCTGCCTTTCAAGGACAGTGTGCCTTGTTCTGAGACACAAAGGGATCCAGGGGAACCTACAATTTCCATTTCTTTTTGCTGAGGATCTGTTTTCCCAGTGGTAATGACTGCAGTTAAGTCACTCTGCAAGGATGCCTCATTAATCGAATTCCCTACTAGGCTGACTTCAGGACCCGGGAAGCCTAGAGAGGGATTAGCAATGTGTGGGAGGGTGCTCTCGGTTTCCGTGATTAAAATGATGGAGTCGGACCTGCCAGAGTGTCATTACTCTCCCTGGTGTCACTCAGAGGCAGGAGGAGGCACCAACTGGTGCCCTGTCCCGGACCGTCTCGGTACGTTTCATCTTAACAGTGACAAGGAACATCCGATGTAATAAACACGCTGCCATCACAGGAGACCCTCTGTGCTCTGAGATTCAAAGCCTGCGATTGGGGAATTAGGACCGCGTGCTTTTTGAAGAGGCCAGGTGGTTGTTGCTAATGAATCCCAGGCTCTCTCCAAGGAGGGGGTAGTCTGGGGCAGCTTAAAGCATAGTGGACCCGCTAGCTGCCTCCGCCTCAGCGTGCTGCCCGGGCTCTCCTTTGAGGCAACAAAGCAGTCCTGCTAGCCTGATAGTTTCAGGCTCAGAGTGTGTGCAACGTCACTTTGGTCGTGTCTGACTCTTTGCGACCCTATGGACTGTAGCCCAGCCAGGCTCCTCTGTTCATGGGACCTTTTTTTTTTTACGTTTTTTTTTTTTTTTTTTCCGCGGGGGGGGGGGGGGGGGGGGGGGGGGGGGGGGGGCGGGCGGGCAGACCACTTCTATTGGTCTTTCATTTGTCTATTTTCATCCATCTTTGTTCTTTGGCCCGCGTGGGCCTCCCATCGCGGTGGCCTCTGTTGTCACAGAGCACCGGCTCTGGGCGCATGGGCTCCAGAGCTCTGGCTCGGTCATTGGACACATCAGTCCAGCTGCTCTGAGGCACGTGGAATCTTCCCAGGCCAGGGATCGAACTGGAGCCCCTTGTACTGCAAGGTGGTATCCTTACCCATTGGACCACCAAAGAAGCCCTCATGGGACTTTCCAGGCAAGAGTACTGGAGTGGGATGCCATTTTCTCCTTCAGGGGCATCTTCTGGACCCAGGGATTGAACCGAGGTCTCCTGCCTTGGCAGGTAGATTCCTGCAGCTCCCTGAGAGGTGAACTGGGTATTCTATGTGATGTGGTTAACAGCGTTGAAGCTAAAGGGAAACACACTGTCCAGGAAACAAAGAAATCTCTCTTGTCCTCTGATCAGCCTAACCTCTGTCCCAGTGTGGGATTTCACAATGGATGAGCCCTCTTGGTCTGCCAGGTGCTCTAGGGGTCATCTTGTTCCTCATCAAGTCTGCCAGAGTTCTTGAACCATTCAATTCACTGGTCATATTCAAAATATATAATACATGCATACATATATATAAATATTTTATGATGGTTGCCAGGTGGTGATTTTTTTTCTAACTTCATGATTCTTAGTTGACCTTTTACTGTAAGGAGGAGATTTTCCTTCCCCACTATGTTTTTGTTTGTCAGTATTTTATTACTGGGCTTCCCTGGTGGCTTGGGTGGTAAAAAATCTGCAATGCAGGAGAACCAGGTTCAGTCCCTGGATCAGGAAGATCCCCTGGAGGAGGGCATGGCAACCCCCTCCACTATTCTTGCCTGGAGAATCCCATGGACAGGGGAGCCTGGTGGGCGACAGTTCAGGGGGCCACACAGAGCTGGACCCGACTGAGCACCCACTGACACCCTTTTATTTCTAGTTGTTTTGGTGCTCAGATGGTCCCAGATTTGGCTACTGAGAGTGCCTCCAAGATGGTCCCATATCCTTTGGTTTGTTCTTTCTTAGGGCCAGTCCTTGTCCTCAGACAAAAGAAGATGCTCCAGATTGTTTTCCCTAATCTGGCTTCAAATCTTTTTCATCTTCAGACCTGAAAACAGCTGTTACTCTAAGAGGCCCTGGTTCTTTTTACTAGGAAAAGATGTTTAGAAACCAAGATCTGGATGATAGGTTTGCTTATTACCACCTGGCATCACTACTTCTTGGCCCTCTTAAGCAGGCAGAGAAAAGAAAATATATCAGTATCTGTCTGTCTGTCTGCCTGTCTGATCTATCAAGTGTTCACACTCACGCTCCAATATGTCACTTCAAGGTTTACTCTAACTCCCCTTCTTTCCGTATTTTTAATTTCCTTCTCAGAAAATGAGAAACCTGGCTCCTATGATCCATGATACACTCAATGCTAGAATATATAATTTCAAAAGTGCTAAGGTATCTCAGCAAGAAGAACACAGCTTACAGCTAGAGTTCAGTGTTGATGGACGGTTGTTTCTGTCTCTAGTCCAAGGATGCAGAGTCAAAATACTGCTTTGAAATGTTACTTAGGCTTGTCCCCTCTCTTCACCTTTCAGCGCGGTTGTGTTTTTCACCTGAAATCACGTAATAGTGGAGTTCATTGGCAAGTTAAGTTCTGTCTGTACTTGATAGTTACTTTTCTTGTTCTCACTCTTATTTATTTTTTTTTTTTGAATAGTATTTATTTGACTGCATAGGATTTTCTGTCTTGATTGCAAGCTTGTGGAATCAGCATGAGAACTCTCAATTGTGGGATTTGATTTTCTGATCAGGGGTTAAATCCGTATCCCCTGCATTGGGAGTGCAGAGTATTAACCAATGGACCACCAAGGAAGTCCTGCTTATTGACATTAAGTATAAGGAACATTAATGTGGTCCCTGACGTTAGAACTGATTCCTAGATATACTCCTTCCCCATCCTATTTACCCCATTCTCTGGAGGTAACCAATGCTATTAATATTTTCTAGATTTTCCTTCCTGTGTGTCTTTCTGCACAAATGAGCAGAGACACATCCATTTTCTTGTTTTTCCTTGATTCCTACATAGAAGGTACACTTTGCATTTTCTATTTCTAATCTCCTTGTGTTTTTTCTAGCTATTCTTGCGCATTTATTTTTCCATGTAGTCATCGGTGTCAACTTTTCCTGCTTCATAAAACTACCTGTTGATTTTTTACTGGAATTTTGATGAATTTATAAATTTACTTGGGGAGAACTGAGATTTTTGTGACTTTGAATTCTCCTATTCACCCCTTATGTCACTGCCTGCTTCTCAGATACTCTGGGTACCATCGTGTTAATTGGGTCCTTGAGAAGCAGATGCTGCCAAAGAATTAGGAGTGGGAGATGTTAATTGGATGGTCATGTTTGTGAAAGTGACTAAAAATAGTAATATGGCTATATCGGAGACAGAAGGGTAGAGGTGTGGATGGAATGGGATGCATTATAGCAGATGGCCAACAGAAAATAGAAAGCTGATAGATTAGAATTGATTGGTAGGGACTTCCCTGATGGTCCAGGGGTTAAGACTCCATTTGTAAATGTAAGGTGTGTGGATTCCATCCCTGGTCAGGGAACTAAGATCCCACATGTGCTATGGTACAGCCAAAACCAACAATAACAACAAGGAGCCTATTAAAACTGAAGGGGTACAGAAAGTATTTAGACGTATGGAGTAACTCTCAGAAGAAAATTTAAATGGTGGTGCCTTTGCAATAAGAGTTGGAGAGAAAAAAGTGGAGCAGGGGCTCATGGCCTTTCGATATAATCTTTTTGAATATTTTGATTTAAGCCATGCACAGCTTTTATTTTGTGAGACAACAAATAAACTAAAGATATAAATTTCTAAATGGATGAATAATGGTCAACAATAAAACCTTAATAATTAGATAACCTCTTATAGCTTCAGTGAAGGCAGGACTGGAGGGGATGCCCAAGGACGCAAGGCAAAGGCGAGCACTGAAAAAAGAGGGCAGGGGAAGGAAATGGTTAATTCGGAAGCTGGCTTAAACGCCAGGAATGAAATTTATTCCATGCACCAGTGTTCTAAACTGAGAGGGGGATTTGTCGGCCCACATCAGCTGGCTTCTTAATTACCTCCTTGCTGATCCAAGACCCGTGGAGGCGTCAATCACCCTTCTCCATGAAGTCATTCCCAGGCCCCGTCATTTTTCCTTGTTTCTAGCTATTCTTGCGCATTTATTTTTCCATGTAGTCATCGGTGTCAACTTTTCCTGCTTCATAAAACTACCTGTTGATTTTTTACTGGAATTTTGATGAATTTATAAATTTACTTGGGGAGAACTGAGATTTTGTGACTTTGAATTCTCCTATTCACCCCTTATGTCACTGCCTGCTTCTCAGATACTCTGGGTACCATCGTGTTAATTGGGTCCTTGAGAAGCAGATGCTGCCAAAGAATTAGGAGTGGGAGATGTTAATTGGATGGTCATGTTTGTGAAAGTGACTAAAAATAGTAATATGGCTATATCGGAGACAGAAGGGTAGAGGTGTGGATGGAATGGGATGCATTATAGCAGATGGCCAACAGAAAATAGAAAGCTGATAGATTAGAATTGATTGGTAGGGACTTCCCTGATGGTCCAGGGGTTAAGACTCCATTTGTAAATGTAAGGTGTGTGGATTCCATCCCTGGTCAGGGAACTAAGATCCCACATGTGCTATGGTACAGCCAAAACCAACAATAACAACAAGGAGCCTATTAAAACTGAAGGGGTACAGAAAGTATTTAGACGTATGGAGTAACTCTCAGAAGAAAATTTAAATGGTGGTGCCTTTGCAATAAGAGTTGGAGAGAAAAAAGTGGAGCAGGGGCTCATGGCCTTTCGATATAATCTTTTTGAATATTTTGATTTAAGCCATGCACAGCTTTTATTTTGTGAGACAACAAATAAACTAAAGATATAAATTTCTAAATGGATGAATAATGGTCAACAATAAAACCTTAATAATTAGATAACCTCTTATAGCTTCAGTGAAGGCAGGACTGGAGGGGATGCCCAAGGACGCAAGGCAAAGGCGAGCACTGAAAAAAGAGGGCAGGGGAAGGAAATGGTTAATTCGGAAGCTGGCTTAAACGCCAGGAATGAAATTTATTCCATGCACCAGTGTTCTAAACTGAGAGGGGGATTTGTCGGCCCACATCAGCTGGCTTCTTAATTACCTCCTTGCTGATCCAAGACCTGTGGAGGCGTCAATCACCCTTCTCCATGAAGTCATTCCCAGCACAAAAAAGCCATTATCTAACGAGCATCTTTTATTTGTGGAGGCTCTAGAGTCATCCATGGACAAAACAGTCAGTTAAAGGGAGGGGGAGGGGTAAACCGCAGTTCTCCAAAGGCTGTTTTGCTTACTGGTTTTTTGAAGCTGAGGGGTTATTTTGATGTCAGGTAGCTGAGGTCTCCGGAATGGCTTGAAGTGAAGCCGTGTGGATGGCGCTGGGCAGCTGTGGCCGGCGCTGTGGAAATCGCACGCTCCCAGCTGGGGTGGCGACCATCAAGCAGGCTCGGGGGTAGCGCAGGACGACACTGCCAGCCGCCGGGCCATTTAATAACCGTCTTCCTTCTCGTTTGTGTCGATCATTTTATTGCGGCTCCAGGAAGCGTTCACATCTGCACGCTCCCGCTGAGTGGAGGGTGCCGATGAACTGAGCCTACCCATCTATACATTTCAGATACATCCGACAGATTTATTTCAAGCCCCAGCATCAACCAGTTTGCAGGAAATGCCTGGAGTGCGATTGGAAAAGGATTTGGCTTATTTTCCTTCTCATAATGTCCTCTGGGTTCATGTGTGTTGCTGCAAAGGCCAGGGTTTCCTTCTTTTTATTTTATGTTTTTAACAAAACTTACCTATCTTTAGAGCATACAGCAGGGTAATTGGCACATATACTGTTGACGATTACTAAGATCAAGGTAATTAACACATCACCTCCTCTCACCAGTGTGTGTCCAGGGCACTTGAAATCTGTTCATTTAGCGAATGTCCCGTGTAGTTTGGTCCAGCTTGCCCCACTCTGATAATGGTCAACAATAAAACCTTAATAATTAGATAACCTCTTATAGCTTCAGTGAAGGCAGGACTGGAGGGATGCCCAAGGACGCAAGGCAAAGGCGAGCACTGAAAAAGAGGGCAGGGAAGGAAATGGTTAATTCGGAAGCTGGCTTAAACGCCAGGAATGAAATTTATTCCATGCACCAGTGTTCTAAACTGAGAGGGGGATTTGTCGGCCCACATCAGCTGGCTTCTTAATTACCTCCTTGCTGATCCAAGACCCGTGGAGGCGTCAATCACCCTTCTCCATGAAGTCATTCCCAGCACAAAAAAGCCATTATCTAACGAGCATCTTTTATTTGTGGAGGCTCTAGAGTCATCCATGGACAAAACAGTCAGTTAAAGGGAGGGGGGGTAAACCGCAGTTCTCCAAAGGCTGTTTTGCTTACTGGTTTTTTGAAGCTGAGGGGTTATTTTGATGTCAGGTAGCTGAGGTCTCCGGAATGGCTTGAAGTGAAGCCGTGTGGATGGCGCTGGGCAGCTGTGGCCGGCGCTGTGGAAATCGCACGCTCCCAGCTGGGGTGGCGACCATCAAGCAGGCTCGGGGGTAGCGCAGGACGACACTGCCAGCCGCCGGGCCATTTAATAACCGTCTTCCTTCTCGTTTGTGTCGATCATTTTATTGCGGCTCCAGGAAGCGTTCACATCTGCACGCTCCCGCTGAGTGGAGGGTGCCGATGAACTGAGCCTACCCATCTATACATTTCAGATACATCCGACAGATTTATTTCAAGCCCCAGCATCAACCAGTTTGCAGGAAATGCCTGGAGTGCGATTGGAAAAGGATTTGGCTTATTTTCCTTCTCATAATGTCCTCTGGGTTCATGTGTGTTGCTGCAAAGGCCAGGGTTTCCTTCTTTTTATTTTATGTTTTTAACAAAACTTACCTATCTTTAGAGCATACAGCAGGGTAATTGGCACATATACTGTTGACGATTACTAAGATCAAGGTAATTAACACATCACCTCCTCTCACCAGTGTGTGTCCAGGGCACTTGAAATCTGTTCATTTAGCGAATGTCCCGTATGTAAGACCATCTCACTAACTGGGCATCAGGCTGTGCAGGAGAGCTTGCCCCACTCATCCTCCATGACCACACCTTTGAGCCCTTTCACCAACGATTTCCTTCTTTTTTAAGGCTGATATTTACTATGCCACTGTAGAAAGAGATTTTTGTGCTAAGGAAAGGTACAATCCAAATGCATTCATCACTGAAACTTTTACGTACTGAACACAGCTACCTAGTACACAGAGTGCATAAGAATTAAAAGAATACCCTGATCAGACTATCCTGGAGGATAACACGTCACCTTCATGCTTTGACAGATCCAATAGAAAAAAATGATGCAGGTACTTAAACGATACAGTTGCCAAGTACACCAATAGAATATAATTTTAGTTTTTACAAATTGGAATATAATTGCTTTATGATGTTGTGTTAGTTTCCGCTGTGAGTGCATGCATGTTTAGTTTCTACAGCTGTGTCTGACTCTTTTTGACCCTATAGACTGTGGCCCACCAGACTCCTCTGTCCATGGGATTCTCCAGGCGCGAATACTAGAGTGGGCTGCCATGCCCTCTTCCAGGGTATCTTCTTGATCAAGGGATTGAACCTGTGTCTCCTGAGACTCCTGCATTGCAGGCAGATTTTTTTTTTTTTAACTGCTGAGCCACCAGGGAAGCCCATTTCTACTGTACAAGGAAGCGAATCAGCTGTATGTGTATATATATATATCCCCCCCTCCCTCGCCCTCCATCCCCGTCCCAGGCCTCTTAAGTCATGACAGAGCACAGAGCTGAGCTCCCTGTACTTCAGGGCAGCTCCCCACTAGCTCTCTGTTTTGCATATGATAGTGTATATATGTCAATCCTAATCTCCCAGTTTGTCTCACTCTCTCCTTCACCTTCCGTGTCCAGGACATGGAAACAATCGAAATGTCCAATGACAGATGAATGGATAAAGAAGCTGTGGTATATATATACAGTGAAATATCACTCCACCTTAAAAGGAACAAAATAGGGTCCTTTGTAGACATAGATGGACCTAGAGTCTGTCATACAGGGCGAAGTAAGTCAGAAAGAGAAAAACAAATATTAATGCATAAATGTGGAATCAAGAAAAACAGTACGAATGAACCTGTTTCTAAGGCAGGAATAGAGATGCAAACAGAGAATGGACATGTGGATATAATTTACTTTCATGTTAATTCTATCAAAAATTACTGAATATATCTATATACTGAATAAGACAAACATTTCTGGTTCTCAAGGAGCTGGTGGTGAATTAGCTGTGTGGATTAGATATGCTCAGCAGGGCTAGTTGCCTCTAAGTTGAGGGAGACAAGGCAATCATTTGGGGTGCTAGTGGCCAGGGAAGGCTACATAATTTTCAGGATTTCATGTCAAATGAAAAACTGGGGCATCTTGCTCATAAGGTACGAGAAAAACTTTTCTCTCCTACTGCATTCTCTCTCTACTTGCCATAATATTTTCTTTTAAAATTGTCAAAATGGAAAGAACTGGGGCATCTTGCTTTCATAAGGTAAGAGCATGCATGTTTAGTTTCTACAGCTGTGTCTGACTCTTTTTGACCCTATAGACTGTGGCCCACCAGACTCCTCTGTCCATGGGATTCTCCAGGCGCGAATACTAGAGTGGGCTGCCATGCCCTCTTCCAGGGTATCTTCTTGATCAAGGGATTGAACCTGTGTCTCCTGAGACTCCTGCATTGCAGGCAGATTTTTTTTTTTTTAACTGCTGAGCCACCAGGGAAGCCCATTTCTACTGTACAAGGAAGCGAATCAGCTGTATGTGTATATATATATATCCCCCTCCTCGCCTCCATCCCGTCCCAGGCCTCTTAAGTCATGACAGAGCACAGAGCTGAGCTCCCTGTACTTCAGGGCAGCTCCCCACTAGCTCTCTGTTTTGCATATGATAGTGTATATATGTCAATCCTAATCTCCCAGTTTGTCTCACTCTCTCCTTCACCTTCCGTGTCCAGGACATGGAAACAATCGAAATGTCCAATGACAGATGAATGGATAAAGAAGCTGTGGTATATATATACAGTGAAATATCACTCCACCTTAAAAGGAACAAAATAGGGTCCTTTGTAGACATAGATGGACCTAGAGTCTGTCATACAGGCAAGTAAGTCAGAAAGAGAAAAACAAATATTAATGCATAAATGTGGAATCAAGAAAAACAGTACGAATGAACCTGTTTCTAAGGCAGGAATAGAGATGCAAACAGAGAATGGACATGTGGATATAATTTACTTTCATGTTAATTCTATCAAAAATTACTGAATATATCTATATACTGAATAAGACAAACATTTCTGGTTCTCAAGGAGCTGGTGGTGAATTAGCTGTGTGGATTAGATATGCTCAGCAGGGCTAGTTGCCTCTAAGTTGAGGGAGACAAGGCAATCATTTGGGGTGCTAGTGGCCAGGGAAGGCTACATAATTTTCAGGATTTCATGTCAAATGAAAAACTGGGGCATCTTGCTCATAAGGTAAGAGAAAAACTTTTCTTTCCTTCTGCATTCTCTCTCTACTTGCCATAATATTTTCTATTTTTTAATTAAGGTCAGAGATGGGGATGCTCATGAGGCAAGTGCAGACATCTCTGGTGCCTAGGCTCCCCAGGCACGGTCAGTGGGGTGGGAGGAGAAGGTGGCTGCGGGTCATTTGGTGGGAGCAGGTAAGGTAGGGAGGCGGTACACACCTCATTGGCCTAATGGACTTCACTTGTGAAATACAAATTCAAAGAGGAAAATACTAAGAATTGTAACTCAAGTGAGCATGGAGTTTTAAGCCACAGTTGAGTCCTCCTTCTGATCCCATGTCCACAAAGGCAGCCCTGCTTATGGTGCCTGTGCTCGAGGCAGGCTGAGGAGCAGGGGGCAGAAATGGATGTCAGGAGGGCAGGCCCAGGGTGACAGCCACCTCGCCATGAGTGAAGGCACTCCATCTCTCTGAATTTTTGCCAGCACAGCAAACTGCTGAGCTAGTGACCGGTGCTACCTCAGAGGTTAATGACCCAAGCCATATGGGCTTCATCTGGAAAGCCAGTGCTAGAAATTCCTTAACACGATCCTGATATTTTTGGCTTTACTAGTTTCACTTGGACTTACGACTAAACGGTGGTTTTTCCTGGAGTACTTAATAGGGAAGTGAATCCTAGCACAGTAGACCCTTCCTAGTCTATAGTATATTTGGAAGTCTGTTGCATCATCAGAAATGTCTTACCACCAATCTAAAAATTATTTTTAAGGAAATATTAATATGTACTAATGTACTTTTGAAATCTCCTAATAACACTTGAGCTCTTTCATTCAGCCCCCTCCAAGTTCTTCATTCCCATGATTCTTGTGACTCTAGGGTTCTAGGATTTTCCATTTTTCATTTCTTTTCCTATTACTGCATCCTGAACACCTGGGTGACTTCTAGGGATCTGAATTTTCAGATCCATTATTATGGAGCGGGGATAGCTGTGGATTAGATATGCTCAGCAGGGCTAGTTGCCTCTAAGTTGAGGGAGACAAGGCAATCATTTGGGGTGCTAGTGGCCAGGGAAGGCTACATAATTTTCAGGATTTCATGTCAAATGAAAAACTGGGGCATCTTGCTCATAAGGTAAGAGAAAAACTTTTCTTTCCTTCTGCATTCTCTCTCTACTTGCCATAATATTTTCTATTTTTTAATTAAGGTCAGAGATGGGGATGCTCATGAGGCAAGTGCAGACATCTCTGGTGCCTAGGCTCCCCAGGCACGGTCAGTGGGGTGGGAGGAGAAGGTGGCTGCGGGTCATTTGGTGGGAGCAGGTAAGGTAGGGAGGCGCGGTACACACCTCATTGGCCTAATGGACTTCACTTGTGAAATACAAATTCAAAGAGGAAAATACTAAGAATTGTAACTCAAGTGAGCATGGAGTTTTAAGCCACAGTTGAGTCCTCCTTCTGATCCCATGTCCACAAAGGCAGCCCTGCTTATGGTGCCTGTGCTCGAGGCAGGCTGAGGAGCAGGGGGCAGAAATGGATGTCAGGAGGGCAGGCCCAGGGTGACAGCCACCTCGCCATGAGTGAAGGCACTCCATCTCTCTGAATTTTTGCCAGCACAGCAAACTGCTGAGCTAGTGACCGGTGCTACCTCAGAGGTTAATGACCCAAGCCATATGGGCTTCATCTGGAAAGCCAGTGCTAGAAATTCCTTAACACGATCCTGATATTTTTGGCTTTACTAGTTTCACTTGGACTTACGACTAAACGGTGGTTTTTCCTGGAGTACTTAATAGGGAAGTGAATCCTAGCACAGTAGACCCTTCCTAGTCTATAGTATATTTGGAAGTCTGTTGCATCATCAGAAATGTCTTACCACCAATCTAAAAATTATTTTTAAGGAAATATTAATATGTACTAATGTACTTTTGAAATCTCCTAATAACACTTGAGCTCTTTCATTCAGCCCCCTCCAAGTTCTTCATTCCCATGATTCTTGTGACTCTAGGGTTCTAGGATTTTTCTCCATTTTTCATTTTTCTTTTCCTATTACTGCATCCTGAACACCTGAAACAGAGTCTGGAACATAGTTCCAGAATATTTGTTGAAGGATTGCATGAATTCATTCAGAATTATTACTCAGGGTTTTTAAAGGTAGCATATATTCCTCATTGAGTAATCTGTGGCTCAGACAGTAAAGAATCTGCCTGCAATGTAGGAGACCTGGGTTGAAGAGATCCCTGGAGAAGGGAATGGCAACCCGCTCTAGTAGTCTTGCCTGGAGAATTCCATGCACAAAGGAGCCTCATGGACTACAATCCATGGGGTTTCAAAGAGTTGGACATGACTGAGCGACTAACACACACATATTCTTTAAAAGTCAAATCAGAATAGAAGAACTGACACCTTATTAGTGAAATTATTCACAGTTCTTAGGTTTTTCTTTCCTCTATTGGTTTGTAATAAACGGATATAATTTATTTTTTCAATTAGTTTAAATGTGGAACTTATTAAGACTTCTTATTTATTTCAGTTTTGTGTTGGGATGAAAAAATTGTTTTTAACAGTGGAATTACGAAAAGAAGTCAAGTTAGGCATCTTAGATACTGGGTCTGAGAGCCCTGGTTTGGACTGAAGTTGAGAGCTAGAGATTGGAGCCAGAGTTCATACCCCATGCATCTCTACTCCAGCATCCAGACTCTCCTTCTTGGGATGATAGCTAGCACAGAAGAACTCTGGCCATTTGCCTTTCCAGGATGTGGGCAGAGAAAAACATGAGTGAGAGAGTGAGCTCTGTTGTTAAACCTAGAGATCTGTCTACCAGGAAAAGGCAAAGGATGCCATTGTAACTAGTACGTCCAACTTGCAAAAGCTTGGGATACAAAGTCCCCCTTATCGTGAAACCCTTAATACCATGCCCAGGGCTCTACTGGCCCTGCTGTGGCTAATAAAGGGACCTTTCATCCTGAGGTCAGATCAGTGGTTCTGGACCTGTATCAATGGAACAAAGATTCTAGTACTCCCTAACTCCTGGATAGGGTGCCCGTCATCTCAGACGTGCCCTGGAGCTCTTCATGACCCTTGGAGGTAATGCACCTGAAGACGAGTGAGCCTGGAATGAAGTCATTGCACCTGGAACAGAGCACCCATAGTTACTGCATAATGAGGCAGGGAGTCTCAAGCGCTGTCTGGTCAAGGCTATCTTGACACAGGGGAAAGGGAGCTCAAGAGACTGGAAAGGGGCTTCCCTGGTGGCTCAGTGGTAAAGATTCTGCCTGGCAGTGCAAGAGACACGGGTTTGATCCCTGAGTCAAGATCCCACATGCTGTGGAGCAGCTAAGCCTGTGTGTCACAGCTATTGAACCTGTACTCTAGAGCTGAGGAACTGCAACTACTGAAACCCACGCACCCTAAAGTCCTTTTTCTGTGACAAGAGAAGCCAATGTAATGAGAAGCTGCACTGCAACCAGAGATTGGCCTCTGCTCACCACCACTAGGAAACATCCAAACCCTAGAACAAACCGCAGAGTGAATCATGGACTACAATCCATGGGGTTTCAAAGAGTTGGACATGACTGAGCGACTAACACACACATATTCTTTAAAAGTCAAATCAGAATAGAAGAACTGACACCTTATTAGTGAAATTATTCACAGTTCTTAGGTTTTCTTTCCTCTATTGGTTTGTAATAAACGGATATAATTTATTTTTCAATTAGTTTAAATGTGGAACTTATTAAGACTTCTTATTTATTTCAGTTTTGTGTTGGGATGAAAAAATTGTTTTTAACAGTGGAATTACGAAAAGAAGTCAAGTTAGGCATCTTAGATACTGGGTCTGAGAGCCCTGGTTTGGACTGAAGTTGAGAGCTAGAGATTGGAGCCAGAGTTCATACCCCATGCATCTCTACTCCAGCATCCAGACTCTCCTTCTTGGGATGATAGCTAGCACAGAAGAACTCTGGCCATTTGCCTTTCCAGGATGTGGGCAGAGAAAAACATGAGTGAGAGAGTGAGCTCTGTTGTTAAACCTAGAGATCTGTCTACCAGGAAAAGGCAAAGGATGCCATTGTAACTAGTACGTCCAACTTGCAAAAGCTTGGGATACAAAGTCCCCCTTATCGTGAAACCCTTAATACCATGCCCAGGGCTCTACTGGCCCTGCTGTGGCTAATAAAGGGACCTTTCATCCTGAGGTCAGATCAGTGGTTCTGGACCTGTATCAATGGAACAAAGATTCTAGTACTCCCTAACTCCTGGATAGGGTGCCCGTCATCTCAGACGTGCCCTGGAGCTCTTCATGACCCTTGGAGGTAATGCACCTGAAGACGAGTGAGCCTGGAATGAAGTCATTGCACCTGGAACAGAGCACCCATAGTTACTGCATAATGAGGCAGGGAGTCTCAAGCGCTGTCTGGTCAAGGCTATCTTGACACAGGGGAAAGGGAGCTCAAGAGACTGGAAAGGGGGCTTCCCTGGTGGCTCAGTGGTAAAGATTCTGCCTGGCAGTGCAAGAGACACGGGTTTGATCCCTGAGTCAAGATCCCACATGCTGTGGAGCAGCTAAGCCTGTGTGTCACAGCTATTGAACCTGTACTCTAGAGCTGAGGAACTGCAACTACTGAAACCCACGCACCCTAAAGTCCTTTTTCTGTGACAAGAGAAGCCAATGTAATGAGAAGCTGCACTGCAACCAGAGATTGGCCTCTGCTCACCACCACTAGGAAACATCCAAACCCAAGAACAAAGCCCCAGCAGAGTGAAGGAAAAAAAAAAAGATACTGTAAAGAGTCCTGAAGCAAGATGTTTCTGACAGCTAAGAGTGTTGGAGTTGGGGATAAAGCGCTTGCCTTTCCTGTCTTGGCTACCCAGGAAGCAGGGACACATCATCCCACAGAGAGGAATTTCTGCCATGGCCCTCAGCTCATCCTGGAACCCCTTGTGTGGTCAAGGAAAGCAAAGTCCAGAAGTCACTTCCTCCAGAAATTCAGGATGTTAGCAGTCATCATCTGGGCTGTGGCCAACTGGCTTAACTTTTGCTGTAATGGGCCTCTGTGGATTTCCACAGGTTTCAGGGAATCTTTTAGACCAGGTTGGTAGACAAATTTCTCTTCTTTTTTCTCAGCACTATACCTGCATAAGGTTGCATCAAACCTCAAATGTTCTGGCCCCTAAATACTAAGACTGATCTTTTTCTTCTCAGATCCTTATGTTAACTGGGCTCCTCCAAGAGGCAAATGCCAAGGTGGGATTAGAAGTGCAAAGGATTCATGGTGAGGAAACATCTGTGAAGGAGAAAGTGGAGGTGCCAGGAAGAGGCTGGAGAACCTGTGGACCATATGAAGATCTGATCCCTGGAAGAAGAGAAGGAAGGTAGGAGGGTAGTGTGGGAAAAGTCTCAGACTGCAGTGCCATTCCAAGAATGGCTTGGCCAGGCTGAAGGGGAGTTGTTAAGCCCAAAGTTACCTGTTGAAAGAGTCAAATACCTTCCAGATGTGGGCTTGAACTAATATCACCCCCAGTGTTCAGCGCTCGACTAGGAGCAGCTTGAAGCAAGTGCAGGCCTCTACAAGGAAATGGTGGTGGGTCCAGCTGGGGGCTGTCAACTACTGACCACGCACCCTAAAGTTCCTTTTTAGCAGCTAAGCCTGTGTGTCACAGCTATTGAACCTGTACTCTAGAGCTGAGGAACTGCAACTACTGAAACCCACGCACCCTAAAGTCCTTTTTCTGTGACAAGAGAAGCCAATGTAATGAGAAGCTGCACTGCAACCAGAGATTGGCCTCTGCTCACCACCACTAGGAAACATCCAAACCCAAGAACAAAGCCCCAGCAGAGTGAAGGAAAAAAAAAAAGATACTGTAAAGAGTCCTGAAGCAAGATGTTTCTGACAGCTAAGAGTGTTGGAGTTGGGGATAAAGCGCTTGCCTTTCCTGTCTTGGCTACCCAGGAAGCAGGGACACATCATCCCACAGAGAGGAATTTCTGCCATGGCCCTCAGCTCATCCTGGAACCCCTTGTGTGGTCAAGGAAAGCAAAGTCCAGAAGTCACTTCCTCCAGAAATTCAGGATGTTAGCAGTCATCATCTGGGCTGTGGCCAACTGGCTTAACTTTTGCTGTAATGGGCCTCTGTGGATTTCCACAGGTTTCAGGGAATCTTTTAGACCAGGTTGGTAGACAAATTTCTCTTCTTTTTTCTCAGCACTATACCTGCATAAGGTTGCATCAAACCTCAAATGTTCTGGCCCCTAAATACTAAGACTGATCTTTTTCTTCTCAGATCCTTATGTTAACTGGGCTCCTCCAAGAGGCAAATGCCAAGGTGGGATTAGAAGTGCAAAGGATTCATGGTGAGGAAACATCTGTGAAGGAGAAAGTGGAGGTGCCAGGAAGAGGCTGGAGAACCTGTGGACCATATGAAGATCTGATCCCTGGAAGAAGAGAAGGAAGGTAGGAGGGTAGTGTGGGAAAAGTCTCAGACTGCAGTGCCATTCCAAGAATGGCTTGGCCAGGCTGAAGGGGAGTTGTTAAGCCCAAAGTTACCTGTTGAAAGAGTCAAATACCTTCCAGATGTGGGCTTGAACTAATACCACCCCCAGTGTTCAGCGCTCGACTAGGAGCAGCTTGAAGCAAGTGCAGGCCTCTACAAGGAAATGGTGGTGGGTCCAGCTGGGGGCTGTCAGTCAGCTATGCTCCTTGTGGCTGGAGATCACAGCAGCTTATCTCTGTAACTGCATAGTTCTCACTGTTGTTTCTTGCATCCTGGTATTGGGCAGAGGTGTCCTAGTCCAAAGGGCAAGTTTTAAGAATTTGGAAACTTACAGGTTCTTCGTGAATAGATACAATTTTGGTGGGTGTGATTCAGATGACCAATGACTCTTGTTCACACACTGTGTAATTCCCTCCTTTTGAGTATGGGCTAGACTTAGTGATGTCCATATAATCAATAGAATGTGGTTAAAGTGATGGGTGTCACTTTTGTGATTAGGCTTTAAGAGACTGTAACTTTTGTCTTGCTAATCAGCTTGCTCTATCACTCTGTCTAGCTGGCTTTGATGAAGGTCCATAGGAGAGACCTACATGGTGAGGATCTCAGGACTATCTCAGATAGCCCTATCCAACAGTTGTTATTCAACATTCAGCAAGACACTGAGGCCTTCAGTTCAACAACCTGTAAGGAGCTAACTCCTGCCAACAACCAGGTAAGCATGGATGGAGACTCTTCCCGTCAAATCTTCAGATGAAAGCCCAGCCCTGGCCAACACCTTGACTGCAGTCTTGTAAGACCCTGATCAGGGGACTCAGCTAAGCTGTGACCAGACTCATGGCCCAGAAACGCTCTGAGATCATGAATATTTATACTGTTTTGAGATGTTGAATTTCTGATAATTTGTTACACAGTGCATGCATGCATATTCAATTGCTTAGTCGCATTCAACTCTTTGCAACCCTATTGACTGTAGCCTGCCAGGCTCCTCTATCCATGGGATTTTTTTCAGGCGTGAATTCTAGTGGGCTGCCATTTCTTACTGTAGGGTATCTTTCCAGGGATCTTCTGCATTGGCAGGAGGATTCGTTATCAGTGTAGCACCTGGGAAGCCCTTTTGTTCCACAGTAGTGAATAACAAATAGAGGGGCTTCGTGCATCTTTGACCAAGAGTATCTAAGTTCTGAACTACCTGGATAAGCTGGGGGAGGTTATTAGATTCCTTCCATGTTAGAAGTGTGAGACCCTGTCCTGCTTCTAACAAGCACTTTTATTTTATAACATTGGTTTAACCCTTGGCTATATGGTAAGTACCCAAAGTAAATACCCTTATTATCATGCTGGAGTTCTACAAGCAAAAGCAAAATTCAATCAGGAGTAAATCCTGCTAAGACTCTGTTAATCAGTCTTGCTTGGCACCTGTTCAGCTAAGAAAGAAAGCCTCCTTTACATGACAAGTGTGCAAAGAAACAGCAAAGCTAAAGCAATGAAGCCAGCTGAACTCCTAAAGATCCCCCAGCAAAAGAAAGTGGCTCACAGTGTCTAGACAGTCCATTGCCATGCTTTTATCCCAAGTATGCCTCTGTCTAGAAAACGACTCATCCTTATTCTGAAATGCATACATTTCTCAGAAAAAGATAGCTTCCTAAATATCGCTTAGAGATTAAAACACTGCAATTTTTATGAAACATCCCAGATTAAAAAACTGCAGCCCAGATTCTAAAAATAACTTGATTTCAACAGTTGTTATTCAACTTCAGCAAGACACTGAGGCCTTCAGTTCAACAACCTGTAAGGAGCTAACTCCTGCCAACAACCAGGTAAGCATGGATGGAGACTCTTCCCGTCAAATCTTCAGATGAAAGCCCAGCCCTGGCCAACACCTTGACTGCAGTCTTGTAAGACCCTGATCAGGGGACTCAGCTAAGCTGTGACCAGACTCATGGCCCAGAAACGCTCTGAGATCATGAATATTTATACTGTTTTGAGATGTTGAATTTCTGATAATTTGTTACACAGTGCATGCATGCATATTCAATTGCTTAGTCGCATTCAACTCTTTGCAACCCTATTGACTGTAGCCTGCCAGGCTCCTCTATCCATGGGATTTTTTTCAGGCGTGAATTCTAGTGGGCTGCCATTTCTTACTGTAGGGTATCTTTCCAGGGATCTTCTGCATTGGCAGGAGGATTCGTTATCAGTGTAGCACCTGGGAAGCCCTTTTGTTCCACAGTAGTGAATAACAAATAGAGGGGCTTCGTGCATCTTTGACCAAGAGTATCTAAGTTCTGAACTACCTGGATAAGCTGGGGGAGGTTATTAGATTCCTTCCATGTTAGAAGTGTGAGACCCTGTCCTGCTTCTAACAAGCACTTTTATTTTATAACATTGGTTTAACCCTTGGCTATATGGTAAGTACCCAAAGTAAATACCCTTATTATCATGCTGGAGTTCTACAAGCAAAAGCAAAATTCAATCAGGAGTAAATCCTGCTAAGACTCTGTTAATCAGTCTTGCTTGGCACCTGTTCAGCTAAGAAAGAAAGCCTCCTTTACATGACAAGTGTGCAAAGAAACAGCAAAGCTAAAGCAATGAAGCCAGCTGAACTCCTAAAGATCCCCGAGCAAAAGAAAGTGGCTCACAGTGTCTAGACAGTCCATTGCCATGCTTTTATCCCAAGTATGCCTCTGTCTAGAAAACGACTCATCCTTATTCTGAAATGCATACATTTCTCAGAAAAAGATAGCTTCCTAAATATCGCTTAGAGATTAAAACACTGCAATTTTTATGAAACATCCCAGATTAAAAAAACTGCAGCCCAGATTCTAAAAATAACTTGATTTCAACATCAAAACTGTCATTGCAAATGCTTTCATGCCTAGCAGGAATGAAAAAAAGGTGAGTTCCAAACATCAGAACTTGGTTCTAAGAAGGGTGTCTGTGATAGAATGTGTATGTGGTAATACTTGTGTTCAAGTGGAATTATGAGTGTTGTATAATGTACCAGCACTTCATAGCAGAAGCATCCACAAAAATGTTCTTTTCTAGAGTATTCTTTATGTGGTTGACAGAGAATGAGATGGTTATCTAGTATAACTGACTCAATGGGCATGAACTGAACAAACTCTGGGAGATAGAGGAGGACAGAGGAGCCTGGCGTGCTGCGGTCCATGGGGTCACAGAGTCAGACATGACTTAGTGACTGAACAACAATAACAGAAACAGAGTGGGACCTGGAGCTGATGAATAGGAAGTCATTGTTCATTGGAGAAAGACATGTGGGAATTTTGGAAACCAAAGAGAACTCATCGTGTATTGGGGAACTCGAAACTGAAGCCATGCTGGTTTCCCACACAATTTAGAGCAGAAGGAGCCTTAGAATCCTAGTGCTGACCATGGGTGAGACCCTTAGTCCCTTTCTGAGTCTACATCTGCTTCTGTCAAACCAAGGTAACACCCGGACAGCCCTGCAAGGCCGTTTTGAACATTGGATTAGGTGAGTCCTAGTCCCTTGCCTGGGCTAATATTGGTTATTATAGACTGAAGCAGCCATTTGGAAGGACTGGAGCTGAAGCTGAAGCTCCAATATTTTGTCCACCTGATGAGAAGAGCTGACTCCTTGGGAAAAACCCTGATGGTGGGAAAGACTGAGGGAGGAGGAGAGGGGGATAACAGAGGACAAGACAGTTGGATGGCGTCACCAACTGTGATCCTTGTCCATGCTTGCACTGAATGCTCTTACTTATCCATGCTGGTGACATGGGTGTTGGTATGGGATTGGTCTATGAGTGAGGGGTTGGATCATTGTCTACAAGTCCGAGAGTGAAGCAGGGGTAACTGTGGGTGTGTTTAGGAGCCCCATGTGAAAATCTAAAGGGCGTTGGAGGCCCTCTTTCCAGACAAAGGCACACCCAAGAGGCACACACTTTGTGATGAGCTTTGAAAACACGTTGTTGGTGCCTGTGAATTTCAACATGTGTGGATCTCAAGGGCAGGGAAACCCCAAATAAAGGAGATTCTTGCCTCTGGCTCATGCCCACTTTTTAGAGTGACTCTTTTGGGCCCTTGGGATTTTTTCACAGAGGTCCATGAAGATTCCAGGAACATCTCACTAACCTTTAATTTGTGAACTAGCTTCTGAACTAAATGGTCACAGACTTGCTTGGGCATGGCTTGGCACGAGTGCAAGAGGGAGACTTCTTGGCAGTGCAGTGGTTGAGAATTCATCTTTCAATACAAGGGATGCAGGTTGGACCTCTGATCCGGGAACTAAGATATCTTATATTGTGGGGCAACTAAACCTGTGTGCCACAACTACTGAGCCCATGAGCCACAACTAGAAAGACTTTGAGCTGGAACAAGGATCCTGTGTGCCTCAACTAAAAGGAGATCTGACGCAGTTAAAAAAAAAAGAATGCAAGAGGATGGGCCCTAAGTTTTGCCAGGTACCCCCTTCCTGACTGCCTGCCAGCCTGGATTCTAATTCATTTATTATGCAGGTCTACCTAGAGAGAGAAAATGCTCTAGTATTTATTTCATGACTCATTATATCATTCAATTTAATAACTCTCCATCATTGTAAATTAATAAACTGACATCATGAATGCACAGATTACCTACTGTGAGCCAGATTGATTTTTAAAGCCTTAACAAATTAATAGACTTCATATTTTAGAACAAATTTAGATTTACATAAACTTTTATGTAAATTTAGATTTACGTAAAAACCATGCAGAGTGCCCACATCCTCCTTCTCCCCCTCATGACTTTAACTATTAGTAACATCTTGCATTAGTGTGTATGTTTGTTACAATGAGTGAGTCAATATTGATACACAATTATTAATTAATGTCCATAGTTTGCACTAAAGCTCACTTTTCATGTTGTAAGGGTTTTGACTGCTGTTCTATGTCAGGTGTCCACTGCTACTGTATCATACAGGTAATTCTGCTGATCCCCAAATACCCTCTGCTTCCCCCGACTCCTGGCATCTTTTATCCTTTTTATTGTCTTTATAGATTTGCCAGTTCCAGAATGTCCTATAGCTGGAATCACAAAGTATGTAGCTTTTTCAGATTGCCTTCCTTTACTAAGAAATTGCCTGGCTGGATCTCAAGGGCAGGAAACCCCAAATAAAGGAGATTCTTGCCTCTGGCTCATGCCCACTTTTTAGAGTGACTCTTTTGGGCCCTTGGGATTTTTTCACAGAGGTCCATGAAGATTCCAGGAACATCTCACTAACCTTTAATTTGTGAACTAGCTTCTGAACTAAATGGTCACAGACTTGCTTGGGCATGGCTTGGCACGAGTGCAAGAGGGAGACTTCTTGGCAGTGCAGTGGTTGAGAATTCATCTTTCAATACAAGGGATGCAGGTTGGACCTCTGATCCGGGAACTAAGATATCTTATATTGTGGGGCAACTAAACCTGTGTGCCACAACTACTGAGCCCATGAGCCACAACTAGAAAGACTTTGAGCTGGAACAAGGATCCTGTGTGCCTCAACTAAAAGGAGATCTGACGCAGTTAAAAAAAAAAGAATGCAAGAGGATGGGCCCTAAGTTTTGCCAGGTACCCCCTTCCTGACTGCCTGCCAGCCTGGATTCTAATTCATTTATTATGCAGGTCTACCTAGAGAGAGAAAATGCTCTAGTATTTATTTCATGACTCATTATATCATTCAATTTAATAACTCTCCATCATTGTAAATTAATAAACTGACATCATGAATGCACAGATTACCTACTGTGAGCCAGATTGATTTTTAAAGCCTTAACAAATTAATAGACTTCATATTTTAGAACAAATTTAGATTTACATAAACTTTTATGTAAATTTAGATTTACGTAAAAACCATGCAGAGTGCCCACATCCTCCTTCTCCCCCTCATGACTTTAACTATTAGTAACATCTTGCATTAGTGTGTATGTTTGTTACAATGAGTGAGTCAATATTGATACACAATTATTAATTAATGTCCATAGTTTGCACTAAAGCTCACTTTTCATGTTGTAAGGGTTTTGACTGCTGTTCTATGTCAGGTGTCCACTGCTACTGTATCATACAGGTAATTCTGCTGATCCCCAAATACCCTCTGCTTCCCCCGACTCCTGGCATCTTTTATCCTTTTTATTGTCTTTATAGATTTGCCAGTTCCAGAATGTCCTATAGCTGGAATCACAAAGTATGTAGCTTTTTCAGATTGCCTTCCTTTACTAAGAAATGTGGATTGAACGTTCTTTCATCTCTTTCTGAGTTACTACTGCACTTCTTCTTACTGCTGACTAATACTCCATTGGATGGACCACAGTTAACTTATCCATTAACTTATTAAAAGGATATTTCTGTTGCTTCCAAGTTTTGGCAGTTATGCATAATATCACTAGACATCCATGTGTAGGTTTCGTGTGGGGGGGTAAGTTTTCATCTTTGAGTGAATGGAGGAGTTGTATCATTTTGCATTCCCATCAGCAATGAATGAGAGTTTCTGTTGCTGCGCTTTCTCCTCAGCCCATGGTTGCCCGTCAATGGTTGATTCTTGTTGAACCCCATCTTTACACAATGGCTGCAAAATGATGGTTTTTCTGTCCAGCTTCCCCTCCACAGCTACCAGCTTGGTCTCAGCATTGTCCTATGAATAAGAACTCTTCCACTTGGCTGTCTGTCTCTCTTTGTTTGTAGTTGATTTGTAATATTCTATCAGTTTCAGGTGTACCACATGGTGATTCAAAATCTTAGTAGATATTACTCCCATTTAAATTTATTATAAAATACTGGACATGTTCCCTGTTCTGTACAATATATTTCTGTAGCTTATTTACTCTACTAATGGTAGTCTACACATCTTACTCCCCTCCCCTATCTTTCCCGTTCCCACTTCCTTCTCCAACTGGTAACCACTAGTGTGTTCTCTATACCTGTGGGTCTGTTCCTTTTTTGTTATACTTACTAGTTTGTTGTATTTTTTTCAATTACACGTATAAGTGATATAATACAGTACTTGTCTTTTTTTGGTTTGATTTATTTCGGTAAGCATAATGCCCTCCAGGTTCATGCAAGTTTCTGCAAATACCAAATTTTCATCCTTTTTTTATAACGGCTGAGTAGTGTTACAGGCACACATCACATCACATTTTCTGTATCTATTCATTCACTGATGGACACTTAAGATTGTTTCCAGTCTTAGCTATGGTAAATAATGCCACTATGAACATTGGGGTGCACATATCTTTTCAAATTAGTGTTTTTGTTTTCTTCAGATATCTAGTCAAGAGTGGACTTGGTAGATCATTCAATAGGTCTATTTTTAGTTTATTTTTAAGGAACTTGCATACTGTTTTCCACAGTGGCTGAAACAGTTTACATTTCCATCAGCAGCCTACATGGGTTCCATGTAGTAAATCTTGAAATCAAGAAGTGTTAGTCTTCCAACTTTGCTCTTTTATCAAGCTGTTTTGGATATTCTAGGTCCTTGTCATTTCCATTATAATATTAGAATAAGTTTGACAATTTCTGCTAAAAATCCTCCTGGACTTTCAGTTGGGATTGTCCTGAAGCTATAGAATAACTACAGACATGAAGTGCCATTCTTTCCATCAATGCAACTTACTATTGAGGAAGTTAACCTTGATCACCTGCTTGAGGCAATGTTTGGTTTCTCCTTTGTCAAATTAATCTTTTCCCCCTTTTACCACTGTGCTCTTCAGCACTGTGCTCAAAAGGAAATCACCATGCCTGGTCCATGTTTAAGGAGTGAGAGGTTATCTGCCCCTCCTACTCTGCATTTTGAGAATGTTTGCATAAGTATTTGGAATTCCTGCCCATGGGAGATTTGTCTATTCTTCTCCCTTACTTACTTACCTAATCATTTATTTATTCCAATATGGACTCAAGGATATTTATTTTATATCTGAGTTATATAATCCAGTACTACTGTAAATACTACTATATTTTATTGCTCAAACTTTTCCAGCTTTGGTCACTGGGAATTCCCTTGGTTGGATCCTATGTTTCTTTGATATATCCAGAACACTGCGGTTTTGCTTTTTACATTCTTCATTGCTTTCTGGCAATATAAGAGGTTCCAGATTTGTCTTGTACATTTTCTGCTTCCATGCTAGAATCAGCCATTTCTCCAAAGTGTTCCAGTTCCTTTTATTGGAGAATGGTAATAGACATCAAGGTTTGGGAATTAACTGTGCTCATCCTATGGGAGTGTCATGCTTCTAGGCTCTCTCAGCTGACAGAGCAAGAAAATATATGCATGTACCTCCCTTTTTGACAGCTGCATTGTATTCTATTGCACGTACGTGCCAGAGTTTGGTAGAGATGGCTTAATTGCTAGGTTGCGTCTGACTCTTGTGATCCTGTGAACTGCAGCCTGCCAGGCGCCTCTGTCCATGGGATTCTCCAGGAAAGAGATCCCCTTCTTCAGGGGATCTTCTCAACCCAGGAACTGAACTCTGGTCTCCTGCATTGTAGGCAGATTCTTTACTGACTGAACTACAGGGAAGCCCATGCCAGAGTTAACTGAAACAGTTTTCTTGCATAGGTATTTTGGTAGTTCCCAATATCATAAAATTATAAGCAATGCTTCAATGATCAACCTCACAACCTCAAGCATTTGTACTTTCATTTTGTTGGAGGTAAATTAGGATAAGTAGGCCTTCCCTGGTGGCTCAGATGATGAAGAATCTGCCTGTAATGTGCGAGACCCAGGTTTGATCCCTGGGTTGGGAAGATAACATGGAGAAGGAAATGGCAACCCACTCCAGTATTCTTGCCTGGGAAATCCCATGAACAGAGGTGCCTGGGTGGCTACAGTCCATGGGGTCCCCCAAAGTCAGATAGAACTGATTGAATAACCCTTTTACTTTCCTGAGATCCTTAGGATAAATTCCTAGGGACTACTGGATCTAAGGGCAAATGTACAGGTAGATGTTTTGGATATTGCCAAGTTCCTTTTCATAAGGGTCACACCATGCTTACTTTCCCATCAGCAGTGTATGAGAATGTCTGTTTCCCTTGCCAATAGAGTCCATTGTCAGCCTTGGGAGTTTTTGCCAACCTGATGGGTGAGAAATAGGTATAGCAGCCACTCAGTTCCCATGGAGGAATGTTGGCTTTCTAAACTAACAATTCCTTGGTGGGAGCCTATGTTTCTTTGATATATCCAGAACACTGCGGTTTTGCTTTTTACATTCTTCATTGCTTTCTGGCAATATAAGAGGTTCCAGATTTGTCTTGTACATTTTCTGCTTCCATGCTAGAATCAGCCATTTCTCCAAAGTGTTCCAGTTCCTTTTATTGGAGAATGGTAATAGACATCAAGGTTTGGGAATTAACTGTGCTCATCCTATGGGAGTGTCATGCTTCTAGGCTCTCTCAGCTGACAGAGCAAGAAAATATATGCATGTACCTCCCTTTTTGACAGCTGCATTGTATTCTATTGCACGTACGTGCCAGAGTTTGGTAGAGATGGCTTAATTGCTAGGTTGCGTCTGACTCTTGTGATCCTGTGAACTGCAGCCTGCCAGGCGCCTCTGTCCATGGGATTCTCCAGGAAAGAGATCCCCTTCTTCAGGGGATCTTCTCAACCCAGGAACTGAACTCTGGTCTCCTGCATTGTAGGCAGATTCTTTACTGACTGAACTACAGGGAAGCCCATGCCAGAGTTAACTGAAACAGTTTTCTTGCATAGGTATTTTGGTAGTTCCCAATATCATAAAATTATAAGCAATGCTTCAATGATCAACCTCACAACCTCAAGCATTTGTACTTTCATTTTGTTGGAGGTAAATTAGGGTAATTAGGCCTTCCCTGGTGGCTCAAAGGGTAAAGAATCTTCCTGTAATGCAGGAGACCCAGGTTTGATCCCTGGGTTGGGAAGATAACATGGAGAAGGAAATGGCAACCCACTCCAGTATTCTTGCCTGGGAAATCCCATGAACAGAGGTGCCTGGGTGGCTACAGTCCATGGGGTCCCCCAAAGTCAGATAGAACTGATTGAATAACCCTTTTACTTTCCTGAGATCCTTAGGATAAATTCCTAGGGACTACTGGATCTAAGGGCAAATGTACAGGTAGATGTTTTGGATATTGCCAAGTTCCTTTTCATAAGGGTCACACCATGCTTACTTTCCCATCAGCAGTGTATGAGAATGTCTGTTTCCCTTGCCAATAGAGTCCATTGTCAGCCTTGGGAGTTTTTGCCAACCTGATGGGTGAGAAATAGGTATAGCAGCCACTCAGTTCCCATGGAGGAATGTTGGCTTTCTAAACTAACAAGCTGGCAGCAATGAGCTAAGATCAAAGAATCCAAAATCTAGGGGATAAAGACAATGCTCTCATGGATTCCACTCTTTTAGAAGTTTCAGAATAATGCATAAACAGATATCTCATTTTGCATGTACACAGAAGAAAACAAAGATCTTGAGCAGTGACTCACAGACCCAAAGAAAATCTGCCTCTTAGAAAAAGGATTGCAGTTATGTGGCCACTTGTGATAGAAAGTTCTTTGTGGTTCTGGCAACCAAAATCTAACTTTCTCTAAGATGCTGTGTTTGTGTGGCTACTCACTGAGGTTGTGGTGGTGCTATGGCCACCCACAGACTTTGTTCTGAAACTTCTCTGGCATCCAGGTTATGGTACAGTGCCTGATAAACTCAATACTCACTGTCAGCATACAGCCTTTGCCATGATCCAGGATTTTTAACATAAAGCAAAGAATCCAGAGATACCAGGGAGCCATTTTCCTAGAAAATATTCAATTGCACCAAATTTATGAAGGAAAGGTCACCTTCATTAGCTGTCAGTTGTCACAAAAGAAGAAAATGTGACCAAATAATGTCCATTACTGGTAGTCAGGGCTGGTTTACTTTTTCAAAGCACACCAAGAGTCTCATTTGAGGATTCCTTGTTCATCTTTAGTGAGGTGGGGGTATAGAAGGCACTTTTTCCCTACTATATGGACAAGGAAAGAGTCAGAGTAAGAGAGTCTCTGACCCAGATAACTCCATTGGTGAGAGCCAGAGACTGGACCCGCATCTCTTACATCTCTTGTGGTTCCCACATGAGCAGATGAGTCAGTGGAAAAGAATCCACCTGCAGTGTAGGAGATACAAGTTTGATCCTTGGGTCAGGAATCAAATCTGGAAGAGGGCATGGCCACCCCCTCCAGTACTGTTCTCAGGAGAATCCCATGGACAGAGGAGCCTCACGGGCTACCATCCATAGGGTCACAAAGAGTTGGACACGACTGCAGCGACTGAACACACACAGGGGTGGAATAAAATATCAATTTAATTGGGAGAGTGAGGCACTCCATGGACTGTGAGAACCCCGATTTGAAGAGGCCTTCCGCTGTCCTCTAGAACAGAATTCTACTGGATGCATGGCCCATCATCTGCTTCACTAGGTCTTAATCGTGAGTTTTTTGTAAATGCATTGGAAAAATCAAGTAGTCATTCAATGGGTATATCTACTTAGAAATGACCAAAATTAAATTCTTATGTGTGAGAACAAGAAGGCTGGAGCCCTTCCAGTTGGAACAATTGAAAATAAATGTATTGAAGTAATGAAGGCCTTCTGAGCCCAGGCAGAATGGATGTCTTAAAAGGTGGCAATAAGGTTGAATACAGCACATGGCATAACGAGATTCTGAGAGCAGGCAAACCTGCATGTATAGTTCCTCTCATCGGCTAAGGGCAGAGGAGAAACTGAGCTGTTGATAAAATAATACCTTGGTTTTTCTCAAAGTCTTCCATCCACTTAAAGTAAATGGGATGCAAAGCAAGAGGATGGAGAAATAGGGTAAAAACGAAAGAAAAAAATACAGTTGAAATTTTAAAGTAATTTTAGCCAATGGGTAAAAGAAAAAAAAAACCCTCTTTTCTCAATTTATAAAAGCACACAAGAGTAGAAGGACATAAATAATGGGGATAAATATAAATCTGCTACTAAAATATGTAATCCATTACTGGTAGTCAGGGCTGGTTTACTTTTTCAAAGCACACCAAGAGTCTCATTTGAGGATTCCTTGTTCATCTTTAGTGAGGTGGGGGTATAGAAGGCACTTTTTCCCTACTATATGGACAAGGAAAGAGTCAGAGTAAGAGAGTCTCTGACCCAGATAACTCCATTGGTGAGAGCCAGAGACTGGACCCGCATCTCTTACATCTCTTGTGGTTCCCACATGAGCAGATGAGTCAGTGGAAAAGAATCCACCTGCAGTGTAGGAGATACAAGTTTGATCCTTGGGTCAGGAATCAAATCTGGAAGAGGGCATGGCCACCCCCTCCAGTACTGTTCTCAGGAGAATCCCATGGACAGAGGAGCCTCACGGGCTACCATCCATAGGGTCACAAAGAGTTGGACACGACTGCAGCGACTGAACACACACAGGGGTGGAATAAAATATCAATTTAATTGGGAGAGTGAGGCACTCCATGGACTGTGAAAACCCCCGATTTGAAGAGGCCTTCCGCTGTCCTCTAGAACAGAATTCTACTGGATGCATGGCCCATCATCTGCTTCACTAGGTCTTAATCGTGAGTTTTTTGTAAATGCATTGGAAAAATCAAGTAGTCATTCAATGGGTATATCTACTTAGAAATGACCAAAATTAAATTCTTATGTGTGAGAACAAGAAGGCTGGAGCCCTTCCAGTTGGAACAATTGAAAATAAATGTATTGAAGTAATGAAGGCCTTCTGAGCCCAGGCAGAATGGATGTCTTAAAAGGTGGCAATAAGGTTGAATACAGCACATGGCATAACGAGATTCTGAGAGCAGGCAAACCTGCATGTATAGTTCCTCTCATCGGCTAAGGGCAGAGGAGAAACTGAGCTGTTGATAAAATAATACCTTGGTTTTTCTCAAAGTCTTCCATCCACTTAAAGTAAATGGGATGCAAAGCAAGAGGATGGAGAAATAGGGTAAAAACGAAAGAAAAAAATACAGTTGAAATTTTAAAGTAATTTTAGCCAATGGGTAAAAGAAAAAAAAAACCCTCTTTTCTCAATTTATAAAAGCACACAAGAGTAGAAGGACATAAATAATGGGGATAAATATAAATCTGCTAACTGAAAATATGTTAATGCTAGGAATATATTTAGCCAAGAGAAGAAAAAAAGCTGAAAACATAGAAAAATCACCTTAAAAATAGTAGTGGAAATATGGGAAAACAACCAAAAGATATCACTGTAACCCTTCAGGGACTTCTGAGTAGGTGAGCAATTCTAGTCTCAAGCGTTTTGTAGCAAGATGTTAAAATAATGCCTGTATTTCCCTCTTTAGACCTAGAATATAAATGCAAGTTTCCCACCATACTAAAGCGTAGCGACTTCCCTCTGAGCTTCTGTAGTTCTGGACCAGAAACCTCAACAAAGCGGGTGGAGTCCTTGGATACCAAGAAGTCTGAAGGAGAGAGGGTACCATAGCAACCTGGCATCATCATGGCAAAGAGCACTTAATTCTTTTGCTGGACATTCAAGGCTATTCTCTCATCTGTGGAGGCAGATAAAAGCTCATAGGGAAGGGAATTTACATGACCTGAGCACCTACTATGTGCCACTTCCTGTGCTGGACACTTCAGCCACATTAAGTCATTTAATCCTTCCCTGTGCCCTAAGGAACCGTGATCATTACCTACATTTGGAAGGCGTGGAATGTAGGATTCAGAGATTAATTTGCCTACGGATATGCAGTTACAAGGGCTTCCCTGGTGGCTCAGATGATCAAGAATCTTCTTGCAATGCAGAAGACAGGGTTTCAATCCCTGGGCTGGGAAGATCCCAGAATGGCTACCCACTCCAGTATTCTTGCCTGGAAATTCCCATGGACAGAGGAGCCTGGAGGCCTCTAGTCCACAGGGTCTCAGAGTCGGACATGACTGAGTGATTAAGCAAGCCTCTTGTTAGAGAGTGGCACAGCCAGTATTTGAAGGCTCATCATAGAGAATGACTCTATAACCTTTGAGAGTCCCTTGGACAGCAAGGAGATCAAACGAGTCAATCCTAAAGGAAATCAACCCTGAATATTCATTGGAATGACTGATACTGAAGCTGAAGCTCCAAAACTTTGGCCATCTGATACAAAGAGCCAGCTCCTTGGAAAAGACCCTGATGCTGGGAAAGATTGAAGGCAAAAGGATAAAGGAACAACAGAGGATGAGATGGTGGAATGGCATCACCAACTCAATGGACATGAGTTGGTGAAAGCTCAGGGAGAGAGCGAAGGACAGGGAAACCTGGCTTACCTTGGCCTCCATGGAGTCACAAAACATTAGACACAACTCAGCAACTGAACAACAACAACTATGCAAGAATACATTCCGAAAATCAGAACCTTTATGTAACCAAATAGTTCTGAGGCTGGAAGTCCAAGGTCAACGTGCTAGGGTTGTTGGTTTCTTCTGAGGCCTTTCTCTCTGGCTTGCAGGTAGCCACCGTCTTGCTGCACCCTCACATGGCCATTCCTCTGTGTGTGTGCATCACTGCTGTCTTGTTGTGTGTCCAGATTTCCTCTTCTTCTAAAGGCACCAGTCAGATTAATTAGCATCTGGAACACTCTCTACAAATGCGGTCACATTTTGAGGTCCTAGGGGTTAGAACTTCAACATATGATTTGTGGGGGGCTTCTCTGGTGGCTCAGATGGTCCAGTAGCTGTCTGCAATGCAGGAGACTCAGATTCGATATCTGGGTTGGGAAGATCCCCTAGAGAAGGAAATGGCAACCCACTCCAGTATTCTTGCTTGGAGAATTCCATGGACAGAGGAGCCTGGTGGACACCCATGTCCAAGAGTCAAACATGACTGAGTGACTAACACACACAGGAAGAGGGGACACAGCTCAGTCCCTGACAGTTATAGAGTCATTCTCTACAATGAGCCTTCAAATACTGGCTGTCCAAGGGACTCTCCAGAATCTTCTCCAGCACCACAGTTCAAAAGCATCAATTCTTCAGCACTCAGCCTTCTTTAGGGTCCAACACTCATATCTATACATGACTACTGGGAAAACCATAGCTTTGACTAGAAGGACTTTTATTGGCAAAGTGATGTTTCTGGTTTTTAATATACTGTCTGTGTTTGTCAAAGTTTTTCTTCCAAAGTGTTTTTAATTTCATGGCTGCACTCACTGTCTTTGGGACCACGAAAATGAAGTCTGTCCCTGTTTCCCCAATTTTTGGTGAAAGACCCTGAAGCTGGGAAAGATTGAAGGCAAAAGGATAAAGGAACAACAGAGGATGAGATGGTGGAATGGCATCACCAACTCAATGGACATGAGTTGGTGAAAGCTCAGGGAGAGAGCGAAGGACAGGGAAACCTGGCTTACCTTGGCCTCCATGGAGTCACAAAACATTAGACACAACTCAGCAACTGAACAACAACAACTATGCAAGAATACATTCCGAAAATCAGAACCTTTATGTAACCAAATAGTTCTGAGGCTGGAAGTCCAAGGTCAACGTGCTAGGGTTGTTGGTTTCTTCTGAGGCCTTTCTCTCTGGCTTGCAGGTAGCCACCGTCTTGCTGCACCCTCACATGGCCATTCCTCTGTGTGTGTGCATCACTGCTGTCTTGTTGTGTGTCCAGATTTCCTCTTCTTCTAAAGGCACCAGTCAGATTAATTAGCATCTGGAACACTCTCTACAAATGCGGTCACATTTTGAGGTCCTAGGGGTTAGAACTTCAACATATGATTTGTGGGGGGCTTCTCTGGTGGCTCAGATGGTCCAGTAGCTGTCTGCAATGCAGGAGACTCAGATTCGATATCTGGGTTGGGAAGATCCCCTAGAGAAGGAAATGGCAACCCACTCCAGTATTCTTGCTTGGAGAATTCCATGGACAGAGGAGCCTGGTGGACACCCATGTCCAAGAGTCAAACATGACTGAGTGACTAACACACACAGGAAGAGGGGACACAGCTCAGTCCCTGACAGTTATAGAGTCATTCTCTACAATGAGCCTTCAAATACTGGCTGTCCAAGGGACTCTCCAGAATCTTCTCCAGCACCACAGTTCAAAAGCATCAATTCTTCAGCACTCAGCCTTCTTTAGGGTCCAACACTCATATCTATACATGACTACTGGGAAAACCATAGCTTTGACTAGAAGGACTTTTATTGGCAAAGTGATGTTTCTGGTTTTTAATATACTGTCTGTGTTTGTCAAAGTTTTTCTTCCAAAGTGTTTTTAATTTCATGGCTGCACTCACTGTCTGCAGTGATTTGGGAACCCACGAAAATGAAGTCTGTCCCTGTTTCCATTTTTTCCCCATCTATTTTCCATGAAGTGATGGGATCAGCTACAGAATACTTTAATGTTAAATTAAAATAAAATACACGGATTCTGCAGATACATCTACCTGGATTAGCAAACATGTGTTTTTCATAATGCGATTAATATTTGGACAGAGATGATCAAAGGGAAGAGACTGCAGGTCTTGATCTTCGGAGGCTGGGGTGGAGCTGGGAGGAGGAGGAGTTTCTATAATGGTGGGTGAGATCAGGAAGCAGGCGGTTGGGTGAGAGTAAGGAGGAGGCATCAGCCTGCTTGTGTGAGAGAGCTCCAGCCATCACACCGTCCTGCCAAAAGGATGGAGCCAGAATGAACACACCTCTGGCTTACTTTGCTGTATGAAAGGACCCAGAAGAGCATGGAGCTACAAGAAACCCAGACAACCTTGACAGCTGACTCTCCCTGCCATCAGTAAAGAAGGCAGACTTGGCTCAGGGGGAGTAAAGGTGGGGGCTTGCATATGTGAATGTCAGCATTGGAGGCTAGCTTCTGTGTGTGTTTTTTTTTTTTTAACAAAATAGAGCATAAGTGGAAAAATAAAAGATTTAACTACATAAATGTGAGCACTTTTTAGTTCTCTACACCATCACACAATTAGATGGGGAAACAAAAACAGGATTAATAGTTGTCAAATCTATGACAATGGGCTCAAATAATTATTACATAAATAATATTATGAATACACGAGAGAAAAAAACCAGCACCCCAGTGGAAATGGCTAGCTTCTGTTTTAAAGCATAACAGTCAGACCCCAGAATACAGAAGAATTATGCATTTAATGAGTTTTAGGTCTCCGTTTGTACTAAGACTGTGTAGCCTGGCTTTAGATGACTTAAAATGAGATGAAGTGAGACTGTGTGGAGCCCCCAAGTCCCCTAAGAAATGTGAGCGGATGACGCTGATTGATGCTGGTGGGATTCAGCTGCAGGACCTGCCAGATCTGTGCTGCCCTGCCTCGGAGCAGGATGTTTCTGGTTTTAATATACTGTCTGTGTTTGTCAAAGTTTTTCTTCCAAAGTGTTTTTAATTTCATGGCTGCACTCACTGTCTGCAGTGATTTGGGAACCACGAAATGAAGTCTGTCCCTGTTTCCATTTTTCCCCATCTATTTTCCATGAAGTGATGGGATCAGCTACAGAATACTTTAATGTTAAATTAAAATAAAATACACGGATTCTGCAGATACATCTACCTGGATTAGCAAACATGTGTTTTTCATAATGCGATTAATATTTGGACAGAGATGATCAAAGGGAAGAGACTGCAGGTCTTGATCTTCGGAGGCTGGGGTGGAGCTGGGAGGAGGAGGAGTTTCTATAATGGTGGGTGAGATCAGGAAGCAGGCGGTTGGGTGAGAGTAAGGAGGAGGCATCAGCCTGCTTGTGTGAGAGAGCTCCAGCCATCACACCGTCCTGCCAAAAGGATGGAGCCAGAATGAACACACCTCTGGCTTACTTTGCTGTATGAAAGGACCCAGAAGAGCATGGAGCTACAAGAAACCCAGACAACCTTGACAGCTGACTCTCCCTGCCATCAGTAAAGAAGGCAGACTTGGCTCAGGGGGAGTAAAGGTGGGGGCTTGCATATGTGAATGTCAGCATTGGAGGCTAGCTTCTGTGTGTGTTTTTTTTTTTTAACAAAATAGAGCATAAGTGGAAAAATAAAAGATTTAACTACATAAATGTGAGCACTTTTTAGTTCTCTACACCATCACACAATTAGATGGGGAAACAAAAACAGGATTAATAGTTGTCAAATCTATGACAATGGGCTCAAATAATTATTACATAAATAATATTATGAATACACGAGAGAAAAAAACCAGCACCCCAGTGGAAATGGCTAGCTTCTGTTTTAAAGCATAACAGTCAGACCCCAGAATACAGAAGAATTATGCATTTAATGAGTTTTAGGTCTCCGTTTGTACTAAGACTGTGTAGCCTGGCTTTAGATGACTTAAAATGAGATGAAGTGAGACTGTGTGGAGCCCCCAAGTCCCCTAAGAAATGTGAGCGGATGACGCTGATTGATGCTGGTGGGATTCAGCTGCAGGACCTGCCAGATCTGTGCTGCCCTGCCTCGGAGCAGGAAATTGGATAGGAGTCTGTTATCCCAAAGGTGTAGGCGTGGGGTATAGGCTCAATAAGCGAGCTATCTTATCTTCAATAAGCGAGCATCACTTTACTTATTAAGCAAATGGAATTGATTGTTTACTGTGAGTCACAGCGGTTCATTCTGAGGCTTCAGCAGGGAGCAAGACAGCAAAGGGAGATGGTATCACGGGGAGGGAAGAGATGCTTGTAATTGTGAGAGCTGTCTGTAGCATCATGAGAACCCAGAATTCCTTTTTGGGAGAAAACTGCTCTTTGTTTAGGCAAAAGCCACAGTGCCATGTAAGGTGATGGTCATTTTGCTGAGCCTCACTGGGAGGAGGGTGAAAACCATTTGAAGACGTGTTCACGGGCAGGAGAAGTGATGTAGAGAAGAGGAGGGGCTGGGAAGGGGAGATCCCCCAGCAACACCGCAGGACCGGGTCTGGTGAAGAGGGCGTAGTCTGCGGGGACGCTGGGCTGAGACATCCCATCTGAAGACTTTCTGCTGGTCTCCAATGGCACTAGCACTGGCGTCCTGTGGTGGTGCCATGTGGGGACAGAGTCGGGGTGGTAGAGGACCACAGAATGACCAGTCATAGTGAGGGACATCGAGATGGACTCAGGTGGCTTGTGGGAGCCTCTTGCTCAGCCCAGATATCTGACACGGGTGACCCTCCATGGGGTCCTTCAGGAAAGGCTCGGCTCAAGCTGTTTTGGATTAGGAGGGCACAGATCCTATCTCGAGAAATCAAAGCCATCACTTGGCATGGCTGCAGGGGCATGGTGACCTCAGGGAAGAGACATGGTGCTGGGACCATGTGGACGAGAAGGTGGGGACTGGGCTCTGGGCGGCTGGCGGAGGGCAGGATGCAGAGGGTGCAGAGAAAGGTCAGGAGGACGAAAGACCTGGATGTCAACTGAGGGGCAAGAAATGGCAGAACGCTCTGGGGTGAAGAGTGAACTAAGGCAGATGGGGTGGGATCCGGGGGGCTTTAGGGTGTTCAGGAGGCTGCAGGGAGAGGACTTAGCCCACCAGTCTCCTGTCCCCTGGTGGGTGTGGGGAAGGAATACGCTGTGGGACTCTGGTCCCTGCGGCTGCAGCCCCCCTCTACTCAGTGGTGACTTGCATGGTTTACACTCTAGATTGTGTTTCCCTTTCACCCGAGGCCCCAGGGAACCCCTGTCAGCTCCAAAGTGCAGGGCTGGGTGCGGGGGCAGATCCTAGCTGCTTCTCCAGGACCCCAGGATTGCTTTGGGGACTGATGGTCCCCTGGGATTTGCACTGACACAAGGAACTGGATATTGACACTCTCTTCCTGTGCCAGGCGGGTGCTGGGCTGACCCTCTGGTGGCCAGAGTGGAGTGCCAGGCCCGGGCTGGTTTTCCCTGGGCTGAGAAAACTGCCTTGAAAATGTAAGGTGATGGTCATTTGCTGAGCCTCACTGGGAGGAGGTGAAAACCATTTGAAGACGTGTTCACGGGCAGGAGAAGTGATGTAGAGAGAGGAGGGGCTGGGAAGGGGAGATCCCCCAGCAACACCGCAGGACCGGGTCTGGTGAAGAGGGCGTAGTCTGCGGGGACGCTGGGCTGAGACATCCCATCTGAAGACTTTCTGCTGGTCTCCAATGGCACTAGCACTGGCGTCCTGTGGTGGTGCCATGTGGGGACAGAGTCGGGGTGGTAGAGGACCACAGAATGACCAGTCATAGTGAGGGACATCGAGATGGACTCAGGTGGCTTGTGGGAGCCTCTTGCTCAGCCCAGATATCTGACACGGGTGACCCTCCATGGGGTCCTTCAGGAAAGGCTCGGCTCAAGCTGTTTTGGATTAGGAGGGCACAGATCCTATCTCGAGAAATCAAAGCCATCACTTGGCATGGCTGCAGGGGCATGGTGACCTCAGGGAAGAGACATGGTGCTGGGACCATGTGGACGAGAAGGTGGGGACTGGGCTCTGGGCGGCTGGCGGAGGGCAGGATGCAGAGGGTGCAGAGAAAGGTCAGGAGGACGAAAGACCTGGATGTCAACTGAGGGGCAAGAAATGGCAGAACGCTCTGGGGTGAAGAGTGAACTAAGGCAGATGGGGTGGGATCCGGGGGGCTTTAGGGTGTTCAGGAGGCTGCAGGGAGAGGACTTAGCCCACCAGTCTCCTGTCCCCTGGTGGGTGTGGGGAAGGAATACGCTGTGGGACTCTGGTCCCTGCGGCTGCAGCCCCCCTCTACTCAGTGGTGACTTGCATGGTTTACACTCTAGATTGTGTTTCCCTTTCACCCGAGGCCCCAGGGAACCCCTGTCAGCTCCAAAGTGCAGGGCTGGGTGCGGGGGCAGATCCTAGCTGCTTCTCCAGGACCCCAGGATTGCTTTGGGGACTGATGGTCCCCTGGGATTTGCACTGACACAAGGAACTGGATATTGACACTCTCTCTTCCTGTGCCAGGCGGGTGCTGGGCTGACCCTCTGGTGGCCAGAGTGGAGTGCAGCGGAGACTGAGGACCCCTGGGATGCACTGTGTGTTCTTGACCTCTCTTCTTTACGCAGCCCCCATGCTCACTCCCTGCCTCTGCACTTGCATCTCTCTGGTTGCCCTGGATCTCTGGCCTACTGGTGTCTTGGTTTCCTTAGTCCATGTCCTTCCCAGCTCTTTAGGGTTGGTAAACTCTCCCCGAGGTAAGATGTGTCCTTTTGTGCTATGCTCTGCATTCCCTGGGCTGGGAGGAGTCGGGGTGGGGGTGGAGGCGCGGACAGGTGCACTTGAAAGGCTTAGCTCACTGGAGAGGGCAGGTGGGGGAAGCCACATGGTAGAGGACCTGCCTGGGCTGAGGCAGGGACTGGTCGTGAGAACGGGGAGACCTCCTGAGAGAGAGAGCAGGGCAGGGCTCGGAGCACTGGCTCCCTGGCCCCTCTGGCCCTCGGAACTCCTGCCAGTGCCTCCAGCCCACAGAGTAGAGCTGGTTGGGGCTGGACCTGCAGGCCTGAGAGTGAAGCTTCAAGGCCACGGCATCGATCCAATTATTTTACAGCTTTAATTAGGTTCCGAAGTTAATCAAGCATTTCATTCTAATGTGCTACAGATTCTTAATCATAGCCTAATGAGCATTATAAATTTAACACTCTGTCTGGAAGCTTAAGGACTTCATAAAAGCTCCCCATTCTATCCCAAGGGCTCCTTCTGAAATTTCCTTCTCCTGTGGAATGTAACTCTCTAAGTCTTTGACGATTCTGATGGTGGGCATGCTAATTTGCTTCAGTGTGTTTACCTGTCTCGTCCAGTCTGTCCAACAAAAATGCAATATGAGCTTCAAGTGGGACCATACATGCAATTTAAAATTTATTGGAAGCTGGATTAAAATGGTTGTAACCTGGTATGCTTTGGAGTCCTGGCTCTGTCATCTCTGAGCTGTGTGATCCTGGGCAAGTCACTTAACCTCTCTGAGTTTCTGTGTCCTAGTCTGTTGTTGTTGTTCAGTTGCTAAGTTTTGTCCAACTCTTACCCCGAGTTTCTGCTCTCTCTTCCTGTGCCAGGCGGGTGCTGGGCTGACCCTCTGGTGGCCAGAGTGGAGTGCAGCGGAGACTGAGGACCCCTGGGATGCACTGTGTGTTCTTGACCTCTCTTCTTTACGCAGCCCCCATGCTCACTCCCTGCCTCTGCACTTGCATCTCTCTGGTTGCCCTGGATCTCTGGCCTACTGGTGTCTTGGTTTCCTTAGTCCATGTCCTTCCCAGCTCTTTAGGGTTGGTAAACTCTCCCCGAGGTAAGATGTGTCCTTTTGTGCTATGCTCTGCATTCCCTGGGCTGGGAGGAGTCGGGGTGGGGGTGGAGGCGCGGACAGGTGCACTTGAAAGGCTTAGCTCACTGGAGAGGGCAGGTGGGGGAAGCCACATGGTAGAGGACCTGCCTGGGCTGAGGCAGGGACTGGTCGTGAGAACGGGGAGACCTCCTGAGAGAGAGAGCAGGGCAGGGCTCGGAGCACTGGCTCCCTGGCCCCTCTGGCCCTCGGAACTCCTGCCAGTGCCTCCAGCCCACAGAGTAGAGCTGGTTGGGGCTGGACCTGCAGGCCTGAGAGTGAAGCTTCAAGGCCACGGCATCGATCCAATTATTTTACAGCTTTAATTAGGTTCCGAAGTTAATCAAGCATTTCATTCTAATGTGCTACAGATTCTTAATCATAGCCTAATGAGCATTATAAATTTAACACTCTGTCTGGAAGCTTAAGGACTTCATAAAAGCTCCCCATTCTATCCCAAGGGCTCCTTCTGAAATTTCCTTCTCCTGTGGAATGTAACTCTCTAAGTCTTTGACGATTCTGATGGTGGGCATGCTAATTTGCTTCAGTGTGTTTACCTGTCTCGTCCAGTCTGTCCAACAAAAATGCAATATGAGCTTCAAGTGGGACCATACATGCAATTTAAAATTTATTGGAAGCTGGATTAAAATGGTTGTAACCTGGTATGCTTTGGAGTCCTGGCTCTGTCATCTCTGAGCTGTGTGATCCTGGGCAAGTCACTTAACCTCTCTGAGTTTCTGTGTCCTAGTCTGTTGTTGTTGTTCAGTTGCTAAGTTTTGTCCAACTCTTTGCAACCCCATGAACTGTAGCACGCCAGGCTTCCCTGTCCTTCACTAACTCCTTGGAATCCATTGAGGCAGAGATGGCGTCCAGCTGTCTCATCCTGTGCCACCCCCTTCTCCTTCTGCCTTCTATTTTCCCAAGCATCAGGTCTTTTCCACTGAGACATCTCTTTGCATCAAGTGGCCAGAGTATCACAGCTTCAGCTTCAGGATCAGTTTTTCCAATTAATATTGAGGGTTGATTTCTTTTAGGGTTGCCTGGTTGAATCTCCTTGCGCTCCAAGGGACTCTTAAGGTCTTCTTAACCATACCTGCTCCTTATGGGTTTTGTGATATTTAACTGAGTTGCTGTATCTAAAATGCCACTGCGAGGTTTGAATTCAGCAAGGAGTAGCTATCATTCTTGGAGAAGGAAATGGCAAGGTTCAACCCTGCTGTGGGGTGGGCTGGGCTCCCCTCTTGCTCTCCAGGATTTGCCTCCATCTTCCTCAGCGATGGCGTCATCGCCAGGCAGGAGGTGGCTGAGAGTCACTCGAAGCGCACAACGTCCTGCCATACTGTCCAGACCAGGACCCCAGTCATTCCTTCCTGTGCCCCAGAGGACCCTGCCCCGTTGGCAGCCCTTTTGTTTTACCTCACTGGCTGATGACTGAGCCGGGGCTGGAGGAGCTGGGGGTCCTCAGACGAGCCCCGTTAGGCAGACACCCACCTGTGGGTAGCAAATGTTTATGGAAACATGTGGTTGAACTAAGGGAGAAGAGAAGCTGTCGCCAGAAGAGAGGGAAGGAGTGGGCGGGGCTTCTTTCCCCGCCTCGCAACTCTGAGCCCCTCCCCCAGTCCCTTAGGGTGCTCGGAGCTCAGTTTGAAAACCACCCCGCACCCCTGCTCCTAACCCCTTCCCCAGTATGGTTTGCAATGAAGAGACTCAGGCCAAAGAGGAGGATCAAAATCCAGCCAATCCTTAATATCTGTGTTTGTGGATTTGCCTACTTGTTAACATTTGTCTGGAATCCCCAAATCAATACTTAGGGTGTGGGGACTTTTGCAGACTTACTCAAAGCCTTGAAAAATAAGTCATCCAACCACCTCCGTCCTATGGCTCTGCCTCCTTGTCTCCTCTTCACACTGGAGACACGGGTCCTCTTCAGTCTCCTTAGTGCCATGCTATTCCCTTTCGGGTTTTTTTTCTTGGTGATTTTGCTGTTTAAAGGAAAACATAGGGTTGAAGTGCTGTTTGGGGTACTCAGCTCAAGAAGGCTGAGACATCCCTTATGGAGAAAATACGAGTGTTAGGTAAAGGCTGTGTTCAGGTCCAAGTTACAGAGCTGTTGGCTGTGAGTTTACTGTTAATGAATCAACAATGTGCTAAGGAAGATGCCTTCCATACACACAAAACAAGGTCACACATTGATTGGTTGACCAGAGGTATGCAGGAATCTGACTGTATTTTCCCTACCAAAAATGGCTCAACGTCACTGGTTAATTGACGTTACAGACCATCACCGTCTCTCTAAGCCACAGGAGGCCCATCAAAGACGCCAATCCCCTGCTCCCCTGGACAGCCATGTGTAACGAGAGGGCAGACATGCAGAGGGGAGAAGTCAGGGAAACTGTGATGGGGAGATGAAGAAGAAAAAAGATGAACAGCTTGAGAGTTGTGGGCTAAGTTTTATTTGGTGCATAATTAGGACTGCAGCCCGGAAGGCAGCACCTCAGATAGCTCTGAGAGACTGCTCCAAAGGGCCAGTGGGAGGAAAATCGAAGGGTCATAAAGCATCAGATGTCTGAAGCACCCACCTGTGGGTAGCAAATGTTTATGGAAACATGTGGTTGAACTAAGGGAGAAGAGAAGCTGTCGCCAGAAGAGAGGGAAGGAGTGGGCGGGGCTTCTTTCCCCGCCTCGCAACTCTGAGCCCCTCCCCCAGTCCCTTAGGGTGCTCGGAGCTCAGTTTGAAAACCACCCCGCACCCCTGCTCCTAACCCCTTCCCCAGTATGGTTTGCAATGAAGAGACTCAGGCCAAAGAGGAGGATCAAAATCCAGCCAATCCTTAATATCTGTGTTTGTGGATTTGCCTACTTGTTAACATTTGTCTGGAATCCCCAAATCAATACTTAGGGTGTGGGGACTTTTGCAGACTTACTCAAAGCCTTGAAAAATAAGTCATCCAACCACCTCCGTCCTATGGCTCTGCCTCCTTGTCTCCTCTTCACACTGGAGACACGGGTCCTCTTCAGTCTCCTTAGTGCCATGCTATTCCCTTTCGGGTTTTTTTTCTTGGTGATTTTGCTGTTTAAAGGAAAACATAGGGTTGAAGTGCTGTTTGGGGTACTCAGCTCAAGAAGGCTGAGACATCCCTTATGGGGAAAATACGAGTGTTAGGTAAAGGCTGTGTTCAGGTCCAAGTTACAGAGCTGTTGGCTGTGAGTTTACTGTTAATGAATCAACAATGTGCTAAGGAAGATGCCTTCCATACACACAAAACAAGGTCACACATTGATTGGTTGACCAGAGGTATGCAGGAATCTGACTGTATTTTCCCTACCAAAAAAATGGCTCAACGTCACTGGTTAATTGACGTTACAGACCATCACCGTCTCTCTAAGCCACAGGAGGCCCATCAAAGACGCCAATCCCCTGCTCCCCTGGACAGCCATGTGTAACGAGAGGGCAGACATGCAGAGGGGAGAAGTCAGGGAAACTGTGATGGGGAGATGAAGAAGAAAAAAGATGAACAGCTTGAGAGTTGTGGGCTAAGTTTTATTTGGTGCATAATTAGGACTGCAGCCCGGAAGGCAGCACCTCAGATAGCTCTGAGAGACTGCTCCAAAGGGCCAGTGGGAGGAAAATCAATATATAAAAATTTTGGTGAAGGGGGAGTTCAAATACCATTAAACAAAGGTTTTTATTTTACAAGTGTTTTTCAGTTAGTAATAAAGATATGCTGTTTTCATGAAGGAATTTAGCGCTTTTCTAGGTGTGAGGAGATGCAAGGACTGAGATAATAAAATCCATTCCTAAAAGCATTTACCTATCTAAAGATCTGCCCCATAGGGTTCCTTGGAGCAGAGAGTTCCTCCCCCGGCCAGTCTCCTTAAGGGGATGTTGAAAGTCAGAGGTTCCGACAGCACAGTGTTCAATCTCTGCAGAGGCAGATGGTAAATGCCCTTGCTGTCTGTTTGTAGTTGACCAGGGAAAGAAGAGAAGTGAAGGTCTATGGGTTCAAAGTCTCTCCACGGCTACCTTGGCCCTGTCACACAGGGTGAAATGGCTTTGAACCTGAGTGTAAGGTGCATCTATGGGATGAGAGTCTCCTCAGCCCCTGGTACTGTAACTGAATCTTGTCTAAACACATACAACCTCTGCCATGTCTTTCAACATCACTTTATAAGAAATTGCCCGTGATCTGCCCACGTGCTCTGAGCAGGTGAAGCCTCTGGTGGGCATCACCGCCTGGCTTAGGAGCCACAGGAGGTGAGAAACAGCAAATAGAACACACGCCTTTCAACTAAATATGTACGTACTCTCTGACTTTTCGAAATATTCTGAGTCTGTTTAATACACAGGGCAAGAAATTTTTCTGTATGATTTCAAGGTTGGCGTTTATACTTATCTTTCAGGGAGAAGGGGTAAACGGAGCCATGCCAGAATATCACAGAAGGGGTGTTTGTTACAAGGCTTGGTGTGAAAAACTGCCCTTAGGAACTGCTGGTGGTAAATTACACATGTCGCAGGGAGGCTGAATTTACTCTCCGGGCCGTGGCGTGACTAAATCATTGACTTCACCTTCCGTGATTCTGTCACGTGTAACCCACCAATACATCACACCTCACCGGAAAGCCTCCTCCTTGTGAAAGTTATTTTGACGAGTAAATAAGTGAGTGATACGAGCAGATTAATACCAAAATATAATTTACACGTTCGAGACACTTTTCTTTCACACGTATGTCATCTGGCTCTTTGAAACTCCGGTTCCAAAGTTTGGATTTCAGTATTTTATAAAGCGTCCCTCCTCGACCCCAAGAAAATTGGGTGCATTTATTTTTAAACCTCACGATGTATTTTTTAAGGATAAAATTTCATTCATTTCACTTTCTCAAGGAGTTCTGAAAGATGTGAATATATGTGCGTTAAGGATTTTAAAAGGTATCCTACAGCCTTAGCATTATCTGGTAATTGGAGGTGTTTCCATTTCCTTATTTGCATACACACTGTTCACAGCATGCCTATGGCTGTTGTTGGGTTTGTCCTTGGTGATCTCACCAGTCTCCATGGAAGATGCCTTTGGGTTATATCTGGGAATAGCCTCTACGGAGATCAATTCATCAGCCCCCTTTTTCAAAGGAAATCTTGGTGTTCTCATATATTGGTCTTAGAATGGCAAGCACTTGGAAAACTGTTGGCTTAAGTGTTGCTGGTTTAAGTGTTAGGGACGGGTCACAGAGTAGCCTCCAGCCTCACTCGTAGTCTGGGCTCGCACCTGTAAGCCTGGAGGGAGCATTCTTGCCCTCATTGTCTGCAGATGACTTGGGGGAGGGTTTCTTCCTTTATTTACTTTTTTCTGCCTGGTCAGTAACCCCCGCCTCTCCAGGCCTCTGTCTTCCCCTCTGTGGGCTTCTGCTTGAGTGTCTGTCTATACCAAGTGTGGAACCTTGAGGTAGCCTGCCTGTCTTACTTCTTTGGGGCCAGCGTCCTGACACCAGCAGGCTCCGCTCTCCCAAGGCTGCTGCAGTTCTGCTTTGTCTGCTTTGTTTCTGGGCATCACCCACTCGCTTCCCAGTCAGAAGCCATGCCCACATGGGTGCACCCTGTACCAGACCAATCACCTCTCAGAACGTTCCAGGACACTCAGAAGTCTGGCCTTAGTGTTCCTAACTGATCGTTCTTCACGTCTTTGACCAAAAGAATGAGGACAGCATGAAATTAGAGCAGGTGAACCTGGTGATCTTGGTGATGCACAGAAGGGGGCTGGCCAGCTGCCAATGTGCGGGGCTGGCTGTGGTTTGGGAGACTGAGGCAATTTGACTGTGGCATGTGGACCTCTCATCCTCTCCAGCAAGGTGTCCTGCACAGGTGGTCAGCAATGGCACAAGGACAAGGGGAGACGGGCAGAGCATCCTGAGGTCTTCCTTGAAACTGGGGTTCTGCTGCATGTTAAATCACTTCAGTTGTGTTGGACCCTTTGTAACCCTGTGGACTAGCCCGTCAGATTCCTCTGTCCATGGGATTGGGGAAGCACACTGGAATGGGCTGCCATCTCCTGCTCCAGAGGATCTTCCCAACCAGGGAACTGTACCCAAGATCTGTTCCTTCTGTCTATTCTATTGGCCAAAACAAGTCATGGGCTAAAGACCAACCTCAGAAGACAGGCTGGTAACGCTACTCTTGGAAGGCTGAGGACACTGCAACGCCTGCAAAAGGCAGAGTGGGTGAAGAACTGGGACCATGATGCCTTCAATTGACCAGAACTGGTCTTTGAAAGTCAACTGCAGACTCACATGTGGAGCAGTGGTAAAGAATCCCCTTGCCAATACAGGAGATGCAGGTTCGATCCCTGGGTCTGGAAGATCCCCTGGAGGAGGAAATAGCAACCCACTCTAGTAGTCTTGTCTGGGAAATCCCATGGACAGAGGAGACTGGTGGACTATAGTCCATGGGGTCGCCAAGAGACAGATACAATGAAGCACACATGCACAAGGACTTGCAGACTGATTTTAGTCCATGGGAAAATAGCTGGGGCTTTATTTTATGTTTAAAAGAAGGCATTGGCTTTGCTATCTAGCAGTTTGAGTTTTAGTTTGGGATCACCCAATTCCTGGCTGGGTCCCATCACAGACTTTCAGTCCGCTCCACTATGTGAAGCGGGGTAACTAGCTCCTCCTCATGGTGCAAGTGTGGGGTCCAAAGCACACGAAGACACTCAGCAGTGGCTGTGGGTGTGAGGGAGTCTCTCCATGCATGACTCTCCTGCTACTCCAGGCTGGGAGACCGATTATGCTCCAAAATAGATTCAGAATGTAAACAGGAAAAATATAGCTTACCATAGGGTACCACATAATCCCTAGACATAAATAAGTGATTTACATGACATTTCTGGTTCTTCATTTCTCTTCCTTAATGTCTGGAGGGTCCTGTGTTCTTTCCCAAGGCAAGTCCTCTTAGATCAAAGGGTCTGTCCGCCTTCCTGGAAGCAGCTTAAAGCACTTGATCCTGTGAGCTGCAGAGGCTGAACCCCTCGCCCCTGGTTGCATCATCACTTCTGCCCATCAGCCAGCTGAGCTGGCTCCTTGGAGAGGAAGCAGGGCTTACACTGCGACAGGAAGGGGACTATGAAATTGGAGGAAAGAGCAACAGTATGTCACTCTTAGAAGACATGGGTGTGATGCTGGCAGTTTCAGGCAAAGATGGATCTCGCTACCTCAATTCCTAGTCTTTCCTTTTCCCCTAAAGATATCTGCTATCCTGATTTACAATACTAATTGGTTAGCGTGGCTAATTTTGCATTTCATATAAATGAAATCATATGTTATGTATTTTGTTTTATATCTGACTTCTTTTAATCCACAATACGTGTCTGAGAATCATTCACCTTGATGCCTATGGATTAGTTGGTTTTCATGGTTGTATAGTAGTTCATTGTATTGTTATACCACAATTTATTTATCTGTTTTGGTTTTGGTGGACATTTGGGTTGTTATCAGTCTGTGACAATTACAAATAATGTTGCTGTGGAGATTCTTGCACAGATGCATATGCACACATTTTGGTGAGTATAAACCTAGAAGTAAAAGTGCTGGCTGTGTTTAGTATTGTGACTACCGCAAATAAATTTTCAAAATGGTGGTAGAATTGATATTTCATACCAGCAATCAATGAAAGTTTCTATCTCTCTACATCTTGCCATATCCAGTTTAGTCAGTGTCTTTAACTTTACCTATTCTGGTAGGTGTCCACTGATACGTCATTGTGGTTTTATCCATGCTCCCTGATGACTAATGGGGATATAAATGTGTTTGTGTTTTATTGGTCACTTGGATAATTTCTTCTGTGAAGTGCTTGTTGAAGTTCTTGCCATTTTTTATTAATTTGTGAAAATGTTATGCCTCATCTAAATATAAGCTCTTCTGTCAGTTATACACGTGTTACAGATATTTTATCTCACTCTGTGGTTTGCTTTTTAAATCTCACAATGATGTCATTGATTGAACAGAAGTTCCTAATTGTAACACTGTATGTCGATAATTCAGCAGCCTTTCTCTTTATGATTAGTGCTTTTTTGGGTTCTGTTTAGTAAATTTTTTCAATCTTAAGATCATGAAGATAATCTGTATTTTCTTATAGGAGCTTTATTGCTTATCTTTCACATTTAGAATTATACTCCTTGAGACTAAAGTGATGGTGTAGGTGTGGACGAGATTCATTATGCTCCAGATGAGTATCTAACTGACCCAGCCTGTTTAGAAAAGGCCACCACTTTCCTATTGATCTGCAGTGTTATCCTTACTATAGATCACGTGTCTTTTTACATGTGACTCTACCTTTGGACTCTGTTTGACCCCATTGTTCCATCGATATTTGTCTGTATTTGTCCCAAAACAAGTAAGCAGAGCTGATCCTTCAACTTTGTCAATTTTCAGCGTTATTTTGCCTTTACCTGGTCCTTTCTATTAATGTATATATTGAAGAACTGTACGGTCCCTTTTTAGTGGTTTCATGGTTGTATAGTAGTTCATTGTATTGTTATACCACAATTTATTTATCTGTTTTGGTTTTGGTGGACATTTGGGTTGTTATCAGTCTGTGACAATTACAAATAATGTTGCTGTGGAGATTCTTGCACAGATGCATATGCACACATTTTGGTGAGTATAAACCTAGAAGTAAAAGTGCTGGCTGTGTTTAGTATTGTGACTACCGCAAATAAATTTTCAAAATGGTGGTAGAATTGATATTTCATACCAGCAATCAATGAAAGTTTCTATCTCTCTACATCTTGCCATATCCAGTTTAGTCAGTGTCTTTAACTTTACCTATTCTGGTAGGTGTCCACTGATACGTCATTGTGGTTTGATCCATGCGCCCTGATAACTAATGGGGATATAAATGTGTTTGTGTTTTATTGGTCACTTGGATAATTTCTTCTGTGAAGTGCTTGTTGAAGTTCTTGCCATTTTTTATTAATTTGTGAAAATGTTATGCCTCATCTAAATATAAGCTCTTCTGTCAGTTATACACGTGTTACAGATATTTTATCTCACTCTGTGGTTTGCTTTTTAAATCTCACAATGATGTCATTGATTGAACAGAAGTTCCTAATTGTAACACTGTATGTCGATAATTCAGCAGCCTTTCTCTTTATGATTAGTGCTTTTTTGGGTTCTGTTTAGTAAATTTTTGCAATCTTAAGATCATGAAGATAATCTGTATTTTCTTATAGGAGCTTTATTGCTTATCTTTCACATTTAGAATTATACTCCTTGAGACTAAAGTGATGGTGTAGGTGTGGACGAGATTCATTATGCTCCAGATGAGTATCTAACTGACCCAGCCTGTTTAGAAAAGGCCACCACTTTCCTATTGATCTGCAGTGTTATCCTTACTATAGATCACGTGTCTTTTTACATGTGACTCTACCTTTGGACTCTGTTTGACCCCATTGTTCCATCGATATTTGTCTGTATTTGTCCCAAAACAAGTAAGCAGAGCTGATCCTTCAACTTTGTCAATTTTCAGCGTTATTTTGCCTTTACCTGGTCCTTTCTATTAATGTATATATTGAAGAATGTACTTGTCACGGACATTGCCACACTGCTATGTTTAAAATCGATAGCCAGCAAGGACCTACTGTATAGCACAGGGGACCCTGCTCAGTGTCACGTGTCAGCCTGGTGGGGAGGACAATTTGGGGGAGAATGGATACATGCATATGTATGGCTGAGTCCTTTCAGTGCTCACCTGAGACTATCACAATATTGTTTGTTAATCAGCTATACTGCAATACAAAATAAAAAGTTTAATTAAAAAAAGAATATACTTGTCAATTCACAGACACACACACACACATACACACACATGCCCTGTTAGATTTTGCAGTGGGTAAGATGGTATTAAATCTATAGACCAACTTGAAATAAACTAACACCAGGGCTTTCCTGGTAGTCCAGAGGGTAGAGTCTGCCTTCCAGTGCAAGGGCCACTGGTTCAATCCCTGGTCTGTGAAGATCCCATGTGTCCCGGAATGGCTGGAGGTGTTTCCAATTACAAGCCAGAGCTCTGGAGTGCATGTGCCTAGAGCCGGTGCTCTGCAATGAGGGAGGCCACTGCAATGGGAGGCCCATATAGGCCAGGGAGTAAAGATGGATGAAAATAAATAAATAAAAAAACAATAAAAGAGGCCAAATTTTTTTAAAAAAACTAACATCAGTGTAGTATCATTGACTTTCAATACATGAAGATGGTTATCTCTCCATTTACTTAATTTTTTATTCAAATTTTCTTATTAATAGTTAGTCATTTTCGTTATAAAGATCTTGCATATCTTGGCTATGACCCATTTCTAGTAGTTGATGAATTTTCCTGTTACTAAAATATTTAAAATTTGATTATCTACTTGACTATTGCTGACATGAATAAAATTTTAAATATTGACCCCTTTATCCAGTGACTTTAATGAATTTGCTTATTCCAATATTTAATCTAGTTTTTCTTATTGACATCATGTTGTCAGCAAGTAATCACAGTTTCACATCCTCCTTTCCAATCCTCCTGTCTTTTTACATGTGACTCTACCTTTGGACCCCATTGTTCCATCGATATTTGTCTGTATTTGTCCCAAAACAAGTAAGCAGAGCTGATCCTTCAACTTTGTCAATTTTCAGCGTTATTTTGCCTTTACCTGGTCCTTTCTATTAATGTATATATTGAAGAATGTACTTGTCACGGACATTGCCACACTGCTATGTTTAAAATCGATAGCCAGCAAGGACCTACTGTATAGCACAGGGGACCCTGCTCAGTGTCACGTGTCAGCCTGGTGGGGAGGACAATTTGGGGGAGAATGGATACATGCATATGTATGGCTGAGTCCTTTCAGTGCTCACCTGAGACTATCACAATATTGTTTGTTAATCAGCTATACTGCAATACAAAATAAAAAGTTTAATTAAAAAAAGAATATACTTGTCAATTCACAGACACACACACACACATACACACACATGCCCTGTTAGATTTTGCAGTGGGTAAGATGGTATTAAATCTATAGACCAACTTGAAATAAACTAACACCAGGGCTTTCCTGGTAGTCCAGAGGGTAGAGTCTGCCTTCCAGTGCAAGGGCCACTGGTTCAATCCCTGGTCTGTGAAGATCCCATGTGTCCCGGAATGGCTGGAGGTGTTTCCAATTACAAGCCAGAGCTCTGGAGTGCATGTGCCTAGAGCCGGTGCTCTGCAATGAGGGAGGCCACTGCAATGGGAGGCCCATATAGGCCAGGGAGTAAAGATGGATGAAAATAAATAAATAAAAAAACAATAAAAGAGGCCAAATTTTTTTAAAAAAACTAACATCAGTGTAGTATCATTGACTTTCAATACATGAAGATGGTTATCTCTCCATTTACTTAATTTTTTATTCAAATTTTCTTATTAATAGTTAGTCATTTTCGTTATAAAGATCTTGCATATCTTGGCTATGACCCATTTCTAGTAGTTGATGAATTTTCCTGTTACTAAAATATTTAAAATTTGATTATCTACTTGACTATTGCTGACATGAATAAAATTTTAAATATTGACCCCTTTATCCAGTGACTTTAATGAATTTGCTTATTCCAATATTTAATCTAGTTTTTCTTATTGACATCATGTTGTCAGCAAGTAATCACAGTTTCACATCCTCCTTTCCAATCCTCCTGTCATTTTATTCCTTCTATTTATTGCACTGTTCAGTTCAGTTCAGTTGCTCAGTCGAGTCTGACTCTTTGCAGCCCCATGGACTGCAGCATGCCAGGCTTCCTTGTCTTTCACTGTCTCCTGGAGTTTGCTCAAACTCATGTCCATTGAGTCAGTGATGCAGTCCAGCCATCTTGTTCTTTGTCATCTGCTTCTCCTTCTGCCTTCAATCTTTCCCAGCATTAGGATCTTTTTCAGTGAACCATCTCTTCACGTCAGGTGGCCACAGTATTGGAGCTTCAGCTTCAGCATCAGTCCTTTCAATGAATAGTCAGGGTTGATTTTCTTTAGGATGGACTCATTTGATCTTGCAGTCCCAGCTACTCTCAAGAGTGTTCTCCAACACCACCACTCAAAGGCATCAATTCTTCAGTGTTCAGCCTTCTTTATGGTCCAACTAAACCTTTTTGATGTTCAGAAGCAGTGCAAGTAGACATCTTTGTCTTATTTCTGGTCCAGAGAAAACAATCCAACAATTCCCGTTTAACCACCAAGTTTAGAAGGGTTTATTTTGCATTTCTTTTTTATTTCTTAATTTATCAAATTAAAGAGGGTCCCTTTACTGTCAGGTTGATGCCAACTTTTAACATGAACGAATGTTGATTTTTTTTTTTTAACATTTATTTTATTTATCTTTTAGAGGGGGAGCTGAGGTGGCGAGGGAGGGGGATGGGCGGGCCTCTTCTATTGGTCTTTCATTTCTCTATTTTCATCCATCTTTGTTCTTTGGCTCCTGTGGGCCTCCCATCACGGTGGCCCCCGTCGTCACAGAGCGCCAGCTGTGGGTGCTCCATGACACGTCAGTCCAGCCGCTCCACGGCACATGGGATCTTCCCAGGCCAGAGATCGAACCGGCGGCACCCCTTGCACTGCAAGGCAGTGTCCTTACCCACTGGACCACCAGGGGAAGCCCTGAATCTTGATTTTTGTCGAGTGTTTCTGCTCCATCTAGTGCATTGGTCATATGATTGTGCATTTGTATTCTGTGTGTGAGATATAGAAAAATGCTACTGAAGATTGATCTGGTAACCAAAAACTTGGAGAATAATCTTTTTTAGTTCTAATACTTTGTCTGTGGAGTCCATGTAGTTTTTATGGGTCAAAAAATGTCAAGTCACTCAGTCATGTCTGACCCTTTGCAACCCAAGTCATGGAATTCTCCAGGTAAGAATACTGGAGTGAGTAGTCTATCCTTTCTCCAAGGGATCTATCTGACCCAGGAATCAAACCAAGGTCTCTTGCATTGCAGGTGAATTCTTTACCAGTTGAGCTATAAAGGAAGCCCAGTTTTTCTGGGTGGATAGTTTTTTAATCTGCAAATGATGATTTTTAAAATCACTTTCTCTTTAATTCTTTTTTTTCTTTTCCCCATCATGCCCTTTTAATTTATATTTATTTTCATCCATCTTTTTATCCTTTGGCCTGTGTGGGCCTCCCATTGCAGTGGCCTCTTTCACTGCAGAGCACCAGCTCTGGGCGCATGCACTCCAGAGTGCTAGCTTGTAGTTGGACACACCGGTCCAGCCACTCTGCAGCATGTGGGATCTTCCCTGGGCTAGGGATCGAACCAGTGCCCCTTGCGCTGCAAGGTGGACTCTTCACCCACTGGACCACCAGGGAAGCCCTCTCCTTAATTCTTGTCTTATTTATTTTTCCCCTTTTCTATTGGTCAGAACCTCTTCCAGTATCTTCAACAGCACCTGTAATATTGGGCACTCTTGTCTTACTACCAGTCTTGAAAGGAATGTGTCTAAAGTTTCTCCATCACGATTATAAGACTGATTGCAAGTTATGAAGTTATGGAAGTTTATTTCTTCTTCCAGTTTGCTAATGACTTTTTAATATTTATTAGTAGATATTGAACATTACTAAATACTTTTTCTCTGTCAGTTGAGATAGCCCTTGCTTTTTTCTTCCTTATTCTATTGTTGTTCTATGTTACTATCTGAAGCTAAGACTACAAATGTATTGCATAACTGAGTATGGCATCTCTTCCTAAAATAAAGACATAGATGTGTGATTTTTATTAAGTGACCCAAACTGTTTTTATTTTATTTTTGCCAAGGTTGCAGCATTAAGCGCGTGTTCAAAAGAGGGCCCTTTAAGATTATAGTCATACCTAGATAAAATGCTCTTGAAATTCTCTTCATTATAGTCATTTTTAAAAAAGTTCATTAAATCTCTGTATCCCAGGATATTTTAACAATTGTACTCACTCTGGATATGGAAAAAGGGGGTGCAAAGAAAAAAGAATGTGAGATATAATTGTTGTTGTTGTGTAGTCACTAAGTCATGTCCGACACTTTTCGACCCCATGGGCTGCAACATGCTGGGATTGCTGGGCCTTCACACGCTCCCAGAGCTTGTTCAACCTCATGTCCACTGATTCAGTGATGCCCTCCGATCATCTCATCCCCCGTCACCGGGAGTGCCCTGAAATGTAACCTCAGCTTTCATTCCTCACGCTAGTGCTTCCTGAGACGGTGCTCCTGTGGTCAGCCTGTGTGTTAATGTCTAGTTGATCTAAGTCAGCTTTATGAGCCGTTTCTCCTAACGGCCTCTGTGTCTCCTTGGGCATTGGCATCAGACCATAAATTGAGCTCATCAGCTGTAGGAAGATGCTGGCACTATTCAACCAAAGAGGGGATCACGTGGCCTCCTCTCTTCCCAGCAGCTCAGCCCATGGCTGAGATGCTGGCCGGGATGACTTGGCCACAACTGAAACCAACCCGGTGGAAGCTAGAAGTAACTTTGTGGCTTCTGAGATGTTTTAAATCTTCGACAAGACTAAATTTACTCTATAGCGTAATAAGAGAAAGACAGGCTTAAGCTCTCTGTTTAGTTTTTGGTAAATAAATGCCATTTCTTGTTGTCATTTGTCCTTGTTTGGTGTCTTGTCTGAGCCAAGGGCATCATTCTAGGGAGGTCGTTATATTTAACTCTGCCCCTGTTTTTGGTTACCTTTCTTGCCAAGTCTCATAAATACTGAGATGCATTATTGCATAAACTAAGGGCCGATGGGTCACCCCGTTTGTCTCTCAGAAAGGAGCGTGCTTTGTGACTGTGGGAACAGTCTGTTCTCTGGAGAGGCATCTTCCACTTCCGGTGGGGGATCGGTCTCTGTCTCAGTTATAAAAGACTTTCCTCTCCCCATTCCCATGTTTGGCAGGAAGCCTTCCTCTGTCACATTTGTTCCTGCTGCGGGTTTTGTGGGTTTTTTCAAAGAGAGCAGAAATGTTCAGCCAGCCCGATTTCCTCTCCTTCTGAAGGCCCACTGTTATCATCTCGTGGACTGGCATTTTGTAAAATATGCCCCTGAAAAGCGTCTGTGTTGTAAAACACTTCCATCCGCATCTGGAGATGCCTTCGGTAATGCCTGCTGTCAGACCCCGGGAAGAGCTGCTGCTGGTTCTCTTGGATTGAGGTCTGCGCTGCTTCTACTCATCTGTGGCCTTGCAGACAGCCTCTGTGGTGGACGGAGGGGGTCCAGCCCAGCCATAGGCCTGTTGAGAAGCTGCCTCACAGGGGACAAGGGCAGGGTGCTGGCAGAATCCATTCCTCTACCTTGCTGCGAGGCTGGGCACATCATTCCGTTTTCCAGGCCCCAGACTCACTCCATCCGTAACAGGAAATATGCCCGGATGATCTCCAAAGCTGCCTTCAGGTCTCACTTTTAAATTTCATTTCTTCTCACCACCGTTCTTGGGGGTACAATGAACAGAGGAGGAAGCGTGTTCTCTTCATGAGTCCCTGTGACAAACAGGCACCTCATGTCATTTCCAAAGCAAGATGCCAAGGCTTTGGGAGACTGACTCTGAGTCACAACGATGGAGTCCGGCCTAAACCCTTCCAGAGGCCATTCTGATCAGGTCTCAGGAAACTCTATGAGCCCATTCTTCAATTTGGCAGAATAACTTCTTGAGCTACAGAAGGTGGTTTTTCCTCTTCTGCATTTCTTTAGTTGCTCTGCCCATTGTGGCCACCAGAGGCAGCTGTGGGGTGTGTCTGGGCCTCCCACCAGGTCTAGGTGGGGTTCCTGATTCCTGTGTCCCTCTGCTGGGTAGAGACGGAAGTCGAGGTGCTGTGTCGTAAAGGACATGCAATGACAGACACCCCGGGTGCACAGGGTTGCCAAGCTAAAGGGCCGATGGGTCACCCGTTTGTCTCTCAGAAAGGCGTGCTTTGTGACTGTGGGAACAGTCTGTTCTCTGGAGAGGCATCTTCCACTTCCGGTGGGATCGGTCTCTGTCTCAGTTATAAAAGACTTTCCTCTCCCCATTCCCATGTTTGGCAGGAAGCCTTCCTCTGTCACATTTGTTCCTGCTGCGGGTTTTGTGGGTTTTTTCAAAGAGAGCAGAAATGTTCAGCCAGCCCGATTTCCTCTCCTTCTGAAGGCCCACTGTTATCATCTCGTGGACTGGCATTTTGTAAAATATGCCCCTGAAAAGCGTCTGTGTTGTAAAACACTTCCATCCGCATCTGGAGATGCCTTCGGTAATGCCTGCTGTCAGACCCCGGGAAGAGCTGCTGCTGGTTCTCTTGGATTGAGGTCTGCGCTGCTTCTACTCATCTGTGGCCTTGCAGACAGCCTCTGTGGTGGACGGAGGGGGTCCAGCCCAGCCATAGGCCTGTTGAGAAGCTGCCTCACAGGGGACAAGGGCAGGGTGCTGGCAGAATCCATTCCTCTACCTTGCTGCGAGGCTGGGCACATCATTCCGTTTTCCAGGCCCCAGACTCACTCCATCCGTAACAGGAAATATGCCCGGATGATCTCCAAAGCTGCCTTCAGGTCTCACTTTTAAATTTCATTTCTTCTCACCACCGTTCTTGGGGGTACAATGAACAGAGGAGGAAGCGTGTTCTCTTCATGAGTCCCTGTGACAAACAGGCACCTCATGTCATTTCCAAAGCAAGATGCCAAGGCTTTGGGAGACTGACTCTGAGTCACAACGATGGAGTCCGGCCTAAACCCTTCCAGAGGCCATTCTGATCAGGTCTCAGGAAACTCTATGAGCCCATTCTTCAATTTGGCAGAATAACTTCTTGAGCTACAGAAGGTGGTTTTTCCTCTTCTGCATTTCTTTAGTTGCTCTGCCCATTGTGGCCACCAGAGGCAGCTGTGGGGTGTGTCTGGGCCTCCCACCAGGTCTAGGTGGGGTTCCTGATTCCTGTGTCCCTCTGCTGGGTAGAGACGGAAGTCGAGGTGCTGTGTCGTAAAGGACATGCAATGACAGACACTGGGTGCCTCTAGGGGAATGCAGACAGAGGGCTGTCTTTAGACAGTGTCTTAGAATCTAGGGGGTAATTCTCCGAGGAGGAGGAGGGATGGAGGCCCGCAGGCTCTGCTGGCCGGGAGGGGCAGGCTAGCTCCGTGTAGGTTAGCCACACGTGGCTGACTTCAAAGGGAGGGTGAGTAAGACATGCTGAGCTTGAGGGTCCAGGGAAGACCCCCAAACAACGAGGGTAACAGACGGACTTGCTCGTCACCCTGTGCTGTGATCTTCAACCCTTGCCTCTTGTATGTCCCCTGTGCTGTCACTTTTAGGAAATATAAATGATTTTCCTTATTTATTTTTTATTGAAGTATACTTGATTTACAATGCTGTGTTAGTTTCACATGTATAGCCAAGTGAATCATGTAGTTATCTATATGACTATGCACTGTTTAGTTGTACGTGTGTGTGTGTATGGGTATGGATACGTATGTATTGTTGTTGTTTAGTGGCTAGATCACACCCGACTCTTTGGGACCCCATGAAGTTTAGCCCTCCAAGCTCCTCTCTCCTTGGGATTGCCCAGGCAAGAATACTGGAGCGGGTTTCCTTCTCCAGGGGATCTTCTCATCCAAGGGATTGAACCCATGTCTCCTCCACTGGTGGTGGATTCTTTACTGCTGAGTCACCAGGGAAGTTCATAGATGTGGCATAGATCCAGGGCAGCCAGGGGCTGGGGAGCAATTCTTGAAAGGGTACAGAGCTTCCTTTCTGGGTGTTGGAAATATTTTGGAACTAGAAGTCATGGTTTCACAACACCATGACTGTGCTCAGTGCCACTGAATTGTTCACTTCTAAATGGGTAATTTTACTAAAGATGCCATGTGACCCTGCAGTCCCACTCCTGGGTGTATATCCAGAGATGTACATTGTCTGAAAAGATACACGAAACCTCAATGTTCATAGCATCGCAATAGCCAAGACATGGAAGCAACCTACATGTCCACTGACAGAAGAAAGGATGAGGAGAATGTGGAACAAATATGCAATGGAATACTACTCAGCCATAAAAAGAATGAAATAAGGCCATTTGTAGCAATATAGATGAACCTAGCAATTATCATACAGAATGAAGTAAGTCAGACTGAGAAAGACAAATATCATGTGACATCCCTTATATTTGGAATCTAAAATGAAATGATGCAAATGAACTTATTTATAAAATAGGAACAGATGCACAAACTTAGAGAATGGATTTATGGTTACCAGGGGAAGGGTTAGGAAAAGAGACAGGGAGTTTGGGATGAACATGTACTCACTGCTGTATTTCAAATGGATAGCCAACAAAGACCTACTGTATACCACAGGAAACTCTCTCCACATTATGTGGCAGCCTGGATGGAAGGGGGGTCTGTGGGAGAATGGATACATGGATATGTATGGCTGAGCCCCTCTGCTGTCCACCTGAAACTATGACAACGTTGTTGCTCAGCTATACTCTCATATTAAAAAAAAAAAAAAAAAAAAACACTGAGACAAAAAAAATGGTTCATTTTAAGTTACGTGATTTTTACCCCAACATAAATAAAACATACTCAATGTTCTGGGAAAAACAAAACAATGGCTTAGTTTAGAAGAGCCAAAACCCTAGACAAGTATGGTTTATGTCAGAAAACAATGTGGTTTGTGCTAATTGTGTCCCCACCAAAGTGTGTCTTCTCATCCAAGGGATTGAACCCATGTCTCCTCCACTGGTGGTGGATTCTTTACTGCTGAGTCACCAGGGAAGTTCATAGATGTGGCATAGATCCAGGGCAGCCAGGGGCTGGGAGCAATTCTTGAAAGGGTACAGAGCTTCCTTTCTGGGTGTTGGAAATATTTTGGAACTAGAAGTCATGGTTTCACAACACCATGACTGTGCTCAGTGCCACTGAATTGTTCACTTCTAAATGGGTAATTTTACTAAAGATGCCATGTGACCCTGCAGTCCCACTCCTGGGTGTATATCCAGAGATGTACATTGTCTGAAAAGATACACGAAACCTCAATGTTCATAGCATCGCAATAGCCAAGACATGGAAGCAACCTACATGTCCACTGACAGAAGAAAGGATGAGGAGAATGTGGAACAAATATGCAATGGAATACTACTCAGCCATAAAAAGAATGAAATAAGGCCATTTGTAGCAATATAGATGAACCTAGCAATTATCATACAGAATGAAGTAAGTCAGACTGAGAAAGACAAATATCATGTGACATCCCTTATATTTGGAATCTAAAATGAAATGATGCAAATGAACTTATTTATAAAATAGGAACAGATGCACAAACTTAGAGAATGGATTTATGGTTACCAGGGGAAGGGTTAGGAAAAGAGACAGGGAGTTTGGGATGAACATGTACTCACTGCTGTATTTCAAATGGATAGCCAACAAAGACCTACTGTATACCACAGGAAACTCTCTCCACATTATGTGGCAGCCTGGATGGAAGGGGGGTCTGTGGGAGAATGGATACATGGATATGTATGGCTGAGCCCCTCTGCTGTCCACCTGAAACTATGACAACGTTGTTGCTCAGCTATACTCTCATATTAAAAAAAAAAAAAAAAAAAAAACACTGAGACAAAAAAAATGGTTCATTTTAAGTTACGTGATTTTTACCCCAACATAAATAAAACATACTCAATGTTCTGGGAAAAACAAAACAATGGCTTAGTTTAGAAGAGCCAAAACCCTAGACAAGTATGGTTTATGTCAGAAAACAATGTTGGTTTGTGCTAGCACTTGCTGCGGTTGAATTGTGTCCCCCACCAAAGGTGTCTAAATCCCAGCCTCCCGTACCTGTGGATGTGACCTTATTTAGAAACAAAGTGTTTGCAGAAGATCCAGTTAAGATGAGACTATTAGAGGCCCTGGTGGTATCTGGTGTCCTCATAAAATGGGGAAATATGGACTCAGAGACAAATACATCTACAAAGGGAAGAAGAGGCTGCAACGAAGTTGTGCTTGGACTTCAGATCCTCAGAAACCATGAGCTGCAGTAGTTAAACCACTGAGTTTTGAGGTCATTTCTTACACAGCAACAGATACCAAATACACATTCCCAATCACTTACTGAATTCCCGCTGAGTGTGTTTGGCACTAGCTGTAAAGAACCTGCCTGCCAGGAGAAGCAAGAGACTCGGGTTCAATCCCTGGGTCAGGAAGATCCCTGGAGAAGGAAATGGCAACCCACTCCAGTAATCTTACCTGGAGAATTCCATGGACAGAGGAGCCTGGCTGGCCACAGTGCTTGGGGGCCACAAAGAGTCAAACACGACTGAGCACATGCCCATCTCCTTCCCTAAAACCTACAGCGCTCTATTCTCTAATTCTCACCAATCCAGCACTCTCATCCAGAGGCTGCCTGGATCTCCAGCCTTTCCCTCGGCTCCTTGCCTCGCCCCTCCTGATCAAGCAAGACACAGTGCTGTTCAGTGTGAGAAAAAGGCAATGAGGTTCAGAACTCATAAAAGAACTAGAAAATAGTAGAATGTGTAGGAATAAAAGCTCCTCTAGCCCCACGTCACCACTGAGTAAAAAGACACAAAAGCAGAAGCAATTGGGTTTTTTCCATGTCCAAGCCAGCCAACCAAGAGCATGCTGGCATAAAAGGTCAGGTTTCCAGATTCTTGTCCAGTCTACTTTTAGTTACTAAGTAGGAATATAAGAAGCCTTTGTCAGAGCAAGATCCAGAATGCCTGCAGAACGGGTGATAGGCTGGGGTGGTCATGTGGACGAAGGCTGGGAGTAGAAAACTTGTTCTGGGCTCGGCTTACTTACCATCCTACTGGATGGAGGAACACTTAGCAACTGCACTGAAGAATGAGGCCATCTGACGCTTCCTCCACAGACTGCTCGTTTAAGGAAACGGAACTCAGGGAATTGCATTCAACCACCCTGCCATGGCAGCTTCTTTTCTATCACATGGGTTCTTTTCACGGATGGAACTCGGATGAGTAACTTCATTTGTTTTATGACTTTTATGGAACATGCCTAACGTTTTCCACAAAAAATCAACTCAACATGGATTTTGTGTCCTTTTGGCTGAGATCCTAATATGTTATATGGACAGATTATAGGCAAGAAGTAGAAGGACTGAATGCATGTGACCAAACTCTCTTTAATCTAGGATCTTAATATTCGAGACTGAATATTAAATATTAAATAAACATGCAATCCCTCTGGACTTTGGTCTCAGAGATCTTTTCAGTAAAAGCCTGGTTTAGTTCACTGTTGGTTTTTGACAGTGGTCGCCCTAGTGATAAAGAACCCACCTGCCAATGCAGGAGATGTAAGAGACGTGAGTTCAGTCTCTAGTTTGGGAAGATTCCCTGGAGAAAGGAATGGCTACCCACTCCTGTGTTCTTGCCTTGAGAATTCCCTGGACAGAGGAGCTTGGTGGGCTAAGTTCTACAGAGCCACACAGAGTCTGACATGACTGAAGTAACTTAGCAAGCACTCGGGGTAGCCTTTGTATTGTTGAAAGAGTTTTGAGACGTGGCAACTGGGTCAGCTTATGAAGCCAGTGCATACCACCCCCACACTATTGCCGAAATGAAAATGCCTTCAAGCCCCACCTGTACATTAATTCATTTGTTCATTCAAAAAATATTTACCGCATAGAGAAGATAGATGTAATGTGTACACAATCAGCCAAGCTTTCTGGCTTTATGAGCTTCCAGGTGAGTTTGGAAGACAGGCATTAAGATAGTAATTAGACCATATGATGGTGTGCTGTTAAGGAAGACCCCACTCAGGGACTAGTCCTTGGATTGAATGACAGGTGGAAAGAAGTTAGGCAGGCAAACTGCAAAAGGAAGAGTGCTCCTTGCAGAGGGAAAAGCAGGTACACAGGCCTTGTGGAAGGAGAGAACGGAGTGAGCATGGGGTACAGTGACCAAGACAATACACACTGAGCTGGAGCCCTGGCTTTGCCACTTACCAACGAGGTGACTGAGGGAGAGTCAGTCTTCCTTCCTGGGATCCGTTTCCCCATCTGTAAAATGGTAACAACAATGCTACCTATCTTACAAGGAGGTCGTGAGGATGTGAGGAGTTACTATGGCAACACTTAGAATTTATGGCTCCTTAAATAAGGACTCTCATCTACCTTTCCACCTATTAGTATTACACGCAAGTTAATAATGAAATATGCTTTGTGGGTTGAAATTTTTCGTCCAGTTATTCATTGCATCTTTCATTTTTTTCTAGTCAACTTTGGTGAGCTCTTTATGGAGTCAGGATATTTGCTGGGGATATTTTATTTCAGCCTGTCCTCATTTAAATATTTCAAACACTTCTTATTACCAAATCTTTTGAATATCTTTTTTGTGATTTTTTTTAACATTTATTTATTTATTTTGGGCAGGGGGCGGGTTGGGGAGGGAGGGGGTGGGCGGGCCAGTTCTATTGGTCTTTCATTTGTCTGTTTTCATCTGTCTTTGTTCTTTGGCTCCTGTGGGCCTCCCATCGCGGTGGCCTCTGTTGTCACAGAGCGCCGGCTCTGGGCTCATGCGCTCCAGAGCTCCAGCTCGGTAATTGGACACATCGGTCCAGCTGCTCCGTGGCACGTGGGATCTTCCCAGGCCAGGGATCGAACTGGCGCCCCTTGCAGTGCAAGGTGGTGTCCTTACCCACTGGACCACCAGGGAAACCCTTTTTTGTGATTTTTAAAACTGAATCCAAGCCCATCAATTAACCTTGCACCTAAAATCTAATATTCAATAATATTTTGAAAGGTATGGTTTGATTTATTATTATAATTTTATTTCAAGATACAGTTACTATGAAGTCCTTCATTTCATATAGTCAGGAGAGCACAATTAATATTTTGAAAAAAAGGTAGGTTGATTTACCAGATGGTGTGTGCTGTTAAGGAAGACCCCACTCAGGGACTAGTCCTTGGATTGAATGACAGGTGGAAAGAAGTTAGGCAGGCAAACTGCAAAAGGAAGAGTGCTCCTTGCAGAGGGAAAAGCAGGTACACAGGCCTTGTGGAAGGAGAGAACGGAGTGAGCATGGGGTACAGTGACCAAGACAATACACACTGAGCTGGAGCCCTGGCTTTGCCACTTACCAACGAGGTGACTGAGGAGAGTCAGTCTTCCTTCCTGGGATCCGTTTCCCCATCTGTAAAATGGTAACAACAATGCTACCTATCTTACAAGGAGGTCGTGAGGATGTGAGGAGTTACTATGGCAACACTTAGAATTTATGGCTCCTTAAATAAGGACTCTCATCTACCTTTCCACCTATTAGTATTACACGCAAGTTAATAATGAAATATGCTTTGTGGGTTGAAATTTTTCGTCCAGTTATTCATTGCATCTTTCATTTTTTTCTAGTCAACTTTGGTGAGCTCTTTATGGAGTCAGGATATTTGCTGGGGATATTTTATTTCAGCCTGTCCTCATTTAAATATTTCAAACACTTCTTATTACCAAATCTTTTGAATATCTTTTTTGTGATTTTTTTTAACATTTATTTATTTATTTGGCGGGGGGCGGGTTGGGGAGGGAGGGGGGCGGGGCACTTCTATTGGTCTTTCATTTGTCTGTTTTCATCTGTCTTTGTTCTTTGGCTCCTGTGGGCCTCCCATCGCGGTGGCCTCTGTTGTCACAGAGCGCCGGCTCTGGGCTCATGCGCTCCAGAGCTCCAGCTCGGTAATTGGACACATCGGTCCAGCTGCTCCGTGGCACGTGGGATCTTCCCAGGCCAGGGATCGAACTGGCGCCCCTTGCAGTGCAAGGTGGTGTCCTTACCCACTGGACCACCAGGGAAACCCTTTTTTGTGATTTTTAAAACTGAATCCAAGCCCATCAATTAACCTTGCACCTAAAATCTAATATTCAATAATATTTTGAAAGGTATGGTTTGATTTATTATTATAATTTTATTTCAAGATACAGTTACTATGAAGTCCTTCATTTCATATAGTCAGGAGAGCACTTGAAATGTTGGAGAGGATAGAGTTTCTCTGGTTTAAATATAAACAACTAATGTTAGGTATTGGGGTTATAAATATGGATTAAAAGATTTTGACTTCTTTAACATTTATTGAGAATTTTTTATGACCTTGAGAAAAATATAAACAGTCCCATAAATATTATTTGCGTCTTGAAAATAACTAACACTGTCAGCTGCTTTCCAGTTTACAGAGCCCTTTGGTTTCTCTCATGATCCCCCAGACAACCCGAGGTGGTTGCTATTATGTAAATTCAGTGAATTACAATCTCATATAACAACTCTGTTTCCATCCACTTCCCTTTTATGTCTAATAAATTTTCGTTTGCACATTTGCTGCCATGTTGTTCTGCACATGAAACGGAAAGGAAATTTATTGAGCAGCTATTCTCCAGGTTCTTGGGCAAGGGCTGCTGTCCACAATTCACTCAATGTCACAGCAACTTGTGAGGTCGCTCGTGATATTTCCGCTGTCAAGGACGAAGCAAACGGCAGAAAAAGAGACTCGTGTCGCCAGGCTCCTCTGGCCAACAGCAGGTCAGTGGTAGAAAGCCTCAGGATGGGCTTTCCGGATTGATTCTACCATTCCTTCCTATAAAACAACTAGTTTCTCACCATGTATTTTTTTAAAAGACTTCAGCTTTGTCTTGATCTCAATAGCTGACGTCTGCCTTCGTTTTGCTTCCCCACTGCCTTTTTTCCATTATCGGTGGTCATTTTATTGTGAGGACATCAATTGTTCTTCTTCTTTTAACATACTCCCGTGAGAACAGTTTATTTTTAATAGTGGGATCGAGATGACTTTGATTCATTGCGATATACCTTCCATTTTAGTGGGCACAAGAACAAAGGGTAAAATGGTGATACAGGGTCTTAGGGTGGGGAATTACGGTGACACTGGTCAAAGGGTATAAACTTCCGGTTGGAAGACCAACTAAGTTTCGGGATTTCAAGTACAGCACGGCGACTATAGCTAAAAATACTGTATCAGAGACTTGAAAATTGCTACAAGAGTGGACCTTAAACACTCTCATTATGAAAACAAACAAACAAAAATAGTAGCTATGCCCTGACTCAGGGCTTCTCAGGTGGCTCAGTGGTAAAAGAATCTGCCTGCCAATACAGGAGGTACTGGAGATGTGGGTTTGATCCCTGGGTGGCGAAGAATCCCTGGAGAAGGGAATGGCTGCCCACTCCAGTATTCTTTCCTGGAAAAAATCCATGGACATAGGAGCTTGGTGGGCTAATGTCCACTGGATTATAGTCAGATGTGACTGAGCACAAGACATTACAGATTTTAAGCTTCTGACGTCATTTGTAGTGTGTCCAGATTGGAATTATATATAGGTGTGATAAATGATTTCCTGAAAAAGAAAAGTAGTAATGTGACCAGATGGGTGTGTTAGCTAGCCTGTGTAGTAACATTTGAAAATATGTGTATGAAATCATCATATGGTATATCTTCAGCTTATACAGTGTTGTAGGTCAAACATATCTCAATTAAGTTAGGGGAAATAAATTTAAAAAACAAAATAAAATAAAATATACAATACAGATTTCTGTTGGTCCTTTTACAAAATCTCATTGTAGAGATTCTGGGAAATTCTGTGAATCACCCATGACCCAGACTGTAGCCAGATAGAATCGTGCTTTTTTTTTTGATATTCAGTCCTTGATCTGACAATCAACAGTAGATGCACAGAAATGTATAAATGAATCCATTTTTTTTTCTTTTGGCCACTTCTATTGGCCTTTCATTTACCTATTTTCATCCATCATTTTCTTTGGCCTGTGTGGGCCTCCCATCTCAGTGGCTTCTCTCGTTGCAGAGCGCCGGCTCTGGGCGCATGCACTCCAGAGCTCCGGCTCGGTAATTGGACACATCTGTCCAGCCGTTCCGCGGCACGTGGGATCTTCCCAGGCCAGGGATCAAACTGACACCCCTTGCACTGCAAGGTGGTGTCCTAACCCACTGGACCACCAGGGAAGCCCTGTTCTTAACATTTTTCGTTTCAGTTTTATGTATGGAAATTGATATGCTGAATATAGTTCTGTCTTTTTTTCCACTTACTATTCCCTCATGAACAATTTCTCATGTAGTTGAAAACATGGATTTTGATGGCTTCATAAAGAAGCTATCATTATGAAAACAAACAAACAAAAATAGTAGCTATGCCCTGACTCAGGGCTTCTCAGGTGGCTCAGTGGTAAAAGAATCTGCCTGCCAATACAGGAGGTACTGGAGATGTGGGTTTGATCCCTGGGTGGCGAAGAATCCCTGGAGAAGGAATGGCTGCCACTCCAGTATTCTTTCCTGGAAAAAATCCATGGACATAGGAGCTTGGTGGGCTAATGTCCACTGGATTATAGTCAGATGTGACTGAGCACAAGACATTACAGATTTTAAGCTTCTGACGTCATTTGTAGTGTGTCCAGATTGGAATTATATATAGGTGTGATAAATGATTTCCTGAAAAAGAAAAGTAGTAATGTGACCAGATGGGTGTGTTAGCTAGCCTGTGTAGTAACATTTGAAAATATGTGTATGAAATCATCATATGGTATATCTTCAGCTTATACAGTGTTGTAGGTCAAACATATCTCAATTAAGTTAGGGGAAATAAATTTAAAAAACAAAATAAAATAAAATATACAATACAGATTTCTGTTGGTCCTTTTACAAAATCTCATTGTAGAGATTCTGGGAAATTCTGTGAATCACCCATGACCCAGACTGTAGCCAGATAGAATCGTGCTTTTTTTTTTGATATTCAGTCCTTGATCTGACAATCAACAGTAGATGCACAGAAATGTATAAATGAATCCATTTTTTTTTCTTTTGGCCACTTCTATTGGCCTTTCATTTACCTATTTTCATCCATCATTTTCTTTGGCCTGTGTGGGCCTCCCATCTCAGTGGCTTCTCTCGTTGCAGAGCGCCGGCTCTGGGCGCATGCACTCCAGAGCTCCGGCTCGGTAATTGGACACATCTGTCCAGCCGTTCCGCGGCACGTGGGATCTTCCCAGGCCAGGGATCAAACTGACACCCCTTGCACTGCAAGGTGGTGTCCTAACCCACTGGACCACCAGGGAAGCCCTGTTCTTAACATTTTTCGTTTCAGTTTTATGTATGGAAATTGATATGCTGAATATAGTTCTGTCTTTTTTTCCACTTACTATTCCCTCATGAACAATTTCTCATGTAGTTGAAAACATGGATTTTGATGGCTTCATAAAGAAATACACTACCATTTTACAATTAATCTATTAAGCTATCTCCATTATTTCTGATTTCTGCTTTTATAAATAAAGTTGAAATAACCTTGAATTTAAAGCTTTGACTGAATCTGTATATCATATTGATTCACTGATATTTGTTGTGATTGGCTACATAGACTGATATAATGTTCAGTTTTCATATGAGTTCACGAGTATTTGAAAGATGATGTCTCTACTCCATAATTGTTGGGTGAGGGGTCTTGTAAATATACGTTAGAACAAATGTAACTGTGTTCAATTTGTCAAATATGTATTAAATTTGTATGCTTGATATCAATATCTCACATGGTTCTATTTATATCTTCTAAGTGGGAACAAAGAAAAAAAGCTTTGATTTCATTTCTGATTTCTTCTCTGAGACAGATTCCTGGAAGCAGAATTAAGACAAAGATTGGAAATATTCTCAAGGCTCTTATAGCATCTTAATCTAATCACTTTCCATAAAAAATGCACCTGTTTATAACCACATTCTTGGTGCACGAGAAAACACATTTACCCCCAATTCCCCTCCCTCACCAAGCCTTACACACAGAGCCTGAAATGTCCTGCTGATTATCTGCTGCCTTTGAGAAAATGGCATGGATGTCCACATCAGGAAGGCCCAAGGTCCAGAACCAACTTTTGCTCTGCTGCCTAAAATCTGCCAGTCACATAACCTCTTGGAGTCTGAAATGATGGATGAAAATAGATAAATAAAAGACCAATAGAAGTGGCTAAAAGAAAAAAAGATGGATTCATTTATACATCTACTGTTGCATCTACTGTTGATTGTCAGATCAAGGACTGAATATCAAACAACAAAAAAAGTTAAGAACAATTCTATCTGGCTACAGGTTTCCTTCTCTCCATAAGCACTTTAACCATAATGCAAAAGAATCCAGATGAGGCGGGGTGGTGGGGGAGTTCAGATAAGTCAGGGTGCGGTGAGCTTGTCTGGACCTGGCTACCTCCTTGCAGTGAAGGAACTCAGCAGTACATACACATGTACCCATTCTCCCCCAAACTCACCTCCTATTCAGGCTGCCACCTAACATGGAGCAGAGCCCCCCCCCCACACCCCCGACCCCGTGCTGTAGGGGTGGGTCTGTACAGTAGATCTTTGTTGGTTATCCATTTTAAATATAGCAGTATGTGCATGCCCACCCCAGACTCTCTACCCCTTTTCCCTGTCCTCCCCCGTCGACCCCAGCCACCACACGCTTGCTCTCTAAGGCTGTGAGAGACTCCAGTTTTCTAAATAGCCACCAATGTGTCCCACAGTCCCCACTGCCACTTTAGATGCAATGAGCATCGCCACAGGGATTAAACATTGTAACGGGGATAAAATGTATAGTACTTTAGGAGGCAAGTGTTTGGGGAAGTAGTTTACGGTGAAAAGGCTTTGCAGTATTTATCATCCTCAGAGCTCAGAGAGCAAATCAGTAAGCGAGGGAGGTGGGGGATGGGCAGTGTCAAAACTGGGGAGGGAGAAAGACACGGAGCTTTCTTTCAGGTCCAGGACCTTTTCACTGTGCATCTGTGCTCCTCGTGGCTTCTAGCTTGAATAGCTTCACATTTAGAGCAGAAAGGAAAGAGAGCAGTTCTGAATGGACCTCCAAGGAGCCTCTTGGGTGAAGAGCTTGGATTCATCCAGCCCCCTGCAAAATGCTTCCTTTTTTTCTCTCTGAAGACTTCATTGTCTCATGGGAGCTGATTGCACAACAGGGAATATTTTCCTAAATATGTCTTCGGAATGTTTTGCAAAATAGCCTCTAGCTGGATGTTTTGGACAGACACTGGCTGTTTCCTTGGGGGTGTTTGAGAGTCCAGTGGCCTTTGCGAGAGTCCTCACTCTCCCTGCAAAGGCCAGAACCCAGCTGTAAGATGCCAGCCATCCCCAGGAAACAGAAGACATCTACGATAGGAGCTTCAGCCTTTACATTTCCTAATGGAGGCCGCTGATTGGCTCCTGGATGCTCCCTTCATGACTATTGAACTTGTAACTGCTCCACAAATAAAATGGAATTAGATTGTCAAAGAGTAATTCCACAGCTATTCTAGTACAGTGACTTACAAAATGGACAACATATTTTTAAAAGAATTTTGAAAGTTCCTCTCCATGCGACCTTGCTAAACCCTTTCATAACTGGTGCCTTTCTGGGCATCTCTCCAGAAGCTTCTCAGTTGTCACATTTTAAGGTCAACTGTACAAATATTAGTTTATCATCTACTCAGGACTTCCAAAAACATGATGCTCGTTATCTGGAATGATTCAATTATGGCTTTTTTGGAAATAGATAATAAATTGCTATTGCTTCTGAGACATTGCACATTCCAGGAGCTCTAAATCTTGTCATAATGCCTCAAGGATGAAGAATTACCAACTCTTTTGTGAGGCTCTGAAGAAGGGAAAACTACAACAACATTAGAACGACAGAAAGAAGTAAGGAAGGCAGGAAGGAAGGAGGGAGGGAGGGAAGGGAGCTGGGTTTGCTCTCCTGGGCTCAAGGTCAGGCTGAGATTCTCTTGAGGGTGATGTGTGCCCCTCTGTTTGTCCCCCTTCCTGTCTTCCTGCCTTCCCTCCCCCAATTCCAGTCTTTGGCCTCTCCATCTTTTTCTTCATTGTATGTTTCTCCCTTTTTCCCATCTTTGTCTCTTATTAATGTTGATGTCGCAGAGGGGAGGCTGGGTTAAATGGGTAGCTGCCTCATGTTTCCGAGCACCTAGTAATGCTTTGGGACATGCAGTGCTGCTCCTTGTTAGCATCGTATGAGACTGACATCATGGGAAAATTTTCTTTCCCGTGCAGACAGCAAGGGATCGGCCCTAGCACGCCAGGTCTGAGTGTGCTGTGCTCAGGCTGTCCTGGCTTGACCACGGCCAGGCCTCCGAGGACAGGCCTCACTCCTCTGTCACCTGTGGCCCCCGCCCAGAGTGAGGACCAAAAGAAGAGCCATATGAGGGTGCAGGGATTATATTTCCACAGTCTGGTGTCACTGTTGTTTTAAAACAAAGTGTCCATGCCCAGAAAATGAAATACCAATAATGACGATATCATTATCTTAGAATTACTAGATAATCATCCAGACAGAATGGACAGTCTGTGTTCTTACCGTGCACTCAGTACAAGCGAGAAAACAAACAAACAAAAAGTCAATCGAATAAATAGGGAAAGCCCCGCGGGCTTGCTGGTTCTCCACATCATGGGGTAGATACTGCCTCCCAGGTGGCCTTACTCACACCCGGACCCCAACCTCCCATTCCCCAACCCCACGGCTCCTGCCAGGCTCAGCTGCAGGTCTCTGTCTAGGAGATTTGAAATGAGATTAGTCTAGAACTCTCAACACTCTATGTGTGCTAAGTCGCTTCAGTCACGTCCGACTCTGTGATCCTATGGACTGGAGCCTGCCGGGCCGTTCTGTCCATGGGATTCTCCAGGCAAGGACGCGGAAGCGGGGTGCCCGCCCTTCTCCAGGAATCTTCCCGACTCAGGGCCTCTTGTGTCTCCTGCATTGGCGGGCGGGTTCTTTGCCATGAGTGCCACTGGGAAGCCCCAGATGACCTCAGTAGGCCAAATTATAATACCTCAACAAAGTAAGAATGTTTTTTTCTGTGACCAGTCCTGGGCTCAAGGTCAGGCTGAGATTCTCTTGAGGGTGATGTGTGCTTTTCCCCTTCCTGTCTTCCTGCCTTCCCTCCCCAATTCCAGTCTTTGGCCTCTCCATCTTTTCTTCATTGTATGTTTCTCCCTTTTTCCCATCTTTGTCTCTTATTAATGTTGATGTCGCAGAGGGGAGGCTGGGTTAAATGGGTAGCTGCCTCATGTTTCCGAGCACCTAGTAATGCTTTGGGACATGCAGTGCTGCTCCTTGTTAGCATCGTATGAGACTGACATCATGGGAAAATTTTCTTTCCCGTGCAGACAGCAAGGGATCGGCCCTAGCACGCCAGGTCTGAGTGTGCTGTGCTCAGGCTGTCCTGGCTTGACCACGGCCAGGCCTCCGAGGACAGGCCTCACTCCTCTGTCACCTGTGGCCCCCGCCCAGAGTGAGGACCAAAAGAAGAGCCATATGAGGGTGCAGGGATTATATTTCCACAGTCTGGTGTCACTGTTGTTTTAAAACAAAGTGTCCATGCCCAGAAAATGAAATACCAATAATGACGATATCATTATCTTAGAATTACTAGATAATCATCCAGACAGAATGGACAGTCTGTGTTCTTACCGTGCACTCAGTACAAGCGAGAAAACAAACAAACAAAAAGTCAATCGAATAAATAGGGAAAGCCCCGCGGGCTTGCTGGTTCTCCACATCATGGGGTAGATACTGCCTCCCAGGTGGCCTTACTCACACCCGGACCCCAACCTCCCATTCCCCAACCCCACGGCTCCTGCCAGGCTCAGCTGCAGGTCTCTGTCTAGGAGATTTGAAATGAGATTAGTCTAGAACTCTCAACACTCTATGTGTGCTAAGTCGCTTCAGTCACGTCCGACTCTGTGATCCTATGGACTGGAGCCTGCCGGGCCGTTCTGTCCATGGGATTCTCCAGGCAAGGACGCGGAAGCGGGGTGCCCGCCCTTCTCCAGGAATCTTCCCGACTCAGGGCCTCTTGTGTCTCCTGCATTGGCGGGCGGGTTCTTTGCCATGAGTGCCACTGGGAAGCCCCAGATGACCTCAGTAGGCCAAATTATAATACCTCAACAAAGTAAGAATGTTTTTTTTTTTTCTGTGACCAGTGCTTATGGTGATTATTAAGTATGCATGTTTTAATATAAAGGCAATGATGTATTTTAACATAAGTGGTAAAGTATAGTCTTAAAGATCGTTATAAAAAGAAAATGTGTAGTTACATATTAGATAGATTGCATACATATCTGGTGGATTTCCAAGGCATATTTAATATTTCAAAAGGCCTTAAAGACCTTTGCTGCAATTCATGAGTAGATAAGAACTTTTAAAATTGTACTACATGACAAGTCGTACCTTTGTTTATGTGTAGTCATTTGTGATTGCAACTTCACTTGTATTAGAAAGCAGGATTTTTTTGTTTTTTGGGGGGAATTTTGTTGCTGTTGCTTGTTAAGTTGCACATACCAGGGGTAGGACCATCCGAGCACATAGTTTTCCTTCATAGTTATCATTTCTTGGTAGGTATCCCTATTTTAGGGAGAAGTCCTCCTGTATTCAAGACCTTCCCTGTGTAGAAACTCCGATTGTCTGAGGTTGACCTCTATGGTGTCTACTTTCTAAAGTCTCTGAAGCACAGAGGAAACCAACCAACCAAAACCCTGCAGGCTCTATAAGTGAGATAAGTGGTCTAGAAATCACTCTGGGATGAATGGTCCAAACCACCTACCGCTGGAGCCCCGACAGGGATGGCCTGGAGCCCACATTGAACAAAGACTGCATGGTCTGGGCACACCGCTGTTAGACCAGCTCTGCCACCCTGTCATCTGACCAGTGGGCTGGCGCTGGCTCTCGTCACTGGGCTGGGCAGCTTGCCTCTTGTCCACCCATGTCCACTCGCCAAAGAGACGTGGTGGCTCTTAAGAAAAATACTTGCTTGGTGCTGCAACAGTGAAACAGGATACCTTCTGAGTTTTTGTGTTTCCCTGTGTCCTCTTCTAAGCAATCCCACAGGCCAACCTCAGCTAAAGGTCAGTAATGACATGGTGCGTTCATCTGGTCAACCTCAGACTCTGGCGGGAAACCTGCCACGAGGGCTCTGTGATGGGGATCAGAGCTCTCCAGGGTTCATGGCAAATACCACATGACTCCCGCTCAACCCACGGAATTGTTCTCTGGCTTCTTCAACACAAAGCAAACCCAAACAAAATAATGTGTTTTCCCCTTAAGATGGAATGTAGAAATTCATCGAGTTTCAGATATTCACTGTCTGAAACTCCATGAATTTAAGGAGGCAGGACTTTAAACCAAGTCGGCCCTAAAAGAAATTTTTACATATTAGATAGATTGCATACATATCTGGTGGATTTCCAAGGCATATTTAATATTTCAAAAGGCCTTAAAGACCTTTGCTGCAATTCATGAGTAGATAAGAACTTTTAAAATTGTACTACATGACAAGTCGTACCTTTGTTTATGTGTAGTCATTTGTGATTGCAACTTCACTTGTATTAGAAAGCAGGATTTTTTTGTTTTTTGGGGGGAATTTTGTTGCTGTTGCTTGTTAAGTTGCACATACCAGGGGTAGGACCATCCGAGCACATAGTTTTCCTTCATAGTTATCATTTCTTGGTAGGTATCCCTATTTTAGGGAGAAGTCCTCCTGTATTCAAGACCTTCCCTGTGTAGAAACTCCGATTGTCTGAGGTTGACCTCTATGGTGTCTACTTTCTAAAGTCTCTGAAGCACAGAGGAAACCAACCAACCAAAACCCTGCAGGCTCTATAAGTGAGATAAGTGGTCTAGAAATCACTCTGGGATGAATGGTCCAAACCACCTACCGCTGGAGCCCCGACAGGGATGGCCTGGAGCCCACATTGAACAAAGACTGCATGGTCTGGGCACACCGCTGTTAGACCAGCTCTGCCACCCTGTCATCTGACCAGTGGGCTGGCGCTGGCTCTCGTCACTGGGCTGGGCAGCTTGCCTCTTGTCCACCCATGTCCACTCGCCAAAGAGACGTGGTGGCTCTTAAGAAAAATACTTGCTTGGTGCTGCAACAGTGAAACAGGATACCTTCTGAGTTTTTGTGTTTCCCTGTGTCCTCTTCTAAGCAATCCCACAGGCCAACCTCAGCTAAAGGTCAGTAATGACATGGTGCGTTCATCTGGTCAACCTCAGACTCTGGCGGGAAACCTGCCACGAGGGCTCTGTGATGGGGATCAGAGCTCTCCAGGGTTCATGGCAAATACCACATGACTCCCGCTCAACCCACGGAATTGTTCTCTGGCTTCTTCAACACAAAGCAAACCCAAACAAAATAATGTGTTTTCCCCTTAAGATGGAATGTAGAAATTCATCGAGTTTCAGATATTCACTGTCTGAAACTCCATGAATTTAAGGAGGCAGGACTTTAAACCAAGTCGGCCCTAGATAAAGATTTTAAGGACTTTAGAGGCAGTGGATATTTTTTTACAGACTGAGCTACAAGGGAAGCCCTGAGGCAGTGGATATTTCTGGGTCACGCAGACATTGGCTGTCTGAAGCCACGGGAACAGCAGTGGAAGAGGCAGCGACTGCAGCTTCAGTAACGAGCTAGTGCAAGACTTCCGGGTAGTGAGGGCAAAAATGCACTGAACTCCAGAATCTCATCCTGGATTTTTTGTCTGTGTCTGTCCACATAACATCTCTGAATTTCATTCTTGTCTCTAAAATGGGAACAATACCAACCCCTTTGCAGTGTCTTTTGATATGGAACATGGTCGGTAAGACAAACTCAGCTGGATCATGTGTGTAGACAGCTGGAATACAGAATGCACTAAAGACCTCATCAGTACAACAGATGATCTATAACCTTACGTGTGTGGAATATTGCTTCCATCGTGACTGAATCTGTGGAACCCCCTGGGCTGTAGCCCCCCAGGCTCCTCTGTTCATGGGATTCTCCAGGCAAGATATTGCAGTGGGTTACCATTCCCTTCTCCACGGGATCTTCCTGACCCAGGGATCGAAGCTGTATCTCTTAGGTCTCCTGCATTTGCAGGTGGGTTCTTTACCACTACAGCTCTTAAAGACAACTAGGAAACATACAAATAGCCCCATAGAAAAGTGGGTAATGAGCATGAACAATCAATTAACAGAAGATGTCAGATGGCTATTAAATTTTGGAAAATGTTCAAACTTACTAGCAATGAAAGAAATGAAACAGGATACCTTCTGAGTTTTGTGTTTCCCTGTGTCCTCTTCTAAGCAATCCCACAGGCCAACCTCAGCTAAAGGTCAGTAATGACATGGTGCGTTCATCTGGTCAACCTCAGACTCTGGCGGGAAACCTGCCACGAGGGCTCTGTGATGGGGATCAGAGCTCTCCAGGGTTCATGGCAAATACCACATGACTCCCGCTCAACCCACGGAATTGTTCTCTGGCTTCTTCAACACAAAGCAAACCCAAACAAAATAATGTGTTTTCCCCTTAAGATGGAATGTAGAAATTCATCGAGTTTCAGATATTCACTGTCTGAAACTCCATGAATTTAAGGAGGCAGGACTTTAAACCAAGTCGGCCCTAGATAAAGATTTTAAGGACTTTAGAGGCAGTGGATATTTTTTTACAGACTGAGCTACAAGGGAAGCCCTGAGGCAGTGGATATTTCTGGGTCACGCAGACATTGGCTGTCTGAAGCCACGGGAACAGCAGTGGAAGAGGCAGCGACTGCAGCTTCAGTAACGAGCTAGTGCAAGACTTCCGGGTAGTGAGGGCAAAAATGCACTGAACTCCAGAATCTCATCCTGGATTTTTTGTCTGTGTCTGTCCACATAACATCTCTGAATTTCATTCTTGTCTCTAAAATGGGAACAATACCAACCCCTTTGCAGTGTCTTTTGATATGGAACATGGTCGGTAAGACAAACTCAGCTGGATCATGTGTGTAGACAGCTGGAATACAGAATGCACTAAAGACCTCATCAGTACAACAGATGATCTATAACCTTACGTGTGTGGAATATTGCTTCCATCGTGACTGAATCTGTGGAACCCCCTGGGCTGTAGCCCCCCAGGCTCCTCTGTTCATGGGATTCTCCAGGCAAGATATTGCAGTGGGTTACCATTCCCTTCTCCACGGGATCTTCCTGACCCAGGGATCGAAGCTGTATCTCTTAGGTCTCCTGCATTTGCAGGTGGGTTCTTTACCACTACAGCTCTTAAAGACAACTAGGAAACATACAAATAGCCCCATAGAAAAGTGGGTAATGAGCATGAACAATCAATTAACAGAAGATGTCAGATGGCTATTAAATTTTGGAAAATGTTCAAACTTACTAGCAATGAAAGAAATGAAATATTTTTCTTCTCTCAGCTTGGACACAGAAGACAGTGGATAATGCCTAAAACCGTGAGAACATAAGGAACAGGTAGTGATAAACCCAACATGATTGGGTGAACTGAGGTAAGATTTTCAAAAGGCAATTTCAAATTACATATAAGATTATAAATTGCTCATCCTTTGATATGAGACTTTGACGTTCAAGAAGTTAAATCAAACCTTATGACTTTAAGGTTAAGGAATGCTAGCAAAAGTGCCGAAAGGTAAATATAAGGATATTTTTTAAAAAGATGATGTCAGATGGGAAATAATCCCTGTTATTATTTCTTCAAATTCTGGGAAATATCGAACCCCAAATATGGATGCTTAGGAACTCAGGACTGTGATGAAATTTCTTCCTTATTGAGATAGGCTAAACTGTATTCAGCAAGGAAAAATGTGAATTATAGCTTAACTTGGCATTTCTTTGAAAATACCCCAATTGTGGTTGCACTTTTATTCTTTACAGTAAGTTTCTGGAGATGAAATTGAGCAAGTCTTGCCAAGAGTAGAAAGTTGTGTCTGGGTACAAATTAGACCCTGCTTATTTTGCTATGGTGACGCCATCATTTAAGACATTGTAAACCAAGACCTCGGAAGAGTTCATGAGCTCCGCCGAATGACTGGATTCCATCCAGAGGAAAGATCCTGGCTGAGTTTCTGAGAACAGCCGTGAAGCTCCGGAGCCGACAGATTTCCGTGTGCCCTGTGAGGTTTGGTCAAATACAGCGGTTAAAGCGACGACACCAGACGCAGCTCTACCCAATGCCATGTACGTGAAGAAAAGCTAATACAGCTCTCTTGTCCTTATTTACATATTCCATCAACGCTTCAGAATGTGTGAAGTCGTGGATGCTTTTGATGCACCAGCAGCATAATGCTGAAATACAGAAAAGTGCAAAGCATTAGAATTGCTAGGAAAAATGATCAAAACAGTAATTATGGAAAACATTCATGTACCAACCCAGAATTTGCCAGATGGAGACATGAAATAAATAAGGAAAGACAAGGATCTGCACATTGCAATTAACATGTTTATTTTAATAGACACATATTGAATTGCATCCCCTACAAACAGAGGCAAGGCTTTTTAAAAAAAACATGGAATATTTACAAAGTTTCGTTATATGTAGGCTATAAAAACATGGATTATTTACAAACTTTGGTTATATATAGGCTAAAGAAAAACTTAACTACTTATTCTAAAGCAGAAATTACACAGATCACACTAACCAAAATGTATTAACTCCAGAAATAGTCTGCAAATGGATAAGAAAAATTAAATTTGAAGTACTGGGACATTTTGAAAACACTCTTTCAAATAGTTTTGAGTCAAAGCACAGACAAATTAATGTTAAAGCAACTTTATAAATGATTTAGAAATTACTAATACTAATAATAAAATAAAAATAAAACCTGTAGTATGTCGTCAATTCAAGTTCATAACATTACAAACTTTTTCTATTGGAAAAGGAAGATTTTGAAATAATTAGCTAACTATTTGGGCTTCCCTAGTGGTCCAGTGGGTGGAGAGTCTGCCTTGCAGTGCAAGGGGCACCGGTTTGATCCCTGGCTCAGGAAGATCCCACGTGCCGCCGAGCAGTTGGACCAGTGTGTCTAATTATGCACCAGAACTCTAGAGTGCATGTGCTCAAAGCCAGTGCTCTACAATGAGAGAGGCCGCTGCAATGGGAGACCCACACAGGCCAAAGAATAAAGATGGATGAAAATAAATAAATAAAAAGTCAATAAAAGAGGTCAAAATTTTAAAAAGTTGAAAAAAGAATTAGCTAACTATTCAACTTAAGAACTTACATAATGCTAAAAATAAGCAGTAATGCAGGTATTGATCATGACAAAAATGATAAATAGAAGCAAACTTGTGGAAATAATAAAGTCAAGATCCTGTCTGAAAAGATTAAAAAGAGAACAGAGGAGCTTTTAGGAAGTATAATCAAAGGGGAAAAAAGGAAAGAAATTAAGACATATAGTATTTGAAATTAAAAAGAGAATATTATTACAGAGATAATACAAACTAAAACTTTTAACACAAATAATGTGTTTTTTTCCCATAGAAGAAGTGTTCTTAATTTTCATCAACAGAATAAATAAAATGAGGTATATCCATTCTGTGGAATATTATGCTGCCTTGAAAAATAAGAAGATAGGTCTTTATGTACTGATACAGAAAAAACAGAACTGTGTATACAGAATGCTTCAATTTGTGTAAAGAGGGGAGGATACATTTTTGTGTTTGTCTCCATCTACATTATAAATCTCTAGCAGAATGTATCAGAAATTGGTAACATTGGGTATATACTTGGGTGCTTCTCATGGTAGGAACCGATTAGGCAGGGAGCAGGGGAAAGCTGGAGATTTTTTTTGCCCATCCCCAGATGGAGATTTTTATTGTATACACTTTCATACTTTTTGATCTTTGAAATTTATGACTGTGCTACATACCCAGCATATTCAGTAAATAATATCACAAACATGATTTAAGCTAAAAAATCTAGGAATCTGGAAGTGGCTGTTGTCTTTCCAACATATTGTAAGTTGTCAATTGACCAAAGAAAGCTATCAAACCTGAATGGGCGATGTCTCAGCCTTGGCCAGTGGTTTCCCTTTCTTCCACCGCCTTGGAAACCCCTGGAAAGAAATTGTTCTTGTTCAGTTGTGTCTGACTCTTTGCAGACCAGAACTCTAGAGTGCATGTGCTCAAAGCCAGTGCTCTACAATGAGAGAGGCCGCTGCAATGGGAGACCCACACAGGCCAAAGAATAAAGATGGATGAAAATAAATAAATAAAAAGTCAATAAAAGAGGTCAAAATTTTAAAAAGTTGAAAAAAGAATTAGCTAACTATTCAACTTAAGAACTTACATAATGCTAAAAATAAGCAGTAATGCAGGTATTGATCATGACAAAAATGATAAATAGAAGCAAACTTGTGGAAATAATAAAGTCAAGATCCTGTCTGAAAAGATTAAAAAGAGAACAGAGGAGCTTTTAGGAAGTATAATCAAAGGGGAAAAAAGGAAAGAAATTAAGACATATAGTATTTGAAATTAAAAAGAGAATATTATTACAGAGATAATACAAACTAAAACTTTTAACACAAATAATGTGTTTTTTTCCCATAGAAGAAGTGTTCTTAATTTTCATCAACAGAATAAATAAAATGAGGTATATCCATTCTGTGGAATATTATGCTGCCTTGAAAAATAAGAAGATAGGTCTTTATGTACTGATACAAAAAAAACAGAACTGTGTATACAGAATGCTTCAATTTGTGTAAAGAGGGGAGGATACATTTTTGTGTTTGTCTCCATCTACATTATAAATCTCTAGCAGAATGTATCAGAAATTGGTAACATTGGGTATATACTTGGGTGCTTCTCATGGTAGGAACCGATTAGGCAGGGAGCAGGGGAAAGCTGGAGATTTTTTTTGCCCATCCCCAGATGGAGATTTTTATTGTATACACTTTCATACTTTTTGATCTTTGAAATTTATGACTGTGCTACATACCCAGCATATTCAGTAAATAATATCACAAACATGATTTAAGCTAAAAAATCTAGGAATCTGGAAGTGGCTGTTGTCTTTCCAACATATTGTAAGTTGTCAATTGACCAAAGAAAGCTATCAAACCTGAATGGGCCGATGTCTCAGCCTTGGCCAGTGGTTTCCCTTTCTTCCCCACCGCCTGACACTGACAGAAGTACCCTACATCCTCTCTCTTGGAAGACGTTCCCAAATGTTGTTCTTGTTCAGTTGTGTCTGACTCTTTGCAGACCAGATGGACTGCAGCACGCCAGGCTTTCTTATCCTTCACCATTTCCTGGAGTTTGCTCAAACTTGTCCACTGAGTTGGTAATGCCATCCAACCATCTCATCCTCTGTTGCCCCCTTCTCCTCCTGCCCTCCATCTTTCCCAGCATCGGCGTCTTTCCCAATGAGCTGGCTCCTCCCATCAGGTGGCCAAAGGATTTCTTAACCTCCTGCCGCTGCTCTGGGCTGTACTGGGGACCAGCCCTCTCACCAGGTTTCTTGCCTTGGCCACTCATTCCATTATAGTCTGGAAAACTGCGAAAGCCACCAGATCTAGACACCAAAAAGGCTGGGAATGGGAGTGGCCCTCTGGGCTCTGTCGCTTAGCAACCTCATGATTCTGAGTCGATGTTACCTTTCCAAGCCTGCAATCTTCATCTGGAAAATGAGAATAATTGTTACAGCACCTCCATTACAGGATGACTCTGAAGGTCGAATGGACGAAAGGAGGTGATGTGCTTATTGGAGGGCACATCCTGCACCCAGTAAACGTTAACTCTGGCTGCTCACACACTCCCTCTCGTGGCTGGCATGGAGCTGTGCTGGTCAGCCTCCCCTTCGGGAAGAGTGTGGTCTCCCACTGACTTCCACCTGGGTCTCCTTCGGTGCTCCCTCAGTGGCTGAGTCCAGAGCATCCCGGGAGCTCCCAGACCGTACCTGTGCACACCGATCTTAAATCTCTAGCAGAACGTATCAGAAATTGGTAACATTGGGTATATACTTGGGTGCTTCTCATGGTAGGAACCGATTAGGCAGGGAGCAGGGGAAAGCTGGAGTTTTTTTTTGCACATCCCCAGCTGGAGATCTTTATTATATACACTTTCATACTTTTTGATCTTTGAAATTTATGACTGTGCTACATACCCAGCATATTCAGTAAATAATATCACAAACATGATTTAAGCTAAAAAATCTAGGAATCTGGAAGTGGCTGTTGTCTTTCCAACATATTGTAAGTTGTCAATTGACCAAAGAAAGCTATCAAACCTGAATGGGCCGATGTCTCAGCCTTGGCCAGTGGTTTCCCTTTCTTCCCCACCGCCTGACACTGACAGAAGTACCCTACATCCTCTCTCTTGGAAGACGTTCCCAAATGTTGTTCTTGTTCAGTTGTGTCTGACTCTTTGCAGACCAGATGGACTGCAGCACGCCAGGCTTTCTTATCCTTCACCATTTCCTGGAGTTTGCTCAAACTTGTCCACTGAGTTGGTAATGCCATCCAACCATCTCATCCTCTGTTGCCCCCTTCTCCTCCTGCCCTCCATCTTTCCCAGCATCGGCGTCTTTCCCAATGAGCTGGCTCCTCCCATCAGGTGGCCAAAGGATTTCTTAACCTCCTGCCGCTGCTCTGGGCTGTACTGGGGACCAGCCCTCTCACCAGGTTTCTTGCCTTGGCCACTCATTCCATTATAGTCTGGAAAACTGCGAAAGCCACCAGATCTAGACACCAAAAAGGCTGGGAATGGGAGTGGCCCTCTGGGCTCTGTCGCTTAGCAACCTCATGATTCTGAGTCGATGTTACCTTTCCAAGCCTGCAATCTTCATCTGGAAAATGAGAATAATTGTTACAGCACCTCCATTACAGGATGACTCTGAAGGTCGAATGGACGAAAGGAGGTGATGTGCTTATTGGAGGGCACATCCTGCACCCAGTAAACGTTAACTCTGGCTGCTCACACACTCCCTCTCGTGGCTGGCACGGAGCTGTGCTGGTCAGCCTCCCCTTCGGGAAGAGTGTGGTCTCCCACTGACTTCCACCTGGGTCTCCTTCGGTGCTCCCCTCAGTGGCTGAGTCCAGAGCATCCCCGGGGAGCTCCCAGACCGTACCTGTGCACACCGAGGGCCTGGTCACTCCCACAAGGGAGGCCTCCCCGGTGGGCAGCCCCGAAAAAGCGCAGGACAGTGGGGAGGCTTTGTCCGTTCTGTCCCCCGGTCCAGGAGATCCCCAGCTCTCTCTTTCCCTTTCACAGGTGTCTCTCCGGAACGCTCCCCAGGTTCTGCTTACTCTACCTCAGCGTCTGCTTCTGGAAGAAACCAACACGAGGCTCATCGGTTGTGTCTTCCAGATCTCTTGCAGCTACAAGGTGAAGTCCAGACTCAGACCTTTGGCCTCTGAGCCTTAAAGGCCGTTCCATTTCTCCATCCTACAAGTTCTGCTTACCCTCTTGGAGAAATATTTCTTGCTAAGTCTTCCCTGAGGACAAGCGCCCACCAAGCTCTCAGATCTCCATATCGTGGCTTGCCTGGGTGACAGGCAAAACCAGGGATTGACGTGGGCAATGACATGCCAACCCCTCTTATGGGGGTACACTCGATGGCACTGCTTTGCCTTAAGTCCCCCAGTGTCATCCACAGTCTCAGTAACAGTGATGGGATTATTGAATTTAAATTAAAATTTTCCTATGCAAAGCAAAACCTATAAGGAGGTATCACCTCACAGGGGTCAGAAAACAGTCATTAAAAAGTGGAAAATAATAAATGCTAGAGAGGATGTGGAGAAAAGGAAATCCTCCTACATGGCTGGTGGGAGTGTAAATTGGTGTGTCCACAATGGGAAATAGTATGGAGTTTCCTCAAAAAGCTAAACATAGAGCTACCAGATGATAAAGCAATCCCACTCCTGGACATGTAGCTGGACAAAACTATAATTTGAAAAGATACATGCACACCTGCATGTTCACAGCAGCACTGTTCACAATAGCCAAGAGATGGAAACAGCATAGATGTCCATGGTCAGATAAATGGATAATGAAGATTTTATATACATATATACATATATACATATACCTGCTATCTGGTGGTTCAGTTGGTAAAGAATCTGGCTGCAATGCAGGAGACCTGGGTTTCATCCCTGGGTTGGGAAGATCCGCTGGGGAAAGGAATGGCAATATACTCCAGCATTTTTCCTGGTCGCAAAAATTTGGCTATGACTGAGTGACTAATACACACACACACACACACACACACACACACACACACACACACACACACAAAACATGGAATGGAATTCCGTTCAACCATAAAAAAGAATGAAATAATGCCATTAGCAGCAACATGAATAGACCTAAAGATTATCATACTAAGTGAAGTAAGTCAGAAAAGAGAAATATCATATGACATCACTTATATGTGGAATCTAAAATATGACACAACTGTACTTATCTACGAAACAGACTCACAAACATAGAGGATAGACTTGTGGTTGTCAAGGCAAAGGATTGAGGAAGGATTGGACTGGAAGCTCAGGATTAGGAAATACAAAATGTTACATATGTGCGTCACTGATTCACTTTGCTGTACATCAGAAACTAACACAGCATTGTAAATCAACTATCCCTCAATAAAATAAAAGCTAAATCCATAAAGGTTCAAGAGAGAGCTTTTTCTCATTTTCTTTCAATAGAATTATCCACTGAATAAAATTATAAACTTAACAGTCAATATATTTACTCATGTGATTCTAAGAAATGTAACACCTCCAGTACAACTTTGAAGTGCTCATTCCTGCTGCGGGCTGGCCAGCCATGTGCATTTTCACATTGTGCTGTGATTTTTTTAAAAAAAATATGAAATGAATCAAATGACTTCATGCAAATCTTAGTAAATATGCTCACAGAGTCATCATACGCAGCTTGAGGGGAAGAGGGATTCCACTAAATATCCATGTCCAGGGTGTCACTTCTAGGCTGATTAACACAGCCAAACACCGGGAGGAGGCTTGGGTTACTGGAGTGTAAACCTCTGAGGGGCAGATAATAAAGTCTATATGTGAAAATCAATCTGAACCTTGGAGCATGGTTTTAGCCAGGTGACTTATGTGTTCCTTTTAATCAACAACATTTACACAGTCCTCTGGGTTCAAAGGAGGTTAAGATGGGTGTGAGATTATTGGGATCCCCCCCTTCATGAGGCCCAGTATCCTCTCCAAAGACAGGGAGATTCACCAACACCCCTTTCCTGACTTATCAGCGAGTACATGCCATTAACAGTGTCTGGTGGAAAGGCTGGGCTAGATGCGCAGAGTTGGAGAGCTGGATGAATATTTCACATTATGTAGTCCAATCTCCTAAGACGGCAGGTGAGCAGATGGAAGCCCAGAGAGGGAAAGAGATTTCTAGCTAATTTCTTGAAGAGTAAGTCCTGGGATTCCAGCCTCCGAACTTCTATTCACTCCTAAGCCTTCCGTCACCCTCTGCCTCACTAATGAGACACGGCAGGTATCATCAATGGTCAGAGCTAGTGTTTATGGACTATCCCACACCAAATAATTTTCATTCTTTGTCCTAATTAAGTCTACCAACAACCCTATGAAGCTGGTATTATTATGGTTTTTTTTTCATATTGTATTTTTCCAGTTTGCTGAGATGTAATTGACGTAAAACATTGTATTAGTTCAAGGTACACAGCATAATGATTTGATATTTGTATCTATTCTGTTACAATTACCACAGTAAGTGTGTGTGTGTGTGTGTGTGTGTGTATGTGTGTGTGTGAACTCGTCACTTCAGTCGTGTCTGACTCTTAGCCCGCCAGACTCCTCTGCCTGTGGGATTCTCCAGGCAAGAATCCTGGAGTGGGTTGCCATTCTCTTCTCTGAGGGATCTTCCCAACCCAGGGATTGAACCTGGGTCTCCCCTACTTCAGGCAGGCTCTTTACCATCTGAGCCACCAGGGAAGCCCATAATAAGTGTAGTTAACATCAATCACTCACATACTTACAAACATTTTTCCTTGTGATGAGAACTTTTAAGATCTACTCTCTTGGAGACTTCCAAATATACAATATAGTGTTGCTAACCCTGGCTACCATGTTGTACCTCCTCAGAGTTATTTTATAACTGGAAGTTTCTACATCTATTGCACTGTTATTGTCATAGACTAGGAAACCTGGGCTTAGAGGATTTGGAAACTTGCCCATGCTTAGACAACTAGCAGGTAGTGTTGGAGGCCTGGATCGAGCAGTTGCATCCAGAACTCAACCAGCGGCCATGACCCAGGCAGGCCTGTGCCTGGGAGAATCGCTACCACCCTAGTCCTCAGCAGTTACAGGAAGTTCACTGCATTCTAAGACAAACTTATTCTTTCTCTAAATAATGCATTTTTTGAAAATGACTATTACTAATGGTATGTTTTTCTAAACGTATTTTCCTTTTGCATTATCCATGTAATGTCTCCCTAGTTTTATGGCCTAGGGAGGGAAATAGAAGTTAAGACGATCCTGGTACACATAGATGGTTCCCTTACTTTGTGGGCTCTCTTTCAAAAACATCTAACTTGTTCTTTCCTAAAAATACTTATGCTTTAATTAAAATGGCCTAAGGCAAAGTTCATTTTCCTGAGAATCACTCTGCTCTGATCTCCACTTCTAGGTAGTTGCTATAGTTACACCTGAATTAAACAAGACACACATTAAACTTCGCCATGTTAGGACTGCTCCCTGGAAGGTACACACCCTTTCCCTTCTGTGGGGCAAGTTAAATGGCTTTTCAGGTTTCTGCCCTCAAATCAGCTTCAAGAAATGTTGGCTATTTTAATAAACACAAGAAGAGCAGGGGTAGGGGTGAAGTGGAGGGTGCCAAAGGGAAAATTGGGAGGTCATTTTAGTGGTCGGTTCTTCTGTGTGGCCACCACGTCTTTTGTGAAGATGTTGAAAACAAGTCACTCCTTAAAATCTATGAATTGGTCACTTCATTAGACGCAACAAATATTTCTGCTAAGGCAGAGGTGGGAGGGTCTCTCCCAATGGGTCCAAGTCGGCAGTGTGGTGAGAGGCATATTTATTTCCCTCATGATCTCACTTGAGGACAAGACCAGAGATCGTTTTTAATTCCACAGAGAGAGCTGTCAGAAGAACAGCAACAAAGTAGTAGGTTCGAAACAATTCCCATGGGCCTTGTAATAGAAAACAACGACATCGACAATGCTGAAACAGAAACAACAAATAGGAGGCTGTCTGGTCTATACCCTGCTCTATTTAAAGTGGGTAACCAGGGCTTCCCCTGGTGGTCCAGTGGGTAAGGACACCGCCTTGCAGTGCAAGGGGCGCCGGTTCGTTCCCTGGCCTGGGAAGATCCCATGTGCCCCGGAGCGGCTGGACTGATGTGTCCAATCACCGAGCCGGAGCTTTGGAGCGCATGCGCCTGGAGCCGGCGCTCTGCAAGGACAGACGCCACCGCGATGGGAGGCCCACAGGAGCCAAAGAACAAAGACGGATGAAAATAGAGAAATGAAAGACCAATAGAAGTGGCCCGCCCGCTCCCCTCCCTCCCCAACCCGACCCCTGCCCAAAATAAATAAATAAATAAATCTTAAAAAATAAAAATAAAAAAATAAAGTGAGTAACCAATAAGGACCTGCTGTATAGCACAGGGGACCGCTCAGCGTTAAGTGGCACCCTGGATGGGAGGGGAGTCAGGGGGAGAACGGATACCTGTACGTGTGGGGCTGAGCTCCTCTGCTGTCCACCTGAAGCCATCACAGCACTGTTAATTGTCTGTATGCTATACCCAGTATAAAAAAAAGTTTAAAAAAGAAAGCATGTCTTAGATATTGAAAATATTAACTACACATTAGAATCAAAGATACTGGCCACTTCTCGTTTAAACTTAGTGCGTATTTGTTTTTTTTTAAGACGTAGTCAACAATAGACATATTTGGAATATGTAAGTTCTAAGTTCCTGTTCTAAACATGTCCTGGGAAATTCTTGGGGGATGTTTCCTAAAAGTCACGGAGACTGTGAAGTCCTGGAGCAGCCCCTCCTCTGAAGCTTTTCCTTTCTACACAGAAGACACAGGAGACCAGGGGGTGCATCCAGGAGCCTCGCGCAGCCCCAGCTCCCATGGGGTCATCGTCAGGAGCCCCAGTGAGGCATCGTCTTGGTCCTCGCTCGAGACCGGGAGGTCGAGCTTCCCGATTCGTCTGACCTCAGGGCCAGGAGTCAGCCCTGGGGGCCGGCAGGCAGAGCCCTCCTCCCGCTCGGGACTTGCCCCTTCCATCCCAAGGAGCATAAAGGTGACCTCAAAGTCACCGGTGCCGGCCCTCAGCCTGGTGTCCTTGCCAACAAATGTGCAAATGTTTTAGGAGAGAAGAAAATACTGATCCAGCGTCCCTGCCACGGGATTTGACTGATGGGTCAGACTTTTATATTTACGTTTCCTTTACTTCTGCAACATTTTCCTTTTGTTAGGACAGTGAGTCTGTCTTTCCATAGAAGGATTAAAATACTGCTGTTGTTATTACCTATGTATTGTTTTGAAATGTATTCAAACCCCTCTCATCTCTCACAGGCTTTTGTTGTGTCCTGCCACATGTTGACCAGGACCTGCCACAGGTGTACATATGTCCCCCCTTTCCTGAGCCTCCCCTCCATTTCCCTCCCCATTCCACCCCTCCAGGTCACCACAGAGCCCCTGTTTGAGATCCCCTAGTCCCACAACATATTCCCCTCCTTCCCCTCAATGTCCATAAGACTGTTCTCCAGATCCACCTCTACACTGCTGCTCTGCATGTTCATTTATCAGCACCATCTTTCTATAGCATTGCTATGCGATCCAGCAATTCCACTCTTGGGCATATATCTACAGAAAATCATGGTTCAAAAAGATAGCTGCACCCCAATGTTCCTTGTAATGCTGTGTACAATAGCCAAGACAAAGAAGCAACCTAAATGTCCATCCACACATGAATGGATAAAGAAGTTGCAGTATATATATATATGCATTGCTCACCCACTAAAAAGATTGAAATTAATGCCATTTGTAGCAACATAGATGGACCTGGAGAATATCATACTAAGTGAAGTAAGTCAGGCAGAGAAAGAACAAATATCCTATGATATGGCTTATATGCAGAATTTAAAAGAATGATACAAATGAACTTATTTACAAAACATACTCACAGACTTAGAAAACAAATTTATGGTTACTGAAGGGGAAAGAGGAGAGGGAGGGGTAAGTTGGGAGTTTAGGATTGATATCTACATACTACTGTATATAAAATAGATAAACAACAAGTACTTACTGTGTAACATAGGGAACTGTTCAATATCCTGTAACAACCTAAAGAATTTGTAAAAGAACAGATACATACATATGTACTGGTGAATCAGTTAGCTATCTGAAACAAACGCAACGTTGTTAATTAGCTGTACTCCAATATACAATTAAAAGTATGAATTGGTAACTGATGATAAGGGGTCTGAACCACCTTGTGCAGCCTGATCATGTGGTTTTCTCTCTTCCTTATGTGTTACCCATGTGAACAGTATTAACAGAACATAATCCCCACTTCTTGAGCTGTGGCTTCTTTTTTAAACCAAATCTAATCCTTTCAGGAAGCAAACATGCATCTGAATTGTCATTTCCGTTACAGGGTTGTACTTCTCAAAATCCCAAACCCATGTCCATCAGCTCACTGGAGTGAAACCACTTCGTGATGCTGGGCCTCCCAACTGCCCCTCGATGACCCTGCTGGCCATGGTGAGTGGGGCTGGGACAGACATCATCTGGCAAGTCCTGCATCACAGCTGGGGAAGGGGTACCGATTTGGAGACACGCCCCTTCCAGGCAATGATTACCCTAGTTTTACACACAAAAGCAGTGATGTTCTAGACCAGACTTGGGGGTGGTTTTCAATTACTCTTTCATCTGTTGTCCATGGCTTTTCCAACAAAATCGAGGCAGAGGCCATGTGTGTCCTTTGACCCACTCATCGCCGTCCCCCATCCGCTGCTCCCTCTGTCCACTCAAGATTCCCAATGGCCAAGCCCCTCACACCCACCTTCTCATGCCCAGACAGTCATCCCTCCCCTGCCTGCTTACCTCCAAGCAGAGACCCTGCTCAAACTCCCTGACTTATCATCTGTTTGGAAACCAGTTAAAGGCATCACAATACTAACTAGAAGAAAGAGCCGCACCCCCTCTCCTGAGTAGGGAGATTTGCCACTTCACCTCAAGGAACTTTCACAGGAGAGTAGTGAGTCCTGAAATGTCCTGGGGTTTTAGAACAACCTTCATACCCAAGACCCATGGGTCACCCATGGCTAGATTAGATGGTCTCAGGCTCTTGTTCCAAGCCCAAAGTCCTCTAACTGGGCAGTGGATGGCTCTCGAGTGCAGCTGTGAGCTTTACCACGCCAAGGGGCAGAGGAAAATGAGGGTGGGTGGTGAGCATACTATGTACTGTATATAAAATAGATGAATTCATGTTCAATATCCTGTAACAACCTAAAGAATTTGTAAAAGAACAGATACATACATATGTACTGGTGAATCAGTTAGCTATCTGAAACAAACGCAACGTTGTTAATTAGCTGTACTCCAATATACAATTAAAAGTATGAATTGGTAACTGATGATAAGGGGTCTGAACCACCTTGTGCAGCCTGATCATGTGGTTTTCTCTCTTCCTTATGTGTTACCCATGTGAACAGTATTAACAGAACATAATCCCCACTTCTTGAGCTGTGGCTTCTTTTTTAAACCAAATCTAATCCTTTCAGGAAGCAAACATGCATCTGAATTGTCATTTCCGTTACAGGGTTGTACTTCTCAAAATCCCAAACCCATGTCCATCAGCTCACTGGAGTGAAACCACTTCGTGATGCTGGGCCTCCCAACTGCCCCTCGATGACCCTGCTGGCCATGGTGAGTGGGGCTGGGACAGACATCATCTGGCAAGTCCTGCATCACCGCTGGGGAAGGGTACCGATTTGGAGACACGCCCCTTCCAGGCAATGATTACCCTAGTTTTACACACAAAAGCAGTGATGTTCTAGACCAGACTTGGGGGTGGTTTTCAATTACTCTTTCATCTGTTGTCCATGGCTTTTCCAACAAAATCGAGGCAGAGGCCATGTGTGTCCTTTGACCCACTCATCGCCGTCCCCATCCGCTGCTCCCTCTGTCCACTCAAGATTCCCAATGGCCAAGCCCCTCACACCCACCTTCTCATGCCCAGACAGTCATCCCTCCCCTGCCTGCTTACCTCCAAGCAGAGACCCTGCTCAAACTCCCTGACTTATCATCTGTTTGGAAACCAGTTAAAGGCATCACAATACTAACTAGAAGAAAGAGCCGCACCCCCTCTCCTGAGTAGGGAGATTTGCCACTTCACCTCAAGGAACTTTCACAGGAGAGTAGTGAGTCCTGAAATGTCCTGGGGTTTTAGAACAACCTTCATACCCAAGACCCATGGGTCACCCATGGCTAGATTAGATGGTCTCAGGCTCTTGTTCCAAGCCCAAAGTCCTCTAACTGGGCAGTGGATGGCTCTCGAGTGCAGCTGTGAGCTTTACCCACGCCAAGGGGCAGAGGAAAATGAGGGTGGGTGGTGAGCTTTGGTCCAGGGGTCGGGTAAGTAGGATCTGTCATTTGAACAAAGGTGAACAGCCCTGTAACATGAGGATTTTGGATAATGACCTGCAAGGGGGCGGCAAGGGCATAGATGGACAAATGTAACCAATCATGAAGGCCCTGGTGTCTCAAGACTGGACAAGCAGGAGGAGGGATGGAGAATGACCGTTTCAGGATACCAGAGCTAGCGGGGAGCCCCGGGGCCCCGCTTCTCCTGGCTGCAGGAACAGGGAGAGGAAGAGCTACAGGCCACCTGGGAGGCAGTCACGTCACTCGTGAGGGCCTTTGTCAGATGGAGAGCTCACAGCACCCCTGATCAAATGTGAGAGGGCAAACCAACGAGGCATTCGGGCATTATAGGTGACAAGCGCCCAGTAATCGGAAAGGCGGGCATTATTATCTCCATTGGTCATAAAACAGAGTCTGCAGAAATTCTATGATTTGCCCAGAAAAGCATGTCCATCCTTTCTGTATCCCAAACTGGGTCTGCCCAAACTAGGCAGAGATGCAGGAAAAGAGAGAGAGGCACCTCAAGGATCCGGATGATGAGGGAGATTGTTCCTGTAGAAAAGACATCACTGTGGTCAAATGGTTCCTGTTTTCTGCAAAGATGCTGCTGCTGCTTCTGCTCCGTGACAACCAGAAGCACAGACGGGAAGCAGACTCACAAGAGAGGCAGCCTGGCCTGTTCTAGACCCACATGGGGACGGGGCAGAGCCTAGAACAGACCTTGGATTCTCAGCTCCCTCTTTGGAGGCTGGTCTGCCCTGGAGTTGGTTCACCAGCTAGTTCACGCCTGGAGCCTGTCCAGTGGGTCTAAAACAGCCCAAGCGCCCCTGCCAAGCCCCTGCCAAGCCCCTGGACGCTCCCCCACAGCCAGGCTGTTTGGAGAGGAGTGGCATCTTCAAAAGACTCGGGTGCCTCCGGAGATGCGGGATGCTTGTCTTCACACTGGAGCACTGTCAGCCCTTAATCGGGATCTTTTCAGATGTGTGTTCACCTTCCTCTGTAAGCGGGCTTCTGTGATCTCCAGGGGAAAATACCAAATCCGTGACTACAATTTCCATGGTCTGCCCTTTGATCTTCTGAATCGTCTGCTCCTTCGAAATAGGCCACACTGCCTAAGTTCTTTATTCTTAACCTTTTACAAAATGAAAGCGTTCTGCAAGCTGCAGACATTTTTGAAGTGGATATAACATACACTTGAAAAAACAAGCCGTCCTTTCTCATCTCCAGCCTAAGCGGCTGGGCTTGCACACGCGGGGTTTCCGCCTGGCTGAGGGCAGCTGTGCGAGTGGAAGCTTAATGGGAACGGTAATAAATGGGGCTGCGAAGTCAAATATTCACCCTCCAGACGGTCCGTGAGGACTCAGAGCTATTCTTCCAAGCCTGCAATTTACTCAGCGGGAAGAGGGATGGGGCAGCTGAATTAGCTGGAACTTCACGGGGCGGGGAGGACAGGGAGGGAGGGGCGGGAGGAGGGCCCTCCACCCGGTGTCTTCTCTCATCTCCACTCAGCGTTGCCCAGACCCACTCCATTCAAATAGGCCAAGGAGGATGGATTTTAGAAACAGAGCTTTTCATTTGGAGACAATTGTACACATTTGAATATGAAATGATATTGGATAACATCAAGAAATTACTATATTAATTACATTGGGAGTTTATAGTGCTGTATAATGATTATGTAAGAAAATCTCCATGTTTTTAGAGAAATGCACACTGATGAGGATAAAAGAGATGTGGTCTGGTGCCTGGAAGTCGCTTAAAAACATTTCAGGAAGAAGGAAGTAAAGAAGACAGATCCATGAACTGGCTGCTTCTTGGTAATATTTGAACACAGGTGACGGGTATATGGGATCGTTGGCAACATAATTTGGAGATGTTTGATCATTTCCATGATAAAAGTAAGCAACTCTTCAGTATCCCTAAACTATAACAAGGGGATATATCAGCTTTAAGAATGAAGTGAGCAGAGAAAACCAAGAAATAGGGACCTAGGATAAACATTTAAAACATCAAAGACCATTGCTATAACAACCAAAAGGAAGATCTTTGCCCCAATCTTAATGTCACTGAACATAGGAAAATTTTAGAAAGGGATAATTTTCTATTTATAAGAGATGAAAAGTACAATATCTTTTAAATAAATATATGAGGCTAGAAAGGGAAAACAGGCATATAATAAACCAAATACCATTGCTGTTGGAAGAAATATTTTTTCAGTGGCACCTCAGAAAGTTAAACCAGCAGTATGAAAAATAATCTCAAGGGTATATATGATAGTAAAATGTGGTATAATATTTAGAAAATGATGAGTTTTCAAGCCGTCCTTTCTCATCTCCAGCCTAAGCGGCTGGGCTTGCACACGGGGTTTCCGCCTGGCTGAGGCAGCTGTGCAGTGGAAGCTTAATGGGAACGGTAATAAATGGGGCTGCGAAGTCAAATATTCACCCTCCAGACGGTCCGTGAGGACTCAGAGCTATTCTTCCAAGCCTGCAATTTACTCAGCGGGAAGAGGGATGGGGCAGCTGAATTAGCTGGAACTTCACGGGGCGGGAGGACAGGGAGGGAGGGGCGGGAGGAGGGCCCTCCACCCGGTGTCTTCTCTCATCTCCACTCAGCGTTGCCCAGACCCACTCCATTCAAATAGGCCAAGGAGGATGGATTTTAGAAACAGAGCTTTTCATTTGGAGACAATTGTACACATTTGAATATGAAATGATATTGGATAACATCAAGAAATTACTATATTAATTACATTGGGAGTTTATAGTGCTGTATAATGATTATGTAAGAAAATCTCCATGTTTTTAGAGAAATGCACACTGATGAGGATAAAAGAGATGTGGTCTGGTGCCTGGAAGTCGTTTAAAAAACATTTCAGGAAGAAGGAAGTAAAGAAGACAGATCCATGAACTGGCTGCTTCTTGGTAATATTTGAACACAGGTGACGGGTATATGGGATCGTTGGCAACATAATTTGGAGATGTTTGATCATTTCCATGATAAAAGTAAGCAACTCTTCAGTATCCCTAAACTATAACAAGGGGATATATCAGCTTTAAGAATGAAGTGAGCAGAGAAAACCAAGAAATAGGGACCTAGGATAAACATTTAAAACATCAAAGACCATTGCTATAACAACCAAAAGGAAGATCTTTGCCCCAATCTTAATGTCACTGAACATAGGAAAATTTTAGAAAGGGATAATTTTCTATTTATAAGAGATGAAAAGTACAATATCTTTTAAATAAATATATGAGGCTAGAAAGGGAAAACAGGCATATAATAAACCAAATACCATTGCTGTTGGAAGAAATATTTTTTCAGTGGCACCTCAGAAAGTTAAACCAGCAGTATGAAAAATAATCTCAAGGGTATATATGATAGTAAAATGTGGTATAATATTTAGAAAATGATGAGTTTTAAGATTTCATTTCCTTTGTTTTAATCTAATCGTGAGTTTATATGTTACCTTTTTTTTGCCATTTTTTTTCTTTTGCTTTTTTGCTTTTACAGAGGTTTGTTGTTTACAGATATGTATAATCCCAGATTAGTCATATGTATATCCTATCCCCTTCCATCTCTCCCCTCCAGGCCATTGCATAGTATATAAGTTAACTTTTAATCATATCTGTTTTTAACAACCAACTTCCAGAATTCCTTAAATTTTAACAATTTCTGTTCACACCTGTAGGGGGCACTTGAATGTCACTGAAGTTTGCTAGGGAAGTTTCCCAGAGGAGGAGACAAGTGTGGTGAAAAGACCCGGTAGGCAGGTAGATAGATACCAGAGAAGCTGGCTCAGTGGTAAACAATCCACCTGTCGATGCAGGAGACTGCGGTTTGATCCTTGGGTTGGGAAGATCCCCTGGAGGAGGAAATGGCAATCCACTCCAGTATTCTTGCCTAGAAAAGCCCATGGACAGAGGAGCCTGTTGGCTACAGTTCATGGGGTTGCAAAAGAGTTGGACATGATGTAGTGACTAATGAACAATAACAAGGCAGATAGAAAGGGGGCCAAACACGTGGGCTAAGGGCAGAGCAGGAATCATGGTTAGACCTCAGGGTAGACACCAGGGAGGGCTGGGATGGCCCCAGTCAGTAGAGAACAGTTGGGCTGTGAGCAGGCTGAGAAGAGAGCCCTGGTGGTACCACCAGGGCTTTGGTGGCGGAACATCAGGAGACCAAGGTGGACCACCACACCCAGGGCCCAGACAGTGCACGCCCAGGAACGCAGGGCCAGGGCTGCCCTTCCTCCAAGGCCACAGCATCAGTTGCATCCCCTTCTCTCTAGACCTTCTCCCAGGAGACTCAGGAGCGAGGTCTTCTGAGGACTGACTGACTCGACAAAGACCAGCTGTCGCAGGAGACAGTCTGGATTATTGGATCAAAAGACATTTATTAGCTTAGATGGAAGTATCATATTTTCCCTGCTACTCAGCTCCCACCAAGGGCCAAATGTACAAAGGAAATCTAGTTTCCTTATTTTCTTACTCTAATAAATGTAAATTGTAACCTCATGGTAGAACTTCTTTGGGCACTTGGGAATTCTGTACATGAATAAAAAGCAATCTGTTGTCCATTTACAGTTTCATTTGGATTACAGAGTCCATCATTCTGGAAGGATTTCTGGCGAGGGTTTCGGGCACAGACCCTAGGCACCAGAAGCAAGGAGAGGCTGGGTCTGGAGAGGAATGTGAGCTTGCAGGGCACTGACAATTCGGCTCCTCTGCCTTCCAGAGACCCCCCAGTTCTGGGGGATGTAGACCCACCCAACTGCCGGGGGGAGGGCCTTTGGTGAGCTCAGCGAGGTTGGCCTGGAGTGATTCAGAGTCCAGCCTTGCCAGGGCCACGTCGCAGATGGCCCGGTGATGACTACAGCCACCACTGGAGTTCACTCCCCTTCTTGGCAATGAAAAGACCCGGTAGGCAGGTAGATAGATACCAGAGAAGCTGGCTCAGTGGTAAACAATCCACCTGTCGATGCAGGAGACTGCGGTTTGATCCTTGGGTTGGGAAGATCCCCTGGAGGAGGAAATGGCAATCCACTCCAGTATTCTTGCCTAGAAAAGCCCATGGACAGAGGAGCCTGTTGGCTACAGTTCATGGGGTTGCAAAAGAGTTGGACATGATGTAGTGACTAATGAACAATAACAAGGCAGATAGAAAGGGGGCCAAACACGTGGGCTAAGGGCAGAGCAGGAATCATGGTTAGACCTCAGGGTAGACACCAGGGAGGGCTGGGATGGCCCCAGTCAGTAGAGAACAGTTGGGCTGTGAGCAGGCTGAGAAGAGAGCCCTGGTGGTACCACCAGGGCTTTGGTGGCGGAACATCAGGAGACCAAGGTGGACCACCACACCCAGGGCCCAGACAGTGCACGCCCAGGAACGCAGGGCCAGGGCTGCCCTTCCTCCAAGGCCACAGCATCAGTTGCATCCCCTTCTCTCTAGACCTTCTCCCAGGAGACTCAGGAGCGAGGTCTTCTGAGGACTGACTGACTCGACAAAGACCAGCTGTCGCAGGAGACAGTCTGGATTATTGGATCAAAAGACATTTATTAGCTTAGATGGAAGTATCATATTTTCCCTGCTACTCAGCTCCCACCAAGGGCCAAATGTACAAAGGAAATCTAGTTTCCTTATTTTCTTACTCTAATAAATGTAAATTGTAACCTCATGGTAGAACTTCTTTGGGCACTTGGGAATTCTGTACATGAATAAAAAGCAATCTGTTGTCCATTTACAGTTTCATTTGGATTACAGAGTCCATCATTCTGGAAGGATTTCTGGCGAGGGTTTCGGGCACAGACCCTAGGCACCAGAAGCAAGGAGAGGCTGGGTCTGGAGAGGAATGTGAGCTTGCAGGGCACTGACAATTCGGCTCCTCTGCCTTCCAGAGACCCCCCAGTTCTGGGGGATGTAGACCCACCCAACTGCAGGCTGGGGACAATGAGGACGGTGGCCCTGGGGTGGGTGAACGTCAGCGAGGTTGGCCTGGAGTGATTCAGAGTGTGAACCAGCCTTGCCAGGGCCACGTCGCAGATGGCCCGGTGATGACTACAGCCACCACTGGAGTTCATCTGCCTCCCTGCTGTGCATTTGGGCAAGGGGCCGCATTGAGATAGCCCTTGGTTAATTACCTGGAAACTTCCCTCTCTCTCTGTTCATTTCTATAGTGTTCGTTGATCAGTCACGTCTGACTCTGTGACCCCACGGACTGGACCTGCCAGGCTCCTCTCTCCATGGGATTCTTTGGGTAAGAATATTGGAGTGGGCTGCCGTTCCCTTCTCCAGGGGACCTTCCTGACCCAGGAATCAACCCGGGGCCGCCTGCATTGGAGGCAGATTCTTTACTGTTTGAGGCATCGGGGAAGCCCTTTTCTGTGGTAGCCTCTCCAAATCTAGGGAAGAATTTTAGGTTTCTGCTCTCTTAGAGGTACGCAAGGATCGGAGGGCCACCAACCCACTGGCTCAGTTTCTGCCCCATCCCAGGGAAAGCTCACATCACCCGCAGGCTTGCCTGTTCAGGAGGCGGGAAGAGGCCTGAGCTTCATGGAGCTGAGGAGGCATTTACCACCCAGGGCTCACTGACTTCCTCTGAGAATACTTGGAAAGGAATGTTCTCACGTTTGGCCTTTTAATGAGTGTATTTATTTACTCTGAGCTTTGATGGGAAGTGAAAAGTCCCTCTTCTCGAAAATCATATGTGGACTTAAAGAACTGATATGTTAGGACTATCGATCTGTTTTGTGTTTTATACCAAGCAGGATTTGGCTGACACCCACCAGTTTTTAATGCATCCTTGGTCTGGTCCTGACAGAGCTCCCTCAGTGGAAAGGAATGCCTGTCCACCCATGGTCCCAGCAGGCCATCGTCAGCTTCCTGGGAAGGAAAGAGGAGCCTCAGAAGTTTTCCAAAGCCAAGATGTTTGGCATCCATCCATTTCAAATGAAATTCCCAGTAAAGAGAGTTTTGTAGGCCCTGTGTACCGACTCTGATTTTCTGAGACTGTCCTGGGAGAGTGGCTCCCGGATGTCCTCAATGGGGTCTCTTGCTGATGGCCCTGAATGCTCTCCTCGCCAGTTGTGCTCACCAAGGGCCCTGTGTCCATTCACCTTCCCCCTGGATTCCATCAGATGCTGTGTTCTCTTGCATTGCTGTCTTCTTGGTCTGTGTCCTACCGGGGCCGGTCCTTACTGAGAAGACCCTAATTTGCTCCCTCAATGTAAAAACCAAAAGATGCTCAGACATCCCCGGTGGCACAGTGGATAAGAATCTGCCTGCCAGTGTGAGGGACATGGGTTTGATCCCTGGTCTGGGAAGATTCCACATGCCGCTCAGCCCGTGCGCCACGACTACTGAAACCCATGCACTTAGGGCCCGTGTGCCCCAACAAGAGAAATTACCACAATGAGAAGCCCATGCACAGCGGTGAAGAGTGGCCCCCGCTCTCTGCAACTAGAGAAATACTCAGCAGCAAAGACCCCATACAGGCTTCAAATGCCAACTGTACATTCACAGAATCTACAGGACCTCTATCTTTACATTTTTTTTCTTTTTAATTTTTATTTTACTTTACAGAGTTTTGTTGTTTACAGATATGTATGATCCCTGATTAGTCATATGTATATCCCCCCAATCCCACCCCTCCAGGCCGTCGCACAACACTACCTTAACATTTAAAAAAGAGACATTATTTGGTCCCTCTGCCCTTTTCTCCTAGAGCCAAAATGTATCCCATTTTAGATTTGCAGTGTCCCATGTATTGGCAAGGCGCCTCAAAAAAAGATTCAGCATAAGGAGAAAGGTAAAGTTTTTCTTTTTTCCCTGGGCCTGAAGTGATTCATAGACTCTCAGGATTGAAATAGAGGTCATTCCAGTGGATGTATCCTTGAAGACAGCTGGATTTACAGCAGATGGATATGAATTATGGCTGATACCTCTGAGGAAAAGTCTATTTCCCCTTAGAGCCACATTTGCGAAGTCATGCACTTTAGTGGACTGTGGGCGTTCATTTACACAGGAGGAAGGAGGCCATGTTGAGCCCCTGTCTATAAACCTGTCTGTAGGTTCTGGATTATGGCCTGAAAAGTTAGGACCAGAATATCAAACTTCACCTGATGCACAGATGTGGGATGTGGTCATTCCCAGACAGTGAAGAGAGAAAAGTTAGTTTTAGGCAAAATGGGCAAATACAGGATTCTCTCACATGTTGATTAAGAAAACAAGAAAATCCAACAGAAAATGGGCAAAAGACATGACCAAGTATGTCACAAAAAGATACTGTTCAAATGGCCAACACATCAAAGGAGCTCATCAGTCATCAGGGAAATACAATATAAAGCCACAGGGAGATGCTACGACACTCTACCAGAATGAAAAAAGATGTGAGTTGTGCTCAGAGTGAAATACCCAGCGGGGCCTGGTCTGGGAAGATTCCACATGCCGCTCAGCCCGTGCGCCACGACTACTGAAACCCATGCACTTAGGGCCCGTGTGCCCCAACAAGAGAAATTACCACAATGAGAAGCCCATGCACAGCGGTGAAGAGTGGCCCCCGCTCTCTGCAACTAGAGAAATACTCAGCAGCAAAGACCCCATACAGGCTTCAAATGCCAACTGTACATTCACAGAATCTACAGGACCTCTATCTTTACATTTTTTTTCTTTTTAATTTTTATTTTACTTTACAGAGTTTTGTTGTTTACAGATATGTATGATCCCTGATTAGTCATATGTATATCCCCCCAATCCCACCCCTCCAGGCCGTCGCACAACACTACCTTAACATTTAAAAAAGAGACATTATTTGGTCCCTCTGCCCTTTTCTCCTAGAGCCAAAATGTATCCCATTTTAGATTTGCAGTGTCCCATGTATTGGCAAGGCGCCTCAAAAAAAGATTCAGCATAAGGAGAAAGGTAAAGTTTTTCTTTTTTCCCTGGGCCTGAAGTGATTCATAGACTCTCAGGATTGAAATAGAGGTCATTCCAGTGGATGTATCCTTGAAGACAGCTGGATTTACAGCAGATGGATATGAATTATGGCTGATACCTCTGAGGAAAAGTCTATTTCCCCTTAGAGCCACATTTGCGAAGTCATGCACTTTAGTGGACTGTGGGCGTTCATTTACACAGGAGGAAGGAGGCCATGTTGAGCCCCTGTCTATAAACCTGTCTGTAGGTTCTGGATTATGGCCTGAAAAGTTAGGACCAGAATATCAAACTTCACCTGATGCACAGATGTGGGATGTGGTCATTCCCAGACAGTGAAGAGAGAAAAGTTAGTTTTAGGCAAAATGGGCAAATACAGGATTCTCTCACATGTTGATTAAGAAAACAAGAAAATCCAACAGAAAATGGGCAAAAGACATGACCAAGTATGTCACAAAAAGATACTGTTCAAATGGCCAACACATCAAAGGAGCTCATCAGTCATCAGGGAAATACAATATAAAGCCACAGGGAGATGCTACGACACTCTACCAGAAAGGCTGAAACTAAACAGACAGGTAAAGTGTTAGTCACTCAGTCATGTCTGACTCTTTGTGACCCCATGAACTGTATCCTGCCAGGTTTCTCTGTCCATGGAATTCTCTGTGTAAGAATACTGAAGTGGGATGCCATTCCCTTCTCCAGGGTATCTTCTTGACCTAGGGACTGAACCTGGGTCTCCTGCATTGCAGGCAGATTCTTAACCATATGAGCAACCAAGCACTAGCAAGGATGTCTAACTTTTCATACATGTCCCACGGGAGTGTGAATGGTCACAATCATTTTGGAGATGGAATATACACATGACTGGTGAGACCTGGCTACCCAGAAATTTCATTCTTAAGTAGAAATGGGCATGAGTGTTCACCAGAAGGTACACTCATTGGAGTGTTCATAGACACAGTGTTCATCATAGTAACAAACTAGAGCTCATGAAGGGTTAAACACAGTAGAATCTCATACAGCAATGGAAATGGAAAAACCAAAACCATTCACAACAGCAATGTAAATGAAGAAGCTCGGATTCTATCTGTGTGACATCTAAAAGCTGGCAATCAATGATGCTCAAAGCCAGATTTGGGAGCAGAGGAGACTAATGCAAGTGAACCTAAGGGGGAATTTTGAGGTGCTGGGATTTTCTGTTTCTTTTTTTTTTTTTAATTTTGGCCTCTTTTATTGGTTTTATTTATTTATTTTTATCCATCTTTATTCTTTGGCCTGTGTGGGCCTCCCATCACGGTGGCCTCTCTCATAGAGCACTGGCTCTGGGTGCATGCGCTCCAGAGTGCTGACTCATAATTGGACACACTGGTCCAGCCACTCCATGGCACATGGGATCTTCCCAGGCCAGGGATTGAATCAGCGCCCCTTGCACTGCAAGTTGGACTCTTTACCCATTGGACCACCAGGGAAGCCCCAATTTTCTGTTTCTTGACCTAAGGGGTGTTCTGTTGGTGACATACATGTTGTTACCTGTGTGTTTATGAAAATACATTCATCTGTTCACTTACTGTTTGTGCATCTTTCTATATGTGAGTTATACCGTAATGAAACTTCATTGAAAAATTTACTAAAAATTAAAACAACCCTAGAAGATTAAGAGAGGCGCCTTGGGGTTTAGTCACAAGCTCTAAATCCCTTATGAATTAAGAAGCACTGAGAAATAAAGCGCAAGAACCATAGAGATTGAGTTTTAAAACCAGCAAAAGAGATGAGGTTTGTTTGTTTAAGAGATAAACTTAGACTGAAGAGCTTAATTTGGATTATGGCCCCTAATTATGGCTTCTCATCAGCTTCTTTTCCAAGACAGGGCTCGTGCTGGCTGCTGTGGAGGAGCTCCGGGGTCTGCAGAGCAGGGAGACGCTGCTGTATGGACACTAGGCCCCTGCCTGGGGACAGAGAGGGGTGTATGACCTGCACCTGAGACAGTGTGCTCACTGCAGCAGAGAGGGCTGAACGGTCTCTCAGTGGCCACTGGGCTCTCCCTCACCCCAGTCTAACCAGAGAAGCCTCAGAGATGGGAGTGAATGGGGATGAGGAAGGAGAGAAACGGAGGTTCTCATGGACTTTCTCTTCCTGGAATCAAGTCTGCAAGTTCCTTCCCATGGTGGTCAGTGGGGCTCGTCCTACCATTCTCCCTCCTCCATGTAGTGGAGTTGCACGCCATAAGAGTGAATGAATCACTAGCCATGCTATTCATGTCACCAAGAAATGGAAACAACCGAAATGTCCATCAACAGATGAACAGAAAAAGAAGATGTGGTCCATATACACAATGGAGTAGTTCTCAGCCATAAAAAGAATGAAATAACAGCATTTGCACTGACACAGATGAACCTAAAAATTATCATACCAACAAGGTCGGTCAGACCAGAGAAAGACATTCATCATACAATATCACTTATATGCGGAATCTAAAATGTGACACAAGTGAACTGATCTCTGAAACGTACTCACAGACACAGAGGACAGACTTATGGTTGCTAAGAGGAGGTGAGGGAAGGGGAGGGATGAATTGGGAGTTCGGGACTTAGCAGATGCAAACCATTATATAAATGGATATACAAGGTGCTACTGTATACAACAGAAAACTATATTCAATATTCCATGATAAATAAACCATAATAGAAAAGACCATATAACTGAATCACTTTGTTATGCAGTAGAAATGAACACAGCACTGTAAATAAACTGTTTGTGCATCCCAATACCCCTTAGATCAGGAAACAGAAAATCCCCAGCACCTCCAAGGTCCCCCTTACGCCCATTTGCATTAGTTAGTTTCCTCTGCCCCCTAGTCTGACTTTGAGCACCACAGATTAGCTTTGCCAGCTTTCAAACTTCAGCTTTCAAATGGTTTTTATACTAAAATAAAATTTTTTTAAAAAGAGTGAATGAGGGACTCTCCTGGTGGTCCAGGGGTTGAGAATCCACCTAGTAATGCAGGGAACACAGATTCAATTTCTGGCTGGGGAACTAGGATCTCACATGCTATGAGAGCACGGAAGCCCACACACTACAAAGAAGGATCCTACATGCTGTCATGAAGACGTGACACAGCCAAATAAATGAAATGTGTTTTAAACAAGAGTGGCTGAATCACTAGGTGACAGACCACATCTTACTCAGTAGGATTTCCTCCATCCCTGCGGGCCCTGAGGAAGGGCAAGGGGCAACAGAGCAGTTGTGGCAGCCTCTGATGGTCACAGGGAATAAGCTAGACACAAACATTTGTTGTTTCAAGCCCCTGAGGTTTTACTTGTTACGGCCTCATAACCCTGCCCACACTGACCAACACCTTTCCCCTCTGCGTAGGGTGAGGAGTAAAGGAGGAACATTCACCCTGCAGTTTTTGGTCTTAGCCACTGCACTGTGTGGTCGGGCTGCGGTCTACCAGGGCTTTGTGCTGGACCCTTTGGGGGAGAAGAAGCTTGTCTATCAGGACCTCTTATCTTCAGGAGGCCCCTCCGAAATCTCAACCACTGCTCCTGCCTGCGTCCTCCAGGGACCCGGGGAATGCCAGGGTGCTGTTCAGCCTTTCCCTGGGATGGTTCGGAAATGGTACAGAACAGTACACTAACCACATTTGTCTCATGACATATTGTGCCTGAAGCTGATAATATACTCTCTGTTCCAATAACTGTCTTAAATTATGTCCAGCAAGATGTACTATACAGCTCACCAGAGGCTTCACAATGTGATTGGAAGACAGCACCAGGATGGCATTGAGATACTCCAAAAATGCAGAGCCAGCAACGTTCCAAAGGCCGTCTAGAGATTTGTGCATCCAGAAGAAGCAGACAGAGGGAAGGTGAAAGAAATGCTTCTTGATTTTGCTCTTGCTGCAGAATCTCGGTCATGTGTCCACAGTCACAAGGAATGTGGTACATTGGCTCGTGGGTCCCTGTCCTTTACCTTCCCTCTGTAATAGATTCCAGGTCCATACTTTCCATGGGACTTCACCGTGCCTCCCATGGAATGCTTGGAGGATACTCTATATCCCCTGTGGATTTAAAGCCTTGTCTTGTGACTTGCTTTCATTGGGCAGTGGGATGTCAGCAAAGAAGACGCTAAGAGAGATCTCAAAAGTACCAGCATGATCTGGCTGGACTTCTTGTGCTTCTGACAGAAAAGGGATGTGCCTTGCCAGCAGCTGTTCTGAAAGGAGTGAGGAGGTGCCTGCAGAGCCCAGCAGAGCTGCCTGTACGTGAACCTATGTACAGAAGATAAAAATCGAGGTTTTGGACTTGTTTGTTAATCAGCATTGTTGTAGCAGTAGCTGCCTGATACAAAGGCAAGAAGCCAAACACCTGTGTTTCCTCTATCAGAGAGTGACATCTTGAGCTATCCCATCTTCTTGTAAAATTGGGGGAGGCTGATGATGGCACTCCAATCGCTAGGTCTTTTGGGTTCCTTTTCTCAAATACTGAGTATAGGAAGATTTTCAATTTCTATTTTCCCGTGAGCCTGCACTTGCAGCACCTGAGAGATGACTTTGTTGTTTAGTCACTAAGTTGTGTTCGACTTTACCACCTCATGGACTAGAGCCTGACAGGCTCCTCTGTCCATGGGAGTTCCCAGGCAAGAATGCTGGAGTGGGTTGTCATTTCCTTCTCCAGGAGATCTTCCAGATTTAGGGATCAAACCGGGTCTCCTGCATTGCAGGCATGTTCTTACCGCTGAGCCACCTGGGAACCCCGGAAATGGTACAGAACAGTACACTAACCACATTTGTCTCATGACATATTGTGCCTGAAGCTGATAATATACTCTCTGTTCCAATAACTGTCTTAAATTATGTCCAGCAAGATGTACTATACAGCTCACCAGAGGCTTCACAATGTGATTGGAAGACAGCACCAGGATGGCATTGAGATACTCCAAAAATGCAGAGCCAGCAACGTTCCAAAGGCCGTCTAGAGATTTGTGCATCCAGAAGAAGCAGACAGAGGGAAGGTGAAAGAAATGCTTCTTGATTTTGCTCTTGCTGCAGAATCTCGGTCATGTGTCCACAGTCACAAGGAATGTGGTACATTGGCTCGTGGGTCCCTGTCCTTTACCTTCCCTCTGTAATAGATTCCAGGTCCATACTTTCCATGGGACTTCACCGTGCCTCCCATGGAATGCTTGGAGGATACTCTATATCCCCTGTGGATTTAAAGCCTTGTCTTGTGACTTGCTTTCATTGGGCAGTGGGATGTCAGCAAAGAAGACGCTAAGAGAGATCTCAAAAGTACCAGCATGATCTGGCTGGACTTCTTGTGCTTCTGACAGAAAAGGGATGTGCCTTGCCAGCAGCTGTTCTGAAAGGAGTGAGGAGGTGCCTGCAGAGCCCAGCAGAGCTGCCTGTACGTGAACCTATGTACAGAAGATAAAAATCGAGGTTTTGGACTTGTTTGTTAATCAGCATTGTTGTAGCAGTAGCTGCCTGATACAAAGGCAAGAAGCCAAACACCTGTGTTTCCTCTATCAGAGAGTGACATCTTGAGCTATCCCATCTTCTTGTAAAATTGGGGGAGGCTGATGATGGCACTCCAATCGCTAGGTCTTTTGGGTTCCTTTTCTCAAATACTGAGTATAGGAAGATTTTCAATTTCTATTTTCCCGTGAGCCTGCACTTGCAGCACCTGAGAGATGACTTTGTTGTTTAGTCACTAAGTTGTGTTCGACTTTACCACCTCATGGACTAGAGCCTGACAGGCTCCTCTGTCCATGGGAGTTCCCAGGCAAGAATGCTGGAGTGGGTTGTCATTTCCTTCTCCAGGAGATCTTCCAGATTTAGGGATCAAACCCGGGTCTCCTGCATTGCAGGCATGTTCTTTACCGCTGAGCCACCTGGGAACCCTGGGTGCTGCCTCAGTGGTGGGCAGCTCCGTGATAGGCTCTTGGCTAACATGCTGGCTACCACTGCCTCTGGCTGTGAAATTGCTCTGCCCACTAAAATCTAGCTCTCAGAAGTTCATGCTCCCTCCTTCTCAGCAGCTACTTCTGCAGGAGAATTGCCCTTGGCAGATTCCCAAAGATCAGCTGCCGTTGATTTTGCAGGCTCCTCGTGCCTGGTGGGGCCAGTGAGTCTGCCGTCTGCTCTGCCCCAGCCCCAGCGGTGCTTGCTCAGCACCAACTCTACAGACAGGAGGCCAAGGTGGGAGTGGGCGGGGTCTCGACTTGCCTCTCCCTTGTCAGTCCCGTCACCTCCTGAAACACCTCTCGCTGCTGTTCGATGTCTGATCCCTTCCCGCAGTCAGATGTTCTGGATAAAGTTTCACAGGTGGATTATTTTGCCCTCTAGATTTATGTTAACATCATTCAACTTTGCTTCCTACTCCCATATGGATCTTTAGTACAGAGTTCCAATTGTTTGTTAAAGAGGCCTCTGAAATCATCTCTGATTTCCAAAATCCAGACTCTTAAATGAATACGTTTCTGGATCAGCGTGGGTGTGGAGGGGCCATGCAACGACTGGGAAAAACTGCTTTGACCTTGGAGAAAGGTCAGAGAAGATGGAGAGGAAAATCCCACAGTTCTCTGAGTGTCAACACGGAGCTGGCTATGAAATTGGAGGAAACCAATAAAAGCACCTGCTCACGGCTGCCTGCACAGCCCGCACAGGCAGCTCTGCCTGGCAGAGGTCCCAAGCACTCTCTCTAGTCCCAGCTGCGGCCCAGCCAGGCCCCAGTGAATTCAGGTCAAGGTGACTGCAGAGCTCCAGACAGGCCTCATACACAAGCCCTCACTGCTCACTCACCAGCCCTGGCTCTGCCCCTCTGATCATGGAGCTTCCTGGGGTGCGGAGGTGTAAAGACCCTACTCTGTCCCAGCCTGGAGCTTCTGTCTCTCCAGCTATGAATTCTCACCCCAAAAGACAGGGCCGGTCCATTCCAGCCATCTCTCCAATTTGTCTCACTCCCAAATTCCCATGGACTTCCCAGGTAGGGCAGTGGTAAAGAATCCGCCTGCCAATGCAGGAGACATGGCTTCCATCCTTGGGTTGGGAAGATCCTCTGAAGTAGGAAATGGCAACCCACTGAAGAATTTCGTGGACAGAAGAGGATACAGTCCACAGAATTTCAAAGACTCGGACACGACTGAGCAGCTGAGTACACATGCACATAAATTCCCAACCAGGTGAAGGTCAGACACAGGATTTGAATTTGTTGTTACAGCAGACCTGGGAAACTAAGATACATATCTCAACATGGTTTAGACCCATCCGACTGGAGTTTGAGGGCTTCCCAGGTAGTGCTGGTGGTAAAGAACCCACCTGCCAATGCAGGAGACATAAGAGATGCCAGTTCAATCCCAGGTGGGGAAGATTCACTGGAGGAGGGCATGGCAACCCATTCCTGTAGTCTTGCCTGGAGAGTCCCATGGACAAAGGCGCCTGGCAGGCTACAGTCCATAAGTTCGCAAAGAGTAGGACACAATTGGAGTGACTTGGCACTCACACATGCAGCTGGAGTGTAGTTGATGATTGTTCCGAAAGACAGTCTTGAGAAAGAAAGAGGATGAAGAAGGGAAGGAGAAGAGGGAGGGGAGGAGGAGAAGGCAAGAAGATGGGACTTGTCTGACTGGACATTCATATGCGTCCTAAGGCAGTCTTGAGGAAAAGATTACATTGCTCTAGGAGAGGCAGATAGATCAATGGAACAGGGTGGAGAGTTCACACACACACACACACACACACACACACACACACATCTGTGCTTCTTTAGACCGATGAGCTTTCTGCTGCATCACTTTTTGACTTGATGTGTTTCCAAGTCACTTAACCCCTTTAAACCTCAGATTCCTCTGCTATAAGGTGGAAGTATAAATAATAAGGATATCTATGATGAAATTTGATTGTGTGAATTAAGCGAGATATACTCAATGTTCTTAGCAAGGTGTCCATTACATAATAAGCACGCAATTCGTGTAACTATTACTGGTGAACTATCATTTCCAACCATGGAGCATGTAATGTAACTGACCAGGGCAGCAGGGCCACTGAGGCCGGCTGCTCTCTCTCAGGCTGTGGGCTCCTCTGAAGACGATGTCAGCCCTCATACCCCCCAGACCACACTGTAATGGAGGAGACTTCGCCCACACCTTCCTTCATTCCATCCCCCTCTCCTTCACTTAGAGTTAAACCACCACATCCTCCAGTTCTCCAACCTCCCTCCCAGGTCTTCTCACAGGACGGTGCCCTAGTGACTGCAAGTCAGGGCCCTATAGCGTTTCTAGTCTCCCAAGGGGTGCTGTGCTCCCAGGGCTCCATGAAGTAGCACACCCCTCACAGCTGCCTCCTGTGCTCGGTGACCTCTGCACCCGGGCATCAGCAGGTGAAAGAGGAGTCACCATCTCAAGAGTGGGCAGTGGGTACCAGCTTCCGGATGGTCTCCTAGCAACGCAGCTCCCAGTGATGAAGATGCCTGGGGAGCAAGGGGCGGTCCTCGAAAGCAAGAGAGGACTTTCCAGGCAGGGGCACCATGAGCTGCCATCCCGCCCCACCTTCACTTTGGGAAGAGACCAGTCTTCCAGGGTTGCTCCAGAGAGCCCCTGAGCACCACAGACGTCAGGAGCAGGAGGTTTCTGCCTGGTGTGGCCTCCTGCCCAGCGAGACCTTGTCAGAGCTGCATTGGGGCTGAAGGGTGGCCCTGACCAGTTCTGCTTCTTCCCCCTTTCATCTTCACAGGTGTTAATTCAAGCAATCCTCTCATCCTAGTAACTCTCCATCAGCATCTGATTCTTGGAGGATCCAACCGGTGCATTAAATAAAATCAATAAAAATAAATGAAAGATGAATGAATAGCTACATGGATTAAATTAGCCTGCCAAAGGCAACACAGCAAAAGAGGAATAATGTTTGAGAGATTCTTTTGAGGCAATAAGATGTTTGCCAAATTTTTCATGATGAAGAAAGCAAACAATAAACTTTGGTTTTAGGTAATAACAGCTAGCATTTGTTGGCCCGCTGAAATTTGATTGTGTGAATTAAGCGAGATATACTCAATGTTCTTAGCAAGGTGTCCATTACATAATAAGCACGCAATTCGTGTAACTATTACTGGTGAACTATCATTTCCAACCATGGAGCATGTAATGTAACTGACCAGGGCAGCAGGGCCACTGAGGCCGGCTGCTCTCTCTCAGGCTGTGGGCTCCTCTGAAGACGATGTCAGCCCTCATACCCCCCAGACCACACTGTAATGGAGGAGACTTCGCCCACACCTTCCTTCATTCCATCCCCCTCTCCTTCACTTAGAGTTAAACCACCACATCCTCCAGTTCTCCAACCTCCCTCCCAGGTCTTCTCACAGGACGGTGCCCTAGTGACTGCAAGTCAGGGCCCTATAGCGTTTCTAGTCTCCCACGGGGTGCTGTGCTCCCAGGGCTCCATGAAGTAGCACACCCCTCACAGCTGCCTCCTGTGCTCGGTGACCTCTGCACCCGGGCATCAGCAGGTGAAAGAGGAGTCACCATCTCAAGAGTGGGCAGTGGGTACCAGCTTCCGGATGGTCTCCTAGCAACGCAGCTCCCAGTGATGAAGATGCCTGGGGAGCAAGGGGCGGTCCTCGAAAGCAAGAGAGGACTTTCCAGGCAGGGGCACCATGAGCTGCCATCCCGCCCCACCTTCACTTTGGGAAGAGACCAGTCTTCCAGGGTTGCTCCAGAGAGCCCCTGAGCACCACAGACGTCAGGAGCAGGAGGTTTCTGCCTGGTGTGGCCTCCTGCCCAGCGAGACCTTGTCAGAGCTGCATTGGGGCTGAAGGGTGGCCCTGACCAGTTCTGCTTCTTCCCCCTTTCATCTTCACAGGTGTTAATTCAAGCAATCCTCTCATCCTAGTAACTCTCCATCAGCATCTGATTCTTGGAGGATCCAACCGGTGCATTAAATAAAATCAATAAAAATAAATGAAAGATGAATGAATAGCTACATGGATTAAATTAGCCTGCCAAAGGCAACACAGCAAAAGAGGAATAATGTTTGAGAGATTCTTTTGAGGCAATAAGATGTTTGCCAAATTTTTCATGATGAAGAAAGCAAACAATAAACTTTGGTTTTAGGTAATAACAGCTAGCATTTGTTGGCCCGCTAGGTATCAGATGTCCAAGCCAAGGAACCCCCACCTAGGAAAGCAGGTGGCCCCAGAACATGACCGTGCCACTGTGGCTCCTGGGGACACAGAGAGAAAGGCTGCACAGACCACTGGTGATGGGCTGCTGAAGGCCAAGCTGGGGCCCACTCTCTGTGCGGGACAAGGGCTGAGCACACAGGCCTGGTGGAGGCCCTGCCCTCAGGGAGCTTGTTCTCCACTGGGCAGTGGGTGGGGGCCAGCAGCCTCGCAGGAACACGTGTAAAGTGTTATTCCCAGCTAGGAAGAGGGGCAGGGACGGCTGGGGGTGTTTGAGGCAGGGTGGTGGGACGGGGTCACCGAAACAGAAGAGGGAAAAGCAGGGAGGTGTCCCAGCGGTTCTGCTGGGGGCATTCCTCAGGGGAGGGGCCGACAGGCAGCCTTGATGTGGAGAGGGTGGACGGAGAACAGGCGCGTGTGACCACAACAGGGGGCAGCAGAGGCTGAGGTGGGGCCTGAGGCTGTGGGGCCACGATGGGGGTGGAAGCAGGGCTCGGTCCTATTCTGCCTGTGGTAGGAAATACTGTGAATGTTGTGCAGCAAGATGGTGCTTGTGAGGAGCACTGCAGGCATGAGAGAAAACGGTGACAACCCCCACTAGGGGTCAGGGGCTTCCATTTGGTGGACGTGGCTGCGGAGTGGCTCAGATTTGGGGGGCAGGAACATGACAGATGGATACCTAGGGCATCAGTGACTGGGATCTCGGAGAGGCTGGACAGGAGCAGATGGTGGGGTCGGGAGGGGAACGAGTCTTGGAGAAAAGAGAGGGAGGGGAAAGAGGCAAGGGAAAAAGCAGTAAGATACAAGCGCCGCACGTATGCTCAGTGATGTCTGACTCTCTGTGACCCCATGGACTGCAGCTATGGGCTCCTCTCTCTGTAGGATTTCCCAGGCAAGAATACTGGAATGGACTGCCCTTTCCTCCTCCAGGGAATCTTCCCGACCCAGGGATCGAACCCACATCTCCTGTGTCTCCTGCATTGGCAGGCAGATTCTTCACCACTGAGTCACATGAAAAGCCCTTCAGGGCCATGCCTCCCTTCAAACAAGGGCAGAGCACTCTAGAATGATAGACTTTATCCCAGCAGGACAAGCCCCTGCTAACAGGAAGAAGGCACAGTGTCGAGCTGCGGTCTGTTTATTTATGGAGTCCAAACATGCAGTCTGACTCTCCTGCCGTTCTTTGTGTCATGATATGGATCTCAGCCTGTGGACTGAAATCCAAGAGAAACTGACCCCCTCAAAGGCACTCCCCCTTTCTTCCCAGGAAGAATCCAAAGAGGGGTTCTCTCCTCAATTCCTAGAGCTCAAATAAAAAGGATTCCCTATCAGCCTTTACCTCTCTGCAGAGTTCAAAGCTCCTCTCAGACCTCGAGAAGATGAACATCCAGGTCACGGGCATCAGGTGGTCCATGAAAACAAAGTCAACCCTGCACGACCCCAGCATCTTGAGTGAATCAGTGGCAGGCGGCAGGGGCCAAGCAGGTGGCACCTGTGTCACTACATGACTATCTATAGTTCCTGTGCCTCTCTTCTTAGGGTCATGCCAGGGGACTAATTCGGTGTCTTCTTTCCAAGTATGATGCCTCCAGGAGTTCTGAGTGGTTCACTCCATAAGCCTCTGTCACGGGCACTGTGCAATTACTTATCTCTGATAAATGAAAGTGAGGAAATGCTAAATCACCTCTATTCTATTCTCAGAGAACCTTCAATATACACAATGTAGTTCCCTCAAACATTAGGGAATAGAACTTCAACAGTAATAAGGCGTGGTGTTCAAATCAAGATCAAATTTATTAGCACAAAGAACACTCAGTCAGCAGTTATATATTACGTTATTTAGCATCAGTACATTGTAACATAGCATCTAGATTCAAAGTTCAGAACTCAATCAACAAAATAACAGAAATCCTTACCCCAGAGCTGGAGAGCTTCAATCTCACCTCAGACACAGTTGAGTTCTGTGAGTGAGCTCCCTTACAATCTACTCTCCCCACTTTATAGGAAAAACCTTCACCATTCTGCTCACCTCACCATTTCTCCAGTCGAAAAATGGATGAGGTTCGCCAGCTTCCCTGTTGGAAAACGGGCGAGTTCGCTAGTTCTTCGATCGGGATACAGGCCACTTACTTATCTATTATCAAAGGTACAATCAATTCAACATTGTTTCATAAATCATTGCAGGGATTAGAACTCAAAAAGGAAGGAACAATGAAGCTTTATGCTAATCTCAACCGTATGTGCCACCACTTTCCTTCCTCTTTTTAACAGTAAAACCATAGCCTATAAAATCACATCAATCTTAAAGTAAAACTATTCCCTACTCATTCATTCGAACTCATGGCCTAAAATTCAGCCGGAGAACTAAACTACCTTATCCCTAAGAAGGTAAACAGATAAGATTGGAATGTTGCCATACGGATTTCCTTGTAAAGCATGTTGCGCCAGAAAGAACTCCTACGCACTGTTAGATCTTTGGATCAGGCTTTGCTTGCGAGCAGAGCTATGTTGAAATGGCATGGGGTGAGTCATATATTCCTCATCGCTAGAGGACAAGTCCTGGCTTATTTGATTATAACCTCTTTTGTTTTTTTTTTTTTTTGAAGATTTATTTATTTATTTATTTTGGGCAGAGGTTGGGTTGAGGAAGGAGGGGAGCAGGCAGGCCACATCTATTGGTCTTTCATTTCTCTATTTTCATCCGTCTTTGTTCTTTGGCTCCTGTGGACCTCCCATCGCGGTGGCGTCTGTCGTTGCAGAGCTCTGGGCGCATGCGCTCCAGAGCTCCGGCTCGGTAATTGGACACATTAGTCCAGCCGCTCCGCGGCACGTGGGATCTTCCCAGGCCAGGGATCGAACCGGCACCCCTTGCACTACAAGGCGATGTCCTTACCCACTGGACCACCAGGGGAAGCCCTATAACTTCTTTTAGACATAAGTTTTCTTCCTTTTGGGTTAGTATATATCCCTCCTTTGGGTATCATCGTATTCACCCATTCTTCTTCTCCATCTGAGCTAATATCACTTTCTAGGGGGCGGATCCTAGGTCAAAATCATCTGGGGTGAGCTTGAAAGCTTCAGTCTCACCTCAGATGCAGCTGAGTTCTGTGAGTGAGCTCCCTTACAATCTACTCTCCCCCCTTTATAGGAAAAACCTTCGCCATTCTGCTCACCTTGCCATTTCTCCAGTCGAAAAATGGACGAGATTCGCCAGCTTCCCTGTTGGAAAACGGGCGAGTTCGCCAGTTCTTCGATCAGAGTACAGGTCACCTACTTATTTACTATCAAAGGTACAATCAATTCAACATTGTTTCATAAATCATGAAGAAATTAGAACTCAAAAAAGGAAGGAACAATGAAGCCTTACGCTAATCTCAGCCGTACGTGGCACTTTCCTTCTGCTTTTTAACAAAAAAAACCATAGCCTATAAAATCACATCAATCTTAAAATAAAACTATTCTCTACTCATTCATTCAAACTCATGGCCTAAAATTCAGCCGGAGAACTAAACTACCTTATCCCTAAGAAGGTAAACAGATAAGATTGGAATGTTGCCATACGGATTTCCTTGTAAAGCATGTTGCGCCAGAAAGAACTCCTACGCACTGTTAGATCTTTGGATCAGGCTTTGCTTGCGAGCAGAGCTATGTTGAAATGGCATGGGGTGAGTCATATATTCCTCATCGCTAGAGGACAAGTCCTGGCTTATTTGATTATAACCTCTTTTATTTTTATTTTTATTTTTTTAAGATTTATTTATTTATTTATTTTGGGCAGAGGTTGGGTTGAGGAAGGAGGGGAGCAGGCAGGCCACATCTATTGGTCTTTCATTTCTCTATTTTCATCCGTCTTTGTTCTTTGGCTCCTGTGGACCTCCCATCGCGGTGGCGTCTGTCGTTGCAGAGCTCTGGGCGCATGCGCTCCAGAGCTCCGGCTCGGTAATTGGACACATTAGTCCAGCCGCTCCGCGGCACGTGGGATCTTCCCAGGCCAGGGATCGAACCGGCACCCCTTGCACTACAAGGCGATGTCCTTACCCACTGGACCACCAGGGGAAGCCCTATAACTTCTTTTAGACATAAGTTTTCTTCCTTTTGGGTTAGTATATATCCCTCCTTTGGGTATCATCGTATTCACCCATTCTTCTTCTCCATCTGAGCTAATATCACTTTCTAGGGGGCGGATCCTAGGTCTCAAAAGCTCATCTGGGGTTTGAGGATCATCAGAGTCGTCCTCGCTAGTTTCTTTATATCCCAAGGCCCAATATATTCCTAGGAATTCTCCAGAGTCTGCCCATGACACCTCTCCTTCTCCTGTCATGTTCCTTAGGGCTGCTGGTCCCAGTCGCAACCAGCAGCACCTTCGGGCTCTGGTGCTCATCACTTGGAGCCCTGGAGCCTATTTCACTTCATCACATGTTGATGGATGCTTGACTTGCATGGGGGGTTCAGGGGCAGATGCTTAAGAGCACGGAAATCCTCGCAACCCCAAGTCACTGGGGCCAGCTCCCTAGATGGCAGGGCTTGGCACAACATGGAAATACAGGAATTCTTGTTTAAAAATTATTCAGCATTTCAGGATGGCAAGCACACAGTACTAAACCTGTGAAGGCCCTTCTGAGTGTAGGGCCTGGGACACCTGGGGGGTCACTTGCCCATGAAGCTGGTCCTCCGAGCTGAGTCATTCAGCAGAGTAAGAAAGGCACACTTCTTCAGCAAGACAGATCAAGATCAAGGCAGATCAAGTCCCTGTGTTTGAGGAAAGGAATAGACAAGGTCAGCTCCAACTCTGTGTCCTGACTTCAGCTTCTTGGGAAAACCACTTCTGTTAAGTTGAGATTTTAGGGACTTTCTTGGTGGGTCCAGTGATTAAGACTCAGCAGTCCCAATGCAGGGGCTGTAGGTTCTATCCCTGGTCAGGGAACTAAGAACCCCCATGCCATGTGGCGTGGCCCAAAAGAAGATATTCTAGCCTCTGGCTACCACATATTTTTTTCTGGTATTAGTATTTATATGTCATTGGCACATGCGCTTTTAGCGGGAAAAAAATACAAGGAGGTGAGGACTAGGCGGGAATGTTAGTGCTGTGGTCTTTGCTTTTATTTCAGGTCTCTGATCTAGATGTGACCAGCTGGTGAGATGCATTTGCATTCCGAGCTCAGTCCCTCCACCTTAGCTGCCTTAGCAATGGCACAGTAGGAAGAGAAGCATTGTTTCAAATCATTTATGCTGATCCAGCATTAGGATTAAAATCCATTAAACATCTAGGAGTTGGTAATAGAAAATTTGGGCTGCATTTGGGCCCTTCACTCTGAAAATGCCTGGGCCCACTCTGGTTTTGTTGTTGTTTGTTTGTTTGTTTTACCAATTCTGACAGTTCTCGCTTCTCAAAGAGCAAATCTGTTCTCCTAAAGCAGGCTTAGACTTTGGACAGGAGTGATACCCAAGTCCATGGCCACCTCTCCCGAAGGTGCCCTTTCTCGGTGCAGTGTTCCCTGCTGTCCATTTACTGTGTTGGGACAGGTGTCTGCTGATGGGCCAGCACTTACCAGGCACTGCCCACTCGGAAGTATCTACCTGGGCAGGCGCACGGGAGAAAGGGGTCTGGCAAAGCTGTGCAGGAGGCCGGTCCCCAAGCAGGGTGTTTGCATCCGAAGGTGCCACTTGCATCTGGTCTCATCTGTCAGCCCTGAAACCCAGGTTTGAGATGGAGAGTATTCAGCATTTCAGGATGGCAAGCACACAGTACTAAACCTGTGAAGGCCCTTCTGAGTGGAGGGCCTGGGACACCTGGGGGGTCACTTGCCCATGAGTCGGGTCCTCCGAGCTGAGTCATGCAGCAGACTAAGAAAGGCACACTGCGTCAGCAAGACAGATCAAGATCAAGGCAGATCAAGTCCCTGTGTTTGAGGAAAGGAATAGACAAGGTCAGCTCCAACTCTGTGTCCTGACTTCAGCTTCTTGGGAAAACCACTTCTGTTAAGTTGAGATTTTAGGGACTTTCTTGGTGGGTCCAGTGATTAAGACTCAGCAGTCCCAATGCAGGGGCTGTAGGTTCTATCCCTGGTCAGGGAACTAAGAACCCCCATGCCATGTGGCGTGGCCCAAAAGAAGATATTCTAGCCTCTGGCTACCACATATTTTTTTCTGGTATTAGTATTTATATGTCATTGGCACATGCGCTTTTTAGCGGGAAAAAGATACAAGGAGGTGAGGACTAGGCGGGAATGTTAGTGCTGTGGTCTTTGCTTTTATTTCAGGTCTCTGATCTAGATGTGACCAGCTGGTGAGATGCATTTGCATTCCGAGCTCAGTCCCTCCACCTTAGCTGCCTTAGCAATGGCACAGTAGGAAGAGAAGCATTGTTTCAAATCATTTATGCTGATCCAGCATTAGGATTAAAATCCATTAAACATCTAGGAGTTGGTAATAGAAAATTTGGGCTGCATTTGGGCCCTTCACTCTGAAAATGCCTGGGCCCACTCTGGTTTTTTGTTGTTGTTTGTTTGTTTGTTTTACCAATTCTGACAGTTCTCGCTTCTCAAAGAGCAAATCTGTTCTCCTAAAGCAGGCTTAGACTTTGGACAGGAGTGATACCCAAGTCCATGGCCACCTCTCCCGAAGGTGCCCTTTCTCGGTGCAGTGTTCCCTGCTGTCCATTTACTGTGTTGGGACAGGTGTCTGCTGATGGGCCAGCACTTACCAGGCACTGCCCACTCGGAAGTATCTACCTGGGCAGGCGCACGGGAGAAAGGGGTCTGGCAAAGCTGTGCAGGAGGCCGGTCCCCAAGCAGGGTGTTTGCATCCGAAGGTGCCACTTGCATCTGGTCTCATCTGTCAGCCCTGAAACCCAGGTTTGAGATGGAGAGAGAAAATCAACCCTGAACATTCATTAGAAAGACTGATGCTGAAGCTGAGGCTCCAATACTCTGGCCACCTGATGCGAAGAACTCACTCATTAGAAATACCCTGATGCTGGGAAAGATTGAGGGCTGGAGGGAAAGGGGGCAACAGAAGATGAGATGGTTGGATGGTGTCACCAACTCAGTGGACATGAGTTTGAGCAAATTCTGGGAGATAGTGAAGGACAGGGCCCTGGCGTGCTGCAGTCCACAAGATGGCAAAGAGTTGGATGTGAGTTAACAACTGAACAACAACAAAATGGAGTTTAAAAAACATTAAAGACATGAGAAAATGTGCATGTTACAATGTTACACCAAAAATCAATCAGGTTATAGTTCTATACACAGTTTTGTTGTTTGCTGTTCAGCCACCAATTTATAATATACAGTATAGCCAATTAAATTTTTTGTTGTAAACATATATTCACAAAAAGAAATACAAAAGTTTTAAAGGGGAAAGTCAAAAGCTTTATAGTGACAATCTCTGAGTAGTGTGTTATAAGCAATTTCAATATTTCCTTTATACTATTTTGTATATCCTAAATTTTCTTTGATGTGCATACATTGTTTTAATAATAAAATAGTTTAAAAATTATGGATGCTATAGAATCAAAAATGCTATATCCAGGAGATACATAGTATATCATTTTGGGAAATAAGGCATTTTAAACCTTTCTCCTGAGTTGAAGTGTTCCCTTTAATATTAGTTTTTCAAGTAGAAGTTTCTAAAATGATTCTGAATATGTGGGTATTTAGTTTAAATTAAAATAAATGATTTCAACTCATTAGTCTGGATTAGCTGCTTCCTGTGTGCTTTGTTCACCTAGCTTGACTGAGTGAGCAGATCCAGCAGATGGTTTGGTTTGTTCTTTTTATAATCCTGGCTGGTTCTTTTTATAAAGGTCCACCAAACTGTTCTCCTGGCTTCGCTGGTAGCTCAGTGGTAAACAACAACAACCACCACAAAAATCTACCTGCGACGTGGGAAACCCAGATTCGATTCCTGATTGGGAAGATCCCCTGGAGGAGCAAATGGCAACCCGCTCCAGTATGCTTGCCTGGCTATTCCCATGGACAGAGGACCCTGGCAGTCTAGAGTCCATGGCATCACAAACGAGCTGGACACGACTGAGCCACTAGACAACAACAAGCCCTTCTCCCATTCACATTCCAGCTCCTGGAGATGAGGCCATGCTCCTCATTGCTTCCTGTCCCCTGTAGAATCTACCCTGCGCTGCAGCCATGCCTCATTAATGATGCTGGTTACACAAGCCGCAGGCCCACCCTCACGAGCCTTTCTCTGTAGCTTCAAGTTGCTCAGAGCAGAGATGGCAACTGGACTTCCTGTTAGATCACAGAGCCTTGGGAGCGCCCCCCAACACACGCTCTTGTGCTTTAAATGGTCTGTTTGAGGGCAGGGAGGCACGCTAAGGAGCCTGTCTGTTCTGTGTTTCCCATCAACATAGGGCTAGTGATAAAACCGTATCCAGAAAGGCTCTGTCCCTGTGCACAGACTTTTCCACATCTTCCCTTCCCTGATGCCGGAAGCATCTCTCAATTCCAACCACGCTCTTTCTTTCAACGTGCCCAGCGCCATCAGGTGCTATGGAAACAGCTGCCACACCAGTCAGCGAGGCTGGTCTGAGCCTCTGCTCTGTGCAACGATTCATCTCTTAAGAAAGAACTATGCTCTTTCTCGTGGAAAGGTCCCTTCCCTGCACCAGGGCCAGCCTCAGCCGCACGGGAGTCCTCTGATAGCCTGTGCTCATGGCTGTGCTGTAAAGAGCACCCTGTCTCCCTCACGATGGAGGCTCAGAAACATTCAAAGATTTCTGCGGAAGACACAGGCTCAAGCAGAGTTCTTAAGACAATGTAAACAGAAGTTGAAGCATCTATTAGACTCCTGAAGGCTCCATGCCATCTTTCTGTTTCACCTCCTGGAATGTTTTCCTCCATGCCAGTTACTAGGCCTGTAGAATCCCTTAAGAGCTTAAGGAATTCCAGCAAAGAGCCAAACACCCGGGAATACCCTGAAAGCAGCCAAAGGACTGAGATGCGAGCTAGCCCCTGAACAGCCCTGGAGAGAACTAGGGAGGACTAGCTGCAAGCTCCCCTTGCAGCTCCCAGACAGAAGAGTGGGTTCCAGATGTTTTCTTCTTGGTCTCCCTCCTTAAAATACTTGTAAAATTAAGTTATCCAAGACATATTCTCTTAAATGTGTGACATGTGTGTGCTCCATTGCTCAGTGGTGTCCGACCCTTTGTGACTCCATGACTGCAGCCCACCAGATTCCTCTGTCCATGGGATTTTCCAGGCAAGAATACTGGAGTGAGTTGCCATTTTCTCCTCCAGGGGATGTTCCCAACCCAGGGATCCTGCATTGACAGGCAGGTTCTTTACCACTAATGACAACAGTGAAGCCCAAATGTGTAAAATGGGCTGACATTAATAATCGATAACTCTGAGCACTTTTTACCCCAGATGTTGGCATAGACACTTCATGTGGCCCCGTCTTGTTTGGAGTAAAAGTCCAGGTCTTCCACTGGATCTAAAGACCTCCTGTGCTGTCCCCTCCTTGTGTCCCTGGGCCTCCTCCCTTCCCATGGCTCCTGCCCACTCTTTTCTAGCTCCTGGTCTCCTCAACACCCCCCTCCCGGGGCCTTTGCACCTGTGCTTGTCTCAGCCTGGATGACCCCTCCCCAGACTCTATGTCCACCGCTCCCCTTGCTGTGGACACCTCCCTATTGCACGGTCTTCCTTGATCTCCACACAGAAAGTCTTCTCCTGGCCCAGTAGCGCCTCTGCCTCCAACCCTGCCTGGTGGATCTCCATAGCATTTATCATCACTTCACAGAGTCGTGGTTTCAGTCTTTCTGTGTTTTTTCCTAGTAGAATGCATACACTCGGAAGGCGATGGTTTGAGAAAGCTCCCAGGTGATCTTCCGCCCTTCCAGAGAGCGTTGACTAACAGCCACCTGCTCAGGGGACCCAGGCCCCAAGCTGGCCTGCATCACGATGCAGGAGCCTGTCCCACAGTCTGCCTCGTTAGGAAGCAGGAAAGAGCAGAAGGCAGAGCAGAGCCTGGTGGGTACCAGGAGTCAAAGGGTCCCCTCTACTCTTTAGAGTCTAACAAACAGGAGCACTTTCTAAATTCACAGTGGTAAACACTCATTAGGATTTATACAAATTTATGGGGGACTTATATTCTCATGAGCTCTGTGTTGTTCATTGCAGCATAACAAGCTGCCACAAACATAGGACTTAAAATAATACAGAAGCATGGCCTCACTCCTTCCCTGGGTAAGGAGGCCAGCACCTTGTAGCTGGGTCGATGGCTCGGCTTCCCGCGAGGCTGAGGTCCAGCTGTGAGGACTAAAACTGGGGCCTCCACCAAACCACAATGTGCCCCTGTCCATCGAGGAGGAGATGCCCACCCTCAGGCCCTGTCCTAAGGCCCTGCTGGACTCTGTGCCCGACCCTGACCTCCCTGTCTTCACACCCAGGTCCCGGCCAGGGCTGGAGGGTGAGAGCAGAGCAAAGGCTGCTCTGCAAAGCCCCCTTGGTTCCCATCTCTAGAGGCTGCCGTGGTCTGGGTGTGGGGAGGTTGTGGGGCAGGCTTGGGGTCACCCGGGGAGGGAGGAAGTCAAGCTCCTAGCCCACCTCCATCATCCCCTCAGACCTTACCTACTGCTCAATGTCCAGATTTTCCAGACCACCTCAGACCCAACCAGATTCTCCATGGCCGCGAAGGGCGTCTGGACACTTGTCATGATTCTTATGACATGGCCTACTGGGGAGGCATGGCTCCCTTACTGAAGGCGTACATGAAATACTTCCTCTGCCTGTTTTGAGGGACCCTCACCTTGGCAGTCTCTCTGACCAGGCACAGGCATGGGGTTCAAGGACAGGTAACCCAAATTCTGTCCAGCCCCCGACCGTGTAGCTACACACAGAAAGGCCCCAACTGGGAAGACAGGTGTTGTCCTGTCCATTCAGAAGGACTTTATCCAGGAAAACACAGGGAGAGGCAACAGCTGAGGCCTGTGAATGCAACGGGGTTGGGGTGAGTGGATACCCGTTGTCAGGAACCCTGCTCCCCGAACTCTTGGTCCATTCACAGTTCAGCTGTTGGGCCTTTAAAATGCTTTCTCGGAGCCTAACACAGTTCTGTCTCTTGGCAAAAAGGTCCCCTGTTCATATCCTTGTCATTCTTATTTCCAAGGGCTTCCTTACTTCTTTTGATGTCATCTAAGTAAGTCTCCAGGTGGATGAACCTAGAACGTGTATACAGAATGAAGTAAGTCAGAAAGAGAAAAACAAATATCGTGCATTAATGCATATATATGGAATCTAGAAACACAGTGTATATGAACCTATTTGCAGTGCAGAAATAGAGACGTAGGCATAAAGAGCAGACTTACAGACACAGCAGCGGGGCAGAAGATGGGGTGATTCAAGAGGGAGGGGATGTATGTACACCTACGGCTGATGCATGCTGCTGTATGGTAGAAAACAACACAACACTGCAAAGCAACTATCCTCCAATTAAAAATAAGTAAGTAACCATTTTAAAATTATTTTAAAAGCAACCAGGAGAAGTTCATTCCCATTTGTCAGATGAGAAAACTGAGGTTCAGACTGGTTAAGTGATAGGCTTAACATCATAAAAGTAGGCACACTCCTGAAGACAGCAGCACCCACAATGGTGACCACTGGTGGGCAAGGGAGAGAGAAGGGCAGGAGTTACTGAACTTTCTTGGTAAATCGTACTCCAGATCTGAGGCCAGGAGGAGGGCCACCAGCCTTGTCTGACTGGTTGTGTGTGTGTGTGTGTGTGTGTGTGTGTGTGTGTGTGTGCACGTGTGTGTGCTCAGCCGTATCCGACTCTTTTGCAATCCTATGGACTGTAGCCCACCAGGTTCCTCTGTCCATGGGATTCTGCCAGCAAGAACTCTGGACTGGGTTGCCATGCCCTCCTCCAGGGGATCTTCTCCAGAGATTGAACCCCTATCTCCTGCACTGCAAGTGGATTCTTTACTACTGTGCCACCTGGGAGGGTGTCTGACTGCAATGCCCACCTCAGCCTCTCAGGGAGCTGAAGGGGCCTCGTGAGCAGACGCCCCGCCCTAGCCCACCCCCCATTCCCCGACAGTGAGAGCTGCAGGCCTGGAGCTGAAGCTGCTGAGAAGGAATCTGGATTGTTCCTCTCTAGTGATCAAAAGTGAAGAAGGCCTCCAGCAGCTGGGACTGTCAGTGGGAGCCCAGGTATCGGCTCCCCCGGGCAAGCTGAGGGGAGAGCTGGTGTTCGTAGGGGTCCCAGTTTTGACGTCCCACTCTCTCTGCTTTTTGACTATTGTGGTTCATGAAACAAATGTATACAGAATGAAGTAAGTCAGAAAGAGAAAAACAAATATCGTGCATTAATGCATATATATGGAATCTAGAAACACAGTGTATATGAACCTATTTGCAGTGCAGAAATAGAGACGTAGGCATAAAGAGCAGACTTACAGACACAGCAGCGGGCAGAAGATGGGGTGATTCAAGAGGGAGGGGATGTATGTACACCTACGGCTGATGCATGCTGCTGTATGGTAGAAAACAACACAACACTGCAAAGCAACTATCCTCCAATTAAAAATAAGTAAGTAACCATTTTAAAATTATTTTAAAAGCAACCAGGAGAAGTTCATTCCCATTTGTCAGATGAGAAAACTGAGGTTCAGACTGGTTAAGTGATAGGCTTAACATCATAAAAGTAGGCACACTCCTGAAGACAGCAGCACCCACAATGGTGACCACTGGTGGGCAAGGGAGAGAGAAGGGCAGGAGTTACTGAACTTTCTTGGTAAATCGTACTCCAGATCTGAGGCCAGGAGGAGGGCCACCAGCCTTGTCTGACTGGTTGTGTGTGTGTGTGTGTGTGTGTGTGCACGTGTGTGTGCTCAGCTGTATCCGACTCTTTTGCAATCCTATGGACTGTAGCCCACCAGGTTCCTCTGTCCATGGGATTCTGCCAGCAAGAACTCTGGACTGGGTTGCCATGCCCTCCTCCAGGGGATCTTCTCCAGAGATTGAACCCCTATCTCCTGCACTGCAAGTGGATTCTTTACTACTGTGCCACCTGGGAGGGTGTCTGACTGCAATGCCCACCTCAGCCTCTCAGGGAGCTGAAGGGGCCTCGTGAGCAGACGCCCCGCCCTAGCCCACCCCCCATTCCCCGACAGTGAGAGCTGCAGGCCTGGAGCTGAAGCTGCTGAGAAGGAATCTGGATTGTTCCTCTCTAGTGATCAAAAGTGAAGAAGGCCTCCAGCAGCTGGGACTGTCAGTGGGAGCCCAGGTATCGGCTCCCCCGGGCAAGCTGAGGGGAGAGAGCTGGTGTTTCGTAGGGGTCCCAGTTTTGACGTCCCCACTCCCTCTCTGCTCTAAATTTAGTGACCTATTGTGGTTCATGCACACACATTTCCAGGATCATTTTAGAATTATTCATTCATGACAACTCTCCCCCCTGGTGTTTGGCCAGAGTCGCTTGGGTTGACTTTTAATAACATTCTTAGCAGTCAATGCTGTTGATCAGGCTCCAGCTACACAGAGAGGAAAAGTGACTTGCGGGATTTTTGACACTGAGCCGTGAGAGCTTGTCTTGGGGGGCGGTTTCTGTCAATTCTTCAGGGTCCTGCCCCAGTGTGGGACAGCCAGTACAGGAGGAAGAGAGGCATCCACCCTTCCCGCCAGTCATGTGCAAAACATTTGTCTGTCCTAACTGATGGCCCACCTCAGGCCCTGGGAGTTTGTGTCTAATTTTCCTCCTCGTATTGAACCTGTTTTAGAAAACAGCTTATGTGGGACATTGCAGAAGTTCACTTTGGTTCCAATAAACCAAAAGTCATCAGTCTAGAGAGATAACCTTTAAAAGATCCAATGCCCCTGGGAAAATAAAGCTGCTGAATAAGGGCCTGAGGCCTTGAGAACTTGCCTCTGGAGGCCCTTAGGGATCACGTGACAGCATTCTTCTTGTCTGAATCTCGGGTTTCTAGGACAGAGGTAAAGGGATGTGACTAACAGAGGACTGCTGAGTTTCGCTCATAAGAGTGAGCACAGAATTCCCACTTTCCTTGGCTAAATCGAGTTTCCCACTGGGGAGCACACTACAGTGGGCTGCGGGCTGCAGGAAGTGTTCGACCTGGCTGCCAGGGTGGGGGCCTGTGGTGCTCAGCTCTCAAGTCCACCAGCTAGAACACCCTAGCAGGGCGAGCATGCAGGAAGTGGGTCGACTGCTGGATTCTTTACTACTGTGCCACCTGGGAGGGTGTCTGCAATGCCCACCTCAGCCTCTCAGGGAGCTGAAGGGGCCTCGTGAGCAGACGCCCCGCCCTAGCCCACCCCCCATTCCCCGACAGTGAGAGCTGCAGGCCTGGAGCTGAAGCTGCTGAGAAGGAATCTGGATTGTTCCTCTCTAGTGATCAAAAGTGAAGAAGGCCTCCAGCAGCTGGGACTGTCAGTGGGAGCCCAGGTATCGGCTCCCCCGGGCAAGCTGAGGGGAGAGAGCTGGTGTTTCGTAGGGGTCCCAGTTTTGACGTCCCCACTCCCTCTCTGCTCTAAATTTAGTGACCTATTGTGGTTCATGCACACACATTTCCAGGATCATTTTAGAATTATTCATTCATGACAACTCTCCCCCCTGGTGTTTGGCCAGAGTCGCTTGGGTTGACTTTTAATAACATTCTTAGCAGTCAATGCTGTTGATCAGGCTCCAGCTACACAGAGAGGAAAAGTGACTTGCGGGATTTTTGACACTGAGCCGTGAGAGCTTGTCTTGGGGGGCGGTTTCTGTCAATTCTTCAGGGTCCTGCCCCAGTGTGGGACAGCCAGTACAGGAGGAAGAGAGGCATCCACCCTTCCCGCCAGTCATGTGCAAAACATTTGTCTGTCCTAACTGATGGCCCACCTCAGGCCCTGGGAGTTTGTGTCTAATTTTCCTCCTCGTATTGAACCTGTTTTAGAAAACAGCTTATGTGGGACATTGCAGAAGTTCACTTTGGTTCCAATAAACCAAAAGTCATCAGTCTAGAGAGATAACCTTTAAAAGATCCAATGCCCCTGGGAAAATAAAGCTGCTGAATAAGGGCCTGAGGCCTTGAGAACTTGCCTCTGGAGGCCCTTAGGGATCACGTGACAGCATTCTTCTTGTCTGAATCTCGGGTTTCTAGGACAGAGGTAAAGGGATGTGACTAACAGAGGACTGCTGAGTTTCGCTCATAAGAGTGAGCACAGAATTCCCACTTTCCTTGGCTAAATCGAGTTTCCCACTGGGGAGCACACTACAGTGGGCTGCGGGCGGCTGCAGGAAGTGTTCGACCTGGCTGCCAGGGTGGGGGGCCTGTGGTGCTCAGCTCTCAAGTCCACCAGCTAGAACACCCTGCAGAGGCACAGGCGCTGAGCAGAGGGTAGGGCCAAGGCCGTCCTCACTCCTCCTTCCAGTGCCGGCACAAGTTCCAGATGAGGAGGATCTGTGAGCAGTTGGCCTCATGTTCTCATGAACGTGAGCACCTGGGGAAGAAGCTGCTCTGTCCACACTGTCAACCAGTGCCTCTTGGCTGTGGTATCAAGGCGAGTGCAAGATGGTTGTGCAGTCAAGAGGGCCAATTACCTGGAAAGTAAGATGCATTGGCTTCCTACATCATCACCACCATCACCACCATCACCACCATCACCGTCATCACATCACCACCAACACCATCATCACCATTATCACCACCATCACCACCATCACCATCATCACCATCACCACCATCACCATCATCACCATTATCACCACCATCATCACCATCACCACCATCACCAGCATCACCTTCACCATCACCACCATCATCATCACCATCACCATCACCATCATCACCGCCATCACATCACCATCATCACCATTATCACCACCATCACCATCACCACCATCACCTTCACCATCACCACCATCATCATCACCATCACCATCACTATCATCACCACCATCACCATCACCATCATCACCACCATCGTATCACCATCATCACCATCACCACCATCACCATCATCACCATCACCACCATCACTATCACCACCATCACCTCCATCACCACCATCACCATCATCATCAGCATCCCACCACCATCCTCATCATCACCATCATTGTCCTCACTGGCATCCCTTACTTTCATGCCAACATAGAAAGCATTGACCAATGTTAAAATCTAATTTCCTCCTTGCAGGTGAACCCAGCAGAGAGAGTTATATCATTTCGCAGGAGAGGGGCTAAATCTCAGAGTGATGGACATCCTTGCCCTGCTCATTCAGAACCTCAGAGAGCTTTCCCCAGGGGTGTGCCTCTTGAGAAACATGAGGAAGTATTGGTCAGGCTGAAGGTGGGAAAAGGGTGGGTGGTGCATGGTGTGTGTGTGCAGTGTGTACGTGTGTGAGAGCTTGTGAATGGGTGTGTGTGAGAGTGTACAGTGATTCTAGAGTTTGTGTGTGAGTGTGGGGTGTGTGTGTGTGGTATGTCTGAGTGTGACGTATAAGTGTGGTATGTAGCTTCACGTGAGCGTGCTGTGTGTGTCTGATGTGTGTGTCTGAGTGTGGTGTGAGTGTGGTGTGAGTGTGGTGTGGTATGTGTGTGAGTGAAGCATGTGTGTGCATGCTCACCTGTATGTGTGAGGAGAAGAAACACATCCTGAGCCAAGCGAAGCCCCCTGAGGGCCATGCTCCTGTCAGCTGCCCTTTCTGAAGCATGTCTCTGGCCATCACATCCTTCTCACACCCCGTCTGTCATGGTCCCTGTTCCCAGAGGGCAGAGCTGGCCCTGCTCAGGCTGGGCCCCTCCTCCTCTACCGCCTCCGCACTGCCCACTCCCTGAGCTGCTCTACACTTGCACGTGCGATTCTCTCTGTGAGTGTCAGCTCCTGTCTTGTCTAAACCGCCTACAGGCCACCCCTCAACCCCACTGCTGGGTGTCCCTTTCCCAGGGGCATGGCCTCAGTTCCTGCCCCGAGCTGGCTGTACCCCAAGGCACTTCTGTTCCGAGGGTGACTCCCTCGTGTGCCTGGGCCCCTCTGCCTGAGCAGGACTCTGAGAATAGTGCCCTGGATGTGGACTGATCATGACAGCAACCACCTGGAGGGTTGTGTCCCTGAGCCTGACCACCGGGGCTGCCCTGACTTTGCACTGCACGCTGGAGGCTGAAACAATGGGAACACATCATCTTTTGCAGTCTGGAGGCTACAAGTCCAAGATCAGGGGTCACAAGGTGGGTGCCTTCCCAGGGAGGCACGGACTGCAGCTTGCCGGGCTTTCCTGTTCTTCACATCTCCCAGAGCTTGTTCAAAGCCATGTCCATTGAGGAGATACCATCCAACTATCTCATCCCCCATCACCCTCTTCTCCTGCCAGCAATCTTTCCCAGCATCAGGGTCTTTTCCAATGTGTAGGCTCTTTGCATCAGGTGGCCAAAGTATTGGAGCTTCAGCTCCAGGAGCAGTCCTTCCTGTGAACACTTAGGGTTGATTCCTTTAGGATTGACTGGTTTGATCTCCTTGCTATTCAAGGGACTTTCAAGAGTCTAGTATGACCTCATCTTAACTAACAACATTGGCAAGGACAACGTCTCCAAATAAAGTCACATCTTGAGGTCCTGGGACTTGTGGCTTCAACACATACCATTTATGACTCAACCCACAACAGCTATTACAGTCTGTGATGTGTCAGTCCCCAGACCAACTACTGTAACTTGTCTGGGAGGACACAACACGCCATCCCAGGTCTAAGGGTGTCAGGAATCCTGGGGTGTGATACCTCCATGCGGTATCACCCTAAGGCCACTGCAGAGCAACTCTCCAAAGCGGTTCTGATGACTCCCGAGTCATGGAGGGACCTTGGCACCAGGAACAGTAGGTGCAGTGGTGGGGCAGCAGGACCTCATCCGCCATGTCCCCCACTCTGGAAGTGACATGTTGCGTCACTTGTGCATGCAGCTCCCAGAGATGACTGGCAGAAGGAGAGATATCCACTTGAGCAGCTGATGAACAGGCTGCTTGCAGCACATGCCTTCCGGTCTTATTGATTCCTAAGATGATAAAGGTTGGTCTCTGTCTTAAATCATCTTTGCAGTCCTAGGAGGTAACACAGCACTGATGCTCAATGTGTTTATGAACAGGTGAATGAGAGACACAAGGCATTTTGGACACCTTGAAGGAAAATCAATCCATCAATTAATCATTCCACTAGAAACTATCCATGGCCGTGCCAGATGCTCTGAAGAGCACCCAGACACAGAAGACATGGCCCATTAATTCCATCATTGACTCAGTATAAACAATTTATCCAGTGCCTTTTCTGTGTCAAGGGCTCCATGAAGGCTGGGGTTATGGAGGCAGACTGACCATACATGCAGATGAGCAATCCTGAAAAAGATAAAACTGGAATAAGAGATCCCAGTCCCTCACTGAGCTGTAGGGCCCTCACGGCTGGGCTCTAAATTGTTGTTCAGTTGCTCAGTCATATCTGACTCTTTGTGACTTCATGAACTGCAGCACACCAGGCCTCTTTGTCCGTCACCATGTCCCTGAGTTTGCTCAAACACCTGTCCATTGAGTCAGTAATGCCATCCAACCACGTCATCCTCTGTCCAGCAAAGAAAGAATCAGAGCTTCCCTGGCGACTAAGTGGTAAAGAATCCATCTGCAATGCAGCTAAACACGTTTGATCCCTGGTTTGGGAAGATCCCCACTCCAGTATTCTTGCCTGGAAAACTCCATGGACGGAGGAGCCTGGAGGGCTACAATTCATGGGGTTGCAAAGAGTCAGACGCGACTGAGCAATTAAAACCAAGAAGAGATCAAGGTGGTGAGGAAACTAGCCAGAGCCTCAGGTAACAGAGGGTCTTGCAGCCTGCACAGCCTGGGGAGGGGTATGGGGGGAGCGTGGGGAACAGAATGGAAGTCATATAAGTCATTTTGCCGAAGCAGGGTCATTTGCCCCATGCACAGCAAACCAAAATGCTACCACGGCATACACAGCGAAGAAAGGGCAGCCAAGTGAGGAGACAGGAGAAACAGTCTCAGACCCACCTCCTTGAAATCAATAAATATCCCTGAGATGCTTATGGGGTAAAGTAGCCGAGCGGTCTTGGTGGTGAGGGACGGTGCCGGGGATATGGGAAAAGGTAAGGTAACTGGTGTTCTACACAGACGTATCTGGGTTGCCTGTTTCATCACAGGACATGTGGTCAGAACTGGAACGCTCAGCATGGTCAGAAAGGGGAGTTCTCAGCTCTCTGACATAAGCTGGACAGGGTGCCAGATGCTCTGAAGAGCACCCAGACACAGAAGACATGGCCCATTAATTCCATCATTGACTCAGTATAAACAATTTATCCAGTGCCTTTTCTGTGTCAAGGGCTCCATGAAGGCTGGGGTTATGGAGGCAGACTGACCATACATGCAGATGAGCAATCCTGAAAAAGATAAAACTGGAATAAGAGATCCCAGTCCCTCACTGAGCTGTAGGGCCCTCACGGCTGGGCTCTAAATTGTTGTTCAGTTGCTCAGTCATATCTGACTCTTTGTGACTTCATGAACTGCAGCACACCAGGCCTCTTTGTCCGTCACCATGTCCCTGAGTTTGCTCAAACACCTGTCCATTGAGTCAGTAATGCCATCCAACCACGTCATCCTCTGTCCAGCAAAGAAAGAATCAGAGCTTCCCTGGCGACTAAGTGGTAAAGAATCCATCTGCAATGCAGCTAAACACGTTTGATCCCTGGTTTGGGAAGATCCCCACTCCAGTATTCTTGCCTGGAAAACTCCATGGACGGAGGAGCCTGGAGGGCTACAATTCATGGGGTTGCAAAGAGTCAGACGCGACTGAGCAATTAAAACCAAGAAGAGATCAAGGTGGTGAGGGAAACTAGCCAGAGCCTCAGGTAACAGAGGGTCTTGCAGCCTGCACAGCCTGGGGAGGGGTATGGGGGGAGCGTGGGGAACAGAATGGAAGTCATATAAGTCATTTTGCCGAAGCAGGGTCATTTGCCCCATGCACAGCAAACCAAAATGCTACCACGGCATACACAGCGAAGAAAGGGCAGCCAAGTGAGGAGACAGGAGAAACAGTCTCAGACCCACCTCCTTGAAATCAATAAATATCCCTGAGATGCTTATGGGGTAAAGTAGCCGAGCGGTCTTGGTGGTGAGGGACGGTGCCGGGGATATGGGAAAAGGTAAGGTAACTGGTGTTCTACACAGACGTATCTGGGTTGCCTGTTTCATCACAGGACATGTGGTCAGAACTGGAACGCTCAGCATGGTCAGAAAGGGGAGTTCTCAGCTCTCTGACATAAGCTGGAAAAGGGGCCAGGCCCCCTGGGGATCGGTCAGCTTGTCCCAAGGCCCTTCCCCAGAGGCAGGCTTGCTGAACTGCCATGGCTCCCGTCCCCTACAAGGATCTTCTATCTGATGCTGACCCCTCACCCCCGACTCTCATGGGCCCCCACACCCATCCCTCCTGCTCCTGCGAGGCTGTGATGTAATCGAGACACGGCACTCCCTCCTGGCTATACAGTCTGGGCTTGGGTTTTTGTGGACCTTGGCCTTTGGAATGTGTCTCCTTGTCCTTTGTGATCTGTCCTGATCTCCAACGGGCATTATTTCTTCTGGACATGCTCCTTGAGGGCCATCCAGGAGACACCAGCCAGTCTCTCTTGATGCTTCTGTTATTTTCCAGATCAAAGGTCAAGGATCTTGTCCTCCCTGTCCTGGTCTGGCCCACTTGCTACATGCCCTCCCTCACACCCAAGACCACTCTGCTACTTTACCCAGTCCAGAGTCTTGGTGAGGTGAGGATGCTTGGTTTTGAAGCTCTGAGTGGAATCCAGTCTAGAATTCTCCAATCTCAACAGTCAGCAGAGCTCTGGGAACCAGCTCTGATGGAGGCAGGAATCTTGGTGTATAGTAGACCTTTCAAAAATCCAGAGGGCAGATGGCCCAAAAGCACATGAAACGACACTCAACTTCACTTATAATTAGAGAAATGCAAATCAAAACTACAATGAGATATCATCTCACACCCGTCAGAATGGCCATCATCCACAAATCAACAAACAATAAATGCTGGAGAGGCTGCAGAGAAAAGGGAACACTCCTGCATTGCTGGTGGGAATGTAAATTGATACAGCCTCTATGGAAGACAGTCTGGGGATTTCTTAAAAAACTAAAAATAGAAGCACCATATGACCCAGCAATCCCACTCTTAGGCTTATACCCTGATGAAATCAAATCTGAAAGAAGCACCTGTACCCCAATGTTCATTGCAGCTCTCTATACAATAGCTAGAACATGGAAGCAACCTAGATGCCTATCAACGAATGGATGGATCCAAAAGCTCTGGTACATATATACAATGGAATACTACACAGCTATAAAGAGAAATGCAGAAGAATCAGCCCTGATGAGGTGGCTGGATCTAGAACGTATCCTAAAAAGTGAAGTCAGTCAGAAAGAAAGGACAAATACAGTATATTCACACATATATATGGAATCTAGTGGGATGGTGATGATGGCACATGCAATGAAGCGACGGAAAGACAGACATGGACAGTGGACATATGGACATTGTGGGGAAGGAACAGAAGGTGGGAGGTGTAAAGGAAGTAGCATGAAGGACTGTACTATCATAAGTGAAGAAAATAGCTCTAGTCATTGCTCTGTGAGAAAAGGGGATCCTTCAGGGGTGCTGTGTGATGGTTGGAAGGGGTGGGAAGGCAGGTATGTACATATGACTAATCTGGGAGCATACATATCTGTAAACAACAAAACTCTGTAAAAGTTAAAAGCAAATTAAAGGTTTAAAAAAAAAAATCCAGAGGGTAGTTCAAAGGCATTGGCACCTCAGGATAAGGGCGCAAAGGAAGAGGGTGGAGAGGTGGGGGAGGGGATGAGGGCAAAGAGCTCACGCCATTACCACTCTGCTTGGGGCTGTGTCAGCCTTGGAAGCAGTGCATCTATGTCTGCACCTTCCCTGCACACCATGAGCCAGCTTTGTTGTTCTTGTTCAGTCACCAAGTTGTGTCCAACTCTTTGCAGCCCCGTGGACTGCAGCACGCCAGTCCTCCCTGACCCCCACCATCTCCCGGAATTTGCCCAAGTTCATGTCCATTAAATCAGTGATGTCATTCAACCATCTCATCCTCTGCCCTCAATCTTTCCCAGCATCAAGGTCTTTTCAATGAGCAGGCTCTTCACATCAGATGGCCAAAGTATTGGAGCTTCAGCTTAAGCATCAGTCCTTCCAAAGTGCATTCAGGGTTGACCTCCTTGCTAGGCAGGGCACTCTCAAGAGTCTTCTCCAGCACCACAGTTCAGTAGCATTAATTATTAAGTGCCCTGCCTTCCTTATGGTCCAGTTCTCACATTCATACATGACTACTGGGAAAACCATAGTCATGGCTATATGGATCACTGTTGGCAAAGTGATGTCTTTGCTTTTTAACACTGTCTAAGCTTGTCAGAGCTTTTCTTCCAAGAAGCAATCGTCTTCTAATTTCATGATTGCAGTTACCACCCGTAGTGATTTTAGCCAGCTGCTTGGTATGTAAAGTCCCAAGGCCTGCTGGGAAGGTTAGAACATTCAGCCTCTACCCTCATATCTTCTCTCCCATCTCCCATCTCTGCATCTTGAGGTAGAGTCCCCCTCCTCACAAAGAGGTGTGGATGGCAAGTGGGGAAGCAGAAGAGAGTGGTGACCACAGGTGAGCTGGACACTTCTGGGCTTCCTGCCTCCTGCATCCTCACCCACTGGTTAGTGGTTTAGCACCTGCAGGGGAGTCACCTAGGGGAACAGGCTTGCTCCTAGACTCTGCTCTCAGTATCTTTGTATCTGTGGCTAAATGTGCAAGAAAGGCCACCTTAGGATAATGAATGATTGCAGGGAGAAAATTTCATCCTGGTTGTGTGTCCTTGGAACTCAGGCTTAGAATCAACAAAGGTTACTGAGCACTCCCACTGCTAGATGCCCACCATCTGCCTGTCTGCCTGTCTCCCCTCCCCTTCCCCTCTCTCTCTGGCCTTTATGTCCCCCCACAGCATCTCCCTGCCACCCAGTGCTGCTTCCTCCGGTCCCCATACATGGGCTTTGGCTCCGGACATTGTCTTACAAGTCACTGCCTAGACCATCTAGTCACAAGCCGCATACTGATCATGAAGAAGGAAGTTCTTTCACGTGCTCTCTGTTGCCAAGGCAACCACTTCCTTAGGATCCAAAACATTAATATCTCTCTCCCTTGAATTTGTTTTCTGGTCAGATTTTTTCCTGCAGTGACATCTAGTGACCACAGGAGAAACCCCCATGATTTGTGTGTGGCCTTGGTAGCTGTGGAGCAGGACAGTACAGGTGCTGACACCCCTGGTCCCGCCTGGGCTCCTCCAGTCCCTCACTTCCCTGGGAGCCTGTGCCCTGAGACCTAAGTGCCTGGGCCTTAGACATTTCAACGTGTGTTCATGCTTCAGGCCATGAATTCTTAGCATTGTTATTGTTTAGTCACTAAGTCATGTCCAACGCTTTGCATCCCCATGGACTATAGCACTTCAGGCTTCCCTGTCCTTTGCTATCTCCCAGAGTTTGCTCAAATTCATATCGGTTGAGTCAGTGATGCCATCCAACCATCTCATCCTCTGTTGCCCCCTTCTCCTCCTGCCTTCAGTCTTTCCCAGCCTCAGGGTCTTTTCCAATAAGTTACCTCTTCACACCAGGTGGCCAAAGTATTGGAGCTTCAGCTTCAGCATCAGTCTTTCCAATGAATATCCAGGGTTGATTTCCCTCAGGACTGACTGGTTGGATCTTAGCATAGTGTCCACTTGATGTGCCACCAATGAAGGTGATGTAGCTCTTTGTTAGACTCCTCCAGTGACCTTGAGCAGGGACACATGGGGACATAACACTGATAGGATCTTCCTCATAGGTCAGGTGCCAACCACTCCTCAGGGGAACCCAGGATGCACAGTCACCAGCCTAAAATGACTTCAGGACTTGGAAGGTCCTTCTGCTTCCAGGGAGACTGCTTCCCCAGGTTCGCCTGTGCCTGCCATTGTTCACCACGTGGGAGGGTCTACCAATGGCCACAGTCCTACACAGCTCCCGATATTCTCATCACTCGCAAGATGGCTCTGCTGCTCATCCCGTCAAGAGGTAGGACCGTGAACTTCTCACTGAGTTGAAAACTGTGCTGAGAACTGGATTAACAAGACTAAATAACCCAGACATGTGAAGTTCTGGGGAAAAGACAGGTCTAGGTTCAGGGGTCATCGAAATGAAGGGTGGACATAGGAAAGGGCTCAGCACATGGTGCTGGATGCCACTGAGAATACTGGCCGACTTTAGACAGCAGTGAAGTTTGCACACTCTCCCTCTGGATATTTGTATAGAGAGGACTGGAGAGGAGAGACAGGAAACGATCAGGAGGTCATTGCTGTGGTTCAGGTGAGTGAGGTGGTACCTTGGATGAGGTGGGTGTCAATGGGGATGGGAAAAACAGAAGAGATTCCAGATCTGCTGTGGAGTGGTACCTGCCTCCCAGGTAATGAACTGAATGAACAGTATCCCACAGTGATGAACAGGAGGTAGAGCCTGCAGAAACACAGCACTGAGGGGATTGGTGGGGGTGCAGAGGTTCCTGAGATACAAACATGGTGGTAGTGCGACTTGCTGGAGTAGGCAAGACCTGAGAAGGAGTAGGTGAGTCATAGGACGGGAGAAGCGATGGGATTTGCCACAGGAACCAAGCCTGTGGTGCCTCTGGAATGAAACGGAAATGGAACTATCTGGAAGGTAATAGCAAATAGTCAAGTGGGTGTAAGATCTTGAAACTCAGGGGAAAGGAACAGACCAGAGATGTAAATTCAAGAATCATTAACATATAAATGGTCTTGAAAGCTGTGTGCAAGTTATCAAATTAACATATTCATGTGGCTTGGAATTTGCACTCTTTCAAATATTATGACCCAGGCCCTATCCCTCAGGTCCTAGCAGGGGGCTGACAGCATCTTCAAACTAGGGCAGCTTGAAGACCATTTAACGAATGTGGTCCCCAAAGATGTTGGCTCTTCCTCTCTGGACCTTGTAAACATTACCTTAGATGGCGAGGCATCTGCAGACATAAGGAAGGACCTTGAGGCGGGGAGGTTCTCCTAGATTATTTGGGGGATCCTGAGTGCAATCACAGGTGTCCTTACCAGAGAGAGCAAAGCGAGTTCTGACTACAGACAGGAGAGAAAGAAGATGACCTTGGAGACAGAGATTGGATTTGCACAGGCTCGGCACAATCCGGGCGACTCCTGCGGCCATAGGCAGCTAGAAGAGGCGAAGGGTGGATGCTTCCCTGAAGCCATTCTAGCCGTGGACTTCTGACCTCTGACCTCTGGAATTGTGAAAGAATAAACTCTTGCTTTAAACTACGATTGTGGCAATTCGTCTCTGCAGCAATAGGAAACTAATACAATGCAGGAGCTATTTACAAACGTTTGGACCCCAGGTGGCTCAGTGTAAAGAATCCGTCCATCAATCCATCTGCCAAGGAGACGCAGGAGGCACAGGTTTATCTCCTGGGTCAAGAAGACCTCTTGGAGGAGGAAATGGGAATCCACTCCAGAATTCTTGCCTGAGAAATCCCATGGACAGGGGAGCCTGGCAGGCTACAGTGCAGGGGTTCTTAATGAGGAGGACACGACAGAGCATGAATGGAAGCAGTGAGGCTCAGAGTGGTACCCACGGCCGATAACAGCATCCTGCAGGAGGAGGGGAGGGAGCAGCTCCCAGAACCTGGAAGAAGAGGGAGGAATAGACAGATGTCCCTGGGAGGAGCAGTGGCAGCCAGCCTGCAGGGGGACCTGCAGAAAGGGCTCTGCGGGACACACAGGTCAACCTTCTCCTCCAGCATCCTGCTGGGACACCCCGTGGGCTAAGCCTCTCTCAGTCAGAGGCAGGGGGACCTGCGGGTGGACCTGGGGGTGGGTGGCAGAAGGGAGCATGCCAGCTTCTGCCAAACCCAGCGTGGGGGCAGGAGGGATGGGGGAAATGGGCTGATACGGGATAAAAGGCACGAGAGGAACACTTTCTAGAGACATGAAGCATTTCTGTGACTGATTTGATTCTGAGATAACAGAAAAATATCAGTTCAGTTTTTAGACACGTTTGGTTTCATGAAATTTCATAGAATTAATAAGTGCAATCAAGAAACATGAAGCAGTGGAACAGCGTCCTGCCATTCTGTGTCCCCGTGACCCAGTTTGTCACATCATGATTTTTTCTCACTCAACGCTGGCCTGCAGGCATGTGCTGCCAGTGCTGCACATGAAGCCCCCTCCTTATGAAAACTCCTCACCAGGGCAGGGTGTGGACTTAGTGACCTCATTAAAGATGCAACGAATTAGGGGACCACATTTGACACACCACATAGCCTTCTGACATCCAGTGGCCCCAATCCCACATGTCTCTCCACCAGGGACTGTGATGCTGTGATTTATAAGAAGTATCTGTTTGGTCTTTAACCCCTTTCTGGCGCAGAGCATCTAAGACCCTTGGTATTTCTTTTTAAAATTTTTTTATTTATTATTTTCATCCATCTTTATTCTTTGGCCTGTGTGGGCCTCCCATTGCAGTGGATCTTCTTGGGCCAGGGATCAAACCTGTGCCCCTTGCACTGCAAGACAGACTCTTTACCTACTGGACCACCAGGGAAGCCCCCTAGGGATTTCTTAAGTTAGGAGTGACCAAGGCATCTTTTGTTATGTTAACAAAGTGACTCTAGGGGCATCTAAAGATGGGGGCTGGATGCCAGGAGTCACCAACTATGTGATTAGAAGGTTGGAACTTTTGCTCCCACCCCCTACAAGAGGAGAGGGGCCAGAGGTTGAATCAATTGTCAGTGGCTAGTGATTTAGGCAGCTGTGTCTGTATCATGACATCTTCATGAAAACCCAAAGAGACAGGATTCAGGGAGTTTCCAGGCTGGTGAACACGTGAGATCTGGGGAAAGTGGCATCCAGAGAGGACACAGAAGCTATGTGTCCCTTCCCCAGCCTTTGTCCTATTCATCTGTTCCATCTGGCTAGTCCTGAGTGAAGTCCTGTTATAACAAACTGCTAACCTAGCAAGTGCAGTAAGTGAAAGATTTCCCTGTGTTCTGAGAAGCTCTCTAGAAAGCTGACTGAACCCAAGAAGGGGGTCGTTGAGCTTAAATCTCCAATCCATAGCTGATGTGCCAGTTCATGTGACAACCTGGATTATTGGCATCTGAAGTGGGGGTGGGGACTGAACCCTTACCTTGTGGGATCTGACATCCTTTCCAGGCAGAGAGGGTAATAAGTGAGTTGAACTGTATGACCCCCACAGTGTGGGGGCACCACACTGGAACTGAAACCATCCAAGAAGTGAAACCGTCTTCACAAGGAATAAGGCAACTTACTCTAGGACGCCCCTGCTGGTTAAGATGGCCAGTGTCACTAAATGAAAGCAGATGAGAGAAAGCCAAGAAATTGGGTTTCCTGCAAGACAGATGGTGAGCTCTGTGTGTGTGTGTGTGTGTGTGTGTGTATGTGTGTGTGTGTGCATGGTCTGTGCCTGTGTATATGTGGACATGTGTTTGTGTATGTGTGGACTGGTGATTGTTGGGTAACACATCTATTTCCTTCTTTGTGCTTCTTGTTAGTTGTTCAGTAGCTAAGTTGTGTCTGACTCTTTGTGACCCCATGAACTGCCACACACCAGGCTTCCCTGAACTTCGCCATCTTCCAGAGTTTGCTCAAACTTATGCCCATTGAGTCAGGGATGCCATCCAACCAGCTTATCCTCTGTTTTCTCCTTCTCCTCTTGCCCTCAATCTTTCCCAGTTTTAGCGTCTTTTCCAATGAGTGGGCTCTTCCTACCAGATGGCCAAACTATTGGAGCTTCAGCTTCAGCATCCGTCCTTCCAGTGAATATTCAGGGTTGATTTCCTTTAGGATTGACTAGTTTGATCTCCTTGAAGTCCAAGGGACTCTCAAGAGTCTGTGACTACAGCCATGAAATTAAGAGACACTTGCTCTTTTGTGCCTCACCTGGTAGGTAGTTGGTCTTTGGATCACTGTGCTAAAAACAATTCTGAAACAGCATCCAGGGAAAAGGCATGGGGTGGATATGGGACAAGAAGTGCCAGGGAGCCAGCCCCAAAGCCTGAAGCAAAGACAGAGTAGCTTTGTGGAGGAAGGACTCTCCTACACCCATCACCAGCAGGCAGGCTCAAGGAGGATTGGTGCTCTATATATGCAGTTATTGTTGATAGGTTTGTACATCATATCAGTTGAAGATTTAGGCTAGTTACTTGAATTTAGTCTCCAAACTGGATTTGGATTTTTCTAACCAGTGGGAAAAGGTCTTCAAGCTCTTTAACTGAAAGTTAGAATGGAGAATTTCTGTAAGAGAAGCAAACCTGCAGATACATTTGGAATCTTTGCACCAACTGCTCCCTGGGTCTGTCTCGATTCTGGTCGCAGAAAAACTCATCCTCAGGACGACCAGAGTCCTAGCCTCCTTAGTGAAAACTCACACAGGTCACTCTCCACTCAGATTCTCCAGAGACTGAGAAGCTCAGAGGATGCACAGATCTGTACCTTAAAGTCAAGGCCTCCCCTCTTAACCTCTGTGGAGACACTGAGAGCAAGTATTTCCCAGCATCATTCATACCAGGACGTTTCACAAAATGACCCATCCAAATCAGGAATCCACCTGATTTTCTCCACCTGAAGAGTGAGAAGTGAGATGTGGGTTTCAAGAACATGGTCAAAGAAATTTACATGGAAGGGGACTCTTTTTCATCACTTTTTAAGAAAATGTCAGAATCTCAGCCTTTGCTTCTGTTTGAGAGCCCATCAGTGGTGTAATAACCTGCTAATGTCTCATGCCAGTTCACAGGAGCTAACTACTAAAGTTCCAGGAATGTTGTGAGCCAGTTGTTAAGCACAGCTGTTATTAAAGCTCCAAGTAGATAAAATTAGAAATAAATTATATTTAAAAAGAAATACTGTATGTATGAAGTGTGTTAGTCTCTCAGTTATGCCCAATTCTTTGCAACCCAAAGGACTATAGCCCACCAGGCTCCTCTGTCCATGGAATTCTCCAGGCAAAAATACTGGAGTGGGTTTGCCATGCCGTTCTCCAGGGGATCTTCCGGACCCAAGGATCAAACCTGGGTCTCCTGCATTCCAGGTAGATTCTTTACCATCTGAGCCACGAGGAGAGCTCCAAAAGAAGGAATAAATACTCAAAACTCATTGCTTCCTGCTTATTTCATGATAACCAATGCTTTGAGGCTATTTACATCAGGAAGAATTTTGGGGGGCTCTACACCCATCACCAGCAGGCAGGCTCAAGGAGGATTGGTGCTCTATATATGCAGTTATTGTTGATAGGTTTGTACATCATATCAGTTGAAGATTTAGGCTAGTTACTTGAATTTAGTCTCCAAACTGGATTTGGATTTTTCTAACCAGTGGGAAAAGGTCTTCAAGCTCTTTAACTGAAAGTTAGAATGGAGAATTTCTGTAAGAGAAGCAAACCTGCAGATACATTTGGAATCTTTGCACCAACTGCTCCCTGGGTCTGTCTCGATTCTGGTCGCAGAAAAACTCATCCTCAGGACGACCAGAGTCCTAGCCTCCTTAGTGAAAACTCACACAGGTCACTCTCCACTCAGATTCTCCAGAGACTGAGAAGCTCAGAGGATGCACAGATCTGTACCTTAAAGTCAAGGCCTCCTCTTAACCTCTGTGGAGACACTGAGAGCAAGTATTTCCCAGCATCATTCATACCAGGACGTTTCACAAAATGACCCATCCAAATCAGGAATCCACCTGATTTTCTCCACCTGAAGAGTGAGAAGTGAGATGTGGGTTTCAAGAACATGGTCAAAGAAATTTACATGGAAGGGGACTCTTTTTCATCACTTTTTAAGAAAATGTCAGAATCTCAGCCTTTGCTTCTGTTTGAGAGCCCATCAGTGGTGTAATAACCTGCTAATGTCTCATGCCAGTTCACAGGAGCTAACTACTAAAGTTCCAGGAATGTTGTGAGCCAGTTGTTAAGCACAGCTGTTATTAAAGCTCCAAGTAGATAAAATTAGAAATAAATTATATTTAAAAAGAAATACTGTATGTATGAAGTGTGTTAGTCTCTCAGTTATGCCCAATTCTTTGCAACCCAAAGGACTATAGCCCACCAGGCTCCTCTGTCCATGGAATTCTCCAGGCAAAAATACTGGAGTGGGTTTGCCATGCCGTTCTCCAGGGGATCTTCCGGACCCAAGGATCAAACCTGGGTCTCCTGCATTCCAGGTAGATTCTTTACCATCTGAGCCACGAGGAGAGCTCCAAAAGAAGGAATAAATACTCAAAACTCATTGCTTCCTGCTTATTTCATGATAACCAATGCTTTGAGGCTATTTACATCTATTGTGCTATGTGGCTGAAATCCTACCTAATGGTGATGGTTATTGTGCATGTCTTCCCCATTCTGAATTAAGTGAGGTCATGTCGGCATTTTGAAATATTTACACCTGGAAATCAGTAAATGTTGATCAGGGCTTTTTTCCTCCAGGTGCTGGTTGGTTACCTTTCACCAGCAACCACAGCTCATTCTGTTTGCACCCCCGAGGGGAAGGGGAAAATGGGTGGGTTGATATGATCCCTATAGCCCAGGAGGGGAAAGATGTGGAATAGAAACACACACACACACACACACACACACACTCCTTCCTCTGGCTGGAGGAAGCCCTTAGACATACACGGCTTATACCAGCTCCCTCATTTCTTGCGTTGCACTTGCACAGGGCAACCTCTGCACCTGCCCTTCCTGACTGCAGCAGAGAAGTCCTCACTGGGCACACAGACAGAGCCCAGATGAAAGCATCCTGGGGAGGAGCCATCAAGGGTTCTTTCTCCCCAGAATTCCAAGCCCTCCATCTGCAGTGAGCCATGCCTGGCAGATGCTCCACTGGGCAGCAGGGACCTAGGACAGCAGGAGTCGAAAAGGTGGTGTGCACACTGGGGCACTGGGGCACGTGTGCCCTGCCTGCCTGCGCCCCAGAGCAGAGCTCTCCCAGTGAGATCTGGGTCTAGAAATAAACCTGCTTGCTGAGCCAAGGACTATTTTTAGCTACTCACAGAGACATGCTTTGAGGTTGGGAAGAAACGTGGCAGAAGCAAACTTCTGAAATGAGGTGGGACAGAGCTTTGAGACCTGTGCGCATCTGACCTCAAATCCTGATGTTGCAAGAAGACAGGAAGGCAGAAAGACAGAATAAAATCCAAGAGGAAGGGCTTCCCTGGTGGTCCAATGGGTAAAGACACTGCCTGGCAGTGCAAGGGGTGCCAATTCAATCTTTGGTCTGGGAAGATCCCATGTGCCGTGGAGCGGCTGGACCAATGAATCCAACTACTGAGCTGGAGCTCTGGAGTGCATGCGCCCGGAGCCAGGGTTCTGCAGAGAGAGAGGTCACTATGATAGGAGGCCCACATAGGCCAAAGAACAAAGATGGATGAAAACGGATGGATGAAAGACCAATAGAAGTGGCCAAACAAACAAACAAAAAAATCTAAGAGGAAGTGCGGGGACCTTCCGCAGAAAGGAAGGCAGCGGGATTGCCCCCGGCTGAACCAGATCTCGGAGAGAGGTGAGCCTTGTTGCCGGCCCCTCAGTCCGCTGGCGCATTCCGGGGACAATCAGACACGGCAAGGCTTCTGTCGAGGCAGTTCCACTTTATTAGTGTAGACTCACAGCTTTTATAGGCAAACGAGGGGGGTTTTGCAAGGGACTTCCTATAGTTACACCAATCAAGCTAAAGGTCAAGCAATCGTCCTCGAGGTGGAAACCAGGGGGATCAATCAGAAGTTTTGACAATGGACTTTAGATTATGCTCTCCTCTCTTCCTGTAGGCATCATTTTAGCACCAAACTGAAAATATGTGCTTAAGCTTCCTTATGCTTGCAAAGGCCCTCTTTCATTTAGGGCCCCACAAGGAAGAATACACAGGAGCCCTTGGAGAAATATACCCTTGGGAACCAAGCCTCAGGGGTTTTGCCTTGTTGAGTGCAGAACCGAGTCAGCAAGGGAGTCACCTCAAGCAATCAGATTAGAAAGAGCAGAAGCCGGAGGCATTCAGCAAGGGTGTGGGTTCTAAAATCTTAGCATCTGTGACCCAGCAGATCCTCACCCAGATTCGCTCTCACAGACGTTTGCAGGGGTGAGCCACAACCTCAACGAGACTCAGTTAGGACCCCATGTATCCGCACAAAGGGAAACTCAGCAGTTGTGGAAAGAACATTCTAGATCTATAACTCTACACTTGGAGAAGCTTCTAAAATGTGGATTTAATAAGCTAGGAAAAGTAGGAGAGAGAGCAGGTAGACAGGCATAGCAGATGCTAGGAATCGAAAATACCCCTCTGGTGCCCGCAGAAAGCTTTGCAGCGTCAGGCTAGGAGACAACGTTCAGGTCGATTCATCTGCTTTCATACTGTACATGCGTTGCCTTTGCTTTTTTTTTTTTTTTTAAAGTTTAAAGAATAAGAAATGATGTCTGGTGTTCACACACACATCATAGGTCCTCCCCAGTGCTGACCCAGGAAGGGTCAGGGCTACAGGTTGTCGAAAGCCAGGTTCCGGAAGAGCCCAGGCCTCTGAGGTAGGCCTATGTCCTCATTAGAACCTCACGGCCACCTTGTTTGCAGCAGCTTCCGGCCACACATTAGCATGGAGGGGGGAAAAGCCAAGGGAGTTCACATTCCGAGAATCTCTTTATCTTTTTGGAGGAGGGGGGCCTCTTCATGCAGGATCTTTGTTTCCCAAGCAGGGATCAAGCCTGTGTTCCCTGCACTGGGAGCATGGAGTCTTAATCAATGGACTACTAGTAGCTCACAGCTTTTATAGGCAAACGAGGGGGGTTTTGCAAGGGACTTCCTATAGTTACACCAATCAAGCTAAAGGTCAAGCAATCGTCCTCGAGGTGGAAACCAGGGGGATCAATCAGAAGTTTTGACAATGGACTTTAGATTATGCTCTCCTCTCTTCCTGTAGGCATCATTTTAGCACCAAACTGAAAATATGTGCTTAAGCTTCCTTATGCTTGCAAAGGCCCTCTTTCATTTAGGGCCCCACAAGGAAGAATACACAGGAGCCCTTGGAGAAATATACCCTTGGGAACCAAGCCTCAGGGGTTTTGCCTTGTTGAGTGCAGAACCGAGTCAGCAAGGGAGTCACCTCAAGCAATCAGATTAGAAAGAGCAGAAGCCGGAGGCATTCAGCAAGGGTGTGGGTTCTAAAATCTTAGCATCTGTGACCCAGCAGATCCTCACCCAGATTCGCTCTCACAGACGTTTGCAGGGGTGAGCCACAACCTCAACGAGACTCAGTTAGGACCCCATGTATCCGCACAAAGGGAAACTCAGCAGTTGTGGAAAGAACATTCTAGATCTATAACTCTACACTTGGAGAAGCTTCTAAAATGTGGATTTAATAAGCTAGGAAAAGTAGGAGAGAGAGCAGGTAGACAGGCATAGCAGATGCTAGGAATCGAAAATACCCCTCTGGTGCCCGCAGAAAGCTTTGCAGCGTCAGGCTAGGAGACAACGTTCAGGTCGATTCATCTGCTTTCATACTGTACATGCGTTGCCTTTGCTTTTTTTTTTTTTTTAAAGTTTAAAGAATAAGAAATGATGTCTGGTGTTCACACACACATCATAGGTCCTCCCCAGTGCTGACCCAGGAAGGGTCAGGGCTACAGGTTGTCGAAAGCCAGGTTCCGGAAGAGCCCAGGCCTCTGAGGTAGGCCTATGTCCTCATTAGAACCTCACGGCCACCTTGTTTGCAGCAGCTTCCGGCCACACATTAGCATGGAGGGGGGAAAAGCCAAGGGAGTTCACATTCCGAGAATCTCTTTATCTTTTTGGAGGAGGGGGGCCTCTTCATGCAGGATCTTTGTTTCCCAAGCAGGGATCAAGCCTGTGTTCCCTGCACTGGGAGCATGGAGTCTTAATCAATGGACTACCAGGAAAATCCCCTTCGGTGCTTCCTGACGTGTCATCCTGTACTAGCAGCCTCAGTAGCCCCTGGGGACGTGTTAGAAATACAGGTTCTCAGGGGTGGTTTTAATCACTTAGTTGTGTCCAACTCTTTGTGACCCCTTGGGCATATGACAGTCCATGGGATTTTCCAGGCAAACATACTGGTGTGTGGGTTGCCATTTCCTTCTCCAGCGAATCTTTCCAACCCAGGGATTGACCCTGCATCTACCTGCACTGCAGACAGATTCTTAACCACTCTCACGCCCCACCCCAAATCCTCTGAATCTGAAACTCAGCACATGAGGCCCGGCAGGCTGTGTTTCAACACATCTCCGAGCGAGGCTGTTACATGCTCAGATGCTTTGCTGCCAAGCTAACTTCAAGCTCCGTTTCTTCACCAAAGAGAATCTGCAATCCATGAGCCAGTTCCCCATCCACACAAACTACAGAAAGCCCCCTCCCACCCCAGCCAATACCTGCCTCTTGAGGCTATGGACAAGACCCTCCACATCATGTGGTCAAACATTGCCTTCTGGGAACATACACGACTGAAGAATTGAAACTCGACGTCATGTTTACCCAAGACACTCACAACTGCTACCAATACTGATAAACCTAGACCTTCATTGATAAATATAAACCCACACAAGAGCATTATCAGACTTCAGAGGGAAATCAAGTTCCTGAAAACGGCAAATATAGCAAATGGGTTGCAAGAAACGTTGCTGTTGTTCAGTTGCTAAGTTGTGTCTGACTCTTTGTGACCCCATGGACTGCAGCATGCCAGACTGTCCTGTCCTTCATTATCTTCTGGAGCTTGTATAAACTCATGTGCATTGAGTCAATGATGCTATCTAACCATCTCATCCCCTGCCTTCAGTCTTTCCAAGCATCATGGCCCTTTCCAGTAAGTCAGGTCTCCGTATCAGGTGGCGAAAGTACTGGAGCTTTAGCTTCAACAACAGCATTTCCAATGAATATTCAGGGCTGATTTCCTTTAGGACTGGCTGGTTTGACCTCTTTGCAGTCCAAGGGACTCTCAAGAGTCTTCTTGAGTCCCATAATTCAAAAGCATCATCTCTTTGGTGCTCAGCCTCTGGGTTCTACTTCAGCATAATAGCCACAGCTCACACATAACTCAGTGCTGATTATAGTTTGTATTTTGTTCTGATTTTATGCCATCTGTAATTCCTTTGACCTCAATGACTGTCAGTTTCTAAAGAGTTACCAGTTATATCATTGCTGTGTAACAAACCACCCCAAACTTACTGGTTTTAAAAAGTACTCATATGTTACTTTCTTGTGAGGTACAATTGCTTTGTAGGGTTGTTTTAGTTTCTGCTGTACAATGAAATAAGTCATCCATATATACACCCTCCCTCTTACATCTTCCTTCCATTTCCCCCTACCCCATCCAAAGCACTGAGTGGAACTCCCTGACCTGTAGTTTGCCTGCCCAGGCTCAGCTGCGCTTGTGCATACATCTGCGAGGTGGCTGGAGGCGAGGTAGTCCAGGATGGTCTGAGCTAAGTGGACGCAGTTCTGTCCTGGGAGGTCTATCATCTTCCAGCTACTTAGCCTGGACTTGTTCTCCCGGTGGAGGCTGGGGTCCAGGGGAGAGAGCAGAAGAGCACAGAACATCTGGAAGCCGAGGTTCAGATGTTTCCACCAATACTGATAAACCTAGACCTTCATTGATAAATATAAACCCACACAAGAGCATTATCAGACTTCAGAGAAATCAAGTTCCTGAAAACGGCAAATATAGCAAATGGGTTGCAAGAAACGTTGCTGTTGTTCAGTTGCTAAGTTGTGTCTGACTCTTTGTGACCCCATGGACTGCAGCATGCCAGACTGTCCTGTCCTTCATTATCTTCTGGAGCTTGTATAAACTCATGTGCATTGAGTCAATGATGCTATCTAACCATCTCATCCCCTGCCTTCAGTCTTTCCAAGCATCATGGCCCTTTCCAGTAAGTCAGGTCTCCGTATCAGGTGGCGAAAGTACTGGAGCTTTAGCTTCAACAACAGCATTTCCAATGAATATTCAGGGCTGATTTCCTTTAGGACTGGCTGGTTTGACCTCTTTGCAGTCCAAGGGACTCTCAAGAGTCTTCTTGAGTCCCATAATTCAAAAGCATCATCTCTTTGGTGCTCAGCCTCTGGGTTCTACTTCAGCATAATAGCCACAGCTCACACATAACTCAGTGCTGATTATAGTTTGTATTTTGTTCTGATTTTATGCCATCTGTAATTCCTTTGACCTCAATGACTGTCAGTTTCTAAAGAGTTACCAGTTATATCATTGCTGTGTAACAAACCACCCCAAACTTACTGGTTTTAAAAGTACTCATATGTTACTTTCTTGTGAGGTACAATTGCTTTGTAGGGTTGTTTTAGTTTCTGCTGTACAATGAAATAAGTCATCCATATATACACCCTCCCTCTTACATCTTCCTTCCATTTCCCCCTACCCCATCCAAAGCACTGAGTGGAACTCCCTGACCTGTAGTTTGCCTGCCCAGGCTCAGCTGCGCTTGTGCATACATCTGCGAGGTGGCTGGAGGCGAGGTAGTCCAGGATGGTCTGAGCTAAGTGGACGCAGTTCTGTCCTGGGAGGTCTATCATCTTCCAGCTACTTAGCCTGGACTTGTTCTCCCGGTGGAGGCTGGGGTCCAGGGGAGAGAGCAGAAGAGCACAGAACATCTGGAAGCCGAGGTTCAGATGTTTCCACCATGTTCACTGGCTAACGAGACCAGTCTGTATTCAAGGGAAGCAGAAAGTATCTTCCAATTCTTGATGGAAAGAATATGAAGTCATGTGATTATGGGAAGGAGTGGAACGTTGGGGCTTTTTTTGTATTTAATACAATTATAATTTGAATTGAAAATTCAAAATTTTTAATTTTGAAAGTCAGTTATGGAACTCTGCTGGTGTGGCCCACACTCCCTGCAGAAGGAGAGAGAATAAAGCATAAATACTCACACCATTGTGCCTTTTGCAAACTGCATTTTGCCATTTAGGTAGCTTTTGGTGTAACAGAGTTCAGCTGTGATGGGTGTCTGAGATCCACTCTCTGTCTGGACAAGGGTGCTTTCCATTTGCTACCCCATCTGTCTCCTCCCTCCATCCCTTCTCCCCGGGGAGCCTCTCCCAAGGCCACGGAGGGCCCAGTTTCCCACATGGAGCCCGCATGGTCCTCCCAGGGCTGGGCTGGTCAAGCACCTTCTTCTGGCAGAGCATTGGCACACACACGTGTCCCCTCAGCAACGTGGACCACCTCTCATCTCTCATAAGATAACTTCCTTGCTTTATTGCCCTAAATGACTTTTTTTCACCAAAGGTGAAGAGAGAAGGAAACGGTGGAGTGAAGGAGGAACGGGAGACCCATTCCACCAGTCGTACCATTAAAAAAGAAGAAGAAGAATTCATTTTAAGAATGGAAAGAAAGCAGATAGATGGAGGAACCTCTTTGAAAATGTTGAGTCACTTCTGCAAAATCATTGCAGCAGATTCTCCCAGTGTCACGGTCTGGCCATGTTTATTGGTGGTCAGCTGCAAATGCACTCTCTTCTCCCTGGGAAAGAAAAGGCAAGAGCATATTCTTCTCCAGCCACCGTAGCAAGGAAACAATGGTGTCCTCTGGTGCCATTGTTTTTTTCTGAGCCAAATGACGACATCATTGAGGCATCTGATTTTTTTCCCTCTACATAAAAGAAGATTAATGGCAAAAACCACAAGAGGGGCTATTGTTTTGCCTGCTTTGTCCAAATCTGGTTAAAATACTTTCTTTCACACAATGCAACATTGCCCCAGAGGTAACAAAAGCCCCTTCTTCAGTGATGCAGTGTCCCTTCCCTGAGAAAGACCACACACGGGGAACTGAGCTGTGTCTGTGCTGAGCGCTCCCGTCTGTCCCAGGTCCAGATGCCACAACATGTGCCCAGCTGCCAGGAAATCAGAACCTCATGTGGAAAAACCAAGATGAAACAAACTCATTTGGGCCACGGTCAGAAAAAATGTCAGTGTGCGAAATCCAAGGGTATTTAAGGAGGCAGGAACTTGAAACATAGAGAGTCAAGGTTGACTGTGACCCACATTTTATCGGTTGGACTTTGTGCTCTTTTTCAAAGCGATGAATGAAGAGACCCTATGAAAAGCAACATGCAACCTTGTTTCTGAGACAGTGAATTCCAAATGTCAGCCTGGGGTTCAATTAGGGGCCCATTTGCTACCCCATCTGTCTCCTCCCTCCATCCCTTCTCCCCGGGGAGCCTCTCCCAAGGCCACGGAGGGCCCAGTTTCCCACATGGAGCCCGCATGGTCCTCCCAGGGCTGGGCTGGTCAAGCACCTTCTTCTGGCAGAGCATTGGCACACACACGTGTCCCCTCAGCAACGTGGACCACCTCTCATCTCTCATAAGATAACTTCCTTGCTTTATTGCCCTAAATGACTTTTTTTCACCAAAGGTGAAGAGAGAAGGAAACGGTGGAGTGAAGGAGGAACGGGAGACCCATTCCACCAGTCGTACCATTAAAAAAGAAGAAGAAGAATTCATTTTAAGAATGGAAAGAAAGCAGATAGATGGAGGAACCTCTTTGAAAATGTTGAGTCACTTCTGCAAAATCATTGCAGCAGATTCTCCCAGTGTCACGGTCTGGCCATGTTTATTGGTGGTCAGCTGCAAATGCACTCTCTTCTCCCTGGGAAAGAAAAGGCAAGAGCATATTCTTCTCCAGCCACCGTAGCAAGGAAACAATGGTGTCCTCTGGTGCCATTGTTTTTTTCTGAGCCAAATGACGACATCATTGAGGCATCTGATTTTTTTCCCTCTACATAAAAGAAGATTAATGGCAAAAACCACAAGAGGGGCTATTGTTTTGCCTGCTTTGTCCAAATCTGGTTAAAATACTTTCTTTCACACAATGCAACATTGCCCCAGAGGTAACAAAAGCCCCTTCTTCAGTGATGCAGTGTCCCTTCCCTGAGAAAGACCACACACGGGGAACTGAGCTGTGTCTGTGCTGAGCGCTCCCGTCTGTCCCAGGTCCAGATGCCACAACATGTGCCCAGCTGCCAGGAAATCAGAACCTCATGTGGAAAAACCAAGATGAAACAAACTCATTTGGGCCACGGTCAGAAAAAATGTCAGTGTGCGAAATCCAAGGGTATTTAAGGAGGCAGGAACTTGAAACATAGAGAGTCAAGGTTGACTGTGACCCACATTTTATCGGTTGGACTTTGTGCTCTTTTTTCAAAAAGCGATGAATGAAGAGACCCTATGAAAAGCAACATGCAACCTTGTTTCTGAGACAGTGATTCCAATCTGCTTCTTATATGTTACCTGTCACGACACCTAGGAGCAGAGATCCCCCTCAACTCTATGGGGCCCTTGAGTCTTGCAGCTGTTTCCAGGAACTGGCCGAGCCTGGGAGAACACTGGGTCCCTGTGGGTGGCTTTCCCACATGGACAGCCAGCTGCTCGGGCAGTAACTTCTCCAGGCTGTGTGGCCATCTGGTCCCCAGGCAGCTTCAAACATTAGTTCTGCAAAGTGAATGCAGGATGGAATGGTTCCTTTTTAAACTAGGCTTGGCAAGGATGTTGATGTTTATATCAGCTCAACAGTGAGAAAGACTGCCCATGGTTTTTAAAAAGGCTTTTTGTCCAAATTAATGAAGAAATTTCCATTCTGAAACTCTAGGTTCTGAATCCTATGCCAGTGCTGTCCTGGAGCATTTTCTGGGATAATGGAAGGATTTTGTGTCTGGGTTGTGCTGTATTGTAATTACTAGTCATGTGCGTGGCTATCGAACATTTCTAAAGTGGCTAGTGGAACTGAGGACCTGACCTGAAAATTTTTCTTCATTTTAGTTAGTTTAGTGTGAATTGCTATGCGTGTCATCTCTACAGGTTTACAGCCTAGAAACTCCTTACAAAGTTTAACAGACACTTAATATATGACCCAGCGATTCTACTCTTAAGAATCTGCCCCAGAGAAATGAAAACATATGACCACACAGAGAATTTTATTCAAATGCTTGTAACAGCTGCATTCATAATAGCTAGGAACAGGGGGAAAACCCTCAAGAATCTGTCCACGGATAAGTAGAAAATAGATTGTGGTCTAGCCATACAGTAGGCACCATGAGAGGTAAAAGGGAACACACTTCAGACACTATGCACCGCTAGGTGAAATAAGAAAGACTGAATAATTGTATGAGTCCAAATATCTAGGAGAGACAAAACTTCAGGGACCTAAAGCAGGTCAGTGACTGTCTAGGGGTGGAAGCTGAAAGACCTGGGGAAGGGGGAGTGGCAGGAGGCACGAAGGGTTTTGCCAGGGAAGGAAACATTCTATGTCATGGCTGTAGCTGTGTCACATGACCGTATACAGTTGTCGCAAAATTCCCTGAACTATAATTGATGTTTTATTTTACATAAATGATGAGTCTATAAAGCTGTTTTCTTAAAACTCATATGGATTTTGGGGGGTGGTTAAAATTAATTTTATTGGAGTGTAGTTGTTTTACATGGTGTATTAATTTCTGCTGCACAGCAAAGTGAATCCGTTATGTGTATACATACTATTGTTTGGTCACTAAGCCCTGTCTGACTCTTTGGGACCCCATGGACTGGAGCACACCAGGTCTCCCTGCCCTTCACTACCTCCTGGAGTTTGCTCAAACACGTCCTTTGAGTTGGTGATGCCATCCAACCATCTCATCCTCTGTCACCCCCATCTCCTCTTTCCCTCAATCTCTCCCAGTACCAGGGGCTTTAGTAATGAGTCGGCTGTTTGCATCAGGTGGCCAGTGTACTTCCTGTTTAGATTTCCTTTCCACTGAGGTCACCCCAGAGCGCTGCCTAGCATTCCCCGTGCTCTCCAGCTGCTTATCGTTAGTTATCTGCTTTACACACAGGAGTGGGTCTATGCCAGACCCAATCTCTCCCTTCATGCCACCCCCTTCCCTCCTCGGTAACCATGTGTTTGTTCTCTGTATCTCTGAGTCTGTTTCTGCTTTGCAAATAAGTTTATCTGTGCCATTTTTCTAGATTCCATATATGAAATCCATTAACAAATAATAAAAATGATAAATGTTTATTGCTTTAAACCCCCCAAAAGACAAAGTGGTTAATAAATATTTGTGAAATGAATGGATAAATGAATCAATGAGTTTTAAACCTACAATGTTCCATATAGTTTTTCAATGATAAATTATGAAATATTAAATTTTGTGCTAGCCAACATAGGCACCATGAGAGGTAAAAGGAACATGACACTGCACGCTAGGTGAAATAAGAAAGACTGAATAATTGTATGAGTCCAAATATCTAGGAGAGACAAAACTTCAGGGACCTAAAGCAGGTCAGTGACTGTCTAGGGGTGGAAGCTGAAAGACCTGGGGAAGGGGGAGTGGCAGGAGGCACGAAGGGTTTTGCCAGGGAAGGAAACATTCTATGTCATGGCTGTAGCTGTGTCACATGACCGTATACAGTTGTCGCAAAATTCCCTGAACTATAATTGATGTTTTATTTTACATAAATGATGAGTCTATAAAGCTGTTTTCTTAAAACTCATATGGATTTTGGGGGGTGGTTAAAATTAATTTTATTGGAGTGTAGTTGTTTTACATGGTGTATTAATTTCTGCTGCACAGCAAAGTGAATCCGTTATGTGTATACATACTATTGTTTGGTCACTAAGCCCTGTCTGACTCTTTGGGACCCCATGGACTGGAGCACACCAGGTCTCCCTGCCCTTCACTACCTCCTGGAGTTTGCTCAAACACGTCCTTTGAGTTGGTGATGCCATCCAACCATCTCATCCTCTGTCACCCCCATCTCCTCTTTCCCTCAATCTCTCCCAGTACCAGGGGCTTTAGTAATGAGTCGGCTGTTTGCATCAGGTGGCCAGTGTACTTCCTGTTTAGATTTCCTTTCCACTGAGGTCACCCCAGAGCGCTGCCTAGCATTCCCCGTGCTCTCCAGCTGCTTATCGTTAGTTATCTGCTTTACACACAGGAGTGGGTCTATGCCAGACCCAATCTCTCCCTTCATGCCACCCCCTTCCCTCCTCGGTAACCATGTGTTTGTTCTCTGTATCTCTGAGTCTGTTTCTGCTTTGCAAATAAGTTTATCTGTGCCATTTTTCTAGATTCCATATATGAAATCCATTAACAAATAATAAAAATGATAAATGTTTATTGCTTTAAACCCCCCAAAAGACAAAGTGGTTAATAAATATTTGTGAAATGAATGGATAAATGAATCAATGAGTTTTAAACCTACAATGTTCCATATAGTTTTTCAATGAAAATTATAAAATTCATTTCCTACAACTTTCTTATTTACCAACTTAGATGATAGCAAAAGAAACCCTAAGAGGCATGTCTTTGAAGGCCACTTCAAGCCAGCTGGTGAATTAATAGCCTCCTGGCTCTCTCCGGTCCAGGATGTGAACGAATACAAATGATTTTCACAAACACAACTGAACACACTTGAAATCACAGTTTCGTGAGCATGACCAGGAAGTCAGGCAAACAGCAAGTGTGAGGGCTTCACCAGCTGCCTTTGCACTCTGAATTTAAACACTTGATGCCCTGGGTAGACCAACACCAGGGCCCCAGAAAGCGCTCTCTCGGAACTGCTTCCCCTGTGGACCACAGGGCAGAGACGGGTCCCTCTGCACCAGTGCCCAGGCTATCCCTGCTTCTCCAGGGCTTGGGATAACCTGTTCTGCATGGAACACCCACAGCATTCAGCATCCTGAAGTCAGAGGTGGCTGGTTTCCATCAGTAAGAAGGACTTCACTTTGAGGATGAAATGCACCAGGAGTGTCTCAGGGGGCACAGTGGTGAAGAATCTGTCTGCCATGAAGGAGACACGGGTTCAATCCCTGTGTAGAAAAGATATCCTGGGGTAGAAAATGGCAACTGCATCCGTCTTGTTGCCTGGAAAAATCCCATGGACAGAGGAACCTGGCGAGCTACAGTCCATGGGGCCGCAAAGCGTTGGATATGACTGAGCACACTGGTGTGTAGCGTGTTGAGTGTACCAGACTCCTGAGAGGCACATTCCTAGGAAAGGATGTACTGAAGGCATTGGGTGCCAGCTGCGAGGACTGCAGGAAATCAAGCATCCCCAGGAGCCTGACTCTGAGCCCCCCTCACTGGGTTCAGCAGGATGGTTACTGCACACAGACAGGATCTTCACCCCAGGCCACAGGCAGCATCCCAAAGGAATGAGGATTCTTCACATCCACCATTCCTTTCTAACCAGAAGTCTTCTCCTGCCAGGAAGTGTCTTCATAAGCCACGCTCTGGGTAGAAGTTTTGGATCCCAGGGGCTTCCAAGAGTATGGAAAATGAGGGAGGGAAGTGTCAAAGCATTCACCTCTCCTGCCCCATTCTCCCCTGACATCTCACTGAAATGACAGGAAGGGTTATCATTTTTATTATTTGCTCTTTAATCATTCATCTCCAAGGGCAAATAGAACCCAAGACGGTAGCCAAGAAGATAGACTTGAAAATGAACTGAACTAGCCAAGGGAAGGCCGACTCTAAATCAGCAGCTAAGACAAACCAAGCAGAGCAGGGCTGGAGCCGCAGAGCCGGAATGCTCAGGGCAGACAGTGCCTGGGACTCTGGCAGGGGGCGAACGGATGGCGTACACGAGGGTGGATGGGTTGAAAGTCCGTTAACAGTACGTAGATGCCTGGGTCTCCTTCCCTTGGATCCACAGCTGGATGATCCCTCCCCACTCCTGGCTGACGGCGAGAGGTTGCTCTCTGAAGGGCAGACCAGATGCTGGAACAAGCAGCATCTGGTGGGTCAAGAGCATCCTCTGAGGGCATCAGGAGAGTCCCTGGTCACCCATCCTGTTTCTCCTACTAGACTTTCAGAGCCTCGGGCTTTCAGCCACTTGGAACAAGATTGTTGGAGTCAGAGAATGAACAAGACAGAGGGTGTCAATCTGTCTGCCATGAAGGAGACACGGGTTCAATCTGTGTAGAAAAGATATCCTGGGGTAGAAAATGGCAACTGCATCCGTCTTGTTGCCTGGAAAAATCCCATGGACAGAGGAACCTGGCGAGCTACAGTCCATGGGGCCGCAAAGCGTTGGATATGACTGAGCACACTGGTGTGTAGCGTGTTGAGTGTACCAGACTCCTGAGAGGCACATTCCTAGGAAAGGATGTACTGAAGGCATTGGGTGCCAGCTGCGAGGACTGCAGGAAATCAAGCATCCCCAGGAGCCTGACTCTGAGCCCCCCTCACTGGGTTCAGCAGGATGGTTACTGCACACAGACAGGATCTTCACCCCAGGCCACAGGCAGCATCCCAAAGGAATGAGGATTCTTCACATCCACCATTCCTTTCTAACCAGAAGTCTTCTCCTGCCAGGAAGTGTCTTCATAAGCCACGCTCTGGGTAGAAGTTTTGGATCCCAGGGGCTTCCAAGAGTATGGAAAATGAGGGAGGGAAGTGTCAAAGCATTCACCTCTCCTGCCCCATTCTCCCCTGACATCTCACTGAAATGACAGGAAGGGTTATCATTTTTATTATTTGCTCTTTAATCATTCATCTCCAAGGGCAAATAGAACCCAAGACGGTAGCCAAGAAGATAGACTTGAAAATGAACTGAACTAGCCAAGGGAAGGCCGACTCTAAATCAGCAGCTAAGACAAACCAAGCAGAGCAGGGCTGGAGCCGCAGAGCCGGAATGCTCAGGGCAGACAGTGCCTGGGACTCTGGCAGGGGGCGAACGGATGGCGTACACGAGGGTGGATGGGTTGAAAGTCCGTTAACAGTACGTAGATGCCTGGGTCTCCTTCCCTTGGATCCACAGCTGGATGATCCCTCCCCACTCCTGGCTGACGGCGAGAGGTTGCTCTCTGAAGGGCAGACCAGATGCTGGAACAAGCAGCATCTGGTGGGTCAAGAGCATCCTCTGAGGGCATCAGGAGAGTCCCTGGTCACCCATCCTGTTTCTCCTACTAGACTTTCAGAGCCTCGGGCTTTCAGCCACTTGGAACAAGATTGTTGGAGTCAGAGAATCTGAACCAACACAGGAAGCAATTCTCCAAGCTCAACAGCTCGCACAGACCCTTTCCAATCCACCCACCCGTAGCAAATCCGCACACCTCAAGCCTCATCCCCGTACACCCAAGATCCAGACAGCTTTTTAGAATATGTCAAGAGACAGGAAGTTTTAAAAAGGAAAGCTATCAAAATCCTCAGAAGGATTAAAGAGCTATTTCTTCCATGAAGCAAAAAGACAATGCTTCAAAAATGGTTTGAGAAAAATAATCTAAGAGAACAATAAAGTTTCTGGAATAATAATAAAAAAAAAGACAGTAGAAATTTAACACCCAATAAAAAATGTGAAACTAGAGTTGAAAAATTTTTCAGAAAGCAAAGCAAGCAAGCAAGAGATGGAAGTCAAGAGGGAATAAAATAAGCAAATCGAGTAACTGACCCCGAGGTGCAGCAGCCAAATAGTGGGAATCCAGCGGAGAGACCAGAAGAACGGCAAGAGGGATCATCAGATTCCGGAAAAGAAAGATTTTAGTTTCTTTTCTTTTTACGTTTTAAGCTATGGTTGTTTTATTTGTTTATTGGCCAGGTGGCAAGGCAATCAGAGATCAAACCACGCTCCCTGCAGTGGGAGCTTTAACCATTGGGCAGCCCAGGAAGTCCCTGCCCCTGAGTTTCCAAATCAAGAGAGGGGCCAGCAACCAGAGTGATGCAAACAGAAAACTCCCTGCAAGACACATCCTCACATATGTCGGAACACCGTGGGCCAAAAGAGCCCTGTGTAGCTTTCAGAGGGCGAACGGTTCCCTTACAGAGAGTCCAGAATCAAGGCACTCTTAGGATGTGTCAAGGGCAGCTCTTGGAGCTGGCAGACCACAGGGCCATGCCCTTGGCACTGACGCAAGGTGACTTCCAGCCTAGAATTCCGTAGCCATCAGTCTGAGGAGAGAAAAAGACGTTTTCCGATAGTGAAGATCTCAGGAATAGTTTTCTTTCTTTCTTTTTTAATTCTGGCCTCTTTTATTGGTTTTGCATTTATTTATTTTCATCCATCTTTATTCTTCGACCTGTGTGGGCCTCCCACTGCAGCGGCCTCTCGCGTTACAGAGCGCTGGCTCTGGGCACATGCACTTCAGAGCCCTGGCTCAACATTGGACCCACCCGTTCACCCGCTCTGCGGCACATGGGATCTTCCCGGGCCAGGGATTGAACCGGTGCTCCTTGCACTGCAGGGCAGACTCTTTACCCACTGGACCACCAGGAGTATTGTTTTCTAATCATCTTTTGTCCAGACCCTGATGAAGCTGTGCTCCATGAACCAGAGGGAGGAGAGCAGGCAAGAAGGGGTGCAGAATCCAGGCTGAGTACAGCCCCAGCAAGGCCCAATTGTTCTTGCAGAGAAGGCTGAGCCTCCAGGCAGATGCTAAAGGCCTCTGAGCCACACCCCTGTGTGTGTGCACCCCAAGGGCTCCCCGGGAAAGAGCAGTACATCTGCATACAATGACCAGCATGCACTGTGGTGCCTTCTTCTATTTACCACGCTCCCTAAGCTGGGGCCAGGCCTGCACTCAGGGTCTCTTTCCTAACATGGGTGCATACTTGCATGGCCCAGACCACAAGACCAGGAAGCACGACCTCATCCTCCAAACCCAACTGCAGCACCTGCCAGCCGACCTTGAGACTGTGTCCATTGCCCGGTGCCGTAATCTAGTCTTGTGTGGAGTGGTTGTTAGGCCAGGTGGCAAGGCAATCAGAGATCAAACCACGCCCTGCAGTGGGAGCTTTAACCATTGGGCAGCCCAGGAAGTCCCTGCCCCTGAGTTTCCAAATCAAGAGAGGGGCCAGCAACCAGAGTGATGCAAACAGAAAACTCCCTGCAAGACACATCCTCACATATGTCGGAACACCGTGGGCCAAAAGAGCCCTGTGTAGCTTTCAGAGGGCGAACGGTTCCCTTACAGAGAGTCCAGAATCAAGGCACTCTTAGGATGTGTCAAGGGCAGCTCTTGGAGCTGGCAGACCACAGGGCCATGCCCTTGGCACTGACGCAAGGTGACTTCCAGCCTAGAATTCCGTAGCCATCAGTCTGAGGAGAGAAAAAGACGTTTTCCGATAGTGAAGATCTCAGGAATAGTTTTCTTTCTTTCTTTTTTAATTCTGGCCTCTTTTATTGGTTTTGCATTTATTTATTTTCATCCATCTTTATTCTTCGACCTGTGTGGGCCTCCCACTGCAGCGGCCTCTCGCGTTACAGAGCGCTGGCTCTGGGCACATGCACTTCAGAGCCCTGGCTCAACATTGGACCCACCCGTTCACCCGCTCTGCGGCACATGGGATCTTCCCGGGCCAGGGATTGAACCGGTGCTCCTTGCACTGCAGGGCAGACTCTTTACCCACTGGACCACCAGGAGTATTGTTTTCTAATCATCTTTTGTCCAGACCCTGATGAAGCTGTGCTCCATGAACCAGAGGGAGGAGAGCAGGCAAGAAGGGGTGCAGAATCCAGGCTGAGTACAGCCCCAGCAAGGCCCAATTGTTCTTGCAGAGAAGGCTGAGCCTCCAGGCAGATGCTAAAGGCCTCTGAGCCACACCCCTGTGTGTGTGCACCCCAAGGGCTCCCCGGGAAAGAGCAGTACATCTGCATACAATGACCAGCATGCACTGTGGTGCCTTCTTCTATTTCCCACGCTCCCTAAGCTGGGGCCAGGCCTGCACTCAGGGTCTCTTTCCTAACATGGGTGCATACTTGCATGGCCCAGACCACAAGACCAGGAAGCACGACCTCATCCTCCAAACCCAACTGCAGCACCTGCCAGCCGACCTTGAGACTGTGTCCATTGTCCCTCCCAAAAGGTGCCTGGTGAAATCGGCTGAGTCTTGTGTGGAGTGTTATTTTGGTTTTGATTTTATTCATTCTATTTTTAAGTTTGCAAACAGCCTCACGTCTTTCCTAAAGGCCTAAATCAAAACAGCAAATGAATTCACCACCGCCTTTTGGTTTTCAATGAATTAGTGCAGCCGAGCCCCAGATGATAAATTAGCTTAATAACTAGTCATTATTACTTGTGTATTGAATGTCTTTGGGACTTCGGCTAAACATAAACAGGAACAAATTGTTTTAATTTAGGAGACAGAGAAATGAACAAACCAGAGCTAATTTTTTGAATTGTTTTTCAAGATGGCAAGAGGGCCTTGTAACTGGCAAAATAACAATCTGTCTCCTCCCCAGTAAAAGCTCTGTGAGTGTAATCTCCGAAACCAAATCGCCGATCTTAAGGATCCTGAGTGAGAGAGGAGAGAGAGGTTTTTCTAGATGATCTGGTGAAGCCAGTGCAATGATAGAGGTTTCTCTTTTGTAACTTTTTTTTTTTTTTTCATTTTGGCCATGCCACAGATATGTGGGATCTTAGTTTCCAGAGCAGAGATGGAACCTGAGAGCCCTGGAGTGGAAGTAGGGAGTCTTAACCACTGGACCACCACGGAAGTTCCAATTACAGAGTTTTTATAAGAGGAAGACAGAGACGTGGTGACAGAGACACTGTGGAGACGCAGGAAGGGTCACATGACAAGGAAGTTCGCAGGCCCCTCTGAAAGCTCGAAAGAGCGGGCAAGAGACCCTCGCTCCACGGGAGCTTGCAGAAGGAGCACGGCTGAGCCTCAGGCAGATGCTAAAGGCCTCTGAGCCACACCCTGTGTGTGTGCACCCCAAGGGCTCCCCGGGAAAGAGCAGTACATCTGCATACAATGACCAGCATGCACTGTGGTGCCTTCTTCTATTTACCACGCTCCCTAAGCTGGGGCCAGGCCTGCACTCAGGGTCTCTTTCCTAACATGGGTGCATACTTGCATGGCCCAGACCACAAGACCAGGAAGCACGACCTCATCCTCCAAACCCAACTGCAGCACCTGCCAGCCGACCTTGAGACTGTGTCCATTGTCCCTCCCAAAAGGTGCCTGGTGAAATCGGCTGAGTCTTGTGTGGAGTGTTATTTTGGTTTTGATTTTATTCATTCTATTTTTAAGTTTGCAAACAGCCTCACGTCTTTCCTAAAGGCCTAAATCAAAACAGCAAATGAATTCACCACCGCCTTTTGGTTTTCAATGAATTAGTGCAGCCGAGCCCCAGATGATAAATTAGCTTAATAACTAGTCATTATTACTTGTGTATTGAATGTCTTTGGGACTTCGGCTAAACATAAACAGGAACAAATTGTTTTAATTTAGGAGACAGAGAAATGAACAAACCAGAGCTAATTTTTTGAATTGTTTTTCAAGATGGCAAGAGGGCCTTGTAACTGGCAAAATAACAATCTGTCTCCTCCCCAGTAAAAGCTCTGTGAGTGTAATCTCCGAAACCAAATCGCCGATCTTAAGGATCCTGAGTGAGAGAGGAGAGAGAGGTTTTTCTAGATGATCTGGTGAAGCCAGTGCAATGATAGAGGTTTCTCTTTTGTAACTTTTTTTTTTTTTTTCATTTTGGCCATGCCACAGATATGTGGGATCTTAGTTTCCAGAGCAGAGATGGAACCTGAGAGCCCTGGAGTGGAAGTAGGGAGTCTTAACCACTGGACCACCACGGAAGTTCCAATTACAGAGTTTTTATAAGAGGAAGACAGAGACGTGGTGACAGAGACACTGTGGAGACGCAGGAAGGGTCACATGACAAGGAAGTTCGCAGGCCCCTCTGAAAGCTCGAAAGAGCGGGCAAGAGACCCTCGCTCCACGGGAGCTTGCAGAAGGAGCACGGCTCAGCTGGCATCTTGACTGGAGCTCAGCAAGGCCCACGTCAGACTTCTGGTCACCAGACTATAAGATACAAGGTAACACCTTTGTGCTGTCTTAAGCCACTAAGTTTTGTGGTATGTGTTAAGGCAACAATAGGAAGCTGACACAAGACCACGTATCATTCTAAAACACAAAACCTGAAAGATAAAGAATCTCTGAATACACCCTGAACCCAAGCTTAGGGGTAGATTGATTGAATTTCTCCTCCTGTCCATTGGTGATGCCCTATCCAGACGCCAAGCTAGCAAGAACATCCTAGACCCTTAAAACTGGCCGTACTCTTAGTGACGGTATAGTGGCTTAAATGCAAGTTCTTTGGTCCAGCTGGCTGGCTGTGCTTCACTGTCAGAAGGCCCCCGGAGGGACCCACCCTTTCATGATTGGGGCTGTGTCTGTGGTCTGGCCACGCAGCTCTGCCCCTGCTCACTGTGGAGAGGTCTTCGCTCCCGGCTCCACCTGCTGGCCCACTGATCCCCGCCTATGATGCAAGCATCCCCATGTTCTGGAATTCTAATGAGACCTCTTTGGGGAGCTTTAATCTGTCTACCACAGGACTCTATGCCATTTCTGAAGAAGAATAACTCTGACTCGTTTTAAAAAATGATTTTTTCCCCCTGTTTCCCAAATTAGAACATGTATTTCCAGTGTATGTTTAGCTTTAGTCCCAAAGAAATTCGATTTACACCCAATTACTGGTTTTTTGGTTGATTTTTTATTTGGGGTTTCAGGGAGTTGGAAAGACCGTGGAGAGGCTTGAACAGAGTTGGGTTTTTTGGCAGATGTAGATGTCTGATGAGGGGTCTCCACGGAGGGAAGCGTGGAGCAGGACAGGTGCTTGGAAAGTCTAGGATGAGTTTTCCAGACTGGATTTTGGAGAAAGAAGGCTTCCTCACCAGCATTCCTTTTCTGGCACCAGATCCCATCCTGCAGGTGGACCTTCTATTTGTTGATTTGTTTATTTTTACTGAGTGGATCGTGCATTCTCCAGGCACTAGGAGGGTGGGCTGGGAGTCAACTATAAAGACAAGGCCTCTCAAGGGCCTTAAAAATAATAATAGGGGACTTCTCTGATAGTCCTGTGGTTAAGACTTCACCTCCTCATGCAGGGGGCACAGGTTTGACTCCTGATCAGGGAGCTAAGATTCTCTATGCCTCGTGGCCAAAAAACCAAAACACAAAACAGAAACAATGTTGTAACAAATTCGATAAAGACTTTTAAAATGGCACACATTAAAAAAAAAATACCTTAAGAAAAAAGAGACTAATAAAACTGATTTTTTTGTGTGTGGCCACTTCTATTGGTCTTTCATTTATTTATTTTCATCCATCTTTGTTCTTTGACATATGTGGGCCTCCCATTGCAGTGGCTTCTCTCGCTGCAGAGCACCAGCTCCAGGTGCATGCGCTCCAGAGCTCCGCGTCTCAGTAGTTGGACACATGGGTCCAGCTGCTCCGCAGCACATGGGATCTTCCCAGGCCAGGGATCAAACTGGTGCCCCTTGCACTGCAAGGCGGTGTCCTTACCCACTGGACCATCAGGGAAGCCCCAAACTGATTTTTATTATCACCATGTGCTAGTAATTCTAAGCAATGTCAGTGATAAAAACATTCCTATGTGGATCATTCTTGCTGTAAGTTTGGGCAACTGTGGTGACTGCTGTTTCCATAACATATAAGTAAGCTTCAAATGAGCGCACTTGTGGTTTGTTGTTGATGAGTTCTAGACCTGCCAGGACCCTCTGTCTGTGGGATTTCTCAGGGAGGAGTACTAGAGTGGGTGGCCATTTCCTTCTTCAGGGGATCTTCCCAGTCCAGGGACTGAACCCGCATCTCCTGCACTGGCCGGCGGATTCCGTTCCTCTGTACCACCAGGGACACATTTGTGATTCTCATACCCTAATATATATTGTATTTTAGGAGGAATTAATTAACCAGGAGCTATTAATAATTTGGAGAACTCCCAGTTATGTGGACAGAACTTTGCAAGCACACAGTGGGTGCTCTTTGGGTTTCCATCTCTGAGGCTACACATTCTATCTTTACCAGAAAGTTTGAAACAGATCGTGGCAGCAGAGAGAGATAGAGATGAAGACTCTGGTTCGTTCACTTCTTTCATGCTTGTTTTAACTCATATCATTGACACTTTCCCGGAATCTGAAAATAAAACATATCCCTTTGCCATTGCTAATTTTTTCAAAACTAAAGCGTATGTCAAGATCATGAAGCTTTACCAGAACAGTGTTATTTAGTAATCGCCTCGGTTACCACTTTTGTAGATGTTTCAGTTTTATTAAAATCCACATATTTATTTGGAAGAGCTGTAAACAACAAAACTCTGTAAAAGATGTAAAGCAATAACTTCGATGTACACCTGAAACTAATGCAACATTGTAAATCAACTACACCACAATAAAAAAATTAAAAATCCACATATTGGTTATTGCACAATTATTTACACAAAATATTATATCAGACTGTAACCAAAGGACTGTTGACCTGAAACAAATAGACTGCTGGATATTGCTCCAGAAAACATGGGTTTACTGGAAGTCACCAGAGAATTTTAATTTGGGGTTGAGAATTTCAAGCCACATGCAAGACCCCGTTTGGCAAGAGAAGGAAACTGCTTTTATGGAAAAGGAAGCTGGGAAGGATGTTGTAAACAAAGATCCTGGCTTTTCATTGGCTGAGCTGTTGCCAAGGAAGAAGAGGAGGCTTCTTTTTCCTATTGGACTCGGCTGTCATCACAGGGTGCAAGCGCTCCCCCTACTGGTCTCTCAGATCTATTTACTTAATTTTGTAGAGTTGCTCAATCCTGACTCTTGAGCCCAGAACCTTTCCCGGATTTCTCAGGAGGAGTACTAGAGTGGGTGGCCATTTCCTTCTTCAGGGATCTTCCCAGTCCAGGGACTGAACCCGCATCTCCTGCACTGGCGGCGGATTCCGTTCCTCTGTACCACCAGGGACACATTTGTGATTCTCATACCCTAATATATATTGTATTTTAGGAGGAATTAATTAACCAGGAGCTATTAATAATTTGGAGAACTCCCAGTTATGTGGACAGAACTTTGCAAGCACACAGTGGGTGCTCTTTGGGTTTCCATCTCTGAGGCTACACATTCTATCTTTACCAGAAAGTTTGAAACAGATCGTGGCAGCAGAGAGAGATAGAGATGAAGACTCTGGTTCGTTCACTTCTTTCATGCTTGTTTTAACTCATATCATTGACACTTTCCCGGAATCTGAAAATAAAACATATCCCTTTGCCATTGCTAATTTTTTCAAAACTAAAGCGTATGTCAAGATCATGAAGCTTTACCAGAACAGTGTTATTTAGTAATCGCCTCGGTTACCACTTTTGTAGATGTTTCAGTTTTATTAAAATCCACATATTTATTTGGAAGAGCTGTAAACAACAAAACTCTGTAAAAGATGTAAAGCAATAACTTCGATGTACACCTGAAACTAATGCAACATTGTAAATCAACTACACCACAATAAAAATTAAAAATCCACATATTGGTTATTGCACAATTATTTACACAAAATATTATATCAGACTGTAACCAAAGGACTGTTGACCTGAAACAAATAGACTGCTGGATATTGCTCCAGAAAACATGGGTTTACTGGAAGTCACCAGAGAATTTTAATTTGGGGTTGAGAATTTCAAGCCACATGCAAGACCCCGTTTGGCAAGAGAAGGAAACTGCTTTTATGGAAAAGGAAGCTGGGAAGGATGTTGTAAACAAAGATCCTGGCTTTTCATTGGCTGAGCTGTTGCCAAGGAAGAAGAGGAGGCTTCTTTTTCCTATTGGACTCGGCTGTCATCACAGGGTGCAAGCGCTCCCCCTACTGGTCTCTCAGATCTATTTACTTAATTTTGTAGAGTTGCTCAATCCTGACTCTTGGAGACCCGACAGACTGTTGCCCATCAGGCTCTTCTGTCCCTGGGATTTCCCAGGAAAAAAGACTGGAGTGGGTTGCTATTTCCCAGGAGATGCTCAGGGATCGAACCAACCTCTCTGCCTCTCAGATACTAATTTTTTTTTTTAGCGGAATCAAAAATTTGTTGTATACATTTTAAAATGGTTGAAAAAAGATATGGTATTTCCTTTTTTGGACCATAACATTTTAAAAAATGTTTTTATTTATGTTCTTACTGGTGCAGTTTTATCTGTGAAATTCAATAAGAAAAAATGGTCACTGGTTAGGTTTCTTTCCTGGCCATTATTATTGTTCCTTTTCATAATTTTATGAAAACTAATTTTGCTGTATAAAAAGGGAGGGTTGCTCAGTGCTCTGTACTGACCTAGAGAGATGGGATGGGAGGTCGGGAGAGAGGCTCAAGAAGGAGGGGATAAACCAAATTCTGCAGAGTAATTATTCTTCAATTAAAAAAATAAAATAAACATAGCTTCAAAAAAAGAGGGAGGGGCTATATGTATGCATATAGCTGCTTCACACTGATGTACAACAGAAACTAACACACACTGTAAAGCAATTATACTTCAAATTAAAAATAAAATAAAATAGTGAATTATCCTAAAAAAAAGGGGTGTGTGTTGAAGCACAAGTCACTCTGGGGGTCAGACCTGCTGGGTGTACCATGTGACCCCTCCACATCAGTGTTGCCATGTGTCCACAACCTTTGGGGTCAGAACCCATAAGTGTTCTGGTAGCAGGGGCTGACGGGGAGACAGGCATGAAAACCCCAGCTCATCAGCCACCCTCTCAAGTAACAAAGCCTTCTATGGACTCAGTGTGGTTGCCTTATGACTTTATAGAATCAGCCATTCTGTCTCCTGCTAATATATAAACCTGGGGCTCAGGTGCTGAAGGATTGCTCCAATTAATCTTTATAAGGGTGGAATTACTCCCATAATAGCTGGGAAGGATGTTGTAACAAAGATCCTGGCTTTTCATTGGCTGAGCTGTTGCCAAGGAAGAAGAGGAGGCTTCTTTCCTATTGGACTCGGCTGTCATCACAGGGTGCAAGCGCTCCCCCTACTGGTCTCTCAGATCTATTTACTTAATTTTGTAGAGTTGCTCAATCCTGACTCTTGGAGACCCGACAGACTGTTGCCCATCAGGCTCTTCTGTCCCTGGGATTTCCCAGGAAAAAAGACTGGAGTGGGTTGCTATTTCCCAGGAGATGCTCAGGGATCGAACCAACCTCTCTGCCTCTCAGATACTAATTTTTTTTTTTAGCGGAATCAAAAATTTGTTGTATACATTTTAAAATGGTTGAAAAAAGATATGGTATTTCCTTTTTTGGACCATAACATTTTAAAAAATGTTTTTATTTATGTTCTTACTGGTGCAGTTTTATCTGTGAAATTCAATAAGAAAAAATGGTCACTGGTTAGGTTTCTTTCCTGGCCATTATTATTGTTCCTTTTCATAATTTTATGAAAACTAATTTTGCTGTATAAAAAGGGAGGGTTGCTCAGTGCTCTGTACTGACCTAGAGAGATGGGATGGGAGGTCGGGAGAGAGGCTCAAGAAGGAGGGGATAAACCAAATTCTGCAGAGTAATTATTCTTCAATTAAAAAAATAAAATAAACATAGCTTCAAAAAAAGAGGGAGGGGCTATATGTATGCATATAGCTGCTTCACACTGATGTACAACAGAAACTAACACACACTGTAAAGCAATTATACTTCAAATTAAAAATAAAATAAAATAGTGAATTATCCTAAAAAAAAGGGGTGTGTGTTGAAGCACAAGTCACTCTGGGGGTCAGACCTGCTGGGTGTACCATGTGACCCCTCCACATCAGTGTTGCCATGTGTCCACAACCTTTGGGGTCAGAACCCATAAGTGTTCTGGTAGCAGGGGCTGACGGGGAGACAGGCATGAAAACCCCAGCTCATCAGCCACCCTCTCAAGTAACAAAGCCTTCTATGGACTCAGTGTGGTTGCCTTATGACTTTATAGAATCAGCCATTCTGTCTCCTGCTAATATATAAACCTGGGGCTCAGGTGCTGAAGGATTGCTCCAATTAATCTTTATAAGGGTGGAATTACTCCCATAATGGAAAAGGGGGCTAAGACCCTCCTCACGTCTAATTCAGGCTCAATAATATTGAAAAATGCCTGAGGGGGCTGGACTGGCCTTAATCGGATGGATTGAAGGAAAGGACCCCAGGTGTGAGAAACACATTCACCAGCCCCAAAACCAAGGGATGGACTTGGAGACAAGAAGCACAGGGAAAGCGAGACTTTTAATGATGGTCTTGCAAGATCGGGTGTCTGGTGGGCAGGCATCTCCAGGACGGTTACAGCCAACGCTCTTGTTCCCTGGCTCACAGATCCCTCCCCAGCTCCTTACTGGCTAGTACTATGGAGTTACACTCTTCCCCGGGATTCCCTTGTATCTCAGCTGGTAAAGATTCCACCTGCAAACTGGGAGACCTGGGTTCATTCTCTGGGTTGAGAAGATCCCCTGAAGAAGGGAAAAGCGACCCACTCCGGTATCTTGCCTGGAGAATTCCACAGCTTGTCCATGGGTTGCAAAAAGTCAGACACAACCTAGTGACTTGACTGACACTCAGATGTATTAAGTCTCAGAGGTAAGTTCTTCTCCCTTTCCATCCTAAGTCCACATTTCTCAACAAGGGCTTTATCCCTTCCCAAACATCTGTCAGCCCAAGGACTCTCCAGGCGTAAACTGTTAGGCAAGACTGTAAACAACAAAACTCTGTAAAAGTTAAAAGTAAAATAAAAGTTTAAAAAAATATATATATATACAGAAATCAAACTGGAAAAAAAAAAAAGACTGTGTGTGCTTAGTTGCTTAGTTGTATCTGATTCTTTGCAATCCCAATGGACTGCAGCCCGCCAGGCTCCTCCATCCATGGGATTCTCCAGGCAAGAATACTGGAGTGGGTTGCCATGCCCTCCTCCAGGGGAACTTCCCAACCCAGTGATCGAACTCAGGTCTCCCTCACTGCAGGCAGATTCTTCACTGTCTGAGCCACCAGGGAAGCAAGTCATCAGTAATTTTCCAAGACAAAACTAGCTCACTCTGAATGGAAAACCATTTGTTAATGATCTTCCACCCAAGGCCAGCTACTTCATCGTGAAAATGGGCCACCCTAGGTTCGATTTCTTACACCAGGGTTCCTGGGAGAGAATCTGCCACAAGAAAGGGGAGGCATCTAGTGAGCATTGAAGGGGCCAAGGGGGCCACTCTGGCCGCTCTGTTTCCCTGGCTCACATGGATTGAAGGAAAGGACCCCAGGTGTGAGAAACACATTCACCACCCCCGGATGGACTTGGAGACAAGAAGCACAGGGAAAGCGAGACTTTTAATGATGGTCTTGCAAGATCGGGTGTCTGGTGGGCAGGCATCTCCAGGACGGTTACAGCCAACGCTCTTGTTCCCTGGCTCACAGATCCCTCCCCAGCTCCTTACTGGCTAGTACTATGGAGTTACACTCTTCCCCGGGATTCCCTTGTATCTCAGCTGGTAAAGATTCCACCTGCAAACTGGGAGACCTGGGTTCATTCTCTGGGTTGAGAAGATCCCCTGAAGAAGGGAAAAGCGACCCACTCTGGTATCTTGCCTGGAGAATTCCACAGCTTGTCCATGGGTTGCAAAAAGTCAGACACAACCTAGTGACTTGACTGACACTCAGATGTATTAAGTCTCAGAGGTAAGTTCTTCTCCCTTTCCATCCTAAGTCCACATTTCTCAACAAGGGCTTTATCCCTTCCCAAACATCTGTCAGCCCAAGGACTCTCCAGGCGTAAACTGTTAGGCAAGACTGTAAACAACAAAACTCTGTAAAAGTTAAAAGTAAAATAAAAGTTTAAAAAAATATATATATATACAGAAATCAAACTGGAAAAAAAAAAAAGACTGTGTGTGCTTAGTTGCTTAGTTGTATCTGATTCTTTGCAATCCCAATGGACTGCAGCCCGCCAGGCTCCTCCATCCATGGGATTCTCCAGGCAAGAATACTGGAGTGGGTTGCCATGCCCTCCTCCAGGGGAACTTCCCAACCCAGTGATCGAACTCAGGTCTCCCTCACTGCAGGCAGATTCTTCACTGTCTGAGCCACCAGGGAAGCAAGTCATCAGTAATTTTCCAAGACAAAACTAGCTCACTCTGAATGGAAAACCATTTGTTAATGATCTTCCACCCAAGGCCAGCTACTTCATCGTGAAAATGGGCCACCCTAGGTTCGATTTCTTACACCAGGGTTCCTGGGAGAGAATCTGCCACAAGAAAGGGGAGGCATCTAGTGAGCATTGAAGGCTCTGGCCAGTGGTGTGGAAGCCCACTCTGAGCCGCCATGTTGACGCAGCAACTCTGGTACCATCATGCCTGGAGTAAGGGGCTCACCTCTGTGGGACCCCCCCCAATTCCATATCCCTCTTTTTGAGGAGCCAGCACTCTCTGTTGACAAAGGAGTGGCCTGTCCCATCACAGGGGGAGCAGGCAGCTGTAGGACAGCTCAGATGGACTGAGTCATGGAGCTTTACAAGCAAGTCTAAGCTTACTGGGGAATATTTGAGCAGGGACATATTCAGCTGAGTTAAGATTCATTTCAGCAGTGTTAGTGGGAGCCATTCTTGTCGGGGCATAAATGTCAAGGTGACCTCATTTGTATTCCAGGCTGGCGAAGCCTGCAGCCAAGGTTACATATTGTGAAGCCAAACCTCCAAAGCAATGGAATCTGGGGAACCTCTTCCACCACAGGGCTCAGCTGCTCAAAGGAACTAGTCAATTTAGTTGCCCGCAGTCCACTTCTAGAGAAATTCTTACGTGGCCAGACCCTGGGCTATAGTCAAGCTGTAAACATGCTTGCTTCTTCAACGTAGCCACAAATGCGTTTGATTGATAGACTCAGCTGCATCCAGAGAAATGTCAGCGGGACGATGGCTTGCTGGTGATGAGTTTTTGAGAGATCAGAAGCAGAGGCAGTACAAGGTGGTGAAGAGACCAAACGCGTGAGCTGAAGCCAGGGAGAGAAGAGGCTGAGGATCAAATAAACAAGCACAGAAACATGGTTGCAGAGTCCGGGGAGGAAAGAAGGAGGAGCCGCTCACATGCACTCCTAGACCAGGTGGACCACATGTTGCTACGACAGGGCTGGAGGCATCCCTGGGACCCAGGGCACCCCTGCCTGCTGTGATGTCAACCATTCCCAACGAAGGGTCCTTACCTCCCTCTGTGAGCCCTCGGGCTCCCCAGCACCCTTGCTACAGGCTCAGCCTCTCTCCCTCCCCACAGAAACCCCTCTATCACCAGGAGAGGAACCTGACTCAGCTCAGCCTCTTCACCCGTCTCCTGCTGGTGAGGGCCAGCAGCTTCCCAATGCTTCCTGCTCCGTCCAAAAGCTCTGGCCCTCTCTTGAGTCTCTAGAGAGCAGGGGCATCCAGCCGATCTGGGGGAGGTAGGAGGTTGCCCTCGGAAAGGAGCCGAGGGGAATTTTATAGCAGCCCTGGCCAAGGGGAAAGGAAGTTCCCCAACAAACTGTCAAGAACGGTTTGAATTTTAAGCCACAACAAGGATGGTTGTGTTATTAGCAATGAAAGTTACTAGCAAAATGAGTGTCCTGTTGATTGACACAACCAGCCATGAAGGAACCAAATACCGAATCCTGTCAAATAGCTGCATATAATTAGTCACAACCTGACTGTAGACAGCTCTTTTATTGGGTGGGAATGTTTAGTAGGACTCTGAGCCCAGAAGACAGCATCTCAGTGGCTCTGAGAGAACGGCTCTAAGGAGGCACCAGGGGGAGTCGGGCTGTATACAAGTTTTCATCCAAAGGGAGCAGGTAGTATCCAAGATCAGAGATGAAGTTAGGGAATGCAACAGTCTATGTATGGGAAGACGCAAGCCTCTGGGCTCACAGAATTCATTCCGTTCCTATGCCCCTCAGCTATCCGGGTCAAATCCTATTTCCTGCTTCACCTTAAGGAATGGCAGGTGGCTGCTTGTGGTCCCCCAGCTCCTCAACAGTCACGCTGGGGGGTGGCGGCATCCGTGGATCGAAACTCTGGGAGCCCTCATTCACATTTGGAGGCCAGAAATTGCTGACGGCTGTGACATTTCTTGTTTTTTTGACATGGCAGGAGATATTTTCATTTCAAAACATAGTCCTAAGACTGTGAAAGGAAATATCATCATCTGTCTAGATTTTTGAAGAGGCTGAGGATCAAATAAACAAGCACAGAAACATGGTTGCAGAGTCCGGGGAGGAAAGAAGGAGGAGCCGCTCACATGCACTCCTAGACCAGGTGGACCACATGTTGCTACGACAGGGCTGGAGGCATCCCTGGGACCCAGGGCACCCCTGCCTGCTGTGATGTCAACCATTCCCAACGAAGGGTCCTTACCTCCCTCTGTGAGCCCTCGGGCTCCCCAGCACCCTTGCTACAGGCTCAGCCTCTCTCCCTCCCCACAGAAACCCCTCTATCACCAGGAGAGGAACCTGACTCAGCTCAGCCTCTTCACCCGTCTCCTGCTGGTGAGGGCCAGCAGCTTCCCAATGCTTCCTGCTCCGTCCAAAAGCTCTGGCCCTCTCTTGAGTCTCTAGAGAGCAGGGGCATCCAGCCGATCTGGGGGAGGTAGGAGGTTGCCCTCGGAAAGGAGCCGAGGGGAATTTTATAGCAGCCCTGGCCAAGGGGAAAGGAAGTTCCCCAACAAACTGTCAAGAACGGTTTGAATTTTAAGCCACAACAAGGATGGTTGTGTTATTAGCAATGAAAGTTACTAGCAAAATGAGTGTCCTGTTGATTGACACAACCAGCCATGAAGGAACCAAATACCGAATCCTGTCAAATAGCTGCATATAATTAGTCACAACCTGACTGTAGACAGCTCTTTTATTGGGTGGGAATGTTTAGTAGGACTCTGAGCCCAGAAGACAGCATCTCAGTGGCTCTGAGAGAACGGCTCTAAGGAGGCACCAGGGGGAGTCGGGCTGTATACAAGTTTTCATCCAAAGGGAGCAGGTAGTATCCAAGATCAGAGATGAAGTTAGGGAATGCAACAGTCTATGTATGGGAAGACGCAAGCCTCTGGGCTCACAGAATTCATTCCGTTCCTATGCCCCTCAGCTATCCGGGGTCAAATCCTATTTCCTGCTTCACCTTAAGGAATGGCAGGTGGCTGCTTGTGGTCCCCCAGCTCCTCAACAGTCACGCTGGGGGGTGGCGGCATCCGTGGATCGAAACTCTGGGAGCCCTCATTCACATTTGGAGGCCAGAAATTGCTGACGGCTGTGACATTTCTTGTTTTTTTGACATGGCAGGAGATATTTTCATTTCAAAACATAGAGTCCTAAGACTGTGAAAAATAGTGATATTAGTCATTGACATCATCTGTCTAGATTCTGGCTTTGCTCACTAAATATGCTTTTTTGATCAACTTTTTAATTGGAGTATAGTTGATTCACAATATTGTGTTTTTTCTTCTGTACAGCACTGATTATATTATATATATATATATATATATATACACACACTATATATATATACATTATATACATATATTCTTTTAAAAGAACACTCTTTTCCACTATGACTTATCATAGGATATAGCTCTTTGTGCTGTTCAATGATATTCAGACCAGACAGGAACAAAACCAAACAGACTATGTTTCTTTAAAGAAAAGAATGCCCAGTCTCTGAGGCACTGACCTCCTGAGCGCTTGGAGCGATCTCTGAGGCTGTACGGACACCACCATCCCAGCTCCTGACTCTCCAGTGAACCTGCCTCCCCAGATACTCCACCCTCCCAAGGGAAATTAGAGCCTAGGAGGAAGAACAGGACTCATGGACTTTGGGGAAATGAAAGAGGATCCCGAAAGGCTCAATGCTTTGCTTGACATTTCCGGTGGCGGGCAGAGGAGAAGGAAGCTATTTCTAGCATTTCAAGGCTTTAACATGGAAAGCAGTCGCTAGGTTTTATTTTCATGCCAAGGGAAATTGCTTTATTAGCAATAAGCAATCAGCCACCCAGACATATAACTGCTGTTCTGAGAAAATAGATGAGCTGGGAACAGTCCCACCTGAGCCCTTGTTAAGTAATGGGCACATTCGAAGGAGCTGGAAAACGCCAGTTGGTTTTAGACCTTTAAAGATACCAGTCCTACATTAAAAAATGTAACTATTCTCAAATTGTCTTTATTTTTAGCAAAAGCATTCCTAGAGCCTCATCATCTCACACACGCTACCATTTGTATCTGTGAATCATGTTGAGAGGAGCAGGAGTTGCAGTAAAAATAACACCCATGTCGGGCTTCCCTGGTGGTGCACTAGGTAAAGAGTCCGCCTTGCAGTGCAAGGGGCACGGGTTCGATCCCTGGCCCGGGAAGAGCCCACGTGCCGTGGAACAGCCAGACCAGTGTGTCCAATTACAAGCCAGAGCTCTGGAGCACATATACCCAGAGCCAGTGTTCTGCAATGAGAGAGACCACTGCAATGGGAGGCCCACACAGGCCAAAGAATAAAGATGGATGAAAATAAATAAATACAAAACCAATAAAAGAGGAAAAAATTAAAAGAAAGGAAAATAACGCCCATGTCCTCCTGTTCCTGAATATCTTTGGTTGAGTGACCCTGTTGGAATCTGTATTTCCAGGATGAACCCAATCATTCTACTATGTATGTGGTGTGGCTCTTTCCTTCCTCAGCAATAAGAAGGGCTAAGTGCCTTCCTGGAATCTCGGCTAGTCTTAGTGACTGGCTGGCCAATAGATTGTGGTGGAAAGATGCTTTGGAACTTTTGGCAAATAGATGGGGCAAAATTGAAAGTGTGATAGATTTTATTTTCATGGACTCCAAAATCACAGCACATGGTGGTGCTGTGGTGACTGCAACTGCAAAATTAAAAGATACTTGCTCCTTGGAAGAAAAGCTATGACAAACCTAGACAGCGTATTAAAAAGCAGAGACATTACTTTGCCGACAAAGGTCCATATAGTCAAAGTTATGGTTTTTCCCAGTAGTCATGTATGGATGTGAGAGTTAGACCATAAAGAAGACTGAGGGCTGAAATTGAGGCTTTTGAAAGGTGGTGCGGAGAAGACTTGAGAGTCCCTTGGACAATAAGCAATCAGCCACCCAGACATATAACTGCTGTTCTGAGAAAATAGATGAGCTGGGAACAGTCCCACCTGAGCCCTTGTTAAGTAATGGGCACATTCGAAGGAGCTGGAAAACGCCAGTTGGTTTTAGACCTTTAAAGATACCAGTCCTACATTAAAAAATGTAACTATTCTCAAATTGTCTTTATTTTTAGCAAAAGCATTCCTAGAGCCTCATCATCTCACACACGCTACCATTTGTATCTGTGAATCATGTTGAGAGGAGCAGGAGTTGCAGTAAAAATAACACCCATGTCGGGCTTCCCTGGTGGTGCACTAGGTAAAGAGTCCGCCTTGCAGTGCAAGGGGCACGGGTTCGATCCCTGGCCCGGGAAGAGCCCACGTGCCGTGGAACAGCCAGACCAGTGTGTCCAATTACAAGCCAGAGCTCTGGAGCACATATACCCAGAGCCAGTGTTCTGCAATGAGAGAGACCACTGCAATGGGAGGCCCACACAGGCCAAAGAATAAAGATGGATGAAAATAAATAAATACAAAACCAATAAAAGAGGAAAAAATTAAAAGAAAGGAAAATAACGCCCATGTCCTCCTGTTCCTGAATATCTTTGGTTGAGTGACCCTGTTGGAATCTGTATTTCCAGGATGAACCCAATCATTCTACTATGTATGTGGTGTGGCTCTTTCCTTCCTCAGCAATAAGAAGGGCTAAGTGCCTTCCTGGAATCTCGGCTAGTCTTAGTGACTGGCTGGCCAATAGATTGTGGTGGAAAGATGCTTTGGAACTTTTGGCAAATAGATGGGGCAAAATTGAAAGTGTGATAGATTTTATTTTCATGGACTCCAAAATCACAGCACATGGTGGTGCTGTGGTGACTGCAACTGCAAAATTAAAAGATACTTGCTCCTTGGAAGAAAAGCTATGACAAACCTAGACAGCGTATTAAAAAGCAGAGACATTACTTTGCCGACAAAGGTCCATATAGTCAAAGTTATGGTTTTTCCCAGTAGTCATGTATGGATGTGAGAGTTAGACCATAAAGAAGACTGAGGGCTGAAAAATTGAGGCTTTTGAAAGGTGGTGCCGGAGAAGACTTGAGAGTCCCTTGGACAGCAAGGAGATCAAATAAGTCAATCTTAAAGGAAATCAATCCTGAATATTCACTGGAAGGACTGATGCTGAAGATCTAATACTTTGGCCACCTGATGTGAAGAGTCGACTCATTGGAAAAGACCCTAATGCTGGGAAAGACTGAAGGCAAAAGGAGAAGGGGACAACAGAGGATGAGATGGTTGGATGGCATCACTGACTCAATGGACACGAGTGTGAGCAAACTCTGAGAGACAGTGAAGGAGAGGGAAGCCTGACAGGCTGCAGTTCACGGGGTCTCAGAGTCCGACGTGACTGAGAGACTGAACAACAACAAGTGGAAGACAGGGAGCTGCAGGGAGGTTTACTCTTGGAATCTCACTCTAAAAGCCCAGTCCCCAGCTCCGAGAGGGGGCCTTGTCAGCTCTGGTCGGGGCCCAGGCAAGCTCCCAGGGCACAGGCACAGGAGGGCGCCATCTGACAGCCAGTCCAGTGGGCCTTGAGGTGGTCACGGCCCCACCTGACGTCCAACTGCCAGCTCAGTCAAGGCACAGACCCATGAGAAAATATAATAGGCCTTTGTTTTAAGCCACAGCATTTTGCGGTGGCTTGCTACAGGGTAGTAGAGAATGGAACAGTGATTTGGGGATAGCCCTTCACAATTTCAGATCTTGTTTTTTCATCTGTTAAAAATAGAAAAAAATACTCTTCTGGGCAGATCCTAAGACTTTTGTGAGGATCAAAACAAAAAGTGTTTTAAGATCTTTACTGCTTCTGTCTGTCTATCACTTCTTCCTTTTATTACTTTGAATGTTATTTGTATTTCTTATTTTTTCTATTTAAAATTTCTGCTCTGATTATAAGAATAAGACAAGTTTACCATAAAAATTTGTCAATAGGAAAATCTGCAGAAAAATATTGCAATTACCAAATAATCCTTCCACAGAGCTAGAAGTATTGTTGACATTTTAGAATATTTACCATCAATTTTCTCTATAGATATACTAATATCCCACGAATATTATGCAGTAGATGCTCTCGATTCTAATTTACATGTATGGATGTGAGAGTTAGACCATAAAGAAGACTGAGGGCTGAAAAATTGAGGCTTTTGAAAGGTGGTGCCGGAGAAGACTTGAGAGTCCCTTGGACAGCAAGGAGATCAAATAAGTCAATCTTAAAGGAAATCAATCCTGAATATTCACTGGAAGGACTGATGCTGAAGATCTAATACTTTGGCCACCTGATGTGAAGAGTCGACTCATTGGAAAAGACCCTAATGCTGGGAAAGACTGAAGGCAAAAGGAGAAGGGGACAACAGAGGATGAGATGGTTGGATGGCATCACTGACTCAATGGACACGAGTGTGAGCAAACTCTGAGAGACAGTGAAGGAGAGGGAAGCCTGACAGGCTGCAGTTCACGGGGTCTCAGAGTCCGACGTGACTGAGAGACTGAACAACAACAAGTGGAAGACAGGGAGCTGCAGGGAGGTTTACTCTTGGAATCTCACTCTAAAAGCCCAGTCCCCAGCTCCGAGAGGGGGCCTTGTCAGCTCTGGTCGGGGCCCAGGCAAGCTCCCAGGGCACAGGCACAGGAGGGCGCCATCTGACAGCCAGTCCAGTGGGCCTTGAGGTGGTCACGGCCCCACCTGACGTCCAACTGCCAGCTCAGTCAAGGCACAGACCCATGAGAAAATATAATAGGCCTTTGTTTTAAGCCACAGCATTTTGCGGTGGCTTGCTACAGGGTAGTAGAGAATGGAACAGTGATTTGGGGATAGCCCTTCACAATTTCAGATCTTGTTTTTTCATCTGTTAAAATAGAAAAAATACTCTTCTGGGCAGATCCTAAGACTTTTGTGAGGATCAAAACAAAAAGTGTTTTAAGATCTTTACTGCTTCTGTCTGTCTATCACTTCTTCCTTTTATTACTTTGAATGTTATTTGTATTTCTTATTTTTTCTATTTAAAATTTCTGCTCTGATTATAAGAATAAGACAAGTTTACCATAAAAATTTGTCAATAGGAAAATCTGCAGAAAAATATTGCAATTACCAAATAATCCTTCCACAGAGCTAGAAGTATTGTTGACATTTTAGAATATTTACCATCAATTTTCTCTATAGATATACTAATATCCCCACGAATATTATGCAGTAGATGCTCTCGATTCTAATAGTTACAATGATTATTTGGTTAGTTAATCAGAAAAGTAAAAGTAAGCAATCACTTAAGACACATCATACATGTCACTTTGGATATTTTATTTAAAACCTATAACAAATAAAAATAGAAAATATTTTAATGCAATGCCTTGGTTTAAGTTATTTTTCTACGTAAACCACACCAGGGATGCTTTCTATTTGATGACCATTTTGTGTTTATTAGGGAAAAAGAAAGACTTCAAACTAACAAGTTAAGCATTCAATATAGAAAGTGAAAAAAGAAATCAGGTCAAATATAAATCGAAAGAGAATGGAATGACACACATAAAGTCAGACATCGATAATAAAAATATTATCGAAATAGGAGGAAAATAGAGAAAATTAGCAACAAATAGTTGGATTTACAAAAAGATAGCTAAGCCTTAGATAATTAAGACTAACAAAAGACCAAATATGCAGATAAACAATACAGAAAATGACTAGATGGACAAACCACATGTGCTCTAGGAAGCTGTGGTTCATTTGCACGTCTATAACTGCGTGCAAGACACATGATCTATTTTTCAGCCTGCTGATTGGTACCTTCTTGTTTTTTGAGCGTAGTTTAGGGACAGATCTGGGCTTTTCAATCAACTAACACATTTTAACTGCAGCCCCATCACTACCTTTGTTGCCGAAGGTAAGACATTTCTTTGAGACTTCAGTGTGTCATCTCCACAAAAAATCCATCAGACAAAATGGTCCATTCACTGGACGTATAAAGGTAAAAAAGTAATGTTCCATTAGATTTGTTGTTTAATTATTTTGTTTCTCTAATTAAAATATTTATGGAATTCCCAGGTGGCACAGTGGTAAAGAATCCTCCTGCCAATGCAGGAGACAAAAGAGAGGTGAACTCAATCCCTGGGTGAAGAAGGTGCCCTGGAATAGGAAACGGCAACCCTCTGCCTGGTGTTCTTGCCTGGAGAATTTTATGAGCAGAGAAGGCTGGGGGTTACAGTTCGTGGGGTCACAAAAGAGTCAGACACGACTGAGCAGCTGAGCACATACAATTCAAATATTTGCTTGCAATACGGCTGAAACAGTAGATATTTTTCACTTTGGCTTGAAATTATATCAAGCTAATCTAATTTATTTAATTTGGCTGACCAGCTCAGATGAATGGGTTTTATATGTAAAACTGCCTTCTAAAGGCAAAACATCGTTCATTACTATATGAAATTTAGGGAAATAAAATATCTTTTGAAAGATGTCTTTATTTTTATAACATCAATGGAACATTTAAATTGTCAGGCTCTACAACATCATAAGTAGGAGGAGAAGTGAGGTGCGAGGTCATGTTTTCTTTTTTTAAAAAAACAAACTTTATTTATGTATTTATTTTTGGCTGTTCTGAGTTTTCACTGCTGCCATAGTGTTTTCTCTAGTTGCAGGGAGTGGAGGCTACTCTCTAGGTGAGGTTGAGCAGACTTCTTGTTGTAGTAACTTCCCTTGTGGAACTCAGGCTCTAGGGCTCACGGGCTTCAGTAGATGCAGCACATGGGCTCCATGGTTGCAGCTCTGAGGCTCTAGAACACGGACTCCATCGTTGTGGCTCACGGGCATAGTTGCTCCACAGCATGTGGGATCTTCCCGGATCAGGGATCGAACCCATGTCTCCTGCACTGGCAGACAGACTCTTTACCACTGAGCTACCAGGGAAGCCCGCAAGGTCACGTTTTAAACTTGAAACCATTTGAGAAGAGATGATTATTTTAGGAGTGAAAATTCGGAGAACAGATCAAATTTTCCTTCCTAGTCCTTTCACAGTGCGCTACAATGTATTCAAGAAAAGAAAGAATACAGTTGCGATAGCCTGTTTATTTCCACCAGGGGGAAGCATAGCATTGCAAATATAGTAAAATACTTTAACAAGTTGGGTAATACAAAGCCTAAGCCCCAAGATGCTAAAAAAAGTTGCTGTTAGTCGCTACATTGTGTCCGACTCTTATGACTCCATGGATAGTAGCCTGCCAGGCTCCTCTGCCCATGGGATTTCCCAGGTAAGAACAGTGGAGTGGGTGGCCATTTCCCTCTCCAGGGGATCTCTCCAATCCAGGGATTGAAACCGGGACTCCTGTACTGCAGGCAGATTCTTTACCATCTGATTCACTGGGAAAGTCCTTTAGAACATAGGGAAGGAATAATTCTAAAATTGAGAGAATGGCTCTTTCTTGCTTAATTTTTGTACCATGTAGGAAGGAACAGAGAAATTCACGGGAAAATTCAATGAAATTGGTCCTGCTTCCTCAGGAAAAAAGTCATATTATGCTGTAATTTGGGCTTCCCTGGTGGCTCAGACAATACAAAATCTGCCTGCAATGTAAGAAAGCTGGGTTCCATCCCTTGGTTGGGAAGATCCCCTGGAGAAGAAAATGGCAACCCGCTCCAGTATTCTAGCGTGGAGAATTCCATGGACAGAAGAGCCTGGCGGGCTACAGTCCATGGGGTCAAGAGTCACACATGACTGAGTGACTGACGTTTCATTTCACATTTTGCTTAAACAGGTCAGTCTTTGCTAAGCACGGGTTCTTGAGGAAAGATGTATGAAGGGTTGTGAGCCAGGAGGCGGCAGCAGCTAAAGGCTGAAGGAGTCAGGTGCACAGGACAGCACAGGATGAGAGGAAGAAAGACCGAGGGTTAGAGGCAGACTCAGAGAGGTTCCAGAGTCTGTGCTGCTCGGCCAGGAGGACGGGAGCGAGAGGGCTGACGCCTGGGGGCCGGGGGGGCCATGCCGGCGGGGGGCGCGAGCTCCAGGCAGGACATGGCATGAGAGGACCAGAGAGGCGGTCTGTTTTAAACTTGAAACCTTTGAGAAGATAAATTCGGAGAACAGATCAAATTTTCCTTCCTAGTCCTTTCACAGTGCGCTACAATGTATTCAAGAAAAGAAAGAATACAGTTGCGATAGCCTGTTTATTTCCACCAGGGGGAAGCATAGCATTGCAAATATAGTAAAATACTTTAACAAGTTGGGTAATACAAAGCCTAAGCCCCAAGATGCTAAAAAGTTGCTGTTAGTCGCTACATTGTGTCCGACTCTTATGACTCCATGGATAGTAGCCTGCCAGGCTCCTCTGCCCATGGGATTTCCCAGGTAAGAACAGTGGAGTGGGTGGCCATTTCCCTCTCCAGGGGATCTCTCCAATCCAGGGATTGAAACCGGGACTCCTGTACTGCAGGCAGATTCTTTACCATCTGATTCACTGGGAAAGTCCTTTAGAACATAGGGAAGGAATAATTCTAAAATTGAGAGAATGGCTCTTTCTTGCTTAATTTTTGTACCATGTAGGAAGGAACAGAGAAATTCACGGGAAAATTCAATGAAATTGGTCCTGCTTCCTCAGGAAAAAAGTCATATTATGCTGTAATTTGGGCTTCCCTGGTGGCTCAGACAATACAAAATCTGCCTGCAATGTAAGAAAGCTGGGTTCCATCCCTTGGTTGGGAAGATCCCCTGGAGAAGAAAATGGCAACCCGCTCCAGTATTCTAGCGTGGAGAATTCCATGGACAGAAGAGCCTGGCGGGCTACAGTCCATGGGGTCGCGAAGAGTCACACATGACTGAGTGACTGACGTTTCATTTCACATTTTGCTTAAACAGGTCAGTCTTTGCTAAGCACGGGTTCTTGAGGAAAGATGTATGAAGGGTTGTGAGCCAGGAGGCGGCAGCAGCTAAAGGCTGAAGGAGTCAGGTGCACAGGACAGCACAGGATGAGAGGAAGAAAGACCGAGGGTTAGAGGCAGACTCAGAGAGGTTCCAGAGTCTGTGCTGCTCGGCCAGGAGGACGGGAGCGAGAGGGCTGACGCCTGGGGGCCGGGAGGGCCATGCCGGCGGGGGACGCGAGCTCCAGGCAGGACATGGCATGAGAGAACCAGAGAGGCGGTCTGCGTGCCAGGCCTAGGATGTGGTTGGAGGCCAGCGGCATTAGGGCAGGTGAGAGACGACCGTGCACAGGGTTCCTGAATCTCTAGGAGAGAGCCCGGCTCAGTCAGCACTTTCTCAAGCTCTCATCTCTGATCAAGTTTAAAAAAAGCTCACACACTCCCAAGCATGAAATAGATAACCAACAAGGACCGCTGCAGAGCACAGGGACCTCTCCTGAGGATTTTATAACAACCTGTAAGGGAAAGGAATCTGAAATCTATCTGTCTATCTATCTATCTATCTATCTATACATATATATACATATATATATTATTGTGCTGTGCACCCGAAAGCAATACAACACTATAAATCAACTGTATGTCAATGGAAAAAAAAGCAAAATGAAACAAAGATCTCATATAAAGACATTCTCAACAATAGCTGGGTCAGCTGAGTTCTCTGCCTGGTGAAATAAGAAAATATCTTGGTGACCCAAATGGGCCGTCCCAACCCCCATGGTGATACAAGGTAGTTCTAAGAAAAGAACTTAGAGGAAAAATGTTTTCCCTACTGGAGCTATGAGCCCAAAGGTTCCTTTTCTTCCTTTCTCTTTGCTCTCCATCTCTACAAACCCCCAAATGTCTCCAAAACCACCCCTTTTGCCTTTCCTCTCTTCTCCCATCTCCATCTTTCAGCGCCTTACTATATGTCATCTTAGCCTTTCTGCTTTCTTCCAGGTTTCTTTCTCCTATAAGCATCGCCAGATTTTCCACAGTCAACGAAATCTTGAGTCTACCTCCAGGCAACTTTATCACCTGCTATGTCTCCAACACTATTTATGTTGTGCATTGCCTTGGCCCAATGATATGATATTTTAAATATAAGGCTTCTCCTGCCTATATCAGTACCATTTCTATTTTTTCTCTAATACTTCATATTTTGCAGTGGCCTCTGCAAGTGGACAGCAAAGCAGATGGTTTCTTCATAGCCTGTGGTCACCAACACCTGTTTCAAGGAAATGGATTTTCTCATGTGCTTTTCAGCACTGGAGCCACCATGGTTAGATGGCCCAGATGATGTTCCAACAGTAGACAGTAACAGTGTTAAAGTCCCAACACAATGATGGTTCAGAGATGTTCAAATGCAAATGAGCAGCAATGTGGTCCACGTAATTTTTTTAGAGAATGGATAGAAATTTCTGTTGACAGCTAAAATATCCTCATCATATGATAATCTCCTGAAAACAGTTTAGAATTCACTCTGCTTGCCAGCTGTGGCATCACTGTATGTAGTTCTCAGTGATTTTTTGTAAGTTTGGGGAGGATCCATCTCATCTGCAGTGAGATTTGATTCATCTTTTCCATTGTTGTTGTCGTTCAGTCGCTAAATCATGTCCGACTCTTTGTGACTCCAAAGGTGCAGCACACCAGGCTGCCCTTCCTTCACCGTCTCCTGGAGCTTGCTCAAACTCATGTCCGTTGACTCAGTGATGCCATCCAACCATCTCGTCTTCTGTCACCCCCTTCTCCTCCTGCCTTCAATCTTTCCCAGCATCAGGGTCTTTTCCAGTGAATGAGCTCTTCACATCAGGTGACCAACTGAGGCGGCATCCTTGTCTTTAGCCATCGTCGCATGTCTGCAGTGGACCAGTGGAAACTCTGGGAGGATGCTGGGGGTCATCTCCCTAGCAGCTTCTTGTCCAACAAGAGGTACCCATCTTTGGTGGCTGGTCTCCGGTCTGTATTTAATGGGGATGTCTGTGTTTAATTCTACCCAGGATCACTGTTGCCCTAACAGAGGGTCTGTAGGAATAAACCATACAAGCTTAATGCACGGCCTCTGAACCAGGTACGGCCCTTTGCTCAGACAGTTTCACCAGCCAGGAGTCCTGGTGGGGTACTGCTCTGCTTCTTCACTCATATTGGGGAACCCACTTACCTCCCCTGGAGGAGATGCCTGGGGAGGTGAGGAGTGGAGAGCAGCTGGGAGCAAGCTAGGAGCAGGCTTGGGGACAGATGGTGCCTTCCACTGGGGGAACTGAACTCGCTGATGGGAAGAGAGTAGGGTCGAGGAAAGTGGTTTCTTCATAGCCTGTGGTCACCAACACCTGTTTCAAGGAAATGGATTTTCTCATGTGCTTTTCAGCACTGGAGCCACCATGGTTAGATGGCCCAGATGATGTTCCAACAGTAGACAGTAACAGTGTTAAAGTCCCAACACAATGATGGTTCAGAGATGTTCAAATGCAAATGAGCAGCAATGTGGTCCACGTAATTTTTTTAGAGAATGGATAGAAATTTCTGTTGACAGCTAAAATATCCTCATCATATGATAATCTCCTGAAAACAGTTTAGAATTCACTCTGCTTGCCAGCTGTGGCATCACTGTATGTAGTTCTCAGTGATTTTTTGTAAGTTTGGGGAGGATCCATCTCATCTGCAGTGAGATTTGATTCATCTTTTCCATTGTTGTTGTCGTTCAGTCGCTAAATCATGTCCGACTCTTTGTGACTCCAAAGGTGCAGCACACCAGGCTGCCCTTCCTTCACCGTCTCCTGGAGCTTGCTCAAACTCATGTCCGTTGACTCAGTGATGCCATCCAACCATCTCGTCTTCTGTCACCCCCTTCTCCTCCTGCCTTCAATCTTTCCCAGCATCAGGGTCTTTTCCAGTGAATGAGCTCTTCACATCAGGTGACCAACTGAGGCGGCATCCTTGTCTTTAGCCATCGTCGCATGTCTGCAGTGGACCAGTGGAAACTCTGGGAGGATGCTGGGGGTCATCTCCCTAGCAGCTTCTTGTCCAACAAGAGGTACCCATCTTTGGTGGCTGGTCTCCGGTCTGTATTTAATGGGGATGTCTGTGTTTAATTCTACCCAGGATCACTGTTGCCCTAACAGAGGGTCTGTAGGAATAAACCATACAAGCTTAATGCACGGCCTCTGAACCAGGTACGGCCCTTTGCTCAGACAGTTTCACCAGCCAGGAGTCCTGGTGGGGTACTGCTCTGCTTCTTCACTCATATTGGGGAACCCACTTACCTCCCCTGGAGGAGATGCCTGGGGAGGTGAGGAGTGGAGAGCAGCTGGGAGCAAGCTAGGAGCAGGCTTGGGGACAGATGGTGCCTTCCACTGGGGGAACTGAACTCGCTGATGGGAAGAGAGTAGGGTCGAGGAAAGGAAGAAATTGGCTCCCACAATTGCTGAGACTGGCAGGTCTGGAGTTCTCCGGACAGGCCGGCAGGCTCAAAATTCTGGCTCGGGTAGATAATGCAGCTTGAGTCCAAATGGTCCAGAGACAAAATTCCCTCCTCTTCAGGGGAACCTCAGACTTTTCTGTTAAGGCCTTCGACTGATTGCACAAGGCCCACCACATTATGGATGGTCATCTACTTTACTCAGAATGCCTTGATTCAAAGACTAATCACACCAAAAAGAAATACCTTCACAGCACCATCTAGATCTGTGTTTGACCAAACACTTGGGCACCAGAGCCAAGCCAAGCTGACACACAAAATCAGCCATCACACCAAGCAAGTCAGTTTCTGCTTAAACTTTAATGTCACATATTCAGTGTCTGGGTTTTCACAATTTTCAGGTCTGTGGGGGAGAAATGAGTAAAGGATTGGCCATGGCCAGGCAGAGCAGAGGGATGGGCTTGGTCCTGGTTGGAGTCTCCTGGGATGTCTCTCTGATTTCTCTTTCAAGAGAGTGTAAAGGGTCCATTTGCATTTTTATCCTTCACATTATAAAAGCTCTGCCACCTCCAGGGAATACAAGGCCAGCCTTGGTTTTATTAAGATCGCAAATCTATGCTGGCAGCCTAGACTTAAATGCTAACTTCATCCTGAAATGCCTTTCTTTTTTTTTTTTTTTTTAATTTATTTATCTTTTGGGGAGTGGGGTGGGGAGGGAGGGGGTTGGGTGGGCCACTTCTATTGGTCTTTTTTATTTCTCTATTTTCATCTGTCTTTGTTCTTTGGCTCCTGTGGGCCTCCCATCACGGTGGCCTCTGTTGTCACAGAGCACCGGCTCTGGGCCCACGCGCGCCAGAACTCCGGCTCGGCAATTGGACACATCGGTCCAGCCGCTCCACAGCACGTGGGATCTTCCCAGGCCAGGGATCGAACCGGCGCCCCTTGCACTGCAAGGCAGTGTCCTTACCCACTAGACCACCAGGGGAAGCCCCTGAAATGCCTTTCTGTGAAGAAACTGGGAATAGGACTTCTGGGCCAGAGCCTGCCCTGTGATCAACATGAAGAGTTTCAGCATTTAAGCACGCAGGCCAGAGCTCTTTTGTCCAAGAAACCCATGTTCTGCAAGGCTTGGGTTATCGTTTAGGTTTGTATCGTTCCTGCTGGCTGGTGCTCCTCCCTGGAAATCTGAGGATCTCATTTTCCTGGACAGGCCATTGTATGGTACTTTTCCACTTACAAGCCTACCAACTGCCATGTAGGAAGGAAAGCTTTATAGGAAAATATAAAAAACCCACCAGTACACACTTTTTCATACTAAGTGTGCTAGGTAGCTTAATCACACCAAAAGAAATACCTTCACAGCACCATCTGATGTTTGACCAAACACTTGGGCACCAGAGCCAACCCTGACACACAAAATCAGCCATCACACCAAGCAAGTCAGTTTCTGCTTAAACTTTAATGTCACATATTCAGTGTCTGGGTTTTCACAATTTTCAGGTCTGTGGGGGAGAAATGAGTAAAGGATTGGCCATGGCCAGGCAGAGCAGAGGGATGGGCTTGGTCCTGGTTGGAGTCTCCTGGGATGTCTCTCTGATTTCTCTTTCAAGAGAGTGTAAAGGGTCCATTTGCATTTTTATCCTTCACATTATAAAAGCTCTGCCACCTCCAGGGAATACAAGGCCAGCCTTGGTTTTATTAAGATCGCAAATCTATGCTGGCAGCCTAGACTTAAATGCTAACTTCATCCTGAAATGCCTTTCTTTTTTTCTTTTAATTTATTTATCTTTTGGGAGTGGGGTGGGGAGGGAGGGGGTTGGGTGGGCCACTTCTATTGGTCTTTTTTATTTCTCTATTTTCATCTGTCTTTGTTCTTTGGCTCCTGTGGGCCTCCCATCACGGTGGCCTCTGTTGTCACAGAGCACCGGCTCTGGGCCCACGCGCGCCAGAACTCCGGCTCGGCAATTGGACACATCGGTCCAGCCGCTCCACAGCACGTGGGATCTTCCCAGGCCAGGGATCGAACCGGCGCCCCTTGCACTGCAAGGCAGTGTCCTTACCCACTAGACCACCAGGGGAAGCCCCTGAAATGCCTTTCTGTGAAGAAACTGGGAATAGGACTTCTGGGCCAGAGCCTGCCCTGTGATCAACATGAAGAGTTTCAGCATTTAAGCACGCAGGCCAGAGCTCTTTTGTCCAAGAAACCCATGTTCTGCAAGGCTTGGGTTATCGTTTAGGTTTGTATCGTTCCTGCTGGCTGGTGCTCCTCCCTGGAAATCTGAGGATCTCATTTTCCTGGACAGGCCATTGTATGGTACTTTTCCACTTACAAGCCTACCAACTGCCATGTAGGAAGGAAAGCTTTATAGGAAAATATAAAAAACCCACCAGTACACACTTTTTCATACTAAGTGTGCTAGGTAGCTTCAGTCGTGTCTGACTCTCTGAGACCCCACGGGCGGTCACCCGCCTGGCTCCTCCAAGCATGAATACTGGAGTGCGTTATCGTTTCCTCCTCCAGGGCATCTTCCTGACCCAGGCATGGAACCTGTGTCTCTTACGTCTCTTGCATCAGCCAACAGGTTCTTTACCACTTGGGAAGCCATAGTTTTCAGAATGCCCCAAATCTGCAAGTCTGACACCCCCTGGTCCTGATGAGGAAGTGCAGCAAACAGAAGCCCTCAGACATCGCGGGTGGGAATGTGAGACGGCTCAGCCACTTTGGAAGACAGGTTGGCAGCTCCTTCCAACATGGAACATACTCTCAACATACGATTCAGTGACTGTGGTCCTTAGTTTTTTCTCAAAGGAGTTGAAAACTTATGGGGCCTTGTGTTTAGTCACTCAGTTGTTTGACTCTTTGCAACGCCCCCCCCCACCCCACTTTCTGCATTGTAGCCCACCAGGCACAAGCTCACTCTCTGTCCCTGGGATTTTTCAGGCAGGAACACTGGAGCAGTTGCCCTTTCCTCCCACTCTCCTCATAATTGCCAAATGGTGAAAGCCACCATATGTCATTCACTTGGTGAATGAATCTGTAAATTATGGGGCACCCAGACAATGAAATGTCATTCAGCACTAAGAGGAAATGAATTGCTGAGACATGAAAAGATGTGTAGGAACCTTCAATACATGTCACTAAGTGAAAGAAGCCAAGCTGAAAAGGCTACATCCACTGTGGGATTCCAGCCCCATGACATTCCAGAAAAAGCTCAACTGTGGAGGCAATAAAAGATGGCAGGATCAGAGACCATGGTCTCTTCTCGGTGCTCTGGCCTCGCATGGCTGCTGAGCCTCATAAAAAATACCTTTTGACGAATGAACAAATGTGTGAATTAGTTGCAATTAATAGGGTACAGGCACACAATGGAATATTACTCAGTCATAAAAAGGAACAGAATTGGGTCATTTATAGAGACACAGATGAACTTGAGGTCTGTCATACAGAGTGAAGTAATTCAAAAGAGAAAAAGAGAGAACAAACATCTGTTTTAAAAAAACCCCTCCTTTTCATACTAAGTGTGCTAGGTAGCTTCAGTCGTGTCTGACTCTCTGAGACCCCACGGCGGTCACCCGCCTGGCTCCTCCAAGCATGAATACTGGAGTGCGTTATCGTTTCCTCCTCCAGGGCATCTTCCTGACCCAGGCATGGAACCTGTGTCTCTTACGTCTCTTGCATCAGCCAACAGGTTCTTTACCACTTGGGAAGCCATAGTTTTCAGAATGCCCCAAATCTGCAAGTCTGACACCCCCTGGTCCTGATGAGGAAGTGCAGCAAACAGAAGCCCTCAGACATCGCGGGTGGGAATGTGAGACGGCTCAGCCACTTTGGAAGACAGGTTGGCAGCTCCTTCCAACATGGAACATACTCTCAACATACGATTCAGTGACTGTGGTCCTTAGTTTTTTCTCAAAGGAGTTGAAAACTTATGGGGCCTTGTGTTTAGTCACTCAGTTGTTTGACTCTTTGCAACGCCCCCCCCCACCCCACTTTCTGCATTGTAGCCCACCAGGCACAAGCTCACTCTCTGTCCCTGGGATTTTTCAGGCAGGAACACTGGAGCAGTTGCCCTTTCCTCCCACTCTCCTCATAATTGCCAAATGGTGAAAGCCACCATATGTCATTCACTTGGTGAATGAATCTGTAAATTATGGGGCACCCAGACAATGAAATGTCATTCAGCACTAAGAGGAAATGAATTGCTGAGACATGAAAAGATGTGTAGGAACCTTCAATACATGTCACTAAGTGAAAGAAGCCAAGCTGAAAAGGCTACATCCACTGTGGGATTCCAGCCCCATGACATTCCAGAAAAAGCTCAACTGTGGAGGCAATAAAAGATGGCAGGATCAGAGACCATGGTCTCTTCTCGGTGCTCTGGCCTCGCATGGCTGCTGAGCCTCATAAAAAATACCTTTTGACGAATGAACAAATGTGTGAATTAGTTGCAATTAATAGGGTACAGGCACACAATGGAATATTACTCAGTCATAAAAAGGAACAGAATTGGGTCATTTATAGAGACACAGATGAACTTGAGGTCTGTCATACAGAGTGAAGTAATTCAGAGAGAGGAGAACAAATATCATGCTTTAACGCATTATGTGTGGAACCTAGAGAAGTGGTGCTGATGAGCCTACTTTCCGGGGCAGGACCAGAGACGCAGATGTGGAGAGCAGACATGCAGACAGAGAGGTGAGAGGGGTAGAATGAGCTGGGAGATCATGACTGACGCATATACATGACCATGTGTCGGATGGATAGCTTATGGGAATCTGCTGTCGAGCCCAGGGAGCTCAGCTTGGTGCTCTGTGGCGGCCCAGAGGGCTGGGACTGGTGGGGGTGGAAGGGAAGTCCAAGAGGGAGGGGATTTCTGTGTACGTGTGTCTGATTCACTTTGTTGCAGAGCAGAAACTAAGGCAGTATTGTAAACCAATCATACTCCAGTTAAAAAAAAAAAAAAAGGAATCGCTCTGCTGTATACTTAAAACAAGCACAGCATTGTAACCCTATGTCAGTAAAAAAAAAATGCTATAGACTTTACCAGCCTATCCACTTTTCGGCTCACAGCTCAGTGGGATTCCGTGCATGCACACTGGTGGGCGGTCATCACCGCCATCATCCGGCTCCAGGCCTCTTCTGATCTCGCATAGCCTCTGCAATCAACACTGCTTTCTCTCCTCAGGAATGCGGCTCTTCCAGGACCTCACAGACATGGGATCATAGACGACTGTTCTCCGGGGAAGTCTTACTTCATTTACAGTGTCTTCAGGATTCGTCCATGCTATAGCCTGTGTTAAAAGTCCTTTCTTTTTATGGCTGCATGGCCATCCGTGGTGTGGGCATGTCATGCTTTGTTGATCTGTTCATATCTTGATGGATATGTTACTTTTCCTGCCTGTCGGCTGTTGTGAATAGTGCCATGAATCTGACTCCACAAACATCTTTTGAGACCCTGCTTTCTATTTTTTTTCTTTTTTTTTTTTTTTTGATTCATTTCTGAGTATATTCCAAGAAATGGAGTTGCTGGAACACATGGTAATCCTATTTTGAATGTTTTGAGGAATGGCCATGCTGTTTTGCAGCATGTGGTTCTGAACGAAAATTACTCCATAAATGTGTCCTCCTCTACAAAGCTAGACCTCCAGAGTCCTTCAGGGTAAAGAATAGCCTGTTGGGCCAGGGCAAAGAACCAAGGGCACACGTTTCCTTGCAGTGTGAAGTTTGACAGATGTCAGCAGCTATGGTTTTCCAATTCTGCTTTAAAAAAAGGAGGAAGAAGCTTCTCAGATTTGACTTGGGAATTCCTAGAACCAACCAACCGTGGCTCCTACCGCAGAGCCCATGGTGCCTTCTTGTAGGTGCCTGAACACGGCCATCTCTTTGCTGTGGGGCTGTCAGCCACACCGAAATGTCTCACCAGCCTTCCCTGACCCACTGAGCAAGACATGTAAAGCTGCGGTTTGAATAGACTGAAAATTAGCCAAATATCCAAGACATCCAAGTTACTTACTGTGCATGTCCAGTGCATAGGTTGTGCTGTTTGAATACATCCATAATTCATTCACTGATACATTACACATGCATTTTTATCATTTTTTCATTTCAGCAGAAGACACTAATTATGGTGTTATAATCGATAGTCCCATACAATTTGCATTTTATTGATAGTAATGACAAATTAGACAAACTTCCTTGAGTCAGGAGAGATCTTAGATCATTTTTTATTAGTTTCATTTGAAAGGGACACTGATCTGCTCGAGCTGTAACAACTGAAACTGTCAATAAATGTCGTGAAGCAAAAATCAAATTCAGAAATGAAGCAAGAGTGTACACGTCTCCTTCAAGCATTGTAATAGGGCTGTATAAAATAGATTATCATGGCAGCAGAAAATCATGCACACCGTTTGAATTTATCATTATTGCCCTGCATGTGATTTTCAGCACCCCTGACGGCAGTGTCGAGACTCATAGCGAAACATGAGGAATTGGTTTTGGCATCATCCATTTATATCTAGACCTATATTAATCTCCATGTATGCAAATTGTAAGTGAAACAGATGGTTTAATATTGGAAAGCACCCTTCTGCCACGAGGCACAGGGGCTCTGAGGATTCTATGTGTCCAGGAATATTTCTGGTATCACTAAGAGGAACACAAAGAGGTGGAAGAAAATGGATGCCGGGCCCCGCTGGGCAATGATTTTTTAGTTACAGAAAATCAGGGGCATTCAGCCCTCTGCACAGGGGAATCGGACAAGTGAATTTGCTCCTACTTTCTCTTTGCTACATGCCTGCCAACTTGCCAAACATGAATTTCAGCAAGCTCCCGAAGACGGTGGAGGCCAGCAGAGGCTGATGGGCCGCAGTCCCTGAGTTCACAAAGAGTCCGACATGTTTTAGTGACTGAAACACAGCGTGTCCACAGAATCCTGTGCAATGATCATCTCAGTCCACAATCTACAAACCATCATGGCTTTAGAACAAAGTCACCTTTGGTCTCCAGACGAAAGATCTGTGGAGAAGCCTTTTCCTGAGATGAGGACGAGGTAGGTTTAGGATCACACAGTGTCTGTGTGCAATGCCAGACCCTGAACAATAGGGGAGACTGTGTTAGTATGTTTACTGGGAGGACTGTTTCTAATAATTGTGCCCTATAAAGCCTGGGTCCCAAGGACCCAGCGTCTTGTGCTCAGACCAAAGGCGGAATCAACAGCATCTTTTATCTGAGAATTAGACAGGTGGAATCGAGGTATCCTTGACTTCAGGCAGAGACCAACTAAAAAAAGTGGGCTTCCAGGGCCAGCAGGTGGCGCTCGCTCTCCAGCCAGAGGTTCTGTCTGCTACTGATCTCCTTGGGTCCGGCGGAACCCCTCCCAGTCCAGTCGTGAGGAACGTCGGTAGTGAGAGGGAGAGAAAATGGAGGTCAGCACCCACGTTATTGACTTGTCGATATCCATGCTGCACATCACCCCCAGGAGGCGGCTCAACAGCCCAGGAAACTCCCCACTGCACACTTTGAGGCGAGAGAGCTATACGCCCGGGCAGGGCCTCATCAGACCTGTCTCTCTTCTGCAAGCAGCCACGGGCTGCTCTAGAGACCGAGCAACTAAACCCGGGCGCGGCCACAACCGAAGCCCTCGAGTTCTAGGGCCCGTGCGCAGCAACCACCGAGACTGTGTGCCATAACTAGGAAGCCTGTGTGCCCTAGAGCACACGCGGCAACTACTGAAGTGTGATCCGCAATAAGAGAAGCCACCACGATGGGAAGCCTGTGCACTGCCCAGTGGAGAGTCCCCGGTTGCTGCAGCAAGAGAAAGGCCAGGTAAAGCAACAGAGACCAATGCCGTCAAAAATCAATGAATAACTCAATAAATACACATGTAAACATTGCTTTTAAAAAGCCACCTTCTGGGCTTCCCTGGTGGTCCAGTGGGTAAGGACACCGCCTTGCACTGCAAGGGGCGCCGGTTCGATCCCTGGCCTGGGAAGATCCCACGTGCCGCGGAGCTGCTGGACCGATGTGTCCAATTACCGAGCCGGAGCTCTGGAGCGCATGCGCCCAGAGCCGGCGCTCTGCGACAACAGAGGCCACCGGGATGGGAGGCCCACAAGAGCCAAAAGAACAAAGACGGATGAAAATAGAGAAATGGAAGATCAATAGACGTGGCCCCCTCGCCCCCTTCCCTCCCCACCCCACCCCCCAAAAAAGATAAATAAATGTTTAAGAAAAAAAAAGAAAAGAAAAGTCACCTTCTGCGTGGCTATGATCCATTTTTCATTATCAGTGACCCACTACCAGCACCCCAGGGTACACACTGTCCCCTCCTCTGACTGCTCTTGGGAGCTGAAAGTTGTCTACGTTCATAAAATTGCAGCCTTTGGTGGAGGAAGAGGAGCTGCTGGATTGTTCCATAACCAGGAAGATGCTGACTCCTACGTTTATTTTTAAAGTCACCTAGGATATTTGTTAAAATGCGGATTTCTGGGCTTTGTTTATGACCCCTGGAAGGGATCCATGGACACCACTCTTAGAAGTGCTACTTAGATGAGGTAATTCAACGCTTATCCCCAGCTAATTGTGAGACTAGACAAAATCTTCATGCCTTAGCATCTCCAAGGCTCAGTTGCCTCACACCAAAATACTAGGATTAAAATAAAGTTGCTTCCTGCGAACTGGAGGATGGGCTCCGGGTGCAGAGCACAGGGTCCTGGCACAACCCAACCGTGGTTACTTGACACTTCATTTATCCTGTAAGGGAGCTTTCCTGGTGGTGCAGGGGAAAGAATCGGCCTGCAATGCAGAAGACAGGGGTTCGATCCTTGTGTTGGGAAGGTGCCCTGGAGAAGGAAATGGCAACCTACTCCAGTTTTCTTGCCTGGAAAATCCCATGGACAGAGGAGCCTGGCGAGCTACAGTCCATGGGGTCACAAAGAGTCGGACACCACTGAGTGACTAAACAACAACAATGATGCTTGGGGGCGGGGAGAGTCTGGGGCACCAAGGAAGGGATCCTTCAGGATGGTTAAAGAAAGATAAAATTAGGAAGTGACTCAAGTGTTCACTAATAGAATTACCTGGCAGTGGTTCATTGAAGAAAGCCATCTTGGAAAAGAAATTAGTAAGAAAAGAAGAGAAGAAGAAAGATTAGCAATCACATTAGATTGTGGTGGTTCAAGTACAGAAGCTGTGAGCACCAGGGCTCAGTGTCCTTTGGGGTCAGTGTGGTGCTGGTGGTCAGAAGAAGCTGGTCAGTGGGAGGGTGCTCCCTGGACCCGTCCTATGCCCAGAATGCCAAGAGCAGCCCTGGAGGCCAGGCACAGGGGCTGTTCCCTCTGAAGTGAGTTTTCCCAGGGTACCATCTTCCTTTTCCAGAGATAAGCAGTAACATCCTCCCACTCCATCCCTTAAATAGAAACACTTATCAACAAAGCCCAAACCGCAATATTGACGTCAGAAGAAAAGCTGGATCAGTTCCATAACCAGGAAGATGCTGACTCCTACGTTTATTTTAAAGTCACCTAGGATATTTGTTAAAATGCGGATTTCTGGGCTTTGTTTATGACCCCTGGAAGGGATCCATGGACACCACTCTTAGAAGTGCTACTTAGATGAGGTAATTCAACGCTTATCCCCAGCTAATTGTGAGACTAGACAAAATCTTCATGCCTTAGCATCTCCAAGGCTCAGTTGCCTCACACCAAAATACTAGGATTAAAATAAAGTTGCTTCCTGCGAACTGGAGGATGGGCTCCGGGTGCAGAGCACAGGGTCCTGGCACAACCCAACCGTGGTTACTTGACACTTCATTTATCCTGTAAGGGAGCTTTCCTGGTGGTGCAGGGGAAAGAATCGGCCTGCAATGCAGAAGACAGGGGTTCGATCCTTGTGTTGGGAAGGTGCCCTGGAGAAGGAAATGGCAACCTACTCCAGTTTTCTTGCCTGGAAAATCCCATGGACAGAGGAGCCTGGCGAGCTACAGTCCATGGGGTCACAAAAGAGTCGGACACCACTGAGTGACTAAACAACAACAATGATGCTTGGGGGCGGGGAGAGTCTGGGGCACCAAGGAAGGGATCCTTCAGGATGGTTAAAGAAAGATAAAATTAGGAAGTGACTCAAGTGTTCACTAATAGAATTACCTGGCAGTGGTTCATTGAAGAAAGCCATCTTGGAAAAGAAATTAGTAAGAAAAGAAGAGAAGAAGAAAGATTAGCAATCACATTAGATTGTGGTGGTTCAAGTACAGAAGCTGTGAGCACCAGGGCTCAGTGTCCTTTGGGGTCAGTGTGGTGCTGGTGGTCAGAAGAAGCTGGTCAGTGGGAGGGTGCTCCCTGGACCCGTCCTATGCCCAGAATGCCAAGAGCAGCCCTGGAGGCCAGGCACAGGGGCTGTTCCCTCTGAAGTGAGTTTTCCCAGGGTACCATCTTCCTTTTCCAGAGATAAGCAGTAACATCCTCCCCACTCCATCCCTTAAATAGAAACACTTATCAACAAAGCCCAAACCGCAATATTGACTCAGACATGATCTCCCATCTCTCAGGCCCAAAGAAACAGCTGGAATCAGGTCCCGTGTTTATGAGACTTGGTTCAAAGTGACTTTCAAGGCCCTGATTAGATCTTCTTCTCATTTATCAGTCTGGTGTAAACCAAAATAAAGAAGGAGGAAAAAAATAACAACCCTCGCGAAAAGGCAGGTTTGAGATACTTCTCTGTACAACAATTTCCTCTACAAGAGAAAGGCCTGCCTGAAAATTTCCAGATGAGGCAGTGAGTTCCCAGGCAGAAGGATTTAACTCTCAGCATCCTTAGAAAATTCTCTTCTGAAGTGAAGAGCTGACTCACTGAAAAAGACCCTGATGCTGGGAAAGATTGAGGGCAGGAGGAGAGGGAGGCAACAGAGGATGAGGTGGTTGGATGGCATCACGGACTCAGTGGACATGAATTTAAGCAAACTTTACAAGAAAGTGGAGGACAGAGGACCCTGGCGTGCTGCAGTCCATGGGGTCTGAAAGAGTTGGACACGACTTAGCAACTGAACAACAGTCCCTGGAAAAACATGAAGTCAGGGGGCAGCTCCATTGAGGACAGAAGTGTGTTTCCCAGAGAGTTTCCATTGATAGGAGCTACACACTTCCCTGATTATCCTGGTCTCTCTCTACAGGACCCTTGGTCTCTTTCATATCAAAAGAGGTGGGAGGTAGAGTTTTAGAAGCCATTTCCCTCCTTTTCCCTTGCAGACCCCAGTGGCTGCATAAATCAGGATTTAAGGGCTGGAGGGCAGTTTTTCAGGCCCTTGCTGGCGACCCTTGCCCTGCATCTTCTGCAGGGTTGCTCTTCATGGTGGACTGAGGTGTCTCGGGATGCCAGGAGTTGAACCCATTCATTTAAAAGTGGCACCATTGCCCCGTTTATACAGTCTGTGGTCAGTGGGAGGGTGCTCCTGGACCCCATCCCGAATGCCAAGAGCAGCCCTGGAGGCCAGGCACAGGGGCTGTTCCCTCTGAAGTGAGTTTTCCCAGGGTACCATCTTCCTTTTCCAGAGATAAGCAGTAACATCCTCCCACTCCATCCCTTAAATAGAAACACTTATCAACAAAGCCCAAACCGCAATATTGACTCAGACATGATCTCCCATCTCTCAGGCCCAAAGAAACAGCTGGAATCAGGTCCCGTGTTTATGAGACTTGGTTCAAAGTGACTTTCAAGGCCCTGATTAGATCTTCTTCTCATTTATCAGTCTGGTGTAAACCAAAATAAAGAAGGAGGAAAAAAATAACAACCCTCGCGAAAAGGCAGGTTTGAGATACTTCTCTGTACAACAATTTCCTCTACAAGAGAAAGGCCTGCCTGAAAATTTCCAGATGAGGCAGTGAGTTCCCAGGCAGAAGGATTTAACTCTCAGCATCCTTAGAAAATTCTCTTCTGAAGTGAAGAGCTGACTCACTGAAAAAGACCCTGATGCTGGGAAAGATTGAGGGCAGGAGGAGAGGGAGGCAACAGAGGATGAGGTGGTTGGATGGCATCACGGACTCAGTGGACATGAATTTAAGCAAACTTTACAAGAAAGTGGAGGACAGAGGACCCTGGCGTGCTGCAGTCCATGGGGTCTGAAAGAGTTGGACACGACTTAGCAACTGAACAACAGTCCCTGGAAAAACATGAAGTCAGGGGGCAGCTCCATTGAGGACAGAAGTGTGTTTCCCAGAGAGTTTCCATTGATAGGAGCTACACACTTCCCTGATTATCCTGGTCTCTCTCTACAGGACCCTTGGTCTCTTTCATATCAAAAGAGGTGGGAGGTAGAGTTTTAGAAGCCATTTCCCTCCTTTTCCCTTGCAGACCCCAGTGGCTGCATAAATCAGGATTTAAGGGCTGGAGGGCAGTTTTTCAGGCCCTTGCTGGCGACCCTTGCCCTGCATCTTCTGCAGGGTTGCTCTTCATGGTGGACTGAGGTGTCTCGGGATGCCAGGAGTTGAACCCATTCATTTAAAAGTGGCACCATTGCCCCGTTTATACAGTCTGTGGACAGTCTCAGTCATGTAAGAGCTGTGAGAGCCTGCCGTGGCTATGGAGGGAGGATCTTCCTGGATGCTGGAAAAAGAAGGACGGAGATGGTGCTGGAGGAAACCTGGAACCTGACTGGTTGTCCCCAAGGGTCCTTTGCTCAGGGTCCTCCTTTTAAAAAGAGCCTCCATTGGCCACGGTTTCTTATTAAGTAATAATCACATCTCCATGTTTATATCCAGTTAGTGAAGTGCATCAGAAGATAAGCACTGCTAGATCAGGGTGGATGTAAATCCAGCTCCAAACCACCCAGACGTCAGGCTGCAGGTGGGCTGTCTTTGTGTCTCTTTTGTGCCCCACGTGCTGCGCCACTGCTCCTCACCTGCGTCTGAGGGTCTGGAGGGACGTGAGGGGTCTCCCATGGCAGCCGCTCTCAAGGTTTCCCCGCCCACCTTAGCCTCTGCCTCTGCCACACCTGCTCGTTACCCGCAAGTCCCGGGGCGTCTTCTTAGGGTGACGCTCCCAGGCTTCTCAACAAGGACAGCGCTTGCACAGTGCATGCAGAAGGAGCGCGTGGCTGGGGTGCACAAGCGCCTGGCACTGGGCTCACCCAGGGCCCCTTGTTCTTGCTGGGCCACCACTGCCCCGCCCACGGGCTATGCCTGGTAACAAATGAGGGTTTACATTCCTTTGGAAGAAATAAATATTTTCCTGAAGGCAGTTCAAGTTACCACTCTCTCCCCACAGGGCAAGGGTCCTACAAGGCCTCTTCTGTCCCTCAAGTCTCAGACCACAAGGGAGGACCACCCTACATGAGAGTCACTGTTTCCCAACAGCAGCCCGTTTCCCAGCTCCCACTCTCAAGTACACAGAGGTCCGCAGAAACTTGGACGGGGTGGGCTTTGCTTGACGCGGGGCGGTGTCAACACTCAGGAACCACAACAGCTGCTTACAACATTGATAAGAGGTCTCTTTCGGATATTATTTCATTTGTAGAGTCCTAGTCCTCAGGTTGGCAATTGTGGCTTGAATCCAAAGCCTTCCTTGTACAAATGAGAGAAAGGAGGCTCAGAGAGGCACAGTGAGTTTCTTGGTGATGCACAGCAGCCAATGACAATAACAGTAGTTTCTCTGTAATGGGCTGACCTTACATAGACCGGCAAACCTAGATTTGGCAAGACTCTCATATTCCCCTTTGAAGAGGAACAACTCTTTACTCAGCAGTGGGGCTGCTCGGGGACTTTTTAACTTTTCAATAAGCACGCTTTCCAGGGAGAGTCCCCCAGAGCCCAGGCCAACTTGTTTTAAGTTGCTCATCCTAGAATTATCGTGGTTCTCCCCAAGTCACAGGAGTTTTCTGGTGACCCCGCCCTGGCCTTCCCCCGCTGCACATGCTGGATGCACAGCAGGCCGCCGTGCATGCTGCCCTGTATGCCCTCCTCCAACGTCTGTGACCTCACTTCACTTAGGCTGTATTCCATCTCATCATGGAAGCCTTTCAGGACCACACTTTCTAGAACACAAGCTCCAGAGGGCAGGACAGTGGGTGTTGCTTGTTTTCACTGCTGTCACCTCTGCATCTCGTGAGTGATCACAAGACACACTTAACACGCAGTTGCTGAATGGATGAGTCATCCTGTGAGGAAGACCAGGCAGCCTGGTTGCACAGTGCATGCAGAAGGAGCGCGTGGCTGGGGTGCACAAGCGCCTGGCACTGGGCTCACCCAGGGCCCCTTGTTCTTGCTGGGCCACCACTGCCCCGCCCACGGGCTATGCCTGGTAACAAATGAGGGTTTACATTCCTTTGGAAGAAATAAATATTTTCCTGAAGGCAGTTCAAGTTACCACTCTCTCCCCACAGGGCAAGGGTCCTACAAGGCCTCTTCTGTCCCTCAAGTCTCAGACCACAAGGGAGGACCACCCTACATGAGAGTCACTGTTTCCCAACAGCAGCCCGTTTCCCAGCTCCCACTCTCAAGTACACAGAGGTCCGCAGAAACTTGGACGGGGTGGGCTTTGCTTGACGCGGGGCGGTGTCAACACTCAGGAACCACAACAGCTGCTTACAACATTGATAAGAGGTCTCTTTCGGATATTATTTCATTTGTAGAGTCCTAGTCCTCAGGTTGGCAATTGTGGCTTGAATCCAAAGCCTTCCTTGTACAAATGAGAGAAAGGAGGCTCAGAGAGGCACAGTGAGTTTCTTGGTGATGCACAGCAGCCAATGACAATAACAGTAGTTTCTCTGTAATGGGCTGACCTTACATAGACCGGCAAACCTAGATTTGGCAAGACTCTCATATTCCCCTTTGAAGAGGAACAACTCTTTACTCAGCAGTGGGGCTGCTCGGGGACTTTTTAACTTTTCAATAAGCACGCTTTCCAGGGAGAGTCCCCCAGAGCCCAGGCCAACTTGTTTTAAGTTGCTCATCCTAGAATTATCGTGGTTCTCCCCAAGTCACAGGAGTTTTCTGGTGACCCCGCCCTGGCCTTCCCCCGCTGCACATGCTGGATGCACAGCAGGCCGCCGTGCATGCTGCCCTGTATGCCCTCCTCCAACGTCTGTGACCTCACTTCACTTAGGCTGTATTCCATCTCATCATGGAAGCCTTTCAGGACCACACTTTCTAGAACACAAGCTCCAGAGGGCAGGACAGTGGGTGTTGCTTGTTTTCACTGCTGTCACCTCTGCATCTCGTGAGTGATCACAAGACACACTTAACACGCAGTTGCTGAATGGATGAGTCATCCTGTGAGGAAGACCAGGCAGCCTGGTTGCACACGGTTAAGCAGCTTGTCCAAAGCCACTACCTGGTCACCTGCCAGGGTCAGGCATTGCACGCACAGGAGTGGAGAGGGGCACACACCTGCGCAAGGAAGGGCACCCTCCAGGCTCAGCAGAGGTGACAGGTGGCCATGGGTGGATAAAAGACAGGCTGGAAACTCAGACAAGGCCATGGAACTTGGACTTTTAAATAAAGCAACCCTGAGTATTCACTGGAAGGACTGATGCCGAAGCTTCAATCCTTTGGCCACCTAATGCAAAGAGCTGACTCCTTGGAAAAGACTCTGATGCTGAGAAAGATCGAGGGCAGGAGGAGAAGAGCGTGGCAGAGGATGAGATGGCTGGATGGCATCATCGACTCTATGGGCATGAGTCTGAGCAAACTCTGGGAGAGAGTGAAGGACAGGGAAGCCTGGCGTGCTGCAGTCCGTGGTGTTGCGAAGAGTCAGACACGACTGAGCGACTGAAAAACAGCAGCAGGGAAGCTGGCTGTGGCCAGGGTTTAAGCAGGTGAGTGAATGCTCACAGGAATATCTTTTATTAGGCTGGAGAATTATTGACAGAGAGTTTTAAAGCTGGGAGAAAACTTAGGGAGCATTTTGCTGCATTTTTTCATTTATAAAGTCTAAAACTGGCAGGGGAAGTCATATAGTTACGTGTCCAAGTTAGCCTGCATGTAAAGAAAGGGCCAGCATCAAGTTGCTTTGTTTTTGTTCTGTTTTGTTTTTAAACTCTCAACCGGGTGCTGTTTGTTTTTATATGATGCACTGAGGATTTTCAGGCTTTAATGCAACACCAGTGATCCTCTGTTCTGTGATAGATGCACACAGTTCTTTGAAAGAACTCTCCCTGAGAGAGATGGTGCTGGCTCTCTGAGGTGATCTGTCGTCCTTTTCTACTGTTATGTGAGGACCTAGCACCCACTCAGCAGCTCAAAGCCGCCGTGTTTCTTATCTCGCAGTTTCTATGATGACACTTGCCTGGGTTCTTGCCTTAGGTTCTCACTGGGCTGGAGTCAGGGTGAGGCCACAAGAGCTGATGAAGCCTCAGGGTCCTCGTCCAAGCTCACTGGTTGTTGGCAGAGCCAGAGTCTGACCTAGAGCCCTGTTGTTGTTGTTCAGCCACTCAGTCGTGTCTGACTCTTTGGGACCCCGTGGACTGCAGCACGCCAGGCTTCCCTGTCCTTCACCATCTCCCAGAGTTTGCTCAGACTCGTCCATTGACTCAGTGATGCCATCCAACCGTCTCATCCTCTATCGTCCCCTTTCCCTCTGGCCTTCAGTCTTTCCCAGCATCTGGGTCTTTTGCAATGAGCTGGCTCTTCACATCAGGTGGACAAAGTACTGGAGCTTCAGCTTCAGCATCAGTCCTTGCAATGAATATGCAAGGTTGATTTTCTTTAGGATGGACTGGTTCGATCTCCTTGCAGTCCAAGGAACTCTCAAGAGTCTTCTCCAGCACCACAGTTGGAAAGCATCAATTCTTTGGCACTCAGCCTTCTTTATGATCTAGCTCTCACATCCACTGTACATGACCACTGGAAAGACCATAGCTTCGACTATACAGACCTTTGTTGGAAAAGACAAAGGATGTTGCAGCCATCAAGCTGTCAGATGATCGCTGCCCCAGTGGTGAGGCCCGAGGAACTCAGGATAGAGACTGGATGCCTGCTGTCAAGCCATCAGCCAAGGCAGCCTCCCCTAATGTTGAACCCTGAGGAGACCCAGGATGAGAAAGCACAGGATAATGGCCTCAGATAGCTGAGTTACATATCAAAGGAATGATTTCAGTGAACTAAGAGCCCGAGTTCAATCCCTGGGTCGGGAAGATCCCCTGGAGGAGGAAATGGCAATCCATTCCAGCATTCTTGCCTGGGAAATACCATGGATGGAGGAGCCTGGTCAAGTTGCTTTGTTTTTGTTCTGTTTTGTTTTAAACTCTCAACCGGGTGCTGTTTGTTTTATATGATCCCAAAGGCATAAAATTTTCCCTGTGATAGATGCACACAGTTCTTTGAAAGAACTCTCCCTGAGAGAGATGGTGCTGGCTCTCTGAGGTGATCTGTCGTCCTTTTCTACTGTTATGTGAGGACCTAGCACCCACTCAGCAGCTCAAAGCCGCCGTGTTTCTTATCTCGCAGTTTCTATGATGACACTTGCCTGGGTTCTTGCCTTAGGTTCTCACTGGGCTGGAGTCAGGGTGAGGCCACAAGAGCTGATGAAGCCTCAGGGTCCTCGTCCAAGCTCACTGGTTGTTGGCAGAGCCAGAGTCTGACCTAGAGCCCTGTTGTTGTTGTTCAGCCACTCAGTCGTGTCTGACTCTTTGGGACCCCGTGGACTGCAGCACGCCAGGCTTCCCTGTCCTTCACCATCTCCCAGAGTTTGCTCAGACTCGTCCATTGACTCAGTGATGCCATCCAACCGTCTCATCCTCTATCGTCCCCTTTCCCTCTGGCCTTCAGTCTTTCCCAGCATCTGGGTCTTTTGCAATGAGCTGGCTCTTCACATCAGGTGGACAAAGTACTGGAGCTTCAGCTTCAGCATCAGTCCTTGCAATGAATATGCAAGGTTGATTTTCTTTAGGATGGACTGGTTCGATCTCCTTGCAGTCCAAGGAACTCTCAAGAGTCTTCTCCAGCACCACAGTTGGAAAGCATCAATTCTTTGGCACTCAGCCTTCTTTATGATCTAGCTCTCACATCCACTGTACATGACCACTGGAAAGACCATAGCTTCGACTATACAGACCTTTGTTGGAAAAGACAAAGGATGTTGCAGCCATCAAGCTGTCAGATGATCGCTGCCCCAGTGGTGAGGCCCGAGGAACTCAGGATAGAGACTGGATGCCTGCTGTCAAGCCATCAGCCAAGGCAGCCTCCCCTAATGTTGAACCCTGAGGAGACCCAGGATGAGAAAGCACAGGATAATGGCCTCAGATAGCTGAGTTACATATCAAAGGAATGATTTCAGTGAACTAAGAGCCCGAGTTCAATCCCTGGGTCGGGAAGATCCCCTGGAGGAGGAAATGGCAATCCATTCCAGCATTCTTGCCTGGGAAATACCATGGATGGAGGAGCCTGGCAGGCTATAGTTCACGGGGTCACAAACCATCGGACACGACTGAACAACTAACACTAACAGACCCTTGTATCTTTCCATATGCAAAAAGCACGAAATTCAGGAACTTGAGGTATCTGGCTTTCTTTAATTAACAGTAATCTTTTGATGCTTTATCTGGTCTTTGTTGCATCTCCTGGCCCCGCCCTTACCTCGTTGGAGTAGCCCAGCAGAATGGTCTGAGAGTCTGCCGCCTGGGTTTACGTCCTCAGTTTTGTCCAGCAAATGAAGCCTGATTCTTCACTTGCAGGTTGTGCACTCATTTCAGTCAATGGGTTCCACTCAGGTCTGCACCAGCGGGGCTGGAATCTGGGGTGCGTGTATGTGCTAGTCGCTTAGTCATTTGAGACTCTTAGCAACCCCGTGGGCTGTAGCCCTCCAGGCTCCTCTGTCCATGGGATTCTCCGGGCAAGACGACTGGAGTGGGTTGCCATCTCCATCCCCAGGAGATTTCCGAAGCAGGGATCTAATCCTGGTCTTCTTCGTTGCACCTGAGCCAGAGTCCAAGGAGGGACCTTAAAATCCTGCTATGGAGCAACCTGGTGTAACTGCTCCCTCCTGCATCATCTCATCAGGATCCTTTTAGTTCATTTCCTACATGGCTTCTGAGAAAACATCTGCACACAAATTTGCAAAACCCTCCAAGGCGACCTTTCACTAGTCAACACCCCCCTTCTTTTTCCACCAGAAATGGTATGTTTGGAATGGAAATTTTTTCCCCACCGTGCCTAGACAGACCACAAGGTATGTGGGGAAAAAAGGGCCATCAAGCTGTCAGATGATCGCTGCCCCAGTGGTGAGGCCCGAGGAACTCAGGATAGAGACTGGATGCCTGCTGTCAAGCCATCAGCCAAGGCAGCCTCCCCTAATGTTGAACCCTGAGGAGACCCAGGATGAGAAAGCACAGGATAATGGCCTCAGATAGCTGAGTTACATATCAAAGGAATGATTTCAGTGAACTAAGAGCCCGAGTTCAATCCCTGGGTCGGGAAGATCCCCTGGAGGAGGAAATGGCAATCCATTCCAGCATTCTTGCCTGGGAAATACCATGGATGGAGGAGCCTGGCAGGCTATAGTTCACGGGGTCACAAACCATCGGACACGACTGAACAACTAACACTAACAGACCCTTGTATCTTTCCATATGCAAAAAGCACGAAATTCAGGAACTTGAGGTATCTGGCTTTCTTTAATTAACAGTAATCTTTTGATGCTTTATCTGGTCTTTGTTGCATCTCCTGGCCCCGCCCTTACCTCGTTGGAGTAGCCCAGCAGAATGGTCTGAGAGTCTGCCGCCTGGGTTTACGCCTCAGTTTTGTCCAGCAAATGAAGCCTGATTCTTCACTTGCAGGTTGTGCACTCATTTCAGTCAATGGGTTCCACTCAGGTCTGCACCAGCGGGGCTGGAATCTGGGGTGCGTGTATGTGCTAGTCGCTTAGTCATTTGAGACTCTTAGCAACCCCGTGGGCTGTAGCCCTCCAGGCTCCTCTGTCCATGGGATTCTCCGGGCAAGACGACTGGAGTGGGTTGCCATCTCCATCCCCAGGAGATTTCCGAGAAGCAGGGATCTAATCCTGGTCTTCTTCGTTGCACCTGAGCCAGAGTCCAAGGAGGGGACCTTAAAATCCTGCTATGGAGCAACCTGGTGTAACTGCTCCCCTCCTGCATCATCTCATCAGGATCCTTTTTAGTTCATTTCCTACATGGCTTCTGAGAAAAACATCTGCACACAAATTTGCAAAACCCTCCAAGGCGACCTTTCACTAGTCAACATTTCACGGGGATGGTATGCAGACCCCTCTTTGAACCTGAATATGTTGACTCCCCACCAGAAATGGTATGTTTGGAATGGAATTTTGTTTCATATCATCCACATCCCCAACCGTCAGCCCCGTCAAGTCCCGGCAGAGCTATCTCTCAGGCATGCTCAAAGCTTTTACTTTCAAAAACCTATTTTTCTACCCGCATCTGCTGGAGCCGCTGACCCCTCCTGAGTCTCTGAGTCCTGCCTTCTCCTGGCAGCCTCCTTCGCCTCCTCCCCCCAGCCCAGGGTTGACCTCTAACCTCCTCCCCTGGTGGAGGCCCCTACCGGGAGGAAGATGCAGAAAATCAAAGAGCTTCTGAAAATGTCTTTGTTCACTTTGATGTCTCAAAATTCCATGATGAAGGAATACAAAGTTCTTTTGTTTCTAGGGTGCTTAATTAATGAAGAATCACCAGGAGGCAGAGCAGAGGGATTAAATCAACAAATCCCAAACATAAGAAAGTAAGTGCCTCAGCAACCTATTTATTTATTCAGCCTGTGTGCTGTTAAGGACTTGCTTCCCTAAACCCTCCTACAGAGGAGGGAATGCCTCCTCCGGGAAGGTCTTATACAGAGAAGGAAAGAAGGGTCTGCTCCAGTGTCCCAGCTTCAGAGATGCTCCTTTGGCGCGGAGCCCTTGGCTCTGGGTCCTGACCTTCAGCGGATAAGCCAGCTTGTCACGGCAAACGCCCCAGAGAATAACACAGGTTATCAACCACTACAACAGCTGTGGTTTGTGTTTGTCTCTAAGAAGAACAGCATTTCTTATTAAAAAGAAAAGTTTTTTGCCTCGTTAAGAAGCTTTTAAAGAGTTTCATGGGATCCCCAAGACGACTGGAGTTGCCATCTACCCCAGGAGTTTCCAGCAGATCTTTTTTTGGGCACCTGAGCCAGAGTCCAAGGAGGGACCTTAAAATCCTGCTATGGAGCAACCTGGTGTAACTGCTCCTCCTGCATCATCTCATCAGGATCCTTTTTAGTTCATTTCCTACATGGCTTCTGAGAAAAACATCTGCACACAAATTTGCAAAACCCTCCAAGGCGACCTTTCACTAGTCAACATTTCACGGGGATGGTATGCAGACCCCTCTTTGAACCTGAATATGTTGACTCCCCACCAGAAATGGTATGTTTGGAATGGAATTTTGTTTCATATCATCCACATCCCCAACCGTCAGCCCCGTCAAGTCCCGGCAGAGCTATCTCTCAGGCATGCTCAAAGCTTTTACTTTCAAAAACCTATTTTTCTACCCGCATCTGCTGGAGCCGCTGACCCCTCCTGAGTCTCTGAGTCCTGCCTTCTCCTGGCAGCCTCCTTCGCCTCCTCCCCCCAGCCCAGGGTTGACCTCTAACCTCCTCCCCTGGTGGAGGCCCCTACCGGGAGGAAGATGCAGAAAATCAAAGAGCTTCTGAAAATGTCTTTGTTCACTTTGATGTCTCAAAATTCCATGATGAAGGAATACAAAGTTCTTTTGTTTCTAGGGTGCTTAATTAATGAAGAATCACCAGGAGGCAGAGCAGAGGGATTAAATCAACAAATCCCAAACATAAGAAAGTAAGTGCCTCAGCAACCTATTTATTTATTCAGCCTGTGTGCTGTTAAGGACTTGCTTCCCTAAACCCTCCTACAGAGGAGGGAATGCCTCCTCCGGGAAGGTCTTATACAGAGAAGGAAAGAAGGGTCTGCTCCAGTGTCCCAGCTTCAGAGATGCTCCTTTGGCGCGGAGCCCTTGGCTCTGGGTCCTGACCTTCAGCGGATAAGCCAGCTTGTCACGGCAAACGCCCCAGAGAATAACACAGGTTATCAACCACTACAACAGCTGTGGTTTGTGTTTGTCTCTAAGAAGAACAGCATTTCTTATTAAAGAAAAGTAGCCTCTTGCTAAAAGTTTATTCTATCATAAATGATGTGCAGCAAAAATTACGTTAACAGAATAAGAAGCAATGATTTTTAAAAGTTTAAGGGGTTGTAGGCAGTACCTATTATACACTCCTATGAGAGTTAATTTTTTTGCATAGTTCTGGATTTATAATAAAATAAAACTCTGATTCTCAGAAGACTTAGAGATTTGATGCTCTGGTTAATTTGGGGGCGATGTAAAAGCCAATCTAAATGTTCGTTTTGATGCTTGTTGTTGAGATATTTGTAAAATTCAATGGTAGGAAAACGTACAGATTACCCTTCTGGAAAAGAAAATGCAATTAACTCTCTTGCTTTACAAGTTTGCCGGGGATGGGAGTCCTCTAAGGTCCTTTGTGATAGCTATGTTTTGGGAAGTCTGCCCAGCTCAAAAGGATGGCTTGGCACTTTCCCGGTGAGCTCTGATCAGGCCTGTGAAAAAGACCTTGGCCTCTGGCCGTGAGGAACTGGCCCTTACGCCGGAGGCCCAGTCAGAACCCTTTTCCTGGGAATTTGGGACTAGGACAAATAGCGAGAGGTCAATTTTTCCTAGCAGGAGTGATAGCTCATGAGCTTGGGAGCTAACACAGGCATTTTCTATAGAAAGTCCACCTTGTGGACTGAGAAACAGAAAGAAAATCTGTTAAGGAAGAAGATTCAAACAAAGGTGACTGTTGGAGAGCATGTCCACCCTGGCCGCAGCTCTAGCTCCTTCCTGAAGTCCAGCTGCACTTTCGCTTTACCTACCAGGGTCCCTCCTCTAACCTGCCAGGAAATCGCCCATTTCCACTGAAGCTCACTCCTGCTATCCGCTACCAGATCCCAAAGAAACAGAACCCAGCCCCTGAAGCCGTTGGTCACATAGGGGAGGGTGTGTTGGGAGAGGGGGTGTTGGGGGAGGGGGCGTTGAGAGAAGGGGTGTTGGGTTCAGCTCCTCCTCTGCCGTCTCTGTTTGGTTCTCGTTCCACCATCTCTCATCATTCAGGCATGAAAGCGGATGCCACCTTCAAGGCCTCTGTCTATCCCAGAGCTCTCTCTCTCTTCCTGTGCTGACTTAAAAACATTTTTAGTTTGAGAAAATTCTTAAAGAATGGGAATACCAGACCACCTTACCTGTCTCCTGAGAAGCCTATAGGCAGGCCAAGGAGCAACAGTTAGAACTGGACACGGAACAATGGATTGGTTCCAAATTGGGAAAGGAGCAGGTCAAGGCTGTATATTGTCACCCTGCTCATTTAACTTCTATGCAGAGTACATCATGCGAAATGCTGGACTGGATGAAGCACAAGATTCAAGAATTGCTGGGAGAAATCTCAACAACCTCAGGTATACACATGATACTACTCTAATGGCAGAAAGCAAAGAAGAACTAAAGAGCCTCTTGATGAAGGTCGAAGAGGAGAGTGAAAATGCTGGCTTAAAACTCAGCTTTCAAAAAAAGAAGAGCATGGCATCCAGTCCCATCACTTCATTGCAAGCAGATGGGGAAAAAGTGGCAGCAGTGACAGATTTCACTTCCTTGGGTTCCAAAATTACTGTAGATGGCAGCTCATTGGAAAAGACCCCTGGTGCTGGGAAAGACGGGACAAAAGGAGAAGGGTACAGCAGAGGATGACATGGTTGGATGGCATCACCAACTGACATAAGGGTCATCGGCCGTAAAGACCTTGGCCTCTGGCCGTGAGGAACTGGCCCTTACGCGGAGGCCCAGTCAGAACCCTTTTCCTGGGAATTTGGGACTAGGACAAATAGCGAGAGGTCAATTTTTCCTAGCAGGAGTGATAGCTCATGAGCTTGGGAGCTAACACAGGCATTTTCTATAGAAAGTCCACCTTGTGGACTGAGAAACAGAAAGAAAATCTGTTAAGGAAGAAGATTCAAACAAAGGTGACTGTTGGAGAGCATGTCCACCCTGGCCGCAGCTCTAGCTCCTTCCTGAAGTCCAGCTGCACTTTCGCACCTACCAGGGTCCCTCCTCTACTCTGCCAGGAAATCGCCCATTTCCACTGAAGCTCACTCCTGCTATCCGCTACCAGATCCCAAAGAAACAGAACCCAGCCCCTGAAGCCGTTGGTCACATAGGGGAGGGTGTGTTGGGAGAGGGGGTGTTGGGGGAGGGGGCGTTGAGAGAAGGGGTGTTGGGTTCAGCTCCTCCTCTGCCGTCTCTGTTTGGTTCTCGTTCCACCATCTCTCATCATTCAGGCATGAAAGCGGATGCCACCTTCAAGGCCTCTGTCTATCCCAGAGCTCTCTCTCTCTTCCTGTGCTGACTTAAAAACATTTTTAGTTTGAGAAAATTCTTAAAGAATGGGAATACCAGACCACCTTACCTGTCTCCTGAGAAGCCTATAGGCAGGCCAAGGAGCAACAGTTAGAACTGGACACGGAACAATGGATTGGTTCCAAATTGGGAAAGGAGCAGGTCAAGGCTGTATATTGTCACCCTGCTCATTTAACTTCTATGCAGAGTACATCATGCGAAATGCTGGACTGGATGAAGCACAAGATTCAAGAATTGCTGGGAGAAATCTCAACAACCTCAGGTATACACATGATACTACTCTAATGGCAGAAAGCAAAGAAGAACTAAAGAGCCTCTTGATGAAGGTCGAAGAGGAGAGTGAAAATGCTGGCTTAAAACTCAGCTTTCAAAAAAAGAAGAGCATGGCATCCAGTCCCATCACTTCATTGCAAGCAGATGGGGAAAAAGTGGCAGCAGTGACAGATTTCACTTCCTTGGGTTCCAAAATTACTGTAGATGGCAGCTCATTGGAAAAGACCCCTGGTGCTGGGAAAGACGGGACAAAAGGAGAAGGGTACAGCAGAGGATGACATGGTTGGATGGCATCACCAACTCAACGGACATGAGCTTGAGCAAATTCCAGGAAACAGTGAAGGACAGTGAAGCCTGGTGTGCTGCAGTCCACGGGGTTGCAAAGAATCTGACTCGACTTAACGACTGAACAACAATTGCACATTCCTATGCAGTTGCATGCAAAAAGACAGAGACATCTGATAAATCTTTCATCCATTTCCTCAAAGTTTGTCCCTTGCATAACTGTAGTGCAATGTCACAGCCAACAAGGTACAACATGGCTCTGAAACAGAAGAGACACAGAGGAGAAGAGCCTGGGAAGACCAGGCAGAGGTCGGGGAGAAGCTAAGGAAGGCTGTGGCTGCCGAAGCTGGAAGGGACAAGGGTCCTCCCCTACAAACCCACTGACACTTTGAGTGCCGACTTCTGCCCTTGACACCAGAGAGAACAAACATCTGCTGCCTTCGGGCTCTTGGCTGTCACTGCATTCCTTGGAAACTAAGGCCAACCTCGCTCTGCTTCCCCATTTATGAAATGCATCGTGTGCGTTTCTTTTCCCACAGGTATATTTTGTATGTGAGCTCATGTGACCGTGACTGTCAAGATAATGCTTCCTTGCCAAATCCAAAGCCCCTTTCTCTCCCTCTCCTCGACCCGCCCTCCTCCTGGGGTTCGCTCATCTGTTCTCATCTCCCTAATGGTGTCCTGTCAAGAATGCAAGATAAACAAATTCACACAGGGCGTGTATCCCCTGAAAGTGTTTTTTCCACTTAGCACGATTCCCTTGGGAACCTTCCAGGGTCGTCGGGGCCAGTGGTTGGATCCTTTTTTAGAAATCTCAACAACCTCAGGTATACACATGATACTACTCTAATGGCAGAAAGCAAAGAAGAACTAAAGAGCCTCTTGATGAAGGTCGAAGAGGAGAGTGAAAATGCTGGCTTAAAACTCAGCTTTCAAAAAAAGAAGAGCATGGCATCCAGTCCCATCACTTCATTGCAAGCAGATGGGGAAAAAGTGGCAGCAGTGACAGATTTCACTTCCTTGGGTTCCAAAATTACTGTAGATGGCAGCTCATTGGAAAAGACCCCTGGTGCTGGGAAAGACGGGACAAAAGGAGAAGGGTACAGCAGAGGATGACATGGTTGGATGGCATCACCAACTCAACGGACATGAGCTTGAGCAAATTCCAGGAAACAGTGAAGGACAGTGAAGCCTGGTGTGCTGCAGTCCACGGGGTTGCAAAGAATCTGACTCGACTTAACGACTGAACAACAATTGCACATTCCTATGCAGTTGCATGCAAAAAGACAGAGACATCTGATAAATCTTTCATCCATTTCCTCAAAGTTTGTCCCTTGCATAACTGTAGTGCAATGTCACAGCCAACAAGGTACAACATGGCTCTGAAACAGAAGAGACACAGAGGAGAAGAGCCTGGGAAGACCAGGCAGAGGTCGGGGAGAAGCTAAGGAAGGCTGTGGCTGCCGAAGCTGGAAGGGACAAGGGTCCTCCCCTACAAACCCACTGACACTTTGAGTGCCGACTTCTGCCCTTGACACCAGAGAGAACAAACATCTGCTGCCTTCGGGCTCTTGGCTGTCACTGCATTCCTTGGAAACTAAGGCCAACCTCGCTCTGCTTCCCCATTTATGAAATGCATCGTGTGCGTTTCTTTTCCCACAGGTATATTTTGTATGTGAGCTCATGTGACCGTGACTGTCAAGATAATGCTTCCTTGCCAAATCCAAAGCCCCTTTCTCTCCCTCTCCTCGACCCGCCCTCCTCCTGGGGTTCGCTCATCTGTTCTCATCTCCCTAATGGTGTCCTGTCAAGAATGCAAGATAAACAAATTCACACAGGGCGTGTATCCCCTGAAAGTGTTTTTTCCACTTAGCACGATTCCCTTGGGAACCTTCCAGGGTCGTGCGGGGGCCAGTGGTTGGATCCTTTTATATTACTGAGGGGCATTCCAGGGTATAGACATGCCGCCTCCTCTTAACCATTCACCTGTGAGGGACATCCTGGCAATAGTTCCCAATTTGGAAGTTTTACGAAGTTTTGAGTCTGGAAAGCTGTTTTCATTTCTCTGGGATACGTGTCTGAGAGTGCAAAGGCTGGGTCATACAGTGCACAGACATTCAGTTTTGTAAACAGCTGCCCACGCTCGTTTCCAGTCTGGCTGCCTCTCTCTATGTTCCCACCAGCCTTGTGTGAGGGATCTGGTTCCTTCTCATTCTCACCAGCATTTGGTGTTGTCATTATGTTTTGTTTTAGCCATTTTTTTTTTGGCCCCTTCTATTATCTTTCATTCATTTACCTTTGTTCTTTGGCTTGTGTGGGCCTCCCACCACAGTGGCCTCTCTCACTGCAGAGCACCGGCTCTGAGCGCATGCACTCCAGAGCTCCGGCCTGGTAGTTGGACACATCGGTCCTGGGATCCTCCCAGGCCAGGAATCGAACCGGAACCCCTTGCACTGCAAGGCGGTGTCCTTACCCACTGGACCACTGGGGAAGCCCTGTTTTAGCCATTCTAACAAGCGTTTAGTCTCCTGATTCGTGATGGTTTCAGTCTGCCTCTTTCTGGCTGACTGTGCTGAGCATCTTTTGTGTGTTCAGCTGTCACCCGTGTGTCTTCCTCTTTGAAACGTCTGTTCACGTCTTTCTTGGATTGTGTATCTTGTTACTGACGAGCTTCGAGAGTTCTTCGTTTATTCTAAATGCGAGTCCTTTGTCAGACATGCGGCTGGCAAAGCTTTACTCCCAAGTCTGTAGGTTGCCTATTCAATCTTGTAGGAGAGTCTTTTGCAAAATAAATGCTTTAAATGTTGATGAGATCTGATTTATCAGTTTTTCCTTTTATAGACTGTGCTTTTGATGTCAGTTCTAAGAACTCCACCCAACTCTAGGTCCTGAAGATTTCCTCCTAGGTTGTTTCAAAAAAATTTTTGCTCTCAGATTTTTAAAAAATTTACAATGTTGTGTTAGTTTCAAGTATACAGCAAAGTGGTTCAGTTATACACACACACACATACATACATATTTTTCATATTCTTTTCCCTTACAGGTTATTATAAGATACTGAGTATAGTTTCCTGTGTTATAAATAGTGTGATTAGCCAAACTTCCTTCATCCCCTTCCCTGGTGGCTCGGATGGCAAAGAATCTGCCTGCAGTGCAGGAGACGCAGGTTCCATCCCTGGGTCATGAAGGTCCCCTGGAGAAGGAAATGGCAACCTACTCCAGTATTCTTGCCTGGAGAGCTCCATGGACAGAGGAAGCTGGCGGGCTATATAGTCCACGGGGTCACAAAGAGTCAGATACAACCTGGAGACTAACACTTTCACCTTCATCCCCAGAGGGCCTGGTGCAGTCCTGTCTGTGCTTGAGCCCAGATTTCTCCTCCTCACCAACAGCATTCTTTTTTTGACATGGCCTGATACAATCCATCAGGTTCCTATGGCTGAACTTAAAATCCTCGCTTGCCCTGTATCACTCCCAGCCGGCATCTGAGATGTCCCCTAGCTCATCCTCCTCCCAACTGAGGGGATCCTCCGGGTTGGTTACCTCAGTGGCTGGTGATGTCCAGTGTACAGATTTGACCATCTCAACCCTAGATTTTTAGGAAACCGTATCCGGACAGCCTGAGTTCTGGCTACAGATGGATACACAGGGTCTCCGTCACGTTGTCCCTGGCTTCCCAAAATGAAAATTTGAAACTTAGGAGGGAGGAAACAGGGCAATTTATTACAGCCTCTTTTTTTTTTAATCTTTTTTTTCACTCCATGACCTCTAGGGCTTCATCCAGAGGCCTCGTTCCAAAGCTGCAGCTCCTCAACAAGAAGAGACGTACGGACTGGGAGGAAACAGCATGCGACTCCAGACCGACGCGAGGGCCAGCCTACTCAGGAGGTCTCCGTACGGTAACCTGGGGAACATTTTTCCTTGTTTACATCAAATTGCTCTGGGCCCGGGCAGCTGACGAACACCTGCCGTGATCCCCAGACCCCCACAGCACGGCTCCTAGGAAGGCTTCGCACCACATCGGGCCAACGCGCACTTTCAGCTAGAGGCAGGCAGCCCCCCCAGCTTAGCTGCAGTTGTCTGTGGAGAAAAGGAAGCATTTTCAAATGCTCTTTCACAGATGTATTTCATAATACAAAAGGTTATTATAAGATACTGAGTATAGTTTCCTGTGTTATAAATAGTGTGATTAGCCAAACTTCCTTCATCCCCTTCCCTGGTGGCTCGGATGGCAAAGAATCTGCCTGCAGTGCAGGAGACGCAGGTTCCATCCCTGGGTCATGAAGGTCCCCTGGAGAAGGAAATGGCAACCTACTCCAGTATTCTTGCCTGGAGAGCTCCATGGACAGAGGAAGCTGGCGGGCTATATAGTCCACGGGGTCACAAAGAGTCAGATACAACCTGGAGACTAACACTTTCACCTTCATCCCCAGAGGGCCTGGTGCAGTCCTGTCTGTGCTTGAGCCCAGATTTCTCCTCCTCACCAACAGCATTCTTTTTTTGACATGGCCTGATACAATCCATCAGGTTCCTATGGCTGAACTTAAAATCCTCGCTTGCCCTGTATCACTCCCAGCCGGCATCTGAGATGTCCCCTAGCTCATCCTCCTCCCAACTGAGGGGATCCTCCGGGTTGGTTACCTCAGTGGCTGGTGATGTCCAGTGTACAGATTTGACCATCTCAACCCTAGATTTTTAGGAAACCGTATCCGGACAGCCTGAGTTCTGGCTACAGATGGATACACAGGGTCTCCGTCACGTTGTCCCTGGCTTCCCAAAATGAAAATTTGAAACTTAGGAGGGAGGAAACAGGGCAATTTATTACAGCCTCTTTTTTTTTTAATCTTTTTTTTCACTCCATGACCTCTAGGGCTTCATCCAGAGGCCTCGTTCCAAAGCTGCAGCTCCTCAACAAGAAGAGACGTACGGACTGGGAGGAAACAGCATGCGACTCCAGACCGACGCGAGGGCCAGCCTACTCAGGAGGTCTCCGTACGGTAACCTGGGGAACATTTTTCCTTGTTTACATCAAATTGCTCTGGGCCCGGGCAGCTGACGAACACCTGCCGTGATCCCCAGACCCCCACAGCACGGCTCCTAGGAAGGCTTCGCACCACATCGGGCCAACGCGCACTTTCAGCTAGAGGCAGGCAGCCCCTCCAGCTTAGCTGCAGTTGTCTGTGGAGAAAAGGAAGCATTTTCAAATGCTCTTTCACAGATGTATTTCACTCTGAGCTCATAATCGCCCCCAAGAGCAGATAAAAGTATGCGTTGAATGAGAGAAAATAAGACACCACGACTAAATAAAAGCTTGCACAAGGTCACTCTGCAGCTACAGCAGAGCCCGAACATCCATCCTGGGGGCCAGGCTCCCCAGGGAAGGCTCTGAATGTTCTCACTCTGCCTGATTTTGATCTGACGTGCAGGGCAAGAGCAGAAGCAAATGGAATTTGCTTGATCCACAAGGTCTTCAGGGGGCTTTCCCTGTTGCTCAGCTGGTAAAAGAATCCACCTGAAGTACAGGAGGCACCAGTTTGATTCCTGGGTCAGGAAGATCCCCTAGAGAAGGGATAGGCTACTCACGCCGGTATCCTTGGGCTTCTCTGGTGTCTCAGTTGGTAAAGAATCCCACCTGCAATGAGGGAGACCTGGACTTGATCCCTGGGTAGGGAAGATCCCCTGAAGAAGGGAATGGATACTCATTCTGATATTGTTGCCTGGAGAATTCCATGCCTCGTCCATGGGTCGCGAAGGATGGACATGACTGAGCGACTTTCACTTTCAGAAGACCTTCCTGCAGGTGGCAAAATATTTGCTGGGAGTTGTAAATAGGAGCTGGGGATGGGACTGGGTGTTCATGGACATCCTCAGAAATTTTTGTCTTTGCAAAGTTATTAAGCTTATGAAATTCGCATGGCATTCAGCAGATGAATATGGAGATTTAGGTCTTATGCTAACCCAGGGTCCTAAGAAAACTATAAAAATGGGGACTGGCCTGAGAAAAAGTCAGCCAAGAATCTGCAGGGTGGCGGCTTCATGTTTTGGGGCACAGGGACTGATCCCTGATCTTTTTCAGCCTTGAGCAGGGGGTTTAGAGTTGATTCCAGGCCCTGAGTGGTGCCCCGCAGACCCAGTTTTCCATGCATTTGAGGGCTGGGCTTGATGGCTCAGCATTAAAGAGTCAGCAATGCGGGAAATGCAGGTGCAATCCCAGGGTCAGGAAGATCCTCTGGAGAAGGGAGTGGTGACCTGCTCCAGCATTCTTGCCTGAAGAATCCCATGGACAGAGGAGCCTGGCGGGCTACAGTCTATGGGGTTGCAAAGAGCTGGACACAAGTGAACGAGCATGCAGTCATTTTGTACTTACTATTCCAACATGATTACTGAAAAGAAACCTACTAAGTAAATCCCAACCTTTTTTATCCTTAAGATATATCCCACTGGAGGCTATATGGTCACAGTAAACTTTTCAGAAGTTACTTGAATTCACTGTTACTTTTCTTTGTGGTTAAGATATCAGCTTCATCTGTAGTTAGAGTCATCTGTTTCTGCTTATAGTCAATTGTGTTTGATTCCAGTAACAAAAGCCCAGGAAAACACAAGAGAGTCACTTTATATAAAACATGTACATAGCATGACAATGAAAAATAATACTCAGGAAATGGAAATTACTTTCATTAAACAAAAGATACTTCTCAAGAGATTTAGTAACATGAGGCTGGTCCGACTTAGATGTATTTTTCCATCACTTTTTAAAAGGATGTATTTATTGTATTACTTATTGGCTGTGATGTGTCTTCTTTGCTGTGCATGGGTTTCCTCTAGTTGCCGTGAGCTGGGAGACGCTTCATGGTGGTGCAGGGGCTTCTCATTGTGGTGGTCTCCACGGTGGAGCCCAGGCTCTAGGTGTGCAGACCTCAGTAGTTGAGGTTCTCGGGCTCAAGAGCACTGGCTCAGTCACTGTGGTGCATGGATTTAGCTGCTTTTTGGCATATGGGATCTTCCTGGACCAGGATTAGAACTCAGTGCCTTTTGCGCTGCAAGGTGAATTCTTAACCACTGAACCAACAGGAAACCCATCCGTCACTATTCTGTTGAGCTATCTTTGGAAATGTAGGGAAACTTCCTAAAGAGTCAAACAGTGTTAACAAGGGCAAGGACTAATTTGAGAAGCCGGAGTGGGTCTTAAAAGATGATCATGGACCAACCAAGAAGGAAAAACACTGCCTGCAGAAGGAATACCCAAGCACCTGGGAATCCCAGTGGATGCAAAAATAAAATAAGTCCCAGTATGCCCTGGGCATTAAGACTGGCCAGATTCTTTTTGACTTTTCGCTGGGCAGGGGGATTGTCTGGAAAAAACCCAAGCTAATCCCTGTTGAAGGGAGTGGTGACCTGCTCCAGCATTCTTGTAGAATTGACAGAGGAGCCTGGCTACAGTCTATGGGGTTGCAAAGAGCTGGACACAAGTGAACGAGCATGCAGTCATTTTGTACTTACTATTCCAACATGATTACTGAAAAGAAACCTACTAAGTAAATCCCAACCTTTTTTATCCTTAAGATATATCCCACTGGAGGCTATATGGTCACAGTAAACTTTTCAGAAGTTACTTGAATTCACTGTTACTTTTCTTTGTGGTTAAGATATCAGCTTCATCTGTAGTTAGAGTCATCTGTTTCTGCTTATAGTCAATTGTGTTTGATTCCAGTAACAAAAGCCCAGGAAAACACAAGAGAGTCACTTTATATAAAACATGTACATAGCATGACAATGAAAAATAATACTCAGGAAATGGAAATTACTTTCATTAAACAAAAGATACTTCTCAAGAGATTTAGTAACATGAGGCTGGTCCGACTTAGATGTATTTTTCCATCACTTTTTAAAAGGATGTATTTATTGTATTACTTATTGGCTGTGATGTGTCTTCTTTGCTGTGCATGGGTTTCCTCTAGTTGCCGTGAGCTGGGAGACGCTTCATGGTGGTGCAGGGGCTTCTCATTGTGGTGGTCTCCACGGTGGAGCCCAGGCTCTAGGTGTGCAGACCTCAGTAGTTGAGGTTCTCGGGCTCAAGAGCACTGGCTCAGTCACTGTGGTGCATGGATTTAGCTGCTTTTTGGCATATGGGATCTTCCTGGACCAGGATTAGAACTCAGTGCCTTTTGCGCTGCAAGGTGAATTCTTAACCACTGAACCAACAGGGAAACCCATCCGTCACTATTCTGTTGAGCTATCTTTGGAAATGTAGGGAAACTTCCTAAAGAGTCAAACAGTGTTAACAAGGGCAAGGACGAATTTGAGAAGCCGGAGTGGGTCTTAAAAGATGATCATGGACCAACCAAGAAGGGAAAAACACTGCCTGCAGAAGGAATACCCAAGCACCTGGGAATCCCAGTGGATGCAAAAATAAAATAAGTCCCAGTATGCCCTGGGCATTAAGACTGGCCAGATTCTTTTTTGACTAGTAGATAAAGTATAGCGGTAACTGATAGAGGGTCACAGTGAGGATTGTCTGTAGAAATATCAATATTTGGGGTCCTTTTCCACTGAGCTAATATGCTGTTGCCTTGTTTTTTCTGAAGATGCTGCTGCTTTTTGACTTACAAATTGTTCTGACCAAATTTTGGCAGCTCAGTGACTACTTAATATCTTTATTTTCCCAAAGTATAATTCGTAATGTTAATTAAAACTTTGATTCTCGAGTGATTCATAAATTCCATAATTTTCAAACTTTGTCATCCGAATCAGGCTGACCTCCCCCATGGAGCTACAGTACATACAACAAGAAAATTAAAACGTCAGATGTGAGTGAAATATGCTTTTCTGCCTTAATAAACAACTGAATACATGCACACTGTGAATTCAAATCCACTCCCCTGTGTGTCTTCAAGTTACTTAGCAAGACAGCAATTCATCATCCTGGGTTTCCCTGGAAACCATTGATAAGATTTCAAAACACTTCAAAACAATGTAACCCTTCTCTGGAGATGGTTCCCTGGTTGCCTAGGAAACCTGTCTCTTATTTTGGCTTGGGAGTGGATGGAATGGAGATTCCTATGCCAGGAGGAAACTGGTATCTGAAAATTCCTGAAAGGTGGGTTGGCCCCAAGCATGAGGGTCCTTAGATGTTGTTCTCTCTCCACCCACTGGATTCAACCACTGCCCTTCTGTTTGGGCCCTCCCACCAGGACAAGAAGGCTGCCAGCTCCAAAGACCACCAGCCTTATTCCTCATCATCCTCCTGAAGAGCTGGGGACGTCAATCTTTGGAAAATGTGTAGCTGATAGAGTGTGTAGTGTCCTGGGTCCCACTTCTTGGCTTCTTACTGTTATCCAGATGATTCACAGAAACCAAACCTACAAAAGCAGGTCCCGCCCTCCCCTCCTGGCCCCGCTCAGAAACTGAGGTTGGGGGCCGGAGTCAAGGTTGGAGGGCAAAGGCAGAAAATGAACCCCGGCCTGGTGAGCAAATATATCCATCAGAGCCTCTCCTGCCCCTGCCAGCCAGGGCTTAGACCCTGTCCCCAACTCCCCAGAGAGCAGAGGGGGCATAGCCCCAAGGTTAAGGTCCGCCTCTTCCTCTGGTCTGATCATAAAGAGGCTGCGAGGTGGGGGGTGAGTGTCCCATGGGGATAAAGACAAAAGGGCAGGTGGAAAGGCCTGTGTGGAGACTCGACTGGCCCGGGCCAGGAGAAGGAGTGACTGGGCAGTGGACCGGGATGAGTTGAGCCCGGAAGGAGAGGAGTCCAGCCTCGCTGTGGGAGGCTCCTTGGAGGTGGGGATGGAGGTAAAGCCCAGGAGGAAGGTTCCAGAAGAAGCTGGAAGCACTCCCGACTGGGCCTCCGTCCATGGAGCTACAGACTAAACAAGAAAATTAAACGTCAGATGTGAGTGAAATATGCTTTTCTGCCTTAATAAACAACTGAATACATGCACACTGTGAATTCAAATCCACTCCCTGTGTGTCTTCAAGTTACTTAGCAAGACAGCAATTCATCATCCTGGGTTTCCCTGGAAACCATTGATAAGATTTCAAAACACTTCAAAACAATGTAACCCTTCTCTGGAGATGGTTCCCTGGTTGCCTAGGAAACCTGTCTCTTATTTTGGCTTGGGAGTGGATGGAATGGAGATTCCTATGCCAGGAGGAAACTGGTATCTGAAAATTCCTGAAAGGTGGGTTGGCCCCAAGCATGAGGGTCCTTAGATGTTGTTCTCTCTCCACCCACTGGATTCAACCACTGCCCTTCTGTTTGGGCCCTCCCACCAGGACAAGAAGGCTGCCAGCTCCAAAGACCACCAGCCTTATTCCTCATCATCCTCCTGAAGAGCTGGGGACGTCAATCTTTGGAAAATGTGTAGCTGATAGAGTGTGTAGTGTCCTGGGTCCCACTTCTTGGCTTCTTACTGTTATCCAGATGATTCACAGAAACCAAACCTACAAAAGCAGGTCCCGCCCTCCCCTCCTGGCCCCGCTCAGAAACTGAGGTTGGGGGCCGGAGTCAAGGTTGGAGGGCAAAGGCAGAAAATGAACCCCGGCCTGGTGAGCAAATATATCCATCAGAGCCTCTCCTGCCCCTGCCAGCCAGGGCTTAGACCCTGTCCCCAACTCCCCAGAGAGCAGAGGGGGCATAGCCCCAAGGTTAAGGTCCGCCTCTTCCTCTGGTCTGATCATAAAGAGGCTGCGAGGTGGGGGGTGAGTGTCCCATGGGGATAAAGACAAAAGGGCAGGTGGAAAGGCCTGTGTGGAGACTCGACTGGCCCCGTGCGTCCAGGAGAAGGAGTGACTGGGCAGTGGACCGGGATGAGTTGAGCCCGGAAGGAGAGGAGTCCAGCCCTCGCTGTGGGGAGGCTCCTTGGAGGTGGGGATGGAGGTAAAGCCCAGGAGGAAGGTTCCAGAAGAAGCTGGAAGCATCAGGGTCCAGCCACGGGGTGAAGAGCCTCCTCACAAACACATCAATCCACTTTTTAGAGAAAGCACAATGATCCTCAGGAAAGTGACACTGTCCCTCAGACTCAGTTTCAAGTGATGCGTCTGATGCAGGATGAGTCTTGATTCCTGGCAACCCCAGCCCTGTCTGGGGGCAGCAACAGGCCCCCGATGCCTGGGAGGGCAGAGAACAGCTTCGGGGGTCTGACTGCCCCTGGGCCCACAAGGTGACCGGACACCGCTGAGTCCTCGAGAGACCCAGGTGGGTGGGTTGGGGACCTAGGGACACTTGCAGGGGCAACTGCAGGAAGCCTGAGGTCAGGTGCCCTGTTTCTCTCCCCCGAGAAGGAAGGAAGACCATCTGCAAGCAGCATGATGGGAGAGTTGGAGGCCCAATGTCTGGAGCTCAGGTGTTTGCAGGAGGAGCAACAGGTGGGTCCCAGCAGGTATAGAGAGCCTCAGGGTCACTTTGCAGATGTCTGGGGGAGCCCACAGACCAAGTGGTGTTTAACAGCTGTTGAATATGCCCCCCTTGGAAACATGGGGGATCTTCCTTTTCCCAGGAGAACAGAGAGGAAGGCAGAATCTGGAGGAACGGCAGGCAGGTGGTGAGCAGGTGGCATCTGGGGCTTTTCACGTCCTGCAGATAGGCCAGGCCTGCTGTATGCATGCAGGGTGGTGTGTAAGGGAGCCGAGGGGTCTCAGTTAACACCAGGCACCCTCGCTCCTCTTCCCTGGACTTCCCTGGTGGCGCAGATGGTAAAGAATCCACTTACAAAGGAACGGACTCAGTTGAGTGACTAACACCCTCCCTCCTCTCATTGTGGATAGGACCTTCTTAGTGGGGGACAAGGCTCCTCGGCAGGTGGCACCGATGCTCGGTGTGGGGAAGAAGGGTCAGTGTGGTCCACGTTCCCTCCCTCCTCCTCAGGGAGGTCAGTCCTGCATCTCCCTTCATTCTGCATCATCAGTGTTTCCAGCTACAGGGGCATCCTGATTAGCAAATAAGCTAACACACACACACACACACACACACACACACAACGACCTAGTGACCTTACCTGCTCCTCTGGCTGCTCCCTTGTTTTCTTCTCTCCGTCCCAGTCCAGCCTCCTGAGCAAGCTGTCTCAACTGCTTTCTACACTTTCTCCCTTCCCGGCTCCACTCTCTCCCTCTTTGCTCTGTCGCGCCTCCTGTACACAGCACTGGCTTAATCATGGCCCCGGATCTCTGCTCTACCCTCCTGGTGGATCCATGGGTGACCCCCATAGGTTTACTTGCTCATCAGTTATCCTTAAGCACCTTTGAACTCACCACCCCAGATGAAAGCTGGCACACTGTCAGTGACCTACCTGTCGCCCCATGACTGCCTCTGCTTGCCTGTCCTCCTGGCTTCTGCTCCCAGAGGCTGATCATCACCCTGCACCCAGAGCCTGTCTCTTCCTGGCCTTCTTTTCTGCATAACTTTGTCATCTGGCTGGGTAATAATGAACAGGTCATCTCTCCCACTGACCAGCATGAGGTGGTCTTTGCTAAGGCCCCAGGAACGTTCCTGCAAAAGATTCCTGCTGTATCATCTCTAGGGTTCCTCTCTTTTCTTTGTAAATTTCTTTATCCAGAGCTGTTTGCAGTGCACCCCCATCTGTCTTCCTCAGGAAATGCACACGACAGCATGTCCTGTTTCTACCGTCCTCGAGTAAAGTGGTCGCAACGGTCACTTCATGGATGTGGCCATTACCTTGAGTTTCCTTACTTCCTTACTGAATGACTCATGATGCAAATGATCCCACCATAAGCGTACTGAAGGCAGAACGTCGCATGAAATCAGACCCCATCTGGGGCTTTTCACGTCCTGCAGATAGGCCAGGCCTGCTGTATGCATGCAGGGTGGTGTGTAAGGGAGCCGAGGGGTCTCAGTTAACACCAGGCACCCTCGCTCCTCTTCCCTGGACTTCCCTGGTGGCGCAGATGGTAAAGAATCCACTTACAAAGGAACGGACTCAGTTGAGTGACTAACACCCTCCCTCCTCTCATTGTGGATAGGACCTTCTTAGTGGGGGACAAGGCTCCTCGGCAGGTGGCACCGATGCTCGGTGTGGGGAAGAAGGGTCAGTGTGGTCCACGTTCCCTCCCTCCTCCTCAGGGAGGTCAGTCCTGCATCTCCCTTCATTCTGCATCATCAGTGTTTCCAGCTACAGGGGCATCCTGATTAGCAAATAAGCTAACACACACACACACACACACACACACACACAACGACCTAGTGACCTTACCTGCTCCTCTGGCTGCTCCCTTGTTTTCTTCTCTCCGTCCCAGTCCAGCCTCCTGAGCAAGCTGTCTCAACTGCTTTCTACACTTTCTCCCTTCCCGGCTCCACTCTCTCCCTCTTTGCTCTGTCGCGCCTCCTGTACACAGCACTGGCTTAATCATGGCCCCGGATCTCTGCTCTACCCTCCTGGTGGATCCATGGGTGACCCCCATAGGTTTACTTGCTCATCAGTTATCCTTAAGCACCTTTGAACTCACCACCCCAGATGAAAGCTGGCACACTGTCAGTGACCTACCTGTCGCCCCATGACTGCCTCTGCTTGCCTGTCCTCCTGGCTTCTGCTCCCAGAGGCTGATCATCACCCTGCACCCAGAGCCTGTCTCTTCCTGGCCTTCTTTTCTGCATAACTTTGTCATCTGGCTGGGTAATAATGAACAGGTCATCTCTCCCACTGACCAGCATGAGGTGGTCTTTGCTAAGGCCCCAGGAACGTTCCTGCAAAAGATTCCTGCTGTATCATCTCTAGGGTTCCTCTCTTTTCTTTGTAAATTTCTTTATCCAGAGCTGTTTGCAGTGCACCCCCATCTGTCTTCCTCAGGAAATGCACACGACAGCATGTCCTGTTTCTACCGTCCTCGAGTAAAGTGGTCGCAACGGTCACTTCATGGATGTGGCCATTACCTTGAGTTTCCTTACTTCCTTACTGAATGACTCATGATGCAAATGATCCCACCATAAGCGTACTGAAGGCACAACTTCCCATGAAGTCAGACTTGTGTCTCCTTTCCTTTTATATCATCACAGATTATTGAAAACTAACAGATGAAGTTAACCAAAGAAATGAAGCCAATGGCTAAACAGGGACTTCCCAACCACCGCAACTGTGTGGCCACCCATGGATTTTCTCTGCGGCATGACTAGGATCTTCTGGAGGATCTTCTTTGATCACATGTGCTTTTGAAGGCTGGGGTCCTGGCAGAGGGACAGCAGAAGGAGGAAGGAGGCATCCAGTGGCCTTGAAGGAGCTGTGGGGCCAGTAGCTGAGGAGGAAGTGACAGTGTCTTAATTGCTAAGGTGGGAACAAGGGCCTCTGCATCAGTATCCCAAAGATAGTGATCAGTAGGAAAATCCTGCGTCCTTCATTTTGCTGGGTTTTAAGGTGTGAATAGTTCCCCTTGGGGATCTTTTGGAGAGAGGGGTCCAGGACTTGGAGCTGCTCAGGGACCAGATCCTATTTTCACAGCTCTCTGAACTCACCCTTCTCCTTGCTGTGCTCTGTGGATGTGTGAGCATCGCTGCTGCCATGGTCACTAGCTGGGGTCCGTCCCTGTTCCAATAGGGACTCTGCATTGGAATATCCTCAAACCAGTAGATGACAAAAACTAGTAAAAAGAAAAAAAAAAAAAAAAACTGGTAAAATCCCCTCAATTCCAAAACATGTCCTTGATGAGGGCTTGCAGCTAAGGGGATTCTCATGGGAGAGAAACGGAGGCCCCTGCCTGGTAAGGGTTCTACCGCTTCCAGGGGTAGGAGCATGGTGGAAGTCATCACAACAGAGTTTCTCAAGTCCTTCTTCCTACAAAGTTCCTTAGGGGATGGTCAACATTCTTCACAAAGATGCCTGGATTACCACAAAGATTTTTTTACATTGTTTTCCTTTAAAAAAGTCTATTGGATAAACATTCTTTTGGTAGCAGCAAAGTGTACCTCTGAGGGCACTTGACCACATGGCCCCATGTCACTATTTATTGGAGTCAGGGATCCTGTGGGCCAGACTGACTTGGGCTCATCCCACGATTCAGACGGACTTGGACATGTCTCTGTGATCTCCGGGCTGACGCCGCCAAGGTCATATTTGCTGAGAGCCTTTGGCACTTCCTGGAAGATAAGTCATCCTAAGATGAAGGAGAGAGGAAGAGTGGAGGGGGACCTAAAGCTTCCTCAGGAGGGGAGGGGCCACTGTGATTCAGAACAGTGTGTTCCATAAAGTGTCCACAGTCCAGGCCACACAGACTCCTGCCTGCATCTTAAAAAGAGGTTCCGGAAATCAAAAAGTGAATAGGAATGAACAGACTTAAAGTTTCACTAAATTTCTCCCATTTTGCAGGATGGACCATGGTAAGGAAAGATGTACAGTTGGTGGCGTTGCATCCTGTCCATCAGTGAGCTGGCTGGAACCGGGGACTGACATCTTGTTTCCCCCTGTGGCCCAGAATGCGGAGACAATTCCTAGGAGCCGTGCATGGAATAGTTTCTGCATCAAGAAAAAGACCAAAGGGTTGGAGGAGAAGGCCAAGACAAGGAGGAGACCAGAGATGATCAGTGAGGAGACCTGGGGAGGTAGGTAGATGAGTCACAGAGGAATCCCTGACTTGAAAAATAAGCAACAAAGAACAGTGACCAACTAAAACGGATGGCTCCCATTCCTCAGCTACCAAACTGGCAAAGATGCTTTAAAATGATCATTCTAAGGGACAGCTGCAACTGGTAGGTAAAAAGCTGGCTGGCAACAGCTGACGCTGCTCATCTGTCTTAATCCTGCCGAAGGTGGGACCGCCAGACATCACATGCCCACTGAGGCTTTGCAATTGGAAGGTCACAGCCCCTCTAGTGAAGCATTGTTATCGATAGATTGAACCTGGACCCAATTGAGCCTCTGGACCTAACTGCTCATTCACAGTGAATGTGAGGTTGAGAAGAAATTTTACATGAAGCACAGTGAGTCAGCCAGCCAGAGCCACAAGTGAGACGGTCTGTTGGCCAAATGACCTGGAAAATGATCCGATTGTTTCTAACAAATCACCGGCACAGAAACACCAGAAAAGGAGGCAAACTCTTCGGATTATGAAAGAACTAAGAGTCGCATTATCTTTGTAGAACAAACGAACCATAAAGGCACTTGAGACAATCAAAAAATTATAGATTGGTTATTAAGCAATATAAAGAAATTACTGTTAATCTTTGGGGCACAATATGGTGTTATGTGTGTGTGTTTAAGCTTTGATCACTTATTTCCTAGAATGAGCACTGGCATATTTATAAGTGAAATGATACGTTGTCTGAGATTTGTTTTCAGTGTTCCAGTCTTTATTTAAAAAGCGTTCAGAGGTCCAACGAAACATGAAGAGTAGAATTTGACTAAGTGCTGAAATGAGTAACAAACCCTGGGAGTTCCTCATACTCTTCTCTACATTTTTGTGTGTGTTTGAGATATTTTTTCATATGAAAAGGTAAAAAGAAATAGTTCCTGTGCAGTGGCAAAGGTGTGGAGAATTTTTTTATTTCCTATTTGTATTATTCAGCTTACTTATCGGTTTTCTTTGGTTTTATTTTCTATTTCTCTCTTAATTGTATTCTTACTTTCCTTACAATTCTTAAGCATATTTGTAATAACAGTTTTAAAGTCCTTCCTGCTAATTCTATCATTTCTCCATTATCTATACTGTTTCTGGGCCTGTCTCTATGACTGAATTTTATCCTGGTGATGTATCACATTTTCTTACACCTTTGCTTGTCTTGTAAATTTTGATTGGATGTCGGACATTATGACTGTTGTGTTACTGATTTCCAGTAACTGATTTCCAGTTACTGATGCCCAGATTTTTCTTTTTTTCTTTTTTGGCTTTCCTTTAAATAGTATTGCAAGGTTTTCTTCTTGGCAAGCAGTTACATTATTTTTTAATCGGTCTGATGTTTTTTGAGTCTTGTTAAGTGTCTCGTGACAGGTTTAGAGCAGTGTTCACTCTTGGGCTTCTTTTGCCATGACTAAGACATGACCTTTCTGAGTTCTTTTCTCAATGCTGTGTATGTTCAGTGAGTTCTCTCCACTTGACTGCTTGGGACTGTGTGAGCTTGAGAAATGGTTCATCTTACAAATCCCCTAGTGGTTGTTCTTTCCCTGACCTTGGAGAGCGGGTCATACGTATGCACAGCATAATTTCCCCCCGAGACTCAAGGACACCAGAGGAGACCTCTCAAAGAGCATTTTCCCCTGTGTGGTTCATTCTACTCCAGTACTCTGCTCCATGAGCTCTGGCTCCCTCGGCCTCTCTGAGCTCCAGTCCCTGATGCTCCGGCCCACGAGACTTCCACGACTTGCCTGGCCTTCCTCTTCTGTGCTGTGGTCCAGAAAGTGCCTCCCAGCAGAAAGCTGGGGCCATGGTAGCAGTCATCACATTTGTTTTCCTCCTCTCAAAACCGTGCTCTGCACACACTTGCTCCAGCTGATTATAAGTAATACGTTGTCTGAGATTTGTTTTCAGTGTTCCAGTCTTTATTTAAAAAGCGTTCAGAGGTCCAACGAAACATGAAGAGTAGAATTTGACTAAGTGCTGAAATGAGTAACAAACCCTGGGAGTTCCTCATACTCTTCTCTACATTTTTGTGTGTGTTTGAGATATTTTTTCATATGAAAAGGTAAAAAGAAATAGTTCCTGTGCAGTGGCAAAGGTGTGGAGAATTTTTTTATTTCCTATTTGTATTATTCAGCTTACTTATCGGTTTTCTTTGGTTTTATTTTCTATTTCTCTCTTAATTGTATTCTTACTTTCCTTACAATTCTTAAGCATATTTGTAATAACAGTTTTAAAGTCCTTCCTGCTAATTCTATCATTTCTCCATTATCTATACTGTTTCTGGGCCTGTCTCTATGACTGAATTTTATCCTGGTGATGTATCACATTTTCTTACACCTTTGCTTGTCTTGTAAATTTTGATTGGATGTCGGACATTATGACTGTTGTGTTACTGATTTCCAGTAACTGATTTCCAGTTACTGATGCCCAGATTTTTCTTTTTTTCTTTTTTGGCTTTCCTTTAAATAGTATTGCAAGGTTTTCTTCTTGGCAAGCAGTTACATTATTTTTTAATCGGTCTGATGTTTTTTGAGTCTTGTTAAGTGTCTCGTGACAGGTTTAGAGCAGTGTTCACTCTTGGGCTTCTTTTGCCATGACTAAGACATGACCTTTCTGAGTTCTTTTCTCAATGCTGTGTATGTTCAGTGAGTTCTCTCCACTTGACTGCTTGGGACTGTGTGAGCTTGAGAAATGGTTCATCTTACAAATCCCCTAGTGGTTGTTCTTTCCCTGACCTTGGAGAGCGGGTCATACGTATGCACAGCATAATTTCCCCCCGAGACTCAAGGACACCAGAGGAGACCTCTCAAAGAGCATTTTCCCCTGTGTGGTTCATTCTACTCCAGTACTCTGCTCCATGAGCTCTGGCTCCCTCGGCCTCTCTGAGCTCCAGTCCCTGATGCTCCGGCCCACGAGACTTCCACGACTTGCCTGGCCTTCCTCTTTGTGTGCTGTGGTCCAGAAAGTGCCTCCCAGCAGAAAGCTGGGGCCATGGTAGCAGTCATCACATTTGTTTTCCTCCTCTCAAAACCGTGCTCTGACACACCGACTTTGCTCCAGCGTCTGAAAATCACTGTTTCTTATATTTCTGTCCAGTTTTCTCATTGTTTATGATAGGTTGGCAAGTTCAGGACTGCTTACACTTCATGGCTAGAATCACGAGTCCAACATTACCATTTCTTTTTTAAAAAATCATTTAACCAATTTAGAAGCTTCTCCCATGAAATGAACCAACATAGGACTTCCCTGGTGGTCCAGTGGGTAAGGACACCACCTTGCAGTGCAAGGGGCGCTGGTTTGATCCCTGATCCCACATGCCACAGAGCGCCTGGACTGATGTGTCCAACTACTGAGCGGGAGCTCTGGAGCGCAAGTGCCCTGAGCCAGTGCTCTGCAGCAAGAAGCCACTGCGGTGGGAGGCTCACACAGGCCAAAGAACAAAGATGGATGGAAATAGATAAATGAAAGACCAATAGAAGTGGTCAAAAAAAAAAAAAAAAATGAACCGAGGTAAAAATGAGGTCTAGACAAAATCAGGAGCAGCACTGGGGGAGGCGGGAGGGAGGTTCAAGTGGGAGAGGATGTATGTGTACACACAGCCGAGTCACTTTGTACAGCAGAAACTAACACAGTGTTGTAAAGCAATTAAACACTAATTAAAAATATTATCAGGGCTTCCCCTGGTGGTCCAGTGGATAAGGACACCGCCTTGCAGTGCAAGGGGCGCCGGTTCGATCCCTGGCCTGGGAAGATCCCACGTGCCACGGAGCGGCTGGACCCATGTGTCCAATCACCGAGCCGGTGCTCTGGAGCGCATGTGCCCAGAGCCGGCGCTCTGCAAGGACAGACGCCACCGCGATGGGAGGCGAACCTCCTCCTGTGGAGGAGCCAAAGAACAAAGACGGATGAAAATGGAGAAATGAAAGACCAACAGAAGTGGCCCGCCCGCTCCCCTCCCTCCCCAACCCGAACCCCGCCCAAAATAAATAAATAAATCTTTAAAAAAAATATATATATATATATTATCAGGGGCTTCCCTTGTGGCTCAGTGGATAAGAACTTGTCTGCCAATGCAGGAGACACAGGTTTGATCCCTGATCCAGGAAGATCCCACATACCGCAGAGCAGCTAAACCCACACGTCAACAAAGACCCAGAACAGCCAAAAATAAATAAATAAAAGGTTTAAAAATATATATATATTATCAGCGTTTTATGGACAATACGGAGGACTATTTCTTCATTTGTCATCTTTGCAGGAAATAAAAAAGTGGATACAAACAACAACAAATCAGAATAGGAGAATAAGCCAGTTCCTTTAGGCCCGAGAGACTTTTAAGGGAATTCGATCCTTAGAATGAATAATGAACAAGCTCTCTGGTTAAAAACAAAAGCAGCAACAGTTGTATCCTTGCTCCCCAGCCACAGACCAACCGCAAGTCCAGAGGACTTGGTCATCTGCCCACACATAATAGTAACTGGATTCAATACATTGTAAACTTGCATTGATCTCCAGGGCATTCACAGAGGGCTTTGAATTTCTAATAACAGCACTTGAGTGGAGAGGTGTGGATACAAAACCACTTTTATTAAGAGTGCGAATTCAAAACAAATGAGCCTGCTCAAGAGCAGTCAGCAAGGACAGCGAGGATGAGCGGTGAAATCCCGCACGTTTTCTCTTTAGGGAACTCTCCACCATTCTCTCCTTCAAGTGGCAGGTCCAGGGCCAAGCAGGCTTCCCTAAGAGCTGGGGGAGCAGCTGGCCTGGTGGAGATCACATCAGATCTTCCAGGATGGAAGTGGATTTTCTAGAATGCAGTTCAGCCCAGGAGGACATAAGCCAATTGCAGCCACTCAATCAACGGATGCAGCTGTACCTCCAGCATTGCGAGCTGACCTCCTCGTGGATGTGGGCTTATAACACGAAGAATCAAATGTTCCCCCTGGTGTGAGGTCCAGGTTGACTTCACAGAGGTCAGGCATTGTTGTGTGTTTATGTAACACTAGATGTGTATGTACTAATATAACTCAGGAGGAAAGACCCGTAATAGAAAATAGTTTTTGCAGCGAAAAGGTCAGTTGCTGTTTAGTCCCTAAGGGGTGTCTGGCCCTTTGTGATCCCGTGGACTATAGCTCACCAGGCCCTATAGGATTCTCCAGGCAAGAATACTAGAGCGAGTTGCATTTCCTTCTCCAGGGGATGTTCCCTAATCGGGGATCGAACCCACAGCTCCTGCACTGGCAAGGGGATTCTTTACCACTGAGCCACCAGGGAAGCTCACAAAAGCTGGTAAGAGCAGTTAAAGATTCAGAAACTTTCCTAGGAGACTGAAAGGAACTTCAGCCGAGCTCCTGTCTACGGCAGCCCTTCATTTTGACAAAGCGGAGCTATAAAGCCACAGGTAATGGCATTCGAACCAGACGCCTGCAGGCAGTTTTTAGAAATGTACCATATATTCAGATCTCTGGGTATAAATGACTTTTCTAAAATATGAGGGCAGTTTTGTTCCTTTAAGCTGCTCTAAGCATGGAAGAAGATGCTGCTTGAGAGCTACATCAAACACGGTGACGGCCCAGCGGCGAGGAGGCTGGCTGAGCCGTCCAAGTGAAGAAACTAGTTCTCGGGCTGGCAGAGGCGGGCTCTCTGCATCTGGATTTAGTCAAAGCACCCAGCAATGTTCATTCTGGGTTTAGCTCCAGTTTTGAGCTCTGTAGGGCTGCCAGACTATCCATGTGAGAATTTGGGGGGCCTAGCAATGTGATACCCACTTCCCTAGCCACCTTCCTCCTTCCCTTCCTCTCTTCCTCCCCGAGCAGTTGTTTTGCAGCCAGGGAGGCAGTGGTGAGCAGAACCCAGGGTCTCACAGGGGAGGCAGGTGTCAAGGAAATAGTCATATTAAGACGGTTCTTAAACTGGGTTTCCTTGATGGCTCAGGAGGGAAAGAATCCACCTGCAGTGCGGGAGATGGTGGAGAGATGGGTTTGGTTCCTGGGTCAGAAAGATCCCCTGAAGGAAATGGCAACCCACTCCAGTATTCTTTAAAGGAACCGACCAAGGCTATGATGGAAGAGCATCCTTGAGATGTGCTGGGGAAGAAGCTCACGGGGTGCCGATCAGGAAGGAGACCTGGAGGGAGACTCTCCACCGTGTTCGCCCAGGAGGCATTGCGGAACTGAAAACAGCGTCAGGTGTGATTCTTCAGGTCTCATATGTGACCCTCCTGCTCATCTTTTTCTCAACAGTTCTCTTCGATAGTATGGTTCTTGGCAGGCTGACAAGATGTTGTTCTGGTCCTCCCGAGTCTATCCAGATAAGGGAATTCTGGCTGCCTCTTATCAGGGTGACCAGAGCACCTTGAGGAGGGGCTGTGCCAGACGTCCAGCGCATATTTGTGGGCTGACTTCAACAACAGCACTTAGAGCGCCTATATTGTCTACAGGGATACAAAGTATCTCTCTAATGGCTCAGGCAGCTCCCACGGGGACATTTAAAGATTCACAAGCTATGGTAGAATGGTCCAAAATACTCTAAAGAATCAGACTGCAGGAAATCCACCTCTTTAAAATGTTTCAGAGCTCTGATGAACGAATAATCTTTATGTTAAAGAAACAAGACTTTAGATGTATCCTGAGAAATTAAACGGAAGGACTGATAGTTCCCAGATTAATATCAGATTTCTGAGTCACCTTACTATTCCTTTGGATGTACAGGAAACATAAATCAAAGGTACTTTGGGAAGATTTTTAAAAAATACCATCATGTGCAACCAGGAAAGAGAAGCTATGATCTGAATTTGTTCTCTAATAGTCTCTCTGAAAGGCTGAGAAAAATATCCATGTATTTTGAAGTTCCTCTTTTGGAAATGAAGAAAACCTTTTTCTTAAGCTGCAGGCATTCCTGTGAGGGTATTATACGCAATGGTTTTTTACCTCGTATATCGAATTTTGATCCAGACTGAGCTACCAGGTTCAGGACGACCATTATATTGTCATAAACAGAAGGGAAAAATTGAAGGTTATACTTTCCAGTAGCATATCTTTAAAATACAAGGTTTTCACATTAAAACTTCAGAGTTTATATAAAGAAAATGGAAGTTTTCCAAGGGAGAGAATACTTTTCTGTTTATACTCCTACTTAGTCTCTGCTGGGATGCTACCGTTGATTAGTGGATACTTGACCGTTGGAGAAATACTACATGGTGAACATTTCTTGGCAAAATGTCCCCCAAAATATTCTAAAAGGGAAGACAGTGTCATCAAGAGCCTTTCTGGCAGTTTGATGAGTGCCGTTTGGCCTCTTGGACTGTTTGGGTCATAGGAGAGGGAGCTGGGCTGTGATGAGCGCGAACCCAGAAGGATGGCTCTCATCCTGCGGAGAGAATGCTCTTTGGTTAGAATTCACAACAATAATAACGTCAATGTGTTAGTCACTGAGTGGTGTCTGAGTCATTGCGACCTCGTGGACTAAAGCCCGCCAGGCTCCTCTGTTCATGGAATTCCCCAGGCAAGAATACTCGAGTGGGCTGCCATTCCTTTCTCGAGGGGATCTTCCTAGCCTGGGGATTGAACCTAGGTCTCCCGCATCGCAGGCAGGTTCTTTACCATCTAAGCCACCAGGCAGGCCCCAGTACGGTCAGTATTACTTCCTTAAACTCGGATTCTGTGTTCTGTCTGGACAGTCACTCTCTGCACATCGGGACACCCATGTGGTCACTTCCACCCTATCACTTCCGGCTTCCACTCTTCCTCCACTGGATTGCTTCGACGGTGACCCAGTCCACTGCCTGCTCCAGCCCAGATCTAAGACCCTAGCTGGGAGAAATCCACGCTTGCTGGCCGTTGTCTGGTGATGTCTAGGAAGAGAGCTCAGAGAAAAGGCTTCCTTGTTTATTTTTAAGAGTGAGGCTTGTGAGCCAGGCTCATGGAATCCTTTGTTGATGACGGGGATACCCTGGAGACTCTGTGAAGAATTAGAACTTTGGCTTAACCAGGCACAGGTGGCTGCTTCATGTATCCTTTCCTGATAGGTCAGTTTTATTCAAATGTGCTTTCCGTTAAACTTACAAATTTGCTAAACTCATAAGCCGTCAACTGAGTGCTGTATGACCATTATATCTCAATAAAACTGAAAAAGAAAGACAGCTGGCTTTCCTTTTTATAATGTTTATTTATGTATTTCTGGCTACACTGGGCCTTTCTGTAGTTGCGGTGGGTTTGGGCTACCGTTGATTAGTGGATACTTGACCGTTGGAGAAATACTACATGGTGAACATTTCTTGGCAAAATGTCCCCCAAAATATTCTAAAAGGGAAGACAGTGTCATCAAGAGCCTTTCTGGCAGTTTGATGAGTGCCGTTTGGCCTCTTGGACTGTTTGGGTCATAGGAGAGGGAGCTGGGCTGTGATGAGCGCGAACCCAGAAGGATGGCTCTCATCCTGCGGAGAGAATGCTCTTTGGTTAGAATTCACAACAATAATAACGTCAATGTGTTAGTCACTGAGTGGTGTCTGAGTCATTGCGACCTCGTGGACTATAGCCCGCCAGGCTCCTCTGTTCATGGAATTCCCCAGGCAAGAATACTCGAGTGGGCTGCCATTCCTTTCTCGAGGGGATCTTCCTAGCCTGGGGATTGAACCTAGGTCTCCCGCATCGCAGGCAGGTTCTTTACCATCTAAGCCACCAGGCAGGCCCCAGTACGGTCAGTATTACTTCCTTAAACTCGGATTCTGTGTTCTGTCTGGACAGTCACTCTCTGCACATCGGGACACCCATGTGGTCACTTCCACCCTATCACTTCCGGCTTCCACTCTTCCTCCACTGGATTGCTTCGACGGTGACCCAGTCCACTGCCTGCTCCAGCCCAGATCTAAGACCCTAGCTGGGAGAAATCCACGCTTGCTGGCCGTTGTCTGGTGATGTCTAGGAAGAGAGCTCAGAGAAAAGGCTTCCTTGTTTATTTTTAAGAGTGAGGCTTGTGAGCCAGGCTCATGGAATCCTTTGTTGATGACGGGGATACCCTGGAGACTCTGTGAAGAATTAGAACTTTGGCTTAACCAGGCACAGGTGGCTGCTTCATGTATCCTTTCCTGATAGGTCAGTTTTATTCAAATGTGCTTTCCGTTAAACTTACAAATTTGCTAAACTCATAAGCCGTCAACTGAGTGCTATATGACCATTATATCTCAATAAAACTGAAAAAGAAAGACAGCTGGCTTTCCTTTTTATAATGTTTATTTATGTATTTCTGGCTACACTGGGCCTTTCTGTAGTTGCGGTGGGTTTGGGCTACCCTTTGTTTCAGTGCACGGGCTTCTCATTGTGGGGGTTTCTCTTGCTGAGGGGCATGGACTCTAGGTGCAAGACTTGAATGATTGTGCTTCTCTGGCTTAGTTGTTCCAAGGCACGTGGAATCTTCCCAGAGCAGGGATCAAACCCGTGTCCCCTGCATTGGTGGGCAGATTCTTAACCATGGGACCACCAGGGAAATCCCAGTTTGCTTTCACCAGGAATGTTTTACCAGGCTGTGCCATGCACTTTTATTGGAGCTACATTTGAGGAGTTTAAAATCCCGTGATGTTCAGCTTTGATTCTAATGGCACTAATGGATGCAGGTCTGCAAGTCACAGTGCTTGGCTGCACTTTCATGGTGAAAGGTATTAGGCCAGTTCTCATGTCCAAGTGGTCAAATAATCCATGCTTGCCAGCTTATGGTGGAAAAATATATCCAGACTCCCATGTGCCTGTCTGTGCATATGTGGGGTTTCCACTTGGGAGACGCAATCAGCTCTGGTCTCTACTCGCCCATGCTAACAGGACTTCTAGTTGGTTTATGGTTACATCACCACCAGCTAGCAAACAGAGTGCTCCCCTGATAGCTAGGGAAGGGGGATGTCACACAGGTTCACGATCCTCCACAGTTAGGGATCATAGAGGGACAGTGGAATGATGGAATTCTACTGAGAACAGTTGTCAGGAGGTTCTTACTTCCCTTGTGGAAAGAGACAGACAACTGGTAGGCTCCATCTCCTTTTCCCTCTCCCCTCTCTTGCTGCCTGGGAAATGGACCTGGTACCCAGAGATGCGGCACAAAGCCATGGTCTAAGGGATGCTATGCAGGGAGGTGAAAGGCTGGTTCTCTGAGCCAGCACTCAGCCCAGGCAACTGGCCGGGTGAGAAAAAGAAGTCCCCTCCTCAGCACAGCTGCTCTTGGTCAGGTTTCTGCTGCATTCAGCAGACTGCTAGAAGGATAGGTGTCATATACGTGATCTGCACGACACTCAGTTGCTGGAACCACCTGGGAAGGGTGTGTCCTGGGCAAGAGTGGGCTCATTTGACCACGGCCAGTGTGGGGGGCCCTGCCCCCATGAGTCTGCCTCATATTCATGAACACTCTGAATAGGAGAGTCTCTTACATGATCATCACCTTTTTTTTTTTTTTTCATAGCCTCTAGGTTAGTGTTCTCGAACTATAGGAATCATGAAGCTATGTGATGATCTATTATAAAAAAAATAAAAGATTTGGACTGTCTCCTCGGAAAATGCATAGACCAAAGTGAAGAAAAAGATAGTGCACCGCTTGAGGGTTTCAGAGACTTTCCTGAAACCCATCCGGGGGCGCTGGCCACAAGCATTCTGCTCAAACGTCCAAGTCAGTTTTGATGATCTGCCTCCATAGGCCCAAAGGTGCTAATTAACAATATGCAAATTAGGTACTTGCATGATTTAAAAAATTTTTCCAATTGGGGTATTCATTCTAATCCTTGGATACTTACTAATTCTAAATTGCTCATTTCATGAATCACTGTCTGTAGCAAAAAAATACATAGAATTATGAACACATCACGGGTGCAGAGCAGGAAACCAAATGGTACAACATGGTCTGCAAGGAAAAGTGAGTCCCTCCCCAAAGGCAGATCCCGGGCCCCGCCACCCCGTGACCACGCGTCCTGGGTGTCATACTAGGAAGGCTTTGTGCGTGACCTCCGTGAAAGGCAGATTTTTACAGTCACTGTTCTATTTTATTTTAACTCACTGTATTTTGGAGTTCTTTCACCCCAGTCACTATTGATCGACCTGTTCCTTTAGTGGTTGAAGACTGTTCCATCGTGTAAACATCTGTGACTTATTTAACCACCCTCGTATCAACGGACACTGCTGTGAAGGCAAATTTCAAAATCGCTCTCGGCTCTTCAGGCTCTTTGCTGTCTCCCTACCAGCCGTTGAATAGGTGGAGTGAATATAAACTAATTATATCTATTTAAGCAAAGGGAATCAAAACAAAGAGAGGATTACAACCTCCTCCCCATTTCTCATTGTCTTCACTTAAAACGTTCTAAACTCAGAAACATAGTGTTTGCTCTTTACCGGTTATTATCATGCAAGACCCTGTTTCCTTCTCTTAGAAAAAAGCACGACACTCAGTTGCTGGAACCACCTGGGAAGGGTGTGTCCTGGGCAAGAGTGGGCTCATTTGACCACGGCCAGTGTGGGGGGCCCTGCCCCCATGAGTCTGCCTCATATTCATGAACACTCTGAATAGGAGAGTCTCTTACATGATCATCACCTTTTTTTTTTTTTTTCATAGCCTCTAGGTTAGTGTTCTCGAACTATAGGAATCATGAAGCTATGTGATGATCTATTATAAAAAAAATAAAAGATTTGGACTGTCTCCTCGGAAAATGCATAGACCAAAGTGAAGAAAAAGATAGTGCACCGCTTGAGGGTTTCAGAGACTTTCCTGAAACCCATCCGGGGGCGCTGGCCACAAGCATTCTGCTCAAACGTCCAAGTCAGTTTTGATGATCTGCCTCCATAGGCCCAAAGGTGCTAATTAACAATATGCAAATTAGGTACTTGCATGATTTAAAAAATTTTTCCAATTGGGGTATTCATTCTAATCCTTGGATACTTACTAATTCTAAATTGCTCATTTCATGAATCACTGTCTGTAGCAAAAAAATACATAGAATTATGAACACATCACGGGTGCAGAGCAGGAAACCAAATGGTACAACATGGTCTGCAAGGAAAAGTGAGTCCCTCCCCAAAGGCAGATCCCCGGGCCCCCGCCACCCCGTGACCACGCGTCCTGGGTGTCATACTAGGAAGGCTTTGTGCGTGACCTCCGTGAAAGGCAGATTTTTACAGTCACTGTTCTATTTTATTTTAACTCACTGTATTTTGGAGTTCTTTCACCCCAGTCACTATTGATCGACCTGTTCCTTTAGTGGTTGAAGACTGTTCCATCGTGTAAACATCTGTGACTTATTTAACCACCCTCGTATCAACGGACACTGCTGTGAAGGCAAATTTCAAAATCGCTCTCGGCTCTTCAGGCTCTTTGCTGTCTCCCTACCAGCCGTTGAATAGGTGGAGTGAATATAAACTAATTATATCTATTTAAGCAAAGGGAATCAAAACAAAGAGAGGATTACAACCTCCTCCCCATTTCTCATTGTCTTCACTTAAAACGTTCTAAACTCAGAAACATAGTGTTTGCTCTTTACCGGTTATTATCATGCAAGACCCTGTTTCCTTCTCTTAGAAAAACATCACCTGGGTATGGCAGGAATGGGGTCCAACAAGCACCTTGGAGCCAGACCGTCTGGGTTTGAATCTCAGCTCCACACTTGGTAGCTGTGTGACCTTAGGAAAGTTACTTAACCTCTCTGTGCCTCACAGTCTCATCTGTAAATGTGGATAATAATTTTACTGATCTCACGGATGTGTCGAGAGGATCCAGTGAGTTCAACTTGTTAAAGTTCTTAGGATGATGATGCACAGAGAAAGCGCTAAGTGAGGGTTGGCTGTTACGTATCCAGGTGGCCTTGGAGAGAAATGAAGGGGTCAGTGGCTTCAACTTCAGTGGTGCTGCCCGAGGTGAGAAGTGCCTGGAGGCTGTCTCGGAGGCCTCCTGGAGCCCTGGCGCCAGGCCCTCACACACACATGCACCCTTGTGGACACACAAGAACACCCTCCACACGCGGTCTGAATCAGACAGAAACCTTGGTCAAATGCAGCCCGGGAGAGGCGTCCGGGGCCCCGGCTGCTGAAGCATTTAGGAATCATGACCCTAGGTCTGCTGAGCCGTGGCTGATGGGCAGGAGGGAGGGATTTCAGCAAAGTCCTCCTGGGGACCAGCATCATCCAGCGAGAGACTAGGTCTGCCCACCCGGTGCCTCCCAAGGGGACAGGGGCAATTGGAAATCCCAACAGTCCTGGACGTGGGCCCCCAAATGCAAAATTGGGGTACGGCCTGCACCCCGGCCTGGCCAGTGGGCACATTGTCCAGCGGGAATAAACATCACCAGGCCTGATGAATAAGAGGCCTGAGGAGGCTCAGGGCGGGGGGATTCCCCGTGGCTCAGATAAAAGATCTACCTGCAGTGTGGGAGACCCAGGTTCCAACTTCGGCTTGGGAAGATCCCCTGCAGAAGGGCACGGCTACCCATCCAGTATTCTTGCCTGGAGAGTGCCACGGACAGAGGAGCCTGGAGGGCTACAGTCATGGGGTCACAAAGAGTCGGACACAACTGAGCGACTAACACACACACACACACACACACACAGACATACACACAAAGCAGGTACATGGCTGAACACTGGCCCATTTATTCCTTCCAGTGGGGAGAGTAGTTTGTATCAGAGAAGTCCCTGTTGGAAAGAACTGCCTGGATGTTAATTAACATTTAGCAGGAGGTGACCAAAAGCAGGACAGTGGGAGGAAGCTAGGAAGCCCAGGAGAGGTGTCTGGGGCCCCAGCTGCTGAAACATTCAGGAATCATGAAACAGTCTCCACACCCACCCCCTCTACTCAAAAATGGAATCGTTTACATTTGTCTAGTGTCTGACCATAAAATGAAAACTTGAGTTTGTCCTCCTCCTTTAGGGGACCCAAAAATCAGACAGAAACCTTGGTAAAATGCAGACATGCTGGGCCCCACAGCGCCTGACTCAAAAGCCCAGGGACGCTCTTGGAATCTGCGTTTGCAGTCAGTTTCCTCATGGTGAAGCCCATTCACACAGTCCGCAGACTAAACTTATAAACTCAGCTGAGCGGTCACAGCAATTATGGTTTTGTTTGTTTAATTTTGGCCTCTTTTGTATTGATTTTTGATTTACTCATTTTCATTCATCTTTATTCTTCGGCCTGTGTGGGCCTCCCATTGCAGTGGCCTCTCTCACTGCAGAGCCCCGGCTCTGGGTGCACGAGCTCCAAAGTGCTGGCTCCTAACTGGACGCACTGGTCCAGTCGTGCAGCGGCACGTGGGATCCTCCCTGGTCAGGGATCAGACCCATGACCCCTGTACTGCGAGGCAGACTCTTTATCCACTTCACTCTTTTCCCATTTTACTTCCTCCCAAGTTGTGGATCAAATATACAAGGGAATCCCAAATAATAAGGATAGTTAAACTAGACCACTGTTCTGGCCTGATTGACTTACAAAATAGCCAAGTAATAGCAAAATGGTAAGTATCTAATGGGTAAATATTATACATACCTTTGACTAATGCAAAGTAAAATCTATTTTGAAGGCATTTTGAGAGTGATTATACTCAAAATTACTGTATTATAATATAATTATACTAAGGCATTCAATATGTCAGGAAAATTGGAAAACTCAGCAATGGCCACAGGATTGAAAAAGGTCAGTTTTCATTCCAATTTCAAAGAACAATGCCAAAGAATGTTCAAACTACTATGGTATTACGTTCATTTTACATGCTAGCCAGGTAACGCTCAATATCCTTCAAACTAGGCTTCAAAGTACATAAACCGAGAACTTCCAGATGTACAAGCTGAATTTAGAAAAGTCAGAGGAACCAGAGATCAAACTGCCAACATCCTTTGGATCATAGAGAAAGCAAAGGAATTCCAGAAAAACATCTACTTCTGCTTCATTGACTAAACTAAAGTCTTTGTATAGATCATAACAAACTGTGGAAAATTCTTAAAAAAATAAGAATACCAGACCACCTCAGCTGTCTTCTAAGAAACTTGTATGCAGGTCAAAAACCAGCTCTTAGAACTGGACACGGAACAGCAGACTGGTTCAAAATTGAGAAAGGAGTCCGTCAAGGCTGTATGTTGTCACCTTACTTATTTAACTTACATGCAGAGTATATCATGCAAAATGCTGTGCTGGATGAATCACAAGCTGGAATCAAGATTGCTGGGAGAGGGCTTCCCTGGTGGTCCAGTGGGTAAGGACACCGCCTTGCAGTGCAAGGGGCGCCAGTTTGATTCCTGGCCTGGGAAGATGCCACATGCCGTGGAGCGGCTGGACCGATGTGCCCAATTACCAAGCCGGAGCTCTGGAGCGCATGCGCCCAGAGCCGGTGCTCTGCAGCAACAGGGGCCACTGTGATGGGAGGCCCACACGGGCCAAAGAACAAAGACGGATGAAAATAGATAACCAATAGAAGTGGCCTGCCCATCCCCCTCCCTCCCCAACCAGCCCCTCCTCCCCCCAAAAAAAATTCAAAAAAAAAAAAAGATTGCTGGGAGAAATATCAACAGCCTCAGAAATGCAGATGACACCACTCTAATGGCAGAAAGCAAAGAGAAGCATAAGAGCCTCTTGATGAAGGTGAAAGAAGAGAGTGGAAAAGCTGGCCTAGAACTCAACATTCAAAACACAAAGATAACGGCATCCAGTCCCATCATTTCATGAAAATGATGGGGAAAAAGTGGAGGCAGTGGCAGATTTTATTTTCTTGGGCTCCAAAACCAGCGTGGATGGTGACTGCAGCCACAAACCTAAAAGACACTCTTTGGAAGTAGACAGCATATCTAGCAGAGACATCACTTGGCTGACAAAGGTCCACATAGTCAAAGCTATGGTTTTTCCAGTAGTCGTGTATGGATGTTGAGAGTTGGACCATAAAGACCGAAGGCTGAAGAATTAACGTTATTGAACTGTGGTGCCAGAGAAGAGTGTCTACAGTCCCTTGGACTGCAAGGAGATCGAACTAGTCAATCTTAAAGGAAATCACCCTGAATACTTACTGGAAAGACTGATACTGAAACTCCAATATTTTGGCCACCTGATGTGAAGAGCTGATGGAAAAGACCCTGGTAGTGGGAAAGGTTGAGGGCGAGAGGAGAAGGGAGAAACAGAGAATGAGATGGTTGGATGGTATCATTGACTTAATGGACAAGAGTTTGAGCAGGCTCTGGGAGATGGTGAAGCACATGGAGGCCTGGTGTGCTGCAGTCCGTGGGGTTGCAAAGAGTTGGAAAGGACTTAGTGACTGAGCAGCAACAATACTAATAAACCACCTTGTTTGAAGTGAAATATATGAGTCCTGTGCAAAGCTCTTCCACTATGGAGTGCTGCCTGACACACCAAAAGCATCTGTAATACTTCCAGCAGAATTTTGGAATATGTTACATGTCAGAAACAGAAAATGGAGCCGCTTTTTACTTGGGTATGAAGGTCTGAATGCAAAACCGATTTATTCTTGTTTTGATGGTTTGAGGTACACTGTGCCTGGCATCCTGACACCAGCCATCAGGACATCTCTATGTGTTTTGCACTAACCTAATATTTTAAAAATGATGACTGTCTCCCAGGTCCTGAGAAAAACACGTAAATCTCCAAGGTCTGTGTAAATTATTTCTAAGTCAAGTGCCCTGAGTTCCTCCATACAGATTCAGCACCTTCTCTGCCTTTAATTTCTCAACTTATCTGTCACATAGAAAAAGTGATAATTAGAAATATGTAAAGGTGTTTTGAGAAATGACTTGCAGAACAGGTATCTGATTTTCCAAGTGGATTTTTAGCACATAATTGCTTTCCTACTAATACACCAGCTGCACAAAGAATGCACGTTTGTACAGCACTTCCACGTACACACGAGGCTGCATTTGTATATTTCAGTATGACATGTTCTTAAGCTGACTTTTCAGTGAAGATTTCACTACAGATTCTTCATCCTGCAGGTGTTGATTCGAACCAGGCTCAGGGTCAGAGAGGATAGTGACGGTTCTCCAGACCTTTCCTCTTCTGACAAGGAGGACACTTGTGATTTCCTCCGAGTCGCCAGGCAATCACCTGCCTGCTCTATTCCGGTGTCAGGTGAGACTGTCCAGGGAGGCCTGTGACACCATGACTCTTCACTCGAGGCTTCAGGTCTTCACTAAGTGTACCCACATGCTCTATTCTCATCCAGGTGTGATCATCCACACTGTGGGTGTGAACCATTTTTGTACTTGGAGTGTAGGAAAATAAGCTAACGTGTGAAAAAATAAGTAAACACTTTTTTTTTTGTCCCAAAGTATAAACTCTAACTGAGATGAGCTTATGTAATGTGGGAAGACCAATGAACTCAAACAAGTAGAGATAGAACTTTCTAGAAAGAAGCCCCAAATGGACTTGCCATAAAACTTATATTTGACTTCTTAAAATCAAAGCGAGGCTATTCAGGCACTGGTATTTGGCCTCCATTCTCCCAGGAGAATCGGTCAGCGATGGTCATTGGAAGTTGTTCAGTTCAAGGCGGGGCTCATTCAAGAATGCACCGAGTGTGACTTGCTCGAGTATGACCTGGGCAAGGAAGCATCTTCCTTGCTCAGTTTACAGTCTGGGGCACAACAAACACACGCAGGGCTCTAATCGACAGATTCTGGTTACACTGTGGTAGGGGCAGAGGACTGGTACACGGGTTTGTGCTTTCTGTGTTCCTTATACAACCACAGTGTCCTCAAGAGGGGGAGACGCTGACCTTCTGGAAAGCGTGATCTCGTCACCTGCCCAGTGAGGAAGGGGGCTGGATGGAAACAGCCACGAGCGGAAAGCTACTGAAACAGACAGTTCATCTGGCATGTCCCTGAGTTGACAGACCATCAGGGTCGTGAGAGATGTGGGGGTATTTGTCATCAGCCAGCATTGTACTTGGCCAAGAAAGACATTAAAACAACTATGATGATTTGCTACCTCAGTTACCAAGCAAATGACACATTACGCTAAAAAAGGAACAGTGGGCCCCATCTCAGGATCAGAAAGCTCTTCGCTTTCTTTAAATCTGGCTTCCATGAAAGGCCTCTGTGCCCCGTTCTGACTCCTCTCACTTTGCGGGGACAGGTGGACGCTTATCAGGGCCAAGAAGAGTCTGTGCGCCTGGGAGACCTTTGTTCGTCCACTCTCACCATGGGCACGGGGCAGGCAAAGCTGAGGCTAAGCAGCCAGGGACGGGCGTTTGTAGTCCCTAGGGACCATGCTGCAGCCTTGTGGGGGGTGAGCTGAGGGGGCAGGCTGGGGCTGGAGGCCCAGGGAGAGGCGATGTGGCCAGGGCCAAGGCGGAGCCCCAGAGAGAGGAGGAGAAATGAGAGGGAGGGGACGCGGAAGCCTCAGCGGTCGAGGTGATGGTGGGAGTTGCAGGAGGCGCACCCAAGGACGTGGAGGACGACCTTCCAGGTTTCCACATCGTCGGCTCCAGCTTCTCACTGGCTTTTTTGGTCTAAAATATTTCAGCGACGCCTTCCGTCTTTCTGTTGCATCCAGACAGAAAGGATTCACCGCTCTCCCTGCCATCAGCCTCCATTCTACAGCTTTCCTCCCCAACTAGGACATTTAACCATCTCACCCCCACTTTCCAGTAAAGCTGTTCATCGATGCCTGGGACCCCGTCCTGACCGCTGTGTTCTGAGAGGCCGCAGGCCCTCTCGGCCTTGCTGCTCCCGCCCAGCCAAAGACCATCTTCTCCCTCCGTCACCCACACCTGCCCACTCCTGACCTGCAACTTTGGGACTCCTGGCTTCTCCTCGGGTAATCGGCAGAGGACTGGTACACGGGTTTGTGCTTTCTGTGTTCCTTATACAACCACAGTGTCCTCAAGAGGGGGAGACGCTGACCTTCTGGAAAGCGTGATCTCGTCACCTGCCCAGTGAGGAAGGGGGCTGGATGGAAACAGCCACGAGCGGAAAGCTACTGAAACAGACAGTTCATCTGGCATGTCCCTGAGTTGACAGACCATCAGGGTCGTGAGAGATGTGGGGGTATTTGTCATCAGCCAGCATTGTACTTGGCCAAGAAAGACATTAAAACAACTATGATGATTTGCTACCTCAGTTACCAAGCAAATGACACATTACGCTAAAAAAGGAACAGTGGGCCCCATCTCAGGATCAGAAAGCTCTTCGCTTTCTTTAAATCTGGCTTCCATGAAAGGCCTCTGTGCCCCGTTCTGACTCCTCTCACTTTGCGGGGACAGGTGGACGCTTATCAGGGCCAAGAAGAGTCTGTGCGCCTGGGAGACCTTTGTTCGTCCACTCTCACCATGGGCACGGGGCAGGCAAAGCTGAGGCTAAGCAGCCAGGGACGGGCGTTTGTAGTCCCTAGGGACCATGCTGCAGCCTTGTGGGGGGTGAGCTGAGGGGGCAGGCTGGGGCTGGAGGCCCAGGGAGAGGCGATGTGGCCAGGGCCAAGGCGGAGCCCCAGAGAGAGGAGGAGAAATGAGAGGGAGGGGACGCGGAAGCCTCAGCGGTCGAGGTGATGGTGGGAGTTGCAGGAGGCGCACCCAAGGACGTGGAGGACGACCTTCCAGGTTTCCACATCGTCGGCTCCAGCTTCTCACTGGCTTTTTTGGTCTAAAATATTTCAGCGACGCCTTCCGTCTTTCTGTTGCATCCAGACAGAAAGGATTCACCGCTCTCCCTGCCATCAGCCTCCATTCTACAGCTTTCCTCCCCAACTAGGACATTTAACCATCTCACCCCCACTTTCCAGTAAAGCTGTTCATCGATGCCTGGGACCCCGTCCTGACCCGCTGTGTTCTGAGAGGCCGCAGGCCCCTCTCGGCCTTGCTGCTCCCGCCCAGCCAAAAGACCATCTTCTCCCTCCGTCACCCACACCTGCCCACTCCTGACCTCTAGGTCACTGCAGGGACTTTGGGACTCCTGGCTTCTCCTCGGGTAATCAGACCAACACCTCCCATTGGGGTCTGTCACCAGCCCCCACCCACTCCCGTTCCCCAAAGCCTTCCGCTCCTCTGAGCCCTGGTCTCAAGGCTGCTCAGCTCCAGCCCCATCTTCCCACTCCGTCTCCTTGCCCTTTGTGGAGCAGCACACACACAGCCTCTCTGAGCCTCTTTTGCGTGCGCAATTGCTCAGTCATGTCTGACTCAGCGACCCTTTGGACTGTAGCCTGCCAGGCTCCTTTGTCCATGGGATTTTTCCAGGCAGGAATATTGGAGTGGGTTGCCATTTCCTTCTCCAGGGGATCTTCCCGACCCAGGGATCAAACCCGTGTCTCCCGAGTCTCTTGCATTGCAGGCAGAGCCTTTACTTGCTGAGCCCTCTGAACCTCTCAACCCCTCACTTTGGACAAACCCCAAGTTTGCCTCATCAAAGGCTTTTCAGACTGTATATATACACTCAGCCCCCAGCTCTTTCCCCTAAGGTCATGTTTTCTTAGCTTCCCTCACAGCACTTGCTTCCACCTGACCTCACGCTGAACGGTGACTTAGTTTATTGGCCGTTTACCCACTCGCATGGGTTTCCCAGTTTGGCGCAGTGGCACAGAATCCACCTGCCAATGTGGGAGATGCCAGGGGTGTGAGTTCAGTCCCTTGGTTGAGAAGAGCCCCTAGAGGGCCACAGTTCATGTGGCTACAAAGACCCGGACATCTCTGAGCACACAGAGCCAACCCACCCACCCCGCGAGCGTGCGGGCTCCAGGGGAAAGGGGTTGCACCCCAGGCAGTGCCTCTTAGCCACCCGTTTGCCTTACCCTTCCGAAATCTTCTCAGGATTTCCTCTTCACCCTGGGGTCTCTCCCCAGAGTCCCCCAATACCCAACCAGACTGAGAGCTCCATCACCCAACAGGCTCCCTGCTCCTTTCTTGAATTTGTTCTTGGTCCTCCTGATGACAGAGCCAGGCGTGGCAGTAGGAATGGTTGAGGGGCCTACTGGGGCCGCAGAGATCTGCTGACCACTGGATCGGAGGGCCTCAGGACTAACACTAGTCTTGGTGGCTATGGCCAGGAGGGCCACCTGGAGGGGTGGGCTCAGTGACCACAAAGGAAGCCATTTGGTGAAGGCTTCTTTGATGACCGCCCCACAGTCAGGTGGAGACCAGGATGGGAATGGACCATGGACAAAATTGTCCTTTTCTTGGCAAACTGGAGGACAGCTTTGTTTCAATGCAGTCTTTCTTCTGGATGTTTGGTCCTCAAAGATACCTACAAATACCGTTAACTTTCACAGCAGATATTACTATCATCAGTGTTAAAATCAACATCGTAAAGGACTGGAAAAGGTAAATGAGCATCTTGGACTAGCCTGGAGAACATTCAGAAGACAGAAATGCTGTTCGTATTCACACGGGTACTGCCCGATTCTGGACGTGCAACGAACCAAGAAAGGCTAAGGACTAAGCTCTCATCTTTACCTGACATCATCCAGGTGGGATAGGGATGTTTTCAAGGGCAAACTCGCGACTCCAGCTTTTCTATTAACACTAGTGATCTGGGAATACAGGACCTAAAGGAATTTGGGGATGCCCTAACAATGACCCCCACAGCCTCTGTGAACTCTGGTTTGAAGGGGTCATTCTGGGACCTGGGTCCTGCCATCTGCCTCTTCCTCAGCTTTAGGTCCCTGGAGTTCTTTCCGTTTGGTTGGGAGAGCGGAAGGGTGCCTGGAAGGTTCTAGGGGCTAGGCTGGTTTCCCCTGCCAGGGGAGTCACTCAGCCACACCTACTTGCAAGAGGCTGGAAAACACTTGAGTTTGCTCAGGAAGGAGTGGACTTGGGTGAACTGAGCCGGTCCCGTCCAGAGTAGCTCACTCCTTTTAAAGATTCACTTCCCGCTGCCCCTCTGTCTTTTGCTTAAAGTGGGCAGAGACCCTGGGGACAAATCCGTCTGGATTTCTTCCCCATTCTCCCAAGCCAGCCACCACCAGGCCTTGGGATAGGAGGCAGGGTTGTGACTTGAGCTCAGTCCTCTGAGATCTGAGGGAAGTCCCACCCCCGGCCCATGTATGTGACCTTGCCTGGAAACAGGCTCTTGAAGTGAAAATGAGGTCACACCCTGTTCAGGTGGGCCCTCATCCGTGACTGGAGGCCTTCAACAAAGAGAGGTTTGGCTGCAGACATGGCGACGATGGCCGAATGAGGCCTTGATCTTGGACTCTGGGCCTTCAACTGCGAGGAGATAAACTTCTGCTATTTGAAGCCACCTGGCATGTGGCGCTTTGTGACAGAAGGTCTGGGCTGACACCCACACCTCTGCTGCTAGCTAAGTCAGGGGGTCATGCTGAACTCTTTCGCAACTGCAAAATGGTGTGAGGATGTGGCTGGCGGGGCTGGAGGGGCAAGCCCTCGAGGTGGGTGAGGGGCAGAGGCCCACGCAGAGGCTCTTGCTGTTCAGACACATCCCAGGCCCGTGGGAGGGGTCAGCCTCTTGGGGTCCCTGTACCCCCTACACGCTGCAGACACCTCCGTCCCCAAGTCTGGCCCGGCCTTGGGCTGGGTGGTGCCTACTTGGCCCTTGACCTTGGATTAAAGTCACTTCTCAAAAAGGTTTTCCTTGGCTCCACTGCTCCCCACCACCTCCGGGTGGGGCTGGCCTCCATGAGCTGCCCCGCCCGAGCCTGTTCTCTCCCTGGGCTCCAAGGTATTCCGAGGGCGGGGTGAAGGCACGGCTGTGGGAGTCCAGCTTGCTCTAACCTGTTGTCCATGGTTGGCACTCAGAAACGGCTCCATCCTCAGCTGCTTATTGTAGGTGTGAGATTGGCCAGTTTCAGGTGCCTAAGACCAAGAGAAAGGCAAGCCACCTGTATCTCTCGGGGGCTCTGGGCAACCCCGATTCCCCTTAGTCAGTGATGACAGTATTTCCTCTATTCCAAGAGCAATCAAATCAATAGCAAATACACAGATACCCACTAACCCAGGTGGCACCTATGCAATGTCTTCCTGACCACAGAGGTGGGGGCGGGGGCACTGTTCTGTGCACAGACACACAAGTTGTGTGTTTTATGTGAAGCCTGGGTCGGGAGAGAAACACACACGCACACGTAGGTTAAAATATCCAAAGAAAATTTACTGCAACTCTCATAGAATCGGATTTGTGCTACAAGACACGTTGCATAGGAAACTATTTATAGCCCCTGAGGAAAAAAATCTCCGTATTTAAGGTGCGACTGGTTTTGTTTCTTCTTTGGGGAAGAGAGAGAGAGGTGCTCTCTGGGAAGACTGAGGGTGGAGAGCGAGGCGCAGGATGTGCGACAGTGTCATGTGGTGACCGGGAGTTGTGTGACTTGGTTCTGCAGCACAAGATATGTAGTGGTTTGTTGTGGTTGTTTTTCTAGCTGTTGGTCTTCTGAATCTCAATCGTTAGACGTGTAAGAATGTTTTCACCCCAAAAGGGATTCCCACGGGTTATACGAAGTCATTAACTCGTTTCCAGCAAGTGGATCTGGAGAGTGAGATTCTGGAATCCCAGCTGGCGCAGCACCCTTCATGGAAGCAGGGTGGCTCTCCCAGCTCCTTCCTGGGCATCGGTTCTATGGACCCGCCAGATGTTTCTTCATCCCCGCCCCTCACGTTCTTCCGAGATGATGCCACCACACCTGCGACCACCCAGTTCAGCCCAGCAAGGTGACCTCCAGCCAGCAAGATCATCAACGCAACAGTTCGGTGAGTCCTAGGTTTTACGTGGGAAACATTTTCAGACAATGGTCATCCTGCTCAGATCATCTTCATGCTGTTTTCTTTTCTTTAAAGATTTCCCTATTATTTATTTCCAAGGAGAGATGGATAGACCAGGAGAGAAGGGCTCCATTTCAGGTGAAAATGGAGTTTGGCAAATGCCAGCAGGCATTTCCAGACATCAGAGTAGGGTGTGCTTATGGTGATGTTTTCTGTGTGTGCAGAGAAGCTTCAAGCTCTGCAGCAAACAATCCTCTGCCCCTGGGAGAAGCTGGACAGGGCCTCTCAGGGCTGCAGGGACCACCTGGCCCCAAGTGGCGTAGCTCTTCCTCAGGACGAGGTGCACACAGGCAGGGACCGTAGACAATGCCACCTGCCGGCTACCCTCTCATCTCAAGGGCACCCAAATGTTCCTGTGGGATTTCTCTTGAAAAGGCTTCCCCTGGGCCATGGCTGATCCTTTCCTGCCACACGAGGCCAAGGTATGGAAGATAATAACAAGGGGGAAGTGTAGGACCAGACAGTCTTGGAAAGAATGGGCACCAACTAGACTCATTCACTGAGACACCACATTTCCTATTTGATTTCTTTTTTACAAGTACGGAGCCACAAAGGTCCAACACCTGAAAGAGGGTCTTCCCATGCTCAGTGCTGAAATGCAAAGCGTGTCCAGCAACCAGAGACGCCCCGGTGACCCTTAAATACATATATACATCTGTCACATAATTTAAAAAGGTCTTTATAGAACATAAAAACCTCAACAGTATCTGTCCCTATGAAGTCTTGTCTTCTTCTTTGCCAACCTCTATGGTCCAGTAAAAAACTAGATACCACCTTTCTCATATGTCCCCATTTCCCGTACTTTTTTTAAAAAAAATTGATTTTAGATTTAAATTTATACTTAACAAATAGAAAGCTATTTGACTGGCAACTACCTGCAGTACGAATTCCCTTCAGGCCTCTCCTGTGAGGGAGGGGCTGGGGGGAGCATCCCGGGCTTGGTCCTGGGTGTGGGTCGAGCCGGGAGGGACCCTCGGTCTGTCTGAGCAGACGGCTCTCGCTCCCTCCCTCCCCAGGGCCCTGGGCCCGCCCGGGCGTCTGGGGCAGGTGGCGGCTGTGCGTCCCAGAGCGGCAGGAGGTGGGGGACCCGTTCAGATCACGAAGTCGTCGTGGTCCACGGGGCTGAAGGCGGCCGCGCGCAGGATGTCCAGGGAGTTCACCAGGATCAGGGTCCCTGTGAGGTGCTTCCAGCGCTTGGTGATGGGGTTCTTCATCTTGTCCAGGCCGGTGTGCAGTTCCTGGATGACGTCCCGGTAGCTGTCCCCGATCTGGTGGCTCCAGGTGAGGAGGAAGTCGTACGCGGGCTTCCACATGGCCTGGATGGCAGGGTCGTCCAAAATCGAAGAGAGAGAAGAGATGAGGGGACCGTGAGAGACCTGCTCCGAGTGCCTCTCCCAGCCCCAGCTTCTCCGCTCGTCACCGACGGTCCCCACAGACCCAAGGAGCGGGCGGAGACGTGCCCCGGCCCGTGCCAGCTCGTTCCAGAGGGAAGAACGCGCTCGGTGTGTGAGCAGGCGGGCGGCACGAAGCAGTGACTGAACAGCAGGAGGGGCCTCTGTGTCCCTCCAGCCTCCTTACCACTTCACTTCTATCTAGCAATTCGCCGTGTCCATACAGGATGCCCTTATAAAGGGAACCCTTACTCCTGGGATGTCCTGCTTCCTAGGTTTTGAGAGCCTTTCTGTCTTTCCGGAAGCATAAAGTGACCTCCACAAAACAAGTGAGAAAACAGACGCTCTGCGGAGGACCCAACCAGCCTCAGCTGAAACGGAAGATACACCAGGGTCTATCCAGCCCACAGCGTGCCAGGCGGAGCCCCGTCCGGAACTGACCACAGTGGGCTGCGTCCCGTGTCCTCCAACTAGGCTGAAGGTAATTTAAGGTCAGGACCAGCGAGGGACCAGCAGTCACGCGCCCACCTGACGGCAGGATGGCCTCGCCCCCACCCAGGGCCTGGCTCACAACTAAGGATCCTGAGAAGGATGGACTTGCTGCCTCTCACTGCCAGTCAAATATGGACGTGCCTTCCCACTCGCCTTCGCGCTTCTCCTCATTTGTTCTAAAAACGTGATCAAGTAGTTGCTATCACTGCTGTACTTGACAGGTGGGGGAAGGGCGGCGGCTCACCTCGCTGTCCACCACCCCATTCCTGTCCCGGTGGGGAGACTCGTACGCGTCCATCTGCTGCTTGGACACCTTGGCGAGCTTCTCAGCCAGCTCCCGCCAGCGCTGCGCCACCTCGACTGCCGTGGTCAGGAGCACGAAGTCCTGGATGAGTCTGACCACCAGGCCCTGGCAGTCCATCTTTAGTAAGGCCTGGGGAGGAAGGAGCAGACAGGAGGGGTCACGGGAAGCCCGCCCCACGGACACGGCGTGCCGGCGGCCTTGACGCTGCATGGGGCGAGCACCAGCACCGTGGCAGGGTCGTCCAAAATCGAAGAGAGAGAAGAGATGAGGGGACCGTGAGAGACCTGCTCCGAGTGCCTCTCCCAGCCCCAGCTTCTCCGCTCGTCACCGACGGTCCCCACAGACCCAAGGAGCGGGCGGAGACGTGCCCCGGCCCGTGCCAGCTCGTTCCAGAGGGAAGAACGCGCTCGGTGTGTGAGCAGGCGGGCGGCACGAAGCAGTGACTGAACAGCAGGAGGGGCCTCTGTGTCCCTCCAGCCTCCTTACCACTTCACTTCTATCTAGCAATTCGCCGTGTCCATACAGGATGCCCTTATAAAGGGAACCCTTACTCCTGGGATGTCCTGCTTCCTAGGTTTTGAGAGCCTTTCTGTCTTTCCGGAAGCATAAAGTGACCTCCACAAAACAAGTGAGAAAACAGACGCTCTGCGGAGGACCCAACCAGCCTCAGCTGAAACGGAAGATACACCAGGGTCTATCCAGCCCACAGCGTGCCAGGCGGAGCCCCGTCCGGAACTGACCACAGTGGGCTGCGTCCCGTGTCCTCCAACTAGGCTGAAGGTAATTTAAGGTCAGGACCAGCGAGGGACCAGCAGTCACGCGCCCACCTGACGGCAGGATGGCCTCGCCCCCACCCAGGGCCTGGCTCACAACTAAGGATCCTGAGAAGGATGGACTTGCTGCCTCTCACTGCCAGTCAAATATGGACGTGCCTTCCCACTCGCCTTCGCGCTTCTCCTCATTTGTTCTAAAAACGTGATCAAGTAGTTGCTATCACTGCTGTACTTGACAGGTGGGGGAAGGGCGGCGGCTCACCTCGCTGTCCACCACCCCATTCCTGTCCCGGTGGGGAGACTCGTACGCGTCCATCTGCTGCTTGGACACCTTGGCGAGCTTCTCAGCCAGCTCCCGCCAGCGCTGCGCCACCTCGACTGCCGTGGTCAGGAGCACGAAGTCCTGGATGAGTCTGACCACCAGGCCCTGGCAGTCCATCTTTAGTAAGGCCTGGGGAGGAAGGAGCAGACAGGAGGGGTCACGGGAAGCCCGCCCCACGGACACGGCGTGCCGGCGGCCTTGACGCTGCATGGGGCGAGCACCAGCACCGCCGGAACCCACCGGGCAGGAGACACCGTGATCACGGCGTGTGCTGGGCCCCTGTCCACACAGTCGCGTCCTCCTGACCCTCTCTGCTATGGCAAAGCAGTGTCTTTGCAGACAGAACCAACTACCATGCGGCCCCGGCGGATGAGGCTGCGCCCCACACAACTCATCCAACGACTGATATCCTTACAAGGAGAAACACACACCCACAGAGGGAAGACGGCCATATAAAGACGGACGCACAGACGGGCAGAGGCAGCTGTGTCACCAGAGCCCCCAGGAACTGGGAGAGAGGCACAGACCGACCCCCGCAGAGCCCCCAGGAGGAGCCAGCTCTGTCCACACCCCCAGAACGGTGGCAGGCTAAATCCCAGCTGTGGAGCCTCCCAGCCTGCGGTCCTTCGTCTTAGCAGCTCCGGGAGCAGGTGGAGTGGGTGGGACGAGAGCTGCTCATGCGTCCGGTCCCACGTGGGGCAGCCGGAGAGCTGAGGCCCTTGGCCCTGGCGGCCAGCACAGCGCAGCCTGGGACACACAGCAGGACGAGTTAATGTCAGCAGGTGGGGCGCTCCGACTGGTAAAAGAGATGCTGGCAGGGGCTCAGACTGGAGCCTGGAGCACGGACAGAGATCCGGGCCTCTGAGGTTCCCGAGACCATGAACGTCCCGCAATAAGGGGAGGCCAGCAGGCCAGACCATCAGAATCTGCAGAATCGATGGGACCTCTCCCTCGACAACGCTGTGAGAGCTTTCCGGTGTGTCTGTGCATAGGGCTCACTGACTGTGGAGGGACAGGGGTCAGGAGGAGAGGAGCACTGTCAGCCGGCAAGGAGGCCACGGGCAGACACCAGTCCCAGCTCTCAGGGGACCCGAGCAGCACGTGGTCAGCTTGGACAGCATCCCCCATCAGCAGAGGGGCTGTTCAGTCAGGCCGGCTTCCAGCTCAGAGCTCAGCGCCTCGAGGCTCCGTGTGGCCCAGGCTGGAAGCAGGGTCACACCAACAGTTCTGGCTTGAAGAAACGAAGCCACATCAGGAGCACAAATGCACAGGCCTACTGTGCACACAGCACTCTGACTCACAGGACGTCGGGATGTCAGGCTGCAGGTCTAGCAGAGCCGACACAGCGTGTGCGGAAATTACAGAGGACATCACGGGGAAAGCTTCAAAACCATATCGCTGCTGCTAAGAAATTTTTTATTTCTGAGATTTGGTGGGTACCCAAAATGCGCCCTTCAGAGAAAAAAAAGGAAAAGCATGACTAGCCCTTGGAACTGATGCCTTCGAACTGTGGTGCTGGAGAAGACTCTTGAGAGTGAGTCCCTTGGACAGCAAGACGATCAAACCAGTCCATCCTAAAGGAAATCAACCCTCGAGTGTTCACTGGAAGGACTGATGCGGAAGCTGAAGTTCTGATACTTTGGCCACTTGATGCAAAGAGATGACTTGCTGGAAAAGACCCTGATGCTGGGAAAAACAGAAGGCAGAAGAAGGGGACAACAAAGGATGACATGGCTGGATGGCATCACCGACTCAGTGGACCTGAGCTGGAGTAAGCTCCGGGAGACGGCACAGGTCAGGGAAGCCCGGCGGGCAACGGTTCAGGGGTTTCAGAGTTGGATACGACTGAGCGGCTGAGTTGAGCTGAACTGAATGGTGCGGGCAGTGCTTGGTCCCCACTGTAGCCGCTGGCGGCCAGCGAGAGGGTTTGAGTTTCTCAGGACCTTTGTCCCAGCGCCCTGTCACCTGGGAACAGCAGATCTGATTGTCCCCCGGCAGGGATCCCCGGAGCAGAGGCAGGTGACTCTGACGTGTTCTGTTGCCTGGAAACAGGCCACCTGTGGAGCCAGGCAGCTGATCACACAGGTGCCGCTGGGACACCACAGGGTCTGGGGCTGGTGGCACTGGTGGTGGACGGGCATCCTCTGTCACAGGCATGGCTTCTACTGGAAGGCCAAGTGAGCCATGGACAGAGGGGTGTTTTCCACGGTGGTCGTACAGTGGGGGTGACAGAGCAGTAGAGGCACGGGGCGTGGGGGTCAGAAGGCTATGTAAGGTACTGCTGGACCAGTTCTGACAGGTGAACGTGTCACTGAAACAATGAAAGAGGGAATGGACCCAGAGAACAGAAACACACCTCAGGAGGCCGCATCTGGGTCAGATTCTCAGCCTGCACCACTCCCTCAGTCATTCACTCCCTCCCTCCCTCATTCATTCATTCGCATATTCACTCACTCACTCATGTATTCACTCATTCATCTACTATCTGAGTGCTCCTGTGTGCCTGCACCCTCTCTCTCGTGGAGGTCACACCCAGCTAGTGTGATGATGAAGACCACGGAGTAAACAAGACCACTTCAGATCTGAGAAAGCACCATGGAGACAATGCTACAGCACACAGAGAGTGCGGCACAGAGACCTGGAGGCCCAAGGTGGCCTCATCGAGGGCTGCAGGAAGGGTCTGAGCTGGAATCTAAAGGGCATAAAAAGCAACCATATGAAACAGGGCGGGAGAGAATTTCAGGCGGAGGGAACAGCAGGTGCAGAGGCCCAAGACACAGAGAAACGGCCGGAGTGGCTGGCATGCAGAGGCAGGTAAGGCCCCCAGCAGTGGGCCAGTGGGCCAGAGGAAAGGACTGGACCTTGTTCTGAGAGCAGTGGAGGGCTGAACCACTCAGCGCTTGGTTCCTTTTTCCTTCTCATCTACCTGCAAATTGACGGTCCAAAACCCTTCACCACTTCTAACGCATTCAATCACTGCTTCCAAACCAAGGAGTCATAACTAAACAGAAAACTACCTTCAAAACAAGGGGGCTGGGGAAGAGGTGGTCTGGCTGTGTCGGGGCTGGAGAGGGTTAAACCAGCTGTTGAGGCTGCAGGAAGCCCAACTGCTCAGTGACTTGTTAAGTCCCTGGAAATAAAGCACCTGGTTTCCAGTGATTTCCCCAACATGCTGGGATAAATCAGCCTGTGGTTTCTAGAAGTTTGGCCAACCATTCTAATCTGCCAGCCCACGAGATGAGGAGATAGGAGTGGAGCTGGGGACAGGAGAGGGAAGGGAAACGCTGCAAAACCAGTTTCATTGTTGTACCACAAATCTAACCTCGTCCCGGGCCGCGTTCTGGCGGAGGCCGAGTTTCATTTCCTCCTTTATGGGAGTCCAGGCGGGTGTGGGGCTGGCGGGAGCTGGGGGAGGTAGGTCCTGGAGGCACACAGACTCCCGCCCTCACACACACTAACCCAAGAAGCACCCCTGCCAAAAGAAACCCCCACTCTCAGAGAAAGTTTCCCAAGTTCAATAAAAAGATGAAATGAAAAGTAAAATAAAAATTAAAAAAAAAAAACAAAAAAAACTTGAGGGGAAGACCAAAAGAACAAAGGATGAAATGAAGAGCAAACGGAAGCAAGAGCCGCTTCTCTGTCCACGGCGGGAGGAAGCCACTCGGGTTCCTTCATCCTGCCCCATTCAGGGTGAGCGATTTCCAGCTGTGGTGAAGGAACAATGAGTACCCTTTATGTTTCATGAACGCCCATCCTTCCCCCATCATGGAGAATCCCTCCTGGGGGCTCACTCCCGCCCCGGGCACAAAGCCATCCACAAGGGCGCCAGGCAGCTCAGGCTGGACACAAGCTGCAGGAGTTGATCTCACAGGTGGGCCGGTGGCGTGAGCCCTGAAGAAGGGTCCCTGGGTGCTCGCTGTGTGGGACCTCATCCGGTTTCTGGGCAGGCTCCTCTTCTGCCCACCCACCTCCATCACCATGACAACCAGAGCTTCCTCCCTACTAAAGCTGCCACCAAGGACGGATGCCCTCAGCGAACTCCTGCTTGCCGCCTCCAGCTCCGGTCTCCCGCCTCTGGGCAGTGTCAGGGTCTCATCGGGCACTCAGTATTATTGTGGAGCCACCGTCAAGGGGTCTTTCTTGATGCCCTGCTCCCTGTTAGGCTGCACTGCATGCTCCCTGCAGCAGGGACCACACCACTGTCGACTGTACCCCTTCTGCCCTCCAGCCCCAGGGGGCAGCTCAGGGTGCGCATGCAGTAAGCCTCAGCGCCTCCACCCACACATGCATCTTCAGACGCATGCTGACATGCCAGGCCCATCCACGCCAACAGGCATTCACCCGGAATGGCGGGCAACGGGGAAGGAGGGAGTTGAGTGGCAGAAACGCAGGGGCACTGGGGGTCATGCCTTATAGAAATTAGGAGGTGAAAACGGCGGTGTGGAAGGGGCAGAACAGGGAAGAAAAGCCTACGACCGAGTCATGGGTTTCCCCAGGAACCAAAGCTAGAAATGTGTCCCTGTCAGGAGGACAGGGGAGGGAACCGAGTCGGCTTCCAGCATAGAAAGAAATCAACAAAATATCCGGCACGAATTCAACCAGGGACGCCGAGAGGACACTAAGTTTCTCCTAGGTGACTGCACTGGCCATTAGAGAGGGCTGCCCGTGCGGCATCTGGCCAGCACAGGGCCCAGGCCTGTGGGAGGCCATGAGTGGGCCCAGAAGGAGCTTCCCAGCTGGCGCAGGGGCTCTAACCAGCAGGGGGCTCTGACTGCCCCCACTGTACACCTTAGGATTCCAGTTTCCAGTTGTGCCTGTGGGGCTACCCTGGTGACTCAGATGGTAAACAATCTGCCTGCCAATCCTCCTGGGGGCTCACTCCCGCCCCGGGCACAAAGCCATCCACAAGGGCGCCAGGCAGCTCAGGCTGGACACAAGCTGCAGGAGTTGATCTCACAGGTGGGCCGGTGGCGTGAGCCCTGAAGAAGGGTCCCTGGGTCCTCGCTGTGGGACCTCATCCGGTTTCTGGGCAGGCTCCTCTTCTGCCCACCCACCTCCATCACCATGACAACCAGAGCTTCCTCCCTACTAAAGCTGCCACCAAGGACGGATGCCCTCAGCGAACTCCTGCTTGCCGCCTCCAGCTCCGGTCTCCCGCCTCTGGGCAGTGTCAGGGTCTCATCGGGCACTCAGTATTATTGTGGAGCCACCGTCAAGGGGTCTTTCTTGATGCCCTGCTCCCTGTTAGGCTGCACTGCATGCTCCCTGCAGCAGGGACCACACCACTGTCGACTGTACCCCTTCTGCCCTCCAGCCCCAGGGGGCAGCTCAGGGTGCGCATGCAGTAAGCCTCAGCGCCTCCACCCACACATGCATCTTCAGACGCATGCTGACATGCCAGGCCCATCCACGCCAACAGGCATTCACCCGGAATGGCGGGCAACGGGGAAGGAGGGAGTTGAGTGGCAGAAACGCAGGGGCACTGGGGGTCATGCCTTATAGAAATTAGGAGGTGAAAACGGCGGTGTGGAAGGGGCAGAACAGGGAAGAAAAGCCTACGACGAGTCATGGGTTTCCCCAGGAACCAAAGCTAGAAATGTGTCCCTGTCAGGAGGACAGGGGAGGGAACCGAGTCGGCTTCCAGCATAGAAAGAAATCAACAAAATATCCGGCACGAATTCAACCAGGGACGCCGAGAGGACACTAAGTTTCTCCTAGGTGACTGCACTGGCCATTAGAGAGGGCTGCCCGTGCGGCATCTGGCCAGCACAGGGCCCAGGCCTGTGGGAGGCCATGAGTGGGCCCAGAAGGAGCTTCCCAGCTGGCGCAGGGGCTCTAACCAGCAGGGGGCTCTGACTGCCCCCACTGTACACCTTAGGATTCCAGTTTCCAGTTGTGCCTGTGGGGCTACCCTGGTGACTCAGATGGTAAACAATCTGCCTGCCATGCAGGAGACCCTGGTCTGAGCCCTGAGTTGAGAAGATCACCTGGAGAAGGAAATGGCAACCCGCTCCCAGACTCTTGCCTGGAGAATCCCATGGACAGAGAAGCCTAGCCCATGGGGTTGAAAAAGTTGGACATGACTGAGCATGCACACATTCCCAGTTTTGCTGGCTAAAGAGAGGTTGTCCTTATCCAGAACGAAAAAAAACAGGAAGAGAGAGTACAAGCTTCAAGTAAGGCCTGGAGAGAAAAATTCACACCAAGATAAAAGTCAGACTTTGGGGCAGTGGTTCATCAAACTTCTGTGTCACAGGTCCTGCTGGAAATGGGACCAAAGGATAGATCTTCTCCCAGGAGATGTAAACAGGAGCGGGTGGAACACGGGGTCCCCTTGTCCCCTGACCCCCACCTGGCAGAGGGAGATGCATTCTGGAGCTCCGAGGAGCTCACAAATTCAGCCTAGGAGACCTGAACAAGTCTTGCTGTGCTGCCACTGAGTCCCTCTCAGGCCCACATACGTCCTGTCCCCAGGTGCATGTGAGTTTCAGGGCGCAGAGAGCGGGGTCCACCGACTGAGGAAACCACACCCGCGCCCAGGCGGGCCGGGCCAAGGCCGAAGGCTAGACTGAGCCCACCCTCCACGCGGCCCCACCTGCCCCGCCGCCACTCACCATCATGAGCTCCTTCTGGAAGGACTTCCGGTCTTTGTTGTCCGTGTTGTTACAGTCCTCCTTCAGCTTTTCCAGGACGGAGGCCACCCGCTCGGGCTCGCTGTCCAGCTCGGCCCGGCAGAAGAAGGTGAGCGGCAGGTTCCCGTAGCCCAGGGCGTCGGCGAAGGAGCGCCAGCTGCTGATGTTCTCCATGAGCAACGTGCGGACGGAGGCGTAGATGTAGGTGAGGAACTTGCACGGCCGCAGGATCTGCTCCAGCAGCACCGACGTGCTCAGCTCGGGCCCCGAGAGGAGGCTGGGCCGCGCCCGGCCCACCACCAGCACGTTCTTGGCGTGCACGAGGCCCACCCGGCCCTGGTGGTAGCCGATGTACCACTCCTTGGTCCACAGCTGCCCCTTGAGCCGGATCTTCTCCTCGCTCAGCAGGGCGATGGCCTCCCCCTTCTTGTACTCCAGCAGGTAGTGGTTCTTGCTCTGCCGCACCACCGTCTTGAGCAGCTTGCCGAACTTGAGGCTGGACACCGGCCGGTCCTGGAACGTCGGGTACTTGGTGGTGGCGGCCAGCGGGGACAGGATGATCTTCCCGACCTCGTTCTTCTTGAGGAAGCGCCTCTGCCCGGACGGCTTGATGGCGCTTTTGGGAGGTGGCTGGGGGGTCTGGACACAAAACTGGGTCAGGATGGCCTCCTGGTCGTCCTTCACCTGAACCCTCAGGGTGAAGTCGGAGAGCTCGCTGGGGTTCTGGCACGTGATGGGGAAGATGAGGCGGCTCACCTTGCCCAGTTTCACCTGGAACCCTCTCACGGCCTTGGCCTGCTCGCTGGCTTTGACCTCGTAGTTGGTCATGTTGGAAAACACGCAGACTTGGAGGTCCTGGGGCCTGGACAGGACGAACTGGTGCTTGCCCCAGAGCTGCAAGGCCACCGGGGCCGGATTAGGGGCCTGGCGTGTGACCTCACTGACCAGGAGGGTCTTTGGGGCACAATCATGCCCGAAAATGGTCACCACTGTCTTGAAGGACGGGTGGATGTGTTTGGGGCCATAGAGGCCCACGGTGACTTTTTTATTGATGAAGTCCCAGACCGTGGAAGGGTACAGAATGTTCGGGCTGTGGGCAACAATGGCCAGGTACATACAGGGCTCCAGGTTGTCCAGCTGGACCTGGACCGTGTCCCCATAGCTGTAGGCGAGTGGGATGGGGACGTAGGGCCCCTCCTTGGAGTCGCTCCGCAGGCACTGGAGGCCCACCGTGCTTTTGCTGAAAATGTCGCTCTTCACCTCGGCGGACACCTTCATCTCCAGGATGATGTGAGTCTTCACCTCCAGGGTGCTCAGCTTCACCTCCAGCACCGGGCTGACGCTGCTGCACCTGTCGCTGTTGAGCTCCAGCGGGGGGTCCAGCAGAGCCTTCATGGAGATCTGCTGCGTCTCCCCGGGGGCCACGTGGCCTTCGGGCACGTGGATGCTGATGTTGGTGTCGGGAAGCTGCACGGCGCCCCCCGAGCTGTCCAGCTTGCACACGATGTTTGTCTCCACCGCTTGGGTCTGGCCCCACCCGGGGCTCTGGCCCAGCAGGTCCAAGTCGTGGCAAGAGCGGGCCAGCTTCCGGTGGCTCAGCCAGGCCGCCCGGAAGTCCTCGCGGCTCTGGAACTGCTCCGGAGCCGGAGATTTCAAGCCCGTGAAAAACCCCGAGGACGCGGGTGCGTCGGACTTGGCCTGGAGGACGGAGAGTTCCGAGAGGCTGTAGGAGCGCTTGCTTCGGAAGAAAGGGTTGTCCCGCTTGACGACTTCCGCGGGGAGGCAGCCGGTGGCCGGCAGCTCGTCGAAGATGTTGCCGGTGCTGTTGGTGGTGGCGGAGCTGGACTCAGTGAAGGAGGACGCCGCCGTGTCAAAGAGCAGCAAGTCCACGGTGCTCCTGGGGGTCCGCTCGTCCACGCTGGGCATCAAGGGAGCGTTCCCGTTGAGAAACGGGTTTGTCTGGAAGCCGTTCCAGAATGGGTTATTACTGTAGGGTTTGCTCGGCTCCTTCTTGTCGTCTGTCCATCCGGGGCCGGATTAGGGCCTGGCGTGTGACCTCACTGACCAGGAGGGTCTTTGGGGCACAATCATGCCCGAAAATGGTCACCACTGTCTTGAAGGACGGTGGATGTGTTTGGGGCCATAGAGGCCCACGGTGACTTTTTTATTGATGAAGTCCCAGACCGTGGAAGGGTACAGAATGTTCGGGCTGTGGGCAACAATGGCCAGGTACATACAGGGCTCCAGGTTGTCCAGCTGGACCTGGACCGTGTCCCCATAGCTGTAGGCGAGTGGGATGGGGACGTAGGGCCCCTCCTTGGAGTCGCTCCGCAGGCACTGGAGGCCCACCGTGCTTTTGCTGAAAATGTCGCTCTTCACCTCGGCGGACACCTTCATCTCCAGGATGATGTGAGTCTTCACCTCCAGGGTGCTCAGCTTCACCTCCAGCACCGGGCTGACGCTGCTGCACCTGTCGCTGTTGAGCTCCAGCGGGGGGTCCAGCAGAGCCTTCATGGAGATCTGCTGCGTCTCCCCGGGGGCCACGTGGCCTTCGGGCACGTGGATGCTGATGTTGGTGTCGGGAAGCTGCACGGCGCCCCCCGAGCTGTCCAGCTTGCACACGATGTTTGTCTCCACCGCTTGGGTCTGGCCCCACCCGGGGCTCTGGCCCAGCAGGTCCAAGTCGTGGCAAGAGCGGGCCAGCTTCCGGTGGCTCAGCCAGGCCGCCCGGAAGTCCTCGCGGCTCTGGAACTGCTCCGGAGCCGGAGATTTCAAGCCCGTGAAAAACCCCGAGGACGCGGGTGCGTCGGACTTGGCCTGGAGGACGGAGAGTTCCGAGAGGCTGTAGGAGCGCTTGCTTCGGAAGAAAGGGTTGTCCCGCTTGACGACTTCCGCGGGGAGGCAGCCGGTGGCCGGCAGCTCGTCGAAGATGTTGCCGGTGCTGTTGGTGGTGGCGGAGCTGGACTCAGTGAAGGAGGACGCCGCCGTGTCAAAGAGCAGCAAGTCCACGGTGCTCCTGGGGGTCCGCTCGTCCACGCTGGGCATCAAGGGAGCGTTCCCGTTGAGAAACGGGTTTGTCTGGAAGCCGTTCCAGAATGGGTTATTACTGTAGGGTTTGCTCGGCTCCTTCTTGTCGTCTGTCCATCCTCCGAGCAAATCCAGCTCCTTGGCGACTTCATCCGGGCTATCTGGAAGATGGTCAATCATCCCGCTGTCGCTTAAGGTGGAGTTCCGGTAGTTTAGGGGCTGCACGTAGGAGGAGGGGATGTAGCCCATCTCGGTGTTGTTGTGTGCGTACCACCACTCCCCGCCCGACGTGTCCAGAACGTAGAGGTGGTCGCCCTTGGAGAACCTGAGGGTGGTGAAGTTGGTTGGGCAGTAGTCCTTGATTGCAATCACTTCCTTGGCATTTCCAAAGGGTGTGGGGCTGTCGACGAGCAAGGCACTGGGGGAAGGCACTGTGTGAAACAGAGAACAGGAGGTGAGGGGCTGGCCCGCGGAGGCAGAGAGTCCTCCCCTACTAGGGAGCCAAGAGGTCTGGGAGACCATCACCCCTGACATGGAGACAACGGGCCAGGCAAGAGAAACCACCAGCGAAATCTGGTGTGTGATTCACCTGGCCAACAGCCTAAATGGAGTGTGGTCTCCGCAAATTCCATCACATCCTAAAGCACAGTCCACATCAGGTGGAAAGCCTTTCCACCTCTCAAGAGTCCCTTAGACAGCAAAGAGATCTAACCAGTCCATCCTAAAGGAAATGAATCCTGAATGTTCACTGGAAGGACAGATGCAGAAGCTCCAATGCTTTGGTCACCTGATGTGAAGAGCTGACTCACTGGAAAAGACCTGATGCTGGGAAAGACTGAGGGCAGGAGGCAAAGGGCGAGAAAGAGGGTGAGATGGTTGGATGGTATTATGGACTCAATGGACATGAGTCTGAGCAAACTTCAGGAGATGGTGGAGGACAGGGAAGCCTTCCATGCTGCAGTTCACGGGGTCGCAAGGAGTCAGACATGACTTAGCAACTGAACACCAACCACCCGGGTTTTAAACATCTCATTTTTTTTTTTAAATTTTTAAAAGATTTTATTTATTTATTTATTTATTAGAGGGGGCGGGTTGGGGAGGGAGGGGGCGGGCGGACCACTTCCCTTGGTCTTCCATTTATCTAGTTTTCATCCATCTTTGTTCTGTGGCCTGTGTGGGCCTCCCATCGTGGCGCCCTCTGTTGTCGCAGAGCACTGACTCCGGGCACACGCGCTCCAGAGCCCCGGCTCGGTAATTGGACACATCGGTCCAGCTGCTCCGTGGCATGTGGGATCTTCCCAGGCCAGGGATGGAACCGGCGCCCCTTGTACTGCAAGGTGGTGTCCTTACCCACTGGACCACCAGGGAAGCCCTAAACATCTCATTTTGACTAGACTTTTCTTGATGTAATTAACTTACTGGGAACTACTGCTAGGTTGAAAGAGAAGAGGAATGTCATTAACTTAGAAAAAAACAATGATGTTAAGTGACCCACTGCATGTCACCAAAGACCAGGAAAGCCCCCCAGTAAGAATCCCTTCTTGTCTAAGAACCGATTCCACATTCTGCCTCTAAAACGAAACACATAAACTGAGGGGAAAATTCTCTTGGTAAACAGGCCTGTTTCCTGGTTCCCAAGTTGAACCCATTCTTCATTAAACCGTTTATATGAAATGAGATTTCTGAGCCAGGTCTCTATCAGATTCTTTTAAACAATCGTTCAGAAGAACACCATGGGAATGGTTTCTCTCTCATCCCCTGAAAATTAAAGGTTGAGGTCTGGTCGTAATTCACGTTCTTTCTGAACAGCTCTTGAAGAAATCTGAAAAATGCCAACACTTTAAGCAGTGACTCAAGCTAATTTATAGTTTTTGGTGTCCAACTGTGTGTTACCATGTAGACAGCAATTGGAACAGCAGAAAAAAAAAATAAAAAGTCATCTAAACAAGTAGGGTGTATTTTGGAAAATTATGGATAATTAAAAACCTCCCATAGGTGACAAAGCACGTGAACACAGAGGATGAAGACATGTCTTTCTGATGGAAATAAGCCTATATAGTTCCCCCTAACCTCACCCCAACTGTGCCTTGTTTTATGGAGTTTCCTACCCTCCTCTAACAGACAAATGGAAGCGCTTTTTCAGTTGTTTTTTGAACAAGCAAAGAAGGACTACATTTTTAATGGAATAACCTCCATCTTGTGTATTCTATGACTAAGTCAATAGATAACAGACATACTAGGCTATCAAATTGGGCCTTCCGCCAAAAAAAACCATCTGCCAGTTTCCCTTTCCTAAAGGAAATCATGAAAAATTAAATTGTATTTCTTCAGCAAAGTCTCAGGAAATAAAGTAGAAAGTCTCTATTTATTTACACTAACTGAATTTGTAGAGATCTGCCTGGCAGGGCGTGCACCTGGGCCTTGAAGGCAGTCACCAGCTGCCACGTCTGGGGTGTTGGCACGAAGCTGGTTCTGGGATCACCAGACCTGGGCTTTCACTCTGCGCCCTTTGCTGCTGCGGGAGCCTGAGACTTTCCGTGGTGGATAAACCATCGGATGGGCTCCGGTGAGGGTCAAATGAGATGAGATGACATGAGGAGCACAGCGATGCTTAGTCCAGAGTAAGGACTCAGAAAACAAATGAACTTAGGGCTGCCGTGGGGAAGGGATAGTTAGGGAGTTTGGGATGGTCATGTACACACTGCTCAATTTAAAATGAATAACCAGCCAGGATTGACTGTACAGCACAGGGAACTCTGCTCAGTGTGGTGCTGCAGCCCGGAAGGGAGGGGAGTCTGGGGGAGAATGGATGCATCATATGTATGGCGGAGCCCCTTGGCTCTTCACCTGAGACGACCACAGCAGTTAGTTGGCTATATTCCATTACAAAATAAAAAGTTTAAAACATAAATGAATACATTGACGTCTCCAGTCCCCCCCTAATTTAACTTTTCTCTGTAGCATTTACCATCAACGGACACAACATGTGTATTTATTTTGGTTTGGGGCGGAGGTTCTGCCGCCCCACTAGGGTGTAAGCTCGGTTAGGGTATGTTTTACTCACAGTGGCTGCTTACAAAAGAGAAGCCTCATCCACTTTTCTGAAACAAGGTGTTGGCCAAAGTCAGAGTCAGAATTCCTCTGGCTGTGCCCTTCTGCTATGAAATCATGCCTGAGAGAAATCACTAAACACAGAAGGGATGGAGTGAATAAAAACAGCCAAGTCGAAGACAATAGATTTGACGGGAGGTGGAAAGAAGGGAGCTGGATCAGAAGGGGGTCCAAGGATAATGTGAGACCTTCCCTCCCACTTTGTCTTCCAGTCACAGGCTCCAGGAACACAATTTTTTGTTTCCTTGATGCAGCTAATGAAAATGTCACATAAAAATTAAAACCGAATGAAAATTATGGAAAGCAGGCTGGGTATTAAAATCTTGTTAGAATTCCTCAAACGTTGTATCCCTATTATGTTCCTTCAGGATAATTCCCTTACAGTAATATTTTTAAAATTAAAAACCAAAGCTATTAAGCAAGATTTATACGTAGCCTGAGAAAATGTATCAGTGCAAAGGATCACTTTAGTCTCACCAAGGCTGAAGAATAAAAATTGTTTTACTTAAAATTCCAAGCTCTCTCCTTAGGAGAGGGGAGCAGTAATAGATTTCATTTAAGGATGAGGCTCATCCGATGGGAGACGGAGCCCCTTCTGGCAGGTACCCTGTGGAAGCAGACTGCGGTATGAGCTCCCTTCTAAGACCTGGCCTTTTTATCAGTCGAGTGCCATAGACACCCATGGACAAGAAGGCTGGGGCTTCCATTAAGCCAAACCCAGGAAAATCCCTATCGAATTTCATCTTAATGAATTCTGCACAGTGCTGCCCGGATGCACAGGTACCTTGATTTTAATACAAAAAAAAATATCCTCGGGTGTCAGGAGGTTCAGCTTATTGAATAATACATTTCCTACTCTTCTGCCTCCGTTCTTATGTAGTGAAAACATTCATCAGGGGCAGAAGACTGCAGCAGATATTCTGGTTGAAATAAAAATCTCACCTTGAATCTGGTTTCACCATCAGGATGTGCCAGAAGCTGCTGGGCTGAATGGCTATCTGGGCCACAGGCTGCCCCCTGGAAGGGTGGTCCAGGTGGGCTCTCCCCTACCATCCCCAGGCGACGCAGCCCTCCTCACGTCCCTGGCTGCCTCGCAGGCCTTCCTCCCCAGCTGCTGCCTTCTTTTAGGAAAAAATCGTTCCTCCCAGATCAGCTTCATCATCTTCTAATGTTCAGCTCTCTGCCCCTTGTTTTGACATCCCCAGCCCAAACCCCTCAACCTCAGCTCCCAATTTCCTGCTTCAACCATGAGTAGCTGTGTTATCAGAAGGGGTCCAAGGATAATGTGAGACCTTCCCTCCCACTTTGTCTTCCAGTCACAGGCTCCAGGAACACAATTTTTTGTTTCCTTGATGCAGCTAATGAAAATGTCACATAAAAATTAAAACCGAATGAAAATTATGGAAAGCAGGCTGGGTATTAAAATCTTGTTAGAATTCCTCAAACGTTGTATCCCTATTATGTTCCTTCAGGATAATTCCCTTACAGTAATATTTTTAAAATTAAAAACCAAAGCTATTAAGCAAGATTTATACGTAGCCTGAGAAAATGTATCAGTGCAAAGGATCACTTTAGTCTCACCAAGGCTGAAGAATAAAAATTGTTTTACTTAAAATTCCAAGCTCTCTCCTTAGGAGAGGGGAGCAGTAATAGATTTCATTTAAGGATGAGGCTCATCCGATGGGAGACGGAGCCCCTTCTGGCAGGTACCCTGTGGAAGCAGACTGCGGTATGAGCTCCCTTCTAAGACCTGGCCTTTTTATCAGTCGAGTGCCATAGACACCCATGGACAAGAAGGCTGGGGCTTCCATTAAGCCAAACCCAGGAAAATCCCTATCGAATTTCATCTTAATGAATTCTGCACAGTGCTGCCCGGATGCACAGGTACCTTGATTTTAATACAAAAAAAAATATCCTCGGGTGTCAGGAGGTTCAGCTTATTGAATAATACATTTCCTACTCTTCTGCCTCCGTTCTTATGTAGTGAAAACATTCATCAGGGGCAGAAGACTGCAGCAGATATTCTGGTTGAAATAAAAATCTCACCTTGAATCTGGTTTCACCATCAGGATGTGCCAGAAGCTGCTGGGCTGAATGGCTATCTGGGCCACAGGCTGCCCCCTGGAAGGGTGGTCCAGGTGGGCTCTCCCCTACCATCCCCCCAGGCGACGCAGCCCCTCCTCACGTCCCTGGCTGCCTCGCAGGCCTTCCTCCCCAGCTGCTGCCTTCTTTTAGGAAAAAATCGTTCCTCCCAGATCAGCTTCATCATCTTCTAATGTTCAGCTCTCTGCCCCTTGTTTTGACATCCCCAGCCCAAACCCCTCAACCTCAGCTCCCAATTTCCTGCTTCAACCATGAGTAGCTGTGTTATAAAGAAAATAATACCCAGTGCCCAACTAGGAAAAATAAAAGGCTTGATTACTTACAGCAACACCGAATTCGTCTGCTGCACTTATTAATAAAGCCTCATGCGGTAAGGAATCTGCCTGCAATACAGGAGACCTGGGTTTGATTTCCGGGCTGGGAAGATCCCCTGGAGAAGGCATAGGCTGCCCACTCCAGTATTCTTGCCTGGAGAATTCCAGGGCTCATTCATGGGGTTGCAAAGAGCTGGACACGATTGAGCAACTTGACATTTCCTGATTCCTTGGCTAGTGTTTTCAATGCACAGGGCCATGAGCATCAGGTCAGACGGGAAGAGTTAGAAGTTGAGGATTAATGGAAGAAGAAAAGGGAGAAACACGCACATATGATTTTTAGCACATCAGGGTCAAGTGCCATGATTTTATCTAGGAAATGAGATGGAAGTTCAGCTCAAGAAATATTTATTTAGCACTAACTTTATGCCAGAGGCTAACGATGGAAAGGCAAGAGAAAGCTTTTGCTGTTGAGCTGTCTGTAGGCAGCACGGTGGATCATTTCCACAGAATTCACTGGTAAAGTCAACCGACGATGGTGATGGTAAGGATGGTGATAATGACAAAGACGAAGCACAAGATGCCAGGAACCTCGCAGGGGACACTGGTCATGGCTTGTGAGGGCAGAAGGACTTCAAGAGGAAAAGGACCCATCAGCATCCACCTCAGGGTCCAAGAGATGGGCTTTACCACCAGCCCAATTTTATGGAGCTGCCAGGACAACCCAGAATCAGTGATTCAATTCCGGGGCCACCTCTAAACCAGGGGTGTGCCAGCTGTTTTTGTGATCCAGATGGCTGTTTCTGTCAAGCTCTGTAGGCATACAGCCATGTCCGCCTGTTCACTCTCTTCCATGACTGCTTTCTTGGTACATGTGCGGGGTTGAACAACTGGGACAGAGGGGCTCCTGCCTCCAAGTCCAAGTGCTTTCTGTCTGGCCTTTTGCACACTGACGCCTGTCCCAGGCCACCCTTCATTCCCCAGTGGCTCTCAGGATCTCTTCCACATCACCCCTCCCCCGCCCCTCCCCTCGCTCTCTGCACCACGCGCTCCTGTGCTGGTGTCAGCAAAACTCATGACAAGAGAAAACGATCTGCGGCACCCAGAAGTTTCCCCTTCAATACTAAGGGGAAAATTCAAAACAACACAACCACCCATCCAAACAAAACAAAACAAGGGGTTATTGTTTCGGGGCTGAATTCACACCACGATGAGATTTTGCCAGCTAAGATTTAATTCTCTGACCGTGAACCTGGCAGCCCGTCAATGGAAGAGTCTTTGGGTCTTGAGCACCGCCAGCCCCGCTTTCTCCCTGAGCCAGGGCCGTTCCCAGGGGCTCACCTTTGACATCATTAAAGCTCGTTTCTGAAAACCCTTCGCTCAAGTCGATCAGGGTCCCCTCGGACTTGCACCGTGGGAGGCCGCTGGAGTTGGCAGCCCGGATGCGCTGAGCTGCCATCTTGCGTCCGCTCTTCCCGGGCGGACGGCTAATCTCCTTCCAGTTACTCCAGCAATCATGGAAGCTTCCGTCTCAGGCCACCATGCTGCACGATGGTGTCAGCTTTGCAATGAGCTTCTTCCTGTGAGGCGTGGAAGAAAAAGAGAAATGTCCCTTGAGCAAGTGAGACGTGGGCTGAAGAGTAAATTGACGGCAAGAGGGAGTCCTCTTGCTTCCAGAGGCTGTGCCATTCTTCCGGGCCCAAGAGAGCAGAGCAGGGCCCACGCTACGGCTTCTATGCTCCCGTATGCCTGTCTCGTCCGTCTCTGGTGCACACAGCCCCAGCAGTGCTTCCTGGCCTGCTGCCGGTACCCCCGCTGGCCGGGGGCATATAATGAGGTTTGTGAAATTTGCCGGAGCACCTGGCCAGCCCATTCATCACAGTCAAAGAGGAGGACAGAACAGGGTCTGTGCACACGGCTGGTTCCATGGCTCGAGGAAGAGGATGAAGCTCAGCGTGTCCAGCAAGTGGCTGGCCCCATTGTAGGAACGGCCTCTGCTGTGACTCCCCAGAGGATCGGGTGCTTCCTGCCTCCAAGTCATGCTTTCTGTCTGGCCTTTTGCACACTGACGCCTGTCCCAGGCCACCCTTCATTCCCCAGTGGCTCTCAGGATCTCTTCCACATCACCCCTCCCCCGCCCCCCCCCTCGCTCTCTGCACCACGCGCTCCTGTGCTGGTGTCAGCAAAACTCATGACAAGAGAAAACGATCTGCGGCACCCAGAAGTTTCCCCTTCAATACTAAGGGGAAAATTCAAAACAACACAACCACCCATCCAAACAAAACAAAACAAGGGGTTATTGTTTCGGGGCTGAATTCACACCACGATGAGATTTTGCCAGCTAAGATTTAATTCTCTGACCGTGAACCTGGCAGCCCGTCAATGGAAGAGTCTTTGGGTCTTGAGCACCGCCAGCCCCGCTTTCTCCCTGAGCCAGGGCCGTTCCCAGGGGCTCACCTTTGACATCATTAAAGCTCGTTTCTGAAAACCCTTCGCTCAAGTCGATCAGGGTCCCCTCGGACTTGCACCGTGGGAGGCCGCTGGAGTTGGCAGCCCGGATGCGCTGAGCTGCCATCTTGCGTCTGCTCTTCCCGGGCGGACGGCTAATCTCCTTCCAGTTACTCCAGCAATCATGGAAGCTTCCGTCTCAGGCCACCATGCTGCACGATGGTGTCAGCTTTGCAATGAGCTTCTTCCTGTGAGGCGTGGAAGAAAAAGAGAAATGTCCCTTGAGCAAGTGAGACGTGGGCTGAAGAGTAAATTGACGGCAAGAGGGAGTCCTCTTGCTTCCAGAGGCTGTGCCATTCTTCCGGGCCCAAGAGAGCAGAGCAGGGCCCACGCTACGGCTTCTATGCTCCCGTATGCCTGTCTCGTCCGTCTCTGGTGCACACAGCCCCAGCAGTGCTTCCTGGCCTGCTGCCGGTACCCCCGCTGGCCGGGGGCATATAATGAGGTTTGTGAAATTTGCCGGAGCACCTGGCCAGCCCATTCATCACAGTCAAAGAGGAGGACAGAACAGGGTCTGTGCACACGGCTGGTTCCATGGCTCGAGGAAGAGGGGATGAAGCTCAGCGTGTCCAGCAAGTGGCTGGCCCCATTGTAGGAACGGCCTCTGCTGTGACTCCCGCCCCGGGCGAGCCGTGCCTAGTTAGCATCCGTGCAGTGGGTGTGAAGGGCCTGCTCCCAGATACTCCCTACATTCTCCCTGGACCCTGAATACACAAACATCACACACACCTGCCCACCACCCATGTATGTAAGGTGTTCCTGTGGGACTTCTGCAGACGGAACGTGGTCTATTTCCTGAATCACTGTTACCACACTGACAGAGGAAGATTTGTGAGAAAGAACACGGAATCCCTCCAGAGGTCTTGGGTTTCCTGGGAAGGGGCACCCAGGCATGTGGGGGCGGGGGGCGGAAGTGGAATTCTGGAGCTCTGCTTTGAGCAGATTGCTCACCAGGGACAACTAACAGGAAAGGACGAGCCAGGCGCCAATTTCAGAGCGGGGACTGTCACCTGTTCTGGGAGACATCACTCCAGCTGGCGCCCGTGCTCCGCATAGAGGGCAACCTGAGGGCAGGTGACTCTCACCCCAGTAGAGCTGGGTTCATACACCCTGGCCTCAGGGCCCCTGTTCCTGGATTGCTCTGTCCACAGACAGCTGGAAGTACATGTCCTGTGGTGGGTCACCTTTACTTATCAGAAGGACCTGGAGCCTTGCATCGCCCTCCACAGTGAGTTTGCAGTGGGGATGACGACGCTGGCCTCGGCTCCGTGGGCAGCAGGGGTTCCGCGAGCAGACCAGGCTGCAGCCACGCTCTATGGCTGCCAGCAATGATTCTGAGTTAAATACTTAACACAAGGTTCGCTTTCATCTTGGTAACGCGGGGCGCTGCCAGCACTGTCCTGCTGTGATTTGTCTGAAGGAGAGAAAGATAACTCGGGAAGGCACAGAGACCAAGGGGCCGGGCTCCGTGACTCCTGGATCCCAGAGCTGGGCACCAGAATCCCTAGTCCTGGCTCGGAGTGATCTGTTGGCAGTAGCTTCAGGGCAGATTCCAGGCCATCCCAAGGCCACAGAATGCCACCTTCCTGCACCTGGGCGCCCTGGAGAGAAGGCCTGGCTATGGGCTGAGGACACCCCTCCCAGTTCCTGTGCTGAAGGTCTGGCCCCTGGCCCCATGAAGCTCAGCGTGTCCAGCGGCCCAAACGGCCTCTGCTGTGACTCCGCCCGGCGAGCCGTGCCTAGTTAGCATCCGTGCAGTGGGTGTGAAGGGCCTGCTCCCAGATACTCCCTACATTCTCCCTGGACCCTGAATACACAAACATCACACACACCTGCCCACCACCCATGTATGTAAGGTGTTCCTGTGGGACTTCTGCAGACGGAACGTGGTCTATTTCCTGAATCACTGTTACCACACTGACAGAGGAAGATTTGTGAGAAAGAACACGGAATCCCTCCAGAGGTCTTGGGTTTCCTGGGAAGGGGCACCCAGGCATGTGGGGGCGGGGGGCGGAAGTGGAATTCTGGAGCTCTGCTTTGAGCAGATTGCTCACCAGGGACAACTAACAGGAAAGGACGAGCCAGGCGCCAATTTCAGAGCGGGGACTGTCACCTGTTCTGGGAGACATCACTCCAGCTGGCGCCCGTGCTCCGCATAGAGGGCAACCTGAGGGCAGGTGACTCTCACCCCAGTAGAGCTGGGTTCATACACCCTGGCCTCAGGGCCCCTGTTCCTGGATTGCTCTGTCCACAGACAGCTGGAAGTACATGTCCTGTAGGTGGGTCACCTTTACTTATCAGAAGGACCTGGAGCCTTGCATCGCCCTCCACAGTGAGTTTGCAGTGGGGATGACGACGCTGGCCTCGGCTCCGTGGGCAGCAGGGGTTCCGCGAGCAGACCAGGCTGCAGCCACGCTCTATGGCTGCCAGCAATGATTCTGAGTTAAATACTTAACACAAGGTTCGCTTTCATCTTGGTAACGCGGGGCGCTGCCAGCACTGTCCTGCTGTGATTTGTCTGAAGGAGAGAAAGATAACTCGGGAAGGCACAGAGACCAAGGGGCCGGGCTCCGTGACTCCTGGATCCCAGAGCTGGGCACCAGAATCCCTAGTCCTGGCTCGGAGTGATCTGTTGGCAGTAGCTTCAGGGCAGATTCCAGGCCATCCCAAGGCCACAGAATGCCACCTTCCTGCACCTGGGCGCCCTGGAGAGAAGGCCTGGCTATGGGCTGAGGACACCCCTCCCAGTTCCTGTGCTGAAGGTCTGACCCCCTTGAGATGAGGTGGAGGGAATCAGTGCCCTCCGGGGCGGAGACACCAGACAGCTTCCGTCTCTCTCTGCGGCCCGTCAGGTGAGGACAGCGTGAGAAGGCAGCCGTCTGCAAGCCAGGAATGGGGCCTGCACCCTGGATCCCACTGAGCACTGTGGTCTTGGGGGAGCACACGTGCATGGGGGGAGAATAGCAGCGGTCGCCGCTCTGGGGAGGAGCAAAGGGGGTCCTGGGGGCACGCTTCCTTTTAAAACAGGCCCAACCTGAGCACAGACCACTGTCCCTCCCACCCATCTCCCATCCTGGAGCTCCGCAGCTTATCTGGACAGCCCCCATCTCTCTCTCTCTCTCTCACACACACACACAGAGTTTATTTGTGACTCACACACCAGCACTCACATGCACGCCAGCTATCTGAAGGACGAGATGAAGCACCTGGATGGTCGAGGGGGCTCCCAGATTACTTCCATTCTTTCCCTGTGAGGTGACAACTGATTATAACGGTCCACGTGCTCAGACCCCGCCCCCTCCCCCCAACCCAGGCTCCTCTCTGCAGCGAACTGAACTGGACGTGCAGGAGAGAACAGAGGGACCCGGACTGGAAGCACAAGGGGCTGTGGCCAGGACTGGGACTCGTCTCCTGGTCCCCCTGCCACAAGCCCATCTCTGCCCACCCAGGGCCCACCCTCCTGGGGGACACAGTCCCAGCCCCCCGTCAGCTACACAACTGTGAGAAGACTGTCAGAGCCTGACCGGAGGCCTGGTCACCAGGCCAGAGGCGGCTCTGACCCGACAGGCCGCCTGTGGCTGTGTATGAGGGCTGGTTACTGAGATGAGAAGACGGGAAAACATTTTGCATCCAAAAGTCAAAGCCTTACTTCCTGGAGGGAATCAATGCAGAGGATCAAGTGGGATTCGTGGGTGGGCAGAAGGGGAGGAGAACTTAAGACGGTGCTGGGTCCAAACCTGGGTGTGACAGGCGGGCTTTCACACCAATGACAGCTCCTCCTGGGCCCCTTTGGGGAGGTGGCAGCTGGGTGCAGGGAGAGGCGCTGGGGAGTGGGGTTGGTGAAAGCCCAGAGATGCCGTGAGCTGTGGAACCTGACGGCCCCCGGGCCCAGGCCAGGCTGCTCCCAGGACCCAGTGGCACAAGGGACAGCACTCAAGGTCACGCCCACAGACCAACGCTCTTCCTGCCCCATACCCCCCAACGCGACCCCTACAGGCTCCCGGTCAGGACGCAGGAACCCCGCGGCAGTGTGCGCCCAGGAACAGGATCCCAGGGGCTTTCCGGTTCCTCCTGAGCAGGCTTTGAAAGATGAGGATGAGAGGGTGCCGCCCCTGCCCCCTGCCTCCCACCCCCTTTCTTAGTATCCCTGAGCCCGCTCAGGTCCGAGGAAGCTTCCAGTGGAGAGCTTACACAGAAGTCAGGACGGGCACAGTCACGAGGCCCTTCTGGCTCCAAGGACCCCAGCGCCTGCTGAACCCGTCAAGGGCCCCAGAGCCAGCCCAGCTGCCCAGAGAACATGAAGGGCCCAGGGATGTAAAGCGTGAGGAGGAGTCACCAGGCAGAGCAGGGCACATGGGCCCGGAGGACACACGGTTGAGCCCTTCGGGAGAGGAAGGGCAGGGGCCAGGCCGTGACGGCCCTGGACTCCACGGGATGCCACAGAAGCTTTCTGACCCAGAGATGACTCTGGCTACCGATGACATCACTGGAAGCAGCAATGCGTTTTTATCTTTGAAAATCCTGATGCAGTCTAGCAGAAGCTGCCAAAACAGCGGACGGAGGGGAGAGACGTAGGTGAACTTGGCGATGGAAAGGGGATATCAGACAAGCCCACCCTCTGGAGACCCTGCCCACGCCCTCCACAGAGAGCTAGATGAAGTCCACATGGGGCCGCTTTTACCCAGGGCTGGGAGACCGGAGGCCAAAGACTCAGCTGCCTCGTGAGGCCCCTACAGGACAGAGGTAGCTTCCTAAGAGCGGCCAGGAAAAGCAGAGATTAAGATTTCAGAGTGATCGGATTCCCGTCACCGCTGCCCCTGCCAAGAAGGCAGCTGGTGGGGAGTCGGGACCTCGGGGTGGGCAGGAGAACAAACCACAGAACACCACTGGGATCTGGGGAGACCGATCCCTGTTTCTGTTGTGTTACTGATGGGAGATACAATGGCTGCCCTGAGCCAGTGGAGACAGAGACGTGTCAGCAGTTACACTAAGAGACCTGTGGTCCTTGTAAGGCACAGACACCTCACCGAGGCTCCCTTTCAAGGAGCGTGGGAGCCACTAACTGTGTGGTCCACTCACCAGCCGAGGACTGAGGTCTGATTCCCCCGCAACCAGAAGCCTCGTTCACACGAGCATCAATGTGCTCATTCAGCTCTTCCTTGGGACCAGGACCCTTTTGTCCGTGGTGCTCGACGCCCCGTGGCAAGCCCGGAATGGCGATGTCTCCCAGGGCAGTGCTGAGATCTACCCACGCACTCGTGGAGAGCGCAGACACCAGCCTTCACCTCGGGGGTGTTACTTCACAGCCGAGAAAGAGCCGGGGTGGGGTCAGGGTGAGGCTCTGTGCCTCCTTCTCCTCCAGAGACGCCTGGAGGGAACGAACTGCCCAGCCAGGAGGGCTCCAGGAGGCACGGCTACAAAACGCTCTCTGCTTTCCACCTGGCTGACCTTTTCTTTCCAAACACAGAGCTCACGTCATGGCTGGTCAGAGCCCTGATTACCCCGCTCCAATCCACACACGCCCTTCATTTTCTCAAAAGTCCCTCCAGCTCACCCCTTTACCCCTGCCCCATCGGGTGTGGTTTGCTGCTTTTAAGCCAGCCAAGGGATACTCCCGGCCTGATCCTGAGAGCTCTGCCCCGCCCAGCTCATCTGGGCATCCAGGGCTACCACTCCCTGCCACCCCCTATGACCCAGGGACCACTGCTCAGCCCTCCCTGCATGCCGGTGTCACCTCCTGCTCCCCGAGCTCCCTGCCCTCCCCTGTGCCTCCAGGAGACTCTTCTCCCTCCTCACCCTCCTCTGCGCCACCCGCCTCCCCACAAGACTCCAGGTGACTCACGGGCTGGCCTCAGCTCTGCAGCCAGTGTCCTCGAGCTTCGAATATAACTGGCCCAAGTTTAAAGGCCACACCCCTTGAATTAGTCCCTGCTTTATTAAAAAATTAATAATGTGGGGGTAAAGGGCCTGATGCTGTGACCTGCTTTACGAAGTGAGTTCGGGAGGGTTCACTAACACTGCATTTACCGTCTGTTAGATGCTGTTACTATTGCTTCCCAGGTGGTATTAGTGGTAACGGACCCACCTGCCAATGCAGGAGACGTGAGAGACACAGGTTTGATCCCCGAGTCAGGAAGAGCCCCTGGAGAAGGCAACGGCAACCCACTCGCGTACTCTTGCCTTGAGAATTCCGGGACAGAGGAGCCTGGCGGGCTGCAGCCCATGGCGCTGCCGTCAGACGCGACTGAGCAACTAAGCACACAACCTGGATAATGTCCTTTAAAAAGCCCAAATCCCCAAACAGTGCCAAGTGTCCTCCACAGATGGCTGTGAAAGTGAACGTGTCAGTCACTCAGGTGTGTCCGACTCCGCAGCCCCTCAGGCTCTGGCGCACCAGGCTCCTCTGTCCATGGAATTTTCCGGGCAGGATCGCTGGGGTGGGTTGCCATTCCCTCCACCAGGGGATCTTCCAGACCCAGGGACTGAGCCTGGGTCCCCCCGCATTGCAGGTGGATTCCTTACCACCTGAGCCACCGGGGAAGCCCTCCCCTGCAAGATGGCTGATGTGACTTGATGATACCTGGCAGACTAAATTTAGGAATCTTACCTTGCTTTGGAAATCTAGGTTGTACTCGCCTAAAACACTGATGGGTGACCTGGGTGGGCGCTTGAGATGTACCTGGGTGGCCTGGATGACGAGTCTGGCCACCCTCCCCTGGGTCTGGATGTCCCCTGAGGGCCCAAGAGCCGGCCCCTCCCCAGGACAGCCTGCAGCTGCATGCAGCCTCGGCCCGGGTGGCTGGCACGGACCCCTAGGGGCAGGCTGTGGTGGCCCCTACGTGTCTCACCTCGCCACCACGCTGGGCTTGGGCACCCTTCTGCTTCCCCTTCACCCTGACACGGCAGAAGTCAGAAGTTACCAATGTCTGACTCACACTCATGAGGTTTTCTTTTCTTTAGTAAACAGGCCAAGTCACTCACGGGCTGGCCTCAGCTCTGCAGCCAGTGTCCTCGAGCTTCGAATATAACTGGCCCAAGTTTAAAGGCCACCCTTAAAGTCCCTGCTTTATTAAAAATTAATAATGTGGGGTAAAGGGCCTGATGCTGTGACCTGCTTTACAGTGAGTTCGGGAGGGTTCACTAACACTGCATTTACCGTCTGTTAGATGCTGTTACTATTGCTTCCCAGGTGGTATTAGTGGTAACGGACCCACCTGCCAATGCAGGAGACGTGAGAGACACAGGTTTGATCCCCGAGTCAGGAAGAGCCCCTGGAGAAGGCAACGGCAACCCACTCGCGTACTCTTGCCTTGAGAATTCCGGGACAGAGGAGCCTGGCGGGCTGCAGCCCATGGCGCTGCCGTCAGACGCGACTGAGCAACTAAGCACACAACCTGGATAATGTCCTTTAAAAAGCCCAAATCCCCAAACAGTGCCAAGTGTCCTCCACAGATGGCTGTGAAAGTGAACGTGTCAGTCACTCAGGTGTGTCCGACTCCGCAGCCCCTCAGGCTCTGGCGCACCAGGCTCCTCTGTCCATGGAATTTTCCGGGCAGGATCGCTGGGGTGGGTTGCCATTCCCTCCACCAGGGGATCTTCCAGACCCAGGGACTGAGCCTGGGTCCCCCCGCATTGCAGGTGGATTCCTTACCACCTGAGCCACCGGGGAAGCCCTCCCCTGCAAGATGGCTGATGTGACTTGATGATACCTGGCAGACTAAATTTAGGAATCTTACCTTGCTTTGGAAATCTAGGTTGTACTCGCCTAAAACACTGATGGGTGACCTGGGTGGGCGCTTGAGATGTACCTGGGTGGCCTGGATGACGAGTCTGGCCACCCTCCCCTGGGTCTGGATGTCCCCTGAGGGCCCAAGAGCCGGCCCCTCCCCAGGACAGCCTGCAGCTGCATGCAGCCTCGGCCCGGGTGGCTGGCACGGACCCCTAGGGGCAGGCTGTGGTGGCCCCTACGTGTCTCACCCTCGCCACCACGCTGGGCTTGGGCACCCTTCTGCTTCCCCTTCACCCTGACACGGCAGAAGTCAGAAGTTACCAATGTCTGACTCACACTCATGAGGTTTTCTTTTCTTTAGTAAACAGGCCAAGTCACTCAGAGAGAAAGGAGCTGGCTGCCAGCTCCTCCCTGGTAACTTGGGGGCTGGCCTCCGAACAGACAATACTCTTATACAAGAATAGAATTATCTACAGATTCTGGCGGCAAACTCAGGAACCCACACACAGCCTCTTAGCTACCCCTGTGGACTCGTTACTCCCAGGATCCTGGAAGCCCACGATACTCCTACGGGGGTCTATGTGCCGATATTCTGCCTGAGGAACAACTGGAAAACCAATCAAATGGGCTTTCCTGGGGGCTTAGTGGTAAAGAACCTGCCTGCCCATGCAGGAGACACGGGTTCGATTCCTGATCTGGGAAGATCCCACAAGCTGTGAAGCCAACTAAGTCCATGTACCACAACTACTGAGCCTGTGTTAAGCCCAGAAGCCGCAACTCCTGAGTCCACATGCCGCATCGACTGAAGCCCCCAAGGCCTAGAGCCTGTGCTCTGCACCAAGAAAGGCCACTCGAAGAAGAACCCTGGGCACCATAGGTAGAGAAAAGCCTGTCCAGCAATGAGGACCCAGCATAGCCAAAATAAATAACTTAAATAAAATAATTAAAACACAAAAACCCAACCAAGAAAAACAATACAACATGAGCATCTGCAGGTTTGAGACGCCCTAGAAGGAAGGTACCGGGCCCCAGCCCTCCTGTGGGAGGCACCCCGCATCCAGACGAGACGGCCCGCAGCTTCCCCCCGGGTGGATTCAGGACTTGCCTGGTTTTAAGATGACTCACTCTCCACATTTGATTTTAATTTCTGGAGTAAGAGTACCATGTGGATTTCATCAGATTTCCTACTGCTTCAAGGGCGCTCGGGTTCTGCCTGGCTCCGGGGCCTCAGTCGGCAGGCTCTGCGGACAGACACGCCGCCCCGTGTGGCCCCTGCTCTCGGCCCAGGAAAGAGCATGCTCCTGAGGACTAAAGTCATCCAGAGATGACGCCTTCCCTCCTCCAGAGGATCTGCTTTCCCAAAGCAAGCAGAGAAACCCAGTGCCCGGGGCTCCTCTGCGGCTGCCACGCCTGGCCGGGCTGCAGGGAGGGACCAGGTTTCAGGGACACCTCCCCGTGTCGAGGAGGCGCCCTGAGGAAGGCAAGCGGGTGGCAACCCAGCAGGCGAGACCGAGCCTGTCTGTGCGCCTGGAAACATCCACACCGTCCTCTTCCCTCCAATGCGAACAGCCCGGGAAGGAGGCGCAGCCCACGGCCTAAAGAGCACCCCAGCTCCCTCCACCTCCTGACCCCTGACCCAACTGGTCTGGACAACTGGCCCAAGAGCAAAGGCGCCATGTGACGGGTGTCCCTTTCCGGGCTCTGCTCTCTTGGCCGGGGAGCACACCGGCTCTGGTTACGAGCTCCGTCCTGCACAGAGAACCTTGAACCTTCCCGCCACGGAGGCAGGACACTTCCTCCCGCCTCCAGAGCCTTTCTGCGTCCACCTGGAGCAGACACAAGGGTGCCGCCCCGTGGCTTGGAGGACAGCACTCGGTTCCATCGGAGAACCGGGTCCACAGGGAACCAGCTGTCTGTCTGGGATGTATTTTGCTTTGGTTCAATGATGACCTCAACGTAGGGGACAATGTTGGCAGCTATCGGAAACCTTCCAGCTGGCCATCGGGGCACAGTAATGAGGTTTGCGGGCAGAATAATTTGGCCGCTGGGCACCTCCCTCTGCCCCAAGCAGGAGACCACATCACCTGGGTGAGCAGCTGCCAAGAGCTGCACCTGTTTCTAGGAACAGGCTCTCTGCACACTGCGTTGGCAACATGCACTCGTTCAAGTCACTTAAAGCTGGTGATTCAAGCTCAAACCCCTGTGGGCTCGAGGGGGTGGAAGGAACCCCACAGCTGTGGGTGCCTGCTTCACTTGCTGCTTTTACGGTGTAACGTGTGATGGCTGGAGGGACCCAGCCTGAGGACTCTGTGTTTTCACTAGTGCTCAGTCATGTCTGTTGTGACCCCATGGACTGTAGCCCGCCAGGCTCCTCTGTCCATGCACCTCTCCAGCAAGAACACTGCAGTGAGCTGCCACTTCCTCCTCCAGCGGCTCTTCCAGCCCAGAGTCGAACTTGCGTCTCCTGCATCTCCCGCACTGCAGGCGGGTTCTTCACCCCCGAGTCATCGGGGAAGCCCCATCATTTTCACTAGTCAGTGACAACGTAAGAAATCTGAGTCTGCAGAAGTGCAAGGTCATGGGTGAGGGGCAGAAAGGGCCTGAGGTGGCTAAGCCTCCTTCACCACCTCTGTGGGCCCCAAGCTTCTCACTCCCTAGCCTCCTGCCTACTTAGTGCCCAGCTGTGGGACTGTTCTTTGGGTCCGGCTGGACCAATCTTGTCATTTCCTCGGGTAAAAATAACTATTTCAGCCTCTCTAGAGGCTCCCAGAGCTGCAGAAGACCACCTATAGCAGGCTTGTCTCCCAGACCCTCCACGCTCAGCCCTCCTCCATGCCCACGTCACTCTGGCCATGGTCTGCCCTGCGCTCACCTTTCAGTTGGCCCCAAGTGTCCCCTAGCCACCCTCCCCCCTCAAGTCTCCATCTCTCTTCCCATCCCATGGACTTGAAGATCAAGAGGGCCCCCGTTTCTGCTCTGTTAAAACCTACCCATCCGAGAGGGGCCCCATCATGTGGTGCCTTTGCAGATGGAATTCCGCCTCTTATCTGAGCTCTCTCGGGGTTCACCTATCCTCTAGGCACGTTCTGTTTTCACTCTGGGCATTAGAGCTGTGATTCTGTACATGACTTCTTAGTTTCCTGACAACTACCCTGTGTCCTTGAGAGCCAGCTGGATGCCTGGCTCCTCTGTAATCCTCCCTCACCAAGCCCAGGGCCTGGCCCCAGCTGGGGTTTGGTCTATCTGCTGAATGGACAAATGCTTCATTCAGCACCACAGGGCACTGGGGACCACCAAAGACACCAGCAGTTCCCTGGACTGCTCACTATTTAGCTGGTGCGACAACGTGCGTGGAATGGACCCCAAGAGGACGGGAGGGCTGACATCTCCCCCATGCCTTCTGAGCCTGCTCAGGACCAGAAGACCACGCGCCTTGGTTGGCCCAACATACTGTGTATGTCTCGTGGACAACCCCCGCCTCCGCCCACATCCTTCTGCGGCATCACCCTACTGTGGACCACAGCAAAGAATTCAAAGATGGCCCGGCCTGAGCGTATCAGGTGCTCCCCAAGCACGGGGTTTAGCAGCTCTAGAGGGGTGAGGTTGGCCCCACCAAGTCACATGGGAAGAGCTGCAATACCCAGGCTGGGAAGTAAAGTCTTGTGATCAGCCCAGACTAGAAAAGCTTCTGGTCCCTAGCCAGCGGCTAGAAAGAAAAGGCATGATTATCTCTGAAGACTTTCTAAGAGAGATGAGAAGAGAGGCCCATTCACTTGACGGGCTGGTTAGGGGGAGATTCAGGTTCCTGACCCTCATCTGACACAGTTAATCAAACTGCAAAACACCAGCGCAAGGATTGGTGGTTTCCAAGCATTAGGCACTGATTTACTGTCCTTCTTATTAAAAAAGAAAAAATCACATTATTTAATACTTCTCTTTCAACTAACCTATTTTTAACAATGTAAGCTTATTTAAGAAAGTTATTTTAAAGACAGCTTTCTATAGCTTTAAAAAGGAAGCTTCTAGCTTTTAAAAAGAAAAGTCTTCCTTAGATAGACTGACAAATCTTTTCTAGTACATACTAACTTGAAATTTTTTTTTTTTTAAAGATTTGTTTATTTATTTATTTTGGGTGGGGGTCGGGTTGGGGAGGGAGGGGAGCGGGGGGGCCACTTCCCTTGGTCTTTCTTTTCGCTATGTTCATCCGTCTTTGTTCTTTGGCTCCTGTGGGCCTCCCATCGCGGTGGCGTCTGTTGTCGCAGAGCACCGGCTCTGGGCGCATGCGCTCCAGAGCTCCGGCTCGGTGATTGGACACATCAGTCCAGCCGCTCCGCGGCACGTGGGATCTTCCCAGGCCAGGGCTCGAACCGGCGCCCTTTGCACTGCAAGGCGGTGTCCTTACCCACTGGACCACCAGGGGAAGCCCAAATATTTTTTAAGTTCATCTTGGCTACCAGTCGGAGAAACATAGAGTGGCTGGACTGCTGGTGACGGTGTTCAGTCACCCACTGTCTGACTCTGACCCCAAGGACTGCAGCACGTGTATGTCTCGTGGACAACCCCGCCTCCGCCCACATCCTTCTGCGGCATCACCCTACTGTGGACCACAGCAAAGAATTCAAAGATGGCCCGGCCTGAGCGTATCAGGTGCTCCCCAAGCACGGGGTTTAGCAGCTCTAGAGGGGTGAGGTTGGCCCCACCAAGTCACATGGGAAGAGCTGCAATACCCAGGCTGGGAAGTAAAGTCTTGTGATCAGCCCAGACTAGAAAAGCTTCTGGTCCCTAGCCAGCGGCTAGAAAGAAAAGGCATGATTATCTCTGAAGACTTTCTAAGAGAGATGAGAAGAGAGGCCCATTCACTTGACGGGCTGGTTAGGGGGAGATTCAGGTTCCTGACCCTCATCTGACACAGTTAATCAAACTGCAAAACACCAGCGCAAGGATTGGTGGTTTCCAAGCATTAGGCACTGATTTACTGTCCTTCTTATTAAAAAAGAAAAAATCACATTATTTAATACTTCTCTTTCAACTAACCTATTTTTAACAATGTAAGCTTATTTAAGAAAGTTATTTTAAAGACAGCTTTCTATAGCTTTAAAAAGGAAGCTTCTAGCTTTTAAAAAGAAAAGTCTTCCTTAGATAGACTGACAAATCTTTTCTAGTACATACTAACTTGAAATTTTTTTTTTTTTAAAGATTTGTTTATTTATTTATTTTTGGGTGGGGGTCGGGTTGGGGAGGGAGGGGAGCAGGCGGGCCACTTCTATTTGGTCTTTCGTTTCTCTATGTTCATCCATCTTTGTTCCTTGGCTCCTGTGGGCCTCCCATCGCGGTGGCGTCTGTTGTCGCAGAGCACCGGCTCTGGGCGCATGCGCTCCAGAGCTCCGGCTCGGTAATTGGACACATCAGCCCAGCAGCTCCGCGGCACGTGGGATCTTCCCAGGCCAGGGCTCGAACCGGCGCCCTATGCACTGCAAGGCGGTGTCCTTACCCACTGGACCACCAGGGGAAGCCCGAAATATTTTTTTTAAGTTCATCTTGGCTACCAGTCGGAGAAACATAGAGTGGCTGGTGCCGCTCACTGCTGGTGACGGTGTTCAGTCACCCACTGTCTGACTCTGCGACCCCAAGGACTGCAGCACGCCAGGCTGCCCTGTCCTTCACTGTCTCCCAGAGTTTGCTCAAACTCATATCCATTGAGTCAGTGATGCCATCCAACATCTCATTCTCTGCCATCCCCTTCTCCTTTGCCAGGTACGGAAACAATTATTTAACCTGTGGCTTGAGGGGGTTCTACCTCCAGGCCAGGTTAATGCAATTACTAAAATTAATTTTTGAATACTCAAAAGAATGGAAAATCCATACCACAGATTTATGAGAAAAATGAAAGCCATAAATATTACAATAAAACTCATTCCACTTTGTTCTTCGAAATGTATACTTGGTATAAAAAGAAGAGTCAATTTCACACTAAAGGCTGACACTGGTTATGTGCAGGTGGCAAGCACATGGATCATTTTGTTCTTTAGCTTATTTTTCCTCTAAGTTTTCTACTTGATGTAATTAAAAAACACACATACACATTTTATAAAATAAACTTCCATCCTCCTCAAACATCATGATTTCAGCAGGTTCTTTCCAGCCTTGCAAGGCCATTTTCTGAGCAGGTGCAACATCTGAGAAACTGGTTCCAAACACTTTCAAATACCTGCCTGAGCACCGACAGTAATGCATTAACCCCAGTGGATCTAAAGAAGGCTCCTCCCAATTCCAGCTCAGTGACCTTCTACTCCTCCTGGCCTCATGAGTCTACTAACTAGGAAACACTGGCTACCTGATTGTGATAGTATATTTTAGTATATGTGTGTGTGTGTGTGTGTGTGCGTGTGTGTGTACACACACACACACACGCCTCCCTCGTGCGACCCCATGGACTGTATGTAGCCCATTAGGCTCCTCTGTCCATGGAATTCTCCAAGCAAGAGTACTGGCGTGGGTTGCCATTTCCCTCTCCAGGGACAGCAGCACCTGGAAGTGTCCAAACGGAGCAGCCCTGCTGGACACCAGCCCATGTCTGAGGAGGGGTGGTGAGGGCGGGGGAACCTCCACAGGACCTGGAACTGAGTGCAGGATTGTTCCTGAGGGAGCGTCTTTACCAAAGATGCTGCACAAAGGGGCCCGGTCTGCGCTGCCTGGCGGGGCTGGTTTTCACATCTGTCGGGGGAGAACACCCTCTGCCCTGCTGTTCCCCGCAAGTTCCCAACTTCCCGTGGCTATAAATGGCAGGGTGGTGACCGTCTTTATCCTTAATCTTCCTCCAAATTTTACATTATTTTCTTGGGATGACTTTCTAGTAAAGTAGGAAGCGTTGCCAAATGCTTTCCTGAAACGTTGTGGAGAGGGGCCCTCCCAGCGGCAGTGGAGGTCCCTTCCCGCCCCGCTGTCAGTAGTTCAAGGAACACTTTGCTAATCTGACAACTGGGCAACGAAATACTCAGATTAACCTCACATTCCTTTGATCATCAGTCAGAAAACTTTCAAATACTGACTACATCTTCCTTCCTACTTCGTGACTATCATTTTGTATCCTCTGCTTGATTAGAGTCAACAAATTTCATTTGTTGTTGTTCAGTCACTAAGTTGTGCCTGACTCTGTGCGACCCCATGGACTGTAGCCCACCAGGCTCCTCTGTGCATGGCATTCCCCAGGCCAGAATACTGGAGTGGACTGCCATTCCCTTCTCCAGAAGATCTCATACCAGTTACAAATGTCTTCCCCACTGTAGTGTGCACACATGAATCCATCTGCTAACTGGATGAAGTCTCAGTTATCTAACCCTGTCTTGCCTCTGTGATTTTGCTTTGAAGCACAGAAAAACCTCCCCCACTGAAAAATCTGATAACCATTCACATCTATTTTCCTCTACCTAAGAAAATGGTGTGTGGACAGACATTAATGTACAAAGAAGTTATTTGTCTGCTCAGTGAGGAACTTTACAAAATTAATTAGCAAACAGCTAAGCAATGACCCCTTTATTGGTTCCTGTACAATCTGTCCCCTCCGTGACATCACCTGAGTGCTTCTCAAATACATACAGACACTGGGCTTTGAATCTGCCTGATTCTGTGTCGTGAGTCTGCCTATTTTATAACAACATCAGCCCTTATATAACTCTGGGAGGGCATCTGGGAGGTTACCTGGAACTGAGTGCAGGATTGTTCCTGAGGGAGCGTCTTTACCAAAGATGCTGCACAAAGGGGCCCGGTCTGCGCTGCCTGGCGGGGCTGGTTTTCACATCTGTCGGGGGAGAACACCCTCTGCCCTGCTGTTCCCCGCAAGTTCCCAACTTCCCGTGGCTATAAATGGCAGGGTGGTGACCGTCTTTATCCTTAATCTTCCTCCAAATTTTACATTATTTTCTTGGGATGACTTTCTAGTAAAGTAGGAAGCGTTGCCAAATGCTTTCCTGAAACGTTGTGGAGAGGGGCCCCTCCCAGCGGCAGTGGAGGTCCCTTCCCGCCCCGCTGTCAGTAGTTCAAGGAACACTTTGCTAATCTGACAACTGGGCAACGAAATACTCAGATTAACCTCACATTCCTTTGATCATCAGTCAGAAAACTTTCAAATACTGACTACATCTTCCTTCCTACTTCGTGACTATCATTTTGTATCCTCTGCTTGATTAGAGTCAACAAATTTCATTTGTTGTTGTTCAGTCACTAAGTTGTGCCTGACTCTGTGCGACCCCATGGACTGTAGCCCACCAGGCTCCTCTGTGCATGGCATTCCCCAGGCCAGAATACTGGAGTGGACTGCCATTCCCTTCTCCAGAAGATCTCATACCAGTTACAAATGTCTTCCCCACTGTAGTGTGCACACATGAATCCATCTGCTAACTGGATGAAGTCTCAGTTATCTAACCCTGTCTTGCCTCTGTGATTTTGCTTTGAAGCACAGAAAAACCTCCCCCACTGAAAAATCTGATAACCATTCACATCTATTTTCCTCTACCTAAGAAAATGGTGTGTGGACAGACATTAATGTACAAAGAAGTTATTTGTCTGCTCAGTGAGGAACTTTACAAAATTAATTAGCAAACAGCTAAGCAATGACCCCTTTATTGGTTCCTGTACAATCTGTCCCCTCCGTGACATCACCTGAGTGCTTTTTAAATACATATAGACACTGGGCTTTGAATCTGCCTGATTCTGTGTCGTGAGTCTGCCTATTTTTATAACAACATCAGCCCTTATATAACTCTGGGAGCTTTACCACGTTTGGCCATCTGGGAGGACTAGCCTCCACGAATGGTTCTATTTCAAAGCCTCCTATCGGTTATTTTTACCTATTTTTTTTTCTTCCAAATGAACTTCAGAATAATTTAGTAATACGTCTTCTCACCTCTTCATTCCTGCAAAACATTAACCCCACTGGGTTTTGGTTTTGGTTGACATAGCACTGGTAAGAACTGACACCTTTGTACTATTTTATCTTTTCTTCCAGAAATAGTGGGTCTGGAGTGCCAGGACAGAGTGTGTGTGTGTGTGTGTCTATGTGTTTGTCTGTGCGTGCAATCGCTCAGTCATGTCCAACTCTTTGTGACTCCATGGACTGTTGAGCACCAGGCTCCTCTGTCTATGGGATTTCCTGGGCAAGAATACTGGAGTGGGTTGTCATTTCTTCCTCCAGGGTATCTTCCCAACCCAGGGATCGAACCTGGGTCTCCTGCACTGCAGGCAGATTCTTTACCAGCTGAGCCACCAGGGAAGCTCAAGGTAGCCCAGCTGGTTATAGGGGCTTTATTAAATGTGTCTAATTTCTTTAGAAACCACCAATCAGTCCATAAATTCTACCTCCACTGCTACTTGCTACAACTGTGGGTTGCATGGAGTAAGGGTTTAATATCACTGTATCTTATTTCCATTAGCTTGAGCTACTTAAGGCCCATCCAAGGGAGGCAAGTCAGACACTTGAGCGGGCATCTCTAGGACAAAACCTAAGTCACGAGGCTGCGGGGAGGATGGTACTAAGCAGTCACACATGTTCATGCTTTTCTAATAGCTTCTTGTCATGAGTTCCCGCAGAGGATGCTGAAGTCCCAACCTCCACAACCTGTAAATACAAGCTTATCTGGAAACAAGGTTTTTGCAGATGACTGAGTTCAGAGAAAGTGATGGGCCCTCGTGCAATACAACAGGTGTCCTTACAAACCAGGGAGATGGGGTGCAGAGAGAAGGTGATGCAGAAACACAGGAGAAGGCAGCTGCCCAAAAGCCTAGGGAACTTCTCTCGTGGCCTCAGAAGGAGGCCTGACATAAATACATATAGACACTGGGCTTTGAATCTGCCTGATTCTGTGTCGTGAGTCTGCCTATTTTTATAACAACATCAGCCCTTATATAACTCTGGGAGCTTTACCACGTTTGGCCATCTGGGAGGACTAGCCTCCACGAATGGTTCTATTTCAAAGCCTCCTATCGGTTATTTTTACCTATTTTTTTTTCTTCCAAATGAACTTCAGAATAATTTAGTAACGTCTTCTCACCTCTTCATTCCTGCAAAACATTAACCCCACTGGGTTTTGGTTTTGTTGACATAGCACTGGTAAGAACTGACACCTTTGTACTATTTTATCTTTTCTTCCAGAAATAGTGGGTCTGGAGTGCCAGGACAGAGTGTGTGTGTGTGTGTCTATGTGTTTGTCTGTGCGTGCAATCGCTCAGTCATGTCCAACTCTTTGTGACTCCATGGACTGTTGAGCACCAGGCTCCTCTGTCTATGGGATTTCCTGGGCAAGAATACTGGAGTGGGTTGTCATTTCTTCCTCCAGGGTATCTTCCCAACCCAGGGATCGAACCTGGGTCTCCTGCACTGCAGGCAGATTCTTTACCAGCTGAGCCACCAGGGAAGCTCAAGGTAGCCCAGCTGGTTATAGGGGCTTTATTAAATGTGTCTAATTTCTTTAGAAACCACCAATCAGTCCATAAATTCTACCTCCACTGCTACTTGCTACAACTGTGGGTTGCATGGAGTAAGGGTTTAATATCACTGTATCTTATTTCCATTAGCTTGAGCTACTTAAGGCCCATCCAAGGGAGGCAAGTCAGACACTTGAGCGGGCATCTCTAGGACAAAACCTAAGTCACGAGGCTGGGGAGAGGATGGTACTAAGCAGTCACACATGTTCATGCTTTTCTAATAGCTTCTTGTCATGAGTTCCCGCAGAGGATGCTGAAGTCCCAACCTCCACAACCTGTAAATACAAGCTTATCTGGAAACAAGGTTTTTGCAGATGACTGAGTTCAGAGAAAGTGATGGGCCCTCGTGCAATACAACAGGTGTCCTTACAAACCAGGGAGATGGGGTGCAGAGAGAAGGTGATGCAGAAACACAGGGAGAAGGCAGCTGCCCAAAAGCCTAGGGAACTTCTCCCTCGTGGCCTCAGAAGGAGCCTGCCTGCTGACACCTCTGTCCCCAGCTTCGGGCCTCAGGAGCCGTGACAGACGAATCTCTTGTGCTAAACAACCCAGTTTGTGGCAGCATGTTCTGGTGGCCCCTGAAAGGTCACACAGCTTCCTGCGGGTGAGGACACAGATCCGCCATCCCAGACCCTCACTCTCCTTGGCCGGCAAGGCCTCCCGCCTCCCAGGTACTCCTCCCTGGCTCCTTCTTTGTCCTGTCTAATAGAAGCGAACTCCAGAGACAAATGAGTCAAGTCCCAGAACAGAGGCCTGGCCTCTGCACAGTATAGTTTTGCCTCTATGCTTCTGGAACATTCTTTCCTAAGATCCCAAACTATCAGGCCATCGCCTGACCGCAGATTGCCCCACATTCCTGAAGGGGGCAGAGTCGGATGCCAGTGGGGAAACGGCACCCCTATACCTGAGTGTTACTGCGGGAAACCTTGCCAAGGCTCCTCGTGGGACCTGGAGAGGGATTTCTCAGTGGCAACCAAGTAAGTGGGAGGTGGAGTTGCAACTTTCACCAAGATTCTGGAGCTCTCTGAATGTTTCTACTCACGGAGAGCACACCAGAACCATCATAAAATGGGTGGAGGGAGGACAAAGCAGGCTGGCGCCCCCTAAGTTTCAGAGAGAAGTAGGGAGACACTCCCCACCAGAGGGCTCCACCTCTGTGTGGCGGGTTCCCTGTGGGGGGTCCAGCCCATCTGCAGCAGGACATGCACCAAAGGAACAAATACCTGATAACACAAAAGCACACCCTACCTAGTCGCAGCACAAAGCAAAACCCTGGATAGAAATTTTCCTGCAGCTGACAGAGTGGGAAAGCAGCTGAGGGCGAGCGATTAGGCTTTGGGGAGCGCTCAGGTCCCTCAAGGACACGGAGACAGAGCCAGCGAGAGAGCACAGCTCAAGACAAAACGAAGACGAGAGGGACTTGCCGCTGAGGAGGAGAAAGGCCGGCGAGAATGACAGGCTGTGGGAAGAGCAGAGGCCTGGAGGTCTGACGGCCCAGTGGACTGAAATTCGGGAGTCTGCTGCATCTCCTGGGACAAACTGAACCCCACCTTCACTGATTCCTCAAGACAATCATTCTAAGAAAGACCGGTGGCGGAAGGGATGTTCTAGATACATTTGTGGTGAGCAGACAAGAAGCTCGTCCTCTCCCCTGGGGCTGACCTTCCCTGCAGACTGGGAGATAAGCAGGTGGCTTCCTGCAGCCTCAGGAGGCTGAAGACGCTGCAGACCCTGCCTCCAGCCCTGCTCTGCCCTGAGGCTCTGCCCCGAGGCCCTGCCCGCTCTCCCAGCATGTGGTTTCCCCACCTGACCCTTCCTCACCATCTTCTCCCTCCTCCTCCCTGCTCACAGCCAGGACTAAACTAAGGTGACATCGTCATACAAAGAAGGAAACACGAGGTTTTGAAGCCAGACTGGAGTGTGATCAGCAGCTCTAGCGATGTGCTCCTGGACAAGTTACTTAACCTCTCTGAGCCTCTGTTTGTATCACCTGAGGCTGAAAGATAGCAGACTCTGGCTTGACAGGGACGTGCACAGGAGGTGCTCAATGAGGACCATTCCTAGTCATCGTTGTGCTTGGAGATGAAGGCCAGTTGCCTCAGCACTGATGCCCCCAAACAGGGATGCACGAAGGACCCAAACCCACACACGAATTCTCTGCATTTCCACTTGGAGGTGTTAGTCACTGCCATCTCACCTTTGATGACCTCCCTTTAATCCGCGGTGTCATTTGGTTCCGGAGGGGAAGCCCTCAGGTGAGCAGAACTTCACCTCCTGGTGCCTCCACGTCTCCACCTGTAACACGGGGAGGATAATGCTCTCTGCCTCTTCTAAGCGTGTGGATAAAATCGGCTGGTTCGTGCCAAGTGCTTAAGTGAAGAAGTAGCGCACGGTCTCTCCCCAAGTCAGGGTTTCCTGCTCTCAGTGCTAGACACACTTTGGATGGACCCTTCTCTCTGCAGGGCTGTCCTGCCACTGCAGGACGTCTGGCAGCATCCTTGGCCCCCACCGACCATAAGCTGGGAGCACCCCCCCGAGACAACCCAAAGGTCTCCAGGCACTTCCAGGTGCCCCCGACATCGCCCCGTGAGAACCAGTGGCGCTGATGAGCGCACTGTTGTTAATGCTGTTATTCACCCTCTTCCTTTACCTGTAAATCTGAGCTGCCAGGCTGTGTGCTTCCGCCTCGCCTCTCTGGCTCCTGTCCTTCGATTTCAGTCTCTGCCTGCCGCTCACCACCCCATGGCCACACCTGGTACCCCTGTGCCCCAAGGGATCCCCTCAACAGTTTCCCTACCCTGGATGCTGATGACGGCCACTTGGGGAGGCTTCTGAATAACATGGTCCCACCCCAGAGACGCAGCAGTTCATCTGAAAAGCTCTCACGTCTCCCAGTGTACACACAGGGCAACAATCACAGGGCGGCCCAGACTCACTCACCAGCCAAAGAACCTACACAAGTCCGTCCACTGAGAACCCAGACCCAGCTCTCTCAGCCTCCACTGAGGATGATGGTCCAATCCCCCTCACAACCGCATGGCCTGGTCTCCTCAAAGTCCAACGAACCTCTCTCTCCCTGGAGGACCTGGCCTTCTCTGAGGCCCTCCAGACCCCTCACTATCTATACGGCCTTGTCACTCAGGAAAAAAGCCCACCTGCTCAACCCCCAGGATGCCATCGGCTTCATCCTAGCCTAAGATCCGAGCTGCAGAGTCCTAACAACCCGCTGAGAGACGCCCTTCTCAAACTCAGCATGCTCAACTGGACGTGTTGCTCACCTTACCTGGAAGGCTCTCTCTGGCTCTTCAGAGTAAGAGAGTGACAGTTGCCTAGTTGTGTCTGACTCTTTGCCACCCCATGGACTGTAGCCCACCAGGCTCCTCTGTCCACAGGGATTCTTCAGGAAAGAATACTGGAGTGGGTTGCCATTTCCTCCTCCATTTCCTTCTAGCTATATCCATGTACCCTTCAACAAACCCTCCCGGGACCACCTGGATGTTACTGACCCCAGACCCTGACTCCATCACAGAACCGCCTGGGGCAGCAGCACTTTCTGGGTATTACAAGGTCCTACACACCCACGTGAGTAAGTGTACACACCCATGGCACTAAAGTCCTGGAGGCAAGCTCTGCAGACACATACAAGCAACGCACAGGACAAGATGACTTGGTCCCCAGGGCACAAGCCCGCAGTGCAGGGAACAGGAGTTCTGTGACGCTACCAGCCACTGTGCCCAAAAGAGCACTTTGACCTTGAGAGAACCGACCTCTGCTTTAATAGGCAAGTAATGGTTGGAGGCCACACAGACAGCCCACAAAGGAGCAGACTGATGTGGCCCCAAGAATTCCAGGACCTTTGTGCGGCTTTAACCCCAACTCCTGGTGTGGCCATCACTGCCTGCAGAACAGATGCAACCACACCTTGCTGAGCCTGAGTCTGAACTGAAGCAGATCACAGAAAATGCGCGGGCAAGCACTTGGGAGAATCCACGGCAACAGGAGAGCCCCAGAGCAGGCAAGGTTTTATTTGTAGAAGCAGGACACAAGCTTCAAAGGAAATCTTTGTAGAAACCTTGAGCCTTTGCCAAGGTGTCCTGGGGTCAGCAAGGCCCAGATGCACTGGTTCCCAGGCCTGCTGTAACAAATAACCACAAATGGTGAGGCGGGGAGGTACTGCAGCTTAGTCCCTTCAGTCGTGTCTAACTCTTTTTTGACCCCATGGACTGCAGCCCACCAGGCTTCCCGTCCATGGGATTCTCCAGGGAAGAGGACTGGAGTGGGTTGCCATGCCCTCCTCCAGGGGATCGTCCCAACCCAGGGATGGAGCCCAGCTCTCCTGCACTGTGGGTGGATTCCCCATCACTGAAAAGGGGCGGTGGGGGGTGGAGAGGCTAAATCCAGGAAATCATCCTCCCCCAGTCCTGGAAGCTGGAGGTCTGAAGTCAAGGTCTCTGGGGGCACGCTCCCAAAGACTCTGGGAAGTGTGTTCCAGGCTTCCTTTAGACTTCAAGGGCAAGCCTCGCCTTTCCCTGGCTCATAGATGCCCCCTGAAATCTGCCTCTGTCACCTACGGCTTTCTTTCCTGTGTGTCTACGCAGCTGTCTTCAGAGAACATCGGTCATGGGATTAGGGGCCACCCCTGGTGGCTCAGGAGTAAAGAATCTGTGACGCCCCTAAAGGTGGGCAGCAGCACTTTCTGGGTATTACACACCCATGGCCCCCTAAAGTCCTGGAGGCAAGCTCTGCAGACACATACAAGCAACGCACAGGACAAGATGACTTGGTCCCCAGGGCACAAGCCCGCAGTGCAGGGAACAGGAGTTCTGTGACGCTACCAGCCACTGTGCCCAAAAGAGCACTTTGACCTTGAGAGAACCGACCTCTGCTTTAATAGGCAAGTAATGGTTGGAGGCCACACAGACAGCCCACAAAGGAGCAGACTGATGTGGCCCCAAGAATTCCAGGACCTTTGTGCGGCTTTAACCCCAACTCCTGGTGTGGCCATCACTGCCTGCAGAACAGATGCAACCACACCTTGCTGAGCCTGAGTCTGAACTGAAGCAGATCACAGAAAATGCGCGGGCAAGCACTTGGGAGAATCCACGGCAACAGGAGAGCCCCAGAGCAGGCAAGGTTTTATTTGTAGAAGCAGGACACAAGCTTCAAAGGAAATCTTTGTAGAAACCTTGAGCCTTTGCCAAGGTGTCCTGGGGTCAGCAAGGCCCAGATGCACTGGTTCCCAGGCCTGCTGTAACAAATAACCACAAATGGTGAGGCGGGGGGAGGTACTGCAGCTTAGTCCCTTCAGTCGTGTCTAACTCTTTTGTGACCCCATGGACTGCAGCCCACCAGGCTTCCCCGTCCATGGGATTCTCCAGGCAAGAACACTGGAGTGGGTTGCCATGCCCTCCTCCAGGGGGATCGTCCCAACCCAGGGATGGAGCCCAGCTCTCCTGCACTGTGGGTGGATTCCCCATCACTGAAAAGGGGCGGTGGGGGGTGGAGAGGCTAAATCCAGGAAATCATCCTCCCCCAGTCCTGGAAGCTGGAGGTCTGAAGTCAAGGTCTCTGGGGGCACGCTCCCAAAGACTCTGGGAAGTGTGTTCCAGGCTTCCTTTAGACTTCAAGGGCAAGCCTCGCCTTTCCCTGGCTCATAGATGCCCCCTGAAATCTGCCTCTGTCACCTTACGGCTTTCTTTCCTGTGTGTCTACGCAGCTGTCTTCAGAGAACATCGGTCATGGGATTAGGGGCCACCCCTGGTGGCTCAGGAGTAAAGAATCTGCCTGTCAATGCAGAAGCCACACAAGACTCAGGTTCGATCCTTGGGTCGGGAAGACACCCTGGAGAAACAAATGGCAACCCACTCCTCCCAGGTGGCACAGTGATAAAGAACCCACCTACCAATCCAAGAGATGTAAGAGACACAGGTTTGGTTCATGGGTCAGGAAGATCCCCTGGAGAAGGAAATGGCAACCCACTCCAGTCTTCTTGCCCGGAGAATCCCATGGACAGAGGAGCCTGGTGGGCTACAGTCCATGGAGTTGCAAAGAGTCAGACACAACTGAGTGACTACCACTTTCACTTTGTCCATACTGGTTTAGGGCAGGCCCTAAATCCAACCTCTGGTGTCCCTATTACAAGAGGCACGTTGGGAGAAAGAAACACAGACACAGAGTGGGGGAACGACCATGGGAAGATGGGGCCAGAGACTGGAGTCACGTCACTCGAGTCACTGGGCATCGGACGGTGGGTAAATGACCAGAGCTACAAGGAGGAGTCCTCAGAGGAAACTGGCCCTGTAGACCTCTTATAGCAGACTTGCAGCCTCCAGGCTTAAGAAAACCCACCTGTGTTGTTTTAAGCCAGAACGTTTATGGTCATCTGTTATGCAGCCTTCAGAAACCACAGGCAGACCCCTGAGATACACGGATTCAGTTCTAGGCCACGGCAATAAAGTCAGAGTCAAGACGAAGTGAGTCGGGTTTTTCTGGTGGCTCAGTGGTGGAAAATCCACCTACCAGTGCAGGAAACACGCGCTCGATCCCTGATCCAGGAAGGGAAGCCACCACAAGGAGAAGCCCAAGTGCCACAACTAGAGAGAAACCCCCACAGCAATGACGGCCCAGCGCGGCCGAAATAAATAGTTTATTGTTAAGGAAACTTAAAAAAGATGAAGGAAGTTACATGAATCAGGAGACCCCCAAGCCCCAACCTGGCACTAGCACTGGTCCACGGCCTGTTAGGGAACAGCTGCACAGAGGTGAGCAGCAGGCCAGAGAGAAGCTTCACCTGTATTCAGAGCCCCTCCCCATCACCTGCACTACCGCCTAGGTGCCCCCTCCTGTCACACTGGTGGCCGCGTTACATTCTCACTGGAGCTCAAACTCTCCTGTGAGCGGTGCATGTGAGGGAACGAGGAGGCTCGTTCCTTGCAAGAATCCAACACCTAGTGACCTGAGGTGGAGCTGTGATGCACTTGGGTCATCCCCAAAACATACCCCCACACCCAACGCAGGGTCCAGGGGAAAACTGTCTTCCATGAAACTAGTCCCTGCTCCCAAAAAGGTTGAGGACCACTGACATGCATCTGTTTTGGTTTCCTAGTGCCTATAAACGTTACCACTACACTATAGCCTACTGAATATGCAATGCTGCTGCTGCTGCTGCTGAGTCGCCAAGTCACGCGACCCCATGGATGAAGCCCGCCAGGCTGCTTTGTTCAGGCCATCGTCCAGGCAAGAATACTAGAGTGGGTTGCCCTTTACTTCTCCAGCGGATCTTCCCCACCCAGGAATTGAACCCGAGTGAACGCACAATTGCATTGCCTAAAAAAAAATGTACATGTCTTAATTAAAAAAAAAAAAAAAAGCCACAATTTTATTGCGACAGAGAGCTAACCACCCCTAAGTCTTCTGTGAATGTCTTTGCCATGGTCACATCGAGGATCATGGACCACAGACCTTCAGAACACATAGAGTGGTTGTTATTTGAAATATTTAAATTAGTATTTATTTTAAAAAGTGAAAGTTTAGTTCAAGCACTGCCAAAATGCGACACAGAGACACAAAGTGAGGCACTATTGTTGGGAAAAGGACGCCAAGAGCTTCGCTCCATGCAGCGTTGCCACAGACTGCCATCAATTTGGAAAAACCTCCCTGTCGTACCCCACCCCACCCTGACGACATCTGTCAGGTGTGCATCAGGCAGTTTTCTTCTCGGTGGTTGTGTGCTCACTGATTTACACGTCCCAGCCACCCCACGACGCAGACGACTCTCCCCTCCAGCACAAGGATATGCCTCCACACAAGGATGGCCGGGCCGGAGAACCTCCTTTCTAGACCATTCCAGGACCACCAGCAGCTCCCCTCCCCATGAATCAAGACAAGCCCAAACCCACCTAGGCCTGGGGCAGCTGCACAGGTGAGCAGCAGAGAGAGCTTCACCTGTATTCAGAGCCCTCCCCATCACCTGCACTACCGCCTAGGTGCCCCCTCCTGTCACACTGGTGGCCGCGTTACATTCTCACTGGAGCTCAAACTCTCCTGTGAGCGGTGCATGTGAGGGAACGAGGAGGCTCGTTCCTTGCAAGAATCCAACACCTAGTGACCTGAGGTGGAGCTGTGATGCACTTGGGTCATCCCCAAAACATACCCCACACCCAACGCAGGGTCCAGGGGAAAACTGTCTTCCATGAAACTAGTCCCTGCTCCCAAAAAGGTTGAGGACCACTGACATGCATCTGTTTTGGTTTCCTAGTGCCTATAAACGTTACCACTACACTATAGCCTACTGAATATGCAATGCTGCTGCTGCTGCTGCTGAGTCGCCAAGTCACGCGACCCCATGGATGAAGCCCGCCAGGCTGCTTTGTTCAGGCCATCGTCCAGGCAAGAATACTAGAGTGGGTTGCCCTTTACTTCTCCAGCGGATCTTCCCCACCCAGGAATTGAACCCGAGTGAACGCACAATTGCATTGCCTAAAAAAAAATGTACATGTCTTAATTAAAAAAAAAAAAAAAAGCCACAATTTTATTGCGACAGAGAGCTAACCACCCCTAAGTCTTCTGTGAATGTCTTTGCCATGGTCACATCGAGGATCATGGACCACAGACCTTCAGAACACATAGAGTGGTTGTTATTTGAAATATTTAAATTAGTATTTATTTTAAAAAGTGAAAGTTTAGTTCAAGCACTGCCAAAATGCGACACAGAGACACAAAGTGAGGCACTATTGTTGGGAAAAGGACGCCAAGAGCTTCGCTCCATGCAGCGTTGCCACAGACTGCCATCAATTTGGAAAAACCTCCCTGTCGTACCCCACCCCACCCTGACGACATCTGTCAGGTGTGCATCAGGCAGTTTTCTTCTCGGTGGTTGTGTGCTCACTGATTTACACGTCCCAGCCACCCCACGACGCAGACGACTCTCCCCTCCAGCACAAGGATATGCCTCCACACAAGGATGGCCGGGCCGGAGAACCTCCTTTCTAGACCATTCCAGGACCACCAGCAGCTCCTCCCCACTGCCTGCTGGGCCAACGGCAGCCTGGCTCCCGGAGACCAGAGCGGGACCCAGCCGAAGTTAGGCTGCTGGGGCAGAGCTGACAGGACAATGAAAACGACTGCCGGGTTTTTAAATTAATGCATAAATTAGCAAATCTGGTGCAAAATCACGCTGTTTTCCAGCAGAGCTTCTGCTACAAGTCTGTACCAGGCAGAGATGGAATGGAACGGAACCTGACTGACCAGACAGGTTTCCTGCGGGGAGAGTGAGTTCACCAGAGGCCCCGGAATCCAGGTCCTCGGCCTTTTGATAATCCAATTTCCTTCCAATTCCCGGGCTGACGCAAGAGCTTGGCTGGGGAGGCGGTGTGACCTCGGAGCCAGAGGGCAGTCAGAGGCACTTTCTTTTCGCCCCCAACGAGAAAGTACCTGAGGGTGATTATTTTCTACCGAAGCTCAGAAAAAGCATCAGGAGAAGAAAAGCATCACTCACAGGTAGAAGCAGCACTGGCTGGACCGTTCCCATCCTCGGCTTTGTCTCGTCACTGTTCATACTCGGACGTCTAGCGGATTCCCAGCAGCATCTTCTCCCTGCTGCCTTGCCCCCGTCCCTCCTCCTGGTCTGCAGGAGGGCTCTATCCTGTCACCAAGAGCCTTGGCTTGGAACAGAGCCCCGGGCAGCACCGGGTCCCCTTGTCTACAGAACCAGCAGCTGGCTCAAGCCCAGGGCTCCTGGCTGGCTAGCGCCGGCTCTCTTCTGTGCGCAAACATCCTCCCAGGCTCCCCTGGAGTGGCTGCTCCCCTCCTTGCCTCGAAGCAGCTGCCGCCCAAAGGCTTGGACACACTGTTCTCATCGGAGCTGGGGATGAGGCCACCGGAGCGCCATACGTGCGTCTCAGCGGGTGGTTTTCTAGCCCCTGACCGGTCCGTGGCCCTGGAGGGTGACGGCCCTTCCTCCTCTGAGCCGGCCTTGGGGGCCTGGGTCCTCCTGCACGCTGGTCCTTCCTTCCTTCTGCGTCTCCCTCCAGCACAAGGATATGCCTCCACACAAGGATGGCCGGGCCGGAGAACCTCCTTTCTAGACCATTCCAGGACCACCAGCAGCTCCTCCCCACTGCCTGCTGGGCCAACGGCAGCCTGGCTCCCGGAGACCAGAGCGGGACCCAGCCGAAGTTAGGCTGCTGGGGCAGAGCTGACAGGACAATGAAAACGACTGCCGGGTTTTTAAATTAATGCATAAATTAGCAAATCTGGTGCAAAATCACGCTGTTTTCCAGCAGAGCTTCTGCTACAAGTCTGTACCAGGCAGAGATGGAATGGAACGGAACCTGACTGACCAGACAGGTTTCCTGCGGGGAGAGTGAGTTCACCAGAGGCCCCGGAATCCAGGTCCTCGGCCTTTTGATAATCCAATTTCCTTCCAATTCCCGGGCTGACGCAAGAGCTTGGCTGGGGAGGCGGTGTGACCTCGGAGCCAGAGGGCAGTCAGAGGCACTTTCTTTTCGCCCCCAACGAGAAAGTACCTGAGGGTGATTATTTTCTCCGAAGCTCAGAAAAAGCATCAGGAGAAGAAAAGCATCACTCACAGGTAGAAGCAGCACTGGCTGGACCGTTCCCATCCTCGGCTTTGTCTCGTCACTGTTCATACTCGGACGTCTAGCGGATTCCCAGCAGCATCTTCTCCCTGCTGCCTTGCCCCCGTCCCTCCTCCTGGTCTGCAGGAGGGCTCTATCCTGTCACCAAGAGCCTTGGCTTGGAACAGAGCCCCGGGCAGCACCGGGTCCCCTTGTCTACAGAACCAGCAGCTGGCTCAAGCCCAGGGCTCCTGGCTGGCTAGCGCCGGCTCTCTTCTGTGCGCAAACATCCTCCCAGGCTCCCCTGGAGTGGCTGCTCCCCTCCTTGCCTCGAAGCAGCTGCCGCCCAAAGGCTTGGACACACTGTTCTCATCGGAGCTGGGGATGAGGCCACCGGAGCGCCATACGTGCGTCTCAGCGGGTGGTTTTCTAGCCCCTGACCGGTCCGTGGCCCTGGAGGGTGATGGCCCTTCCTCCTCTGAGCCGGCCTTGGGGGCCTGGCCTGCAGGTGTCCTCCCTGCACGCTGGTCCTTCCCCTTCCTTCTGCGATCTCTCCTCCTCCGCCTGCCCCCAGTGTCCAGCATCCCCAGGGCCCATCCTTGTCCTTCCACTTTGTCACTCAGGGCATTCTCCTCAGAGGCTGTTACCTACTGCCAAGCCACCTCTGGGAACAACCAGGGTGGGAACGGGACCACCTTGTCTTTGCTGTTGCACGAAGCCCTGTCTCTGCGTCACCTCCCCAGGCCTTTGGGATGGCCACCCCAGGGCCAGTGCGCTGGCTCCTCCTCCCCTGCCAGAGTTCGCCCCTCTCCTGCATCCCCACCCCAGCAAGGGGCACTGCCAACCTGCCCCGGCCAGTCAGTCCAGCATGCCCACCTCTACCCACTGGCTGCCAGGAGCCGCTCCCAGACTCAGCTGTGGTGACAGAAACGCCTCCCGACCCCGCCAGATGGCCCCCGGTGACACCGATGCTGGAAAGGGCCAGCGGGGAAGACCACAGGCTCCTTGGGCCATGGGGCCTCCACTCCAGCCTCTTGGCTCTGCCTCTGAAAGGCAGAGATGGCCACAGACAATGAGTGGGCACGGCTGGGCTCGGAGAAAACCTAACTTACGAAGGCCGGGCACACCAGATTCGGTTCACTCGGGCCCAGAGACACACCCCGCTGGCTACTCTGGATGCCACCGCTCTCTGGTGGGCTCCCCGCTGCATGCCCTTCTGTTTCTTCGTCTAGGTCCCAAGCATCACCAGCAACTCCCACCGTCACCCTGCCACCAGACTGCATGCAATCTGGGCCCCTACTCAATCTCTCAGGTACGGGTCTATTTGGACCCTAGGAAAACAGAAATCCTTTGAATCCTAACTCGGAAGATAAATGCCTGTTATTTTGGACCAGGCTCTGCCCTATAGGCTTTTACCAACTAATTTAAACCTTCAAAGTGGGTTTGGTGAGCAGAGGTAATGAAACAGATTTGGGGAGCCAACTTGTCCCAGGACATAGTGTCTGTGTGGACCCCAGACCTTCATCCTGGCCCCGGGATCCCACGTGAACCATTCAGTGCCGTCACGCTCTTTGGCCCCGGCCCTGGTGCCTCCCCCAGTGGCCCTGGAGGGTGACGGCCCTTCCTCCTCTGAGCCGGCCTTGGGGGCCTGGCCTGCAGGTGTCCTCCCTGCACGCTGGTCCTTCCCCTTCCTTCTGCGATCTCTCCTCCTCCGCCTGCCCCCAGTGTCCAGCATCCCCAGGGCCCATCCTTGTCCTTCCACTTTGTCACTCAGGGCATTCTCCTCAGAGGCTGTTACCTACTGCCAAGCCACCTCTGGGAACAACCAGGGTGGGAACGGGACCACCTTGTCTTTGCTGTTGCACGAAGCCCTGTCTCTGCGTCACCTCCCCAGGCCTTTGGGATGGCCACCCCAGGGCCAGTGCGCTGGCTCCTCCTCCCCTGCCAGAGTTCGCCCCTCTCCTGCATCCCCACCCCAGCAAGGGGCACTGCCAACCTGCCCCGGCCAGTCAGTCCAGCATGCCCACCTCTACCCACTGGCTGCCAGGAGCCGCTCCCAGACTCAGCTGTGGTGACAGAAACGCCTCCAGACCCCGCCAGATGGCCCCCGGTGACACCGATGCTGGAAAGGGCCAGCGGGGAAGACCACAGGCTCCTTGGGCCATGGGGCCTCCACTCCAGCCTCTTGGCTCTGCCTCTGAAAGGCAGAGATGGCCACAGACAATGAGTGGGCACGGCTGGGCTCGGAGAAAACCTAACTTACGAAGGCCGGGCACACCAGATTCGGTTCACTCGGGCCCAGAGACACACCCCGCTGGCTACTCTGGATGCCACCGCTCTCTGGTGGGCTCCCCGCTGCATGCCCTTCTGTTTCTTCGTTTAGGTCCCAAGCATCACCAGCAACTCCCACCGTCACCCTGCCACCAGACTGCATGCAATCTGGGCCCCTACTCAATCTCTCAGGTACGGGTCTATTTGGACCCTAGGAAAACAGAAATCCTTTGAATCCTAACTCGGAAGATAAATGCCTGTTATTTTGGACCAGGCTCTGCCCTATAGGCTTTTACCAACTAATTTAAACCTTCAAAGTGGGTTTGGTGAGCAGAGGTAATGAAACAGATTTGGGGAGCCAACTTGTCCCAGGACATAGTGTCTGTGTGGACCCCAGACCTTCATCCTGGCCCCGGGATCCCACGTGAACCATTCAGTGCCGTCACCGTCTCTTTGGCCCCCGGCCCTGGTGCCCTCCTCCTCCACTGTCTCCTTCTGTCCCAGCTGCTCTTTGAGTTTATGGGCAGGGCCACAGGATGGAGGGGCAGCGCTGAGGCCCGAGGCAGCACAGACATGCCATCCCTGGACGGGCTCGCCCCTCGTGGGGGCACTGGCCCGGCAGCCCTGACGGTTATCTCAGTGTGAGACTCGTGGTTCCAAGCATCTCGTGGTCTCGGCTGCCTCTAGCCTGCTGGTTTCTTTTCTGGAAGGTTTTTGTATCACAGTTAAAAATCATTAAAAATGGAAGAGAAAATATTACAATACGTTGTTTCCCATGAGAACACTACACCAGAGATTTGTGGTTGATCTCTTCTTTATCAAAACCCAGAAATGTCAGGCATGATGCCCTGGAAGCAGCAAGTGGCTCTTAGGAGATTTTCTGAACATGCCCAGGACCAAAGGTAAAGGAAAAATAAGAGACAGGAAGCAACAGCGTCAGTGGCAGAAACAAAGCAGGAGGAGACAAGAGAGCTGTAAGCCCGTGCCTACCTCCCACCTGCCGTCTGTTCTCCATTTCAGGCCCCTCGCAATGAGAGCAGGTGCCCGGCACAGCGTCCAAGTAGGAAGAGGGTGGCCTTCTCAGGTCCCCCAACTCGGCCAGCTCAGAACAGGATGAGTGGCTGAAGACTGAGGGCTGGAGCTGGATAGCTGCAGTGGCTCAGCCTGCTCCCCACCTGCCTGGAGTTCAAAGTTCCTCCCTGGCTAGAAAGACACAGGAGGTCACCTGAACCCAGCTGCCAAAAGGGAGCCAAGTGCTTGGGTGCAAACGTTCCCCCGTCCCGGGTAGGGGTGGCCATTCAGGCACTGGCTCTCCCCTCCCCTCCCCTTCCCTCCCCTCCTGCTCCCCGCAGGTCTTGTCTGTCAGAAGATCTGTGTAAACCTGTAGATCTGGAGGTCAGGCAGGACTCACCACACATCCTGCTCCCTCTGACAGATGGACGCTCCAAAAGGCGGACACAGGACAGCATTCTGATTCTCCCAAAGAACATCAGTGACTACCTGGGCCAGACAGGTTGAAGTGCAGTTTCCTGGGCCTCTGCCTGGGCGTTCTCACTGGGTGGGACAGGCTGAGCTGTCACTCAGACGAGCACCTTTGAGTGTAGTTTAATAAAAGGACAATGACAAGAGGTTGGGTGGGGGGAGCTGTAGGAAGGCCCTAGGGTAATGACAGAAGGAAGGGACAGGCACTGGGGGACAGGGAACAACCACCGTGATCTCCTCTCCAGCTTAGGCTTTCTACTGGAGGCCAGGGAGCCCCGCTGAGGCGGTGGTTTCAGAGGAACCCCTGGGCGGACCCCACAGCAGGTGCAGAGTCAGGACGCAGGAGCCCGTCGACGGGAGTGGTTCCCTGGAGACTTCCTATGGATACTGAGCATCCCAAGTGAGACAGGAGCGGGGCGGGGCACAGCCTTTAGTAGAACGACAGAGCCCGAGCACACAGCCTGAAGGGAGGAGAGCCGACTGGATCCACGAGGGCAGAGACACGGACCTTCAGTAACCGTGAGCCTCAGCGCATGCTCACTGTCACGCCAGCGAGCTCACCAACACGCCCGCACCCACAGGCACCACGGCAGTCCTGAGGTTGACCACAAAAGGTCAAAAAGTGGGGTGGCGTCTTTGATTTCTTTCATCAGTATCTCACAGCTTTCTCATAGCTTCCTGTCTATGGCTCTTTTGTCTCCTTAGGTAGGTTTATTCCTAAGTATTTTATTGTCTTTGTTGAAGTGGTAAATGGGATGGATTCCTTAATTTCTCTTTCTGATTTGTCACTGGTAGTGTAGAGGAAAGCAAGTGTTTCTGTGTATTGATTTTTGTATCCTGCAACTTTGCTATCACTGATTAGCTCTAGTACTATTCCTGATAGTATCTTTAGGGGTGGCCATTCAGGCACTGGCTCTCCCTCCCCCTTCCCTCCCCTCCTGCTCCCCGCAGGTCTTGTCTGTCAGAAGATCTGTGTAAACCTGTAGATCTGGAGGTCAGGCAGGACTCACCACACATCCTGCTCCCTCTGACAGATGGACGCTCCAAAAGGCGGACACAGGACAGCATTCTGATTCTCCCAAAGAACATCAGTGACTACCTGGGCCAGACAGGTTGAAGTGCAGTTTCCTGGGCCTCTGCCTGGGCGTTCTCACTGGGTGGGACAGGCTGAGCTGTCACTCAGACGAGCACCTTTGAGTGTAGTTTAATAAAAGGACAATGACAAGAGGTTGGGTGGGGGGAGCTGTAGGAAGGCCCTAGGGTAATGACAGAAGGAAGGGACAGGCACTGGGGGACAGGGAACAACCACCGTGATCTCCTCTCCAGCTTAGGCTTTCTACTGGAGGCCAGGGAGCCCCGCTGAGGCGGTGGTTTCAGAGGAACCCCTGGGCGGACCCCACAGCAGGTGCAGAGTCAGGACGCAGGAGCCCGTCGACGGGAGTGGTTCCCTGGAGACTTCCTATGGATACTGAGCATCCCAAGTGAGACAGGAGCGGGGCGGGGCACAGCCTTTAGTAGAACGACAGAGCCCGAGCACACAGCCTGAAGGGAGGAGAGCCGACTGGATCCACGAGGGCAGAGACACGGACCTTCAGTAACCGTGAGCCTCAGCGCATGCTCACTGTCACGCCAGCGAGCTCACCAACACGCCCGCACCCACAGGCACCACGGCAGTCCTGAGGTTGACCACAAAAGGTCAAAAAGTGGGGTGGCGTCTTTGATTTCTTTCATCAGTATCTCACAGCTTTCTCATAGCTTCCTGTCTATGGCTCTTTTGTCTCCTTAGGTAGGTTTATTCCTAAGTATTTTATTGTCTTTGTTGAAGTGGTAAATGGGATGGATTCCTTAATTTCTCTTTCTGATTTGTCACTGGTAGTGTAGAGGAAAGCAAGTGTTTCTGTGTATTGATTTTTGTATCCTGCAACTTTGCTATCACTGATTAGCTCTAGTACTATTCCTGATAGTATCTTTAGGGTTTTCTATGTGCAGTATTATGTCATCATCAAATACAGTTTTACTTCTTCTTTTCCAATCTGGATTCCTTTTATTTCTTTCTCTTCTCTGATTGGTGTAGCTAGGACTTCCAGAACTACGCTGAACAGTTGTGAGTCTTTCTGCAGAGCAGCAGTGGAGACCCAGACATAGAGAACAGACTTATGGACAAGGAGGGCGGGATGTATAGAAAAGTAACATGAAAGCATATATATTACCATATGTAAAATAGAGAGCCAATGGGAACTGGCTGTGTTGACTCAAGGAACCCAAAATGAGGCTCTGTAACAATCTAGAGGGGATGGAGAGGGAAGTGGGACAGAGGTTCAAGAGAAAGGGGACATTGGCATAATTATGACGCATTCATGTTGATGTTTGGCAGACACCAACACATAGTGTGGGGCTTCCCTTGTAGCTCAGATGGTAAAGCATCTGCCTGCAATGTGGGATACCTGGGTTCAATCCCTGGATTGGGAAGATCTCCTGGAGAAGGAAGACAATATTGTTCTACAATATTGTAAAACAAGTATCCTTCAATTAAAAACAAAATAAATTACATAAAAAGTGGGGGTGGCCCAATTCCTAGAAATCCCCACCCCTTCCCCAAAAGAGTTAGAATGCTCCTCCCACACATCAGCCTATGAAACTAGCATGCCATGAGAGCGCCTTGGACTGCAAGGAGATCAAACCCATCAACCCTAAAAGAAATCAAGCCTGAATATTCACTGGAAGTGAAGTTGAAGCTCCAATACTTTGGCAACCTGATGCAAAGAGCCGATTCATTGGAAAATACCCTGATACTGGGAAAGACTGAGGGCAGGAGAAGCGGGAGACAGGGGATGAGATGGTTGGATGGCATCACGGACTCAGTGGACATGAGTATGAGCAAACTGTAGCCCATGGGGTCACAAAGAGTCAGACACGACTTAGTAGCTGAACAACAAATAAAAACTGACAACCCTGGTGTCTATGGAGCATGCATCTTCGTGAATAAACTTTCTTTCTCTTCACTATGGCTCACTCTTGACTTCTTTCCTGCAAGAAGCCAAGAACCCACACTCAGAGGCCATTCTAGGGATGCGGATGTGACCATTGTCTCAAGCCCCACTCTCTTTCCTGCAACACAAGAAAGGCAACCTCTTTCCTAGCAACATAGGCAGACCTGCCTCTCAAAATACAGATGCCTGGGTCTCAAGCTGTGTTAAGCCTTTTGGAAATCTATAGATCCCAGCTGGAAGAAACGTTTCTCCAGGCCCTACCTGGATTCTGCTGCAAGCAGGTAATGCATTTTGCCGATGGACAGTTCTATAACCCTGCCCAGTCTCCCACCATCTGATCCCGGGGCTTCCGCTGATGGGGGCAGTCAGAGATCTGTTTGAGCTTTAATCACTGTTTGTTCTGAAGCATCACCTCCCTCATCTGTGAGATGAGGTGACTGAGTCCTAACTGGCTCGACCCATCTCTCCGAGAAGGCCAAGAACAAATCTAAGACAGCTTTGCAAACTGTACAGCCCTCTGCACAATTTCACCATAAAATGAATCTACAGAGGAGCTCTTCAAACACTGAGCAGTAACACTTCCTCCCTGAAGCTTCCTCTACTAAACCCACAACAACCCCAAACCACACATACCATGCATCGGAAACTCAGCCTCCCCTGAGAGTCCACGCCTGAATTCCTCTCCCAGCACCCCTCAAACCTGCGCGCTGTGCAGCTGGACCATTCAGGAAGCCCCTCTCTCCAACCACCGATCCACGGATAGCCTGCTGGTGACCTGGACCCTGGGTTCCCGTCAACCACCTGCACAGCGTCTCTGATTTTCAGGTGTGGGTCAGAGCAAGCCCAGGTCAGCTAGAATCCAAAGGTGATTTTCGTAAGCCAGGTCCTCCCCACTCTAGAACAGAGCAAATACCATCAGGACGGAATGAAAAGCAACAGGAGTAAGAACCACCAAAGGGAAGAAAGAGGCTCCCCAGGTGGCATTAGTGGTGAAGAACCTGACTCCCTGAACATGAGGGACAAGAGACGCAGGTTCAGTCCCTGGGCCAGAATGATCCCCTCGAGGAGGGCATGGCAACCCACTCTAGAATTCTTGCCTGGAGAATTCCAGGGACAGAGGAGCCCGTCAGGCTACAGTCCACAGGGTCACAAAGAGTTGGACACAACTGAAGCAACTCAGCATGCAAAGGAAGGGAGAGTTTTACATGGGTTTGGGCTGAGCACTCGTGGTCAGGGACAGACCTTCAGGCCCTTGGTCTGGCCCAATGCAGGCTTATCTTCCAGCCACCTTATCTCCATGCCAGTCTCAGGCCTTCTTCCAAATCAGACGTTTCAAAGGCAAAAATCATTTGTGGAATCTCATAAGGGCTTTGGGATTTTTCTTAAGAAAATCAACTGCATCTGTAAAGTTTTGCCTACTATTTTGGGACCACGAGGACCCTCTCAATGGACTGCTAGAAGTCCCACGTGGACACACTGTTACTGATAAAGATTACGCTCAGTGGGCCAGGGCTTCAACCATCTGTGTGGGTTATTTAATGTAAGAGGTCTTGGAGAAGGCCAAGAACAAATCTAAGACAGCTTTGCAAACTGTACAGCCCTCTGCACAATTTCACCATAAAATGAATCTACAGAGGAGCTCTTCAAACACTGAGCAGTAACACTTCCTCCCTGAAGCTTCCTCTACTAAACCCACAACAACCCCAAACCACACATACCATGCATCGGAAACTCAGCCTCCCCTGAGAGTCCACGCCTGAATTCCTCTCCCAGCACCCCTCAAACCTGCGCGCTGTGCAGCTGGACCATTCAGGAAGCCCCTCTCTCCAACCACCGATCCACGGATAGCCTGCTGGTGACCTGGACCCTGGGTTCCCGTCAACCACCTGCACAGCGTCTCTGATTTTCAGGTGTGGGTCAGAGCAAGCCCAGGTCAGCTAGAATCCAAAGGTGATTTTCGTAAGCCAGGTCCTCCCCACTCTAGAACAGAGCAAATACCATCAGGACGGAAATGAAAAGCAACAGGAGTAAGAACCACCAAAGGGAAGAAAGAGGCTCCCCAGGTGGCATTAGTGGTGAAGAACCTGACTCCCTGAACATGAGGGACAAGAGACGCAGGTTCAGTCCCTGGGCCAGAATGATCCCCTCGAGGAGGGCATGGCAACCCACTCTAGAATTCTTGCCTGGAGAATTCCAGGGACAGAGGAGCCCGTCAGGCTACAGTCCACAGGGTCACAAAGAGTTGGACACAACTGAAGCAACTCAGCATGCAAAGGAAGGGAGAGTTTTACATGGGTTTGGGCTGAGCACTCGTGGTCAGGGACAGACCTTCAGGCCCTTGGTCTGGCCCAATGCAGGCTTATCTTCCAGCCACCTTATCTCCATGCCAGTCTCAGGCCTTCTTCCAAATCAGACGTTTCAAAGGCAAAAATCATTTGTGGAATCTCATAAGGGCTTTGGGATTTTTCTTAAGAAAATCAACTGCATCTGTAAAGTTTTGCCTACTATTTTGGGACCACGAGGACCCTCTCAATGGACTGCTAGAAGTCCCACGTGGACACACTGTTACTGATAAAGATTACGCTCAGTGGGCCAGGGCTTCAACCATCTGTGTGGGTTATTTAATGTAAGAGGTCTTGGTAAGGAACACGGAACTAACAAAATACCACCAACTGGAAGAGTTTGGAATAGGTCAAAAGGAGACACCACATGTTTTCTCACCTCCCAGCACCCTTCTCACTGGCATTCACCCTGGCTGAGCAATGCATGAGCCACCAGGAAGGAGTGTGCATCTCCTGAGTCAGAATGACTGGTCAAAGACGATCTGGACGCTAACCCTATCACCATAACCCAAGAAAGCCGGCCACCTGGCAGAGCATATTCCTCCTGGGTTCCCTTACCCCACTGCTCTCTGCCCAAGTGCCTTTCCCAATAAAATCTTTCGCTTTGTCAGCTTGTGTGCCTCCTTGGATAATTCATTTCTGAGGGTCAGACAAGAGCCCACTCTCGCGCCCTGGAAGGAGTCGTCGTTCCTGCAACAAAAGGGTCAGCAGGGCCCAACCCACTTTCAAGAGCAGGGAGCTGAGAAACGTAAAAGAGACCCAGGGCTGGCGCAGTGCAGGACTGCTGGGCTGCAGCTGGCAGCCACTCCTGCGTCAGGTGCACACTGGCTGGGCAGTAGAGGCCGGGTGACAGGGGAACATGCCATGTAATTCCTGAAAAGCGTTTCATTTCTCAAACCCTGGTTCCAGGTCCTCTGCGACCCGGGGGCTTGATCTCTGGGAGTTTCCGACAATCCTCCCACTTGTTCTCTTGAGCAAGTTTGTGTGTGTATTCAATCCCTTTTTGTCTCTGAGGACCTTCTGATACTGGCTCTGTCTTTACAGATGAGGAAATAGAATTCCAAGGAAATTAATTTACACAAGATGCTTGCATTCATAACTGAAATCAGTCTCCACTTGGAAAAGAGTAAAGCTATAGGTTTTCTGCAAGGATGTTTTTCCGACCCAAGAATGAAACACATTCACTCTGTCCTTCCGAAGTGGCCGCTGGCCCAGTTAACTTTACATAACAGATTAACAAAAGGGGAAAACTCCAGCCACAGATAGGGATGCGGGGGGTTTCTGATAGGATGGGGAAGTTCTTTGGAGTCCAAGCAGATTTCAGCAGGAGACTGGAAAGCTCCGGAAATAAACCACCGTGGGCTCTTTCCTCCACTCACCTTTTATCTCCATGGCCTCAAGTGTGTTAAAAATGTCTCAGCGGTCCTGACATGCCTGCTTTAACAAGGGTGAGGAAGGCTGGCGATGAGACTGAAACACAGGGCCTGTAAGAAGCCAGAGGGGCTCAGTGGTAAAGAATCCACCTGCCAATGCAGAAGACACGGGTTCGATCCCTGATCCGGGAAGATCCCACGTGCCGTAGAACAATGAAGTCCATGTGCCACGACTACTGAGCCAGTGCTCTAGTGCCTGGGAGCTGCAACTACTGAGCCCACGTGCTGCAACTACTGAAGTCTGTGTGCCCTAGAGCCTGTGCTCTGCAATAAGGAGGCCACCACAATGAGAAGCCCACACACCCTAACTAGAGAGTAGCGCCTGCTCTTGGCAACTGGAGAAAGCCCACAGAAAATGAAGACCCAGCACAGCCATAAAAAAAAAAAAAGCAGAGGCTGTTTTGGGTTTACACCCCTGCCAGAGTGCCTGGTTTTCTTACCCGCCTGCTTTCCCCAGGCTTCTCTCTGCCGGTAGCTGACCTTATGGTCAACGGCAGTCTTTAATGAGGCAGGCCCGACGAGACGAGGCTCATTCATACAGAAGTTCTAAAAGAGGCTGAGCACCGCCTCACATTCAGGTGATGCATGGCTGGGTCACCCCCATGGACCAGCTGCTGAACCCTGTGACGGCAGGCCTCACCTCCAGGGGGCGCCCTGCAGGCCTGCCTGTCTGCAGTGGAGGATGCTGGCCTCAGCCGCTCTGTCCTGAGGATCTCCCTTGTCAGAACCTGGAGACAGGCACCCAATTCAAAGCTCAAAGGTAAACCCCTCAGTAGCTGTCAGGGCATGGGGGCAACAGGTGGCGGTTGCTCAGCTGCTCTTGTGTGAAACTCTCTGAGATCCCACGACTGCAGCACGCCAGGCTCCCCTGTGCTTCACTGTCTCCAGAAGTGTGCTCAACCTCGCATCCATTGAGTCGGGGCAACAGAAGCAGTTACTTAAGAGGGAGGGGCTCTTCTGGGGTGATGAAAGGCTCTGAGACCAGAGCCAGGTGGTGGTCACACGACACTGTGCACTAAACGCCAATCAATCTGAATACTTTTTAAATGGTTGATTGAAGGCTGTGTGACTTTCAGTCAAGAAAGCCCAAACACACACAATCGAACAGTCTGGAGCTTCCCGGTCTGAAAAGGAACCCCTGCAGAACAAGAAGTGGTCCCTGACTGTCCAGGTGGTCCAAACCTTGGCCCAGGTGCTCCCTACAGGGAGAGTGGATGGGTTCACGCAGCAGACCAGCACCAGCTTTTCAACCATCCAGCTAACTGAAGCCTTGCTTTAAAAAAACTTACAGTTTTAAGAAAAAACTTTAATTCCACCTGTTTATTTCGACTCACAATCGACTTCTACTGGCTAGAGCAGGACTCAGGGATACTGATTCACGTAGCTCCTGTGTTCTCCCAGTGAGGAACAACGGCTTGGGGCACACCAACAGGCTTATCAGCAACCCTCTGAACATGAACTTGGATGACGCACTCTTTGAACCTCGCTTCTTGTCTGTAAAGCAGGCAGGACGTGTGGAGTGTTCCTGGGCCGGAGGAAGCAAAACATGTCGAGGGTGGTGAGCGAGGCTGGAACTCCAGCTCCAGGGCCACTGGCAGGACCGCGGGAACCAGCTGTGACCTTGGTCTCCTCCCTGAGCCCCTCCTTGGCTGGCGTCCTCCCTGAGCAGTCACCAGGCCAAGCTCTGTTATTCGCCCACAGCACGGGCCCTTCACACGAGTCTTAAGGTGAAGGGAACTGGAGTCAGCCATCTATCCTGTTCCCTCACCGGCCCCGCCACCTGAAACAGCAGCATCCTCCAACCCTTCAATAAACGATTCCTGACCGTGATAACAGGGGATCAGTAACGGTTAAGAACCTCACTCCATATGGGTAGAACTATGTGCAAACCGCAGCATTAGGCCTGGTGGGTAGGACGGTGAAGGATCTGCCTGCAATGCAGGCCCAGGTTGGATCCCTGAGTCAGAAGATCCCTGGGAGATGGGAACGGCTACCCACTCCAGCACTCTTGCCTGGAGAATCCCATGGACAGAGGAGCCAGGTGGGGCATAATCCATGGGGTCACAAACAGTCGGCACAACTGAGCAACTAACACTTTCACAAAACCCTCTGCAGCTCTGGATCACCATGAACTAAGGACAAATCAGATCTTGAACGTTAAGAAGCAAAGAGAAAACAATGCATTTGTGTTTCTGGAGAAGGAAAAAAAAAGCCACAAAAACTGGCCAACTATGTGAAGGTAACCATTCTGGCCACAGTCAGTGGGTGGTCTCTTTAAATGCTGGGAGACACACATCCACTCCGTCAAGTCCCCTGTGGCCCGTCTGCCCTTTCCACAGCCAACAGGGGTGAGCCCCTCTCTCCAGATTCCCAGAAGCCCTTTAGGACAGGATGGAGACCACGGGCTCTGCTTCAGCTTGTCTAGAGAGGCAAAGCCTGCCCACCCTGCTTCCTCTTCTTAGAGGTCCTGCTGCCCTGACGACCCTGGCTCAGTTCCAGAAAAAGCAAACTGCATAAATGATACACAAGGAACTTATGAAGCCTAGGAGGGGTCCTAGGTAGGATCCCCTATTGACCTCCTGCTTTGATCAGGAGGCATCTGCATTGGCCAAGCTGTGCCCCCATTCAAATCCCAGAGGTGGGATCCTGGCCGGAGGTGGGGGGGTGGAGAAGGGCAAGAAGTGCTGCCCCCCCACCCCCCGCCCCACTGTCTACCACGTTTACCTCCAGAGAAGACCCAAGTCACATGCTTGCTGTCTGAGTTCAGAAACTCCAGCATTCCGGCCAATGCCAGTCCACAGGAATGCGAGGAATGTGGATGCCTTTCACTGGGTCTCACTGCTGCCCAAACAGCAGCCTCCAGGGCCAGGCACTGCTGACTGTGGCTTCCTGGGCAGAAGTATGTTAAGTCCCTAAGACCTCAGCGGGAGCCAGAACGCTCCTGAATTCCTCCCTCACTGTTAAAAGTGAGTCATAATCTGCAAGCATCTTCAAACAGTCCTTTGGTCCTACAGCACAGGCCGAGAGAGGGAGACAGAGTGGTGTGACCTGAAAGGTGGGAAAGGGAAGAAGCTAGGACAAAACCCAGTGGGCTGCCCCCAGGTGAACAGAGACCCACAGGATTTAAACCTGCAGGGATTCAGGCACTTTATCTGGAACGGCTCTTATTATTCAAACCTGACCCTGCAAGGATTTCCCAGCTTCCCTGGTGACTCAGTGGTAAAGAGTCTGCCTGCCAATGCGAGAGACCAGGGTTCAAGCCCTAGGTCCGGAAGATCCCCTGGAGAAGGAAATGGTATTCTTCCCTGGAGAATCCCATGGACAGAGGAGCCTGGAGGTTTACAGTCCATGGAATCGCAAAGAGTTGGACACAACTGAGTGACTAACACTTGAGCTCTGCGAGGGAGCAGCGTCTGGGCTGTCCCGTCCCATCCCCTCTTCACCCATGTCTGCAAATGACCCTCTTCATTATGTCCAGTCCTTTCACCGCAGAGAGGAAAGTCTCATTCGTTTTTAAACATGAAGTCTGCACCATGTTAAGTAGATGATCTGATGAGATAATTTTACAACAGACGGGTTTTTTCTACTATTACTGCGGCCACGGGAATATAGATCAAGAAAAGCTGAGGAAATATCCGAGAACGTTCTACCCGACCACCGTTTACTCTTCCTTCTGCTCGGAACTGCCGAGTCAGTTCGCCCGCCCCAACACAGTGAACGCTTCCGGTTCCCCTGGTCTGACAGCCTCGTATGCCTTCCCAGGACAGAGCTGTTCCAGGGCCACGCGTCCCAGGACCAAGCGCATCGCAGCTCATCACTGGCGGCCATTGTTCGGGAGGCTCTGAACCCTCAGGCTTCAAGAAAGACTCCTTTGTGCAAAAACACACAGGACAGCCAACCTGGGCTCCGTCCCCAGCTGTCAGGGCGGGGGACAAGCCGCCCGACTGGTTTCTGGGGAGAGCGAGAGCGTGTCATTGGTGGACACAGAGGGAAGTCACCGAGGTAAACAGAAACCCAGGTCTGTTCTGGGAACTCGCTGGTGCCAGACACACCGGTGACATCTGACCTTCTCTTACGGGGACGTGGACTGCTGATGAGAAGGTAAAGATGGGGCCATCGGGGGATGCTGCAGGGTCACCGGGAAGCAACTTCTTCCTCCTGAGTGGCTCCGTGGGCACGCGGGACCTGTCCCCCAGCACGGCTCCATGCCTCCTGGTGGTGACACAGCCCCTCCACACGAGGCTGGCCCCGGGGCGGTATGCACTCAGATGCCTTGCCCACATCGCTTACCTGCCCCAGGCTCCAGCTTTCCAATGTCAGAGCATCAGCCCCAGGACCTGGGCTTCTGTCCGAAGAAGGAAGACACTGCAAGACAAAAGGGGACCGTTACTCAGACAGAGCCTTATTCAGCTGAAGAGCTCACCCACCTCTTTCCTCAAGGCTCCTCCACATCTGGGCAGATAACATTCTAAATTGCATTTACCCGGGAAGACGAGGGTGCTGGAACGAGGTAGCGGAACGCTTTCCACTCCAGCTGCCAGGTGCGTGACCAGCTTCTTAGAACTCCCTCCTGGAAAGAGGCCCTCCTCCACAGGTCACGGCCCCCCTGGGGCAGCCACTCAGGGGTGAAGGATGCTCCCCAACTTCCCTCCTGACCTGGACAAGTGGGAAAGGGCTGTGCAGGGCCAGAGCACCTGTGGGGTCTCCAAGGGCTTCCCTCTGCCCCCTAATCCTGGTCCCTTTCAAGGGGGCTGACCCCAACAGCGCATCCCAGTGACCTGCAGTCGGCTTCTGGGAGCCCAGCCTGCACGAGGGCTCCTTTGGCTTGTTTGTTCTCAAGGCTGCAGAGTCTTCCCTCACCTGCCATTACTCCTGCTGCAGAGATGGGCAGTATAAACCCAGCCGAATCATCTTATCAGCTAACCCCAAGAGGTGTATTCCCGATGTCTCGTCAGCAGTGGGGTTTTCTCCACACTCGCTGCTCACTTAGGAGGCGGCTGCTGACAGTATCCACGGAGCCCACCTCTGCAGCAGATTCCTTAGGCGAGGATGGCGCTGGCCGCTGGGGTTGAAGGTACCACTACTGCGTGATCGATCCCGGACGGATGTGCTGGACCTCAGGGGGCACGGAACTGCCCTGTTTATAGGAGCCCTGCACCTGGCCAGACTATGAGACAGGAGGAGGAAACCCCATCCTGGACGCCTTTCCTGAATCACTGTCCTCCCCGGAACAGACAGCCCAGAACAGACCCTCAGCCGCGCTATCAGTCCACATGCAATTACTGGGAGTACCACAGGAAGGCAAGAACGAGCCTGAGATGCTGGGGGAGCCGGCTGGTCTTCAGGGCATTGCTCCCCCAGGGCTTCCACGGTGAGATGAACTCTGGATGCACAAGGTGAGAGGAGGGAGAGGGGGCGTGGGAGGAAATCAACCAGGAGGAATCCTCGCGGTAGAGACAGACCTAAGCCCACAAGGAATGTAGGCAACACAGAGGCACAGGCGAAAACCCCAGTGAAATCAGCGAATGCTACGGAAAACGCAGCGACAAACTGAGGAAATATATATGAATGCGACAAAAAGAGCAAGACTCTGGGAAGATAAGGAATTGCAGGGTGGAGTGCTCAGGACGCAGAGGCCGCCGTCCACCCATCCACCTGGATTCTGGGTGTGTCTGCAGACCTTGGGGAGCCACTGGGGTGCTCATGGGACCCCAAAGACTCTGTCCAGGACGGCGGGTAAGACCCTCGTTGCCTTAAAGGGGGCGATGGTGTCGGAGAGGCTGGTGGGCTACAGTCCATAGGGTCACAAAGAGTCAGGCATGACGGAAGCGACTGAGCATGCACACACCAGCCTAAGACCTCGCGTGTCTGCTTTATAAACCGTCCCCTCCCCGGAACCCAGGCTGAGGGACGGGACTTTTGACCTTTCCTCCCGTCCAGGCACCCACACTGCTGAGCCTCTGACCTCTGCTCAGGTCCACCTGCAGGCCCTTCAGGAAAAGCAGAAAGGCGTCGGGGGTTGGCAAGGCCAGAGTCTCTTATAAACAGCATCTCCATCGTTGGCGTGGCCAACGGCCTCCGCCTCTTGGACCTGTGTCCCTGCTCTACCTGAAGTCCATCTCCCAGACACAAAACAGCTGTGTGCTCCGCAGAAGCAGGACAGACCACCACTGAGTCTGGGAAGGACCGAGTTCCCTCGCACAGGCCGTTTACAGCACCCCCAGTCACTGTGGCCTTAAGCGCTGGGTCACTCTGCACTTGGGGCAAGAGCCTAGGACACCACCGGGTGTTTCCCTTGCACATGCCAGCAGAGTCCCGGGTGGAGAGCTTCCAGGGCCCTGAAACAGAGCTGTGTCCCCTCACAGGGATGCTGCATGGGCCCTTGGCAGGCCAGACGCACACCTGGCTGGAGGCCTCTGGCCACTAGGCGCTCACAACTCTGGCTGTGCGCGTGAGGTCCAGGCAGTCCCCAACAGGCACACAGGGCTCAGTGCGCGTGGATCAAGTAAGCCCAGAGCCCTGGAGTCTGGGAGATGCCTGATCCCCTGGTTTCCTGGTTTGTTTCCAGACACATCAATGCTGGTACTAGCTGGAGTCTGGGGGAATCGCCAAGAACCACGCAGCTGTGGAAAAGCAACACCGGGAAGACTCTGCTGTCTTCAGGAGCCTCCAGACTGGATCGCGGTCCAGTGAGAACAGCAAGGACATCTCAGCCGGGCAAAGCACAGCCGCCGTGACCTCCGCAGCCCACAGTCTCGGCTGGCGATGGGACTGGAGTTTAGCCTGCCTGAGGGATAAACTAAGAGGCTCAAGAAACTTACAGCAATAACGATTCAAAGACAGAGCCTCCTCCTAAAGTCTCGCTCCAGGGCAGTACCCAACAAGACACTCAGCCATTCTCCCCACATGCCAGATCTCATGGTTGAAATTATGCCCCCTACCCCATGTATACAGGTATCCCAGCTGGCAAGAGTGGTGTATTAAAAAAAAAAAAAAGAAAAAAAAAACCCTGCCTGTCAATGCAGGAAACATTAAGAGACCCAGGTTCGATCCCTGAGTCAGAAAGATCCCCTGGAGGAGGAGGGCATGACAACTCACTCCAGCATTCTTGCCTGGGGAATCCCAGGGACAGAGAAGCCTGTCAGGGTCGCAAAGAATTAGACACAACTGAAGCGACTTAGCATGCACGCGCCCCATGCATGCACTAACTCCCAGACCCTCAGAATGTGACCGTATTTGGAGAAAGGGTCTTTATAGCAGTACTCAAGGTAGAATGAGGTCACTAGGGGGAAGCCAAACCCAGTACCATGGCTGTTTTCCCAAAGCGGGAAACGGGGAGGCAGCTACACAGACAGGGGGCATCCAGGCGAAGGTGAAAACAGGGGTCAGTGTGATGCACTGACAGGCCAAGGCTGCCTGCAAACCCACCAGAAGCCGGAGGAGGCCTGGGACAGCATCGCCCACACAGCCTCAGATGGACGTGACCCTGCTCACACTCGATCTCAGACTTCCAGCCTCCACAGTGGACAGACAATACATTTCCGTTATTTAAGCACCCTAGCCCGGGGCTCTTTGTGATGGCACCCGAGCAAACTCACACAAATGACCTGCCAACCTGGAGAAGGAATCCTCACAATGCCACCTGTCTTAAGACCTGAAAGTGACAAGAGTCAAAGACCTCTGTAGCTTTCACTGTGCTCGACCCACAGCTTGGCTCGTGCTAACCCCACGAAAGCTGGCCCCACTGCAGGGCCAAGCCTCGCAGGGCAGGGCCTACGTGGGCCTCTGAGGTCGCTGAACACCCAAACCTCTGTGCTTTGTTCCTACAGCCCCCAGGTTGTGCTCAGCGGCCCTGTGTCCACGCAGATGCCCAGCACAGACTGCAGGGAAGCGTTTCTAGGGTGTCCTTTCCCGCTCCCAAAGGATGCCTGCCTGAGGGATAAACTAAGAGGCTCAAGAAACTTACAGCAATAACGATTCAAAGACAGAGCCTCCTCCTAAAGTCTCGCTCCAGGGCAGTACCCAACAAGACACTCAGCCATTCTCCCCACATGCCAGATCTCATGGTTGAAATTATGCCCCCTACCCCATGTATACAGGTATCCCAGCTGGCAAGAGTGGTGTATTAAAAAAAAAAAAAAAAAAACCCTGCCTGTCAATGCAGGAAACATTAAGAGACCCAGGTTCGATCCCTGAGTCAGAAAGATCCCCTGGAGGAGGAGGGCATGACAACTCACTCCAGCATTCTTGCCTGGGGAATCCCAGGGACAGAGAAGCCTGTCAGGGTCGCAAAGAATTAGACACAACTGAAGCGACTTAGCATGCACGCGCCCCATGCATGCACTAACTCCCAGACCCTCAGAATGTGACCGTATTTGGAGAAAGGGTCTTTATAGCAGTACTCAAGGTAGAATGAGGTCACTAGGGGGAAGCCAAACCCAGTACCATGGCTGTTTTCCCAAAGCGGGAAACGGGGAGGCAGCTACACAGACAGGGGGCATCCAGGCGAAGGTGAAAACAGGGGTCAGTGTGATGCACTGACAGGCCAAGGCTGCCTGCAAACCCACCAGAAGCCGGAGGAGGCCTGGGACAGCATCGCCCACACAGCCTCAGATGGACGTGACCCTGCTCACACTCGATCTCAGACTTCCAGCCTCCACAGTGGACAGACAATACATTTCCGTTATTTAAGCACCCTAGCCCGGGGCTCTTTGTGATGGCACCCGAGCAAACTCACACAAATGACCTGCCAACCTGGAGAAGGAATCCTCACAATGCCACCTGTCTTAAGACCTGAAAGTGACAAGAGTCAAAGACCTCTGTAGCTTTCACTGTGCTCGACCCACAGCTTGGCTCGTGCTAACCCCACGAAAGCTGGCCCCACTGCAGGGCCAAGCCTCGCAGGGCAGGGCCTACGTGGGCCTCTGAGGTCGCTGAACACCCAAACCTCTGTGCTTTGTTCCTACAGCCCCCAGGTTGTGCTCAGCGGCCCTGTGTCCACGCAGATGCCCAGCACAGACTGCAGGGGAAGCGTTTCTAGGGTGGCTCTGGGGAAACTGAGGGTTATCCTGGGTTTCCAGCCATTCCGATGGACAAATATGGATCCAATGGCCAGAGGGTTCTTTACACGGGGCATCTGTTCGTATCTCGACGGGGATCTCTCACCCATCCTTGGCCCCACCACACCTGAAAACACCTAAAACCATGCTCTAAAACACAAAACAGAGCCCAGCCCAGCATTTGTCTCTGCCCATGAGCAAAGAGTATTTTTCAACAGGGAAAAAAAAAATCAAACTAATATCTCATGACATAAAAATTATATGAAATGTTAAGAAAATCATAAGAAATTTAAATTGCAGTGTCTGGAAATCCAGTTCTATTGAACACAGGCACCCTGTTCCTTTATGATTTTGTCTGGTTCTTCTGTGCACCGATGACACACAAAGGTAATAACAGCCACAGACACCCCGGGGGGCCACAAAGCTGAACTACTTACCGCCTGGCCTTTCACAGTGAAAGTGTGCTAGCTCCTGGTCTATACCTGCCCTAGACAGCCCACAGGGAAGAAGGCCAGCCTGGGGTAGGCTCCAGCCACAGAGAGGTGTGCAGCACCCTTGGCCGTGGCGGATACCCTGTGTGGCAGGGAGGGGCTCCCTGGCCAGGTAGCAGGCATGATGTGAGACGGCCAGAGGGAATGGAAGGGAAACAATGGGAGGTGTGGCTCAAAAAGGAAGCAGGAATGGCCCAGAGGTAAACTTCATCAACCGAAACTGTTTCCTGGACAGTTTCCTGGAGCCCGCTCCAACCTGGAGAGAGAGGAGGGCTCCTGGCCCCACCCTGTAGCACAGGTCAGCACCCTGGCGCCCCCTGCACAATCACTCTCGGTTCTTCATTGTTTATGGAAGAGACAGTACAAGGCAACCCATTCACAAAACTGAGAGAAAAAAAATTCACGCTTCTGCAGATGGACCTTGGTGTTTAACGCTAACTACATGAACACGAATAAAAACCATTCACAGAAACAGTCCTCAGGTGCGCGGTGGGCGACGCAGCCAAGGGAAATCGCACCCGGTTGATGGGAAAACTTTTTTTACACAGAATACAGAACTGGTTCACCTAGCTCTCCTAAAATTTCATACGACTTCAAATTTTACAGATCGCGGGGTAAGGAATATCCTCTCGTCTCTTGTGGATAAAGCCTCTGTGGACTGTGAAGCACTCAAGGCGGGTTATGGGGACACCCATCGACCAGATGCCCATAGTGGCTCCGCCCTACACACCTGTGCATTCCCACCCGGTGCTTGGCCTGGTGTCAGGCCGGGGGTTTGGGTCACTGTGCCTGCCGGGCATTCTGAGCATCCCTCCTCCCTGGCAGGGTGGGGACGTGGGCGGGTGACCTGGGCCCACTCTCTCTCAGGTGTCTGGACACCCACACCTGCGGCCAGAAGGCTGTCTTCTCCTCCTTTGGGCTTCTGCTCCCCCTGGACGGAGCTGACGGGCCTTGTTACGGGCATTTTAGTGGACTTAATTATCACATCAATAATTATGGGAGACGAGCAGCTTCCAGGACCAGCTAAGTGAATATTTTGCAAAGACCTGATAGTGGGGAATGGCTTAAAAACAGGCTGGCAAGCTCCACCACTCTAAACATTTAAGGAAAAAAACAAAAAACTTCCAGAACTGTGAACGCAGGCTGCTTTGCCAGTCTTTATGTTGCCTGCTAATTCAGGGGACAGAGGTGCCATCCCTGGTCCAGGAAGATCCCACCGGCGGCAGAGCAGCTAAGCCCGCGTGCTTCAACTGCTGAAGCCTGAGCCCTGGAGCCTGTGCTCGGCAACAAGAGACGCCCCCGCGGTGAGATGCCCGCACGCTGTAAGCAGAGAAAGCCCACATGCAGCCACAGAGACCAGCACCGTCATAAATACGTAAATAAAAGATAAACACTTGGAGACTCGCTTGCCTCACTGTGGGCTGCGCCAGGCAGTCACCAAACACACACTCCGACCAAGGCCTTCACCCAGGGTAGGAAGACCGGCGATCCATGAACACTAGCTTTTTCCATTAAAAAAAATAAAGTCTAATTCTTCCAAGCTATGACTAACTTTTTCCACTCATGGACTATTACTTAGGACTTTTATAACCTGACCTGGGACAGAGATCAGGGCTCCCAGCGGGGATGGAGGTTTAAATCCAATGTCCTGCAAAGCTGATGGAGCTTCCCGGGAGGTCTGAGGTTTTCCATTCTGACCATAACCTCCTCCTCTGAATCAACCGGGAGGCAGCACCATCAGGGGCTGAGTGTGTGAGAGGCCATGTGGACCGCGAGAGCCTGGACACAGAGGCTTCTGCAATGACCCCATCAGATCCGGGGGCTCCTGCTCCAGCTCTGCCCTTCACAGACCTGATGGCCTTTCAACCTCACCTAACGTGACTCCGAGCCTGGGCTTCCTCAAGTGTAAAACAAGGCCCTCTATGTCAGGTCAAAGATTACTCTGTACTTTGTGTTTTTCTACTTTATCATCTTTTTCTCTCTGTTACATAGAGTAGGCTCTTTCCTCCTTTTCTATTAGCCTATACTTTGACCATGTGATGCATCAGAAAAGGCCATGATGCTGGAAAGATAGAGGGCAGGAGAAGAGGGCGGCAGAGGATGAGTGGGTTAGATGGGATCACTGACTCAATGCAATGAATATAAACAAACTCCCGGAGAAAGCGAAGGAGAGGGAAGCCTGGTGTGCTGCAGTGCAGGGGGCAGGAGAGAGTTGGACACGACTTAGCAACTGAGAAACACACAACACGGATCACTTTAGGGCAGGGACACTGCTCTTCTCTGCTCTCAAACATGCAAGTCCAGAGACTTTGCCAAATGCATAGTAGAAACTTTGCCAAATGCTTATGGCATAAATGGCTGAGAATTAAACCTCTTACATATGGATAAGGCCATGGTTCTCAAACAAGGGCTCGTACCAGGCTCAGCTGGAGGGTTTGTTAAAACACAGCCTGCCGGGCTCCACTAGGAGTCCCGGACCAGGACTGAGTATGTGCATTTCCAACTTGCTCCCAGGGGAAGCTGGTGCTGCTGCTCCCTGGCCCAAGCTGACATAATGTGGGGGTAGCTGGCAATGTGCTTCTCCACCTGGCCTCCCCGAGGCTGGAGCTGGGCAGGGCCAGCCACTGTGTCCCTCTCAGCAGACACAGGAAGCGAGGTTCAACAGGGTTTCAATGACTGACCGCGGTCAAGAAATGGGAAGCTGGGATCATGGCCCAGGAGTACAAAGTCGCCCCCATGACCTTGATGAACACAACGACAGTCAAGTGCAAAGAAAACAAAGGCAGGCAAAGCAGGTGGCAGGGAGGCCAGATGTCTCCACGTGGGGCATCAAACCCCAGACCAGGCTCCAGTGCTGCACTGCCTTCCTTCTTTCCTTCTTCCAAGACAGATATTAGAACCAGCTCCACACCCCCGCAAGTCTCCTAAAGAAGGAAGAAGTGCACCATCCTGCCTGGTGTTTATGACACCTGCCCCCACCCTGCAGGAACGGGGTTTCTGTGCCAGTCCTGGGAGCCAACCAAGAGCAAAGAGCCCCCCAACAAACACAGCCCTTCCCCAGGGCTGCCCTCCCGTTGGCTTGCCCCTCCCGGATCCGGTGTGGGAGTGGGGACAGAGCCGGCGGGGCCAGGACCACCCACCCTCTGACCTCTCGGATTCTTCCTCCTGGAGGGTCACCCCTTCACTCGGCAGCCTCTTGCCTTCACTACAGTGAAAAAGGCAGGAGAGGTGGCAGTGCCCTCAGCTGACCCCAATCCCCTCCACACCTGCTCACCTCCCAAGAGGCCACCCCTGCTGTCAGAATGGGGTAGCACTCAGTTCCAAAAACCTTGCCAGGGGTGAGTGGAAAGGCCGGAATCCCTTCTTTACAAGAACATCGAAGGCTTGGTTATGTGTTACTCTGCTGTGCATCCCAGCCCACCCGCACTTTCAGAGAGCAAGCCCTACCCTCCCAAACAGGCAGAAACTGGGGCAGAAACAGCCGCACTGCAACAAACATTTTCTGAAGCCCAAGATCTGAGCCAGGTTATAAGAGGACCATTCTGTTTTTTTTATTCAGTTCCCCCAAAAAGGAATCCTCAGTTTCTACATCTCTCCGTTATCATGTTATCCAGAAATGCAAGGCAATCCCCAGCCTCTGGAATAGCCTACTTTTTTAACAAGACTTAAAAAAACACAAACAAACAAGAAAAACCTCAAAGTTATATATATATATATATATATATATATATATATATATATATATATATATATAAAAGCAACGTCAGCTTGAAGCTATTTCGATGACTGGCTATGCTCTGGAGAGGTGGGTATTTGGGGAGACACTCCTGTTGGTGGACACAGGGTTTTGGGTGGCCACCCTGCCCCCCCACCCCCAGCCAGGCTGGGTCAAGAGCACAGCTGCATGGGGTCACTTCCCTCTCCGGTCCCCCAGCTCTAACCACAGGCTGGAACAGGTGTGTGGCATTGGGTCCGGGTCAGAGCACCCCAGCCCAGGCGGCTACGACAGGAGGTGAATGGTGGGTTCTATGGACCATCCCTCACTCGCTTCCCGCCAGGGACACCTCTCTGAGGAGCCTCCCCAGCCAGTGACTGTTCTACACAATAAGACCTTTGTCATCCCACCAATTAGGCGTGAAAGGTTAACACAGCTCTGAACACAGCTCAAGCCCTCCTGGCGGGTGCTCAATGGCTCTGAGGGCCAGGAGCACAGTGTCAACAGATCGCTCTGCCATCTCCCAAATCTTTTCTAGATCGGAAAGATAAATAAGCCAAGTGGGTCCCGCACCCTAGAACAGAAATAAGAGAAAGCGAGGACCTAAAGGTAAGACAAAGGTGGGGGCTTCCCTGGGGGCTCAGTGGGAAAGAAAATCTGCCTGCCAGCACAGGAGACACGGGTCTGATCCCAGGAAGATCCCACAGGCTTCGGAGCAACTGAACTCGTGTGCCACAACTGTTAAGCCCTCGTGCTGTGAATACTGAAGCCTGAGCAAGCCCTGGAGCACTCACTCCCCAACAAGAGAAGCCGCTGCAGTGAGAAGCTCGTGTACCTCAACTAGAGAGGAGCCCCTCCGCAGCTGGAGAAAAGCCTGGGCAGCACAAAGACCCAGCACAGCCAAACTAAATAAATGAATCAATACAGTTTAAAAAAAAAAAAAAAAAAAAGACAAGGCTGAACATGGAAGAGGCCAAGACGCAAAGCTGCTGGTGTGAGTACAGAACTAGGTGGAGAGAGGACTCCAGGACGGAGGAGGGGCTCCTGGGACACGGGAAGGTGCTGCCTGGGCTGACCAGGCTCCAGACAGGTATCCAGAGAGGATGTTACACACAGGGGCCAAAAGTCCCTCTACAGGTGAGGTGCTTGGTCCCTCTGGGCGCCCATCACTCCTCACACACAATCTGAACTCTTGCCAAGGATCATCTGAATACCGCCTGCCTCGCTGATGGCTGACAGTCATGGAGACAGATCTCGGTGGCCGTCTCAGCTCTCACTAGAGAGGCTGAAATAAGCCTCCTTTCTCAGGACCCATGGGAATCTGAGTCTGGATTTCACGGAAGCCAGACCGTGTTGGACTTGTGTACAGTCACCTGCTCACTGGGCTATCAAGATACCCTTCAGGACCGCCCTGGTGGTCCCGTGGTGAAGAATCCACCTGCCAGTGCAGAGGATGTAAGTGCGTTCCATCCCGGGTCTAGAAGATCCCACACACCACAGGGGAACCAAGCCACAACCAGTAAAACCTGCGTGTTGCAACTACGGAAGCCCACGCGCCTACAGCCTGTGCTCTGTAAGGAGAACCCACTCAGTGAGAAACTCACACCCCATAGTTAGAGTGTCACCTCGGATCGCCGCAACTAGAGAAAGCCCTTACACAGCAAGAGACCCAGCACAGCCAAAAAAAGATACCCTCCAAATGGGTGGGTGTGACCCCCACCACAGCACCCCAGGCCCCTGGCCTTTGTTCCACCTGCAGGGACACCCTCCTCAGACTGTCCCATCCTTGAGAGGGACGATGCTAAGGTTCTCTGGGAGGGTCTCCAGCAGCCACAGCGACCCGGAGCTCAGGAATTCACCTTGCTTTTGTCTCCCTCACCTCTTCATGCATCCCCACTCCTCCCCCCAGGAACCAACTCTCCCCAAAATATCAATCCCCAAGTCCTCACCTTGGGCTCTGCCCTAGGGGGTCCCAAGCAAGAGCAGCGAGTAAATGCCAAGCTGGCACTCGGCCACTGGGCCTCCTTTAGCCAAGACACACGCCCAGCTGAGTGACGTGGGTGCACATTCCTGGCCAGCGCTGGCCAAAGCCAGTGGGCTATTTTGGACTGTTAGAAACTCCCAATTTAGAAAGTCAAGGAAATATTTTGCTGCCTGGGCTGACCAGGCTCCAGACAGGTATCCAGAGAGGATGTTACACACAGGGGCCAAAAGTCCCTCTACAGGTGAGGTGCTTGGTCCCTCTGGGCGCCCATCACTCCTCACACACAATCTGAACTCTTGCCAAGGATCATCTGAATACCGCCTGCCTCGCTGATGGCTGACAGTCATGGAGACAGATCTCGGTGGCCGTCTCAGCTCTCACTAGAGAGGCTGAAATAAGCCTCCTTTCTCAGGACCCATGGGAATCTGAGTCTGGATTTCACGGAAGCCAGACCGTGTTGGACTTGTGTACAGTCACCTGCTCACTGGGCTATCAAGATACCCTTCAGGACCGCCCTGGTGGTCCCGTGGTGAAGAATCCACCTGCCAGTGCAGAGGATGTAAGTGCGTTCCATCCCGGGTCTAGAAGATCCCACACACCACAGGGGAACCAAGCCACAACCAGTAAAACCTGCGTGTTGCAACTACGGAAGCCCACGCGCCTACAGCCTGTGCTCTGTAAGGAGAACCCACTCAGTGAGAAACTCACACCCCATAGTTAGAGTGTCACCTCGGATCGCCGCAACTAGAGAAAGCCCTTACACAGCAAGAGACCCAGCACAGCCAAAAAAAGATACCCTCCAAATGGGTGGGTGTGACCCCCACCACAGCACCCCAGGCCCCTGGCCTTTGTTCCACCTGCAGGGACACCCTCCTCAGACTGTCCCATCCTTGAGAGGGACGATGCTAAGGTTCTCTGGGAGGGTCTCCAGCAGCCACAGCGACCCGGAGCTCAGGAATTCACCTTGCTTTTGTCTCCCTCACCTCTTCATGCATCCCCACTCCTCCCCCCAGGAACCAACTCTCCCCAAAATATCAATCCCCAAGTCCTCACCTTGGGCTCTGCCCTAGGGGGTCCCAAGCAAGAGCAGCGAGTAAATGCCAAGCTGGCACTCGGCCACTGGGCCTCCTTTAGCCAAGACACACGCCCAGCTGAGTGACGTGGGTGCACATTCCTGGCCAGCGCTGGCCAAAGCCAGTGGGCTATTTTGGACTGTTAGAAACTCCCAATTTAGAAAGTCAAGGAAATATTTTGTTCCATTAATAAGATACACGTATACTCAGCTAAATGTGGAGAAAAGCAACCGACACTTTTACATTCAAAACGCATAAATTCATTGCGGCTCATGTCCAGGCTGGGGCCATCAGGGCACATGGTTTCCAAAGAATTCTTAACTGGAAGCTGGGACTGGATCCTGGTGCAGGTGCCACGGTGCCCAGCCCACAGGGCAGCAGGGACAGGGAGGTCCACCCCCACCTTCTGAAAGCACCGTGAGCTGTGACTCCCATCATTTACACCTGAAAGAAGTGAAGGTGTTAGTCACTCTGTCACAGCTGACTCTTTGCAACCCTATGGGCTATATATAACCCGCCAGGCTCCTCTGTCCTTAGAGTTCCCAGACAAAAACACTGGAGTGGATTGCCATTCCCTTCTCCGGGGCATCTTCCCCACCGAGGGGTGAAATCTGGGTCTACTGCATTGCAGGCGGGTTCTTTACCATCTGAGCCACCCAGGAAAAGTTTCTATTTACACCTGTACTCTGTTCCTGTTCCAACACCACCTCCTCAATCCCCGGGCTTCTGTGTTACTTTCCTAGGGCCGCTGTCACAAACTGTCACAAATCTGGTGGCTTAAAACCAATCTAGGACTTCCCCTGGTGGTCCAGTGGATAAGGACACCGCCTTGCAGTGCAAGGGGCGCCGGTTCCATCCCTGGCCTGGGAAGATCCCACGTGCCGCGGAGCAGCTGGACCGATGTGTCCAATCACCGAGCCGGAGCCCTGGAGCGCATGTGCCCAGAGATGGTGCTCTGAGACAAGGGAGGCCACTGCAATGGGAGGCCCAAATAGGCTGAAGAACAAACATGGATGAAAATAGATGAAAGACCAACAGAAGTGGCCAAGGAAAAAAAAACAAAAACAATCTACTCTTAGTGTGTGAAGACCAAAAGTCAAGTTTCACTGGGCGAACGTCAGGAGACTCCTGGGCCTGGTGCCTTGTGGCGGCTCCCAGGGAAGAATCTGTTCCGCTACCTTTTCCACCGCCTCCTTTAGCCAAGACACACGCCCAGCTGAGTGACGTGGGTGCACATTCCTGGCCCTGGCCAAAGCCAGTGGGCTATTTTGGACTGTTAGAAACTCCCAATTTAGAAAGTCAAGGAAATATTTTGTTCCATTAATAAGATACACGTATACTCAGCTAAATGTGGAGAAAAGCAACCGACACTTTTACATTCAAAACGCATAAATTCATTGCGGCTCATGTCCAGGCTGGGGCCATCAGGGCACATGGTTTCCAAAGAATTCTTAACTGGAAGCTGGGACTGGATCCTGGTGCAGGTGCCACGGTGCCCAGCCCACAGGGCAGCAGGGACAGGGAGGTCCACCCCCACCTTCTGAAAGCACCGTGAGCTGTGACTCCCATCATTTACACCTGAAAGAAGTGAAGGTGTTAGTCACTCTGTCACAGCTGACTCTTTGCAACCCTATGGGCTATATATAACCCGCCAGGCTCCTCTGTCCTTAGAGTTCCCAGACAAAAACACTGGAGTGGATTGCCATTCCCTTCTCCGGGGCATCTTCCCCACCGAGGGGTGAAATCTGGGTCTACTGCATTGCAGGCGGGTTCTTTACCATCTGAGCCACCCAGGAAAAGTTTCTATTTACACCTGTACTCTGTTCCTGTTCCAACACCACCTCCTCAATCCCCGGGCTTCTGTGTTACTTTCCTAGGGCCGCTGTCACAAACTGTCACAAATCTGGTGGCTTAAAACCAATCTAGGACTTCCCCTGGTGGTCCAGTGGATAAGGACACCGCCTTGCAGTGCAAGGGGCGCCGGTTCCATCCCTGGCCTGGGAAGATCCCACGTGCCGCGGAGCAGCTGGACCGATGTGTCCAATCACCGAGCCGGAGCCCTGGAGCGCATGTGCCCAGAGATGGTGCTCTGAGACAAGGGAGGCCACTGCAATGGGAGGCCCAAATAGGCTGAAGAACAAACATGGATGAAAATAGATGAAAGACCAACAGAAGTGGCCAAGGAAAAAAAAACAAAAACAATCTACTCTTAGTGTGTGAAGACCAAAAGTCAAGTTTCACTGGGCGAACGTCAGGAGACTCCTGGGCCTGGTGCCTTGTGGCGGCTCCCAGGGAAGAATCTGTTCCGCTACCTTTTCCACCGCCTGGCATCCAAGCAGTCACAGGGACTCCTGGCTTGTGGCCCCTTCCTCCATCTTCCAAGCCCACTCACTCTATCTGTCTCCATCACCTTCGGCTCTGCAGTCCTGTCTCCCTCTGCCTCTCTCTTAAAAAGGCACACAGGCCATCGCATGGCTTTCTAGGCCCCTGTAGACATGCAGGATCATCTCTAGCTCAAGATCCTTAAATGATCAAACCTACCAAGTCCTTTTTGTCCTGTGAAGTAACACTCATAGGTCCTGGGAATTAGCATGTGACTATCCCTGGGGGCCTGTTATTCAGCTGACTATGCCTGTGTGTGCTAAGTCGATTCAGTTGTGTCTGACTCTTTATGACCCTATGGACTGTACCCGACCAGACGGAATTCTCTAGACGAGAATAAAAGAGTGGGTTGCCATGCGCTCCTTCAGGGGATCTTTCCAACACAGGGATCAAACCTGCGTCTCCTGCACTGGCAGGCGGGTTATTTACCTGGGAAGCCCCTCAGCTTACTACATTCCCTCTCAAAACAGCACTGCTCCTCTGCCTGTCCCTGTATGTGGCTTCAGTGATCACTCCCAACCCTCTTTGCTTGTTCTCTGTTTATTTCCTTTCTCTTCCACCAGAGAAAATGTTCCTGGAAGGCAAGGACCTCACCCTGTCCACCTGGAATGCCACAGGCACTCAGAACCCCCTCAAGGCATCTGCCCTGTCTCACACTCTTATCTGTAGGCTCGTGGGGCAGGAAAACGCCTGTTTCACTCAGCATTGCATCTAGCCAGAAGGCCGGCTTCTCGGAGCACACAGTAAGATGTTCGACCGCAGGTACCTGTTGCCTGAACCTAACAGGAAGCCCCGAGGTACCTGTGACTGAAGCCCATCTTTAGAGCAAAGGATCAGCTGTCTCGTGGACGGTCCAGTAGCATCTCCACCCAATCCACCCTCCAGTTCCCTCGCCTTCAGCAATTATGCTCCTGTCCATGCACACGAAGTGCGCTTCTCCCTCCAGCCACCAGTCCACTTGGGGCAGGGACACCTGCCCCAGCTCAGGGCTCTCCCCAGCTCGGCCCCATCCCACCAGCCTCCTGAGCACCCATGCCAACTCCTTTCGCTCTGTCCAGGGGAGCCACCCGCCAGAAGACTCCTACATACACCTCCCCGCCTTCTTTCAAGGCCCAGGGCCTGCCCACGACTTCCACGAAGAGACCTGTGACTCCAGGTCTTGGCGACAGGCTTGCTTTCCACCCAGTGCCAAGGGACGGCACTTCCGGGTAGGCCGGTAGAGTGAGCTGGGTTCTAGGGGCACGAGCCTCTGATGGGTACTTCCTTTCTCCAGGGAAGGTGATGCGCGTGTCTCCTTTGCCCTCCAGCTTCTGGGCGTGGCATGACAAGGCAGGAGGACTCGGACGTTTAAGAGCCGCTGGAGACCTCCCGCGAGCTCTCCCACCATAAAATGGGGGCAGTACAAGCTACGACTGCGTGACTGCTACGACTGCAAGCCTGACTGAGCAAGTGAGAGTGGCCAGCCCACTAGTATCATGAGGAAGCGTCCTAGCATAAAAGGGACAAACCTGGAGAAGCCATAGGGGGCACCAGCCAGTGAGGAGCAAGCCATGTCCCTCCTCGCCTGGCAGAGGTCTAGGCACCACGGGACCAAGACCGAAGAGCACGGATGAGTGGGAGGTAAGAGGGGTGTTAGGACACATGGTCAAATCTGAATTTTAAACACGCAACAAATAATTATATCACTCTAAGTATGTCCCAAACAGTCAAACATTCTGGGGTATAGTGCATTTTTACTTGCTAAACCCGGAGGTGGGGTGTGAGGGTGGTCCACCTCTACGTCTACCCCGACTCCTGTCCCAGGCATGCCAGAGGGGACTTCCCAAGCAGTCCAGCCTCTAGGGAAGAGGGGGGCGGGGCGATGGGGAATCAAGCCCCTGAGGGCCCAGGTCTACGACTCCTAGAGTTCACTGATAAACAGATGCACCCTACGGTATCAACTTCCCATCCAAAAGAAAAAAAAAGGAAACTGCCCATTCTCAAAAAGTAAAATCTTTCTTGCTAGCTATAAAAAGGAGTAAAGAATATTTTTCCACGCTGGCACAATTCTCCGAGAACTTTCAAACAAAGCAGTGACTGCAACAACAAAGATCGCCATGGAAACGGACCACCTCCATCCCGCAAACCATGACTTCACCGTCACATTCCACCCGAAACCAACCCCAGATTGTTACCAGAAGAATCCTTGTGCAAACAAACACCAGCCAACTGTGGTTGAATGGCAGGAAGTGTAGCTACTTTTTCTAATTTTAACTTCCTCCAGGCATGCATTCCTTCTAAACACCTGGGTCCAGGCTCCCCAGACCCCACATTCCTTGAGCACAGCTCCCACCCCCAGGGGCCACAGTGAAAGGCAGATTTAAAGCCGCTGGGCCAGGAGGGGTGCACCCTGCGCCTGAGGTGCAGGGCTGACTCACTGAGTTTCTCCAAAATGACTAAGAGACCAAACCCTTTGAGCAGGAAAGCACTCCCAGACCAGGGGGTGACCCAAGAGGGCAGCAGGCAGTGAGAGAAGGCAGTGACCAGGCATTACCATAAGCCGGACCTAACCTCCAGGCACGATGCCTTGGCCAAGACCAAGGATGCACTGGCCAGAACTGGGAACGCCTGGAAAATTGTTCTGCAAATTATCCCCAGGACAGGATTCAGAACGTGCTACATTGGATTGCTAAAGCCTGTGGGCAAGAACACCAGGAAGTTGTTTCAGTGCTCCCAGTCCAGGCACCACGGGACCAAGACCAAGAGCACGGATGAGTGGGAGGTAAGAGGGGTGTTAGGACACATGGTCAAATCTGAATTTTAAACACGCAACAAATAATTATATCACTCTAAGTATGTCCCAAACAGTCAAACATTCTGGGGTATAGTGCATTTTTACTTGCTAAACCCGGAGGTGGGGTGTGAGGGTGGTCCACCTCTACGTCTACCCCGACTCCTGTCCCAGGCATGCCAGAGGGGACTTCCCAAGCAGTCCAGCCTCTAGGGAAGAGGGGGGCGGGGCGATGGGGAATCAAGCCCCTGAGGGCCCAGGTCTACGACTCCTAGAGTTCACTGATAAACAGATGCACCCTACGGTATCAACTTCCCATCCAAAAGAAAAAAAAAGGAAACTGCCCATTCTCAAAAAGTAAAATCTTTCTTGCTAGCTATAAAAAGGAGTAAAGAATATTTTTCCACGCTGGCACAATTCTCCGAGAACTTTCAAACAAAGCAGTGACTGCAACAACAAAGATCGCCATGGAAACGGACCACCTCCATCCTGCAAACCATGACTTCACCGTCACATTCCACCCGAAACCAACCCCAGATTGTTACCAGAAGAATCCTTGTGCAAACAAACACCAGCCAACTGTGGTTGAATGGCAGGAAGTGTAGCTACTTTTTCTAATTTTAACTTCCTCCAGGCATGCATTCCTTCTAAACACCTGGGTCCAGGCTCCCCAGACCCCACATTCCTTGAGCACAGCTCCCACCCCCAGGGGCCACAGTGAAAGGCAGATTTAAAGCCGCTGGGCCAGGAGGGGTGCACCCTGCGCCTGAGGTGCAGGGCTGACTCACTGAGTTTCTCCAAAATGACTAAGAGACCAAACCCTTTGAGCAGGAAAGCACTCCCAGACCAGGGGGTGACCCAAGAGGGCAGCAGGCAGTGAGAGAAGGCAGTGACCAGGCATTACCATAAGCCGGACCTAACCTCCAGGCACGATGCCTTGGCCAAGACCAAGGATGCACTGGCCAGAACTGGGAACGCCTGGAAAATTGTTCTGCAAATTATCCCCAGGACAGGATTCAGAACGTGCTACATTGGATTGCTAAAGCCCGTGTGGGCAAGAACACCAGGAAGTGGTGTTTGCAGTGCTCCCAGTCCAGAAAGGCTTGTTTTCCAGAAAATTCAAAGAACTCCTACAATCCAGCAAGAAAAACAGGAAAAAAGAAAAACAAAAAACATGGAAAGGATCTTTGGATCAGAAGAAATCAGAGAAACTGATAAACACTAACTTACGGTTGATAACGAAGAAAGCAGAAATTAAAACCCTCTCACCTCCATCACCTCCCCCACAATGAACAGTTAGCCCTAAGTGGGCAGGGCTGGTGACGCGGTGGAGCCACATGAAGGACAGGAACCCACCCGGAGGGACATGACAGGGATACCTCCACCCCCATTGCCAGACTTGTCTGGTAGGCGGGCATGGGGACATGGTGCTGCAAAGGCAGTTTGTAACAGCAAAGCGCTGAGAACAGCAACGGTCCAGGAGGTAAAGGAGTAAGGAAACGGAGCTATGAGCACAGCAAGGTATTAGCAAACCACGCCAGTGAACTGCAGCTGTTCATATTGACCCAGGTGAACCTCAAAAACACGTGAGCCAGAAGGGAACACTCAGAAGGATGTGTATCAGTTAGCACATGCTGAGTAACAAAAAAAATCACAGACAGGAGCCCAGATGGGGCTTAGCTGAGTTCTCTGCTACAGGTTATCGTCAACAGTGGGCCAGGGTGGGGGCTCACTGAGGAAGGCTCTCCCTGGCAGCACTCAGTCCCTGGCTGGCTGCCGCACTGATGGCCTCAGCCTCCTGCCACACAGGCCCCTCCGGTGGCAGATTGCTTTGTCAAAGCCAGCCGGAGAGAAATTGTTCTCAAGAAGGACATTACCAACTTATGTGGCCTTTCCACAGCATGGCACCCACTGCTCTGGATGAATTCCATTTGTTGGTCGCTAGGCCAGCCACATGGGCACAAGGCTGGGGTACCTCCATTTTGAAAACCCGGGTCCCAGACCAGGGGGTGACCCAAGAGGGCAGCAGGCAGTGAGAGAAGGCAGTGACCAGGCATTACCATAAGCCGGACCTAACCTCCAGGCACGATGCCTTGGCCAAGACCAAGGATGCACTGGCCAGAACTGGGAACGCCTGGAAAATTGTTCTGCAAATTATCCCCAGGACAGGATTCAGAACGTGCTACATTGGATTGCTAAAGCCCGTGTGGGCAAGAACACCAGGAAGTGGTGTTTGCAGTGCTCCCAGTCCAGAAAGGCTTGTTTTCCAGAAAATTCAAAGAACTCCTACAATCCAGCAAGAAAAACAGGAAAAAAGAAAAACAAAAAACATGGAAAGGATCTTTGGATCAGAAGAAATCAGAGAAACTGATAAACACTAACTTACGGTTGATAACGAAGAAAGCAGAAATTAAAACCCTCTCACCTCCATCACCTCCCCCACAATGAACAGTTAGCCCTAAGTGGGCAGGGCTGGTGACGGTGGAGCCACATGAAGGACAGGAACCCACCCGGAGGGACATGACAGGGATACCTCCACCCCCATTGCCAGACTTGTCTGGTAGGCGGGCATGGGGACATGGTGCTGCAAAGGCAGTTTGTAACAGCAAAGCGCTGAGAACAGCAACGGTCCAGGAGGTAAAGGAGTAAGGAAACGGAGCTATGAGCACAGCAAGGTATTAGCAAACCACGCCAGTGAACTGCAGCTGTTCATATTGACCCAGGTGAACCTCAAAAACACGTGAGCCAGAAGGGAACACTCAGAAGGATGTGTATCAGTTAGCACATGCTGAGTAACAAAAAAAATCACAGACAGGAGCCCAGATGGGGCTTAGCTGAGTTCTCTGCTACAGGTTATCGTCAACAGTGGGCCAGGGTGGGGGCTCACTGAGGAAGGCTCTCCCTGGCAGCACTCAGTCCCTGGCTGGCTGCCGCACTGATGGCCTCAGCCTCCTGCCACACAGGCCCCTCCGGGTGGCAGATTGCTTTGTCAAAGCCAGCCGGAGAGAAATTGTTCTCAAGAAGGACATTACCAACTTATGTGGCCTTTCCACAGCATGGCACCCACTGCTCTGGATGAATTCCATTTGTTTGAAGCAAGTCGCTAGGCCAGCCACATCCAGGGGAAGCTGATGCAAGGCTGGGCGTGCCTGCAGGTGGGGGTTATGGGGACACATTAGGGATGGCCAGCCACAAACAGACAGCTTGTGGTTCCATTCATGTAAGTGAAGACATGAAAACAAACGATCCCGCTTAAGAACACCAAACTGGTCATGCGTACAGCTATAAACAGGAAGGAACGACAGCCACAAAATTCAGCAGGGACTACCTTAAACGCCAAAGGCGTTTTAGATAAAACACGTTTGGAAGTCTTTTCTTTTTCTTGTCATCTCAGATGGCACGCAGAAGTTCCCTGACCAGGGGTCAAACCCTTGCCCCCTGGGGTGGAAGTGGCTTAACCACTGGACGACTAGGGAAGTCCAGATAAAACACATTTGGAAGCAGGCAGGTGTCGAGATTGGGGAGGGGCAACAAGACTTCAGAGCCTATCTGCTTCCTGGTCTTGGCAGAGGCTATACCAGTCTCTACAAGTGTTCACTGTTTCTGCCACCTTCTATTCTTTCCCAATATTTACGTTTTATTTGTATCTATGGGCTTCCCAGGTGGCGCTAGTGGTGAAGAATCCATCTGCTAATTCAGGAGATATAAGAAATGCAGGTTCGATCCCTGGCTAATCCCCAAGAAGAGGGCAGGATAATGCTTGATCCTGCGGGAAGATCCCCAAGAAGAGGGCATGACAACCTGTTCCAGGATTTTGCCTGGAGAATCCCATGGACAGAGGACCCTGGCAGGCTACGCAATATGAGCATGTATGCACGCATTCAAACACGGGGAAAAATGTGTATCAGTTAGCACATGCTGAGTAACAAAAATCACAGACAGGAGCCCAGATGGGGCTTAGCTGAGTTCTCTGCTACAGGTTATCGTCAACAGTGGGCCAGGGTGGGGGCTCACTGAGGAAGGCTCTCCCTGGCAGCACTCAGTCCCTGGCTGGCTGCCGCACTGATGGCCTCAGCCTCCTGCCACACAGGCCCCTCCGGGTGGCAGATTGCTTTGTCAAAGCCAGCCGGAGAGAAATTGTTCTCAAGAAGGACATTACCAACTTATGTGGCCTTTCCACAGCATGGCACCCACTGCTCTGGATGAATTCCATTTGTTTGAAGCAAGTCGCTAGGCCAGCCACATCCAGGGGAAGCTGATGCAAGGCTGGGCGTGCCTGCAGGTGGGGGTTATGGGGACACATTAGGGATGGCCAGCCACAAACAGACAGCTTGTGGTTCCATTCATGTAAGTGAAGACATGAAAACAAACGATCCCGCTTAAGAACACCAAACTGGTCATGCGTACAGCTATAAACAGGAAGGAACGACAGCCACAAAATTCAGCAGGGACTACCTTAAACGCCAAAGGCGTTTTAGATAAAACACGTTTGGAAGTCTTTTCTTTTTCTTGTCATCTCAGATGGCACGCAGAAGTTCCCTGACCAGGGGTCAAACCCTTGCCCCCTGGGGTGGAAGTGGCTTAACCACTGGACGACTAGGGAAGTCCAGATAAAACACATTTGGAAGCAGGCAGGTGTCGAGATTGGGGAGGGGCAACAAGACTTCAGAGCCTATCTGCTTCCTGGTCTTGGCAGAGGCTATACCAGTCTCTACAAGTGTTCACTGTTTCTGCCACCTTCTATTCTTTCCCAATATTTACGTTTTATTTGTATCTATGGGCTTCCCAGGTGGCGCTAGTGGTGAAGAATCCATCTGCTAATGCAGGAGATATAAGAAATGCAGGTTCGATCCCTGGCTTGGGAAGATCCCCAAGAAGAGGGCATGACAACCTGTTCCAGGATTTTTGCCTGGAGAATCCCATGGACAGAGGACCCTGGCAGGCTACGCAATATGGGGTCGCAAAGACACAACTGAGCATGTATGCACGCATTCACGACTTAGGCACCACCTGGCCTGGCCCCTGATACCCTACAGATTGGTGAGGAGAGGAACTGGAGGCCCGGGGAAAGGCGGCTCCCTCCCCCTCACCCACCCTGCAGAGAAGCAAGCAGGCCCCACCTAGAAACCCTCCTCCCAAACCAGACTCCCAGGCCTCCAGCTTCACTTGGAAACCGTCTTCTCCCAGGCTGGATTATGACTCTCAGAAATCGCCCACCTCTTCCCCTCCCTCCCCTGCAATTAAAGGTGCTAGTCTCAGACGCTGCTGCGGAGCTGGGCTCTTCATTAATCCAGGGCTCCCCCCAGGACCCTTAAGTGCCCTGTGGTAGTGGGGTTTGTCCCTCTCCAGGCAGTGGAAAACAAGAACCTTCGATTGCTGGAAGTTGGGAGTCACCCAGACCACATCCTGTTTGGCAGCAGCATGGATTCAATCATGCCAATATCACTGAACAAAAGAACCTTCTACACGGGCTGATGGGCGAGACTGTGGCTCGCAGCAGAGCAGTGGCCCAGCCAGCGGTTGGCACACAGGGCGGCCCTAGTCACTGAACACACACAGCCAAGCGCGCGCCAGCTCAGCCTGGGGCCCAGGGAAAGGGTATCTGGTCTCTGCTGCCCACGATGGAGACCAGACTATGCCCAGGACCCTGCCCTTTGCCCCCTCCACACCCCCGGATGCAGCAGACTCTCAAACATGTGTTGAATGAGTGAGTGACAGAAGTGAAGAAGTACAGAGCATGAACATCACCGGAGAGAGATGAAGCTGCCCTTGGCCACAGAAGCAAAGCCTCCGGGCCACCGCCAGGAGAGGCTGTCCAGCCCAAACAGGCCCAATATTTACGTTTATTTGTATCTATGGGCTTCCCAGGTGGCGCTAGTGGTGAAGAATCCATCTGCTAATGCAGGAGATATAAGAAATGCAGGTTCGATCCCTGGCTTGGGAAGATCCCCAAGAAGAGGGCATGACAACCTGTTCCAGGATTTTTGCCTGGAGAATCCCATGGACAGAGGACCCTGGCAGGCTACGCAATATGGGGTCGCAAAGACACAACTGAGCATGTATGCACGCATTCACGACTTAGGCACCACCTGGCCTGGCCCCTGATACCCTACAGATTGGTGAGGAGAGGAACTGGAGGCCCGGGGAAAGGCGGCTCCCTCCCCCTCACCCACCCTGCAGAGAAGCAAGCAGGCCCCACCTAGAAACCCTCCTCCCAAACCAGACTCCCAGGCCTCCAGCTTCACTTGGAAACCGTCTTCTCCCAGGCTGGATTATGACTCTCAGAAATCGCCCACCTCTTCCCCTCCCTCCCCTGCAATTAAAGGTGCTAGTCTCAGACGCTGCTGCGAGCTGGGCTCTTCATTAATCCAGGGCTCCCCCCAGGACCCTTAAGTGCCCTGTGGTAGTGGGGTTTGTCCCTCTCCAGGCAGTGGAAAACAAGAACCTTCGATTGCTGGAAGTTGGGAGTCACCCAGACCACATCCTGTTTGGCAGCAGCATGGATTCAATCATGCCAATATCACTGAACAAAAGAACCTTCTACACGGGCTGATGGGCGAGACTGTGGCTCGCAGCAGAGCAGTGGCCCAGCCAGCGGTTGGCACACAGGGCGGCCCTAGTCACTGAACACACACAGCCAAGCGCGCGCCAGCTCAGCCTGGGGCCCAGGGAAAGGGTATCTGGTCTCTGCTGCCCACGATGGAGACCAGACTATGCCCAGGACCCTGCCCTTTGCCCCCTCCACACCCCCGGATGCAGCAGACTCTCAAACATGTGTTGAATGAGTGAGTGACAGAAGTGAAGAAGTACAGAGCATGAACATCACCGGAGAGAGATGAAGCTGCCCTTGGCCACAGAAGCAAAGCCTCCGGGGCCACCGCCAGGGAGAGGCTGTCCAGCCCCTAAAGATCAGGCCCTGTCCAGAAAGTCCTCCACAAGTGGCACGGCCTGTTCATGTTGAAGAGCTGAAAAGGACCAGAAAATGTATTTGCTCAAACACACCTTGAGCATGGAAGGAATCTAGAGGGGTTCCTTCCCAGAACAGCTGGGGAATGTGCTGGTGTTGACGCAAATGTGCCTGGAAAAAGTGGTGAAGAGAGAACCTTCTGGAAAGACTGGACAGCAGGGAAGTGGGCCCCAGTGTGTGTGTGCGGAGGAGGGGTCACCACACCAGCCATCCCTGCTCAGGGTCCATCAGAGGAGCCTCCGGGTCCAGCGCCACCGAGGGAAGAGCGACTCCCAAGGTTTCCAGGCCCCAGAGCTTAAGACCCAGCACGGGGACCCTAAGCGCCAGTGTGATGCTCATCTGTGTTAACACACCAGCAGGGAAAACCCCAGCTGTCCCACCTGAGCAGGTGGCGGGCTAGGGAGCCCCCCATCCCCTCCCACGGGCAGGACCTTGGCCAGGAGCAGACCTGCCTTCATCTCTAAAAAGGCACCCGACCTACAAGCTGTCGTGGGCAGCGGATGGTATGTGTGAAGAGCTTAGAAGAGCTCGGGGCCTACAGCAGGCGCTACGTAAGCACTCCAGGATTTACTCTGCAATGAGGAACCTCGACGCACACAAGGGCCACCGAGGACAGCTGTCATCTCTCGTGGTCCTCGCACCTGGCACCTCCTTCGCTCTCTTCAGCTGAATCTCGCCCCTTCACTCACTTCCAGGCTTATCTCCTGATCTATCCACCGGACAAAATTTCAGTCCCCGCCCCGAGGAGAAGCTTGAGCCCTGCTTCTCTCAGAGGTCACCCCCACCAGCCCAGACTGAGGCCCCTGCCACTCAACATGTGGACCCTATGCCAGAAGCCTCCTCCTGTCACCAGGAGCTGCTCAGAAATGCCCCAGCCCGAGTGATTCCTGGGCAGAGAAGACTGGCCGGAGGACAGCAGGTCCAGCTGGAGACGGACATTTCTCCCCAAGGCGCCCAAAGCAAAGCCTCCGGGGCCACCGCCAGGAGAGGCTGTCCAGCCCCTAAAGATCAGGCCCTGTCCAGAAAGTCCTCCACAAGTGGCACGGCCTGTTCATGTTGAAGAGCTGAAAAGGACCAGAAAATGTATTTGCTCAAACACACCTTGAGCATGGAAGGAATCTAGAGGGGTTCCTTCCCAGAACAGCTGGGGAATGTGCTGGTGTTGACGCAAATGTGCCTGGAAAAAGTGGTGAAGAGAGAACCTTCTGGAAAGACTGGACAGCAGGGAAGTGGGCCCCAGTGTGTGTGTGCGGAGGAGGGGTCACCACACCAGCCATCCCTGCTCAGGGTCCATCAGAGGAGCCTCCGGGTCCAGCGCCACCGAGGGAAGAGCGACTCCCAAGGTTTCCAGGCCCCAGAGCTTAAGACCCAGCACGGGGACCCTAAGCGCCAGTGTGATGCTCATCTGTGTTAACACACCAGCAGGGAAAACCCCAGCTGTCCCACCTGAGCAGGTGGCGGGCTAGGGAGCCCCCCATCCCCTCCCACGGGCAGGACCTTGGCCAGGAGCAGACCTGCCTTCATCTCTAAAAAGGCACCCGACCTACAAGCTGTCGTGGGCAGCGGATGGTATGTGTGAAGAGCTTAGAAGAGCTCGGGGCCTACAGCAGGCGCTACGTAAGCACTCCAGGATTTACTCTGCAATGAGGAACCTCGACGCACACAAGGGCCACCGAGGACAGCTGTCATCTCTCGTGGTCCTCGCACCTGGCACCTCCTTCGCTCTCTTCAGCTGAATCTCGCCCCTTCACTCACTTCCAGGCTTATCTCCTGATCTATCCACCGGACAAAATTTCAGTCCCCGCCCCGAGGAGAAGCTTGAGCCCTGCTTCTCTCAGAGGTCACCCCCACCAGCCCAGACTGAGGCCCCTGCCACTCAACATGTGGACCCTATGCCAGAAGCCTCCTCCTGTCACCAGGAGCTGCTCAGAAATGCCCCAGCCCGAGTGATTCCTGGGCAGAGAAGACTGGCCGGAGGACAGCAGGTCCAGCTGGAGACGGACATTTCTCCCCAAGCGGTCCTGCAGCTGGGTCCTCTAAGAAAGCCTTCTGGTCTAAGAAGATTACAGGCTCAAGTGCAGGGGCCCCTGCCTGCATGCGTGTGTGTGTTCAGTGACTTTCCCGCTGCTGCTCGCTCCCTGAGCCCTGACTCGGGGCATCAGTGGAAAATGCCTAAAGGAGCAGATGCCTCGGGGCAGCCGTGCAGGCTTCAATCATCCATCTGCAAAGGAGAGACAATCTCAACATCCCGTCTCCCGTGCATCACCCCCTGAGCCGCTAACAGGATCAGCGGGGCCCTTGGCCGCCACCCCGACCCCTCCTCCCCACCAGCCGAGTGCTCCAGACTCTGAATTTCAGAGCAGTTTATACACAGGCCCATTGTCCCCGCTGCTCTGCTGCCTTTCTCAAGTTCAAGTTCACCTGGCAGAGGTGACCTGAGCTTTGTGTTTGAGAGCTGGCTTCCTTGCTGACCAGGAGAGCAGCTCACTGTTAAAAGTCTGGTCCAGGAGAGAACAAAAAACCTGTTGACCGGAAGAGGCTCGTCAGGGCCTGACCTGGAGCGGGTGGGCACTGTGCTTAGCAGAAAAGGCAGCTTCTAGCCTGGTGGGGAGGCCTGGGCTCCTCCCTGGCTGGAGGCACCCGGTACCGCTGGCTGGCACTGCTAGGCACCCTCTGGACCCCAGCAATGGTCTCCCGCCAAAGGCAGACATGAGAGCCAAGGGCCATGCCCAGCCTGAGAGCCGTGCCCTGGAACCCCTGCCTGCCACTTGCCTTCCCTGCCAATGTTTTGTCTCTTTTCTAAAATAAACTTTCTTTTAGAACGGATTTAGAGTCATAGAAAGGTTGTCAAGATAACACAAAGTGTTCCCATGCCAGCCATAACTCCCCTATTATTAAAATCTCACGTTAGGATGGCACATGTGCCAGTGAATGATGACACGTTGCTGTGAACTGAATTCCACCCCGTATTCCGATCCCCTTGTTGCTGAGCTCCCTGTTAGGCTCTTTGTGACCCTACGGACTGTAGTCCGCCAGGCCCCTCCGACGGTTGTATTTCCCGGGGATACTGGACAGGGTTGCCATTTCCTCCTCCAGGGGATCTTCCTGACCCAGAGGTCAAACCTGCATCTCCTGTGCGGACGGGATTCTTGACCTCTGAGCCACCAGGGCCGCCCTCAGAACCCCCGAGTTTCTCCCTAGTGTCCTTTTCCCTCCCAGGATCCCTGCCAGGCACCACGGGACGCTCGGTCCGGCCTTCTGAGGCTCCTCTGGGCCGTGACAATTCCACAGACACTATTGTGTGCAGTGACCTGGACAGCTCTGAGCAGGACCAGGCAGGTGTTGCCCTTGAGCTGGGGGCTGTCTGTCTTTTTTTCTCATGGTGAGACTGGGGCTGTGGGTCCAGGTGAGGGGCCCTCTTCACCCTGCACAGGGGCACACACGGCCAGCAGGACTTGCCACTGTGGATGCTGGCCTTGGTCACCCAGTCGGGCCTCTGTTAACCCCATCCCTCCTTCTCTGCTGAAAGATGCCCCTAGCTGTACTGCCAGCCGGAAGGGCATAAATACAAGCTCTTCTATTTAGCACAAAACAAGCTCCAAGAGCACAGAGGCCCGGCACGGCTGCAGGCAGCTCTATGGAAAGGCGGCTCAGCACACAGGCACTGCCCTCCACCCTCCTAAGGACACAGGTGAGACCCAGTCCCGTCAGTCGAACAGAACGTCAACAGAAGTCACAACCCGAGAGGCTGGACAAGCAGACGAGATCATCTGGCCTGTATTTCTAAAAAGGCAATTTCTAGAAGGGCCCAGATCCCATCTTCTCCGCTTGGGCTTCTACGCAATACCTGGCCAGGTGGGCAGAGGGCCCCCCACCACCACCTGCATGGATGGAAGGGTGAGCTGAGGAGGTCCCTCAGGCCCGCAGGCATCCTTCAGAGGGGTCACGGCAGGGCGGGGAGCGGGGCGCCTAGCCTGGGAGACCCCAGCACGTATGGAGGACACACAGTGTCCCCGACACTGAGCTCAGCCCTGGACCCCTGCGCTCTGGGGTCATCAATCAATCTGGAGAACTGATTGCCGTCTCAGCAGGACCTGGAAACGCTGGGCTGGAGGACACCCGAGGATGACACAGGGGGACAGAAACTCCTCCGCCTCTAGCCCCCAGCCGGGAGGAGGGAGTCAGCTCCTCCCCGGGTTTTAGGTCAAACCTGCATCTCCTGTGCGGACGGGATTCTTGACCTCTGAGCCACCAGGGCCGCCCTCAGAACCCCCGAGTTTCTCCCTAGTGTCCTTTTCCCTCCCAGGATCCCTGCCAGGCACCACGGGACGCTCGGTCCGGCCTTCTGAGGCTCCTCTGGGCCGTGACAATTCCACAGACACTATTGTGTGCAGTGACCTGGACAGCTCTGAGCAGGACCAGGCAGGTGTTGCCCTTGAGCTGGGGGCTGTCTGTCTTTTTTTCTCATGGTGAGACTGGGGCTGTGGGTCCAGGTGAGGGGCCCTCTTCACCCTGCACAGGGGCACACACGGCCAGCAGGACTTGCCACTGTGGATGCTGGCCTTGGTCACCCAGTCGGGCCTCTGTTAACCCCATCCCTCCTTCTCTGCTGAAAGATGCCCCTACCTGTACTGCCAGCCGGAAGGGCATAAATACAAGCTCTTCTATTTAGCACAAAACAAGCTCCAAGAGCACAGAGGCCCGGCACGGCTGCAGGCAGCTCTATGGAAAGGCGGCTCAGCACACAGGCACTGCCCTCCACCCTCCTAAGGACACAGGTGAGACCCAGTCCCGTCAGTCGAACAGAACGTCAACAGAAGTCACAACCCGAGAGGCTGGACAAGCAGACGAGATCATCTGGCCTGTATTTCTAAAAAGGCAATTTCTAGAAGGGCCCAGATCCCATCTTCTCCGCTTGGGCTTCTACGCAATACCTGGCCAGGTGGGCAGAGGGCCCCCCACCACCACCTGCATGGATGGAAGGGTGAGCTGAGGAGGTCCCTCAGGCCCGCAGGCATCCTTCAGAGGGGTCACGGCAGGGCGGGGAGCGGGGCGCCTAGCCTGGGAGACCCCAGCACGTATGGAGGACACACAGTGTCCCCGACACTGAGCTCAGCCCTGGACCCCTGCGCTCTGGGGTCATCAATCAATCTGGAGAACTGATTGCCGTCTCAGCAGGACCTGGAAACGCTGGGCTGGAGGACACCCGAGGATGACACAGGGGGACAGAAACTCCTCCGCCTCTAGCTCCTCTCAGGAAGAGAAGCGGGGAAGCGGCAGCGGGCGGGAAGGGAGGAGGGGATGCTCCAAGTCAAACCACAGGTGTTTGAATCTTGACCCTCAGAGTTCAGAGGAATTCCTTCATGCCCAGTTTTCCCAAATGCTGAGTGAAGACGCTCACAGTGCCTGTTTCACAGGTGAGGATTCTAGAAGCAGGCATGAGTCTCCAGGCAGGGGCAGGAGACAGCTGTTATAGGCTGGAATTCAGGCCTGGAAGGAAGGGGCCCCAAGCTCCGGGGCAGCGTACGTCTGGGAGGAAGGCTGCCTCAGGGGCCCTGACATCTGACTGTGCTTCCCCGGGGAAGTTTCTCCATCTGTGAAAGTGACGAGGGGCAGCAGCTGCGGGCAGAGAGCCCAGCACGGCGCTGGCCCGGCACTCACAGGCCGGAAGGATTCTGTTTAGGGAGAACAACTCAACCCAAACCAAACCCCTTTCTCTGGAAGAGCTCTTTCCAACACAGAGCTTCTGGACACAGCCAGGAACACCCACCTCTGCACCACGCCGACGCGGAGAAAGCCACCGCAGCCCAGTCGCACCTGCCCCGTCCCTGACCTCTCAGGCTCCTGGCAGCTGCCGGCTGGGCCGGCTCGACCGCTCCCCAAGCAGAGCTGAGGCGTGAGTCAGGCACGCTCCACACGCGCCTGTAATCGCGCAACTTTTACAATTATCCCCATCACAAATCGCCACGTGTCACAGGCAGCAGGCCTGCGTGGTAGAGGATGAACTACACCCCCCAAGGTGGGTGCACAGCCAGGCTCAGAGCCGCTAAATTCCTGCCCCTTCTTCCACCCAGTGGCCAAAAGGACCCCAACACCTGCCAGCGAACGGGGAAGGTGAGAGGCAGAGACGCTGGAGCGGCTGTGGTAGGCAGGAGTCCCTTGCCCTTTCTGAAGGAAGGAGGCTGGACCATGCCGCTTGGGAACAGAGGCCCTGCCTCCCAGAGCAGCTGAGGGTTAGCCTTTCAAGGCAGGAGCCCTGGGGCCAAGTCCAGCTAAGGATTCCAGGAGCTCCTGGGCTCCCAAGGGGCCTGGCAAACCCGGAGCTGCATTTCAGGATAACTGTCAGCCAGGGGTGTGTCGCCCAGTTGCTGGGCACTTCAGAGGGCAGCAGAGTGGAATCACGCTCATGACTTTTCCGAATCTCTAGAGGATGTTCCCCCAGGGGGGTGATGAGTGCATCCACTGAGATGCGTGTAATTATATTTCTTCCCCAAGTGTCAGCCTGATTTTCCAAATCACACCTACCAAGCCAGACCAGGGAAAACACTTTGAGACTGGCTTGTATTCTGTGTGGGCAGGTTCCCCTGCAGGCTGCGGCAGTGAGCAAGAACAGCCCAGTGTCTAACACCACATTCACACGACTAATCTCACAGGGATGGGGGACAGGTAGGAATCAGATGACTTCTCATGTCTTCTACAAACCCTATTTTCTAAATCTGTGATGAGTGTCTGATCGCTTATAAATACACAGAAAACGCAAATGATGGCTACTCCTTAGAGGCACTGATGTTATGTTAGTAGCTCAATTGTGTCTGATTCCTTGCTACTCCTTGAATGGTAGCCCACCAGGCTCCTCCACCCGTGAGATTCTCCAGGCAAGAATACTGGAGTGGGTAGCCATTGCCCCCTTCTCCAGGGGGTCTTCCTGACCCAGGGATCGAACCTGTATCTTCCCCATTTCAGGCAGGTTCTTTACCATCTGAGCGACCGGGGGAGCCCTATTTGGAGGCACTGGGTGGCTTCAGTTCTTACATTTCAAGACTAAAAGTGGCAATCATGTTCTAAAGGTGTCATTCTTCACAGCGCACTTTTGTATACCGGCTCTTTAAACACCCTGCAAAGGGGAAAGGGGTTTTCTGGGATGAATGCCAGGGACAGGGGACAGTGTACAGGTGAGGGGTGTTTCTACTTTTCACAAGAAACTCCTCCTTCTAAATGGTCTATTTAGAAATAAACTTCCCTGGCACACCTGTCCCTGGGACAAAGCATGAAATCTCCATCAAGTCACTTGAGTTTTCATCTTACCACAACTATCTATGAAGAAAAAGCCTTCTCAAAAACACTTTACAGGAAAAAAAAAATCTGAGTAAATTAATGCCATTTAAAAATGGCAGGTGAGCCAATAAGCATAAGAAAAGATGCTCAATACCACTAATGAGAAGGGAATGCAAATCAAAACCAAGAAGAGATGTCACCTCACATGCTTTAGGACCCAGCAAGTCACACATGTGCGTGAGGACAGAGAGGCTGGCGGCCTGCGCGGTGGGTGGGGTTATAAACCAGTACAGCCGGCGTGGAAGAGTACGGAAGTTCCTCAAAAAATTAAAAACAAAACCACCTTAAGATAAAGTAATCCCACCTCTGGGTATTGATCCAAAAGAAGTGAAAGCAGCTTCTCAAAGAGGTGTTTGCCCACCTATGTTCATAATGGGCCTCCCCGGTGGCTCAGACAACCAGAATCCGCCTGCGACGCGGGAGGCCTGGCTTCAGTCCCACTCCGGTATCTTGCCTGGAGAATTTCATGGGCAGAGGGGCCTGGTGGGCTTGAGTCTCTGGGGTCACAAAAGTTGGACACGACTGAGTGACTAACACACACACACACATGTTGAAAACAGGATCGTTCACAGTCACCAAGAGGTGCAAACCAAAGGTCCAAGAATGGATGGATGGATAATAAAATGTGATCCATCCATACAATGGAGCATCCTTCAGCCTTGAAAGGGAAGGCGTTCTATCACATGCTACAACCTGGATGAAACTCGAGGGCATTCTAAGTGAAATAAAACCAGTCACAAAAAAGACAAATACTGTGTGATGCCACTTACATGGACTACGTAGAAGACTCAAATTCACAGAAACAGAAAGACGGTTTGTTATCAGGAGGTGCTGGAGGAGAAGGGGAAATGGGGGAAGGTTTACCGAGCCGAGATTCAGCTTAGCAAGATGGAAACGTTTTGAAGACCTGCTGTACAAGCATATGAATACAATGTATATGGTCTAACTGTATGTCTTTAAAAATTTGAATCCCAGGGACAGGGGACAGTGAGGGTGTTTCCTTTTCACAAGAAACTCCTCCTTCTAAATGGTCTATTTAGAAATAAACTTCCCTGGCACACCTGTCCCTGGGACAAAGCATGAAATCTCCATCAAGTCACTTGAGTTTTCATCTTACCACAACTATCTATGAAGAAAAAGCCTTCTCAAAAACACTTTACAGGAAAAAAAAAATCTGAGTAAATTAATGCCATTTAAAAATGGCAGGTGAGCCAATAAGCATAAGAAAAGATGCTCAATACCACTAATGAGAAGGGAATGCAAATCAAAACCAAGAAGAGATGTCACCTCACATGCTTTAGGACCCAGCAAGTCACACATGTGCGTGAGGACAGAGAGGCTGGCGGCCTGCGCGGTGGGTGGGGTTATAAACCAGTACAGCCGGCGTGGAAGAGTACGGAAGTTCCTCAAAAAATTAAAAACAAAACCACCTTAAGATAAAGTAATCCCACCTCTGGGTATTGATCCAAAAGAAGTGAAAGCAGCTTCTCAAAGAGGTGTTTGCCCACCTATGTTCATAATGGGCCTCCCCGGTGGCTCAGACAACCAGAATCCGCCTGCGACGCGGGAGGCCTGGCTTCAGTCCCACTCCGGTATCTTGCCTGGAGAATTTCATGGGCAGAGGGGCCTGGTGGGCTTGAGTCTCTGGGGTCACAAAAGTTGGACACGACTGAGTGACTAACACACACACACACATGTTGAAAACAGGATCGTTCACAGTCACCAAGAGGTGCAAACCAAAGGTCCAAGAATGGATGGATGGATAATAAAATGTGATCCATCCATACAATGGAGCATCCTTCAGCCTTGAAAGGGAAGGCGTTCTATCACATGCTACAACCTGGATGAAACTCGAGGGCATTCTAAGTGAAATAAAACCAGTCACAAAAAAGACAAATACTGTGTGATGCCACTTACATGGACTACGTAGAAGACTCAAATTCACAGAAACAGAAAGACGGTTTGTTATCAGGAGGTGCTGGAGGAGAAGGGGAAATGGGGGAAGGTTTACCGAGTCGAGATTCAGCTTAGCAAGATGGAAACGTTTTGAAGACCTGCTGTACAAGCATATGAATACAATGTATATGGTCTAACTGTATGTCTTTAAAAACTGTTAAGATGGTAAATTTTATAGTATGTGTTGCCTTTTTAAAGAAAAAAAAACCTATGCACAATTCAAAATAAAGGAAATTTCTAGAAAGAAAGGGAGGTCCTCTACAGTAGCCTGTTTTTTTCGTATCGTTTCTGAAACTGGGGTCTGGCAGCGCCTGACAGCTACACACATCTAAGGCCTTTCCACTCAAGCCTGGTGCCCCATTGGATAGATCTAGAACAGTTTTAAAAAGTCCTCTTACCAATTGTTTTACGAGGCAAAAAGGGATCTTGATTCCCAAGCTAACAAACAAAAAAGGAAATTATACCTAAACCCCACTTGGGAATACAGACGGCGAAACCTGAGCAACACACGTCTGCAGAAGAATCTACAACCCAGTGGAATTCGCCCGAGGAAAGCTGTCGGAGCAGAGACGCAGCCAGTCTCGGTGAGGAAAAGCACCTCCTTTTTCCGTCTCCAGGTGCCGGTGATATTTGGACTGGTCACAAAAGCAAGTACTTTTGTTGCTAGAACGAAATGATTTAAGCACAGACATTTTTGAAAAACCCACCACCTGAAGAACGGTACCATTCAAGACAAGAATTCCTTCCAATAGGGCCACTTGAAGCTGGGCAGACAGTCCCCAAGGATGCCTCTGGAATTGAGGATGCAGGCCGAGGCCGACCGACACTAAGGGAAGGACCTGAGCAATACTGCAACCCTCATGAGTGCACCTGATGCTCAGAGAAGGACAGATGCCAAGCCAAGGTGCACAGACTCACCAAGACCCCACTAAGTCCAGGAGCAAAGGGAGAATGTTGTCCAGATTGGTCCTCAGTATAAATGATGGCGACCATTCTGAGTAAAGTAGCTGAAACTAAAACAGAAAGACTTTAGGGGTTAGTGTGTGTGTGTGTGTGTGTGTGTGTGCGTGTGAGAGAGAGAGAGAGACTGAGCCTCGAGGCCTGAGGAGGAGGGCCCTCACACATCCCAGGGAGGACTGCTGTGGCATCCTCCGTGGGCCAGCGAGAGCAGGTGCAGAGAAGGGCAGGCGGAGACAAAGCTCAAGCCATCCTGCTGGACCCAGTGCCATGCTGAAAAGGTCAGTCTTCCTCTGTGAAACCAAGAAAGCCTCGAGAGTGCGCAGGCCTGAAAGAAACACGATCAGCTCCTGCTCTCAGTTCTTGGCAAAGGGCAAAGGTCACCGGTGAACGGCGTCCAGCGCGAAGCCACCAGGCATGCCTGCTAAGGGCACCCATGAGTGGATGCGTGGGAAGAACAGGAGGGTCAGGCAGGCAGAAGCAGGTCACGAGAGCCAGAAAGCCACACCAGGCGCAGCTGAGGCAGCACCTGGCGTCACATGACTGCAGGTCCCACCGAAAGCCATGGTCCACGTGACAGTACACAGCCTCCCAGACACACAGAAGGGACTGCATGCTGGGGCAGGGGAGTCCCGAAAGTCAGCAGCCCAGACACTGACCATCCTTCGGTAGCCCCCATATCCAAGCATCCACACAGAAAATCAAACCACACACCAAAGACTGATTACAGAGACGCCTCGCCACAGAGAACATCGCAGATGCAACACAGAGAAGGATTATGGTGCCCACAGCCCTGGGAAGAGGGGTCCCAAGGAGGACCCCAAGTAAATGCTCGTTTTGCCAGAGGAGCAGCAGATGGCTCTTGAAACGCCCTGAGTGCTTTCACAAAAAATGTTCTCCTTTTCAATGAAGGTAACAGAGCCACGGGTCTTCCCAGGCAGCGCCAGTGGTAAAAAAAAGAAAAAAAATCCCTGGCCAATGCAAGAGACACAAGAGATGAGGGTTCAATCCCTGGGTTGGGAAGATCTTCTGGAGGCGTGCATGGCAACCCACTCTAGTCCTCTTGCCTGAAGAGTCCCATGGACAGAAGAGCCTGGCGGGCTATAGTTGACAGGGTCACAGAGAGTCAGACAAGACTGAAGCGACTTAGCACACACGCATCCAGAGCCATGGTCTCGGGGGTAACTTCCAAACCATGCTCATTAAGAGGACATGAGGCGCAAACTCTCCAAGGACGAGGCAGGGATGGACCCAAGCGCATGATTAATAGAAACATAAAACGTTCAGAAGGAGCACTGATGCAGGGAGAAGAAAGGCTTATACTCGGCCTGAAACACAGAGACCCAGAAGGAGTGGCAGTAACGCGGGACGAGAAAGGCCCAGTTCAGGCCACAAACACTGAACAGGCTCAGAAGAGGATTTTCTGACTGACAAAATGGTGAATTGATCAAAAGATCCAATTACGGTGCAAGAGCAGCTAATGTCAATGGAGAAGCCGTTGGGAGTCGTCCAGGGAACGTGACAAAACCGCAGTCCCACTGGGAACTAGGAGCCTGACCCTCAAACCTGATGGCTCAGCAGACAGAGCACCATCTGGTCACCGTGTCAAACGTAACGTGATCAACGAGGGTCATGTGATTGATCCACATCCACTTCCACCTCATGGAGAAAAAGCCATCACTGCTGGAGTATCCAAGGAACGTGCACAAACACAAGAAGCAATCTGGAAACCCACAAGCCCTCCAAACTAGAAGGCTGCGTGGGATACCTCTGGCTCCAGTGTCGTTAGGCCAGAAGTCGACTCGAAAGGAAGAAGGGGAAAAAGACGAAGAAAAAAAATAGATACTTAAGAAAATAACTCTTGGGTTAAAGAGGACATTAAAATAAAAATAAGAGATGGCTTAAAAAAAAACCAACAAGGAGGGTGTCAGGGCCCCGGGCCCTCAGGTGATTTCCTGGAACGCCCCATCCGGGAAACACAACGGTGTCCACGCTCCCCATTACCACCACCGCCGATGCTTCTGTGATCTTGCGACTTTCAAAAATTTCCTCTTGAGATCAAGCAGCCAAATCGGCAAGACCTGGATCATTCCATCAGCTGTCACCAGGCGCCCCAGACCTCCTGGTGGGCCACAGCCCACCTTTCCTTCCATCAGCTGTGAACAGACGGATCACAGAGGCCAGCTGGCCACCCTCACCCGATGGAGGGATGTCTGGGGGGCCTCTTCCGTTGGTGGCAGGCAGGCAGGAAAGCCGGGAGCACCACGACCATCAGTGAGAACTTCCCACACTGCACTAATGCTTAGCTGAACGTAGAATGGCTAATCTGATTCTCAGATTCACTCAGTCATGTCCGACTCTTTGCGGATGAGAAAAGAAGGATGTAAGAGTTGATAGAACATGAAAATATGATACCAGGCTCTCAGACGTGCTCATGAAGGTGAGAAGTGAGCGGCGTGTCCTGTGCGGGCTCAAGGGGAGCACGCCAGCCCAGCTCTGATCTGACAGGTGCTGGTGAATATACAGCCTCCAGGGCAACGTCTCCTGTGTCGTTTCCCAGCGCACTTAATCCTCCCACCCAACCGTCCCTGTCCACAGTGGGACAGCTGCATGGGGCGCCTGGCCTTCACGCTTTGGGTGAATAAGCCCCTCCGTTAATACCCAGGCATAAGGACCACATAAAACAGTTTACTCCCTGGTGTTTTCAGATACTGGCTGTGTCCAGGGACACAATAATTATCCTCTTCGGCTCTCGTTTCATCATCATCGAAAAGATGTGAACAAAATCACCTGTCCTGCTGGATTTGGGGCAGATCTTATGTATAAGTGAGAGGACCTGGAATACTGACTGCCTGTAGGTGTTTGACAAATATTAGCTACCATTTCTCCTCTTTCTCCCCAAAACACATTAAATTTAGTTTACTTTGCTTCATCAAAGAACAGCAGAGGGGGTTGTGGGTGGGCGGGGAGATGACCACCCAAGACCAGTCCATCAGTTTTCACACCCAAACTACTGTGAGTTCTGTATACACCCTTCCAGCCTGGTGTGCGAGCTCTACGGAGCAGCTATTTGCAATTCCCAGCAGTGAGACCTGAAGGCAAAGGACAACCGCAAGCAACCTGACATATTCAAAGTCACACACGCTAAGATTTTCCCATAATGCCTAATTTACAATCGTCCGCTAAGCCGTAAATCCACACTTTGTCCTGAATGCCTTGCTCACCTGTTATTCCATCTTCCAACACCGGATCCCCAAGGGAGTCATGGCTCTGCCCTCCCTGTTCCTGCTCATCAAAACAGCCCGCTTCTTCCCAGAATAATAATCAGACCCTCCACTTAGCAAGCAGCCAATTTTTTGACAATTTCATTAATGACAAAAAAGCTGCACTTATGACATCATTTTCCAGCTTTGAGTTCTGTCCCTTTTAACCTTCATAAAGGAACGGTTTTACTCCGAGTGTGTGGAGCACAGCTGGCTGTCCAACTGGAGCAGAAGGTTGGACTGAAGTTTTCCCCCAGAAGTAGACACAGGATTAGCTGGGTTAATGTGGGTTAAACACAGAAATCCTCTGGAAGGCCGGCAAAGCTGCAACTCTGCAGTGACTGACTCAAGAGGGACGGAGAAGGAGGCTGGGGGAGGGGACAACTGCCCGGCCTGGTGAGCACCTGACAAGGAAAGCCAGGAGTCACCCTGCCGGCACCCCAGCGCCAGTCCTGGGGGCACAGTCACACGCAGAGGCGGCCAGGGTCTCAACGGACCAGGCTGGGCTGCTCTGATCTGTCTCCCTGGGTCCCTCTGACGCTGTTTTATCTGGGAAACCGCCACATCTTCATCCACACCTTTTCCTGTCTGGAATACAAGACCCTGTGACTCAATAATCCGATGTGTGGCTCAGTTTCTAAGTGTCATTTGGGTAATGAAGGTAACTCTTAAAACTGTCCAGGGTGGTCATTTAATCATTTCCTCATTCGGATAACTCTAGGAGACTCTCACCGTAGGTTAGAAGGGAGTGGCTCACCATAGGTCAGAGTCAGGCCCCCAAGGCGGCTGCAGGGATCAGGGCTGTGAGGAGGGAGGCGTGTGTGTTCACCTTCTGGGCCCCTTGCGAGTCAGGGTCCCACGTCATGGTGCTCCCAGCGCCCTAAGATAAAGCTCAACGCTGACTGATGACCTGCCTCTCAGAAAACCCGCACCTCCATTAGTCACTGCCACTCTCCCAACTGCCCATCCCTCCAAATCCCCCCATGGGCACCTGCCCAATTCCTCTTGGTCCCTCCCCTCCCCCCAGGTAGCCAGGGAAGCCAGCCCTGACCCCCCAGCACACCCAGGGAGCCCCGGCCTAGGACACTGGCGGCCGATTCCAGCGCAATGGGCCCCCCTGGCCCAATTCCCCCCCATTTAATTGACCCTCCACTTAGCAAGCAGCATTTTGACAATTTCATTAATGACAAAAAGCTGCACTTATGACATCATTTTCCAGCTTTGAGTTCTGTCCCTTTTAACCTTCATAAAGGAACGGTTTTACTCCGAGTGTGTGGAGCACAGCTGGCTGTCCAACTGGAGCAGAAGGTTGGACTGAAGTTTTCCCCCAGAAGTAGACACAGGATTAGCTGGGTTAATGTGGGTTAAACACAGAAATCCTCTGGAAGGCCGGCAAAGCTGCAACTCTGCAGTGACTGACTCAAGAGGGACGGAGAAGGAGGCTGGGGGAGGGGACAACTGCCCGGCCTGGTGAGCACCTGACAAGGAAAGCCAGGAGTCACCCTGCCGGCACCCCAGCGCCAGTCCTGGGGGCACAGTCACACGCAGAGGCGGCCAGGGTCTCAACGGACCAGGCTGGGCTGCTCTGATCTGTCTCGCTGGGTCCCTCTGACGCTGTTTTATCTGGGAAACCGCCACATCTTCATCCACACCTTTTCCTGTCTGGAATACAAGACCCTGTGACTCAATAATCCGATGTGTGGCTCAGTTTCTAAGTGTCATTTGGGTAATGAAGGTAACTCTTAAAACTGTCCAGGGTGGTCATTTAATCATTTCCTCATTCGGATAACTCTAGGAGACTCTCACCGTAGGTTAGAAGGGAGTGGCTCACCATAGGTCAGAGTCAGGCCCCCAAGGCGGCTGCAGGGATCAGGGCTGTGAGGAGGGAGGCGTGTGTGTTCACCTTCTGGGCCCCTTGCGAGTCAGGGTCCCACGTCATGGTGCTCCCAGCGCCCTAAGATAAAGCTCAACGCTGACTGATGACCTGCCTCTCAGAAAACCCGCACCTCCATTAGTCACTGCCACTCTCCCAACTGCCCATCCCTCCAAATCCCCCCATGGGCACCTGCCCAATTCCTCTTGGTCCCTCCCCTCCCCCCAGGTAGCCAGGGAAGCCAGCCCTGACCCCCCAGCACACCCAGGGAGCCCCGGCCTAGGACACTGGCGGCCGATTCCAGCGCAGAGGCCGTCCCTGGTTGTCATCCCATCCCCTCTGCCCCCACCTGGCTCACAACGAGGGAGGGAGTGCATGAGTCCACGTCCCGTACACGCTAACAAGGAGCGGAAGGGGCCAGGGCAAAGAGGGCCCAGCTCTCAAGCCCAATCTAGGGGCTCCCCAACCCCTATACTCCATGAGGTGGACCTGGCACCCGGGACACATCACCAGTAGGAAAGAGCGGTCCTCCTGCCTTCCAGGCAGCCCGCGATGTGCCACCTCATCTGACGCTGGGTGGACCCTGACTCACGGGCACCGCAGCACCAAGACAGAGCAGGCAGTCAGGCCCCGCACACCACGCTCAGGACACAGGCCAGCAAATACTCTGCCCAACACTCAGCTTCTGTCTCCTGTCAGGATGAAGAAGCCCTGTGATGCCAGACCACAGCCAGAAATCAAGATTACGGCCTTACCATCCGAGGAAGGCATTGCGTACTCTCTCCTCTTAATAAACCCACAGGTCTCCAAACTCAAGTCTGCGCCATCACCATGTGCCAGATCAAAGTGAAGCTCATCTCGTCATAGCTCATCAAGGGACACAGCCCCACAAGTCATTCTCGATGCCCACTGTGGCCGGAAGTGACAGTTCTTGAAGCCGAATGTGTGGACGTCAGGCGCATCCCCTTCTGGCAGAGAGAGGGTCCTGGAGACGTCCAACAGAAACATCTCCCGAGTTTCAGGACACATGGTTTCCCCATATGATACTGTTTCTGAAACTGGAACGTACCTGCACTCCCTAAAATTGTGATGAGCTCTTCCAATCCCTGCCTGCCAAAACTCACAAAGGAGAGCACATTAGCACTCAAACCCTGACGCTGGGAAAAATAGAAGGCAGAAGGAGAGGGGACGACAGAGGACGAGATGGTGGATGGCATCACTGAGTCAATGGACATGAATGTGAGCAAACTCCTGGAGATGGTGATGGACAGGGACGCCTGGAGTGCTGCAGACCACGCGGTCACAAAGAGTCGACTCTGAACTGAGCTGAATCAGAAATCGACTGTCTGGGACTTGCCTGATGGGCCAGCAGCTAAGACTCTGGGCTCCCAATGCAAAGGGCCTGGGTTTAATCCTTGGTCAGGGAACTAGGTCGCACACGCTGAAACTTAAGACCCTGCATTCCACAACTAAGACCGGGTGCAGCCAAATACATACATGAGTTAATTAAAAAAAAAAAGAAATCAGTTTCCCACAAAGGACTGCCAGAGAGGCTGAGACTGATCTCAAAGTCCACCACGTTTTACTCAACAGATGGAGAAACTCTCCTGAATATCACTCCCTCTGGACATGCTTTTCTGAGCAGCAATTATACATTCATGCATGCTCACGCAAGTTGTGTCCCCATGGACTTTGTGAGCCTATGGACCAGAGCCCGCCCAGCTCCTCTGTCCATGGAATTCTCCAGGCAAGAATACTGGAGCAGGGTGCTGTTTCCTCCTCTGATTACACATTCAATAAACCATCAATATAGTTAGAAGTTCTTCTTTTTTTTAATTAAGCTTTATTTTTTTAATTTTGGCGTCTTTATTGTTTTTTTTTAATTTATTTATTTTCATCCATCTTTATTCTTTGGCCTGTGTAGGACTCCCATTGCAGTGACCTCTCTCGTTGCAGAGCACTGGCTCCGGGCGCATGCACTCCAGAGCGCTGGCTCATAACTGGACACACTGATCTAGCTGCTCTGTGGCCACGTGGGATCTTCCTGGGCCAGGGATCGAACTGGCGCCCCGTGCACTGCAAGGTGGGCTCTTTACCCACTGGACCACCAGGGGAGCCCAGACGCTCTTTATAGTCGTTAAGAATAAAAGAAAAGAAAATCACTGGAAGGAGACACATGTATTGAAAGATGTTCACTGCAGTGCTGTTTATAATTTCAAAGTCACTGGAAACTGTCCATGAACAAGACTTGTTTATAAATAAAGAGGGTGCATTCCTGAAGAGATCAACAGTAAAACTGAGGATGGAAATCTTTACTTATTGATCTGAAGATACGTCAACAATTTTTGGTAAAAAAAAAACATGGCATTCATCCAACAGGGAAGGGCTGACTGAAGGATTACTATGCATCAGGTATCTGGTGAACAAAAAACAAGTTCCCACCTCATCGTGCTGTATTAGAAGGATCTAGATTTATAGGTGAAAATATCTGAAAGATGTAAGAATGCCAGGGCAGTGACCATGAGTGGCAGAATTCTACTGTGAACTTTTTCCTTCTTTTGCATTTTCTAATGTTTAAAGGGGCTTCCCAGATGGCCAAGATGGTAAAGAATGTAGAAGACCCAGGTTCCATCTCTGGCGCGGCAAGATTCTTTGGAGAAGAGAATGGGTACCAACTCTAACATTCTTGCCTGATGGACAGAGGAGCCTGTCCATGCGGCTACAGTGCAGAGTCAAAAACAGTCAGACACGACTGAGCAACTAACACACACACACACACACATACGTTTCTAAACTGAACACATAATTGTTTGGGTGGGGGTGAGGGGTGACTTAAGTGGACAGTATTTTTTTTTAAGAAATAAAAATCAGAAGATATTCTTCCACCAAACAATTCACATTTCTAGAAGGGATGTCTGTTGAAAACAAGATGCTTTGCCTCCCTCTCTGACCCCGCAAGGTAGCTAGGACGCATAAGGTCTTCTTGCAAGAGGCATAGACCAGCCCCTGGCTGCTGGTTCCCCCAGTTCACCTTCCGAGCCGCAGGAATTTCAGAGACAGAGCAATGACTGGGGATCCTCATCCTTAGACAGTTATCATCTGAGCATTCTTTAAAAGTCAGATCGAATACCTAAGAAATATCAAACACCTGCACTCCTGTTTAAGTCAGATGGTGAAACATCACCCCAAATCTCTGCATAATATTAAGAGAAAAAAGAATCTACAAATATGCCCAAGACCCCGAAAGGCCACAGTCTTTCAGCCTCCCCAGGACAGGTATGAGGCTCGAAGCCCAAGGCAGGGAGTGATTCAGTAAGATCCATTTCTCCACATGAAAATCTCCCAGTCCGTTAAGTCCAACCATCACCGCTTTACAGGTAAGAAAGCCCAGCTTCAAAGCAGCCCCCAAATTTGTCCAAGGTCAAAGGTCATCTATGCGGAAGATGCAAACACAGACTGGTGTGTGGGATCTGGAAGCCCATGACGCCACTCAAAGCAAAACAGGTCTCGGCAAAGACCACTGGAAATGGCCCTGAGAAAAGGAACTTGTCACAGTCCAGTCTGTCCTGACGATGCCTTGGGTTCAAATACCAGTGTTTGGAAGAACAAGATGGATGGTCAGTCACTTATACTCCTGACTCACCTCTGATGACTCAGTTGTACAAACCCGACTGTTGCACATTTGACGGACGGAAACGAAACAGCCATTCACAGAAGACTCTGATTTGGGTCTGAAATGTGATCAAAGTTTGAAAACGTCTTCATCCAGGACAGAAAGGTGAAACAGCCAAACAGCTGTCCACCAGCACAAAACCAGAATAAAGCCTCCCTCCTTCAAACGTCATCAACACTGACTTCTGAAGCCACAAGGAGAGAAGTCCACAACTTCTGCAAGAGGATATTTAGGTGGAGTTGCTGGGGAGGGACCAGACCATAGCAGGCAAGGGTTTCTACTGCCGTCACCACCATCACCACGCTGTGGAGTGGCGCTGGGCAACAGGCCCTGGCCCAGAGCTATACATCCATTACTTATCTGCACAACAACAGCTCCAACCGTTATTCCCCATTACATTCAAACACGAAGCTTTTCTCTTCCACTTCTGTAAGGGACACATACAAACATCTGACACCACTTGTCAAAATGACAGTTCTTAGGATCATTTAGAATGTTTACATGTACCTGCATTTTTTCAGATAGTCCACTTACATATGGTCCCTGACTTACTGGATGGCATCACCAACTCAATGGACACGAGTCTGTGCCAACTTTGGGAGACTGTGACGGGCAGGACAGGCCAGCACACGACAGAGCTGGACATGACTTAGTGACTGAACCACAGCAACAAAGGCAGAGGCCCGGCTAAGTGAAATGGCAAAGGGCAGAGCTGCGAGGGGACCGCTGGACAGGGCTTACTAGTCAGTGGATTATTACTCACGGAAGTTACTCTCATCCTCTCGCGTAATTTTTTAGCTGTGAAGACGTCTAAGAAGAGACCATCAGCGTCGCTGCTACATGGTCACATGGCAGTCACCACGTTGGTCTCACTGCGGCAGGTCCCTGCGGGTTCACAGGACATACTGTGTGTGCAGCAAGGATGCGGAGAAGGGAGTGCAACCCCGCGCCCAGCAGCGCCCTGCCACGGGGAATGAGGGACGGTGAGGAAGCAGCGGTCAGCTCCTGGCCTTGGCCGTCAGGAAAGGCTTCCCTGAGGAGCCTCAGGGAGCTGAGTCTTAGGGACCCGTGAGGTCCCCAGCCATCATGCTGTAGAAGCGCCACCCCTGACAGGACGGAAACGAAACAGCCATTCACAGAAGACTCTGATTTGGGTCTGAAATGTGATCAAAGTTTGAAAACGTCTTCATCCAGGACAGAAAGGTGAAACAGCCAAACAGCTGTCCACCAGCACAAAACCAGAATAAAGCCTCCCTCCTTCAAACGTCATCAACACTGACTTCTGAAGCCACAAGGAGAGAAGTCCACAACTTCTGCAAGAGGATATTTAGGTGGAGTTGCTGGGGAGGGACCAGACCATAGCAGGCAAGGGTTTCTACTGCCGTCACCACCATCACCACGCTGTGGAGTGGCGCTGGGCAACAGGCCCTGGCCCAGAGCTATACATCCATTACTTATCTGCACAACAACAGCTCCAACCGTTATTCCCCATTACATTCAAACACGAAGCTTTTCTCTTCCACTTCTGTAAGGGACACATACAAACATCTGACACCACTTGTCAAAATGACAGTTCTTAGGATCATTTAGAATGTTTACATGTACCTGCATTTTTTCAGATAGTCCACTTACATATGGTCCCTGACTTACTGGATGGCATCACCAACTCAATGGACACGAGTCTGTGCCAACTTTGGGAGACTGTGACGGGCAGGACAGGCCAGCACACGACAGAGCTGGACATGACTTAGTGACTGAACCACAGCAACAAAGGCAGAGGCCCGGCTAAGTGAAATGGCAAAGGGCAGAGCTGCGAGGGGACCGCTGGACAGGGCTTACTAGTCAGTGGATTATTACTCACGGAAGTTACTCTCATCCTCTCGCGTAATTTTTTAGCTGTGAAGACGTCTAAGAAGAGACCATCAGCGTCGCTGCTACATGGTCACATGGCAGTCACCACGTTGGTCTCACTGCGGCAGGTCCCTGCGGGTTCACAGGACATACTGTGTGTGCAGCAAGGATGCGGAGAAGGGAGTGCAACCCCGCGCCCAGCAGCGCCCTGCCACGGGGAATGAGGGACGGTGAGGAAGCAGCGGTCAGCTCCTGGCCTTGGCCGTCAGGAAAGGCTTCCCTGAGGAGCCTCAGGGAGCTGAGTCTTAGGGACCCGTGAGGTCCCCAGCCATCATGCTGTAGAAGCGCCACGTGAAAAGGCATGGAGGCGACGGGGTGGAGGTGGCGAGTCTTTTAAACAGTGGGTCTTAATGACGACCAGGCACACCCACCTGTTTCCCTCCCAGTCCCTGAGCCCCTCACCCCCTCACTGGACCTCCATCGCTCTGTGCTGGTCCTATGGCCCCAACCTTCAGACCCCAACATCACAACACCGCTGATGCAACTCCGGGTCTTCCTGCCTTTAAACCTCAAATAGCACTAACACTTTTCTCCTTTGCCCTTGGTTTTCCAAGGAGCTGTGCCAGGACCACAGTCACATGGTTCTAACAAACCAGACCCAGTGGCCCCTGGTCTTCTGGGTGTTATTTCTCTGATCATTCATGACCCAGAATTGTCCTGCTTGCATTGGGCCCCTAAACCCTTCCTACACACCCTAACCTCCTCCTTGGCTTGGGGTCACAGGGTACGTAGTCTCCCACCTTCAGCTGCTTCTCTCTCCCAACCCCTTGGCCTTCCCGCCCCATCTTCACGGAGTGACTGAGACGGGCACTCCCAGGCTTGCTCCAAACTCAAGTCTGCAGTGAGCTCTTCTCCAGTCATGGGTTCAACTCTACGAAGTGAGCCCCCAGCCAGCCCCCTCTCACACAGCTGAGCCCTGACCCGCAGGACCCACGTCCCAGGCCTGGTGGCCCCTTCCTGGTCCTAAGCCTGCTCACAAGCCTGGCTCAGAAGCTCCCCTGCACACGCACTTGCTGCCTTTCAAGGAAGTTCCTCTATTTTAAATAATTTGACTGCTAATTATGATAGAGGATAAGTAATCAGCTATGTGCAATCGAGCTCAGACTCTTAAAGAGCCCTCAGCCATCGGGCTTCTCTTTTCTTCCCTTGAATGGTCCAGGGGTGCTCCTGTGGACTCTGGCTCTCTGCTTCAACACCGGAGGGCAGCTCAGCAAACCCACCAGAGGAGCTGTCTCTCCCAAGGAGCAATCTCTCACTCCGTCCTGACCCCTTCTCCCAAGAAGATCCGTGTCTGTTTCAGACCAGCAGAAGCAACGACCACCCCCAATCCCATCCCTTGTGGAGGGAAAAGGACGCTGGAGTTGGACTGAGAGCTGGCAACTGGGAAGGTGTGGGTCCTTTCTCCACCAGAAGCCTTTCACTGGAAAACCTTCCCCCGCGCCACAGGAAAAAGGCTCAGCTCCTTGGTTTCAAATACAGGGTTGGCCACGCCCAGTCCCAAGTCACACCTCCAATTTTCTTCTTATACAAATTCCCTACACCTGTGGAGGTCAACCCTGGACACACATCAGAATGCTGATTCCACAGGGGAGCTTCTAAAATTCCCCAGGCTTCTCAGGTGGAGCAAGTAGTAAAGAAGTCACCTGCCAATGCAGGAGTTTGTTCCCTGGGTCGGCAAGATGCCCTGGAGAAGGAAATGGCAACCCACTCCTGCATTCTTGCCTAGAAAATTCCATGGACAGAGGAGCCTGGCGGGCTGCAGTCCATGGGGACATTACTGAGCACGCATGCATGCACACAGAAGACGAGTTTACTGTAGACTCTGAGTTGTGAAGCACTCAACTCTTGCTGGCCAAAGCAGGCTACTCAGTGACCTCCAAATCCTTTCAGAACATACAGCTCCAGGGCAGCTGTGGTCCAAGCAGAAGCCAGGCGACCGTTTCATCCGTTCTATACAAGGGCTGGGCTGTGAGCTCAGTGCAGTGAAAAGCAGGCTGGAGCTCACTCTTACTGGCTACATAAACTCTCAAACACTGAGCAATATTGCCAGACCCAACCGGCAGCTTGAACTCAGCCATGGTGGGAGGATTTACACCAGGGCAGCTGGCAGATCTACCATCAAGGCTCTGTTTTTCTTCCCTAAGAGCAGGCTGACCAGAAACTTGCTACATGGGAGCAGCCAGGAAAGGAAACATTTGAATTCCTTTCATGCCTGCAGACCTTAGCAGGCTTCCATATTTCCTAAGAATGGAGCAGCGTGTTCTTCAGTGAAGCAAACTGGGAGAATGGGGAAGCGGGGAGAGAGAGGAGAGGGTGATTTACTAAGAATCCGGAACCACAAAAACTCTTTCACAGAAAGGATTCTTTTCAATTTGTTCAGAAGAGTTGGGCTACCAGGCATCGCTCTGAGAGTTCCCTGAAGAGGAGCCTTTATGGAGCTGATAAGAATAATCTCATCAGTCTGTCCTTTATTTGATTATACTGTGGACGGTGGACCCTTATCTTACATTTTCTTAACAGCCTTCCCATAATCTTAATCTTCTTCTAGTGACCTCATCTGCCCAGAATACCCTCTTTTCGCGGCACAAGGACAAACTCCCTGAGCAGATTCCGTCTGAGCTGTTTCCAACTTCAAAACTGCAATCTTCCAAATATATCAAACTTTACCTTGTAGACAGGGTGCAAGGGCACGGCCCCCTGGGGAACAAAAGTGCAAACGGACTGCCTTCCATTTAGGCTGCAAAGATTTCTCAGGTTGTGAAGATTTCACCACTTTTTTTTTTTTTCAATCACTGCGTAAAGGAGGCAGGCACCCTGCTATTTCTAAGCCTGTGTGTCTTCACGCTCCTGAAGGTGTGATTTGTTTCTTTCATTTCAGCACACAGGGAGATGGCATGAAAAGCTCTGGGCTCAGGCAGGTCCATGTTCAAATCCCAGCTTCAGCGCTTACTGGACAGTTAGGCTGGAGGAGTAACTTCAATTCTGGTAGCTTTCCAGTAAAAAGGGAGCCCCTCGTGGTTTCTGTGAGGATTTTAAGAAAATAAGTCTGCACACTGGGTCAGGTCCATCACAAACTCTCAGCAAGTGATCCCCATTGTGTGCTCAGCTGTGTCTAACTCTTTGTGACCTCATGGACTATAGCCCACCAGGCTCCCCTGTCCATGGGATTCTCCAGGCAAGGATTCTGGAGTGGGTTGCCATTTCCTCCTCCTGGGTTTCTTCCTGACACAGGGATTGAACTCACATCTCCTGTATAGGCAGGTGGATTCTTTACCACCTGGGAAGCTCAAGGGATCTTTAAAACATCCCAAATCTCAACTTACAAGTCCATATTTGCTTACTGATCATTTGGGAAGATGTTTTGTACACTGGATGGATGGGAGGCAGCAATGAACTAAGAGGAATTTCACCCTTCCTAGACTCATATCGCACACTCTTGTCTCAACATCCTTTCCCCAGACTCTGGTCCTGGAGGTATCACATGCTCTCCAGTAACAAGGATGTCCTCAGTGCCCATGGAGAATCAGGCATAGGTTCCCTAGTAAGTCATTGGGTAGCGCCTGGTGTGTACGGGCTAGCTGAGTTATATTTTCTCACTCTCTGGAAGATGACAGCTGAAAGAGGGGCTTCTCCCTTGCAAACAGCCAGGCAAGCAGGATACAGTTTGCTGGAAGCTGAGCATCAACAGTGGACAGCCCTCCGGGCTTCCCTCCTGGCCCTGAGGTCTGGGTGAAAAGTCTATTTAGTGGCTCAGTGACCCTCCCTAGTTCCTGGATGTCAGGCAGTGACTTTAGGACAAAGCATTCCTAGTGCCCATTTCCAGGGCCTTAGGAAATTTATCCCAGGGGCTTGACTCCAATTCTCGGAAGAAAAATTGCAACGTGGCTCAATTCAGGTGTTGAATCTGAAAGAAAGCAACCAAACTAAGGGCAACTCACGTGGCTGGCCCCGGGCCCACAAGGCATGCACAAGGCTGCTTCCTCAAACAGGGAGCCATGGAGGCTTGTCCCAGGCTGGGGTGAGGTCAGCCAGGGTCCAGTGCCGTGGATCCTAACCTTATTCAGGCTAAGGACTCCCTAAGATGCTGAAGGAGGGAAGCCAGGTGGCCCCTGCCCTGTTAGAAAGAAGCACACACATCCTTCCCATTAGTAACTGGGTCAGGTCCATCACAAACTCTCAGCAAGTGATCCCCATTGTGTGCTCAGCTGTGTCTAACTCTTTGTGACCTCATGGACTATAGCCCACCAGGCTCCCCTGTCCATGGGATTCTCCAGGCAAGGATTCTGGAGTGGGTTGCCATTTCCTCCTCCTGGGTTTCTTCCTGACACAGGGATTGAACTCACATCTCCTGTATAGGCAGGTGGATTCTTTACCACCTGGGAAGCTCAAGGGATCTTTAAAACATCCCAAATCTCAACTTACAAGTCCATATTTGCTTACTGATCATTTGGGAAGATGTTTTGTACACTGGATGGATGGGAGGCAGCAATGAACTAAGAGGAATTTCACCCTTCCTAGACTCATATCGCACACTCTTGTCTCAACATCCTTTCCCCAGACTCTGGTCCTGGAGGTATCACATGCTCTCCAGTAACAAGGATGTCCTCAGTGCCCATGGAGAATCAGGCATAGGTTCCCTAGTAAGTCATTGGGTAGCGCCTGGTGTGTACGGGCTAGCTGAGTTATATTTTCTCACTCTCTGGAAGATGACAGCTGAAAGAGGGGCTTCTCCCTTGCAAACAGCCAGGCAAGCAGGATACAGTTTGCTGGAAGCTGAGCATCAACAGTGGACAGCCCTCCGGGCTTCCCTCCTGGCCCTGAGGTCTGGGTGAAAAGTCTATTTAGTGGCTCAGTGACCCTCCCTAGTTCCTGGATGTCAGGCAGTGACTTTAGGACAAAGCATTCCTAGTGCCCATTTCCAGGGCCTTAGGAAATTTATCCCAGGGGCTTGACTCCAATTCTCGGAAGAAAAATTGCAACGTGGCTCAATTCAGGTGTTGAATCTGAAAGAAAGCAACCAAACTAAGGGCAACTCACGTGGCTGGCCCCGGGCCCACAAGGCATGCACAAGGCTGCTTCCTCAAACAGGGAGCCATGGAGGCTTGTCCCAGGCTGGGGTGAGGTCAGCCAGGGTCCAGTGCCGTGGATCCTAACCTTATTCAGGCTAAGGACTCCCCTAAGATGCTGAAGGAGGGAAGCCAGGTGGCCCCCTGCCCTGTTAGAAAGAAGCACACACATCCTTCCCATTAGTAACTGGCCAGAAAGCCAAGATTTAAACACAGAAGCGGCTTCCCAGGACCAGGAAATCAACCCCGTTCCTATTAGCATATCTTATTATCACAGCAGAACCATTAGAGTAAGAAAAAGTCTACTGTTGAAGCAGTCCGCAGGAAAATAGTTCCAGGCTGCTGGGTAACCAGACATCCAGTTAGCAAACAGCGGCAGAGAAGAAAATCCGGGACTCCCCCTTCTTCCCAACACAGAGGAAATTAGGAGCACCCTAAGAGCCTGTGAGCCTGGAAGGGCACTTACCAGGAACTTGTCCACCCCACTTTCTAGGTCCTTCCCAAAAGTCCCTTGTGTCTGGGCAGTGCTCAGTTCCTAGCCCTCGGGCAGAACAAAGTGCTGGTGGGAGTGACAATTTAAAAAAACTGAAACTATCAAATGACAAACTGAAACCCTTGAGACCTGCTGCAGAAATAGGCGCTTCCATCAGGGCTGTTTTGCCAGGGAAACAAAAGGCAACCTGTGTGGCCCCTTGGGCTGCTCCTGCTCCCGCTTTCAGTGTCTGAAATTAACAAGTGATCCGAGTTCCTCCCAACTGTTTTAAAAGGCCCCTTAATGCCAGTGCCTGAGTCTTGGGACAACAGGAAAAAAATTAAAACTCACAAAAGCTTCTCAGGCACTGCAGATCTGAGCCCGTCATTGTTCATTTTGTAAACAAGAGAACGGTAAAACCAATGCTTGGGAAGTCCGGGCTGTTCACGGTCTGAGTCCTTCTCCCAGAGCTAACTGTTCCCTCTCAGTTCAACGTGGCCTCGGCCTTTCAGACAGATAGGCATCAGGCCTGTGAACCCCGGGGCCTTCATGACACAACCCCCTTACATTCTCCACATCTGCCCACATGCAGAAAGCAGATGGAGGAGGTCAATTAGGGGGTTCCGTCTCCTTCCAAGACCCCCATCTCCTGAAGGACTGGGCCTCGAGAAACTGTTGAGCAGGGAGCCAGGAACCTTCTCCAGACTCCACAGGACACTCCTGTGTCCTGCTCAGGATGGCCAGGTGGGAGGCAGACTGTTTTATTTGATGACAAAAGCAAGGGACACAAACGAAATGCTCCCTAGCCCCTCAAAGTACAGCCGCGGTCCATCCAAGGATGTCAAAACGCTTTGCCAACCACCCATTAATTTTTATGGTGCCCGGGAAGCAGATTGAGAATCATTACCTTCATTTTTACAAGGCAAGGAACCAAAACCACAGCCGATCCAGTCTGAGCCAGAGGTCGACCTGACGGCTGGCTTCTCTCTCCATCTCCCACCTACAGAAAGCATGGAGGACAGCACCCAGTGGAAAGGGGACCCACAGCCTGAGAAAGCAGCCAGGTTCATACACCCCAACTTTGGTGCTGAGAGCCAATCACGTTTAGAAGTGGGAAGGGAAGAGCTGCATAAAGGGATTTTCTTCTTTTAGACAAGAGAGGTTCTACTTCTAAACTTATTGAGATCGATAGGGCTGAAATATATCAAAGAATGTAAATACTGAAGCCGGTAAGAGGGGTGGGATAAGCGAGGCTCCTATTTTACTGTTTATCTTTCTATGTTTTCCACCCAGAGAATATGTTGTTGCTGTGATCCGAACAAAAGTTATGTTAACTCCTTACTACGGATAAAGCACAAAGTACCGATCGGCTGCACTAACTTGTAAAGAAATGCACGGATAAAATCCAGCCGGTGTTCCCTTTTTGAATCGCACTGACCCGTGAGGCTCCAGCGGCCTCTCCGCACGCAGGAAGCCCGGCCGCCGTCCCGCTGCGCTCCCCTGGCGGCACCGCCGGCCGCCCAGCACCCCGGAGAAGGGCCAGCGCGGCCTGGTCCCCCTAGCTGCCCTGCCGGTTCGAGCTGGGAGCCGCTGGACTCCAAGGCTGGGGGCCCGCAGACCACCAATCCGCTCCGCGGAGCCGGCTTCCCGCGAAACACCACTTAGCAACGTGCGTTTCTGCCAGCGCCGCCGCCGCCGCTGTCACCCCACGGCTGCTCGGTCACCGGACGGCTAAGCCAGAAATCGTGCAATTGTTTTATCTCTGATGAAACTTAAACCAGCTTCTCCAGACTCCACAGGACACTCCTGTGTCCTGCTCAGGATGGCCAGGTGGGAGGCAGACTGTTTTATTTGATGACAAAAGCAAGGGACACAAACGAAATGCTCCCTAGCCCCTCAAAGTACAGCCGCGGTCCATCCAAGGATGTCAAAACGCTTTGCCAACCACCCATTAATTTTTATGGTGCCCGGGAAGCAGATTGAGAATCATTACCTTCATTTTTACAAGGCAAGGAACCAAAACCACAGCCGATCCAGTCTGAGCCAGAGGTCGACCTGACGGCTGGCTTCTCTCTCCATCTCCCACCTACAGAAAGCATGGAGGACAGCACCCAGTGGAAAGGGGACCCACAGCCTGAGAAAGCAGCCAGGTTCATACACCCCAACTTTGGTGCTGAGAGCCAATCACGTTTAGAAGTGGGAAGGGAAGAGCTGCATAAAGGGATTTTCTTCTTTTAGACAAGAGAGGTTCTACTTCTAAACTTATTGAGATCGATAGGGCTGAAATATATCAAAGAATGTAAATACTGAAGCCGGTAAGAGGGGTGGGATAAGCGAGGCTCCTATTTTACTGTTTATCTTTCTATGTTTTCCACCCAGAGAATATGTTGTTGCTGTGATCCGAACAAAAGTTATGTTAACTCCTTACTACGGATAAAGCACAAAGTACCGATCGGCTGCACTAACTTGTAAAGAAATGCACGGATAAAATCCAGCCGGTGTTCCCTTTTTGAATCGCACTGACCCGTGAGGCTCCAGCGGCCTCTCCGCACGCAGGAAGCCCGGCCGCCGTCCCGCTGCGCTCCCCTGGCGGCACCGCCGGCCGCCCAGCACCCCGGAGAAGGGCCAGCGCGGCCTGGTCCCCCTAGCTGCCCTGCCGGTTCGAGCTGGGAGCCGCTGGACTCCAAGGCTGGGGGCCCGCAGACCACCAATCCGCTCCGCGGAGCCGGCTTCCCGCGAAACACCACTTAGCAACGTGCGTTTCTGCCAGCGCCGCCGCCGCCGCTGTCACCCCACGGCTGCTCGGTCACCGGACGGCTAAGCCAGAAATCGGGTTCTCATTTCCGTCCTAAAATGCGGGTCTTAGACGCATTATCACTAAGTTTAACCCGGGACGGCGCGCTCTTCCCTCCGCCTCGGAGCTGCTCCAGAAGCAGCCCCGGCGTCTCCGGCCCTCGGAGCACCCACGGCCCCCGAGTCGAGAGCCCCGAGGACAAGTCCGGTCGCCGAGGAGAGTCACCCCTCCCGGCTGGCCTCGGGAAGCGCTAGGACGCGCGCAGGGGAATGAGCCGGGCTCACGCGGGGGCCGAGAGTGCGGCTCGGCTCCCGGGACCCCGGCCGGCCAGCCTGCGCCGGGGTGACGGAGTCCCGAGGGAGCACGAGGGGCGCGCGAGGCTTCTCGAAACCGTCCGGCGCCAGCCGCGCCCGGGCGCCCCGGAGCCCCGAACTCGGGCGGCGGGGAACGATCGGAGCCGGGAGGCGTGCAAAGCCGCCGAGCCCTAGCAGGCGCCGCGGGAGCGAGGCCGGGCGCGGGGCTGGAGCGGCCCGCAGGGGACGGCCCGGCGCGCAGCCTGCCTACCTGGCTCGCATTGCGTCCCGCGGGCTCCTGCGGTTCTCCCAACGGTCTGAGGGCTCGCCCGGCCGACACTGCGCGCGGATCTCCGGGAACCACCGCGCGGCGGCAGCGACTTGCTCGAACCGCCGAGAGTGCCCCGAGCGCTCGGTCCCCGCCTCCGAGGGTTGAGGGTGGCCCCCGCGCCCGGGCGGGGCCGCGGGGCCCGGGGCGGGGCGCGGGAGGCGGGGCGCGGGAGGTAGGGACCAGGGAGCGGGCGGCGGGGGTGGTCTCCTGGACCGGGAGGGCTCAAAGGGGCAGGGCCTCGGGGGAGGGGTGGTCCTCCGCCGGAGCGGGGCCTTGGGCAGTGGGGTCACAGTCTGAGACGAGCCCCTTGGGGGAGACAAGGGTGGGACAACAACTCGGCAGAGTAGGCGCCGGGCCCTAGTCTGGGCCTCCGGGAGGCAGGGCGGAGTGCGGACAAGCAGGGGGCGGGGCAAGATCGGAGGGGGCGGGGCCTAGAAGGCGGCCAAGAGCCGGAGGCGGGTGTGAATACGGAGTGGGCGTGGGCGTGATGGAGGGCGGGGCCTTCTGAGGCCGCCGAGAGGAGGGCGTGGGGTGGAAAATAGTAGGGGGTGGGGCCGAGCCGTTGTCGCCTGGAGGCTGCGGGAGGGGCGAGCCTTGGCGGCCGGGAGGCGGGGCGGGGTGTGGTCCGCAGGGCTGGGGCGTGGACGGAGGGGTGGGGCCGACGCGGAGCGCGAGGAGGCCTGGAGGGGGAGCCCTCGCAGGCGGGGTCTGGCGCCGCTTTTCCCGGAGCCCCGGCGGGGATCCGGCCTTGGCGTCTCCACCTCTTCCTCCTTTAGGCGCCGGCCCGGGAGCTAGGTTCAGGAGGCCGGGCGCCCCCAGAATCGTGGTCATTAGTACCGAGCAAATATAGAGGTGGCTGTTGCTTCGAGGCATTTGGGCCGCATTCATACGCCCCTGGCATCTCCCTCCCACCCATTCTCTGCAACCCTAACCCCTGGGTGATGTTCGGATCTGCAAACTGAACCAGCGTCGACCAGGTCGCGGACAGTGGTGCCTAATTCTCAAAATGTTTCTTACATTTGTCTAGGACCGTGGGGAAAAAAAAGCAGGTGAAGACCAGCGCAAAATGTAGGAACAAGAAAAAAGCAGCCACATGAAAGATTATGAAGAATTTCCTGCTATGAAGATAGCGAATGGAATACATAGCATCTGGCCACGCACACTTTCTCTGGCCGGTGTGCTTTTGACCCACCAGTGCCTAGAATATGCCTGGCCCATAGTAGGTACTCAGTAAATGCTCAGTGAAATGAAGGCATCACGTACTGTGTGACAAGCACCTTCCATGGACTGGAACGTTTAATCCCGCCGAAATCCCACACTTGACTACTCTCATTAGTCCATTTCATGCCTGAGTACACTGAACCTTGAGGAATTAATTTGACAGTAAGAAACCGGTAGAACCAGAATTTGATCTGAGGCCACTGGAGAGATGGGCTCCAACCACTTCGGAGGCCACTAGCTACCTTACTTCAAGACTGCACCCCCACCCCCACCCCCTCTACCCCACACCTTCTGCAAAGCAGAAACCAGGGGGAAGAAAGGTCTTTAGAGAGAGAAAAGCTGGTATTTGTTGTTCCCTGCCCAGAACTAGGCACTTGTTGAGTCATTCCTCACCATTATCTAACAAAGGAAAAAATGTAAAAAGGAAAAAGGAAAAACAATAGTAAAAGCACTGCTCTCATTTTGCCCTAATACTTTAGATTCTGAGTACTGCATCATGAGTCCCTGGGGCATGAGTCTAATTCAGACCCTGGATTTTCTGGATCCCAAGCCCTTGAAGGGGGCCCTCTAGATTTCATACTGCATTTGAGTTCCAGATTAATTTTTGGAAGGAAAACATAGGCCCCGGCGGGATCCGGCCTTGGCGTCTCCACCTCTTCCTCCTTTAGGCGCCGGCCTGGGAGCTAGGTTCAGGAGGCCGGGCGCCCCAGAATCGTGGTCATTAGTACCGAGCAAATATAGAGGTGGCTGTTGCTTCGAGGCATTTGGGCCGCATTCATACGCCCCTGGCATCTCCCTCCCACCCATTCTCTGCAACCCTAACCCCTGGGTGATGTTCGGATCTGCAAACTGAACCAGCGTCGACCAGGTCGCGGACAGTGGTGCCTAATTCTCAAAATGTTTCTTACATTTGTCTAGGACCGTGGGGAAAAAAAAGCAGGTGAAGACCAGCGCAAAATGTAGGAACAAGAAAAAAGCAGCCACATGAAAGATTATGAAGAATTTCCTGCTATGAAGATAGCGAATGGAATACATAGCATCTGGCCACGCACACTTTCTCTGGCCGGTGTGCTTTTGACCCACCAGTGCCTAGAATATGCCTGGCCCATAGTAGGTACTCAGTAAATGCTCAGTGAAATGAAGGCATCACGTACTGTGTGACAAGCACCTTCCATGGACTGGAACGTTTAATCCCGCCGAAATCCCACACTTGACTACTCTCATTAGTCCATTTCATGCCTGAGTACACTGAACCTTGAGGAATTAATTTGACAGTAAGAAACCGGTAGAACCAGAATTTGATCTGAGGCCACTGGAGAGATGGGCTCCAACCACTTCGGAGGCCACTAGCTACCTTACTTCAAGACTGCACCCCCACCCCCACCCCTCTACCCCACACCTTCTGCAAAGCAGAAACCAGGGGGAAGAAAGGTCTTTAGAGAGAGAAAAGCTGGTATTTGTTGTTCCCTGCCCAGAACTAGGCACTTGTTGAGTCATTCCTCACCATTATCTAACAAAGGAAAAAATGTAAAAAGGAAAAAGGAAAAACAATAGTAAAAGCACTGCTCTCATTTTGCCCTAATACTTTAGATTCTGAGTACTGCATCATGAGTCCCTGGGGCATGAGTCTAATTCAGACCCTGGATTTTCTGGATCCCAAGCCCTTGAAGCCTCGTTGGGCTTTGTGACTTCCCTTTACTGAAGGGATCTGGTTTTCTATCACTGCAATTTGAAGTTCCAGATTAATTTTTGGAAGGAGACATAGGAATCTAGATTCCTGGACCTAGAAGGGCAGACATGGGTGTTCTGATTTGGATGTCATCTGTGTGTTGCGTGCTCAGTCACTCAGTCATGTCTGACTCTTTGTGGCCCCATGGACTGCAGCCTGCCAGGCTTCTCTGGCCATGGAGTTCTCCAGGCAAGAATACAGGAGTGGGTAGCCATTTCCTCCTCCAGGGGATCTTCCCTGGCCCAGAGATCAATTCCATGTCTCCTGCAGCGCCTGCATTGGTAGGTAGATTCTTTACCACTGAGCCACCTGGGAAGCCTGTTATCTAAGTGTTAGGACAATTGAATTCCTGAATATTGAAACAATTACCCTTAAAATGTATGTTACAGGTGTCAAAAGGAACCTGTCACCCTAACAGGACACGTAGAAAGACTTCTGAAGGAAGAGAAGGTGTCCAGGGTGTGGAGGTGGGAGTGGGGGGAGGGGGGTAGAGGGAGGGAATGACCTAAGGGGTCTTTAGTAGTGTTTAGAGCACTGACCTGGGACCCAGCCTGCAGGGCTTAAATCTGTGATTCAGTTTCCTAAATGAGAATGAAGACTGAGTGCAGTGTGTAAGGTAGGGCCTTAGCAGAGAGCCTAGCACAGAGTAGCGTCTGATTTGTTCTGGCTGCTATTATTACTGCTGTTCCCAGTGACGAATAGCTTTACTGTGTAAAAACACCTGTAAATCACTGAACAAAACAAGCCAGTGGAAAATGGACAAAGGGGATACGAGAAGACAATTCCCAGAAGCACACAAATGGCTCAACACGTGGAAAAGCTAGGTGGCCACAATGAGGAAGGGAGCAAGGGCAAATCTCAAGAACAATCAAATAAGAACGTTAAAGTCCAGTCTGGGAAACACAGTTTACTCGGCAGTGAGGGAGGAAGAGGCATTAAAGTAAACAAACAACAAACTGATGTGGAAATGCAAGATACAGCGCTGAAAGCAGAGTGCCTGCGGCCTTCACCTTCGTGGGGAAAGAGCAAGCCTCCTGTTCCACAACTGCACCTGCCCAACTACTTGGTATCGCATCGTGGTGCCTTGAGCATCTTCAAACCAGCCCACATGCTTGGAGAGGAACTGTTGGAAGTCAGGATGTTTAAAGAAAATTGCAAAAAATCCACAAACAAATTCTCTTGTATTCTTAATCCTGTAATTCATATATTTAAGGCAGAAAAGAGTTGGGAGAGACAAGGTCTCATGGGCAGGTGGAAGTTGTCTGTGGACTTTTCTGTCTTTGAAGTTCTAGAAAACAAGAAGGTCTCAAGATGTTATTCCCCGTTAATGTTATGCTTTGTCATTCTGCCAAGTTTTCCTGCTTGTCCTTCCAAAGGCAAAAGGCAAAAAAAAAAAGATTATTCATAACATTCCATGACTCAGTGAACATTTCTAGTGGAAATATGGTCAGCAAAATTGATACACACAAGAAAGATATGTGTTTGTTTCAAAGGATTCAAATGATTAGAGGAATGGGTCCAAAATCACTATAGCCATGAAATGAAAAGTTATTTGCTCCTTGGAAGGAAAACTATAACAAATCTAGACAGTGTGTTAAAAGGCAGAGGCATCACTTTGCCGACAAAGGTCTTTATAGTCAAGGCTATGGTTTTCCCAGTACTCATGTATGGATGTGAAAGTTGGACCATAAATAAGGTTGAGCACCAAAGAATTGATGCCTTTGAACTGTGGTGCTGGAGAAGACTCTTGAGAATCCGTTGGACAGCCACGAGATCAAACCAGTCAATCCTGAAGAATCTCAACCCTGAATATTCATTGGAAGGACTGATGCTGAAGCTGAAGCTCCAATACTTTGGCCTCCTGATGTGAAGAGACAACTTGTTGGAAAAGAGCCTGGTGCTGGCAAAGACTGAGGGCAGGAGGAAAAGGGGGTGACAGAGGATGAGATGGTTGGATGGCATCGTAGATTCAATGGACATGAGTTTGAGCAAACTCCAGGAGATAATGAAGGACAGGGGAGCCCAGCGTACTGCAGTTCGTGGGGTCACAAAGAGTTGGACAAGACTTAGTGACTGAGCAGTGAACAAGACTAACAAGCAGGAACTGACCACAGTTTCATACCTTCTGCCAAGATCCCATGGTTAACAAAGTATTGTTACATGTCTATCCACAAACTTTTTTTTTGCACAGTACATGAACTTTATTTTGCTTTTTTGCTTTTACAGAATTTTGTTGATATGTATAATTGCATATTAGTCATATGTATATCCCATTCCCCCATCCCACCCCTCCAGGCCATCGCACAGCCCCCATGAAAAACACCTTAGTCCCACAGCACATGGACAATAGTTATCATTTTTACATATGATAGTATAAGGCTCCATGTTACTCTTTTCATATCTCTCACCCACTCTTCCCTCTGCCCAGTGCCCATAAGTCTGTTCTCTGTGACTGTTTTTCCACTGATGCTCTGTATGTGTATTTATCAGTACGATCTTACTGTATTCCATATATATGTGTTAGTATACTATATTTGTCCTTCTCTGTTTGACCTACTTTACTTTGTATAATAGGTTCTAGATTGATCCATCTCATCAGGACTGATTCTTCTGCATTTCTTTTTGTGGCTGAGAAGTATTCCATTGTATATATGGACGAAAGCTTCTTTATCCATTCATTCGCTGATGGACATCTAGGTTGTTTCCATGTTCTAGCTATTGTATAGAGAGCTGCAATGAATACCGAGGTACAGGTGTCTCTTTCAGTTTTGATTTCACCAGGGTATAAGCCTAATAGTGGAGTTGCTGGGTCATATGGTGCTTCTATTCTTAGTTTTTTGAGGAATCGCAAACTTTTTCTTAAGTATTTACACATATGTCAGAATGTATGCATGTGTGTGTTGTAGGTGTGTGTATACATATATACACAAGTGTACATGCACGGTACTGAAATCAGGCTGCCTGGGGCTGAATGCCAGCCCCATCCATTAACAGCTGGGTGTTTTCTCACCCTAAGATGGGCACAATATTTGCAACCATTAAATGAAATAATGTGTCCAGCTTGCTCTGCATTGAGTATACAGCATTTATAAACATAAACTTACTATCATTATTGTGTATACCCACACATAAGTTAATCTTTCATTCCTGGTTTTGTATCGACTCTACATAGAAACACCTTTTTGCAGGCCACCTTAGTTCAAGGAGCTGACCACATTGCCCTGGCAGAACAGGGCTGAGGAAAGAATCCAAGAAAGTAACTTTCAGACTTCACAAAAGGATTTCACCTGCCAAGTTTTTCTATGAGTGTGGGCTTCTCTATAATGGCATGCATTCCGTGTAGGGAAACATACCATTTTAGAAAGTCTTCTATGTGTCAGAAAGTAAAATGCCCAGGAAGTCAGAGGCGGCTGGCACGGGCTTTTGGCAACGCTGTTATTTAAGCCAGCAAGATCGTGAGCTTAATCCACACCAGCCACCACCACGAAAGATTCATTCTGGTAGCTTCCCAAAGTCCCTGTGACACTGCTAGAAACAGCAACTCAACAAGAATAAGTCCTAAGGGATAATAACTACTGCCCGATCTTGTTAATGCTGTGGTATTCTGGCTACCTGTAAAATACACTCCATGTTAGGGAGTGATTTAGAAATTACATGTAGGCTTATTGTGAAAATCTTTTTCCATGGACAAGACCATTCTTTTCAAGGAACTAAAAGGAATAATGTTCTTTTGGTGAAATGAGATCAGCTATGACCAACATGCTGCATCAGGGGGGAAATAGAATAAAAAGATACAAAAAGGGAGAGAAAAGACAAGCCTAGGCATTCAGGTGTTTATCCAATGGAAAAATCAGTATGAAAATTTTTACAAAAGCTAGCTGTCTCCAGTTTATTTAAAGGGTAAGTGGAGTTGCTGGGTCATATGGTGCTTCTATTCTTAGTTTTTGAGGAATCGCAAACTTTTCTTAAGTATTTACACATATGTCAGAATGTATGCATGTGTGTTGTAGGTGTGTGTATACATATATACACAAGTGTACATGCACGGTACTGAAATCAGGCTGCCTGGGGCTGAATGCCAGCCCCATCCATTAACAGCTGGGTGTTTTCTCACCCTAAGATGGGCACAATATTTGCAACCATTAAATGAAATAATGTGTCCAGCTTGCTCTGCATTGAGTATACAGCATTTATAAACATAAACTTACTATCATTATTGTGTATACCCACACATAAGTTAATCTTTCATTCCTGGTTTTGTATCGACTCTACATAGAAACACCTTTTTGCAGGCCACCTTAGTTCAAGGAGCTGACCACATTGCCCTGGCAGAACAGGGCTGAGGAAAGAATCCAAGAAAGTAACTTTCAGACTTCACAAAAGGATTTCACCTGCCAAGTTTTTCTATGAGTGTGGGCTTCTCTATAATGGCATGCATTCCGTGTAGGGGGGAAACATACCATTTTAGAAAGTCTTCTATGTGTCAGAAAGTAAAATGCCCAGGAAGTCAGAGGCGGCTGGCACGGGCTTTTGGCAACGCTGTTATTTAAGCCAGCAAGATCGTGAGCTTAATCCACACCAGCCACCACCACGAAAGATTCATTCTGGTAGCTTCCCAAAGTCCCTGTGACACTGCTAGAAACAGCAACTCAACAAGAATAAGTCCTAAGGGATAATAACTACTGCCCGATCTTGTTAATGCTGTGGTATTCTGGCTACCTGTAAAATACACTCCATGTTAGGGAGTGATTTAGAAATTACATGTAGGCTTATTGTGAAAATCTTTTTCCATGGACAAGACCATTCTTTTCAAGGAACTAAAAGGAATAATGTTCTTTTGGTGAAATGAGATCAGCTATGACCAACATGCTGCATCAGGGGGGAAATAGAATAAAAAGATACAAAAAGGGAGAGAAAAGACAAGCCTAGGCATTCAGGTGTTTATCCAATGGACTCTATAAAATACCATCAGTATGGAATTTCAAATTTGCTGTCTCTGACTCAAGAAGAGGAGGCTGCTGGGAAAACCTAAGCTGACGGAGTACCGTCTGTGAATTTCAGCTGAGGGAGAAGATGCTCCTGGTATGAATCACAAACGTAAAGCGTGGAGTTGTGCCCTTCAGAGCTACGCACTGAACACCAGTGTGCCATGCCCTGGGCTTAGCCCTGAGAACAGAGGCTGGGTTTGTGGCATCTGCTCTGCCTTCCTGAGGCTGATGGTCCAGTGGTGACATGAAATAGAAGGAGGGGACGAGCTTATGGGTGGTACAAGCTCTAAAGGAAATCTCCCGAATGAGGAGATAGCAAGAGACACTTGACCGAGCTAGGACAGCTAGAGAGGCCCGTCAGGGAGCACCCCACCCACCACTCACCGCTGCAGCGCAGAAACAGTTGCTCCGCCAAGAATTCAGCGTGAACCAGAAGAGAGTCCCTGTTTCATGAGAAAATGGTGGGAAACCTGCTTATCACTTTGAGAAGCTTCTGTCCTTTCCACCCTACAGCGCTCTGACCCAGAGCCCTTCATTCACCTGGCTGTCCTTAATTGGTTAAGAAAGAATTGGCTACCCCCTCTAGTTTTCTTTTTTTTTTTTTTTCCTCTAAGCCATCATTTATTTTTCATCAGTCTTTTTTATTCGTTGGTATGTGTGGGCCTCCCATCACAGTGGCCTCTCTCGTTGCAGATCACTGGCTCTGGGCACATGCGCTCCAGGGTGCTGGCTCCTAATTAGACACACCAGCTCAGCTGCTCCTCAGCAAGTGGGATCTTCCTGGGCCAGGGATCAAACTGGTGCCCCTTGCACTGCAAGGCAGACTCTTACCCACTGGACCACCAGGGATGCCCGGCGTTCCAGTATTCTTGCCTGGAGAATCCCGTGGACTAAGGAGTCTGGTGGGCTCACAGTCCACTGGGTCGCAAAAAGTCAGCCCAACTGAGCAACTCTCACTTTCGTGTTCTTGTATGTGGTGTTTCCAGCAGGGCTATGGGAAGCAATATAGCGGAGAGAAAAGAAAAGCCTAGGCATTCAGGTGTTTATCCAATGGACTCTATAAAATACCATCAGTATGGAATTTCAAATTTGCTGTCTCTGACTCAAGAAGAGGAGGCTGCTGGGAAAACCTAAGCTGACGGAGTACCGTCTGTGAATTTCAGCTGAGGGAGAAGATGCTCCTGGTATGAATCACAAACGTAAAGCGTGGAGTTGTGCCCTTCAGAGCTACGCACTGAACACCAGTGTGCCATGCCCTGGGCTTAGCCCTGAGAACAGAGGCTGGGTTTGTGGCATCTGCTCTGCCTTCCTGAGGCTGATGGTCCAGTGGTGACATGAAATAGAAGGAGGGGACGAGCTTATGGGTGGTACAAGCTCTAAAGGAAATCTCCCGAATGAGGAGATAGCAAGAGACACTTGACCGAGCTAGGACAGCTAGAGAGGCCCGTCAGGGAGCACCCCACCCACCACTCACCGCTGCAGCGCAGAAACAGTTGCTCCGCCAAGAATTCAGCGTGAACCAGAAGAGAGTCCCTGTTTCATGAGAAAATGGTGGGAAACCTGCTTATCACTTTGAGAAGCTTCTGTCCTTTCCACCCTACAGCGCTCTGACCCAGAGCCCTTCATTCACCTGGCTGTCCTTAATTGGTTAAGAAAGAATTGGCTACCCCCTCTAGTTTTCTTTTTTTTTTTTTTTCCTCTAAGCCATCATTTATTTTTCATCAGTCTTTTTTATTCGTTGGTATGTGTGGGCCTCCCATCACAGTGGCCTCTCTCGTTGCAGATCACTGGCTCTGGGCACATGCGCTCCAGGGTGCTGGCTCCTAATTAGACACACCAGCTCAGCTGCTCCTCAGCAAGTGGGATCTTCCTGGGCCAGGGATCAAACTGGTGCCCCTTGCACTGCAAGGCAGACTCTTTACCCACTGGACCACCAGGGAAGCCCTGCATTCCAGTATTCTTGCCTGGAGAATCCCATGGACTAAAGAGTCTGGTGGGCTCACAGTCCACAGGGTCGCAAAAAGTCAACCCAACTGAGCAACTCTCACTTTCATGTTCTTGTATGTGGTGTTTCCAGCAGGGCTATGCTTTGTCACTCAGTCAGGTCCAACTCTGCGACCTTATGGACTGCAGCCCACCAGGCTGGGAATTTTTCAGGCAAGAATACTGGAGTGGGTGGCCACGCTCTCCAATCCAGGGATGGAACCCAGATCTCCTGGATTGCAGGCAAATTCTTTACAGTCTAGGCCAGCAGGAAGATAGGGCTGATGGTAACCAACAAGACAGACTTTTGGCACCTTTTCTGGAAGTATGGCCCTGGGACACAGTTGGTTTGTAATTGAAAAACACGCTTGAGGGCAAATTGTTTACTATGTCTAGGAACTGGCCCCAGGTGTCAATGTACCATGAAAAAAAAGATGTGGTTAATGCAGAAACCAAGGCTTGGAGAATTTGAATGACTCAGCTAAGATCAAAGCTAGAATCGACATAAAATTTGGCTCTGGGTCTGCCCCGGTACAAAATCTGATCTCCAGTCACTGACCAGTGCAAAGGATCTATTTCTCCAGTCCACTTGGCATCGAGGGGCAGTCATGCTCGTTGAATTTCCACAACAGTCTCCGTCTTGACCTCATGATTCATTCTTTCCAGACACCAAGATATTTCAGGGCTTATCTGAAAGTCCTGGAGATGAGTCTGGAAGCTGTTAGGCTGACCTTCCTTCTGGTCAGTCCAGTCAAGAAAGCTTGAAACTGCTACCTGGAAGGAAGGACTATGGTGGGCGGTGACCTGCTCTGCCCTTGTCTCTGGGGTGACCCCTCCCCAGTGCCTCCTCTGAGCTGAGTGTTCAGCGTGTCAGCCTGGTGAGGGACTCCAGTCACTTTCCCTGGGATGAGGCCATGTTAGGGTCTGGGAGGGGCAGAGAGCAGGTGGCAGTCAACCTGAACTCTTTCCAGATGACCAGGTGTGTTCAGAGAGGCAGCAGCCAGCCAGACTCTCTGTCCAGGCACAGCTGGAAAGAGGGCTCATGGAGTTAGGGTCCCATGTGGCAACCAAAGAGAAGCAAAAACACAGGAAGTCATGAATACATGGGTTGTTTATTAACAAGAAATTTATCACATCATTCAGAAAGACCAATCTTTTTACATCTAATGTGCAGAGACGTACATATATTTGCAGATCTTAAGGATATATATTTTTTCTCTCTCTCAGGGTACTTGGAAACTTCTGTTTGTTTCCAGGTTGTGAAAGTTCTTGAACTCTCTCTTGATGTTTTTCATCTCTTATGATTCACAATGGATAATTTAAGAGTCCTTTCCATCTGAGAGCACATATCTTTAAATTGTGGGGAATTTTCTCCATTTTTTTCTTTAATAAACTTAGAAATAAATGGTCATTCCATGTTCTCTTTCTGGAGCTCGTATTATTCAGATGTTTGATATCCTGAATTGCTGCTCTATTTTTTTAATGTTCCCCTCACCCCACCTGCTTTCTATCCTTTGGCTCTGTTTTAAAAATACATCACTTCCATTTTTATTTTCCAAGTATTCTACCAAATTATCTTTACTTCTGCTATTATATTTCTAATATTCTTTTTTCTCCCCACAAATGATAGCTTCCCATGCACCGTATTCTGAAGCTTGCTTTTTTTGTATACAGAGAAATATTCTACAGGTGCTTCTGAAGCAGTTCACAGGACTTCCTTTTAATGAATGTAGTGTTTCTGTCTATGGATATGCCAACATTTGCTGGGGCAGTGTTTTGAAGAATGATAGGCATACGTTAATTGAAGAGGCTGTAGGCGTTATAAACAGAGGACTAGGCAGGGACGAAGGCCTGGAGGTACAGAACAGCTAGAGACATGGCCAGGGCTACTTGTGACTGTGCGATGGGATGGGAGTGTGTGTGTGTGTGTGTGTGTGTGTTAGGGAGGGGTGCACTAAAGAGTCAAATGAGGGGCTTCCCTAGTGGTCCAGAGGCTAAGACTCCACACACCCAGTACAGGGGGCCCAGCTTTGATCCTTGGCCAGGAACTAGATCCCATGTGCTGCAACTAAAGATCCCTCTGGCATAACTAAGACCCAGCACAGCCACCGCCCCAAATTACCATATGTAAAATAGATAGCCAATGGGAAATTGCTGTATGACTCAAAACTAGCATTAGCCAAAAATGGGAGACATTGCATGAATGCATGGGTTGTTTATTAACAAGAAATTTATCACATCATTCAGAAAGACCAATCTTTTTACATCTAATGTGCAGAGACGTACATATATTTGCAGATCTTAAGGATATATATTTTTTCTCTCTCTCAGGGTACTTGGAAACTTCTGTTTGTTTCCAGGTTGTGAAAGTTCTTGAACTCTCTCTTGATGTTTTTCATCTCTTATGATTCACAATGGATAATTTAAGAGTCCTTTCCATCTGAGAGCACATATCTTTAAATTGTGGGGAATTTTCTCCATTTTTTTCTTTAATAAACTTAGAAATAAATGGTCATTCCATGTTCTCTTTCTGGAGCTCGTATTATTCAGATGTTTGATATCCTGAATTGCTGCTCTATTTTTTTAATGTTCCCCTCACCCCACCTGCTTTCTATCCTTTGGCTCTGTTTTAAAAATACATCACTTCCATTTTTATTTTCCAAGTATTCTACCAAATTATCTTTACTTCTGCTATTATATTTCTAATATTCTTTTTTCTCCCCACAAATGATAGCTTCCCATGCACCGTATTCTGAAGCTTGCTTTTTTTGTATACAGAGAAATATTCTACAGGTGCTTCTGAAGCAGTTCACAGGACTTCCTTTTAATGAATGTAGTGTTTCTGTCTATGGATATGCCAACATTTGCTGGGGCAGTGTTTTGAAGAATGATAGGCATACGTTAATTGAAGAGGCTGTAGGCGTTATAAACAGAGGACTAGGCAGGGACGAAGGCCTGGAGGTACAGAACAGCTAGAGACATGGCCAGGGCTACTTGTGACTGTGCGATGGGATGGGAGTGTGTGTGTGTGTGTGTGTGTGTGTTAGGGAGGGGTGCACTAAAGAGTCAAATGAGGGGCTTCCCTAGTGGTCCAGAGGCTAAGACTCCACACACCCAGTACAGGGGGCCCAGCTTTGATCCTTGGCCAGGGAACTAGATCCCATGTGCTGCAACTAAAGATCCCTCTGGCATAACTAAGACCCAGCACAGCCACCGCCCCCCCAAATTACCATATGTAAAATAGATAGCCAATGGGAAATTGCTGTATGACTCACGAAACTCAAGCAGGGGCTCTGTAAGCACCTGGAAGGGCAGGATGGGGAGAGAGATGGAAGGGAGGTTCAAGAGGGAGGGGACGTATGTATGCCTATGGCTGAGTCATGTTGATATTTGGCAGAAAACAACAAAATTCTGTAAAGCAATTATCTTTCAATTAAAAATAAATAAGGAATTATAAACAGAAGACAGAGTTAGTGTGCCAAAATAAATAAATTCATAAATAATAATAATAAAAAAAAGGCAACCAAATGATGGACAGATCACCTTTCCAAGGGATTTGTACTAAGAACTTTAGCCTTGAAGCAGGTTAGGAATATAGCGAAATCTGTTCTTCAGATGTCCCGTCAGTCAGGAATGTGCTGGATGGACCTGAAGAGAATCAGACTTAGGTCACAGCAATCAGTTAACTGATTGTTACATTTGGGATGAGAAGTGCTGAGAATTGGGGCCAGGATGGTGGCAATGTAATAAAGTCAAGAGCGGATATTAAGGAGCAGAAACTGCACAGTTTGGTGGTTGCATGGCGGGGATGAGGGAGGAGGGGTCTGGAAAGATCCCTTGAGTTCAGCCTGGTGGCCTCAGAGGCCACCAGCTCCACCAAGTGATCCCAGGCGATGAGACGCTCCAGAGGAAATGGTGTAATCAGGTCTGGACGCGCTGAGTCTGAGATGCAGATGGGACATTTGAGTAGAGCTGCTTTGCTAGGGCCTGATTATTTTTAAACACAGAGGCTTGAAGCCACTCGGGTTTCTTTCTTTCTTTTTTAATAATTTATCCACTCAGTTCTTTTCGGCCATGCTGGGTCTTTGCTGCTGGGTGGGCTGTTCTGTAGCTGTGGTGAGCAGGGGCCATTCTCCAGTGGCAATGTGCCAGCTTCTCATGGCAGTGGCTTCTCTTGTTGTGGCACATAGGCTTCTTGTTCCTTGGTATGTGAGATCTTTCTGGATCAGGGATCAAACACATGTCTCTTATATTGGCAGGTGGACTCTTTACCACTGAGCCGGACTCTAGGGATTTTACTGAGAAGACTTGGCTTCATATGTAAAATAGATAGCCAATGGGAAATTGCTGTATGACTCACAAAACTCAAGCAGGGGCTCTGTAAGCACCTGGAAGGGCAGGATGGGAGAGAGATGGAAGGGAGGTTCAAGAGGGAGGGGACGTATGTATGCCTATGGCTGAGTCATGTTGATATTTGGCAGAAAACAACAAAATTCTGTAAAGCAATTATCTTTCAATTAAAAATAAATAAGGAATTATAAACAGAAGACAGAGTTAGTGTGCCAAAATAAATAAATTCATAAATAATAATAATAAAAAAAAGGCAACCAAATGATGGACAGATCACCTTTCCAAGGGATTTGTACTAAGAACTTTAGCCTTGAAGCAGGTTAGGAATATAGCGAAATCTGTTCTTCAGATGTCCCGTCAGTCAGGAATGTGCTGGATGGACCTGAAGAGAATCAGACTTAGGTCACAGCAATCAGTTAACTGATTGTTACATTTGGGATGAGAAGTGCTGAGAATTGGGGCCAGGATGGTGGCAATGTAATAAAGTCAAGAGCGGATATTAAGGAGCAGAAACTGCACAGTTTGGTGGTTGCATGGCGGGGATGAGGGAGGAGGGGTCTGGAAAGATCCCTTGAGTTCAGCCTGGTGGCCTCAGAGGCCACCAGCTCCACCAAGTGATCCCAGGCGATGAGACGCTCCAGAGGAAATGGTGTAATCAGGTCTGGACGCGCTGAGTCTGAGATGCAGATGGGACATTTGAGTAGAGCTGCTTTGCTAGGGCCTGATTATTTTTAAACACAGAGGCTTGAAGCCACTCGGGTTTCTTTCTTTCTTTTTTAATAATTTATCCACTCAGTTCTTTTCGGCCATGCTGGGTCTTTGCTGCTGGGTGGGCTGTTCTGTAGCTGTGGTGAGCAGGGGCCATTCTCCAGTGGCAATGTGCCAGCTTCTCATGGCAGTGGCTTCTCTTGTTGTGGCACATAGGCTTCGCTGTTCCTTGGTATGTGAGATCTTTCTGGATCAGGGATCAAACACATGTCTCTTATATTGGCAGGTGGACTCTTTACCACTGAGCCCCCAGGGAAGCTCTAGGACCTGATTCTTAACTGAGAAGACTTGGCTTCATTGGGATGAAGGTGATCATGGAGGTGCTGGACTTGGATGAGGTCCCGCTCTGAAAATATACAGAGAAAGAAGACTAATGGTCACTGCCTGGACAACACTGGCCTCCTACTCCTTGTGCAGTGGCCTTTGTCACTTACCCCCAGGCACCTTGGCTTTCACTTTCCCTCACTTTTTCCCTCTCCCACGGTATTCCTCTGCTGCTCTCAGAACACACCTAATGGTCACCTACTTCAGCATCAGTCAGTCTTAAAGGAAACCAACCATGAACATTCATTGGAAGGATGGATGATGAAGCTGAAGCTCTAATACTTTGGCCACTTGATGGGAAGAGATGACTCAATGGGAAAGATCCTGATGCTTGGAAGGATGGAGGGCAGGAGGAGAAGGGAATGACAGAGGATGAGATGGTTGGATGGCATCACTGACTCAATAGGCATGAGTTTGAGCAAACTCAGGGATACAGTGAAGGACAGAGAAGCCTGGTGTGCTGCAGTCCATAGGGTTGTCAAGAGTCAGACACAGCTTGGTGAGTAAACAACAAGCCTCAGCTTCTCTGGACTTGCTATTCTATTTTCCACATGCAGGCCCACTTAGCTCTTCACATTGGTTGCTCTCTCATATTATCCCAGCTCTGATGTACTGTCTCCTTCTCAGAGAGGTCTTCTCTGATCACCTTCATCCAATGAGAGACCCCGCCCCACTGCCACTCTCTGTCAGCTGTGCCTTGCTTTCTTTTGCTGCCCAGGACTTATGACCTTTTGACATCAACTGGCACACTTCTTCATTTATTCATTTATCCCTCACTCCTTGCTCTGCCTCCCTCCTCCTGCATTGGATTATAAGTTCCACAAAAGGAGAGACTATTGTCATTGCTGTATCCACTGGCAAAGAGTTGGTCCTCCATGTTTGTTTAGTGAATGAATGAGTGTCAAAGAGGAGTTGAGGAAAGCTTAAGAAGGGATAGGCAAAGACAGAAAGGAAGTCAGGGAAGAGCAGAAGACATTTCTAGTAAGAGAAAAGGGTCAGCAGTGTCAGATGTCAGCAAGATAGATAAAAAGATTAGGGCCAGAAAACATCCATTGGCTTGGTCATAGGAAGATGATGGGTCACTTTAGTGAGGCCATGACAGAGGGTCATGGGGCAGAGGACAGTCTGTGGGGGACTGGACAGGCGTGGAAGGTGAAGATGGGTGACCAGTGCTCAGGATATTCTCAAGAAATTGGACCGAATAGGTGAGGACAAGGACGACAAGAACTGGAGGGTGACCCCCTCTTTTTCCCAATTTGCTGTATGTTGGTTTTAAGGGCAGTAGCCAGACGGGTGAGAGGGTGCAGTCTGAGTGGAGCCTGGGGAGCAGCGTCTTTGAGGTGGAAGCATTTGGGATGCTGGTCACATGTGTGGGTGATGGGAGAGAGGCTCAGGATCTCCTTCTTCAGTATGCACCCGACTAAGGTCAAGTCAGGATCAGATTCTTCTCTTGCCTCATCACTTCTACTGCTACTGATTTCCTTTTATGCTGTTTTCTGACAGAATTGTCTTCTGCAGATATCTCTCTGCTGCCAGGAAGAGCTGTTAGAAGCAACTGGAAGAATCATAGGCCACTGTTTTATAGAGGGGGTTGTAAATATATGTCTGTGTCCCCCACAAATTCATATCCTGAAACTCTAAGCCAAAAGGTGATGGTATTTGAAGATGGGGCTTTTGGGAGGTCATTAAGTCACGAGGGTGGAGCCATCATTGTGGGACTGAGTGACTGTTAGTTGTGCCCAATTCTTTGCAACTCCATGGACAGTAGCTCAACAGGCTCCTCTGTCCATGGAATTCTCTAGGCAAGAATATTGGAGTGGGTAACCATTCCCTTCTCCAGGGGATCTTTCCAACCCTGGGACTGAACCCAGGCCTCCCACACTGGAGGCGGATTCTTTACCATCTGAGCCATCTGGGAGCCCTTTGTGTGGTTAGTGCCCTTAAGAGAGACCCCAGGGGCTCCTTGTCTCTCTGATCTCCACCACCTAAGGACACAGTGAGGAGGTGCTGTCTTGCCAACCACTGGTGACTGCAGAGTTCCAGGACCCAGAACTATGAGACAGAAGACATTTCTAGTAAGAGAAAAGGGTCAGCAGTGTCAGATGTCAGCAAGATAGATAGAAAGATTAGGGCCAGAAAACATCCATTGGCTTGGTCATAGGAAGATGATGGGTCACTTTAGTGAGGCCATGACAGAGGGTCATGGGGCAGAGGACAGTCTGTGGGGGACTGGACAGGCGTGGAAGGTGAAGATGGGTGACCAGTGCTCAGGATATTCTCAAGAAATTGGACCGAATAGGTGAGGACAAGGACGACAAGAACTGGAGGGTGACCCCCTCTTTTTCCCAATTTGCTGTATGTTGGTTTTAAGGGCAGTAGCCAGACGGGTGAGAGGGTGCAGTCTGAGTGGAGCCTGGGGAGCAGCGTCTTTGAGGTGGAAGCATTTGGGATGCTGGTCACATGTGTGGGTGATGGGAGAGAGGCTCAGGATCTCCTTCTTCAGTATGCACCCGACTAAGGTCAAGTCAGGATCAGATTCTTCTCTTGCCTCATCACTTCTACTGCTACTGATTTCCTTTTATGCTGTTTTCTGACAGAATTGTCTTCTGCAGATATCTCTCTGCTGCCAGGAAGAGCTGTTAGAAGCAACTGGAAGAATCATAGGCCACTGTTTTATAGAGGGGGTTGTAAATATATGTCTGTGTCCCCCACAAATTCATATCCTGAAACTCTAAGCCAAAAGGTGATGGTATTTGAAGATGGGGCTTTTGGGAGGTCATTAAGTCACGAGGGTGGAGCCATCATTGTGGGACTGAGTGACTGTTAGTTGTGCCCAATTCTTTGCAACTCCATGGACAGTAGCTCAACAGGCTCCTCTGTCCATGGAATTCTCTAGGCAAGAATATTGGAGTGGGTAACCATTCCCTTCTCCAGGGGATCTTTCCAACCCTGGGACTGAACCCAGGCCTCCCACACTGGAGGCGGATTCTTTACCATCTGAGCCATCTGGGAGCCCTTTGTGTGGTTAGTGCCCTTAAGAGAGACCCCAGGGGGCTCCCTTGTCTCTCTGATCTCCACCACCTAAGGACACAGTGAGGAGGTGCTGTCTGCAGACCAGAATGGCTCACCCCCAGCCGGAATGAACTGGCTCCCTGACTGCAGAGTTCCAGGACCCAGAACTATGAGACATAAATGTCTATTGTTTAAGACACCTTGTCTGTGGTATTTGTCAGAACAGCCTGAACTGACTAAATAAGACAGAAAGAAAAACTACGCATATATAGCATTTCCGAGAGTACAGGGAGATGAGGTAAAACCAATAATTCAAGAAATAGTGGAATTAAATCGTTTTTTAAATAGTGGAATAAAATACACATCAGCCCCAGAACATGAAATGGAAGAAATCATGGCTGGAACGAGCATCGGATCAGCAGAGTTAATACCGAAATAAAGGTAGTCGTTTTTAGAACAAACCCGTGGTCTTCCTCAAAGGATATTACAATGCCTCCCTGCTGACTTTGGTTTCTCTTAAGGAGAAGAGTACATTTTAAATCCTTTTTTAAAATCTATGATGTAACAGTTAACAGAATTAAAAGACTGTTTGCCCTGCAGTTCACAAAGAAGTCTAGTATCATAAAAGAAAAAATAGAGAAACAAAAACCTATCCAAATGAAACAGACTAGAAAACAAGCAATCAGAAAACAAAGAAAAGAGTTTGAAAAAGATGACAGAAGCAAGACGGAATAGAAATGATGAAGATAAGCATAAATGGGTTATTTCTCTAAATTAAAAGAGTAAATTGAATTAAAAATTCCTCCCTTGCCCCCACCAAAACCAATAATATGTGCCTTACAGAAGTCAGACTTAAAGCATGATAAAGGAAGAGAGAAATCCAGGCAAATAAAAGAGGACTAAACAGGAAGTGAGGGAGGCTATGTTAGGGTCTGTCAGCAAATTTAAAGTGAGAAGCCTCCCTGGGAACATGGAGCTCGGTTCCCTTTGAAGACAGAGGTCTCACCCTCTCTCCCTGGAGAAGAGGCACTCAGGTCATTATCAGCCGTATGTGAGGCGCCCTGGTTTATACCTCAAGCCCAGATCCATCCTACCAAATTCACACAGTCGTCTTCTCATCCCCTCTTCTCAGCAGGGACCACCCACCAGGCTCCTGCCGATACCTAAGGAACTGGGGACTGTCTGCAGACCAGAATGGCTCACCCCCAGCCGGAATGAACTGGCTCCCTGACTGCAGAGTTCCAGGACCCAGAACTATGAGACATAAATGTCTATTGTTTAAGACACCTTGTCTGTGGTATGTGTCAGAACAGCCTGAACTGACTAAATAAGACAGAAAGAAAAACTACGCATATATAGCATTTCCGAGAGTACAGGAGATGAAGTAAAACCAATAATTCAAGAAATAGTGGAATTAAATCGTTTTTTAAATAGTGGAATAAAATACACATCAGCCCCAGAACATGAAATGGAAGAAATCATGGCTGGAACGAGCATCGGATCAGCAGAGTTAATACCGAAATAAAGGTAGTCGTTTTTAGAACAAACCCGTGGTCTTCCTCAAAGGATATTACAATGCCTCCCTGCTGACTTTGGTTTCTCTTAAGGAGAAGAGTACATTTTAAATCCTTTTTTAAAATCTATGATGTAACAGTTAACAGAATTAAAAGACTGTTTGCCCTGCAGTTCACAAAGAAGTCTAGTATCATAAAAGAAAAAATAGAGAAACAAAAACCTATCCAAATGAAACAGACTAGAAAACAAGCAATCAGAAAACAAAGAAAAGAGTTTGAAAAAGATGACAGAAGCAAGACGGAATAGAAATGATGAAGATAAGCATAAATGGGTTATTTCTCTAAATTAAAAGAGTAAATTGAATTAAAAATTCCTCCCTTGCCCCCACCAAAACCAATAATATGTGCCTTACAGAAGTCAGACTTAAAGCATGATAAAGGAAGAGAGAAATCCAGGCAAATAAAAGAGGACTAAACAGGAAGTGAGGGAGGCTATGTTAGGGTCTGTCAGCAAATTTAAAGTGAGAAGCCTCCCTGGGAACATGGAGCTCGGTTCCCTTTGAAGACAGAGGTCTCACCCTCTCTCCCTGGAGAAGAGGCACTCAGGTCATTATCAGCCGTATGTGAGGCGCCCTGGTTTATACCTCAAGCCCAGATCCATCCTACCAAATTCACACAGTCGTCTTCTCATCCCCTCTTCTCAGCAGGGACCACTCCTACCTGCTCAGTGAATAACCGAGTTTCAGTTTGCCCAGGACTGAGCCAGTCTCCAGGGACGTTTTGCACCAGACTGAGACAGTCTCAGAGAAATCAAGATGGTTGGTCCGTCCCTCCTTACAGAGAAGTGAGGCGTCTTTCCACTTTCCTTGGGGATGCTCACCACAGATTGCTTTAATTTCAGGCTTCTTTTTGTTTCCTTTGCTAACCTGTGGGTGTTTGCCTTTGAATTCCCCACCTCTCACAATGTCTGACAGTCATTCCTGGTTGAATGAGAGAATAAATGAATGATGCTATAATAGTCAGGAGGAGGAGAAGAGGGTGGCAGAGGATGAGATGGTAAGATAGCAACACCAACTCCGTGGACATAAATCTAAGCAAACTCCAGGAGACAGTGGAGGACAGAGGAGCCTGGTGTGCCACGAGTCATAGGGCCACAAAGAGTTGGACACGAGCTGACGACTGAATAACAATAACAACAGAATAGTCAGGAACCTTCTTGTGCTATGGAATAGCATCAGAACATGCAAGGCAATTTCCAAATAATCTGTTCATTTAAATTAACACTAAAAAAAACAGCACAAAATGATAAAGCATAACTGCATATGCATGCGTGTGTGTGTGTGTGTGTGTATTTTACATTTGGCCACCTTCTCTTACAGAGATCATCCTGGAACACCTCCATGTCCTCAAAACCCATTCACTGCCGTTCAGTGGTCTACATCCCTTTGCTCTGGTTCCCCAAAGTTTGTCTGCAGGCATTGTAGTTTCCTAACATTTTGGAATCACTTCCACTTTGCTCAGAACATTTGGATTCTCCAAATCAAGGATTATAATAGACTCTCCACTTATTACCAACTAAAGATTTTCTTCTTGATGTAAGAATTGTTCATCTTGGTACCATTTACAGAAACACTTTCACTTCCCTAAATATTTATTAATGAAATACTTTTATCAGCCACCATGCCTTATAAATATTTACTTCTCAGGAGTCCTTTGGTGATGCTCTGTTTAGAAAAGTGCTCGGACTGGACGAGAGCAGCTCTGCCTCCCAGGACTCGAGTGATTTTCACAACAGAGGGAAAAGTTTGGCTCTTGGCTTTGTGGATATTTTAGGAGTGGATTTGGTGTTGTTATGTTCTGTGCAGTGGTTCTAATGCTTAGAAATATTCATCCAAGAATAGATGCATGCAAATTCTTCAGAGGGGCTCCCTTCTTAGTCCCAGGGAGGAGAGAGAAACATGAGACACAGCGGGGGGCTCTCATCTTTGGTTCACAGTGCCAGCTACTGGACCCAGCCCGTGTTCCCTCACCAGGTACAAAGAGCGCCTGGAGCTGCGTGGTTTAGGCAGCAACCCCTCCATCCTTCTCTGCCCTCTGGATCTTCTTCCACTGAGAACTGTTCACCTCTGTCCCCACTTTGGCTGAGCATCTCCGTGTTTCCCTTGCCTGACTTCACGACATCCCAGGTCTTATAGGACCACCTTGAATTTAAGCATGTAATGTTTTTCTGGACCATCTGTAGTAGATTTGTTCCAATTTCGGGCTTGGAAAATGTGATGCTCCCATAGCTGGATGCCTTTCGATACTTTGGTTGTGAAAAGAGACTGGATATTCTTCAGTGTGCTTACACCCAGCTCCCTAGGAGACTTTTGGTTTAGCTTTTACATATTTGGTTGCTTGCAAAATAAATGCCATTCTTTTTTGGGGGAGGGTGGTGTGTGTCACTTACGATGATAGGGTCATTTTATTCCACACTCTGCGTGAGCTCTTTCCACCTGGGCTGTTGGAACATGTGGGGATAGCCTGCACGCTTGGTGTACTCCAAGTCATTTGTCATTGGCAATGTGTAAAGGACTCAAACTGGTGAATGATTTACTTTACAATAAAGTAGAGCTGCTGCTCCCAGGATGGGGTCTTCACTGACTCGCATGTCACAGTGACTCACATGACGCACTGGAAGGCGAGAAGGATTTTCAGCCAGCAGAGGCTTGCTCGTACATTCTGGTGATGCCCAAGACTGGGTCATGCCTGTGAGTATCGTCTGGTCAGTGTAGCCGGGGAGTCCAAGCCAGCAGAGCTTCAGTGGAGTCCTTTGGTGATGCTCTGTTTAGAAAAGTGCTCGGACTGGACGAGAGCAGCTCTGCCTCCCAGGACTCGAGTGATTTTCACAACAGAGGGAAAAGTTTGGCTCTTGGCTTTGTGGATATTTTAGGAGTGGATTTGGTGTTGTTATGTTCTGTGCAGTGGTTCTAATGCTTAGAAATATTCATCCAAGAATAGATGCATGCAAATTCTTCAGAGGGGCTCCCTTCTTAGTCCCAGGGAGGAGAGAGAAACATGAGACACAGCGGGGGGCTCTCATCTTTGGTTCACAGTGCCAGCTACTGGACCCAGCCCGTGTTCCCTCACCAGGTACAAAGAGCGCCTGGAGCTGCGTGGTTTAGGCAGCAACCCCTCCATCCTTCTCTGCCCTCTGGATCTTCTTCCACTGAGAACTGTTCACCTCTGTCCCCACTTTGGCTGAGCATCTCCGTGTTTCCCTTGCCTGACTTCACGACATCCCAGGTCTTATAGGACCACCTTGAATTTAAGCATGTAATGTTTTCTGGACCATCTGTAGTAGATTTGTTCCAATTTCGGGCTTGGAAAATGTGATGCTCCCATAGCTGGATGCCTTTCGATACTTTGGTTGTGAAAAGAGACTGGATATTCTTCAGTGTGCTTACACCCAGCTCCCTAGGAGACTTTTGGTTTAGCTTTTACATATTTGGTTGCTTGCAAAATAAATGCCATTCTTTTTTGGGGGAGGGTGGTGTGTGTCACTTACGATGATAGGGTCATTTTATTCCACACTCTGCGTGAGCTCTTTCCACCTGGGCTGTTGGAACATGTGGGGATAGCCTGCACGCTTGGTGTACTCCAAGTCATTTGTCATTGGCAATGTGTAAAGGACTCAAACTGGTGAATGATTTACTTTACAATAAAGTAGAGCTGCTGCTCCCAGGATGGGGTCTTCACTGACTCGCATGTCACAGTGACTCACATGACGCACTGGAAGGCGAGAAGGATTTTCAGCCAGCAGAGGCTTGCTCGTACATTCTGGTGATGCCCAAGACTGGGTCATGCCTGTGAGTATCGTCTGGTCAGTGTAGCCGGGGGGAGTCAAGCTTGAAGATGCCTGGGTTATGTCACTTGTTTTCCATTAATGCATCCAGCTCTTTTCTTTCTCTCTAAAGTGAAGGAGGCAGTTCTGGAAAAGGTGCTGGGTGCCTTATTGGAAATGGAAACTTTAAGCAGAGCTAAGGAAATAATTTATTTTAAGGTTCGCAATAGTTTTGATGTACATTGTATAACTAAATTATGTATGCTCATGAGAAGACAATGCAAAAAGGTCACAAAACCTAATGGTTTTGATTTTTAGCTTTAGAGTATGTCTCCAATCACTTGTCCTGCCCAATTCTATTTGCTCAAGTCAGGGCTTGAGCATTTCCATTCCCGAGTGGCATTTCCATTTGTGGTGAGGAAGCTGAAGTCAATCACAGGAAATGTTTCCAAACTGGCTATAGAAGGCACCTTGGAAGTTAATATGGATTATAGAAATCCACAAATTGGACACTCTGCACTCCCTTAGATGAGTGTTGGTTAAGAACAAACAGATGGGGGACCGGGGGTTGGGGGGATCCATTAGGAGTTTGGGATCAACAGAGACACACTACTATATATAAAATAGATAAACAACATGGATTTCCTGTACAGCACACAGAATGATATTCAATATCTTGTAACAGCCTATAATGGAAAAGAATCTACAAAAGGATAAATACGTATATGAAACAGAGTCACTTTGCTGTACCCCTGAAATGACCACAACATTGTAAATCAACTGTACTTCAATTAAAAAAAACAAAGCCACAGAAATTAGCATGTTTCCAAATAAGTGAAAGTGTAGTCATTTATCACTCATTATTTATTCTAATAATGAGTGATAAATGACTACACTTTCACTTCTAATAATTCTAATAATGAGTGTCAAATAATGATGTCACCAAGATCTAGTGAAACTTGACCATTAATGAATTGGTCTGAATTACTCATTCTGCTGAAAAATATGTGTTCTAGCTGTCTATGAGAGTATGTTTAAAATTCGGTATTCTTCGACTAACAATTTTATCTTTAAAATCATTCCTGAACCGCCACATAGTATACACCCAATTGTTACCTTCAGCTGCTATTTAGAATTTTAATTATTCATCTTCTCCTGTGCTGTCTTTCATGTGCTCACTATGAGTGACTGTTTTAGTAACTGGAGCCCTCTGAAGTGCCAAGCACAATGTCTATATGGGGTAAAGTTCCTGCCAGGTTTAATTTGATTTGCTTCTTTCCTCTCAGAGCAATAGATATTTTCAAGGTCACATGTTCAGAGAGAACATTAAATTCCATCTCCTTACATGGGCAGAACTGACCCCAGACCAGGGTTCAGAAAGCATCACCTCGAGGGCTGGAGACGCATCACAGGGTGTACTGGGTTCATGGAGCTGGGTGGTTGCTGTTTTCAGCTTCGTCCCCTTTGAGGACGTTGCCAAGAAACCTCGACGACTGGCGGAATTGCAGCCCTGTAGGGGTTGAACATCCCATGCTGCTGTCCATCAGTGGGTTCTAGAGCTGAGCTTCTTGGGGGTACCGCACCAACAGCTCAGTTCTCTTTGCTGCTTTTGTTTCTGAATGGCGAGCTGAGGAGTTTCACTGTACAGCAAGTCTCCTACATGCAAACAAGATCGGTTCCAAGTGTGTGCTCATAAATCCAATTTGGGGCTTCCCTGGTGGTCCAATGGGTAAGGACACCGCCTTGCAGTGCAAGCGGCTCTGGTTCAATCCCTGGCCTGGGAAGATCCCGTGCGCCGTGGAACGACTGGACTGATGTGTCCAACTACCGAGCCAGAGATCTGGAGCGCATGCGCCTGGAGCCGGTGCTCTGCAGCGACAGAGGTCACTGTGATGGGAGGCCCACACAGGTCAAAAGAAGGAAGATGGATGAAAATGGATAGATGAAAGACCAATAGAAGTGGCCAAAAAAAAAGAAAAATCCGATTTGTTTGTAAGTCCAACAAAGTGAGCCTAGGTACCCAACTAGCACAATGGAATATATAATACTGCATTGTAATAGCTTTATAATACTTTTCACAAAAGTAATACGTTAAAAATGACACAAAAAGTATGTTTAAAATTCGGTATTCTTCGACTAACAATTTTATCTTTAAAATCATTCCTGAACCGCCACATAGTATACACCCAATTGTTACCTTCAGCTGCTATTTAGAATTTTAATTATTCATCTTCTCCTGTGCTGTCTTTCATGTGCTCACTATGAGTGACTGTTTTAGTAACTGGAGCCCTCTGAAGTGCCAAGCACAATGTCTATATGGGGTAAAGTTCCTGCCAGGTTTAATTTGATTTGCTTCTTTCCTCTCAGAGCAATAGATATTTTCAAGGTCACATGTTCAGAGAGAACATTAAATTCCATCTCCTTACATGGGCAGAACTGACCCCAGACCAGGGTTCAGAAAGCATCACCTCGAGGGCTGGAGACGCATCACAGGGTGTACTGGGTTCATGGAGCTGGGTGGTTGCTGTTTTCAGCTTCGTCCCCTTTGAGGACGTTGCCAAGAAACCTCGACGACTGGCGGAATTGCAGCCCTGTAGGGGTTGAACATCCCATGCTGCTGTCCATCAGTGGGTTCTAGAGCTGAGCTTCTTGGGGGTACCGCACCAACAGCTCAGTTCTCTTTGCTGCTTTTGTTTCTGAATGGCGAGCTGAGGAGTTTCACTGTACAGCAAGTCTCCTACATGCAAACAAGATCGGTTCCAAGTGTGTGCTCATAAATCCAATTTGGGGCTTCCCTGGTGGTCCAATGGGTAAGGACACCGCCTTGCAGTGCAAGCGGCTCTGGTTCAATCCCTGGCCTGGGAAGATCCCGTGCGCCGTGGAACGACTGGACTGATGTGTCCAACTACCGAGCCAGAGATCTGGAGCGCATGCGCCTGGAGCCGGTGCTCTGCAGCGACAGAGGTCACTGTGATGGGAGGCCCACACAGGTCAAAAGAAGGAAGATGGATGAAAATGGATAGATGAAAGACCAATAGAAGTGGCCAAAAAAAAAGAAAAATCCGATTTGTTTGTAAGTCCAACAAAGTGAGCCTAGGTACCCAACTAGCACAATGGAATATATAATACTGCATTGTAATAGCTTTATAATACTTTTCACAAAAGTAATACGTTAAAAATGACACAAAAATAAATAAATAATTTTTAAAAATCTTATTGTATAATACCTTGATGCTAGCGGTAAAGAACTTGCCTGCCAATGCTGGAGATCTAAGAGATGACGGTTCGGTCCCTGGGTTGGGAAGATCCCCTGAATTCCATGGACGGAAGAACCTGGCAGGCTATGGTCCATAAGGCTGCGAAGAGTTGCACAGGACTGAAGTGACTTAGCACAAAGCATGCACAGTACCTTGAAAAACACAGTAGCAGAGGATAACAGCTGGTGCTTCTTAGAGTACTAGCTACATCACCGATGCATTTCCACTTGCTTCCAGACATCCTGGGCTTAAAATAAGGACACTGTGCTACAGTACTCCATACAGAACTACAGAGTGAAGTACACAAAAGCACAGTCACTCGTAGAGAATGCACACCTGTGAACAATGTGCACCAGACACATGAACTAGCTTACATGTTTTCATGAGAATGCCTGTTCACATCTTTGACAGTTTGTAGCTTGAAGGTTTGTGTGCAGGGGACTTACTATAAATGTTTTGTTGCAATGATGCACTCTCAGCTAGTTGTATATCCAGGATCTGATAAGGACAGGCCAGATAGGCAGGCTGCTCTCAGTGAATGGAAGAGCTGGTTCCTTGAGTTTTCCCTGGGATTTATAGGTTTTCCTGCAGGTCACGCGGAGCATGTCTTTTGTGCCAGAATGGCCTCCTGAATCTGGCCTGGAACTCAAACAGGTTTCCCAAGTGTGCCCAGCTCGGTCTTGGAGGACTGACTGGAGCACTCCAGGGGCTGCCTGCAGACGCCTGAGATCTACTTTTCTTGTTTTCTTTTAACCTCTGAAGACAAAATTCATACGGATGAATGCATTTTCTAGGAAAACGGAAAGCAAATCAGGAGCAAATTACCAAATCGCATGCTTCCTCCTATTTTGTTTCCTAAAATAGACTGAATATCAAACGATGTATATTGGAGTTTCACTGTTCTAGTAACAGAATTTATGATTCAGGACTATGTTGAAAGGCAAGTTTTGATGTGTCTCCCCTGTTATTTCCAGGAACTTATCTTCTAAGACGGACTTAGAGACGGAGGCTGTCTATACCCCCTCCGCCCCTCATCCTACTGCACCTGCTTCTGCGTGAGCTCTGATGAGGGCCAGCACAGCACTCCCATTTTCTGAATATCTAATGTCCCACAATGTGCTTGCTGTGCCATCTGAATGCATAGCCATTTGCCTTTCACTGTAAAGTGCATTGTCAAAATGATGTAGTATTCACTCAACTGCGCATCAGAATTTGATATCAAATGTCTTGCTCCAGTTATAAAGGATCTCAAATAGGCAGGTATGGCTGGAGGTACTATATCACCATAGAAACTGGGAGCTTCTAACAGAGAGTGAAATAATTAGCATCATGTTATCCTGAAATCTGAAAATGCAGCATTGTTCTGGAAAGTCTATATTTATTTATTTATTTATTTATTTTTTTGGGGGCGGGGGTAGAGTTGGGGAGGGAGCGGGGAGGGAGGGCCACTTCTATTGATCTTTCATCTGTCTGTTTTCATCCATCTTTGTTCTTTGGCCCGTGTGGGCCTCCCATCGCAGTGGCCTCTGCTGTTGCAGAGCACCGGCTCTGGGCGCATGCACTCCAGAGCTCCAGCTCGGTAATTGGACACATAGGTCCAGCTGCTCCGCGGCACATGGGATCTTCCCAAGCCAGGGACTGAACCAGCGCCCCTTGCACTGCAAAGCGGTGTCCTTACCCACTGGACCACCAGGGAAGCCCTGGAAAGTCTATATTTATATCTACCTATCATCTCTCTATATATTTATTATCATCCTCCATAGCTGTAGGGAGACGTAAATTTTATTAGCTTACTGATTATAACTAGACTTATTCTTAGGCTAAGAGCTGTCTTTTGAAGAAGACATTGTGATCAGCCACTTGATGAAAATCGAAAACCCAAAGGGTGTTGGATGGTGAAATACAGAGATAAGAGATAGCTAATTGGCTTCATTTCAAGGCAATTTGCAAGAAAAAATGGATGTGAGGCATAAGGGGAGATGAGAGATGTAGGCGATGATGCTGGTATCTAAACTGTGAAATAATCAGAGGACTTATAAGAATCGGCACATTGGTCATTATGTTTTTAAAAAATAATTTAATATTATAAAAATATACACACAAAAATCTTTATAGTAAGCCTTGAAATCAGGTAGTGTTAGCTCTCCAATCCTTTCCTCTTTTTCAATATTATTGCATTTCCAAAAAAATTGTAGGACTGGCTTGTAAATCACTACCAAAATGCAAGCCAGGATTTTGATTGAAATCGCACTAAGTCTATAGATCCCTTCAGGGACATTTGACATTTGAGTAATATTGAATTATTCAATCCATTAATTGGATGTATCTGTTTATTTATTTTCAGTCTCTTAATTACTTGCAGCAACACTTTGTAAGTTCCAGCATAGAGGTCTTAAGATAGTTTGTTAAATTTCTCCCTCAGAGAAATGTAACAGATTTTCAGAATTTTTTGATGTCGTTGTTAATGCTGTTGCTTTTGCTTCACATTTTATATTCCAATTATTTGAGAAGTACAATTGCTTCTCACATATGTATGATTTTATCCTGTGATCTTGCTAAAGTCAAATAGCAGGTATTTTTTGATGGGCGTGTAATTGCTTTGCAACATTGTGTTAGTTGTTTCTGGTATAAAACAGCATGAATCAGCTATATGGATGCATACAGTCCCTCCCTCTTGAACCTGCCTCGCCTTGCTATCATCAAACCCTTTGGATTTTCCCTATAAACAACTGGCAAACAAAAGTTTTACTTCTTCTTTTCCAATTTTATGCTTTTGTTACAGTTTATTTTCCTGTTGCGCTATCTGGAAACTCAAGGACAAAATTGAGCAAGATACGTGAGAATGTAAACCCTTGCCTTGCTTCCAGTACAAGGGGTAAGCACTAGTCTCTTACTATTATATACAATGTCAGCCGTGGTGTTTTTATAGATGCCTTTTATCAGCTTGGGAAGGGACACTGCTATTCTCAGTTTGTTGAGAATGTATTTTAAAAATCATGAATGAATATTGAATTTTGTTAGAGTCTAATATTTGCATCTCTTCAATTTAATATGAATTTATTCAGAATAATATAGTCTGTTCATAATATTGATTTTTAAATGTTAAATCAGCCTTTGCATAAGGGAGATGGAGATGAGGGATGTGCTGATCTACTATGAAATAATCAGAGGACTTATAAGAATCGGCACATTGGTCATTATGTTTTTAAAAAATAATTTAATATTATAAAAATATACACACAAAAATCTTTATAGTAAGCCTTGAAATCAGGTAGTGTTAGCTCTCCAATCCTTTCCTCTTTTTCAATATTATTGCATTTCTAAAAAAATTGTAGGACTGGCTTGTAAATCACTACCAAAATGCAAGCCAGGATTTTGATTGAAATCGCACTAAGTCTATAGATCCCTTCAGGGACATTTGACATTTGAGTAATATTGAATTATTCAATCCATTAATTGGATGTATCTGTTTATTTATTTTCAGTCTCTTAATTACTTGCAGCAACACTTTGTAAGTTCCAGCATAGAGGTCTTAAGATAGTTTGTTAAATTTCTCCCTCAGAGAAATGTAACAGATTTTCAGAATTTTTTGATGTCGTTGTTAATGCTGTTGCTTTTGCTTCACATTTTATATTCCAATTATTTGAGAAGTACAATTGCTTCTCACATATGTATGATTTTATCCTGTGATCTTGCTAAAGTCAAATAGCAGGTATTTTTTGATGGGCGTGTAATTGCTTTGCAACATTGTGTTAGTTGTTTCTGGTATAAAACAGCATGAATCAGCTATATGGATGCATACAGTCCCTCCCTCTTGAACCTGCCTCGCCTTGCTATCATCAAACCCTTTGGATTTTCCCTATAAACAACTGGCAAACAAAAGTTTTACTTCTTCTTTTCCAATTTTATGCTTTTGTTACAGTTTATTTTCCTGTTGCGCTATCTGGAAACTCAAGGACAAAATTGAGCAAGATACGTGAGAATGTAAACCCTTGCCTTGCTTCCAGTACAAGGGGTAAGCACTAGTCTCTTACTATTATATACAATGTCAGCCGTGGTGTTTTTATAGATGCCTTTTATCAGCTTGGGAAGGGACACTGCTATTCTCAGTTTGTTGAGAATGTATTTTAAAAATCATGAATGAATATTGAATTTTGTTAGAGTCTAATATTTGCATCTCTTCAATTTAATATGAATTTATTCAGAATAATATAGTCTGTTCATAAATTATGCCGATTGATTTTTAAATGTTAAATCAGCCTTTAGGTGTTAAATCAACCTAGGATAAACCCAACTGATCATGATGCAGTTTCCTTGTTGTGTGTGTGTGCTCACTCGTTTCAGTCATGCCCAACTCCGAGAGATGCCATGGGCGGCAGCCCACCAGGCTCCTCTGTCCATGAGATTCTTCAGGCAAGAACACTGGCGTGGGCTGCCATGCCCTCCTCCAGGGGATCTTCCTGACCCAGGGATCGAGCCCCCATATCCCGTGTCTCCTGTGCTTCAGGTGGGTGTTTTATTCACTGAGTTACCTGGGAAACCTGGCTCCCTTGTTACTTGATTCAGTTTGCTAACAAAGGTGATTGTATCTATGTTCCTAAAGGATATATGTCTATACTTTTCATTTTTTGTAACGTTTTTGCTTGCTTTTGTTATGAGGATAACACAGGCCTTAGGGCTTCCCAGGTGGTGCTAGTGGTAAAGAGTCCTGTTGCCAATGCAGGAGATGCAAGAGACCCTGGGTTGGATCCCTGGATTGGGAAGATCCCCTGGTGGAGGTCATGGCAACCCATTGCAGTATTCTTGCCTGGGGAATTCCATGGACAGAGGAGCCTGGTGGACTGCAGTCAGGGCGTTGCAAAGATTCAGACATGACTGAATGACTGAGCACCAAAACAGGTCTCACAAAGTGAACTGGGGAATCCTTACTGTTTTTCAATTTCCAAACAAATGTGTAGAGTTAGTCTTATTTTTTTTCTAAAGTTTGTCCAGCATCTACCAAGAAAGCAAATGTCTGGTGTTTTCTTAATGGAAATAATTTTTATTCCTTTGGACTCAATTTTTTTAATAGATACAGAACTACCCAAATTTTATATTTTTCCCATGGTCAGTTTTGCCTATTTATGTCTTTCAAGAAATTTATCTAAGCTGTCTTGGCATGAAATTGTTCATAATACTACCTCATTTTTCTTTTAATAGCTCTAATATCTATAGAAACATCCTCTGTTATTTCTGATATTAATAATTTGTATGTTTTTGTTTTCTTAATGATTAGCTAAAAGTTTATTCATTTAAAAAATTCCTTTTCAAGAAAAGAGCTTTTCATTTTAGCAATATCCCCTCTTTTTATCTGTCTACAATTTTATTCATATTCACTTGGACTTCTTTATATTTTACTTTAAAAACATATTTATTTATTTATTTGGCTGGGCCAGGTCTTAGTTGCAGCACGTGGGATCTGCTTCCCTGGCCAGGGATCAAACCCAGACTCCTTGCTTTGGGAGCATGGAATCTTAGCCACTGAACCACCAGAAAGTCCCTAAACCAGTATTTTTTAATTGAGTACTTACTATATTGCAAATATTTTTCTAAGCATTGAGTCACAGTAGTGAAGAGAGTGAAGAGACCCTGATGCTGGGAAAATAGAAGGCAGAAGGAGAATTGGACAACAGAGGATGAGATGGTTGGATGGCATCACCAACTCAATGGACATGAGTTTGAGCCAGCTTCGGGAGATGGTGAAGAAGGGGAGCCTGGTGCGCTGCAGTCCATCGAGTGACAGGAGTAGTGAGTCCCTTTTCTAATACAGACTACATTTTTGTGGAGAAAATATCTATTTGGCAAATAGATATATGAGGTACAGATGACAATAAAGCTATGAAGATGAATCAAGCAAACTGTGAATATGGAGAATAATGGAGACATACTATAGGCATACAATTCTGGTAGACCCTTCTAACGAGGTCTGAGCACGAACCCTGTAAAGGTTTAAGGCAGAGAGGCAATTTCAGAAAAGAATAGCAAATGCAAAGGGCCTGAGGTGGCAGCTTGTTTGAAGTGGAGGGAGCAGAAGGTATGTCTGGCATTTACAGTGTCTTTTGATGCTGGCACAGGAATCCTCCTTTCCACTGACCTTGACTTTGGGATGGGCACTAGAGGCATAGATCATTTTGGCTACCCCCAACATAGTTCACATCAAGGGGTGTTATCGTTTGGCGACTGCAACCCCACCAGAAGAGGGAAACATCTGTGTCCTGTTAGAATTTGCAAGAGGAGATGAGGATGGAGTTCTTATGGAAGGGGGGTAACACTGTTTTATAAGGAGATGCTTTCTCTTTGGAATACTCTGATGCCTTTGGGAAAAATTCACGTAATTGCCTGCGTGCTCAGTCCCTCAGTTGTGTCTGACTCTTTGCTATCTCATGGGCTGCAGCCCATCAGGCTCCTCTGTCCATGGGATTCTTCCAAGCAAGAATACTGGAGTGTGTTGTCATTCCCTTCTCCAGGGGAACCTCCTGACCCAGGGATTGAACCCACATCTCTGGCACTGCAAGCAGATTTTTTACTGCTGAGCCATTGGGGAAGCCTCTTCTAGAAAATAGATAGGAAAGGCCTCCAGCCATCACCCCAAGCTGTCTAAAGCAGAGAAGGACCCACAAAATACAGGTAGGTGATGAATCGTCTCATTTGCCCAAGACTAAGTCAGTTCTCGGTACACGTTCGAGGCAAATCTGGACAAGTTAGTCACTCTGTGAGCCAAGTTAGGCAGCAGGCTCCACCTTCTTGTCCCCTGAGACTCAGTCCTTCCCTAGGGATCCTTGGACCTGCTGACCACCTGGCTGTGACTCAGGACACCCCACGCTTGATGTTCTTTACTACTGGGTGGAGCTAAGCTTTGTGACAAGGAGCCAAGGTTTTGTACAGACTCTGGTCGATACAAGAGGCCTCACAAGGTCCCAGGGACATCTCTTAAGGGAGTTCCTGCCCACTCACACCTTGTTTTCTTCTCTTATTTTTTAAAAATATTTCCTTATTTTTTTGGGTGCGTTAGGTCTTCACTGTAGCCCTCAGGATCTTTGGTGCAGCATGAGGGCTCTAGAGCACAAGCTGGCTTCATTGCCCTGTGGTATGTGGCATCTTAGATTCCTGACCAGGGATTGAACCCAAGTCCCCTGCATTGGAAGGTGGATTCTTAACCCTGGGACCATCAGAGAAGTCCCCGGGCAAACCTTGTAGAAGAGCAGGGCAGCCTGAGAGCAGCAGAGCTGTGGGGAGACATCGTAGCTCTTTATCTCACTTTTCTAAGAAAAAAGCACCCTTGGGCAAGGAATACTCTGATGCCTTTGGGAAAAATTCACGTCTGTGTCCTGTTAATTTGCAAGAGGAGATGAGGATGGAGTTCTTATGGAAGGGGGGTAACACTGTTTTATAAGGAGATGCTTTCTCTTTGGAATACTCTGATGCCTTTGGGAAAAATTCACGTAATTGCCTGCGTGCTCAGTCCCTCAGTTGTGTCTGACTCTTTGCTATCTCATGGGCTGCAGCCCATCAGGCTCCTCTGTCCATGGGATTCTTCCAAGCAAGAATACTGGAGTGTGTTGTCATTCCCTTCTCCAGGGGAACCTCCTGACCCAGGGATTGAACCCACATCTCTGGCACTGCAAGCAGATTTTTTACTGCTGAGCCATTGGGGAAGCCTCTTCTAGAAAATAGATAGGAAAGGCCTCCGGCCATCACCCCAAGCTGTCTAAAGCAGAGAAGGACCCACAAAATACAGGTAGGTGATGAATCGTCTCATTTGCCCAAGACTAAGTCAGTTCTCGGTACACGTTCGAGGCAAATCTGGACAAGTTAGTCACTCTGTGAGCCAAGTTAGGCAGCAGGCTCCACCTTCTTGTCCCCTGAGACTCAGTCCTTCCCTAGGGATCCTTGGACCTGCTGACCACCTGGCTGTGACTCAGGACACCCCACGCTTGATGTTCTTTACTACTGGGTGGAGCTAAGCTTTGTGACAAGGAGCCAAGGTTTTGTACAGACTCTGGTCGATACAAGAGGCCTCACAAGGTCCCAGGGACATCTCTTAAGGGAGTTCCTGCCCACTCACACCTTGTTTTCTTCTCTTATTTTTTAAAAATATTTCCTTATTTTTTGGCTGCGTTAGGTCTTCACTGTAGCCCTCAGGATCTTTGGTGCAGCATGAGGGCTCTAGAGCACAAGCTGGCTTCATTGCCCTGTGGTATGTGGCATCTTAGATTCCTGACCAGGGATTGAACCCAAGTCCCCTGCATTGGAAGGTGGATTCTTAACCCTGGGACCATCAGAGAAGTCCCCGGGCAAACCTTGTAGAAGAGCAGGGCAGCCTGAGAGCAGCAGAGCTGTGGGGAGACATCGTAGCTCTTTATCTCACTTTTCTAAGAAAAAAGCACCCTTGGGCAAGGAAACCAAATTTGGGAAAGGACAACAAACTTTATTTAGGAAGGGGAACCCTGGCACCTTGACTTGGAAGTAAACCTGGTCCACCCATGGCTGGACATTAAGCTGCACATCACCACGGAGACCAGACGCTGTGTGTGGTCTCAACTATGATTCCCTGTGGAATTCTCGCAGTGATTGCAGGTGAGATGGGCTGGGGGCTGACAGAGAAGAGGGTGGGCAGAACCATGACCAGCTCACTACTGGCCTCAGAACCTTCTCTGCAGACCGGTGTTGTCTGGACCACTCACCTACGGAGCTCTTTGGTTCGTGGTGCTGAGTCATTCACCACATGACCGTGGACGCCTGCCAGACACCCTTATTTGCTCTCCACCATGTTTGCGTCAGTCAAGTGTACACGGAGAGGGACACCTACAATTAGAGAGCAACGGCAAAGAAAAAAAAAGGATGAAGAACGTCCCTGAAGGGGAAGAACCAGATGTCAAGGCTACTGCTGGATGTGACTGTAAAGTTACGTCAAATGGGAATTGGAAAGAGAGTTCTGGGTTAGCGGGGCGGCCATGAATCCAGGTAGAAGGATGCACTTCGCCAGACACCAGACGATGAGATCCATCTGCTGGTTAGCATTTTTCTACTTAATGACTCCTTCTTTAGGGAAGATTTAAGGCCTGCTAACAAAAAATGAGTCGTAAAATATGTACAGGTTCTAGGACTAGCATTTTATGTGCCTCAGGGACAATTTAAACTTATGACAGTGAACTTTTCCTCCATAAGATGTGATGTTTTCCTAGGTGAGTGAACAGGCTGAAAATGTGACTCTCCTTCAAGAGTTGTTTTAAAATGTATTTCGTGTTGATTCATGAAGCAACGGGACAGGAATTGAAAAAATGGAGGCTGCTCCTTTGAATGGTGAATACTGAAGTGATTTTTCTCATGAAAAATCAAAAGAAGATAGTAAACGAAGCCAAGATAGAATTATGTATAAAGACCCTGAGAACTTTGCTGGATGCCTTATGTCACTCTCCACATCTGGGTGTGGCCCTGGCCAAGAGGAGGTCCAGACCTCTGTCACCTTAGGGAGCACCCAAGTGGCTGCTCCCTTCCCTCATGTGGCCTGAGGGCAGGATTGGACAGTGCCCTCATCACACCCGATGTCTCAGCTTCTGCTTCTAGGCACCCCTATTGTCACTGAGGGTGGGCCATGGGTCATGTGTGCCCCAGCCTGGAAGTTCAGGGCCCCGATGCTCTGATGAGCACACTTTGACCAACATGGGGTGGAGGTTGGAGGGTCCATTTTTGTTTGCCCCTCCTTTTTGTTTGACAGTTTGGAGTCACAGTCTCTCATAAGAGTTTCTCTAAAGCGGTGCTGAGAGTCAGCTTGGCCCAAAGTGATAGACAGCTAGTAACAAGTTCTTTCTCCCCTCTTTCCTGCCAAGTTAAATCAGGGCCTCTAAGTATTCAGTAAAGATTTGCAAATGAATAACTTTAAAACAATTCACAAATGTTTGGAATGTTTTACTGTTAGCTGTTCTGATTATTTACACACACACACACACACTATGTGGGGTCACAAAAGAGTCAGACATGCCTTAGCAACTATACAATAAAAAAGTACGTTCTCAGTATGTATACACTCTTATGGGCTTCCCAGGTAGCTCAGTGGTAAAGAATTTGCCTGTAATGCAGCAGATGTGGGTTCGATCCCAGGGTCAGGAAGATGCCCTGAAGGAGGAAATGGCATCCTGCTCCAGTATGCTTGCCTAAGAAATCCCATGGACAGAGGAATCTGACGGGTTACAGTCCATGGGATGCAAAAGAGTTGGACACAACTTAGCAACTCAACAACAACAACATACACTCATATATACAGATGTACACCTTCAAAGGTAATGGCTTCAATTTGTCAATTCAGTTATACCTGTATTATTCCTGTATTTCAAAGTAAAATTTGCAAAGGCTGTCACCTTTGTTGATTATTTGGTTGCTTAATGATAATTTGTGGGTCAGAATGGCTCCTCTTTCCACTGCAGGATAATTGCATTGGCATCTCTCTTCCAGACGTGGTCACTGCTGTCACTGAAGTCCAGGCTGTGGGCACAGCCTGTGGGGTCCATCAGTCATGCCCCTCCTTCCCACGTGCCCTGTTAAGTGAGCAGAGTCCTGTTGATCACCCTGGAAGCTCTTCCTCTGGTGCGTCCTGACTGGAGACTGGCTGCTGAGATCAGCCCGCACTCCTGTTTAGTGATGGGTAAACAGAGATTTTTGCTTTGTATTGAGAAAACTGTATTTCAACCCAGTATTTGATGATTTAGATCCATGCATTAGGATAGGAGAGGATTTCATCTTTGGATTTGATTATAAGCCACGTGTTCAAAGACAAATCCAATTGCATTTGCTGATCAGAACCAGTGTGGGGGAAACTGATCCCAGAGTGCCCTTCACTTGAACTTGCCCAGAACCTCACAGTCAGTGCCAGCCCTGAGACTGGAGGCTGGGAGACTGGTTCCCAGGTCTACTGTTTTTCATTTTTTTTTTACTTTATTCATTTGTGTTCCAGTACATGTAAATTTGCTTCCCTGATGGCCCAGTGGTAAAGTATCTGCCTGCAACATGTACGAGACTGAACGCATAGGTTCAGTCCCTGGGTCAGGAAGATCCCCTGGAGAAGGAGATGGCCATCCTCTCCAGTATTCTTGCCTAGGAAAGCCTATGACAGAGGAACCTGGCAGGCTACTGTCCATAGGGCTGCAAAGAGTAGGACATGACCAGGGCTTAGCACACTCACACATGTAAATTCAACCTTTCATCTCTCCATACGAGTATTCTCAAGCATTTTGCAGTATTAACAGAGAATCTTTAAGAGAGATATAAACATGACATCCTAATTTAGGAGGAACACATGGCAAAGATTTTATTTAAGTCATTGCTAAAAGGGAGCCCGTAAGATGTTACAACCTGTTCAAAGAAGAGTTCCAAGGACCACATGGATAAGAGATGCAGAAATGACCCTCCAAATAGGTGCAAATGGGTCAGTAATCAATTACATCCCACCAGACACAAACAATTTGCATTTTTATGGGCAAAAATAATTCACATTAGTGTCCATTTTCGAAAACTTACAAAGTTGTAAGGTAATTCAAAGACAGTGAACAAGGACCTTGGAAAAGTGTGCTAGATAAGACCCCCAGGAATTTTTTCTCCCACAACAAACTCTTTAATGGGCTTCCCAGTTGACTCAGAGATAAAGAATCTGCCTGCCAGATTCGATCCCTGCTGGGTCAGGAAGATCCCCTTGGAGAAGGAAATGGCAATCCACTCCAGTATTCTTGCCTGGAGAACGTCATGGACAGAGGAGTCTGGCAGGCTGTGGTCCACAGGTTCACAAGAGTCAGACACAGGTGAGCAACCTGAGCACACACAAACTCTTTCACAATTTTCCTAAGCATAGTAGGAACTAATAGGTGTGATTGGAGAACTCTGAGTCTATAGTGACAGGTTTTTAAGAGAAGTTTCTTTCTGATTTTCTTCTCTTGGTATATGTACTGTTAACTTATGGAACAGAAATCTGATTTTAAAAACAATTAAGTTTGGGAACAAATCCTAATTATTGTCTCCCCTCCCTCTTCTCCCTGTTTTTATAGGAAGGATTTTACAATCACTGGGTCAAATGATTTTATGGCCTTGGTGGAATGACTTTGGTTTAATCATATTTCTGAGGGCAGTTCCTACTTCTTTTGCAGCCCAGCATCAAAGTCCTTTGTCTTTCTTTAGCTGGAGTTACAGGGATATTCCATCCTTCCCTTTTCCTTTCTGGACAGATACTTAAACTTTTCTAGACTAACTCTGAGAGCCTTAGCTAGATTTCCCCTCTGCAACTAGCCTCTCTCTGACCAGGCAGCAGCTATAAATGCATCCTCTTCTGTTCTTGAGCTCCAGAACGCTGGATCCATTCAAGTAATTCCACCTGGACCTTGGTTTTGGTCCTTATTCTCCTTCCTATGATCGGTCTGATGTCTGCCTCACTTCACTTATGGCCCTGCTGCAGAGACTGGGCATGTCCATCTCAGGGACTGAAACCTGACATTCCGTGGTCCGCTCCCTCCACAGACCGGAGTTACTTCCTGCCTAATGTCTGGCTATTTGTCTCTAGGTCTTCACCAGACACAAACAATTTGCATTTTTATGGGCAAAAATAATTCACATTAGTGTCCATTTTCGAAAACTTACAAAGTTGTAAGGTAATTCAAAGACAGTGAACAAGGACCTTGGAAAAGTGTGCTAGATAAGACCCCCAGGAATTTTTTCTCCCACAACAAACTCTTTAATGGGCTTCCCAGTTGACTCAGAGATAAAGAATCTGCCTGCCAGATTCGATCCCTGCTGGGTCAGGAAGATCCCCTTGGAGAAGGAAATGGCAATCCACTCCAGTATTCTTGCCTGGAGAACGTCATGGACAGAGGAGTCTGGCAGGCTGTGGTCCACAGGTTCACAAGAGTCAGACACAGGTGAGCAACCTGAGCACACACAAACTCTTTCACAATTTTCCTAAGCATAGTAGGAACTAATAGGTGTGATTGGAGAACTCTGAGTCTATAGTGACGGGTTTTTTAAGAGATGTTTCTTTCTGATTTTCTTCTCTTGGTATATGTACTGTTAACTTATGGAACAGAAATCTGATTTTAAAAACAATTAAGTTTGGGAACAAATCCTAATTATTGTCTCCCCTCCCTCTTCTCCCTGTTTTTATAGGAAGGATTTTACAATCACTGGGTCAAATGATTTTATGGCCTTGGTGGAATGACTTTGGTTTAATCATATTTCTGAGGGCAGTTCCTACTTCTTTTGCAGCCCAGCATCAAAGTCCTTTGTCTTTCTTTAGCTGGAGTTACAGGGATATTCCATCCTTCCCTTTTCCTTTCTGGACAGATACTTAAACTTTTCTAGACTAACTCTGAGAGCCTTAGCTAGATTTCCCCTCTGCAACTAGCCTCTCTCTGACCAGGCAGCAGCTATAAATGCATCCTCTTCTGTTCTTGAGCTCCAGAACGCTGGATCCATTCAAGTAATTCCACCTGGACCTTGGTTTTGGTCCTTATTCTCCTTCCTATGATCGGTCTGATGTCTGCCTCACTTCACTTATGGCCCTGCCGTGCAGAGACTGGGCATGTCCATCTCAGGGACTGAAACCTGACATTCCCGTGGTCCTCTCCCTCTACAGACCAGTGTTACTTCCTGCCTAATGTCTGGCTATTTTCCGTCTGACATCAATGAGGCTGTCTTCACGATCTTGCTGTAGGTTTCTCGAGCCATGTCTAGATAGCTTCGCATCCCTTCTACCTGGTGGTTCCCTCTGGAAGGAGCATCTCTGAAGGCTCCCCCAGCATTTGTCTTGTCCCAGAGCAAAGTCTAGTGCCCAAGCCAAGGGCTTCTCTCCCATAGACCTGGCCATAAGAAGTGAGCAGTTAAGATCTCACAAACAGATTGTGCAAACGCATCAAACAGATATTCAACAAGCACCTTCTCTGTGCTGTACTCTTGAGCCGATTATTTCTAACCCTTAGAAAACAGAAGTGCTGAGTGTGATGTGCATTCAGACCGGGTGCTGAAGTACATCCACACAGGAGCACCAGCAGGGTGGGCCATGGGGAAAGAGCATCTCAGAAATGCTGTATGTTTGACTTTAGTGAAATCCATGAAATTAAAATGATGCATTGGTCTGTGTGCATTGGAAGTCTGGTTATATTTATATCATATCAGCTCTGTGTATGAAAATACTTCGGTCTCTCTAACTCCATGGCAGAACAGCACCATGAAAATAATAACAACAAAAATATTAGTAATAAAAGCTTAAGAGGAGTCACTGGGGAAGAGCAGTGGAGAGACAGGCAGGGCATTCAAGGCCTTGAAATCTGCACGGCTTAAGAAGGGGACTTCGATCTTCAGCACTGAAGCCTTTGGGAGGCAGAAGAAAATGACCTTGGCCAGAGTTAGTTGCTCTGAGCAAATGTCCTCCACATTCTGCTGGATCAGTTTCAAGAAGGGTATATATTTGCACTTTTCTTGGTTTTCCTAGATGGTGCTTATTTAGCAAAATCAATTTTGCATGCGATACAAAAATTTGGCTTTAGAAAACACCTTCGAAGGTGGCAAGCAATTAACCCTTTTGTTTGCAATTTGTTTGTTATTTCCAGGATCAAATGATATTTCTGGGGAGAACTTCTGTCGGAATAGAGATGGCAGTCTGCCCTGGGAGGCCCAGGAAAGGAGCTGAGGGCTAGAATCTACTTGATCAATGAAGAGAAACTTAAAAAAAATAAAACAACTAAAATTTAGGGTCGTAATTATCTCAGTTTGGTTAAATATAGGATAAAATGAGTACCACTGTCTTTAGCATAGTATTCCAGTGAGAACATGGCTAAGCAAAGGATGACTTAGAAAAAAGAGCATTATAATTTTATCTGGGCCTCTCTTATTTAATACATAACTCTCTCCCATAGACCTGGCCATAAGAAGTGAGCAGTTAAGATCTCACAAACAGATTGTGCAAACGCATCAAACAGATATTCAACAAGCACCTTCTCTGTGCTGTACTCTTGAGCCGATTATTTCTAACCCTTAGAAAACAGAAGTGCTGAGTGTGATGTGCATTCAGACCGGGTGCTGAAGTACATCCACACAGGAGCACCAGCAGGGTGGGCCATGGGGAAAGAGCATCTCAGAAATGCTGTATGTTTGACTTTAGTGAAATCCATGAAATTAAAATGATGCATTGGTCTGTGTGCATTGGAAGTCTGGTTATATTTATATCATATCAGCTCTGTGTATGAAAATACTTCGGTCTCTCTAACTCCATGGCAGAACAGCACCATGAAAATAATAACAACAAAAATATTAGTAATAAAAGCTTAAGAGGAGTCACTGGGGAAGAGCAGTGGAGAGACAGGCAGGGCATTCAAGGCCTTGAAATCTGCACGGCTTAAGAAGGGGACGTCGATCTTCAGCACTGAAGCCTTTGGGAGGCAGAAGAAAATGACCTTGGCCAGAGTTAGTTGCTCTGAGCAAATGTCCTCCACATTCTGCTGGATCAGTTTCAAGAAGGGTATATATTTGCACTTTTCTTGGTTTTCCTAGATGGTGCTTATTTAGCAAAATCAATTTTGCATGCGATACAAAAATTTGGCTTTAGAAAACACCTTCGAAGGTGGCAAGCAATTAACCCTTTTGTTTGCAATTTGTTTGTTATTTCCAGGATCAAATGATATTTCTGGGGAGAACTTCTGTACGGAATAGAGATGGCAGTCTGCCCTGGGAGGCCCAGGAAAGGAGCTGAGGGCTAGAATCTACTTGATCAATGAAGAGAAACTTAAAAAAAATAAAACAACTAAAATTTAGGGTCGTAATTATCTCAGTTTGGTTAAATATAGGATAAAATGAGTACCACTGTCTTTAGCATAGTATTCCAGTGAGAACATGGCTAAGCAAAGGATGACTTAGAAAAAAGAGCATTATAATTTTATCTGGGCCTCTCTTATTTAATACATAACTCTCTAATATGATGGCAAATGGGAGTGGTTTCCAACACTTGGCTCTTGTAGTATTTCTTTTTAATAATGACTGATAAAGTCCTTTGTTAGACAGAAATGACTTGTAAAGTCCTTTGTTTGGCAGTTAATGGCAAATAAAAATAATTGAGTTTTAGTCTCACTGGTTTTTTGTCCTAGAATTCTAGTTAAATGTTTATTGCTAGTTTAAATCATAATAGCAGTGGAAAACTCTTAGCTACGTGCTTTACGAAAGAACAAGTGATGTTGTAGACCTCGAGTTCACTAACTCTAAGCCAAAGCTGGTGATTTTGCTGTCTGTGCTGGGAGAGGCTGTGGCTATTGAAAACAGCATTGGGTCCCAGATGTGCGAATCTGTTTTCGACAAAGCCATCAGTTCATTGACTCACCTCTTTTTTGGGGGTGCCTGGTAACCTCCCAAGAGCCATGCACTATATTTTTTCTCAGGGCAAATGAGAAAAAGACTGTCAGATTTCAAGCAGGTGCCCTGGGACAGTGTCTGGCACAGCTCTTCACACGTCACAGGCACTTGGAGTCACTCTGGGATGCTGACTGACCTTGACAACAGCAGACCCCAGGGCAGCCTGTCTTTCCCACGACTGTGGACTCTGCAGGTGAATGCAGGAGGTCCCTCCCCTCCTGATCACTCTGTGGTCTTCAATTCTCATCAGTCAGCTTCCTGTAATTTCATCCTTGATGCCCTTAGGGTTCTCTCACCTTACTTCCTGTTGGGTTTCACTTTCTTAAAGGGGATTCTGCATCCCAACCTTAAGGCCTTTGGGGAGAAACTTCTGTGGAATAGAGATGGCAGTCTGCCCTGGGAGGCCCAGGAAAGGAGCTGAGGGCTAGAATCTACTTGATCAATGAAGAGAAACTTAAAAAAAATAAAACAACTAAAATTTAGGGTCGTAATTATCTCAGTTTGGTTAAATATAGGATAAAATGAGTACCACTGTCTTTAGCATAGTATTCCAGTGAGAACATGGCTAAGCAAAGGATGACTTAGAAAAAAGAGCATTATAATTTTATCTGGGCCTCTCTTATTTAATACATAACTCTCTAATATGATGGCAAATGGGAGTGGTTTCCAACACTTGGCTCTTGTAGTATTTCTTTTTAATAATGACTGATAAAGTCCTTTGTTAGACAGAAATGACTTGTAAAGTCCTTTGTTTGGCAGTTAATGGCAAATAAAAATAATTGAGTTTTAGTCTCACTGGTTTTTTGTCCTAGAATTCTAGTTAAATGTTTATTGCTAGTTTAAATCATAATAGCAGTGGAAAACTCTTAGCTACGTGCTTTACGAAAGAACAAGTGATGTTGTAGACCTCGAGTTCACTAACTCTAAGCCAAAGCTGGTGATTTTGCTGTCTGTGCTGGGAGAGGCTGTGGCTATTGAAAACAGCATTGGGTCCCAGATGTGCGAATCTGTTTTCGACAAAGCCATCAGTTCATTGACTCACCTCTTTTTGGAGGTGCCTGGTAACCTCCCAAGAGCCATGCACTATATTTTTTCTCAGGGCAAATGAGAAAAAGACTGTCAGATTTCAAGCAGGTGCCCTGGGACAGTGTCTGGCACAGCTCTTCACACGTCACAGGCACTTGGAGTCACTCTGGGATGCTGACTGACCTTGACAACAGCAGACCCCAGGGCAGCCTGTCTTTCCCACGACTGTGGACTCTGCAGGTGAATGCAGGAGGTCCCTCCCCTCCTGATCACTCTGTGGTCTTCAATTCTCATCAGTCAGCTTCCTGTAATTTCATCCTTGATGCCCTTAGGGTTCTCTCACCTTACTTCCTGTTGGGTTTCACTCTTGATTCTATTAAAAGGCGGGTCACCTCCTAAACCTGCCAATAGCAGCCTTGAGATTGCCTAGGAACTCCACCATGGCTCTTTTACCAGGAAGGTAAGGCCTACTGTAAGTTCGAATTACATATATCTATTTACATACTATACCTTCAAGTATATATTTATATATAATACCTATTTTGTGTATATATATAATAAATTATTTGCCATTGACTGCTTTGGGGAGAAAGACAGATGCATCAAAACTGTGCCTTTTGGAGACTGGGAAATAAATACAGTCCTGCATATTAAGATATAATAGCTTGATTGGGCTGAATGTCCATTTTCTTGCTTCTTTGTGTGTGCAAATTCTTGAGTCTGGAGGTCTTTGCATATATCACCATATATAGTCTTCTGTGGTTTTGCTTTTGTGAATGGTTTAGTGTCTTTTTTATACAGCTTCCTTTGGGGGCTGTGGTAAAACACTTGCACGAGTTTTTTTGTTTGTTTTTACATAGTAATACTGTTAAACCCTGGTTTATTGTGTATGAGACACACATATATTCCAGCTTGCTAGTTCAATTAAAATTTTATTAATCAGTCTAGTTTGTTTTGAGATGGCAATTCTTCAGTGTTAAAGCCAATGCCTCTTAGGGATTAGGTGTGCCCTGCGTTGGCACAGTAGGGTCCATGCCCTAAATAACAGCTGGTTTGACTAATGTCATTCAGCATCTAGAAAACTTTCTCACCTCTTACCCACATACTCACAAAAAGGGACCTGTGTTTCCACCCCAGGATGGTGTGTATACTGTGTGAGGCTGACGTTTGGAAGAGCTGTTGCTCCTGAGGGGGACATCTGGGTGATTCAAGTGCTTTGGCGAGGAAAAAGACAGATTGGTCAAATCATGCCTTTTGGAGAGTGTGAAATACATGCATATTATTACATGTGTAAATATTGAAATACAATGATTAAAATACGTATTAAAATAAAATCTCTTGGTTGGTTGGATTGAGTGTCTATTTTCTTGTCTCTCTGTATGTGTAAATTCTTGAATCTGGAGGTCTTTTCATTCACAATTGCACATGGTGGAGAATAAACATGCACTACTGAATAATTCATAGTATCTCTGTCTTTCTCTATATGTGTATACACATCACACATTTTCTGTAAGGACTAATATCATACACATACACACGCACATATGTATTTGTAAACACAATGAGTGTGAAGTCTGATTCTGTTTCTTTCTATTGCCAACAAGAACAGTAGACATTTGACTTGCAAATGGTTTTGCTTTTATAAAAATATTAAGTCAGGTGTAATAAAAATAAATTGTAAGTTTCAATATAGATAATTGTGATTTAAAATTCCAAAAGCCATGAATGAAAACTTGGCTTTTTAATGTTAATTCAAAGCTTAAATATTTTAGTTAATTTTTGGCCTTGCTGCATAAAATGCTGGATCTTAGTTCTTAGACCAGAGACCGAACCTGTGCCCCTTGCAGTGGAAAGGCATGATCTTAATCACTTGACCTCCATGGAATTCTCAAATCATGACTATTTTAAAAGAAAGACACTTTTTGAAAACTCATGGAACCACTTTTAGATATATTACTGTCATTCAAGTTCTATTTATGAAGAAAATAGTTCAAATTTTGCACATTTGAAATACAATTAAATTTTACTCTATAATCCTTTAAATCATTAGTGTTAATGGAGTGCACATTATGCAGAAAAAATAGTGTAGCAATTTTTGCTGAAGTGAAAACACCAAAATAATTGTATTGAATAAATATAGCAGGTTAATGATGAGCACATTTGCTATAGGACTTCCCCAAATATTGCTAACTTAGGGATGGAACATCCAGACACAGTGTAATAATGGTTAAATTTGATTTTAATATTTTGCCAACTTTCAGTGAGAGAAACACAATAGCTTTATGACTTTTTTTCTCATTTTTTTTTTTTTTTGTGACATTATATTTGTCAAGTTAGAGAGAAACATCATATCTAATTTTGCAATATAGTAACTTGATTTGTAACTTGTGGGTATTTATACATGTGAGACAGGGGCCACCGTATGTACCCTGTGTTTCGGACCTTACAAATGTCTGGCAGCTCTGATCAAAGCCGTCCAAGACCTGTCTGTCTTGAGGGTTGAGTTTCTACGTCCCCATTTCATGTTCATGTAATATAGACCTTTTCCGAGATTTTTTCTCTTATGTTTTTGACTTTGGATGAATTTTGGATACATTTTTAAGGATATAGAATAAATCCTTCATCCATCAGGAATCCATTTTGGTTTAAGATATAAGAACTTAATTGTATCTCCCAGATCCTCAAACAGTTGTACAAATGTGATTTTAATGAAAAAAACTCTTTATTTCCTTCCCAATTTGCAATTTTACCATTATCATATGTTACATTTTTTTTTTTTTTTTATCATACGTGCTTTTGTTCTTCTGTTTTGCTTAATTGTTTCTGGGCTATTGTACTGTTTTAATTTTCGGTTGTCATTGCTTTGCTTTAAATATGCCTTAGGCTATGTCTCACCTCACCATCCTTATTTTTCAAAAATGTGTTAGATAGTCTTAAGAATTTATTTCTCAGATGAACTGTATGATATCGGGCGTGTGAGCTACAATTTTCTTTCTTGTTAAAACAAGGACAAAATATTTATGACCTTTTGGGCATGAAAGAGAAAGAAAACTAATCCAGTAGCTCTTACAGTGCTTTTTAAAAAAATCTTTTTTTCTCAGACTTTGGAGATTATTCAAACCCATTTTGTACATTGACGGGTTCTATTTTGATTTGCTTTTTGCACCCACTGAATATGCTGGGAATCTGTGACAGGGTCAAGCCCCTTGTTGCTCAACAAACCCCCCATTGAGTTGGTGAGATTGGCTTTGTTCATTGGTGAGAAATCCAGGGAGAAGGGCAACAGGAAGGCTCGCTGACAGCCCTTGCAGATGAATAAGAGATTCTGTGGGGAATCCACTTAGAGAAAGGTGCTGTGCTTCTAGAACTCTGCCCTTATACATCCAGGGCAAAAAGGAAAACATCTGGAAAGAACGGGAGAGTCGGAGTGAGCTCACCAGAGGGTGGAGGTAGCCCTGGGTTCTGGGAGGGACTGCGGCCGGGCAGTTAGTCAAGATGGATCACAGACTGTAGCTGAGGCTGAGACTGGTCTGTGGGCAGAAGTGGGGGAAGAGGCACTGTGATGAGGGGTGTATGGGGACATGGGTGCTAGGGGCTTGGGGCCTGAAGCTTACCAAATTTGCAGACATTTAAGAGCTAGAATGCTATCCAACAGCTGATCAATGAACTGTAGGAGTCTTTTTTGTTTAATCTTCTTTTTCGAGTGTTGGAGGTTGTAAAAACATATTTTTGCATATTGATGCATTCCAGTCCTACTGGAAACACATTGCTTTCAAGGCTGGCTGCCTAGGAACATTTTAAAGAGCCTGATCACAGAACCTTTACTGGGCTTCCTTCCATGAAAACCAAAAGGGTAATTCAGCAACATCCTGCCCAAGCCTCCCAGGGAGGGCCCTTTCCTGGTGAACCTGCTGTCAGGGCACAAAGCATGTGCACTTTTCTCAGCATCCAGTATTCAAAGACTTGGAGATATGACTTTTAGAAAAGGTTCCTCTCCCAACAAGGCTAGCTACATAATATGCAGGGTCTAGTGCAGAAACAAAGAAGTTCAAGACGAAGAGCATTAAGCCTGGCATGGGCAGCCAGAGCACAGGGCCCGTGACGTGTCCCCTTCTACAAAAGTACCTTGATAGGGTATGATGTCCCAAAATAACACATTCTAATCACGGAGTGTTTACTCTCTGCAAGGATAATCATAACTGTCCTCAGATAAAAATTTGAGGTTGAAAATCTCGAGATCAACAAGTTGAAAAAGACTGAATTGACCAAAAAGTTCATCTGGAGCTTTCTGTGAGATCTTATGGAAAAACACAAAATCTTTTTTTTTTTTTTTTTTTTCCAACCCACTATTTAGAGAATCATCATTGAAGGGGAGGGCTTCCTTGGTGACTCAGTGGTAAAGAATCCACCTGCAATACAGGATACACAGGAGACACGGGTTTGATCCCTGGGTCTGGAAGAAGCCCTAGAAGATGGTATGGCAACCCACTCCAGTATTTTTGCTTGGGAAATCCTGTGAACAGAGGAGCTTGAGGGCCACAGTCTACGGGGTCATGAGGAGTCCAACACAACTGAAGCACAGCACATTGAAGAGGATGGAAAAGCCATGAAGACAAACTAGAGAGCAGAGTGAGGGAATAAAATACCAAGCATGTCCAGTGCTTGTAGGGTACACACCATCATGGCCACAGTTCTAGTGCACAAAGTACCTGTGGAGACATAATATCGACAATGGTGATAAAGTTAGCAAAACCAACTGGTAAATTGTGTGAGAGTTGGACCATAAAGGAGACTAAGCATCAAAGAACTGGTGTTTTTGAATTTTAGTGCTGGAGAAGACTCTTGAGAGACCCATGGACTAGAAAGAGATCAACAGTCAATCCTAAAAGCATTCCAGACCTACTGGAAACCCCTTGCTTTCAAGGCTGGCTGCCTAGGAACATTTTAAAGAGCCTGATCACAGAACCTTTACTGGGCTTCCTTCCATGAAAACCAAAAGGGTAATTCAGCAACATCCTGCCCAAGCCTCCCAGGGAGGGCCCTTTCCTGGTGAACCTGCTGTCAGGGCACAAAGCATGTGCACTTTTCTCAGCATCCAGTATTCAAAGACTTGGAGATATGACTTTTAGAAAAGGTTCCTCTCCCAACAAGGCTAGCTACATAATATGCAGGGTCTAGTGCAGAAACAAAGAAGTTCAAGACGAAGAGCATTAAGCCTGGCATGGGCAGCCAGAGCACAGGGCCCGTGACGTGTCCCCTTCTACAAAAGTACCTTGATAGGGTATGATGTCCCAAAATAACACATTCTAATCACGGAGTGTTTACTCTCTGCAAGGATAATCATAACTGTCCTCAGATAAAAATTTGAGGTTGAAAATCTCGAGATCAACAAGTTGAAAAAGACTGAATTGACCAAAAAGTTCATCTGGAGCTTTCTGTGAGATCTTATGGAAAAACACAAAATCTTTTTTTTTTTTTTTTTTTGCCAACCCACTATTTAGAGAATCATCATTGAAGGGGAGGGCTTCCTTGGTGACTCAGTGGTAAAGAATCCACCTGCAATACAGGATACACAGGAGACACGGGTTTGATCCCTGGGTCTGGAAGAAGCCCTAGAAGATGGTATGGCAACCCACTCCAGTATTTTTGCTTGGGAAATCCTGTGAACAGAGGAGCTTGAGGGCCACAGTCTACGGGGTCATGAGGAGTCCAACACAACTGAAGCACAGCACATTGAAGAGGATGGAAAAGCCATGAAGACAAACTAGAGAGCAGAGTGAGGGAATAAAATACCAAGCATGTCCAGTGCTTGTAGGGTACACACCATCATGGCCACAGTTCTAGTGCACAAAGTACCTGTGGAGACATAATATCGACAATGGTGATAAAGTTAGCAAAACCAACTGGTAAATTGTGTGAGAGTTGGACCATAAAGGAGACTAAGCATCAAAGAACTGGTGTTTTTGAATTTTAGTGCTGGAGAAGACTCTTGAGAGACCCATGGACTAGAAAGAGATCAACAGTCAATCCTAAAAGAAATCAGCCCTGAATATTCACTGGAAGGACTGATGCTGAAGCTGAAGCTCCAATACTTTGGCCACTTGATACAAAAAGTCAACTCGTTGGATAAAAACCTGATGCTGGGAAAGACTGGGGGAGGAAGAGTAGGGGGTAACAAAGGATAAGATGGTTAGGTAGCAACATCAATACAATGGACATGAATTTCAGCTAATTCCAGGAGATAGTGAAGGACAGAGGAGACCTGTGGGCTGCAGTCCCTGAAAGTTGCAAAGAGATGGACACAACTTAGAGACTGAACAATAACAACAAATTATTGAGAGGACCAGAGGCAAAAGACAACATCTGGCCCAAAAATATCATAAGCAAAGTAAGTGGAACAAGAGAAATGAAGTCTGAAATAATAAAAGATTCAAATGCTCAGACAGATAAAATCAAACTTTAAGAAGCAAAAGTTCTGTATAATGGTAAGACTAAATTTAAGGGTCCAAAAAAGTGAAAGTAAAAGTTGTAGAATACTTTAAAATAATGGTATAAGTTTGCAAAGGTTGCCGTAACACAGTATTCCCTACTGGGGACTTAAAAAACAAAAATGTTCTGTCTCTCCTTTGTGGAGGCTGCAAGTCCAAGATCAAGGTGTCAGTAGGCTGATTTCTGAGGCTGTGAGGGAGGCTGTCCCTGGCGTCTCAGTGGTAAAGAATCCACCTGCAATACAGGATACACAGGAGACACGGGTTTGATCCCTGGGTCTGGAAGAAGCCCTAGAAGATGGTATGGCAACCCACTCCAGTATTTTTGCTTGGGAAATCCTGTGAACAGAGGAGCTTGAGGGCCACAGTCTACGGGGTCATGAGGAGTCCAACACAACTGAAGCACAGCACATTGAAGAGGATGGAAAAGCCATGAAGACAAACTAGAGAGCAGAGTGAGGGAATAAAATACCAAGCATGTCCAGTGCTTGTAGGGTACACACCATCATGGCCACAGTTCTAGTGCACAAAGTACCTGTGGAGACATAATATCGACAATGGTGATAAAGTTAGCAAAACCAACTGGTAAATTGTGTGAGAGTTGGACCATAAAGGAGACTAAGCATCAAAGAACTGGTGTTTTTGAATTTTAGTGCTGGAGAAGACTCTTGAGAGACCCATGGACTAGAAAGAGATCAACAGTCAATCCTAAAAGAAATCAGCCCTGAATATTCACTGGAAGGACTGATGCTGAAGCTGAAGCTCCAATACTTTGGCCACTTGATACAAAAAGTCAACTCGTTGGATAAAAACCTGATGCTGGGAAAGACTGGGGGAGGAAGAGTAGGGGGTAACAAAGGATAAGATGGTTAGGTAGCAACATCAATACAATGGACATGAATTTCAGCTAATTCCAGGAGATAGTGAAGGACAGAGGAGACCTGTGGGCTGCAGTCCCTGAAAGTTGCAAAGAGATGGACACAACTTAGAGACTGAACAATAACAACAAATTATTGAGAGGACCAGAGGCAAAAGACAACATCTGGCCCAAAAATATCATAAGCAAAGTAAGTGGAACAAGAGAAATGAAGTCTGAAATAATAAAAGATTCAAATGCTCAGACAGATAAAATCAAACTTTAAGAAGCAAAAGTTCTGTATAATGGTAAGACTAAATTTAAGGGTCCAAAAAAGTGAAAGTAAAAGTTGTAGAATACTTTAAAATAATGGTATAAGTTTGCAAAGGTTGCCGTAACACAGTATTCCCTACTGGGGACTTAAAAAACAAAAATGTTCTGTCTCTCCTTTGTGGAGGCTGCAAGTCCAAGATCAAGGTGTCAGTAGGCTGATTTCTGAGGCTGTGAGGGAGGCTGTCCCTGGCGTCTCACCTGCTCTGGTGTTTTTCTGGCAATCTTTGGTGTTCTTTGGCTTGTAGACGCATCATTCTTTTTGTTTGTTTGTTTGTTTTTTTGGTTTTTGGCTATGCCACACAGAATGTAAGATCTTGGTTCTCCAACCCAGGACCAAACCAGAACCCCCTGCAGTGGAAGCACAGTGTCTTAACCACTGGACCACCAGGTAATTCCCCAGAAAATTCATCTTGATCTCAGCCTTCATGTTCAGGTGGATTTCGCCCTACTGCAACTCTGTGTCAAAATTTGCGCCTTTTATAAGGACACCAGTCATTTTAGATTAAGTCCCATACTACTCCAGTGTGACTTCATTTTGACTAATTGCATCTGTGATGACCTCATTTCCAAATAGTTTCACATGCTGAGGTACTGGGGTTTAGGACTTACATGAATTTGGGGGGATGGGACATAATTCATCCTATGACAATGATAAACAAGAAAGACAAAACCAGGACAGTAAAGAGATATTTTAAAAGACAAGCTTTAAGAGAGCTAAATTTCATAAATGTAGACTTTATGACAACAGGCAAAGATAAGACTTTCAAGATTAGGATATAAAATAGGAAATTTTTTCTTTTTATTTATTTTTGAAATTAATTTTTGCTGGAGTATAGTTGTGTTAATTTCTACTGTGCAACAAAGCGAAGCTCATGCGTACATACATCCCCTCTTTTTAAAATTTCCTTCCCATTTAGGTCAGCCCAGAGCACTGAGTAGATTTCCCTGAGCTCTCCAGTAGGCTTTCATTACTTATCAATTTTATACATAGTATCAATAGAGTATATATGTCAATCGCAACCTCTGAATTCATCCCTCTCCCCTCCTTTCCCTTATGGTGTCCATACATTTGTTCTCTACATCTGTGTCTCTATGTCTCTACATCTGTGTCTCTGTGTCTCTATTTCTTTTACGTGAACAAAATAAGAAATGAAAGTTCTTGTTTTCATGGAAAGCAAAACCAGAGCAAAGCAAACGAATAAAATAACGGGCAGCTCTAACTCCCTAAAGCAGTTTCTCCTGGCTGAGAACCAGGTGTCCTCCAGGAGAAAAAGAGTGCAGAGGTGGTGGCTGACCCAAGGAAAAGTACAGAATACCTTCACGCCAGGGTCCACCATCTGACCCCTACCATTCTGCATGGGAAAATTAGGAAAATTCTTGCTGCACCTACTATTTTCTTTTTTATAACTTGACTAGTGTGTGTGAGTCTCTCTGTGTGTGTTCACAGCCTGGAATAGAGAGAAAGAAGTGAGTATTTTGAAAGAGAAAGTGTGTCTGTTGGGAAGAGAATCTACAAGTTTTGGTAGAATAGCAAGGAGAAGACATGAGTCGTGTTGACCAGGTTGCAGAGAAGGTATTTCTAGGGAGTCTTCTGGAGGAGAGAAACATCTGAAGAAGCCATTGTCAGCTGTGGAGCAAGAGGAAGAATGACAGAGAAAAGGCAAGGACATTAAGGAAAGCTGGCTTCTGTGTGTTATCTGTTTGCTGTTGTCCCTTTGCCATTTTGGAGAGCCTGATGTAAAAACCTGAATTCCTTTCACCTCTTTGCCTCCTTGGATGTGACTCCATGGATCAAGCAAGGTCCTTCTTTTGTCTTGATTGCAATTTGCTGGGTGTTATGTATTGAGCAGACTTCCTAGATGGCTCAGATGGTGAAGAATCTGCCTGCAATGCGGAAGACCTGGCTTTGATCCCTGGGTTGAGAAGTTCTCCTGGAGAAGGGACAGGATACCAGGTACCCCAGTATTCCTGCCTGGAGAATTCCTTGGGGTCCCAAAGAGTTGGACATGACTGAGCAACTTGACTTCCACTTTCATATTTTGAGCCGACTTCCCAGGTGGCTCTAGTGGTAAAGAACCCACCTGCCAATTCAGGAGCCATAAGAGATGTGGGTTTGATCTCTGGGTCAGGATGATCCCTGGAGAAGAAAACAGCAACCTACTGCAGTAATCTTGTCTGGAAACTTCCATGGATAGAGGACTCTGGCAGGCTACAGTCAATCTATGGGGTCGCAAAGGGTTGGATACAACTGAACACACACACACAAAACATGTATTGAGCACCTACCAAGCATAGGGATGCACAGAGCAGCAAGTGCCATGAGCTCGGCCCATTCTCTGGGAAGGTCTTTACCTGAGGGCAGCTCTAACTCCCTAAAGCAGTTTCTCCTGGCTGAGAACCAGGTGTCCTCCAGGAGAAAAAGAGTGCAGAGGTGGTGGCTGACCCAAGGAAAAGTACAGAATACCTTCACGCCAGGGTCCACCATCTGACCCCTACCATTCTGCATGGGAAAATTAGGAAAATTCTTGCTGCACCTACTATTTTCTTTTTTATAACTTGACTAGTGTGTGTGAGTCTCTCTGTGTGTGTTCACAGCCTGGAATAGAGAGAAAGAAGTGAGTATTTTGAAAGAGAAAGTGTGTCTGTTGGGAAGAGAATCTACAAGTTTTGGTAGAATAGCAAGGAGAAGACATGAGTCGTGTTGACCAGGTTGCAGAGAAGGTATTTCTACGGAGTCTTCTGGAGGAGAGAAACATCTGAAGAAGCCATTGTCAGCTGTGGAGCAAGAGGAAGAATGACAGAGAAAAGGCAAGGACATTAAGGAAAGCTGGCTTCTGTGTGTTATCTGTTTGCTGTTGTCCCTTTGCCATTTTGGAGAGCCTGATGTAAAAACCTGAATTCCTTTCACCTCTTTGCCTCCTTGGATGTGACTCCATGGATCAAGCAAGGTCCTTCTTTTGTCTTGATTGCAATTTGCTGGGTGTTATGTATTGAGCAGACTTCCTAGATGGCTCAGATGGTGAAGAATCTGCCTGCAATGCGGAAGACCTGGCTTTGATCCCTGGGTTGAGAAGTTCTCCTGGAGAAGGGACAGGATACCAGGTACCCCAGTATTCCTGCCTGGAGAATTCCTTGGGGTCCCAAAGAGTTGGACATGACTGAGCAACTTGACTTCCACTTTCATATTTTGAGCCGACTTCCCAGGTGGCTCTAGTGGTAAAGAACCCACCTGCCAATTCAGGAGCCATAAGAGATGTGGGTTTGATCTCTGGGTCAGGATGATCCCCTGGAGAAGAAAACAGCAACCTACTGCAGTAATCTTGTCTGGAAACTTCCATGGATAGAGGACTCTGGCAGGCTACAGTCAATCTATGGGGTCGCAAAGGGTTGGATACAACTGAACACACACACACAAAACATGTATTGAGCACCTACCAAGCATAGGGATGCACAGAGCAGCAAGTGCCATGAGCTCGGCCCATTCTCTGGGAAGGTCTTTACCTGAGAGCAGGCTAGGTTGCCCGTGCAGCATGCAGAAAAGCCTCTTCTGTAGTCCAGGTTATCTTCCTGTTACCTAGAAGTGACAGACCTTCTCGTCCTCATTTTTCATATGGAGACAATGAACAATGGTATCATGTTATTATAGTATCGCTCATTGAAATATTTAATAAGCACCAGCTCTCTGGCAGACTTCTTGTCAACACTGCAGATGGTCATGCCGAAACCGTAGGTGTCGTTACCTGGAGAAGCTAAAAGGAAGACAAGAGAGACACAGGTTATTTACAGGAGCTCTTCACGGAAACACTGAGACCCCCTCCATCCAGCTTCCCTGAGTTTGTCTGGTGTGAAGGTCAGTTCATTTCTTCCCAGGGGCCCTCTCCTGTGACCACTCTCATGGGTTCCACCTGAGTCGTTTCAGCTAGGGAAACTCCAAGCATTTAGTCTGGGTTAATGAGTAGTCATCTCACGATCTCAAACTTTCAAACCACGGAGAGTCACCCAAGGTGGTACAAGGGCACACACGGTGTAGGATACAGGATGGATGATCCCTGGGTCCCCAGGGCCTCTGGTTGCTCAAGACCCAGACCTCTTGGTGACTTGTACCTATCTCCAGTCTCAACGGCCGCCCTTCCTTCCAGCTGTCTCGATTCCAGACACTCACTGGGCCCTTTCGGGGGAGAAGCAAGAAACACTCCAGGAAGTAGAATGAGTCAGCACAGAGAGGGTAATAAACTCATTATCACACAAATGGACTAGAACATATTTGAATGAATAATGAGGAAAAATGCATCCATTTTTGCGCTATATGAATATTTGAAATTCTAGATAACTGATATTTATACATATGTACAGTATCTATGATTATAGGCCTTTGTGGCTCATTCTGTTAGGGAAGGCATGTGCTGTCTAAAAAGGTGAGCACAGAGTGATTTATAATGGAGGTGGGGGCAAGCCTCCCCCATGATGCCCTGCCCCCGCTCTGCCCAGTTAGGGCGTGGCCAACCCAGCCTTCCGATTCTTCTCGCCATTCGGGCCCCATCTGCCAAGGGAAAGCTGGAATTGTGCTCTTCGCCAGAGAAAGTCTTTGGGCAAGTATAATTTGGCCACAGACAATCCACCAAGTAGAGAAAATACTCATAAATGATGTCAGTCAGGGAAGGGCTGAGAACATATCTGTTTAGCAATAAAGATTATTCTTTCCAATTCTCATTTTTTTGCCCTTAAAAAACAAACTTGTTTCTGCTATGATGGTGCCAACATTTTTCTTTAATGACTTCTTCTGGCAGCCACTGAAAGAAATTTTATTTCATTTGAGTGTAGTTGTCCTGGATGGACAATATATGAAAAGTAAGATAATTTTTTCCTTCAGTGAATTCGTTCGATTTTCTGCAATACCAGAATGTTTTCAGCTTGGAGGTTATTTCCAAAGATACTTGATGATTTCCATCTTATTGCACACTGGAGATAAGAAAAGGATATTCAGAAAATATATTTAGCATAACATTTTCTCAGCAAATAACTTTATAGGCTGTATGCACATCTGCCTCCATGGATCAGAGACCTGCAATTCAAGAACAGCATCTCCTCAGCTAAACTCCTATATGTATTAATTAATCTTTATTACTATGAGACCCAGTGTGGGTAGCACTGATTTCTGTATAATTTTTATTGTTTTTTTTAAAGCAACTTCTCCAAGAAATTGATATCTTTGGGATATTTTGGTTATACATCTCTCTTTTCAAGTGGAATGTGAATGATGGGCTTCCTCAGTAACTTGGTAAAGAATCCACCAGCAATGCAAGAGATAGGGGAGACTCGGGTTTGATCTCTGGGTTGGGAAAATGTCTTGGAGAAGGGAATGGCAACCCACACCAGGATTCTTGCCTGGAAATACCATGAACAGAGGGGCCTGGTGGGCTACATTCAGTCCATGGGGTTGCAAAGAATTGGACACAACTGAGCGACTAAACACACAGAGCACATCCTTGAATGATAGTGATGTTTCTTCTATGAAGTTGACAAACCACCCGTCTTCCACCACATGGTGCAGCTCTGTCCTTGAAAGTGACTGGCCGCTGGCTGACGGTGGACAAAGACGTGGGTCTTTGGGCCGAGTTCCTTGATGCTCTGCTCTCCCCACAGAAGCCCAGGGAGACTTCTCTACTCCCCAACAGCATCTGTTCCCACACCACCAGGTGTGGACTGTTTTCACAACTCCTGGGCCACATCACTTCTTTGGCCCAATTCATTCTCTGGAACAGTGCCCTGGGTACTGCCAGGAGACTGAAATCAAAATTCCCTTCTGGTCATCACCATCTCCTTTCTGTGCATGGCTGGGCCCATCGTCTCTCCTCTGCTTCTCTGTCTTGCTGTTGGGGCTGCCAGAGAAGACTACACGTGGTTTTGCTGGGTTGCCAACTCAGAGACCATCCAAGCTGGGCTGCCCCCCAATGTCATATCAATAACACAGTCAAGGGCTTCCAGAGTCACAAGAAGAGAAAATTTAAAACCCCTGATAGAAGATTGCCTCCTTGACCGAGAACTCCTTAAGAACTTTTAGCTCTAAAAGAATTTGAAATGGTTCTGTGCAAAAGAAATATGGTTTGAAATAACTTGAGAGAAGCAGCGCGGCGTGGGGGTTAAAGTCAGGGCTCTAGAGAGTCCAGTGGGTTGAAGTCAAGGCCTGGCAGCATCACCTGCTAGTTGAGAGACGTCCAGCAGGTCATGCCTCCACGGCAAACCTGCTTTTCATCTTAGAACAAAGACAGTGACGGTGGACACACAGCATCTTGGCTGATGTGAGCGTGAAGTGAAATGGGAACATCAGACACACAGAAAACACTTGTTCTTGTTTTGACTTTAAGGAAACAAAAGCGTTTTTTGTTTTTTTTTTTAATTCCCCAGGTGAGAGAAATCATTAGACCTTCTCCTCCTGTCTGTCCACAGTCTGGGGGGGATGAACCTAGGGGAGGTTAAGCATACACACCTTACAAGAATCATTACGCTAGAATGTTACCAGCTCTTTAATCACACGGGACCTGTTGTCAGCTGGTCCCCCAAGGGCTCAGGGGACAAAGCTAAGATACTTTTATTGATCCAATTATATTGCCCTCAAATTGAGTATATAATAGCTGAATATTTAAACAAATATAATAAACTATTTTTCAAAAGAAGTGCATAACATTTAAAATGGGTATTTAAGATAAAAAAGTAATTTTGCTTAAATATAGAAATAGGGGATACACACAGATAAGTCAATGTGTAAGCATATTGACATTAGATACATTTTTATAAGTACATTTTTTCCAAGAGCAAACATGAATTTGTCCCCAGTCACGAGGGTAAGAATTTGAAATGTCATCTCTATGTTAAGCCAGATTTTCATATCAATATGTGTCTATTTCTGAATTCTCTATGTTGTTCTATTAATACATGTCCTTTCTTATGCCAACACCACACTGTTTTAATTATAGATTTCTAATGTGTTTCGATACTTTGTAAGATAATTTCATTTTTTTTTTTCTTTTTAAAATGTCATTGCTATTCTTGCATCTTTTCTATCTGAATTTGAGAAGCAAGTTCCAATAAATCCTGCACGAATGTCAATTGGGAGACAGTGAGTTTACAGATTAATTAGGGTGAAAATTGCTATCACTGTGGTAACAAAAATCTTCATCCAGGAATATTCTGTTTCTCTATTTGAGAATTCAGGTTTCTCAGTTAGGTGTTATAGATTTTTTTAAAAATAGAAGTACAGCATATCTCTTGGAAGGTTGAATTGAATGTGTTTGTTTTTCGTTTTAAATGGGATACTTGAAAAAAAAAAAGCCTTTTAGAGTGAAAAGTTTCAAAAGTACATACAACTTGAGAGAATAAAGAACCCTTATGTACCCAACCTCAAACTGCAGCAATGATTAACTCATGGCTGGGGCTACAGCCCATGGAGAGGCATGCCTGAAGGGAGAGCACACATGCATGGACGCACAATGGGTCTCGCTCTCTCTCTACCCTACCCAATCCCTTCCTTCCCAGACAGTTATTTTGAAGCAAATCCTGGATTTCACCTCATTTCTGTCATTGACTCATGTTATTTTGCTATTTGTTTTAACAACACATAGTTAATTTATTTTGCTGTTTTAGGTGGAGACACTTTTCGTTTTCTGTCTCCAGTCCTCAGCATGAAACAGAACACAGGTAGGTCATTCATACTTGGTTGGTTCAAAAATAAATTTGTTCCTCCTTGAGGTCAGGATTACATCTCTCACCTGGTGTGTGACCCTTGGAGGTAATCTAAACCCTGGGGTCACATGACACCGAAGGGCCATTCTTCCCAGCACTCAGCTGGCTTAAACTAACTCTCAGGTTTAGTAGAGCAAAGCCAACCCCTCTGCTGCTCAACTTGCCACAGACAATGCATTGTGTGGCCCTCAGGAAAATCATCCTGTGGTTTGGACCCGCCTCTCCCCACCTCCTCTGAGTCCTCAACTCTCCATTCTCAGAGGTTCGCGCCTTGGGTTGATTCTCCAAAAGCAGCAGCGGCAGCAGCAGCCCCAAAGTGGGTCAAGGTTCACCTGAGCATAGAACCGAGCACAGCCTGGCTAATCATTTATGTCGAGTTTCTACTGCTCAGAACCTGAATCCATTATTCAGCCATAAAGCAGGAATAGAATATGCAAATACAGCATGCAGAAGTGCACACACAGCGCACTTGACACTTCAGTTTTGGCGACTGTGAGGCCGGTGGGAGAGAGAGGGAGAGAGAGGTGCTTCATTTCCTCGGCCTGCAAATCTATAGAAAGAGCTGCAAGCCTCAGCCAAGGCCTGGGCATTCTCTGATACAAGGGCTCCGGCCAATTACTGACCTTCAGGATGTTCTTGTCAGCACCCGGGAATGCAGAAACAAAAGTCCTGCCTCCCCTGAGGCCTTGGGTCACACCACCCCATGGTCTCCCACAAAGAGAGAAACTGTGTCCTTTGTTGTCCGTTTCAAATGCAAGGATGTGCCCTTCTCAATCCTATTCTGTAAAGTACTGTGTTTTGAACGTCATCATGTAACAACAAGTCCTTTGAACTTCTTTGTTTGTGATTTTGGGTTATCGAGTTCTGCTAGGTACTGGGTAAAGTTGGCATGTTTTCCTGGATTTCACCTCATTTCTGTCATTGACTCATGTTATTTTGCTATTTGTTTTAACAACACATAGTTAATTTATTTTGCTGTTTTAGGTGGAGACACTTTTCGTTTTCTGTCTCCAGTCCTCAGCATGAAACAGAACACAGGTAGGTCATTCATACTTGGTTGGTTCAAAAATAAATTTGTTCCTCCTTGAGGTCAGGATTACATCTCTCACCTGGTGTGTGACCCTTGGAGGTAATCTAAACCCTGGGGTCACATGACACCGAAGGGCCATTCTTCCCAGCACTCAGCTGGCTTAAACTAACTCTCAGGTTTAGTAGAGCAAAGCCAACCCCTCTGCTGCTCAACTTGCCACAGACAATGCATTGTGTGGCCCTCAGGAAAATCATCCTGTGGTTTGGACCCGCCTCTCCCCACCTCCTCTGAGTCCTCAACTCTCCATTCTCAGAGGTTCGCGCCTTGGGTTGATTCTCCAAAAGCAGCAGCGGCAGCAGCAGCCCCCAAAGTGGGTCAAGGTTCACCTGAGCATAGAACCGAGCACAGCCTGGCTAATCATTTATGTCGAGTTTCTACTGCTCAGAACCTGAATCCATTATTCAGCCATAAAGCAGGAATAGAATATGCAAATACAGCATGCAGAAGTGCACACACAGCGCACTTGACACTTCAGTTTTGGCGACTGTGAGGCCGGTGGGAGAGAGAGGGAGAGAGAGGTGCTTCATTTCCTCGGCCTGCAAATCTATAGAAAGAGCTGCAAGCCTCAGCCAAGGCCTGGGCATTCTCTGATACAAGGGCTCCGGCCAATTACTGACCTTCAGGATGTTCTTGTCAGCACCCGGGAATGCAGAAACAAAAGTCCTGCCTCCCCTGAGGCCTTGGGTCACACCACCCCATGGTCTCCCACAAAGAGAGAAACTGTGTCCTTTGTTGTCCGTTTCAAATGCAAGGATGTGCCCTTCTCAATCCTATTCTGTAAAGTACTGTGTTTTGAACGTCATCATGTAACAACAAGTCCTTTGAACTTCTTTGTTTGTGATTTTGGGTTATCGAGTTCTGCTAGGTACTGGGTAAAGTTGGCATGTTTTCCTGACTCTTCTGTTCCCCTGCATCAGGCAATCGTCTGAGAAGGGCTCTACACTAACCTTCCCCACCCCCGCCACGGTCTGCAGATTTATCCATAGCATATGCCCGAGGGTCTCACTTTAAGAAGCCGGCCCTAAATCTCAGCTCCCGCGGCATCCTCCACTCGGGCATCTTCTCTGGCTCCGGTGAGGGTTTCTTGGCTCTCTCATCTGCGATGGAAACCAGCTTGGTCGCCTGCCCAACTGTCATTTTAAAGGTGGTTGTTTTTATTTAGTCGCTAAGTTGTGTCCGACTCTTTGCGACTCCATGGACTGCAGCACACCAGGCTCCTCTATCCATGGGATTTCCGAGGCAAGAATACCGGAGTGGGCTGCCATTTCTTCCTCCAGGGATCCTTCTGACCCAGGGATCAAACCTGAGTCTCCTGCATTGGAAGGAGGAGTCTTTACCACTGAGCCACCTGGGATGCCATTTAAAAAGTAGTTGTTGTCTAATGAAAAGTGGGTTGAACTTTAAATCCTAAAATAAGTGTTTTGAGCCTGCATGCACCAGTTATTATTGGAGCCATCCCTGGGAGAGTCATTTTATATCCCATGTCTTCGGTGGTTACATCTGTGAAATGGGTGAGTAACCACTCTCACCTCTGGGCTATCTTCTGTTATCCTGTGTTGTTCCTCTGTGCTATTGTAGAATTAGGCTGATGGATGGAAAAGCACTTGACAGCTGTGTTATTCTGCAAATCTATAGAAAGAGCTGCAAGCCTCAGCCAAGGCCTGGGCATTCTCTGATACAAGGGCTCCGGCCAATTACTGACCTTCAGGATGTTCTTGTCAGCACCCGGGAATGCAGAAACAAAAGTCCTGCCTCCCCTGAGGCCTTGGGTCACACCACCCCATGGTCTCCCACAAAGAGAGAAACTGTGTCCTTTGTTGTCCGTTTCAAATGCAAGGATGTGCCCTTCTCAATCCTATTCTGTAAAGTACTGTGTTTTGAACGTCATCATGTAACAACAAGTCCTTTGAACTTCTTTGTTTGTGATTTTGGGTTATCGAGTTCTGCTAGGTACTGGGTAAAGTTGGCATGTTTTCCTGACTCTTCTGTTCCCCTGCATCAGGCAATCGTCTGAGAAGGGCTCTACACTAACCTTCCCCACCCCCGCCACGGTCTGCAGATTTATCCATAGCATATGCCCGAGGGTCTCACTTTAAGAAGCCGGCCCTAAATCTCAGCTCCCGCGGCATCCTCCACTCGGGCATCTTCTCTGGCTCCGGTGAGGGTTTCTTGGCTCTCTCATCTGCGATGGAAACCAGCTTGGTCGCCTGCCCAACTGTCATTTTAAAGGTGGTTGTTTTTATTTAGTCGCTAAGTTGTGTCCGACTCTTTGCGACTCCATGGACTGCAGCACACCAGGCTCCTCTATCCATGGGATTTCCGAGGCAAGAATACCGGAGTGGGCTGCCATTTCTTCCTCCAGGGATCCTTCTGACCCAGGGATCAAACCTGAGTCTCCTGCATTGGAAGGAGGAGTCTTTACCACTGAGCCACCTGGGATGCCATTTAAAAGTAGTTGTTGTCTAATGAAAAGTGGGTTGAACTTTAAATCCTAAAATAAGTGTTTTGAGCCTGCATGCACCAGTTATTATTGGAGCCATCCCTGGGAGAGTCATTTTATATCCCATGTCTTCGGTGGTTACATCTGTGAAATGGGTGAGTAACCACTCTCACCTCTGGGCTATCTTCTGTTATCCTGTGTTGTTCCTCTGTGCTATTGTAGAATTAGGCTGATGGATGGAAAAGCACTTGACAGCTGTGTTATTCTGCTAACACCACTGGTATCATATGCAACTGACTGGCACAGGACTGCAGAACCAGCTGCTAAAATGAAGTGCTTCTGTCCTACCCTGCAATTCTCTGTCCTCCGAAGCCCCTCCCCACCCCAGGGGTTTCTTCACGGCTTACTGCCTCAAGCCCTTGTTTGCTCTTTCCTTCCTATCCCACCATCTAGCCACAAGAGGCTTCATGCCTGGCACTATTCATGAGATACGCAATTTTCTGCCTTTGGCTCTAAGCAAAACACATTTATTTTCAGTCATGACTAGAGCTTAACTCAGTGTTACAATTTCAAAAATGCAGAAATTAAAATTGGCCACTATAGGCATATTCTTTCTCCCTCTCTGAACGTATGAATTACTATTTCCACCTTCTGGGTAAAATGAAGAGACCATAATAGCCCTAATCTTGCTTGTTCCAATAGAATATTTCATACTCTAGAGGAAGGCTAAATTATGTGTTTTGGAATTCCCTAAAGCTGCAATTCAAGAAATGTATAATTAAACCCTAGCATTATCAAAGAGTAAAAAATATTTTTCTTCTAACTTTCTTATGGTTTAAAAACCATTCAGGGTATTGACTTTGATGACAGCAGTGTAAATAACACATCAAAAACTCTAAGAAACATTGTTAAATAGTAAATGAAAGTCTGTGAATATTCTTACACTGCTTAGAGGTTTCTATCAGTTTCCTCGGATTGGATTGCCATTGACAAAAACTCCATGGTTTAAAAACAACATAAATTTATTCCTTTACAGTTATGGAGGTCAGAGATCCCAAATCAAGATGTCAGCAGGACCCTGTTTCACCTGAAGGCTCTAAGAGGGCATTCTTCCTGCCTTTTTCAGCGTTTGGGGGCTCCAGGTGGTCGTTGGCATGGCAGCGACACTTTAATTTCTGCCTGTATGTTCACATGGTATATTCAAATGACACCTGTCATTGGATTTCAGGGTCATTCTAAATCCAGGGTAACCTCATTTTTAGATCCGGGTCTTGATTTCATCTGCAAAAATCCTGTTTCAAATAAATTCATATTCATGGGTATGGGGCATTAGGACTTGGACATAATTTTGTGCATGCTCAGTCGCTTCATTCGTGTCCAACTCTTGGAGACCCTATGGAGGGTAGCCCACTGGGCTCCTCTGTCCATGGGATTCTCCAGGCAAGAATACTGGAGTGGGTTGCGATGTCCTCCGCCAGGGTTTTTTCCTGACCCAGGGATCGAACCTGAGTCTCCTGCATTGCACGCGGATTCTTTACCACTGTGCCATCAGGGAAACCCCCATGAACATGATTTAATTGACTATAAATATATATTTTAAAATCCTAGGGAAAGTATCTAAAGGATTGATAACAATGATTATCCGTTTGAAGCAAGTGGTAGGAAATAGAGAAAAAAACAGATGAGAAAGGAAGAATTTTGCCTCTAAATCACTTTCAAATCACTTAGATCTTTGATCGCAGTATATAGATTGCTTGTGAAATCTCAAATAATCAAAGTTTACTTAAAATTGATAAAAATGGAGGTATTACCAGTTATGATGACAAATTAAATTGTGTGCTCATCAGACAATTAAAGCCTAAAGGCAAGACATAAAACACCATTAAGATTTTTAATAAAGGAAGCTGCTTCTTTAATTTGATATTCATTTGTACACATCACTAGTTACACAAAATGTCAGCCACCAAATGTATAAAAATAAAGTTGTGTTGGCCTGATTTCTGGTATGACTCCATGATAATTCATTCAGCACAAATGTGTGTTCACATGTGTGTGCCCGTTTGCTCTATTTATTTATAAATAAATAGTGACTGATATGTGCTGGCCACATCCTCATCAGTTGGATACAAAAATGAACAGAATGAGCAATAATCATTGAAGGGAATGAATCAACACATTTAATCCTTAGAACCAACCTGAAAGGGGATTTTTATTAAAAACCTCATCTCATGGATAGGTGGATTGAGGTTTCTTGCTCAAGGTCAGATGCTAGAAAGTGGCAGACTTTTTAGAGCCAAGAGCTGTCCAGGGGATTCTCCAGGCAAGAAGACTGGAGTGGGTTGCCATTTCCTTCTCCAGGGATCTTCCCAACCCAGGGATCAAACCTGGGGTCTCCTGCATCGCCGACAAATTCTTTACTGACTGAGTTACCAGGGAAGCTTAAATAAGTAAATAAATAAATATTCATACTTCCAGAACATGATTGTCATGTTGAGTACACATATTTATTCAGCTTTTTCAATTGCATTATGATGATCCTGACATATACAGTGTTAAATATTCTTTTAAAAACAAATTTTTTAATGCCTGAAAAAAAAAAAAAATCATCCAAATGACTTAGTCTATTTGGCCAAACTTACATTGTTGGACATTTAGGGTTTTTGTAGTGTGTTGTTCTTCTCCCAATATATATTTATTTATTTATATTGGTTCAGTCATCTGAGAGCTACTCTCATAGTCTCATCTCCATTTGCTACAGAAGATAAATTTCTATTTGAACAGCTAAGTATCTCACCTAATGTGCTGGGCACATTGACATACTCATTCCTCAGGCTCATTTATCGAAATCCTGGCTGTCTTTCCCTCTCTTGTTAAAAAATTATAGTACCATAGCAAACATTTATCTTTAAAAATTAAAAACAATATGTCATATAGGAGTATAGCTGATTTACAATGCTGTGTTTGTTTCCAGTGTTCAGCAAGCAGCCACTTACCTTCATTGTTTATCAGGTTCTTAGCTGCAAGGAACGTAGTCAGATTATGATGAGTAATGACAGATGTGTTACAAGAAGTGTAGTAAGAATTAAAATTTCAGCCACAAATCCAGACCTCATTAAAAATGCAGAAATAGTGGTAGAGCTCAGACCACACAGAGATGGAAAAGGAAGGTCAACAGAAGCTAAGGAAAATATCTTGGGCCCAGAAGTTTATGAACAATCTTTATGGCACTTAAGATAATTTCTTCCTGGTTCTTCTCTTAGTGATGATGCTTCTCTCATGATGACATCTTTATTTAAATTCCCAAGATAGGGCTTCCCTGGTGGTCCGGTGGGTAAAGAGTCTGCCTTGCAGTGCAAGAGGCACCAGTTCAATCTCTGGCCTAGGAATATCCCACGTACTGTGGAGCAGCTGGGCCGGTGTGTCCAACGACCGAGCCAGAGCTCTGGGAGTGCATGCAACCAGAGCCGGTGCTCTGCAGCGAGAGAGGCCACTGCGATGGGAGGCCCACACAGGCCAAAGAACAAAGATGGAAATAAATGAAAGACCAATAGAAGTAGCTTCCCCCACGCCAAAAATAAAGAATCCGCCAGTGCAGAGGAGTCACCGAGCCTGTGCCTTAAGAGCCCCTGAGCCACAACTGCGGAAGCCCCCATGCTGCAACGGCTGAAGTCCCAGTACCCTAGAGCCCGTGCTGCACTGCAGCAGAAGCCACTGCGATGAGCCACTGTGCGCTGCAGCTCAAGAGCAGCCCCTGCTTGCCGCAACTAGAGAAAGCCCACGTATAGCAACGAGGACCTAGCACACTCATAAATAAATTTAAAAAGGTATTTCAAGTGATGTTCAGCACACAATTAATTATTCCAACAACAGAATTTCCAGGTAGTTTCTCTGAAGAAAACTGGATTTCAATGAAGTTTTAGGACTTCAATTATTTTTTTTTTCTTCCCAATTTTGTCCTTTGTTATTTAGATGGGCAGATCTGTGACAGTGCTCCTCTTCCAGGAGCAGGAGGTTGTCAAGTGTCCTCTCACAGTTCCTGAGCACAAATCACCAAGGACGCATAGACCTCCTTCTGGCTGGTTTCTTCGTGTAGCTGCGGAATGGCTCCCGTGCCTGGAAGTCATGATTGCCCACAATCCACACGTGTGCCTGTGCATTCACCCGGGTGCCCAGCTCCACCCACCTGTCCACCTTTCACTCTATTCCTCCCACCCATCCAGAACTTCAGCCAAGGACTCTTGGTCCAATCTCAAATGCTAGTAAGAAAACAAGAAGCCCCGCATTTGCAGGCAATGTGGAATTCCTCTTTCCGTGGAGTTCACCAGGGACAGATCTTCAGGAAGACTCAGGATCCCAGGGGCTACATAGCTCTCGACAACCCCCTTTTTTCAGGGAAAAAGTGCATACCTAGGCTCAGGTTTCCTTCCCCAGGCTCCACAGAGAGTAAATAGCCGCAGCTCTGCAAGGCCAGGGGAATTGGGTGAGCTCTCTGGAATCCCACGGTTTGCGTTGCCTGGTTTTCATAACCTGTTCTCAGCTCTTTGAACTATATCCAAGAACCACTTCATGACATCATGCTTGCTCACCTGGGACCAGGGCAGAGCTCTGGTTTCCAACGGTCAAGTGCAGAACACCTGGGGAAATACATAATAGCTCTGCTAAGATGCACATCACACCAGTGATGATTCATAGCCATGCTTTGGCTCACTTCTGATGGACCAGGGCAGCCACAACTGCGGAAGCCCCATGCTGCAACGGCTGAAGTCCCAGTACCCTAGAGCCCGTGCTGCACTGCAGCAGAAGCCACTGCGATGAGCCACTGTGCGCTGCAGCTCAAGAGCAGCCCCTGCTTGCCGCAACTAGAGAAAGCCCACGTATAGCAACGAGGACCTAGCACACTCATAAATAAATTTAAAAAGGTATTTCAAGTGATGTTCAGCACACAATTAATTATTCCAACAACAGAATTTCCAGGTAGTTTCTCTGAAGAAAACTGGATTTCAATGAAGTTTTAGGACTTCAATTATTTTTTTTTTCTTCCCAATTTTGTCCTTTGTTATTTAGATGGGCAGATCTGTGACAGTGCTCCTCTTCCAGGAGCAGGAGGTTGTCAAGTGTCCTCTCACAGTTCCTGAGCACAAATCACCAAGGACGCATAGACCTCCTTCTGGCTGGTTTCTTCGTGTAGCTGCACGGAATGGCTCCCGTGCCTGGAAGTCATGATTGCCCACAATCCACACGTGTGCCTGTGCATTCACCCGGGTGCCCAGCTCCACCCACCTGTCCACCTTTCACTCTATTCCTCCCACCCATCCAGAACTTCAGCCAAGGACTCTTGGTCCAATCTCAAATGCTAGTAAGAAAACAAGAAGCCCCGCATTTGCAGGCAATGTGGAATTCCTCTTTCCGTGGAGTTCACCAGGGACAGATCTTCAGGAAGACTCAGGATCCCAGGGGCTACATAGCTCTCGACAACCCCCTTTTTTCAGGGAAAAAGTGCATACCTAGGCTCAGGTTTCCTTCCCCAGGCTCCACAGAGAGTAAATAGCCGCAGCTCTGCAAGGCCAGGGGAATTGGGTGAGCTCTCTGGAATCCCACGGTTTGCGTTGCCTGGTTTTCATAACCTGTTCTCAGCTCTTTGAACTATATCCAAGAACCACTTCATGACATCATGCTTGCTCACCTGGGACCAGGGCAGAGCTCTGGTTTCCAACGGTCAAGTGCAGAACACCTGGGGAAATACATAATAGCTCTGCTAAGATGCACATCACACCAGTGATGATTCATAGCCATGACCTGGTTCTGCGCCAGCATCTGATAACACACAGTGAATTACTTCAACGACTAGAAGATGCTCCAATGGAAAAAATGAAACAGATTTTTGCTTTTCCTTTTGATTTTAGTCTTAACTATGTATATATATATATACATATATATATATGCCAAATAATTCATATGACTTTTAAACAATTTATTACAAAAAACTCCAAGGGAATAGGATCTAAAGGGCCTTTATCATGCTGGCCTCGGATACCTTGAGCAAGCTGTGCCAAGTAGCATATGAAACCGGTGAGATAAGCTGTGAGGCATATTTGCGGTGTGACCTCAGGCAGGTGACTCAAACTCTCTGAGTTGAAGTTTTCTTTGTCTATGAAATAAAGATCAGCAATGCCAATCTTAAAGGATTGCCGCGATGATTAAATGAAATAATAAAAGCCTCTTGCTTGGTGCTTTGCACACACTGTAGGCTCAGCGCATGAGGATCACTCTCTTCTTTCCATCCATGGAAATACTATTGGACACACAGACTAAGTTTCCCCGCGGCCATGCCCGGCCACCTCTCTTCAGGTGCAGCAGCCAGGCTTGGTTGGAATTGGCCGCTCCAGAGCCCTAGGAGCGTGTCTTTGATCTGAGCCAATCGTTCTGCCTTGTAATCAGTTTTAGCAATTGCGGGTCAAAGTCGGTTAGCATGTGTCAGTCACCTGGCCACGGTTTGGCCCAATCGGTGGGAAGCTAGGGGATGGACTTTTCTCCCTCTGAATGTGAGCAGAATAGCCGAAGCCTTGACTGCTGTGGGAGCCTTTTGACCTTGAGACAAACCGAGGCAGAAAAGAGTGGAACAGAAAATCTCTAAGAAACAAGAAGGAGCCCAGTATGAACAAAGCCTACACTGGGCTTTTGAGTTACACGGCCCGTTCTGCTCCCTTGAATGCACTGATGTCTTTTCTGAGCGTCCACAAGAAGGGACGGTGACTGGCTCTCTCTCGGAATTTGGTCCAGAACAGCCACTAGGCGAGGATGCAGCTATAACACAGAGCACGGTTCCAGCACTTCAGTCTTTTGCACGAGTGAAACTTTCACTATAGACCCCGAAAGCTTTTTTTCCTGACGTTCCAATAATAAACATAATAGCTCTGCTAAGATGCACATCACACCAGTGATGATTCATAGCCATGACCTGGTTCTGCGCCAGCATCTGATAACACACAGTGAATTACTTCAACGACTAGAAGATGCTCCAATGGAAAAAATGAAACAGATTTTTGCTTTTCCTTTTGATTTTAGTCTTAACTATGTATATATATATATACATATATATATGCCAAATAATTCATATGACTTTTAAACAATTTATTACAAAAAACTCCAAGGGAATAGGATCTAAAGGGCCTTTATCATGCTGGCCTCGGATACCTTGAGCAAGCTGTGCCAAGTAGCATATGAAACCGGTGAGATAAGCTGTGAGGCATATTTGCGGTGTGACCTCAGGCAGGTGACTCAAACTCTCTGAGTTGAAGTTTTCTTTGTCTATGAAATAAAGATCAGCAATGCCAATCTTAAAGGATTGCCGCGATGATTAAATGAAATAATAAAAGCCTCTTGCTTGGTGCTTTGCACACACTGTAGGCTCAGCGCATGAGGATCACTCTCTTCTTTCCATCCATGGAAATACTATTGGACACACAGACTAAGTTTCCCCGCGGCCATGCCCGGCCACCTCTCTTCAGGTGCAGCAGCCAGGCTTGGTTGGAATTGGCCGCTCCAGAGCCCTAGGAGCGTGTCTTTGATCTGAGCCAATCGTTCTGCCTTGTAATCAGTTTTAGCAATTGCGGGTCAAAGTCGGTTAGCATGTGTCAGTCACCTGGCCACGGTTTGGCCCAATCGGTGGGAAGCTAGGGGGTGGACTTTTCTCCCTCTGAATGTGAGCAGAATAGCCGAAGCCTTGACTGCTGTGGGAGCCTTTTGACCTTGAGACAAACCGAGGCAGAAAAGAGTGGAACAGAAAATCTCTAAGAAACAAGAAGGAGCCCAGTATGAACAAAGCCTACACTGGGCTTTTGAGTTACACGGCCCGTTCTGCTCCCTTGAATGCACTGATGTCTTTTCTGAGCGTCCACAAGAAGGGACGGTGACTGGCTCTCTTCTCGGGAATTTGGTCCAGAACAGCCACTAGGCGAGGATGCAGCTATAACACAGAGCACCGGTTCCAGCACTTCAGTCTTTTGCACGAGTGAAACTTTCACTATAGACGAAACTCCGCTGAATACGCTTGGTTCTAGTTTTCCCCTGACGGTGGGAACCCCTGCAGCACACGGCGCCTCTGAAAGCCCTCCAGACCATGGGAACTGGCCCAGCTTCTAGAGCATGCCACTTAGCCCAGTCATCTAACACCTAGATCACCCCTGAGACAAGGAGGAAAGAAGAAAAACAGCTTGCGGTGCAGTTATTGTAGCATTACTTATTTACATGTTTTGATTAAAATCAAAAAAGCATTGCATTTAATTGTGAAATCTCTGATAACAGAAAAGGAGATAAAATGAAATACATTAGCACATTGCTACCACACGGCTGCCAGTTCTCACCTCTGTTCTCACTTCTCAGAGGTAATCACTGTTACAAAAGATTAGTCTGAAAAATTTTCTTTACATACATGAATGGATTGGAGTCATTTCTGTAAAAGCCTTATTTTGTGTTTCAGAAGGATTTAAGGGAATACTGAAATAACAAGGAAGTCCATGATAATATACTACAAGCAAAAACCAACCAACGAGTGAATTGTGAAGTAACCTAGATGCCATCAGTATGGGATTGGGCAAGTGAATTTAATATTATCTAATGGGATGCTATATAATCATGAAAAAGAATGGAAAAAGAATGAAATATAAAGATGTCTAAGCTATGCCATTAAGTGTCAAAAGCAAGCTACAAAATAGCATATATAGTGTTCTCTCTCTCTCTTTTTTTTTTTGTCACACCACCGGGTATGTGAAACTTCCCTGACAAGGGATCAAACCCATGCCCTCTGTATGAAGTGTGAAGAAACGTGAAGTCTTAACCACTCGACCTGCAGGGAAGTCCTGCTATCTCTTTATGATAAAATAGTATAGTGTGTATACTATCATTACTGAATCTTGTATTTTTCAAGCTTGCCATAATCATGTATTAATTCCAAGAGTTCTTTGATCAGTTCTTAAGATTTTCTACATAGATAATCAAGGTATCTACCAGCAAACTCAGTTTCTTCCTTCCCCGTCTGTATTCCTTTTCTTTCCTTATTGCATTATCGAGGATGTCCAGAATGGTGTTGAAAAGGAGTGGTGAGAAGGAACATCTTTGCCTTGTACTCAGTCTTACTAGGAAAGTTTCTAGTGTCTCACCATCGATATTAGATGCAGGTTTTTGGTAGATAGTCTTTTTATCCGGCTGAGAAAGTTCCCATCTATTCCTAGTTTACTGAGAGTTTTTATAATGAATGGTTGTTAGATTTTGCCAAATACTTTTCCTGCATCCGTTGACTTAAGCATGTGATTTTTCTTTAGTCTGTTGGTGCAGTGGATTATAATATTGTAGTATTTAATTTCTATTCATAAATCAATATATTTTTGAAAAAGCCACAGTACTTTGAGAACGTGAATCTTAGGATTTATGCCTTAGTGTTAGTTTCTGGGAGTCAGAAGGAAAATGGGTAGAGGCCTTCTGGTAATGAAGTGACGCTCCGTGTTGCTATAGCCGCTGGCTCAGGCTCTCTCTGTAGTCTCTACAGCCTGCTGAGTACCTGATCTGGCTAACTAAATCTCTGTAAACGATTTCTTTTTCTTTCTAAAAAGTGCTTTTATTTTGCCATTTTAAAATTTTGCTATTTTGCTTTTACAGAGTTTTGCTGTTTACAGATATGTATAATCCCAGATTAGTCATATGTATATCCTATCCCTTCTGTAAAATTTCACTGAGGCCAAAGACTCTGGAAGAGACAAAATGTGCCAGAATCTATGTTGATTGCCAATAGTAAACAATCAAGGACTACTGCTTAAAAGAACTGACAAAAACAGAAAGAATAGCTATGTAGGAATGGTATAGAGATATTTTCCAATGAAACAGAATTTGTAAGGCAATATTACAGGTGTTCTTTTTTAAATGCATGTGTTTATTTTTGGCTGTGCTGATCAGGTCTTCGTTGCAGCACGTCGGCTGTCTCTAGTCACAGAGAGTGGGACCTGCTCTTTGCGGCGGTGCTCAGACTTCTCTTTGCCGTGGCTTCTCTTGCTGCTCTAGAGCACAGGCTCAGCAGCTGTGGCCCATGGGCTTAGATGCCCCGAGGTGTGTGGGATCTTCCTGGACCAAACCCGTGCCCACAGCATCGGCGGAAGATTCTTAACCACCGGACCACCAGGGAAGTCCTACAGGTTTTCTAATATGTATCCCTTAAAACCTTCAGGAAGATATTGTACCTGCATAAGGTGAGCAGACAGCTAGAGAGAAAGGCCAGTGAGACCAGATAAGGGTGTGTGGAGCTGAAGAACACAGTGGTGGAATTAAAAAAACAAAACAAACCTCAACGGAAGCCCAGAGTAATGTGTTTAATGCTGCAGAAAATCTGATGGATTGAGAAGACGAACTTCTCCTGTACCTAAAAACAAAAGTCATGTATATGAAATAGATGAGGGAGTGAAAATGAGAAGGGAGAAAAGGGACAAAGATGACAGCTTAGACAAATCTCATGTATGTGTCAGAAAGCATAGAACAAATGGAGAAAAAGTGTTAAACAGAAACTTTATTGAGCTACAGAAAGAGGCAGATCTTCAGATTGAAAAGGCTCATCAAAAATAAGATGAAATTAGGGCTTCCCTGGTGGTCCGTGGGTAAAGAGTCCGCCTTGCACTGCAAGGGGTGCCAGTTCAATCCCTGGCATGGGAAGATCCCACGTGCTGCAGAGCAGCTGGACCGGTGTGTCCAGTTACAACTCAGCTCTCTGGAGCATGTGCGCCCAGAGCCAGTGCTCTGCTATGGGAGAGGCCACTGCAATGGAGGCCAACACAGGACAAAGAACAAAGATAGATGAAAATAAATAAATGAAAGACCAATAAAAGTGGCCAAAAATAGTAATAAAAAAAAGGAGGAAATTAAAGTTCAGTCTCTCAGTGGCGTTCAACTCTTTGCAAGCCCATGAACTGTAGCATACCAGACTTCCCTATCCTTCACAATTTCCCAGAGCTTGCTCAAACTCATGTCCATTGAGTCAGTGATACCATCCAAACATCTCGTCCTCTGTTGTCCCCTTCTCCTTCTGCCTTCTATTTTTCCCAGCATCAGGGTCTTTTCCAATGAGTCAGCTCTTCACATCAGGTGGCCAAAGTATTGGAGCTTCAATATCAGTCCTTAGAGTAGTGAGACTTTCGAATTTCAGGCACAAAGAAAGAACTAATAGTAACCAGAAAAGAAAAAAAACACAAAAAACAATAGCAGCAACAACAAATCAGGAAACTCCCAAAGAGCCAAAAGTCATCCTGGCTTTAGGCACTGGAGTTACCTCCCTAGAATTTTGGGAGAAAATGACTGTGTGACCAAAGAAACTCTCTAGAGGAAAAAGTCAATGCATTTGAACAGGTAAGGCAACGGAACAGAAATGCAGAGTGAAAAGCTCTTTAATTTCCATAAAATTCAAAACCACCTCTAGCAAATAAAAATATTAGTCAAAAAACCCCCATTAAGGGCTTCCCCTGGTGGTCCAGTGGGTAAGGACACTGCCTTGCAGTGCAAGGGGCGCCGGTTCTACCCCTGGCCTGGGAAGATCCCATGTGCCGCGGAGCGGCTGAACTGATGTGTCCAATTACCGAGCCGGAGCTCTGGCGCGCATGCGCCCAGAGCCAGTGCTCTGCGACAACAGGGGCCACAGCGATGGGAGGCCCACAGGAGCCAAGGAACAAGGACGGATGAAAATGGAGGAATGAGGGACGAATGGAAGTGGCCAGCCCGCCCCCCCCCCCCCCCCCCCCCCCCCCAAAAGATTAAAAAAAAAAAAAAAACATTAATACTAGAAAAGAGCAAAATGTCGTGAAATGGAGAGAAAAATATTTCTGTGTCAGACAGCAGAAAAAAGTCATTAATTTTTCTTTAAAGCAAACCAGGAAAGATCTCAGAAACATGCTTGCCTGTATGTTGAAAGCAACAACACATGCGGACCCGCTGAAGTTCTGCATTCTGTCCAGAAGAGTCCCAGAAAGCACGGAGTGCACACCCCTCTCCCTGTCTTCCAAAGCTCCTGGGCACATAGGTGTCGCTGGGCCAGCATCTGCACTTTCACTTGGAGGGAAGTTCAGACTGATGACTCAGCGGATGGAATGCTTAATTGGGGAAGTGCTGTCTCCTTGTCAGAGAGGGCAAAAGAATTCCATTGGGTTCACTTTGCAGCCATGCAGAGTAAACCACCTGCCCAGCCCTGCATCTTCCCCCATCAGGTGGCCAAAGTATTGGAGCTTCAATATCAGTCCTTAGAGTAGTGAGACTTTCGAATTTCAGGCACAAAGAAAGAACTAATAGTAACCAGAAAAGAAAAAAAACACAAAAAACAATAGCAGCAACAACAAATCAGGAAACTCCCAAAGAGCCAAAAGTCATCCTGGCTTTAGGCACTGGAGTTACCTCCCTAGAATTTTGGGAGAAAATGACTGTGTGACCAAAGAAACTCTCTAGAGGAAAAAGTCAATGCATTTGAACAGGTAAGGCAACGGAACAGAAATGCAGAGTGAAAAGCTCTTTAATTTCCATAAAATTCAAAACCACCTCTAGCAAATAAAAATATTAGTCAAAAAACCCCCATTAAGGGCTTCCCCTGGTGGTCCAGTGGGTAAGGACACTGCCTTGCAGTGCAAGGGGCGCCGGTTCTACCCCTGGCCTGGGAAGATCCCATGTGCCGCGGAGCGGCTGAACTGATGTGTCCAATTACCGAGCCGGAGCTCTGGCGCGCATGCGCCCAGAGCCAGTGCTCTGCGACAACAGGGGCCACAGCGATGGGAGGCCCACAGGAGCCAAGGAACAAGGACGGATGAAAATGGAGGAATGAGGGACGAATGGAAGTGGCCAGCCCGTCCCCCTCCCTGCCCACCCCAAAGATTAAAAAAAAAAAAACATTAATACTAGAAAAGAGCAAAATGTCGTGAAATGGAGAGAAAAATATTTCTGTGTCAGACAGCAGAAAAAAGTCATTAATTTTTCTTTAAAGCAAACCAGGAAAGATCTCAGAAACATGCTTGCCTGTATGTTGAAAGCAACAACACATGCGGACCCGCTGAAGTTCTGCATTCTGTCCAGAAGAGTCCCAGAAAGCACGGAGTGCACACCCCTCTCCCTGTCTTCCAAAGCTCCTGGGCACATAGGTGTCGCTGGGCCAGCATCTGCACTTTCACTTGGAGGGAAGTTCAGACTGATGACTCAGCGGATGGAATGCTTAATTGGGGAAGTGCTGTCTCCTTGTCAGAGAGGGCAAAAGAATTCCATTGGGTTCACTTTGCAGCCATGCAGAGTAAACCACCTGCCCAGCCCTAGAAGCAGTGAGATGGTGCTTTCAGAGCCGCCCCTCCCAGCCCTGCTCACCTGCCCTCTCTGTGCATGTCTCTCCCACTCTCCAGAGCTGCAGCCTCGTCATATTTCCACACCCACCCACTCCATCCTCTCCATCTGAGGCACCACAACTGAACCCAAGCTTCAAGGGCCCGCTGTGCTTGGTAGCCACGCAGGGAAGGGCTTTCACTGGAGGCACCATCCTTTCCCATCTGGTCAGGAAACGAAAGTCACTGCAAGGATACCTTTTCCAGAGAAAAGCCTCAACTATTATTTTCAGATTCCTAGTTTGCTTTCTGGCTACAAGAAATTTCTCATTTCTCACCCAATTGACAACAGGCACCAGAGGGTTCTGTCCTACTAAGATCCCAGTGTGATACTAGACCACACAGGGGTGCCTTGGGGACACAACCTCACCCATTTTTCCATCTTAGTCCAGCAGCTGGGCACCTGCCGCTCCCACTGGGTCCATCCCGGCCACTTCTGGGCTTGTCCTCTGATGGTCCCAATTCCATTGACTTTCCCTAAGTCTCAGGCCTGTCTCTGGCACCCCGTCATCCCCCTTCGTCTGCACCTTCCCAGAGAGACACCCTGCCGTGTTCTGTCTAGAGATCCAGTGTGATCTTCCCACCTCAGAGGACAGAGTTCAGATCAGCTCAGAGGTGAGATGGCTTCCTTACTGCAGTGTGACTCTTCTCTGCCCCAAGATGTGTCTTGAAGTCCCAGTACTTCCTGGTGTGATCTTCTCAAGCTGTCTTATCTGTACTCCAGGGTCTGGCCCAGCAGATGTCCACTGAAGGGCACCTTTGGTCGCATCTGAAGACAGCTTTTGCCAGTGTAGCATGGGTGAGTCTTTCCATCTCTGACTACTTGATACTCCATTTCAAGGCCATGTGCTAGATTACCGAGCAGGAAGTTGGCTCGTGTTCAAGGTTATGGATCCTGAGGGACTGTCTTTTATTTGGTTGCACTTTGCAGACTGATGACTCAGCGGATGGAATGCTTAATTGGGGAAGTGCTGTCTCCTTGTCAGAGAGGGCAAAAGAATTCCATTGGGTTCACTTTGCAGCCATGCAGAGTAAACCACCTGCCCAGCCCTAGAAGCAGTGAGATGGTGCTTTCAGAGCCGCCCCTCCCAGCCCTGCTCACCTGCCCTCTCTGTGCATGTCTCTCCCACTCTCCAGAGCTGCAGCCTCGTCATATTTCCACACCCACCCACTCCATCCTCTCCATCTGAGGCACCACAACTGAACCCAAGCTTCAAGGGCCCGCTGTGCTTGGTAGCCACGCAGGGAAGGGCTTTCACTGGAGGCACCATCCTTTCCCATCTGGTCAGGAAACGAAAGTCACTGCAAGGATACCTTTTCCAGAGAAAAGCCTCAACTATTATTTTCAGATTCCTAGTTTGCTTTCTGGCTACAAGAAATTTCTCATTTCTCACCCAATTGACAACAGGCACCAGAGGGTTCTGTCCTACTAAGATCCCAGTGTGATACTAGACCACACAGGGGTGCCTTGGGGACACAACCTCACCCATTTTTCCATCTTAGTCCAGCAGCTGGGCACCTGCCGCTCCCACTGGGTCCATCCCGGCCACTTCTGGGCTTGTCCTCTGATGGTCCCAATTCCATTGACTTTCCCTAAGTCTCAGGCCTGTCTCTGGCACCCCGTCATCCCCCTTCGTCTGCACCTTCCCAGAGAGACACCCTGCCGTGTTCTGTCTAGAGATCCAGTGTGATCTTCCCACCTCAGAGGACAGAGTTCAGATCAGCTCAGAGGTGAGATGGCTTCCTTACTGCAGTGTGACTCTTCTCTGCCCCAAGATGTGTCTTGAAGTCCCAGTACTTCCTGGTGTGATCTTCTCAAGCTGTCTTATCTGTACTCCAGGGTCTGGCCCAGCAGATGTCCACTGAAGGGCACCTTTGGTCGCATCTGAAGACAGCTTTTGCCAGTGTAGCATGGGTGAGTCTTTCCATCTCTGACTACTTGATACTCCATTTCAAGGCCATGTGCTAGATTACCGAGCAGGAAGTTGGCTCGTGTTCAAGGTTATGGATCCTGAGGGACTGTCTTTTATTTCTCACCTGGGGACATCGCCAAGTCTGGCTCAAATCTGGACTCTGCAAGCTGGAATGACCTTGAACAAGGCATGGAACTTCTCTGAGGCCCAACTTCCTCATCCGTAATAAGAAAACAATAATATCAAGTTCTGGGGCTGTTGAGAGTAGTAAATGGGGTTAAAAGTGTAAGAACATAGGAAAGACTCAATAAATGCCTCTCTTCCTTTTTTTCCTGCTGAATCTCAGGAGTCCCCAACTGGCTTTTCAGACAGATCCAGAGACATCAGTGTCTAATTTAAAACATAGATCAGCTTTGATGAGAAACTGTCATATAGTTGTAAAATAGTGTTATTTGTAAGGCAGAAACAATTACCTTAGTGTGCTTGGCAAATATTCTTTTTTTTTTTTTTTTTTGCATTTTCTGAGACATGCTGTCCTGGGTAACCCAAAGTGGAAAATTACCTAGTTGGGATTTTTATGTAATCAAATTCAGAGGACAAGCAAACCCTGCTCTGGCCTTTTATGTCATTTGAAATAGGACACTGTGAGGTTTACCTAGGTGATTGATTTGGAAAACAGTGATAGACATAAAAATTGTTTATATTTAATAGGACAACACATAAGATGGTCAGTAAGAGGCAGGTAAAGAATCTGCCTGCAATGCAGGAGACCCAGGTTTGATCTCTGGGTCTGGAAGATACTCTGGAGAAGGGAAGGGCAACCCACTCCAGTATTCTTGCCTGGACAGAGAAGCCTGGCGGGCTACAGTCCATAATGTCGCCAAGAGTCAGACACAACTGAGCGACTAATACTCACTCAAGAGGCAGGGAACCAGAATGCTTGTGACATACCATGGTGGTGGATGTGCGGCTGTCTAAATTAGAAACAAAAGGACAAATGGAGATGGATCTATGACTCCTGGCTCTCAGCAGGGTCAGAAGATGGTCAATTTCAGCTGGAAAGAAAAGAAGAGCTTCAGTCTAGACCTCAGTGGACATTTCTTGACATCCTTCTGTGAGAAAACAACTTCACACTGTGCACTGTGCCCTCTTGGTGAAGTCTGGCCCTCAGCTACTGACCTAACTCCTGTGGACATGTTGCTGGTCCTAGACTAAAAGCCCAAGGCTTTCTGACACCATTTAGCCTCTTTCCCACAGGGTTGCAACCCTGCTTTGATTATAGGCTTTGTTTTCATTGTTTTTTTAAAGAAGGCAAGGTAAAGCTTGCAAAAGCAAAGTTATTGACAAAATGGGGCAAATTCCTGAGAATTTGAGACAGCGATTAAGAAGGGCATCATTCACTGAGCATTTAATCCCTAACCCACGCAACTCAGGGAGGCAGAAGTCACAGTCGTCGTGTGCAGACGCTTGCTTTATCGGGCAGAGAAAACAGTACCGTCCCCTGGGTCATAGGCCAGGAAAAAACCATTAGAACTACAGACAGTCTTTTGTTGTTCAGGGCACATTCTCTGTAAGAATGATAAAACACAGAGCCAGAGTGGATATTAAAGGACAGTGCCTGCGTCAGCCCGCTTCTTAGAATGCTTTCCTGAGGGCTGGCGGGCAGGGAGCCCTTCCCCAGGTGAGCGACTTCATCTGAGCTTTTTAATGAACTGAGAGGGGAAATTGCACGGTGCCCATTCAGAAAGAGGCCAAGGAGCAATCCAGTTTAGAACCTCTGAACCTTCCAACAGGGGGGAAAGTGCTCCTTTGGATTTCTAGTGCTTTCCAGCTGAAGCAGTAGGGTCCCCAAGAGGGGACCCAGCAGGGTCCTTGTTACCAGATGTAATCAGCTAATTCAGGTCCTTCCATATCCAAGGCCATGGAAAATGTTATTATTATTATTATTGACATGCAGTTGATTTACAATGTTGTCTTAGTTTCAGGTGTACAGTCAAGAGATTTAGTTATACATACATATATATCTTTTTTTCACATCCTTTTCCCTTACAGGTTATTACAAAATATTGAGTATAGTTCCCTGTGCTAATAGTAGGTCCTTGTTTCTTTTTTTTTGTTACTGAATTATTTTTATTTTGCTTTTTGTTGAGGATTCATTTTATGTGCAGTAGTGTATGTATGTTAATCCCAAGCTCCTCATTTGTTCCCTCCCACTCCCTTTCCTCTTTGGTAACTATAAGCTTACTTTCTTGATTTTTTTAAAAAAAAAATTTACTGAAGTACAGTTGATTCACAATGTTGTGTTACTTTTTGCTGTACAGCAAAGTGACTCAGATATTGAATATAACTTCCTGTGCTCTCTATTAATAGTAGGACCTTGTTGTTTATCCATCTCATAAAAATAGTTTGCATCTGCTAATCCCAAACTCCCAACCTGTCTCTCCTCTACCCGCTCCCTCTTAGTAACCACAAGTCAGTTCTTTATGTCTGTGAGTCTGTTTCTGTTTAATAGATAAATTCATTCCTGTCATGTTTTAGGTTTCATGTATAAATGGTATAATACGGTATTCATCTTTTCCTTTCTGACTTAGTTTGCTTAGTATGATCATCTCTGGGTCCACCCACGTGACTGCAAATGGCATTATTTCATTCTTTTTCATGACCATGTTTTATACATATGCATCTGTCAGTGGACATTTAGGTGGTTTCCATGTCTTAAGGCCATGAAAAGGTTAAAGAAAGATTAGAATGTCATAGATTTCTGAGTAATTTCTTGGAAATTATGTTTTCCTTTGACTTGTGTAAAAAGGCCAGTGTTCTTCTCTCTTTAACCAAATATTATAAGCCAAAACAGACTTAGAAAGGGAAGTCTTAGCTTTATGATAACAGAGAATATGTTGGTTTTAATGGATCAGCAATACACTGGGAGGATGGGCACAGGAAGAACTTTCTTTTCTGTAACAGGGGAAGCAAGAACGTAGGAGGAAGTTACTAAAGAGAGATTTTCGACTCTACTCATCTCAGCAGTTGAGTCAGGAGTGCAAGAACACATTGGGTCAGTTATACAAAGGTTTAAATTAGGAGGAAAATGAGCCGTGCCTACTTGGTGTATATGAATAGCCTAAGGACGGTGGAGGGCCAGAAGCGGGCGGTTGCAGCATGACCGGGATGCTGGGTTACAGGAGAGTGCATGACCGTGGGGCCGCTTCTATTGATTAAAAGTCTAGTGAGAAAATGTCCACCTAGGTGGGCACAATGCCTAGAGGCAAGCCGCCCTTCTGGCTCAGGGGTGTCTATTTTAACCTTCCTGAGTTCTCAGGCAACCCCTCAGGGGATGTGATAAATGCTCCAGTCAATTGTTAGTGAGAAATAAAGTGCATGCTCACAAACATAAAACATGCTGCCAATAATTTCAAAGATATACGTGTATCCTCAAGCGCTTCAAAGGCTCCACGTCAGGATGACTAACAAAACTATGATGACTGTCTCATTTCCATTTTTTAAAACTATTGATTTAGCTCTGGCTGTGCTGAGATTTTCTCTAGTTGCACTGAGGGGAGGCCACTCTCTAGTGGCAGTGCACGGGTTTCTCATGGCAGTGGCTTCTCTTGCTGCAAAGCACGGGTCCTAAAGTGTGTGGACGTCCGTCACAGTAGCACATGGACTCAGTAGTTGTGGCCTGCGTGCTCCAGAGCACAGGCTCAGTTGCTGGGGGGCATGGACTGAGTTGTTCCATGGCATGAGGGATCTTCCCAGACCAGGGATTGAACCCATGTCTTCTGCATTTCCAGGTGGATTCTTATCCACTGAGTCACCAGGGAAGTTTGGAAATTTCTTAAGGGTCCAATACATAATAGTAACGCTTCCCCTTTAAAACATAAGAAAAGGATTTAGGGTATGTCCATATGAAAAGAATGAATTGATAAACTCTGTGAAATAATACAAGCTATGACTTTAGTGTATAGTCTGCAGACTGGACTGACTTTCCTACATTAATGGACTTGGTTTTGGAAATTAAGCCTTATGAGCAGGACGTGTGGACTATGCCTGCCTTGATACACTCGGCAGGATCTAGTGTAGTGAATGGGGAGAAATTAAAATATAAAGATAATCTCCTTGAAAGTCATATAACACAATAATTTTAGAAATGCATGAATGAATTCCAGATTAGGACATGAATCAGGGGCAATAAATTCAAACAGACTATAGCAGGAGCAACTTTCATAATGCTTTGTCACATTTATCAGACAGTCGTTAATCATTGCGGACACATCATTAGTTTTGACGAAAGTGAACTGCTTCGATGGATAGAGCTCTCAGTTTTGCAGGGGTTTGTGAACCGAATGAAGTGTGTTCAATGTGTTTTTACAGAAAAGAGTTCAAATTGAGCTTCCTGGAAGCAGTTTGTGTTGTAATTGGAAAGACACAATGCATGGCCACCAAGCCAAACTAATAAGTATTCTGTAGCTCACATTTACTGTGAAAGCCACAACAGATGAAGTGCCTCTCTGTGCCTTGGTAGCCTGGCTTTTATCTTTGTCCCCAGGTAAATACTGAGCATCTTTTTTAGTTCCAGAAAGTGTCTCCAGTGGGTGATAAATGATTTGGTCCTTTTGTTTATTAAGTGGGAGAGACTATTTCTAAAGGTAGGATGCAGCTTTGTGTAAATAAAAGGGAGTAATTTGGTTATGGACTTATGTTCTAAAAAGTTAAAGTCTGGGAAAATTTTTCAGGGCCCAATACATAATAATAACATGGAAGAATTGTCCCTGTTAATGAATTTTGACCCAATAATAATATAAAATCTGTTTTTTTCTTTTCTATCAGACTCTTCATTTTCTAGACCCAGTACAATCAGAAGCAGGATTATGGTCCCTTTATTGGCAAACTTTTCCTGCTAAACACGCCACAGAATTCTATGAATATATAGCAGCACAATTAATTTACTTACAGGCATTTCTTAAGCATTTAGAAAACCAACAGTAAGGTTCGGTTATGTCTCAACATCAGAAGTAAAATGTATTTTACTTAGAAATGGGGCTTCCACAGTTGCTCAGATGGTAAAGAACCTGTCTGCAATGCAGGAGCTGTTGTGTAGTTGCTAAGTCATGTCCAACCTTTTTGCAACACCATGGACTGTAGCCCACCAGGTTCCTCTGTCCATGTGATTTCCTAGGCAAAAATACTGGAGTGCGTTGCCATTTCCTCCTCCAGAGGATCTTCCTGACCCAAGAAATGAACCCAAGTCTCCTAAAGTGGTACACAGATTCTTTACCACTGTGCCCAACCCTAGGAAGTCCCTGCAATGCAAGAAAGTGAACTGCTTCGATGGATAGAGCTTCTCAAAGTTTAATCATTGCGGACACATCATTAGTTTTGACGAAAGTGAACTGCTTCGATGGATAGAGCTCTCAGTTTTGCAGGGGTTTGTGAACCGAATGAAGTGTGTTCAATGTGTTTTTACAGAAAAGAGTTCAAATTGAGCTTCCTGGAAGCAGTTTGTGTTGTAATTGGAAAGACACAATGCATGGCCACCAAGCCAAACTAATAAGTATTCTGTAGCTCACATTTACTGTGAAAGCCACAACAGATGAAGTGCCTCTCTGTGCCTTGGTAGCCTGGCTTTTATCTTTGTCCCCAGGTAAATACTGAGCATCTTTTTTAGTTCCAGAAAGTGTCTCCAGTGGGTGATAAATGATTTGGTCCTTTTGTTTATTAAGTGGGAGAGACTATTTCTAAAGGTAGGATGCAGCTTTGTGTAAATAAAAGGGAGTAATTTGGTTATGGACTTATGTTCTAAAAAGTTAAAGTCTGGAAATTTCTCAGGGGCCCAATACATAATAATAACATGGAAGAATTGTCCCTGTTAATGAATTTTGACCCAATAATAATATAAAATCTGTTTTTTTCTTTTCTATCAGACTCTTCATTTTCTAGACCCAGTACAATCAGAAGCAGGATTATGGTCCCTTTATTGGCAAACTTTTCCTGCTAAACACGCCACAGAATTCTATGAATATATAGCAGCACAATTAATTTACTTACAGGCATTTCTTAAGCATTTAGAAAACCAACAGTAAGGTTCGGTTATGTCTCAACATCAGAAGTAAAATGTATTTTACTTAGAAATGGGGCTTCCACAGTTGCTCAGATGGTAAAGAACCTGTCTGCAATGCAGGAGCTGTTGTGTAGTTGCTAAGTCATGTCCAACCTTTTTGCAACACCATGGACTGTAGCCCACCAGGTTCCTCTGTCCATGTGATTTCCTAGGCAAAAATACTGGAGTGCGTTGCCATTTCCTCCTCCAGAGGATCTTCCTGACCCAAGAAATGAACCCAAGTCTCCTAAAGTGGTACACAGATTCTTTACCACTGTGCTACCTAGGAAGTCCCTGCAATGCAAGAGACTTGGGTTCAGTCCCTAGGTTGGGAAGATCCCCTAGGAGGAAATGAAAACCCACTCCAGTATTCTTGCATAGAGAATACCATGGACAGAAGAACCTAACGGGCTGTAGTGTTTGGAGTCACAGAGTTGGACATGATTGAGCGACTGATACTTTTACTTTACAGAAATTAAAGCTAACATAATTTACTATGCTTCTAAACTAGTGCATCTGACTTTTATGTGAAGTTTCCTCTCTAGCAGGCTTCTTGTCTGCATTTCCTAGGCTGATATTTTAAATGAGCAAGAATCCATTTCTCTTCTGAGCATTCTGTTTTGCTCTTTTTCCTACTGAGGGGACATCTATTATTTGCAATTTGGAGCCTCAGAATTTTTAATTATTAAATAATACCTCTGATTTAATTAAAATTTAAATGAGCAGTGCATTTGCAAACATTAACACTCAGAAACCCAAATGGTACATGATAAAAATTACCTCCAATCCATGTCCTCCATCAAGCTCTATTCCAGTGTCGCTTTCAAATCTCATGGATCTTTCCAGAGATCCTACAAGCAAACATAAATACACAAGTCTTACCTTCTAACCTCTCTTTTTTACCATAATAGTGGTGTATTGTGCACATTATTCTTAGTTTTTTCACTTAGCTATTTATCTTGGGATGTTTCCGTGTCACACCTAGAGAGTTTTATCGTGCTTTTTTTTCTTACAGCTATGTAGTATTTCACAGAGTGGCAAAATGAATGTATCATCATGTGGCCAATCCCCTAGTGATAGATGTTTGAATCGCTTCCAGTATTCTGCTATCACAAACAAAGCTGCAGTGTATCCTTCCATTCCTCTGTGGAAGGATCTGTCAGGTTAATTCCCCAATAGAATGTATGGACAAAGGGAATTGATGGATGATTTTGATAGATGCTATCGTATTGCTCTCCCAAAATCTGTACACACTTCATTCCTGTCAGCTGCATATGAAAGTGCTTTATTCTCGAGACCCTTGCCAGCAGAAGTGGGTCATACCTTTGAAATCCAGTAGTGACTTCCTTGGGTTCAGAAATGAACCCAAGTCTCCTAAAGTGGTACACAGATTCTTTACCACTGTGCTACCTAGGAAGTCCCTGCAATGCAAGAGACTTGGGTTCAGTCCCTAGGTTGGGAAGATCCCCTAGGAGGAAATGAAAACCCACTCCAGTATTCTTGCATAGAGAATACCATGGACAGAAGAACCTAACGGGCTGTAGTGTTTGGAGTCACAGAGTTGGACATGATTGAGCGACTGATACTTTTACTTTACAGAAATTAAAGCTAACATAATTTACTATGCTTCTAAACTAGTGCATCTGACTTTTATGTGAAGTTTCCTCTCTAGCAGGCTTCTTGTCTGCATTTCCTAGGCTGATATTTTAAATGAGCAAGAATCCATTTCTCTTCTGAGCATTCTGTTTTGCTCTTTTTCCTACTGAGGGGACATCTATTATTTGCAATTTGGAGCCTCAGAATTTTTAATTATTAAATAATACCTCTGATTTAATTAAAATTTAAATGAGCAGTGCATTTGCAAACATTAACACTCAGAAACCCAAATGGTACATGATAAAAATTACCTCCAATCCATGTCCTCCATCAAGCTCTATTCCAGTGTCGCTTTCAAATCTCATGGATCTTTCCAGAGATCCTACAAGCAAACATAAATACACAAGTCTTACCTTCTAACCTCTCTTTTTTACCATAATAGTGGTGTATTGTGCACATTATTCTTAGTTTTTTCACTTAGCTATTTATCTTGGGATGTTTCCGTGTCACACCTAGAGAGTTTTATCGTGTTTTTTCTTACAGCTATGTAGTATTTCACAGAGTGGCAAAATGAATGTATCATCATGTGGCCAATCCCCTAGTGATAGATGTTTGAATCGCTTCCAGTATTCTGCTATCACAAACAAAGCTGCAGTGTATCCTTCCATTCCTCTGTGGAAGGATCTGTCAGGTTAATTCCCCAATAGAATGTATGGACAAAGGGAATTGATGGATGATTTTGATAGATGCTATCGTATTGCTCTCCCAAAATCTGTACACACTTCATTCCTGTCAGCTGCATATGAAAGTGCTTTATTCTCTAGACCCTTGCCAGCAGAAGTGGGTCATACCTTTGAAATCCAGTGTAGTTTTGATTTGCTCTCCTCATGATGAGTCATGTTCAGTCTATTTTCATTGCATCAACAATCCTTCGTATTTTCATTTCTGTAAAGTATCTATGCACATCTTTTATCCTTTTTTTTTGGTTCCAGAGCAAGGGAAAGTTTCATTCCTCCATTAAAGAATGGGCACACCTTAGAGTACTTGCTCTCTTGATTGGCTGTGGGTGGGGCTTCTTTATTGGGTTCTTGTCAGTGGGGAGGAAGGGGGCGGAATTCTTGCGAATTGGGTGCAGCTGTGCTTCTCAGTCTCTAGCTCTGCACCCGCCCACTGCCGCCATCTTGGATTGAGGCGTCCTGCTCTGTGCTCCTGTGCAGGTACTCTCCGAGTGGAGGACATTTCTCCCTGGGAGTGCTGGTTACAAGGCTTCTGGATGCGGCATCCTACGAGCAAGTGAAAGACTGTAATCATTGTCCATCTGCAGGTATGTCTTTTAACATTTCTCTCGTCTTTTGGTGGTAAGTCATCCAAGTCTTTCCTGGTTTCAGGACCTAATGGAGGTCAGGTTCTTCATGTCTCTTTGCAGAAAAGTATTCGGTGAGAGACCAAGTGATAGATAAGAAATGGATTTATTCAGATTCAGAGAAAAGCACACTCCATGGACAGAGTATGGGCCATTGCAGAGGGCAAACCCAGAGACCCCTTTGCTTTGTTTTAAGCCAAATTTAAGCATGTTTCCGTGTCACACCTAGAGAGTTTTATCGTGCTTTTTTTTCTTACAGCTATGTAGTATTTCACAGAGTGGCAAAATGAATGTATCATCATGTGGCCAATCCCCTAGTGATAGATGTTTGAATCGCTTCCAGTATTCTGCTATCACAAACAAAGCTGCAGTGTATCCTTCCATTCCTCTGTGGAAGGATCTGTCAGGTTAATTCCCCAATAGAATGTATGGACAAAGGGAATTGATGGATGATTTTGATAGATGCTATCGTATTGCTCTCCCAAAATCTGTACACACTTCATTCCTGTCAGCTGCATATGAAAGTGCTTTATTCTCTAGACCCTTGCCAGCAGAAGTGGGTCATACCTTTGAAATCCAGTGTAGTTTTGATTTGCTCTCCTCATGATGAGTCATGTTCAGTCTATTTTCATTGCATCAACAATCCTTCGTATTTTCATTTCTGTAAAGTATCTATGCACATCTTTTATCCTTTTTTTTTGGTTCCAGAGCAAGGGAAAGTTTCATTCCTCCATTAAAGAATGGGCACACCTTAGAGTACTTGCTCTCTTGATTGGCTGTGGGTGGGGCTTCTTTATTGGGTTCTTGTCAGTGGGGAGGAAGGGGGCGGAATTCTTGCGAATTGGGTGCAGCTGTGCTTCTCAGTCTCTAGCTCTGCACCCGCCCACTGCCGCCATCTTGGATTGAGGCGTCCTGCTCTGTGCTCCTGTGCAGGTACTCTCCGAGTGGAGGACATTTCTCCCTGGGAGTGCTGGTTACAAGGCTTCTGGATGCGGCATCCTACGAGCAAGTGAAAGACTGTAATCATTGTCCATCTGCAGGTATGTCTTTTAACATTTCTCTCGTCTTTTGGTGGTAAGTCATCCAAGTCTTTCCTGGTTTCAGGACCTAATGGAGGTCAGGTTCTTCATGTCTCTTTGCAGAAAAGTATTCGGTGAGAGACCAAGTGATAGATAAGAAATGGATTTATTCAGATTCAGAGAAAAGCACACTCCATGGACAGAGTATGGGCCATTGCAGAGGGCAAACCCAGAGACCCCTTTTGCTTTGTTTTTAAGTCTTATTCTTAATAATTTCTAAAAGTTCATGGATATTAGGGAGGTTGACCTTTGGCCTGTGATTTGGGTTGTAAGTATCTGTTATATGTGTGAATGTTTCCATTGCCGTTGGTTGTAAGAATTGAAAGTGATTGGAAGTGGATGAAGTCAACGCAGACACTGGCCCTGAGACTGACAGAAAAACTCCATGTTAACCTCAAAGCCTGTCTAAATTCCCTTACTGCCTGCTGCCTCCAATATCCTCTTGCATCAGTGACTCTTTTACTGAAGTAAAGTTGAGTGCTTATTTAAAAGTACTGGGGGAAAAAAAATTACTGGAAGGGAAGAGGAAAGCAAAATAAAGAACTCCCATCAATTATTGTATGAATACCATTTATTGAGTCTGTGCTATGTGCCAAGGGTTTTCCCTGATGATGTAGTGGTAAAGAATCCGTCTGCCAATGCAGGAGACATGGGTTCCATCCCTGGGTATGGAAGGTCCCATGGAGAAGGAAACGGCAGCCCACTCCAATATTCTTGCCTGAGAAATCCCATGGATGTCTGGAGGATTAACAGTTCATGGAGGGCTTCCCTGGTGGTCCAGTGGGTAAAGAATCCGCCTTGCAGTGCAAGGGGCACCAGTTCAATCCCTGACCTGGGAAGATCCCACATGCCGTGGAGTGGCTATACCAGTGTATCCAATTATGAGCCATTGCTCTGCAACGAGAGAGGCCACTGTGATGGAAGGCCCACACAGGCCAAAGAACAAAGACAGATGAAAATAAATAAATGAAAGACTAATGAAAGAGGCCAAAATGGAAAAAAAAAAAACAAAAAAACAAAAAAATTTGCAAAAAAGCTGGACATGGAGTCGCGAAAAAGCTGGACATTACTGAGCATGCATGCATGTACTACGTGCCAAACACTGTGCTGTCTTTGTTTCAGCATGATACATAATCACAGTTCAACACAGAGCTTGCTTTAATTCCATCTGCACCTTGAATCCCCCTTTGCCATGTAAGAGAACTTTCCCCATCTCTAGGGGCTAGGACCTGAACACCTTCACCAGGGGCATCACTTGCACAGTTCTGTCTAATAGTGTAGTGCCTTTAAAAGAGGACTTAGCTTATCCCATTGGTACTTGCCTTATTCTCCTCTTTGTCACAGAGTTGAGAAGACCTAGACCCCTGTACAGTAGCTGGGGAAACAGGATTGGCCCATCACTCAAATCTATTTCAGAGATCCTTGAATAAGACCTAGGAGTGTCTCCATATGATCTGAAGAAGCTAGGCTGGGTGGTGATCTGGGAACTGATGGTCTCCTCTAGGCCCCTCAGTTGCAGAAGAATATCTGTTCTAGTAGCTACACTGCTTCCCAGGTGACTCAGTGGTAAAGAATCTAGCTAACAATGCAGGAGACGTGGGTTCAATCCCTGGATTGGGAAGAAACCCTGGAGGAGGAACTAGCAATCCACTCCAGTATTCTTGCCTGGAGAATCCCATAGATAGAGGATTCCATGGACATTTATCCAGTCACTCTCATTTATATTGCCTGAGACCTTTCTAGAATATTTTTGAAAACTATCTTCTCAATACCAATCACTGGATAAGTATTGAGACTACAAGGATGAACAAAAGGAAAAAATGATATGAGTCCTACCCTGAGGGAGTGTGTGACCTATTTGTAGAGATGAGAGTAATCAGATAAGCACTGAAGTTCAGCATTTTAATTGTGGTAGGATTGAGGAGTGAAAATGCACGATGAGGGGAGGAGCGGGCTGTAAGACCAAGTGTCTTGGGATCTATGGAATCTTCTGCTGGAAACTGGAGATCCCCATGGACAGAGGAGCCCAGGGACTGGCGGGCTGCAGTCCATGGGGTTGAAAAGAGTTAGAGACGACAGAGCACACATGCACACATACAAAGTGACTACACTAGGATTACTTGTCCAAAGTACTACAGCCTTCTGGATTCATACATTTAAGGCAGGGTTGAACAAATCTATATTGTTAACCTGGCTTTCCAGATGTGTTTTTTTCTGAGTAAACCAATGTTTCATATGATTGTGGTTCAGATGTGAATTCCTGGCATATGGTTGGGACCAGACTATGTCCCACCTGGACTTGAAGAACTCTCATTCTCTAAGTCCTAGGACCTGAACACCTTCACCAGGGGCATCACTTGCACAGTTCTGTCTAATAGTGTAGTGCCTTTAAAAGAGGACTTAGCTTATCCCATTGGTACTTGCCTTATTCTCCTCTTTGTCACAGAGTTGAGAAGACCTAGACCCCTGTACAGTAGCTGGGGAAACAGGATTGGCCCATCACTCAAATCTATTTCAGAGATCCTTGAATAAGACCTAGGAGTGTCTCCATATGATCTGAAGAAGCTAGGCTGGGTGGTGATCTGGGAACTGATGGTCTCCTCTAGGCCCCTCAGTTGCAGAAGAATATCTGTTCTAGTAGCTACACTGCTTCCCAGGTGACTCAGTGGTAAAGAATCTAGCTAACAATGCAGGAGACGTGGGTTCAATCCCTGGATTGGGAAGAAACCCTGGAGGAGGAACTAGCAATCCACTCCAGTATTCTTGCCTGGAGAATCCCATAGATAGAGGATTCCATGGACATTTATCCAGTCACTCTCATTTATATTGCCTGAGACCTTTCTAGAATATTTTTGAAAACTATCTTCTCAATACCAATCACTGGATAAGTATTGAGACTACAAGGATGAACAAAAGGAAAAAATGATATGAGTCCTACCCTGAGGGAGTGTGTGACCTATTTGTAGAGATGAGAGTAATCAGATAAGCACTGAAGTTCAGCATTTTAATTGTGGTAGGATTGAGGAGTGAAAATGCACGATGAGGGGAGGAGCGGGCTGTAAGACCAAGTGTCTTGGGATCTATGGAATCTTCTGCTGGAAACTGGAGATCCCCATGGACAGAGGAGCCCAGGGACTGGCGGGCTGCAGTCCATGGGGTTGAAAAGAGTTAGAGACGACAGAGCACACATGCACACATACAAAGTGACTACACTAGGATTACTTGTCCAAAGTACTACAGCCTTCTGGATTCATACATTTAAGGCAGGGTTGAACAAATCTATATTGTTAACCTGGCTTTCCAGATGTGTTTTTTTCTGAGTAAACCAATGTTTCATATGATTGTGGTTCAGATGTGAATTCCTGGCATATGGTTGGGACCAGACTATGTCCCACCTGGACTTGAAGAACTCTCATTCTCTAAGTCCTAGATTGCATGATCCTCTGATTTCCCTTACCACTCTCCTAGTGTCCCATCCATCTTTCCCTTGAAGACATAGCTGGCCTGAGCGTTTGCTAGCTCCCTGAGTCTTGTGAGGTAGGAGATGCTTATGAAAGCAGGCTTTCCAAGTACTGACTTCTACAGTTGTGGGCATTTGGTTGACATCTTTTGTTGTGGTTGTTTCGTGTCAAATAATAGCTACTGTTTTGTTCTCAGCCCTCAGGAAGTCTGTGTTTTCCAAAGATGACCTTCACAACCTCACCCCACAAGATGTGGAGCCCAGACCTCCTCTTCTTGAATCTGGGCTCCCTGGCAACCAACAGAAGGTGGCAGAAATGACTGTGTGACTTCCAATGCTAGGTCAGGAGAGGCCATGTGGCTTCCTCCTCCCTCTCCTAGGAAACATCCTAGGGAAGCAGCCACCACACGGTTAGTCCAACCATCTCTGGTTGTCGTGTGGGGGCAGCTGCCATGTGGACGTCTGGGTGGACAGGCCCAATGGAGGGCAGCTCTCCAGTAATTCCCAGAAGAATACCAGGAAGAGTCCATTCTCATTTTTTACAGACTTTAAATTTGTGAATTATCCTACAGATGAAAATGTGTTTGTAACCCCCAAATCCATACTTGCAACATCTTTGCAGTCATTCAGGGATGTGACCAGAACACCAACCGGTGCACACCCCAGCTAAGTTGATCTCATACTGGAAAATAAATGTCCTTTTTGTGTCCATTTAGTGCTGTGTTTTCAGCGTTTTTGTGCTTATTTTTTTAAGTTATAGCTCTTTTAGAAAAATAATATTTTTATTTTTGTTCTTATTGTTGGAGACTTTGCCATTTAAAGTAGCCTCCAAGCCTAGCTTTGACATGCTGTCTAGGAAGGCTGTGATATGCCTGGTGGAAAAAGTACCTGTCTGACGAGCCTTTACTTGGCAGGGTTGAACAAAGCTATATTGTTAACCTGGCTTTCCAGATGTGTTTTTTTCTGAGTAAACCAATGTTTCATATGATTGTGGTTCAGATGTGAATTCCTGGCATATGGTTGGGACCAGACTATGTCCCACCTGGACTTGAAGAACTCTCATTCTCTAAGTCCTAGATTGCATGATCCTCTGATTTCCCTTACCACTCTCCTAGTGTCCCATCCATCTTTCCCTTGAAGACATAGCTGGCCTGAGCGTTTGCTAGCTCCCTGAGTCTTGTGAGGTAGGAGATGCTTATGAAAGCAGGCTTTCCAAGTACTGACTTCTACAGTTGTGGGCATTTGGTTGACATCTTTTGTTGTGGTTGTTTCGTGTCAAATAATAGCTACTGTTTTGTTCTCAGCCCTCAGGAAGTCTGTGTTTTCCAAAGATGACCTTCACAACCTCACCCCACAAGATGTGGAGCCCAGACCTCCTCTTCTTGAATCTGGGCTCCCTGGCAACCAACAGAAGGTGGCAGAAATGACTGTGTGACTTCCAATGCTAGGTCAGGAGAGGCCATGTGGCTTCCTCCTCCCTCTCCTAGGAAACATCCTAGGAAGCAGCCACCACACGGTTAGTCCAACCATCTCTGGTTGTCGTGTGGGGGCAGCTGCCATGTGGACGTCTGGGTGGACAGGCCCAATGGAGGGCAGCTCTCCAGTAATTCCCAGAAGAATACCAGGAAGAGTCCATTCTCATTTTTTACAGACTTTAAATTTGTGAATTATCCTACAGATGAAAATGTGTTTGTAACCCCCAAATCCATACTTGCAACATCTTTGCAGTCATTCAGGGATGTGACCAGAACACCAACCGGTGCACACCCCAGCTAAGTTGATCTCATACTGGAAAATAAATGTCCTTTTTGTGTCCATTTAGTGCTGTGTTTTCAGCGTTTTTGTGCTTATTTTTTTAAGTTATAGCTCTTTTAGAAAAATAATATTTTTATTTTTGTTCTTATTGTTGGAGACTTTGCCATTTAAAGTAGCCTCCAAGCCTAGCTTTGACATGCTGTCTAGGAAGGCTGTGATATGCCTGGTGGAAAAAGTACCTGTCTGACGAGCTTCCTTTAGCACTGTTGGCTGTGAGCTCAGTGTTAATGAGTCAACAATATGTTACATCTCCAAAAAGGAAAAGGGCATTTGTCAGTCTGTCCAGAGGTCACTCTGGAAACTGCTACAGTAACATGTTACAGTAAGTATGAGATGATGGAGAAATGGCTGAATTTGTGGACTCATGAAAGGATGACTGATAAACACAGTGTAGTGGACGCCAGGGAGGAGGCTGGCAGCCATAGGATATTCAGGTCACGTTACCCAGCATTTGGAAAATGCTGAATTTGGCCCAGGAGGTGTTTTATTGTTTAGAATAAAGTGCGTGTATGTGTGCTCAGTCTCTCAGTTGTGTCTGACTCTTTGTGATCCCATGGACTGTAGCTTGCCAGACTTTTCTGTCCATGGGATTCTCCAGGCAAGAATCCTGAAGTGGGTTGCCGTGCCCTTCTCCAGGGGATCTTCTGGACCAGGGGCCCCCTGTGTCTACTGCATTGGCAGATGGATTCTTTACCACTGAGCCACCTAGGAAAGCCCCTTAGAATAAAGACGCTCTACCAAATTATAATGATAACCAATCTAATTATTTTTAAGAAACATATGTAAAATCAAATGATCTTAAATAGAAGCATGTACAAAGCAGGGTTATGTACAGCTCAGCTGACAGAAATGTTAGGACCTAACCCTGAATGACCCTCAGAAGCATTGCCCTGGTGTCCAGGGCTTATTGCAGTTTTATAAAACAAAACCAGCATGAAGAGTGAGCCTCCACTGTTTCTCAGTGAAACTGCCCTGTGCCCTCCAGGTGGACCATAGCGAGCGGAATGTGAGACATCACCCAACATCAGGAGGAGCAGAGGAATCTCCTGGCCAAGCTAGACCCGAATTCCTGACTCACAGAATCTATGAGCTATTGAAAGATGGTTGCTGTTTAATTTGCTATGTTTTGGGGGAGTTGGAGGCACAGCAGTGGGTGAATCAGAACAGAACTTGTTACCAGATGTGGCGGCACCAGTGGTGGAGAACCTCCCGGCCAGTGCAGGAGGCATGGAGACCTGGGTTCAATCCCTGGGTCGGGAAGATCCCTTGGAAAAGGAAATGGCAACCCACTCCAGTATCTTTGCCTAGAGAATCCCAGTGGATAGAGGAGCCTGTTGGGCTACAGTCCATGGGGTGGCAGAGTTGGACACGACTGAAGCGACTTAGCACAGACGTACATGGTCACCTTGGTTGGTGCGTGCTCTCTCTTTTCTCCTAATACTGCACAGTGGGTTATTCCCAACATGTTTACAGATGAAGGAAGCGAAATCCAACCAGCTCAGGGTCACCCAGGTCTAAAGGGATGGCACAGACTTAAACCTGGCAACAACTTAGTCCAGACTCACGCCCTCCCCCAGGGCTGCACTGTCTGCAGAAATAATTAACGTTAACAATTTAAGGGGATCATGACCAGGCCTCTTCTCTCCTTTCATGTCAGTCAGATTGTGTTTTGATGATAATTAAGAATACCACGGAGATTGTTTCCACAGCCCTTCAGTGGCTGGTTTTAGCAGAACCTTTAATTTACAGAGGGGCTGCACAGACTAGCATGGTGACTGGAACATATGGTAAGCAGAAAAGCCACCTGGAAATACGATATCCTGTTGGTTAGGAATGTTCAAGCTTCAAAGAACGAGAATGGTTTGAGGTGAAGTTCTCAGGGATTATGGGAACAGCCACTGTGAGGGAAGACTCAGAAAGAGTGAGAGCTGAGAGGTATTGTACAAGCTGGCTGTTCCCTGTCCAGAGGTGCTTCCTGGGTCCATTCTGTGTCAGGAAAGATGCAGGTCATGCACTTGGCTCTTGAGAGTGAGGCCACGTCCCCTCCAAGGGCGTATGAGAGTGTGGTGTAAGGGCTCCAGGAGCGATCCCGGGGCTTGGCTGCCAAATATTGAAAGGAAGGTTGGTGGGTGTGGAGTTCAGTGTATTGAGTAGGGACCCCAGTTGGTGTCATTAGTGTTGGTGGGTTGGGCAGAATGTGAAATAAGGGGTCTGGTCTCAGAGTGCTTGCTGTGTGGTATTCCAGATGTACAAAAACTTGTTACCAGATGTGGCGGCACCAGTGGTGGAGAACCTCCGGCCAGTGCAGGAGGCATGGAGACCTGGGTTCAATCCCTGGGTCGGGAAGATCCCTTGGAAAAGGAAATGGCAACCCACTCCAGTATCTTTGCCTAGAGAATCCCAGTGGATAGAGGAGCCTGTTGGGCTACAGTCCATGGGGTGGCAGAGTTGGACACGACTGAAGCGACTTAGCACAGACGTACATGGTCACCTTGGTTGGTGCGTGCTCTCTCTTTTCTCCTAATACTGCACAGTGGGTTATTCCCAACATGTTTACAGATGAAGGAAGCGAAATCCAACCAGCTCAGGGTCACCCAGGTCTAAAGGGATGGCACAGACTTAAACCTGGCAACAACTTAGTCCAGACTCACGCCCTCCCCCAGGGCTGCACTGTCTGCAGAAATAATTAACGTTAACAATTTAAGGGGATCATGACCAGGCCTCTTCTCTCCTTTCATGTCAGTCAGATTGTGTTTTGATGATAATTAAGAATACCACGGAGATTGTTTCCACAGCCCTTCAGTGGCTGGTTTTAGCAGAACCTTTAATTTACAGAGGGGCTGCACAGACTAGCATGGTGACTGGAACATATGGTAAGCAGAAAAGCCACCTGGAAATACGATATCCTGTTGGTTAGGAATGTTCAAGCTTCAAAGAACGAGAATGGTTTGAGGTGAAGTTCTCAGGGATTATGGGAACAGCCACTGTGAGGGAAGACTCAGAAAGAGTGAGAGCTGAGAGGTATTGTACAAGCTGGCTGTTCCCTGTCCAGAGGTGCTTCCTGGGTCCATTCTGTGTCAGGAAAGATGCAGGTCATGCACTTGGCTCTTGAGAGTGAGGCCACGTCACTCCAAGGGCGTATGAGAGTGTGGTGTAAGGGCTCCAGGAGCGATCCCGGGGCTTGGCTGCCAAATATTGAAAGGAAGGTTGGTGGGTGTGGAGTTCAGTGTATTGAGTAGGGACCCCAGTTGGTGTCATTAGTGTTGGTGGGTTGGGCAGAATGTGAAATAAGGGGTCTGGTCTCAGAGTGCTTGCTGTGTGGTATTCCAGGCATTCAAAAGCGCAAGGGAGGGACTTTCCTGGTGGTCCAGTGGTTAAGACCCTGTACTCCCAGTGCAGGGAGTCCAGGTTCAATCCCTAGTAGGGAAGTAAATCCCACATACTGCAACTGAGAGTCTGCATACCATGACTAAAGATTCAGCGTGCTCCAAGGACGACAGAAGAGCTCTAGTGCCACAATTATGACCTGGTGCCGACGGATAAATTTAAAAAAAAAAAAAGTGAAAGGGAGGTGGCCAAATCATGGGGGATGATTGCTTTCTCTACGGCTGGCAGGCTGGGAGGGCAAAGTTGGATGGGGGTCTTTACTGAGGACTAAGCAAGTTTGTGGGAGTCTTCTGTCTTCTTGTGTTCATGTACCCATGTGTATCCAGTTTCCAGAGAAATCCACTCAGTACACGGCAAGCACTGTGCTGATGGTCATGAGCCCCACCCCACCCTGTGGACAGGATTGCAGTCAGCAGAAGAACAGTCCCCTAAAGACATCTGTGTTCTTATGCCCGAGACTTGTGATGATGTGACCTTATAAGGCAAAGAGGGTTAAGATTGCTAACCTGTTCATCTTGAAATAGGAAACGTGTCTTAGATTATCCAGATGGGCCCCATGGAAACCCTAGAATCCTTATAAATAGAAGCAGCAGGCAGCCAAGTCAGCGATTCCCTGAGAAAGACCAGACCAGTCACTGCTGGCTTTGTATCCACCACATCTGTGATCATTGTTACAGAGAATAGGAAACTGATCCAGGTTTTATCTTCTTCACTTTACAGTCGTTGGATGGAGACTTAGACAAACCAAGTAGTCATGAGAGGTATTGTACAAGCTGGCTGTTCCCTGTCCAGAGGTGCTTCCTGGGTCCATTCTGTGTCATGAAAGATGCAGGTCATGCACTTGGCTCTTGAGAGTGAGGCCACGTCGCGCCAAGCGCGTGTGAGAGTGTGGTGTAAGGGCTCCAGGAGCGATCCCGGGGCTTGGCTGCCAAATATTGAAAGGAAGGTTGGTGGGTGTGGAGTTCAGTGTATTGAGTAGGGACCCCAGTTGGTGTCATTAGTGTTGGTGGGTTGGGCAGAATGTGAAATAAGGGGTCTGGTCTCAGAGTGCTTGCTGTGTGGTATTCCAGGCATTCAAAAGCGCAAGGGAGGGACTTTCCTGGTGGTCCAGTGGTTAAGACCCTGCACTCCCAGTGCAGGGAGTCCAGGTTCAATCCCTAGTAGGGAAGTAAATCCCACATACTGCAACTGAGAGTCTGCATACCATGACTAAAGATTCAGCGTGCTCCAAGGACGACAGAAGAGCTCTAGTGCCACAATTATGACCTGGTGCCGACGGATAAATTTAAAAAAAAAAAAAGTGAAAGGGAGGTGGCCAAATCATGGGGGATGATTGCTTTCTCTACGGCTGGCAGGCTGGGAGGGCAAAGTTGGATGGGGGTCTTTACTGAGGACTAAGCAAGTTTGTGGGAGTCTTCTGTCTTCTTGTGTTCATGTACCCATGTGTATCCAGTTTCCAGAGAAATCCACTCAGTACACGGCAAGCACTGTGCTGATGGTCATGAGCCCCACCCCACCCTGTGGACAGGATTGCAGTCAGCAGAAGAACAGTCCCCTAAAGACATCTGTGTTCTTATGCCCGAGACTTGTGATGATGTGACCTTATAAGGCAAAGAGGGTTAAGATTGCTAACCTGTTCATCTTGAAATAGGAAACGTGTCTTAGATTATCCAGATGGGCCCCATGGAAACCCTAGAATCCTTATAAATAGAAGCAGCAGGCAGCCAAGTCAGCGATTCCCTGAGAAAGACCAGACCAGTCACTGCTGGCTTTGTATCCACCACATCTGTGATCATTGTTACAGAGAATAGGAAACTGATCCAGGTTTTATCTTCTTCACTTTACAGTCGTTGGATGGAGACTTAGACAAACCAAGTAGTCATAGCTAACCTAAATCATTAACATCGACAGGCAAAAACGCCAGAGCCAAAATTTGGTCCGTGTGACTCCCAAGTGCACACTGGTTGGTTCTCCATCAAGACTCAGGCTATTTCTTCCTCTTGGGATTAGATTTGCCAGATGTGAGCAATGCTGGTGTGAGTAGGAACGAGAGAGTCACCTCAGTGCTGAGGAGGTGTCCTGAAGGGGTGCCTGGCATTGCCACCACACCCTGACATGTCACCAGTAACTCAATAGATATGCAAACACTGAGGTCTGGGAGGGAAGGCTAACATAATAATAGAATTAAGCTCAGCGTCTTCTAAAACGGTGAGGGCTGCATCTGAATTCAGCCTGGCAGAGCTCAAATTCAGGAATATTCAGAAACTGCTGAGCTGACAGCCATTAATATTAATGAAGTGTCTGTGCCTGCAGGTCTGACATGTTGGCAGGTGGGAGGTGGCGCCCGGGGTTGGGGACCTGCCCTCTGTCGCTGCCAGTGACGATGCCCCGACGTGGCCTGCTCCATCCATCCATGTGCCCGGCCATCCCCCAGCCTTTCCCGAGGGCCTCCTCTCCTATCACTGAGTTTCTTTACGTGTCACCTGAGGGAAAGGTCACGCCATCCTCTTTGTCAGCATCCCCTTTCCTAATAGGACTGAGGTGGTGAAACGCTGTGGGAAACGCACTCAGCCCACAAATATCAACGTCGCCGTATGCCAGGCACTCTTCTAGCCTTAAACAGAAGAGACAGGAATGCCTGCTCTCGAGAGCTGTGACCTCAGCAAGGTGACACCATCATGCTGGGGCTTCATGGGGGTGTCCCCAGGATGTTCCTGCATTCTGTGCTTTCTTGGCCCCAAGACTGAAGTTAAAATGGGCGTACTTGTCACACTTGGACATGCGTTTTCTTCTCCCTCCCTTCTTGATGCTTTGTCCCCCTCTGCCCAGTCATTCTGGTGTCTCTGGGGAATGTCCTATTTGTCCTTAAGAACTGGGGCTCCAGCCCCTCCTTGGAACCTAGCTGTTTCCCCAGCCTCCCTCTCTCTTCCAGTCTCTCTGCTGACCCCATGGCACCCAAAGCCCTTCGCCTCTTCTGCGCCCCAAGTCTGTCTGATCATGGTGAGGACCCCTCTTTCCATCTTGTCTCCATGTCTCCTCCTTCGGATTTTGGCCAGATGTCTATGGGCTGGATCGAGGTCACCTGGGTTGGACACACAGTCTGAGAACTCTGATGACTAAGGCTTTATTCTGGGCTCAGCTTGTCTCTTGGTTCTCTTTGGGGAAAATTCTGTCCTGATAATCCCTCCTCAGAATGGACATCGGTTAAGCTGTTCCACCAGATTTCTAGTTCCATGCCAGCTTAAAGTGAATTTAGCTTTTCCTGACACTGTGACCCTACCCTCGCCAGCCTTCTGCTCTTCAATACATTGGGTGTTCCCCTTGCCCCAGACTGCTAGAAGAGGCCAGCTGCCCTATCCACCCTTGGCCTCCCTGATTCTGAAGAACACTGTCATTTATAAGACAGTCACCTCTGGGAACCATGGGCAAATCCCTGAGACTTAAATCATATAGAAAATGCCACTAGACTTGCAGACTATGGGCGAAAAACAGCCTTGCTTTCCATTCTCAGAACAAAAAGCATTTCTCTACAGGAAGCAGACTAAGTCTCAGCCTAGCCTCACTGACCTGGGCTCAGCAATCCTTACTGAATTCAAACACACAGTGTAGTGGTCAAAAGTCATTCCCGATCTATATGAGCTTCCTAAAAAATGGTGGCGCGACCCTCATTCTAATTCCCGACAGCACTTTTCAAAGCCCTCGGTTTTCTTGACTTAAGGACCCTGACACACTGATCACTTCTCCCCCTACCCTGTTATTTTAGGCCTCGGCCAGCAGAGCTCTCCTTCTTGGATGAGGGAGCTGGGAGGTCAGATGTGCTCACATGTTAGTACATTTTGTTTCTTTTTTGCATGTGTGTGATGTGGACCATTTTAAAAGTCTTTGTTGAATTTTTTACCATATTATTTCTGTTTTGCATGTTTTTGTTGTTTGTTTGTTTTGAAGCAAGGCGTATGGGATCTTGGCTCCCTGACCAGATCAAATCTGTGCCCCCTGGCACTGGAAGGTGAAATCTTAACCACTGGACCACCAGGGAGGCCCCTATACTTTGGTCTTTTATTCTTGAGGGTGGAGTTGCTCCAAGCTCCCATGGCCCCTCACTCTCTCTGCCTTCCTCCCCCAGGCACTATGTTTTCTTTGCCTCTGAAAGCTTGAGAACGAAGGTGTCCAGGGCCACAAAGCTAGAGCTGGTGTCTCCTAGCGTGGGCTGACCTCTTGGCCCTCCTGTGTCCTCAGCTTCCTCAGAATCAGGGTGGGTGGCACATGTGGAGTCTTAAACATTTTAATCATACTTAAAACGTGTATTTCACATCAAGATACAGGCTTCTGTCTGTCTTGAGAAGTTGGATAATTTGGAGGTCAGGGGCCCAGAGAAGCTGGCAGCTGGAGCTTGCTCTCTGGGAAGTCACTAGCCCACAGGGCCCATTGTACTCCCTTTTCCTGCCCCACTTCTGCAGGCTCTTGGGTTCTCAGGCTCTGCCATCCACCCTTGGCCTCCCTGATTCTGAAGAACACTGTCATTTATAAGACAGTCACCTCTGGGAACCATGGGCAAATCCCTGAGACTTAAATCATATAGAAAATGCCACTAGACTTGCAGACTATGGGCGAAAAACAGCCTTGCTTTCCATTCTCAGAACAAAAAGCATTTCTCTACAGGAAGCAGACTAAGTCTCAGCCTAGCCTCACTGACCTGGGCTCAGCAATCCTTACTGAATTCAAACACACAGTGTAGTGGTCAAAAGTCATTCCCGATCTATATGAGCTTCCTAAAAAATGGTGGCGCGACCCTCATTCTAATTCCCGACAGCACTTTTCAAAGCCCTCGGTTTTCTTGACTTAAGGACCCTGACACACTGATCACTTCTCCCCCTACCCTGTTATTTTAGGCCTCGGCCAGCAGAGCTCTCCTTCTTGGATGAGGGAGCTGGGAGGTCAGATGTGCTCACATGTTAGTACATTTTGTTTCTTTTTTGCATGTGTGTGATGTGGACCATTTTAAAAGTCTTTGTTGAATTTTTTACCATATTATTTCTGTTTTGCATGTTTTTGTTGTTTGTTTGTTTTGAAGCAAGGCGTATGGGATCTTGGCTCCCTGACCAGATCAAATCTGTGCCCCCTGGCACTGGAAGGTGAAATCTTAACCACTGGACCACCAGGGAGGCCCCTATACTTTGGTCTTTTATTCTTGAGGGTGGAGTTGCTCCAAGCTCCCATGGCCCCTCACTCTCTCTGCCTTCCTCCCCCAGGCACTATGTTTTCTTTGCCTCTGAAAGCTTGAGAACGAAGGTGTCCAGGGCCACAAAGCTAGAGCTGGTGTCTCCTAGCGTGGGCTGACCTCTTGGCCCTCCTGTGTCCTCAGCTTCCTCAGAATCAGGGTGGGTGGCACATGTGGAGTCTTAAACATTTTAATCATACTTAAAACGTGTATTTCACATCAAGATACAGGCTTCTGTCTGTCTTGAGAAGTTGGATAATTTGGAGGTCAGGGGCCCAGAGAAGCTGGCAGCTGGAGCTTGCTCTCTGGGAAGTCACTAGCCCACAGGGCCCATTGTACTCCCTTTTCCTGCCCCACTTCTGCAGGCTCTTGGGTTCTCAGGCTCTGCCTTTGTTGTAATGGGTTTAGCAATAACTTGAGTTAACTTTAGAGCTTCTGTTCATTTCCTTGGGGCCACACACATTTTGACCCAAGTGAGAACTGTGTCCTCAGATGAAGTGGAGGGAGAGGACGCTACTCAGTCTTGGCGAAAAGAAGGAAAAGGCAGATAAAGGTTGCCTATTGCCTCCCTTACCTTCTCATCCCCACTGTTGGTTCAAGTCTCTAGATGGTTCGCCTTCCTCAGGATGTCTGCAGCTGCTGAGGGAGCTGGAGGCGCAGTTTTCGTGGACCAGGCAATGGCTGCCCGGATATTCTGGTCTGTTGCTTGAGTCACGAGCTCACGATGGGTCTCCAGCACCATCAGACCATGGCAGCATCCCCCCAGCACCTCCAAACCAGGTGGAGCCCTCCTGACCTGCTCTGCTCTGCTCTGCTCTCCTCTCTCTGGGCGGGCACTCTCCAGGGCACCGCTCCTGGACTGGCCATGAGAAGTAAGCATTTAAGCCCTCAGGAGGATTGTTATTCACTTCTAAATCCAGATGGAAGCCGACGATGACTTCTGGCTCAACTGCTCTCTCTTATGTCAGAGAGACACTTTCTGTACAGTATAAATCAGAGTACTCCCATGGTTAGGTTGTGCCGAATAGTGTAACATTTTTTCTCATTAGTTAAATATTTTCTAACCAGGCATTGTCCCTATCAATGCCATGAACTCCCAGTGGCCCTACCTCCCCAGGCACATGTTTTCTTTGCCTCTGAAAGCTTGAGAACGAAGGTGTCCAGGGCCACAAAGCTAGAGCTGGTGTCTCCTAGCGTGGGCTGACCTCTTGGCCCTCCTGTGTCCTCAGCTTCCTCAGAATCAGGGTGGGTGGCACATGTGGAGTCTTAAACATTTTAATCATACTTAAAACGTGTATTTCACATCAAGATACAGGCTTCTGTCTGTCTTGAGAAGTTGGATAATTTGGAGGTCAGGGGCCCAGAGAAGCTGGCAGCTGGAGCTTGCTCTCTGGGAAGTCACTAGCCCACAGGGCCCATTGTACTCCCTTTTCCTGCCCCACTTCTGCAGGCTCTTGGGTTCTCAGGCTCTGCCTTTGTTGTAATGGGTTTAGCAATAACTTGAGTTAACTTTAGAGCTTCTGTTCATTTCCTTGGGGCCACACACATTTTGACCCAAGTGAGAACTGTGTCCTCAGATGAAGTGGAGGGAGAGGACGCTACTCAGTCTTGGCGAAAAGAAGGAAAAGGCAGATAAAGGTTGCCTATTGCCTCCCTTACCTTCTCATCCCCACTGTTGGTTCAAGTCTCTAGATGGTTCGCCTTCCTCAGGATGTCTGCAGCTGCTGAGGGAGCTGGAGGCGCAGTTTTCGTGGACCAGGCAATGGCTGCCCGGATATTCTGGTCTGTTGCTTGAGTCACGAGCTCACGATGGGTCTCCAGCACCATCAGACCATGGCAGCATCCCCAGCACCTCCAAACCAGGTGGAGCCCTCCTGACCTGCTCTGCTCTGCTCTGCTCTCCTCTCTCTGGGCGGGCACTCTCCAGGGCACCGCTCCTGGACTGGCCATGAGAAGTAAGCATTTAAGCCCTCAGGAGGATTGTTATTCACTTCTAAATCCAGATGGAAGCCGACGATGACTTCTGGCTCAACTGCTCTCTCTTATGTCAGAGAGACACTTTCTGTACAGTATAAATCAGAGTACTCCCATGGTTAGGTTGTGCCGAATAGTGTAACATTTTTTCTCATTAGTTAAATATTTTCTAACCAGGCATTGTCCCTATCAATGCCATGAACTCTTCAGTATGGTCTTTTGAACTTTTTGTTTTGAAAATAATTATAGATTTATGCGTGTGTGCGTGCGAAGTTACCTCGGTCATATTCGACTCTTCACGATCCTATGAACTGTAGCCCACCAGGCTCCACTGTCCCTGGGATTCTCCAGGCAAGAGTACTGGAGTGGGTTGCACAGAACAGTGACAGAAAAACAGACATAGAGAACTATGGACATTGAGAGGAGGGAAGGGTGGGTGCGGGATATGGGAGGAGTAACATGGAAACCTATGCTATCTTATGTAAAAGAGATAGCTATTGTCAATGTGCTGTGGGACCAGCGGGCTATGCAACGGCCTGGAGGGGTGGATGCCGGGACATAGCAGGGAGGGGTCAGAGATATACACATGACTCATCTGGGATTATACATATCTGTAAACAACAAAACTCTGTGAAAGCAAAATAAAAACAACTAAGTAATACAAAAATACAAAAAAAAAACAGAAAAAGAGTATTGGAGCAGGTTGCTATGCCTGCCTCCAAGGGATCTTCTCATTCCAGGAACTGAACCCACGTCTCTTATATCTCCTGTGTTGGCAGGCAGGTTCTTTACCACCAGTGCCACCTGAGAAGCCCCTATAGATTCATTCATAGACAGTGGAAAAAAATAGTACTGAAAGGTCCCCTGTACCCCTCACGCAGTTCTCCCAGTGGTTTATAGTTCAATAGTAAAACCAGGAAATCAACATAGGTATAATCCACAGACATTATTCAGATTTCATCAGAATCATATGTACTTCTTTGCATGTGTGTTGGTGGGGAGGGGTCAGTACAACTCTATCACCTGTGTAGATGTGTAGTCACTACCCGGTCACGATACAGAACTGTTCCAGCATCCCAAAGACAATGCCTTTTTATAGGCCGCCAACCCCATGCAGCCACAAGTCAGTAAATAGAATCCTGTTCTATGTCCCTGTTTAGTCCTTTCGGGAAGATATAGCCAAGTGCCACAAACTAGTTGGCTAACAAAAACAGACACCGTCCCAGAAGCTGGGGAAATCCAAGATTAAGGCTCCAGCAGATTTGATGTCTGCTAGAGACTCTCTCCCTGGTTCATAGACAGCTGGTTTCCCACTCTGTCCTCGGGTGGCGGAGGGGGTGAGGGAGCTCCCTGGATCTCTTTTGTAAGGACACGAATCTCTTTCATCCAAGCTCTGCCCCATGGCCTGGTCACTGCCCCACCTCCTGATATCCTCACTATGGGAGTCAGGGTTTCAGCATGTGAATTTGGGGGAACATAAGCATTCCACCTGTAGCAATATTGTTTTTTAGAGATGGGCTTTCTGACCTCACTGTGACTTGCTTGAGATCCATCCAAGCTGTGTGTGTATCAATAGTTTATTCCTTTTCTTTGCTGAGTTTATTCCGCAGTATGGACATACTACTCACTCATCTAGTGAAGGACATCTGGGTTGTTTCAGTTTTGGGCTCTTACAAATACAGCTGCTGTAAACATTTAGGTACAGCTTTCTGTGTGAACATGCCAATATGAGTTTTTGCTTCTGTTTTCCCGAAGAGGAAAAATCCATTACATTTTTATGGGGAAATTCCCATGAAAGGACTTGACACAGATTTACTTTTTATAATCCAGCCCTTTCTCCCTCCTCTAGTTACCTCCATTGCCTCAAAATCCATTTTTTTAAAGAAATTTTGTCCTCTTTTCTTGTTTAGTTATTTTCATCCATCTTTATTCTTTGGCCTGTGTGGGCCTCCCATTGCTGTGGCCTCTCTTGTTGCAGAGCACCAGCTTTGGGCACGTGTGCTCCAGAGTGCTGGCCCATAATTGAACATACCTGTCCAGCCACTCCGTGGCATATGGGCTCTTCCCAGGCCAGGGATCGAACCTGTGCTCCTTGCACTGCAAGGTGGACTCTTTATCCATTGGACCACTAGGGAAGCCCTCAAAATCCTTTTAATGAGCATTTATTATAGGTAAGATTCTCTGTGCTGGGGGCTGTCACAGATCCTTCTTTATGAAGCATATGTTCTAAACGCACAAATAAGTAACGCTGGAGAAAACTAAGCTGCCTACTGAGGTAGAGAGTTGTAGGATGGTGATTCAGAAACAGAACTTCTGGAACATCTGACATAGCTCCACTTCTCAAACTAGGGTGTCTGCACTCCTTGGAGCTCAAGGCAGAGCTACTTTCCCCAAACTTTGTACATGAGTCACTCCAGGGTCTGGTTAAAATGCAGATTCTGCTTCTTGGCTCGGAGGGGGCCGAGTCTGCATTTCCTGTGTTCCCGGGGGAGCTGAGACTGCCAGATGGAGGCCCACACTCGGGGTGGTAGGTGCCAGACTAAGCATAAGATGAAGCCTCAGGGAACACACAGCGCCTTGATGGTAATTTTTTGGATGTTATTGAATAGATACAGAATATGTATGGAATTGATAATGCTTTCCCAGGAATGTTAAACATAAATAAAGAAATTGACTTTAGGCCAGTTCTTTGTGTGTGTCCGCTGTTCCGTCTTTGGGAGGTTTGGCGGAACATTTGAGAGGCACTGCATCTGGGCCTTTACGGGTGTGATCGTTTGGGAAGCCCAGCCCTGGCTGCCAGCCATGTGGTTCTCACGGTCTGCTCCTGTGGACTTGGCCCCTTCTGCCGAGGTTTCCGTTGTCTCAGTTCTGGCTGGAGCTCTGTAAGCCTGTGGGAGCAGCTTGCCTTTGGCGCTTGGGGCCCATTTACATTGGGAGGGCAAGTCTGCCTCTTTGAGGTCCCCAGGGGACTTTAAACAGAGACTTGACTTTTAAAGGCTTTTTTAGTAGAGAAACTTAGGCTCCTCCAGCAAGGTTTAAACAATAAAAAAAACAGTCGTGTCTGACTGTTTGTGACCCCATGGATTACAGCCTGCCATCTGTCCATCTGTCCATCGAATTCTCCAGGCAAGCATACTGGAGTGGATTGCCCTTCCCTTCTCCAGGGCGTCTTCCTGACCTGGGGACAGAACCTGCATCTTCTGCATTACAAGCAGATTCTTTACCGTCTGAGTCACCTTTAATCTGATGTGTGGTTTCTGCCTGAGTCTTATGGGCTAACGATGAATAAACTCACATCCCATACCTTCTCTTCCATCTCTTTCCTTGGGATTCACTTGAGTGATGCCTGTGTGCCTGGCAGGACCTGTACAGTTCATTCCTCTGCCTCCGTGGGAGGGACGAGAGCCAGGTGCAGGAGCGGGGCTGGGGCTGGGGGTGTACAAGGTGTCTTATTAGCCTGAAATGGCCCGGAGCACTTTACAATGAGAAAAACTTTATTCTCAGTCATTCATCTTCTTTGCTTCTGGTATGTGGTCCAGATCCACCTTTGCCTTCTGAGAAAAAAAAGTTGGAAATTAGATTGGCAAAAAGTCTGGCCACCTTTCTGCAGCAGAGGTACCCTGGCTGTGGGAGACCTGGCAGGGTCCAGACTGCCTGGAGCAACAGACCTGGAAATAGATGCAGTCTGCCTTGTAGATTGTGGGTTCCATTCAGTGTGCATCTGGGAGGTGTTTTGTTTTAGTTTTTTTTGTTATTCTTAGTTTGGATTTTGCCAGCTCTTTGTGTGTGTCCGCTGTTCCGTCTTTGGGAGGTTTGGCGGAACATTTGAGAGGCACTGCATCTGGGCCTTTACGGGTGTGATCGTTTGGGAAGCCCAGCCCTGGCTGCCAGCCATGTGGTTCTCACGGTCTGCTCCTGTGGACTTGGCCCCTTCTGCCGAGGTTTCCGTTGTCTCAGTTCTGGCTGGAGCTCTGTAAGCCTGTGGGAGCAGCTTGCCTTTGGCGCTTGGGGCCCATTTACATTGGGAGGGCAAGTCTGCCTCTTTGAGGTCCCCAGGGGACTTTAAACAGAGACTTGACTTTTAAAGGCTTTTTGAGTAGAGAAACTTAGGCTCCTCCAGCAAGGTTTAAACAATAAAAAAAACAGTCGTGTCTGACTGTTTGTGACCCCATGGATTACAGCCTGCCATCTGTCCATCTGTCCATCGAATTCTCCAGGCAAGCATACTGGAGTGGATTGCCCTTCCCTTCTCCAGGGCGTCTTCCTGACCTGGGGACAGAACCTGCATCTTCTGCATTACAAGCAGATTCTTTACCGTCTGAGTCACCTTTAATCTGATGTGTGGTTTCTGCCTGAGTCTTATGGGCTAACGATGAATAAACTCACATCCCATACCTTCTCTTCCATCTCTTTCCTTGGGATTCACTTGAGTGATGCCTGTGTGCCTGGCAGGACCTGTACAGTTCATTCCTCTGCCTCCGTGGGAGGGACGAGAGCCAGGTGCAGGAGCGGGGCTGGGGCTGGGGGTGTACAAGGTGTCTTATTAGCCTGAAATGGCCCGGAGCACTTTACAATGAGAAAAACTTTATTCTCAGTCATTCATCTTCTTTGCTTCTGGTATGTGGTCCAGATCCACCTTTGCCTTCTGAGAAAAAAAAGTTGGAAATTAGATTGGCAAAAAGTCTGGCCACCTTTCTGCAGCAGAGGTACCCTGGCTGTGGGAGACCTGGCAGGGTCCAGACTGCCTGGAGCAACAGACCTGGAAATAGATGCAGTCTGCCTTGTAGATTGTGGGTTCCATTCAGTGTGCATCTGGGAGGTGTTTTGTTTTAGTATTTATTATTTTATCTGGTTACATTGGGTCTTAGTTGCAGCACATGGGATCTTTTATCTTTAGCTGTGGTATGTGAACTCTTAGCTGCTCTTGTGGGGTCTAGTTCCCTGACCAGACATCGAGCCTGGACCCCCGCACTGGTAGTGTGGAGTCTTAGTTATTGAACCCCAACCTGGGAGGTGTTGATCTGTGGGGCTGGATGCCTAACTCCCAGCTTTCCTCTCCCAAGCACAGGTCTCTGCAGCCTCAGTGGACATGGGGCATGGGCCAGTCCACAAGGGGATGTTTAGGCCCCAGACAGGATGGCCAGGAAGACCTGTGTTCATCCCCTTCCTGAGGATCCTGCCCGTACAGATAGTAGGAGTCACACCACTGAGATGGGGCTGATGGAACATGCTGGAAGGGTCAAACCCCATTTGAAGGTCTGGTCCACAAAATCTCCCCTGCAGGATCCCCACCCCTCATGACCTTTCCCCTGTCTCCAAGGTCAGTGTAGAAAACGTGGGCTGTACATAGAATAGTTGTCATCGTTCTGTCAATAAGCTGTGTCTGACTCTTAGTGGCCCCATGGACTGTAGCACACCAGGCTCCCCTGTCCTTCACCATCTTCCAGAGTTTGCTCAAACTCATGTCCATTGAGAGTCAGTGATGCCATCCAACTGTCTCATCCTCTGTTATCTCTTTCTCCTGGTGCCCCCATCTTCCCAGCATCAGCATGCATGCGTGCTAAGTTGCTTCAGTCATCTCTGACTCTTTGTGACTCTGTGGATTGTAGCCTGCCAGGCTCCTCTGTCCATGGGATTTTTCCCAGGCAAGAATACTGGAGTGGGTTTCCATTTTCTCTTCCAAGGGCTCTTCCTGACCCAGGGATTGAACTTGCATCTCCTGAGTTGGCAGACAGATTCTTTACCACTGAGTCACCTGGGAAGCCCATCATTTTATATAGGATGATCCTATGGATTTTAAAAGCTATATTTTAAATATTATTGAAGTATAATGTAATGAATATATAGTAGTCCAAATTCTTAGCTAAAAATTTTAAAGCATATGTGTTTCTGATTTCAGAAATTTTGAGCTTTTATGGGAGTAACACACTGCATGTGTCATATGTTATATAAAGCCCCCTAGTGAGGTCTGGGGCTGCAGACTGTAATTAAGCACATTAATATTTCTACAGTGAAACCTCTGAATATTCATACCATGCAGGATAAACATAGACTCTGAATAGCCTCTTGTCAGTTAAGGTCAGATTTGTGGACAAATAAACTTGTACCAAATATAGAAAAGACCTTCTATTTTTCAGAGCTTTTTGGATTTTGCAGTTGTGGGTGGGGAACTGTGGACCCACAATAAGTCTTCTTAGAATATACTCATCTAAAATAAAGAGTAATTACTTATTCCTTAAACGATTTCTTTGCTGAATACCGTGAAAAATCAGTGATTTTTAAAAATTCTAAAAGCCCTCGGGCAGAGTGTATCCCATTATGGAAGGGGTTTATTATTTACAAGATTGGAACTTCCCAGTTGGAATGGAGAGCAAAAATGCAGCCATGCTGTGGAGGTATTTGTATGGCAGCTGGCAATCCCTGGCTTGGATCCTCAAAGTTATGGGGACTCATTGAAGTTTTGACCCCTGAGTACAGAAGAATGCCTTCTACATGAGAGTTTGATAAGTGACATTGTTGTTCAGATGCTAAGTTGTGTCTGACTCTTTAAGGCCTCGTGACTTGTAGCTCACCAGGCTCCTCTGTTCTCCACTATATTCCAGGGTTTTCTCAAAGTCATGTCCATTGAATTCGTGATGTGAACTAACCCTTTTGTCTTCTGCTGCCCACTTTTCCCCCATCTTTCCCAGCATTACGGTCTTTCCCATTGAGTCAACTTTTCACATCAAGTGGCCAAAGAAGTGGCGCTTCAGCTTACAAATGGATTTTGGCAAATGCTGTTTTCATTTCTTCTCTGTAAACCCATCACCGGCACTGCAGAGGTGTAGCAAGGTGGGCTGGGTGCTGGTGCCTTTCTCCTCGGCTTGCTCTGTGTTGAAGGATCTTTGCAGTGGAGAGCTCCTCCTGCTAGTTCTCTCCCCTGGGATCCTTTCCACCTCAAAGCCAAACAGTGAGTGCTCTTTCCAGACGGTCTGCTCCCCATTCTTTGCTTCCTGGTTGCCCTGTTTCTGCAGGATCACTGAGCAGTCAGCCAAGTGACAGCATTCAGGCAGCAGAAAGTCCCTCAGGACTAACTGAGGTGCCTGCAGCTCTCCACCACTCCCCTTGCTTTGTGACCTTGGATTTCCGGCCGTCAGGAGAACTGGAGTTTATTTCCCCATCCCTGGGACCTGGACTGGCCTTGTCTATTGCTCTGGTCACTAGAAATAAGGACGAGCTAGCTTAGTTCTGGAAGCTTGCCTGGTATCTCAGATGGTAAAGAATTGGCCTGCAATGCAGGAAACTGGGGTTTGATCCCTAGGTGGTAATACCCCTTGGAGGAGGGCATGGCAACCCACTCCAGTATTCTTGCCTGGAGAATCCCATGGACAGAGGAGCTTGGTGAGTTCCAAGGTCACACAGAGGTGAGGGGTCCCAGCCAAGGCCGTTGGACACCAGGCAGCCCAGAGCTGACCACAGATGCTTGAGCAGCAGAGATAACAGACTCAGTGAGAAACAATACATGATATTGTCTTAAATCATTAAGTTTCAGTGTGGTTTGTTATGTAATGACAGTTAACTGATAAAGCTCCACTGACCGAGAAGTCCTGAATTCTCCAGGATTATCAAAAACAAAACCAATCAGATCGTTAGACCTCAAAGCAATTTGTTTTCTCGTTATTTAAAAAAATACATGTTTTGGGAGAGAGCAACTAATGTGGAATCCTATACAGTACAGTGAAATTATCTGTATACCGAAGGAAGCCTTCAGCTAAAGTCATGTCCATTGAATTCGTGATGTGAACTAACCCTTTTGTCTTCTGCTGCCCACTTTTCCCCCATCTTTCCCAGCATTACGGTCTTTCCCATTGAGTCAACTTTTCACATCAAGTGGCCAAAGAAGTGGCGCTTCAGCTTACAAATGGATTTTGGCAAATGCTGTTTTCATTTCTTCTCTGTAAACCCATCACCGGCACTGCAGAGGTGTAGCAAGGTGGGCTGGGTGCTGGTGCCTTTCTCCTCGGCTTGCTCTGTGTTGAAGGATCTTTGCAGTGGAGAGCTCCTCCTGCTAGTTCTCTCCCCTGGGATCCTTTCCACCTCAAAGCCAAACAGTGAGTGCTCTTTCCAGACGGTCTGCTCCCCATTCTTTGCTTCCTGGTTGCCCTGTTTCTGCAGGATCACTGAGCAGTCAGCCAAGTGACAGCATTCAGGCAGCAGAAAGTCCCTCAGGACTAACTGAGGTGCCTGCAGCTCTCCACCACTCCCCTTGCTTTGTGACCTTGGATTTCCGGCCGTCAGGAGAACTGGAGTTTATTTCCCCATCCCTGGGACCTGGACTGGCCTTGTCTATTGCTCTGGTCACTAGAAATAAGGACGAGCTAGCTTAGTTCTGGAAGCTTGCCTGGTATCTCAGATGGTAAAGAATTGGCCTGCAATGCAGGAAACTGGGGTTTGATCCCTAGGTGGTAATACCCCTTGGAGGAGGGCATGGCAACCCACTCCAGTATTCTTGCCTGGAGAATCCCATGGACAGAGGAGCTTGGTGAGTTCCAAGGTCACACAGAGGTGAGGGGTCCCAGCCAAGGCCGTTGGACACCAGGCAGCCCAGAGCTGACCACAGATGCTTGAGCAGCAGAGATAACAGACTCAGTGAGAAACAATACATGATATTGTCTTAAATCATTAAGTTTCAGTGTGGTTTGTTATGTAATGACAGTTAACTGATAAAGCTCCACTGACCGAGAAGTCCTGAATTCTCCAGGATTATCAAAAACAAAACCAATCAGATCGTTAGACCTCAAAGCAATTTGTTTTCTCGTTATTTAAAAAAAAAATACATGTTTTTGGGAGAGAGCAACTAATGTGGAATCCTATACAGTACAGTGAAATTATCTGTATACCGAAGGAAGCCTTATGTTTCTCTTCCTTTTCTTTCCTCTCATCTTTTCTTCTTTCGTCCTTCCCCCTCTTTCTTTACATGATCGTAACATAGTTGTCAGGCAAAGATAAATCCCCCAAATTTAGTTTATTGACTCAGCCATGTTTTCTTTCCCTATAAATAGTGATGTGTATATATATGTTTTTAGGAATCTAAAAAGTCTTCCTGGCTGCCTATGTAATTCTCTCTAGGATAACATCCTACTTTACTACTATAGCCTCCAGGATTCAGATCCAGCAGATGCAACAATGGATGGACATCTAAAACTCCACTGCTTTCATTCTCCAGACTGGGGTTGATCTATGATTCCTTTACAGACTTAGAGTCTTGGCATATTTATCCCAAAGAGGGCTTAAATCAGGTGCTTCATTATCTGAGTTCTTGGGGAGGCACATGGCCAACAGACACGCCTGGATATACAGCTTTCTGGCACCTGGTGCAACCGGCAGAAGAATTTCTAAATTAACACCCATCATGCGCCAGAAAAGGAGTCTGGATTTGCTTTTTTTTTTTGCCTCTTTCTGTTTCTTTACAAGGATAAGGCTGAGATGCCAGTTTCTGATCCTAATTCTTGCCTCCAAGTTGCAGGATCAGCCTGCATTGCTCACGTTTTGTTGCTAACACAGTTATGTTTAGTTTTTCGGTCACCAACAGAGACAAGAAATATAATCTGGGGCTTTGTATGTTATATCAATGACACGCTGATGGACGGTTGGAGTTTCCCAAGGTCACACAGAGGTGAGGGGTCCCAGCCAAGGCCGTTGGACACCAGGCAGCCCAGAGCTGACCACAGATGCTTGAGCAGCAGAGATAACAGACTCAGTGAGAAACAATACATGATATTGTCTTAAATCATTAAGTTTCAGTGTGGTTTGTTATGTAATGACAGTTAACTGATAAAGCTCCACTGACCGAGAAGTCCTGAATTCTCCAGGATTATCAAAAACAAAACCAATCAGATCGTTAGACCTCAAAGCAATTTGTTTTCTCGTTATTAAAAAAAAAATACATGTTTTTGGGAGAGAGCAACTAATGTGGAATCCTATACAGTACAGTGAAATTATCTGTATACCGAAGGAAGCCTTATGTTTCTCTTCCTTTTCTTTCCTCTCATCTTTTCTTCTTTCGTCCTTCCCCCTCTTTCTTTACATGATCGTAACATAGTTGTCAGGCAAAGATAAATCCCCCAAATTTAGTTTATTGACTCAGCCATGTTTTCTTTCCCTATAAATAGTGATGTGTATATATATGTTTTTAGGAATCTAAAAAGTCTTCCTGGCTGCCTATGTAATTCTCTCTAGGATAACATCCTACTTTACTACTATAGCCTCCAGGATTCAGATCCAGCAGATGCAACAATGGATGGACATCTAAAACTCCACTGCTTTCATTCTCCAGACTGGGGTTGATCTATGATTCCTTTACAGACTTAGAGTCTTGGCATATTTATCCCAAAGAGGGCTTAAATCAGGTGCTTCATTATCTGAGTTCTTGGGGAGGCACATGGCCAACAGACACGCCTGGATATACAGCTTTCTGGCACCTGGTGCAACCGGCAGAAGAATTTCTAAATTAACACCCATCATGCGCCAGAAAAGGAGTCTGGATTTGCTTTTTTTTTTTGCCTCTTTCTGTTTCTTTACAAGGATAAGGCTGAGATGCCAGTTTCTGATCCTAATTCTTGCCTCCAAGTTGCAGGATCAGCCTGCATTGCTCACGTTTTGTTGCTAACACAGTTATGTTTAGTTTTTCGGTCACCAACAGAGACAAGAAATATAAATGCACTCTGGGGTCTTTGTATGTTATATCAAATGACACGCTGATCCTTTTGGTAAAGGACCAGGTTAATATTTCTGAGAAAAATATGAGACTGAAAGCAGTTTACTAGAATTTTCATAGTAGAATAAGAACACTGAAGTCAGTGTCATAGACATGGTTAAAAATTTCTGTTTTATCTAGAAACTGTACTATAAGGGCAATAAACCAGAGTGCACAGAGGCAAAATGAAAAGAAAAAAAAAATACTGTAATCTCTTTGATTTCTTGCAGCAAACTTTAGAACTCAGGTTTCATCTCTCTCACAAGACTGAAAATAAGGAAAGACGTTTTGATCTGAAACGCTTGCTGGAAACTCATGTTTACTGAATGTTACTATCTGGCAGGATAAGTTTCTGGGTTACAGATATTTTTGCATCAGCATGTCAGGAGCTAAATAAGGTTGATCACTGGGTCCAAAGAGGACATTATGCATTTTAAAGTGAGGGCTTCGCGGAAATGCCAGCAGTGTCAGTTTCAATGTCTGGATCTTGATGGAAAAGAGAAGTGTCGGGTTGTACTTTAGAGCCAGAGGCCATGCCCTAGCATGAAGAGGAGGAGCATTCGATTAAAATACTAAAGCGAAAGTGAAAGACCCGAAGAGGGAGTAGTTCTGAGGTTTCCAGAGAATGCAGATGGCCATTTCTGGTCCATCACTCTGGTTAGAAGGGCCATCACCAAAACGCCTCCAAAGAGCAAATGCTGGAGAGAGTATACAGAAAAGGGAATCTTCCTTCCCCTTTGGTGGGAATGTAAAATGGTGCAGCCACTATGAAAAACAGTCTGGAGGTTCCTTAAAAAACTAAAAATTGAATTACCATGTGATCCTGCAATCCCACTCCTGGGCATATATCCGGAGACACTCTAATTTGGAAAGATGCCTATATCATTAGGCTTACGGCAGCACTATTAACAATAGCCAAGACATAGAAGCAACCTAAATGTCCACTGATAGACGAATGGGTATATTGGATATATATACACATACTACTTAGTCATAAAAAAGAATGAAATGATGCTATTTACCTATTTGCAGCAACATGGATGGACCTAGAAATTATCGTACTGAGAGAAGTAAGCCAGAGGAAGACAAATATCATGATATCATCTATATAATAGTGGCTTTGAAGGTGGTACTCGTGGTAAAGAACCTGTCTGTCAATGCACAAGACATGGGTTTGATCCCTGGGTCAGGAAGATCCCTTGGAGAAGGGAATGATAAGCCACTCCAGTATTTCTTACCTGGAGAATCCCATGAACAGAGGAGCCTGGAGGTCTACCGTCCATGAGCTTGCAAGAGGTAGAATATCATATGTTATTGCCTATGTTGTATGTGGAATCTTTAAAAAAAGATACAAATGAACTCATTTATAAAATAGAAAAAAAAACTCACAGACTTATACAAACTTGCTGTTGCCAAAGGGGAAAAGTGGAGGGGAGGGGTAAGTGGGAATTAGCAGATACACCTTACTATATATATAATAGATACCCAACAAGGGCCTACTGTATACCACATGGAACTATATTCAACATTTGGTAATAACATATAAGGGGAAAAAAATCTGAAAAAGAGTATATATAACTGAACCACTGTGCTGTATACCTGAAATTAACACAATACTGTAAATCAACTATACTTCAATAAAAAATGAGTTGGAAAATATATTTCTGTTGCTTTATGAAAATATCTGTTTCGGGGGTTGTTCTATATTTGCCTCCACAGCCTGGTCTGGGAAAAGGGGGTGGGGGTCAGATTGCCCTGCAAATCACTTCCTTTCCAAAACATTCCTAGAGAAGGAATGGAAAGGACAGGGCAGAACCACTGCCAGAAGCTGAGTGGGGCAAAGAGTATGAATTGGGATTCCCAGATTCCATGAGCTGAAGAGAAGTCACCATGATCTGAGTGGGCAGAAGAATCCCCCAAGGATATAAGAAAGGTCGACTCCAAATCCTGGGCAGGACTGAAAAATGAAAGCGTAGTTGCTTCGTCATGTCCGACTATTTGTGACCCCATGGACTGAGGCCAGGCAGGCTCCTCTGTCCATGGAATTCTCCAGGCAAGAATACTGGAGTGGGTTGCTATGCTCTTTTCCAGGGATATTCCCAGCCCAGGGATTGAACCCAGTTCTCCTGCACTGCAGGCAGATTCTTTACTGTCTGAGCCACCAGGGAAGCTTGGCTAGCTCTGGAGCCCCTTAGGAAAAGGGCAGGCAAACCACCCAGGCTGTTGCCAGTAGGCACTTGGCATAGGACTCTGTGAAGCACCCATCCAAGGTGGTACTCGTGGTAAAGAACCTGTCTGTCAATGCACAAGACATGGGTTTGATCCCTGGGTCAGGAAGATCCCTTGGAGAAGGGAATGATAAGCCACTCCAGTATTTCTTACCTGGAGAATCCCATGAACAGAGGAGCCTGGAGGTCTACCGTCCATGAGCTTGCAAGAGGTAGAATATCATATGTTATTGCCTATGTTGTATGTGGAATCTTTAAAAAAAGATACAAATGAACTCATTTATAAAATAGAAAAAAAAACTCACAGACTTATACAAACTTGCTGTTGCCAAAGGGGAAAAGTGGAGGGGAGGGGTAAGTGGGAATTAGCAGATACACCTTACTATATATATAATAGATACCCAACAAGGGCCTACTGTATAGCACAGGGAACTATATTCAACATTTTGTAATAACATATAAGGGAAAAGAATCTGAAAAAAGAGTATATATAACTGAACCACTGTGCTGTATACCTGAAATTAACACAATACTGTAAATCAACTATACTTCAATAAAAAATCAGTTGGAAAATATATTTCTGTTGCTTTATGAAAATATCTGTTTCGGAGTTTGTTCTATATTTGCCTCCACAGCCTGGTCTGGGAAAAGGGGGTGGGGGTCAGATTGCCCTGCAAATCACTTCCTTTCCAAAACATTCCTAGAGAAGGAATGGAAAGGACAGGGCAGAACCACTGCCAGAAGCTGAGTGGGGCAAAGAGTATGAATTGGGATTCCCAGATTCCATGAGCTGAAGAGAAGTCACCATGATCTGAGTGGGCAGAAGAATCCCCCAAGGATATAAGAAAGGTCGACTCCAAATCCTGGGCAGGACTGAAAAATGAAAGCGTAGTTGCTTCGTCATGTCCGACTATTTGTGACCCCATGGACTGAGGCCAGGCAGGCTCCTCTGTCCATGGAATTCTCCAGGCAAGAATACTGGAGTGGGTTGCTATGCTCTTTTCCAGGGATATTCCCAGCCCAGGGATTGAACCCAGTTCTCCTGCACTGCAGGCAGATTCTTTACTGTCTGAGCCACCAGGGAAGCTTGGCTAGCTCTGGAGCCCCTTAGGAAAAGGGCAGGCAAACCAACCCAGGCTGTTGCCAGTAGGCACTTGGCATAGGACTCTGTGAAGCACTTTGATATTTATAATTCTACTTAATCCTGAGATCTGGTATCCCCAATTTGAAGATAGAGACACTGAGTGTCAGAACAATCATGGAGCAGGTCTGCCTGCCTGAGGAGGAAATAGTAGAACTTGGACTCTGGTCCAAACCTGGGCATGTATCGGAAAATCCTGTCTCCAAGGGAATGATATTAGGAGGTGGAGACTTTGGGTTATGATGGGTCATGAGGGTGGGTGCCCATGAGTGAGATGAGGACTTTATATAAGAGGACTATAGAACTCCCTCACTCCTTCCACCACGTGAGCACACGGGGAGAAGATGCCAGCTATGAGCCAGAGACGGTCTTCACCAGAACTTGGTTATGCTGCCATCTCAGCCTTAGGCCTCTAGTTTCAGAATTGTGAGAAATACAGTTCTGTTGCTCATAAACCACTTAGGCTGTGGTATTCTGTCGTAGCAGCCAGAGTTGACTAAGACATCCACAGATGCAGGTTTTTTCAGCTTTGAGAAGGTAGATGAGGCTGAGGAGATTTTGGAGGGCAAAAGGAGAACTCACAAGACAGAGTTCTAGGTATGCCCAAATTTCTAGGTGGGGCACAGGAAATGGTAGTGTCACAGAGGAAGAAGATGGTGCAAAGCCCTGAGAGGTCAAGGGCATCACCCAGAGAAAGGAAACCTTCTCCTGTGGCCACAGGAGGTGCTGAGGTCAACAGAATCAGGGTGCTTCTGGCAGTCAGGTGGTAGAGAGGGTCCCAGGGTCTGTGGTAAGAATCTGCAGAGAAAGAGGAGTGTGGAGGTCAGCAATGGACTGGAAATCAATCAGCAGCCTGGGGCTGAAGTCAGCTCTAACAGAGCGGAAAAATGAAAGCGTAGTTGCTTCGCAGCCGCTTTGGGACTGAGGCCAGGCAGGCTCCTCTGTCCATGGAATTCTCCAGGCAAGAATACTGGAGTGGGTTGCTATGCTCTTTTCCAGGGATATTCCCAGCCCAGGGATTGAACCCAGTTCTCCTGCACTGCAGGCAGATTCTTTACTGTCTGAGCCACCAGGGAAGCTTGGCTAGCTCTGGAGCCCCTTAGGAAAAGGGCAGGCAAACCAACCCAGGCTGTTGCCAGTAGGCACTTGGCATAGGACTCTGTGAAGCACTTTGATATTTATAATTCTACTTAATCCTGAGATCTGGTATCCCCAATTTGAAGATAGAGACACTGAGTGTCAGAACAATCATGGAGCAGGTCTGCCTGCCTGAGGAGGAAATAGTAGAACTTGGACTCTGGTCCAAACCTGGGCATGTATCGGAAAATCCTGTCTCCAAGGGAATGATATTAGGAGGTGGAGACTTTGGGTTATGATGGGTCATGAGGGTGGGTGCCCATGAGTGAGATGAGGACTTTATATAAGAGGACTATAGAACTCCCTCACTCCTTCCACCACGTGAGCACACGGGGAGAAGATGCCAGCTATGAGCCAGAGACGGTCTTCACCAGAACTTGGTTATGCTGCCATCTCAGCCTTAGGCCTCTAGTTTCAGAATTGTGAGAAATACAGTTCTGTTGCTCATAAACCACTTAGGCTGTGGTATTCTGTCGTAGCAGCCAGAGTTGACTAAGACATCCACAGATGCAGGTTTTTTCAGCTTTGAGAAGGTAGATGAGGCTGAGGAGATTTTGGAGGGCAAAAGGAGAACTCACAAGACAGAGTTCTAGGTATGCCCAAATTTCTAGGTGGGGCACAGGAAATGGTAGTGTCACAGAGGAAGAAGATGGTGCAAAGCCCCTGAGAGGTCAAGGGCATCACCCAGAGAAAGGAAACCTTCTCCTGTGGCCACAGGAGGTGCTGAGGTCAACAGAATCAGGGTGCTTCTGGCAGTCAGGTGGTAGAGAGGGGTCCCAGGGTCTGTGGTAAGAATCTGCAGAGAAAGAGGAGTGTGGAGGCCAGCAATGGACTGGAAATCAATCAGCAGCCTGGGGCTGAAGTCAGCTCTAACAGAGGTCTTGAGTGAGCTGGGCTCAGTTTACTCAGCTGTGCAATGGGCATGCTCCAGACAAGGTGAGCATGAAGATGAAGTGGAGTTGGTGGCCACAGGCCTGGTAGTGGATGTGGGAGAACCAGAAACTAGAGAGGCCAGAGCTGGCCGAAAAGGTGGGAAGCCAGTGGGGCAGGGCTGCTGTGAGCCAGGACAAAGGAGATGATGCAGATGGTCATCTAAGCAGTGATGAGGCATACATCTGGATATTTTCTCATTTTTGCAGATGTGCGAATTCACTCAATCACCATCCCATGCTGCATGTGTCCTCAGGCTAGGTGTTCATGGGTGTGGGGCCACAGAACCTCAGAACTGGATCTTGCTGTAACAGACCGCATCTGAGGGAGGAGGGAGGCCTGCAGGGGGAGTGGGGGCCTGGAACTCCTCTCCTCATGCCTAGATGCCTTCAACCCCCTCTGCTTGCACCTGCAGAAGGAGGAGTCACTTCCCCATCAGCCTGATACGGCCATAGGAACCTGGTTGGTCACTGTGCTGAAGGTCCTTCCCTTGAGTCCTTCTCTCTTTTTGCTGTCAACAGGCCCAGGGACAGCCTGCCATCCTGGCAGGACTGGTCAGATGTCTTGGTCCAGACCTCTGAACCCTCTATCCATGACCTTCTTTCCTTCTTTCTTCCTTCCCTGAAGGAAACATAACCAGGTTGGTCCCAGAGTCCAGATTTAAGTCTAATCCAAGTGTTTCATTTGAGCTCTTAGCTGACAGGCCTGAGTGGATTTATCTGGTGCTTTCTCATCTGTGACGCAGGGTGTCATCCCTGAGTGGCCGTGAACATCACGTGAGAGCCACTCGAGAGAATCATGCAAAGTCCTCAACACAGACTGGCCCAGAGTGAGTTCTTGGGGTGGATAGGCATACTGACCAGCTCTTGGTACAGAAATGTTTTCTCTTTGGCTGTGACCTTGGAGTTTAGCCCCAGGAAAAGGGAAGCCTATGAAGAGCAGGTGATGCTGGTATTCCTCCAACCTCTGACCACAGCCACGAACCCAAGAAAACCCCTCAGCAAAGAGGAGCCAGTGCCTGAGTCCCTGTAAGGAAAATCCCAGCTACCAGCAAGACTCAGCTGTGCAATGGGCATGCTCCAGACAAGGTGAGCATGAAGATGAAGTGGAGTTGGTGGCCACAGGCCTGGTAGTGGATGTGGGAGAACCAGAAACTAGAGAGGCCAGAGCTGGCCGAAAAGGTGGGAAGCCAGTGGGGCAGGGCTGCTGTGAGCCAGGACAAAGGAGATGATGCAGATGGTCATCTAAGCAGTGATGAGGCATACATCTGGATATTTTCTCATTTTTGCAGATGTGCGAATTCACTCAATCACCATCCCATGCTGCATGTGTCCTCAGGCTAGGTGTTCATGGGTGTGGGGCCACAGAACCTCAGAACTGGATCTTGCTGTAACAGACCGCATCTGAGGGAGGAGGGAGGCCTGCAGGGGGAGTGGGGGCCTGGAACTCCTCTCCTCATGCCTAGATGCCTTCAACCCCCTCTGCTTGCACCTGCAGAAGGAGGAGTCACTTCCCCATCAGCCTGATACGGCCATAGGAACCTGGTTGGTCACTGTGCTGAAGGTCCTTCCCTTGAGTCCTTCTCTCTTTTTGCTGTCAACAGGCCCAGGGACAGCCTGCCATCCTGGCAGGACTGGTCAGATGTCTTGGTCCAGACCTCTGAACCCTCTATCCATGACCTTCTTTCCTTCTTTCTTCCTTCCCTGAAGGAAACATAACCAGGTTGGTCCCAGAGTCCAGATTTAAGTCTAATCCAAGTGTTTCATTTGAGCTCTTAGCTGACAGGCCTGAGTGGATTTATCTGGTGCTTTCTCATCTGTGACGCAGGGTGTCATCCCTGAGTGGCCGTGAACATCACGTGAGAGCCACTCGAGAGAATCATGCAAAGTCCTCAACACAGACTGGCCCAGAGTGAGTTCTTGGGGTGGATAGGCATACTGACCAGCTCTTGGTACAGAAATGTTTTCTCTTTGGCTGTGACCTTGGAGTTTAGCCCCAGGAAAAGGGAAGCCTATGAAGAGCAGGTGATGCTGGTATTCCTCCAACCTCTGACCACAGCCACGAACCCAAGAAAACCCCTCAGCAAAGAGGAGCCAGTGCCTGAGTCCCTGTACGGAGGATCCAGCGCGAGCCGCCATGGGGCCCGGGAGCTCACCAGCAAGAGGAATTTAATCAGAGAAGGAAGACATAGATCAGAGTGAACATATAAGAGCACCTAGCTTCAGATTCTCATTTTAAACTCATGCCTTAGGAACACGGGGGACTCAGGGAAGTGATATTTTGAAATACCAGGCTTTTCGCTGTTTTTGCTTTTAGCCAAAATGTTGTGTAAATGTTCCCAAATGTTACAGGACTTGGCTTGTCCCAGAGGTGGTTTGGGGATTGATGATATAAGTAGAATCTGGTTCTTTTGTCCAGACTAACCTTAAGTGCTTTCTTACCTGGGTCCCTATTTGTTTATATTCATGGTTTCCTCCCTTCCACCCACACCTGTTTCTGTTGCAGTTTCATTTGTATCGTAAAATGCCCGTTTGGTAGCCATGTATTGTTTGCAAATAGCACACTATCCCTGCAAAAGTTCACCCCTTTGGTTGATTATTGTGTTCCTGAAACAAAGATGTGTGAAAAATCACATGCTATGTGCAAAAGAGGCTCATCTATCTTCACATTTATGCCTCTGAGAGTTTCAAACCAAATTAAATGCACAGTTATGAACATAGTCCCCATCCACAGGATAATATACAGCCACTGCAAGACTGCATGGCGGGAAGAGCTTCCAACAGGTGAAATGGGCAGAATCCTGGAGAAGGTGTCCCCCCTCTGCCCTCCAGCATGGAACATTCTATATGATTCACGTTCAGTAAGATGCCATTTCATGAACACAGACTACGTGCCGGGCCCAGTGCAAGGCATTTCCTTTCCCTTTCTCATCAGTGCTCATCAAACACAAGCTATAGGCATCTCGGCTTCCTAGAAGGTGGTGTTTCAGCCAAAGGCCCACGCTGGGGTACTGGGGAGGGGATCTGGGTTGCAGGACACTGAGGCCTATTCTGATCTGTGATCCCACGAGCCAACATAATGCTCATGCACGAATCCCATTCGTCCTCTTCCCAGGAGCAGAATTCCAGGCTCCTCTTCTTCGATTCCTCTTTGCTCTTGTCACAGTTCTGGTGGAAAAGCTCAGTCCAGTGAAACCATAGACGAGCTTGGAGCATTGGCTAAAGTTTAAGAACCAAGATATGCCTTCTTTCTTTAATTATTTTTAAATTGTAAAAAGGCAATATGTATAGAATTTAGAAAATATAATGAAAGGGGTCGGCTTCCCTGGTGGCTCAGCAGTAAAAGAATCTGCTTGCAATGCAGGAGATGTGATGTCGGTGGGTTCAGTCCCTGCATTGGGAGGATCCCTTGGAGGAGGAAATGGCAACCTACTCCAGTATTGTTGCCTGGAAAATTCAATGGACACAGGAGCCTGCCGGGCTATCGGTCATGGGGTCGCAAAGAGTCAGACATGACTGAGCAACTAATACTAACTGACTAATCATTTCAAGTTGCTTCGCACAGAGGTGGACAGTTTAGTCCTCCAGTAGTATTTGAATTAGGCTCCAGACTGTTCACGCTCTAGTTAAAATATGTAGTTGTAGGCTGGAAGGAACATAGGTTGATTCCAGTAGCGTGAACTGAGGCAACTCATTTTCCCTCCATGAACCGTGGTTTTCAGAGCCATATAAAGGTGATATCACCCACCCACACAGCTTCACAGCTTGTGTAAAGACTTAGGAAGCCTGCAGCATCCTGCCTTGTCAGTTCCAGAATGTTCAGCACTTGCTTCGTTTACTATAAAGCTTTGTAGGTTCACCTGAAAGAAGCCTGCACAGGTTCTGTCCTCTTTTCCATGCTGGGCTCCACTCTACGGGCTTAGGAATCCTAGAGCCTCCTCAGAAGCAGATGAGGGGGATGAGCCTATGGCGCCATCTTTGAAAGGACTTGTAGATATTGTAGGCTGGGCTTTTACTCCATTGACAGTGCAAGCTGGAATACGACCTAGGATGCAACAAGCTGACAAGCGTGTGGTCCTGAGACCTGGATGTGCAGCAACTCCTCCTAGCTTGCGTTCCAGAACTATTGGGTTGGCCAAAATGTTTGTTTTGTAACATCTTGTGGAAAAACTCAAATGAACTGTCTGGCCAACCCAATATTTAAAGTCTGCATAAGGATTTCTTTGATCTGTGTCACTGCATGCTGAACCCCATTGTCATCCTTGAATGGACCTGAGAGCTTTAGTTTGGGGGTGAGCAAGAAGATGCCAGAGTCAGCTTTCTAGAACTATCTATGGTTTGGTCATTAAGTCGTGTTTGACTCTTTTTTTTTTTTTAAGATTTTTTTTTTTTTGGCTATTTCTATTGGTTTTTCATTTATCTATTTTTATCCATCTTCACTCTTTGGCCTTTTTGGGCCTCCAATCACAGCGGCCCGTCTCACTGCAGAGCACCAGCTCTGGGCATATGTACCCCAGAGTTCCAGCTGGGTAGTTGGACACATTGGTCCAGCTGCTCCATGGCACGTGGGATCTTCCCAGGCCAGGGATCGAACTGGTGCCCCTTGTACTGCAAGGCAGTATCCTTACCCACTGGACCACCAGGAAGCCCTGTGTTCAACTCTTGCGACCCCATGGACTGTAGCCCACCAGGTGACCCGATTTTGTTCTTCAGAGTTAAATATGTAGTTGTAGGCTGGAAGGAACATAGGTTGATTCCAGTAGCGTGAACTGAGGCAACTCATTTTCCCTCCATGAACCGTGGTTTTCAGAGCCATATAAAGGTGATATCACCCACCCACACAGCTTCACAGCTTGTGTAAAGACTTAGGAAGCCTGCAGCATCCTGCCTTGTCAGTTCCAGAATGTTCAGCACTTGCTTCGTTTACTATAAAGCTTTGTAGGTTCACCTGAAAGAAGCCTGCACAGGTTCTGTCCTCTTTTCCATGCTGGGCTCCACTCTACGGGCTTAGGAATCCTAGAGCCTCCTCAGAAGCAGATGAGGGGGATGAGCCTATGGCGCCATCTTTGAAAGGACTTGTAGATATTGTAGGCTGGGCTTTTACTCCATTGACAGTGCAAGCTGGAATACGACCTAGGATGCAACAAGCTGACAAGCGTGTGGTCCTGAGACCTGGATGTGCAGCAACTCCTCCTAGCTTGCGTTCCAGAACTATTGGGTTGGCCAAAATGTTTGTTTTGTAACATCTTGTGGAAAAACTCAAATGAACTGTCTGGCCAACCCAATATTTAAAGTCTGCATAAGGATTTCTTTGATCTGTGTCACTGCATGCTGAACCCCATTGTCATCCTTGAATGGACCTGAGAGCTTTAGTTTGGGGGTGAGCAAGAAGATGCCAGAGTCAGCTTTCTAGAACTATCTATGGTTTGGTCATTAAGTCGTGTTTGACTCTTTTTTTTTTTTTAAGATTTTTTTTTTTTTGGCTATTTCTATTGGTTTTTCATTTATCTATTTTTATCCATCTTCACTCTTTGGCCTTTTTGGGCCTCCAATCACAGCGGCCCGTCTCACTGCAGAGCACCAGCTCTGGGCATATGTACCCCAGAGTTCCAGCTGGGTAGTTGGACACATTGGTCCAGCTGCTCCATGGCACGTGGGATCTTCCCAGGCCAGGGATCGAACTGGTGCCCCTTGTACTGCAAGGCAGTATCCTTACCCACTGGACCACCAGGGAAGCCCTGTGTTCAACTCTTGCGACCCCATGGACTGTAGCCCACCAGGCTTCTCTGTCCATGGGGTTTCCCAAGCAAGAATACTGGAGTGGGTTGCCATTTCCTTCTCCAGGGGATCTTACCCACCCAGGAATGGAACCCAGGCTTCCTGCATTGAAGGCAGATTCTTTACTCTTTACCAACTGAACTACAAGGGAAGCCCTAGAACTCTCTATGCAATTTTTAATTTGCTGGGTATAAAAGAGAATTTGCAGATATTTGTAACTACCACAAATGCTTTCTGAAAGTTCCTATGGTCAACTATTTAAAATTTTATTTAAGAAATCAACCAGAATGTAAATTCATTATACTTCAATACAAAAGGAAATTAATAAGGAATGCAAGTCTTTAGAACTCAATCCAGAGGTCTGTTCTTCAAAAGTGGAGTCTGCGTTAACTGCATTTCTGGGTTAATGAAACTGTCTCACTTGGTATTTTCAGTTTCCAGCAGAATACTCAGCCATCTCAGGAAACAGATACGTCTGTTGCTTTGTGAAAGAATAATAGCATCCCCTCCCCTCCAAGTCTGGGAGAGAATGTCCCCCACCGCCGTGTTCCCCAGAAGGATGCCAGATGCAAGGGAGTTTCCTCTCCTTGGCTGGACTTCCAAGTAAAGGGAAGGATTCCTGGAGCCTGAGTCATCCGTCCTCACTGCAGGCAGCCAGGCCTGGCCAGGACCTCCTGGGGATGAGGAGGAGAGAGAAGAGGCCACCCCTGAGGCTCTGTGGCTCCATCAGGGCTCCCAGTGGTGCCCACCACCTGCTGCTTTTCATGTGACAGCCATCGTTTTCAAAGTGAGGCTTCAGGCCACAAGGCCACACACAGAACCAGCAGTGCAGAACCCGCAGCTGCAGGAGACCTTTGAGAGGGGCCGAGCATCTCTCCTCTCCTTCCACTTTCTTCCACTCTCCTCTCCTTTCTTTCTTTTTTCTCCCTGGGCTGGGTGCGCACCTGCCCTTGTCTCCTCTGGACACCAGGCTGATTCAGAGGCTCCAGAAAACCCAGCTTCCCAAGAGGAGTGAAGAAAATCTGAAAGCAAATATTCCCTGCTGGTGAATAGAGATTGTTTTCGGGACAAAACTGTCATTCTGAGGCATAAGTGAATAATGCTCCTTGTGGCCACCAGGCAACAGCTAAGCCATTTTTTTTTTTTAAAAGCAAACATGTAATTTAGGAGGTGAATATCCATGTTACCAAAGGAGCATTCACTTTGTCAAGGAAGTCTTTACATAGAATTGCATAGGTTTTTTTTTTTTTTTTTTCTGAACTAACATATACATGATGTGGCTTTCTCAGTGGTTCAGTGGTGAAGAATCTGCCCACAATGCAAGAGATGCAGGTTTGATCCCTGGGTCAAAAAGATGCCCTAGAAGAGGAAATGGCAACCCACTCCAGTATTCTTGCCTGGAGAATCCCATGGACAGAGGAGCCTAGTGGGCTACAGTCCATGGGGTCACAAAAGAGTAGGAATACTACTGAGCAACTAAACAAAAACAACATAGGTAAGTTAAAATGTTGTGTTAGCTTCTGGTGTACAACAAAGTGATTTCATTATAGATAATTATATATATTCTTAAATATCTTTTTTCCATTATAGTTTATGACAAGATATTGAATATAGTTCCCTGTGTAGGGCTTCTGAGAATTTGCTTCAGGTTCAGTAATGCCTTGAATGGCTAGAAAAGCCTCCAGGTCCAAAGCCTCTGTCAGCAGAGGCCAATCTAAAGGAAGGGAAAGGACCCTCTCCTTCTACACCTAGGTCTGGGGTGACCTAACTGACCCCGAGAACCTTAGGACACAAGTGTGGGGTTCTCTGTCATCAAAGTTTGGAAATGGTTAACTCTTCACCGCAAACCTTCTCAGACCTCTGTGTGAGCACTGGTTTTGTGAGTGACCTGGCGTGGGTCATGCTTTCAGCTTCCATGATCATACTTGACTATGTGATCCTGTGGATTTGCATCTCTTCTTATGCACACTGTTCTTAGGACTAGAGAATTAGGGAAAATCTCATGAAAATCTCATGGACAAAGTAGTCTGGCGGGTTCCGGTCCTTGGGGTTTCAGAGTCGGACACGACAGACATGCACACACATGTCCCAGCCACACTCCACAAACACGGCTTGTGTTCCATGCAGGGCATGTTCTCCTGCAAAGCATGCTTGCTTAGTTTTAGGCAGATTATTGAAATGGTGAATAACTCTCATGTGGGATTCTCTGGTGGTCCAGTGGCTAAGTCTCCATGCTCCCAACACACGGGGCTTGAGCTTGAACCTTGGCCAGGGAACTAGATCCTTTATGCCATAACTAAAAAGACCTTGCATGCTGCAATGAAGACTTGGTGCAGGCAAAAAAGTAAATAAATATAAAGAGCCTCTCATGTGTCTGCTTAAGGCTTCCAAAGACTCCCAAGGTGACTCAGTGGTAAAGAGCCCACCTGTCAGGGCAGGAGCCTCAGGAGACCTGGATGTGTTTCCTGGGTTGGGAAGATCTCTGGGTTCTTCTTGCCTGAAGAATTCCATGGACAGAGGTGCCTGGTGGGCTACCATTCTTAGGGTCACAAAGGGTCAGATATGACTGAAATGACGTAGCACTCATGCACAGGGCTGGGTGGTCCCAGAGAGGGGTATGTATGCCCTTTGGTCCAATTTCTTCCAGGGCTCCTACTCCCCTGAGGAGCTGGCCGAGACCTGCGGGGACTGACACTTGGCCAGGGGACAATTCACCGTCACATTACCCACCCCTACAGCCCTTTGCTGAAGAAGAAACTCCCTAACTTTTCTCAAAGCCAGACGCTGCATCAGCCTGGATTCTGCCCAACAAACAGTGGCAGCCTTTTGCTGTTGCTATAAAAATAGACACAGGGTTCCAGACATGGGTCTGGTATGAAGGAGTGGCATTTGCTTCAGCCAATGATCAGAGAGCAAGTGTCTTCACCTGATTAGTTTACGGAAGGCAGGGCTTTGCTCTTCTTCCCCATGTACATCCACTCTGTTGCCTCCAGTCCTGCATCCTCTGGGTCCTGGGCTTTCTTTCCTCCTGGGCTTTCTTTTCTCATCAGAGGCTGCTGAGCATAATGGGAAATCTGATGACCAACCATGCTATGTTTGTTTCTAAAACAACCATCCAGATTAGAACTGTTGCACATAAAATACATATTCAGAAAGGCTGTACGATGCTCTTTCTTTCTTGGTCTTTGGCAAGTCATTTTCTGAGGTGATTTTGATGAACATCACTCCGAAACGAATGAAAACACACTTCACCAAGCAGCCTCTAGAGTCAGAATCCACTGGCGTTTGCCATCTTAATGGATTCTCAGAAACAAGCATGAAACCAAACGCTAGACAATGTTTTAATGATTTCTTTTCAGCTCTCTGGAAACACAGTGTTTATTGGCAGAATTCTCAATTCCTTCTTTCTGAAGTCAATATTCAGAGTGATAGTATGTATCTGTGTATATCTGTGTGTGTTAATCACAGAATAGCACAGAGAATAGCTTCTTAGGATATATCCTAAACCTTTACATTTAATTATTTGGCTTGGAATTGACTTCAGTACAATTTCTACCGCTGAATACTTGGGTAATTATGCACTACGCATTCTTGATTCTATATAGCAATAGAAAGAGAAATCTCTCTTGATGAAGATTTGCCTAACAGTAAGTGTGCATGCTGAATTGTTTGAGTTGTATCCAACTCTGTGACTCATGGACTGTAGCCCAGTAGACTCCATGTCCCGGGGAATATGGTATGCCCTTTGGTTTCCCCAATTTCTTCCAGGGCTCCTACTCCCCTGAGGAGCTGGCCGAGACCTGCGGGGACTGACACTTGGCCAGGGGACAATTCACCGTCACATTACCCACCCCTACAGCCCTTTGCTGAAGAAGAAACTCCCTAACTTTTCTCAAAGCCAGACGCTGCATCAGCCTGGATTCTGCCCAACAAACAGTGGCAGCCTTTTGCTGTTGCTATAAAAATAGACACAGGGTTCCAGACATGGGTCTGGTATGAAGGAGTGGCATTTGCTTCAGCCAATGATCAGAGAGCAAGTGTCTTCACCTGATTAGTTTACGGAAGGCAGGGCTTTGCTCTTCTTCCCCATGTACATCCACTCTGTTGCCTCCAGTCCTGCATCCTCTGGGTCCTGGGCTTTCTTTCCTCCTGGGCTTTCTTTTCTCATCAGAGGCTGCTGAGCATAATGGGAAATCTGATGACCAACCATGCTATGTTTGTTTCTAAAACAACCATCCAGATTAGAACTGTTGCACATAAAATACATATTCAGAAAGGCTGTACGATGCTCTTTCTTTCTTGGTCTTTGGCAAGTCATTTTCTGAGGTGATTTTGATGAACATCACTCCGAAACGAATGAAAACACACTTCACCAAGCAGCCTCTAGAGTCAGAATCCACTGGCGTTTGCCATCTTAATGGATTCTCAGAAACAAGCATGAAACCAAACGCTAGACAATGTTTTAATGATTTCTTTTCAGCTCTCTGGAAACACAGTGTTTATTGGCAGAATTCTCAATTCCTTCTTTCTGAAGTCAATATTCAGAGTGATAGTATGTATCTGTGTATATCTGTGTGTGTTAATCACAGAATAGCACAGAGAATAGCTTCTTAGGGGGATATATCCTAAACCTTTACATTTAATTATTTGGCTTGGAATTGACTTCAGTACAATTTCTACCGCTGAATACTTGGGTAATTATGCACTACGCATTCTTGATTCTATATAGCAATAGAAAGAGAAATCTCTCTTGATGAAGATTTGCCTAACAGTAAGTGTGCATGCTGAATTGTTTGAGTTGTATCCAACTCTGTGACTCATGGACTGTAGCCCAGTAGACTCCTATGTCCATGGGGACTCTTCAGGCATGAATTCTGGAGTGGATTGCCATTTCCTTCTCTAGCGTCTCTTCCTGACCTAGGGATTGAACCTGTGTCTCTTACATCTCCTGCATTGGCAGATGGTTCTTTACACTAATGCCACCTGAGAAACCCAGTAGTCAGTAACAGACAGTAGAATATTTGCATACATAGTACTCCACTTGCTGATGCCGTGGAGACTTAGCACTACTGGCAAGAATGGTGGCATGACTGTGAGTGGTCAGAGGGAGCCCCCGCCCCTCTGGCTACTGATGTGATCGGGCACGTTCAGAGTGGTATGGCCATAGATCTCTCTGACTGTAGCTGTTTGTCACCTCTCTGAGTGCCAGGTCCCTTTCTGTGAAATGATTGTGCACCTGGTGCTGTTCTCACTTGGGGGAATTAATACAGTGTACAGGCCAAACTCTCCTTGGGCTGCTTTCCTTGCTTCTGAGCTCACAAATAATTTAGAATTTGATTACATGGGAAAAACTATAGGCATAGAAATGCCCCTAACATCATTGTTTGTGATGGCCCCAAATTAGAAACTCTGGATGGTTAACAACATTGGAGTAGTTAATTAAATGTCAACATTAATAGTCATGGTCTATTATGTGGTCATTAAAGTCAATAGTTAAGAGACTATAGAGCAAAAGGGGCAAAAGCATTTCAGTGCAAGCCAGGGTGTAAATCCTCCAGGCGATGTGATGACTACCAACAACATCCAGTAACACTTTACTGAGCAGCTACCAGGAGCTTTGGAGGAATGGGTTCTGGTTCCTAACAGAGAAGCGCTTACCCTCTTTGAGGTCTGGGTCCTTTGGGGGTAATGGAACAAATGAATGTACACTGAGAAACAATGAAAAGTTCTAAGTGGCCCCAAGCATAAATAGGCAATGACAGCTCAAGTGTTCACTGATGTAAGACATTCCTACAGGTCATCATTAGGTAAGTGTTTGGGGAACTGTTAAAGTATTACATGTAATAAAGTATTATAATAAGATAGGATCATTATAAATTTTAAATAGTTGTATAAATTGTTTTTTAGGATAAAAATCTGGGAGTTGATAAAAATCCTGTTGTATCTTTTTAATAGCAATGGGTAGAAGTCATGAATTCTGATTGACATGATTGAAAGAGAGGCATCTTCACAGATATCCAAGAAACCCAGTAGTCAGTAACAGACAGTAGAATATTTGCATACATAGTACTCCACTTGCTGATGCCGTGGAGACTTAGCACTACTGGCAAGAATGGTGGCATGACTGTGAGTGGTCAGAGGGAGCCCCCGCCCCTCTGGCTACTGATGTGATCGGGCACGTTCAGAGTGGTATGGCCATAGATCTCTCTGACTGTAGCTGTTTGTCACCTCTCTGAGTGCCAGGTCCCTTTCTGTGAAATGATTGTGCACCTGGTGCTGTTCTCACTTGGGGGAATTAATACAGTGTACAGGCCAAACTCTCCTTGGGCTGCTTTCCTTGCTTCTGAGCTCACAAATAATTTAGAATTTGATTACATGGGAAAAACTATAGGCATAGAAATGCCCCTAACATCATTGTTTGTGATGGCCCCAAATTAGAAACTCTGGATGGTTAACAACATTGGAGTAGTTAATTAAATGTCAACATTAATAGTCATGGTCTATTATGTGGTCATTAAAGTCAATAGTTAAGAGACTATAGAGCAAAAGGGGCAAAAGCATTTCAGTGCAAGCCAGGGTGTAAATCCTCCAGGCGATGTGATGACTACCAACAACATCCAGTAACACTTTACTGAGCAGCTACCAGGAGTTTTGGAGGAATGGGTTCTGGTTCCTAACAGAGAAGCGCTTACCCTCTTTGAGGTCTGGGCCCTTTTGGGGGGTAATGGAACAAATGAATGTACACTGAGAAACAATGAAAAGTTCTAAGTGGCCCCAAGCATAAATAGGCAATGACAGCTCAAGTGTTCACTGATGTAAGACATTCCTACAGGTCATCATTAGGTAAGTGTTTGGGGAACTGTTAAAGTATTACATGTAATAAAGTATTATAATAAGATAGGATCATTATAAATTTTAAATAGTTGTATAAATTGTTTTTTAGGATAAAAATCTGGGAGTTGATAAAAATCCTGTTGTATCTTTTTAATAGCAATGGGTAGAAGTCATGAATTCTGATTGACATGATTGAAAGAGAGGCATCTTCACAGATATCCAAGAAAAGTATAGGTAACCCCTCCCTCAAAGGTCATGAAATTCATGTACATCCACCTTTACTAAATAATTAACATCAGTTTTATATAGTTTACAATACCATACAAAACCCAATTCTCAGATGTTAACATCAGAAAAACAAGATGGCTGCCCTCAGATATAATATGGCTGTCCTTGGATGTAAGATGACTGCCCGCAGAAGTAAGAAGGCTGCCCTCAGATATAAGATGGCTGTCTGTAACAGTCTAGGCTGCAGCTTCCCACCCACATCCAAAGGGAGAGGAAGAGTCTCCCCTCCGGCACACACACACACACACAGACACACACACTCACCCAGCAGAAGCCTGAGCTCTGCACTGATTGAGTACAGAGACCTTCCCTGCCCAGAACACTGGCAGGCCTGTGGGAAACACTGCAGAGGTGTTACGTATGTGGAGGGCAAGAGCTTCAGAGATGGTTGCACTCTTTACTGAATGATTCCTACCTTAGGTACTTCTCACAACAGCCCTTGGAGACTGATACTATTTATTCCTGTTTTACAGCTGTGAAAACTGAGGTTCAGAGATGTTAATTAAGTTTCTGAAGGCCCCCCTGGTAAATAAAGGAGCCAGGAACTCAATCAATCTGCCTCCAGATTGCTCTGCATCACCTGTTGTGGGACACAAGGAACGTTTTAGCATCCTCTGGGCACAGTGGCCATGAGGATGTGGCTGGCATGTCTCCAAGAACAGGGCTTCATTCCAAAACCCATCAGTGAGTTTGTGGGAGGCCACTCTTCCCATGGGTTTCTCCTTCCCGGTAACTGGACTCAGCAGCCAGGATGCTTTCACCCATGACCTTCTCCATGTTCCCCGAATGAAAAAGCCCTCCTCTCACTCCCAACTCAACCATGGCTCTTGTAAATATTCTTGTTTGCTCAGTCACCTAGATGTGTTCCTTTCTAACAGTGTTGATTTGTGACAATGATGATTCCAACTCTAATGCCTCATCACTGGATTGCCGTGAGCGTATCTTAAGTTTCTACATGTTTCATGCTCGTGGTGATAACACCTGCCATTGTCTTCTTATTCCATCCGCATAATCAGGGCTGCAGCCCACCCATAGGTCCCTCCTGGGATTTCTGGCGGGTGAGTCACACATTCTTCTGTGTGGGTCTGTTCTGGAAAGCTCTGCTGCTCCTCAACCTCAGCCTCTCTTCAGTGGCCATCCTTCTCCCCTGACAGGTAAAGCTGTGGACAGAGATGGCTTCACTGTGAAGCTAACAAAACAGTTTTGTTTGCATGGAGACCCTTCGAAGACACTGGAGATGTCCTAGCTTTGTATTCACATTGTCATACGTACTTGAAAATTTGCTAAACTAAGATGTTCTGCTAAAAATTAGCTCAGAGTGTCTCCGTTTCAATTTCCTGTGTGTATCTGTGTCACGCTCCCCTAGTGACAGGTGATATTGGAGTCTGTGGGTATATTGGGGACCCTCTAAGGAGAAGGTGAGTTGGGGATACATTGTAGTTAGTGGAATATATGGATAGTTTGTGACAAGCTTGTTAATGTGTCAATTCAAAAATATAATTTAATAGATTAGATACTCTTAAAATTCCAAAATATTTCCTACAACTCATATTTAATATGTTTTATAGAACTATCCCCAGATTTGATAACATTTCTGAAAATTTATATGGCATTATCATAAAGATTCGAGAAGCTGAAACTTTCCCAAACTATCAATATTAAAAAAAAAAAACAAAACCTAATTTTGTACAAATAGTCTACAACAAAGGCTTACTTATGTTTTTTCTGTCTGTAGAAAATGGTATTATAAAGCTGTTGACAGATGGAAAAGGTAATGAGAGCATCCAAAAAAAAAAAAAACCTTGAAAAAGGAAAATCATTACGTAAACACACCTGGCAGAAAATATTGTTATTCTGGATTTTGTGATGTTTGTTGGTTATTTAACAATTGTAATTTACTGGAATTTCTCATTGAATTCAAAATACGTATTCTCTTGTATTGTAATTTTGTATTCTTTTGATGAGAGAGGACCCCTAAATGTGTAAGTATAAACCCCTACCCAGCCTGGAGTATCCTCTGTAGAGTGACTGATGACCAGGTGCAAGAGAAGGTGAGGTCAGTTTCCTAATCATGTTTCATCCAGTTCCTCAGATCCTTGTAAAGTTCCTTCCAGAAGTAGTTCTGGGATCTGCTTTTAGTCCTGTTTCTTATTCTTGGGGCTCGGATGGAGAAGAGAACTCTTGCTGCTTTCCTCTCTGGTTCATGTTTCCATCTCCAGGGGTTCAAACATGCTCTCTCCTGTCTCAAGCAAACCAGAAACTCATGCCATGGAGCTCAGGGGTCCCCTGACTCACAAGCCTAGTGGTATCTGTCTCAGCTGACCATGCTGCATCATCTAGTCCTGATGAATCTCTCTTCGTTTTGGTCCATGTGTTATCTACTGCTTTCTGCAGCCAGACTCATCTTCCTAAAACACTACTCTTCACACATCAAACCTGGCCCCAAAGTCTCCAATGGCTTCTCATGCTCCAAAGAAATGACTCCAAATCCTTGACTTGGTATTCAAGGTCATTCACAGTCAGTTCTCTTCCTACTTCTGACTCAGAATCTCACTCCATTTGAATGTCTCCTCTGCTTGCTGCATTTATCCAGACAAATGGTTTTAGTCAATTGGCATCATGAAAAGACTCTCTTCTAAGTCTTCACTCACAGCTCATCTCATGTGTGGTGCCTTCTCTAGACATCCATGGTGATGTGCTTCTCAGAGAATGGCATGGAATAGAATGTCCACTCCCTTCTCTTGTAAATTAGACTTCCTGATGGCTCAGCAGGTAAAGAATCTGCCTGCAGTGCAGGAGGCACAGAAAATATGGGTTTGATCTCTTGGTCATGAAGATATACTGGAGAAGGAGATGACAGTCTACTCCAGAGTTCTACCCTAAAAAAAAAATCCATGGACAAAGGAGCCTGGTGGGCTACAGTCCAGGGGGTCACAAAAAGTTGAACACTACCGAGCACATACTTCGCCCTCTTAAATAATTTGATGACATTTTAACTCCACAACTATTGTGGCCTTAAATGTGGGTCTTTAAGAAAATCCAAAAAATTTTCGTCAAAAGGTACGTATTCTCTTGTATTGTAATTTTGTATTCTTTTGATGAGAGAGGACCCCTAAATGTGTAAGTATAAACCCCTACCCAGCCTGGAGTATCCTCTGTAGAGTGACTGATGACCAGGTGCAAGAGAAGGTGAGGTCAGTTTCCTAATCATGTTTCATCCAGTTCCTCAGATCCTTGTAAAGTTCCTTCCAGAAGTAGTTCTGGGATCTGCTTTTAGTCCTGTTTCTTATTCTTGGGGCTCGGATGGAGAAGAGAACTCTTGCTGCTTTCCTCTCTGGTTCATGTTTCCATCTCCAGGGGTTCAAACATGCTCTCTCCTGTCTCAAGCAAACCAGAAACTCATGCCATGGAGCTCAGGGGTCCCCTGACTCACAAGCCTAGTGGTATCTGTCTCAGCTGACCATGCTGCATCATCTAGTCCTGATGAATCTCTCTTCGTTTTGGTCCATGTGTTATCTACTGCTTTCTGCAGCCAGACTCATCTTCCTAAAACACTACTCTTCACACATCAAACCTGGCCCCAAAGTCTCCAATGGCTTCTCATGCTCCAAAGAAATGACTCCAAATCCTTGACTTGGTATTCAAGGTCATTCACAGTCAGTTCTCTTCCTACTTCTGACTCAGAATCTCACTCCATTTGAATGTCTCCTCTGCTTGCTGCATTTATCCAGACAAATGGTTTTAGTCAATTGGCATCATGAAAAGACTCTCTTCTAAGTCTTCACTCACAGCTCATCTCATGTGTGGTGCCTTCTCTAGACATCCATGGTGATGTGCTTCTCAGAGAATGGCATGGAATAGAATGTCCACTCCCTTCTCTTGTAAATTAGACTTCCTGATGGCTCAGCAGGTAAAGAATCTGCCTGCAGTGCAGGAGGCACAGAAAATATGGGTTTGATCTCTTGGTCATGAAGATATACTGGAGAAGGAGATGACAGTCTACTCCAGAGTTCTACCCTAAAAAAAAAATCCATGGACAAAGGAGCCTGGTGGGCTACAGTCCAGGGGGTCACAAAAAGTTGAACACTACCGAGCACATACTTCGCCCTCTTAAATAATTTGATGACATTTTAACTCCACAACTATTGTGGCCTTAAATGTGTTTAAATAACTTTTGTAGTCTTTAAGAAAATCCATTTTGTATTTAAAGAGGAAAGAGTTTTCATTGATCTATAAGAATATCCACTTTTGTTTGAGATCATTAAATGAGCAGGTTTACTAATCTGGCTTCTCAAAAATGTATGGCAAGCCCTTAATACATGTTTCCATTCCCTCAAAATTGCATCTATATATATCTTCACATTGTTCTTATGGAAGCAAGAAAATGTATGTATTAATCTACTGAAAAATCTTGATAGAAAAGATGAAAGTTACAAGAGACACTTGGGATACCACATTTCTGACACAGATGGAACATCATGGGACTCAGTCTCTACCTCCATCTTTTGCTTCCATTTACACTTATCCTGAATTAGATAGTTCTACCCAGCATGTTTTCAGCTAATAAATATCATTACAAATTAACTTAGGTATTTACTGGATGGAGAAAACCGATATTTTAGTGATCATCACATTGTTACAGCCTCAAGAACCTTAGACATGCATCATCATGGCTGATGTTCTCTCTGGAGGAATTGAGCAGTAAAACTTTTACTCATTGGAGGAAATAAACAGGCTAGTGTTTACATTACAATACTGTGAATTCAGAACCCCGTGTGTGAAGCCAGATATTCTAATGATCCCTTGTGGAATGTCTAGGTGATCGCATATATAGCCTGGTCTGGAACTTACTGGGTTGAGAAAGGAAGGGAATGCTGATGGTGGTGAGAATACAGGAAGCAGAAGGAAAGAAAATGAAGGAGTCAAGAAAGACAGAGCATAAGAAATACTGAATGGAGGCTTCCCTGGTGGTTCAGTGGTAGAGAATCCTCCCGCAAGTGCAGGAAAAACAGGTTCAATCTCTGATCCAAGAAGATCTCACATGCCTCAGAGCAACCAAGCCTATGCATTATGACTATTGAGCCAAATATGGGTTTGATCTCTTGGTCATGAAGATCTACTGGAGAAGGAGATGACAGTCTACTCCAGAGTTCTACCCTAAAAAATCCATGGACAAAGGAGCCTGGTGGGCTACAGTCCAGGGGGTCACAAAAAGTTGAACACTACCGAGCACATACTTCGCCCTCTTAAATAATTTGATGACATTTTAACTCCACAACTATTGTGGCCTTAAATGTGTTTAAATAACTTTTGTAGTCTTTAAGAAAATCCATTTTGTATTTAAAGAGGAAAGAGTTTTCATTGATCTATAAGAATATCCACTTTTGTTTGAGATCATTAAATGAGCAGGTTTACTAATCTGGCTTCTCAAAAATGTATGGCAAGCCCTTAATACATGTTTCCATTCCCTCAAAATTGCATCTATATATATCTTCACATTGTTCTTATGGAAGCAAGAAAATGTATGTATTAATCTACTGAAAAATCTTGATAGAAAAGATGAAAGTTACAAGAGACACTTGGGATACCACATTTCTGACACAGATGGAACATCATGGGACTCAGTCTCTACCTCCATCTTTTGCTTCCATTTACACTTATCCTGAATTAGATAGTTCTACCCAGCATGTTTTCAGCTAATAAATATCATTACAAATTAACTTAGGTATTTACTGGATGGAGAAAACCGATATTTTAGTGATCATCACATTGTTACAGCCTCAAGAACCTTAGACATGCATCATCATGGCTGATGTTCTCTCTGGAGGAATTGAGCAGTAAAACTTTTACTCATTGGAGGAAATAAACAGGCTAGTGTTTACATTACAATACTGTGAATTCAGAACCCCGTGTGTGAAGCCAGATATTCTAATGATCCCTTGTGGAATGTCTAGGTGATCGCAATATAGCCTGGTCTGGAACTTACTGGGTTGAGAAAGGAAGGGAATGCTGATGGTGGTGAGAATACAGGAAGCAGAAGGAAAGAAAATGAAGGAGTCAAGAAAGACAGAGCATAAGAAATACTGAATGGAGGCTTCCCTGGTGGTTCAGTGGTAGAGAATCCTCCCGCAAGTGCAGGAAAAACAGGTTCAATCTCTGATCCAAGAAGATCTCACATGCCTCAGAGCAACCAAGCCTATGCATTATGACTATTGAGCCTGTGTTCTAGAGCCTGGAAGCTGCAACTACTGAAGCCGGAGCACCAAGAACCTATGCTCTGCAAGAAGAGAAACCACTGCAACGAGAAGCCCCATACCACAGCTAGAGAAACAACTTGTGCAGCAACCAAGAACCAGCACAGCCAAAATTAAACAAATAAATAGAGTAATATAAGAAATACTGAATAAATAAGATCTTGACCTCAATTTGTTTTATTGGTCTAGATTCTCTTTACTTGCATCTAAAATTGACGGAACTGTCACTCAGATTGCCTCAAAGCAAAACCAAGCCCCTCCTCCAGCACAAGTGTTTCATGTAAAAGTCCAGGGACGAAAAAAAAAAAAAGTCCAGGGACACTCAGACACAGCAGGAGCATCATGGGACTCCATCCTTTGGCCTGGCTCCTCAGCAGTGATTTTATTCTCCAGCAGAACATGATGTCAAGGAGGCCACTGGCAGCTGTTGGCTCACAAGGTCTCATAAAAATAAGCTCTAACCTAGAGAAACTTGCAGGAAAAGAGCCCACCCCATGTCCACCATGTGCACATGTCAGATTTCACGCAGGATTCTGGTTGGCTCTGTGCTGAGTCATGGGCCCCTGATGGAGGGGTATAACGAACAGTGATTGGCCAGGTCAAGTCACGTGCCAAATCTTAAACTTTTTAAATTACAGCCTCAAGAACCTTAGACATGCATCATCATGGATGTTCTCTCTGGAGGAATTGAGCAGTAAAACTTTTACTCATTGGAGGAAATAAACAGGCTAGTGTTTACATTACAATACTGTGAATTCAGAACCCCGTGTGTGAAGCCAGATATTCTAATGATCCCTTGTGGAATGTCTAGGTGATCGCATAAAAGCCTGGTCTGGAACTTACTGGGTTGAGAAAGGAAGGGAATGCTGATGGTGGTGAGAATACAGGAAGCAGAAGGAAAGAAAATGAAGGAGTCAAGAAAGACAGAGCATAAGAAATACTGAATGGAGGCTTCCCTGGTGGTTCAGTGGTAGAGAATCCTCCCGCAAGTGCAGGAAAAACAGGTTCAATCTCTGATCCAAGAAGATCTCACATGCCTCAGAGCAACCAAGCCTATGCATTATGACTATTGAGCCTGTGTTCTAGAGCCTGGAAGCTGCAACTACTGAAGCCGGAGCACCAAGAACCTATGCTCTGCAAGAAGAGAAACCACTGCAACGAGAAGCCCCATACCACAGCTAGAGAAACAACTTGTGCAGCAACCAAGAACCAGCACAGCCAAAATTAAACAAATAAATAGAGTAATATAAGAAATACTGAATAAATAAGATCTTGACCTCAATTTGTTTTATTGGTCTAGATTCTCTTTACTTGCATCTAAAATTGACGGAACTGTCACTCAGATTGCCTCAAAGCAAAACCAAGCCCCTCCTCCAGCACAAGTGTTTCATGTAAAAGTCCAGGGACGAAAAAAAAAAAAAGTCCAGGGACACTCAGACACAGCAGGAGCATCATGGGACTCCATCCTTTGGCCTGGCTCCTCAGCAGTGATTTTATTCTCCAGCAGAACATGATGTCAAGGAGGCCACTGGCAGCTGTTGGCTCACAAGGTCTCATAAAAATAAGCTCTAACCTAGAGAAACTTGCAGGAAAAGAGCCCACCCCATGTCCACCATGTGCACATGTCAGATTTCACGCAGGATTCTGGTTGGCTCTGTGCTGAGTCATGGGCCCCTGATGGAGGGGTATAACGAACAGTGATTGGCCAGGTCAAGTCACGTGCCAAATCTTAAACTTTTTTTAAATTTTGGCCTGTTTTTATTGATTTTTTATTTATTCACTTTTCATCCATCTTTATTCTTTGGCCTGTGTGGGCCTCCCACTGTAGTGGCCTCTCTCACCGCAGAGCACTGGCTCCTGGCGCATGCGCTCCAGAGCACTGGGTCACAATTGGACACCCTGGTCCAGCAGCTCCGCAGGTTGTGGGATCCTCCCCGGCCAGGGATCAAAGCTGTGCCCCTTGCAGTGCAAGGCAGACTCTTTTTCCACTGGACCACCAGGGAAGCCCCACGTGCCAGTTCTTAAAGCTGGGAATGAATGAGATTCCAAATGACACCAAGACCAAGTATAATATTGTTGCTGTTTTGTTTTGGTTTTCTGCTTTGGCTGCAAGGCATGTGGGCTCTTAGCTCCCCAACCAGGGATTAAACCAATACCTCCCTGCACTGGAAGGTGAAGTTTTAACCCCTGGATCACCAGGGATGTCCCATCCAAAACCAAATAGAACGGAAGAGACATTGTGTCACAAAAAGAAGTGATTTGGAGAGATGACCTGCATGCTCTACTCTGCTGGTATGAATTATAGGTGGGCAGCTTCTATAGAACTGAAGCTGACCACTGGAACAGCCTTCAGTCCCCCAAGCAGGATCAGGGGATGGGTGATATATTTCAGTATTTCTTCAGTGACTCCAGCAGGAGAAACAGACTTGTAAGGAACTATCCAAGGACCTATTTTATCTCTTGAATTTTTATTAAAGGTAAAAATGGGATGCTTCTGTTGCTGACCATGCCCTGTTCCTATGACCTCAAAATAAAGTTTGCTCAATGAACTAGGATTAATTGGGGATTTTTAAATTTTAAAAAAGTGAAAATTGTTAAGTGTGCCTAATTTGTTAGCTGAAAAAGTGTTATTATGAAGGTGTTAGCAAAGGATGGAGCTCATTAACTGATTGTATACACTCGCCTTGCTTGTCCAGGTATGATTCATTACCTTCCGGCTACCTAAGATCAGTAAAAATAGAGACACTCTGGGCACAGCATTTAAGGAGGCACTTACTCTCAGGTACTTGCAAGTGCAAGATCTATATTTAAGAGTGAGTATCGCTTTAAGAAGTTTTCTTACCCAAGCCCCTCTCTCTTAAGAAGGAACTGACTCAGAGGCTGACTCTGCCTTTGCACTCCTGTGTGACTTTGCTCTCAGCGGGCCCCTGGCAGGGCAGAGCTATGACACAGTGGTGACGTGCGTGCAGTGTGCCCCTTCGGCAAAGTCAGTGTTTAAGTTGGCTTGCTCAAGGCTCTTGAATAGCCCAGAAACGAAATCAAATCCAAATATTCATGGACTCCAAGGCTATGCGTTTCAGTCCCAAAGTCATTGCCAAGCATAGAGTGAGGTCCAATAACAAAATAAGTTGTAATAGAAGCTGAGTCTGAAAGATGAGCAGGTTAAGTATAGAAGCAAGAAGTCACACTGGAGAGGCAAGATCCAAAAGAGATCAAAACACAGGCTGTCATGGGCATGGAGGTCAACAGGATCTTCACAATCTCACATTTTCTTATAGGATATTTCACTGTGAGAAGAGTCTAATTATTTTTGGTCACAGCCTTATTGAAATATAATTAACATAGCATATGATTCATCTGTTTAAAATGTACAGCTCAGTGGTGCTTAGCATAGTCACAGAGTTGTGCAACCATCATGAAAATGTTAAGTGCAATTCCATCACTCCAAAGAGAAACCTCATACTCTTATCACTTTTGACCGTCCTCCTCCCTCCCTGCCCTAGGTAACCCCTAGTGAAATCAGTACTAATTAATGACAAAGCTAAGGCTCCAATACTTTGCCCACCTGATGCAAAGAGCTGACTCACTGGAAAAGACCTTGATGTCAGGAAAGATTGAGGGGAGGAGAAGGGGACGACAGAGGATGAGATAGATGGATGGCATCACTGACTCAATGAACATGAGTTTGCCCAGGCTCTGGGAGCTAGTAAAGGAGAGAGGAGCCTGGTGTGCTGTCATCCATGGGGTCTCAAAGAGTTGGATGGGACTTAGTGACTGAGAAACAACAGCAAAATGTGATTGATTGTTTAACTGTTTTCAACATTGCCCATATGAGTTGTTCTCAATATTTCACAATTGTAAGCAGTGCTTCACAGGACACTTGTAAAGGAGGAACACATACTGTTACTCTAGGGTGTATTCTGTATACGGAAGCACCTTGCATCTTGCTGCCCACCTTGGCAGCATAAGTCTACAGAGAACGATGGGATCAGAATTTGATTGTAGGAGGGGAGTGAGTTCTGAAGTAATGGGAGAAGTATTTTTAGACTGGGAGGAGGTGAAGGCTTGTGGGGGAGGGTTGAGGAAATCAAATCAAAAGGGCAAAACCACAAGAGGATTGAGTGGAAATTTCTCAGAGGTGTGATGACTGGCCAAAGGTATTTTAAAAGCAGGGGTGAACACTTGTCAACTCAGAGCTGGCTCTGTGACTGTTTTAGAGACCCTCCCCACCCTGGTCTCTGCCCACTCACATCGGTCTTCTGTAATTGCCATTGTATATACTCACTCATAGATGCTTGGAAGCTGTGTGCATGTCTGTTCATGTGTGCACATGTGTGTGTCAATGAGGAAGATGTTGAGGCTCCTTCTGGAGTGGATGTGATGTTAGTAAGGACAACATGTACAGAAGAAAGAACTTGAGGGTTACTGTGATTGCAAGAAGATAAGTGACCTTAAAATTCACCAAGTCTTGGGGGCTTCCTTGGTGGTCCAGTGGGTAAAGAGTCCACCTTGCAGTACAAGGGCCACCAGTTTGATCCCTGGCCTGGGAAGATCCCACATGCCGTGGAGTGGCTGGACCGGTGTGTTCAATTACAAGCCAGCGCTCTGGAGCGCATGTGCCCAGAGCCAGTGTTCTGCAAAAGGAGAGACCACTGCGATGGAAGGCCCCACACAGGCCTAAGAATAAACAATGGATGAAAATAAATAAATAAAAAACAATTTAAAAAAAGGCCAAAAATTAAAAAAAGAATTCACCAAGCCTTGGTAGAATTGCAGTGGAACTGACAAATTTAATCAATGGTTGTCTTACCCACAAAGACTCATGTGTCCCTGCACAGAAAGCCAAACTCCAACAGAAGGTGTTTGCAGCAAAGTAAGGGTTAATTTGCAGGACTTCCCAGGTGGCTCAGATGGTAAAGAACCCACCTACAATGCAGGACACCCAGGTTTGATCCCTGGGTCAGGAAGATCCCCTGGAGAAGGGCATGGCTACCCACTCCAGTATTCTTGCTTTGAGAATCCCATGGACAGAGGAGCCTGGCGGGCTGCAGTCCACAGTGTTGTACATAGTTGGACACAGCTGAGCTAACACTGTCACTTTCACTTTTCAAACAAGGACAGACAATGGGCAGTTCATGCTCAAAAGACCTAAATCCTGGATGGCTTTCAGGCTTTTTGGAGACAGTGTTAGGGGACAGTGTGAAACAGATGTGCAAAAAACTCGTGAGTTTTCTTCTGATTGACTGATAGTGAGATACCAGGGTGATGTTTCATGAATCTCAGCTTCCTGACTGCAACCAGGCTGAGGTCTAAGTGCTTGCAGTCAGCATGGAGTCACCATCCTCCATCCAGGTGGTGGTGATGGGGTCAGTTTCTGCAGAACAACTCAAAGATGTGTGTTAGACTGTTATGTACATCCATACAGCAGGATCTAGGATTCCTATGACTCTATTGTCCTCATCATTAACTACTTGAGCTTGCTCTGTGGAACTTGGGGGATGACCCAGGAGACGAAAGCCATGCTTTCTGCAAACAAGAAATGGAGGGGCTTTTGTACCTGGGAGGCCCCCGTGGGATTCTGTTTGGTTTCAATTCCCCCTTTTCTTTTGATATTCCTCAGTATCGAGGGTAACAGGATCTGAACAGGAAAAGGAATACAGTTTTGACAGAAGGTTTCATCATAACCTCAGCAGGGGAATACAAGCATGTGCCCAGAGCCAGTGTTCTGCAAAGGAGAGACCATGATGGAAGGCCCCACATAGGCCTAAGAAAAAACAAAGGATGAAAATAAATAAACAAAAAACAATTTAAAAAAAGGCCAAAAATTAAAAAAAGAATTCACCAAGCCTTGGTAGAATTGCAGTGGAACTGACAAATTTAATCAATGGTTGTCTTACCCACAAAGACTCATGTGTCCCTGCACAGAAAGCCAAACTCCAACAGAAGGTGTTTGCAGCAAAGTAAGGGTTAATTTGCAGGACTTCCCAGGTGGCTCAGATGGTAAAGAACCCACCTACAATGCAGGACACCCAGGTTTGATCCCTGGGTCAGGAAGATCCCCTGGAGAAGGGCATGGCTACCCACTCCAGTATTCTTGCTTTGAGAATCCCATGGACAGAGGAGCCTGGCGGGCTGCAGTCCACAGTGTTGTACATAGTTGGACACAGCTGAGCTAACACTGTCACTTTCACTTTTCAAACAAGGACAGACAATGGGCAGTTCATGCTCAAAAGACCTAAATCCTGGATGGCTTTCAGGCTTTTTGGAGACAGTGTTAGGGGACAGTGTGAAACAGATGTGCAAAAAACTCGTGAGTTTTCTTCTGATTGACTGATAGTGAGATACCAGGGTGATGTTTCATGAATCTCAGCTTCCTGACTGCAACCAGGCTGAGGTCTAAGTGCTTGCAGTCAGCATGGAGTCACCATCCTCCATCCAGGTGGTGGTGATGGGGTCAGTTTCTGCAGAACAACTCAAAGATGTGTGTTAGACTGTTATGTACATCCATACAGCAGGATCTAGGATTCCTATGACTCTATTGTCCTCATCATTAACTACTTGAGCTTGCTCTGTGGAACTTGGGGGATGACCCAGGAGACGAAAGCCATGCTTTCTGCAAACAAGAAATGGAGGGGCTTTTGTACCTGGGAGGCCCCCGTGGGATTCTGTTTGGTTTCAATTCCCCCTTTTCTTTTGATATTCCTCAGTATCGAGGGTAACAGGATCTGAACAGGAAAAGGAATACAGTTTTTGACAGAAGGTTTCATCATAACCTCAGCAGGGGAACTTGGTTTTAGGGGGACTTGGTTTCAGTTAGATGTCTTCCTGGATGGCATGGCTTCTTAGATGACAGTGGCAGTGTCCATTTTCATGAATGTATCACTTCCTTTTACAGGTGATGTTTCCAGGAGAACTTTTCGCAGGACTGAAATGACTGTTCTGGAATGAATTAAGACTTCTGTGACTTGTGAAATGTGATGGTTTTCCCAGAGGCTTGCTTCAACCTCCAGGGACACGGGTAATGAACTTTATCAGCTTTAACACTTCAACTGCAGACACATACCAGTGCAGGGTTGAAAAAATTGCTCCTGGTTCTTGTCTTACCTGATGTTCCAGTGATAGACCCCAGGATAACATTCCAAGATGGGAAATCTCTTCTTTAAGGAGCTGCTCTCTCATACAAGGTCCCGGTAGAGTAAGTGGCAGAATTAAGATGATAAATCTGGATTTTAGACTCCTGATCATTTGTGAGTTCTCTCAGCTCTATTTCTTGGATACAATTAAACTCAGAATATCTGAAGAGAGATGTTGGGAACGAGGGACATAATTTGGAGGGGGTGGTACTTCAACAGGTGAAATAAGGTACAAAGTTCCACGTGCATCAAGGTTGGTGGTGCTCTTAAAATTAGCTCTCACCAAAAGAAATGATGTCATTTTGAGACAAAAGGACCTAAGTGTTTCCACACATTTATGCTTAATATCATAAGCAAGGAAAATAAAGAATGTCGCCGATGTCTGCACATTCAACTTCACAGTGTTGCTTTGCAAGATTTTGAGACAGAAACTTCCTCTTAATCACATATTATAGTTTATTCTTTTTTAAACAAGTAACTTAATTTAAAAATCTATTTATTTATTTTTGGCTGTGCTGGATCTTTATTGCTTTGTGCAGGATCTCTCTAGTTGCAGCAAGTGAGGGCTACTCTGTTGTGATGCTCGGGCTTCTCCTTGAGGTGGCTTCTCTTGTGGAGCACGGGCTCTAGACACACAGGCTTCAGTAGTTGTGGCATGCAGACTTAATTGCTCTGCAGCATGTGAAATCTTCCAGATCAGGGACCAGATGTGTGTCCCCCACATGGGCAGCTGGATTCTTACTCATTGTACCACCAGGGGAAGTCCTAGTTTATCCTTTGCAGGAAGTTCTTTCAGAAGGTAACAAATGCTGAAAGAATTATACTTTGGATTGCAGAGTGACTGGCACAAAGGAGATGCTTAAGAAATATTTCTTGAAGGAGTAAGTGCACAGAGGACAGATGTCACCAAAAATCAAAATGAAATTCATTTCTCAAGTCAAGGATGGACTTTCAGTTGAGTGACTTTGGTTATGACTTGTTTGGTTCTTCATGGATATTTCTGTTGGTATGTATAGTGTTTTTTCCCTCATTTAGATGGATTTGTTCTTTCTTCAGTCTCGTCTGATGGTCATGATTTAAATAATGCCAATAACAAGCATTTTTGAGGAACTCAGTTGGCAGCACAAATGCTTATACATAAGCAATGAGATCTCATTATTAATAAAGCCTTACATATAAATGCCACCCAGACATATCTAATGGCAGTGGATTACACATTATGACACTGTCCTACAGTCTCATGCTCTGGGTGCGTGGACACTTTAGTACAATTCCCGTGTATGTACTTCAACAGGTGAAATAAGGTACAAAGTTCCACGTGCATCAAGGTTGGTGGTGCTCTTAAAATTAGCTCTCACCAAAAGAAATGATGTCATTTTGAGACAAAAGGACCTAAGTGTTTCCACACATTTATGCTTAATATCATAAGCAAGGAAAATAAAGAATGTCGCGATGTCTGCACATTCAACTTCACAGTGTTGCTTTGCAAGATTTTGAGACAGAAACTTCCTCTTAATCACATATTATAGTTTATTCTTTTTTAAACAAGTAACTTAATTTAAAAATCTATTTATTTATTTTTGGCTGTGCTGGATCTTTATTGCTTTGTGCAGGATCTCTCTAGTTGCAGCAAGTGAGGGCTACTCTGTTGTGATGCTCGGGCTTCTCCTTGAGGTGGCTTCTCTTGTGGAGCACGGGCTCTAGACACACAGGCTTCAGTAGTTGTGGCATGCAGACTTAATTGCTCTGCAGCATGTGAAATCTTCCAGATCAGGGACCAGATGTGTGTCCCCCACATGGGCAGCTGGATTCTTACTCATTGTACCACCAGGGGAAGTCCTAGTTTATCCTTTGCAGGAAGTTCTTTCAGAAGGTAACAAATGCTGAAAGAATTATACTTTGGATTGCAGAGTGACTGGCACAAAGGAGATGCTTAAGAAATATTTCTTGAAGGAGTAAGTGCACAGAGGACAGATGTCACCAAAAATCAAAATGAAATTCATTTCTCAAGTCAAGGATGGACTTTCAGTTGAGTGACTTTGGTTATGACTTGTTTGGTTCTTCATGGATATTTCTGTTGGTATGTATAGTGTTTTTTCCCTCATTTAGATGGATTTGTTCTTTCTTCAGTCTCGTCTGATGGTCATGATTTAAATAATGCCAATAACAAGCATTTTTGAGGAACTCAGTTGGCAGCACAAATGCTTATACATAAGCAATGAGATCTCATTATTAATAAAGCCTTACATATAAATGCCACCCAGACATATCTAATGGCAGTGGATTACACATTATGACACTGTCCTACAGTCTCATGCTCTGGGTGCGTGGACACTTTAGTACAATTCCCGTGTATGTATCATGGGAATATTATAATGTCTATGCACAGACTAATATCAATGCATTTGCATTTAAGCCTTCAAGTGTCAGGCTGAAACATCTCCTTCTCTTTCAGGCATATTGTTCTCATCTGGATTTGATGTAGATTTGCTCACACACAAGCATCTGAGGAATGAGTCTGGATATCGCTGACTAGGGCTGTTGGAAGGGGATGGGAAGAAGAGAGAGTAGTGAGTGATCATTAAGTTGTGATGTGGGTGTTTGGCTGAGAGAAACCAGCTGGCGGAGCAACGGTTCTACGTCTGCTCTACAGACATGGGCGGTGACCCCATGATCTGGCCAGGCAGGAGTCCCATGCTTTAGCGACTTCTGGCTTACCCTCAGAGCTTAACTTTGAGTTGAAATCAATTCTTTGCCAAAATCTTGATTTAATTAAACTTGTCTAATTCTAATTTTAGAACTGAGCTTGGACCTTTATTCTAGTCACTGCTTCAAGTGGAGCTCAAGGGAAAAGAATGGTCTCTTCAGGATCATCTCTGTCTTATAAAATTCAAATGCAACCAGGCGGGGAGTAACTGACCATCTGAACTAGGTTAGTGTTGGAAAGTCCTCTGAACTGCAAAATTGGGCTCATGCAACAAGGTGAGCTCATGCCTGGGCACAAGAAAAAAGTAAAGGCAAAACATTAAAAATCTAAAACCAGATTTTAGTTAAAGTTTTCATTATTTTGTAGGAAAGTCAAGTTCTGGAAAGCCTATCTTGGCTTCTTCAGATAGATTATAATGTAGTTTGGGCTCTCACAGTGTTCCACATCACTGACCCTGATGAATTTTTCTTTTCCTTTTTTTTTTTATAACATTTTAAAATAGAAGTATAGTTAATTTATGTTGTATTTGTTTCAATTATAACCAAAGTGATTCAGCTATATATGTGTATGTATATGTGTATACATACATGCGTGTTCTTTTCAGCCTCTTTTCTGTTATAGGTTATTCCAAGATATGGAATATAGTTCTCTGTGCTGTACAGTAGGTCCCTGTTGTTTACCTATTTTCTATATAGTGGTGTCTATGTGTTAATCTTGAATTCCTAATATATCTCTCCCCTTGTTACCCCTTTGGTAACTTGAAAAATAACTTTGTTTTCTGTCTGTGGATCTATTTCTGTTTTGCAAATAAATTCATTTGTATCATTTTATTTGTATATTTCACATACAGTTGATATCATATGGTATTTGTGTCTTCCGCCTGTTGAATTTAAAATGGTGACTGACAAAGTGTGGTGGAATTTCACATTTTCAGTTGGTACCTTTTTCAGAGTATCGCTGACTTGGGCTGTTGGAAGGGGATGGGAAGAAGAGAGAGTAGTGAGTGATCATTAAGTTGTGATGTGGGTGTTTGGCTGAGAGAAACCAGCTGGCGGAGCAACGGTTCTACGTCTGCTCTACAGACATGGGCGGTGACCCCATGATCTGGCCAGGCAGGAGTCCCATGCTTTAGCGACTTCTGGCTTACCCTCAGAGCTTAACTTTGAGTTGAAATCAATTCTTTGCCAAAATCTTGATTTAATTAAACTTGTCTAATTCTAATTTTAGAACTGAGCTTGGACCTTTATTCTAGTCACTGCTTCAAGTGGAGCTCAAGGGAAAAGAATGGTCTCTTCAGGATCATCTCTGTCTTATAAAATTCAAATGCAACCAGGCGGGGAGTAACTGACCATCTGAACTAGGTTAGTGTTGGAAAGTCCTCTGAACTGCAAAATTGGGCTCATGCAACAAGGTGAGCTCATGCCTGGGCACAAGAAAAAAGTAAAGGCAAAACATTAAAAATCTAAAACCAGATTTTAGTTAAAGTTTTCATTATTTTGTAGGAAAGTCAAGTTCTGGAAAGCCTATCTTGGCTTCTTCAGATAGATTATAATGTAGTTTGGGCTCTCACAGTGTTCCACATCATTGCCCTTGTTGAATTTTTTTTTTCTTTTTTTTTTTTATAACATTTTAAAATAGAAGTATAGTTAATTTATGTTGTATTTGTTTCAATTATAACCAAAGTGATTCAGCTATATATGTGTATGTATATGTGTATACATACATGCGTGTTCTTTTCAGCCTCTTTTCTGTTATAGGTTATTCCAAGATATGGAATATAGTTCTCTGTGCTGTACAGTAGGTCCCTGTTGTTTACCTATTTTCTATATAGTGGTGTCTATGTGTTAATCTTGAATTCCTAATATATCTCTCCCCTTGTTACCCCTTTGGTAACTTGAAAAATAACTTTGTTTTCTGTCTGTGGATCTATTTCTGTTTTGCAAATAAATTCATTTGTATCATTTTATTTGTATATTTCACATACAGTTGATATCATATGGTATTTGTGTCTTCCGCCTGTTGAATTTAAAATGGTGACTGACAAAGTGTGGTGGAATAAAAGGACTCCCAAGTCACTTGTTTCATTTATTCAGTCAACAAACATCTACTGGTCACCTTCTTTATAAGCAGAGTACTGAGCCCTGTCTAGGCCATCTGAAGGCCTTCATACCCAGTATCACAATCCATTGTCACAAGCACCATCATCATCATCCTCATCACTGGCACCAGCATCAACACCACCAACATCACCTGCATCATCATCATCATCATCATCCCCTGTATTATTAACATCTCCACATCCCAAACCAGCACCATCCCAGTGCTGTCCCTTTCTGGCACCCTCACCAATACTGTTCTTTTTGGAGCTCTGGACTTTATTCAGACACTAACATTTTATTTCCAACCCAACCCTATAAGGCAGATAATATAATCCACATTTACTTTTGGTGGAGATGGAGGCTGAGAAGAATGATATTACTGGCGTGAGTCCTGTGCTAATGAAGGGAGTTGATTCAGTTGTCTCCGACTGTTGGTGACCCTATGGATCGTAGCCTATCAGACTCCTCTGTCCATGAGATTCTCCAGGCAAGAAGACTGGAGTGGATTGATGTGCCCTCCTCCAGGGGATTGGTGCTTACGTATTTGGAAGCACTTTTATATTTGTTACATCATTTAAGCTTATAGCAAGAATGTATTATCAGATTGGGTTGCTCAGTGGTAAAGAATCCTGCCAGTGCAGGAGATGCCAGAGACTTGGGTTCCATCCCTGGATCAGGAAGATGCCCTAGAAGAGGAAATGCCATTGCAGAGATGCCATGAGGTTATTCCAAGATATGGAATATAGTTCTCTGTGCTGTACAGTAGGTCCCTGTTGTTTACCTATTTTCTATATAGTGGTGTCTATGTGTTAATCTTGAATTCCTAATATATCTCTCCCCTTGTTACCCCTTTGGTAACTTGAAAAATAACTTTGTTTTCTGTCTGTGGATCTATTTCTGTTTTGCAAATAAATTCATTTGTATCATTTTATTTGTATATTTCACATACAGTTGATATCATATGGTATTTGTGTCTTCCGCCTGTTGAATTTAAAATGGTGACTGACAAAGTGTGGTGGAATAAAAGGACTCCCAAGTCACTTGTTTCATTTATTCAGTCAACAAACATCTACTGGTCACCTTCTTTATAAGCAGAGTACTGAGCCCTGTCTAGGCCATCTGAAGGCCTTCATACCCAGTATCACAATCCATTGTCACAAGCACCATCATCATCATCCTCATCACTGGCACCAGCATCAACACCACCAACATCACCTGCATCATCATCATCATCATCATCCCCTGTATTATTAACATCTCCACATCCCAAACCAGCACCATCCCAGTGCTGTCCCTTTCTGGCACCCTCACCAATACTGTTCTTTTTGGAGCTCTGGACTTTATTCAGACACTAACATTTTATTTCCAACCCAACCCTATAAGGCAGATAATATAATCCACATTTACTTTTGGTGGAGATGGAGGCTGAGAAGAATGATATTACTGGCGTGAGTCCTGTGCTAATGAAGGGAGTTGATTCAGTTGTCTCCGACTGTTGGTGACCCTATGGATCGTAGCCTATCAGACTCCTCTGTCCATGAGATTCTCCAGGCAAGAAGACTGGAGTGGATTGATGTGCCCTCCTCCAGGGGATTGGTGCTTACGTATTTGGAAGCACTTTTATATTTGTTACATCATTTAAGCTTATAGCAAGAATGTATTATCAGATTGGGTTGCTCAGTGGTAAAGAATCCCTGCCAGTGCAGGAGATGCCAGAGACTTGGGTTCCATCCCTGGATCAGGAAGATGCCCTAGAAGAGGAAATAGAAACGCACTCTAGTATTATCTGGAAAATTCCATGGACAGAGGAACCTGGTGGATTACAGTCCATGGGGTCACAAAAAGTCTTACACAACTGAGCACACACACACATCCACATCATGGTCAAAGTTAAAACATGTTTGATTGGATATCTCAGCCCCAAGGTCAACGTGCAGTAAATTAAGCATCTGATACCACATTTCCAAAATCAATCATTAACTGTGATGTAGACACAGATGTTTTTAGTATTTGGTCAATTCTGGATCATCTTCCTCCTGGACATAGGCACATGAAAATCTACAGTGTAGAGTGCCTATATTGAAATGGCTATAAAGGATAATACTGGGAAGTTTGCTGAACTGAAAATAACTCCTTTTATATTGTATTTTTTTAACTTTTAATTTTGTACTGGAGTATGATAAACAAGGTTATGTTAGTTTTTCACAGTTCTGATGACCAGAAATCTCAAATCAGAACCTTCATTTTAGAGGCTGAGGAAGAATCCATTTACACGGGGCTTCCTGGTGGTCCAGTGGGTAAGGACACTGCCTTGCAGTGCAAGGCGCCAGTTCGATACCTGGCCTGGGAAGATCCCACGTGCGCGGAGCGCTGGACTGATGTGTCCAATTCCCAACTAGAGCTCTGGGCGCATGCGCCCAGAGCCGGCGCTCATGACAACACAGACCACCGCGATGGGAGGCCCACAAGAACCAAAGAACAAAGACGGATGAAAATAGAAGAATGATATTACTGGCGTGAGTCCTGTGCTAATGAAGGGAGTTGATTCAGTTGTCTCCGACTGTTGGTGACCCTATGGATCGTAGCCTATCAGACTCCTCTGTCCATGAGATTCTCCAGGCAAGAAGACTGGAGTGGATTGATGTGCCCTCCTCCAGGGGATTGGTGCTTACGTATTTGGAAGCACTTTTATATTTGTTACATCATTTAAGCTTATAGCAAGAATGTATTATCAGATTGGGTTGCTCAGTGGTAAAGAATCCGCCTGCCAGTGCAGGAGATGCCAGAGACTTGGGTTCCATCCCTGGATCAGGAAGATGCCCTAGAAGAGGAAATAGAAACGCACTCTAGTATTATCTGGAAAATTCCATGGACAGAGGAACCTGGTGGATTACAGTCCATGGGGTCACAAAAAGTCTTACACAACTGAGCACACACACACATCCACATCATGGTCAAAGTTAAAACATGTTTGATTGGATATCTCAGCCCCAAGGTCAACGTGCAGTAAATTAAGCATCTGATACCACATTTCCAAAATCAATCATTAACTGTGATGTAGACACAGATGTTTTTAGTATTTGGTCAATTCTGGATCATCTTCCTCCTGGACATAGGCACATGAAAATCTACAGTGTAGAGTGCCTATATTGAAATGGCTATAAAGGATAATACTGGGAAGTTTGCTGAACTGAAAATAACTCCTTTTATATTGTATTTTTTTAACTTTTAATTTTGTACTGGAGTATGATAAACAAGGTTATGTTAGTTTTTCACAGTTCTGATGACCAGAAATCTCAAATCAGAACCTTCATTTTAGAGGCTGAGGAAGAATCCATTTACACGGGGCTTCCCTGGTGGTCCAGTGGGTAAGGACACTGCCTTGCAGTGCAAGGGGCGCCAGTTCGATACCTGGCCTGGGAAGATCCCACGTGCCGCGGAGCGGCTGGACTGATGTGTCCAATTACCCAACTAGAGCTCTGGAGCGCATGCGCCCAGAGCCGGCGCTCTGCGACAACACAGACCACCGCGATGGGAGGCCCACAAGAACCAAAGAACAAAGACGGATGAAAATAGAGAAATGAAAGACCAATAGAAGTGGCCCGCCCGTCCCCCTCCCTCCTCACCCCCCACCCCCCCACAAAAATCCATTTACACGTTTCTCCCAGCCTTTGGTGGCAGCTGCCCATTCCTGGCCTTAACTGCGTCCTTCGGCTCTCTGCCTCTACCTCTGCGTTCCCTCTCCCTGGAGCTTCCCCTTGGTCTCTATGTCTTGAATCCTGCTCCTTTCTCTTAAGAAGACCACAGTCGTCAGATTTAGAGCCCATCCTAAATCCAGTCTGGGCTCATCTTTAGGACATCGCATCTCCTAAGATCCTATTTCCAATTAAGGTCACCTCCACAGGTACTGGGAGTTTGAACTTGGGACGAATTTTGGGGACACAATTCAATCTATTTGAGAGGGTGACAAACCTCTCCGTTCCCTCCAGAACGTGTGGCTGACTAGGGAATGAAGCGTCCGGAGAGAGCAGCTCTCTCAGCGATGCCTGGGACAGGATCAGGACTTCCGCTTCCTGCTTTTGAAACAGTCCCTGAGAACACAGCGTAAAGTGAGAGTTAATGGTGTTGGGGAGTAGCGAGACTCTCAGAGAGTTAATGGTGTTGGGGAGTAGCGAGACTCTCAGCTTTGAAATCAACAGCGTTGACATTTTACGCACATACACCCTGTTAATTAAGGTCCTCTAGGTGGGTGACTAGGTGCGTGCTTGGGATACTGCCAGTTCCACTGGCTGTCCTGGGAGGAGATGCTCTGAGGAGGTTATTCTTACGAAGATCTTATATTTAGGCCTTATTATTGTCACTGTTGTTATTAGTTTGGTTAGTTATTTTCACATAGAAAGGTTTTATCCTTGTTTTATTTTCTATTTTATTCTTAGAGGTGGCTTCGGGCAGCTGTGAAAGTCTGCTCTTTTCCAACTTTTAAAGCAAACTTAAAATACTTGGCAGACAGAAAGGACTTTATCTTTCCTCCTGCACCGAGTGGAGGCAAAGCTTGGGGAATTTTTATGGCAGGGTGTGGCTGGCATTTTGTTTACAGTAAACTGAGGAAGGAATTCTCTGGCAAAGCAAGATGCTAAATGTGAAATCGCCCTGTGGTCCTCTTCTGCTTTGTGATTAGAGAAGACACCGCAATGGGTCCCTAGAGGATTCACTCACCCAGAACCGCAGAGACGCTGTTTATCACAGGAAATAGCTCGCATTGTAGGTACTCTGAATGCCAAAAGGGCTACATCCCCCTTCTCCACCCCGTAGCTTTCCGGTTTTATTAAAGTATCAAACTCTGAAACACGTGTTTTCTTGATCCTGTTCAATAAGCTGAAAACTGTCAGTTAAGATACAGTAAATGTTTTACAGACATTTCCATGGAGGTTGGTGTGGGCAGAGCTGCCTGGGGCATCCATTCTCTGTCCAGAGAAACACATTCCAGAAAAATACGCCCACGAGGACCAGCCATCTTAAAATGCACTTACCTCCACAGGTACTGGGAGTTTGAACTTGGGACGAATTTTGGGGACACAATTCAATCTATTTGAGAGGGTGACAAACCTCTCCGTTCCCTCCAGAACGTGTGGCTGACTAGGGAATGAAGCGTCCGGAGAGAGCAGCTCTCTCAGCGATGCCTGGGACAGGATCAGGACTTCCGCTTCCTGCTTTTGAAACAGTCCCTGAGAACACAGCGTAAAGTGAGAGTTAATGGTGTTGGGGAGTAGCGAGACTCTCAGAGAGTTAATGGTGTTGGGGAGTAGCGAGACTCTCAGCTTTGAAATCAACAGCGTTGACATTTTACGCACATACACCCTGTTAATTAAGGTCCTCTAGGTGGGTGACTAGGTGCGTGCTTGGGATACTGCCAGTTCCACTGGCTGTCCTGGGAGGAGATGCTCTGAGGAGGTTATTCTTACGAAGATCTTATATTTAGGCCTTATTATTGTCACTGTTGTTATTAGTTTGGTTAGTTATTTTCACATAGAAAGGTTTTATCCTTGTTTTATTTTCTATTTTATTCTTAGAGGTGGCTTCGGGCAGCTGTGAAAGTCTGCTCTTTTCCAACTTTTAAAGCAAACTTAAAATACTTGGCAGACAGAAAGGACTTTATCTTTCCTCCTGCACCGAGTGGAGGCAAAGCTTGGGGAATTTTTATGGCAGGGTGTGGCTGGCATTTTTGTTTACAGTAAACTGAGGAAGGAATTCTCTGGCAAAGCAAGATGCTAAATGTGAAATCGCCCTGTGGTCCTCTTCTGCTTTGTGATTAGAGAAGACACCGCAATGGGTCCCTAGAGGATTCACTCACCCAGAACCGCAGAGACGCTGTTTATCACAGGAAATAGCTCGCATTGTAGGTACTCTGAATGCCAAAAGGGCTACATCCCCCTTCTCCACCCCGTAGCTTTCCGGTTTTATTAAAGTATCAAACTCTGAAACACGTGTTTTCTTGATCCTGTTCAATAAGCTGAAAACTGTCAGTTAAGATACAGTAAATGTTTTACAGACATTTCCATGGAGGTTTCAGGCAGCAAACTGTGGGCAGAGCTGCCCGGGGGCATCCATTCTCTGTCCAGAGAAACACATTCCAGAAAAATACGCCCACGAGGACCAGCACATCTTAAAATGCACTTAAAAAAAAAAAAGGCTAAACAGAAAAAAAGGAAAAAAAGTTAAAAAACACAAGAGGATATGAAAGAATTATTTACCTTCCTTATCCAAATACCCTTCAAACCTTCAAAACGTATTTTTCCATTACTTCATAAACAGTGTGAATTTAAAATATGCTTAAAAATAAGATGTTTTTCTTATTTTGAAATATAATCCATGTTGATTGTGGGGTATCAGCAGATCAGAAAACAGAGGACGAAGAAAATAAAATCATGAGAAATCTCGCCTCATGGTAACTTTACGTGTTTCCCTGGGCCCTTCTGGGCACAATGAGCTGCTCTGAATCCTTCACAGGCAGGTTTATTAGTCAAGGCAGGACTCCGCTGGACTCTTATCATCTCTTCTCAGACCAGCCTTTTTTTCCTCTCTGCTCACTGCTGATCTTCCAGCCTGCCATACTCTGAGAATCGTTTCCTGTGATTCCCACAGGACCAGATCTTTTTTTCTTTCCTTTGTTGGAGATTCTTACCCTAAGTTGCAAGCTTAATTTTGATTTCCAAATTTAAACAGTGTCAAACTAACTTCACTGTGGAGGTCACTGAATAGAGGGATGACTGGAGAGCTGGTTGGGAAGATAGATGTAGGCAGAATAGGTAACATTAGGTCTCAGCTTGCAGCCTCTGGGCATGGGGAGATTTGAGCTTATGCCTAAACTGGACAATGAATCAGCCACATTGAACTCTTTGGAACTTAAGAGTACCATCGCCCTGTGGTCCTCTTCTGCTTTGTGATTAGAGAAGACACCGCAATGGGTCCCTTGAGGATTCACTCACCCAGAACCGCAGAGACGCTGTTTATCACAGGAAATAGCTCGCATTGTAGGTACTCTGAATGCCAAAGGGCTACATCCCCCTTCTCCACCCCGTAGCTTTCCGGTTTTATTAAAGTATCAAACTCTGAAACACGTGTTTTCTTGATCCTGTTCAATAAGCTGAAAACTGTCAGTTAAGATACAGTAAATGTTTTACAGACATTTCCATGGAGGTTTCAGGCAGCAAACTGTGGGCAGAGCTGCCCGGGGGCATCCATTCTCTGTCCAGAGAAACACATTCCAGAAAAATACGCCCACGAGGACCAGCACATCTTAAAATGCACTTAAAAAAAAAAAAGGCTAAACAGAAAAAAAGGAAAAAAAGTTAAAAAACACAAGAGGATATGAAAGAATTATTTACCTTCCTTATCCAAATACCCTTCAAACCTTCAAAACGTATTTTTCCATTACTTCATAAACAGTGTGAATTTAAAATATGCTTAAAAATAAGATGTTTTTCTTATTTTGAAATATAATCCATGTTGATTGTGGGGTATCAGCAGATCAGAAAACAGAGGACGAAGAAAATAAAATCATGAGAAATCTCGCCTCATGGTAACTTTACGTGTTTCCCTGGGCCCTTCTGGGCACAATGAGCTGCTCTGAATCCTTCACAGGCAGGTTTATTAGTCAAGGCAGGACTCCGCTGGACTCTTATCATCTCTTCTCAGACCAGCCTTTTTTTCCTCTCTGCTCACTGCTGATCTTCCAGCCTGCCATACTCTGAGAATCGTTTCCTGTGATTCCCACAGGACCAGATCTTTTTTTCTTTCCTTTGTTGGAGATTCTTACCCTAAGTTGCAAGCTTAATTTTGATTTCCAAATTTAAACAGTGTCAAACTAACTTCACTGTGGAGGTCACTGAATAGAGGGATGACTGGAGAGCTGGTTGGGAAGATAGATGTAGGCAGAATAGGTAACATTAGGTCTCAGCTTGCAGCCTCTGGGCATGGGGAGTGAGTTATTTTAGAGCTTATGCCCTAAACTGGACAATGAATCAGCCACATTGAACTCTTTGGAACTGTAAGAGTACCATTGACACCATGACTTCTGCAGGACGTATTCATACCCTTGAAGGACCTCAGAAACGTTCGGAGGCTATAGGACATAAACAAGAAATTAAACCTCACCAGCCACGCTCAGCTCCTGGGTTCCTGAGCCCCTCCCTCTCATCCACCATAACAAAATTAGTTTAATCATATCTGGGAAGGAGATGAAATCAAATTTGTTCTTTCGTTCTGCTGTTTGGGTAGAGACTTTCTCAAGGGGACTGGAAAGAAGTATCTTGTCCTCTGGGAGTTGAAGGGAATGTTTCTCAGCAAATTGTATTTTCTAAGATTGTCAGTTGAGAAGGAAATAGTGCAGCAATCTGAAAGGAGATGATAATTATTCCCAGGAGTGCTGCTCTTACATGGTACGTGGAAAAGCACCTTCCATTGTAAGAGAACCAGAGGTATCGTGTTACAGAACTGAGTGTGAGGGCTTAGCATAGTCCTTATCTCTGCACCTCTGTGCTCCACCATCCTTGGATGCCATGCTGGAGTCCAGTGTGTGCCCAGGGTCACATGGCTGTCCTTCACTGCTGTGTGGACAGCAGGAAAACACCTGCTTCCTTTTAGTTCTCTCCTACCTCCAGTTGCAATAAAACACACTCGACACAGGTGTATGTATCACCGAATCAGTTTGTGGTACACTTGAAAGTAATACATTATAAATCAACTATGTGTGTGCATGCTGAATTGCTCAGTTCTGTCTTACTCTTTGCAACCCTGTAGATTGTAGTGTGCCAGGCTCCTCTGTCTAAGAGCACTGAAGTGGGTTGCCATGCCCTCCTCCAAGGGATCTTCCTGCTGTAGGGATCGAACCTGCATCTCATGCATCTCCTGTATTGTGCTTTCTGGCTGTATAGATCCGCTTTTCCTGTGTATTTTGTGTAAGTGGAATTGTACAGGAGGTGACTTTCATGTCTGGCTTCAGCATTCTGTTTACAAGTGTATCCCTGTTATAGCAGGTATTATTCCTTCTTATGACCAAATAAGATTCCATTGTCTAGAACAGTTTGTTTACCCTGGGTGACTGTTTTGAGGAGCCCGGGAGATTTATAGATTCCTCCTCCATCTCAAGGACTGGATCTAGGTGCTCTGTTAGCTTCAGTCACAAGGACACACAAGGGCTATGGAATTCCGGGCCCTCCTCACTTTCCATCTGGGGAAATGCCCCATCTCCTGGCTTTCTCTCCAAAACGTGTAGGGAGCAGGCTGAATAAAAGGGGAACTCTGCTGGCAAGAATGGGCATCAGGAGTGGATCCGGGCAGGGAATCTGCAGGCCTGCCGCAGCATCCAGCTCCTAAGTTGATGACACAATTCCCTGACTTATGACCTATGCACAGCATGTTTAACGAAGCATGTGGTTTAAGAGTGACATTTTACAAACGTTTCAGTGTGATCAATATCATTTACCAAATGGCCTATGAGGTCAGACAGAATTTATAGAAGATAGTCTTTGAAAAACATGTGTCACAAGTCTGAAGCTCTCATCTAAGATTACGGATGTACCAGGGAACCTGAGATGGAAGAAGAGATGTATGAAGAAATTTCTTGGATGAGAACTGCTGCATTATGTATCTTTCACCTTTATCCCAGCCCACCTTCCTCTTCCCTTATGTGGGGAGGGGGCGGCTCACCCAGAGTGTCAGGAGTGCTCATGGGGCCATTCAATGGTCTGCAGTTGGTTCTCTGTAGTTTGGAGAACCTGATCCGTGGGTTTTCGGGCCTGGGAAAGTCCAGAGAGCCTATGGCCATCAGCAAAGAAGCCAGAACAGACTTTTCCTGATGACCTAGCATGGGCCATCCAGAAGAGAAACTGGTGTGAATCATGTTGGGGCCTTGGCTAAGAGGTCACCCAGAGGGGCCCTGGCAGCAAAGAGGATGCTACACACCTGGGGCTGAAGGAGAAATGGACACAGAGGACTGTCCACAACCAGATGTGTCTACCTGCTTTGACACTTTGTCTAGTCACAAGGAGGAGGATCCCAGAGTGGGTCACTCAGGTACTGATGGGCCAGCAGGGGCAGAACCAACTCCCCATTGCTAATCTGGGGGGAAGAACTTTTCAGGGGGAATTTCAGGGGCCTATAGGTGTGAGGATAGGTGGGGGTCTATGTGCTGAGCAATGCAGTCAGCTCTGACCATCCTCATGAAATTGGTCATGCGGTGATTTGATCAGGGTCATCGGATTGTTTTAAGTACAGTTAATCTTCAGTTCTGGGGTTGGTTTTTCCCATTTCCGTAAGGCTGGTTCTCTGAATTGTGCATGATGGAGTGGCCTATGTCATGGCTACAGTCTGGTCATCATGTAGTTAGCTCCTCCTATCTGGTGGGGTGGCAGTATCTATGAAACAGCTCAGAGGATATGGCTCAGAATATTATCTATAGCCCTTGAGGAGGAACTCAAAGTCCTTGACTTTGTTTAATGGCTGAACTGTTACATTTGTCTTGTTTGACTGTTTTCCTTTATTCGTCGGCTAAAGGTCTTCTATAGACAAGAGAGAGGTAGAGGACATGGGGCAGTGGTCTCTTCCGGCCCAGCCCTGTTGCCTGATTACATGGTGGGAAGTTACAAGAAGGGGGGTGAACAACGGTTGGGGTGTGGCAAGCAGGGAGCTTATGCTGGACTGTGACCATTTCCCCATGTCGTCTTTGTTAGGGTGTGTGTGTTTGTGTGCCGGGTGTATATGTGTGTAAACACCTTCTGAATGTGGGTTGCCTCTGTGGTTAATTTGGTTAGTGTAGTCAGCAGAAGGGTGACCCTTAAAGTTGTCCATGCCCTAATGCCTGGCCGGTGAATGTGTACGTTACATGACAAAGGAGAATGAAAACTGCAGGTGGAACTGAGGTTGCTAATCAGCTGCTCTTAAAATAGGGAGATTTCCCTTCTCTTGATAGGCTGTAATGTAAACACCAGGATCCTTAAAAGTGGGAGGAGTCAGAGAAGCAAGGACAGTAGAAGCAGGTCGGAGTGGTGGACCATGAGGACTCACTCACCCCAATGCTGGCTGACTTTGAAGATGAAGGGCCCATGGGTCAAGGGGCACAGGTGGTCCCTACAAGCTGAGGAAGGCAAAGGAATGTACAGTGCCTTCCCATAGAGCCCCCAGAGAGGAATGCAGCCTGAGGACTCCTTCATCTGAGTCCCAAGAGACCCAAAGAGGACTCCTGACCTGAAGAACTGTAAAATAATAAACACATGAGTCTTGTCTTAAGCCTCCACATGGGTGGTGATTTGTTGCAGCAGCCATAGAAAATGTACAAAATCCAGTTGAAATGAGACTGAAATATACATTTTAAGTTCACAAACATCAATACCTGATTTGATGAAGCCAAAAAGTTTGAGGCCATGCCAGGTCCCATCTCCATGAACTCCATCCCCCAAGAAGACTGGGAACAGATGATATCTTACTCATGTTCCCAACACTTCATCTTCATCAAATGAGGGAGTGTTCTTTCTACTCATTGCTAATTTCAGACCCCGAGTCCAAAAGGCAGGGGAAGCCCTGCCCAAACACCCCCTCCAATGGCCCTGCTTTCTGATGTGCTGAACACTGACCGTATTTCATGCATGGTCTTTACTGGGTACCCTTGTCTTGCTCTAGAAATGATCTGCCCACCAGCATCCTCCTGTTAGGCTAGCCAGATCTTTTTGTTGTTGTTTAGTCATTAAGTTGTGTCCAATGCTTAGTGGAGTTAAAAAAGCGTGTCATCAAATTATTCAAGAGGATGATGTGTGTGTTCAGTAGTGTTTGACTTTTTGTGACCCTGTGGGCTGTAGCCCACCAGGCTCCTCTGTCCATGGGATTTTCCAGGCAAGCATACTGGAGTGGGTTACCATTGCCTTCTTCAGAGGATCTTCTTGACCCAGAAATCGAACCCGCATCTCCTGCGTGGAAGATCTTTACCATTGAGTAAAGTTAGGAATCTGAGACCCATATCGATCATGGCATTTGTGTAAGTGGCACATTTCACTGCCTTGAACATTTCTAAGAGATCAAGCTGCAAGAGTGTAAATTATGTTTCTCATGTGTTAAGAAAAGCTTCATGGTGCAGAGGTGACTTCCTAATTTCATTCCCCAGTTGCCCACAGTTGCTCTGAACAGAAAGGAAAAATTACATGGGGTTTCCCCAAGCTGGTGTAGCAAACCTTCAAATGTTCCTTCCTAAGTCTGACAGGCCTTTGATTGGAGGTTTGAAGCTTGTACAATGTGGGTCGCATATCAGAAATGATCTATTTGCTAGATTTACCGCATGATCCAGCAATCCCACTCCTGAGGCCCATATCCAGACAAACTATAATTCAAAACGATACATACATCCCTATCTTCACAGTATCACTACCCACAATAGACAAGACATGGAAGCAACCCATAGGTCCGTCAAGAGATGACTGAGGGGCTTCCCCTGGTGGTCCAGTGGGTAAGGACACCGCCTTGCAGTGCAAGGGGCGCCGGTTCGATCCCTGGCCTGGGAAGATCCCACGTGCCGCGGAGCGGCTGGACCGATGTGTCCAATTACCGAGCTGGAGCTCTGGTGCACATGCGCCCAGAGCCAGACCTCTGCAATGACAGATGCCACCGCAATGGGAGGCCCACAGGAGCCAAAGAACAAAGATGGATGAAAATGGAGAAATGAAAGACCAATAGAAGTGGCCCGCCTGCTCCCCTCCCTCCCCAATCCGACCCCCGCCCAAAATAAATAAATAAATAAATCTTTAAAAAAAAAAGAGATGACTGAGTAAGGAAGATGTGGTGCATCATACAGTTAAATACTACTCGGCATAAAAAGAATGAAATAGTGATACTTGGGCACCATGGATGCAGCAAGAGATCGTCACAGTGAGCGAAGTAAGTCAGAAAGAGAAACACAAATGCCATATGATATCACTTATATGTGGAATCTAAAATATGATGCAAGTGAACCTGCCTAGAAAACAGAAACAGACTCACAGAAGTAAAGAACAGACTGGTGGCTGCCAAGGGAGAGGAGCTGGGAGAGGCATGGAGTGGGACCGTGGGGTTAACAGATGCAGTCTTTTACATACAGCACGAAGAAACAGCAAAGTCCTACTGTGTAGCACTGAGAATTATATTCCATAGCCTGTGATAAGCCATGACCCCATGGGCTGTACCCTGCCAAGCTCCTCTGTCCGTGGATTCTCCAGGAAGAGTATATATATATGCATGCATACAGTCTTTTTTGTATTCTTTGTATATACATATGTATATACACATATGTATCCTTCCTTCCATATCTCTCTCTCTATATATATAAACTGAATCAATTTGCTGTACACCTGAAATAAACACATTATAAATCAACTATATTTCAATAAAAAATTTTAAAAGAAACAAATGAAAAAATGAAAAAAGATCTATTATTAATTCAACTTTGAAAAACTTCTTTAGCTAAAGTTTTTTTCTTAAACATCTAAAGTGCTTGATCTTCATTTTTAACTCAAGATCTGTTCTAAACAAGCTTCGTCAGCTTAGAAGCTTTGTGTGGGGCTTGTCCCGTGAATATTGAGCCATTTTCTGACCCTGAGCTTTATTAATAAGGACGGTGAGATACCTTTCTGTGAAAGGTTTTGCCCCTGGCAGATGGAGAAGTGCTTTATCAGCCTTTCCTCCTTGTTGCCTGGGAATAGGCAGCATTTAGTCAAGTAAACAGCGGCTGCTCTCCTGACCTTCCATTCATCATTCCTGACACCGAGACCTGCGTGGAGAAGGGAGCTGCAGGGTAGCCTCTTCCAAACTGTCCAAATGGGATTTCTCAGAAGTCAGAGAGCTGGAGAGAAATGTAAATAAATTGTTCAAAAGGATAAGTATTTCCCCCCTTAACACAAACTGTAGTCATGAAATATGACTCTCCCCCAGGGTGTGCCTAATTGATCAAGTCTCCCTTCGGGATACTGGCAAGTGGGACCCACTCCTTAGAGACACCAAGCGTCAGACTGGCCAGGTAGCTCTCCTGCCCTCAGGCCAGGTGAACAGTCCTGTTGTGGTTCTGGCTAAGGGTGTCCCTTATGGCTCGAGTGAAAGAGAAGGCTGGAGTCCACCCCACCAGCCTTACCAGGTGGAGTGAGGTTCCGCCCCACCACGCGGAGCTGCGGTCAGTCTTCCGAGGCCATGTTTAATAATGCTGGCCAATGGCCAAGGACACCCAGCATTGCCAACAGTGAGGGTAAACAGCGAGGTGAGCAGGCCCAGGCTCTAACCTCAGGGAGTTTCATATGAGCCAGGAGACAGGCTGTAAGCAAGGAATCAACACAGTGGTGGGCACATCTAGAGATTGGACATCCCCAGGAAGAAAGACTGATAAAGGGGGTGGCTTTAAGTCAGGGGAGGCTTTTTGTGGAGGGAAGGAGACGTCTGAAGAGATCTGATTTAAGACTGGGTGTGAGCGGTGTGTGAATCTGTGGGAAGGAACATCTCACTTGGGAAACATGCAAAGGCCCTGAGGTGCATGCATGGAATTTGAGGTCCAGTGGGGGCCGGGGTGGGTGGGCTCCACATGCTGGAAGCACAGCAGTGATGAGAGGCTATGGAATTTGGCAGAGAAGCTAGTGGGCCTTTGAGGACCTCCACCTCACCTTGGGAGTCTGAAGGGGAGTCATCAGTCCAATTTGAATTTAAAAGAGACCATTCTGGCTGCCATTGGAAAGCCGGTAGAGATGAGGAGAGTAGAAACAGAAAATGTAGTCAGGAGGAAACCGGAGTCGTTCGGGCAGGAGATGGTGTGACTTGAGTAAAGATGAGGATGGAGGAGGTGGTCAGACGCCGTGGAGCCTGGGGATGCTGTGCATGTTGGGCAGTAGGATTTGCTGAAGGGTCGGATGGGAGCAGAGAGACAGAGACAAAAGCAGGCAGACAAGGGAAGTGGAAGAAGATGGAAGAAGGAGGAGGCAAGGGAGAGGGAGAAGGAGAAAGAGGAGGGAGAGAGAACTCAGAGGCATTTGGCTTGGAGTCTTGTGCTATCTTGAGGTCTGCTTCCTGAGTTGGACAGAGTGGCCACAGGAAAGTGGGCACATATGGAGGCTGGGGGAGCCATCAGGAGTTGGTCTGGCCATGCTCAGTGTGACATGCCCCTCAACTGCCCATGTGGCATCCACAGAGGGCAATGCAGAAGGACCTTCTGGAGCACCAGCTCTGGTCTGTCCAAGGCTGGGCAGGTGCCTGTCACCTGCAGACACCCTTTCCCATCCCTCATCAAGGTGGGCATGGAGACACCCAAAACCTTTCCAACAGCTCACCTTCTCTACCACCTCATCCTCTACTCTGCTGCCTGGATTATCTGTTTTTTTTTTTTTTTTCTTGAAAACTTTTTATTTTATATTGGCAAATAGCTAATCAACAAATAGCTGATCAACAAATAGCAAATAGCTGAAGCTATCAATATTGTCATGGCTTCAGGTGGTCAACAATAAATGCTGGAGAAGGTGTGGAGAGAAGGGAGCCCTCCTACATGGTTGGTGGGAATGTAAATTGGTGCAGCCTCCATGGAGAACAGTACAGAGGCTCCTTAGAAAACTTAAAACAGGGCTGGCATTCAGGTCAGTCACTTCCATCTCTCAGTTGTGTCCGACTCTTTGGGACCCCATGGACTGCAGCATGCCAGTCTCCTCTGTCCTTCACCATCTCCTGGAGCTTGCTCAAACTCATGTCCACTGACTCAGTGATGCCACCCAACTGTCTCATCCTCTGTCTGTATGACACCGCAATTCCACTCCTGAGCAAATGTTCATAGAAAATCATGGTTTGAAAGGATACGTGTACCCCAGAGTTCACTGCAGCAACCAGATGATATTTCTGACCTGGGGATGCTGTGCATGTTGGGCGGGGTTAGGAAGATGAGGATGGAGGAGGTGGTCAGCGTGGAGCCTGGGGATGCTGTGCATGTTGGGCAGTAGGATTTGCTGAAGGGTCGGATGGGAGCAGAGAGACAGAGACAAAAGCAGGCAGACAAGGGAAGTGGAAGAAGATGGAAGAAGGAGGAGGCAAGGGAGAGGGAGAAGGAGAAAGAGGAGGAGAGAGAACTCAGAGGCATTTGGCTTGGAGTCTTGTGCTATCTTGAGGTCTGCTTCCTGAGTTGGACAGAGTGGCCACAGGAAAGTGGGCACATATGGAGGCTGGGGGAGCCATCAGGAGTTGGTCTGGCCATGCTCAGTGTGACATGCCCCTCAACTGCCCATGTGGCATCCACAGAGGGCAATGCAGAAGGACCTTCTGGAGCACCAGCTCTGGTCTGTCCAAGGCTGGGCAGGTGCCTGTCACCTGCAGACACCCTTTCCCATCCCTCATCAAGGTGGGCATGGAGACACCCAAAACCTTTCCAACAGCTCACCTTCTCTACCACCTCATCCTCTACTCTGCTGCCTGGATTATCTGTTTTTTTTTTTTTTTTCTTGAAAACTTTTTATTTTATATTGGCAAATAGCTAATCAACAAATAGCTGATCAACAAATAGCAAATAGCTGAAGCTATCAATATTGTCATGGCTTCAGGTGGTCAACAATAAATGCTGGAGAAGGTGTGGAGAGAAGGGAGCCCTCCTACATGGTTGGTGGGAATGTAAATTGGTGCAGCCTCCATGGAGAACAGTACAGAGGCTCCTTAGAAAACTTAAAACAGGGCTGGCATTCAGGTCAGTCACTTCCATCTCTCAGTTGTGTCCGACTCTTTGGGACCCCATGGACTGCAGCATGCCAGTCTCCTCTGTCCTTCACCATCTCCTGGAGCTTGCTCAAACTCATGTCCACTGACTCAGTGATGCCACCCAACTGTCTCATCCTCTGTCTGTATGACACCGCAATTCCACTCCTGAGCAAATGTTCATAGAAAATCATGGTTTGAAAGGATACGTGTACCCCAGAGTTCACTGCAGCAACCAGATGATATTTCTGAATCTAACTGTGTTTCATGCCCTCTAAGCCTCAGTGTAGCCTACGGAACAAAATTCAAACCTGGGCTCTTGGCTGTCCATTCACCCCTCCCTGCCTGTCCGGACACTCCTCTGAGCTTCAGCAGTGCTCAGGAATCGCTGTAGCGACCGTCCACAGAGTACATGTAAACAGGGACCATTCTTGTTTCCTGAGCCTTCCTGGCCACTCAGCTCTGTGCTAAGTGCTTCTGAAGCATTACCTCGAATAAGACTTCCATCTCTACAGCGATCAGTGTTACTATGCTCCCTTTCTGGAGAGGACAATGAGACAGAGAAACTGAGTCACTGTCTCCAGGTCTCACAGTCTGCAGGAGATGAGCAGAATCAGAGTTCAGGCTCACCCGGTGAAGTCTAGACTCCATGCTCTCAACCGCTATGCCCGTGGTTCTCAGTTCTGCAGAACCAGCACTGCCAGACACTGGTTAGAAATGCAGATTCCTGGGCCCCACCCCAACTTCCTGAATCAGAAACCCTGCGGTGGAGCTCAGAGACCAGAGATTGTTCAGGGTCTCCAGGAGAGTGCAGGTGGTCTGACCTAGACTGCAGTTCTACTAAAATGCAGCGCCGTTTGTGCCTGCCATGCCCTGGACTTCTGCATGGCCAAAGTCAACCTTCCTTCCAGACTCATCTCCCTGCCCTGGGAAGTATTCTCTGACCCCCTGACCTCTGAGGGCATCCCGTCTCAGTGCCAGCAGAGGACTCTGTCACAGCCTCACCGTGTCCAGTGGTCATAGAGGGCACAGGCACAACACGCTGTATCCCGAGAACTGCTCTGCAGGTCTGTGCTCCCCACAAGCCTGTACTTGCCTGGAAATCCAGGGTTATTTGAATTTTTATTCCTGAATACATAGCGTTGATATACATTTCAAAGCAATTAATATCATTATGAATATTAATTATATATCGATACAACAATGCCAGGTACTAAACAACCAGAAAATTTCAGTGGCAACAACCACACATTTTCGTTCTCACTTGAGTCTACAGGTGGATTGGGCCATTCAGACTTGAGCTGTTAGCTCAGAGGCTGTACTGAATTTGGCTGGGGCCTCTTCAGGGACCCCGGGGATGACTGGCTTTGCTGTCATGAGGCCACTCACCTCCTTCCAACAGACAAGCCTGGGCTCGTTAGCCTCTCGAGATGGAAGGGTTGGGAGAGAGGGAGGGAGGGGGAGGGAGTCTCACAGGTTCCTATGAATGGTATTACCTGTGACACATGCTCCTGACCAAAGCTAGTCACAAGGCCATCCCAGGTTCAAGAGCAGAGGAATAAACACCACTTCTTGATGGGATATCCTGCCAAGCCACATCATAAAGGACGTGGACACAGAGGCTATGCTTCCAATAAACTGACCATGGTTTGTGATGTGCATTCAAAATAGATAGGTTTGATTTTGTCTTTGAATGAATGAATAACTTTTCTCAATGGGCAGTGGAGAATTATTAAGTGTTTTGCAGATGCTTAAAAAATTCAGATTCCATTAAGTTGAAAATCTTTGCTTCTCACGATATTTTATAAATCTCTTATTCAAGCAATGTTCAGTAAAATAGAATTCTAGGAAACAACAATGAGGCGGTTAGAAAAGTCATCTGGAGTCTGCTGTATTGGAACCTCTGCTATTTACAAATGTCAAAACAATTTCAGAACTGGCTTGTCTTGGCAGTGGAGCTTAGGAAATGGCATTTAGCGTACCCGAGAGGGGAGGCAAGCAGCTGTAAGGAGGCTGTGTTCCAAATTCCTCTTGCTGTCCCTAGATGTGGGACTTGCTCTGGACACTTAATTGCCCCATCCTCCTCCACTAAAAGGCACCACAATCTTCACGCACAGGAAGTCTGAACCACTTACTTGTCTGACTTTGTTTCTTGCTCTGAGAGCAATGATTCATGCTTTTGAATGAACAAGTAAATGAACAACAAACAGCCTCCTCCTCCCTAACAAAATAAACAAATAAAATGACCTCTTACCCTGGAAGGAAGCAAAACAAAGCCTTTTTATAATTCTGAGTTGAGACGAGGGTTATTTGAATTTTTATTCCTGAATACATAGCGTTGATATACATTTCAAAGCAATTAATATCATTATGAATATTAATTATATATCGATACAACAATGCCAGGTACTAAACAACCAGAAAATTTCAGTGGCAACAACCACACATTTTCGTTCTCACTTGAGTCTACAGGTGGATTGGGCCATTCAGACTTGAGCTGTTAGCTCAGAGGCTGTACTGAATTTGGCTGGGGCCTCTTCAGGGACCCCGGGGATGACTGGCTTTGCTGTCATGAGGCCACTCACCTCCTTCCAACAGACAAGCCTGGGCTCGTTAGCCTCTCGAGATGGCAGGGTTGGGAGAGAGGGAGGGAGGGGGAGGGAGTCTCACAGGTTCCTATGAATGGTATTACCTGTGACACATGCTCCTGACCAAAGCTAGTCACAAGGCCATCCCAGGTTCAAGAGCAGAGGAATAAACACCACTTCTTGATGGGATATCCTGCCAAGCCACATCATAAAGGACGTGGACACAGAGGCTATGCTTCCAATAAACTGACCATGGTTTGTGATGTGCATTCAAAATAGATAGGTTTGATTTTGTCTTTGAATGAATGAATAACTTTTCTCAATGGGCAGTGGAGAGAATTATTAAGTGTTTTGCAGATGCTTAAAAAATTCAGATTCCATTAAGTTGAAAATCTTTGCTTCTCACGATATTTTATAAATCTCTTATTCAAGCAATGTTCAGTAAAATAGAATTCTAGGAAACAACAATGAGGCGGTTAGAAAAGTCATCTGGAGTCTGCTGTATTGGAACCTCTGCTATTTACAAATGTCAAAACAATTTCAGAACTGGCTTGTCTTGGCAGTGGAGCTTAGGAAATGGCATTTAGCGTACCCGAGAGGGGAGGCAAGCAGCTGTAAGGAGGCTGTGTTCCAAATTCCTCTTGCTGTCCCTAGATGTGGGACTTGCTCTGGACACTTAATTGCCCCATCCTCCTCCACTAAAAGGCACCACAATCTTCACGCACAGGAAGTCTGAACCACTTACTTGTCTGACTTTGTTTCTTGCTCTGAGAGCAATGATTCATGCTTTTGAATGAACAAGTAAATGAACAACAAACAGCCTCCTCCTCCCTAACAAAATAAACAAATAAAATGACCTCTTACCCTGGAAGGAAGCAAAACAAAGCCTTTTTATAATTCTGAGTTGAGACGAGTCATTGTTAGGATGTGACCAAAGCTAAAATGATTGATACAAGACTGTGTGAAAGTTAAAAACCAAAGTGACTGATGTAAAACAATCATATCTCCAAACTTCTGAATGGTAAGAGAAGCCAAAATTGTATCACAGCCATTAAAACTGGAGAAAATACCTGAATGATTTCTGACAGACAAGTCAATAAGAAAAATAAACCAAAGAAAAACTGTCGCTGTCTGGAATGAGGAAATTCACAAAAGAATACCTATGGATACTACATTTATGAAAAAATGTTCAATGTTACTGATAAACAAATGGAACATTATTTTTAAAAGGAGGCAGTTTTCACTTATATTAGATAAATTGACTAGGATTTCTCAGGGAGGTGGGGTTCTGATGTAAAGACAAGAAAATTATTTGTTTTGTTCAGTCATTGAGTTGTGTTGCACTCTTTGTGACCCACAGACAGCAGCACGCCAGGCTCCTCTGTCCTTCACTGTCTCTCAGAGTTTGCCCAAACTCATGTCCATTGAGTCCATGATGCCATCCAACCACCTCATCCTCTGCCGCCCCCTTCTCCTCCTGCCCTCCATCTTTCCCAACATCAGAGTCTTTTCTAATGAGTCAGCTCTTCCCATCAGTTGGCCAAAGTATTGGAACTTCAACTTTAGCAACAGTCCTTCCAATGAAAATTCAGGGTTGATTTCCTTTAGGATGTACTAGTTTAATCTCCTCGCAATTTAAGGGACTCTAAAGAGTCTTCTCCGATACCACAGTCTGAAAGCAATGAATGAATTTTGCAATTTGCAGTGAAAAAAAAGTGAAGTCACTCAGTTGTGTTCAACTCTTTGCGACCCATATACAAGTCATGGAATTATCCAGGCAATAATACTGGAGTGGGTAGCCTTTCCTTTCCCCAGGGAATCTTCCCAACCCAGGAATCGAACCTGGGTCTCCCACATTGCAGGTGGATTCTTTATTGTCTGAGTCACCAAGGAAGCCCAAGAATACTGGGAGTGGGTAGCCTTTACCTTCTCCAGGGGATCTTCCTGACCCAGGAATCAAACCGGGTGTCCTGAATCACAGACAGATTCTTTATCAGCTGAGCTACAAGGGAATCCTTTGCATTGCAAACTGTTTGTTTTTAACCAACTTTATTAAATTTATATTTCTGGTTTTTTGGATACTTTGATTCTCTGTCACTTGCCTTGAAGGAGTCAATTTATAATGAGTGGCATATATCCATTGTGATGTCTTGTGAAGACAGGATTTCTAAAGGGAATTTGCTTGGTTCTGGGTACCAGAGTCTTAACTAAGATCCTCCATGACTAAGGAAGTGTGTGTCATGCCTGGTATTGTTGTTGCTTAGTCGCTAATTTGTGTCTGATTCTTTGTGACCTCATGGACTGTAGCCTGCCCTCTTTCTCTGTCCATGGAATTTTCTAGGCAAGAATACTGGAGTGGGTTGCCATTTCCTCCTCCAGGGTATCTTCCCGACCCAGGGATTGAACTCACATCTCCTGCATTCGCAGGCAGATTCTTTACCAGTGAGCTACCAGGGAAGCCCTGTCATGTACGGTAGATGTCTTTCCTAGAGGCTACATGAAATGACAAAAGATTCTGTTGACACTGAGTTGAGAACCTCACACTGGCAATGGGGCCATCACTAAGCTTCATCCTGTCCCACAGCCAAGAAGACTTTCACTCTGCCCCCCTCCTTCTCACAGAGCCCCGACAGCCCTCGTCCTGTGTGCAAAGGGACTCTCTCCCTGCTGAGTCATCTCGTTTTCTCCCAATTTGTGCTGATTCTCTCTGTTTCCCAGTGTTCTTACTCTACAGAGATTGTGCTAAAAATACAGCACTTTTTAAAAAGCCTCCTTATAGTTACTAGGGAATAACTCTTAGCCTTGGCTCTATTGCCATAGCTCACTTGAAGCAGAAATCAATAGATCGCCATGCAGGCTCCCTCCAGGCTGCTCTGAAGAAGTGTTGCCTGCCTGCTTGACTCGTTTTCACCAAAATAACTTCTCTTTTTCAGTCGGTGACCTTTGTTCCTGTGTCTGTGTTACCTGCCACAGTCAATGCATGTTCCTGGGCTGTGCTGAAGGAGGGCTTTGTTTATTCTGTTTATTCCCTTTGAGAAGACTAACTTTTTTCATATGAGGTCCCAACTGAAAATGGATCCCTCATCCAGATGGACCATACAGCATCCCATGTAATACCAGCAGATGCTGCCCTGGAAGGGCGTTTGGGCCCTGTTATGGTACCCTCACACCTAGCAGGGTCCTGGTGGATGGAAGGGGCCCCCAGGATGTTGGCTGAAGGAATAGTTGATGTTCAAGCATTTCATTCTCTGTGTCCTGTAGGTCACCTGTTTACATACCTTGAAATCTGTCATGAATGGAACAAAGTAAGACCATCTTAAACCAATACCTCAATATTTAGTGAAGATGTAATGATACACGTCATGCCTGGTATTGTTGTTGCTTAGTCGCTAATTTGTGTCTGATTCTTTGTGACCTCATGGACTGTAGCCTGCCCTCTTTCTCTGTCCATGGAATTTTCTAGGCAAGAATACTGGAGTGGGTTGCCATTTCCTCCTCCAGGGTATCTTCCCGACCCAGGGATTGAACTCACATCTCCTGCATTCGCAGGCAGATTCTTTACCAGTGAGCTACCAGGGAAGCCCTGTCATGTACGGTAGATGTCTTTCCTAGAGGCTACATGAAATGACAAAAGATTCTGTTGACACTGAGTTGAGAACCTCACACTGGCAATGGGGCCATCACTAAGCTTCATCCTGTCCCACAGCCAAGAAGACTTTCACTCTGCCCCCCTCCTTCTCACAGAGCCCCGACAGCCCTCGTCCTGTGTGCAAAGGGACTCTCTCCCTGCTGAGTCATCTCGTTTTCTCCCAATTTGTGCTGATTCTCTCTGTTTCCCAGTGTTCTTACTCTACAGAGATTGTGCTAAAAATACAGCACTTTTTAAAAAGCCTCCTTATAGTTACTAGGGAATAACTCTTAGCCTTGGCTCTATTGCCATAGCTCACTTGAAGCAGAAATCAATAGATCGCCATGCAGGCTCCCTCCAGGCTGCTCTGAAGAAGTGTTGCCTGCCTGCTTGACTCGTTTTCACCAAAATAACTTCTCTTTTTCAGTCGGTGACCTTTGTTCCTGTGTCTGTGTTACCTGCCACAGTCAATGCATGTTCCTGGGCTGTGCTGAAGGAGGGCTTTGTTTATTCTGTTTATTCCCTTTGAGAAGACTAACTTTTTTCATATGAGGTCCCAACTGAAAATGGATCCCTCATCCAGATGGACCATACAGCATCCCATGTAATACCAGCAGATGCTGCCCTGGAAGGGCGTTTGGGCCCTGTTATGGTACCCTCACACCTAGCAGGGTCCTGGTGGATGGAAGGGGCCCCCAGGATGTTGGCTGAAGGAATAGTTGATGTTCAAGCATTTCATTCTCTGTGTCCTGTAGGTCACCTGTTTACATACCTTGAAATCTGTCATGAATGGAACAAAGTAAGACCATCTTAAACCAATACCTCAATATTTAGTGAAGATGTAATGAACGCCTAACGTGTTCCAGATACTGTTTAGTGATGAGGGTCCCTTCCTGTTCTCAGTCTTTCTATCCACCAAATGGGGACAAACCTATCAACCTTTCATGGATGCTGAGATGATTAGAGGGTGTGTCCATTGTGTTGCCTGACTCCTACTGTGGGCTGTCTAAATACGGATTGTCTCATCTCTTCGACTTTGATGAGCTGTATGGTATTCTGGCCGCACAGGTCTCCTGTCACTGAGTACTGGAACGGGCATTTTTATATCTGCACTGACCAAAGGTGGAGTAATGGGTGAACCAGCCTCATGTGTACCATCTATGGGAAGATATCTCATAAGTCCTAGGGGAACCTGGTACATGTTTGTGAAAGTGGTTTGTGAAATTTGGGTGTCCCAGGGCAAAATAAAAATGCCGGTCCCAGGCTCAGAAACTCTTAAAATTTCAAGATGGCCACCACAGAGCATTTGCCCCAGAATGGGCCCTCTGTTGGGGTCCACAGTCCTCTGGTGTTCAGAGCGCTTGGGCCTGTCATCCTGTCCTATTGCTAATCCCTTTGCAGTAGACAGTTCTGGATTCCTGGGGGGTCCTCCAAGGGAACTCTTCATCTCTGGGGCACATACTGGGCCCTTGTAATTGATGCTCCAGGGAAGACGAGAGCAGATGTTGAAAGTCCAAATATTTTCAAAGATGGCGCTTCAGCGATGGACCATCCTGTGACTCAACAAGTGGGAAGAACGAATGGTATCTTCTGTACCCCATCTGATCCACTTTGCGCCCTATGTTTGTATAAATAAATTGGTTTACTATTTTCTTTAAGAGCCCAGGGACTTAAGGCAAAAATAACAACTCTGATTGAGGTAGCAGGTGTTGGGGGTCATTCAGATAAAGGAGGAAGAGCTCTTGGAGATAAACTTTACATTTTTCACCATTTTTCTTCTCTAGACCTCTGCCAGTCACTCTTTGTTTATTAAAAGCAGGCCCCACAGACATTTGTGGATTGGTGGCAAGATGTAGAAATCTGTCATGAATGGAACAAAGTAAGACCATCTTAAACCAATACCTCAATATTTAGTGAAGATGTAATGAACGCCTAACGTGTTCCAGATACTGTTTAGTGATGAGGGTCCCTTCCTGTTCTCAGTCTTTCTATCCACCAAATGGGGACAAACCTATCAACCTTTCATGGATGCTGAGATGATTAGAGGGTGTGTCCATTGTGTTGCCTGACTCCTACTGTGGGCTGTCTAAATACGGATTGTCTCATCTCTTCGACTTTGATGAGCTGTATGGTATTCTGGCCGCACAGGTCTCCTGTCACTGAGTACTGGAACGGGCATTTTTATATCTGCACTGACCAAAGGTGGAGTAATGGGTGAACCAGCCTCATGTGTACCATCTATGGGAAGATATCTCATAAGTCCTAGGGGAACCTGGTACATGTTTGTGAAAGTGGTTTGTGAAATTTGGGTGTCCCAGGGCAAAATAAAAATGCCGGTCCCAGGCTCAGAAACTCTTAAAATTTCAAGATGGCCACCACAGAGCATTTGCCCCAGAATGGGCCCTCTGTTGGGGTCCACAGTCCTCTGGTGTTCAGAGCGCTTGGGCCTGTCATCCTGTCCTATTGCTAATCCCTTTGCAGTAGACAGTTCTGGATTCCTGGGGGGTCCTCCAAGGGAACTCTTCATCTCTGGGGCACATACTGGGCCCTTGTAATTGATGCTCCAGGGAAGACGAGAGCAGATGTTGAAAGTCCAAATATTTTCAAAGATGGCGCTTCAGCGATGGACCATCCTGTGACTCAACAAGTGGGAAGAACGAATGGTATCTTCTGTACCCCATCTGATCCACTTTGCGCCCTATGTTTGTATAAATAAATTGGTTTACTATTTTCTTTAAGAGCCCAGGGACTTAAGGCAAAAATAACAACTCTGATTGAGGTAGCAGGTGTTGGGGGTCATTCAGATAAAGGAGGAAGAGCTCTTGGAGATAAACTTTACATTTTTCACCATTTTTCTTCTCTAGACCTCTGCCAGTCACTCTTTGTTTATTAAAAGCAGGCCCCACAGACATTTGTGGATTGGTGGCAAGATGTAGAAAGACTTCTCTGAGCCTGAGATTAGAGCCAGAATTTATAGCAGTGCTGGAAATTGCAGCCTACAAAACAGTGCAGTAAATTACAGCCAGGGCTGTTGATAGGAAGATTCTGGCGGCTCAGGATCACCTTGGAGACTAATGGAGGCTGTAGTCTGCTGATCATATGCAAAACCCGTGAACTGGAGGCATGGGTAGAACAGAGGTTGCTCTGTCCAGAGTCAAGAGACCCAGGGTAGCCAGTGTTCTGATTGTGGAGACAAATTCAGAACCTCTTCCTGGTTTTGGTTTTGAGCTGATTAGCTGGGTCTCTTCCACAGAAGCTGACTTTTGGAACCATCACTGAAATTTTTTCTTATAAATACAAGCTTTTTGCATTGACTGTTATCTCTCTAGTGCCTGAGAGAGAACAGGTAGGACCTGAGGTTACACAGTGTATGCTACGTTAATATTGATAACAGGAAAATAAACCCATGTCTGCAGAAATAGGTACTGTTCCCCAATAGTGACTATATCCAGAGCTTAGTTTCATGTTTGAAAAGAGGGAGAGCTTTGGAAAACATGGTGGGTATGAGAAAACTATGTAGATTGAACTCGACAACCACATAGCCTAGAACTGTGCAAATAGTAAGCGTGTGTGTGTGTGTGTGTGTGTGTGTGTGTGTGTAGATATAGCTTTCTAAGTATTAGGTGGAGTTTGGGATCTATCCACGAATACTTGTGATTTGATGTTTGCTGTTTATACATTGGCTTACTATTTGCATTCACAGACACATTGGCTTACTATATTTGTAATATATAGTGGTCAACAGCACAAGAACAACTCTTAAATAAATGCTACCTCTATCCTTTAAAGCAGAACCTCAGGCTGCTGTTGCCAGGTGAAGGGAAGCAAGTGCTCTCTGAAGAGACTCACAGGAAGTAACAGAGACCTCGGTGCGATTCGGGAATGCAGCACCCACCTAATCTGGAAGTTCTCTTCCCAATAAAACAAACAAAACCACAAAGGCACAAGCACGCAATGAGCGGTCTATCAGATTACTTCTGTCCCTCCCGCCACCCCCACCCCCACAGGATTCTGAAAGGTGAGGAAGGGCAGTGACAGCTGGTCTTCCTCCGAGCCCTCGTGGGACAGGGGTGAGCTTTCTCTGTGTAGGTCTGTGCAGCAGCCTTCGAGGGCTCAAGAATCCAAAGCTCTAGGAAAGTCTGTGCTGAAGACCTGGAGGCTATACTTTAGTTGTGAACATCAAGCACCTGAAAGTGAGAGAGAAGAGAACAAGAGTGGAAAGGAAGGGCCTGCGATCTGTATTCAATTCTACATGCAAGCGTGCATGGAAGAACGGCGTGCTTTACATAGAGTTAGAAGGAGGCACTTGGAAGAGAATTTGCTGAACAAAGTCTGCACAGGGGGATTTCCTTAGTTAAGAATTTGTCATCTGTCTTGGCCACTATCCTAGTTAGAGGAGATGTGTAATGTAAACCCTTCTTGCTGTACTAATCCTTTGTGTCATCTTGGCAACGCTTTGTATAAAGGAGACTCCTTCAGGGAACATTAATTAATAATAATATCCATCTCATAATAATATTTATCTTTTATTGAGCACTTTGGAAATGCCACTGGGCTAAGCACACAATGTCATGATGAATTCCCAGAGCAACTCTGAAACCAGGCACCACTGCCTCCAGTTTAGTTGAGAAAATGGGAAGTTTTGAGAAGTCAAAGAGTTAGGTCACAGAGATGGGGAGTACCAGGGCTGGGATTCGAACCCAGGTCTTGGGATAAGGGTTACTCAATGAACATGAGTTTGAGCAAACTCTGGGAGACAGTGAAGGACAGAGAAGCCTGGTAGTCCACAGAGTCAAAAAGAGTCAGACACAGCGTAGTGACGGAACAACTTAGGATAAGGGAAGAGCTTAACCAGGTGGCCCTCACTGACAAGTAGGGTCGAGACTCAAGTTCCCAGAGAGGGCAGAACAGGGCGGAGTGTCCTGTGAGGTTGAAACTTACCTGAGCCTTCCCCTGGCTGGGCTTTAGCAGTGCTGTGCTAAGAATGGTCTCTCATTTATTTTGAATAACAGTAGGTGGGTGCGCTTTTAGAATTGTATTGCTTCCAAAACCCAGTGAAGCCAGCACTGACGGGCCAGTCTATTTGTTATAAGGACCTATTGTTCTGTGATGATGTGCTTGTCAAAGTAACTTCACATCAAACACAAAGCTTGACTTTAAAAAGTCGTTGCAAGTGGCCTGACACACAGCTGACTTAACAAAGCTCTCTTAATTCCACAAAGTGAAAATTTGGGTGTGTGAATTCTCAAGAAGGACCTTGGTCCTCTTGCTGAAATCATCTGCTGACCATCTTTTAAAGCCTAGTTTATTTGCGCCATCGGCCTTTGCCTTCACTCAGAGCTCAGGTCTTCATACGTGTCCGTGCTCAACCGCTCGGTCGGGTCTGACTGTTTCTGACCCGTGGACTGTAGTCCACCAGGCTCCTCTGTCCACAGGATTTTCCTGGCAAGAATACTGAATGGGTTATCATACTCTTCTCCAGGGGATCTTCTCGATGCAGGCATTGAACCCTCATCTCTTGCATCTCCTGCATTGGCAGGTGGGTTCTTTACCAGTAGTGCCACCTGGGAAACCCCTCATGTCTTCTTATATTCCCCTCTAGAATATGCTAGAATAGAGCAAGTGTCCTTGGATCAGCAATTATTTCATTAGACATTTGATCTGGAATAAATGTTTCCTTGTAAGTGACTTATTTGTTTCAAATTATGTCTCTGGTTTCTAATTCATTTTCAACAAAATCATCCAGATTTAGGCACCTTAAAGACCTGTGCGAATTCCCAGGCTTCAGGAATGAGAAATAAGAAGACACTAACGGAACTTGGTCCTGCACCTAATCACACCCTCCTTGGTGCTCTCATAGCCCAGGGTGCCCAACCCCAGGTCAACAGATGTTTCACTGATTTATAACCAGTGTCTGCCTGGGTGTTTCCCCATGCATGTCTGGGAAGCTCCTGGAAGGTCTGTGCAATTTGCTGAGTGGAGCAATGGATCTAGCAGGCAGAGCTGAATTACGAAGAAGGACGATGTGAAATACAGGCAGGGAGAGTGTCAGCCCAACCAAACCAAAGGGTCTGAAAGATGAGGAAGATGAATGGGTATGTGTGTAGAAACGGGGGATATCAGACCAGGTGCAGTCCTGACAGCAGAATCACGATCTGTCCAGAGAGAATTTATCTAGAAAACTTGCTCTCAGCTCCAGTATAATTCTGGGCTAAGTTACTACCAAAATTTGCATATCAAAACACAAAGCTGTGATAAAGTCTTCGTATTTAGATAGCACTCTGGTTTCCCCAGCTCTCTCAGAAGCATGGTTTCTTTTGAGTTTCTCAAAAAAATATCACGTTTTCCTTTTATGGATGGGGAGACTGAGACAGGAGGGGTTAAGTGAGAAGCCCAGAGTCATTTGTGTAGTTGGTCGGGGTGCAGCTGGGGCTAGAACAGTCTGCTGATTGTTTCCACTGCCTGAGGAAGCTGAACATCCAGGGGGTCTGCCTCCACCCTGCCCCCACAGCAACCCCTCCGACTTGCATAAGAATTACAAGACAGCATTTTTATTGGAAAGCTCCACTGCTCTTTCTGAGAAAACCACTTTTGAAAGGCTTCACGAAAGACAAGTTAGTGGGGGCAATTGTATCCCCTTCAATGGCCCCGACATCTGCAGGGCTGGCGGGTCTGGGACCCCAGGCGATGTGGCGGGGCCCAGAGTAGCTCTTGGTCTAGGGAGGGTTTGTGGATCATTTTGCAGGCAGCATGAGCACAACTTGGGGGTTCCCCAGGTGGCTCTGTGGTACAGAATCTGCCTGCCACTCAGGAGACGGAGATTCCCTCCCTGGGTCAGGAAGATCCCCTGGAGAAGGAAATGGCAGCCCGCTCAAGTGTTGTTGCCTGGAGAATCCCGTGGACAGAGGAGCCTGGTGGGCGCCAGTCCATGGGGTCACAGAGAGTCAGGCACGACGGAGCACACGTGCAGCCCTGAGCACAACCTACCATTTCAGCAATTGTGCTTTCTCCTGGTTCAGCATTCTGCTGGTCCCAAGCTCCTGGAAGGTCTGTGCAATTTGCAGTGGAGCAATGGATCTAGCAGGCAGAGCTGAATTACGAAGAAGGACGATGTGAAATACAGGCAGGAGAGTGTCAGCCCAACCAAACCAAAGGGTCTGAAAGATGAGGAAGATGAATGGGTATGTGTGTAGAAACGGGGGATATCAGACCAGGTGCAGTCCTGACAGCAGAATCACGATCTGTCCAGAGAGAATTTATCTAGAAAACTTGCTCTCAGCTCCAGTATAATTCTGGGCTAAGTTACTACCAAAATTTGCATATCAAAACACAAAGCTGTGATAAAGTCTTCGTATTTAGATAGCACTCTGGTTTCCCCAGCTCTCTCAGAAGCATGGTTTCTTTTGAGTTTCTCAAAAAAATATCACGTTTTCCTTTTATGGATGGGGAGACTGAGACAGGAGGGGTTAAGTGAGAAGCCCAGAGTCATTTGTGTAGTTGGTCGGGGTGCAGCTGGGGCTAGAACAGTCTGCTGATTGTTTCCACTGCCTGAGGAAGCTGAACATCCAGGGGGTCTGCCTCCACCCTGCCCCCACAGCAACCCCTCCGACTTGCATAAGAATTACAAGACAGCATTTTTATTGGAAAGCTCCACTGCTCTTTCTGAGAAAACCACTTTTGAAAGGCTTCACAAAAGACAAGTTAGGGGGGGCAATTGTATCCCTTCAATGGCCCCGACATCTGCAGGGCTGGCGGGTCTGGGACCCCAGGCGATGTGGCGGGGCCCAGAGTAGCTCTTGGTCTAGGGAGGGTTTGTGGATCATTTTGCAGGCAGCATGAGCACAACTTGGGGGTTCCCCAGGTGGCTCTGTGGTACAGAATCTGCCTGCCACTCAGGAGACGGAGATTCCCTCCCTGGGTCAGGAAGATCCCCTGGAGAAGGAAATGGCAGCCCGCTCAAGTGTTGTTGCCTGGAGAATCCCGTGGACAGAGGAGCCTGGTGGGCGCCAGTCCATGGGGTCACAGAGAGTCAGGCACGACGGAGCACACGTGCAGCCCTGAGCACAACCTACCATTTCAGCAATTGTGCTTTCTCCTGGTTCAGCATTCTGCTGGTCCCCATTTGTGGGTAAGTCCCCCTTGGGATGTGAAAGGAGGTCAGGAAGGATGCTCCAAAGGTCAGTTTCATGCAACCTTCTGTGTCATCACCCAGCGGAGCAACATCCGTGTTCTTCCCCTGGCAGACATCACACTCCCAGGAATTTCTGAGGGGTCATTTTGCTTCCATTTTTGTTTTGTGAAATCTCCTTTTATAGTCTCCAGCGTGGGGTACAGGGGAGGACTCCTCTTTTCACCCTCCTTCTCTTTCTCTAGCGGTTGAACCATGTGTTAATTTCCCTCCCTTTCTTCATCCTTTCCTGTTCATTCTGGGTTGTAACATAGCAACTGAAGCACAACTGTAATAGTGCCCGTGGTAACATTTTAACAGCTACAGAAGCGTATTTGTAAAAAGCAGGGGGTGAATCTAAGTTCCTGGGGCCTGAAGTTTATGCAATTGCAGGGCCTCTCTTTTTCAGAGAAAGAGCACAGCCATGGCTGGACTTTGGCAAGTCTCTCAAAACACAGGTTCTTATGAGCACAGTGAACGCGGGGACATCACCACTCCCAGGGCCTTGGAAGGGAGCTGTGCTGAGGGGCTATAAGCTTGAGGCTTTATAGTGAATCCAGGCCCGAGGAATAGAAGCTTCCCTTCACCCAGGCCGCTGCACCCTGGGAATCTCCTGTCCCAGCCTCTGCCACGGTTTCTACCGTACCACTCCAGGAAACGACTGTGCAAACCCAGAGCAGATGAGGGTGTCAGTTTTCATCAATTTCCAATATTCTTTTAATTAGAGATTTTTTTAAAATTCTGGGCCTCTTTTATTGATCTTTATTTATTTATTTATTTTCATCCGTCTCTTATTCTTTTGGCCTGTGTGGGCCTTCCATCACAGGGGCCTCTCTCACTGCAGAGCGCGGGCTCTGGACGCATGCGCTGTAGACCGCTGGCTCGTAATCCGACACACTGGTCCAGCCGCTCCGGGGCACACGGAATCTTCCTGCGCCAGGGATCGAACCGGTGCCCCTTGCACAGCAAGGCAGACTGTTTACCCACTGGACCACCAGGGAAGCCCAGATTTAGTGTTTCTTAATATTTTTATTTATTTATTTTTGGCCGTGCTGGGTCTGCGTTGCTGCCTGGGCTTTTCTCTAGTTGTGGCGAGTGGGGTGGTGCACGGACTTCTCACCGAGGTGATTTCTCTTGTTGGGGCGCACGGGCTCTAGGCACGCAGGGTTCCGTAGCTGTGGTGTACGGGCTTAAGTTTCTCCAGACATATGGGATCTTAGTTCCTGCACCAGGGATCAAACTTGTGACTCCTGTATGGGCAGGCAGATCCTTTACCAGTGAGTCACCTGGGAAGCCTCTCCAGTATTTTCAAGGGGCACATGACGTGCCTGCCTCTCTGTTCCTCCTCAAAACTGTTCCTCTAAGAATGACTGCGCACAACGGGGAAGCTGTTCTGGATGGCGGCTCTTCGGGTGATCGAGGGTGGTTAGATAGCCTGGAGGTGTCTTTAGACCTCTCTTGATTTCTTTAGATACAATAGAGGGAGGAAATTCCCCTCATGAGGCTTCCCTGGTGGTTCAGCCGTGCTGAAGAACCCACCTGCCACTGCAGGAGAAGTAACATATGTGAGCGCAATCCCTGGGTGGGAAAGATCCCCTGGAGGAGAGCATGGCGCCCCACGCCAGTATTCTTGCCTGGAGAATCCCATGGACGGAGGAGCTACAGTCCACAGGGTTGCAAAAACTTAGACACAGCATAGCAACTAAACAACAAATGAGGTTTCCCTCAGAGAATTCTGGTCTGTTACTATTAATGTGATTATCAGTGCCGTTATTTAATTAGGGCAATAGCTGACAAGCATAGAACCCATTAGAATTTCTGCAGGGTTTGCCCAAGTATTACCTGCTCCAACACCACTCCTGACCCCCCAGTACAGGGAGGGTATGGCAGGCAACCATGGGCCCACCTCTCTGAGTCCAAGGTCACAGGGCTGCCCAGTGTTTACTGTCGAGGGAGATAGGTAGGGATCTTCTGACTTAATTCTCTGTCCCCCACCTCAACACCTACCAATGACTCCTTTTGCTTAAACAAGTGGGTTCCTCTGTCTCCGATTGCTTGCATGTGTACTTAGCATTTTAGGTTTCTGATGGGTCCATCCTCCTTTTAAGAGTCGTTTATGTCTTAACCAGGGTCCAGCCATGGGGCATTAGAGGCCCTGGTATGGCCAAGGGTGCAGAATGACGTTTTCCTCTGGGCTGCTCTCTAAGGGGGGAGGACAAGGGAGGGCCTCAATGAGGCCCTGGTAGGGACAGGGCAGAAGATGATGGTGGGATCCGTCCTCTTCCCCAGCTCAGTCCCATGGACCACAGTTGAGCCCTAAGGGAGGATGCTGAAGGCAATGCTCCCTAAGGGGCTGAGCTGTGAGGGCAGAGCAGTGCTGTGAGGGGCCCCAGGACCTCCTCCAGCCCTGCGAGGAAACGCGATGCCCATCAGAGCGAATCCTCCGGCGGCCTCAGTGTCATGGGGTTGGGGTGCTGCCTGGGGTCAGTGTTTCCATGCAGCGTCTCAGAGGCCCAATGTCCTGAGAGGGAGTGCCTCCTGAGCACACAGGAACCCCCGAGGGCTCCCAGAAGTGGGATGGGGAAGTTTGGAGAAGGGACTGGGACTCGGGGTTCTCAGGAGAAGCGGGAGGCCTCTGTGAGCATGGCTTTGCTGTCGGTTTGGTTGAATTTTTGCTGCCTGGCAGGTGAAGCTCTAGAATTCAGGTTATGTTTCAACTGGATGGGTCCAATGGGAAAGTCAGACGATCAGAAGGTCGGGCACTTCTCGCTCTTACTAACCAAGAGCATCTGAAAGTCACCAGTGAACTACTTTTTCAGGACTGTCCTGGGTGAGCCCTCGCAAGAATGAGAGTCCACAGCCATGTCCTGAGACCCCGCCTCACCCAGGGCCTGGCCTTGCAGCTGCGGAAGGTGAAGAAAATTCTCCCAGGCTTTTCTGACCTTGTTCCAAGGGGAGGATCCTGCATGATCCAGCTCCTGTGGGACTGCGCCATCCCTGGGGTGGTCCTTTCTACAGCTGACACTTAGCTTTGCTATGGACAATCGCTTGGATAAACAAGATCGGAAGGAGAGACTTCCCAGGAAACAAGCTGGTGCCTCTCTCTGCAGATCTCCTGCATGTGTAATTAGCATTTTAGGTCTCTGATGGGTCCTTCCTCCTTTTTAGAGTTCTAGTTTATGTCCTGTTTCCTAATGTACTCTTCATCACCCCTCAGTAGGCCTGCTGTTGGTCACCCGAAGGCTGGTGCCGGAAGTAAGGCTCGGCTGTACCTGGAGCTGATTGAGACCCAGACCCGGGCCAGAGGCGGGGATACGGCAGTGGGTGGGGAGCCCGAAGGCACAGTGAGCTGGGTGCCCTGAACACACTGGAATGGTGCTGAGGATTTCCTTTTGTAAAATATGCAAGAGGATGTGCAAGGTCTGTAAGCATTTATAAAATGGGTTTGATTTCACTTTTTTTCCTTTTCCTTCCTCCTTCCCAGTTCCTCCTTCTTCTTGCCTCCTAGCCCCTATCCTCTTTCTCGTGATCTGCCCCCACACCTGCATACCCACCCTCAACCAACACACACACCTGCACACTCCCACAGCTGCACGTATACCCTCACACCTGAATACACCTGCACAGCACCCTCTCCACCTGCAGGCCTGCTCATCCCTGGGCCTGGGGCTCAGTGCTGGGGAAGACAAAGAGGATTCTAGGTACTCTCCGCCCTGTGGGGGAGAAGGGGCTTCCCCAGGAGGGAGGGCTGTGTGGTGACTGGATACTCTTCAGACTCAGCATCCCCAGAATTGCAGTCTTAAACACACGCCACCTCCTGTCACTTTGAGGGTGAGGTTGCATTTTGGAGTATTGCACCCGAAGAATCCAGTGACTGGTTGTTGCCGGGACTTCACTGATGCAGTGACAGCTGTGAAGGGGGCAGACTGCCCAGCACAGGCCTGCGGCATCCCTCACCACGCTCAGAGGCCGCACCTGCCTCCCTGGGATTGCCCGGGGGTGGGATTTGGGGGAGGCAGATAGAGCAGGTTGGCCCCACGGGGCCCCTGGGCACTGCGTGTGCCACTCATACGCACAGCCTCACACCCCAAACAGCAGTGGGATCTCCAAACCTGAGCTGTGGCAGCTAATGAGGCACTTTATAAGCAACAGGATCAATGGGAAAGCTGACTTGTCCGTGGAAGAGAGATATAATGGAATAATTAGGTTTGACAAAAATGCCCGCGAGTCAGAGAGAATGTGGCAGGGCTGACAGCTTGAATCAGCCGCTTAAAAATGCAGAAACTGGGGCTTGGGAGCTGCGGGCCTCTCTCTGGTCTGGCTCTGCTGGCTCTGAGGCCACCTTGGGAACAGGACACGCATTACAAGATTTAACACACTTCTCAGATGTGGACCTGAGAACCAATAGATGGATTTGGATCATCTCTGCTGCAGGAGTCTCAGGACGGCCTGACCGCAGCCCTATAGCTGGTCCTGGGCCAGGCACAGGCCCTGCCCTGGGGAAGGATCTAGCATGCAGAACCCAAAGCAACTGGAGACGATGTGATCCATGATGGGGGTGTAGCCTGAAGGGGAAGCCCGTCACACCCTGAGTGTGGCACCAAAGAGGGGTTTTGGGGGATAAGTAAGACCCTGGTTAGGAGATGACATGAAAGACAGACACCAGCAAGACCAGGGAGGATGGGAATGCAAGTGCTGACTGGGATTGAAGACCAAGACATCCAGGGAGTCCCCTGTGAACCAAGCTAGTGTCTGCTGAAGAAAAGTGCACAACATGAGAATTGTGTGCTAAGTTTTCTCTGGGGGTACACTGAGGACTGTGGCCTGGGAGACGGCATGTCAGATAGTCTGAGAAATTACTCCAAAGAGGTAGGGGGACAGTCGGCATAGACGTGATTTTGGTGGAAGAGGAGTACATGTAATCCTGCACATATTTCTGCAGAAGTCACAAGCAGGAGATGTCACCATGAAAGATTTTAGTGCCTGTCTAGATAAGAGGAGATGCAAGACCTGGGCTCATAACATCTCCTGGAGATGTCTGTCTGAAGACCTGTTCTGCCTTATTCCTGGCTCCCACTCTGAACGCCTGGCAGGGGTGTCAAATGCCAGTGGTTCCAGCAGCTTGTGATTCAATCCTCATAGAGGCAGATGGCAAGTGCCGATTTGTAGTTGTCACAAGGGTCCTGTGAAGGGTTCTTCTCCTGCTGAGTGCTGACAGTGGTCCAGAGCTGCTAGACTGGCCAGAAATCACTGGGGTTGCAAATCAAATATGGCAGAGAAGTAGAGGACCTAAGGAAACTGACAGGGGAGTGTGAGAACAGATGTTAGTGACAGAGCAGCAGGAGAGGTGGGAGGTGGGGGGTTGTGGGAAATGGGAGTCAAAGATTATAGAGCTGGTAGAATTCAACCCAGATCCAAGCTCTGAGCCATGTTGTCATGAGTGAAGTGATTCAGGCTCCTGGAGAGAAGGGAGTCTGTGGGGAGACCAGCCCTGTCCTCCTGCTTGACAGATGCTTGGTTGGGTTATCAGAGAACAATGAGACCTTGGCGAACAGGCCAGTATCCCTGTGGATGACACCTCACAGGCATCTGCAAGTGTCATAAATGGCTCCCTGGGCTTGTGCACAGAACTGAGTATAGGTGAGGAGCCATTTGATGGCTGGTCCATAGCCTGCCTGATTCAGAGGCACTTTAGCTGGGTTTCGCCTTTGCATGGTCACGCTGCCTCCATAAAAGCACTTCAGGGGACAAAGATCCACCCAAGGGTGCAGCATCCTAATCATGGATTCCTCCAGATATCTTCACCTGGCCACTGTATGTCTCAGTTTGCCTGTTACAGTGTTGGCATATAGCCTATGCTTCTGGCTTAATTAATTGTGATTCCTTTCACTTTCAGAACAGACTCAGTTTATGTGATGAATTATATGGCCATTCCTCTGTTGACCTCCACATTGTCAAATCAAATGGTCATTTTTAGCCTCCACCTTGTTTGAGCTCTCAAAAGAATGTGCCCCAGTTCATTACCTTCTCCTTCTTGAAATGCTCTCCTCACTTGGTTCTGCACACTGTGCCTGTATATCTGCTGCTGTGCATTACAAAGTGTGTGTGCCATCGTGATGAGATGCTGAAACTGGAAGAAGATTTATGACATGCTGTAGCCCAGGGATACATTTATGATAACATTTAAGCAACACTAGTCAGGATTCTTGGTTAGAAGCAAATGAAATGATTCTCTGGTTAGTTTTAAACAAAAAGAATGATTCTTAGAAGGCTAGAGAAGCTTATTGAACCAACAAGAGTCTATGGACCCAGGCTGCAGAAAGCTGGAAGAAACCAAAACAAAACCACCTCCTGCTGAGTCAGGAGAGCTGCTAGACTGGCCAGAAATCACTGGGGTTGCAAATCAAATATGGCAGAGAAGTAGAGGACCTAAGGAAACTGACAGGGGAGTGTGAGAACAGATGTTAGTGACAGAGCAGCAGGAGAGGTGGGAGGTGGGGGGTTGTGGGAAATGGGAGTCAAAGATTATAGAGCTGGTAGAATTCAACCCAGATCCAAGCTCTGAGCCATGTTGTCATGAGTGAAGTGATTCAGGCTCCTGGAGAGAAGGGAGTCTGTGGGGAGACCAGCCCTGTCCTCCTGCTTGACAGATGCTTGGTTGGGTTATCAGAGAACAATGAGACCTTGGCGAACAGGCCAGTATCCCTGTGGATGACACCTCACAGGCATCTGCAAGTGTCATAAATGGCTCCCTGGGCTTGTGCACAGAACTGAGTATAGGTGAGGAGCCATTTGATGGCTGGTCCATAGCCTGCCTGATTCAGAGGCACTTTAGCTGGGTTTCGCCTTTGCATGGTCACGCTGCCTCCATAAAAGCACTTCAGGGGACAAAGATCCACCCAAGGGTGCAGCATCCTAATCATGGATTCCTCCAGATATCTTCACCTGGCCACTGTATGTCTCAGTTTGCCTGTTACAGTGTTGGCATATAGCCTATGCTTCTGGCTTAATTAATTGTGATTCCTTTCACTTTCAGAACAGACTCAGTTTATGTGATGAATTATATGGCCATTCCTCTGTTGACCTCCACATTGTCAAATCAAATGGTCATTTTTAGCCTCCACCTTGTTTGAGCTCTCAAAAGAATGTGCCCCAGTTCATTACCTTCTCCTTCTTGAAATGCTCTCCTCACTTGGTTCTGCACACTGTGCCTGTATATCTGCTGCTGTGCATTACAAAGTGTGTGTGCCATCGTGATGAGATGCTGAAACTGGAAGAAGATTTATGACATGCTGTAGCCCAGGGATACATTTATGATAACATTTAAGCAACACTAGTCAGGATTCTTGGTTAGAAGCAAATGAAATGATTCTCTGGTTAGTTTTAAACAAAAAGAATGATTCTTAGAAGGCTAGAGAAGCTTATTGAACCAACAAGAGTCTATGGACCCAGGCTGCAGAAAGCTGGAAGAAACCAAAACAAAACCACCTACCCCTAGATGGTTCAGAAGCGAACAGAGGAACTATGTGAAGATAATGGGTGTAAAAGGGTGTTAGAGAATAATAGGCATGACAAAGTAGGATCAAAGGATGGGTCTCTTAAAGAATGGGTGGGGCATGAGCACATTTCTTGACAGAGAAAAAATAAGCACAAAAAGGAAAGGCTTCTTGGGTCATGATGGAATTAAACTAGAAATTAATAACAGGAAGTTTCTGGGAAAACTTCAAATATTTTCAGGTTAAGTCAGAAGCATTTAAATACCCATGAGTCAAAAAGGAAGTCACAAGGGTAGAAAACATTTTGAACTTAATGGAAATGAAAACAGCATAACGAGACTTGTGGGATGCAGCTAAAGCAGTGCTTAGAGGAAAATTAATAGCATCAAGTACTTATATTAGACAAGAATAAATGTATCAAATTAATAGTCTATGTTCCAACTTTGAGAAATGTAAGAAATTAGAAAAAAAGGTGAATTAATCCCAAAGCAAGCAAAAGAAGTGTGTTAATTGCTCAGTCGTGCCTGACTCTTTGTGACGCCATGGGCTATAGTCTGGCAGGCTCCTCTGTCCATGGAATTCTCCTGGCAAGAAGACTGGAGTGGGTAGCCCTTCCCTTCTCCAGGGGATCTTCCCAACCCATGGATCAAACCAGATTCTTTACCATCTGAGCCTCCAGGGAAGCAAAAGGAAAGAGCTAGCAAAGATGGCAGCAGAATTGATAAAGCTGAGAATAGACAGACCAAAGAGAAAGGTTATAAAGCTGTGTTATGGTTCTTTACAAAAGTCTGGGTAAAGAGAGATGTGCTGATGTGTCTGTGTGGGGTAAGGGTGGAGATGACTAACTGGTGAAGAAATATCTGAGTTGCTATTTTTCCTTGTAAAATGGTAGGTGTAGTGGTCTGCTGAGACGTGAGGATCTAGAGCTGGTGAAGAGAGTTGATATTTTGGTGTATTTGCTAAAGAAATGAGGAGGATAATTGTGCTATTTCCTATTGCTGCTCTAACAAATTACAGTCAAGTTAGTGGCTTTAACAACACAAATTTACTCTTTTATGGTCCTGGAGATGTGAAGTTTAAATGGGCCCTATTGGGCTAACAACAAGGTATCAGCAGGGCCCTGTTTCTTCTGGAGGCTCTAGGGGAGAATGTTTTCTAGACTTTTCCAGAATGTGGAGGAGACCCACGTGCCTTGGCTCAGTGTCCCATCTTCCAGATTCAAAACCAGCATTAACACATCTTCTAATCTCTCTGTATTACTTGTCTTCACCATCACTTCTCCATCTCTGACTCGACAAAAGGAAAGGTTTTGGAAAAACTAGAAATTAATAACAGGAAGTTTCTGGGAAAACTTCAAATATTTTCAGGTTAAGTCAGAAGCATTTAAATACCCATGAGTCAAAAAGGAAGTCACAAGGGTAGAAAACATTTTGAACTTAATGGAAATGAAAACAGCATAACGAGACTTGTGGGATGCAGCTAAAGCAGTGCTTAGAGGAAAATTAATAGCATCAAGTACTTATATTAGACAAGAATAAATGTATCAAATTAATAGTCTATGTTCCAACTTTGAGAAATGTAAGAAATTAGAAAAAAAGGTGAATTAATCCCAAAGCAAGCAAAAGAAGTGTGTTAATTGCTCAGTCGTGCCTGACTCTTTGTGACGCCATGGGCTATAGTCTGGCAGGCTCCTCTGTCCATGGAATTCTCCTGGCAAGAAGACTGGAGTGGGTAGCCCTTCCCTTCTCCAGGGGATCTTCCCAACCCATGGATCAAACCAGATTCTTTACCATCTGAGCCTCCAGGGAAGCAAAAGGAAAGAGCTAGCAAAGATGGCAGCATAATTGATAAAGCTGAGAATAGACAGACCAAAGAGAAAGGTTATAAAGCTGTGTTATGGTTCTTTACAAAAGTCTGGGTAAAGAGAGATGTGCTGATGTGTCTGTGTGGGGTAAGGGTGGAGATGACTAACTGGTGAAGAAATATCTGAGTTGCTATTTTTCCTTGTAAAATGGTAGGTGTAGTGGTCTGCTGAGACGTGAGGATCTAGAGCTGGTGAAGAGAGTTGATATTTTGGTGTATTTGCTAAAGAAATGAGGAGGATAATTGTGCTATTTCCTATTGCTGCTCTAACAAATTACAGTCAAGTTAGTGGCTTTAACAACACAAATTTACTCTTTTATGGTCCTGGAGATGTGAAGTTTAAATGGGCCCTATTGGGCTAACAACAAGGTATCAGCAGGGCCCTGTTTCTTCTGGAGGCTCTAGGGGAGAATGTTTTCTAGACTTTTCCAGAATGTGGAGGAGACCCACGTGCCTTGGCTCAGTGTCCCATCTTCCAGATTCAAAACCAGCATTAACACATCTTCTAATCTCTCTGTATTACTTGTCTTCACCATCACTTCTCCATCTCTGACTCTGACCCTCCTGTCTTCCTCTTATTAATATAAGGACCCTTGAAATTACATTGGCTCAAAGAATTGTTGCTGTTCAGTCAGTAAGCTGTGTCCAACTCTTTGTGACCCCACAGACTGCCGCACAGCAGGCTTCCCGGTCCTTCGCCATCTCCCAAAGTTTGCTCAAACTCATGTCCATTGAGTCGGTGATGCCATCCAACCATTTTATCCTCTGTCACCCCCTTCTCTTCCTGCCTTCAACCTTTCTCAGCATCAGCGTCTTTTCCAGTGGGTCAGCTCTTCTCATCAGGTAGCCAAAGTCCTGGAACTTTAGTCTTCCCAATGAATATTCAGGATTGATTTCCTTTAAAACTCACAGAATAGGGCTTTCCTAGTGGTCCAGTGGGTAAGGACACCACCTTGCAGTGCAAGGGGCGCCAGTTTGATCCCTGACCTGGGAAGATCCCACGTGCCGTGGAGCGTCTGGACCAATGTGTCCAATGACTGAGCCGGAGCTCTGGAGCACATGTGCCCAGAGCCGGTGCTCTGCAGCAAGAGAGGCCACTGTGATGGGAGGCCCACACAGGCCAAAGAACAAGATGGATGAGAATAAATAAATGAAAGACCAATGGAAGTGGCCAATAAAAAAAACAAAAGCAAAAACAAAAAAACCCTCACAGAATAGCACAGGATAATCTCCCCCATCTCTAATTCCTTAACTTAAGCACATCTACAAAGTTTATTTTGTCACATAAGGTAGCATATTCCAGGTTTGGGGAATTAAGACAGGGACATCTTTGGGAGTATTATTATTCTGCCTATGACAGTTGACAACCAAGAACAAGTAAGAGAATTGAGAAAAGCACTTAGATTCATGGAGGCCAGGCACAATGAACTGGTTGTGTCCTGAACCTACAGTTTAGGACATTTAGGAACTGAGACAAAAGAACTAAGCTGTCAGAGCTAGGACAGGGTGTGGCATTTGTGGGAGTGAGCACAGGGACAAGGATAGAGAGGCTAGGCGTTTTCATAAACTGATACCCTTGGGATCCAAGCTTGGTAGACAGAGGAAGGAGAACACTCACAGAAAGGGAGGAAATAATAAATGTAGCCAGTGGTGGTAAAATGCATAATCCAGGACTTCCAATATATGAGAGGGTATGGTAAATGGATACTGATGACCTAAGAGAAACATTTTGAACATACAGGATCTTTCCCACTGTCATTCTAGTAAGCATCAGTTCATCAGGCACAAAAGCAGAAATTTTGGTATCATAATTTCACCTAAAGGAATGCATTTAATCTATTCTTGATATAGGTCAAACGTCTTGGGATAAATAAGGAGTTTGCTTTCTCTTGCACTAATTTATTACAGCCTAGCCTTGCCTCTAATTGTTTTTATCTGCCAGAGATTATCTCGTCCTTCCGACATCTTAACAGATACTGTTCACCAAAGATCAAATAAGGCCATTTGAATCTGTGCTAGGAGCGATAATTGGATCCAAAATGGAGACATGTTTGTTAATAGGCTACTGGATATTTTTTTCCAAAGCAGTAAGGAAAACTTAGTGATTCTTAATTTTGAGGGTAGAGTCACATGTAAGGAATGTTGGAATAGTGTTGGGAGAAGCAATTATGAATGTTGGATAATGGTTCCCTGCAATTTGTGTAAGAAACAGGGGCTTTTGGGGTCTGTGTTTCCCTTTGTTTTCATTTTAGACATAGCAGATTGCAGCCTGAGTTTAGCTGCTGGCCAAAACAAGATAAATCTCCACAAAAAAAAATCACAGAATAGCACAGGATAATCTCCCCCATCTCTAATTCCTTAACTTAAGCACATCTACAAAGTTTATTTTGTCACATAAGGTAGCATATTCCAGGTTTGGGGAATTAAGACAGGGACATCTTTGGGAGTATTATTATTCTGCCTATGACAGTTGACAACCAAGAACAAGTAAGAGAATTGAGAAAAGCACTTAGATTCATGGAGGCCAGGCACAATGAACTGGTTGTGTCCTGAACCTACAGTTTAGGACATTTAGGAACTGAGACAAAAGAACTAAGCTGTCAGAGCTAGGACAGGGTGTGGCATTTGTGGGAGTGAGCACAGGGACAAGGATAGAGAGGCTAGGCGTTTTCATAAACTGATACCCTTGGGATCCAAGCTTGGTAGACAGAGGAAGGAGAACACTCACAGAAAGGGAGGAAATAATAAATGTAGCCAGTGGTGGTAAAATGCATAATCCAGGACTTCCAATATATGAGAGGGTATGGTAAATGGATACTGATGACCTAAGAGAAACATTTTGAACATACAGGATCTTTCCCACTGTCATTCTAGTAAGCATCAGTTCATCAGGCACAAAAGCAGAAATTTTGGTATCATAATTTCACCTAAAGGAATGCATTTAATCTATTCTTGATATAGGTCAAACGTCTTGGGATAAATAAGGAGTTTGCTTTCTCTTGCACTAATTTATTACAGCCTAGCCTTGCCTCTAATTGTTTTTATCTGCCAGAGATTATCTCGTCCTTCCGACATCTTAACAGATACTGTTCACCAAAGATCAAATAAGGCCATTTGAATCTGTGCTAGGAGCGATAATTGGATCCAAAATGGAGACATGTTTGTTAATAGGCTACTGGATATTTTTTTCCAAAGCAGTAAGGAAAACTTAGTGATTCTTAATTTTGAGGGTAGAGTCACATGTAAGGAATGTTGGAATAGTGTTGGGAGAAGCAATTATGAATGTTGGATAATGGTTCCCTGCAATTTGTGTAAGAAACAGGGGCTTTTGGGGTCTGTGTTTCCCTTTGTTTTCATTTTAGACATAGCAGATTGCAGCCTGAGTTTAGATGCTGGCCAACACAACCTACCTGCTAGTGGACCTGGATAGTTCTTTGCCTGTGTTTCCTATAAAATAAGAATGGCAGAAGTACAGCTTTTAGTTTTATTATGGGGACTCTTGAGTTAATATTTGTAAATGACTTAGAACAGTATCTGGCACAGAAGTGCTTGTGAAATAAAATTTTAAAATATATCTAACAATGAGATTCACTGAGATGACTTTGCAAATGCATCAGAGAAAACTTCATTGGTTCAGAGTCAAGAGCGACTTACATATTTTTGACATAACCTGGATGAGAGTTGATCCATTGGTCTTCATTTGAGTTCAATGTTCTTGACAATTTTCTCTGCCTCATCAGGGATAGTGACTGTATTTCCCTTCCATTTGCTCTGACTTGCAGAAAGTTGGCCATTTTAAATGATCCCTATGGTTGATCACCTGCTACTTGGCTGAAAATGGAACCCTGCCAACACAAAGGCAAACAGACAGCTAATTAGATAAGGTAAGCCTTTCTATGCATTGCAATCTAGATATCAATCATCAGGTCAAGATGAAGAATGTGGAAGATGGGTCCAAGCAGAGTTAATGGCTGATGCGATGTGATAAGAACACAGTGGTCTCACACAGACTGTCCCACCCACCACCATCAATCTGGCTGAGCTGCCTGGCAGCCATGAGCTGAATGTCTGTGACTGTCTAGCAACTACTGAATGGTGCCCAAGGGTGACTGAGACTGGTGATCAGAAATTTTCCTGGGGACAAGCGATTCTCCAGTCACAGCTCTCAAAACAGAGCCTTGTCATGTGATGAACGTGACAGCTTCCTGGAACCATCAGGGCGGCAGCAGAGTGGGCCCAAGCATCTTTGGAAATTCCAGAGTTTAAAGTTTTTTCTTCCTATTATTTTTATGATATTTGAGGAAGTTATTCAATTCCTTTAATCTCCATTCCTACTAACCCAAATATCACCGCCTTGGTGTGTAGCGAGCAGCCAGGAGATGTTCAGTCTCTTTCTTCTCCATTTCCATTTCCGTTCCTCAGCTGCTTGTCTTTGAAGCGGGAATAAGACCTCCCTAATTTCCTGACGATTTCAGGAGTGCCTGAGTACAGTGACAAGGCACAGCCGTTTCTCTTTCAAAAGGTCATTAACTCTAAGACATGAGTCCCTGGTGGTGAGAGAGCATCTTCTCCTCCCTTGCCTCTCTTGTCCTATAGCTGGAGCTTGGTAAATACTGGTCATATGAACGAATAATTAGGAAGAACGTTCTGCTCTCCCTTAACCATGTTTTTGGCTAATTCAGGGAACCAGTAGGGGCTTAGTTTTGTCTGGATCTTGGAGAGCAGTTTTCTCAGCTTCACACGATTCAGGGCTGAATAAATCTTTAATTTAGGGGCCATCTTGTGCACAACAGCAGATTTTCCAGCATTCCTGTCTGTTACCCCTAGCTGCCAGTAGCAAAGTCCTCTGCCATTCCAGGTTGCGACGACCTCAAATGTCTCCAGGCATTGCCAGATATCCCCTGGGGAGCAAAGTCTCCCCTACCTGGAGAGAACCATCCCCCATTGCAGGGCCATCCACACCTCACAGGAATAAGGACACCCATCTCAGAGTGGGGCTCCCCGGACCAAGAGGATGACAATTGGCAGGGGACCCATTTGCAAAGCCGAGGGGTGGAACTCAGGCTGTGGGGTGGGCAGGTCTGACCTGAATCCCCAGCTGCCTCACGCACCAGCTGGGTGAGCTGGCTTGGCTCTGAGGCTTAGTTTTTCCTTATTTCAGAATGAGGTGTTCATCCATAGGGTGGGTGGGAGATCCACTATGGGTCTGATGGGAGATGAGTGGACGCAGACACAAGGTGGGGCGTGGTGGTAACATGGGGCAGGAGCTGGATTACAGCAGGGCGCTCTGAGCTGCTGCTGTTTTGTCATTTTCCTCTTGTAAGGGTGTCTCCTGGGTTGCAGACTCGCACAGTGGGGTGGAGATGGGGGAGTTGGCAGTTTTCCACTGGGGCAGACACACCCACCCGACACACTGGCTCTCATCCCTGCTCTTTGAGTCACTCGTTTGCTGGTTGTCGCAAAGGCCGACTGTGCTCCCAGCAGCTGCAGCGGGCCAGGGGCTCGGGGAGGCTGTGGGAAGGGTGGTGGACACCACCGGCAGCTGCAGGAGGAGCATCCAAGTGCCTGTCTCTCTCCCATCAGAGCTCAACTCCCCAGCCGGTGGCTGGGCAGGGTGGTGTAGGTGTGGGACTTCCCTCCCCAGGCGAGTGCATTTTCCTGCCTGGGTACAGAGGTCAGTGGGAGGAAGGGGGAGGAAAAACAAGGCCTCTGCTTCCAGTTATACCAACAGCCCCCTTTGAGCCCTAAAATCCCTACAGAAGCAAAGGGTTTTGGGGAAATGCCTGCCCTGACGGAAGGGCATCACGGGGATCTTGGGAGACTTTCAAGAGGGGGAAATAAAGAAGCCTTCTTCCATTTTCTCTTGACTTGAAAATATAAAGGCACGGCCACCTGATTAATTAGGCGCATCCTATGAGAGATGAGCATCATTATTTTAAATTAATTTTAAATTATGGTAGATGTATTTGCCTGAAGTACGTGTCATATTTGTGTGCCTGGGGGCAGGGGATGGGAAGGTGGAGAGTAGATGGGGGCAGATCGTCTCAGGCAGATGTCCACCTGCAGGGCCAGCTCTGCTGCTCAGCAGGAGTGAAGGTCTAGGGGCATGAGTCAGGGGCTCTCTTAGACCTGAGGTACAGGTAGATTTAGAGCCACAGGGACAGAAGCGGGACTCTGTGAGAGCCGTCAGACTGCTCATAGGGTCTGATTTCTCTGACTCCTGTGTGTCCTTCATCTGGCCTGGCTTCGTCTGCTTCTGATGCAGGAGCACCTTGCCCTTGAGGGAGGACCATGGTCCGTGCTCCACCTTCACAGCCTTCCAGCCTTGCAATTCCAGGAGACAGTAATCGCTGCTCCAGCCATCCGAACGTCAACCCTGGGAAACAGACCCTGCTGGGGTTGTGCGGCTTTTCCCATAACCACTTTAAAAAATTGAAGTAAAGCAATTCACAATGTTGTGCTAGCTTCAGGTAAACAGCAAAGTGATTCAGCTATGTATCTGTTCTCATTCAGATTCTTTTCATTATAGATTGTTACAAGATATTGATATAGTTCCCTGTGCTACACAGTAGGCCCTTGATGTTTATCTATTTTATCTGTTGTCAAAGTGTGACAGTGTTAGTCTCTCAGTCATGTCTGACTCTTTGTGACCCCATGGACTGTAGCCTGCCAGGGTTCTCTGTCCATGAAATTCTCCAGGTAAGAATCCTGAAGTGGGCTGTTATGTCCTTCTCCAGGCAATCTTCCCATACTGGGAATCAAACCCGGGTCTCTTGAACTGCAGGCAGATTCTTTACCAGTTGAGCCATCAGGGAAGCAATGTGCATGTATTAATCCCATACTCCTCCCCTCAGCCCTGCTATCCCCTCTGGTAACCATGCCTTTGTTTTCTCTGCCTGTGAGTCTATTTGTTTTGTAAAGAAGTATATTTCTATAACTTTTTAGGTTCCACATATAAGTGATATGTGATATTTGTCTTTTTCTGTTTGACTTACTTTGCTTAGTATGATAATCTCTAGTCCATCCATGTTACTGCAAATGACATTATTTAATTCTTTTGTACAACTGAGTAATACACACACACACACACACACACACACACACACACCACATCTTTATCCATCCATCTGTCAATAGGCATTTAGGTTCCTTCTATGCCTTGGTTATTGTAAACTAAATTATTATAAATAGTACTGTGATGAACCTTGGGATAATGTATTGCACCCCGGTTACTGACCTCGTGATTGCTGCTGCAGTTTTAGGGTCTGGCCCCACTGTGTCCAGGGGCCGAATTTGCTACAGGAAGAAAAGCAAGGGGTGGTAACTGCCCCAGTAGTTACCTGTAGCAGCTACCAGCGCCCTGTGTAACTTCATGCCAATGTACATATCAGTGTCCCTCCATTCACTTCCTTTCATTCAAGGAGAGAAGAGATTTAGCCCAGGTTTTGTGTAAACCCAGGAGAAAATAAGTGTGCTTGACTGGTGGTGTGGGAGATCTGGGCTGTACTGATTCAGATTGTTCTTAGAGACCCAGAGAACATAGCCCTTCCGAACGGCTCCCAAAGGACTTCCAGGAGCCTTGTTTTAGGGTTTCACGGAACCCCTTGTCTCATCCTTTGCTCACTTGACTTCCCTGTAAGACTGCTGAATTTCAGTGAATGCCTTGAGGTAAGAAGAGGGGGTTCCAGTGTCTGACATTTGCTTTAATATTGACTTTACTGTCATCACTAAAAAGTTTTAAAAAAAGAATGTACCCTTTGTTACATGTTATTTCCTATTAGAAAATTCCAAGGAAAGGGTGCTTGAAGCATATTATGTGAGATCCTAGTCCTGGACCAATCACCTGTGACCAGTCAGATGTGGCCATTGTGCCCTTGAACCATTACCGTGGCCAGAGATTTCGGATCAGGAGCAAGATGGCCACTTCCATTAGAACCACATGATTGGGAGGAGTGTTCCCAGAGGGGCAGATGAGTGGACAGTGCCCTCTACTCACTGAGGTTTGCATGGCCTGCTGGTATCTTAATCCAAAGGCCTCAGCAACCATGGCAGATGCTGATTCATGTCTAGTGGTCATGTTGATGATGTAAATGGAATTTGCTAGTAGGCAACCTAGAAGCCAGTGCTGTGCCTGAAGGAGGCAGGCTCATAATGAATGTGGATTAGATAACCTAGTGAGTAGGTATTCCGCACTGAGTCATGGCTTCCCCATGCTGATTTGTTTCTCTTCCATGTCTACACACTGAGTAGGAATATCCTCAAGTTAAATTAAAAAATATGTGTGTATGTGTGTATATATATATGTATATATATATATACACACACATATATGTTTGGCTGCACCAGCTGTTAGTCGCAGTACATGATCTCTTTTAGTTGTGGCCTGTGGGATCTTTAATTGTACCATGTGGGATCTAGTTTCCTGACCAAGGATAGAACCCAGGCCCCATACACTGGGAGTGGGGTGTCTTAGCCACTGAACCATCAGGGAAGTCCCCCCAAATCAAATTTTAATCATTTATGCAATGATTAAAGAAAGCTTCTCATTTAAAATTTTACAAAGGACATTATATTAGTCAGGATTTTACAGAGAAACAGAATCAATAGTTGGATGTGTATAGGTGTGTGTCTATATAAAGGGAGAAAGAAAGAGAGAGAGGATTTTTCATTTATTTTCAGGAATTGGCTCATGTGATCAGGGGGGCTGACTACGGGGCAGGCCTGCAGCTGGGAAAGGGAAAGGGTGCTGCTGAAGTCTGAGGGCCATCTGTAGACAGAATTCCTTCCTCTTCAGCTGATTGGATGAGGCCCACCCACATTATGGAGGTTCATCTGCTTCATTCAAAGTTCACTGATTCAAATGTTTATCACATTAAAAAAATACCTTTGCAGCAACATCTAGACTTGTATTTGATCAAACATGGGCTAGTATGTTTGCCGCAGTTTTTAAAAAGGGTGGAACATTGTGATCCTAGTCCTGGACCAATCACCTGTGACCAGTCAGATGTGGCCATTGTGCCCTTGAACCATTACCGTGGCCAGAGATTTCGGATCAGGAGCAAGATGGCCACTTCCATTAGAACCACATGATTGGGAGGAGTGTTCCCAGAGGGGCAGATGAGTGGACAGTGCCCTCTACTCACTGAGGTTTGCATGGCCTGCTGGTATCTTAATCCAAAGGCCTCAGCAACCATGGCAGATGCTGATTCATGTCTAGTGGTCATGTTGATGATGTAAATGGAATTTGCTAGTAGGCAACCTAGAAGCCAGTGCTGTGCCTGAAGGAGGCAGGCTCATAATGAATGTGGATTAGATAACCTAGTGAGTAGGTATTCCGCACTGAGTCATGGCTTCCCCATGCTGATTTGTTTCTCTTCCATGTCTACACACTGAGTAGGAATATCCTCAAGTTAAATTAAAAAATATGTGTGTATGTGTGTATATATATATGTATATATATATATACACACACACATATATGTTTGGCTGCACCAGCTGTTAGTCGCAGTACATGATCTCTTTTAGTTGTGGCCTGTGGGATCTTTAATTGTACCATGTGGGATCTAGTTTCCTGACCAAGGATAGAACCCAGGCCCCATACACTGGGAGTGGGGTGTCTTAGCCACTGAACCATCAGGGAAGTCCCCCCAAATCAAATTTTAATCATTTATGCAATGATTAAAGAAAGCTTCTCATTTAAAATTTTACAAAGGACATTATATTAGTCAGGATTTTACAGAGAAACAGAATCAATAGTTGGATGTGTATAGGTGTGTGTCTATATAAAGGGAGAAAGAAAGAGAGAGAGGATTTTTCATTTATTTTCAGGAATTGGCTCATGTGATCAGGGGGGCTGACTACGGGGCAGGCCTGCAGCTGGGAAAGGGAAAAGGGTGCTGCTGAAGTCTGAGGGCCATCTGTAGACAGAATTCCTTCCTCTTCAGCTGATTGGATGAGGCCCACCCACATTATGGAGGTTCATCTGCTTCATTCAAAGTTCACTGATTCAAATGTTTATCACATTAAAAAAAAAATACCTTTGCAGCAACATCTAGACTTGTATTTGATCAAACAGTGGGCATTGTGGCAGAATGAAGCTGGCATGTAAAACTGGCCATGAGAGATAATCAAGGTTTCACCATCACTTTTCAGTAAAAAGGAACATTTTGCACTGTTTTCATCATAAAAATGTCTTTCCTTGTTTGAATTTGTTTGAAGATAATTCAGATAGTTTTTGTTTTCATATAAAAACCATGATTCTTGTATTTTGCACATAAGCCTTAAGCTTTAATATTAAAAGACACGACTAGGATGAAAAGATTACAGTTCTGTATATAATACAGAATACATTTAAAAAAAAAAAAATCACACGCCTTTATAAAAATAATTTCTAAAAAGGCTTTGCTTCAGAAGAACACTGTTATTATATCAGAAAAGATAGCAGCCACTGTAATTAAGAGTGGAAACATTTCTACAGGATCAACATTTACTTCCATGTCTACATGTCAACTTTCAAAAACCTCTTTTTTTAGTCTCCTAACATTTATAAACAGTTAATTCTAAGTCAAAAGTAAATGTGAGCTTTTACAACTAAACAGATAGGGCAAAGAGTTTTGATGGTTCCAATGTTGGGGTATAAGGTAGATTCATTCATTCTACCATGACTCCATTTTTTAACATTTTAACATTTTTAAACATTTTAACATGCATTTACCCTTCAATTATTTATCAAAGACCCAGTACTAAGGGCCCAGTGCTAAAGTGCTGGGCTGGCAACCTGAATAAGAGAGAGGCACTACCTTCTTGGGCTTATACTCTAGTATGGGGGTAAAAGGATGTAGAAATAACTGTTCTATGTGTGGTAAGAAATATGGAGCTGATGGCTTAAGGTAGCATTGGGAAGGCGAATAGATTCGTTTAACTGAGCACTTGCTGTGTGAACCAGTTTACATATTATCTCATTTCCTCCTCAAGGTAGCCCTGAGTGCAGGTACTGCTATTACCCTCATCTTCATCCTACAGGTGAGACCACGGGGGCAGGAAGGGTTGGAATCTTGCCCAAGCTCTGACAGCCAGTAAATGCAGGAGCCTTTGCCTCCAAGAACCTGATCTGCTAGAAGAAGAAAGGAGGCGATAGGACTCCGTGTTTTGTACCTAGAGGGGCAAGGTAGGAGATTACTCCAATGGTTTAGAGGGGGTAGCCGGAAGGGTGAGGTAAGAGTGGTGGGCGGAGCTCAAGAAGAGGTGGGCGTGGCCAGAGGGCCAACGCCTGAGACTAGACAGAGGATTGGCTGAGAGGCAGGAAAGGAGTCTATTGGGACTTAGGTTTATGGTCACGTGGTGCTGTTGCTGAATCTGGTTGCAGCACAGCAGGCCGGGGAGGTCTTATGGGAAAGCTCTTAAGTGTCAGCTGTAAAATAACTTCGTGCAGTTGATGGAAACATCCAGAGTGATTTTACTTTTGAAATCCCCACACCTTTGACGTCTCTGAGAAATAGTTCTGCTCTGTCCTCAGCAGGTACGCTCAAGCAGGAAGCAGAGTCTGCCCCAGCTCCTCCTTCTCGGGTAGACCTGGGCTGGAGGGGAAGGGACCTGTGAATTCCCCTCAGGTCAGCTGCAGACTTCACACAAACGAGGGGGGTGGGGGCGCCCAGCACAACTAGAGACGACTGTGGAAATCAGCATTCGGGAGGGAGAGCCGGGGTCTGTCAGGGTCCCTGGGGCGTGGAGCAGGGGAAGGGGACACAGGGCACAGGAGGAGCAGCAGGGGAAGGGACCAGCTCTCCCTGGCTTCACTCACCAGAAGCCAAGCCCCAGACTAAGAGCTTCCTTTAGATGGACACTCACAAGGTCAGGAATTTATCCCATTCACCTGGCAAACACTAACTTTTTGCCAGTTTACATATTTCATGTTAATTAGCTTTCCTAACAGCAGCATGCCCTAGTGTGCTTGGAAGTAATTAAGTCTGGGGGAAAGAATATTTAGTTGTTCTACGTAAGAGGTATTTCCAAACGCATCACTTTAGTGAACAAAGGGAGGTAGTCATCAGCCTCTCAACTAGGGCCTTCAAAGCAGGAGCCAGCAGCAAGGTAATACAATTACGCAATGAATTGTGTACGCATGCAACTCACTCAGACTTAAATGGCTTCTCCACCATGCTTTCTAAAGTTTATAGTTTACTGTTAAGATCACACTGATCATTCCAATCACAGTGGCCTAAAGGGTTGTTATGGGTTGAACTGGGTTTCCCTCCCCCACATATTAAAGCCCCAATACCCAGCTTCTGTGAAAGTGATCTTATTTTAAAATAAGATCTTTGCAGCTGATGGAGCTTAGATGAGGTCTTTGAGGAGGGGGCCTTTAATTCAATATGGCGGGTGTCTTTATGCCAGGCTTCCCAGGTGCCTCAGTGGTAAAGAACTTGCCTGCCAGTGCAGGAGACATGGGAGATGTGAGTTTGATCCCTGGGTTGGGAAGATCCCCTGGAGGAGGAAATGGCAACGCGTTCCATTACTGTTGCCCAAAGAATCCCCTGGACAGAGGAGCCTCACAGGCTACAGTTCATGGGGTCACAAAGGGTCCAACATGACTGAGCACAAACACATGCTGTCCTTACAAAGAGGGGATCCTTGGACCTAGAGACAAGCACAGAGGGAAGACAGTGGAGGCGAGAGTGAGGGGCAGAGATGTCTCGTTATAAGCCTAGGAGAGATGCCCTTAACAGAAACCTTCTCTCCTACTCTTCAGAAGGAGCTCTTCAGAAGACACCTTCATTTCAGACTTTCTGCCTCTAGAACTATGAAACCTAAACCATTGTTTAAGCTCCTCAGTGTGAGGGGCATTGTTACGACAACCCTGGCAAACTAACACATGGGTTATCTCAGGAGCTGAATTCCTAGAATCCATCATTCCCATACCTGAGCTGCAAAGCCATAATGTGGGCAAAGCCATAGTGTTGGCAGGACCACTGTTTATATAATGGTAAAGGAAGCCTATGGACCCGCCAGAGTTTATAGTTAGGGGCTAAAGAAGGCGCCTCTGCTGAGCAAAGCTTGGGAGGATGGCGGGCGATGCTGGCAAAGTGGCATTGTGGTCACACCACATGCTGACCATGGGACCCCTTGGCCAGAGTTTTTCCTAGTTTAAGAGGTATTTCCAAACGCATCACTTTAGTGAACAAAGGGAGGTAGTCATCAGCCTCTCAACTAGGGCCTTCAAAGCAGGAGCCAGCAGCAAGGTAATACAATTACGCAATGAATTGTGTACGCATGCAACTCACTCAGACTTAAATGGCTTCTCCACCATGCTTTCTAAAGTTTATAGTTTACTGTTAAGATCACACTGATCATTCCAATCACAGTGGCCTAAAGGGTTGTTATGGGTTGAACTGGGTTTCCCTCCCCCACATATTAAAGCCCCAATACCCAGCTTCTGTGAAAGTGATCTTATTTTAAAATAAGATCTTTGCAGCTGATGGAGCTTAGATGAGGTCTTTGAGGAGGGGGCCTTTAATTCAATATGGCGGGTGTCTTTATGCCAGGCTTCCCAGGTGCCTCAGTGGTAAAGAACTTGCCTGCCAGTGCAGGAGACATGGGAGATGTGAGTTTGATCCCTGGGTTGGGAAGATCCCCTGGAGGAGGAAATGGCAACGCGTTCCATTACTGTTGCCCAAAGAATCCCCTGGACAGAGGAGCCTCACAGGCTACAGTTCATGGGGTCACAAAGGGTCCAACATGACTGAGCACAAACACATGCTGTCCTTACAAAGAGGGGATCCTTGGACCTAGAGACAAGCACAGAGGGAAGACAGTGGAGGCGAGAGTGAGGGGCAGAGATGTCTCGTTATAAGCCTAGGAGAGATGCCCTTAACAGAAACCTTCTCTCCTACTCTTCAGAAGGAGCTCTTCAGAAGACACCTTCATTTCAGACTTTCTGCCTCTAGAACTATGAAACCTAAACCATTGTTTAAGCTCCTCAGTGTGAGGGGCATTGTTACGACAACCCTGGCAAACTAACACATGGGTTATCTCAGGAGCTGAATTCCTAGAATCCATCATTCCCATACCTGAGCTGCAAAGCCATAATGTGGGCAAAGCCATAGTGTTGGCAGGACCACTGTTTATATAATGGTAAAAGGAAGCCTATGGACCCGCCAGAGTTTATAGTTAGGGGCTAAAGAAGGCGCCTCTGCTGAGCAAAGCTTGGGAGGATGGCGGGCGATGCTGGCAAAGTGGCATTGTGGTCACACCACATGCTGACCAGCTGGGCTCACTTCCCAGAGCTTGGTGTCTTTGGGACAGGTCCTCCGTGGGATTTTTCTAATAGCCATTTTCTACTCTGACAGAGCATCAGAATCACTAATGTGTGTTAGTCACACAGCTGTGTCTGACCCTGCAACCCCAAGGTCTGTAGTGCACCAGGTCCCTCTGTCCATGGGATTCTCCAGGCAAGAAGACTGGAGTGGGTTGCCATTCCCTTCTCCTGGGGATCATCCTAGGTTGACCCAAGGATTGAACCTGGGTCTCCTGCCTTGCAGGCAGATTTTTACTGTCTGAGAATGACTGGAGATCTCATCAAAATGCAATTTCCAAGGCCCCAGCTGACCCATATGATCAAACTGCAGAGGTGGGGATGGAGATGAGCAAGTTCATAGACACCAGGGAGGTGGTGATGGTGTAGGGCAGGGGCCAGCGTTTGACAGTGAGCAAGGCTGAACCTCGCTTCTGTCAAAGAAACTGCAACTCAGAAGCAGTGAGCTCTGAGGAGAGTCTCCATCTGCTGCAGGCTATTTTTGGAACTCATGACTCTCTGTTAATTGGTTTAATCATTAATGTGGTATTTTATAAAGCTGGCGTGGTTCCTTTTCTCTCCGATTATGAAATACTGCTTTCCCCATGCATTTCTTCATTCTTTGCTGAGCCAATTAACATAATTTATTCAATGTGAATCTAGATGGCATTGGAATGCATCACATCGATACACATGCTGTGCTTTAAAATAAAATTTACTTCAGCTTCAAGTAATGAGAGGCGACACTGTGCTACCTTGAGACCAGTCATTTAACCAGAAGTAATGTTCTCGTGTCAGATGTGGGTTTTCTCACTTTCTAAATAGCAGCCATGGTAACAGAGCAGTGTTGCTCTTGACAAGATGAAGCTGAAGTTATAAAACAGTACCTCCAAACTGATGTACCTGTGGTAACATGTGGAGAGAATTTGTTAAAAGATTCAACAGTGTTTTGGATGAAAATAAAGAAAAATACTGGGTAAAGATGACGAAGACCGAAATAGAAAAGTATGTATTTCCAAGTATGGTGAAGCATGCTGCCTGAGAAGGAGAGAGGAAGAGGGAGGTAAAACTTCAGGTTTGCATCCCAATTCTAGACAAAGTGCAAATTAACTTTATGACATTTTACTGCTTATAAAAATCAGAATAGGAAGGGTTAAAGGAGAGGATGTTTGTGCCATCAAGTAGCATAAGACAGTCTCAGGGTATTCGGTATTGAATTTCAGTTTCATTTATAATTAAAAAGAACAAGCAGCTCTTACAAGGGTAGTACTTATTTTGGGAAATCACTGAGAGTGACCCTTAATTAAAACCGTGTTCTGTGGGTATTGACCATCTTCCAGAAATGTGCTAACGATTGCCGACACACAGAGCTCCACTACTTAGCTATGGCTTGGACACTTCCAGCCCTGATGTGACCTGGGAGCAGGAAGAGACACAGAGGCTCTGGTGCTCACTGCCGACGCACTGGACCAGAACTCAGACTTTCCCGATAGATTACGTGCACGTTACAGCTAAGAAGCCCTTCCCTGGACTCCTGGGTGGTGAGAGATTAATGAGCATTTTTTTGGCTTATAGAAAATTAGAAGTATTCTTGACACTATAATAAGGATATACATATACATAATAGGAAATAATGTAATCTAGTATAGCATCACATAATACAACTTAACATACATAAATTACTTTTTAAAAATTCTATTTGGGTTTTAAACATTCATTGGCTTTGACAGAAAGGCAAATGCAATTAACATAATTTATTCAATGTGAATCTAGATGGCATTGGAATGCATCACATCGATACACATGCTGTGCTTTAAAATAAAATTTACTTCAGCTTCAAGTAATGAGAGGCGACACTGTGCTACCTTGAGACCAGTCATTTAACCAGAAGTAATGTTCTCGTGTCAGATGTGGGTTTTCTCACTTTCTAAATAGCAGCCATGGTAACAGAGCAGTGTTGCTCTTGACAAGATGAAGCTGAAGTTATAAAACAGTACCTCCAAACTGATGTACCTGTGGTAACATGTGGAAGAATTTGTTAAAAGATTCAACAGTGTTTTGGATGAAAATAAAGAAAAATACTGGGTAAAGATGACGAAGACCGAAATAGAAAAGTATGTATTTCCAAGTATGGTGAAGCATGCTGCCTGAGAAGGAGAGAGGAAGAGGGAGGTAAAACTTCAGGTTTGCATCCCAATTCTAGACAAAGTGCAAATTAACTTTATGACATTTTACTGCTTATAAAAATCAGAATAGGAAGGGTTAAAGGAGAGGATGTTTGTGCCATCAAGTAGCATAAGACAGTCTCAGGGTATTCGGTATTGAATTTCAGTTTCATTTATAATTAAAAAGAACAAGCAGCTCTTACAAGGGTAGTACTTATTTTGGGAAATCACTGAGAGTGACCCTTAATTAAAACCGTGTTCTGTGGGTATTGACCATCTTCCAGAAATGTGCTAACGATTGCCGACACACAGAGCTCCACTACTTAGCTATGGCTTGGACACTTCCAGCCCTGATGTGACCTGGGAGCAGGAAGAGACACAGAGGCTCTGGTGCTCACTGCCGACGCACTGGACCAGAACTCAGACTTTCCCGATAGATTACGTGCACGTTACAGCTAAGAAGCCCTTCCCTGGACTCCTGGGTGGTGAGAGATTAATGAGCATTTTTTTGGCTTATAGAAAATTAGAAGTATTCTTGACACTATAATAAGGATATACATATACATAATAGGAAATAATGTAATCTAGTATAGCATCACATAATACAACTTAACATACAGAAATTACTGATTTCTATTTGGGTGAAACATTCATCTTTGAAAAAGCAAATGGATCATTCTCAGACAATGGCAGCACAGTTTTTAGATCTTTCTGAATCCCACATGTGAACAGATGTCTGGAAAGCAAAACTGATGTGCATAGACAGCATCCATGGCAAAGCTAGGTGACAAGGTGTTCCAATAATCTCCCAAACTGATGGGGGTATATTACCAAGAGCTACAAGTTTTAAACATTGTCAGTGTCTGTGAGAGTGTAACAGAGTGAAGGAACAGGGTGTCTAATGGACCTTAGCAAAGAAGAATCCACTGAATAGCCAACCATCTTCACTGAAAAGCACAGTGGGGCAATTTGAGAAGAGTAGATTGAACTAGAATCTTATCCCTGCCCAATAGCTTAATGGATAAAGATCCTGCCTACCTACAATGCAAGAGACATGAGATTCAGGTTCAGTCTCTAGGTTGGGAAGATCCCCTGGAGAAGGAAAATGGTAACCCACTACACTATTTTTCCCTGGAGGAACCTGGCGGGCTACAGCCTGTGGGGTCACAAAGAGTCAGATACGACTGAGCAACTAAGCACACCCCTGCTGCTGCAGTAATGGATAAATGCCAGAGCCCTCAAGGGCGTCTGACACGCTGACCAGCCTGGTTTCTGTGAATGCTGGAAATGGAGCACCGAGAGCTGCCTTTCAGTGAAGGAACCCCACTGAGGAGAAACTGCCAGAACAGAAGCCAAATCGAGCAAGACAAGGATGAAATGGAAAGATCATTTCGATAAAAATAGGGGAGAGGAACAAAACCAGACCAATCTCAAAAGGCTCTCTCACTATATACACACACTGTAGGCTATAGTGATATGATAAAACCCTTAACATTTAGGATAACCAAACTTCACACAAAGAGGAGGAGCAGAAAAGCCTAAGGTCAAATTCCACACAAAGTTACTATAAGAGAAGGGATAATTCAAGAAGCAAAATGACATCCTTGTATATTAAAAAAAAAATGCTCAAAATAAACAGGTCAAAATAGCAACATGACTTTTTAAAATGAGCTCAGAAATATTGAGAAAGTGATACAAGATATAAGTGAGAAAAATTCGGAAAGGTGTGTGTGCTAATTCACTTCAGTTGTGTCCAGCTCTTTGCCACTCCATGGGCTATAACCCATCAGGCTCCTCTGTTCATGACATTTTCCAGACAAGAGTCCTGGAGGGGGTTGCCAATGCCCTCTTCCAGGAAATTTTCTTGACGCAAGGATTGAACCCATGTCTCCTGCATTGACTAGTTCTTTACCACGAGTGCCATCTGGGAAGCCCCAGAATGAGGTGACACGACAAAAAAATTAGAAATAAGAAGGAAAATTATTTTGGTTTTAAGACGAAACTGGAAGAAAATCAAGAGCAAATAAATACAACCAGCAATGCCTTCAGAGAAGTGGGAAATGGAAAATATTTTCGATCACAATGAAATGACAAAGGAGATAGAAAATATTGGAGAGAAAGTAGCCAATATTAAAGACAAGAAAAGAGGATCTAAACTAGGAGTCTGCAGAGAAGAAAATTTACTAATAGTATCAAAAGTTGCACTTCAAGAAAGATTTCTTGAAATTAAAAAATATATATTTGAAGTAACGTGTCAGAAGACCTTTCTGTGGGCTGAAACTATCAATACAGAACAATCAACACCAAAATCTATTAACTAAAATAACTCTCCAGCCAGTGAGGCAAAGGGAGGAGTTCACATGGAGGGAAGGATTGTTACAATTTTCTACTGAATTGCTTTGTGCTCAAAGAAAATGGAGTGATATATTTAATATACTCAAGGAAAGTAATGAGAATACAGGATTTTATATCCAATGAACAGGTTTTCAAGTATAAAGGGCATAGCAAAGCATTACGAAGAGGGATAATAGCTCCCACAAGCCCTTTCCAGTAAGGCCACTAAAGGATGGCTTCCATATGGCCGCGGTGACGGTCATAAGACTGCTGGTGAGCATGGGTTATCTCCATGCTTCTGAAGCTGAGTGAAGGTTAAAAGATAAGGGTATGGGCTTCCCTGTGGTTCAGCAGGTAAAGAATCCACCTGCAATGCAGGAGACCCAGGTTCCATCCCTGGGTCTGGAAGACCCCCCTGGAGAAGGAAATGGCACTTAGCTCCAGTATTCTTGCCTGAAATCCTATGGACAGAGGAGCCTGGTGGGGTCACAAGAGCTGGACACGATTTAGCCACTAAACCTAAAGCACAGCGTGTAGGGATGTGTGGTCTGATAACAAAAATCCAGAACAACCATTGGAAAGTGGTGGGAGGTGAGGGGTATATTTTGCTGTCTCAGCTTCTATTGCTGGTGATGCTTGTGGTTGAGTTCTGAGATGTGTGTAGAAGAAGGATAGAGCCTATGGGTGATTGTGGGATATTCTAACATCCCCTGTGTTTTTGAGACTGTGGATTCCTTTTTTAATTTTTATCTATCCAGGTGGTGCTAGTGGTAAAGAACTCGCCCACCAATGCAGGAGACTTAAACTTGGGTTCAGTTCCCGGGTTGGGAAGACCCCCTGGAGAAAGGCATAGCAACCCACTCCAGTATTCTTGCCTGGAGAATCCCATGAACAGAAGAGCCTGGTGGACTACAGGTCCATAGGGTCACAAAGAGTCAGACGCAACTGAAGCAAGTTAGCACGCAGCACACATTTTATTTTTGGCTGCACTAGGTCTTCTTTGCTTTGTGTGGGCTTTCTCTGGTCGTGGTGCATGGGCTTCTCATTGCGGCGGCTTCTCTTGTTGCAGAGCACAGGTTCTAGGGTGCGGGCCCAGTAGCTGTGGCCCAGGGGCTTCGCTGCTCCTCTGTCTGTGGGATCTTCCTGGACCAGGCATTGAACCCATCTTCCACGCATATACAGATGGATTCTTACCTACTGAGCCACCCGGGAAATTTGCAGACTGTGAATTCTTGATATGGGAGACAGGATATAAGGGTGTAACATAAAAGAGATTAAGTAAAACCCTTTAGTTCTGATTTTGACTTAAAATATTAGTATTGTGACTTCTCTGGTAGCCCAGTGTTTATCACTCCATGCTTCCTCTGAAGGGGTCATGGGTTTGATCACTCGTTGGGGAATTAAGATCTTGCATGTCATAGGGCATGGCCAAAAAGTAAAATAAAAATTTATCCAAAAAAATCCATGATAAACAATGAAAAATAAAATAAAACATCACTATGGATTCAAGTGGAAAAGAAAATGGCAATCTACTCCAGTATTCTTGCCTGGAAAATTCCATAGATGGATAAGCCTGGTGGGCTACAGTCCTTGGGGTCTCAAATATATACATACGTCTCTCTATATATAGGTGTGTATATATATATATATATATATATATATATATATATATATATATATATGTGTGTGTGTATATTTGGCTGGGTGGTGAGGAATCTGCCTGCAATGCAGGAGACCTGGGTTCTATCCCTGGGTTAGGAAGATCCCTGGAGGAGGGCATGGCAACCCATTCCATTGTTCTTGCCTGGAGAATTCCATGGATGGAGGAACCTGATGGACTGTAGTCCATGGGGTCACACAGAGTGGGACGCAATTGAAGTGACTATGCAGCAGCATGGGCTCAAGAGGCATGTACGCACACACACACACACACACACACACACTTTCTGTCTCCCCCTAGAATGGGAATTGACAGACCTTAAGGTCTAAATGCTTCTTTAAATACACTGTAAGCAAGAGAAAGATTGGTTATTGAATTAAATTTAAAAACTGTTAATTAAAAGGCTTACTAAGTTTTAAAAACTATAGAGAAGGCTAAAACTGTAGTGACTAAACCATACACATCTGGATGGTAAAACTATAAAGAAATGCAAAGAAGGTTTTACTACCAAAGTCGGGGTAATGGTCGTTTTGGCAGGAGCACTTCTATATGTGAGGAGGCTGTGTGATCCAGTGGGGGGCCTTGGGTGGGGGGAGGCGTGGCTACCAAGTTGTGTGTCTTGAGCTGGCAGTGATTACAAGGTTCTTCATAAACTAGTTCATTACATCACAGACTGGTTTGGGGTTCCTGCGTCTGTGCTGTATTCTACAGTGGAAGGTAAAAGGTGAGCACCAAAATAAATGTTCCCTAAATGGTTAATCCTGTTAATAATCATACATCTGTGATGTGGTAAGAAATCCACCTACCAACACTGGAGCCATGGGCTGGATCCCTGGGTGGGGAAGATCCCCTGGGGAAGGAAATGGCCACTCGCTCCAGGATTCTTGCCTGGGCAATCCCATGGGTTTGATCACTCGTTGGGGAATTAAGATCTTGCATGATAACAATGAAAAATAAAATAAAACATCACTATGGATTCAAGTGGAAAAGAAAATGGCAATCTACTCCAGTATTCTTGCCTGGAAAATTCCATAGATGGATAAGCCTGGTGGGCTACAGTCCTTGGGGTCTCAAATATATACATACGTCTCTCTATATATAGGTGTGTATATATATATATATATATATATATATATATATATATATATATGTGTGTGTGTGTATATTTGGCTGGGTGGTGAGGAATCTGCCTGCAATGCAGGAGACCTGGGTTCTATCCCTGGGTTAGGAAGATCCCTGGAGGAGGGCATGGCAACCCATTCCATTGTTCTTGCCTGGAGAATTCCATGGATGGAGGAACCTGATGGACTGTAGTCCATGGGGTCACACAGAGTGGGACGCAATTGAAGTGACTATGCAGCAGCATGGGCTCAAGAGGCATGTACGCACACACACACACACACACACACACACACTTTCTGTCTCCCCCTAGAATGGGAATTGACAGACCTTAAGGTCTAAATGCTTCTTTAAATACACTGTAAGCAAGAGAAAGATTGGTTATTGAATTAAATTTAAAAACTGTTAATTAAAAGGCTTACTAAGTTTTAAAAACTATAGAGAAGGCTAAAACTGTAGTGACTAAACCATACACATCTGGATGGTAAAACTATAAAGAAATGCAAAGAAGGTTTTACTACCAAAGTCGGGGTAATGGTCGTTTTGGCAGGAGCACTTCTATATGTGAGGAGGCTGTGTGATCCAGTGGGGGGCCTTGGGTGGGGGGAGGCGTGGCTACCAAGTTGTGTGTCTTGAGCTGGCAGTGATTACAAGGTTCTTCATAAACTAGTTCATTACATCACAGACTGGTTTGGGGTTCCTGCGTCTGTGCTGTATTCTACAGTGGAAGGTAAAAAGGTGAGCACCAAAAATAAATGTTCCCTAAATGGTTAATCCTGTTAATAATCATACATCTGTGATGTGGTAAGAAATCCACCTACCAACACTGGAGCCATGGGCTGGATCCCTGGGTGGGGAAGATCCCCTGGGGAAGGAAATGGCCACTCGCTCCAGGATTCTTGCCTGGGCAATCCCATGGACAGAGGAGCCTGGAGGGCTACAGTTTATGGGGTCGAAAGAGTCAGAAACGACTGAGCGACTGAACACAAGTGTTTGGCCAAAAAGCTCGTTCAGGTTTTGGATATGATGTTATGGAAAACTCCAGACGAGCTTTTTCAGCGAGGCAGGGGCACAGCTTGGTACAAACAGTTCTTACACCTCTATTCTACTGGAATTTTTGCTCTTGGCTTGACCTGGGGCTCTCCAAACAGCAGTTCTATTGCAGGTAAAGTGCATCCAACCACAGTAATGCATAATTCACCGGGACACAGAAAGGCTTCCATGAGAAATGAATGTGCAGATTCTCTGTAAATGGCAAGCCACGCTGCAAACGCTTGTTCTCCTTACAGCCCTAAGATCCAGAACGAGTTCTGCACAGCAGTTATGTTTCTGGCATTTTTCTCTGGCTGGCACCATACCTTCCCCCAGCCTCTCATGAATATCTGATATATGGGCCGTGTATATTACCCCTCTCTGAAAAGGCCAGCTGGACAGATATTTAATCATGTGGCTCTGCCTTGTTGTAAGCTTTAAGGGAGTTGAAGTTCATGAAAGCTAACATTTCCTGGCCCGCTGCCACTCCTATCTATAAATCACCAAATATTTATCAACTTTCCTCTTGGTCCCAGGCCGTGTCAAGTACTTGAGTCCATCAGTGAGGGAAAAAATCTTTCCAGGCTCTCGAGAAGCCTGTATTTTAGCAGGAGCGGAAACACAACCCATTAAATACATAAAGTATATAGAATATTTGAAGATGTAAGGATTATAATTAAAAAAAAAAATTTGGTAAGAATTATTTGCTGTTGTTGTTCAGTCGCTCATTCATGTCTGACTCTTTGTGGCCGCATGGACTGCAGCACCCCAGGCTTCCCTGCCCTTCACCATCTCCTGGGGTTTGTTCAGATTTGTGTCACTGATTCAGTGATGCCACCCAACCATCTCACCTGCTGCCGCCCTCTTCTCTGTTGACCTTCACTCTTTCTCAGCATTAGGGTCTTTTCCAATGAGTCAGCTCTTTGCATCAGGTGACCAAAGTATTGGAGCTTGCAGAAGATAGGGAAAGTAGATTAGAGCTGAAAGGATTAGGAAAGGATTAGGGGTGGGGGCTGCAGTTTTGTTCTGGGTGGGCAGGTTGGCCTGATTGAAAGGGGGCATTTGAGAAGAGACACGAAGAAGACGAGGGCTTGAGCCATGTGCATATCTTGCGGAAGTGCATTCTAGGCAGTGAGAATAACCAGTGCAAAGGTCCTGTGGCCAGCCCGTGCCTGGCTCATCTGAGAAACAGCAAAGGAGACCAGTGCGGATGGAGTGAAGCGAGTGTGGGAGAAACAGAAGGAGATGAGGCCACGAAGAGGGAGTCAGGTTGGCAAGGTCTGCAAGGGTGCTGGAAAGACTTAAAGACCTAGCTTATCTCTAAAGGCAAATGGAGAGCTCTGCAGGTTGATGAGCAGAGGAGGAATTTAGGTTTTAAAGGGTCTGCCCGGATGCTGTGATGAGAGCACTGTAGGGGCCAGGGCAGAAGCAGGGGCACAGGTTATGAGCAAGAGATGAAGATGGGTGGATTAGGATGGGGGTCTTTGAGGGGGGACAGGGTCATCTGGGGCTCCCTCTCAAGCCCTGAATACAAGTAAAGGCATCTGAGGAGCACTCAGGACCACTGGGATCAGGGACCCAGAAAGGAGCAAACATGGTTAGGGTCTACAAATCACACCCCCCACTTTTGGATGAAACTCCAAGAAAGCAGAGATTGGTTTTACTTTACTCTAGAACACACAGCAGAGCACATAGTAGGTGCTCAAAAAATGTTTGTGGAATGATGAACGCACTAAATGAAAATCTTGCTAGATTTTCAAAACAACAGCAGCGAGTAAGGACAGGTGGGGGGGCAGGGTCTCGCCTCGTTGGTGAGGCTGTGGTCTCCTTGGCCCGTCCCTTCCAGGCAGTTGTCTTGGGTTTCCCCTCCAGTTCGGACGTGCATCAGAGATCCACTTTTCAGTCCGGCACGTCTGGGTGCACCTGGCTCCTTGAGTCAGGCTTCCTGCCCTTCACCATCTCCGGTTGAGATGTGTCACTATTCAGTGATGCCACCCAACCATCTCACCTGCTGCCGCCCTCTTCTCTGTTGACCTTCACTCTTTCTCAGCATTAGGGTCTTTTCCAATGAGTCAGCTCTTTGCATCAGGTGACCAAAGTATTGGAGCTTGCAGAAGATAGGGAAAGTAGATTAGAGCTGAAAGGATTAGGAAAGGATTAGGGGTGGGGGCTGCAGTTTTGTTCTGGGTGGGCAGGTTGGCCTGATTGAAAGGGGGCATTTGAGAAGAGACACGAAGAAGACGAGGGCTTGAGCCATGTGCATATCTTGCGGAAGTGCATTCTAGGCAGTGAGAATAACCAGTGCAAAGGTCCTGTGGCCAGCCCGTGCCTGGCTCATCTGAGAAACAGCAAAGGAGACCAGTGCGGATGGAGTGAAGCGAGTGTGGGAGAAACAGAAGGAGATGAGGCCACGAAGAGGGAGTCAGGTTGGCAAGGTCTGCAAGGGTGCTGGAAAGACTTAAAGGCCTAGCTTATCTCTAAGGCAAATGGAGAGCTCTGCAGGTTGATGAGCAGAGGAGGAATTTAGGTTTTAAAGGGTCTGCCCGGATGCTGTGATGAGAGCACTGTAGGGGGCCAGGGCAGAAGCAGGGGCACAGGTTATGAGCAAGAGATGAAGATGGGTGGATTAGGATGGGGGTCTTTGAGGGGGGACAGGGTCATCTGGGGCTCCCTCTCAAGCCCTGAATACAAGTAAAGGCATCTGAGGAGCACTCAGGACCACTGGGATCAGGGACCCAGAAAGGAGCAAACATGGTTAGGGTCTACAAATCACACCCCCCACTTTTGGATGAAACTCCAAGAAAGCAGAGATTGGTTTTACTTTACTCTAGAACACACAGCAGAGCACATAGTAGGTGCTCAAAAAATGTTTGTGGAATGATGAACGCACTAAATGAAAATCTTGCTAGATTTTCAAAACAACAGCAGCGAGTAAGGACAGGTGGGGGGGCAGGGTCTCGCCTCGTTGGTGAGGCTGTGGTCTCCTTGGCCCGTCCCTTCCAGGCAGTTGTCTTGGGTTTCCCCTCCAGTTCGGACGTGCATCAGAGATCCACTTTTCAGTCCGGCACGTCTGGGTGCACCTGGCTCCTTGAGTCAGCTGCTCAAAGCGACGGGAGCCCCTCTTCCTCAGGCAGCTCTGGTTTTCCCATTCAACATCTCCCTTCTTTCTCGCCTTCAGGATTTCCCTTTTGCATTCAGAAAAATGGGGCCAGTGTCTTTGGAAGTCTTTCATTTGGTTACTTTGCTGATTCTGAACTTCACATCCACACACGTACACGCCTGGGATAAATTCCTGTGCTATCCTTCGCCTCTAATTGTTACAAGCCCCAGCAAGATGGGTAGCTAATTAGAGATCTTAATTATAGCTACAGACAGGATGATTCTACTGTAATCCCTCCCCAGCCATAAACCCTTCCAGTGGTAAAGGCTAATATTAGCGGATTTGCTTGGATTTTTACCTCAAGCTCACGATAAATCCTGCTGCTGTTATTCAGTAGCTAACTCATGTCTGACTCTTTGCGATCCAACAGACTGCAGCATGCCAGGCCCCTCTGTCCTCCACTATCTCCTGGACTTTGCTCAAATTCATGTCCATTGAGTTGGTGATGCTATCTAACCATCTCATCCTCTGCCACTCCCTTCTCCTCCAACTTCTGTCATTCCCAGTATCAGAGTTTCTTCCGATCAGCTCTTTGCATCGGTGGTCAAAGTACTAGAGCTTCAACTTCAGCATCAGTCCTTCCAATGAATGTTCAGGGTTGATTTCTTTTAGGTTAATTGTTTTGACATCCTTGGAGTCCCACGGACTCTCAAGAGTCTTCTCCACCATAACTCGAAAGCATCAATTCCTCAGTGCCTAGCCAACTCTCACATCTGTACATGGCTACTGGAAAAACCATAGCTTTGACTATATGGACCATCAGTAAAGTGATGTCTCTGTTTTTTAATATTCTGTCCTAAACCAATTTGTAAATAGGCTACCATGAGACTTCTATGAAACATTTTACATTTACCTATCATTCTTTTCTTTTCTTTTTTAAAATTAATTAATTTATTTATTTATTTTGGTTGGGTGGGGTGGGGAGGGAGAGGAGCAGGTGGGCTACTTCTATTGGTCTTTCATTTGTCTATTTTCATCCATCTTTGTTCTTTGGCCCATGTGGGCCTCCCATCGCATTGGCCTCTGTTGTCGCAGAGCACTGGCTCTGGGCGCATGCGCTCCAGAGCTCCGGCTCGGTAATTGGACACATCGGTCCAGTCGCTCCGCGGCACGTGGGATCTTCCCAGGCCAGGGATCGAACCAGCGCCCCTTGCATTGCAAGGCGGTGTCCTTACCCACTGGGCCCCCAGGAAAGCCCCTACCTATCATTCTTTACACATTTTTCAAGATGCTTGCTAAGTCTCAGAAGAATACATCATCATCTTTTTGAGATGCATGTTAACATTTGGTGCTTCTGTTTCACTTTTTTACTTTCATTAAAAGTACCAATTTAGTCATGTAAAATTTTAAAAATTATACATTTGCTTGTTTGGATAAAGATGAATTATGATGTCTACACTCATGACTCAAATTAGGGGGTGGCAAGAGTTTCTCAGCGTTGTCAGGATTAGGGTTTTTAAATGAAAATATTGTCTTTTAGACACTAAGGTTAGTAACTTTTAAAAAAAAGGTAAGAGATTTATATGGTATAAAATTTCAAAGATGAGAAAGGTATGTAAAGAGGATGTCTCCCTTTTAACACAGCATCATTTCCCAGATTTCTGTATGATTTCCAGAGAGGGGTTAAGTATACACAAGCAAACGTGTAAGGTAGCTCACACTTCTTTGTGGGTCTGCACAGGAGAAAGCAGCAGTGTTGCTTGGGCCTGTGTTGTTGCTGCTGTTTAGTCCCTGCATCATGTCAAACTCTTTTGTGACCCCCATAGATTGACCCACTAGGTTCCTCTGTCCTTGGGATTTTCCAGGCAACTGCACTGAAGTAGGTTGCTGTTTCCTCCTCCAGGGGATTGTCTCGTTTCAGGGATCAAACCTGTGTCTCTTGCATTGGCAGGAGGATCGTTTGCCACTGAACCACCTGGGAAACCCTGTTAGGTACTTGATGTCAAATGCAGGCATAAATCATACTTCATAAAGTAAAGAGAAAAAAACCCAAGTTGACAGAAGGCTAGTTTTGTGAGCATGAGTATAAAGGTACCTTGATATTCATTTTATTTATAATTTTTTTTAATGTTGTGTTAATGATTGTTTATAAAACAACACAACAGGTTGGATGAAAACCTCAGACTTCTTTTCCTCCCCAAATGATTTGATAAACATATGTTCCAATAATATATGTTCCTATAGAGCTGTCAGTTCCTGCTGTACAATCGATTAATTGCTGTTGTGTCCATCTCTTTTTCGATCCATGAACTGTAGCCCACCAGACAGGGATCGAACAGCCTTGCATGAATCCTTACCCACTGGGCCCCCAGGAAAGCCCCTACCTATCATTCTTTACACATTTTTCAAGATGCTTGCTAAGTCTCAGAAGAATACATCATCATCTTTTGAGATGCATGTTAACATTTGGTGCTTCTGTTTCACTTTTTTACTTTCATTAAAAGTACCAATTTAGTCATGTAAAATTTTAAAAATTATACATTTGCTTGTTTGGATAAAGATGAATTATGATGTCTACACTCATGACTCAAATTAGGGGGTGGCAAGAGTTTCTCAGCGTTGTCAGGATTAGGGTTTTTAAATGAAAATATTGTCTTTTAGACACTAAGGTTAGTAACTTTTAAAAAAAAGGTAAGAGATTTATATGGTATAAAATTTCAAAGATGAGAAAGGTATGTAAAGAGGATGTCTCCCTTTTAACACAGCATCATTTCCCAGATTTCTGTATGATTTCCAGAGAGGGGTTAAGTATACACAAGCAAACGTGTAAGGTAGCTCACACTTCTTTGTGGGTCTGCACAGGAGAAAGCAGCAGTGTTGCTTGGGCCTGTGTTGTTGCTGCTGTTTAGTCCCTGCATCATGTCAAACTCTTTTGTGACCCCCATAGATTGACCCACTAGGTTCCTCTGTCCTTGGGATTTTCCAGGCAACTGCACTGAAGTAGGTTGCTGTTTCCTCCTCCAGGGGATTGTCTCGTTTCAGGGATCAAACCTGTGTCTCTTGCATTGGCAGGAGGATCGTTTGCCACTGAACCACCTGGGAAACCCTGTTAGGTACTTGATGTCAAATGCAGGCATAAATCATACTTCATAAAGTAAAGAGAAAAAAACCCAAGTTGACAGAAGGCTAGTTTTGTGAGCATGAGTATAAAGGTACCTTGATATTCATTTTATTTATAATTTTTTTTAATGTTGTGTTAATGATTGTTTATAAAACAACACAACAGGTTGGATGAAAACCTCAGACTTCTTTTCCTCCCCAAATGATTTGATAAACATATGTTCCAATAATATATGTTCCTATAGAGCTGTCAGGTTTCTCTGCTGTACAATCGATTAATTGCTGTTGTGTCCATCTCTTTTTCGATCCATGAACTGTAGCCCACCAGACTCTTCTGTCCATGAGATTCTCCAGGCAAGAATACTGGAGTGGGTAGCCATTCCCTTCTCCAGGGGATCTTCCCAAACCAAGGATCAGACTGGTGTCCTTTGCTGTCTCCTTGAGCTTGCTCAAACTCATGTCCAATGAGTCGATGATGCAATCCAACCATCTCATCCTCGGTTGTACCCTTCTCCTCCTGCCCTCAACATGTATGTTATCAACTATATATTTTAGTTTATTTTTTGTTTAATATTTTCTTGGTATATCTTTTTCTAACATTTTACTTTCAATCTTTTGGTAGCCATATTATTTAGTGTGCCTCTTCCCTGGTGGCTCAGAGGTAAAGAATCACCTGCCAGTGCAGGAGATGCAGGTTTGATCCCTGGGTTGGGAAAAAGGAAATGACAACTCTCACTGATATTCTTGCCTGGGAATTCCCATGGACAGAGGAACCAGGTGGGCTACAGTTCATGGGCTCACAAAAGAGTTGGACACACTTCCTATGGACAGAGAGGCCTGATGGGCTACACTTCATAGGGTCACAAGGAGTTAGCCATGACTAGAGCAAATTAGCATGTGTGCAGGCATGCTAAACTGCCTCAGTCATGTTCAACTCTGTGTAATCCTGGGGACCGCAGCCTGCCAAGCTCCTCTGCCCATGGGATTCTCCAGATAAGAATACTGGAGTTGCTGTTTCCTCCTCCAGGGATTGTCTCGTTTCAGGGATCAAACCTGTGTCTCTTGCATTGGCAGGAGGATCGTTTGCCACTGAACCACCTGGGAAACCCTGTTAGGTACTTGATGTCAAATGCAGGCATAAATCATACTTCATAAAGTAAAGAGAAAAAAACCCAAGTTGACAGAAGGCTAGTTTTGTGAGCATGAGTATAAAGGTACCTTGATATTCATTTTATTTATAATTTTTTTTAATGTTGTGTTAATGATTGTTTATAAAACAACACAACAGGTTGGATGAAAACCTCAGACTTCTTTTCCTCCCCAAATGATTTGATAAACATATGTTCCAATAATATATGTTCCTATAGAGCTGTCAGGTTTCTCTGCTGTACAATCGATTAATTGCTGTTGTGTCCATCTCTTTTTCGATCCATGAACTGTAGCCCACCAGACTCTTCTGTCCATGAGATTCTCCAGGCAAGAATACTGGAGTGGGTAGCCATTCCCTTCTCCAGGGGATCTTCCCAAACCAAGGATCAGACTGGTGTCCTTTGCTGTCTCCTTGAGCTTGCTCAAACTCATGTCCAATGAGTCGATGATGCAATCCAACCATCTCATCCTCGGTTGTACCCTTCTCCTCCTGCCCTCAACATGTATGTTATCAACTATATATTTTAGTTTATTTTTTGTTTAATATTTTCTTGGTATATCTTTTTCTAACATTTTACTTTCAATCTTTTGGTAGCCATATTATTTAGTGTGCCTCTTCCCTGGTGGCTCAGAGGTAAAGAATCACCTGCCAGTGCAGGAGATGCAGGTTTGATCCCTGGGTTGGGAAAAAGGAAATGACAACTCTCACTGATATTCTTGCCTGGGAATTCCCATGGACAGAGGAACCAGGTGGGCTACAGTTCATGGGCTCACAAAAGAGTTGGACACACTTCCTATGGACAGAGAGGCCTGATGGGCTACACTTCATAGGGTCACAAGGAGTTAGCCATGACTAGAGCAAATTAGCATGTGTGCAGGCATGCTAAACTGCCTCAGTCATGTTCAACTCTGTGTAATCCTGGGGACCGCAGCCTGCCAAGCTCCTCTGCCCATGGGATTCTCCAGATAAGAATACTGGAGTGGGTTGCTATGTCCTCCTCTAGGGGATCTTCCCAACGCAGAGATCAAACCCGCATCTCTTATATCTACCTACATTGACAGGTGGGTTCTTTATCACTAGTGCCACCTGGAAAGCCCATAAAAGCATTAGAAGAGATCGACTCTAGTTATTCCCCTCCCAGATGGCAAACTATGCATTTTCATTCTATCTTTGAAATGAAATTAATCCCCTAAGAAATTATTGCTCTTTTTTTGCAGTCAATTTTGTTTAGATTCATCCACAATGTGTCAGCAACTTTGTTTATATATTTTTTTCATTTCACACCATCAATATGCAATCATTTTCCTTCTGAAGTACAATTGTTATTTTTTCATCTTGTGAAGTTTTGTTGTTAGTAAACTTTCCCAGTTTTTCATTATTTGAAGGTGACCTTTCTTGTCATCATTCTTGAAAGTTATTTTTTTTCTTTTCACAAGATATAAAATCTTATCTGCTGTTACTTTCTCTCAGTATATTGAAGATATCATTCTACTGCCTTCCAGCTATTTTTGTTATTATTTAGATTGGGAAAGTAATGGTCATCCCAATTTGTCATCCTTTTGAAAGCACTTGGCTTTCATCTCTTTGTATTTGGTGAACTGAGAATCACACTGTGATTTGTTAGGTGTGGATTTCTTTTCCACCCTGGTGTGGAACTCATTCAGTTCTTACCAGCATCTCCTTTTTCCCTTATGGAACTGTGATTACCTGCATGTTTAATTTTTTCACTGTATCTTCTGCGCTTCTTAACATCTCTTTCCCAGTTCTTAGTGTTTCTACTCTGGAGATTTCTTCCAGTCTGTCTTTTAGCTCACTAATTCTCTCTTTAGCTGTGTCTAATGGCAGTTTCAACTAGAATTATTGTAATTTTATTTACATAAATTCAACTGCTTTCTAAATCTCCTTGTTCATGTATTAGCCTTGTGTAATCAATTCATATCTTTAATTTTCTTTCATTTCCTTTAATTTATTAAACCATTGGTTTCTTTGACACTTATATACCTGTAGTTTAATTAAGCTCTGCAAAGTCATGGTAGGAAAATTTCTTGTTATGCACAGGATTTATAAGACTTGTGAAATGTGTATGAGGAATCTCAGCTTTTTGCCTAAAGGAAAGAAAAAATGTGATGTTCATTTCCTAGTCCTATAAATGTAAGTCAAAGTTGTGAATGTGTTCATCTCTTCTCTATTCACATTCATAAACTACTGATTTTATCCACTGTGTCAGATGCTGCCTTGGCTGAAGTCTTTGCAGGTCTAACTTAGCCTATGGAGGATTCTACTTGCTCTGTGCCCTTGTTTGATTTTGTGTTTTGTGATATTTGAAAGTGAGCTTATTCCTTAGAACTTTATTTTTAGGAGTTCCTTGAGACCTGGCAGATGGTGAATGAACCAGAACAGACTTGCATATACTTCTACAGATGCTGAAGGAGGCTGTCAACTTTAAGTCACTTTAGCCTTACTTCTCAGCCTAAGAGTTTTCAGACTATCCAGATGGCACAGTTTAGATTGATCTTCCAGTTTCCTTCTGTAACAGCCATACATCATGCAAAACTCCAAGTATCCCCCCTCCTCATCTTTTTTTCCAGGAGGTAGCAGCCATGCTTTTTCTGCCAAAGTTACATTGTTTTACATATTTTGTGTCATGTAATCTTCATCAAGAATTCTACAAAATAGGTCCTATCATATACCGTGATCTTGATTGTGATCTCCTATCATCATTATTGTTATTATTTTATTGATAGGGAAACTGAGCCTTAAGGGAAGATGAGTAAATTGCCTATGGCTAGGCATTTAAACTAGGAGCAGAACCCAGGCAACCTAACTCCAAGAGAGGGCCTGCGTTCTTAATCTGTATGTGGTTTCTATTTCCTGTATCTCTGTTTCAGGACAAGCTCTGGTTGTACCATCTGTTGCCCCATCCATGAATATGCTATACTTTGTTCCCTCCTTACGATTAGGTTGCAGGATTGAGTTAATTGGCCAACCTCCACTGTAGGTGATGTTGGTTATTAAACTCCCACCTATAGCTTAAGATCCTCTGATAAGAGGCAAGTCCTTGGGAAACCTCTTTGGCCCCCATCACAGTGGCAGCTTCCTGGCTAATCAGTCCAGTAGGAAGCCTCACTGACTGTTCTTTAGATTTTATGTTTCAGCCACAGCATAAACTCCACGAACTTCTGTTTTCACCAACCTTGTTGCTAACACTTATACATTATTTCTCTCAGGATATACAATATACAAAGAATAATAAGAGGAAGGAACAAGAGAGAGTGAGGTAGCTAGACTCTAAGAGTGAGAGGGAAAGTGCAAAGCTGAATGGCCAGGAAAGAAGATAATAACCATAACTATACAACTAACAATGGCTAAGGATTTCACATGCTTCAGGCTCTGTTCTCCTAAACAGAGACAGATTAAAAAGCGAGGACCTAGTCATGTAAAAGTGTTAAACAGCTCTGGCACAAGCTGAACATACAATGCAGTTAATTCAGATTTGCATATGTAACTCTTAACATAGGTATAGGAGGTAAATAGATGATGTTCTTGCAGAAGCAAGTGTCACCTACCTGGGGTAAACAAAACAGGAAACAAAAACATTTTCTTCTTGCCCTTGACTTTTCTTAGTTGAGATCTTTGTGCAATAAAAGGTCTTGCCCAACAATCAGAAATTCTCTTGAAGTGAGCTACAGTAGTCTCTTGAAAGCCTGAAACTGAATAACAAGGGTGTAGTCCTGTTCGGTAGGAATGATCATTTGTGTTGTGTCTACACTGAGAACATAACATTTCTATTAAAAGATGAGGTCTGTTTAGAAAAATTATAAAATAAATAGAAAAGGGAACAGGAATTATTAAACATTGGGAAACAATCTGCCAACATAAAATACAGAAAGAAGAAAGGATTTTTAAGCCTATTTTCAGCAAGACTTTGTTACTGTAGAATCGTTTCTAGTCTTAGTAAGTATTGCTAATGTAGTCCAGTTATGAATGATGGGAAAGCTGTCAGACGCAAAATAATTTCAAATAGATGAAATTCTCTGCTATAACCAGTGTGAACAAAAACCTAACGGGTTTTTCTTTTTAGCTGCTTTTAGGTAAACTCCCACCTATAGCTTAAGATCCTCTGATAAGAGGCAAGTCCTTGGGAAACCTCTTTGGCCCCCATCACAGTGGCAGCTTCCTGGCTAATCAGTCCAGTAGGAAGCCTCACTGACTGTTCTTTAGATTTTATGTTTCAGCCACAGCATAAACTCCACGAACTTCTGTTTTCACCAACCTTGTTGCTAACACTTATACATTATTTCTCTCAGGATATACAATATACAAAGAATAATAAGAGGAAGGAACAAGAGAGAGTGAGGTAGCTAGACTCTAAGAGTGAGAGGGAAAGTGCAAAGCTGAATGGCCAGGAAAGAAGATAATAACCATAACTATACAACTAACAATGGCTAAGGATTTCACATGCTTCAGGCTCTGTTCTCCTAAACAGAGACAGATTAAAAAGCGAGGACCTAGTCATGTAAAAGTGTTAAACAGCTCTGGCACAAGCTGAACATACAATGCAGTTAATTCAGATTTGCATATGTAACTCTTAACATAGGTATAGGAGGTAAATAGATGATGTTCTTGCAGAAGCAAGTGTCACCTACCTGGGGTAAACAAAACAGGAAACAGAACATTTTCTTCTTGCCCTTGACTTTTCTTAGTTGAGATCTTTGTGCAATAAAAGGTCTTGCCCAACAATCAGAAATTCTCTTGAAGTGAGCTACAGTAGTCTCTTGAAAGCCTGAAACTGAATAACAAGGGTGTAGTCCTGTTCGGTAGGAATGATCATTTGTGTTGTGTCTACACTGAGAACATAACATTTCTATTAAAAGATGAGGTCTGTTTAGAAAAATTATAAAATAAATAGAAAAGGGAACAGGAATTATTAAACATTGGGAAACAATCTGCCAACATAAAATACAGAAAGAAGAAAGGATTTTTAAGCCTATTTTCAGCAAGACTTTGTTACTGTAGAATCGTTTCTAGTCTTAGTAAGTATTGCTAATGTAGTCCAGTTATGAATGATGGGAAAGCTGTCAGACGCAAAATAATTTCAAATAGTTGAAATTCTCTGCTATAACCAGTGTGAACAAAAACCTAACTTATAAAGAGGTATAGCATTTTTCATTATCAGAAGATCAGCTTTTGTTTATTTCACGGAGCAGAGCTGCTATTTTTTTCACACAGCTTTTGAATCAACTAAACACATCCTCCCTAAAGCCTGCTGTGCTCCTGGTTAAGGATTTGTCATGGTATAAGGTGGATCTGAGGTTGTTGTTGATCGTGGCACTGTGAATTCCTCTGTGTATGTCTCCCAGCAGGGGAACATAGAGATCATAGTAATGGTCAGAGAAATGGGACCACCTGAAGCCTACACCAACACAGAACAATTGACTGAATGATCACTCATGGCTCAAAGAGTCAAAGTTTGAGGAAACCCACCAGAACTATTCCATCACACAGATCTGTCTGGCTATTTCAGGCTTAGTTGGTGGAGGAGGTGGTGATAGTAATGGTGATGGTGGTGGTGGAAATGGTGGTAACAGCAGTGGTGATAGTGGTGATGTGATGGTGTTGGTGCTGGTGGTGGCACTGGTGGTGATGTCAGTGGTGTGTTATCAACATAGGAAGTCACTGGTCCCAGGTGGAACACAAGGGAGAGAACAAAACCTCCATCCAGAGAAGCTCTCTTCTATTTTTATGGAAAAGAGAAAGAGCGAGCTACCTTCAGGGGGACTGTCACCCTCTTGTCACCATGGTTCTAGCTTGTGCTGCGGGCAGAGTATAGTTACTTATTTCTAATTATTAGAATTGGGGAAACACTCAATTGCCCTGGTACTATTATCAGAAAACTTCAACCTATACTCTGTAGTTCCCTCTAATTTGAGACTAGAACTTCAATAGTAAAAAGGCGTGGAGTTCAAATCAAGATGATTTATTGCAAGACAGTAAATCAACATTTATACATCTTAGTAATCAACTTAATACAACATAGCTATGCATCAATAATCATAGTCAAAACATAACAATAAGGTTTAAAAATTCAGAACTCAATCAACAAAAATACAATATTCTTACCCCAGAGCTGGAGAGCCTCTTATGTTCAAGTCGTATGAGCAAGTTGCCTCATAATCTAATCATCACTCTTTTTATAATAAATTTTTCCTTTCTTTTCAATTCCTTTATAACTTCTTTGTTTCTAACTATTTGATTTTTAATTGTTTTCAACCACTTAATTTATATAAATAACCTTTCTCTCTAAACATACTGATTCACTTAATAAATCATCAACTCATCACTTCTCTATTTTAGCTTATATCTATTGAAGCATTACATAAAATTAACTTTATTTCACTTGATTAAAACAAATTCAAATCAAATCCTTGGAATCAAATACTTTCTTCCCTTTAGATCATTTAAACTCATGATTAAGGAAAAATCTGAACCATGGAACTTTAACACCTTGTGCTAGATCAGGGTAGGCTATTTATTCTAACTTGAGCTGCCCTATGCCTAAGAATAATGACGCATTGTTTTAAAAAATTCATTCTTTACTTCTCCTGCTTCCCCCACTTACTCTTACGGGGTGGCTGTGACTCAGATGAAGTTTCACTTTCTGCCTCGCTAGAGGAACTTTCTTTCACTGGTTCAAAATTTCTCTTACTTCTTTTGGACACAATATTCTTGCCTTTTAGATTAATATATGTTCCTCCTTTAGGTATCATCATATTTACCCATTCCTCTTCTCCTTCTGAACTTATCTCACTTTCTAAAGGGTGAATTTTAGGTCTAAAAAACTTATCTGGGGTTCAAGGACTATCTGAGCTTTCTGTGTCATCACTCATTTCTTCATATCCAGGGGCCCAGTAATTTCTTAGGAGCTCCCCAAAGGTGGTCCATGTCACTTGCTTTCATAGATCTCTTATGGAGCCAGCATAACCTTACTCTGCTCAGAGTCGTCATCACTGACCCAAATTACCCTGCCTCTGCTTATGGCTTAGACAAGAAGATTGGTATTAAAAGAGTGCTGTTGATCTTGGATCTTGGAAGTAGAGTTTTGATGTGTCTGTCCTCCTTTCAGTGATGGAATCTTTCATGTCAAATCTTCACCTGGAGAAGTCCACTTGGGTGAAAATTTCAACAACTCCATAGTAAATCATTCCATTGATAAGATAACAGGACTGTCAGTGACCTCTGCATTCTGATTGCAGGCACCTCAGTCATGGATGAGATTGAGACCCTTGTGAAGAAATTGATTCTACATAATCATCCTCCACTTAAGACATACATACGCTTTTGTCCACCAGTCTCAGTTGACCAGGGTCTTCGAAATGGCAAGCACAATAAACCTCAGATCTCTGACTCTGTTCTATGACAAGTCAGGCACCTTGTTCATAGATCCGAGAATAAGGAACCTATGCAGGACTTCTCAGTGGCAAGATGATGCGGTCACTTAGTTGAAGCTCTCTAGACCGCCATATTACCTGGGATAGATCTGAAAATGTTTAGGATTTTCTTTTTTTTTTTTTTCAACTTGAGGATCTGCCCCAGAGAGGAAAATCTCTGGCAGAATTACAACTGTCCTGAACTGGTGTGCCATGCACTGAAGATTTTCACCCCTTGCCAGACAACCAGCCTTGTGAGCTCACTCAGGTTTATGAAAGTGAGGGCAATGATCAAGGACAGCCTGCTCGGCAGTCCACAATCTTCCTTACACTGACAATGATGAGCAAGCAAGCCCAGTGGGCCTGCAGAGCTGAGCAAAGGCCAAGAGAACAAGCCTATGGCCACTCAAGATAAAGAAAGAAAGAAAGGTATCGAGTTCATGGTGCAGGAGGCTGAGAGCACAGATTGAAGTTGAGAAGTCCAGAGACAAGCGTCTTCCAACAAGTCAGTCAAATCCTTTCAATAAGAAGCCACAGTGGAAGATAAGAGACTTCAGGGCAATTGCAATGATATCATTAAGATGAGTAGATCTACTTGAGAACAGGTGTTTCTAAAAAGAAAAGATATAAAGAGTATCTTGCCAAATTAACTGTTTAGATGGTAAATCCATGTCTAAGGAAATGTCATAGGGCTTCTGAGGGGCCAGGATCCTTATGATGGGTCAGGATCCATCACTAAGATCAGTGAACACAAATCCTACCCAGCTAATTAAACTGACATGAAGAACATAATATGTTGCCAACTCTGCACAATGGCAGAATTTTAGTTGTTACATAAATTCCTGGGCTTTCTGATATTTGAATATCCATTCAGGAAAAGAAGTAAAACATTTTCCAATATCAGATCTGTAAAAAAGTGGAAAATAGAACTTGTGTGCTTGAGAGTAAATAAATATTTAAAATCACCACTTTAGAAAAGGAAGAAAACCAATCTCTCTCCATCTTCTGAAAAAGCATTAATGAAGAGTCTTTACTGGTTTGAAGATGCCCTGAGTTATTAGCTATGACGGGAAGACACAAGACTTGCATCCTTAGAACTATAGCAAAAGTGTGGTTATATAATTCTCATTGCTAGATACCATTTCATCAGAAGACTGACTTTTTTTGAGAACTTTAAATTCAGAGAAGAATTTATCTTGTGGATCCTTCTGAAAGGAACATTAAGCAAGTTAATGACTAATGTCTTTGTGAAGTTTTACAGAAAATTTAAAGATGTTTTTCATGGAGAGGTTTCTTAAAGAAACCCTTGAAAATCTGAGGAAACTCGAACTCAAACAAGATCAGATCGCTTTAATACTAAGTCATCAACTCTTCCTTGAGAAGTTACTAGATACCAGGCAATAGGCCAGGTACTAAGACATAGCAGTGAGTTAAATATATATATTTGATTTATGTAAAGACTTCAGACTTCTATTATGATGTTTCAGGATTTCCATAAAAGGAGCAAAACAAATCTACAAAACCTATTCACCAAGGGAAAAACAAGTTCGATAAGGGTAGAAAATTCTGTTGCATTCATTTCCCTGTTCTTGCTGATTTTAGCTTTGAACTTTATTCTTTCTTTGAAATTGAGATTCTTTTCCATTTGGGGTATTACGTGGTGATTTTCATTGTAACTTTATATTATAATTTAAAAATTCTATCCAGGCAATACCTATACAGAGTTTAAGGGTCCCCTGGTGTCACCAGGCTCTGGGCGAGACACTGGTTCTCTGTTCCCTCTTCTTCTCCCCATGTCCACAGCCAAGAGGTAATCAATTTCAGCAGTTGCTGCTGTCCATGTTCTTCCTGCTCTTCCGCCATCCTAGACATTTAAAAAGACATGAAGAACATAATATGTTGCCAACTCTGCACAATGGCAGAATTTTAGTTGTTACATAAATTCCTGGGCTTTCTGATATTTGAATATCCATTCAGGAAAAGAAGTAAAACATTTTCCAATATCAGATCTGTAAAAAAGTGGAAAATAGAACTTGTGTGCTTGAGAGTAAATAAATATTTAAAATCACCACTTTAGAAAAGGAAGAAAACCAATCTCTCTCCATCTTCTGAAAAAGCATTAATGAAGAGTCTTTACTGGTTTGAAGATGCCCTGAGTTATTAGCTATGACGGGAAGACACAAGACTTGCATCCTTAGAACTATAGCAAAAGTGTGGTTATATAATTCTCATTGCTAGATACCATTTCATCAGAAGACTGACTTTTTTTGAGAACTTTAAATTCAGAGAAGAATTTATCTTGTGGATCCTTCTGAAAGGAACATTAAGCAAGTTAATGACTAATGTCTTTGTGAAGTTTTACAGAAAATTTAAAGATGTTTTTCATGGAGAGGTTTCTTAAAGAAACCCTTGAAAATCTGAGGAAACTCGAACTCAAACAAGATCAGATCGCTTTAATACTAAGTCATCAACTCTTCCTTGAGAAGTTACTAGATACCAGGCAATAGGCCAGGTACTAAGACATAGCAGTGAGTTAAATATATATATTTGATTTATGTAAAGACTTCAGACTTCTATTATGATGTTTCAGGATTTCCATAAAAGGAGCAAAACAAATCTACAAAACCTATTCACCAAGGGAAAAACAAGTTCGATAAGGGTAGAAAATTCTGTTGCATTCATTTCCCTGTTCTTGCTGATTTTAGCTTTGAACTTTATTCTTTCTTTGAAATTGAGATTCTTTTCCATTTGGGGTATTACGTGGTGATTTTCATTGTAACTTTATATTATAATTTAAAAATTCTATCCAGGCAATACCTATACAGAGTTTAAGGGGTCCCCTGGTGTCACCAGGCTCTGGGCGAGACACTGGTTCTCTGTTCCCCTCTTCTTCTCCCCCATGTCCACAGCCAAGAGGTAATCAATTTCAGCAGTTGCTGCTGTCCATGTTCTTCCTGCTCTTCCGTACTTCTAAATAAGAAGCATACACTGCCCCTGGTTGCTTTACAGATGTCGATGTCATAATCACTTCCCTCCACGGAAGAGGACCCTTGGCTTTCTTACACCAGCTCCTCTCGCCTCCCTACCCTGCACTCTCTCAACATGTCAGTACTTGACTCTCAAACTGTCAGAATTCCACGTAGAGAAACATCAATAAGCTCTCAAGATCATGTTTTTCATGGAGGGTTCTCTCAGCTTCGGTCTTCTTACTGTTAATCTGCACTGGTTATTTTTCAGTCCCACTGCACAGTTATTGTCCTGGGCTTTTTTTTTTTTTTTTTTACCATCAATGGGGAATACTTTCTCCTTTCCCATGTTGGGCTCTTTCTTTCTAAAGCCCTTCTCTTTTTTGTGGCTTACTTCTTCATTTTGGTGGAGCACATCCTCCAGTAGTTTCCTAACAAAATGCCCTTGGCAATAAAAACTGTTAGAATTTGCAAGTCTGAAAAAGATTTTATTCTCCTCCCCAACTTGATTGACTTGGTACAGAATTCTGGGTTAGCAGTCATTTCACCTTAAAAGTTTGAAGGCACCACTCTACTTTCTCTTCAACTCTAAAGCTGCTCTTTTGAAATTCAGGGCTGTTCCAGTTCCTGACTTCCTGTTGGCGACCTGTATTTTCTCTCTGAAAAGCTAGAGTCGTTTTCTGTATTCCTAGGCTCTAAACTTCCCAGGGTTGAACTTTGGTGTGGATCTATTTTCATTTAATCCTGCTGACGACCTGTGAAAAAACTTTCGATCTAGAAACTCAGATCTACCAAACCTTGGAACATTTAATGTCACTGTTTTAAAAAGACACATTAACCCTCCTTCATTTTCTGCCTGTTTTCCCCATGGGGCCCCTATGAGACCTCTTAGGATGATAGACCTCATAGACCGAGCCTCTGATTTTGGTATTTATTATCTCCTATATTTATCTTTGTGGTGATCTACTTTTTAGAACTTTATTTCAAGTTTATATCAACTGCTAAATTGGGCACCTTGGTGAAAGAGAAAGAGGAGCCATGATGACTTTGAACATCAGGAAGAAGGGGGCCCATCTTTTCCTGATGGGAGGGGCTGGGGGAGGAGCACCTGAAAGGGCGAGTCCCACCCCAGTCCAGAATCTGTCACACCTGAAATGCTAGTAGACATTTGCATAGGGATGCAATTAATCTGGAGTTTTAGGAAAACTTAAGATACTTTGAAGATGGATATATTTAGAAAGTGAGATTATAGCATATGCTGTTTTTTAACCTGCTTTTTAAAAAGCTTAACATATTGTGAGCATTTTTCTCTTCATTATTGGTGTTTTTGATTCAGTTGGGAATTATTTATTGCCACCTGGGAAAATCTGATAATGTACCCCCAGCCCAACCCCAGCCTCTAACCATGGACTGATCAGTGTGTTCTGTCTGTGCTTTAGGAAGCTTAGGTGATACTAAGGCCTAAAAAAAGAGCACAAGTTCCCAGGGTCTGTACCCTGGTATTACCTACAGGCATTACCTACAGGCTGAGGAGCACAAGATGGGAGCTTGGTAATTGTTCCAGTGTATGGACAATTTTCCATGGGCTGCCCATGGGGTTGCAATGCACCTGCTATGAATAAAACAGATCGGCTGGCCTCTGAGTAGCACTGTAGGGCACCACAGTGAGAAAACCTGCGTTTTCTCACTGTGGGGGTGGGGTCTGGGTGAGCTCGTGGGCATGTGTGGGGCAGTCATCTCTACCTCCAGGCCTCCCACCCCCACCGTCTAAGATGGCGTCACTATTCATTCAGACTGGGTGAGCTCCCTGGCTGAGCCCAGTGGAACCTTGAGGGCAGCCTGACTCTCACCTTCATCTGCACTCAAAGACGCCTTTCTGGGTTCTCGGAGCTTTGGGTCAGCCTGCCCTCTGTCTTTTTTTGTCTCTCCCTTTAGCTCCCACCACCTCCTTTTGACTCCAGAGAACCAGCCTGGGTGAAGGAGAGAGGCTGGAGTCCAGTCCTTGGAGGAAAATGAAAAGAAAAATACAGACTCTGGGCTGTAGAGAAACATGCAAGCACTGGAGTCTCTGGCTTCAGAACAAAGCAGAGCTCTGCTTGCCCAGACATCGGCCGGAGAGCCGAGTATCTACCCACCAAAAGCGTGTGCTCATCAGGGCAAAGCTGAGCCTGAAGTAGGAAAGGGAACAGGGAGGCTGGACCACAGTCTTCCCCTCCATCCCTGTGTGCCGTGACTACCTTGGGATGCCTTGGCCTGGAGCGAGCGTACTAGAAAAGCTGAAAGTTGTTTTCAGCAATTGAGCCAAAGATGAGCAGATGCCCATGTTTTGCTGCTGCCATTACTATGTCTTCTCTGCATAACATATTCCCGAAAGATGTTTAAAATGCTTTAGGAGTCATGTTTCATCAACATCTCTTGATGGCAGGTGGGTGGTAAGGAGGCGGCAAGGCAGCTTGTTCTGTGGACGTGCTTTATTTCAAGCAGAGCATGAAATCTGAACCCTGGAGGTAGAGGGGCTTTGTAACCAGGATTTTGCTCATATGGGTTTTGTAGGTATGGAAACACCGAGGTGAAGGTCAGCAAGCATCTATTTGGCTGTCCCCCATGCCAGCGTTGAGTCTTGGGAGAACAAAGATGAGGAAGGTCAAGTATTCTTTTGAAGACATGTGAAAGTTAATAAACAGGTTGCAGGAGTCATTTGCTAATGAAAATAATCAAGGTAAAATGTACAGGCAACATAAACATTTACTATAAGATATCAAACTCACAAATCTGAAAAACAGTCTTTTATAACTAAGTAGGAAAGCAGATATTTTAAACTTAATGTCACTTTCTGGATAGATCATATATTTAGGTGATTTAAATATCCAAACAATACAAAAATTTATGACTTGAAAAGTCTTACTCCTCGCTCTGGACACACCCATTTCCTCTTCATCTCATGGGTAATTATTTTTATGGATTTCCCGCTTATCCTTCTAGGGTTTCTTCATAAAAATGTGAACGTATATGAATATATCTTACTTCTTCCTTTCTTACATATGTGATTGTAGACTCTATACAACAGGCATGTTAGTTTTCTGGGGTTGCAACAAATTACCACAAATTTAGTGGCTTAAAGCAATGCATAATTTATTGCTTCACAGCTTCTGTGAGTCAGGAGTCTGGCTGGGCTTGACTGAGTTCTGGGCACAGGGGCTCACGAAGTGACAAGTGAGCTTTTAGCTGGGCTACACTCATCCATGGGGCTTCCCGGTTGGTAAAGAATCCACCTGACAATGCAGGAGAGACATGGGTTTGATCCTTGGACTGGGAAAATCCCCCTGGAGTAGGAAGGCAACCCACTCCAGTATTCTTATCTGGAGAATCCCAGGAACAAAGGGGTGTAGTGGGCAGCAGTCCATGTGGTCACAATGAGTCAGACACAACTGAGCATTCACTCATAGTCATCAGAGGCTCGACTGGGGACAGATCAACTTCCAACCTCCCTCAGGCTGTTGGCTGACTTCATCTCGTTGCAGCAATGAAAGCATGGTGGTTTTCTCCTTCAAAGCAGTAAAGAGAGAATATTTAAAGAAGGCTTCTTTCAGAGATTTTACTTAATTGATTAACTCAGAATCAGCAGATTTGGAATCTTAATGACATTCATAAAATCCCTTCACCTTTGCCATATGCCATTGTCTAAGGAGTGAGACCCTGTGCATTGAAGTAAAGTAAATTATATACAAGTGCGTCTCACTGAGAACTCACTTAGGGAATGTCTTGCATGTGTGCTTATTGCTCAATGGTATCTGACTCATTGCACCCCATGGACCGTAGCCTGCCAGACTCCTCTGTCCATGGGATTTTGGGTCATTTACTATAAGATATCAAACTCACAAATCTGAAAAACAGTCTTTTATAACTAAGTAGGAAAGCAGATATTTTAAACTTAATGTAAACTTTCTGGATAGATCATATATTTAGGTGATTTAAATATCCAAACAATACAAAAATTTATGACTTGAAAAGTCTTACTCCTCGCTCTGGACACACCCATTTCCTCTTCATCTCATGGGTAATTATTTTTATGGATTTCCCGCTTATCCTTCTAGGGTTTCTTCATAAAAATGTGAACGTATATGAATATATCTTACTTCTTCCTTTCTTACATATGTGATTGTAGACTCTATACAACAGGCATGTTAGTTTTCTGGGGTTGCAACAAATTACCACAAATTTAGTGGCTTAAAGCAATGCATAATTTATTGCTTCACAGCTTCTGTGAGTCAGGAGTCTGGCTGGGCTTGACTGAGTTCTGGGCACGGGGGCTCACGAAGTGACAAGTGAGCTTTTAGCTGGGCTACACTCATCCATGGGGCTTCCCGGTTGGTAAAGAATCCACCTGACAATGCAGGAGAGACATGGGTTTGATCCTTGGACTGGGAAAATCCCCCTGGAGTAGGAAGGCAACCCACTCCAGTATTCTTATCTGGAGAATCCCAGGAACAAAGGGGTGTAGTGGGCAGCAGTCCATGTGGTCACAATGAGTCAGACACAACTGAGCATTCACTCATAGTCATCAGAGGCTCGACTGGGGACAGATCAACTTCCAACCTCCCTCAGGCTGTTGGCTGACTTCATCTCGTTGCAGCAATGAAAGCATGGTGGTTTTCTCCTTCAAAGCAGTAAAGAGAGAATATTTAAAGAAGGCTTCTTTCAGAGATTTTACTTAATTGATTAACTCAGAATCAGCAGATTTGGAATCTTAATGACATTCATAAAATCCCTTCACCTTTGCCATATGCCATTGTCTAAGGAGTGAGACCCTGTGCATTGAAGTAAAGTAAATTATATACAAGTGCGTCTCACTGAGAGCTCAACTTAGGGAATGTCTCGCATGTGTGCTTATTGCTCAATGGTATCTGACTCATTGCACCCCCATGGACCGTAGCCTGCCAGACTCCTCTGTCCATGGGATTTCGGGGTTGCTATTCCTTCTCCAGGAGATTTTCCTGACCCAGGGATCTGCATTGGCAGGCAGTTTTTTGTTTGTTTGTTTTTTTCTTTTTTGCCACAGAGCCCCTTGGGAATTCCTAGGGAATATCTGTTATACCAGAAATTGGCAAATTATACCCCATGGACCAAATCCAGCCTGCTACCTGTGTTTGTAAATAAGATTTTATTTAACAAGGTCACACTCATTAATTTATATATTGTCCATGACTGCTTTCTTGCTAACACAGCAAAGCTGAGGGGTTGTAACAGAAAGCGTGTCCTGTAGGCCTGAAATATTTACCACTGGCTCTTTATAGAAATACATTAGTCACTGTTCTGCACCGTGCTTTTTCCCTTACCATTAAAACTTGGTGTCAGTGCTCGCAGACCTTCATCCTTTCTTACAACTTCATAGACACAGGATTCCATGTGTGTGGCTAAGCTATAGTTTATTCAGCTGGTCCCTGACTGCCGGACACAGTGGTTTCCAGCCTCTTCCTAGACATGATCTTGGAGGTAAGAATTGAAAAATCCTGATTGAAGTCAAATATGTTTGTTTCTCATTTTATTATGCTTTAACCAAAGCTCCTGTGGGTATTAACATTTTTTCTGATTAAAAATATATAACCAAATTATACAAAGTTCAAAACTTTGGAATAAAAAAAGCATGGGATATTTCTGTAAAGACAGTGATGGAAAAACTTGCCCCAATACCTTTTTCTCCCAGTCGTTCAATTCAACTATCACCAACCTTTCCAGAGCTTAGAAGAGGTAAGGGCCACAGGGTGTAAGGGAGCCTTCAAGGCTGTGGGAGTTTGGAGTCTGGTCCTCTCTGGGCTATGGAGAGCTGGGCACCTAAGAAGAGCCCTGGAATGAGTCTTGGGGTTGATAGCACCAGCTCATGGAGACCCCTGGATCCACCTGGAAGGATGGAACTAGCCAGTATCCCCCATTAGAGAAGACCTGCTCATCTCCCTTGTCCCAAAGAGCCTCCAGGAAGCTGATCAGGTGAGCCCAGGGACCTACCTCTGAGAACAAGAGAGCATCAGCCTTGCAGAGAGAAAGTCAGGAGCCAGGGGCTACTTCTCAGCTGCAGGCAGGACCCAAGCACCTCCATCTCCCCCAAGGGCTCTCGGGAGCAGAGTCTGCTGTGAGCAACCCCTATAGACAACCACCACCGCGGTCTCCCAGCAGCCAGGCATGGCTCCAAAGATGAAGGGGCTGCATGTAGGCAAAGGGGGAAACAAGGCATCTTAGCCACCCTTGGGAAGGAAGAATGAGCTGTCAGCTCACTCAGAAATGGTACTGCTACAGAAGGCATCTTGACTAGAAACCAGTAAAGCACTTAAGAGATTCAATTACAGCACAGACTGGAACTGAAGAATTATTTTTGAATTAAAAAAAAATTAAGTACACATCTTCAAAGGAATAACATTCTCCATTCAGACACAAATTAGTGGTCTGAAAGATGAAGTGGAAGATATAGCTCAAAACCCAGGGAAACATATAGAGATAAAAATCATAAAGGGAAAAATAAGAGATAAAAATCATGAGGGGAAACAAAATAAGAAACTTGCCTGCCATAGCTGTGAGAGCTAATATACAGATGACTGTGCAATAGCAGAGCTGAGGCCTTAACTGTAAAGATGCTGGAGAAAGCCCCCCCAGCTGTGGAGGACTTGAGTCTCCAGATGAAAACAGTCAACTGAGTTCCAGGGAAGCCTCATGAAATGAGACACCCATAGACCTGGGTTGGAAGTATTAATACCACTGGCCTTCAAGGGTTAGCAGACAATCTCAGAAGCTTCCAAAGAGAAAGAATTCCTGTTTACAAAAATATAAAAAAATGGGACTGCTGTCAGACTTTTTTGTTTCTTTTGTGACTTTTGTATTTGGATAATTACTTTACAAAAATTTGTGATGGTGTCTACTGCACATCAACATGAATCAGTCATAAGTAGACATTATGTCCCTTCCCTCTTGACCTCCCCTCCCATCTCCCTCCCCATCCCACCCTCTAGGTTGGCACAGAGCACAGATTTTGGGTTCTCTGTGTCATACAGCAAATGTCCACGGGCTGTCTCTTTCACATATGGTGATATGTAGGTTTCAGTGCGACTCTCGGATCATCCCACCCTCTCCTTCCCATCTGTGTCCAAAATCAGTTCTTTATGTCTGCCTCTTCCTTGTGCCCTACAGGCAGGATCATCAGTACTATCTTTCTGGGTTTCACATATATATGAAATTGTGAGATTTCCAAGCACCTCCATCTCCCCAAGGGCTCTCGGGAGCAGAGTCTGCTGTGAGCAACCCCTATGGACAACCACCACGCGGTCTCCCAGCAGCCAGGCATGGCTCCAAAGATGAAGGGGCTGCATGTAGGCAAAGGGAAACAAGGCATCTTAGCCACCCTTGGGAAGGAAGAATGAGCTGTCAGCTCACTCAGAAATGGTACTGCTACAGAAGGCATCTTGACTAGAAACCAGTAAAGCACTTAAGAGATTCAATTACAGCACAGACTGGAACTGAAGAATTATTTTTGAATTAAAAAAAAATTAAGTACACATCTTCAAAGGAATAACATTCTCCATTCAGACACAAATTAGTGGTCTGAAAGATGAAGTGGAAGATATAGCTCAAAACCCAGGGAAACATATAGAGATAAAAATCATAAAGGGAAAAATAAGAGATAAAAATCATGAGGGGAAACAAAATAAGAAACTTGCCTGCCATAGCTGTGAGAGCTAATATACAGATGACTGTGCAATAGCAGAGCTGAGGCCTTAACTGTAAAGATGCTGGAGAAAGCCCCCCCAGCTGTGGAGGACTTGAGTCTCCAGATGAAAACAGTCAACTGAGTTCCAGGGAAGCCTCATGAAATGAGACACCCATAGACCTGGGTTGGAAGTATTAATACCACTGGCCTTCAAGGGTTAGCAGACAATCTCAGAAGCTTCCAAAGAGAAAGAATTCCTGTTTACAAAAATATAAAAAAATGGGACTGCTGTCAGACTTTTTTGTTTCTTTTGTGACTTTTGTATTTGGATAATTACTTTACAAAAATTTGTGATGGTGTCTACTGCACATCAACATGAATCAGTCATAAGTAGACATTATGTCCCTTCCCTCTTGACCTCCCCTCCCATCTCCCTCCCCATCCCACCCTCTAGGTTGGCACAGAGCACAGATTTTGGGTTCTCTGTGTCATACAGCAAATTCCCACGGGCTGTCTCTTTCACATATGGTGATATGTAGGTTTCAGTGCGACTCTCGGATCATCCCACCCTCTCCTTCCCCTCTGTGTCCAAAATCAGTTCTTTATGTCTGCCTCTTCCTTGTGCCCTACAGGCAGGATCATCAGTACTATCTTTCTGGGTTTCACATATATATGAAATTGTGAGATTTCTCACTCACACCACAGGCAGGTAGAAGGCGCTGGAACAATATGTATGTAGTATTGAAAGGAAAAGGAGAAAGGTCTATTTAGGTCTTCTGCCCATTCTCTGATCAGAAAGAGAAAAAACTAATATAGCATATTAATGCATTTATGTGGAATCTAGAAAGATGGTACTGATGATTCTATTTGCAAAGCAGAAACAGAGACCCAGCTGTAGAGGACAAATGTATGGATACCAGGAAGGAAAGTGAGGAGAGGGAGGAATGGGGATTTGGGGATTGCCACATGTACAGTAATGATGCATGTAGAAAACAGGTGACTAATGACAACCTACTGTGTTGCCCAGAGAGCTCTACCTAATGCTCTGTGGTGGTCTGAATAGGAAGGAAGTCCAGGACGGAGTGAGTATATATATATATATGTATATGTATGTATGGCTGATTTGCTTTTCTGTGCAGTAGATACTAACAGAACATTATGAAACAGCTATACTCCAATAAAAATTAATTTAAAAAAGGAAAGTGGTGCCTATCAAGTCTGATGGGCCTGCAGAGTCGTTTGTCTTTTTGAAAGTATCAGCTAGGCTGACATTCAGCTGGGAGAGAGAGGAAACCCTCCTGACCTCAGAGGTACAAGCCAATTGAGGATTCAGTCATATACAGGAATTCTATGGACAGATGCCCTTTGCAGCTCAGTAGTAGGGTCTGAAAGAACAATATGTTTGGGAGATGCTTCTTCTAAAAAATGATTCTTTTTCCCTCTCTCCCACATGCCCTCCACTCCCACAGCCCCATCCTACCCCTGTAGGTCATCACAGAGCGTAGAGCTGAGCCTCGTGTGTTATATAGCAGTTTCCCATTAGCTGTCTATTTCACATGTGGTTACGTGTATATGTCAATGGTGCTTTCTCAGTACGTGCCACACTCTCCTTCCCTGGCTGTGTCCACAAGTCCAGGCTCGACCTCTGTGTCTCCATTCCGTCCCAGCAGATAGTTCATCAGTACCATTTTTTCTAGATTCCATATAAAGGCATTGATATACAATATTTGTTTTTCTCTTTCTGACCTACTTTACTGTGTATGACAGGCTTTATCATCCACCTCACTACAACTGACTCAATTTTGTCCCTTTTTATGGCTGAGTAGTATTCCACTGTGTACAGCAGTGTTCTGTGTCTTCTTTCTTCCTTCTTCTCTTGATGAATATTTAGGTTGCTCCCATATCTTGGCTATTGTAAACAGTCCTGCAGTGAGCACTGGGGTGCATGTGTCTTTCTGAGTTGTGGTTTCTCAGGGTATGTGCTCCATAGTGGGATTAATGGGTCATATGGTAGTTCTGTTTAGTTTTTTTAAAGACCCTCCAGTGATTCTTTATCTGATATTCAAATTCACCTGAGTATCTTGTATTTATTTTAGATAAGCAGTAATGATGATCATTTGGGGGTTAAATCTGGCAGCTCTATCCTTTGATGCCCAGTAGATGTGTTCTAGCCCAGAAATGATGTGACTGCTCTAGGTGTCTCACATATGGTAGGAAAAGAGAGGAAGAGAGAAGTTAGCAGCAGATCCCTGCTTATATCTAATGTGCTGAATCTTGTCCCACGGCCGCATATAGCTGAAAAGGATGTTGAAACACCAGCTGTACATTTATAGCATCAACAGAAAAGGCAGACAAGGGAGGAGAGCCTGGAAATGGGTTGGACTAGTTAAAGCTGCTCTGCAGGGACCCTACCTGTGGTGTGCAGGTCAGACAGCAAATCATAGGGAGTGCCATTTTCATTGTAGTTGATGTGAAAGCTTCCCCTGGTAATTTTAAAAATCAGTTAACTATTTCTGGTATCAACTCTTCAATTTAGTATCTTGAGACAACAGTTTATTATTGCTTGTGAGTCTGTGGGAGAGCTGGGTGGTTTGGGTCTTGGCTGGACATGACTTCTGTTCATTCAAGTAAGTATTCATATTTTAATTGAGAATATGGTGTACACACAGGAAGTCACGCATCACGAGGTTGCAGCCTGGTAGACTGCCACAGGCTGAACCCACCAGTGCAGCCAACACACATATCTGGGCAGTGCCAGCCCCCAGGAGCCTCAGGTCTCCTTTTAGGCATGAACCGTCCCAGCAGATAGTTCATCAGTACCATTTTTTCTAGATTCCATATAAAGGCATTGATATACAATATTTGTTTTTCTCTTTCTGACCTACTTTACTGTGTATGACAGGCTTTATCATCCACCTCACTACAACTGACTCAATTTTGTCCCTTTTTATGGCTGAGTAGTATTCCACTGTGTACAGCAGTGTTCTGTGTCTTCTTTCTTCCTTCTTCTCTTGATGAATATTTAGGTTGCTCCCATATCTTGGCTATTGTAAACAGTCCTGCAGTGAGCACTGGGGTGCATGTGTCTTTCTGAGTTGTGGTTTCTCAGGGTATGTGCTCCATAGTGGGATTAATGGGTCATATGGTAGTTCTGTTTAGTTTTTTTAAAGACCCTCCAGTGATTCTTTATCTGATATTCAAATTCACCTGAGTATCTTGTATTTATTTTAGATAAGCAGTAATGATGATCATTTGGGGGTTAAATCTGGCAGCTCTATCCTTTGATGCCCAGTAGATGTGTTCTAGCCCAGAAATGATGTGACTGCTCTAGGTGTCTCACATATGGTAGGAAAAGAGGGGAAAGAGAGAAGTTAGCAGCAGATCCCTGCTTATATCTAATGTGCTGAATCTTGTCCCAAGGCCGCATATAGCTGAAAAGGATGTTGAAACACCAGCTGTACATTTATAGCATCAACAGAAAAGGCAGACAAGGGAGGAGAGCCTGGAAATGGGTTGGACTAGTTAAAGCTGCTCTGCAGGGACCCTACCTGTGGTGTGCAGGTCAGACAGCAAATCATAGGGAGTGCCATTTTCATTGTAGTTGATGTGAAAGCTTCCCCTGGTAATTTTAAAAATCAGTTAACTATTTCTGGTATCAACTCTTCAATTTAGTATCTTGAGACAACAGTTTATTATTGCTTGTGAGTCTGTGGGAGAGCTGGGTGGTTTGGGTCTTGGCTGGACATGACTTCTGTTCATTCAAGTAAGTATTCATATTTTAATTGAGAATATGGTGTACACACAGGGAAGTGCACGCATCACGAGGTTGCAGCCTGGTAGACTGCCACAGGCTGAACCCACCAGTGCAGCCAACACACATATCTGGGCAGTGCCAGCCCCCAGGAGCCTCAGGTCTCCTTTTAGGCATGAACCTTCCCAAAAGAGCCACTGTTCTCATTCTGTCACCGTAGATTGGCTTTGGCTCTTTTAGAATTTTATGTAAATGGGTCTAATTTGTTTCATTTACTATTATATTTGTAAACATCATCCACATAGTTGCATATAAGAGTAGTTCATCAATATTAGTTATCATGTAGAATATCATTCTGTCAGCACACCCCAGTTCATTTATCCATTCTAGTATTGATGGAGGCTTGAATTGTTTCTGATGTGCCATTATCATGAATAATATTGCTATGGATATATTTGTACATATCTTTTAGTGCATATTTGTACAAAATCAGTTGGTCATATTCTTGATAGAAGCGTGACTGTGTCATGGGGTTGGTGTATATTCACTTAGAGTGAATATGTCTAAAGAAATTTCTAAAGACTACGCTTGCAGCATGTGCTAAATGGTATTCCATCAGTGGTATATGAGAGTCCCCATTGCTTCACATTCTAGTCAACAATTGTTCTGCCCATTTCAATTTTTGTCATTTTGGTGGGTGTGTGCTTAATCATGTTCAATTCTTTGTGACCCCATGGACTGTAGCCCGCCATGTTCCTCTGTCCATGGAATTTACCAGGCAAGAATACTGGAGTGGGTTGCCATTTACTTCTCCATTGATGGGTATATAGAGCTATCTTGTTTTAATTTGCATGCTTTCCTGAAGACTGACAATGTTGAGTCGGGAGATAAAAGAAGGAAATTAGTTTTATTGAGGACCTGTTCTATATCTGAGTGTCTTTAAGATACTCTCACATACTCAGTTGGAATATCACCAGATAAATAGAGGCCGGAGGCCATCTAGGACTGACAAAGAGAGGGCCATGATGGCTTGTTGTGATGGACAGTTCGCTGGGTAAAATTCTCAGCAACAGTGTCATAGTTTACAGCCCTTCTTCAACCTACTGCCCACTCTGTTCCTTTGATGGAAAAATTTTTATGGTGTACACACAGGAAGTCATCACGAGGTTGCAGCCTGGTAGACTGCCACAGGCTGAACCCACCAGTGCAGCCAACACACATATCTGGGCAGTGCCAGCCCCCAGGAGCCTCAGGTCTCCTTTTAGGCATGAACCCACCCAAAGAGCCACTGTTCTCATTCTGTCACCGTAGATTGGCTTTGGCTCTTTAGAATTTTATGTAAATGGGTCTAATTTGTTTCATTTACTATTATATTTGTAAACATCATCCACATAGTTGCATATAAGAGTAGTTCATCAATATTAGTTATCATGTAGAATATCATTCTGTCAGCACACCCCAGTTCATTTATCCATTCTAGTATTGATGGAGGCTTGAATTGTTTCTGATGTGCCATTATCATGAATAATATTGCTATGGATATATTTGTACATATCTTTTAGTGCATATTTGTACAAAATCAGTTGGTCATATTCTTGATAGAAGCGTGACTGTGTCATGGGGTTGGTGTATATTCACTTAGAGTGAATATGTCTAAAGAAATTTCTAAAGACTACGCTTGCAGCATGTGCTAAATGGTATTCCATCAGTGGTATATGAGAGTCCCCATTGCTTCACATTCTAGTCAACAATTGTTCTGCCCATTTCAATTTTTGTCATTTTGGTGGGTGTGTGCTTAATCATGTTCAATTCTTTGTGACCCCATGGACTGTAGCCCGCCATGTTCCTCTGTCCATGGAATTTACCAGGCAAGAATACTGGAGTGGGTTGCCATTTACTTCTCCATTGATGGGTATATAGAGCTATCTTGTTTTAATTTGCATGCTTTCCTGAAGACTGACAATGTTGAGTCGGGAGATAAAAGAAGGAAATTAGTTTTATTGAGGACCTGTTCTATATCTGAGTGTCTTTAAGATACTCTCACATACTCAGTTGGAATATCACCAGATAAATAGAGGCCGGAGGCCATCTAGGACTGACAAAAGAGAGGGCCATGATGGCTTGTTGTGATGGACAGTTCGCTGGGTAAAATTCTCAGCAACAGCGTCATATCACAGCTCTTCAACCTACTGCCCACTCTGTTCCTTTGGGACAATGGTGGGTTTTTGTTTTTTTTTTTTCCCCTAGCTGCCAACTGTGATAAGAAAAAGAGGATAGATACATGCCTATGCCTGATAATAAAGCATTTAGACGTGTTACTTTGAGTCTCATTGGAACCACTGTGTTAGTTTGGTAGGGTTGTCATAACAAAGTACTGCAAATTGAATGCCTTAAAGAAGTGAGTTATTGTCTCACGATTCTGGAGGCTAGACATTGGTGTCAACAGGGTTGGTTTCTTCTGAGGCTGTGAGAGAGAATCTGTCTGGTCTGCTGGTCTAGTTTCAGGAGGTTTTCAGGAAATCTTTGGCATGTAGGAGCAGCATCCTAATTTGTGCCTTCATCTTCATGTGGTATTCCTCCTATGTGCGTGCATGTCACCAAATTCCCTTTTTCATAAAGGACATTCATCCTATCGGATTAAGGGTCCACCCAACTCTAGTATGACCTTCTCTTAACCAATTTCATCTGTAATGATCCTCTTCCAAATAAGACCAAATTCTGAGCTGCCAGGGATTAGGCCTTCAACATATGAATGTGGTGGGGTGTGGAGGACACAATTCAACCCATAACACATACCTAGCATTCTCTCGGGTACCATGTCTATATATAGTATGGATACAGATAGATAGCTAGATCGACTTAGAGATACAGGTATAGATATGAAAGTCGCTCAATCACGTCTGACACTTTGAGACCCATGGACAAGCCATGGAATTCTTCAGGCAAGAATATTGGAGTGAGTAGCCTTTACCTTCTCCAGGGGATCTTCCCAATCCAGGGATCGAACCCAGGTCTCCCACATTTCAGAAGGATTCTTTACCATCTGAGCCATCAGGGAAGCCCAAAATACTGGAATGGGTAGCCTAACCCTTCTCTAGGGGATATTCCTGACCCTAGACTCGAACTGGGGTCTCCTGTATTGCAGGCAGATTCTTTGCCAGTTGAGATTCAAGGGAAGTCCAGGTATATCTACCTAGATATAGATATAGATACAGATGTATTCCTATCCTCCCCTGTGTGAAGCTCATTCATTTCTCTATTGTGTAAGGCTGGGGACAGTGGGAATCTAGAAGAAAACCATCTCCAACAGGGTCACTGCTCTCAAGGGGCTTGCATTTTATCAGGTTAAGATAGACAATAAACCACTAAGCAGATGAAAGATGATTCAGCTTGAAATCTGTGTCCCAAAGAAAATAGGATAAGCTAATGCATTAGAGTCCAGCGGGAGGTGGGGGGTGGGGTTGTACTCATTTAGAGGAGTTCATCTGGAAAGTTCCCTCTGAGGGGGGGAGAGAGCAGAGGGCACTGCCCAGGTGAAGGCCCTGTGGGAGGACCAGCTCCAGCTCTTTGGGGAACAGCGAGGCTTGTGTGGTTGGTGTGGGAAGAGTAGCAGATGAGCGGGAAGGCCAGACCATGTGAGGGTCTCTGGGGTCTCAGAGGCCATGGAAAACTTTGCATTTTATTTTCAAGCCTGGGAAGCCCTTTGGAGGACATGCTGTAGTTTGCATTTGGAAATATTTTCTGAAGTGTCCTTGAATGCCTTATTATATAATTGAGACAAAAGCCAGCAAGCAGAAGGTTGGAGGGCTTCTTTAAGGTCGTAAGCTTTTACGGGCAGGCTTTGACTAAAATAGACATCTCTAAGTCCTCCTCCTGTCAAGCAGAAGGCAAAACCTGCCTTCCTTCTCTCCTGGGATGCTAAGAGGCGAACTTGGTAATGCATGCAAAGTCCTGTGTGCTTTCTGTATACAGGGAGGCAAGGTTGCATCGTCTAAATTTGTAAAACTAAAGCTTTTTCCGTCTAAGACAATGAGTTTTTCCAACCCAGACTTTCGTTTCCCTCACCATCCTACACAGGCTTCCCATAGGAAAATGGGTCACATGTAGAAGACAGGATGGCATCCAACAGAAAAGCCATTCAGTTTCATCAGATGGCCCATGCATCAAGCCTGCAGTAGCTGCATCCACAATCTGAAATCTTTGTGACACCGTGCCATTGAAAAGAGCATATTTTACCCCAAATTGCCCTTCAACCTGCTCAACCTGCACTATGGGATGGGTGTGAAGTCTTGCTGGCTTATGGATTCATATATGTTTGGAGCCCAAAGGTTTCATAGCTGTGTATGTTGATTGTTGCTTTGTGCCTCCTCCAGCTGAAAATGGATGCTGATCTTTGATGTGATTCTCTCTCTCTTTTTTCAGATTTGCTCATTTATTTCCTGGCTGTAGTGGGTCTTCATGGCTGCACATGGGCTTTCTCTAGTTGTGGTGAGGGAGGGCTACTCCTCATCGCAATGCATGGACTTCTCCTTGTGGTGGCTTCTCTTGTGGATGCATGCACTCAGTTGTTGTGTCGCATGTGGTTAGTTGCTCTGTGGCATGTGGGATCCTCTGGAAACAGGGATCAAAGCCATGTCCCCTGCATTGCAGGGCAGATTCTTAACCACTGGACTATGATTCTGTTAAAGGCATGCACGGCTTAGAGATACCAAGCATGGGCTCTGGCTGGAGTAAGAAAAATGATCATGTCACTGGACCACACACACACAGAAACCCCAATGAGATGCTTGTGTAGAAGGATGGTCATTCCATCCTGCTCTCCCTCTGCATACCTCACACCTGCTTGACATTCTGGCCTTAGGCGGTCAAGGCAACCCTAGAGGAGCCACCTCCAGTGGGAACAGAACAGAAGCTGAATATGTAATTTAGAATTTTGAAATTTCCACATTAAAAAAGTAAAAATAGAAGCCAGGTAAAATCGATTTCAACAATATATTTTATTTAATCTAATATATCCACAAGACTATCATTTCAATATGCAATCCATAGAAACCATTCCTAATGAGCTATTTCCATTCATTTCTCAGTATGTCTTGGAAATCCAGTGTGTAGTTTATAGTCACAACACATCTCATGCACATTTCAAGGGCTAGTTACCACATGTGACTTATTCTTCATCCTGGACAGCCCAGTCACCCAGTGAATTGTCTCCTTTCCTTTGCCCTTCATGTCTGTGTTCCTAGAAGAGAGGCTGAGGAATAATTTGCCAGCTGGCTATAGTAATGTCCTGTCTCCAAGGCAGATCACCCTCACTTCCAGAAGTCTTCTCTTCCTCCCACTCCACTTGCATGGCTCTAATGGGGACTGCAGTCAAAGCACCTGTGCTCCTGGCCTCAGTGATGAGTCTGGTGATGGGTCTGTGACCTCAGCTGCCCAACCAGAGTCTTTCAGGGTGGGGAGAAGTCATTGCCTTGTCTGATTAGGAGGGGTGAGGTGGCAAAGCTTGTGGGAGAGCAGTGCTCTGAGCCGTACAATAGGCTTCCTGGACCAGATGACCTGAAGGAATAGGGCAACTCACAGAGAGAAATGGGGTGTGTGTGTGTGTGTGTGTGAGAGAGAGAGAGACTGACAGAGGATACTAGAAAGCAACGTACCTACTGCTGGTCTCACTGTCCTATGGTTTGTGAGCTATTAATTTTCTTTTCTCACTGAGGTTATTTAGAGCTGGTTTTTGTCCCCTGCAGAATCTTAGTTTCTATAGATTCTCTGAGGAGCACAATGCTCTTCTCAAAAAACTCATGCCATCTTCCTGAAATTGTGGGGCTTGGAGGAAATAAAGATGATGTGAACCATCTGATGTGAACCGCATCAGAGCCATCTTATATTCAATTAATATCTGTATTAAGAGAGAAAGCTAGCTTGCTTGGAGATGATAGATTTGACTAGGAAGTCCAGGCTGCCCTCCTCTGATGCACTCCATCTTGGTGACACGGTGTTTTGCACTATTACAGTCCCAGTGGCCTCCTGATCGGTGACTATCTTTTTAGCCAATGGTAGAGAATTCTGTGGAGTGTTCACTTACTTAATTAATCAAGCCCTCTCTAAACTCTGCTGTTTTGTGCTTGAGAGAATGTTGGCTTCTAATTTTTATTAACAAAGAAATAAACATGTCACTTTAAGTCTAATAGTTGAGCAATAAGAGCAAATTACATGCTTCATGGCCTTCTCTTGGACTCTTTTGAATTCAGTCCTGTGAAAGAGCTTTGAGTCAGCCTCATTGATGAGATGTTCTTGCTGTGGCACCTCCCTTACTGTGAGGCAGTAAATTTTAAGTCAATACTCTTTTTATACCCATCTAGCTACACAAACCCCATTTTCCTCTGCTATCTACATGTCTGTGTTCCTAGAAGAGAGGCTGAGGAATAATTTGCCAGCTGGCTATAGTAATGTCCTGTCTCCAAGGCAGATCACCCTCACTTCCAGAAGTCTTCTCTTCCTCCCACTCCACTTGCATGGCTCTAATGGGGACTGCAGTCAAAGCACCTGTGCTCCTGGCCTCAGTGATGAGTCTGGTGATGGGTCTGTGACCTCAGCTGCCCAACCAGAGTCTTTCAGGGTGGGGAGAAGTCATTGCCTTGTCTGATTAGGAGGGGTGAGGTGGCAAAGCTTGTGGGAGAGCAGTGCTCTGAGCCGTACAATAGGCTTCCTGGACCAGATGACCTGAAGGAATAGGGCAACTCACAGAGAGAAATGGGGTGTGTGTGTGTGTGTGTGTGAGAGAGAGAGAGACTGACAGAGGATACTAGAAAGCAACGTACCTACTGCTGGTCTCACTGTCCTATGGTTTGTGAGCTATTAATTTTCTTTTCTCACTGAGGTTATTTAGAGCTGGTTTTTGTCCCCTGCAGAATCTTAGTTTCTATAGATTCTCTGAGGAGCACAATGCTCTTCTCAAAAAACTCATGCCATCTTCCTGAAATTGTGGGGCTTGGAGGAAATAAAGATGATGTGAACCATCTGATGTGAACCGCATCAGAGCCATCTTATATTCAATTAATATCTGTATTAAGAGAGAAAGCTAGCTTGCTTGGAGATGATAGATTTGACTAGGAAGTCCAGGCTGCCCTCCTCTGATGCACTCCATCTTGGTGACACGGTGTTTTGCACTATTACAGTCCCAGTGGCCTCCTGATCGGTGACTATCTTTTTAGCCAATGGTAGAGAATTCTGTGGAGTGTTCACTTACTTAATTAATCAAGCCCTCTCTAAACTCTGCTGTTTTGTGCTTGAGAGAATGTTGGCTTCTAATTTTTATTAACAAAGAAATAAACATGTCACTTTAAGTCTAATAGTTGAGCAATAAGAGCAAATTACATGCTTCATGGCCTTCTCTTGGACTCTTTTGAATTCAGTCCTGTGAAAGAGCTTTGAGTCAGCCTCATTGATGAGATGTTCTTGCTGTGGCACCTCCCTTACTGTGAGGCAGTAAATTTTAAGTCAATACTCTTTTTATACCCATCTAGCTACACAAACCCCATTTTCCCTCTGCTATTGTGTCTAAGGATCCAGAAAATTGTATATGGCAGTGTTCTAAATAGTGTTACTCAGTCTGCTCTCTGGAACTTTCCAAATCCTATTTAGCTGTTCAGTTCTGCCTTGTCTTGGATCATTTGAGAGCCTGGTTTCACCCTGGAGCGTTCTGCTGAGAGCCCTGTATAAAGCGCCAATGGTCTCATATAACCTAGTTTTCCAGGCAGAGGGCAGGGGGTGGCAGGGATGTGTGACATAAGACCACGCTGTTAGCAACACAAAAAGATAAAGCAATGTCTTTTGAAAAGGGGTCCTCAGCAATGCTTGGATTCTCTGTCCAGAGTCTAATTTGTTCTTAAGGCCCAGGCTGAGGGTGACCACGACAACTGGTCCCTGAAATTCAAGCCTCCGGATGTCCTGCTCCTGGTCCCGTGGTTCCTGGGTGATCACTCGAGGTGATGAAACCAGGCTTTTGTCTAGCCTCCCTGCGTGGAGGGAGGTAACAGTACTCTCCTTGTAAGTGCCTGATACAGTCTAGGGTCACTGATTAGGAAGCCACTTCCCAGGCTTGATGTACTGGCTGACAAAAGGTCTTTCCAACACCCAGTCCTTGCAGTATGTGGAGACCTCCATGTGTATCATTCAGACTTCCTGGTCCTGTAGCCCACACACCCAGTCCCACTGGCTCTCAGCACACGAGCACCTTGGGAGCATTTGATAACACAGGTGGTTCCTCTGTGCAGGAGAGCATCCCTGTTCCCCCAGTTCTTGATTGTCAGTGACTCAAGAAGGAGAAGCTCTGCAAACCTTGATCCTTGGCAAGAGCCCACTTGATAAGGGTCTTTGTGAGGCCTTGGTGGAGGCCCATTACTCAAGCACTTAAAGTCTAATGCTGTTTTGTGCTTGAGTTGGCTTCTAATTTTATTAACAAAGAAATAAACATGTCACTTTAAGTCTAATAGTTGAGCAATAAGAGCAAATTACATGCTTCATGGCCTTCTCTTGGACTCTTTTGAATTCAGTCCTGTGAAAGAGCTTTGAGTCAGCCTCATTGATGAGATGTTCTTGCTGTGGCACCTCCCTTACTGTGAGGCAGTAAATTTTAAGTCAATACTCTTTTTATACCCATCTAGCTACACAAACCCCATTTTCCCTCTGCTATTGTGTCTAAGGATCCAGAAAATTGTATATGGCAGTGTTCTAAATAGTGTTACTCAGTCTGCTCTCTGGAACTTTCCAAATCCTATTTAGCTGTTCAGTTCTGCCTTGTCTTGGATCATTTGAGAGCCTGGTTTCACCCTGGAGCGTTCTGCTGAGAGCCCTGTATAAAGCGCCAATGGTCTCATATAACCTAGTTTTCCAGGCAGAGGGCAGGGGGTGGCAGGGATGTGTGACATAAGACCACGCTGTTAGCAACACAAAAAGATAAAGCAATGTCTTTTGAAAAGGGGTCCTCAGCAATGCTTGGATTCTCTGTCCAGAGTCTAATTTGTTCTTAAGGCCCAGGCTGAGGGTGACCACGACAACTGGTCCCTGAAATTCAAGCCTCCGGATGTCCTGCTCCTGGTCCCGTGGTTCCTGGGTGATCACTCGAGGTGATGAAACCAGGCTTTTGTCTAGCCTCCTGCGTGGAGGGAGGTAACAGTACTCTCCTTGTAAGTGCCTGATACAGTCTAGGGTCACTGATTAGGAAGCCACTTCCCAGGCTTGATGTACTGGCTGACAAAAGGTCTTTCCAACACCCAGTCCTTGCAGTATGTGGAGACCTCCATGTGTATCATTCAGACTTCCTGGTCCTGTAGCCCACACACCCAGTCCCACTGGCTCTCAGCACACGAGCACCTTGGGAGCATTTGATAACACAGGTGGTTCCTCTGTGCAGGAGAGCATCCCTGTTCCCCCAGTTCTTGATTGTCAGTGACTCAAGAAGGGAGAAGCTCTGCAAACCTTGATCATTGGCAAGAGCCCACTTGATAAGGGTCTTTGTGAGGCCTTGGTGGAGCTTTTTGCCTGTCCCCATGTTCACTCAAAGGCATCTATTCTTACTCTAGAAATAATCCCCGAATGTCTGCTCACCACTGCTGCAGGAGCTGTCTCCTGCCCTGGGAGGAACTCCTTTTCCCATGGTGGGTTCTGAAGCTGGTCACACTGGGATTCTTGGGGTGTTGGAATCAGGGAGTCTCATGTAGGTGCCTCACCGCACTTAAACTTGAATGCTGTACCCCAACTCCCCACAAAGCCCTGCAGGTGGGCTCTTACCTCCTGTGCCTTCTCTGCCCTGTAAACGGGAACTGACTTTCCCATCCAGGCTTTGCAAGTGGCAAGAGCATCCCACTCACATTTGACCAAGTTATTTCTTCCTGCCACACCTATCCGCTAACTCCAGTTTCACCCTCACGAATCATAACACCTGATACGCACACCCCATCCTGGTTTTAAAGATGATTATCTTGTCTCCCCAGACCTTCTCTTTTTAGTCCAGACTTCCTAATTCTTCTCATCGATCTTCATCTGTGGTATATCCACTACGGTCTCTCAGTAATTCATGGACAAACTCCAGGTTGGAAATGAATCAGAGTCTTGAAAAGCCCCTGGCAGCTTGGGCTTGGTGGGTGGTCTGTTCTGTAGAGACGGGCAACTGCCCATTGGCTTCTGCATGGTGAACAGACCTGCCTTTGAGTGGCTTTGAATCCAAAGAGCTTTCTTGGACTTCCTTATGAGTTTCACTGAGTCATCTGGTTGTCCTCTCAAGTCTTTGTCCTGAGACCCTCTGTGGTTTCTGCACATCATGCTTGACCTTTGGCAGAACTGAAACCTCCTGGGGTTCCTCCCTCCCACATCCATTTCCTGTCCTTTGTGCAGATCCAGGTGTGGGGCTCAGCTCCTCTCCTTGACTTCCAGAACCAGTTGTCTCCCCATGGACTGGGACCTGCCAGGCTCCTCTCTCCATGAGATTCTCCAGGCAAGAATACTGGAGTGGCTTGCTGTTCCCTTCTACAGGTGGTGATCATCCTGACCCAGGGGTCAAACCCTTGTGGCTTGCATAGCAGGCAGATTCTTTACCATCTGAACCACCAGGAAAGCCCTTAGTTCCTGACTATTCTCACCGACCTGATCTTGCGTGCCCTCCCACCAACTCAGCTGCTCTTCCCATTTGATCATAGAAACCCCCCAACTCTTTCTCCCTTTTAATATGCAGAAAGGTCATGATCTGTGTTTTTCCCATGGTGGGTTCTGAAGCTGGTCACACTGGGATTCTTGGGGTGTTGGAATCAGGGAGTCTCATGTAGGTGCCTCACCGCACTTAAACTTGAATGCTGTACCCCAACTCCCCACAAAGCCCTGCAGGTGGGCTCTTACCTCCTGTGCCTTCTCTGCCCTGTAAACGGGAACTGACTTTCCCATCCAGGCTTTGCAAGTGGCAAGAGCATCCCACTCACATTTGACCAAGTTATTTCTTCCTGCCACACCTATCCGCTAACTCCAGTTTCACCCTCACGAATCATAACACCTGATACGCACACCCCATCCTGGTTTTAAAGATGATTATCTTGTCTCCCCAGACCTTCTCTTTTTAGTCCAGACTTCCTAATTCTTCTCATCGATCTTCATCTGTGGTATATCCACTACCGTCTCTCAGTAATTCATGGACAAACTCCAGGTTGGAAATGAATCAGAGTCTTGAAAAGCCCCTGGCAGCTTGGGCTTGGTGGGTGGTCTGTTCTGTAGAGACGGGCAACTGCCCATTGGCTTCTGCATGGTGAACAGACCTGCCTTTGAGTGGCTTTGAATCCAAAGAGCTTTCTTGGACTTCCTTATGAGTTTCACTGAGTCATCTGGTTGTCCTCTCAAGTCTTTGTCCTGAGACCCTCTGTGGTTTCTGCACATCATGCTTGACCTTTGGCAGAACTGAAACCTCCCTGGGGTTCCTCCCTCCCACATCCATTTCCTGTCCTTTGTGCAGATCCAGGTGTGGGGCTCAGCTCCTCTCCTTGACTTCCAGAACCAGTTGTCTCCCCATGGACTGGGACCTGCCAGGCTCCTCTCTCCATGAGATTCTCCAGGCAAGAATACTGGAGTGGCTTGCTGTTCCCTTCTACAGGTGGTGATCATCCTGACCCAGGGGTCAAACCCTTGTGGCTTGCATAGCAGGCAGATTCTTTACCATCTGAACCACCAGGAAAGCCCTTAGTTCCTGACTATTCTCACCGACCTGATCTTGCGTGCCCTCCCACCAACTCAGCTGCTCTTCCCATTTGATCATAGAAACCCCCCAACTCTTTCTCCCTTTTAATATGCAGAAAGGTCATGATCTGTGTTTTTTTACCCCCAAGCAAGGCTCTGAGCTTTTCTCTGAAGACCAGAGACTAATGATGGTCCTCTGCTAAGCACCAGGGCATCTGCTTCATGTGGTCCTTTCCCCATCCTCTCCAACATCTTCCAGAAGTGGGTAGAGAGACTTAGCTCTCCCACTGTATGGATTCTGTCCTTGGTCTCCACCCTCTAAGCAGACTGTGGTTATCTGGTTAGGTTTCAAATAGCAAATGTTTCTTTCCGTTGCCATTAACACAATCCACCTTGGAATTCCTGAAGGCATTTTCTGTTCCCCAAGGAAGCATCTAGAAGATTCCAAGGAGACTCTCTCTCCCTGAGCAGTGCTAAGAAATAAAAGGGGCCTTTTGGTCTTTGTCCTTTCATGAGATCCCAGGAATGGTCATTTTTGTGAGGTACATCCTTTGCTACTTTTACCCAAAACCAGGAATTGCTACCAAGGAGGCTAATATTTACATTCTTGGTCAAGGTTCCAGGAATACCACGTGGGGGAAAATAAATTCCTAATTGTCTAAGAACCAATATGGTTTGAAATTGTTCTTTTGGACCCCCGGGCTCAATCTTGGATCCTCTGGAAGTTCCCTTAAAACAACATGGATTCCTCGTCATCTCTGTGTCTACTCATTGACCCAGCTAGTATTTACTGAGCACCTGCTATGATCCACGTGCACGTAGTAGAACACAGCAGGCAGTGATATGGAGTCTCTGCCATCATTGTGTTTACAGCATTGTGGGGAGCACAGATGCCAGAACAAATGAACACAAGTGTACATCACAGAAAATTCAATACATGTCAGCTGCTCCCTTTAAGGAACATGATCTGTCTTCTCCTCTGCAAATAAATTTAAGAGATTCTTTTTTTTTTGGAAGAATACTGGAGTGGCTTGCTGTTCCCTTCTACAGGTGGTGATCATCCTGACCCAGGGGTCAAACCCTTGTGGCTTGCATAGCAGGCAGATTCTTTACCATCTGAACCACCAGGAAAGCCCTTAGTTCCTGACTATTCTCACCGACCTGATCTTGCGTGCCCTCCCACCAACTCAGCTGCTCTTCCCATTTGATCATAGAAACCCCCCAACTCTTTCTCCCTTTTAATATGCAGAAAGGTCATGATCTGTGTTTTTTTACCCCCAAGCAAGGCTCTGAGCTTTTCTCTGAAGACCAGAGACTAATGATGGTCCTCTGCTAAGCACCAGGGCATCTGCTTCATGTGGTCCTTTCCCCATCCTCTCCAACATCTTCCAGAAGTGGGTAGAGAGACTTAGCTCTCCCACTGTATGGATTCTGTCCTTGGTCTCCACCCTCTAAGCAGACTGTGGTTATCTGGTTAGGTTTCAAATAGCAAATGTTTCTTTCCGTTGCCATTAACACAATCCACCTTGGAATTCCTGAAGGCATTTTCTGTTCCCCAAGGAAGCATCTAGAAGATTCCAAGGAGACTCTCTCTCCCTGAGCAGTGCTAAGAAATAAAAGGGGCCTTTTGGTCTTTGTCCTTTCATGAGATCCCAGGAATGGTCATTTTTGTGAGGTACATCCTTTGCTACTTTTACCCAAAACCAGGAATTGCTACCAAGGAGGCTAATATTTACATTCTTGGTCAAGGTTCCAGGAATACCACGTGGGGGAAAATAAATTCCTAATTGTCTAAGAACCAATATGGTTTGAAATTGTTCTTTTGGACCCCCGGGCTCAATCTTGGATCCTCTGGAAGTTCCCTTAAAACAACATGGATTCCTCGTCATCTCTGTGTCTACTCATTGACCCAGCTAGTATTTACTGAGCACCTGCTATGATCCACGTGCACGTAGTAGAACACAGCAGGCAGTGATATGGAGTCTCTGCCATCATTGTGTTTACAGCATTGTGGGGAGCACAGATGCCAGAACAAATGAACACAAGTGTACATCACAGAAAATTCAATACATGTCAGCTGCTCCCTTTAAGGAACATGATCTGTCTTCTCCTCTGCAAATAAATTTAAAAGCGTTTGGTCTAGACTTCAACACACCTGAAGAGAATCGTTCCTGAGGTATTTCATATTTATTGTTATGATTGTGTATGGAATTTTCTTCCCATTACATTTTCTGCCAGATTATTATTGGTATAAAACAAAAGTTATTGATTTTTATAGATTTATTTTGTAAACTGGACACCTTATTAAACTCTTTTATTGTGTTTTAAAATTCGGTAATAGCTTTTCTACTGCAAGCAATTTTTGCTGACCTCTGGATGATGTTCCTGTTTCAGAATTGCCTTATCTCTTCCATTGCACTGAGAGTAAAAATTGTATATTAAAAAGCACTTTGGAGATAATTCTCTTCTGCTCTTTGGAGGAACGAGTCCACCTCTTAGGGGACATTTGTTCTAATTCATCAGAGTCATGCCCTTTGCTGTAATTCCTTTATCTCTTACACTGGTGATTTTTCTGCTTTGAATTCACATCAGCGAGTGTTTGTTCACTGAAGAGCTTTGAGGTGGCAGCTGTCAGACAGCCTCTGTGTGTGTGTGTGTGTGTGTGTGTGTGTGTGTGTTCACACGTGCAGTCTCAGGTGACTTTGGTGTAAGAAAGTGTGGGTTTGATGAATGTGGAGGTTAGACCCACAGCACTTGTGCATGCCTGAGTCCTTCCACTTCATTTAAGCAGCAACCACCCTCATCTTTACCCTAAATGCTCTCTCATTCATCTGCTTCTCTGAGCTTCCAAGTACTCACTACCCCCGACTCAGAATTTACTCATCTGTCTATGGCCTTTGTGACAATATAATCCTCATCATCTGGGCTTTGCATCCTTGGTTCATTCCTGATTCCCAGTGATCCAATGAGTGTTTGGCCCTTTCTGGGCTCTCAAAAAATTTATGTGAAATGAATGAAAACAACGATCCCTCAGGGGTTTCCCTGGTGGCCAGTGTTAAGACTTCACCTTCCAAGGCAAGGGGTGCAGATTTGATCCCTTGTTGGGGAGCTAAGATTCCATGTGCCTTGTGGCCAGAAAAACAAAACATAAAACAGAAGCAATATTGTGACAAATTCAATAAAGACTTTTAAAATGGTCCAAAACAACAACAACAAATCTTTTAAAAAAAAACCCAGCTCCCGAGTACCTGGCCCCTGAGTACCTGCTCCTGCCTGTTACTGCAAAGACTTTGGAAATGGACCATGAACCATCAGACATGGATTTTCCCCTCTTGCGAAGGCAGGTTCTTGGCCAGGAAGTGCAGTGCTGGGTACTGCCCCCGCCCCCAACAATCACAAGAGAAGTCGTCTTTCCCTGTGTAGGTGCAAGCGCAATTCCCTGGTAACAGCCCCATTTCTGCCTCAGGGATGCTGCCATCTTGCCCTAATGGTTGGTCCTTCCTGCTCTATATTTGGAAATCTGAGGGCAATGCCAGCAGAAATAATCAATAAGCAATCTATAATAGGAATAATAAAAAAAGAGTTTTATTTGAACCAAACTGAGGACTATAGCTGTGAGAGACAACCACTCAAATAACTGTGAGACATTGTTCAGGAGAAGCATGGTTCTCTGGACAGTTTTATATCTTGTTAGAACAAAGAACATCAAATAAGTCAGGGATACATTCCTTCAAGGTTTAAAAACAAATCAGCCCGTAGCCAGTTAGTATGGCCTTGGCAGCTGAAAAAGGAGTCTTATCGCTGAAGCAAGACCAGCATTGATGTCCCAGGAAGGGAGGCATTTAATCTTTTTTTAACATAGATGTGGTTCCCTTCTGGTCAGTGCACCATTTTCTTTAGTGTTAAAGCAGATATACGATGTATTTTTGAGAGGACACAGGCAGGCTGCTTTGTTAATAGTATAAAATTCAAGTTAACTCAAGTACAAGCTAGAATGATTTCCTCAGACCTCAGTGTGTGAACTTTTTCCATTATGATCCTGGAGTTACTGTGTAGGTGGGGTTCACTCTCACAGGTGTAAAATCAGAGCAGCTGGGTACCCTCAACCTACTTCTATCTGGAGCACATGTCATATTGATTTCTACTTGTATCTATACTATTGTCTAGTCACTCAGTCATGTTCATCTCTTTTGCGACCCCATGGACTATAGTCCACTATGCTCCTCTGTCCATGGGATTCCCCAGGCAAGAATACTGGAGTGGGTAACCATTTCATTCTCCAGGGTATCTTCTTGACCCAGGGATCAAACCCATGTCTCCTGTATTGGCAGATGGATTATTACCACTGATCCATCTATACTATATCTCATATCTAATTCTCAAAGTCACTAGCTTGCTTAGGTACTGTTCTGTTTGCCAGTTTATGTATGTTTCATATATCTAAGTCTTTGGGGGCATTCATCATTATTGGGAATTTTGAGAGAGAGGAGAATTCAGAAATCGGCTCAAGTTTTCTTAATAATCTTCCACTGTGATAATTAACACATTTTTCTTCAAATTGTTGGAAGAATAATACTTTCAGTTATTTATTATTCCAGTTATTATTCCAGAATAATTTCAATTAATTGCTATTACTTTCTTCTCCAACTTCCATATTTTTAGATCAAGGTTATCTCTGATACCATATTTACTTGATTCAAAGATGCACATTCCTTTACATTCCACCTGGTTTAAAACAAATCAGCCCGTAGCCAGTTAGTATGGCCTTGGCAGCTGAAAAAGGAGTCTTATCGCTGAAGCAAGACCAGCATTGATGTCCCAGGAAGGGAGGCATTTAATCTTTTTTTAACATAGATGTGGTTCCCTTCTGGTCAGTGCACCATTTTCTTTAGTGTTAAAGCAGATATACGATGTATTTTTGAGAGGACACAGGCAGGCTGCTTTGTTAATAGTATAAAATTCAAGTTAACTCAAGTACAAGCTAGAATGATTTCCTCAGACCTCAGTGTGTGAACTTTTTCCATTATGATCCTGGAGTTACTGTGTAGGTGGGGTTCACTCTCACAGGTGTAAAATCAGAGCAGCTGGGTACCCTCAACCTACTTCTATCTGGAGCACATGTCATATTGATTTCTACTTGTATCTATACTATTGTCTAGTCACTCAGTCATGTTCATCTCTTTTGCGACCCCATGGACTATAGTCCACTATGCTCCTCTGTCCATGGGATTCCCCAGGCAAGAATACTGGAGTGGGTAACCATTTCATTCTCCAGGGTATCTTCTTGACCCAGGGATCAAACCCATGTCTCCTGTATTGGCAGATGGATTATTACCACTGATCCATCTATACTATATCTCATATCTAATTCTCAAAGTCACTAGCTTGCTTAGGTACTGTTCTGTTTGCCAGTTTATGTATGTTTCATATATCTAAGTCTTTGGGGGCATTCATCATTATTGGGAATTTTGAGAGAGAGGAGAATTCAGAAATCGGCTCAAGTTTTCTTAATAATCTTCCACTGTGATAATTAACACATTTTTCTTCAAATTGTTGGAAGAATAATACTTTCAGTTATTTATTATTCCAGTTATTATTCCAGAATAATTTCAATTAATTGCTATTACTTTCTTCTCCAACTTCCATATTTTTAGATCAAGGTTATCTCTGATACCATATTTACTTGATTCAAAGATGCACATTCCTTTACATTTCACCTGTTTTAAATTGAGAGTCACACTACAGTTAGTGACTTCCTACAATCTATTGTGACAGCAGTTAGGGTATCTTTGTCATATACTGCATAACTGTGAAGGGAAACTGTACTTATTTCTGTTTGGGTCATGGTGACCTCCTGGGGTTTTAGTCAACAACATATTAGAGGAGCATTTGAAAAGAAAACTTCTGCCCTAGCTGTTGCCTGAGAGCCTGTGATTGACAGCTTCTGGTGAGATTCAGAAAGTTTCAGTATTAAACCCTGCAGAATGGAAAGGAAAAATGTTTTAAATGCTGTATCAGCAACATGAACATTGATGACACTAAATTGGAATGAACTCCACATTAGATTATAAGTGTGAACAAGTTTTAAGAGTACCTTGACCAAAGTATGTCCTCTGTAAGATAAATGTCTAGATCTAAATAAGGCTAAATGATTTCTTTCAATAACATAACAATTCTGAGGAAATCGAAGGTATTGTTTCCCAGTTTAATTGGCTGCTTATTCCTTTTTTGCTTAGTGATACACACAACTATGGTTCATCTTAGATTTAATGAAATACATGACATCTTGCCACATATTACATCTTGCAGAGATTGGAATGATCTCTCCCTGGTTTCTGTCTTCACATACCATTCTACCCCATGCTAGAACTTTTATCTAAAAAATGATGCAGTTCAAATTAAGAGATCCAGCCTCTATCAAACTGCAATAAAGGATCTTCCTTAGTGGTCCAGTGGTCAGGTATCTTTTGCCAATGGAGGGGACACGGGTTTGATCCCTGGGGCAAGAAGATCCCAGATGCAGAGGAGCAACTAAGCCCATGCACCATGGCTGTTGAGCCTGCTCTGTGGAGCCCAGGAGCCTCAGCTCCTGAGTCCATATGCTTACTGCAACGACTGAAGCTTGTGCACCCTGGAGCCCAAGCAGAAGCCTGCACCCCAACAAAGAGTAGGCCTGCTTGCCACAACTAGAGGTAGCTCTCATGCAGCAACAAAGATACAGCATAGCCAAAAATAAAATTCAAAAATAAATCAATGAAGTGTTTTTTAAAATTGAAAAAAAAGTGAAAGTCCTTGTACCATATTGCCTATCTTCATGTCCAGACTTAGTTGTCCTGAGAGGGATCCTGGAAAGACTTTCCATGACTGACCCAGCCCTCTCTGCGGCAGCTCCCCAAACTCCACCCGCTCTCAGGGAGCTGCACTGAGATCCAGCATACAGTGTGGGGCTAGGGCCTTGTGCCACAGGAGAGGGGCTTCAAGCCTCTGAGTCTTGAAGCTGATCCAAGAGCTGCAAGTTCAGCTGCCCTTCCTGGCCGCCACCCAGACAGAAAGAGAGCGTGTGCTCTGGATGTGGGGAGAGAACGGAAGTCTCTAGGTCCCTTGCCCTTTGGAATAGGAGCACCTGTCTCCAGGGGCAAGAGAGCCATCAGTCTTTCCAGGGGTCACAGTCTTCACCTTCCAAAGCTCATTGCTATTCAAACACCTTTCACTCGGTTTAGAAAGCCCTGACAGCATAGAAATGGGAAAACAGTCATTGCTTCTCAACAATCAGACTGAGTTTTGGTTCTACCAGTTTCTAAAAGAGAGTGCTGTGTGGGGAGGGAGGAACATGGGTGAGCTCCCCTGCATATTGGTTGAAATGAGATGAAGAAACTTGAAATCTCCAAAAGTCTGTGATGAGGGAGAGAGAGAGAAAGAGAGTGAGAGCGCGCTCTGTGTTTGTTCAGAGGAGTTTTATTAACACATTGACTGCGGAGAGGAACTAGTGTCTTAAAGGGACCGAGGACAACCTGACTACAGGCCTGAGTCAGGCAGGGTGTGTGCTGGCTGGAGAGGAAGGAAGGGACAAGGGAGGATGGAAGCTGTGTGGAAACTGAGGAGAGGTGCTCTGTGGTGTGTGTGGGACTGCTGCTCTGACGATAGACTCTTCAGCACACGTCAGACAGAAACTGTACACTTGACATGGATGGAGTTTGTGCAGGAAACTGCTGATGAGGCAAGACCTTGTGTCTCAGTGTCTGTCAGCACCCCAACAAAGAAAGTAGGCCTGCTTGCCACAACTAGAGGTAGCTCTCATGCAGCAACAAAGATACAGCATAGCCAAAAATAAAATTCAAAAATAAATCAATGAAGTGTTTTTTAAAATTGAAAAAAAAGTGAAAGTCCTTGTACCATATTGCCTATCTTCATGTCCAGACTTAGTTGTCCTGAGAGGGATCCTGGAAAGACTTTCCATGACTGACCCAGCCCTCTCTGCGGCAGCTCCCCAAACTCCACCCGCTCTCAGGGAGCTGCACTGAGATCCAGCATACAGTGTGGGGCTAGGGCCTTGTGCCACAGGAGAGGGGCTTCAAGCCTCTGAGTCTTGAAGCTGATCCAAGAGCTGCAAGTTCAGCTGCCCTTCCTGGCCGCCACCCAGACAGAAAGAGAGCGTGTGCTCTGGATGTGGGAGAGAACGGAAGTCTCTAGGTCCCTTGCCCTTTGGAATAGGAGCACCTGTCTCCAGGGGCAAGAGAGCCATCAGTCTTTCCAGGGGTCACAGTCTTCACCTTCCAAAGCTCATTGCTATTCAAACACCTTTCACTCGGTTTAGAAAGCCCTGACAGCATAGAAATGGGAAAACAGTCATTGCTTCTCAACAATCAGACTGAGTTTTGGTTCTACCAGTTTCTAAAAGAGAGTGCTGTGTGGGGAGGGAGGAACATGGGTGAGCTCCCCTGCATATTGGTTGAAATGAGATGAAGAAACTTGAAATCTCCAAAAGTCTGTGATGAGGGAGAGAGAGAGAAAGAGAGTGAGAGCGCGCTCTGTGTTTGTTCAGAGGAGTTTTATTAACACATTGACTGCGGAGAGGAACTAGTGTCTTAAAGGGACCGAGGACAACCTGACTACAGGCCTGAGTCAGGCAGGGTGTGTGCTGGCTGGAGAGGAAGGAAGGGACAAGGGAGGATGGAAGCTGTGTGGAAACTGAGGAGAGGTGCTCTGTGGTGTGTGTGGGACTGCTGCTCTGACGATAGACTCTTCAGCACACGTCAGACAGAAACTGTACACTTGACATGGATGGAGTTTGTGCAGGAAACTGCTGATGAGGCAAGACCTTGTGTCTCAGTGTCTGTCAGCACCTGCCCGTGAGGGCACAGAGGAGAAAGAAGCACGGAAAGCAGGTGAGGTTGCCATTCCCTTCTCCAGGAGACCTTCCCGACCCAGGGATAGAGCCCGAGTCTCCTGCATTGCAAGCAGATTCTTTACTGTTAAGTTTCATCAAATCTCCCCAGGGTGGAGGGCCCAGATTATGCATAGGTGATCCTCAGCATTTAGTACTGCCGAATAGGGACATAGTTGATTTGCTGTCTCGTGCTCCGTGGCAGGATTATTCTGGATCCTGTGTGTCAGCAGACAGGGCGGTGGGCCCAGGACTATGGATCCAACCTCACCCCAGGCCTCTGGCCCTTCTCATGGACATGGGTTGTACCTTTGTGTCCAGAGGTCTTACTTATTGATCCTCCTGTTCTTAAGCTCAGGTGAGCATTTTCTATAAGCTGTTTTCTATTTATAGCAATGGAAGGAGGCATTTGTTATGGATAAAGCATATAGGCATTCACTCACTCATCCATTCAGCCAAGAGGCACTAGGTGTAAATGATGACGTTCCAGTCCTCAGTCAGCTCACTTCTGGAGAAGGAGCTGGATGAAGACACGCAGAGTCACAGCCTCCCTGCACTGATGTTGTGAGCACGAGCACAGAGGCAGGTGCAGAGTCACTGCTTCTGCCTGGAGTCTCGGCGAGGTTCCACTTAGGAGCGCAGCCATGAAGTGCTGGCTGTGATGTCTATCGGGGGGAAATGTGCAGGTGGACATTTCAGATGGGAGTAATAGCACACGGGATAGGACTCAGCATCAAGGTGAGGTGGGGTCCTCTGTGAAGGGCTGCAGGGAACGCAAGTGAGTCAAATGTCAGAAGACAAGAGCGCCCCTGTTGTCATTCCTACAGGATGTTACTATGAAGGTTAATGACAATGGTCGTCACGCTTAGGTTCATGCCATTGATAGAGCGTCCAGGGTTCAAGGTAATGGCAGGTACCAGACACGGGTCCTCCTCAACTGAATCTCCCAGGCCCAGTACGGGGCCTCTTCCAGATGCAGCATCCAGTGAATATTTCATGAAGGAAACCGACACATCCTTTCATAGTCTGCTTCCACGTATCAGTAGTTCTCACATGCACATGAGCCAAAGCCGAGTCTGGGTACCATTTGATATACTTGACTATAGTATAAGAATTTCTTATTGAGTCCCCTGGTGCACATAAGTTCAGTTTCCAAGCCAGGAGATGACATTGTACTTGTACGCATCTCAACAAAACAGTAGGTGTGAGAGGGACCAGTGGAATGTGCAGAGTGTGGCGACTTGAAAATCGTCCAGTTGTCCTGTTGTTTTGGACTTCGTTTCATACAGGCAAAGGCTTTCTCTGAATTTCCGGAAGGAATGTACAGTTTCTTGCCTAAAAGCTGACAAGGGCTGTGACTTTTCTAACAACTGAGCACATCCTGGGCTGAATCCCAAGATTCAGTGCATGAAAGACTGTGATCGGCCCTGAGCTGTTGCAATGCTGAACTTTCACTGGATGCCTTGAAGGACCTCTCTCTGGGTCAGCTGCTGATCAGCATCCCTGGAGGGTGCCTCCTTTAGCTGTAACTGTGCAAAGTCTATTCCCATCACTCATGAGGCACATGTCTATGATGAAGGAGCTGAGGGTTAAAGCTGTGGGTCATTTCTAGCAGAAGTATTTCTAAGATAATATATTTATATATATCATATGACATTTTGTATATATCACAAATATCACACATATGAACATATACACAAAAAAGTGTATAAGGGCAGCCATGAAGTGCTGGCTGTGATGTCATCGGGGAAATGTGAGGTCACGATGGGAGTAATAGCACATGGGATAGGACTCAGCATCAAGGTGAGGTGGGGTCCTCTGTGAAGGGCTGCAGGGAACGCAAGTGAGTCAAATGTCAGAAGACAAGAGCGCCCCTGTTGTCATTCCTACAGGATGTTACTATGAAGGTTAATGACAATGGTCGTCACGCTTAGGTTCATGCCATTGATAGAGCGTCCAGGGTTCAAGGTAATGGCAGGTACCAGACACGGGTCCTCCTCAACTGAATCTCCCAGGCCCAGTACGGGGCCTCTTCCAGATGCAGCATCCAGTGAATATTTCATGAAGGAAACCGACACATCCTTTCATAGTCTGCTTCCACGTATCAGTAGTTCTCACATGCACATGAGCCAAAGCCGAGTCTGGGTACCATTTGATATACTTGACTATAGTATAAGAATTTCTTATTGAGTCCCCTGGTGCACATAAGTTCAGTTTCCAAGCCAGGAGATGACATTGTACTTGTACGCATCTCAACAAAACAGTAGGTGTGAGAGGGACCAGTGGAATGTGCAGAGTGTGGCGACTTGAAAATCGTCCAGTTGTCCTGTTGTTTTGGACTTCGTTTCATACAGGCAAAGGCTTTCTCTGAATTTCCGGAAGGAATGTACAGTTTCTTGCCTAAAAGCTGACAAGGGCTGTGACTTTTCTAACAACTGAGCACATCCTGGGCTGAATCCCAAGATTCAGTGCATGAAAGACTGTGATCGGCCCTGAGCTGTTGCAATGCTGAACTTTCACTGGATGCCTTGAAGGACCTCTCTCTGGGTCAGCTGCTGATCAGCATCCCTGGAGGGTGCCTCCTTTAGCTGTAACTGTGCAAAGTCTATTCCCATCACTCATGAGGCACATGTCTATGATGAAGGAGCTGAGGGTTAAAGCTGTGGGTCATTTCTAGCAGAAGTATTTCTAAGATAATATATTTATATATATCATATGACATTTTGTATATATCACAAATATCACACATATGAACATATACACAGGTGTATAAGACAGCCATCCACCTGCTATGATTCCGAGGGACCAACCCGACCGAGCTCCCGACAAACAACCACACAGGCTTTGCTTGTCAGTTTCTGACTGGGCTGAGTCATTTGATTCCATAATGAGAGCATGGCCCAAAAATTTCACTGCCCTCTGACCCATTAATTTCACCCCCAAGGCAAATAACCACCATTCACATGGAAAGACAGTCCTGGTAGAATTCTTTTTAAAATGAAAAACATGCAAAGTACCCAGATGCCTGCTGAGGAGAGACGAATCACGACTTATCAACACACTGGAATATGTGTAAAAATTCAAAAATGTTCCAAAAATTTAAAACGGAGGAATATTCATAATAAAATGGCAGAAAGCAGTAAATCACACAAAAAATGTCTCGTCACAAGGCCACCTAATTCTGTAATATGTACACACATGTGTGACCAGCTTGATTTGGAGCTTACGCTGACATTGACCATGAGGTTGGTGAGGCTCTGCACCCACCCCACCCCGCCCCGCCCTCTTCTGTTTGCCTGAGTAATTGGCAAGACTTATGAAGAGGGAATTTGGGGAGGCAACAGTGCAGGAAAAAATGTATGGGGTTATTTTCCCCCGGACAGACGATAAAGTGCAGACAAATTGGGAAAAGCACATTTTTCTTTTTCCTCAAGGAGGATGGGCAAGTTCCATGGCTGAGGGCCGCCTGAGGAGAATGCAGGTCCATCTGATCCCTGGACCATTTGGGGGATTTTTTTTCTTTTCCCCATCATGCCTCTTTTATTTATATTTATTTTCATTCACCTTTATTTTTCTTTTATTCTTAGGCCGTGTGGGCCTCCCATTGCAGTGGCCTCTCTCATTGCAGAGCACTGGCTCCGGGCGCATGCGCTCCAGAACTCTGGCTCAGTAGTTGGACACATCAGTCCAGCTGCTCTGCAGCATGTGGGATCTTCCCCGGGCCAGGGATCGAACCAGTGTCCCTTGTACTGCAAGGCAGACTCTTTACCCACTCACTGGACCACCAGGGAAGCCCTTGAGGGGATTTTTGAGTGAGTGCTAAGCAGTTTCTTACAAAGACCATGAAGACAAGATGCAAATAGGCCATGTGCTAGTATTTCCATCCATATTCCCCTCAAGGAAATACATAGGCTTTGTGCAAACATAGATTTGTTGCTGTTTAGTTGCTAAGTCGTGTTCGACTCTTTTGCAACTCCATGGACTGTAGCCCTCAAGCTCCTCTGTCCACGGGATTTCCCAGGCAAGAATACCGGAGTGGGTTGCCATTCCCTTCTCCAGGAATCTTCCTGACCCAGGGATGGAATGTAGGTCTTCTGCATCATAGGCAGATTCTTTACCACTGAGCCAGCGGGGAAGCCAGCAAACAAAGATACTTGAATGACAATGGATTCATTTGATTGATGAATACTCACCTGTGTTAAGGGCTCTGTTAGGTTTGAAGGATATACCTGTGGCTAAGACAGTCCTGGCCCTGCCCGGTGAGATGTGCACGCTGGTGGAGAGACAATGAAAACTGTTCAAATAAATCTATTTAATCGCCACTTGCATCTATTGGCACTCCTGGATATTCAGTCCCTAAAAGGGAGAGCAAGAGTCAAGGTGAGCAGGGGTGGGAATAGTTCTCATTTACTGGGAACAGCGTCACCTGCATGGTTGTGGGGGATGACAACACAGGAGAGATGTGGGTGCAGGGCACACATCCAGGAGCACAGCTCTGACTTGTTCGCATATATATGGGTGCTGAGACCTCAGGAGGAGCTCCAGCCAGGTGGTCAACCTCTGGGTATCACCTGCTCCATCCGCCTCTTGTCACACCCGGGAGCGGGGCTGGGGAGGCTGGATGATCTTGAGGTGACTCAGCTCCCAACGGCTCCATACCTCTCCCTCCCGCCTCTTGCTGAGCAAGCTGTCCCAGTGAGCCCCACTGAAGTCTAGCCATGGCCAAAGCAAGGTGAGATGAAGAGCACTCCTCCCTCGTCCCCCTCTGCCGAAACTGGATTCTTCTTCAGTGGCATGTTCTCTCAAAAGGAAACTCGATGCTTCTTGAATATGAATAAAATTATGTAATTATATTTATGAAGCCTATGTCTACAGCTTATATCAAAGCAGTAAAGGCCTAATACTTGATGAGGGAAAAGAGGCCATGGTGTTCTTAGCATCAGTCTGTATTTCAAAGAACTCATCGCTTTTGGCTCTCATTGGATTTGAACAAGAAAAACAATCTAAGTTGATGGAAATTCTAGAGAAAGAGTTGCAAATAATTAACGGAAGCATGGGCACACACTCTGCTAGTCAGAGTTCCCATCCTCCTTTCTCTTCTCTGTATTATCAGACTAAATTGGTACTCCTCTGCTACCATGTCATCCACCTTAAAAATTGTTACATTTGATTTGTAAAAGTGAATACTTCCAAAGTTATTGGACTAAACCACTGATGGGCTCAAAACCTTTGGTCTGCCCCCTGACTGCATTGATGGTTCGTCTGTGTCTTTTCCACAAGCTTATTCCCAGTGGAAGTGTGTGAATGCCTGAACAACCACTAAGGCTTTGGCTGGAACGCCATCAGCTCAGACACTAGTTAGCAGGTCATCCGTAGCACCTGGGAAGTTTTTAAAAGCACAGCTGCTCCATCATGAACCGAACCTGAATCTCTGGGGGCAAAGCTGGGCACCTGCTTCCATGCACAGCGAAGACTGGGGACCACTGGAGTAGAAAATGCAATTTTTCAGCTAGATAATGATGGTCTATAATCCTTGGTCACTTGTAAATTCAAAACAACCCAATAGTGCTAGAGAATCTAGGGTAAAAACAGAGAAACTTTAGTACACACACACACACAAAAAGAAATTGGAAAAAATAATTTACATTCTTCTGTTGCCTACTTTCCTTTAAAATCAGATTTATGATAGAGATAGACTTACCAAATTTTCCAGGAAACACCTGCACTGATTTCCACCAGATTTTATGAAGTGACATCATTATCCGTCTGCTTGGAAGGTCCACCCTGGCTCTTGCAAACTAGGCTTTGTCCCCAGTCCCCAGTGAGACTCAGCCCTCTGTCTCTGCTCCCGCTGCCAAGCCAGCCAGTCAGTCCTTCCCTCCTGAGTCCGGGGGCCCAGCGTGGCAGAGTTGCAAACCCTGGAGGGAGGGCAGAGGCAGATCTTAGAGGCTGGGGAGGGCCTGCTCTGGACAGCCCGCTGTCCTCACCTGGTCTGGCCCTCGCCCCGCTGCCCTCCCTTCCCTGCCTTCCCTTCCCCCCTAGCTTTCCTCCCAGCTCTTCCTCTCCTGAGGCAGGTGGCCACCCGCACGCAGCCTCAGGGAGCTGGCTGCTCCCACGCACTCACCCACTTGGAGCACGGGCCTCTCGGCTTCCTATGCCAGATCTGCAGATAGCAAACATCTCACCACTTCACACACAGTCTGCTGTCTCTGCCCACGTTTACCCCCGTGTCTGGGCCTCTCTTCCCCTCTGGTCTCTCCTTCCCTCCCAGCCTGCCTGGCTTCATCCATCCATCCATTTACCCATCGTGTGGTTATCAAGCACCACGGGCCCGAAACGCGGGGCAGCAGAAGCAGCCAGAGTACCCTTCCACGGCTCACCTTTGTTCAAGGGCAGGTTGGAAATTCATCCCATGAGCCCCCAAACAAAGAAGAAAGTGCCAAGGGCTCCGAAAAGAGGCATGTGCTCCTTCCAGGACTTCTCTACAAGGGGGGGTGAGTGCCAGCTCTGAAGGAGGGGTGTGCCCACCCACAGGGCTGCGCAGGGACGGTGGACTGCAGAGGGTGGAAGGTGGGAGTGTCTGTCAAGTGAGTGAGTGAGTGGGTGTAAAGGTGTGTGTACAAGAGTATAAGAGGATGCAGGTGGAAGAGTAGTTGAGTGTTCTGTGCATGTGGGTGTGTGTGTTTGAGGGTATCTGAGCATGTGGGGGTGTGGGGGTGCATGCACAAAGGTGCCGTACCTGGGGCAGGTCAAGGAGCAGGGGTGTGGAGGGGGCCAGAGAACAGTGCTGGCCTAAGCCAGCCTTGGTTTCCAGTGGTGATCCTGGGGGGGTCCTTCCCCTGGGGACTGACCCAGAGCCCCCCACCTCTTGCCTTAACAGGTTAAGTGTAGCGACCCAGAACTTGGCACCCTCTGAACCTGATTCCAGGCTGCCCCTTCCCCTTCAGGGAGTGTGAACCTTGTACTCTGGCTTCAGTTTCTTGGGCCTGGAGGTGGGGGGATCCAAACACTGGCCCGCCCCACCTTTTCAGCTGTCCTCACCATTGTGTCCCCGTGGATGGCTGGGAATTCTCCAGGAGGCAGGCCGGCCTCCCAGGCAGCAGATATAAGCCCCCACGTTGGCCCTTGCACTTTGTTCTAAGTGGGAGGAACAAGAGTTGCATCCCTCCCGCCGCCCTGTGGCCGCCCCGTGGCCGCCCTGTGGGCCCCTTTCCTCCATCTTCCCAGGGCTGTCCTGGTCTCTGCTTCTCACTGCCTCAGCTTGGGCCTGGCAAGCCCACAGTGCCTTATGGTGCATCACTGACATTGGCTCAAAGATTCCATGGTGCTCAGGGTCACAGGGACCTCATGCAGGGTCCCCTGCATTCTGGCTTCTGGGAAGCTTTGGTCACTTGGAGGTCCTGGGAGCAGATTAGAGAAAATGCCAGGAATGAGTCCGGTGCTCTGCTCAGCACCACACCAGGCTCATCCTGCCCCCAGGATGACCAAGGGCAGGTTGGAAATTCATCCCATGAGCCCCCAAACAAAGAAGAAAGTGCCAAGGGCTCCGAAAAGAGGCATGTGCTCCTTCCAGGACTTCTCTACAAGGGGGGGTGAGTGCCAGCTCTGAAGGAGGGGTGTGCCCACCCACAGGGCTGCGCAGGGACGGTGGACTGCAGAGGGTGGAAGGTGGGAGTGTCTGTCAAGTGAGTGAGTGAGTGGGTGTAAAGGTGTGTGTACAAGAGTATAAGAGGATGCAGGTGGAAGAGTAGTTGAGTGTTCTGTGCATGTGGGTGTGTGTGTTTGAGGGTATCTGAGCATGTGGGGGTGTGGGGGTGCATGCACAAAGGTGCCGTACCTGGGGCAGGTCAAGGAGCAGGGGTGTGGAGGGGGCCAGAGAACAGTGCTGGCCTAAGCCAGCCTTGGTTTCCAGTGGTGATCCTGGGGGGGTCCTTCCCCTGGGGACTGACCCAGAGCCCCCCACCTCTTGCCTTAACAGGTTAAGTGTAGCGACCCAGAACTTGGCACCCTCTGAACCTGATTCCAGGCTGCCCCTTCCCCTTCAGGGAGTGTGAACCTTGTACTCTGGCTTCAGTTTCTTGGGCCTGGAGGTGGGGGGATCCAAACACTGGCCCGCCCCACCTTTTCAGCTGTCCTCACCATTGTGTCCCCGTGGATGGCTGGGAATTCTCCAGGAGGCAGGCCGGCCTCCCAGGCAGCAGATATAAGCCCCCACGTTGGCCCTTGCACTTTGTTCTAAGTGGGAGGAACAAGAGTTGCATCCCTCCCGCCGCCCTGTGGCCGCCCCGTGGCCGCCCTGTGGGCCCCTTTCCTCCATCTTCCCAGGGCTGTCCTGGTCTCTGCTTCTCACTGCCTCAGCTTGGGCCTGGCAAGCCCACAGTGCCTTATGGTGCATCACTGACATTGGCTCAAAGATTCCATGGTGCTCAGGGTCACAGGGACCTCATGCAGGGTCCCCTGCATTCTGGCTTCTGGGAAGCTTTGGTCACTTGGAGGTCCTGGGAGCAGATTAGAGAAAATGCCAGGAATGAGTCCGGTGCTCTGCTCAGCAACCACCACCCCAGGCTCAGTCCCTGCCCCCAGGATAGACCAAGGTCCCCTGCCATCCTTGGACACCATCCTGAACCTTCTTACCCAGGGATCACTCTGCTTCTTGTTATACATGAAGTTGTGTGTTTACTCGTTGATGCTTGTCACGCTGGGGAGTATCCGGTCCAGGAGGCCAGCGGCCTGTGAGTTTTGCTTCCACCACTTTATCCTTCTTTGAGGAGCTCAGTAAATATTCGTTAGGTAAATGATTGAATGAATCTTCACACTGCTGATAGATATCACACCAGACCTCTTGTTAAAAGCCTTTAAAAGTCTCCAGTTTCCTGGAAGACTCTAACTTCAACCCGAAACTCAAGCTACTTCCGTCCTGGCCTCCAATCTGTTTTTCTAATCTCTTATCACGGACTTTCACCTCACACTCTACGGCCAGTTTCACATCAGCCTAGTCACGATTTCCTTGGCCTTTGAAGCTTCATTTTTCCTGTGAAAACCTTTATTGTCCTCTAAAGGTCAACTCCAACTCCACCTTTTGGGGTGACATCTTTCCTGCGTCTACAGGTCTGTAACATTTGCTTGTAATACCCTCAAGCTCCTGCTTCTTTCTGCCTTCCTGTAAAACAAGTGCTTTCGTGTCTTGCTTTTCCACCCGACTGAACGAAGAAAAATCTCCTGGTTGTTTTCATAGTTGTTAAGAGTTGCTAAAGATACGTTTGTTGACTTAATGAAAGCATTATTGTATTACCATCTTGTCCTCTGCAGTTAGAAGATTCTGCCTCGTAGGTCTTTTAAACTGTGTGTTTCTCAGTATAAAGCTTCACAAAGGGATCCACTTTAAGCCTTGCTAAGGACTCCCGTTTGAGGGAGGTTGCTATCGATCATTCAGTGGTAGAGACCTGGTGTCAACAGATTTGGAGAAAAGCAGTGATTGTGGAGAAGCACAATCCTGGTCTGCTGGTGCACAATGGCCTTTGCAGGGTCTGGTTGTTGCATTGTGTCTATAAGTGGAAGTGATGGCCTGAGTTCAATGAGAAGGAGATAGACCATTCCGCTTTATTTCACTTTAAACTTCAAGACCTAAGTGTAAATATTCCAGCTATTCATCTCAGCACGATTGGGTTATGGAAACATAATCAGAATTGTTTAAGAGACAGAAGCCGCTTCTATTTTGGTCCTGGCACAGGAAACTCAGCCTTTGTCCATTTTTAGAGTTTGATTTATGTGAGGTTAAAAATTCATAACGCAGGAGCTAACCTCGAGCAAATATTGTTTTTCGCAATGAGCCAATTCAAATGTCCTCTCGGCTCAGGTTTCCTGTTCAAAAGGTTTAGAAGTGGAAGCTTAGCTGGGTCTGATCTCTTTGATCTCCTGCAAGTCATTCAGCCTTTGTTGTGTTCTGGGGTCAGCAGAGCTCAGCCTGGGTGGCCCAGAGAGGGACCAGGAGCCTGTTCCCTGTTCAGGAACACTTCCTGTGTCAGGGGGCTAGTGTTGCTATCTTACTTAACCCTCTCCTAATCCCGTGATGTATCATCAGGACTTCCCAGAAGCAGAAACTGAGATGGGCTGATCACCTGCCTGAGTTTGCACTGTGGCGAGTGGCCAAGCTGCTTGACCTGGCTGCACGGCTGCGCGCTGGCTTTGTGGCTGCAGACGGGGCTGTGGAGAGGCGGCACCCTCCTGCTGCCTGGATGCCGAGATATAGGGGGTTCAGGTTAGCCTTTCCTATAGACCCAGAGACTCCTAAGTGGGTGACTCCGTCAGTAAAGAACCTGCCTGTCATGCAGGAGACCTGGGTCCAATACTTGGGTTGGGATGATCTCCTGGAGAAGGGAATGGCTACCACTCCTGTATTCCTGCCTGGAGAATCCCATGGCCAGAGGAACGTGGCAGGCTACCGTCCACGGGGTCACAAAGAGTGGGACATGACTGAGCGACGAACACTCTCACGTTATTTACTCTGTTAAAAAAACATTTACTGGGCTTCCCCTGGTGGTCCAGTGGCTAAGGACACCGCCTTGCAGTGCAAGGGGCGCTGGTTCGAGCCCTGGCCTGGGAAGATCCCACGTGCCGCGGAGTGACTGGACTGATGTGTCCAATCAGCGAGCCGGAGCTCTGGAGCGCATGCGCCCAGAGCCGGTGCTCTGCGACAACAGACGCCACCGCGATGGGAGGCCCGCAGGAGCCAAAGAATGAAGACGAATGAAAATGGAGAAATGAAAAACCAATAGAAGTGGCCCGCCCACTCCCCTCCCTCCCCAACCCGATCCCCGCCCAAAGTAAATAAATAAATAAATCTTTAAAAAAAAAAAAAAAAAAAAAACATTTACTGAATGGGTACACTATTTCAGGTGCTGTGATAATAACTTTGAATAAAACCAAAGAGGTTTATGCCTCATAGAGCCCATAGCCCAGCATGACAGAGGAGATTAACAGGCAAACACACCTAGCAGTAGGACAGGTGACACAGAGGCACGGTGCCGTGGTATCTCGGTGAGGGACACACAGGATGTAAGTGCAAGGCCTGGCCCAGGGTCACTGGACAGCTCTTCTCGCGAGAGCTGCAGGTTACTGAACACAGTGACCACCCAGCACTGGAGGCTCCTGAAGACCAGGCGGGGGTGTGGGGGTCCTGATCATGCTTTATCACTGCTCTCCACTCAACACCTGACATGTAGAAGGTCCTTAGTACATATCTGTTGAATGAGAAATGTTATTAAAAATGTCCACAAAAGAGAAAAAAAGCAAACAGGTTTTAATTTGAACGACTAAAATTAACAATGGCAATATAATATCATTCTAGGATGATAATGCAAAATTAGTTAAACAAAGGCTAGGACATAATTGAGAGCACAGGAAAAGATCCTGGGTAATAAATTCTATCTTATGTAAAAGGAAGCGATGAAGTAATTACTTCATTCTTGACTAGATAATTAGGGGATTATACCAATATTTGAAAAAAATTAGAAGTATCTACTGGCGTAATAATAAAAAAAAAAACAACCAGAGTATACATAACACAATGAAAAAGGAGCTGTAATAAAGCAGAAAGTCTAACAAAACAAAGTGAGAAACATAGGGTCAGACATTTTCATTATGATAATAAATGCTGAAAGTTTTAACTCTACTCCATTAAAGTCTTGTGACAGGAAGCAAAAATCAGTTGCAGGATAGAAGAGATAGACATGAAGGAGAGCTCTTTTGCAATTTAAAATAAAGGACAGGGACTTCTCTGGTGGCCCAGTGGTTAGACAACACTTCTGCAGGAGGCATAGGTCTGATGCCTGGTCAGGGAACTGAGATCCCACATGCCCCATGGAGCAGCCAATACATGCAGACACAAAAAGTGAAAGTCACTCAATTGTATCTGATTCTTTGTGACCCCAAAGACTGTAGCCATGAGGGCTCCTGTCCATAGCATTCTCCAGGCAAGAATACTGGAGTAAGCAGGGCAAACAAACACCAAAGAGTTTTATGCCTCATAGAGCCCATAGGAACAGAGGAGATTAACAGGCAAACACACCTAGCAGTAGGACAGGTGACACAGAGGCACGGTGCCGTGGTATCTCGGTGAGGGACACACAGGATGTAAGTGCAAGGCCTGGCCCAGGGTCACTGGACAGCTCTTCTCGCGAGAGCTGCAGGTTACTGAACACAGTGACCACCCAGCACTGGAGGCTCCTGAAGACCAGGCGGGGGTGTGGGGGTCCTGATCATGCTTTATCACTGCTCTCCACTCAACACCTGACATGTAGAAGGTCCTTAGTACATATCTGTTGAATGAGAAATGTTATTAAAAATGTCCACAAAAGAGAAAAAAAGCAAACAGGTTTTAATTTGAACGACTAAAATTAACAATGGCAATATAATATCATTCTAGGATGATAATGCAAAATTAGTTAAACAAAGGCTAGGACATAATTGAGAGCACAGGAAAAGATCCTGGGTAATAAATTCTATCTTATGTAAAAGGAAGCGATGAAGTAATTACTTCATTCTTGACTAGATAATTAGGGGATTATACCAATATTTGAAAAAAATTAGAAGTATCTACTGGCGTAATAATAAAAAAAAAACAACCAGAGTATACATAACACAATGAAAAAGGAGCTGTAATAAAGCAGAAAGTCTAACAAAACAAAGTGAGAAACATAGGGTCAGACATTTTCATTATGATAATAAATGCTGAAAGTTTTAACTCTACTCCATTAAAGTCTTGTGACAGGAAGCAAAAATCAGTTGCAGGATAGAAGAGATAGACATGAAGGAGAGCTCTTTTGCAATTTAAAATAAAGGACAGGGACTTCTCTGGTGGCCCAGTGGTTAGACAACACTTCTGCAGGAGGCATAGGTCTGATGCCTGGTCAGGGAACTGAGATCCCACATGCCCCATGGAGCAGCCAATACATGCAGACACAAAAAGTGAAAGTCACTCAATTGTATCTGATTCTTTGTGACCCCAAAGACTGTAGCCATGAGGGCTCCTGTCCATAGCATTCTCCAGGCAAGAATACTGGAGTGAATAGCCCTTCCCTTCTGCAGGGGCATTCCTGAGCCTGAGATCAGACATCCTCTCCTGTGTCTAAGGCAGAGTCCTTACCATCTAAGCCACCAGGGAAACTACGTACATAAAAGACAAGGCAAAGGCAGGGCAAAGCTAGATCATATATCAGAAAGGAAGGATGACAATTTCAACACCAAGAAAATAAAAACACGAATCCTAATCCAAAGAGATACACTTACCCGTATGTTCATTGCAACATTACTTACGGTAGTCAAGATATGGCAGCAACCCAAGTGCTCATAGATAAATGAATGGATAAAGAAAACAGGGTATATACATACATGTCATACAAAAACAGTAGGATACTACTCAGCTACAAAAAAGGATGAAATCTTGCCATTTTGACAACACTGATGGATCTAGAGGACATTATGCTAAGTTAAATGAATCATACCATGAAAGACAAATACTGTATAACCTCACTTACCTTTGGAATCTAAAACAGCAAAACACATTAGCAAACATAGCAAAACAGAGATGAACTCATAGATACAGAGAACAAGCAAGGGGTTGCGGGGGGGGGGGGGGGTTGGGGAGAGGAATAAAATAGGTGAGGGAGATTAAGTTATAAAATAAATAAGTCATAGAGATGTAATGTACAGCATAGGGAATATAGCCAATAATATTATAATAACCATATAGTGACAATTGGTAGCTACACATAGTGGTAACCATTTGTAACCTGTAAAAATATTGAATCGCTGTGTTGTATACCTGAAGCTACTATAATATTATACATCAATTATACTTCAATTAAAAATTTATTTTAAATACAGATATCAATCAAGAAGCCTTACAGTTGCAATATGAGTCATATGCAATATGATATGAAAGACAACAATACTGAAAATAGTCATTCACCTTCACACACTGATAAACACAGTATTGGCACAGTAATTTAATCCTTCAAAACTCAAGAAGAAATCATCAAAATATAGTCATTGAGGAGAATGATCAATACCATCACTCTATGATAGATCAATGAAAAGGAAATAAGTTATTTGATTGTAGTAATTGTCTGCAGCTCCTATAAGACATTTCCACAAAACCTGGTATTTTAAAAAAGGCACACATTTACTTTCTCACCGTTCTGGTGGCCAGAGTCTGTAATCAGTTTACTGCTGACACCAAGGTGTCAGGAGAACCAAGAAGAATCTGTTTCCTTGCCTTTTCCACTTGTGGAGCTGCTTCCCTTGGCTAGTGGCCCCTTCCTCCCACCTCAAAGCCAGCCTCACAGCATCCTGCTTCAGTTATCACATTGCATCCCTCTTCCTTTTTGAACTTCTTTTCTACCTCCCTCCTAGAACGGTACTATGATTGTATTGAAGCATACTTCATCTCAAGATTCTTAATCACACTTGCAAAATCTCTTTTGTTGTATCAAGGACTTGGCTGTCTTCAGGAGTCATTGTTCAGTCTATCACACTGACAATGTGTTCTCAGGTGCTCAGTCATGTCCAACTCTTTGTGACCCCATGAACTGGTCAGATTCCATGGTCAAATTCCTCCATCCATGGGATTCTCTAAGCAGGAACACTGGAGTGGGTAGCCGTTCCCTTCTCCAGGGGATCTTCACAGTCCAGAAATCAAACCGGGGTCTCCTGCACTGCAGGCGGATTCTTTACCAGCTGAGCTACCAGGTATCTATTTACTTTCAAATGTCCATGGGACAGCTACAAAAGTGGCATACAGTTGGCTTTATAAACACCCCAGAGCAAAATCATTTGCTGATACTCTTCTAAAAGTCAAAATTTATAATACTTAAGAATTATACTAAGCATGATTATTTAGATATTGCAAATAAAAGCACTCACAAGTAATGAATGTGGCACCAAATATTATCTCAGATTCTTTAGAAAGTCGTGAAAATAAGGACACTATTAAGGCTGCCAGAGGTAACTGGAAAGGCTGATTTTTAAAACTAAATTCTTCATTACCACATAAAAAATAAAATAGATACGTAAGTAGTCATACATGGCAGGGAATTAGAAAGATCATAAATTGGATAAAAGCAGAAATTAATGAATTAGAAAAGAGGTAGGCTTAATAAGTTTTTCAAAAGTGATTTATTTGGAAAGACAATAAACATCTCTGCTGAGAGTAATCAAGGAATAACTGAAGAAATCACAGCAAAACAAAATGAGAACTGAGAATCTCTGTTATCACCTTTGGATTAATATTACAATGTTATTTTGGAGATTCTGAATAGGGTAGAGATAAATACTATGCACTTGATATGAAGAAGATGAAAGCATAATTATTTCCAGCCAGTATAATTATATACAATACTCTCAGATTATGAACCAAAATAATATGTAGATTGTTGACACAACTCAGTGGTTAAATAGGAAAATAATAAGTAAAAACCAAGTCTTTATATTCTCTACAACCACTAAGAAAACATAGTGATTATTAATATAAATGGTATTATTACACTTATCAAGAAATATATACTACTACTAGATTACATAACATGTCCTGTATGGTAACACTAACTATTGTCATGACAGACTTTCTCAAAAGTTTACATGAGGGCTTCCCCTGGTGGTCCAGTGGGTAAGGACACTGCCTTGCAGTACAAGGGGCGCCGGTTCGATCCCTGGCCTGGGAAGATCCCACGTGCCGCGGAGCGGCTGGACTGATGTGTCCAATTACCAAGCCGAAGCTCTGGCGCGCATGCGCCCAGAGTCAGCACTCTGCAACAACAGAGGTCACCGCTACCAGGTATCTATTTACTTGCCCAATTTTGTCCTTTTTTGGGACAGCTACAAAAGTGGCATACAGTTGGCTTTATAAACACCCCAGAGCAAAATCATTTGCTGATACTCTTCTAAAAGTCAAAATTTATAATACTTAAGAATTATACTAAGCATGATTATTTAGATATTGCAAATAAAAGCACTCACAAGTAATGAATGTGGCACCAAATATTATCTCAGATTCTTTAGAAAGTCGTGAAAATAAGGACACTATTAAGGCTGCCAGAGGTAACTGGAAAGGCTGATTTTTAAAACTAAATTCTTCATTACCACATAAAAAATAAAATAGATACGTAAGTAGTCATACATGGCAGGGAATTAGAAAGATCATAAATTGGATAAAAGCAGAAATTAATGAATTAGAAAGAGGTAGGCTTAATAAGTTTTTCAAAAGTGATTTATTTGGAAAGACAATAAACATCTCTGCTGAGAGTAATCAAGGAATAACTGAAGAAATCACAGCAAAACAAAATGAGAACTGAGAATCTCTGTTATCACCTTTGGATTAATATTACAATGTTATTTTGGAGATTCTGAATAGGGTAGAGATAAATACTATGCACTTGATATGAAGAAGATGAAAGCATAATTATTTCCAGCCAGTATAATTATATACAATACTCTCAGATTATGAACCAAAATAATATGTAGATTGTTGACACAACTCAGTGGTTAAATAGGAAAATAATAAGTAAAAACCAAGTCTTTATATTCTCTACAACCACTAAGAAAACATAGTGATTATTAATATAAATGGTATTATTACACTTATCAAGAAATATATACTACTACTAGATTACATAACATGTCCTGTATGGTAACACTAACTATTGTCATGACAGACTTTCTCAAAAGTTTACATGAGGGCTTCCCCTGGTGGTCCAGTGGGTAAGGACACTGCCTTGCAGTACAAGGGGCGCCGGTTCGATCCCTGGCCTGGGAAGATCCCACGTGCCGCGGAGCGGCTGGACTGATGTGTCCAATTACCAAGCCGAAGCTCTGGCGCGCATGCGCCCAGAGTCAGCACTCTGCAACAACAGAGGTCACCGCAATGGGAGGCCCAAAGGAGCCAAAGAACAAAGACGGATGAAAATAGAGAAATGAAAGACCAATAGAAGTGGCCCGCCCACTCCCCTCCCTCCCCAACCCGACCCCTGCCCAAAATAAATAAATAAATAAATCTGAAAAAAAAAAAAAAAAGCCAGTGCTCAAAAAAAAAAAAAAGTTTACATGAGGGCTTCCCTGGTGGTCCAGTGGGTAAGGACACCGCCTTGCAGTGCAATGGGCACCAGTTCGATCCCTGACCTGGGAAGATCCTACGTGCCGCGGAGCGGCTGGACCGATGTGTCCAATTACCGAGCCGGAGCTCTGGAGCGCATGCGCCCAGAGCCGGTGCTCTGTAACAGAGGCCACCGCGATGGGAGACCCACACCGGCCAAAGAACAAAGATGGATGAAAATAGATAAATGAAAGGCCAATAGATGTGGTCCGCCCACCCTACTCTCTCCCCAACCCGCCCCCCCGCCGCCAAAAAAAAAGTTTACGTGATTAAAACAATTGCAAAGAGAGTCTCTATCCTATCTTTGGAGAAATTCACCAAAATAATTTCGAAGTTAATTTGGAAGAATAAAGTGACAAGAATAAATTTTATATGTTTGGAAATAGAAGTATGATAAGGGTGAGTGGGTTTTGCAAATAGTAAAAATAATATAAGACTACATTAACTTTTACTCCATTTAGCCTTATTATTAGAGAAGGAATTTAACTATATGAAGTTGGCAAAGGCAGATCATCAGAGAAGTTATGGATTATTTAACGAAGAGTCAAACACTGCTTGTCAGATGGAAATGTACCCACAAAGAGACATCCTCTGGAGTATGCTGAGGGGGGATGTAGAGGGCTATCGATGTTCTGAGAGGTTTACTTAGCATCTCTAGCCCCCTTCCATTACAGTAGGCGACCTATAGATACCCAGGCAAAAATCAGGCAGTCTGAGTTCTAAAATAATTGATACAATAACCAGATAGACCAGCAGTCAAGAGAACCCACACCAGAGACACAGCGTTTATTCTCAAGCCTAAGCAGAGAACCAAGGTTCACTGGGCAAGTCAGAAGCTCTAGGCCCTCAACTGAGAAAAACTGGCCAAAGGAATTAAAAAAAAAAAAAAATCCCAGAATAAACAGGGCAATTTACGTTACAAAATCAAAACTAAGAACAACACTCTGACTAATGAGATTTCAATTTTTGAGTTCATAAACCAAGAACAAGATGATATGAAAAGTAAAAAATAATTGGAAAACAAAAACACCTTTTAGGGATTAAAAAGATATAGTAAAGCCAGAGAAATTTCTCCAAAAGATTGAAGAGATGGAAAATAAGAGAGATGATAAGACAGAAGAATCATGAAAAGAGAGAACAGTGGAATTATTAGATAAAGTGTAGGAATGACTCGAAGCTGATGAAAGATATAAAACATCAGCTGGAAGGCTTACTCCACAATGAATTTATAAAGAACTTCACACTAGGGCATATCTGATGGTCTCTTTGATCATGGAACTGATCCTTTCTCTTTGCATAGAAGAACTCCTGCAGGAAGGCAAGATCTGGAAATTGAAAGTGATAGTTAACTAGTTTTGAGCTTAAGCCTTAAAAGCCACTGCCTTCAGAGGCCATTTGCCTTCCTGTGCTTCGGTCACTGCAAGCAGAAGAATGTGCCCCAGGGGACCCTGGGTCCCACTAGGAGGACGGAACATTTGTGGAGCAGCGCCATGGGAGCCAGAAGAGCTATCCCTGGTAGATTCACAAACTGAACAACAAAGATGTTGATACTTGTCTGCTGCTGAGATTCTGCCTCAAACCACTTTTGCAGCACTTGCTAATACAGGTGTACGGATTAGGTCTTACATTTTTGTCCTTTTTCTCATTATCCTCACTGTTAACTTCTCTTACTTAGAAATGTATTTCACTCTATGTATAGTAGTGAGATGTCGCAAATCTGTTTGCATAAACAGTGAAGTATACATAAAATACTAAGGAAATATTTTGGAGAGTGCTACTTTATCTTCTATAGATACCCAGGCAAAAATCAGGCAGTCTGAGTTCTAAAATAATTGATACAATAACCAGATAGACCAGCAGTCAAGAGAACCCACACCAGAGACACAGCGTTTATTCTCAAGCCTAAGCAGAGAACCAAGGTTCACTGGGCAAGTCAGAAGCTCTAGGCCCTCAACTGAGAAAAACTGGCCAAAGGAATTAAAAAAAAAAAAAAATCCCAGAATAAACAGGGCAATTTACGTTACAAAATCAAAACTAAGAACAACACTCTGACTAATGAGATTTCAATTTTTGAGTTCATAAACCAAGAACAAGATGATATGAAAAGTAAAAAATAATTGGAAAACAAAAACACCTTTTAGGGATTAAAAAGATATAGTAAAGCCAGAGAAATTTCTCCAAAAGATTGAAGAGATGGAAAATAAGAGAGATGATAAGACAGAAGAATCATGAAAAGAGAGAACAGTGGAATTATTAGATAAAGTGTAGGAATGACTCGAAGCTGATGAAAGATATAAAACATCAGCTGGAAGGCTTACTCCACAATGAATTTATAAAGAACTTCACACTAGGGCATATCTGATGGTCTCTTTGATCATGGAACTGATCCTTTCTCTTTGCATAGAAGAACTCCTGCAGGAAGGCAAGATCTGGAAATTGAAAGTGATAGTTAACTAGTTTTGAGCTTAAGCCTTAAAAGCCACTGCCTTCAGAGGCCATTTGCCTTCCTGTGCTTCGGTCACTGCAAGCAGAAGAATGTGCCCCAGGGGACCCTGGGTCCCACTAGGAGGACGGAACATTTGTGGAGCAGCGCCATGGGAGCCAGAAGAGCTATCCCTGGTAGATTCACAAACTGAACAACAAAGATGTTGATACTTGTCTGCTGCTGAGATTCTGCCTCAAACCACTTTTGCAGCACTTGCTAATACAGGTGTACGGATTAGGTCTTACATTTTTGTCCTTTTTCTCATTATCCTCACTGTTAACTTCTCTTACTTAGAAATGTATTTCACTCTATGTATAGTAGTGAGATGTCGCAAATCTGTTTGCATAAACAGTGAAGTATACATAAAATACTAAGGAAATATTTTGGAGAGTGCTACTTTATCTTCTGATTTTCATGAGTGGTTCAAATCATTTTTAGAATGTCATGGCATGACAGTTCTTAATATAGTTTGGAATGTAGCCATTGAGGAGAAGTCTAGGGTAAAAGAGTCAAATGAGAATAATGTCAAATTACTTCATCCATGGAGAGAGGAAGGATTCTGGAGCAGGAGGCCAGGTGGAATATTGCAAGCAAGTGATGTCCTCAACGTCATGCAAATGAGCTAATGATCAGGTTGACAGTGATCACTGGTCCATAGATTTGTCCTATTCTTTTCTTTCTCCCTGAAGGAGCCCATGGCTATTCATTTCCTATATAAAAGATTTTCTTCTACTTTTATTCCCTGATTCCTTTTATTGTTTGGTGATCCATTTCAGTTATCAGTCCTGAAAAAGGGAATCTGAAAGTTATATCATAATGAAATCTTAAGCAGAATTATATTATAATTTACTGCAATTATCTTCATTTTCCTAGGTGAAGATGCTAACGTGTTTCAGAATGCTTTTTGTGCATTTTCCCTCATTCTCCAAATTTAACTTTTTACAACTTTCTGTAAATGGGATTGGAACATCATTAATGTTCAGTGATCTGAGAACACAGCCTCAATTGATAATGATAAAAGAAAAAAATCAATCACCACCAATATGAAACCCAAGGGAAATTAACTGAAGTGGAAAACTATATATTTTGCACAGAGGCCTAAAAGAAGGAAAAATTATGGCTTTATTGGATCATCCCTACATTCTGCAAGCATATAGCAGGTCTGCGCAATTTATTTTTTGAGGCTACTCTGTAAGCTTGTGCTGAGGTGCAGTGAGTGGTTACCATGAAATGGCTCATTAATTCTCCTTCTATTTTGCGGCATTCAAGCAGATGATAATTATTAGCCTAGCAACAGGGGAAACAACCAACACACTCTTAGCCCTCGGGATGCAGAACCACTGCTAACTGTGTGGACAGTCTCTTTTATAAAGGTAACCTTATTTCCTTCCTGCTCCTGGAGTGCTGTGCTGGAATGTCTGTCTTGCTCCAAGAAACTTTTTCTTAATATTTGGGATTTGTGCAACTGGGCTATTGTTGTGTGTATGTGTGTGTGTGTTTTTCTTTCCTTTGCGGGTGGGGTGGACGGGAGGATTGACTGACAAGGCTCAGGTAAGGAAGGGGTAGCATGTATATGGAGAGTTAGTCAGGGGTCTCAGAGGCAAAGCTGAACTGAGATTAGAAAGCACTTTGGAGCAGCCTCTCTGTTCCTCCCCACGAGCCTGGGCTGAAGCAATGACTCTGTGCGTGTGAGTTAATCAACCAGCTGAGTTACCGGTGAAGGAGCTGAGACTGTTATGAGTGAGGGAGCTGAGACTGGGACTTCCCAGATGGTTGAGATGGTAAAGAATCCACCTGCCAATGCAGGAGCTGCAGGTTCAATTCCCGAGTCAGGAAGATCCCCTGGAGAGGGAAACGGCAACCCTTTCCAGTGTTCTTGCCTGGGAAATCCTATCCACCGAAGAGCCTGAAGGACGACAGTCCGTGGGGTCTCAAAAGAGTCAGACATGCCTTAGCAACTAACAACAACAGCAACAAGCTGAGGCTGGGCCATTGGGTGTGGCATCTGGACCCCTGAACTGTGGTTCCACAGAACAAAGCCGGTCCCATGGCCTGCCAGGTATTGCAGGTCCTGTCCAGGAGCAGGTATGTTTGTGCTGATGCCATTTACAATTTCTGTAAATGGGATTGGAACATCATTAATGTTCATATGAGGCCTCAATTGATATGATAAAAGAAAGAAATCAATCACCACCAATATGAAACCCAAGGGAAATTAACTGAAGTGGAAAACTATATATTTTGCACAGAGGCCTAAAAGAAGGAAAAATTATGGCTTTATTGGATCATCCCTACATTCTGCAAGCATATAGCAGGTCTGCGCAATTTATTTTTTGAGGCTACTCTGTAAGCTTGTGCTGAGGTGCAGTGAGTGGTTACCATGAAATGGCTCATTAATTCTCCTTCTATTTTGCGGCATTCAAGCAGATGATAATTATTAGCCTAGCAACAGGGGAAACAACCAACACACTCTTAGCCCTCGGGATGCAGAACCACTGCTAACTGTGTGGACAGTCTCTTTTATAAAGGTAACCTTATTTCCTTCCTGCTCCTGGAGTGCTGTGCTGGAATGTCTGTCTTGCTCCAAGAAACTTTTTCTTAATATTTGGGATTTGTGCAACTGGGCTATTGTTGTGTGTATGTGTGTGTGTGTTTTTCTTTCCTTTGCGGGTGGGGTGGACGGGAGGATTGACTGACAAGGCTCAGGTAAGGAAGGGGTAGCATGTATATGGAGAGTTAGTCAGGGGTCTCAGAGGCAAAGCTGAACTGAGATTAGAAAGCACTTTGGAGCAGCCTCTCTGTTCCTCCCCACGAGCCTGGGCTGAAGCAATGACTCTGTGCGTGTGAGTTAATCAACCAGCTGAGTTACCGGTGAAGGAGCTGAGACTGTTATGAGTGAGGGAGCTGAGACTGGGACTTCCCAGATGGTTGAGATGGTAAAGAATCCACCTGCCAATGCAGGAGCTGCAGGTTCAATTCCCGAGTCAGGAAGATCCCCTGGAGAGGGAAACGGCAACCCTTTCCAGTGTTCTTGCCTGGGAAATCCTATCCACCGAAGAGCCTGAAGGACGACAGTCCGTGGGGTCTCAAAAGAGTCAGACATGCCTTAGCAACTAACAACAACAGCAACAAGCTGAGGCTGGGCCATTGGGTGTGGCATCTGGACCCCTGAACTGTGGTTCCACAGAACAAAGCCGGTCCCATGGCCTGCCAGGTATTGCAGGTCCTGTCCAGGAGCAGGTATGTTTGTGCTGGGAGAGGGGAGGACCTGCTTTCATCTTGTTGAGGTGTAAATCCAGTTTCCACAAACATTTGGTAAGGAAAAAAGGAGAAGGGCAGAGGGGCAGGCAGCTGGGGCCTTAGCAACCACAGAGCAGGCCAACACCCACAGCAGCAACTGAGGGCTAACCAGGCCAGAGATCATGACAGCATTCCTGATCTTCTCTCCACTCTGGTGGACTTCACTGGTACGTGACTTGTCCATGGATGCTGAGTGAGCTCTTGGGTTCTTTGACCCCTGAAGCAGTAGGTGAGATTCCTAGAAAAGAGGGAAAAAAAGTGCTCTTACAGAAGAAGAAGAAGGCTAGAACCATTAGATTTTAAGACTTAGAGAACTAACTTATGGTTGCCAGGGGAAATGATGAGTGAGAGAGACAGGGAATTTGAGATGGACCTGTACGCACTACATTTAAAATGGATAACCAGAAAGGACCTATTCTACAGGACATGGAACTCTGCTCAATGTTATATGGCAGCCTGGATGGGAAAAGAATTTGGGGGAGAATCAATACATGTATATGTGTGGCTGAGTCCCTTTGTTGTTCACCTGAAACTATCACAACATTGTTAATTGGCTATACTCCAATACAAACTAAAAAGTTTAAATTTAAAAAATGAGGAAAACAAACAAACCAAAAGAATAAAAGTTTGGCCTAATATTTAAGCCAGGATGGGACAATGAGACGTGTCTTTTATGGAGACTATATATTAATGAAATACAGCAAAGACTTCTGGCACCTCATGCTTTCCTAATGCTGAGAAGTTCTGGGAATGGTCCATAAAACACGCCACTGAAAGCTTATGTCAGAAGAACAGGATTGAGGTAATGTCCTCATACAGATAGAACCAGAGTCACATTCAGGATACAGTGAATGGGAAAGTAAGTTGGGATGCAGCAGGAGTAACTGAAGTTAGACACTGAATTAGAGAGCTGTTGCCACGTAACAACTTACCACAATTTAGCAGCTTAAGCCTACAGTCTATCCTCATTATTTGCAGATTCAGTGTCTGCTAAAATTTTTACACAGATCAAATGAGATTTATTTGGAACCTTGAAAAATCAATCATCACAGTGTGTTCACAGTCATTTGCGAACATCTGCAGAGAGGGAGAAGTCTGAGACACGGGATGCAACCGTTCCCAGCAGATGGGTAAGGAGGTGATGGATGACCCTGCAAGGGTTCTTTCTGTGGCCTCGTTAGTGCCATCGTTTTTGCATTTATGTGCCTTTTGTTGGTAACTTTGCTGTTTAAAGTGGCCCCCTTTAGAGTTCCTTTGTCCATGGAACTTTCCAGGCAAGACTACTGGAGTGAGTTGCCAGTCCTTTCTCCAAGGGATCTTCCCCATCCAGGGATTGAACCAGCATCTCTGGTGTCTCCCGTATTGGCAGGTGGATTCTTTACCTGGGAAGCCCATAGAGCCAATGAGACGGCCTTAAACTCAGGCTTCCTCGATCTAGAAATAAAGACAGGAATTGAATTTGAGGGGCTCCGTTCCCCCTCGCCCCCAAGTACATTAGTGTGTGTGGCCTAATTAACTCCATTTGGGAGGAATACGTATCAATAGGGCTCTTTCTCTTTAAGAACTGTTTTCAGACTCTTTGGTCTTTTTGTTTTGTTTCTCTTTTATTTGGAGTCTAAAATCCATTAGCCATCAAGCTTCTGCTTCTTCAGGGGGCCTTCAGACACAGACTACAGATGGCCGGACAAAGCATGGTCCTTGTGCACCCTGCCGGATTTGCCCCAGGCCTTCCTCTGATAGAGCCTCTTTCACTAACATTTGCTTTTTCAAAGCTATCTTGCCTGAACAAAGGCTTCTTTCTATATAGATGACTCCTAATAACCTCTATTTTTTTCTGTAAGGATATTTTTTTTCTAAACCTTTACAGAAACAGAATCCTAATTCTGAATTCAGTCCAGAGGCAAGAGGTTCTCTGCAGAAACACTGAGCATTAGTGTGTCACAGTCTTGCCTGATCAAGTCATTTTTTCTCTGAGACTCAGTGGTATTTCTCTGCAAAACAGAGGCTGAGTTAGACGATCTCTAGGTTCCTTTTTTTTCTAGTCTAGGGTGGTAATGTAAGGAAGTAGGGCTTCCCTGGTGGCTCAGTGGTAAAGAATCCACCCGCCAGTGCAGGAGCGTGGGTTCCATCCTTGGGTGGGAAGATCCCTGGAAGAGGAAATGGCAACCCACTGTGGTATTCTTGCCTAGGGATCCCATGGATAGAGGAGCCTGGCGGGCTACAGTCCATAGGGTAGCAAAAAGTCATACAAGGAGGTGATGGATGACCCTGCAAGGGTTCTTTCTGTGGCCTCGTTAGTGCCATCGTTTTTGCATTTATGTGCCTTTTGTTGGTAACTTTGCTGTTTAAAGTGGCCCCCTTTAGAGTTCCTTTGTCCATGGAACTTTCCAGGCAAGACTACTGGAGTGAGTTGCCAGTCCTTTCTCCAAGGGATCTTCCCCATCCAGGGATTGAACCAGCATCTCTGGTGTCTCCCGTATTGGCAGGTGGATTCTTTACCTGGGAAGCCCATAGAGCCAATGAGACGGCCTTAAACTCAGGCTTCCTCGATCTAGAAATAAAGACAGGAATTGAATTTGAGGGGCTCCGTTCCCCCTCGCCCCCAAGTACATTAGTGTGTGTGGCCTAATTAACTCCATTTGGGAGGAATACGTATCAATAGGGCTCTTTCTCTTTAAGAACTGTTTTCAGACTCTTTGGTCTTTTTGTTTTGTTTCTCTTTTATTTGGAGTCTAAAATCCATTAGCCATCAAGCTTCTGCTTCTTCAGGGGGCCTTCAGACACAGACTACAGATGGCCGGACAAAGCATGGTCCTTGTGCACCCTGCCGGATTTGCCCCAGGCCTTCCTCTGATAGAGCCTCTTTCACTAACATTTGCTTTTTCAAAGCTATCTTGCCTGAACAAAGGCTTCTTTCTATATAGATGACTCCTAATAACCTCTATTTTTTTCTGTAAGGATATTTTTTTTCTAAACCTTTACAGAAACAGAATCCTAATTCTGAATTCAGTCCAGAGGCAAGAGGTTCTCTGCAGAAACACTGAGCATTAGTGTGTCACAGTCTTGCCTGATCAAGTCATTTTTTCTCTGAGACTCAGTGGTATTTCTCTGCAAAACAGAGGCTGAGTTAGACGATCTCTAGGTTCCTTTTTTTTCTAGTCTAGGGTGGTAATGTAAGGAAGTAGGGCTTCCCTGGTGGCTCAGTGGTAAAGAATCCACCCGCCAGTGCAGGAGACGTGGGTTCCATCCTTGGGTGGGGAAGATCCCCTGGAAGAGGAAATGGCAACCCACTGTGGTATTCTTGCCTAGGGGATCCCATGGATAGAGGAGCCTGGCGGGCTACAGTCCATAGGGTAGCAAAAAAGTCATACATGACCTCTCAACTAAACAACAACAGCAAACTTGGTTGTCGGTACCTGAGCTATGGCGCTTCAGATCGTCAGATATGCTCACTCAGCATTCAGATTCCTGGGCCCCAGGGAGACCAAGTGGACCAGAATTTCAGGTGGGGAGGCCTAGGAATGTGTATTTATATGCATAGTAAGCCCTCCAGCTATTTCCATATGCCATCACATTCAGGATCAACTTGCGTAGCATTTGTTTAGAGAATAAACTGGAGCTTCCTGTGGCTGCTTGCAAGAATAAGCCAGCCACTGAGTTCTGCAGGAGGAAAACCTGCTTATTCTGCTGGCTACATAGTCTCTCCCTTTTCTTGGGGACACAGGTGTGTTGGTATCTGGCCCAGGAAGAAAACACAGCAAATCGCTATGGGCAGCGATGAGCTCTTCCTGGAGTGACTGCCCTCTCCACCCCATGGCTTTTCTCCAGGCTTCGGCCCTAGTGATGAGCAAATACAAGTTCAAAAGGTGCCAACCTCTATCAGTTGGACAGCAACAACGGCAGAGTAATTTATAAACACATGCTGTCCTTCTTCATTTTGACAACTGCATCCTTCTTGCCAGTCTATCCGAAGGTGATTGAACCATGCTATTATTTATCTTTATTTTATTGGGGGATGAGGAGGCAGCCCTCCTATTCATTTACCTAGTTTTCACCCATGAGGACAAAAATCAAAGCTCTATCAGGAAAGTAATACGTGTCATGTACCCCTGTTCCGATGACTAATGGGGACTTGGTGATGATTCTGCCATGGGAAATTGAAGGAAGTCATTCTTAGTTTCATTGGCTTGAAGCTATTTCTCACTGAATTTGCTAGTTTTGTACCTACTTGGATTACTGTAAGAAACTTCAAGTTCAGGAATCATTTATTTTGAAGGAAAGATACATAATGAAAGTGCTCACTGGCAACCTGGCCCATGATGACAGCATGACTGGCTGGACTTGGAGGTGTTGGGGCTGCTCCTTTCTCTTGGGTTGTCCAAATGTGGGGTGCTTCACCTCCGGGAGGTCTCAGGTGTTCACAAGTACATCCGGCTTGCCTAGTGGGATTGTGTTGACACCTCGGCATGAGTTGTACTATATTCTAACAGCTGGAGGTGAGGGGTCTTTTGAGGTGGTCTGGCCTCCCAGGGAACCACTGAGGGTCACTCAGCATTCAGATTCCTGGGCCCCAGGAGACCAAGTGGACAATTAGTGGGTGTTATTTATATGCATAGTAAGCCCTCCAGCTATTTCCATATGCCATCACATTCAGGATCAACTTGCGTAGCATTTGTTTAGAGAATAAACTGGAGCTTCCTGTGGCTGCTTGCAAGAATAAGCCAGCCACTGAGTTCTGCAGGAGGAAAACCTGCTTATTCTGCTGGCTACATAGTCTCTCCCTTTTCTTGGGGACACAGGTGTGTTGGTATCTGGCCCAGGAAGAAAACACAGCAAATCGCTATGGGCAGCGATGAGCTCTTCCTGGAGTGACTGCCCTCTCCACCCCATGGCTTTTCTCCAGGCTTCGGCCCTAGTGATGAGCAAATACAAGTTCAAAAGGTGCCAACCTCTATCAGTTGGACAGCAACAACGGCAGAGTAATTTATAAACACATGCTGTCCTTCTTCATTTTGACAACTGCATCCTTCTTGCCAGTCTATCCGAAGGTGATTGAACCATGCTATTATTTATCTTTATTTTATTGGGGGATGAGGAGGCAGCCCTCCTATTCATTTACCTAGTTTTCACCCATGAGGACAAAAATCAAAGCTCTATCAGGAAAGTAATACGTGTCATGTACCCCTGTTCCGATGACTAATGGGGACTTGGTGATGATTCTGCCATGGGAAATTGAAGGAAGTCATTCTTAGTTTCATTGGCTTGAAGCTATTTCTCACTGAATTTGCTAGTTTTGTACCTACTTGGATTACTGTAAGAAACTTCAAGTTCAGGAATCATTTATTTTGAAGGAAAGATACATAATGAAAGTGCTCACTGGCAACCTGGCCCATGATGACAGCATGACTGGCTGGACTTGGAGGTGTTGGGGCTGCTCCTTTCTCTTGGGTTGTCCAAATGTGGGGTGCTTCACCTCCGGGAGGTCTCAGGTGTTCACAAGTACATCCGGCTTGCCTAGTGGGATTGTGTTGACACCTCGGCATGAGTTGTACTATATTCTAACAGCTGGAGGTGAGGGGTCTTTTGAGGTGGTCTGGCCTCCCAGGGAACCACTGAGGGTCACGTTCCATGGCATCATCCCTGGCCTGTGGTGAGGAGGGATGCTGCCTTAGGCATGGTGACATGTTTGATTTGCTTCCCCGGGATGTTTCTGTTTGTTTTGTCCTCCTGAGCAGGGCTAAGAACGGTGATGAGTGAACAGAAAACAATCTAGTCATTTGGATTAGACCAACTCAGTGACACAGAAAGCACCTAGAAAGCTTCTCAAAAAGGATTTTACAGTCTCAGAAAATGAGCTTGAAATGTACTCACTCAAATGCAATTCTCATTTCTGCAACTCTTTCCATGACAAAATCTTTGAGGGCTTCCCTGGTGGCTCAGACAGTAAAGAATCTGCCTGCAATGCAGAAGACCTGGGTTTGATCCCTGGGTCAGGAAGATCCCCTGGAGAAGGTGTGTGGCCATGTTCCAATAAAACTTTATTTATAAAAATTCAGCCAGGTTTGGTCCTGGGGCCATATGTGACCAGCCTCACTGTAACATGGGAAGAATGAGGCCAGGGACTTGAACCCTGACTGTTTGGTCTGTCCAGAGCACCTTCCTTGTCCACAGAGAAGCTCTGGGCGTTTCCCCACACCCACCTGTTACCTGGTGTTTGGGAGTCAAAGGCCCAGATAAGGGAATCTCACTCATCGTCAAAGTGCTTTTATTTCAGACCCTTTTGGGGTGGTGGGCCACGCACATTACATGATCACGGCTTGGCTTGTGGAGGGTGAGGGTGGACAGCCATCTGGTTTCAGCCTTGAGGTTTGGCTTTTAAAAAGCCATCACCAGCTTGCCAGAGGGCTTTGATGGTGTGGAGAGCCCCAGGGTGGAGGCCCGGTAAGCAATCTTCCCACGTGGGCAGCAGTCTTGATGGCCTGGGTGGGTGGGTTATCAGTGCTTGGAGGGATAAGCAGGAAACCCTTAACCTCAAGAGAACCACCAGGAGCACCAGCCTCTGCTGAGTCTTCTCGTGTGTCTCGGAACCTGAGGTTTCTTGGGTCCCCAGGTGACAGTGGAAAGGAAAGGCATGTGACCTGGTGCCAGGCTGGCGGGAGCGGCTGTGTTACAGTCGGGACAGTGTAGGTGTGTTGATCATTAACACAGGCTCTGTTATGTCAGCCAGGGCTTTTTAGGATTTGGGTGGTTGACCTCCACATAAAGGGAAGTTTATAAGGAAACTTGCAACTCTACAGCTTCCCGGATTTGGTTTTTGAGCAGGGCTAAGAACGGTGATGAGTGAACAGAAAACAATCTAGTCATTTGGATTAGACCAACTCAGTGACACAGAAAGCACCTAGAAAGCTTCTCAAAAAGGATTTTACAGTCTCAGAAAATGAGCTTGAAATGTACTCACTCAAATGCAATTCTCATTTCTGCAACTCTTTCCATGACAAAATCTTTGAGGGCTTCCTGGTGGCTCATAAAGTAAAGAATCTGCCTGCAATGCAGAAGACCTGGGTTTGATCCCTGGGTCAGGAAGATCCCCTGGAGAAGGTGTGTGGCCATGTTCCAATAAAACTTTATTTATAAAAATTCAGCCAGGTTTGGTCCTGGGGCCATATGTGACCAGCCTCACTGTAACATGGGAAGAATGAGGCCAGGGACTTGAACCCTGACTGTTTGGTCTGTCCAGAGCACCTTCCTTGTCCACAGAGAAGCTCTGGGCGTTTCCCCACACCCACCTGTTACCTGGTGTTTGGGAGTCAAAGGCCCAGATAAGGGAATCTCACTCATCGTCAAAGTGCTTTTATTTCAGACCCTTTTGGGGTGGTGGGCCACGCACATTACATGATCACGGCTTGGCTTGTGGAGGGTGAGGGTGGACAGCCATCTGGTTTCAGCCTTGAGGTTTGGCTTTTAAAAAGCCATCACCAGCTTGCCAGAGGGCTTTGATGGTGTGGAGAGCCCCAGGGTGGAGGCCCGGTAAGCAATCTTCCCACGTGGGCAGCAGTCTTGATGGCCTGGGTGGGTGGGTTATCAGTGCTTGGAGGGATAAGCAGGAAACCCTTAACCTCAAGAGAACCACCAGGAGCACCAGCCTCTGCTGAGTCTTCTCGTGTGTCTCGGAACCTGAGGTTTCTTGGGTCCCCAGGTGACAGTGGAAAGGAAAGGCATGTGACCTGGTGCCAGGCTGGCGGGAGCGGCTGTGTTACAGTCGGGACAGTGTAGGTGTGTTGATCATTAACACAGGCTCTGTTATGTCAGCCAGGGCTTTTTAGGATTTGGGTGGTTGACCTCCACATAAAGGGAAGTTTATAAGGAAACTTGCAACGTGAAAGCGCTCACTGCAGAGATAGGCCAGGGCTGAGCTGGTGTCTTTGCTGAAGTGTTCTCTGGGGGCTCCTTTTCCAAAAGTAGATCTATGGAGCTTGACAGAACAGGGTTTAACATCCTCCAATGTCCATAAGAATGTGTAGCGTTAATAAAAAACAACTACAGGTTAAAACATATCTGCTTTATGTAATATATGCTCAAAATAAACTTGTTTAGCAATGCAAAAGTGATTACACCATTGTAGCTGAAGGCAACTTGAGCAAGTCCTTGATTTGGAAAGCGCCTAATTGAAAAGAGTTACCGAGTTGGATGAGATCCCCCTGTTCATGTCTCTGCTGGGCACCCTCAAAGCAGAACTCCACGGCTCCTCTCAACAACTCCCCTTTCCCCACAAACAGGTGAGATCCTCTTGCCCCAGGAGGGGAGCTGAAACGGATGCTGATTAGAGAGCGTGGGGATCAGCTCATGCCCCAGGCAGCCTTGTTGCTTCTCCCGCCTACTTTGAACACACTCACCTGGCAGCTTGTGATGAAATGGGAGAGAACTGGTTTCTGCAAAAACCAACACAAGATTTCAAGGAGATAGACTCCCTTTGATTCCAAAGCACAAGACTCTTGCCACGGCCCACCCCATACATCCACAAGCAAGACTGTGACGTCAACAGTGGAATTTATGAAAGGCCTTCTGTGAGCAGGTCGCTGTGGACAAGGAAGGTTTGTACATGATCTGTGTATTCAGTTTTCTCTGGGTGATTTCCCTCTGGGCTTCTAGTTGGGGCTTTGTCACATGAGATCTTTTGTTCAGTCTTGGAGGGATAAGCAGGAAACCCTTAACCTCAAGAGAACCACCAGGAGCACCAGCCTCTGCTGAGTCTTCTCGTGTGTCTCGGAACCTGAGGTTTCTTGGGTCCCCAGGTGACAGTGGAAAGGAAAGGCATGTGACCTGGTGCCAGGCTGGCGGGAGCGGCTGTGTTACAGTCGGGACAGTGTAGGTGTGTTGATCATTAACACAGGCTCTGTTATGTCAGCCAGGGCTTTTTAGGATTTGGGTGGTTGACCTCCACATAAAGGGAAGTTTATAAGGAAACTTGCAACGTGAAAGCGCTCACTGCAGAGATAGGCCAGGGCTGAGCTGGTGTCTTTGCTGAAGTGTTCTCTGGGGGCTCCTTTTCCAAAAGTAGATCTATGGAGCTTGACAGAACAGGGTTTAACATCCTCCAATGTCCATAAGAATGTGTAGCGTTAATAAAAAACAACTACAGGTTAAAACATATCTGCTTTATGTAATATATGCTCAAAATAAACTTGTTTAGCAATGCAAAAGTGATTACACCATTGTAGCTGAAGGCAACTTGAGCAAGTCCTTGATTTGGAAAGCGCCTAATTGAAAAGAGTTACCGAGTTGGATGAGATCCCCCTGTTCATGTCTCTGCTGGGCACCCTCAAAGCAGAACTCCACGGCTCCTCTCAACAACTCCCCTTTCCCCACAAACAGGTGAGATCCTCTTGCCCCAGGAGGGGAGCTGAAACGGATGCTGATTAGAGAGCGTGGGGATCAGCTCATGCCCCAGGCAGCCTTGTTGCTTCTCCCGCCTACTTTGAACACACTCACCTGGCAGCTTGTGATGAAATGGGAGAGAACTGGTTTCTGCAAAAACCAACACAAGATTTCAAGGAGATAGACTCCCTTTGATTCCAAAGCACAAGACTCTTGCCACGGCCCACCCCATACATCCACAAGCAAGACTGTGACGTCAACAGTGGAATTTATGAAAGGCCTTCTGTGAGCAGGTCGCTGTGGACAAGGAAGGTTTGTACATGATCTGTGTATTCAGTTTTCTCTGGGTGATTTCCCTCTGGGCTTCTAGTTGGCTGTGAGTCTTGTGTCTCATTTTCATGAAGCAGTCCCTTTTGTGGACTTCTCTTGGATTCCACCACCATCACTGGGTCTCAGTCTTGCTCTTTGGTGTCTAAGCTCTTACTGTGACGTCCACTTGGGCACACAGAGTCTTAGGACTAGGATTCATGTGTTAGCCTTTTTGGTACTGTAGACCAGTGGTATTCCCATGGCTAGTTGTCTGCTCCCAGACCTCTGCCTATTCCCTGTAGCCTGACTCCCCTGAGGGTCTACAGGGCTCCTTTGTAAACTGCTGAGGACAGCAGCATGTCTTTTTAGGGTATTTGCATTCCATTGATTAATATTTCTTCATTTTTAACTTTCTAAGTACTAACTTACTTCCTAATAATAACAGAATAATAACAAGCATTTGTTGAGGGCTATCACTCATACTTATGGGACTTCCTATGTGGCACTAGTGATAAAGAATCTGCCTGCCAATACAGGAGACACAAGAGACTTGGGTTTGAGCCTTGGGTCAAGAAGATGCCCTGGAAGATCCTGCAGGGGCACAGTGCGATGGCCTGGAGGGGTGGGATGGGGGAGACTGGGAGGAGGGAGGAGACCAGGGATATGCATATGACTGCTCTGGGAATATTCATGTATGTGTACAACAAAACTCTGTAAAATTAAAATATATATATATATATACATATATATATATATATATATATATATAAAGAGAATAGGGGGGAGAAAAGATTAAAATAAAATGAAGAGGGATAAAACAAAGAAAAAAAAAAAAGATCCCCTGGAGTAGGAAGTGGCAACCCACTCCAGTATTCTTGCTTGGACAATTTCACGGACAAAAGAGCTATAGTCCATGGGGTTGCAAAGAGTCAGACAAAACTGAGTGACTGAACACTATCACTCATAACACACTGTGTGAATTATTCATGCAAATGAATGACTTCATTTATTTCCTCTGAACTAACATTTATCCCCACTAAATAGAAGAAGAAACTGAGGCTTACCTTGTTTTCCTTGATGAAGTCACACAACTAGAAAGTGACTGAACTGGGATTCAGATCCAGATCCATTTGCCCTGAAATCTGAGTACTTAGCTGTTGAAGGCCAGATCTAGCCATCATGTAGGACAAGACTGTATTTCTGCTTTTTTTCTTTAACGTTTTAAGACACTTCAGTGAATTGTCTTAATTGTCAAGGAGGTAAACAGTGTACAACAGTCACTTCCAATTGAAGAATAGTGTTTTAATCAATCTATGGGACTTTGTAATCAATCTATGGGACTTTGTCTTCATGTGTTCCAATCTGTTTAACCATAAGGAGAGTGTTTTCATGTAAATCATCAACAAAAAACTGATGTTACTTCGTGAGTTTGGGAAGGGGTCGACATATGCATACCTATGGCAGATTTGGTTGATGTGTGGCAGCAAACAACAAAACCCTGTAAAAAACATAATAATAATAAATAAAATATGTATAAAAAAGAATTTTGATACCTTACAAAGGGGTTAAGACACAGCTTCAAATCATACCAAAACATAGATGCCTTTACTTTGCAAAATAGCTTCACAGCACAGACTCAAAAGGAAGTGTAACAGTGAAAATCCAGTGTAGGGGTTGGGAACCTTTCAACAAGATACAGTGTCTGACCATCCCTGGTGTGATTACTGCGAGGATATACCTTGACCAAAGATGCCAGGCCAGAGTGAGATCCCACCAGATGCCCAGAAACACTAAACTGAACACACACACATCCATCTCTTAAAAGCATCCACCCCTCAGAGATGCTGAGGGCCCTGTTGTCTTCTGAAGTCAGGCCCACCTCCCATGTGCACCTTGGATCACATCCTGTCTCCTGGTCTGCCTTGCTGATTCCTGACTTTGGCTGCTGTTGCCCTGACTTGGCTCCTAGTGGTCACTGAGATGCTGGCTCTCCTCCTCTTGGATGGGGTCCAAGGTGTGCACACAGGCTTTTAGATACAGACTGTCCCCCAACTTGGGTCATGCCAGTCCATACCTGGGGATAGTCCTGGAATGGCTGTAATCTTTTTATATGAAGAATGTTAAATCTGTGATTGCTTTTCCTGGGTGTGACTTGCCAGTCCCCTTTTAGGGGCAGACCCAACTTACTGGAGATCCACAGTCAGTGGCACCCCAAGAAGACTTCCCGAGCTGTTTGGGTTTAGATGAATGGAGCTGTGTGGAAACAAATGGAGGAGAAAGATGATGCATGGATTTCTGCAGTAGCATAAATGTGCTTTCTTCACTGCAGAGCTAGCTATTAATCTTTGCACTCTTATCTGTCAATTTGGTACAGATATCAAAGGAAGGCAGTCCCTATTCTCACAGACTCAACCTACAGAAACAGAGAAGGAAAAATATCTAACACAAAAAACAAAATCAATCTGGTTCTAAATTGAATTCTAATTACTGTAATATTTTCCCTTGTTTTGAAGTACATTTTCCACTGCTTTTTGTGTGTAGGTGAGATTCTGTGTTCATTGCATTTTATTTCCCTCCTTATTACTAAGTCCATGGTTACTCGTGAAGCACTCAGGAATAGCGACTTTGGTTTGATGTTATCTCCTTTTGCAAACAGGTCTTAAAATGCTTTATCTCACACTTAATCCAGTTGACATGGGCAGCTTCTATGCTCTTGGAAGAACCACTACAGCTTGGTTCATAGCCTGGATTGCATGGTCTGAAAAAGTTCGCTTCCTGTCCGGCGACTTCTGTCAATTCCTAATTTTGCTTCCCTACCATCTTGAGCCAAACACCCCATCCTTTTGTTGGAAGAAACCTATTGCTGGCAATGTCTTTATAACTGGCATTTCTTTGGTGGAGAAGCCCTGAGGGCCCTGTTGTCTTCTGAAGTCAGGCCCACCTCCCATGTGCACCTTGGATCACATCCTGTCTCCTGGTCTGCCTTGCTGATTCCTGACTTTGGCTGCTGTTGCCCTGACTTGGCTCCTAGTGGTCACTGAGATGCTGGCTCTCCTCCTCTTGGATGGGGTCCAAGGTGTGCACACAGGCTTTTAGATACAGACTGTCCCCCAACTTGGGTCATGCCAGTCCATACCTGGGGATAGTCCTGGAATGGCTGTAATCTTTTTATATGAAGAATGTTAAATCTGTGATTGCTTTTCCTGGGTGTGACTTGCCAGTCCCCTTTTAGGGGCAGACCCAACTTACTGGAGATCCACAGTCAGTGGCACCCCAAGAAGACTTCCCGAGCTGTTTGGGTTTAGATGAATGGAGCTGTGTGGAAACAAATGGAGGAGAAAGATGATGCATGGATTTCTGCAGTAGCATAAATGTGCTTTCTTCACTGCAGAGCTAGCTATTAATCTTTGCACTCTTATCTGTCAATTTGGTACAGATATCAAAGGAAGGCAGTCCCTATTCTCACAGACTCAACCTACAGAAACAGAGAAGGAAAAATATCTAACACAAAAAACAAAATCAATCTGGTTCTAAATTGAATTCTAATTACTGTAATATTTTCCCTTGTTTTGAAGTACATTTTCCACTGCTTTTTGTGTGTAGGTGAGATTCTGTGTTCATTGCATTTTATTTCCCTCCTTATTACTAAGTCCATGGTTACTCGTGAAGCACTCAGGAATAGCGACTTTGGTTTGATGTTATCTCCTTTTGCAAACAGGTCTTAAAATGCTTTATCTCACACTTAATCCAGTTGACATGGGCAGCTTCTATGCTCTTGGAAGAACCACTACAGCTTGGTTCATAGCCTGGATTGCATGGTCTGAAAAAGTTCGCTTCCTGTCCGGCGACTTCTGTCAATTCCTAATTTTGCTTCCCTACCATCTTGAGCCAAACACCCCATCCTTTTGTTGGAAGAAACCTATTGCTGGCAATGTCTTTATAACTGGCATTTCTTTGGTGGAGAAGCCTTGTGCTGACCTGAGGGTGTCCACAGTGCCTTGAAGCAAGCTCTTAGTTCCCTGCCCAGGAATCAAATCTGGGCCACCTAAGTGAAAACCAGGAATCCTAACAGAAAGACCACCAACGGCTAGGGGCTAGAAGCAGAGCCCTGGCTCTTGCCTTCTTTGAAAAAAATAAATAAAAAAGAACTTTATGAAGAGACCAAGACAGTAAGCAGGCACAGAATTTTTTAGAGGCATAGTATGCATGGGGGACCACACAAAGAAGCTTTTTTGGGCGGGATTTCTGTTTATATTTATTTGGTTGCACTGGATCTTAGCTGTGGCATGCAGAGTCTTTGATCTTGGTTGTGGCATGTGGGATGTAGTTTCCATGGAAGGACCTCGGCCCCTTGCATTGGAAGGGCAGAGTCCTAGCCACTGGACCACCAGGAAAGTCTCAAAGCAGTTTATTAATGACAGAAGCGAAGCACTCTCAAGGAAGAGGAGTGTGGACATCCTTACTCATCAGGAACTCTAAAAGGGTGATTCAGATCACTTACACTGGGGCAGTTACGTTTCCTCTGGACAAGCATCTTGCTTCATTCACTTTTCTGATCTGACTCCGGAATGTGCACATGACACAAGGGTGTCTGGGCAGCTGGCAGAATGTCTCATGGGCTAGGGCCCCCACCCTTCCTGAGGAGCCTTTCTGTGGGTATGTTGTTGGGGAGGTCTTCTTGACCTTAGAAATAAAATGTGCGGTGGTCTTAGCTTTTTTTGACTCCAGCAGAGCCCTGCTTCTGCCAGCGCATTTACCTTAAAATGCTAGCAGATTCCAACTCAGACAGGCAAGCTCCAGCTGCTCAGGCTGGGGCCCATCTATCTCGTACCTTGGTGCCAGAGACTCACTGGGTTATCCGTGCTGGGCCAAGGGCCTGAGACAGTGCTGGGGGAGTAAGCAAGGAAAGGCCTTGACCACGAGTCTATGTCATCCGTGCCTTCTCTTCCTTGTCTGATACGGAACGCCCTTGTTACCTGTGCGTTCCGCTCAATGGAAAGTCTCAACATGTCCACCCCATGTAAAGATGGCTAATTGTTCTGCATTTCAGAAGACGTCTGAGACCTGGTGATGCGATACTGTTAGGAATTTTGCTGCCAGCATGAAAGTGTGAATGCTGGATAATGGAGAGATATTTAAAGATCTTCTAAAGATAAATGTAGAATGTGAGAGCCAGAAAGAAACTTGGAGTCAGCATTTGGGGCAGTTTTTAAAATACAGGTTTGAATTCAAGTTGTCTGAGAAGGAGTATCTTAATTCCGCATTTCAGGCCTCAACCCAAATGTGATTTAGTTGGTTTGGAAGAGGACCCCAACTATATTTAGGTGGTTTTGTTGCACACTTCTAGTTCCAAATCAATGTGTAAAAATTCCTGACTCCACAGATGAACAAACTGGACACCTAGAAATTAAGTGACTTCACTAATGTCACAGGTGGTGCTCGTGGTAAAGAACCCGCCTGCTGCTGCAGGAGACGTAAGTGACGTGGGTTCGATCCCTGGGTGGATCCTGGGGGTGCATCTTGAGGAGGGAGGGAGGCAGGCAGGCCACTTCTATTGGTCCTTCATTTCTCTATTGTCATCCATCTTTGTTCTTTGGCCCGTGTGGGCCTCCCATTGCAGTGGCCTCTGTTGTCGCAGAGCACTGGCTCTGGGCACATGTGCTCCAGAGCTGAGGCTCAGTAATTGGACACATAGGTCCAGCTGCTCCGCAGCACGTGGGATCTGAACCGGCACCCCTTGCACTGCAAGGTGGTGTCCTTACCCACTGGACCCCTAGGGAAGCCCCACTCCAATATTCTAGCCTGGGAAATCCCATGGATAGATAAGCCCCGTAGGCTACAGTCCATAGGGTTTCAAAGAGTCGAACATCATTAAAACAACTTAGCATGCATACACAATGTCACAGCAGCCCATTGTGTGAATTTCTGCTTCCTAGGGTCCCTAAGATGCCACGGCCTGTCCAGACCTCAACCCCACTTCAGGAGGGTGTCCAGCTCATAGCAGGGGTGCCCTAACTGATGACAGAATGGGGTCCCACAGCTGCTATGTGCCTGAATTTGGCTGATCATGCTGGGAAAGGCAGAGTGCAGTGGAAAAGCACCTGTATTCAGAGACCGTGGCTTTAGAGCCCAGTTTTACCAATGACTAGCTGCATGATCTTGAACAAAGAGCACAAGCTTTTCGTTCCGTATTCTTGTTTGTAACAACAGAGCTGTTACATCATCAATCAGCTGAAGATATTTGGGTAGTGCTGGCCACGCCGAAATAGGAGCTGTTTTTATTTTTGTTACAAACCAGTGCTCTTTTTGCTAGAATAGTTAGCTTATAAAATCTTTCATCTTTGTGTACTAAAGGTTTGAAGACTCTATTGAGTTGATGTGACAGCAATGTGAGGACGCTAGCCCATGTCTGGGATTTCATATTACATAGGACACAGATGGATGCTTTTCAATTCATGAGCCAATTTCTCATCCTATCTAATTTTAGTTCCCTTCATTACTTCGAAAAATTTTCCCTCGAATTGTCAAAGTGAGAATCAGACCCATTTATTTTCCCATTTTCAATCCGCAGAGCGCAGGTACTTCAATTTTCTCCCCGTTTGCATTTATGACCATTTTTCCTTCCAACTTAATCGCTATCACACTCTGTAGCAGAACATTTCACAATTATAAATACTTGTGTAGACTGAATGGAAAACGCTGATGTTTCAACATCGTGGCTCATTTGCAAAATTTCTGAAGACTTTGACTTCTCTTAGGAATTAAAATACAGCATTCTGGAATAGTGTTATTGGACCCAGTCTAAGGTTTGTTGTCCAAGTGACCAGATGACATGCTGTGAATTGCCTTCCCTGGTAGCTCAGTGGCAGAGAATTCACCTGCCAAGGTAGGATGCACAGGAGCGTGGGTTCGATCCTGGATCGAGAAAATCCCCTGGAGAAAGGAATGGCAACCCAGTATTCTTGCCTGGGAAATCCCATGGGCAGAAAAGCCTGGTGGGCTGTAGTCTGCGGTTGCAGAGTCGAATGTGACCAAACAACAGGCACCTGGTGATCAGGGGTAGCCGGGTGCCCTAACTGATGACAGAATGGGGTCCCACAGCTGCTATGTGCCTGAATTTGGCTGATCATGCTGGGAAAGGCAGAGTGCAGTGGAAAAGCACCTGTATTCAGAGACCGTGGCTTTAGAGCCCAGTTTTACCAATGACTAGCTGCATGATCTTGAACAAAGAGCACAAGCTTTTCGTTCCGTATTCTTGTTTGTAACAACAGAGCTGTTACATCATCAATCAGCTGAAGATATTTGGGTAGTGCTGGCCACGCCGAAATAGGAGCTGTTTTTATTTTTGTTACAAACCAGTGCTCTTTTTGCTAGAATAGTTAGCTTATAAAATCTTTCATCTTTGTGTACTAAAGGTTTGAAGACTCTATTGAGTTGATGTGACAGCAATGTGAGGACGCTAGCCCATGTCTGGGATTTCATATTACATAGGACACAGATGGATGCTTTTCAATTCATGAGCCAATTTCTCATCCTATCTAATTTTAGTTCCCTTCATTACTTCGAAAAATTTTCCCTCGAATTGTCAAAGTGAGAATCAGACCCATTTATTTTCCCATTTTCAATCCGCAGAGCGCAGGTACTTCAATTTTCTCCCCGTTTGCATTTATGACCATTTTTCCTTCCAACTTAATCGCTATCACACTCTGTAGCAGAACATTTCACAATTATAAATACTTGTGTAGACTGAATGGAAAACGCTGATGTTTCAACATCGTGGCTCATTTGCAAAATTTCTGAAGACTTTGACTTCTCTTAGGAATTAAAATACAGCATTCTGGAATAGTGTTATTGGACCCAGTCTAAGGTTTGTTGTCCAAGTGACCAGATGACATGCTGTGAATTGCCTTCCCTGGTAGCTCAGTGGCAGAGAATTCACCTGCCAAGGTAGGATGCACAGGAGACGTGGGTTCGATCCCTGGATCGAGAAAATCCCCTGGAGAAAGGAATGGCAACCCAGTATTCTTGCCTGGGAAATCCCATGGGCAGAAAAGCCTGGTGGGCTGTAGTCTGCGGTTGCAGAGTCGAATGTGACCAAACAACAGGCACCTGGTGAACAAGGAGCCTCCTTTTTTTGGCCAAGATCTCCTTGAATCCTGAACTTAAACAGGGAGATAAATCTGGCTTGACTTACAGAATCCCTCCTGGTTTTAGGGACCTTTTAGTGTCTTTGAGAGCAAGAATATAGACTGCCTCTTTCAAAATCTGACTTGGGCAAGGCGAGCCACACTCAGCGATCAGGAGAGATGATGATTTTACAGGAGACAGGCCTGAACAAGAAGAGACGCTCAGGGAGGTGTGCACACCCCATGAGTCAGGGGAGGGCGCAGGGTCTTCCAGCCTGCTGTTCACTAAACCCTAGGTACTCGCCTGGAGTCTGGGCACTCAGCTGCTGCAGGGGCTGGTTTGCACAGAGGGTGAATGCATGTTCTCAGCTAAGCCCCCAAGGCATGTTTTGAAGAAAAGGCTGTATCTGTTAGAGCAGAGCGATGCCATGGCTGATTTGGAAATATTTGCAAACTGCTTTTAGGACAGAGTAGGATTATACCTAAATGCATTGATATAAAGGATTTTGAAAATATATGATAAATCCTGGGATTCGTATATATTCGTTTAACTCTCATTCTCACTGACGGAGACGTACATTGTAAAGGGTGTATTTGACGTGGCAACAGCAATAACAAGTCACTGCAAGGACTTAAGTCTACAACAACTGAATAAAGAGATTGGAGGCAAGCTAAGTTGGGGGAAAAGAGCAAGAACAATTTTTTTATCAACATGAACCAAGACAACACATCTTTTGATTAACTCTCATTTGACTGGCAATCTATCTTAACCTCCTGTGTTTGTTTCTTAAATTTTCCTATTAACCAAATTTTAGTGTGGGAGGTATTACTCTCTCAGTCATGTCCAACTCTTTGTGAACCCAGGGACTGTAGCCTGCCAGGCTCTTCTGTCCATGGAATTCTCCAGGCAAGAATATTGGAGTAGGTAGCTATTCCCTTCTCCAGAGGCTCTTCCTGACCCAGGGATCGAACCCAGATCTCCAGCACTGCAGGCAGATTCTTTACTGTCTGAAGTATCAGGGAAGCCCAGTGTATGCAGTATGTCCCCAAATTTAAAAATCTGTTTTTTTCATTCAGTAAGACAGGACATTGTATAGCTTTTTCTGTGAACAAGGGCTTACTGGTTTTCACCAGAACTGGAATTTGGCATCACAGTGTGAAGTTTCGGACTTCTCAGAGATGATGAACACCCCTGGAACCAGTTTAATTAGCACAATCTGGCTCCAGCAAAGAGCTACTCAACCGAGCCACTGGGCAGGCAACCCTTCTTGCACCTACAGACTGGCTGCTGTCCTTGCGTTACTGTGAAGTCCTTTTGAAGATCAGGGGTGTGTGCTGAAGGCACATTTCCAGGCCTCCACTCCTCACTCTGTGATTCAGCTTCCGTGCCCTGCGTGCTCAAATGCTTCCTCAAGAATTATCTGAGAGTCCTTGGTCTTGAATGGACAGGGAAGCCAGCAGTGGAGAATTGGTTTTGAAATGATGACCTTCTAAGATTTCTGTGGCAAGGAGCACCCTCTGCAAGACCATCTGTTCAGAATAAGTTCCTGGTCTTTCTCCTCCCAGACAAGGTCAACTAGCAAGTGCAAAGACAAGTGCTGGAAGTCTCCTTGAGTGAACATCACCTTCGGGGCTGCTCTCACCAGACTATGCTAATCATCCTGCACTTCCCATCATGAGAGGGGTGGCAAGCAATGTGGAGAAGTGGGTTTGCTTTTTTAAACTAATGCACATTTGCTGGAGAGTATCTGGAAACAAAATAGAAGACTCAAAGCACGTTAACCAGAGAAGGTCCTCATATAATTTGATGCTCTGTTGTTAGGGGCACAGTTCCTGCTTTAGTTATGCCTTCTTGAAGAATTCACCCCCTTTCAGTATGAAAATTTCCTGGGCCTGAAGTCAGGAAGTTATCTGAAATGAACAGAGCTAGAATTTCTGTCTTCTGATTAGGGTTAGCCTTGGGTATCTTTCTACACTCATTACTTTTAGCCTGAGTTTTTATATGTAAAGTGAGTTTCTTAAAAACAGCATACAGTTGAGGCTTGTTTTCTTTAAATCCATTGTGATGATCTGTCTCATTATCTTTTTTATTATTCATTTGGGTTTTTTTTCCATTTTTTGTGATGATCTGTCTCTTAATTGATGTAGTTATAGACCATTTCCATTTAAAGTGATTATTGATATAGTTGGATGAACATCTGCTATGTTTGTAACTGTTTCCTATTTTCTGCTTTTGTTTCTTTCCCTCTGTCACCGCTCTTGAACTTGGGCTTCCCTAAGCATTCCTCTTCAGAGAGTTTGTGTCTTCAGCTTTGTCATTCACTGTTCCTATCCTGGGGAGGAGGAACATTCTACAATTTTAGGATTAAATCTCAATCTCCCAGGGGGCCTGTGTCTTAGTGGACCCTTACCTGTACAGTGGGCTTTTCTCCTGCCCAGACTCCTCACTCTGTGATTCAGCTTCCGTGCCCTGCGTGCTCAAATGCTTCCTCAAGAATTATCTGAGAGTCCTTGGTCTTGAATGGACAGGGAAGCCAGCAGTGGAGAATTGGTTTTGAAATGATGACCTTCTAAGATTTCTGTGGCAAGGAGCACCCTCTGCAAGACCATCTGTTCAGAATAAGTTCCTGGTCTTTCTCCTCCCAGACAAGGTCAACTAGCAAGTGCAAAGACAAGTGCTGGAAGTCTCCTTGAGTGAACATCACCTTCGGGGCTGCTCTCACCAGACTATGCTAATCATCCTGCACTTCCCATCATGAGAGGGGTGGCAAGCAATGTGGAGAAGTGGGTTTGCTTTTTTAAACTAATGCACATTTGCTGGAGAGTATCTGGAAACAAAATAGAAGACTCAAAGCACGTTAACCAGAGAAGGTCCTCATATAATTTGATGCTCTGTTGTTAGGGGCACAGTTCCTGCTTTAGTTATGCCTTCTTGAAGAATTCACCCCCTTTCAGTATGAAAATTTCCTGGGCCTGAAGTCAGGAAGTTATCTGAAATGAACAGAGCTAGAATTTCTGTCTTCTGATTAGGGTTAGCCTTGGGTATCTTTCTACACTCATTACTTTTAGCCTGAGTTTTTATATGTAAAGTGAGTTTCTTAAAAACAGCATACAGTTGAGGCTTGTTTTCTTTAAATCCATTGTGATGATCTGTCTCATTATCTTTTTTATTATTCATTTGGGGTTTTTTTTCCATTTTTTGTGATGATCTGTCTCTTAATTGATGTAGTTATAGACCATTTCCATTTAAAGTGATTATTGATATAGTTGGATGAACATCTGCTATGTTTGTAACTGTTTCCTATTTTCTGCTTTTGTTTCTTTCCCTCTGTCACCGCTCTTGAACTTGGGCTTCCCTAAGCATTCCTCTTCAGAGAGTTTGTGTCTTCAGCTTTGTCATTCACTGTTCCTATCCTGGGGAGGAGGAACATTCTACAATTTTAGGATTAAATCTCAATCTCCCAGGGGGCCTGTGTCTTAGTGGACCCTTACCTGTACAGTGGGCTTTTCTCCTGCCCAGACTCCCTTCCCTGGCTGGAACATTCTTAGTCTTTTCCCAGGAACCCTTGACCTCTGTTGTCCATGCTTTCTTCCCCACTTGGAAGAGAGACAAGAAAGCTAACAGAGACTTGAGTGGGAGGGATTCTTTGCCCCCCCCCCCCTCCCCCGTTGTGATACTGTGTCAGAAGATCTGGCAAAGTCTTTTTCCTTGGGGAGGACACCTTTGTTAAGAAATGTCTGGGCATATTTCATATTGATTACTCTTCCCTTCTCCCTGCTGGAGCCAAGAGATCTTTCTCAGATCTTCATGGTGAGAACTGGTGGGGTTCTGGCAGCGAAAACCCACAAACGTGTAAGAGTCTCCTAAGGCTGCAGCCTCTGAGAGTTTCTCTCTCTCCCGGTAACACATTCTCAGCCTCCAGAAATTCATCAAAATTTCCACTGGAGTGTCCTCTCAATTTACATTTCCAGCAGCTTCTGCTCCAGAGAGGCTGAGCTCTTCTTTGACCCTCAGGATCCTCTTGTCTCCCCAGATTTAGGGTGACACTCTGCTCTGCAACTTCAGTCCTTGTATGGGTCCAAGGTCAGTTATTGTTTTTTCATTTATCCAGCACTGTCTTGTTACGAGGACGGAATGACGACTTCCGAGCCCTTGTCAAGAGCTGACACCATCAGTCCCAAGATAACCCTTGTTATTTTTTGTAAAACCTGTCTCATTTCTACTACATATTTATCTATAGACTTATAGATATTAATGAAAACTTATACTGATAAGAGCAATATAAGTCAGACAGGACTTCAAGCGCTTAATACATACATACTTTTCACGTCTCTACAGCCTCTGGATACTCCAATTTTCAACTGAGGACATGCCTTTTAGCACTTTGCCCAAAGCCCATGGGATTACTAAGGAGAGAACTTATAGCACTGTTTCCTATTTTCTGCTTTTGTTTCTTTCCTCTGTCACCGCTCTTGAACTTGGGCTTCCCTAAGCATTCCTCTTCAGAGAGTTTGTGTCTTCAGCTTTGTCATTCACTGTTCCTATCCTGGGGAGGAGGAACATTCTACAATTTTAGGATTAAATCTCAATCTCCCAGGGGGCCTGTGTCTTAGTGGACCCTTACCTGTACAGTGGGCTTTTCTCCTGCCCAGACTCCCTTCCCTGGCTGGAACATTCTTAGTCTTTTCCCAGGAACCCTTGACCTCTGTTGTCCATGCTTTCTTCCCCACTTGGAAGAGAGACAAGAAAGCTAACAGAGACTTGAGTGGGAGGGATTCTTTGCCCCCCCCCCCCTCCCCCGTTGTGATACTGTGTCAGAAGATCTGGCAAAGTCTTTTTCCTTGGGGAGGACACCTTTGTTAAGAAATGTCTGGGCATATTTCATATTGATTACTCTTCCCTTCTCCCTGCTGGAGCCAAGAGATCTTTCTCAGATCTTCATGGTGAGAACTGGTGGGGTTCTGGCAGCGAAAACCCACAAACGTGTAAGAGTCTCCTAAGGCTGCAGCCTCTGAGAGTTTCTCTCTCTCCCGGTAACACATTCTCAGCCTCCAGAAATTCATCAAAATTTCCACTGGAGTGTCCTCTCAATTTACATTTCCAGCAGCTTCTGCTCCAGAGAGGCTGAGCTCTTCTTTGACCCTCAGGATCCTCTTGTCTCCCCAGATTTAGGGTGACACTCTGCTCTGCAACTTCAGTCCTTGTATGGGTCCAAGGTCAGTTATTGTTTTTTCATTTATCCAGCACTGTCTTGTTACGAGGACGGGAATGACGACTTCCGAGCCCTTGTCAAGAGCTGACACCATCAGTCCCAAGATAACCCTTGTTATTTTTTGTAAAACCTGTCTCATTTCTACTACATATTTATCTATAGACTTATAGATATTAATGAAAACTTATACTGATAAGAGCAATATAAGTCAGACAGGACTTCAAGCGCTTAATACATACATACTTTTCTACACGTCTCTACAGCCTCTGGATACTCCAATTTTCAACTGAGGACATGCCTTTTAGCACTTGTGTCTTGCCCAAAGCCCATGGGATTACTAAGGAGCAGAACCCAGAATGAACTTAATAGCAGCTAATGAGTCCAACAGTTTGGCATCAGTTGCCATATTCTTTTCTTTAAATTATTTATTTAGTGGCTGTGCTGGGTCTTTGTTGCCTTGCGGACTTTCTCTAGTTTCAGTGCACAGGCTTCTCATCGTGGTGGCCGCTCTTGTGCCCAGAGCATGGACACATGGGCACACAGGCTCAGTAGTTGTGGCTCCCTGGCTCTCGAGCACAGGCTCAGAAGTCGTGGTGCATGGCCTTCGCTGCTCAGCAGAATGTGGGATCTTCCTGGACCAGGGATCAAACCCATGTCCCCTGCAATAGCAGGGGAATTCTTAACTACAGGACCACCAGGGAAGTCCCAGTTGCTGGGTTATCTCATGGATAGTTATGGATGAGCAGACAATGGACAGATGCATGGAGAATTTAATATATCTCCAAAAAAGAGAGTATATTTAGTTCTATAGAGAGATTTGTAAGTTAATATTATATTTTAAGCATTTAAAAAATATATTATACACCCGTGATTAAGGAGAATTCTGAAATGGTTAAAATTATAATTCTAATATAAATAGGTAATGATCACATGGGTAAGTTGCTTTTAACTCAGTAGATGGACAAACACAGTGCGTAACAAACAGCCTGTGTGGACAGGAGACATCTAGTCAGTGGGGAGAGGGATGCTGAAAAAGTGCTTGGTGTTTTAGACACAAAACCAGTTACTCTTCCTATAGGGTATTTAAACCCTACCCTTCCAGGTCGTGAGGTCTAATGGATCAGTATTATACACATCAGTTTTCCTCAGATAATCTGGCCATTGTTGTTTCAGTTGCTAAATTGCATCCGACTCTTTGCGACCCCGTGACCCGTAGCCTGACAGGCTCCTCTATCCATGGGAGTCTCCAGACAAGAACACTGGCTTTGGTTGCCATGCCCTCCTTCAGGGGATCTTCTTGATCCAGGGATTGAACCTGTGCCTCCTGCATTGGCAGGCAGATTCTGTGCCACTGTGCCACTGGGGCTTTAACGAGCTGTTAATTAAACCAGTATATTCCTGAGAGTTGATAACCTTCAGACAAGCTCATTAGAAAATCATTCAGTGTAATACTAGATGATAGTGAGATCATCATTTTAACCTTATTTCTGAGCTTAGAAGACTTCTCCTAGTATCAGTTGCCATATTCTTTCTTTAAATTATTTATTTAGTGGCTGTGCTGGGTCTTTGTTGCCTTGGACTTTCTCTAGTTTCAGTGCACAGGCTTCTCATCGTGGTGGCGCTCTTGTGCCCAGAGCATGGACACATGGGCACACAGGCTCAGTAGTTGTGGCTCCCTGGCTCTCGAGCACAGGCTCAGAAGTCGTGGTGCATGGCCTTCGCTGCTCAGCAGAATGTGGGATCTTCCTGGACCAGGGATCAAACCCATGTCCCCTGCAATAGCAGGGGAATTCTTAACTACAGGACCACCAGGGAAGTCCCAGTTGCTGGGTTATCTCATGGATAGTTATGGATGAGCAGACAATGGACAGATGCATGGAGAATTTAATATATCTCCAAAAAAGAGAGTATATTTAGTTCTATAGAGAGATTTGTAAGTTAATATTATATTTTAAGCATTTAAAAAATATATTATACACCCGTGATTAAGGAGAATTCTGAAATGGTTAAAATTATAATTCTAATATAAATAGGTAATGATCACATGGGTAAGTTGCTTTTAACTCAGTAGATGGACAAACACAGTGCGTAACAAACAGCCTGTGTGGACAGGAGACATCTAGTCAGTGGGGAGAGGGATGCTGAAAAAGTGCTTGGTGTTTTAGACACAAAACCAGTTACTCTTCCTATAGGGTATTTAAACCCTACCCTTCCAGGTCGTGAGGTCTAATGGATCAGTATTATACACATCAGTTTTCCTCAGATAATCTGGCCATTGTTGTTTCAGTTGCTAAATTGCATCCGACTCTTTGCGACCCCGTGACCCGTAGCCTGACAGGCTCCTCTATCCATGGGAGTCTCCAGACAAGAACACTGGCTTTGGTTGCCATGCCCTCCTTCAGGGGATCTTCTTGATCCAGGGATTGAACCTGTGCCTCCTGCATTGGCAGGCAGATTCTGTGCCACTGTGCCACTGGGGCTTTAACGAGCTGTTAATTAAACCAGTATATTCCCTGAGAGTTGATAACCTTCAGACAAGCTCATTAGAAAATCATTCAGTGTAATACTAGATGATAGTGAGATCATCATTTTAACCTTATTTCTGAGCTTAGAAGACTTCTCCCTAGTATCTGTGAATATGATCTTAATGACTTTTGTAATTGTGCGTAACAGAGGTGTTTCAGCACCATAGAATCACCTAGAATCTTGCCTGTACCATCTAGAATCTCAGACTCTGACACCTGGCCTACTTTGTCTTCCCACTAAGGAGAAGAGATGTCTGGCCCCACCATCCACATTGCAAGGGGCTCCTGTAAGGGGAATCTCATGACAAAGGAGTGAGGAGGACAGGACTCCACTCTGGGCTGGGATTCAGCTAGGTGGGGACTGAAACCTGAACTTGCCGCAGGCTCCCCTGCCTCACCTCTCACACAGGAGGAGGGGCTCCTGACTGTCAGAGTGCAGGGCATCCTGGACTCAGGCTTTAAATGGTTGTGTAGGAGAGACACTGAGTTTTCTCCTACCAACAGAAGAAACTTCCCACAGCTCCTGCTCTAGGAAGATTTGGAGAGAAAGTTTTATCCTTGCCCCACCCATCTGAGATGGATGCACTTACTTGATTGGCTCACTGGTGTGTCAGAAAGGAAGGCTAGTTTCTCTCTCCCAGTTCTCTGAGGGCTGGGGTTGGGGTTGGAGGCAGGGGTTGGGGGGTGGATGGGAGTCAGTGTATTGCATTTCTCCCTCACCAGCAAGCAGATAGCAGAGTCCTGCCCAGGTAGATCCCTTGTGTCCAGGCTTTTCCCCTGCAGCCTAGATGGGCCAGAGAGGTCTTGCTGTGGACCAAAAGGGAGGAGTAGGACACTCCACCTTGGGCTCAGGACCAAGGTGGCTTCCAGTGTAGTTTATCAGAGGGTGTACATTCAGCCCTTATTCGGCTCTGTTCAGTGTGTAAAAGCTCTGCTTGGATCCCACTGGTTTCTTCTGTCCATTGGTTGAAATTTGTAGTAGGAGAATGTTGAAAAACTAGCCTCCCCAAATTCCCCAAAGTTTCCCTGACTTCTCCAGGGCCAGACCTGGAGCAAGGATGCCTGGGGTTAGGGAGAATGGTGATTCATGAATCATTTGCAAACAAATGATGCCTTTGCGTTCAAGGAAGAGCAAGGAGTCTGTTTTTGATACCTGACAAGCTCATTAGAAAATCATTCAGTGTAATACTAGATGATAGTGAGATCATCATTTTAACCTTATTTCTGAGCTTAGAAGACTTCTCCCTAGTATCTGTGAATATGATCTTAATGACTTTTGTAATTGTGCGTAACAGAGGTGTTTCAGCACCATAGAATCACCTAGAATCTTGCCTGTACCATCTAGAATCTCAGACTCTGACACCTGGCCTACTTTGTCTTCCCACTAAGGAGAAGAGATGTCTGGCCCCACCATCCACATTGCAAGGGGCTCCTGTAAGGGGAATCTCATGACAAAGGAGTGAGGAGGACAGGACTCCACTCTGGGCTGGGATTCAGCTAGGTGGGGACTGAAACCTGAACTTGCCGCAGGCTCCCCTGCCTCACCTCTCACACAGGAGGAGGGGCTCCTGACTGTCAGAGTGCAGGGCATCCTGGACTCAGGCTTTAAATGGTTGTGTAGGAGAGACACTGAGTTTTCTCCTACCAACAGAAGAGAGCTTCCCCACAGCTCCTGCTCTAGGAAGATTTGGAGAGAAAGTTTTATCCTTGCCCCACCCATCTGAGATGGATGCACTTACTTGATTGGCTCACTGGTGTGTCAGAAAGGAAGGCTAGTTTCTCTCTCCCAGTTCTCTGAGGGCTGGGGTTGGGGTTGGAGGCAGGGGTTGGGGGGTGGATGGGAGTCAGTGTATTGCATTTCTCCCTCACCAGCAAGCAGATAGCAGAGTCCTGCCCAGGTAGATCCCTTGTGTCCAGGCTTTTCCCCTGCAGCCTAGATGGGCCAGAGAGGTCTTGCTGTGGACCAAAAGGGAGGAGTAGGACACTCCACCTTGGGCTCAGGACCAAGGTGGCTTCCAGTGTAGTTTATCAGAGGGTGTACATTCAGCCCTTATTCGGCTCTGTTCAGTGTGTAAAAGCTCTGCTTGGATCCCACTGGTTTCTTCTGTCCATTGGTTGAAATTTGTAGTAGGAGAATGTTGAAAAACTAGCCTCCCCAAATTCCCCAAAGTTTCCCTGACTTCTCCAGAGCCAGGACCTGGAGCAAGGATGCCTGGGGTTAGGGAGAATGGTGATTCATGAATCATTTGCAAACAAATGATGCCTTTGCGTTCCAAGGAAAGCAGATTCTCAGGAAGGAGAATTCTGTGGCCTGTGTGGAATTTTGTACTCTTGGAGGGGACAGGGGACTCATTTAGTGTCAACATCTGGATGTACATGAAGTAATATCATGCTTTTCAATCTACAGACTTAGAATCATAAGAACCACCTGGGCTTGAGAAGACCTATGAGGTGTTAACTGAAAATTACTAGTCTCAACCTATAAATAGAGAGTTATTTTATTTGGTGGGAATGTTAAGGATTCCGAACTAGGGAGACAGCATCTCAGCAACTCTGAGAAAACTCCTCCAAAGGGGTGGGAGAGTGCGTCAGGTTTTTTTTTTTTTTTTAAAGATTTATTTATTTATTTTGGTGGGGGTGGAGTGGGGAGGGAGGGGAGCAGGCGGGCCACTTCTATTGGTCTTTCATTTGTCCATTTTCATCCATCTTGTTCTTTGGCCTGTGTGGGCCTCCCATCGCGGTGGCCTCTGTTGTCGCTGAGCACCAGCTCTGGACGCATGCGCTCCAGAGCTCCAGCTCGGTAATTGGACACATGGGTACAGCCACTCCGTGGCACGTGGGATCTTCCCAGGCCAGGGATCAAACCGGCGCCCCTTGCACTGCAAGGCGATGTCCTTACCCACTGAACCACCTGGGAAGTCCTGCGTCAGGTTTTATAGAAGCTTGCAACAAAGAGAGCAGACAGTCTAAACATCAGATATGATTGTTAAGTAAGGAAACCCAGATATCAAGTCAGGAATTTAGTCCTCTTCTCTGTATGGGAAGATGCAAGCCCCTGTGTTCACTGAGTTCATTTCTTTCGTATGCACCTCAGCTATCTGGGGCCAAATTCTGGGGTGTGTGTGTGTCTGTATTTTGATTTCTTGCATCCCTCCAGCTCTTCAGCAGTCACTGTGGGGGCAGGGGGGCAGGGTGGATAATAGCATCTACCGGATAAAAAGCATTGTGTTCCCTTTCAGAAGCCCTGACTCACATGTGGAGTCCTGAAATCGCTGATGACTGTTACGTCCTTGTTTCTGACTTCTCCAGAGCCAGGACCTGGAGCAAGGATGCCTGGGGTTAGGGAGAATGGTGATTCATGAATCATTTGCAAACAAATGATGCCTTTGCGTTCCAAGGAAAGCAGATTCTCAGGAAGGAGAATTCTGTGGCCTGTGTGGAATTTTGTACTCTTGGAGGGGACAGGGGACTCATTTAGTGTCAACATCTGGATGTACATGAAGTAATATCATGCTTTTCAATCTACAGACTTAGAATCATAAGAACCACCTGGGCTTGAGAAGACCTATGAGGTGTTAACTGAAAATTACTAGTCTCAACCTATAAATAGAGAGTTATTTTATTTGGTGGGAATGTTAAGGATTCCGAACTAGGGAGACAGCATCTCAGCAACTCTGAGAAAACTCCTCCAAAGGGGTGGGAGAGTGCGTCAGGTTTTTTTTTTTTTTTTAAAGATTTATTTATTTATTTTGGTGGGGGTGGAGTGGGGAGGGAGGGGAGCAGGCGGGCCACTTCTATTGGTCTTTCATTTGTCCATTTTCATCCATCTTGTTCTTTGGCCTGTGTGGGCCTCCCATCGCGGTGGCCTCTGTTGTCGCAGAGCACTAGCTCTGGGCACATATGCTCCAGAGCTCCAGCTCGGTAATTGGACACATGGGTCCAGCCACTCCGTGGCACGTGGGATCCTCCCAGGCCAGGGATCGAACCGGCACCCCTTGCACTGCAAGGCGATGTCCTTACCCACTGAACCACCTGGGAAGTCCTGCGTCAGGTTTTATAGAAGCTTGCAACAAAGAGAGCAGACAGTCTAAACATCAGATATGATTGTTAAGTAAGGAAACCCAGATATCAAGTCAGGAATTTAGTCCTCTTCTCTGTATGGGAAGATGCAAGCCCCTGTGTTCACTGAGTTCATTTCTTTCGTATGCACCTCAGCTATCTGGGGCCAAATTCTGGGGTGTGTGTGTGTCTGTATTTTGATTTCTTGCATCCCTCCAGCTCTTCAGCAGTCACTGTGGGGGCAGGGGGGCAGGGTGGATAATAGCATCTACTGGATAAAAAGCATTGTGTTCCCTTTCAGAAGCCCTGACTCACATGTGGAGTCCTGAAATCGCTGATGACTGTTACGTCCTTGTTTCTTGATATGACCAGAGATATTCCATTTCACAAAGGCAGCCTAGATTTCAGATGCAGCGCTGTTTATGTTGTATTCACCTCCATGGGGGTGAGGGCTTCCCAGGTGGCACTAATGGTAAAGAACCTGCCTGCAAATGCAGATAGACATTAGAGATGTGAGTTCGATCCCTGGGTTGGAAAGATCCCCTCAAGGAGGGCACAGCAACCCAATCCAGTACTCTTGCCTGGAGAATTCCATGGACAGAGAAGCTTTACAGGTGTAGTCCTGTCAACTATAAATTGGCTCTTACCAATTTGATTGCCAATGAATGGACAACAAGGGCATTTGCCATCTGCCTCTGTAGAGATTGAACACAGCATCGGGAGCTGCTGACTTTCAACACCCCCTGAAGGAAATCAGGAGGGCAAGGCACTCTGTGCTCCAGGCAATTCCGTGGAGCAGGTCTTTAGATAGGTAAATGATTTTTAGGAACAGCTTTTATTATCTCAATCCTTGCATCTCCTCACAACTAGAAAAGAGCTAAAATCCTTCATGAAGAGATCACATCCTTATGACAGACACAAACCATTTGTAAAACAAAAGCCTTTGAAAAAACCCTTTGTTTAATAGCCTTTGAACTCCCCCACACCAAAATCATTATGTTGGCTTTCCTCGCCTGTCTCTTCGGAGCAGTCTCTCAGAGCTATCTGGGGTGCTGCCTCCTGGGCTGCAGTCCTAATTATTCCCCCAATAAAACTTAACCCACAACTCTCAAGTTAATCTTTTTTAGTCGACAGTCCATAGAACTGCACAGAGTTGGACATGAATGAAGTGACTAAGCAGCAGCAGCACAGCCCATTAACTTGAGCAGAGTTCCCTGTGCTGTACAATTGGTCCTTGTTGATTATCCATTTTAAATACAGCAGCCTGTACATGTCTATCCCGGACTCGCTTAACTCTATCCCTCCAGCTCTTCAGCAGTCACTGTGGGGGCAGGGGGGCAGGGTGGATAATAGCATCTACTGGATAAAAAGCATTGTGTTCCCTTTCAGAAGCCCTGACTCACATGTGGAGTCCTGAAATCGCTGATGACTGTTACGTCCTTGTTTCTTGATATGACCAGAGATATTCCATTTCACAAAGGCAGCCTAGATTTCAGATGCAGCGCTGTTTATGTTGTATTCACCTCCATGGGGGTGAGGGCTTCCCAGGTGGCACTAATGGTAAAGAACCTGCCTGCAAATGCAGATAGACATTAGAGATGTGAGTTCGATCCCTGGGTTGGAAAGATCCCCTCAAGGAGGGCACAGCAACCCAATCCAGTACTCTTGCCTGGAGAATTCCATGGACAGAGAAGCTTTACAGGTGTAGTCCTGTCAACTATAAATTGGCTCTTACCAATTTGATTGCCAATGAATGGACAACAAGGGCATTTGCCATCTGCCTCTGTAGAGATTGAACACAGCATCGGGAGCTGCTGACTTTCAACACCCCCTGAAGGAAATCAGGAGGGCAAGGCACTCTGTGCTCCAGGCAATTCCGTGGAGCAGGTCTTTAGATAGGTAAATGATTTTTAGGAACAGCTTTTATTATCTCAATCCTTGCATCTCCTCACAACTAGAAAAGAGCTAAAATCCTTCATGAAGAGATCACATCCTTATGACAGACACAAACCATTTGTAAAACAAAAGCCTTTGAAAAAACCCTTTGTTTAATAGCCTTTGAACTCCCCCACACCAAAATCATTATGTTGGCTTTCCTCGCCTGTCTCTTCGGAGCAGTCTCTCAGAGCTATCTGGGGTGCTGCCTCCTGGGCTGCAGTCCTAATTATTCCCCCAATAAAACTTAACCCACAACTCTCAAGTTAATCTTTTTTAGTCGACAGTCCATAGAACTGCACAGAGTTGGACATGAATGAAGTGACTAAGCAGCAGCAGCACAGCCCATTAACTTGAGCAGAGTTCCCTGTGCTGTACAATTGGTCCTTGTTGATTATCCATTTTAAATACAGCAGCCTGTACATGTCTATCCCGGACTCGCTTAACTCTATCCTTTTCTCACCTTCCACCTGCAACCATAAGTTTATTCTCTAAGTCTGTGAGTCTCTTTCTGCTTTGAAAGTTAGTTTATTGGTATCATTTGTTTTTAGATTCCATGTATAAAACAGGTCATACACTATTTCTCCTTCCCAGGATCGCTCTGTTCTTGATCCTTGTACAGAGTAACTTTGAAATGAATTCATTCACATCCAGGAAGAGCGGGGAGAATAAGAAGATTTCTCTGGGCTGTTTCTAGTGAGCTAACTAACAGACCACTCCTCCCAAAGGTGCCTATGGAAAATAGATCTCAGAATTACAAGGAATGTAAGGAAATTCCCCACAGAAGTACCCTCAACATAGCATCATCTTCAGTGGCTCTCCCAGTCGCCTTCTCCTCTGTGTAGATTCACTCAAGGGGGTTTTCTCCACAGGGCAGGAAGGGTGGGCATGGGCTCCACCAAGCTCTCATCCTTTCTTGTGTTTGCACACCAGGCCTTAGAAATGATTGTGATTGACCAGTCATGGTCACATGTCTTTTATTGACCAGTCACTGTGGCCAGAAAAATGAGCTCCTCTGACTGGTCAGGCGTGGGCCATGTGGCTGCTATGATGAAGAATAATGTGCTCATCTCATGATCCATAACACATGGATTCCCCACAACAGGGCCTCTTTTAGCAAGAAAATGGGGAGGGGTGTTGGGCCACCCTCTCCAACAAGGGACATTACCATATGTTAATGCAAAAAGGTCATGACCTACTAGTTAGTTTTTCCTAAGCATGGATCCCCACACCAAAATCATTATGTTGGCTTTCCTCGCCTGTCTCTTCGGAGCAGTCTCTCAGAGCTATCTGGGGTGCTGCCTCCTGGGCTGCAGTCCTAATTATTCCCCCAATAAAACTTAACCCACAACTCTCAAGTTAATCTTTTTTAGTCGACAGTCCATAGAACTGCACAGAGTTGGACATGAATGAAGTGACTAAGCAGCAGCAGCACAGCCCATTAACTTGAGCAGAGTTCCCTGTGCTGTACAATTGGTCCTTGTTGATTATCCATTTTAAATACAGCAGCCTGTACATGTCTATCCCGGACTCGCTTAACTCTATCCTTTTCTCACCTTCCACCTGCAACCATAAGTTTATTCTCTAAGTCTGTGAGTCTCTTTCTGCTTTGAAAGTTAGTTTATTGGTATCATTTGTTTTTAGATTCCATGTATAAAACAGGTCATACACTATTTCTCCTTCCCAGGATCGCTCTGTTCTTGATCCTTGTACAGAGTAACTTTGAAATGAATTCATTCACATCCAGGAAGAGCGGGGAGAATAAGAAGATTTCTCTGGGCTGTTTCTAGTGAGCTAACTAACAGACCACTCCTCCCAAAGGTGCCTATGGAAAATAGATCTCAGAATTACAAGGAATGTAAGGAAATTCCCCACAGAAGTACCCTCAACATAGCATCATCTTCAGTGGCTCTCCCAGTCGCCTTCTCCTCTGTGTAGATTCACTCAAGGGGGTTTTCTCCACAGGGCAGGAAGGGTGGGCATGGGCTCCACCAAGCTCTCATCCTTTCTTGTGTTTGCACACCAGGCCTTAGAAATGATTGTGATTGACCAGTCATGGTCACATGTCTTTTATTGACCAGTCACTGTGGCCAGAAAAATGAGCTCCTCTGACTGGTCAGGCGTGGGCCATGTGGCTGCTATGATGAAGAATAATGTGCTCATCTCATGATCCATAACACATGGATTCCCCACAACAGGGCCTCTTTTAGCAAGAAAATGGGGAGGGGTGTTGGGCCACCCTCTCCAACAAGGGACATTACCATATGTTAATGCAAAAAGGTCATGACCTACTAGTTAGTTTTTCCTGAGCATGGATCCTTTGCATCACCCCTTGTTCCTGTAAATATAAACGCTACCTGCTGAACCCACTGAAAATTGGTGGACACTGTGGAAACTGGCATATAAATAAATGTAACTCAGCCCAAGATTGGCTTCAAGCCCTTTGTCATTTTTATGGTTGTTATAGCATATGTATGCCTGAGGCTCCTCTAACCTAGGCAATGAAATCCAAGGTCTGAGGAGGAGATGGAGATGTATATTTAAAATGGAGAGAGTCAGGTCTCATGGAGGGCCCAGGTCACTAGATTACTTAGTGGCAGTGTAATTCTTGACTGAAGGCTGCTAATGTTCATTCTAGGACCTCGTCCTTGCTCTCTTTTAGAACAAAAGTATCACAGCTAACGTCCCCAACTTGATAGATAGTGCAGTAACAGATCGGACTTAAACCTGTCATAAAGACAGCTTGAGACTCATTAGGAGAAGTTGGAGTTGAATTGGAAATGCTAATTTCCAGACATCCAAGCAATTCATTCTGGTTGGCATTTTTCGTGTTGCTCCAGAGACTGCTGAGAAATGGGGGTGCTGAACACTTAACAGGCAAGGTCAAGAATGACCCAGAGAAGGACAACATAAGGATTTCCTTCCTCTTCTTTGCTAGGCCTAAATGTGCCCGTGAATCAGAGGTTCCATGGATGCTTTTAAGGCTAAAATGTATTTTTAAAACTGATGTTGGGATTTATAATGACAAAAATTTATATTGATCTTTGTCCCTGTTCCTGGCACAGAGCTCCTAAACCCTTGTAATTTTTAAGTGATGAAAACTATAAAGGTGTCCAAGTTACATTATTGAGGTGACTTTTGGAAAACACCTAGGGCTGGGGACTGGTTGCCTGGTGTCTCTGCATTTACAGACAGTCACCAGTGACCAATGATTTAATCAATCATGCCCATGTAATGTGGGTGTTAGTCTCTCAGTTGTAGCTAACTCTTTGTGGTGCCATGAACTGTAGCCCACCATGTCCATGGGATTCTCCAGGCAAGAATACTGAAGTGGGTAGCTAATCCCTTCTCTGGAGGATCTTCCTGACCCAGAGATTGAACCCAGATCTCCTGCACTGCAGTCAGATTCTTTATAGTGTGAGCCACCAGGGGAGCCCAGTAATGAAGACTCTATAAAAACCCAAAAGGACAAGGTTTAGAGAGCTTCCAGGTAGGTAAACAGGTGGAAATATGGGGAGAAGGACACACTGAGAGATAGAATGAGAGCTGTAGCCTTCCCTCAGACCTTACCTGTGCATCCCTTACCTTTGTAATAAACCATTCACCTAGTAAGTAGAATATTTCTCTCTGTTCTCTGAGTCACTCTAGCAAACTAATCTAACACAAGGTGGGTGGGAGAGGCTGTTTAAAACCTCTGACTTATAACTGTCAGGTTTGTGACTGGTAGTCCTACGGGTCTGAGCTCCTCATCTGTGAGAATGGACACTTTCTCCAGGTAGATGGTGTCAGAATGGAGTTGAAGTGAAGACAGCCAGCTGGTGTGGGAACATGGCTTGTTGGTGGTATGGAAATCCCACCCCCACCCCAACCCCAGGTTGGAACTGGTGGTCAGAACCCTTAAACACTTAGCTCTTGCCAAATCCCACTGGTTGTTTTAGATGAATGGGGTGCTGAACACTTAACAGGCAAGGTCAAGAATGACCCAGAGAAGGACAACATAAGGATTTCCTTCCTCTTCTTTGCTAGGCCTAAATGTGCCCGTGAATCAGAGGTTCCATGGATGCTTTTAAGGCTAAAATGTATTTTTAAAACTGATGTTGGGATTTATAATGACAAAAATTTATATTGATCTTTGTCCCTGTTCCTGGCACAGAGCTCCTAAACCCTTGTAATTTTTAAGTGATGAAAACTATAAAGGTGTCCAAGTTACATTATTGAGGTGACTTTTGGAAAACACCTAGGGCTGGGGACTGGTTGCCTGGTGTCTCTGCATTTACAGACAGTCACCAGTGACCAATGATTTAATCAATCATGCCCATGTAATGTGGGTGTTAGTCTCTCAGTTGTAGCTAACTCTTTGTGGTGCCATGAACTGTAGCCCACCATGTCCATGGGATTCTCCAGGCAAGAATACTGAAGTGGGTAGCTAATCCCTTCTCTGGAGGATCTTCCTGACCCAGAGATTGAACCCAGATCTCCTGCACTGCAGTCAGATTCTTTATAGTGTGAGCCACCAGGGGAGCCCAGTAATGAAGACTCTATAAAAACCCAAAAGGACAAGGTTTAGAGAGCTTCCAGGTAGGTAAACAGGTGGAAATATGGGGAGAAGGACACACTGAGAGATAGAATGAGAGCTGTAGCCTTCCCTCAGACCTTACCTGTGCATCCCTTACCTTTGTAATAAACCATTCACCTAGTAAGTAGAATATTTCTCTCTGTTCTCTGAGTCACTCTAGCAAACTAATCTAACACAAGGTGGGTGGGGAGAGGCTGTTTAAAACCTCTGACTTATAACTGTCAGGTTTGTGACTGGTAGTCCTACGGGTCTGAGCTCCTCATCTGTGAGAATGGACACTTTCTCCAGGTAGATGGTGTCAGAATGGAGTTGAAGTGAAGACAGCCAGCTGGTGTGGGAACATGGCTTGTTGGTGGTATGGAAATCCCACCCCCACCCCAACCCCAGGTTGGAACTGGTGGTCAGAACCCTTAAACACTTAGCTCTTGCCAAATCCCACTGCTGTGAAGCAGGAATAGGTATACGGTTCTCTTGCCACATACAACTAAAAACCTTGTACTGAAAACATGTAAGTAGATTCTGAAGGTGGAAGTCCATTTTTGCTTCATGTATCCCAGATTTGGAGCTAAAGAGCCAATCACTTGGAAAAGTGCATACAAACAAAACATCCGCCTTTTGTGATATTATCATGTGTCTTGATTTTGTATTTCAAATTCCATCATATATTATTGTTTCTTTGCTACCATCAGTACTATTTTAAAATTTACCCACATATTCACCCCATCCAGTACTCGGCATTCCTTCTCTTTTTATTTGCTTTCTATCCAAAGAACTCCTCTTAATATTTCTTTTGGTTTATATCAGTTGGCAATAAATGCTCTCAATATTTTTTATCTGAAGATGTTTTTATCTGACCTTTGCTTTTTAAGAATATTTTTGTTGGTACATATTCTACATTGGGGTTTCCCAGGTGGCTCAGTGGGAAAAAAGTCTGCCTGCCAATGCAGGAGACGTGGACTCGATACCTGGGTCAGGAAGATCTCCTGGAGAAGGAAATGTCAACCCACTCCAGTATTTTGCCTGGGAAACCCCATGGACAGAGGAGCCTGGCAGGCTATCACCCCTGGGGCTGCAGAGAGTCAGAAATGATTGAACAATTAAGCATAGCACAAGTCTACCTTAGAAGGTGTTTTCTTTCAGTATTTTCAAGATGTCATTCCATTGTCATGAAAAGTCACTTAATGAGAAACTCTTTCCTACTATAAATGATTTGTTTAAATCTTATCAGTCAAACTCACATATATAAAACCTTCAGTTTCTCTTAGCCACTCTAAATTTGTAGGTACATTCATTAAGGTTTCACATTAAAATAAAGGGTCTACACTAATCCATCTGACTTATAACTGTCAGGTTTGTGACTGGTAGTCCCGGGTCTGAGCTCCTCATCTGTGAGAATGGACACTTTCTCCAGGTAGATGGTGTCAGAATGGAGTTGAAGTGAAGACAGCCAGCTGGTGTGGGAACATGGCTTGTTGGTGGTATGGAAATCCCACCCCCACCCCAACCCCAGGTTGGAACTGGTGGTCAGAACCCTTAAACACTTAGCTCTTGCCAAATCCCACTGCTGTGAAGCAGGAATAGGTATACGGTTCTCTTGCCACATACAACTAAAAACCTTGTACTGAAAACATGTAAGTAGATTCTGAAGGTGGAAGTCCATTTTTGCTTCATGTATCCCAGATTTGGAGCTAAAGAGCCAATCACTTGGAAAAGTGCATACAAACAAAACATCCGCCTTTTGTGATATTATCATGTGTCTTGATTTTGTATTTCAAATTCCATCATATATTATTGTTTCTTTGCTACCATCAGTACTATTTTAAAATTTACCCACATATTCACCCCATCCAGTACTCGGCATTCCTTCTCTTTTTATTTGCTTTCTATCCAAAGAACTCCTCTTAATATTTCTTTTGGTTTATATCAGTTGGCAATAAATGCTCTCAATATTTTTTATCTGAAGATGTTTTTATCTGACCTTTGCTTTTTAAGAATATTTTTGTTGGTACATATTCTACATTGGGGTTTCCCAGGTGGCTCAGTGGGAAAAAAGTCTGCCTGCCAATGCAGGAGACGTGGACTCGATACCTGGGTCAGGAAGATCTCCTGGAGAAGGAAATGTCAACCCACTCCAGTATTTTGCCTGGGAAACCCCATGGACAGAGGAGCCTGGCAGGCTATCACCCCTGGGGCTGCAGAGAGTCAGAAATGATTGAACAATTAAGCATAGCACAAGTCTACCTTAGAAGGTGTTTTCTTTCAGTATTTTCAAGATGTCATTCCATTGTCATGAAAAGTCACTTAATGAGAAACTCTTTCCTACTATAAATGATTTGTTTAAATCTTATCAGTCAAACTCACATATATAAAACCTTCAGTTTCTCTTAGCCACTCTAAATTTGTAGGTACATTCATTAAGGTTTCACATTAAAATAAAGGGTCTACACTAATCCATCAATCACAGGATATAAGAGAGAGAAATAAGGTGATCACACTAATAGACCACATGTAGCATCTGTGTTATGTTACCCATCATGCACAGATTCAGTTTTGTCCTTCTTAAGCTTTTTTATATGTAATTCTAACACTTTCTAGAATTAAAAATTTCTGTCTCTAAAGGAGATAGTTAAGGTCCTATATAACTGAAGTTGTTCTGTTGTTGTTATTTAGTTGCTCAGTCCTGTCTGGCTTTTTGTAGCCCCATGAACTATATAGCCCAACAAACTCCTTTGTCCATGGGACAAAGAAAACTTCTTTACCACTGAGTCACCTGGGAAGCCCCCATATAACTGAAATTGCTTAATTCTAAATATTTCTGGAATTGACAAATGTATAATACTAAGAAAATCTCATCCAGCAAGCATCCCATTTAACTGAGATAATTTAGAACCAGAGATCGTATTTGCATAAGAAATCTCTTGCAGACATACCCACTCATGAGCCCGACGAATATCTTTTCAGAACTACTGGATCATTAGCTACAAACATAAAGAAGTCGGTCTCATAGCTTCATATAACCTTTGGAGCAGGAGTTAAGATACATACCCATGTTACTTTTTTCTCACTCGAACATGGGATATCAGCAACCATCACTTAAGTTGCCTACTTGCTTAGGTGTTGTATTTCATTTTAGTTTTTAAATACATGTTAAATCAAGCTATACAGATCTTTGAGTCTTGTGGGATTCTGAATTATGTATCTGTTTTCTACTTCAATTTAAACACATTTGAATTTGATGTAATATTACATTTTTAAAAAATCTTAGAATGATACAGTGCTTGTGATTAAGAGCTACTGGCTGATCTGGGACGTCCCACATGGCTTGGTTTGAATTGTGGGTTATAACATTCGAAGCCATCCTGACATCCTGTTTTCCTTGTCCCCTTCTTTCTCCCTTAAGCTTTGGATGGCTTCTATTTGAAAGGCCCCTGTAATGGTGGAGGGGCCCTGGAAGAGAAGAGGGCTGACTTTAACCTCTGATGGTGATAGGACATTTGGAGTTTTATAGATGGTCTTACACTCTTCCCTAGTTGTAGGAAAGGAGGCAGGATTCAGGTAAGAATCCTCTCTCCAGGAATCAAGGTGGTAAATGTGGGCAAATCACTTGAAATGGGGAATGGAGTACCAAAGAGCTCCTACAGTATGTCACTTTGATGGTCTGTCATGTGGATGCTCTTGTTCTCTTCCCTTGGTGTAGCTTGGCTGTTGAGGAAATGGCTGCTGGAATGGAGTGTCATGTTGTGAAAAGAACACTGAACACAGCACCAGGAAATCAGGACTTGAATGCTGTTCCTGCCATCTGACAGCTCTGTGGGTCACTTAACTTCTGAACTTAGTTTTAAAAATTGAAGCTCTTGAGATTCCCTGGTGGTCCAGTGAGTAAAGAGTTTGCCTTGCAGTGCAAGGGGTGTTGGTTTGATCCCTGGCATGGGAAGATCCCATGTGTGGCAGAGCGGCTAGACTGTTATGTCCAATTACCAGCCAGTTGTCTGGAGCCCATGCACCCAGAGCCGATGCTCTGCAATGAGAGAGGCCACTGTGATGGGAGATCCACACAGGCCAAAGAATAAAGATGGATGATAATAAATAAATAAATAACCAACAAAAGAGGCCAAAAATTTTTAAAAACCTTTAAAAAAATTGTAGTTTTTAAAAAATTGATTTAAAATTCTCACAAAGTAGCAATATTCCATAGGAATATTTTTATATACAGAGGTAGAGGTATGCAAAGGCATTTCAGTATAATGCCCCATCATCAAAATGTTTCTTTGTTAATTTCTTTGCCATGTTGAATAGCAACATTTCTCAAGGTTGTCAATGGGAGGGAGAAAAAGTGTTCAAATATATTTTTCTTAAGTAAATTTGGTGATAAAATAATAATCTATGGTTGGTCAAAGGTTTTTTTGGTTTGGTGGGGATTTGAGCTCTCTTAATAGCTTATTTTAAAGGAATATGTACTTTGAGTGGGCTCCTCAGGTGGCGTTCATGGTAAAGAATCTGCCTGCTAGTTCAGGAGATACAAGAGATGCAGATTTGATCCCTGGGCCAGGAAGATTCCCTGGTGAAGGAAATGGCTACCCACTCCAATATTCTTGCCTGGAAATTTCCACAGTCTTGTGGACTACAGTCAATGGGTCACAAAGAGTCAGTTGCAACCTGAATAGGGGCACTAGGTACTTTGAATTGCAATTTTCTGGGTGTGTTTAATTAGCCTAGGTGAGAAAACCTTGATGCTGTTTAATTGTAAATAAATAAAAGATTGGACCACTACTTGTTGCATACAATTTTAGTATGTGGAGTTTTTGTGCTTTTAAAAAAATTCTAAAAATTAAAAAGAAAATTTGACAGAGTGAGACACAAATGAGGTAGAAAGATGAAGAATCTCACCCTAGCTGCTGCACTTGTTCATCCTTAGACTCATCCGGGACTCTAGCTGGATTAATGGATTTAGGTATGGCGGTGTTGACTTGCAGATGACCCCCATTCCCTCCTGTGCTCATAATTGATTTTCTCCAAGATTGCTCTGGCAGTCTCTGCTCTGAGCCCTTGACAACAGCAGGGGACGCTTAATGGGGTCTGGCTTATTTTGAACTCCATGCTTAATGTTTACCCTCGAGTCAGGAAAGAGGGAGAATGGCACTCATTCTTTGGTGGTACCCAAAGCTATTAACATTTGTCTTCTCAGACTATGCTCCTTGAAGGACACCTTCTCCACTTGGCCTTGTCCGTCTTGTCTCCAGTATGAATATGCAAGTCCTGTTCCTTTCTGTGACTTCACACCAGCTCTCCTCTAAAGCTGTAAGCCTTTTTCCCTCTTCTTGTTTCTCACTCGAGAACTTATAAGAAAAGTTGAGGTTACTTATTAATATAATCATTTTTTCAACACTAACTGAGCTTTGGGCTTTGCTTCTACCTCTTATCTAATGGTGACTCTTCAAGATCTCAAGGATATTTTCTCAACTAAATCTTGTTTGATCTCCTGAAGCCTTGGGGCCAGTAACCAGACCCGCCTTCTAATAGCTCTCTCTTGCCTTTGCACCTGTGGTTCCAAAAACTTGGTTGGTCAAAGGTTTTTTTGGTTTGGTGGGGATTTGAGCTCTCTTAATAGCTTATTTTAAAGGAATATGTACTTTGAGTGGGCTCCTCAGGTGGCGTTCATGGTAAAGAATCTGCCTGCTAGTTCAGGAGATACAAGAGATGCAGATTTGATCCCTGGGCCAGGAAGATTCCCTGGTGAAGGAAATGGCTACCCACTCCAATATTCTTGCCTGGAAATTTCCACAGTCTTGTGGACTACAGTCAATGGGTCACAAAGAGTCAGTTGCAACCTGAATAGGGGCACTAGGTACTTTGAATTGCAATTTTCTGGGTGTGTTTAATTAGCCTAGGTGAGAAAACCTTGATGCTGTTTAATTGTAAATAAATAAAAGATTGGACCACTACTTGTTGCATACAATTTTAGTATGTGGAGTTTTTGTGCTTTTAAAAAAATTCTAAAAATTAAAAAGAAAATTTGACAGAGTGAGACACAAATGAGGTAGAAAGATGAAGAATCTCACCCTAGCTGCTGCACTTGTTCATCCTTAGACTCATCCGGGACTCTAGCTGGATTAATGGATTTAGGTATGGCGGTGTTGACTTGCAGATGACCCCCATTCCCTCCTGTGCTCATAATTGATTTTCTCCAAGATTGCTCTGGCAGTCTCTGCTCTGAGCCCTTGACAACAGCAGGGGACGCTTAATGGGGTCTGGCTTATTTTGAACTCCATGCTTAATGTTTACCCTCGAGTCAGGAAAGAGGGAGAATGGCACTCATTCTTTGGTGGTACCCAAAGCTATTAACATTTGTCTTCTCAGACTATGCTCCTTGAAGGACACCTTCTCCACTTGGCCTTGTCCGTCTTGTCTCCAGTATGAATATGCAAGTCCTGTTCCTTTCTGTGACTTCACACCAGCTCTCCTCTAAAGCTGTAAGCCTTTTTCCCTCTTCTTGTTTCTCACTCGAGAACTTATAAGAAAAGTTGAGGTTACTTATTAATATAATCATTTTTTCAACACTAACTGAGCTTTGGGCTTTGCTTCTACCTCTTATCTAATGGTGACTCTTCAAGATCTCAAGGATATTTTCTCAACTAAATCTTGTTTGATCTCCCTGAAGCCTTGGGGCCAGTAACCAGACCCGCCTTCTAATAGCTCTCTCTTGCCTTTGCACCTGTGGTTCCTGGTCACCTGAGGTCCCCAGCACGTCTATTAAGGCTGCATTCCCCTGTCTTGTGTATGCATTCCCCAAAGATTGTCCTCTGTGCTTTCTTCCCATTCTATTGCTACACTGTCTTTCTCAGGCAATCAAATATTCCCCTGAGTTCAACTGTCACCTCTATTCCAATGATTTGAAGGATATATCTCCATTGTCTTAATTGACATATAAAGTATACTCCATAGAACTGCAAAAATGAAAGAAATGAGACTTAGTTCACACAGGAAAGGCAAGAGACAAGGGAAACATTTTAATAGAAATTATTAAAAAGACCTCAAACCAGTTAAGCCTAAAGGCAATCAACCCTGACTATTCATTGGAAGGACTTATGCTAAAGCTGAAGTTGTGATACTTTGGCCTCCTGATGGGAAGAGCTGACTGACTCATTGGCAAAGATCTTGCTGCTGGGAATGATTGAGGGCAGAAGGAGAAGGCAGTGACAGAAGATGAGATGATTAGATAGCATCACTGACTCAATGGACATGAATTTGAGCAAATTTTGGGAGATAGTGAAGGACAGGAGAGCCTAGTGTGCTGCAATCCATGGTGTTGAGAAGAATTGGATATACCCAAGTGACTGAACAACAACAAGAATGATTAAAAAGAACATAGTGGCAAAATAAATTGAATCTCAATGTGTCTGACAATCCTTTAAAAAAAAAATTAAACTGATTAAAACCAAAATTCATTAATACGTGTTTTAAAAGGTTGTATTGGCCAACTTGGATCATCACAATAAAATGTCATAAATTGGGTGACTTAACAACAGAAATGTATTTTCCACCCTTATGGAGGCTGGAAGTCGCAGATAAAGGGGTCCACAGATTCACTTCTGTTGAAGCCTCTCTTCCTGACTTTCAGACAGCCTCCTTTCTGTCTCCTCCCATGGCCTTTTCTCTATGAGTGGGTGGGAAGGGAGGATGGGGAGGGAGAGAAAGATATATATATAGAGAGAGAGAAATTTCTGGTGTCTCTTTCTCTTCCTAGAAAAACATCAGCCTTTCCACCTGAGGACCTTACCCTCATGACCTCATTTAACCTTAATTATCTTACTAAAAGGACCCTATTTCCAATAATAGTCACATTGGAGAATAGAGCTTTACCATATGAATCTGGGGATGAAGGACATAATATGCCTCGTGTAAAAGCTCATCATTAAAAGAACACTTTTGTAGCTCTGAGACAAGATGTGTGGGCCTCTAAGAGCCACAAAGAAGGAACCCATGTCGATTTCATTTGCTATTGCATTCATGGTGCCCAATATATAGCAGGTGTACAAGACCTGTTTTAATTAATTAATATAAAAAATGCATTTAAACATCAGCTGTAGTGTGGGTAAGTTGTCTATAGACAGTTGCCCAAATTGTTTAAATTAATGATCTTGCTTCTCTGTGTTTCTACTTCACTGAGGTTCCCTTCTGGGAGGCTTTTCAAGCAAACTCACTACATGCATGATGCCTGGCTTTGGAGGGTCTTTAAGGAATATAGTGAAACCCGACAATGTTCACATGAAATGACCTGTCATACACTGGTCCATCCAGAGTTGCTCAGGAGTTCTGAAGGCATCAATCTGAGCACATGCTCAAGACACAGGCTTATGATACTATTCTCATTTTACAAATGAACAAAACCAATATTCGGCCACACATGCAACTATTAAATCACACTATTTTGTTGACATTGTTTCTGCCTAATTGATCAACTGATTTCCAATCAGCTTTTGGGGGAAAAGCAAGTTTTATTTTCAGTACTCAATAATTCCTAGCCTAGAATATTTACTTCATTAGAAGTAAGTGAACTCAAGCTGAACTGCATATTAACTCAATGCTGTGTCTTCCTTTCTCTTCAACTCTGTAGAACCTCCCATACTTGCTTCACCAAAGATAAGAGATCCAGGGAAGGTAAGACTCGTGGGTCTTTCCTCAGAACAGCAAGCAAGCAGTCTAGCCAGTTTGGTACACACAGGTGTCCTCTGGCAGTGATGCCATGGCTGCTGGCCTCCGTCAGAGTGGGTGGGAAGGGAGGATGGGGAGGGAGAGAAAGATATATATATAGAGAGAGAGAAATTTCTGGTGTCTCTTTCTCTTCCTAGAAAAACATCAGCCTTTCCACCTGAGGACCTTACCCTCATGACCTCATTTAACCTTAATTATCTTACTAAAAGGACCCTATTTCCAATAATAGTCACATTGGAGAATAGAGCTTTACCATATGAATCTGGGGATGAAGGACATAATATGCCTCGTGTAAAAGCTCATCATTAAAAGAACACTTTTGTAGCTCTGAGACAAGATGTGTGGGCCTCTAAGAGCCACAAAGAAGGAACCCATGTCGATTTCATTTGCTATTGCATTCATGGTGCCCAATATATAGCAGGTGTACAAGACCTGTTTTAATTAATTAATATAAAAAATGCATTTAAACATCAGCTGTAGTGTGGGTAAGTTGTCTATAGACAGTTGCCCAAATTGTTTAAATTAATGATCTTGCTTCTCTGTGTTTCTACTTCACTGAGGTTCCCTTCTGGGAGGCTTTTCAAGCAAACTCACTACATGCATGATGCCTGGCTTTGGAGGGTCTTTAAGGAATATAGTGAAACCCGACAATGTTCACATGAAATGACCTGTCATACACTGGTCCATCCAGAGTTGCTCAGGAGTTCTGAAGGCATCAATCTGAGCACATGCTCAAGACACAGGCTTATGATACTATTCTCATTTTACAAATGAACAAAACCAATATTCGGCCACACATGCAACTATTAAATCACACTATTTTGTTGACATTGTTTCTGCCTAATTGATCAACTGATTTCCAATCAGCTTTTGGGGGAAAAGCAAGTTTTATTTTCAGTACTCAATAATTCCTAGCCTAGAATATTTACTTCATTAGAAGTAAGTGAACTCAAGCTGAACTGCATATTAACTCAATGCTGTGTCTTCCTTTCTCTTCAACTCTGTAGAACCTCCCATACTTGCTTCACCAAAGATAAGAGATCCAGGGGAAGGTAAGACTCCGTGGGTCTTTCCTCAGAACAGCAAGCCGAAGCAGTCTAGCCAGTTTGGTACACACAGGTGTCCTCTGGCAGTGATGCCATGGCTGCTGGCCTCCGTCACCCAAGAGCTCTCAGTGGGTCACCCCCCCACCATGCTCTTGGGCCTCTCATCCCTTCTTACAGTGCTGATTGGAGGGACTTATGAAATCATAGAGGTGATGCTACCTTCACACTCAAAATGACAGCTAATGTTATCTTTTCTTCTAAATTAGGTGGAGCTGAACACATGGTAAAGGCAATGAGCTTTTGCAGAAACAGTAGAAGTAGAGGAGAGAAAAATAAGAAGGAATATCAATCTTCTGGGGCTTCCCTGTGGCTCACATGGTAAAGAATCTGCCTTTAATACAGGAGACCCAGGTTCGATCCCTTGGTTGGAAAGATCCCCAGGAGAAGGGAATGGTAACCCATCCCAGTAGATCTTTTACTATTAGAACTCGAACAAGGAAACAGTTTAGGTAGAATTGTAGCAACAAATGGTAAACTGTCCATTCCATCACAAATTCTTCATTTTCCCATTGTTTTTCTCTGTGTGTGTGTGTGCTCATTAACTCAGTCTGTCCAACTCTTTGAACCCCTAGACTGCAGCCCACCAGGCTCTTTTATCCATGGCACTTTCCAAGCAAGAATACTAGAGTGGGTTGCCATTTCCTCCTCCAGAATATCTTCTTGACCCAGGGATCGAACCTTCGTCTCTTGTGTCTCCTGCATTGGCAGTCTTTACGTTGCTACTTTACTACTGTGCCACATGGGAATGCTTTTTCTGTAGAGTCAATAATTTCTCCCTGACCCCCACCCTCCCCTATCTCTTTCTCTGTAAATGACCTTATTACCAAACCTAGCACTTCTATATTATAAGGAGAGTTATTGTTTAGAATAAGTAAAAATGTATTAAGTTGGTTTCTTATCTTGGGAGAATTTACAGTGATTTTCAACAACACATTTTCTTGGATTCATCTAAGACCTTATGCAACAGTCAGGGGATAGAGCTTCAGGTAGAACAGAAATCTACTGAAATACTTCGACAAAAGAGAAAAAGTTTCTTTTACCTAGATACTGCGAATTTTGATTGCAACAATAAAAATGTCACCCAGATTATGCCACTTGTTTTGTCAATTTCTCATGAAATCAGTTTGTATTTTGAGGGAAAGGGGGTCAGGGTTTTCAGGTCTCGGCTCACCTGTAGGGAGCAGGTAACCTCATGGGTATCCAATCTGGAGACAGCTGTGATAGAAGAAAGAAGAAAAAACATCCCTTCTCCCTTCATGGAAGAAGGTCTGAGTCACCAGCAGCTGCCTCCCGGGTAAATATTTATACAGAGATGGCATTAGTGATGAGGGAGGCAAATAACCCCGGGTGTTGAAGACAAGGCAGGCAGGCAGGTTTTCTTTGTTCACCTGGTTTGTGTGTACCTATCCTCAGGAGTAAAATGGTTTTTTTTTATAGTTCAGTTTTTGTTTAAATTGGAATTGGATGTGTTTGTGAAAGGAACTAGGGGTGTAGGCTTCAGTTTCTAACACTTCTCCATCTACTTGGAGGCCCAGCTCAGGAGCAGCAGTAGTCAATTGGTTAGGAAAGTCCATTCTGTTATGGACCAAGTCACTACGCGAGTCATTGGCTCAATTCAGACTTCTTTGCTTGGGCTGCAGCAGAGTTCAGATTGTGACTATAGGTTTAAGTGGAGTTTTCTACAGTTAAATTTTCAAGAATAAATTTTGGGACAAGTGTCTATAAAGACAGAATGAAATAAATGTAGAATTTGCCTGTACAAAGAGGCTCCCAATTCAGTTACCCTACACAGGATGAGTTTTACCTGAAGTAAGCAGACAGGATAAAGGGACACATACTACTGGACTCATAAGAGACTTAGTGATTCTATCCGAATTTATAATAAGGAAGTTTGGTGGAACATGATTAGTTCTTCACAATCCCCCATATTTTCTCACTCTAACTAATTCTGTTCTTTATCCCATCAAGAGCTGGCACCAGCAGCAGTGGTGATGGGAGAGGAGCTCAGGAACTGGGGGTGATTAGGTTGTTGATAAGAAAGGGTATCCAGCCTCTATTGATGGTGACTTGTTGATGAAGAGGCTGGATCAGAGTTTCAAAGAGCAGGAGAGTATAAATACAAACTGTTTACTGAGAAACACACACAAACTTGATGCAATAAGGCTAAGCAGATTCTAAGAAAATAAACACATCCACAAATTATGCAACCATAGTCATGTCTAGATACCCACATGCTTTAGAACTAAGAGGAAAAAACACAAGCCATGAATTATGAACACATGTGTAATATGAAGACAGCATAGACTATGGCTCTTTTTCACCTTAGAGGTACAGAATTAGAGACACTGAAAGAAAACAAAGCATTGAAAGAAAACAATGACGGCCACAAATTAACCAAGTGGGTGGCTTTTATGATGACTGCCAAGATTAAGGACACAGGTAGCTCTGGAAATTGTTCAGCACATGTATGTGGTTCTTTCTGCTAGGGGACAGATCTGGGGGTAACTTCATTCCATTCACAGACCCCCTGATTCATCTGACAGTCCTAGACCATTTCTGAGATGCCTCAAGGAAAGACTCATCTGTGGTCTTCCTCATCTGCCTGTGATGGTTGGTGCGGCTGGAATTTTTCTTACAGGGTGCTGCATATACATTTGAGTAACACATTTCTGAGACTTTGAGCCATCTCCATGGTATCCCCTGGCTTCCTAGGCACATTCATCTACTTGCCTTGGAGGAAGCTACGCCTGGGGCCAGAGTGGACCTTGGTAAGCCTCTTCCCTGTTGTCAGACTGAGAACCAGGCTCTTCACTTGGGCCTAGAAGTCTTTAAGCGACATCTTTCTTTCCATTTGAAACAGATCCTCTTGGCAAAGGACCTCAGGTTATCAGGTGAAACCAGCCTCCTCTGTAAACAGCTTCTGGGGAAAGGAAAGTGCCTCTGTGGGTGGAAACAAGGCTGCTGTATGTTGTTTAATATCAGCAATAATCTGTTCTCAACTTTCACTTTTTGTGACAGAGGTGTCCATGATGTGTACCCCAAAGACAAGGAGCTCCCCTTTTGGTCCCTCTGGAGCTAGAAGGGAGATGCAGAGCCAGTCGGCAATGGGCTTTGGCCCCTTTCCACTTAGTCACAAGGCAACTTCTCTTGCACCTGTTTTATGTATCACATTACTGCAAAACCCTTTGTTTAAAAATAATAAAGGACTTCTCTGGTGGTTCAGTGGGTAAGGACACCAAAAAATGCAAAACAAAATAGTCAAAATTAGAAAATAAACACATCCACAAATTATGCAACCATAGTCATGTCTAGATACCCACATGCTTTAGAACTAAGAGGAAAAAACACAAGCCATGAATTATGAACACATGTGTAATATGAAGACAGCATAGACTATGGCTCTTTTTCACCTTAGAGGTACAGAATTAGAGACACTGAAAGAAAACAAAGCATTGAAAGAAAACAATGACGGCCACAAATTAACCAAGTGGGTGGCTTTTATGATGACTGCCAAGATTAAGGACACAGGTAGCTCTGGAAATTGTTCAGCACATGTATGTGGTTCTTTCTGCTAGGGGACAGATCTGGGGGTAACTTCATTCCATTCACAGACCCCCTGATTCATCTGACAGTCCTAGACCATTTCTGAGATGCCTCAAGGAAAGACTCATCTGTGGTCTTCCTCATCTGCCTGTGATGGTTGGTGCGGCTGGAATTTTTCTTACAGGGTGCTGCATATACATTTGAGTAACACATTTCTGAGACTTTGAGCCATCTCCATGGTATCCCCTGGCTTCCTAGGCACATTCATCTACTTGCCTTGGAGGAAGCTACGCCTGGGGCCAGAGTGGACCTTGGTAAGCCTCTTCCCTGTTGTCAGACTGAGAACCAGGCTCTTCACTTGGGCCTAGAAGTCTTTAAGCGACATCTTTCTTTCCATTTGAAACAGATCCTCTTGGCAAAGGACCTCAGGTTATCAGGTGAAACCAGCCTCCTCTGTAAACAGCTTCTGGGGAAAGGAAAGTGCCTCTGTGGGTGGAAACAAGGCTGCTGTATGTTGTTTAATATCAGCAATAATCTGTTCTCAACTTTCACTTTTTGTGACAGAGGTGTCCATGATGTGTACCCCAAAGACAAGGAGCTCCCCTTTTGGTCCCTCTGGAGCTAGAAGGGAGATGCAGAGCCAGTCGGCAATGGGCTTTGGCCCCTTTCCACTTAGTCACAAGGCAACTTCTCTTGCACCTGTTTTATGTATCACATTACTGCAAAACCCTTTGTTTAAAAATAATAAAGGACTTCTCTGGTGGTTCAGTGGGTAAGGACACCACCTTGCAGTGCAAGGGGTGCCAGTTCGATCTCTGCCCTGAGAAGATCCCATGTGCGATGGAGCGGCTGGACAGATGTGTCCAAATACTGAGCTGGAGCTCTGGAGCGCATGTGCCCAGAGCCGGTGCTCTGTGATGAGAGAGGCCACTGTGATGGGAGGCCCACACAGGCCAAAGAACAAAGATAAATAAATGAAAGATCAATAGAAGTGGCCAAAAAAATAATAATTAAAAATAATAATAATAATTCAGAAGCTAAAGAACGTCGTCCAACCTTGGCTTCGAGTTCGGTATAAAAACAGACCATTCCATCTCTTGGGCACTGATTTCTTGCTGATTTAGCTTCTGGCCATTCTGCTCCTTCTGACCATCAGCCTGGTGCACTCAATTGTGTTGAAGTGGGGCTCAAAGTCTTCAGTTTTTGCACTCATCTATCAGTTTCTAGGAACAAAGAGCCCTGCACGGGACCTGTTGTTCCAGAAAGAAGTTCAGTCTGTTGTATCCGGGAATCTGGTATCAGAATGTGTATTTTTTCCTAAAATTATCGGTCTGTGCTCTGGTTGGAGATCAGTGGTGTGATAGAAAATGCTTAACAACTGCATCTTTAGTGAGGGCATTCACTGATTTTGTGTGTGCTCACTCAGTTGTGTCTAACTCTTTGCAGTCCCGTGGACTGTAGCCTTCCAAGCTCCTCTGTCCTTGGAATTTTCTAGGCTGGAATACTGGAATGGGTTGCCCTTTCCTATTCCAGGGGATCTTCCTCACCCAGGGATCAAACCTGTGTCCCTCAAGTCTCCTGAATTGCAGGCAGATTCTTTACTACTGAGCCACATTGGAAGCTGTTTTGCTGGTGGTATGAAAGTGTTGATAGCTCAGTTGTGTCTGACTCTGCAACCCCATGGACTATAGCCCACCAGGCTCCTCTGTCCATGGGATTCTCCCCAAAGACAAGGAGCTTTTCCTCTGGACTGGTTCAGGTTGGGTCACAAGGCAACTTCTCTTGCACCTGTTTTATGTATCACATTACTGCAAAACCCTTTGTTTAAAAATAATAAAGGACTTCTCTGGTGGTTCAGTGGGTAAGGACACCACCTTGCAGTGCAAGGGGTGCCAGTTCGATCTCTGCCCTGAGAAGATCCCATGTGCGATGGAGCGGCTGGACAGATGTGTCCAAATACTGAGCTGGAGCTCTGGAGCGCATGTGCCCAGAGCCGGTGCTCTGTGATGAGAGAGGCCACTGTGATGGGAGGCCCACACAGGCCAAAGAACAAAGATAAATAAATGAAAGATCAATAGAAGTGGCCAAAAAAATAATAATTAAAAATAATAATAATAATTCAGAAGCTAAAGAACGTCGTCCAACCTTGGCTTCGAGTTCGGTATAAAAACAGACCATTCCATCTCTTGGGCACTGATTTCTTGCTGATTTAGCTTCTGGCCATTCTGCTCCTTCTGACCATCAGCCTGGTGCACTCAATTGTGTTGAAGTGGGGCTCAAAGTCTTCAGTTTTTGCACTCATCTATCAGTTTCTAGGAACAAAGAGCCCTGCACGGGACCTGTTGTTCCAGAAAGAAGTTCAGTCTGTTGTATCCGGGAATCTGGTATCAGAATGTGTATTTTTTCCTAAAATTATCGGTCTGTGCTCTGGTTGGAGATCAGTGGTGTGATAGAAAATGCTTAACAACTGCATCTTTAGTGAGGGCATTCACTGATTTTGTGTGTGCTCACTCAGTTGTGTCTAACTCTTTGCAGTCCCGTGGACTGTAGCCTTCCAAGCTCCTCTGTCCTTGGAATTTTCTAGGCTGGAATACTGGAATGGGTTGCCCTTTCCTATTCCAGGGGATCTTCCTCACCCAGGGATCAAACCTGTGTCCCTCAAGTCTCCTGAATTGCAGGCAGATTCTTTACTACTGAGCCACATTGGAAGCTGTTTTGCTGGTGGTATGAAAGTGTTGATAGCTCAGTTGTGTCTGACTCTGCAACCCCATGGACTATAGCCCACCAGGCTCCTCTGTCCATGGGATTCTCCAGGCAAGAATACTGGAGTGGGTTGCCATTTCCTTCCCTAGGGTATCTTCCCGACCCAGGAATCAAACCCAGGTCTTCTGCTCTGCAGGCAGACTCTTTACCATCTGAATCACTAGAGAAGTCCATTTGCTGATTACTATGGTGTAAATACTCCAAACCAGGTCAATTTCAGTCCATCGACTTAATATTATTGCATAGAGTGCTGGTAAGGGAGGTATAGTAGCACTGTTGTATAGTATATTTTCATCTTAAAAATACAAAAGACACAAGTAACCTTTAAGAAGAGATAATTAACCTTTATTAAAATATTTAGGGAGGGGCTTCCCTGGTGGCCCAGTGAGTAAGGACACCGCCTTGCAGTGCAAGGGGCACCGGTTTGATCCCTGGCCTGGGAAGATCCCACTAGCCATGGAGTGGCTGGACTGATGCGTCCAACTACTGAGCCGGAGCTCTGGAGCACACGTGCCCAGAGCCGGTGCTCTGCGACAACAGAGGCCACTGCGATGGGAGGCCAAAGAACAAAGATAGAAATAAATGCAAGACCAATAGAAGTTGCCCTCCACCCCGCCCCAAATTTTGGAAGCGATGAATTTTGAAGACTTGTTATCCTTTCTCTTAATATAATTTATTTAGCTGTGGATTTGTATTGTTCAATTTATAATAATGGCTACATTTATGGAGCTCACCAAATTCTGGCGCATTTCCCAGTCTGAGTGGCAGCTGACTGGTGACCCCGCTGATGGAGATCTTTTTGTGAAGTGACTTTAGCCTCAGAACACTTGACTCCTTCAGTTTGAAAGCATGAAGTTTTAGGGAACCATCTATAAGAAAAATGAGAAAAGAGACAGAAGCAGAGACTTTAGGCAGGATCAGGTTTATTTATATTCAGGCTTAGATAGGCAGGATACAGTTTTTTCATATTCAGGCTTAAGAGGAGGGATCTGGCTACACAGATACGGTGAGAGGAGAGGGAGAGCCAAGAGGCTCAGGGGGGCCCAGAGGCCAAGAGACCAAAGGCCAAAAGGGCCAAAGGGACCCTATGAGCCACATTGGAAGCTGTTTTGCTGGTGGTATGAAAGTGTTGATAGCTCAGTTGTGTCTGACTCTGCAACCCCATGGACTACAGGCTCCTCTGTTCATGGAATTCTCCAGGCAAGAATACTGGGGTGGGTTGCCATTTCCTTCCCTAGGGTATCTTCCCGACCCAGGAATCAAACCCAGGTCTTCTGCTCTGCAGGCAGACTCTTTACCATCTGAATCACTAGAGAAGTCCATTTGCTGATTACTATGGTGTAAATACTCCAAACCAGGTCAATTTCAGTCCATCGACTTAATATTATTGCATAGAGTGCTGGTAAGGGAGGTATAGTAGCACTGTTGTATAGTATATTTTCATCTTAAAAATACAAAAGACACAAGTAACCTTTAAGAAGAGATAATTAACCTTTATTAAAATATTTAGGGAGGGGCTTCCCTGGTGGCCCAGTGAGTAAGGACACCGCCTTGCAGTGCAAGGGGCACCGGTTTGATCCCTGGCCTGGGAAGATCCCACTAGCCATGGAGTGGCTGGACTGATGCGTCCAACTACTGAGCCGGAGCTCTGGAGCACACGTGCCCAGAGCCGGTGCTCTGCGACAACAGAGGCCACTGCGATGGGAGGCCAAAGAACAAAGATAGAAATAAATGCAAGACCAATAGAAGTTGCCCTCCACCCCGCCCCCCCCCCCAAATTTTGGAAGCGATGAATTTTGAAGACTTGTTATCCTTTCTCTTAATATAATTTATTTAGCTGTGGATTTGTATTGTTCAATTTATAATAATGGCTGCATTTATGGAGCTCACCAAATTCTGGCGCATTTCCCAGTCTGAGTGGCAGCTGACTGGTGACCCCGCTGATGGAGATCTTTTTGTGAAGTGACTTTAGCCTCAGAACACTTGACTCCTTCAGTTTGAAAGCATGAAGTTTTAGGGAACCATCTATAAGAAAAATGAGAAAAGAGACAGAAGCAGAGACTTTAGGCAGGATCAGGTTTATTTATATTCAGGCTTAGATAGGCAGGATACAGTTTTTTCATATTCAGGCTTAAGAGGAGGGATCTGGCTACACAGATACGGTGAGAGGAGAGGGAGAGCCAAGAGGCTCAGGGGGGCCCAGAGGCCAAGAGACCAAAGGCCAAAAGGGCCAAAAGGGACCCGGCAGTTGAGAGTGGGGGTTAAGAATCTGGGTGGGGCCAGGGAAGGGCTGGATGCTGGAGGAGGGGAGGGGCTGGTGCTGTTGTGAGTCCGCAAGTAGCAGAGCTTTGTGTCTGCCGAGGTCTTGGGGTGGGGCAGTTTCTTTGTTCCTTCAGGCGGGTCGCGGGCTGTGGCTGATTCAGCTCTTTGCCACTTTCCAACTCCATCAGATCTGAGAGCCAATAAATATATTTTAGCATTAGGGAACATTTATGGTGACCTGTTGCCGCTTTTTAAGGAAGTTGTAATGGAAACTTTATCTCAAATAGTGAGATGAATAATTTTCTTTCGAGGTATAAAAATGAGTCACTTGGGCTTCCCTGGTGGTCCAGTGGGTAAGGACACTGCCTTGCAGTGCAAGGGGCGCCGGTTCGATCCCTGGCCTGGGAAGATCCCACATGCCGTGGAGCGGCTGGACTGATGTGTCCAATTACCGCGCCGGAGCTCTGGAGTGGATGCGCCCAGAGCCGGTGCTCTGCGACAGCAGAGGCCACTGCGATGGGAGGCCCACGGGAGCCAAAGAACAAAGATGGATGAAAACAGATAAATGAAAGACCAATAGAACTAGCCCGCCCGCCCCCTCCCTCCCCTCACCGCCTCCCAAAATGAGCCACTCTACTAGGCATCCTTAGCTGTAAGTTTAGAAGGCTGAGCGTTAACAAGCCAAACTTGGGTCTTCTCACCCAGTGAGGAGCAAAAGTCACACCAGTGACACCGGGTCGTGGTGCAAGCAGGTTCAGTGCTTACTGCTGTGCCAACAAGGAGAACGAATGGCTCGTGCTCAAGACCAGGATTTCCGCTTTCAGGGAAGGACTTTTCAATCAACATTACCGGTGAGGGGTGCGGGTGTGTGATCCGCCCACAGGCGTTCCTCTGAATGGTTGGGAGTGAGACAGCAGGGTGACAGTTTGGGGATTCTCAGTCATTAACTTTCTGGTTCTAACCAGCCTGTGGTCTTCTGTGCTGGTGGTCAGCAAGCAGTTAACTTCTTCCACCTGATGGGGCTTTCTGCATCTGCAAATTGCTCAAGACTATGGCTCAAAATATTATCTATAGCCCTGGAGGAGGCACTAAAGGTTCTTTGTTTTATAGCTGAACTATTGTCATTTTGTGAGACCAAAGGCCAAAAGGGCCAAAAGGGACCCGGCAGTTGAGAGTGGGGGTTAAGAATCTGGGTGGGGCCAGGGAAGGGCTGGATGCTGGAGGAGGGGAGGGGCTGGTGCTGTTGTGAGTCCGCAAGTAGCAGAGCTTTGTGTCTGCCGAGGTCTTGGGGTGGGGCAGTTTCTTTGTTCCTTCAGGCGGGTCGCGGGCTGTGGCTGATTCAGCTCTTTGCCACTTTCCAACTCCATCAGATCTGAGAGCCAATAAATATATTTTAGCATTAGGGAACATTTATGGTGACCTGTTGCCGCTTTTTAAGGAAGTTGTAATGGAAACTTTATCTCAAATAGTGAGATGAATAATTTTCTTTCGAGGTATAAAAATGAGTCACTTGGGCTTCCCTGGTGGTCCAGTGGGTAAGGACACTGCCTTGCAGTGCAAGGGGCGCCGGTTCGATCCCTGGCCTGGGAAGATCCCACATGCCGTGGAGCGGCTGGACTGATGTGTCCAATTACCGCGCCGGAGCTCTGGAGTGGATGCGCCCAGAGCCGGTGCTCTGCGACAGCAGAGGCCACTGCGATGGGAGGCCCACGGGAGCCAAAGAACAAAGATGGATGAAAACAGATAAATGAAAGACCAATAGAACTAGCCCGCCCGTCCCCTCCCTCACCGCCTCCCAAAATGAGCCACTCTACTAGGCATCCTTAGCTGTAAGTTTAGAAGGCTGAGCGTTAACAAGCCAAACTTGGGTCTTCTCACCCAGTGAGGAGCAAAAGTCACACCAGTGACACCGGGTCGTGGTGCAAGCAGGTTCAGTGCTTACTGCTGTGCCAACAAGGAGAACGAATGGCTCGTGCTCAAGACCAGGATTTCCGCTTTCAGGGAAGGACTTTTCAATCAACATTACCGGTGAGGGGTGCGGGTGTGTGATCCGCCCACAGGCGTTCCTCTGAATGGTTGGGAGTGAGACAGCAGGGTGACAGTTTGGGGATTCTCAGTCATTAACTTTCTGGTTCTAACCAGCCTGTGGTCTTCTGTGCTGGTGGTCAGCAAGCAGTTAACTTCTTCCACCTGATGGGGCTTTCTGCATCTGCAAATTGCTCAAGACTATGGCTCAAAATATTATCTATAGCCCTGGAGGAGGCACTAAAGGTTCTTTGTTTTATAGCTGAACTATTGTCATTTTGTTTTGTTTGTCTGTTTTCCCTTGGTTTTGCATTTTCTAGCTTCTCTGATTACATTTTGTTCTTTGAAACTCAGGTAAGCCCTAGGAAGCTAAAGCACTGCTATAGACAAAAGGCAGGACACACAGGGGGCTGTCCCCTGGAAGGCCCCCCCAGAGTCCTGCTCCATTTTTAACGGTGCCTCCTGATTACTGTGGGAGCACATAGCAGGATCCCCTGCAGGGCTCATCTGTGACCCATGGCAAGTTCCCGGCCCTTCTCGAAAGGTGTCCTTCCCCTCAACTAAAGATGACAGGAGCCCAGGAGCCTTTGTAGAACCCCAGGACTGGAAGTCAGTTGAGTCTTTGGGGAACTTTTTCTGCCATGAAGACACCTGGAGCCTGCTGCAGTCTTATCTGTAATAGGAGAAAAGCAGTGGAAGTAAGAGCAGAGACTGGCAAATTACATTTATTTCTATTTTGTCTCACTCATTGTTTTACCACCCACTAATTGCAGACTTTTCTTGGTGGGATTGTATAGTAAACTCACTCCTAAGGATGAGGGAAGGCCTCATTTCAAGTTCCTGGCTGAGAGATGCTGCGTATTGAACAGGATCTTCTTTTTCTAAATACGCAGAGGGAAAGGCCAGGAGTGGCTGGCTCTGAATTGAATCTCTAGCCTGAGGGCTTTTGCATTAAACCCATTGTTTATTCATGACCTTTTTTTTTTTTTTAACTATAAAGTACATCTATCGCCTTGGGATGGATACAGTGCAGAAATTTATTAAGAGAGCATCAAGAGTCTCAAATTCTTGGATAACAGGAAAACAACTGTTGTAGGTCAGAGCACGCTGTCTGTGGGGTGACCTTGACTTCATCATCCACGTGAAGAATCTTAGGTGCACTCAAGTTTCTCATTAACCACACTTCTGCGAGTGTCTTTTTAATTTCATTGGGCTTCCCCTGGTGGTTCGGTGGGTGGGGACACCGCCTTGCAGTGCGTGAGGTGCCGGTTCGAGCCCTGGCTTGGGAAGATCACACGTGCTACGAAGCGGCTGGACTGATGTGTCCAATTACCGCGCCGGAGCTCTGGAGTGCATGCGCCCAGAGCCGGTGCTCTACAACGACAGAGGCCACTGCGATGGGAGGCCCACGGGAGCCAAAGAACAAAGATGGATGAACATAGAGAAAGACCAATAGAAGTGGCCCGCCTCCTCCCCTCCCTCTCCAACCCGACCCCTGCCCAAAATAAATAAATAAATAAATCTTTAAAAAATAATAATAATAATAATTTCATAAAGAAAATTTTCACTAGGCCAATCATGAAATCTTTATTTTGTTGTGTGCCCCTCCTCTCACCATTATGCAATTCACTGTAAAATATTTAGACTGACTTTCTGATCCTACATCTCCATCTTCCATCCTCTGCAACTCCCAGAAACCTGGCAGTCAGGCAGCCCTGAATTATACATGAATACAAATCATGATGCAAATCCCAAAATACCCCTTCTCATAACACAGGTTGAACTGTCCCTTTGGATAATGACAATATGTTCCAGAGTGAAAATTTGCAATGGTTTGTGTATTGTCAACTATTGAAGCATGCCTATAAAACTGAACTGAGACATTTTTCAAAAATGATATCATCAAAAAGGCCTCTAGAATTGGAGGGAACTCAGAGAAATCCTTTGAAGGAAGAAGTATGATGAATGCTTCTAAATATAAGCAACGTTAAGGTATCTCTGATTTTAACTATAAAGAGAATTTGTGCCACTTTGGCCTGCCTTTGAAAATTTTGTTCATTTTTAACAATCCCCACCATAACTTCTTCCCTTAGAAGATTTCTTTAGTGGAATTTATGTAACAGAATTTAAATCCAGGTTCATCCTATCCAGAGATAGGGTTTATTAGAAGCTTTGTGTATCTAATTTGTTTTGACATTGATCTTTTATGTTTGGGGTTCAGAGAACTAGTCTGAAATTGTCTGCAGAGCAAAAATGGAAGCTAGAATCTTCGATTGGAAAATATCTTTAAGCTCATTCATGACAGTCCACTGCAGCTACATCCTCAGCCAGCCTCTGCCTGGGCACTTGGCAGACAGGAGTCATTTGGTGACTCTCCGGTACTGGAAGGGCACCGTTCAGAAAGGAGGGATTCTCTAGGCACAAGGGATGAGGGTATTAGTGGTTACTCGAGTTTCACTATCATGTTTCTGAGTGCTTGGAGCTAACTACATATTTATTAATGTACATGTATTATTTTATTCTTGCCCTTATATAGTCTTTCTTTTATTATAAAAAAGTTAATCATGTTCACACCTTTTTGGGTTTTTTTTTTTTTTTTGAAACAACATGAACGTTATGAAAACTATGAGTAGTTCTGTTTGCAGAGTAAAGATATAGGACACCAGTGGGAATGTACACAGGGGTCAGCTTCAAAGGTCTGGGATATAAGGGATGTTGAAATTTATCCTGTAGGCTTGGCGATGCTATAAATCAAACACAAACGTGACACAAGCAGACTGTTGCCTCTTCTTGTCACAGAGCCATGCATATTCCTCTGTTATACCATTCATTACAGATGTCTGGATTGTACATACTTCAAACAATACAGATGCTGAAAGAATAAGGAGAATAACTCTTTACTATTCCTTCCCAGTATTTCCATAAATAATTGACACTTCAGTTGTCCTCTTGTGCATTTAGTCTACTTTACTAAAATCAATTACAAGTTTCTTGAGAAAACTTACAAAAACATTTTTCCTAAATGTATTGATATGGAATATGTTCATGAAACCTTTAGATAATTTTATTTTGAATTTGTCGTGATTTAAAAATTATGTACATGCATAGATGTTTAAAATGCAAATGTTTGATATCATACTAAATGCGTGTTTGTTTCACGACTTTCTTTTCCAGGAAAATAAAAAGAAAATAAGTAACTGTTCCAATAACTTACAATCAACTAGTTAATCCAACTGAAAGCTAAATTGTAGCCTCTTAACAGCCAAGGAAATAAGAAAACCACGAGTCTTACATTTCTCATTTGAAGTTAAAATGTCTGAAATTGTCTGCAGAGCAAAAATGGAAGCTAGAATCTTCGATTGGAAAATATCTTTAAGCTCATTCATGACAGTCCACTGCAGCTACATCCTCAGCCAGCCTCTGCCTGGGCACTTGGCAGACAGGAGTCATTTGGTGACTCTCCGGTACTGGAAGGGCACCGTTCAGAAAGGAGGGATTCTCTAGGCACAAGGGATGAGGGTATTAGTGGTTACTCGAGTTTCACTATCATGTTTCTGAGTGCTTGGAGCTAACTACATATTTATTAATGTACATGTATTATTTTATTCTTGCCCTTATATAGTCTTTCTTTTATTATAAAAAAGTTAATCATGTTCACACCTTTTTGGGTTTTTTTTTTTTTTTGAAACAACATGAACGTTATGAAAACTATGAGTAGTTCTGTTTGCAGAGTAAAGATATAGGACACCAGTGGGAATGTACACAGGGGTCAGCTTCAAAGGTCTGGGATATAAGGGATGTTGAAATTTATCCTGTAGGCTTGGCGATGCTATAAATCAAACACAAACGTGACACAAGCAGACTGTTGCCTCTTCTTGTCACAGAGCCATGCATATTCCTCTGTTATACCATTCATTACAGATGTCTGGATTGTACATACTTCAAACAATACAGATGCTGAAAGAATAAGGAGAATAACTCTTTACTATTCCTTCCCAGTATTTCCATAAATAATTGACACTTCAGTTGTCCTCTTGTGCATTTAGTCTACTTTACTAAAATCAATTACAAGTTTCTTGAGAAAACTTACAAAAACATTTTTCCTAAATGTATTGATATGGAATATGTTCATGAAACCTTTAGATAATTTTATTTTGAATTTGTCGTGATTTAAAAATTATGTACATGCATAGATGTTTAAAATGCAAATGTTTGATATCATACTAAATGCGTGTTTGTTTCACGACTTTCTTTTCCAGGAAAATAAAAAGAAAATAAGTAACTGTTCCAATAACTTACAATCAACTAGTTAATCCAACTGAAAGCTAAATTGTAGCCTCTTAACAGCCAAGGAAATAAGAAAACCACAAGTCTTACATTTCTCATTGTACAATCAGACAAAGTCAACATGGTTTTGAAAAGAAACATTTTCCTGACACTAAAATGCATGAAGAATACATTAAACTGATCCTCCTACACGTGCAGGGATATAAGACAATCAATCAATCAGACAGTGTCTTTCACTGGGATTTTGCAAAAGTGGAGAAAGATTCTACACATGATCATATGTCTCTTCCTCCACAACAGCAACAAAATACCAAAAAGCTCAAAACTTAATTATTTTGTTGCTGTTCACTCACTAAGTCATACCCAACTCTTTGCAACTCCATGGACTGCAGCACACCAGCCTCCTTGGTCCTCCACAATCTCCCTATGTCTGTTCAAATTCATGTCCATTGAGTGGGTGATGTATCTAACCATCTCATCCTCTGTCACCTCATTCTCCTCTTGCCCTCAGTCTTTCCCAGTTTCAGGGTCTTTTCCAGTGAATCAGTTGTTTGCATTAGGTGGACAAAGTACTGGAACTTCAGGTTCAGCAACAGTCTTTCCAAAGAATATTCAGAGTTGATTGTCTTTAGGATTAACTGGTTTGATCTTGCAGTCCAAGGGACTTTCAAGAGTCTTCTCCAGAACCACAATTTGAAAGCATCAATTCTTCAGCGTTCAGCCTTCTTTTCATAGTCCAACTCTCAGTTCTGTATATGATTACTAGAAAAACCTTAGCTTTGACTATATGGACTTTTGCTGGCAAAGTCATGTCTCTGGTTTTTAGTATGTTAGCTGTTTTAGGTTGCAAGAGCAAACCTGTCAATTCAGGGAGAGGATATGAATTTGGGGAAGATTTCAAAAGGGATACTGGACTTTCTCACTTCTGTCTTGGATGTAGAAAGATGGAAAAGACTACCACAACCACACATCTGAAAATCTGCAGAATCATAACTTTCCCCACCATTACCAGAGAGCTATGGTTTCAGGACAAACTAAGAAAATTATGAGGAATAATTTACACACAAAAGGTCACACGTTGTATGCATCCTTTTATAGGGAATGCCTAGAACAGATATTAAGAAGTCTATAGGGTCAGGAAGCAGACTTATGTGCCAGAGACTGGGGGTAGGGGGGAGTGTGGAGTGATTGGTAAGTGGGAACAGGCTTCCTTTCCAACTGATGAAAATGTTTTGGAAGTAGAGATTATCTTTGCATGATGCTGTAAATGCATTAAATACCACTAAACACTTTAAAAGGGTTAATATTGCATTATACACATTTTACCTTCAGTTTTTGAATGGAAAATAAAAAAGATTGAAGGAGGAAGATCTTACCCTTGCTTAGCTGGGGCAGAAGCTGTTGGATGCCAGATAAAGCAGACAGAAACAAGCTAGATAAAACATTTAGCAACTTGCTAAAGGTCCTAAATGAACCTGTGTGGGAGTATAGATCCTCTGAGAGCAACAGACAGCAAGGAATTCACCACCAGCTGGCTCTTCTCTGGAGATCTCTAGAAGTACTCAGCACAAAGATGGGCATGGGTCAAGAGGCAACGAGAAACCTGCCCTCCTGGTGCAGCCTGCTGGGGAGGAATGGCAGCCTCTGGGATTAAGAAGCGATGCTCCACCTGGAACATCTCCCTGTCTCCACTTAGAGCTTCCTAGAATCAAACTAGAAACCAACAACAGAAATATGATACCTGGAAAATCACCAAACATTTGGAAATTGAACAGCACACTTCTAAATAATCCATAGGTCAAAGAGGATGACACAACAGAAATTATATTAGATTTTGAAATGAGTGAGAATGAAAACCACATCAGAATTTGTAGGATGCAGCCAAAACAGCACTTAAAGGGAAATTTATAGTGTTCAATGCTTATGCTGGAAAAGAAGCAGAGTCTCAAATCAGTGATTTAAGGTTATACTTTATGGAACTAGAAAAAGAATAGCAAATTAAACCCAATGCAAACAGAAGAAAAGAAGTGATAACATTGACAGCAGGAATCAGTAAAATTGGGGACAGAAATACAAACAAGAAAATCAATAAAACCAAATAGCTATTATGTAAATAGTCAATACATTTATGAGATTAAAGATGAAAAACAGAAGCAAATATTATCCATTTTAGGGACTTGAAAAGGGAACATCATGTTGTTAAAAAATGGTTGCTCAAACATCAGGTTGTATATACTCATTGGGGAAAAAGTTCTCCAACCAATTGTTTAGACAAAAGCAGAGGAACTGAATTACATTGGTTCTGATAAGATTGTTCTGGGTCATATGTTCATCACTGTGCCAGGGGGTGCAAAGGGTTGATTGGCTTCCTCTAGGACCCACGCTCAGTCCTAAAATCTGAGACAAAGTCAGCCTCATCTACAGCCCATGGCCTGAGAAGGACAAGGCAGATGTAGGCTTCCAACAGAGTAGTTCATGCTTATGAAAATATGAGCTCTCCAGGGACTTCTCCAGTGGTCCAGTGGCTAAAACTTCATGTTTCCAATACATGGGACCTTCTAGTCTGGGAGCTAGATCCCACATATCCACCTAAGAGTTCACATGCTTCAACCAAAGATCCCACATGCTACATCTAACAGTCGGTGCAGTCAAACAAATACATTTTTCCTTTTAAGGAGAAACTCTCCATAGATAGGCAGATGGTGGGCAGAGGACTCTCAGAATTTACAGTAAGGAGACTGGAACATTCTTGGGAAGCCGCCTGGTTCCATGGAAGATGGGCACTTCCATACCTGTAGGAGCAGGGTCAGAAGTGACAACCTTGCTGCACCCCAACACCCAAACCCCGAGTTGACTGATGATTCATTTTTATGGCTCCCTGTCAAATTTCCCCAGGAATGGAGAACTCCTGACTTTGCAATCCCTGGGGGAAAACTGGAGGCGGTGGTACTTGGAAGCTGGAGGAAGAAGCTAACCAGAAGAGACTCAGGATATCTCCCCTGTGAGGTGTCCCTTCTCAATGTCTGTGCCCACTGTGCTGGTCCCAGCCACCAGCAGAGCTGTGTCTATCAAGGGACCTGTCTTACAAAAACAGCCACCTGACACCCAAAACAAGATCTCAATTTGCCTTTTCAAATCTCTCTCCTTTGCTAGAGACAAAGGAGAATGGGTAAGAGGCACAAGGCTGTTTTTCTCAGCTTCATTTACCAAACGGTTGCCATGTGAACAGTTTTGTAATTAGCATTTCCTCCCTTGTTTCTGGGGGTATAATTGTGCTTCAGATGGTGTACATCATCTTCTTGGCTTCATTAAAAAGAGCAGTGGTTTACTTATTAAATGACACACAGTTCGTGGAACTGAGTGTTAACTGTCAGAATAGAACTGATTTTGTCAGAAGCACTGTTCCCCTCCCAGTCATTAGAATCAGAACCTGGTTCTTTTCTCCATATCCAATTCTTTTTGTACTCATTTAGTAAAGATGGCAGGAAACACAACATCGAGGCAATATCTAAATTATGAATAACTCAGCTCAGTTAGGCTCATATTGGGATGGGCCTCTGGATGCTTCTGAATTGTTGTTCTCTAGGCATCAATAAATACCATTTTGAGAATAAACTCATTAGGAGCTAAGATGGTAAATGAGAAAAGGATGCATAATGTATGGCAGTGGGTAAGTCAATGGGCCATTGCTTAATTATTCAATATATCAAACTCTGAAGTGCCTTTTCTGCTGCCAGAATAGCCTTTGAAGCTAAACATTTCAAATGAGAAAAAACATCAACACAGGATGGCAGTTGAAAGGAAGTCATGCGTAAATAAAGAGAATGACATGTTAGCAATGCTATGATTAAGGGGAATTTTGAAAGCAGGGTCAAACAAAGAAGGCTCCAGCCGTGTTCTCCATTGGTGGAGGTATCAGTACTGGCTCCAACTTCAGGGGCTGGTAACTGAGATTTTTGTCACATGGACAAGTCCAAAGGACCCCAGCCTCTTCCAGCCACATTCTAAGTGGATGACCAATTCTGGACTCTGGGAAGTCAGATAGATGGCGAGGAGGTCCAGGTGATGGGGTATTCTGTATACTTCTGTACACTTCTGCTAGTTTTCTATTTTCTCTAGGAACAAAGGCCCACAAATATAGGGTCCAAGGATACAGCTGGTGTTCAGAGTCAGTATTTTAAACTCTGGAAAGAAGGTCTTGCAAGCAGAGCACATTGGGTCCACGAAGGCCTGAAATTTGTGCAATGTAGCTCTGGGATATTGGAGAAGACTCTTGAGAGTTCCTTGAACAGAAAGAAGACCAAACCTATCAGTTCTAAAGGAAATCAACCCGGAGGATTCATTGGAAGGACTGAAGCTCCCATACTTTGGCCACCTGATGTGAAGAGCCAACTCATTGGAAAAGACCCTGATTCTGGGGAAGACTGAGGGTAGGAGGAGAAGGGATGACAGAGGATGAGATTGATGGATGGCATCATTGACTCAATGAACATGAATTTGAACAAACTCCAGGAGATGATGAAAGACAGGAAAGATTGGTGTGCTTCAATCCATGGGGTCTCAAACAGTGGGACATGCCTGAGTGACTGAACTGCCACCACAACCAGCTCTGTACCCACCCTGTTACCCGAGTGTGGTGTGTCCAAATGAAACCACCCCACCAAATGTCTGGTTCATCATGACACATCAGTGCACTCACCCCCATGATGTCACTGGGAACTTGATCTCTTCCCTCTGGACACATGGCTTTGGCAAAGTATGGCTCCAATCCCAAGGACTCTGCTGAACTTGTGTCCAAGTGACTTGGGATCCTAGCATCAGGCAAAAGTAGAGATCAGACCATCCACTGGAGAGGCTTGTGGGCCTGGTCTCTAAAGACATCAGAATCTTGTTCTTAAGGCTGCATGTTGGATCCAAGACATGAGGAGATGCTTCCTGTGCAAGTCATCAAATTTGGTGGCATGCTGAGGAACCCTCAAACACACAGAACCCTAGAGAAGCTAACAAATGTTCTGTTAGGTGTGTCTCCCCAAAATCTGTCGTTCCTGACCCATGTATTCTTTACTTTAGTCAATATTTCTCTTTGGCCTGTTGGCAATAGAGATTTAATTTAATATTGCATGGAGGGAATTTTAGGCCATTCATTTCTTTGAGGGTAAGCTCAAAGGGATTCTCTTGCTTTTGAAATTATTAAAAAAAAAAAATAGCCAGTCTTGTCTCGTTATCCATCTCTTTTCATTAATGTTGCCTAGAAATTACCTCCCTGCTCTGGCTGCCAGGTCCATTTTCAGTTCAGGAAAGTTTTCTCTAAATTTGTGCAATGTAGCTCTGGGATATTGGAGAAGACTCTTGAGAGTTCCTTGAACAGAAAGAAGACCAAACCTATCAGTTCTAAAGGAAATCAACCCGGAGGATTCATTGGAAGGACTGAAGCTCCCATACTTTGGCCACCTGATGTGAAGAGCCAACTCATTGGAAAAGACCCTGATTCTGGGGAAGACTGAGGGTAGGAGGAGAAGGGATGACAGAGGATGAGATTGATGGATGGCATCATTGACTCAATGAACATGAATTTGAACAAACTCCAGGAGATGATGAAAGACAGGAAAGATTGGTGTGCTTCAATCCATGGGGTCTCAAACAGTGGGACATGCCTGAGTGACTGAACTGCCACCACAACCAGCTCTGTACCCACCCTGTTACCCGAGTGTGGTGTGTCCAAATGAAACCACCCCACCAAATGTCTGGTTCATCATGACACATCAGTGCACTCACCCCCATGATGTCACTGGGAACTTGATCTCTTCCCTCTGGACACATGGCTTTGGCAAAGTATGGCTCCAATCCCAAGGACTCTGCTGAACTTGTGTCCAAGTGACTTGGGATCCTAGCATCAGGCAAAAGTAGAGATCAGACCATCCACTGGAGAGGCTTGTGGGCCTGGTCTCTAAAGACATCAGAATCTTGTTCTTAAGGCTGCATGTTGGATCCAAGACATGAGGAGATGCTTCCTGTGCAAGTCATCAAATTTGGTGGCATGCTGAGGAACCCTCAAACACACAGAACCCTAGAGAAGCTAACAAATGTTCTGTTAGGTGTGTCTCCCCAAAATCTGTCGTTCCTGACCCATGTATTCTTTACTTTAGTCAATATTTCTCTTTGGCCTGTTGGCAATAGAGATTTAATTTAATATTGCATGGAGGGAATTTTAGGCCATTCATTTCTTTGAGGGTAAGCTCAAAGGGATTCTCTTGCTTTTGAAATTATTAAAAAAAAAAAATAGCCAGTCTTGTCTCGTTATCCATCTCTTTTCATTAATGTTGCCTAGAAATTACCTCCCTGCTCTGGCTGCCAGGTCCATTTTCAGTTCAGGAAAGTTTTCTCTAATACCTTTTATTACTGCATCATATTCATTTCTAGGGCATTCTTTGTCAGGAGTGGCTCTTATTCATGGGCTGGATCTCCTCAGTTCATTCTCTGCCTCCATTATCTTATCTTTCTCATCTTTTTAATCTCTTTGTTCATTTCCTCTGTGCTCCTATGAGGTTGCTTAAGTTTATCTCCAGCTTTACTGATTTGTTTTCCTGCAATAACGAGTGTGATTTTTTTTCCCTCTCAGTGTGAATTTAATATCTGCCTCCATTCTTTCTATCTAAAAGGTTGTTTCTGGGGTCCTTCCCTTAGTGTCTTTCTATGGAGAATTAAACCAGAGTTGTGTCTTCTGAGTCAGACTGAGGATATTGACCAAGTGTTCTCTAAAAGTCCTCTCTGTTTAGCAGAGTACATATATCTATTTCACGGGAGCCCTTTTCTCCTGAGGGTAGGGAGCTGGGTTCAAGAACCCAAATGTTTTTAGGGTGAGGCTGGCATGTAGATTGAGTGAAAATGCTGTTGAGAGAACACTGAGAGATGCTCATTGTTGACAAGTATCAACAGAAACTGAAGATCCCTACTGCAAGGTGAACTGTTCTGCCCTTGAAATAGGCTAGATCCATGAGGGCCTAAAACAGCATGCTTCCTGGCCAGAGTTCTTCCCCAGAAGGCCTCAGTTTTCAGTGAAGGTGCAGCATAAAGGCCTCATCCCACTGGGCAGAACTTTCCAGGAGGTTCCATTTGGTCCCCACTGACTCATTCTGGGAAAGCCCTTTGATGGGGAACAAGATGCACAGGTAGATCAGTGTTCCCCATCCATCTTTGAAGTTGATGAGTTGTTTGGAAGATGTTGCCTGTAAAATAAGAGTGGCAAACGTGGTGAGAGAGACCATGGTTCATACAAGCCCTTAGCGGGTGCCAGGCAAGCCACATCCCTCATCTGTATGCCATCTTTCCTCGTGAAACACTCAGAGAAGAGCACTCCGTCAACTCCTCTCCTACAGGTTTATGATCTTCATTGTCGTTGCTCATACTATTCAGATTTGGGAGCCCCAGGATGAGTTGCTCTGAGAGGCCATTAGTACAACTTCAGGGATGCACCTGGCTAGCATTGGTGCTGACTCCTCTGCCTCCTCCCTCCTTCCTCTTCCTCTCCTCCCTTTTCTTCTTCTTTTCCTTCTTCAAGTCCTCCTCTTTCTCCTCCTTCTTTTTCTTTTATCCCTCTCGCTCTCCTCTTCCTCCCTCCTACGGATAGCATCATTTCCCCCCAGGATACTTAGGGCAGAGCACACAGATGACAGGTAGGCAGGCTTTTGACCAGTAATATGAGCCAGAACTGTGCTAGGTGCTATGAAGCAAGCTTTCTAATTTTTGCAACCAACTTGCAGAACTGGGAGAGTTTTTTCTCATAGTCACATCTGAAAAGTGAAACTGAGACTCTATGAGGTTAAATAAAGGATTTATAATTGGATTTAATTAAGAGGAGAGAAAATTCCCTCTTAAATTTGGTGATGTGGAAACTGTTGGGAACCCTGAAGAGCAGCAGTTTGAGTGGGATGACAAAGGTGAAAACTAGTTAAGATGGACTGCAGAGGAAATGAACATTTTATATATGGCAAAATAATCATAAGAAATTACGTAAGGGCTTCCCTGGTGGTCCAGTGGGTAAGGACACCGCCTTGCAGTGCAAGGGGCGCCGGTTCGATCCCTGGCCTGGGAAGATCCCACGTGCCACGGAGCGGCTGGACCGATGTGTCCAATCACCGAGCCGGAGCTCTGGAGCGCATGCGCCCAGAGTCGGCGCTCTGCAACGACAGAGGCCACCGCGATGGGAGGCCCACAGGAGCCAAAGAATAAAGACAGATGAAAATGGACAAATGAAAGACCAATAGAAGGGGCTCACCTACTCCCCTCCCTCCCACCGCACTCCCACCGAAATAAATAAATAAATCTTTAAAAAAAAAAGAAAAAGAAATTACTTAAGTAAACTATAGGCTAAGAAAATAGTTTATGAGGTAAGAAGGACATAGATTTCATTGTGCTAATCAACAGAAATTTTCAATAAAGTGAGAAACACAATAAAATCAAATCAGAGCTCACTCCCAGGATGAGTTGCTCATACTATTCAGATTTGGGAGCCCCAGGATGAGTTGCTCTGAGAGGCCATTAGTACAACTTCAGGGATGCACCTGGCTAGCATTGGTGCTGACTCCTCTGCCTCCTCCCTCCTTCCTCTTCCTCTCCTCCCTTTTCTTCTTCTTTTCCTTCTTCAAGTCCTCCTCTTTCTCCTCCTTCTTTTTCTTTTATCCCTCTCGCTCTCCTCTTCCTCCCTCCTACGGATAGCATCATTTCCCCCCAGGATACTTAGGGCAGAGCACACAGATGACAGGTAGGCAGGCTTTTGACCAGTAATATGAGCCAGAACTGTGCTAGGTGCTATGAAGCAAGCTTTCTAATTTTTGCAACCAACTTGCAGAACTGGGAGAGTTTTTTCTCATAGTCACATCTGAAAAGTGAAACTGAGACTCTATGAGGTTAAATAAAGGATTTATAATTGGATTTAATTAAGAGGAGAGAAAATTTCCCTCTTAAATTTGGTGATGTGGAAACTGTTGGGAACCCTGAAGAGCAGCAGTTTGAGTGGGATGACAAAGGTGAAAACTAGTTAAGATGGACTGCAGAGGAAATGAACATTTTATATATGGCAAAATAATCATAAGAAATTACGTAAGGGCTTCCCTGGTGGTCCAGTGGGTAAGGACACCGCCTTGCAGTGCAAGGGGCGCCGGTTCGATCCCTGGCCTGGGAAGATCCCACGTGCCACGGAGCGGCTGGACCGATGTGTCCAATCACCGAGCCGGAGCTCTGGAGCGCATGCGCCCAGAGTCGGCGCTCTGCAACGACAGAGGCCACCGCGATGGGAGGCCCACAGGAGCCAAAGAATAAAGACAGATGAAAATGGACAAATGAAAGACCAATAGAAGGGGCTCACCTACTCCCCTCCCTCCCACCGCACTCCCACCGAAATAAATAAATAAATCTTTAAAAAAAAAAAAAGAAATTACTTAAGTAAACTATAGGCTAAGAAAATAGTTTATGAGGTAAGAAGGACATAGATTTCATTGTGCTAATCAACAGAAATTTTCAATAAAGTGAGAAACAAAATATACAATCAAATGTAAGAATAGTTAATGAATATGATCAGGCAATACATAGAAGAAGAAATCCGACAGGTGGATAAACAAGTTTGAAAAGCTGAAATTAAATCTGAATGTCTCTTTTCACTCACTGATGATAGATCTAAGGAGGATAAAGGAAGAGATAAGATTTCCTTTTTGCTGGTGGGTGTGTGAAATATTACAACCTCTTAAAAATATAATCGAGCATATTTTAAATTTTAAAATATTTATGCCCTTGATGCAGAAATTCTGTACCATCATACACTCGTGTTCATAGGATGAGTGGCTTGTGCCATTTCTTAGCTTGTAGTTCTTGGAAAAATTAATTTCAACCTGCCTCAGTTTCCTCATCAGTAAAATGCAGAAAATGAAGGAGGTATTTATCTCATGGGATTGCTGTGAAAATTCCAACTTCTCCTTCAGTAACTGGCTTCTGGTCCCCAAATCAGAGCCCTCAGGGAAGAATATGACCTCATAGTGATGACTTCCTCCAGTCTCCTAATCATCATTTCTGATTCTTGCTTTTGCACATATAGGTGTTAACCTTGCTGTCTGCCTATTTACTTTCCCCTTGTGAAGCCATCTTCAAATAAATATCTCCATAAATTTCCACCAGTAGGACCCCTCTGGCTCCCTTCCCAACCTTTCTGGTCCTGACAATGTACCTGACTTCTAGTGATTATGTGCTGCCATCTCATCTTCTGTTCTGGTTCTCATGGTTCCCATCGGTGTCAGTGAGCCCAGGTCTAACGGCATCTTCCATCAGTAACACTGGCAAATGGAGAAGAACTACTTCTGTACCCCTCAGTGTCCCTGGACCCACCCCACTGCCTACCAGCATACCTCTTATTGCTCTGGTAACTCACGCACCCTCAGGGCCATCCTGGGAGCACAGTTCTCTGGTAGGTTTTCTGTCTTATATCCTGTATAAAAATAACTCCAAACAGAGTGGATGAGGGCAGGAATGGGATAAGACTGGCGTTAGGTTAATGGAGATTGGGGCTGAGTGATGGAACATTAAGAATTCATTATACTATTATGCCTACTTTTGTGTATACTTAAAATTCACAATTAAGGGTAAAAACAAAAAATTAAACATTAAAACAAACAAACAAACAAGCCTGGCTTCTCCACAGTCTCTGCTTGATTCTCTATGAATTCAATAAAGTCTCTTGACTCTGACTGAAGAAAACTTGAATGATCTTTGGCCCTGTGTAAGCTCTGAGGTTCTTTTTTTTTTTTTTAGTCACTACTTGGAAACTTGTTCTCTCAGAAATTATTCTCATCCAGCCTTGTGAAGTTTCATCCTACATGTGTGCCTTCAAGAATGCACCTCCCTCAGAAAACACATGCAAAATCACTACAGAGGAACAATTTTATAAGGAACATGGAAAGCCCTATAGCACAGGCATTTACAGTACTGAGCAGACGATGAAGAGATTCTGAGTGCAATTACCATGGGAAAGCTTTGAATACACTCTCCATTTTTAAGAAAGATGAGGATTTATCCTGGAGAGAATGTCCCACTGAATGTCACTGATATTGACAAGCCTTCCATTTCCTCACATGCCATAAACTCTAAAAACTAACTGCAGAGAAATTTGTGAGTGTCAGGAATGAGGGGATACCTTTGCTGGTGTCTCTCACATTTGGAAAAATATGAAATCCCTGGATGCAAAACCTGGGAGTGGATTAATTTGGGAAAATCTTCCAGCAGTTAATGTCATTTCTGACGTGTGAGAAGTCACATCTGAGGGGAACCCCAGAAAGGTCCTCAACAGGTGGTTTCCTCAGCTCTTCTCTGAGTGGCCACAGAATAAACTCAGAATGAAAGGTGTAAATGTTGAGTGTGGGATTACCTGTATCAGTGTCTAACCCTTAGGGTGGGGCACAAGGTCACTCACGCTATGTCTTTTTATTAATAGTTAAATATAAACATTTATGTCTACATCTGTACCTTAATATGGGCTTCCCAGGTGGCTGAGCAGTAAAGAATTCACCTTCCAATTCAAGAGATACAGCAATCCCTGGATCAGGAAGATCCCCTAGAGGAGGAAATGACAACTGACTCCAGTATTCTTGCCTGGAAAATCCCATGGACAGAAGAGCCTAGTGTCCTAGAGGCCATAGGACTGACACAACTGAGCGACTGAACATGCAGGCCCTAAAATAAGCCTTCAATTATGTTCATTCAAAAAAGTCTAGGATGTCCTGGTGGTCCATGGTTGAAACTTTGCCTTCCATTGCAGGGGGTGCAGGTTTGATCTCTGGTCACAGAGCTGAAACCCCACATGCCTAGTGGCTTAAAACCAACACATAAGCAGAAACAATATTACAATTATTTTTTGGCCACTTCTATTGGTCTTTCATTTATTTATCTTTGTTCTTTGGCCTGTATGGACCTCCCATCACAGTGGTCTCCCTCATCACAGAGCACAGCTCTGGGAGCATGTGCTCCAAAGCCCCAGCTTGGTAGTTGGGCACATCGGTCCAGCCACTCCGAAGCACGTGGGATCTTTCCAGGCCAGGGATAGAACCGGTGACCCTTGCGCTGCAAGGCGGTGTCCTTGCCCACTGGACCACCAGGGAAACCCAATATTACAAATTTAATAAAGACTTTGAAAATGATCCACATAAAACAATCTTTAAAAAATGTGTGATTTTCAGTCAAAGACTCAAGGGTGGTCCCTACATAGATTTCTGTACCGCATTACTAGGGAGCTCCTCCCTCTCAGGTACCCTAACTCACAAATTCTTCTTATTTTGCAGTAGCTTCTTCTTCTTTTTTTTAGTGTCCTCTCCCTCGTGAGTCTCCCTCCCACCTGCAGTAGCTTCTTGACCCAGCCAGACTGTGAGGTTCTTCAGGAATCTTCCCTCCATGACCCTTGGTTCTGGGAGGGAGCCCAGGTGATGACAGGGTCACCTCACTGATTGTTCCTTCCTCGGGGCTCCGTTGCTATGTTGTGTGTTGTCCAGAGTCTGACAGCTGTGCTCTGCATTTTGTCCAGGTCTCTTAGTTGTCTATTGCAGGAGGGCTGTTCTGACTACAATCCTCTCTGTGGCCAAAAGTAGCTGTCTGGAGATTTTCTATTGCACATTCTAACTTTACCACTGGTAATGGGATTGCTATTGCCTTTTAAACACTGATTGTCTTGGAATCCTGCCAAACTATTCTATTAACCTCCATGGCTTATCTGGACCTTCTCTTAGGAACTTTTTAAATAAACTATCATATACAAATAAAGATAGTGTTTTGTCTTCCTTTCCAAACCCTATACCTCCTATTTCTTTTTCTTTTCTTATTTCTTTAGCTGGGAGCCAGAGCACATTTTTGAATGGTTGTGGTGATAAAAGTTGTTCTTCCTTTGTTCTGGACTTTAATGCTAAGGCTTGTAGAGACCATCCTAATGGTTAGCTAGGATTAATCCTTATCCAAATGCATTAGGATTAGTGGAGCTTTAGGCTCTTAAGGCTTTTTCTTGTTCCCAGCTCCATGAGATTTGTTAAATCATAAGTTGTGTTGAACTTTGTGACTCTCCTACGTTCCTCTTTTTGAATTTTCCTTTGCTTTCCTATTATTCTTTTAACAGGAATGTACTGCAATAATATATTTTCCTCTTTTGAAATATACATTCCTGGACTAAACCTGCACTGTATTTTTGTAATACAATGAAGAGTTTGATTTGCCCAATTTTTGTTGGGAGTGGTCGTATCTACCTTCATAAATGAGAATGGTTTATCTTGTCTTTTTTCTTTTTCTTCCTGGTCCAGCTGGTGAAAGGATGCATGTGAAATTTTCAAGTGAGTTTAGAAGATTGCCTTGTACGTTCAGTCTCTTAAACTGTTTATTTTAAATAGGCATTTTCTGAAAGTGTGGCATAAGGTACCTTTAACCATTGAATCCTGCTGTCTTTTTAAACAAGAATTGTTTGATTTTCAACCAGTTCACTGTTTTTCTTTTTAAATGTGTTTTATTTTAACAAGAATTCTTAGGACTTCCCTAGTGGTTCAGTGGCTGAGACTCTGCTCTCAATGCAAGCGGCCTGTTTGAAAAGCCAGATCCCACATGCTGCAACGTACAAAAAAAAAAAAAAAAAAAAAATCCTTCATACTGCAACAAAGATCCCAAGTGTGACAATTGGAACCCGGTGTAGCCAAATAAATAAGTAAATATCAAAAAGAATTCCTTTTTTTTTTGTTAATTGGTGTTGGCAACAGTGGAGAAGCAAGCAGGATGGCCTCAAAGACCCAAGAGGCAAAACAACAGAGAGATGCCCTTCCTTTCCTTCATTGAGAGGGGTGTTGCTTCAAGTTCATCTCTCCAGGGGGTAGAGCTCCATTCCCTGGTGGTGGTGGGGAAAGGGTGATTCCCATAAAGTACCAGGTGCATTACCCCAAAACTGTTCACCTTGTCTGCATCCCCCATGAGCCTGACACCCAAACCTTCTCTGTTCAGACCATACAGTTCTTGCTGTTGTGCCAAATAAAGGATCAGTTGGTGAAGCAGTACCCTCACTGAAGAGGAAAACTCCAAGTGTCCAGTGGCATCAGCTGCCCCCAGCGTGGCCCTCCATAAGGTGACTAGAGACTAGGAACCATGCATCTTTTTTTTCTGTGCTTTGTTCTTTCTGGATTTTACTTTGCAGCATGACACTGCAAATTTATTAAAAAATAAATAAAATGAAAAAATAAGTCAATTATGCTTCAATAAATTTTCAAAATATGTTAGGTAGTTTACAGAATCATGAGGAGGACAAGTTTCCAGGAATAATGGGCAAAACTGTTCCACAGACCTGGTCAGATGGAAAGGTTATCTCTCTCCTGCCCCTACTAAGCACTAAATGGGGTAGTTTTCACAGTGGCCATGTGTGCTGGGACCCAGGAGTGGCTGTAGCTGCTGCCTCTAATTCTGTACCCTTTGAAGGATGCCACCATGTGAGTCCACACTCAAGACATGGGAGTTCTACCCTCTTGCTGCAGGATGGCACATATACATAATTTTTCAGAATTTTCCTAGACAGGACCTTTGTATTTTCTCCCCCATTTACTTACTAATTCAATGATTTATATAGCATGAATTCATGGTTATTTATTATCTGTTTTGGATTATAATTTAGAGCTACTTTTTATTTTCTTGTTTGAATTGCTCCAACTTTGGCTATAGGAAGTTCTTTCCATTGGTTCCTGTGTCTCTTTGACATAAATTTATTTATTTTTTTAGTACTTCCTTACCCTCTGGCTCTTCAAAATGTTCAGGTTCATCTTGTGTATTTCCTACTGCAGGCTGAGAATCCCATTTCCAAGGAGTCCTAGTTCCTGGTATTGGAGAACAGAATGAGAACCTAAAATCTGGGGGTGACATGAACTGTTTCAACACCTCTTAGAGCCTGTCCTGGGACTGAAGGAAGAAGTAATAACCTCTAATCATATAATAACCTCTAATCGTAACTGCATGTTTAGTACTAAAGGACTTCAAGACAGATGCTTCTCTCTTCTTCGGCGGCTCTGGGGGCAAGGGGGACATTTGCTAAAGTAAGCACATTCATGAAAGACAGGCATGGAGAAGTTCTGTTACGTAACTTATGAACGTGCTGCCCAGATGAGGCAGTTGCCCAAACGTGCCATGCTGGGTAGGGCTGTGGGAGGAGTCATGTCCATCCCAGGTCATCTCTAAAGATTCAAGTGTCGTGGGTCAAGTCACAGATGCCCCATTTCTGGGCCCCTCAGCCTGCCTGACACCTGCACACTCACTTTCACTCTGGAGAAAAGGTCACACACAGAAAGTTGGTCCCAGGAGGGGGCACGGAGCAGAAGGGGTGAGCTGGGAGGTGTTATGAAGTGGTGAGGAAGTTGAGGTGACAGGGAGGAAGGGCAGGGGGCATGAGCTGGATGGAAAGGGGGACTCCTGGGAGGAGGCTGACCTGCAGAATGTGTAGGTGAGAGGAGATGAGGAGGACCCAGGCGTTCTGAGGGTGGGAGGCTGTGATGCAGAGCGGTCAGCTTAGATAACAGGGAGATTCCCCAGGGAGGAGGGTCCACCTGACATGGGGGCTGACTGAAAGCGGGTCACAGAGCATCTTCTATCCTCTAGAAAAGGGCCAAGGGCGAGGTTCAAAGCAAGTTGGGGTGAAATGTTATCAACCTTTGTTTTTCTCTCCCTTTACTTACTAATTCAATGATTTATATAGCATGAATTCATGGTTATTTATTATCTGTTTTGGATTATAATTTAGAGCTACTTTTTATTTTCTTGTTTGAATTGCTCCAACTTTGGCTATAGGAAGTTCTTTCCATTGGTTCCTGTGTCTCTTTGACATAAATTTATTTATTTTTTTAGTACTTCCTTACCCTCTGGCTCTTCAAAATGTTCAGGTTCATCTTGTGTATTTCCTACTGCAGGCTGAGAATCCCATTTCCAAGGAGTCCTAGTTCCTGGTATTGGAGAACAGAATGAGAACCTAAAATCTGGGGGTGACATGAACTGTTTCAACACCTCTTAGAGCCTGTCCTGGGACTGAAGGAAGAAGTAATAACCTCTAATCATATAATAACCTCTAATCGTAACTGCATGTTTAGTACTAAAGGACTTCAAGACAGATGCTTCTCTCTTCTTCGGCGGCTCTGGGGGCAAGGGGGACATTTGCTAAAGTAAGCACATTCATGAAAGACAGGCATGGAGAAGTTCTGTTACGTAACTTATGAACGTGCTGCCCAGATGAGGCAGTTGCCCAAACGTGCCATGCTGGGTAGGGCTGTGGGAGGAGTCATGTCCATCCCAGGTCATCTCTAAAGATTCAAGTGTCGTGGGTCAAGTCACAGATGCCCCATTTCTGGGCCCCTCAGCCTGCCTGACACCTGCACACTCACTTTCACTCTGGAGAAAAGGTCACACACAGAAAGTTGGTCCCAGGAGGGGGCACGGAGCAGAAGGGGTGAGCTGGGAGGTGTTATGAAGTGGTGAGGAAGTTGAGGTGACAGGGAGGAAGGGCAGGGGGCATGAGCTGGATGGAAAGGGGGACTCCTGGGAGGAGGCTGACCTGCAGAATGTGTAGGTGAGAGGAGATGAGGAGGACCCAGGCGTTCTGAGGGTGGGAGGCTGTGATGCAGAGCGGTCAGCTTAGATAACAGGGAGATTCCCCAGGGAGGAGGGTCCACCTGACATGGGGGCTGACTGAAAGCGGGTCACAGAGCATCTTCTATCCTCTAGAAAAGGGCCAAGGGCGAGGTTCAAAGCAAGTTGGGGTGAAATGTTATCAACCTGCAACAAGAATGGCGTTAGGATACCAGAGTCCAGGCTCAAACACCAGAAATAGGATCTTAGACAGTTAATTAGCCTATCTGAGTCTTGGTCTTCTCATTTGATAATGAGATAATTTTTAGGCCCTCTTCTGAGCTGACAATTCTCATTTGACTCTGTGACCCAGCTGTACATTGTCTATTTCTCTAACAGGATACAAACCCTGGGCCAAGATTCATTATTATAAAGCAGTTTCTCAGTCCTGGCTCACACTAGGATCTCCAGGGGATTTAAATTTTAGATTTCCTTGTGTGGTTCCACTAAATGTCCAGAATTAGGAATCACTGACTGAAAGCAGCAGTTCTCCAACTGGAGCATGGATATGACCTTCCCAAAGTCCTTAACTATCTCTTCCCCTGGCAACCATAAGTTTGTTTTCTAAGTCTGTGAGTCTCTTTCTGTTTTGCAAGTTCTTTGTATAATTTCTTTTCAGATTCCACATATAAGGGATGTCATATGATATTTCTCCTCTCTGTCTGACTTATTTTACTCAGTGTGATGCTCTTTGGGTCTATTCATATTGCTACAAATGGCATTATTTCATTCTTTTTAATTATTTTTAATATATACATAGTGTATATGTACCACCTCTTCTTTATCCATTCCTCTGTTGATGGACATTTAGGTTGCCTCCATGTCTTGGCTATTGTAAACAGTGCTGCAATGAATACTGGGGAGTATGTATCTTTTAGGGCCATGCTTTTCTCGGATATATGCCCAGGAGTGGGTTTGCAGTGTCATATGGTAGATCTATTTTTAGTTTTTTAAGGAACCTGGCACAAAATCAGAAATATAGATCAATGAAACAGAATAGAAAACCCAGAAATAAGCCCATGCGTCTATGGCCAATTAATTTATGACAAAGGAGGCAAGACTACAGAAGTTAGGAAAGACAGTCTCTTCAACAAATGGGGCTGGGAAAATGGCAACACGTAATCAAATCAAATCAAATGATACCTTAACTCCACACACAATAATAAGTTAAAAAATGGATTGAAGACCTAAATGTGAGATTGGACTCTATAAAACTCCTAGAGAAAGACATAGGCCAAACACTCTTTGACATAATTCATAGCAATATCTTTTTAAATCCATCTCTCAGAATAATGGAAATAAAAGCAAAAATCAGCAAATGGAGCCTACTTAAACTCAAAAGCTTTTGCACAGCAAAGGAAACAATGAACAAAATGAAAAGACAACCCACAGATTGGGAGAAAATATTTACAAATGATGTGACTGATAAGGGATTAGTCTCCAAAATTTATAAACAGCTTATGAGACTTAATAGCATCATAACAAACAACCCACTCAAAAATATGGGCAGAAGACCTGAATAGACATTTCTCCAAAGAGGACATACAGATGGCCAACAGATGTAAAGATGTTCAACATCGCTAGTTATTAGAGAAATGCAAATTAAAGCTACAGTGAGATGTCACCTCACACTGGTCAGAGTGGCCATCATCCAAAAAATCCACAAACAACAAATGCTGGAGAGGGTGTGGAGAGAAGGAACCTTCCAGCACTGTTGGTGGGAATGTGCATTGGTACAACCACGATGGAGAACAGTGTGGAGGCTCGTTAAAAACAGAAGTATCGGGCTTCCCCTGGTGGTCCAGTGGGTAAGGACACCGCCTTGCAGTGCAAGGGGCGCCGGTTCGAGCCCTGGCCTGGGAAGATCCCACGTGCCGCGGAGCGGCTGGACGGATGTGTCCAATCACCGAGCCGGAGCTCTGGAGCGCATGCGCCCAGAGTCGGCGCCTGCAACAATAGACGCCACCGTGATGGGAGGCCCACAGGAACGAAGATGAATGAAGATGGAGAGGTGGAGGACCAATAGAAGTGGCCGCCTGCTCCCCTCCCTCCCCAACCTGACCCCCGCCCAAAGTAAATAAATAAATAAATCTTTAAAAAAAAAAAAACAGAAGCATCTTTTGTAGGAAAGTGATATGAGAGTCTCAGGACAGAAAAAAGATTGAAAACATTTATCATGACAACTTCCAGACTCCTTTGTAGATGAAATTTAATACAGATAATGAGTCTACTGTCATATTCAGGTTGGAGTGAGTACCACCAGTGAGATGTGATTACTCCTTTTGTCACCTCTTGGGGAGGCTCCCAGGGCATGTCGTGACTCATCCCATTCCTTGGCAGGATTAGATACACAATGTTCATCTTCTCTTAAAAGTGCAGAGTTTCTGGCAACATATGGGTGGCAAAACTCACTCAGGCTTCAGCCCTGCCGATTTCATTGCTTCCTGACCAGCTGCTGACAGAGGCCCCTGGGTCCACACTGCTGCTGACCGCCTCCGCATTGGGATCATCATCCACACAGCAGCCGCTTTCTCCTCACGGCAGGGGAAGGGCTTGGCAGCTAGCATTCCAGCTACCAGAGAAGGCCACAGTTTTTGGTGGAAGTTTAAGGACAACATCTGTAAAGACAGAGAAGCACATATTGCATTCTTCTGTTCAGGGATAACTTTTGCCTCTGAGGTTTCATCTGACCTGTCTCCAGGGGACCATTGGCAAAGAGAGACAGGTGCAGAGCGGGGCATCACAGGAGTTAGGCTGACTGGGGCTGAGAGGGGCTCTCCCCTGGGTGACTCATGCCCAGGCTTGATGGGTGTGCGGACACTAGGCTCTTTCACTGAGCCGGGTAAGTTCATATCAGAGTCCAGCTCCAATGAGATGTATGTTGGTGCTTCTTAGCTACGACGATGACCCAAGAGATATTTTATAGAATGCGTGAGAAAATTTTCAAATCATGGCTCCAACCCAAAGTCATGCTCACCTTCTTTTACTTGTAGAAAGCACTTTGTGGTGGTTCAGTCAGTAAGTCATATCCAACTGTTCGAGACCCCAAGAGTCTTCAGCATTCCAGGCTTTTCTGTCCCTTGCCGTCTCCTGGATTTTGCTTAAACTCATGTCCATTGAGTCGGTGATGCCATCCAGCCATCTCATCCTCTGTCATCCCCTCTCCTGCTACTCTCAATTTTTCCTGACATCAGGGTCTTTTCCGATGAGTTGTCTCTTTGCATCAGGTGGTCAAAGTATTGGTGCTTCAGCTTCAGCATCAGTCCTTCCAATGAACATTCAGGGTTGATTTACTAGAGAGCTATATTAAAGCAACTATGACTAAGTGCAAAGATGCACTGTATATAAATACAATTGCCAAGTAAATGCTTAATCAAGTAGTGGCTCTTGAATATGTTAGTGCATTAGACTCCCTTGGGGAACTTTCTAAAACTATCTAATCACAGATTTGTCCAACCCCTTAATCAGAATCTGTGGGGGAAGTCAAGAACAGGGATGCCATGCACAGTTGTAAAGTTTTCACACTGCACAAAGCACCTGGAGAAGGAGGCCATTATGGGGGCTGAAATTCAGGACGTGGTCACCTTGCCCATGATGTATCTGGCTCAATGCTGAACCAACCAGAAAAAGGGACATTTTAAAAATAATTTATAACACACAAAGATTCTGTGTGTGTTAGTTGACACCTTGCATGCGGTTGTATTAAGAAAAAAAAAAAAAGATGCCCAGCTAACTCTGAAGCACAGCGTGGTTTGAGCACCTTTTGGTCTATCAGCCAGTGTCCAATGTCACTGGATTAGTTAGAAAAAGCCATTTAGGAGATATTCTTGAGAGATTTAGCATATATTTCTCTACATTGCTGAATGATGTATTTAAGATCTTTTTTAGTTTATTTTTCCAAAGTGGGTTTCCTTTCAAATTTGTTAAACAACCGTGAAAAACTCTAAATATTAAGAGCAATAGTTATTTAGTGATCATTCTGTATTTCACTTAACAAAAGGATAGCATCCTACTAATTTACAAGAATTATCAATAATTTAACCAGCACAAGAATGCAAATCTATCTGTCTGCTACCTTCTTTACTTGTAGAAAGCACTTTGTGGTGGTTCAGTCAGTAAGTCATATCCAACTGTTCGAGACCCCAAGAGTCTTCAGCATTCCAGGCTTTTCTGTCCCTTGCCGTCTCCTGGATTTTGCTTAAACTCATGTCCATTGAGTCGGTGATGCCATCCAGCCATCTCATCCTCTGTCATCCCCTCTCCTGCTACTCTCAATTTTTCCTGACATCAGGGTCTTTTCCGATGAGTTGTCTCTTTGCATCAGGTGGTCAAAGTATTGGTGCTTCAGCTTCAGCATCAGTCCTTCCAATGAACATTCAGGGTTGATTTACTAGAGAGCTATATTAAAGCAACTATGACTAAGTGCAAAGATGCACTGTATATAAATACAATTGCCAAGTAAATGCTTAATCAAGTAGTGGCTCTTGAATATGTTAGTGCATTAGACTCCCTTGGGGAACTTTCTAAAACTATCTAATCACAGATTTGTCCAACCCCTTAATCAGAATCTGTGGGGGAAGTCAAGAACAGGGATGCCATGCACAGTTGTAAAGTTTTCACACTGCACAAAGCACCTGGAGAAGGAGGCCATTATGGGGGCTGAAATTCAGGACGTGGTCACCTTGCCCATGATGTATCTGGCTCAATGCTGAACCAACCAGAAAAAGGGACATTTTAAAAATAATTTATAACACACAAAGATTCTGTGTGTGTTAGTTGACACCTTGCATGCGGTTGTATTAAGAAAAAAAAAAAAAGATGCCCAGCTAACTCTGAAGCACAGCGTGGTTTGAGCACCTTTTGGTCTATCAGCCAGTGTCCAATGTCACTGGATTAGTTAGAAAAAGCCATTTAGGAGATATTCTTGAGAGATTTAGCATATATTTCTCTACATTGCTGAATGATGTATTTAAGATCTTTTTTAGTTTATTTTTCCAAAGTGGGTTTCCTTTCAAATTTGTTAAACAACCGTGAAAAACTCTAAATATTAAGAGCAATAGTTATTTAGTGATCATTCTGTATTTCACTTAACAAAAGGATAGCATCCTACTAATTTACAAGAATTATCAATAATTTAACCAGCACTTCAGACAGAAATGATCAAATCAAAGAAGATGACCTTAATTTTCTCCTTTTCTAGTTCTGTCCCTTGTGTGACCTTGGAGCTGATGGAGCTGTTTTAGCTACATCTCTTTGTCTCAAGAGACAACGACCTACGGTTGGCTGTGTGGTTTGCTTGGGGCACAGAGAGAGCTGGACTTGACCTGGAGCCACGTGTCCACCTGTCTTCACTGGAGGTGAGCATCTTTGTGATTCTCTTCTGAGCTGGATTGTATGTCAAGTGCCAAGCACACACAGATGTCTGTGGAGCTGGTGTCTAACAAGCTCATAGTCCAAATGCACGGACCTGTGTAAGGACCGCAGCATAAACACCAGGCCTGATGTCACACACAGGCTGTTCTATTCGAGTCCCTAGCTTTTATCATCACTTCTTCAGAAGCTCACACGGGTGAGAAAACATTACTACTGGATGGGCTATGTAGCCAGTCTCCTCTCTGCTTGGGGGAAGCTATGAAATCCTGCAGCGCCTGAAAAGGTCATGGCATTCTTTACGGCCATCTTTCAGTGAGTCACCTTGGGAATTTCCTTATGCATTTTGAACATATTTTCTACCTAATCATGATGATATAAAGGTAAGTTTTGGATCTGGGTCCCCAAAAGGAATATTACTTGGATTTCTGCATTTCTGTTGGAAAGAAAGAAGAAAGGAAGGAGGGGAGATGGGAGGAAAATTTCTCTTGGTGAAGTTTGGGACTCTAGAACAAGGGACTCGAGAGGAAAGCCAAAGGCCAGCACACACCAGACAAATCATTTGTCAGTTCAGTATGCAAACTGACCTGGGATGCAAAGAAAAGTAAGATTCCTTCTCTTATCTCAAGGACTTCAGTCTGGCTGACCCATCTGGGTGGGCGAGACAGGCATGTAAATGAAATTGACCTGCTGTGTGAGAAACTTCTCAGCAGAAGGGTGAGCGGAGGGCAGATTGGCAGATGGGGCAATGGCAACAGGGGAGATGTCAGGGAAATTTCTCATAAAAAGAATGCCCGAGGAAGGGATTCAAAGATACGTTTTCCAGGTGGGCAAGGAAGCCTCAGTCCTAACTGATTTTACAGCCAGCCTGGGCTGTCCTTTAACACAGGTCTTCTCAAGAGATAATCTGCATGATACAGAAACCTTGTCCAATGCAGTTTCTGAGCAGTAGGTCTGGGCTGGGGTCCCAGCTCTTGGACCACACTTGAAACAATGAGGTTTTAGTGAAGTGGCTGCTGTGGGTGAAGCCTGACCTGAGCAGAGTGGTCACGTGCCCATGGTCTTGGAAGTTCAAGCACAGAGGCGAACAAGACGGAGACATTCTCTGTCCTCCTGGACCTTTGAGTCGGATAACACAGAGAGAGAACAAAGCTCCACGTTGTTTCAATTTGATCTAGAATCTTCTTCAAATCCTGAGCGCACGATAATGTTCTTTTCTCTCATGGGCATCCTTAGTCTCTAAGTATGCTTGGCCTTGGATGTCTCCTGCATTCTGCTCTCCTGGCATCTTGGGGAGCCTTGAAAGCAGACATCCCTGGGACGAATGCTTCTCTGCTTGTCATGTAAAAATACTTTGTTTTGACTCAGTTCTGATTCATCAGGTGCGTGAAAGGTGCTCTGGGAATGAACAAGCACATTTGAGTGTCCTCCTTGCAGATGTTTACTACATTCGTGCTACTAACCCCAGAGACACGAGCTTAGGTAGTGGGTTCTGGCCGGAAGTCACTTGCAGGAAACTGTAAAGGTAGCGAATGAAGTCCTAAGTTTAAGCATGTCATGAGATGTCTACGTGCCATGTGTGGTGTAGACATATACCCTGTAGGACCTTGGAGCAGAGAGGTGCCGTTTCTGGGAGTTAGATGCGGCAAATGAAGACAGAGGGGTTGTTCCAGAATGCTTGGCCCATTCTAGGCAGACTGGGCTTTCTTCTGCTCCTTGGACTTGCCCTGTTCAGGCGATCCTTCTGCTTTTGCCCGGGCAACCTCTCTGTGTCCTCCTACCATCTCTCCTACTTAACACTGACTTCTCTTCTGCGTCCTCCTTCTTGACCAACCATTTCCTGAGACGTGAGATTTTAGCTCCTGAAATGAGAACTGGTCTTGCCAACTGGTTCATTGGTCAGCCTGGGCGTGGTTCCCCTGATATGTCCCTAGGCAGCACAGTGAATTGCATGTCCCTTGTCTCTGTCTTTCTTACCCAGAAGCCACAGCTCTAGAAGGTCAACTCAGGTCTGGTGTCCACTGTGCCCCACACAGCCAGCACATGGCTAATGCTTGTCAGCATTTCACAGACTCTGGTTGTTGAACCCTCTTGGAAAAGGAATAGCTGTTTGTCACATAGACAGGAAAGGGACGAAGCTGTGGATTGGGGAAACAGCATGTGCAAAGGCCTAGTGGCATTGGGCTGGACGATCTGAGGAGGCCAAGCTGTCCTCCATTGTCCCTAAGGTATGAAGGGGCTGAGGAGACACCTACCCAGAGGAGCCCCAGGGGAGAGGAAAGGGGACAGAATAAGGAGGGCTGTGAAGATGCCAGACCAGGGAGTCTGGACTCGTTTCTGCAGACTGGCATAAAAATACTAGATCATTTCAAGCAGGGGTTAAGATCAGAGCTCTTGCTCTGATCTCACCATGTCAGGAGGAGGGTGATGAGGAGGCTCTTTGTCTGAGGTGGTGGAGGGGGAAGTGAATGGGGCAATGTTCCAGAAATGCTTGGGGTCCTCTGCTTCCCTGACCGCCATCTACCTTCTTACTTACCTAGCCTGCATCCTTCAAACGCCTCCAGTATCTCATGGCAAGAAAAGGGCCTTTGAGGGACCCACAACAGCCTAAGGTTATCCCTTAAATATCTGAGAGGCTTCACTCCTCTGATTGAACGCTGCTATGTACAGAATCCTAAACAAGAAAACCGAACGCTAAAGGAGTTTTCCAAATGCACTCCCGTTTCCTGAAGGCATCTCTGCCAGTGCCTTCTGTTCTTTCGCTCCAATCTGGACCACTGCCCGCCTCGGCCTGACACAGAGGCATATGAAAAGGAATCTTAATAGGCATTTGACAGATCTCCCCAAATGCATAGATAGCTTCAGGTCCCACAAAGCCTGTATCCTCCCCTGCTTACCAGTTAAGATAAGATTAAATTCTTATTCACTACTCTTCTTTTCAGAGGTTTCTTGCCTATCTAAATTTTTTCCTCTGGTATCTAACTAACTCTATATTAGTTGTGTAACAGGAAAAAGTGCAAAAGATGTTTCTTGCATGTCATCCTTGCTCAGGGGCCATGCTAATCTTCTCTGTATCATTCCAATTTTAGTATACATGCTGCCGAAGTGAACACCAAAAGATGTTTTCTTATTCAGTTTATTTTCCCTGTAAAGAAGAAAAAGAGTTCTGGCCAAGGGTTGGGGGGAAATGAAGTACTCAGGAGCCTAATTAATCCATGCTGTGGACTTGATTGTGAGAGAGAGTGGCAAAGAGAGGGAGGAGACAGGGTTGTATCCAGATTTCTCACTGAGGGATTAAGGAAACAAGATGAGGAACAGGCTTGGGAAGGAGGGATGTGTGACTTTGAAGAAGCTACCTTGAGTACCAGCTGGCCTCAGGCGACCTGACTCAGGGTTAGCTCTGTGGGTTTGGATCTTGGATTACAGTTCTGGACCCGAGTGACGTTAAATTGTCACCAACTCAAGATGCTAATTAAAGATGAAGATGGTTTTCCCAGTGGCTCAGTGGCAAAGAATCCATCTGCAGCCCAGGAGCCACAGGAAATGTGGTTCAATCGATGGGTCCGGAAGATCCCCTGGAGAAGCACATGGCAACCCACTCCAGCATTCTTTTTTATTAGTTTTTTTTTTTTTAAACGATTTATTTATTTATTTATTTGGGTGGGGGTGGGGGTGGGGTGGGAGGGGAGCAGGCGGGTCACTTCTATTGGTCTTTCATTTGTCCATTTTCATCCATCTTTGTTCTTTGGCCCGTGTGGGCCTCCCATCGCGGTGGCCGCTGTCGTCGCAGAAGCGCCGGCTCTGGGCGCATGCGCTCCAGAGCTCCGGCTCGGTAGTTGGACACATCAGTCCAGCCGCTCCGAGGCACGTGGGATCTTCCCAGGCCAGGGATTGAACCGGTGCCCCTTGCACTGCAAGGCGATGTCCTTACCCACTGGACCACCAGGGAATCCCCCCACTCCAGTATTCTTTCTGAAAAAAATCCCATGGACGGAAGAGGCTGGTGGACTAGGGTCTGTGGAATCACGGAATCAAACCAGATCGAAACAACTGAGCATGAACACATAAAGTGGAGGAAATAGTCCAGGCAAATTGTGAAGAGGAAGGAGGATGACCAGGGCTGGGGGAAGAGAGGGAGGGAAGGAGGGCTCTTTGGAAATGGAGACTTGTAAGAAAGCGATGCTTTCAGTTCAGGGTTCTGCTTTCAGTTCAGTGCCAAATGTCAGCCATGATGCAGGAGGACGGAAGGGTTTGGGAGGTCCTCCGGTGGTCGGCACAGTGGAGTGCTATGGTGCTATGGTTAAAGGCCTTCTCTAGGTTCTTCTGCCACAGTAACTGTGGACAGAGGGGGACAGGCAGTTGAGGTCACTCCTGCAGGGATCGCCCATGGGGAGCTCTTGGTCTGTCTCAAGTGGTTTCACCAGAGGATGACGTCACTTCTAAGCAAGAACAGGAGATGCTCCCCTGCCAGTTGGCCGGCTCTTCTTCCAGATCTAACTCCTCTCAAGAAGACACATGCCTGGGACAGGTTCTGTGGCCCTTCCAGCGGTGGCTGCCTTGACTGGGCTTGACAGATGTCAGGCTGCTTCCAGGCCTGTAATCCTGGAGTCTATGACCTCAGATTCTGGCAGGGGCCATCCTGTGTGTGTAGGGGGTCTTTTGTTAAGCTCCTGATCATCATCGTTTCAGGGCCCACTCAGCACATTCATGCAGTGAACGTCAGTCAAGCACCTGCTTTGTTAGACTTTAGATGCTGAGGGACAACACAGCGGAGGTGATCCCTGGCCTGCTGGCCCTGGCCTGGTCTACTGACCAGGACACAGCTCCCCAGGGCTCTGCTGGAAAGAAGCTGTCTTAGACTGAAACCCTTGGGTTGTAAGCAGCAGAGATCTATTGCCATTGAGATAAAAGGGGGTCCATGGGGATGTAGAGGACTCTAGGAGAACCGACTGTAGGGACTGCCACGTCACCAGCCATGCATGGCTCTGGCCTGCCCACTGGCCTCTGCTCTCTGCAAGCCTGATCCACCCACCACCTGCTCTCCAGCCAGTCTCCTCCGTGGCCTCCCAAGCTACATTCCCACAGAGCTTTGTTTAACATCATCTCTCTGACAGTGCCAGGTGCCAGTTCCTGACCTCACCTCTATATGAATTGCTTGTTACTGCAGTGAAATTTACATTACATAACAACTTTAAGTGTACAATCCAGTGGCATTTGATATATTCACAATGTGGTACTATCACCGCTTCTTAAATCCAAAACATTTTCATCTCCTTGAAAGAAAACCCCAGGAATTCCCCGGTGGTCCAATGGTTAGGACTCCACACTTTGACTGCTGAGGGCCTAGGTTCGATTCCTAGTCAGGGAACTAAAACTCCACAAGCTTCATAGCATGGCCAAAAAATCAACAAAAAGAAAACCCCATATCCATTTCTGTAGACAAAGTGTAAGTCTGTATGCTCAGTCATGAGGTCGTGTCTGATTCTTTGTGACCCCATGGACTGTAGCCCGCCAGACTCTTCTGTCCATGGGATTTTCCAGGCAAGAATACTGGAGTGGGTTGCCATTTCTTTTCAGGGAATCTTCCTGATCCAGGGATCAAACCTGCTTCTCCTGCCTTGGCAGGTGTATTCTTTACCTCTGAACCAGTGGTAAGCTCCTAAGTATAAATACTCCCCCAAATTTGTATGTTGAAACCTGATAGTATTAGGAGGCGGGTCCTTTGAGAGGGGGTCACTGCCCTTATAAGAGAAACCCCAGAAAGATCCCTTGCTCTTTCTGCCAGAGGCTCTTAGCAGACACCAAATCTGCCAGCATTTTGCTCTTGGACCTCCAGCCTCCAGCACATTCATGCAGTGAACGCAGTCAAGCACCTGCTTTGTTAGACTTTAGATGCTGAGGGACAACACAGCGGAGGTGATCCCTGGCCTGCTGGCCCTGGCCTGGTCTACTGACCAGGACACAGCTCCCCAGGGCTCTGCTGGAAAGAAGCTGTCTTAGACTGAAACCCTTGGGTTGTAAGCAGCAGAGATCTATTGCCATTGAGATAAAAGGGGGTCCATGGGGATGTAGAGGACTCTAGGAGAACCGACTGTAGGGACTGCCACGTCACCAGCCATGCATGGCTCTGGCCTGCCCACTGGCCTCTGCTCTCTGCAAGCCTGATCCACCCACCACCTGCTCTCCAGCCAGTCTCCTCCGTGGCCTCCCAAGCTACATTCCCACAGAGCTTTGTTTAACATCATCTCTCTGACAGTGCCAGGTGCCAGTTCCTGACCTCACCTCTATATGAATTGCTTGTTACTGCAGTGAAATTTACATTACATAACAACTTTAAGTGTACAATCCAGTGGCATTTGATATATTCACAATGTGGTACTATCACCGCTTCTTAAATCCAAAACATTTTCATCTCCTTGAAAGAAAACCCCAGGAATTCCCCGGTGGTCCAATGGTTAGGACTCCACACTTTGACTGCTGAGGGCCTAGGTTCGATTCCTAGTCAGGGAACTAAAACTCCACAAGCTTCATAGCATGGCCAAAAATCAACAAAAGAAAACCCCATATCCATTTCTGTAGACAAAGTGTAAGTCTGTATGCTCAGTCATGAGGTCGTGTCTGATTCTTTGTGACCCCATGGACTGTAGCCCGCCAGACTCTTCTGTCCATGGGATTTTCCAGGCAAGAATACTGGAGTGGGTTGCCATTTCTTTTCAGGGAATCTTCCTGATCCAGGGATCAAACCTGCTTCTCCTGCCTTGGCAGGTGTATTCTTTACCTCTGAACCAGTGGTAAGCTCCTAAGTATAAATACTCCCCCAAATTTGTATGTTGAAACCTGATAGTATTAGGAGGCGGGTCCTTTGAGAGGGGGTCACTGCCCTTATAAGAGAAACCCCAGAAAGATCCCTTGCTCTTTCTGCCAGAGGCTCTTAGCAGACACCAAATCTGCCAGCATTTTGCTCTTGGACCTCCAGCCTCCAGAACTATGAGAAATAAATTTCTGTAGTCTCTAAGTCACCATCTAATAACTTTCTTGTTACAGCCTCCCCCAAAGACCAAGAGACCCATTAACAGTTAGTCTCACTGTATCCCTTCTCCCAATTCCCTACAATCGCAAGTCTGTTTTCTGTCTCTGTGGATTCACCTATTCTGGAAATTTCACATAAGTGGAAGCAAGTAACATGCAGTCTTTGTCATTGGTTTTTTCATTAGCAGAATATTTTGAGTTTCATCCACAGTGGTGACATGGATCAGTATATCATTCCTTTTTATGGCTGAAAAATATCTCGTTATAGGAAAGGCCATGCTTTGTTTATTTTTTCATCTGTTGATGGACACTTGGGTCTTTTCCACTTTTTGCCTATTGTGAATAATACTGCTATGAATGTGTACTGGCTTGAGAAAGGATTTCAGGCTTTTTTGACGGTATAACTAAGAATAGAATTGCTGGACTATTTGGTCATCTTCTGTGTACCTTATTGAGTATCAAAATGAGTTTACATGTCCAGTGGTCATCACTGCATGGCAACTTGTCTCCAATTCTCAAGTTTCAAATTCCTTGGGCAGGGAATCTAATTGGCCCAGCAGAGGTGGGCATCTCTTCTGGTCTAATCAGAGCGCATATGTTGTGGGGGTGCGGACAAGGTGGGGCAGATGGAGACGCATGTATGTGGGGCTGCAGCTTCCCAGCAGACGGGCTATGCAGGAAGTAAAATTAAAGCTGCAGGCATCTTAGGCCCTCCAAGGACCTTTCAGGAGCCACTGGTGGTCTTGGGAATACAGGGCTCTTTCTGAGGCTCACAAGCATGTTTTCATGATTTACTCTTCCGCCAAATTTTCCATGATGATTTCTAAAATACCACATAAAATTGTAGCATCACCATAATAAGTCAGTCGAATGACCGTTTTCCCGATCATTCCAAATGAACAGGATGAAACACTCAGTGTGTTTATGGGAAATTGCTTTCCCACTGTACATCTGTAAATAGGGAGCATCAATAATACAGTGTGCTGCACAGGATGGGAGTGGCATCTCATTGCAGTGCACGCCATGAATAATTAATTCCTTTGTGAGACCAAAAGGTAGATTCTGATATTAAAATCCATTGACATTTTCATTCATGGCAGACACCCACTCCACGTTGGAATAATAAAGACCAAATTATTTTTCCTCAAAAAAGAAGGATTTATACATATGTCAGAGCAAAAAAAAAAAAAAAAATTACAAGCTGCTTTACACAGTGACTCATTCGTAATTATTTTTAAACTGTTCTGAATATGTGGTTTGAGCTGAAGACAGTTTAGATACTGAAGGCAGATAGGATTCAGTCATCTAACTCAATGCAGAGGAAAAAATCCTCAAAAACAGAACCTCCGTGTTCTTTAAATAAGCAGTTAGTCACCTTATTAGATAAGAAATGAAAAACCACTCATTAATCTCACAATAGAAGTAATAAATATACTCTAAAATCCTTCATAGTTTAAAAGCCAACCACGACTATGCATTGCTGTATCTTTTGTGCAGTTAACTGTTAAAGAGAAATATCTTCTGTCCACGGATTCTCCCGGCAAGAATACTGGAGTGGGTAGCCATGCCCTCCTCCTGGGGGATCTTCCTGACTCAGACCAAGCCCAGGTCTCCTGCATTGCAGGTGGATTCTTTACCATCTGAGCCACTGGGGAAGCCCCTAAAGAGAAATATTTTCCCAGGGAACTGTGAAACAAATCTCTGCAAAATGCGAGCCATAACATTACATTTCATACAAAGTCAGAGTTTGTTTCATCCTAGCTCCTTGAGTTATTTCCAATTTATCTTCCATTTTGAATATTATGGCCATGACCAGATTGTATAGAAACGTTTCTGTTTTGAAATAATTTCTCAGGTTAGCTTTTAGAAATCTAATCAGTTTCAAACAATGTAGGAACAAAAATGACCAGAGTATAAGTTTCTTTTGATTTCAAAATCACCATAATAAGTCAGTCGAATGACCGTTTTCCGATCATTCCAAATGAACAGGATGAAACACTCAGTGTGTTTATGGGAAATTGCTTTCCACTGTACATCTGTAAATAGGGAGCATCAATAATACAGTGTGCTGCACAGGATGGGAGTGGCATCTCATTGCAGTGCACGCCATGAATAATTAATTCCTTTGTGAGACCAAAAGGTAGATTCTGATATTAAAATCCATTGACATTTTCATTCATGGCAGACACCCACTCCACGTTGGAATAATAAAGACCAAATTATTTTTCCTCAAAAAAGAAGGATTTATACATATGTCAGAGCAAAAAAAAAAAAAAAAATTACAAGCTGCTTTACACAGTGACTCATTCGTAATTATTTTTAAACTGTTCTGAATATGTGGTTTGAGCTGAAGACAGTTTAGATACTGAAGGCAGATAGGATTCAGTCATCTAACTCAATGCAGAGGAAAAAATCCTCAAAAACAGAACCTCCGTGTTCTTTAAATAAGCAGTTAGTCACCTTATTAGATAAGAAATGAAAAACCACTCATTAATCTCACAATAGAAGTAATAAATATACTCTAAAATCCTTCATAGTTTAAAAGCCAACCACGACTATGCATTGCTGTATCTTTTGTGCAGTTAACTGTTAAAGAGAAATATCTTCTGTCCACGGGATTCTCCCGGCAAGAATACTGGAGTGGGTAGCCATGCCCTCCTCCTGGGGGATCTTCCTGACTCAGACCAAGCCCAGGTCTCCTGCATTGCAGGTGGATTCTTTACCATCTGAGCCACTGGGGAAGCCCCTAAAGAGAAATATTTTCCCAGGGAACTGTGAAACAAATCTCTGCAAAATGCGAGCCATAACATTACATTTCATACAAAGTCAGAGTTTGTTTCATCCTAGCTCCTTGAGTTATTTCCAATTTATCTTCCATTTTGAATATTATGGCCATGACCAGATTGTATAGAAACGTTTCTGTTTTGAAATAATTTCTCAGGTTAGCTTTTTAGAAATCTAATCAGTTTCAAACAATGTAGGAACAATGTATAACATGACCAGCAGTATAAGATCTTCATTTTGACAAATTCTCAAAGTTATTTGGCATTTTCCATTTTTTAAAATCACTCATGGTTTAGTACATTTTGCATTTAGTACAATTTACATTTAGTAAATTATACTTTTGTTATTATAAAATTACCTATAGTTGTATATTTTCATTGTTTAAATTACTTTGGTTATTGACATAGCTAGACATTTATCCAAATCTTTACTAATCATTTGTTTGTCATAATTTGCATAAATTTGACCATGCATTTGTCCATTTATTGAAGTTTTAGTGCCTTTCTAGTAACGTGTGTGAGCTATTTAAATATTAATGTTTCCATTTTTCATATTTGTTTGAAACACTTTTTAAAATTAGATGTCTGACTTTCAGTTCTATTCGTGGGGTGTTTTGACACATACAATTTGAATTTTGATGGATTTAGCTCTCTTTTGATCTCTGTCTTTGAGATAAACTAATATTTAAATTTGGAAAATCATGTAATAATCATGGGTTAGAGAAATATTTTCATGTGCATTTCTAAACTGTTAATGTTTAGACCTTTTAAATAGAAACTTTCCTAATTTAATTGAAATCTATTGTGCAGGATGTTGATAAGTCTGGATCTACGTTGCTTTTTTATCTTTTTGGTTTTTTTCTTACAATCAGGAGAAGCCATTTGATTGAGAAAAAAGAGAAAAGCTTCCATTTCTGCTTGATTCATAGCTCCTTCTTCCTAAGAGATTACATTTTCTTATGAAGTGAAATTGGCTTGTGAACTCCTTAAAGGACTACGTTGCTAGGCGTGTCCTATCAGCTGAGGTCGTTACTGTACCTTTACTACAGTCTCATTGGAGAGCAGCCCCTGACATTGGAAGCTGACTGGGCGCACACAGCTGACCTGGGGCTTCTCCACGGGAGAACATCACCTTCAAACAACGGCCGTCTGTGACGTTGATGGAGCAAGACCAAGACCTCTCCACCGTCACGTCTGGAACAGGCAGGAAAGCGCACAGTATCCAAACCACAGGAATGACACCCGCATCCTGCCTAAGAGGAGAGATTGTCTTCTCTTTGCCACTTTCTGCTTTAGCCTTGCTTAGTCTAGATACGATTTCTTGTGTTGATACTACCCAACCACTTTCTGACAGCGCTCAATTCAAAGCACTTAACTGGGTAAAACTAGACACGCCTGTACTAGATTTCTAATCTAGCTTCCGACTTGGAAGATCTTAAAGAATCACTGTAGGAGGAACTCTGTCTTTGGGGATAAATACTATAGTTGTATATTTTCATTGTTTAAATTACTTTGGTTATTGACATAGCTAGACATTTATCCAAATCTTTACTAATCATTTGTTTGTCATAATTTGCATAAATTTGACCATGCATTTGTCCATTTATTGAAGTTTTAGTGCCTTTCTAGTAACGTGTGAGCTATTTAAATATTAATGTTTCCATTTTTCATATTTGTTTGAAACACTTTTAAAATTAGATGTCTGACTTTCAGTTCTATTCGTGGGGTGTTTTGACACATACAATTTGAATTTTGATGGATTTAGCTCTCTTTTGATCTCTGTCTTTGAGATAAACTAATATTTAAATTTGGAAAATCATGTAATAATCATGGGTTAGAGAAATATTTTCATGTGCATTTCTAAACTGTTAATGTTTAGACCTTTTAAATAGAAACTTTCCTAATTTAATTGAAATCTATTGTGCAGGATGTTGATAAGTCTGGATCTACGTTGCTTTTTTATCTTTTTGGTTTTTTTCTTACAATCAGGAGAAGCCATTTGATTGAGAAAAAAGAGAAAAGCTTCCATTTCTGCTTGATTCATAGCTCCTTCTTCCTAAGAGATTACATTTTCTTATGAAGTGAAATTGGCTTGTGAACTCCTTAAAGGACTACGTTGCTAGGCGTGTCCTATCAGCTGAGGTCGTTACTGTACCTTTACTACAGTCTCATTGGAGAGCAGCCCCTGACATTGGAAGCTGACTGGGCGCACACAGCTGACCTGGGGCTTCTCCACGGGAGAACATCACCTTCAAACAACGGCCGTCTGTGACGTTGATGGAGCAAGACCAAGACCTCTCCACCGTCACGTCTGGAACAGGCAGGAAAGCGCACAGTATCCAAACCACAGGAATGACACCCGCATCCTGCCTAAGAGGAGAGATTGTCTTCTCTTTGCCACTTTCTGCTTTAGCCTTGCTTAGTCTAGATACGATTTCTTGTGTTGATACTACCCAACCACTTTCTGACAGCGCTCAATTCAAAGCACTTAACTGGGTAAAACTAGACACGCCTGTACTAGATTTCTAATCTAGCTTCCGACTTGGAAGATCTTAAAGAATCACTGTAGGAGGAACTCTGTCTTTGGGGATAAATTCTCCCTTTTTATTTCTGGAGCCCTGCCCCCACTGGCTCCACTCTAAGACCCCAGGCTCCCCCTGGTGGCGGATGGCAGGTTCTCAGAGCCCACCTGCGATCTGGGCTATAGTCTTCTCAGTCCCCTCCCTGCGTGTTTTGCTGACCTCCGGAGCTGACGGCCCTCTGACAGCTCGTCGGAGCCCTGTGTCTTCCACGTGGCTGCCCCACGGCTCTTGAAGGATTGTTGGTCTCCCTGAGTCTCCTTCTCTTCCGATGATGCTGGAGGAGTCTCAGGTCATGAGGGTGGGCTCTGTGGACCTGCTGGCCTTGGGGCCACACGGCTGGTGACAGAGAGGCTCCAATGTTCAAACCTAGCACACTCCCTCTGACCACACTCCGGGCTTCTGATGTGTATTGAGTACTCAGAAGGGATCAGAGCCAGGACCCTTCCACCCTGGGTGTTTCTTGAAGCCTGGCGGGCTTTAGTAGACAGTCCTCCCCCGCCAGGCAAGTCTGGGAAGCGGTAATTGAAACCGCCCACTGTGCGCTCCCAGGTCGCATAGGGAGTGAGGCAAGGGCTCCTTTCCAGGCCTGCCTGTGCCTAATGGGTCCAACCAGGCCGCAGAAGGTGATGCTAATCCTTTCTTGCAATCACTCAAGGCTGTGGAGTGCCCTGGGCCTGTGAAAGCCTATTTTGAATTTCATAAACTGAAATTACCTTTTTATCTTTGGATTTCTGCTGTTTTCATGTTCGTTCCAACTCTCCCAGCCCCTCGGCAGCCAGACAGAAGGATATTGTGCTTGGAGAAAGACAAAAAAAAAGAATAGCATTCCAGGATAGTCTCATCTTTCTGATCCCCACGGTGGGGGGTGGTTTGCTGGGTCAGGGGACCAAAGAAGGGATCTCTCCACCGTCACGTCTGGAACAGGCAGGAAAGCGCACAGTATCCAAACCACAGGAATGACACCCGCATCCTGCCTAAGAGGAGAGATTGTCTTCTCTTTGCCACTTTCTGCTTTAGCCTTGCTTAGTCTAGATACGATTTCTTGTGTTGATACTACCCAACCACTTTCTGACAGCGCTCAATTCAAAGCACTTAACTGGGTAAAACTAGACACGCCTGTACTAGATTTCTAATCTAGCTTCCGACTTGGAAGATCTTAAAGAATCACTGTAGGAGGAACTCTGTCTTTGGGGATAAATTCTCCCTTTTTATTTCTGGAGCCCTGCCCCCACTGGCTCCACTCTAAGACCCCAGGCTCCCCCTGGTGGCGGATGGCAGGTTCTCAGAGCCCACCTGCGATCTGGGCTATAGTCTTCTCAGTCCCCTCCCTGCGTGTTTTGCTGACCTCCGGAGCTGACGGCCCTCTGACAGCTCGTCGGAGCCCTGTGTCTTCCACGTGGCTGCCCCACGGCTCTTGAAGGATTGTTGGTCTCCCTGAGTCTCCTTCTCTTCCGATGATGCTGGAGGAGTCTCAGGTCATGAGGGTGGGCTCTGTGGACCTGCTGGCCTTGGGGCCACACGGCTGGTGACAGAGAGGCTCCAATGTTCAAACCTAGCACACTCCCTCTGACCACACTCCGGGCTTCTGATGTGTATTGAGTCCTCAGAAGGGATCAGAGCCAGGACCCTTCCACCCTGGGTGTTTCTTGAAGCCTGGCGGGCTTTAGTAGACAGTCCTCCCCCGCCAGGCAAGTCTGGGAAGCGGTAATTGAAACCGCCCACTGTGCGCTCCCAGGTCGCATAGGTAGTGAGGCAAGGGCTCCCTTTCCAGGCCTGCCTGTGCCTAATGGGTCCAACCAGGCCGCAGAAGGTGATGCTAATCCTTTCTTGCAATCACTCAAGGCTGTGGAGTGCCCTGGGCCTGTGAAAGCCTATTTTGAATTTCATAAACTGAAATTACCTTTTTATCTTTGGATTTCTGCTGTTTTCATGTTCGTTCCAACTCTCCCAGCCCCTCGGCAGCCAGACAGAAGGATATTGTGCTTGGAGAAAGACAAAAAAAAAGAATAGCATTCCAGGATAGTCTCATCTTTCTGATCCCCACGGTGGGGGGTGGTTTGCTGGGTCAGGGGACCAAAGAAGGGATAAAAAGTCCACACCCAAAAGGCAGCCAGTCATTACATTCAAGCTAGAAGAAAAGTGGCAGGTGAAAGCAGCCCGGTTTTCCTTCCTTTTTCATTTGGAAAATTCTATTTTCCTGACCCACCCAAGAGATATTTTCTCTATCACTCTGAATATGATTGACATATGAAGTTTGCATAAACATGGTAACCAAGGTGCTATGTGAACTGTTGCCAATGAGCTGGGGCAGCCGTTGTTGGTGCTCACCCAGCTCCCATCCCGACACACACACACACACACACACACACACACACACGTGCGCGTGTCACTGAGCTACAGCCGACAGGTCTCTGCCTGTTGACAGCTTCTCACCTGTGTCCTACCTACTATGTTGCTCGACAGGTAGGCCTTACTGAGCCAAGCCCAGGGACCCCGGAAATCTTGGGGACCTGAAGCCTCTAGGATGAACCCCCATGGGTCAGGGTGAGGGGCTCCCTGGAAGGACGGTCCTCACAATGAAGCAAGATTGGTCCCCAGCTGCCTGCGGCGGTCAAGACCCATCCATGTGCCTTTGATTGGTTCCTTTGTCTCTGCCACTTTCTCCACTGTCATCCCCCACCTCCCGAGTCTTTGCCTGTCCTCAGCTCTTTGTGAGTGAGTCTGCCTTCAGGGGACTCCAAACCTAAACACAGGCTAACAGTTAGGACCTGTCCACACAGTGAGTAAAAAGCTGCCGAACCTTCTCAGGGATGCAGAACAGGGAGACTGGCCCAGAGCCTTGTCTGTGTGAACAGGTCTATGTAAAGGTCAAATACATGAGCTAGAAAAGGCACAACTGCTGGGTTTGGAGGAGAGGGTGGTAGGGGGGCACACATTGCCATCTTCCTCCCTCTTGAGTGGCCTCTGATCACCTCTAGGGCACGTGTGCTTGTTCTTATTTGACCCACTGATTTCTATATCTTGCCATCCAGGCACCAAGGGAAAAGAGGAGACTGAGACCCCAAGCAGAAGCCTGGCTCCAGGCAAAAGTACATTCAGCTGGCATGTCTTTTGGGTTGTGATTCTCAGAGCACAAGGGAGACTTCAGGTGGCTGAATGGAGAGTAGAAGATCACACGTCTTGGATCTCACATGAAAGTATGGTACAACACAAGATGCTTCCTAAGAAAATAAAAGCTTGCGTCTATGCAAAACATTTTTCATCTAAATTCTGGGTCTTCATCTCTAGAAATAGTCATTTCCCGATTACTTTATGATAAAATAAAAGATCCTAGGTGGACATCTTAGAATGAAATTCACTGATCTGATTTCTTCTTCTTCTTCTTTTTTTTTTTTTTTAAATTTTGTCCTCTTGTATTGGTTTTTTATTTATTTATTTTCATCCATCTTTATTCTTTGGCCTATGTGGGTCTTCCATTGCAGTGGCCTCTCCTGCCACAGCAGAACATTGGCTCTGGGCGTCTGTGCCCTAGAGTGCTGGCTCGTAATCGGACACACCAGTCCGGTTGCTCCAATGCACGTGGGATCTTCCTGGGCCAGGGATCGAACCAGTGCTCCTTGTACTGCAAGGTGGACTCTTTACCCACTGGACCATCAGGGAAGCCCTGATCTGATTTCTTTTGCTTATTTCTTTCCCACTCCTTCATTGAACTTGGAGCGGGGCCTACTCTGGCCATCAGATCCTCCTCGGCTCATGTCAATTTCAGTAGCTGAATCCAGGGTCATTCACATGGCATTGCGTGTTGCCTGGGTGAGTTCTGGAAGTACCATGAAGCCTATTCTCAGGATAGCTCCTAAGGGAAGAATTTGGGGGAGCTTAAAAGAAGGTTTCTGCAGCTCCATAGAGAGGCACTTGAAAAGCACTGGACACCCAGGACAAGGTTTCCTTAGCCATAAACCCAGTTTTCAGAGATGTTCCACTCTCACAACACAAGGAATTAGGGTGCCTGAGTCAGAAAGCAGACACAACCTGAAGGACCCATCAGGGGGAGCAACCTTTGGTACACACCCATAAACTGATCCCTTTACTGATTCTTTATCAGCTGCTTGTGTCAAGTTGAAAAGCAGGCTTAGGGTAAACGAGGGACGCTCATTTGACCCACTGATTTCAATCCAAGGCACCAAGGGAAAAGAGGAGACTGAGACCCCAAGCAGAAGCCTGGCTCCAGGCAAAAGTACATTCAGCTGGCATGTCTTTTGGGTTGTGATTCTCAGAGCACAAGGGAGACTTCAGGTGGCTGAATGGAGAGTAGAAGATCACACGTCTTGGATCTCACATGAAAGTATGGTACAACACAAGATGCTTCCTAAGAAAATAAAAGCTTGCGTCTATGCAAAACATTTTTCATCTAAATTCTGGGTCTTCATCTCTAGAAATAGTCATTTCCCGATTACTTTATGATAAAATAAAAGATCCTAGGTGGACATCTTAGAATGAAATTCACTGATCTGATTTCTTCTTCTTCTTCTTTCTTTTTTTTTTTTTTTAAATTTTGTCCTCTTGTATTGGTTTTTTATTTATTTATTTTCATCCATCTTTATTCTTTGGCCTATGTGGGTCTTCCATTGCAGTGGCCTCTCCTGCCACAGCAGAACATTGGCTCTGGGCGTCTGTGCCCTAGAGTGCTGGCTCGTAATCGGACACACCAGTCCGGTTGCTCCAATGCACGTGGGATCTTCCTGGGCCAGGGATCGAACCAGTGCTCCTTGTACTGCAAGGTGGACTCTTTACCCACTGGACCATCAGGGAAGCCCTGATCTGATTTCTTTTGCTTATTTCTTTCCCACTCCTTCATTGAACTTGGAGCGGGGCCTACTCTGGCCATCAGATCCTCCTCGGCTCATGTCAATTTCAGTAGCTGAATCCAGGGTCATTCACATGGCATTGCGTGTTGCCTGGGTGAGTTCTGGAAGTACCATGAAGCCTATTCTCAGGATAGCTCCTAAGGGAAGAATTTGGGGGAGCTTAAAAGAAGGTTTCTGCAGCTCCATAGAGAGGCACTTGAAAAGCACTGGACACCCAGGACAAGGTTTCCTTAGCCATAAACCCAGTTTTCAGAGATGTTCCACTCTCACAACACAAGGAATTAGGGTGCCTGAGTCAGAAAGCAGACACAACCTGAAGGACCCATCAGGGGGAGCAACCTTTGGTACACACCCATAAACTGATCCCTTTACTGATTCTTTATCAGCTGCTTGTGTCAAGGAAGGAATTGCTATCCATGTCACCATTGTTTCAAGGCTTAGGGTAAACGAGGGACGCTCATCCAGCTGGTGGGAGAGGGGTCATGTCTATAAGCAAAGTACAGGGGTCTGGCCAGGTCTTACCACGCAGGGTCAAGCAAGCAGAAACATGTTCTGTGCAGTTGTTACCAGGAGCTAGGCTTGACCTATGTCAGAAGAATCCTAGCTTCTGAGCTATGGACAAGGAGCACACAGCCTCGGAAACAGAGAGGGCTGCAAAGGTGCTTAGAAAGTGGGCTGGTCTAAACTGTCGAGAATAAATGATTCTCCAGAGTTGCACAGGGCTCGTAACAGTCCTCTGCACTTCCCACACCAAGCCCCGATTTTCTTTTCAATATGACATCATTCCATGAATGTTTACACTAAAGACAAATGAAACAGAGAGAGAGAGAAACAAGCCTATTTTTCCTCTCTGACTTTCAAGCACTGTGGGTCTCCCAAAGAAACAGAGGTTGGACGATCTTAGCTGGGGATGTTAAAGTGAAAAACGAGAGAGACCCTTGAACAGCAAGAGAGCCCCCTCCTTTGCCCCAGACTAGCTCCTGTCCTGTCCAGAGGGCCCCTCTCCCACCTCTGATGACCCCTTCCTTCCTCACCCCCCAAGATGTAGAATTGTGAATATAACAAACTGCAAAAAGTTAGTCTTATGTATAGACATTATTTTCGTCATATGTTTCTGTATTTTGAAACAAAGGTATGTTAACTTCTTCATTTGAAGGATAAGCTGGTTTGTGTTAAGTATAATATTGGTTGGGTCATTTGCATCATATTCGTTAGCATTTATTGGTGGCAGAGTGTTTGCCTAGGTACAGAACTAATAGCCCTTAGCAATGACTGCTGCTGGTGTGTATTTTTGTAAATTTGGGACTGCCACTCCATAAGAGCCTTACTGATTCTTTAAAAATTTCAGAGATGTTCCACTCACAACACAAGGAATTAGGGTGCCTGAGTCAGAAAGCAGACACAACCTGAAGGACCCATCAGGGAGCAACCTTTGGTACACACCCATAAACTGATCCCTTTACTGATTCTTTATCAGCTGCTTGTGTCAAGGAAGGAATTGCTATCCATGTCACCATTGTTTCAAGGCTTAGGGTAAACGAGGGACGCTCATCCAGCTGGTGGGAGAGGGGTCATGTCTATAAGCAAAGTACAGGGGTCTGGCCAGGTCTTACCACGCAGGGTCAAGCAAGCAGAAACATGTTCTGTGCAGTTGTTACCAGGAGCTAGGCTTGACCTATGTCAGAAGAATCCTAGCTTCTGAGCTATGGACAAGGAGCACACAGCCTCGGAAACAGAGAGGGCTGCAAAGGTGCTTAGAAAGTGGGCTGGTCTAAACTGTCGAGAATAAATGATTCTCCAGAGTTGCACAGGGCTCGTAACAGTCCTCTGCACTTCCCACACCAAGCCCCGATTTTCTTTTCAATATGACATCATTCCATGAATGTTTACACTAAAGACAAATGAAACAGAGAGAGAGAGAAACAAGCCTATTTTTCCTCTCTGACTTTCAAGCACTGTGGGTCTCCCAAAGAAACAGAGGTTGGACGATCTTAGCTGGGGATGTTAAAGTGAAAAACGAGAGAGACCCTTGAACAGCAAGAGAGCCCCCTCCTTTGCCCCAGACTAGCTCCTGTCCTGTCCAGAGGGCCCCTCTCCCACCTCTGATGACCCCTTCCTTCCTCACCCCCCAAGATGTAGAATTGTGAATATAACAAACTGCAAAAAGTTAGTCTTATGTATAGACATTATTTTCGTCATATGTTTCTGTATTTTGAAACAAAGGTATGTTAACTTCTTCATTTGAAGGATAAGCTGGTTTGTGTTAAGTATAATATTGGTTGGGTCATTTGCATCATATTCGTTAGCATTTATTGGTGGCAGAGTGTTTGCCTAGGTACAGAACTAATAGCCCTTAGCAATGACTGCTGCTGGTGTGTATTTTTGTAAATGTTATGCACTCACTGAAAGGAAAAAAACAAAACAAAACAAAAGAAAATGACTTTTTTTGCCAAGGCCAGTGTTGCTGCCTAAAAAAAAAAAGATGCTATAAAATGGTGAGAGCTTCTTTCTGAACAGCTCCAAGTGTTGAAGTCTTCACTTTATTTTGTTCTGTTTTGTTCTGTTTTTCTGTTTCCCTTTGCAAAATGGTAAGGGGGGTGGGGGGTGGGTGTTTTTGTTGCAAGTTTGTGAGAGAAGATGTTTCGGTTTGTTTCTACTGACCTGAATGTGTTGGATCTTCACGTGTTGTTTTGTTTTTGCTTTATTGATGCACAGATGCTTTTGAACAGTAGAGCGAAATGCTAGACATGGAGAACCTGCTCTGTTTGTCCTTTATACATTTCTGTAGTTAACAGAACATTGTAATGTGCCTTGGAGCTTAGTAACTTGTAATAAATTCAATTGATATTAAAAAAAACAAAAAGAAACAGAGATTGAGTTAGGTCAAGAAAATTCAGGGACCCAGAGGAAAATTGAGGAGTGAATGTTTGTGTGTGTTGCATGTGTGGGGGCTGTGTGTGGCATATTTTGTGTATGAGGGGTGTGTGTTGCTGAGTTGGGTGCATATATTCATAGTATGGTGTCTCTATATGTTGTGTGTGTGTATGGAGCATGTTTATGTGAGTGCAGGGCTTCCCCTGGTGGTCCAGTGGGTAAGGACACCGCCTTGCAGTGCAAGGGGCGGTTCGAGAAAGCGAGAGAGACCCTTGAACAGCAAGAGAGCCCCTCCTTTGCCCCAGACTAGCTCCTGTCCTGTCCAGAGGGCCCCTCTCCCACCTCTGATGACCCTTCCTTCCTCACCCCCCAAGATGTAGAATTGTGAATATAACAAACTGCAAAAAGTTAGTCTTATGTATAGACATTATTTTCGTCATATGTTTCTGTATTTTGAAACAAAGGTATGTTAACTTCTTCATTTGAAGGATAAGCTGGTTTGTGTTAAGTATAATATTGGTTGGGTCATTTGCATCATATTCGTTAGCATTTATTGGTGGCAGAGTGTTTGCCTAGGTACAGAACTAATAGCCCTTAGCAATGACTGCTGCTGGTGTGTATTTTTGTAAATGTTATGCACTCACTGAAAGGAAAAAAACAAAACAAAACAAAAGAAAATGACTTTTTTTGCCAAGGCCAGTGTTGCTGCCTAAAAAAAAAAAGATGCTATAAAATGGTGAGAGCTTCTTTCTGAACAGCTCCAAGTGTTGAAGTCTTCACTTTATTTTGTTCTGTTTTGTTCTGTTTTTCTGTTTCCCTTTGCAAAATGGTAAGGGGGGTGGGGGGTGGGTGTTTTTGTTGCAAGTTTGTGAGAGAAGATGTTTCGGTTTGTTTCTACTGACCTGAATGTGTTGGATCTTCACGTGTTGTTTTGTTTTGCTTTATTGATGCACAGATGCTTTTGAACAGTAGAGCGAAATGCTAGACATGGAGAACCTGCTCTGTTTGTCCTTTATACATTTCTGTAGTTAACAGAACATTGTAATGTGCCTTGGAGCTTAGTAACTTGTAATAAATTCAATTGATATTAAAAAAAACAAAAAGAAACAGAGATTGAGTTAGGTCAAGAAAATTCAGGGACCCAGAGGAAAATTGAGGAGTGAATGTTTGTGTGTGTTGCATGTGTGGGGGCTGTGTGTGGCATATTTTGTGTATGAGGGGTGTGTGTTGCTGAGTTGGGTGCATATATTCATAGTATGGTGTCTCTATATGTTGTGTGTGTGTATGGAGCATGTTTATGTGAGTGCAGGGCTTCCCCTGGTGGTCCAGTGGGTAAGGACACCGCCTTGCAGTGCAAGGGGCGCCGGTTCGAGCCCTGGCCTGGGAAGATCCCACGTGCCGCGGAGCGGCTGGACCGATGTGTCCAATTATCGAGCCGGAACTCTGGAGCGCATGCGCCCAGAGCCGGTGCTCTGCAACGACAGACGCCACCACGATGGGAGGCCCACACGGGTCAAAGAACAAAGACGGATGAAAATAAGAGAAATGAAAGACCAATAGAAGTGGCCCGCCCGCTCCCCTCCCTCCCCAACCCGACCCCTGCCCAAAATAAATAAATAAATAAATATTTATGTGAGTGCAGACATTTTGCTGGCCAAGTCTGTTCTCAGCAGGAACCTTGCCCACCTGAAGTCAACTTGAATATGCTTAGAGGCCAAAGACAAGTGGGAAAAGTTCCTTTATTGTTCCTACCTCTTTTCTAATAGCCCACTCAGTGTCCACCTTTGACAAGAGTCCAGAAACTCTTGCCAACTGGTCTCCTGTCATCTTCTTTCTTTTGCTTCACTCTTCTGAGTCCTGGTTTCAGCCATTCTGACTCCATGTGCACTGGGACTGTGCTCTGACTTGAGCTGGCAAGTCCGCCTTGCCCTAGATCCCCAGCACTCCCAGAGTCAAGCGTGCAAGACAGCCCACCCTCTCTCTCACCGACACTGACCATCTCCTGACCATCACTTACCTCTTCCGTCCTATGAGAAAGTGGTCTGCCCTCTGTGTGTCTGTCTCTGTCAGTCTCTGGCTCTCTCATGCAAATGTTTACACACACAAATACACCAGCAAACACAGACTTCCCAGCCACATAGACTTGAAGGTGGTCTCTGACCTAATTACTCACCCAGGATGGTACTCCTTCTTGAGAAGGGGGCTTTACTGTGCACCTAGACTAGGTAAGTCATCTAGATACTGACGGTCTCTGTGGAGCTGAGAATGAGGGACAGTGTCCTCTAGATTTTGGCCATCAGCTTGGGCAGGTGTGCCCTCAGCGACTGATCTTCTCAGGTCACTGTTGGTGAAGGGAGCTGCCTGGTGCTGTCAGTGGCCTGACACCCATGGCTGGCCCCTACTCTCTGCTGAATATCATTTTATTACATCAATACCACATGATGATCATTCTGTGACCATCAGACAAGCTGACTCCATAATCATGTCTGAACACAGACAAAACCTGGCTCTTGTCTAGGTCACAAAATAACCCAACATCCCCTCTGGTGACTGATGTGCCTGACGGCTGCTTCTTGACCGGTTACAGCCTGGGTTTCCTTCATTCTCCCTCCTTCTACATAGAGACATCCACTCATCAAACTGTAGCTGTTTCCTGGGTTCAGCCCCATTCAGACAGAGGTTCCATATCCTTGAACTCCCCCATAACACCCAGCACATGCCCAGAGGTGAGAATAAGTCCTTTCTAGCACCTCTTTCTGAGGGACCCCTAGGTTTCTATGTTTAGGTCAATGCATCATTGAAGTCAACTGCGTTCAACTGAGGTGTGCTCCTGGTGGTCCAGCCAGGGGGGACTGGTGTTGCTGCCGAAATGTATCTGTCTACCCAGCTGGCTCCTTCAGCGTGGCTCTCGGCATTGACATGGGGGAAGGAGTGGCTTCTGTGCCGAAGCCACCAGAGGGCACAGATACCTCCACGGCTGGACTTCAGACAGCCCTTCTCGAGACCCCCCACATTTGTGCTCTCTTTACTTCTTTCCTTCTCCTTTGTACCCAGTCCAGAAGGATCTTTCCTTACCTCTGAGGAATCCCTACTTATATTTCTCAAGCATTTTGTCCGTGCTCTGAACCCTTTCTAGTGCCCTAAGGTCTTAGAGTCTTATAGAGAACTTGATTCATATCAGTTCTGTTAACTGATGATTTTTGCCCTGTCACATTCTTCTTCTTTAGCTCAAGGCAATGAATCTGCTCTGATGGGGTGAAGATGGAGGCAGAAAAGATGAAGATAAAAGAAAAAATGTGTATCTGTAACTTCATTTCAATTAGAATCTTTTCATTGCTTGGTTAGGGCCATGAAGGGTTAAAGACAGCCATGGCAAACACTCAAGATAAATGTAATTTTGAGGAAGTCTCGCTTTTTTCTTCTTTCTTCAGCTTGGGATCCCTGATCTTCTCAGGTCACTGTTGGTGAAGAGCTGCCTGGTGCTGTCAGTGGCCTGACACCCATGGCTGGCCCCTACTCTCTGCTGAATATCATTTTATTACATCAATACCACATGATGATCATTCTGTGACCATCAGACAAGCTGACTCCATAATCATGTCTGAACACAGACAAAACCTGGCTCTTGTCTAGGTCACAAAATAACCCAACATCCCCTCTGGTGACTGATGTGCCTGACGGCTGCTTCTTGACCGGTTACAGCCTGGGTTTCCTTCATTCTCCCTCCTTCTACATAGAGACATCCACTCATCAAACTGTAGCTGTTTCCTGGGTTCAGCCCCATTCAGACAGAGGTTCCATATCCTTGAACTCCCCCATAACACCCAGCACATGCCCAGAGGTGAGAATAAGTCCTTTCTAGCACCTCTTTCTGAGGGACCCCTAGGTTTCTATGTTTAGGTCAATGCATCATTGAAGTCAACTGCGTTCAACTGAGGTGTGCTCCTGGTGGTCCAGCCAGGGGGGACTGGTGTTGCTGCCGAAATGTATCTGTCTACCCAGCTGGCTCCTTCAGCGTGGCTCTCGGCATTGACATGGGGGAAGGAGTGGCTTCTGTGCCGAAGCCACCAGAGGGCACAGATACCTCCACGGCTGGACTTCAGACAGCCCTTCTCGAGACCCCCCACATTTGTGCTCTCTTTACTTCTTTCCTTCTCCTTTGTACCCAGTCCAGAAGGATCTTTCCTTACCTCTGAGGAATCCCTACTTATATTTCTCAAGCATTTTGTCCGTGCTCTGAACCCTTTCTAGTGCCCTAAGGTCTTAGAGTCTTATAGAGAACTTGATTCATATCAGTTCTGTTAACTGATGATTTTTGCCCTGTCACATTCTTCTTCTTTAGCTCAAGGCAATGAATCTGCTCTGATGGGGTGAAGATGGAGGCAGAAAAGATGAAGATAAAAGAAAAAATGTGTATCTGTAACTTCATTTCAATTAGAATCTTTTCATTGCTTGGTTAGGGCCATGAAGGGTTAAAGACAGCCATGGCAAACACTCAAGATAAATGTAATTTTGAGGAAGTCTCGCTTTTTTCTTCTTTCTTCAGTTGCTTTTCTACTTTATTTTTAATGTAACTGACATACCACACTGTGTTAAGTTTCAGGTGCTCCGTGTGTTGATTTGAAACATTATGCACTGCAATATGTTAGCCCTCGTAGCACGCACACTTCTACCAGATCACGTAATTATCATTTCTTATTCATGGTGGAAACAAGATAGAGTGTCTTAGCAACTTTGTGGTTCAAAGTACAGTTTTGTTGACTAAAGTCCCTATGCTGTGCGTTTTATTTCCAGGATTTATTTATTCACTCTTTCCAAGTTTATACCTACAAACAACATCTCCCCCATTCTCCAGTCCTTGGAAACCACCATTCTACCCTGTTTTCACAAGTTCTATAATATGTTTTTTAGATTCCCCTAGTAAATAGTAAGTGGGAGATGAACCATAAAGAAGGCTGAGCACTGAAGAACGGATGCTTTTGAATGGCAGTTCTGGAGAAGACTCTTCAGAGTCCCTTGAACAGCAATGAGATCAAACCAGTCAATCCTAAAGGAAATAAATATTCACTGGACTATTCATTGGAAAGATTAATGCTGAAGCTGAAACTCCAATACTTTGGCCACCTGATGCGAACAGACAGCTCATTGGAAAAGACACTGATGCTGGGAAAAATTGAAGGCAGAAGGAGAAGAGGGCAACAAAGAATAAGATGGTTGCATGGTGTCACTGATTCAATGAACGTGAACTCGGGTAAACTCTGGGAGATAGTGAGGGACAGGGAGGCTTGGAGTGCTGGAGTCCATGAAGGCACAAAGGGTCAGACATGACTTAGCAACTGAAAAACAACAAAAGTAAGTGATAGCATATAGCATTTCTCTTTCTCTGTCTGATGTTTCTCACTTAGCATAATACCCTCAACATTCATCCATATTGTTGCAAATAGCAGAATTGTCTTTTTTCTCATGGCTAAATTATCAATAATATTCCACTGTGTTATGTGTAGAGAGATACAGATATAGACATAAAGTATATCTTCTATTCACCATTGACCGGCACTTAGGGTGTTTGCATGTCTTGGCTATTAATATAATGGGACTTCCCTGGTGGTCCAGTGGGTAAAGAGTCCACCTTGCAGTGCAGGGGGTGCCAGTTTGATCCCTGGCTTGGGAAGATCCCACATGCCACAGAGTGGCTGGAACGGTGTGTCCAATTGTGAGCCAGCACTCTGGAGCGCATGTGCCAGAGCCAGTGCTCTGCAACTGAGAGAGGTCACTGCAATCGGAGGCCCACATAGGCCAAAGAATAAAGATGGGTGAAAATAAATAAATGAAAAACTGATAAAAGAGTACAAAATTAAAAGAAAAAAGAATGATGTAATGAACATGGGAATGCAGGTATCTCTTCCAAGTACTATAAGAAAGATTGACTTTTGATTGGTCAAGAGATGTCAGTATAGTTCTATTGATAAAAAAAGATGTTCAATCACAGTCCATGGATCATGCAAATATTCAAAAGGTCATGCTTTTTGAAAGAAAAGGAAATACTGTTTTTGCAAGAACTCCTTTCCTTTCTTTAAGCAATACCAGTGGGACAGAAGATGCAATGAGAAGAAATTGGTTCTGGGCTTAGGAATGTTTACAACTTAAATTGAGATACAGTGGGTCAGTTTGCTAGAACCACATGCTAGAAAAAGATCTGCAGATCAGAAGCCAGGAAGTTCTGTGATGTGACTAAATGGAAAGGATGTTTTGCTCAAGTTCTGTGGCTGTAAATGGTGTGTCGGGAGCATTTTCTGGTGTTCTAGATGTTCAGTAGAAAAGAGTGTACTGCGATGTGGTTGCAGTCACACAGAGTGTTGGAGGGATCCAGGCTAGGCAGTGGTTATGTGATTCTGGAAAAATTGTGTAGGAGCTGGGCTGGAAGAGGTTTTGTATAGACATTTTAGTGAGAAAGTAAAAATTTTATTTATAGAATGTTTTGAAATGGCAATAAAGGAAATGAATCATTTCAAAATCTTCTTCCCTCACCTCCAGTATTGGTTAAGAATCTCATTAGGAAAAACTTAGGTATTTGAGAACTGTGTCTCGTTATGGCCCATCTTTAATCCTGGTTCTTTTCTGTATCTTGATACTGAAAGCTAACAAAATAAGTGAAAGTGAGTCTCCATCTTACCGAATCCCAAGTAACTCATTAAAGCTTGTGGTAGGCTCTAGAGAATTGCTCATTTTCCTCTCTGTTTGCTTGAAACACTGTTTATTCTTATGATCCTACTGAGAATTCTCAGTGTTCACTCAGTGAACATTTATTGCATTCTTGTCAAACCCAGCTATGTTTTTGCAAAATATTTTTTCATTAGTCATAATTCACTGGATAGTCTTTGTAATTGACCCCTGGTCATGGGATCAATGTTTCCAGCTAGGAAAATAAACATTCCAGCTGCCATCAGCAGGGGCAGGAAGCCATTAGCCTGAACATGGGAATGCAGGTATCTCTTCCAAGTACTATAAGAAAGATTGACTTTTGATTGGTCAAGAGATGTCAGTATAGTTCTATTGATAAAAAAAGATGTTCAATCACAGTCCATGGATCATGCAAATATTCAAAAGGTCATGCTTTTTGAAAGAAAAGGAAATACTGTTTTTGCAAGAACTCCTTTCCTTTCTTTAAGCAATACCAGTGGGACAGAAGATGCAATGAGAAGAAATTGGTTCTGGGCTTAGGAATGTTTACAACTTAAATTGAGATACAGTGGGTCAGTTTGCTAGAACCACATGCTAGAAAAAGATCTGCAGATCAGAAGCCAGGAAGTTCTGTGATGTGACTAAATGGAAAGGATGTTTTGCTCAAGTTCTGTGGCTGTAAATGGTGTGTCGGGAGCATTTTCTGGTGTTCTAGATGTTCAGTAGAAAAGAGTGTACTGCGATGTGGTTGCAGTCACACAGAGTGTTGGAGGGATCCAGGCTAGGCAGTGGTTATGTGATTCTGGAAAAATTGTGTAGGAGCTGGGCTGGAAGAGGTTTTGTATAGACATTTTAGTGAGAAAGTAAAAATTTTATTTATAGAATGTTTTGAAATGGCAATAAAGGAAATGAATCATTTCAAAATCTTCTTCCCTCACCTCCAGTATTGGTTAAGAATCTCATTAGGAAAAACTTAGGTATTTGAGAACTGTGTCTCGTTATGGCCCATCTTTAATCCTGGTTCTTTTCTGTATCTTGATACTGAAAGCTAACAAAATAAGTGAAAGTGAGTCTCCATCTTACCGAATCCCAAGTAACTCATTAAAGCTTGTGGTAGGCTCTAGAGAATTGCTCATTTTCCTCTCTGTTTGCTTGAAACACTGTTTATTCTTATGATCCTACTGAGAATTCTCAGTGTTCACTCGAGTGAACATTTATTGCATTCTTGTCAAACCCAGCTATGTTTTTGCAAAATATTTTTTCATTAGTCATAATTCACTGGATAGTCTTTGTAATTGACCCCTGGTCATGGGATCAATGTTTCCAGCTAGGAAAATAAACATTCCAGCTGCCATCAGCAGGGGGCAGGAAGCCATTAGCCTGTCACAGTGTCCTATTTCATCGACATCAGCTTGAGATTAATAGTAGATTAAAATGAAATACCAATAGCCCTACTTACGTCCCATTCAGTTGCTACCCGGCCACCCCTGAGCCTCTGCAGCTGTACCCTGCTGACACGACTTTGAATTTGCCTCCCTGGCATGATGCATTTTGAAAGGTAAGTTCCGGTGCCCTCAAATAACAGCATCAGAGAAAAGTCCAATGGGACCATGCCATGGCCCCTTGAACACTTGACCAGAGGCCTCATTTAATTCAATCTCCTTCCCTGATGGTCTGCATGTTCTATATCTGGGATTTTAACTGGAAATTACACTGGGACTGGCAACTCTCTTCAAAGCCCATTTTGTGGACTCACTTTCGCAGAATGCTCATCTCTGAACTGGCCAGGTAAAGGCATTTAGAGACCTTGAACACAGGAAGTCCCTGTGTGCCTGATCTCAGGACAAGAAAGGTAACACCAGATGATACAGCAAAACTCACATGCATTCTGACAATCAACTTCATCCTAGACTTTCTAACTTTTGCATAAGTTACTCAAGCTAGAATCTTCTCTTGGTTCTGCTGGTGACCCAAGTAGATGAGAAACCTGCGTGCCTAGCAATTCAGTTCTGAGAAACTGACAAAGCCTTTTTTTAAACCCTAGAAAATGGGACCCTTTGGATGGATTCTAAACCAAATTTCCATATCACAGTGAATACTTGTCCACTAACTGTCACTGCTTTTTTTTTTTTTTTCTGAAGTATTTTTCCCATGGTGAATGTCATATAGGGACAATATACAAGATTTTTTTAAAAATAACACACAAAGGCCACATAGTCCTACCAAGACAATCAGGGTGAAAAGCTTGATGCATTTGGTACAGAGTGGGTTTAAGAGACAGAGATCCTAGTGGTTAAGAGACTTTTGCCTGGCTCAGATAGCTTGGGTATAGGCCTTAACCCCAAGGTTATCTTCTTAATCAGCAGGGAAGGGATAAAAATGCTATCTACATTAAACTAAAAGACTTCATTGAAAAGTGAGAGTCACTCAGTCATGTTCAACTCTTTGCTACCTGTGAAATTCTCCAGACAAAAATATTGGAGTGGGACTTTCCTGGTGGTCCAGTGACTCAATACAGGGGGCCTGGATTCGATTCCTGGTCAGGGAACTAGATTCCACACAATACAATGAAGATCTGGTGCAGACAAATAAATAAATAAAGGCTAGTCAATTTAAAAAAAGAATACTGGAGTAGGTTGCCTTTCCCTTCTCCAGGGGATCTTTCCAACCCAGGGACTGAGCCCAGGTCTCCCCCATTGCAGGTGGATTTTTCACTAACTGAGCCACCGTGGAAGCCACCAAAAACAGAAAAGCTATGTTAAACTGCATTAATTAAACTAAAAGAAAACATAATTACACTAAAAAAAGAAACATAGATGGAACCTCAAAGGATCATAAGGATTTAAAGAAATAATATACACATTCTACATACTGGAATGAGCAGAGAAGACACTTAATAAACCTGTGGTATTTCATGATTATGACCACAGATAGCCTAATTTTTTTACCATTTATTCTCACATAAGTATTTTTATTATATGACATACTTAACTGTTATTTTAACAGTTATAAGATATTTCATATGTGTTTTGTTCTTATTCACTTAATAAACAAAATTCCTTCTGTTTTTCCACAATGACAGTCATCTAGCCATTCAGTATTTTGCTTAAGAAAGGCTTGATATTTGAAGTTGTATGGATTTCACGCAAAAAGGCAAATTACATTTAATGGATGTCTAACTTGATTCATTGAAATTGCCCGTTGATTTGGATGTTTTCATACACCTGTGTATCCCAAATTTATTACTTCTGTTATAGCTTGCCCTTATTTTTAGAGCATATTAGATGGAAGAAATCAATCTATGAGTCTCTTTGGACATTTTCAGGTTTTTTTAAAAATCTCTTTGCTTCTTAATTTGATACTTTTAAGGTATATTGTTGGCTTCATCACCTGCAACTTTCAGAATCTGTATATGTATAAATCCCAAAGTCTTACACCCCCTACACCCCTGTAATCTTTCCTGATCTAATCATCCCATGGGCTACTTTATTTTTGAAAGAATGGTGGGCTTGATTTATTGAGTATCTGGTCATCACTGAGCTGGTAGTGAGGACAGAAAGATAGTCAAAAAGCATCCATGACATGAGGAATTCACAGATGGCAGGGAGACAGGACTTCGCAGCTCCATGAAGTGGAGAATGTAATAGACTTGAACAAGAAATCCTTCATGCTCCTGCAGAGGTGGAAATGCACATAACTTTCTGTGGGAACTAATCATAATTTACATAGCAATTCCTTTGAGGTTGTAAAATGGAGTAAGACCTTAGGGTCCCCATTCTCCATGTCCTCTGCCTGATTCTTTGTCTTTGGAAAAACTTTAGTCAAAGAATAAGTTTAATCAGTAAAATAAGAACATGCACAAAGGGAAACAATCAAAGGAGACCAAATAATAGTAGTTTAGTCATTAAGCAAAGTCAAGGACCTCTTGTTCCTTGTCAAGGGCTATTGATAATATTCTGATCTATATCCTCTGAGCCGCCTTATAGACTCTGAAACTCCCACCAGGTGGGGACATTCACTACATGATGACCAGACTGTAGCCATGACAGAAGCTGCCACTATTCTGAGAACTGGTCTTAAGAACTGAAAACAAACCGACCCTGGAACTGAAGATTAACTGCACTCCAGACAATCAAGGTGATGCTGATCTGATCACTGCATGACCAATTTCAAGATGATTGTCACTGCTATTTCTGCAGCTATCCCCCTCCCTTGGCCTATAAAAGCTCTTGCTCCCTGATTGTCAGGGCGGGGCGTAGGGAGGTGACCTTTGGAGAGGAGTATACCACCATGTCCAAAATAGTGCAAACTTTCCTCTCCACCCATGGGGCCTCTTCATTGACTTGTGAGCAGCGAGCAGTGGGACCCCACTTTTGGTTACAATTAGCCATTTAGATTATTTCCATTTTCCATGATTTAAAAAGAACTATGAAATGTTGGGCTTCCCTGGTGGTCCAGTGGGTAAAGAGTCTGCCTTGCAGTGTGAGGGGCACCAGTTCAATCCCTGACTTGGGAAGATCCCACGTACGCTTTAATCTGTATATGTATAAATCCCAAAGTCTTACACCCCTACACCCTGTAATCTTTCCTGATCTAATCATCCCATGGGCTACTTTATTTTTGAAAGAATGGTGGGCTTGATTTATTGAGTATCTGGTCATCACTGAGCTGGTAGTGAGGACAGAAAGATAGTCAAAAAGCATCCATGACATGAGGAATTCACAGATGGCAGGGAGACAGGACTTCGCAGCTCCATGAAGTGGAGAATGTAATAGACTTGAACAAGAAATCCTTCATGCTCCTGCAGAGGTGGAAATGCACATAACTTTCTGTGGGAACTAATCATAATTTACATAGCAATTCCTTTGAGGTTGTAAAATGGAGTAAGACCTTAGGGTCCCCATTCTCCATGTCCTCTGCCTGATTCTTTGTCTTTGGAAAAACTTTAGTCAAAGAATAAGTTTAATCAGTAAAATAAGAACATGCACAAAGGGAAACAATCAAAGGAGACCAAATAATAGTAGTTTAGTCATTAAGCAAAGTCAAGGACCTCTTGTTCCTTGTCAAGGGCTATTGATAATATTCTGATCTATATCCTCTGAGCCGCCTTATAGACTCTGAAACTCCCACCAGGTGGGGACATTCACTACATGATGACCAGACTGTAGCCATGACAGAAGCTGCCACTATTCTGAGAACTGGTCTTAAGAACTGAAAACAAACCGACCCTGGAACTGAAGATTAACTGCACTCCAGACAATCAAGGTGATGCTGATCTGATCACTGCATGACCAATTTCAAGATGATTGTCACTGCTATTTCTGCAGCTATCCCCCTCCCTTGGCCTATAAAAGCTCTTGCTCCCTGATTGTCAGGGCGGGGCGTAGGGAGGTGACCTTTGGAGAGGAGTATACCACCATGTCCAAAATAGTGCAAACTTTCCTCTCCACCCATGGGGCCTCTTCATTGACTTGTGAGCAGCGAGCAGTGGGACCCCACTTTTGGTTACAATTAGCCATTTAGATTATTTCCATTTTCCATGATTTAAAAAGAACTATGAAATGTTGGGCTTCCCTGGTGGTCCAGTGGGTAAAGAGTCTGCCTTGCAGTGTGAGGGGCACCAGTTCAATCCCTGACTTGGGAAGATCCCACGTGCTACGGAGTGGCTGGACCGGTGTGTCCAATTATGAGCTGGTGCTCTGGAGCGCATGCGCCCAGAGCTGGTGCTCTGCAGCAACAGAGGCCACTGCAATGGAAGGCCCACGCAGGACAAAGAATAAAAAAGGTGGGTGAAAATAAATATAAATTAAAAGAGGCATTATGAGGAAAATTAAAAAAAAATTTTTAAACTATGAAATGTTATTAATATTGGGAGCATACATTTTTGGAATCTTGATTTTCCTTCTTTATGGTGGATTCACCTTCACAGAAATGACTCTGGTCCATTTTCAGGAGCAGTGTGGAATCACTGCATTGGAGAGCATTGCACAAAACAAAGCACAATTGTGAAAGCCATCTCCATGTTGCTTAAACTTATGTTCCTTTGAGTAGCAGTCACACTGTGACCTTGTTTCCACATTTTTCATTATTTCTAGTTCCCTTTCTGTAAGTTATTTATGGACATCGTTAGCATGTTTACTTCTGAGGTTTCTGCTGCTTTTCTTGTTGACATTTATGAACCCAGAGTGTATAAAAATACTAGCGTTGTCTCTTATAGTTAGTGCAAATGCTGTTCTCTTTGTTGACTGCTTTGTAATTTTCATAGCCCATGCTTTTTGGGAATACACGTGCTTGAGGATGGCAATAAGATGATAATAACGGCAATACAACTGTATTTCTCAGACCCAACAGGCCCTTTCATCCAGGACCTTCTGCATTTCTGGCATAACCATCTGTTCAGGCTGCTACCTATGTGCTGTGTTCGTGGGTCCTTTAAACGGGAAAATAATCTATCTTTCCTATGTGTGTGTGCTCAGCTGCTGAATCATGTCCCATTCTTTTGAGACCCCATCGACTGTAGCCCGCCAGGTTCCTCTGTCCATGGGATTTCCCATGGGAGAATCTAGAGTGGGTGCCATTTCCTCCTCCAAGAGATCTTCCCAACCCAGGGATCAAATCTGAGTCTCTTACATCTCCTGCATTGGCAGGCAGATTGTTTATCCCTACTGCACAGACTCTATAAAGTCTAGAGATAGGATCAGATGTCTGTATTTTAAGAATGTTTCCAGCATCCATTCTTTTTTTTTTTAATTTTGGTCTCTTTTATTGGTTATTTATTTATTTATTTATTTTCATCCATCTTTATTCTTTGGCCTGTGTGGGCCTCCCACTGCAATGGCTTCTCTTGTTGTAGAGAACCGGCTCGGGGTGCACACGCTCCAGAGCGCTGGCTCACAATTGGACACACCGGTCCAGCCGCTCTGTGGCATGTGGGATCCTCCTGGGCCAGGGATCAAACTGATGCCCCCTGCACCGCAAGGTTGACTTGACCCACTGGTCCACCAGGGAACCCCCCAGCTTCCATTCTTAATTAAGAACCACTGAACTGGAGTTCAAAACTGAACAGAATGTGAGAAAATTCAACACAGAGAATCTCAGATCCTGCACTGAACAAGAAAACCAACAATACACTACAAATATGGTGTACATGACTTAGCTACCAATGCATGTCAGCAGCCTTGATGTTTAGCTGAAAGGATGTTCCAGGATGGAGGGGGGTAGCTGATGGAGAGAGGTGGCTGCTGTCCTCTCTGATGCGATATCAGACTGAGTGGACAGAAGTGCAGCGTTGAGATGTGAGTGCTGATGGCTTCAGCTTATAGACTTATAAATACTTAACAGCAATAAGTAGACGCCTCAGGGTACTTAATTTTGGCTCAGTAGAAGACAAAAATTTCCCTGTCATCTGAGCAGCTAAAAGATGGAATGAACTACTTTAGAGGTAATGAGAACATATCCGTGGTGTATTCTGTCCAGTTTTGAACCCTAGCCCAGTAGTTCTTAATGAAAGGTCCTGAAGGGAGACTGCAGGGCACTTGGAATGACATCACAGGACACAGCAGAAGGAAGGTCAGTGAGTCTAGGGCCACTTCATGTCTTTCTTTTAAGACCCTACCAGCCCCATCACAAAAGAGAATGAATGTGGCTTAGCACAAGCCTTTCCTTCTTTCCTTATTTGGGATCATTGATTATTCTTTCCATAGTACATTGTCAAGTTATTTCCACAATCAGTGTCAAGCTCATTGAGCTACAGTTTGCAAAAGCTCACCTTATCCACCTTTTAGGAGAAATAAAAATGACAGTTGCTTGTTTGCAATCCCCTTATTCCTGGTCTCTGCAAGACCTCAAAGATGTCACTAGTCCACAGTCCACCGAAAACTCTCCATTGCCCATCTGTGCAAACCTAGTCCCTCCCGTCTTCGTGGAGGACTTCCATGGCCTTTAGAACCTAAAGAAAGCCACCTGACAATTTCATACACAATCCATATAGTCAAAGCTATAGTTTTTCCACTGGTCATGTAACAGATGTGAGATCTGGACTGTAAAGAAGACTGAGAGCCAGAAATTGATGCTTTCAAATTGTGGTGCTGGAAAGACACAAAGACCCTTGAGACTCCCTTAGACTGCAATCCTAAAGGAAATTAATCGTGATTATTCATTGGAAGGACTGATGCTGAAGCTGAAGTCCCAATACATTGGCCACCTGATGGGAAAAGCAAATGCATTCATTGGAAAAGACTCTGACACTGGGAAAGATGGATGGCAGGAGGAGAAGGGGGTGATGGAGGACGAGAAGGTTAGATGGCCTCACCAACTCAGAGGGCATGAGTTTGAGCAAACTCTGGGAGACAGTAAACGACGGGAGAGACTGGCATGCTGCAGTCCATGGGGTCACAAAAAGTCTGAGCAACCACAAAAAACCATTAATTGTGTCCTAAATGCTTGTGAAAAACAGGGAAAACCAGGAGCCTGGAAAGCTTGACCCACTCCAACCTGAATTGGTGAGTAGTTCCTGGAGAAATGGTGGAGGAATGCAGCATGCTAACAGAAACCCTAAAATCTAGTTAGAAGGAAAGCTTCTCCAAGAAGAAGCTGTTCTTCCAGTACATTCATCAGGTGTTGGGGACGTGGACCTTCTCAGCAATTTATTTGTAGAATGTCATCAGCAAGAGGTGCAGTGAGCTTCTGGATACTTTGGGAAAGCTGGTAAAGATGGTCTCTGTGGAGCAGGAAACCAGCTTCCGGGAAGGACACACATTAGCAATTCTGACAGGAATGAGGAGGGCTTCCCAGATGACGCTAGTGGTAAAGAACCTGCTTGTAATGCAAAAGGACACAAGTTTGATCCCTGAAACAGGAAGATCCCTGGAGTAGGAAATGTCAATTTTCCAATCAGTGTCAAGCTCATTGAGCTACAGTTTGCAAAAGCTCACCTTATCCACCTTTTAGGAGAAATAAAAATGACAGTTGCTTGTTTGCAATCCCCTTATTCCTGGTCTCTGCAAGACCTCAAAGATGTCACTAGTCCACAGTCCACCGAAAACTCTCCATTGCCCATCTGTGCAAACCTAGTCCCTCCCGTCTTCGTGGAGGACTTCCATGGCCTTTAGAACCTAAAGAAAGCCACCTGACAATTTCATACACAATCCATATAGTCAAAGCTATAGTTTTTCCACTGGTCATGTAACAGATGTGAGATCTGGACTGTAAAGAAGACTGAGAGCCAGAAATTGATGCTTTCAAATTGTGGTGCTGGAAAGACACAAAGACCCTTGAGACTCCCTTAGACTGCAATCCTAAAGGAAATTAATCGTGATTATTCATTGGAAGGACTGATGCTGAAGCTGAAGTCCCAATACATTGGCCACCTGATGGGAAAAGCAAATGCATTCATTGGAAAAGACTCTGACACTGGGAAAGATGGAGGGCAGGAGGAGAAGGGGGTGATGGAGGACGAGAAGGTTAGATGGCCTCACCAACTCAGAGGGCATGAGTTTGAGCAAACTCTGGGAGACAGTAAACGACGGGAGAGACTGGCATGCTGCAGTCCATGGGGTCACAAAAAGTCTGAGCAACCACAAAAAACCATTAATTGTGTCCTAAATGCTTGTGAAAAACAGGGAAAACCAGGAGCCTGGAAAGCTTGACCCACTCCAACCTGAATTGGTGAGTAGTTCCTGGAGAAATGGTGGAGGAATGCAGCATGCTAACAGAAACCCTAAAATCTAGTTAGAAGGAAAGCTTCTCCAAGAAGAAGCTGTTCTTCCAGTACATTCATCAGGTGTTGGGGACGTGGACCTTCTCAGCAATTTATTTGTAGAATGTCATCAGCAAGAGGTGCAGTGAGCTTCTGGATACTTTGGGAAAGCTGGTAAAGATGGTCTCTGTGCGGGAGCAGGAAACCAGCTTCCCGGGAAGGACACACATTAGCAATTCTGACAGGAATGAGGAGGGCTTCCCAGATGACGCTAGTGGTAAAGAACCTGCTTGTAATGCAGGAGATGTAGGAGACACAAGTTTGATCCCTGAAACAGGAAGATCCCCTGGAGTAGGAAATGGTGACCTATTCCAGTATCCTTGCCCGAAGAATGCCAAGGACAGAGGAGCCTGGCAGGTTACAGTCCATGGAGTTGCACAGAGTTCAACATGACTGAAGCCACCTAGCATGGCTCAGGAATGATGTGTCCTTGAAAGAAGGGATGCCTCAGGTAGATTTTTAATCGAAGAGATACCGGGTCAGTTATCAGTAGAGTCAGCGCATTAGGGATAAAAAAGTGGATGGCAATGGTGGATGGCAACGGTGGATGGCCAGCCGTGGAAACACAGGTAGGAGTAGGCCTGGTGTGGGAGTAGAGGAGGTGGTGATGTGGGTGAAGTGGAGGAGGTTGAGAATTTCAGACTACATGGTCTTTCCTCTAGGAAAGAAAATGCAAATGATCTGATGTGTGTATGGGTTAGACAATGTCTTCTTGAAAAGAAAGCTAAAATCTTCTAAATAGCAGACCTCTATTACAGTGGGTAGAATTGTGTTCACACTCCACCCCCCACCAAAAAATGTTTAAGGCCTGAACTCTGGTCTTCATGAATATCACCTTGTTTGGAAATAGGATCTTGGCAGATCTAAGCAAGTCAAGATAAAGATTTTACTGAATTGTTGCTGTTTAGTCACTAAAGTGTGTCCGACATTTTTGTGATCCCATGGATTGTACTCCACCATGCCCCTCTATCCATTTTCCAGGCAAGAAAGAACCCACCCTACTGACACCTTGACTTTGGACTTCCAGCCTCCAGAACGCTGATACAATGAATTCCTGTTGTTTCAAGCTGCCTAGAATGTGGTGACTTGGTCCAGCAGTCCTACGAAATGAGTATACCTGTTTAGCACTTCCCAGGGTGATTATCTGGAGCTTCTGTGCTGAAGAACGAAAAGAGATGAAGAAGAATGAGGAACAACTTTGCCAAACAGCACTGAGGACTCAGCGATGATAGGAAACTAGACATTGCTGTCGGGTAGGCATGCCCTTGGTGATAAATCATTTCATCTCAAGTTGTTCCTAACTGGGCAGCCAGCCTGGGGAACACAGGTGCTGGGAGTGTTCTGGAGCTGGAGACTGGCAAGATGGATTGGGGAAAGAGGAAAGAGAGTTGGCTGTGCAGACGTGAGTTCAGGGCCCAGGCTGTGAAGGCAGGATGTGAACTGGGGCTTCCTGAGGCAGTGAGGAGAAGAGCAGGGATCAGAGTCTGTTTCCCAAGTTCAACATGGTGGTCAGTGGCGGGGAATACAATTAGGGTGCTTCCTTTCCTGCTTCGCTGCTCAGCGACATTTACCCATCTGGCTCCTTTATCCCCAACTGATGTGGAGCTCAAACCAGCAAAACATCCCCTGGTCCTCAAATTCCAGAATTTGTCGGGTTGCAGGGTTGGAAGAGAGACCACCAGGAAGAACAAACACCTTTCTGCTACAGAGCAAGCTGAGCTTCCAGTGAACAGACAGAGGTATTTTTTATAGAATGAGTCTGGTCTTTGTAAAATGCCTTCTCGCGGGTGTGACGCTTTGGGGGATAAAAGAGCCCCCCAAGACCTATAATTCCTTGTCCAAAATGGTCTTTCTCCCATTTGTGTCTGGCAGCAAAACAGAGAATTACATTGGTGATAAAATTAAAGAGAGTTGTTTATTCCAGGCTTAAATCATTGTTTGCAACTAACCGTTTGTATTCTTGTGTTTTACATTGCTAGGTATATAATTGAGAAGCATGCAAATTAGACCAGATAATGAGCTGTAATTTCTTTGATTCTAAGGAGGGTATTTGTAATGGAAACGGGTGTTTAAGTAGAATTTTAAAAGCTACTGAATAACACAAAGGAATAAATTACATTTTTTTAGGAAAAGGAGCTTATTACTTACTTCAGTGAGCTACTGCAATAGTGGCCCTCAGGATTTAGTGGCATTTCTTGCCCCTGATGCTGGTTTAAGCAGAAACAGAGTCAGAAACCTTGTTCTAGGACTCAGCGATGATAGGAAATAGACATGCTGTCAGTAGGCATGCCCTTGGTGATAAATCATTTCATCTCAAGTTGTTCCTAACTGGGCAGCCAGCCTGGGGAACACAGGTGCTGGGAGTGTTCTGGAGCTGGAGACTGGCAAGATGGATTGGGGAAAGAGGAAAGAGAGTTGGCTGTGCAGACGTGAGTTCAGGGCCCAGGCTGTGAAGGCAGGATGTGAACTGGGGCTTCCTGAGGCAGTGAGGAGAAGAGCAGGGATCAGAGTCTGTTTCCCAAGTTCAACATGGTGGTCAGTGGCGGGGAATACAATTAGGGTGCTTCCTTTCCTGCTTCGCTGCTCAGCGACATTTACCCATCTGGCTCCTTTATCCCCAACTGATGTGGAGCTCAAACCAGCAAAACATCCCCTGGTCCTCAAATTCCAGAATTTGTCGGGTTGCAGGGTTGGAAGAGAGACCACCAGGAAGAACAAACACCTTTCTGCTACAGAGCAAGCTGAGCTTCCAGTGAACAGACAGAGTATTTTTATAGAATGAGTCTGGTCTTTGTAAAATGCCTTCGCTGGTGTGACGCTTTGGGGATAAAAGAGCCCCCAAGACCTAAAATTTCCCTTTTGTCCAAAATGGTCTTTCTCCCATTTGTGTCTGGCAGCAAAACAGAGAATTACATTGGTGATAAAATTAAAGAGAGTTGTTTATTCCAGGCTTAAATCATTGTTTGCAACTAACCGTTTGTATTCTTGTGTTTTACATTGCTAGGTATATAATTGAGAAGCATGCAAATTAGACCAGATAATGAGCTGTAATTTCTTTGATTCTAAGGAGGGTATTTGTAATGGAAACGGGTGTTTAAGTAGAATTTTAAAAGCTACTGAATAACACAAAGGAATAAATTACATTTTTTTAGGAAAAGGAGCTTATTACTTACTTCAGTGAGCTACTGCAATAGTGGCCCTCAGGATTTAGTGGCATTTCTTGCCCCTGATGCTGGTTTAAGCAGAAACAGAGTCAGAAACCTTGTTCTAGGACTAAAGAGAAATGCATTTGAGCATGTTATTAGCAGCAGGCCAGCCATGGGTTTCCTGACATTTTCTTCAAAGAGGGAAAGAGAAATGCCCCTTCTGACTAGCTTCTAATAAGCCTCCTCTGAGCCTGGATTCAGTAGATTATTTAAGGAACACAATCGTACTCAGGGAATGGACTTTGGACCATGGAGCCACAATAAAGGAGGGTATTTCTAACATATACACTACCATACATAAAATAGATAGCCAATGGGAATTTGCTGTATGACTCAGGTAATTCAGACCTGCACTCTATAAAAACCTAGAGGGGTGGAATTGGAAGTGGGAGGGCTGCTCCAGAGAGGAGGGGCATATGTATATCTATGGCTGATTCATGGATGTATGGCAGAAACCAATCCAATATTGTAAAGTAGTAATCCTTCAGTTAAAAATAAATAAAACCAAAAGAGGGCGCTTCTGGGCTTCCCTGGTGGCCCAGTGGGTAAGGACACCACCTTGAAGTGCAAGGGGTGCCGGTTCGATCCCTGGCCTGGGACGATCCCACATGCCACTGAGCGACTGGACCGATGTGTCCAATTACCGAGCCGGAGCTCTGGGGCACAGGCTCCCTGAGCCGGTGCTCTGCAACAACAGAGGCCACTGCGATGGGAGGCCTACACAGGCCAGAGAACAAAGATGGGTGAAAATAGATAAATGAAGGACCAATAGAAGTGCCCCCCCAATAAATAAGTAAATAAATAATAATAATAATAAAAAGAGGATGCTTCCAACAGGTTCCCACTATGCCTACAGCGGCCTGTAGGTGGCAGCACCCACAGGGATGCTCAGGCTTGCTTGGGTCCTGGGTCCCTCACTCATGGCCACAAAGCCGTGACTCCTTCAAGAGGTTCCTCTGAGTTCCACTTTGCCAACCGCGGCTGCAGTGACTGTGAGTTAAATGACAAGACGGGCCTGGGTTTTCCCCAGAGAATGATGAGGGCTGAAGCACAAGGCCTGAGGACTTGGCAGAGCCTTGAAAATGTGAAAAGGAAGAAACAAGAAGCCCAGTTTTCTGGAAGTGGCAAAAGAGGATGCAGTAGGAAAGACAGACAACCCAGAAGGGAGACGGGAGCGATGAGCTGAGCACCAGCCACCCTCCCCCAGGATCTGTTGCTCTGCGTGGAGCAGAGCGATTGAGCCCCAGGTTAGGAGGTCAGGACAGGGAGATGCAGAAAGGAGACGTGGGCATTTCAGCCCTAGATTATTGGCTGTTGTCAATTCCACTGAATTTGATCTCAGGGGCTGCCCTTTAAGTGATTCTCTAAAACACAGGTCCTAGAAGGACCCAGTGGAGAGGACTGTCTGGGGTCCCCAGGGAGAAGGGGGCAGATTCATGGAGCCAGGATCAGCCTGGATAGTGGTTGAAGGCAGAGCCGGTTGGCTGGAGAAACTGCAGGACACAAGGAGTCTCTCTGGGACTCTCGCTTGCACACACCCTGTGGGGCCAGCCGTGGCCCTCTGCCTGTGCCACACCAGCCCGTTCGGTCTCTGTCACCTGGACTGATGGTTGCTGCCTGATTGTGACACTGCCCCACTCCCCTGCAGGACTGAGTTCCTGGCGCTCTGCCCTGCCGTGGTCTGCGTTAGGACAGGTTCAGTTATGCTCCTATAACAAATGGACGATAGTCTCGGCCACAGTGGAGTCATTGGCCCCATTCTGGCCACTGTATTGTGTCATCTCCCAGCCATGCATCTGACGTCTGGCATGAGACCCTCCAGGGCTCTCTTCTCCTGTGACACCACCATGAGGGGCATCCAGGAGGTGACCAGGTCTGTGTCTAAGAGAGGACACTTGGGCTGATAAACTGGGCCCACCAGGTCCCAGGCAGGAAGAGTTTCTCAAAGGGCCTCATAGGGTGATTCACACAGAACCTGCATCCCCAGCCTTCATGTGACAGTTAGAAATATGCATTTAGTCTTTTATCCCTAGCGTACTGAACCATAAAGCTCTGAGGAAGACCCCAGAAATATGCATTTTTATAACTAAGCTTCTCTTAGTACTTCTCAGGGCCATGAGATTTGCACACTTCTGAGTATTTGTAGAACAGAGCTCATTCAGACACAGTGTAAAGGGTGTGGTTGGGAATCCTTGCTAATGAATATGAGTGGGACTCAGCAGCTATGAACTTGGAGCATAAGCATGGGGTACCAGGTGGCCCCGGCTGGAATCGGGGTACAGCAAGACATCCACAGGACAATGCAGCGTCAGCAGTCAACAGCGCCCCCTTGTGGCGTGGATGGACACTGCCCTACTGATCTGAATGGACGTTTACTTCTTTTGTGTGGTCCAACCGTAGAAGATATTGGATAATATTTCCAGGGTGGGAATGTTAAGTTAGAAAACTTAAATTGTTTGGAACTAGGTTTGGTCTTATGGTCTCAACAGTTTAATGCTTTATTTCCAGCTAATTAGGGCGCGTACAGCCTGCATCAGTTTGGAGAAAGAACAGAAGTGCTTGCATTCACATTTGAAGGAGGTAAAGTGGTTCATGCCAGGTGCATCTAAGTAATATCTGTACTTGGTCGGTCAGTCACTGAACAGCTGGGACAAGTGTCTGCTGAGCTGGCTTCCAAGTGCTCCTCAGGCATAAACACACTGTGAGGCTAGAGGGCTTGCATCTTCCCTGTGCCTAAACTCTGTGAAACTGTAACTCTAAACACATTCTGTGCTCCTGGTGGTGAGATCAAGGTGCTTTTGGTGGGGTGGATTCACAAGGGAAGACTGCTTAGATGAACTTCTCTCCTTTTGCTGAAACAAAAATATTGCTTCAGGCAGGGGTTGGTCATGATTCCTCACTCCGATTATTGAAATTGAGTAACTTTGGAGTTGGGGGCCTCCTGCTGCTGTTACCTTCAGCTGTCTTTGTTTTGTGCTCTGTGACCACTAAAGGAGCAAATTGAATATAGTATCCAACTCCACAGTATTTTTATCCCTGGGTCAATAGCCATCACTTTTTGGCTGATAATTCTTTTTCTCAACTCCTTTCAGAACTGCAGGAAATATAATTAGAAATTATGTGATTCTTTTGTAAAGTGAATTTTTCACAGAAAACCAAGGCATTTTCTTTTCAAGATCTAAGCTTATTCTTGGGGAAAAACATCACATCTTTATTTTTCTTCAGTATCAAATCTCTGAACATCAACTGAAATCATGAGAAATATCACAAGAAGATTATTTTAAAACAGTGTGATAGAGGTCAGATTAAGCAGTAAGAATGCATCCAAGAACACTGCCTGGATTTCCTTTTTTTTTTTTTTTTTTAAATTGACACCTCTCTCTCTCTATCTCTCTCTCTAGAGGTTTAATAAAAAGGATCAAGATGAGTCATTCTGATGAGGAGGTGGATAGTGAAACATGCGAAGAACGAAAAAACAAGGTCATGTGTTAATTATCTCAGAAGCTGGAAATTATAGAACACTAGAAATGTCTAGAAATTAGGCAAAACTGGATTATTAGGCTTGGTAATATCTATATATCCTTGCCCCAAAGCCCAGTCTTTCTCTGGAAAGCCCAGTCTTCCACTGAGTTCAGGACTTTCCGAAGAGCCAATGGGATGAAACACCTGTCCAGATGATGATCTGCCTTCAGGAGGGAGCCAGGTGAGGCCACCAGGCTGCTAGTCATCCTGAAGTTCCAGCCATGTTATAAAGAACCATTAGGGAAAAATGAAAATGGATCTTTGATAAAAAGGCATTCAGGTTGATGTGTGGCAGTAAATAACAAAACTCTGTGAAAAATAAAATAAAATGAAAACAACAACAACAAAAGGTTTTGGTAGCATATTACCCTTAATGGATTTTAAGAACAATTTCTAGATCATTTAGCTGTAATCAATTCAAGCAGCTTCACCTGGAAATATATGATAGCTATTAAATCAGAGAACATCTGGAAACTGCTACTGAGACAGGGCTTCTTGGAATTAAGGCAGGATTTTCTCCAGATGAAGATCCTGACTCAGTAAATCTAGTTGCAACCTGAGATCTGCATTTCTCACAAGCTCCCAGACTTTGCTGACACTGTTGATCCGCAAAATAGCCCAGAGAAAGGAGTTCCTAGAGTTTTGCTGGTAGAAATGGTACCTCTCTTGTCTGTGGCAGAACACTGTATTTCATTCAGTCTTAGGGTTTCTTCCCCCGTCCCCGAGTTTCCCAAGAGTTTTTCCTCCTTCTGGGTGTTTGGTGCTGGAGGGTGTCCCTGGGCCCAGCCAGAGTGATGGAGGATACACCAACAGAACCAGCTGCAGGAGGGAACTGCTGAGAATGATACATGTGATGAAATTGGTTCAATATAACCCATCAAAAGTATATATGTTGTAACTGGTCACTTTCTGCTGGTGCCTCGACACGTGGTGGGTCTTCCTTTCACAACAGGGTGCCATGTCAGTGTAAATGTGTCTTTTAAATCGGTGTTTTATCAAGATTATTGTAGATGATGCCATTAAAAAAATATAACCCATACAGATTCTATGAAGACTTTGTATCTAGTTTCCTCTACCAGTAACATTTTGTGAAACTGTAGTGCCGAAGCACAAGCAGGGTGTTGACACTGGAGTCACCTACTCATCTGGTTTCAGGTTTTACTGGAATCTTATTTTACGTGCATACTCAGTCGTGTCCAACTCTTTGCGACCTCATGGGCCACAGCTCCCCAGGCTCCTCTGTCCGTGGGATTTTCCAGGCAAAAATAATGGAGTGAGTTGCCATTTCCTCCTACAGGGAATCTTCCCAGCCCAGGGATTGAACCCTAATCGTCTGCTTCCCTTGAGTTCCAGGTGTCTTCTTTACCACTGAGCCACTGGGGGAGCTCAGTTTTAGTAACACTCATATATGTGTATGTGTTCAGTTCTACACAACTTTATCTCATGTCTAGATGCATGCATCCCTCACCATAGTTAATGATATTCCATCACCACGAGGGCCTTCCTGGTGTCCTTTGATAGCCAAACGCACCCTCCTGCCCCCATCAACCTCCCCACCTCACTTTCTCCATTATCCTACACAACAATCTGTTCTCCCCTTTTAAATTTTGGTCATTTAAAAAATATGTATGTAAATAGAATCATTTAGTATGTAAACTTTTGTGATTGTGATTTTTTCACTCAGTACAACTCCCTGGATATTCATCCAAGTGTTTTGTGTTCATCTATCATTTGTACCTTTTGTTGGTGGTTCGTATTCTCTGGAGTGTATAGATCACATTGTTTAGCCTTTTACCTGTTTAAACCATTCTTGGATGCTTCCAGTTTGGGCTCATTAGAAATAAAACTGCTATGAACATACATGTAAAGATTTTCATTTTGTTTCAAAAAACGACAGTTTTTTCTTTCAGGAAAAATGTCCAGGAATGCAGTTACTGGGTTACGTGCAATTGTGTGCTTAGATTTATTAAAAAAGTCTCACATTGTTTCCTAAAGTGACTGTACTGTTTTTGCATTCCCCCTACCAGTGTGTGAGTGATTCAGTTTTTCTCCGTATCTTCACCAGCATTTTGTGTTGTTACTATTTTTTTTTTTAATTTTAGTAATTCTGATAGGTGTAATGTCTCGCTGTGGTTTTAATTTGCATATTCCAGATGGCTAATGATGTGGGACATCTTTTCCCGTGCTTATTTGCCATCTGTATGTCCTCTTCAGTGTCTTTTTTCCCCATTTTTAAATTGGACTGTTTGATTTTTTTCTTTTTTCCTGTTGTGTCCTGGGTGTTCTTTATATAGTCTAGGAACTAGTCTTTTGTTGAACATGAGGTTTGCAAATAAATAACTTGCCTTTTGATCTTCTTTGTATGAACTCTTGAGGAATGAAAAGTTTTTCATTTAGATGGTGCCCAATTTATCCATGTTTTCTCCTTATGGATTGTGCTTTTTGTGTCAAGTCTAAGAAATCTCTGCCTGGCCCTAATTCTGAAGATGGTCTCTTATGATTTTTCTCTAAAATTTTTATAGTTTTACCTTGTTCATTTAAGCCCAAGATCCTCTATACAGGGTTGATTTTTTTGTATAGGATGTAAGATTTAGGTGGAGGTTAATTGCTTCATGCTATTTATTGAAAAAGTTACCATTTACAATTGAATTGTCTTTGTAACTTTGTCAAAATCACTTGCCCATATCTGTGTGGTCTACTTCTGGGTTCTCAGAATATTCTATTCCATTGATCTCTGTGTTATTCCATCTGTCAGTCTGACACTATCTCAATTACCGTGACTTAATACTGGATAGTATAATTGCTAAGATTTTTTCCATGTTTGTGTTTTGTGTTCATCTATCATTTGTACCTTTTGTTGGTGGTTTATTCTCTGGAGTGTATAGATCACATTGTTTAGCCTTTTACCTGTTTAAACCATTCTTGGATGCTTCCAGTTTGGGCTCATTAGAAATAAAACTGCTATGAACATACATGTAAAGATTTTCATTTTGTTTCAAAAAACGACAGTTTTTTCTTTCAGGAAAAATGTCCAGGAATGCAGTTACTGGGTTACGTGCAATTGTGTGCTTAGATTTATTAAAAAAGTCTCACATTGTTTCCTAAAGTGACTGTACTGTTTTTGCATTCCCCCTACCAGTGTGTGAGTGATTCAGTTTTTCTCCGTATCTTCACCAGCATTTTGTGTTGTTACTATTTTTTTTTTTAATTTTAGTAATTCTGATAGGTGTAATGTCTCGCTGTGGTTTTAATTTGCATATTCCAGATGGCTAATGATGTGGGACATCTTTTCCCGTGCTTATTTGCCATCTGTATGTCCTCTTCAGTGTCTTTTTTCCCCATTTTTAAATTGGACTGTTTGATTTTTTTCTTTTTTCCTGTTGTGTCCTGGGTGTTCTTTATATAGTCTAGGAACTAGTCTTTTGTTGAACATGAGGTTTGCAAATAAATAACTTGCCTTTTGATCTTCTTTGTATGAACTCTTGAGGAATGAAAAGTTTTTCATTTAGATGGTGCCCAATTTATCCATGTTTTCTCCTTATGGATTGTGCTTTTTGTGTCAAGTCTAAGAAATCTCTGCCTGGCCCTAATTCTGAAGATGGTCTCTTATGATTTTTCTCTAAAATTTTTATAGTTTTACCTTGTTCATTTAAGCCCAAGATCCTCTATACAGGGTTGATTTTTTTGTATAGGATGTAAGATTTAGGTGGAGGTTAATTGCTTCATGCTATTTATTGAAAAAGTTACCATTTACAATTGAATTGTCTTTGTAACTTTGTCAAAATCACTTGCCCATATCTGTGTGGTCTACTTCTGGGTTCTCAGAATATTCTATTCCATTGATCTCTGTGTTATTCCATCTGTCAGTCTGACACTATCTCAATTACCGTGACTTAATACTGGATAGTATAATTGCTAAGATTTTAGTCCTCTTTGTCAAGACTGTTTCAGCTATTCTAGGGTAATAATGTTATCTGCAAGTAGAAACATATTTGTTACTGTGTTTTCCATCTACATGCCTTTTATTTCTTTTTACTTTGGTCAGTCTTGCTAAAGCTTTATTTTATTGATTTTTTTTCAAAGACAAACCTGTGATTTTCTCTATCATTCTGCTATTTTTAACTCTATTGATATGTACTCTTCTCTTTATTACTACCATCCTTCTCCTTGTTTTGAGTTTATTTTGCTCTTCCTGTGCTAGTTTCTTGAGGTAGGGATTTGGACTATTGATTAGATTCCTCATTTCTATTATAAGAATTTAGTGCTATAAATTCCCCTCTTAGCATGGCTTTAGCTACATCCTACTAATTTTGACATGTTGTATTTTTGTTTTCATTAAAGAAGTATGTTGTTTTGTTATTTGATGGGTACTCATTTAGGACCATTATATTTTCCTAGTGAACTAATCTTTTTATCATCAAGTAATAGTCCTCTTTGTCCTTAGTAATTTTCTATGTTCTAAAATCTGTTTTCTGTTATATTGGTATAACCACTCCTTTCTTTTTAAAATTTATTTATTTTTCTGCTCTGGATCTTAGTTGCAGCATGTGGTACATACAGTTCCCTGACCGAGGATCGAATCCAGGCCCTCCATCGAGAGCGTGGAGTCTCAACCACTAGACCGTCAGGGAAGTCCCCACTCCTTTCTTTCGATTGCTTCCATGCTATATCTTTTCCATCCTTTTAATTTCAGCCTGACTCTATAGTTGTATTTCAAGTTTCTTTCAGACATAAAAGAGTCATTGTTTTGTGTCCATCTTGTCTTTTGATTGGTATATCTAATTTATTTGCATTTAGGATAATTATTGATATGTTAGTACTTGAGTCTATCGTTGTATTGTTTGTTTTCTTTTTGTTTCCTCTGGTTTTTATTTTGTTTCTCCTTTCTTGCCTTATGTGGATCACTGTAATACATTCAGGATTTCTTTTTGATTTACTTAGAGTGTTTTGGAAGGTAACGTCTTACACAGTTTCATCTTCATCTTTCCATTCATTCCTATTCTCTTCCTTGAATCAGTATCCTATTTTTGGTATATAGACTAAAGTACAGGTTCACATTTGATAATTTTGCATGTGTGTGTAGGCGAAACCAACAGAGTGCAGAATTAAACACAATGTAAACTTGAAAGCACAATATTTAAAAAGTCAGTGCTCTTTCAAACTCATCTCCTTTGATCTTCACTCTGAGGAAGGAAAGAAAGAGCTGAAGTGACATCTCAGGCATAGAGGAGAGAGACCAAGTTGGTTTTTTTCAGGGGTTAATTAATTTTTCCACTACACCTGTCTGTACACACAGCTTCCTAACTAACAATTACACAAACAGAGAAGAGGAAAAGGGAGAAAAGTTTCCAACGAATGATGCATAGTTCACTGGAATGTCATGACAAGGCATCAGCAAAACAGTTGCCTGGGATCCTTACTCAGGACACAGGAGTCTGCATGCCCCCTTTCTGCAGAATTAGAGGTCATCAGCATAGCTACTAACCCAGAACATTATGCTGGGGGTGGCTTGGCATAAATTAGCCCTGTGGAAGGAGTTCTAGGAAAACATAAAGCATAGAAACCTTTGAATATCTTTTATTTTTAAGGCAAAGACTCTCCAATATTTTTCTATGAAAACTCTAAACAGCATATTCAAGAGCATGGATGTGGTTACAGCAATAGGTTTCTGAGCATTGATGGAAATCTCCAGGCTCTTAAAGATCCATTCATCCACACTCCACCAGCCCCTATCCCTCTGCCACTCTGCCTTAATTATTATCACATCTCTGACAAGGAGCCATTCCACTTGTCCTTGAATGCTTTCAGTAATGGTAAACCCATTTCCTCCCCCAAAATCTCATTCCTTTCTGAGATGACCTTAGGTTAGAAAGTGCTTCCTTCTCTGGAAACAGCTTCTAAGTCTCTGTGGGGGTTCCCAGGAACGGGTTCATTGTAGTGCTTCCTGAGCCTGCACACTGTCAGATACCTTTCCCCGAGGCAGTCCTTCATACAAATGTTGAGGACTATTAGTCTCCCAGCTGTTCCCCACATGGCACAGACTTGATTCCTTCACCTCATGAGCATCCTCCTCCAAACTCTCTCTGACATGTCTAGATGTCTTTCAGAGACTGAGGCTGGCAGGTAGATAGGACAAGCTGGAGAAGCAGGTCTCTCCCTAGACTCTCTCTGGGCATACTTGCTCGCAGAGGCCTTCTCTGATGCCCTCGTCTGACAAGGGTTTCCTCTTTAGAATCCTTGCCTTCTTTTCTTGCTGCTCTTCTAGGCTTGTCTGTTCTTCTGCCTCTTCCACTAAATTGTGGGGAATTTGAGGGAAAGAGCTACATGAATTCAGTCTATTAGATCGACTCCTCTGGGCTTGGGTGGGAAATGGCATAAAAGCTTGCATTCAACAAAGAAAAGTGTGTGTGGGAAGGAGGTAGCTGAGCAGAATGTTTATTTTAACCATTTGGCAGTTGCCCAAGACTTTATCTCTGGGAAATTATGAACCTCATATGAACTGTATAGGCTTTTCTCTGGGAGAATGAGCTTTCCGCCTTCTCCCATACTCTCTCTTGCCTCCTAAGCCTGAGAATTAGAGGTCATATACCCAGAACATTATGCTGGGTGGCTTGGCATAAATAGCCCTGTGGAAGGAGTTCTAGGAAAACATAAAGCATAGAAACCTTTGAATATCTTTTATTTTTAAGGCAAAGACTCTCCAATATTTTTCTATGAAAACTCTAAACAGCATATTCAAGAGCATGGATGTGGTTACAGCAATAGGTTTCTGAGCATTGATGGAAATCTCCAGGCTCTTAAAGATCCATTCATCCACACTCCACCAGCCCCTATCCCTCTGCCACTCTGCCTTAATTATTATCACATCTCTGACAAGGAGCCATTCCACTTGTCCTTGAATGCTTTCAGTAATGGTAAACCCATTTCCTCCCCCAAAATCTCATTCCTTTCTGAGATGACCTTAGGTTAGAAAGTGCTTCCTTCTCTGGAAACAGCTTCTAAGTCTCTGTGGGGGTTCCCAGGAACGGGTTCATTGTAGTGCTTCCTGAGCCTGCACACTGTCAGATACCTTTCCCCGAGGCAGTCCTTCATACAAATGTTGAGGACTATTAGTCTCCCAGCTGTTCCCCACATGGCACAGACTTGATTCCTTCACCTCATGAGCATCCTCCTCCAAACTCTCTCTGACATGTCTAGATGTCTTTCAGAGACTGAGGCTGGCAGGTAGATAGGACAAGCTGGAGAAGCAGGTCTCTCCCTAGACTCTCTCTGGGCATACTTGCTCGCAGAGGCCTTCTCTGATGCCCTCGTCTGACAAGGGTTTCCTCTTTAGAATCCTTGCCTTCTTTTCTTGCTGCTCTTCTAGGCTTGTCTGTTCTTCTGCCTCTTCCACTAAATTGTGGGGAATTTGAGGGAAAGAGCTACATGAATTCAGTCTATTAGATCGACTCCTCTGGGCTTGGGTGGGAAATGGCATAAAAGCTTGCATTCAACAAAGAAAAGTGTGTGTGGGAAGGAGGTAGCTGAGCAGAATGTTTATTTTAACCATTTGGCAGTTGCCCAAGACTTTATCTCTGGGAAATTATGAACCTCATATGAACTGTATAGGCTTTTCTCTGGGAGAATGAGCTTTCCGCCTTCTCCCATACCTCTCTCTTGCCTCCTAAGCCTGAGAATTGCTCATCAGAGGACACTGTGGGTTTCAGTAGTATTTGGCTCATCATTAAGGGCCATAGATCTCCATCCGCCTTGCTTGCCATCATCTTTTCCTTCTTCTTCTGGGGAAGAAAAGCTCTTCCCTGTGGGAAAACCATTTCCTGCTGTTGGTCAAGATATCAAGATATCATTCCCGTTCAGGCATAGGGGTGGGAAAAGAAGCAGGCCTGACCAATCAAGTACCCCACTGCTCTGGCTATAATGCTTGGCTGAGGTTCAGACACCCCACCTTTGCTTGTCCAATGAGATTCTTCCCTGAGACCCTTATACTAGATCTATAAAGACAAATACTTTCCATTAATCAACATCAGGCCACTAAATTGACAGGATGTGAGTCTAAGGTTTCCATCAGATATTAGCCCTTCTGTGTGAAGACGGAGAGATGGAACAAGAAACAGAAACATGATGATTTATTTGGGAGATAGGACCAGACTTCTTAATTAAGTGATCCAATTGATTGTGTTTTAGTGCCTGACCTGGTTTGAGTTGGTATCTGTGACCAGTGGTTGACAGAGTCCTAATGAATGGAGCAGCAAATAGAAGCATGAACCACTTAAATGGAGAAGTGCAATCATCACAGTTCCTGGGTTGCAATAGATTCCGATCAACAGAAGCAAGAAAGGGGATGTATTGGAAGGATTCCAGAGAGTTAAAAGAATGACGTGAAAGTTTAATCATGAGTCATGGAGAGAGCAAGAAACAAGAGCACTCAAGAAATCTCAGCAACAAAGTCATGGACTTCCTTTCTAAAAATGAGAATTTTAAGCATCCTTGACCATGAGCAGCAAGACATATGTCAAGTTGTCCTGTTGGTTTGACATGATTTTCTCTCTAAAAGGAGCACTATGGCTGTATCATGCTGGTTGAATCACTGCAAGAGGATCCCTGTAGGGTCAGAGCTGCCTTCGAGAAGATGTTCATGAATCCAGGTAATGGACGTTTGCATTCTGAACTACAATCATGTCAATGGGAGAGAGCAAGCACACAGAATTCAGAGGGTACTGGGAGGAAGCCTGTATATGCAGGATTAATGATTGGATGAGGATGGTCACCAAAGGAAGGAATTGAGGTGGATGCTCAGGTATCCAGGAGCATGAAAAGGGGCTGTCACTCACTGAGAGAGACCAAAGCAGAGCAGTCTGGGAAGGGCTGGGGTCCAGAGAGGAAATAAGACTAGAAACTCAGGTTGAGTTTCAGGTGCCTCTGCCATGTCAGAGGGAAGTCCAGCCACAAAAGCTATTGATCCCTAACTTCCGATTTAACCATTTAACGAAAAGAAGCAGGCCTGACCAATCAAGTACCCCACTGCTCTGGCTATAATGCTTGGCTGAGGTTCAGACACCCCACCTTTGCTTGTCCAATGAGATTCTTCCCTGAGACCCTTATACTAGATCTATAAAGACAAATACTTTCCATTAATCAACATCAGGCCACTAAATTGACAGGATGTGAGTCTAAGGTTTCCATCAGATATTAGCCCTTCTGTGTGAAGACGGAGAGATGGAACAAGAAACAGAAACATGATGATTTATTTGGGAGATAGGACCAGACTTCTTAATTAAGTGATCCAATTGATTGTGTTTTAGTGCCTGACCTGGTTTGAGTTGGTATCTGTGACCAGTGGTTGACAGAGTCCTAATGAATGGAGCAGCAAATAGAAGCATGAACCACTTAAATGGAGAAGTGCAATCATCACAGTTCCTGGGTTGCAATAGATTCCGATCAACAGAAGCAAGAAAGGGGATGTATTGGAAGGATTCCAGAGAGTTAAAAGAATGACGTGAAAGTTTAATCATGAGTCATGGAGAGAGCAAGAAACAAGAGCACTCAAGAAATCTCAGCAACAAAGTCATGGACTTCCTTTCTAAAAATGAGAATTTTAAGCATCCTTGACCATGAGCAGCAAGACATATGTCAAGTTGTCCTGTTGGTTTGACATGATTTTCTCTCTAAAAGGAGCACTATGGCTGTATCATGCTGGTTGAATCACTGCAAGAGGATCCCTGTAGGGTCAGAGCTGCCTTCGAGAAGATGTTCATGAATCCAGGTAATGGACGTTTGCATTCTGAACTACAATCATGTCAATGGGAGAGAGCAAGCACACAGAATTCAGAGGGTACTGGGAGGAAGCCTGTATATGCAGGATTAATGATTGGATGAGGATGGTCACCAAAGGAAGGAATTGAGGTGGATGCTCAGGTATCCAGGAGCATGAAAAGGGGCTGTCACTCACTGAGAGAGACCAAAGCAGAGCAGTCTGGGAAGGGCTGGGGTCCAGAGAGGAAATAAGACTAGAAACTCAGGTTGAGTTTCAGGTGCCTCTGCCATGTCAGAGGGAAGTCCAGCCACAAAAAGCTATTGATCCCCTAACTTCCGATGACCATTTGCCAAACTCCAGTTCTCCAGGTGAAAGAATACACAAGGCAAACTAACTTATGCATTTTTCACTTATAAGAACAATATCCGGGTTTCCCCTGGTGGTCCAGTGGGTAGGGACACAGCCTTGCAGTGCAAGGGGCGCCCGTTCGATCCCTGGCCTGGGAAGATCCCACGTGCCGCGGAGCGGCTGGACTGATGTGTCTAATTACCGAGCCAGAGCTCTGGCGCGCATGCGCCCAGAGTCTGCACTCTGCAACAACAGAGGCCACCGCTATGGGAGGCCCACAGGAGCCAAAGAACAAAGACGGATGAAAATAGAGAAATGAAAGACCAATAGAAGTGGCCTGCCTGCTCCCCTCCCTCCCCAACTCCCACCAATAAATAAATAAATAAATAAATCTTTAAAAAAGAAAAAAAGAACAATATCCCAATCCCGACTATAACCTTTTCACTATTTTTATCTGGAATTAGAATATTGTTTCTAAATGAGAAATGGCACATTAGTCTGGTGGCAAATGATTTTATCTGGAATCTAGAGAAGAACAATGCAGTGTATTAATTTAGTAAGAGACCAACCTTATTATTGATCAACCTTATTATTAAACTAATTGAGATTTAAACCTCAAGAAACTTGGCAGCATAAGGAAAATTTATGCAGTGATGGAAAAGTTCCGTATCTTCTTTGTGGTTATGGTTACAAGAATATACACATGTGATACAACTGTGAACCTGGCACGCGTGTGCGTGTGCACACACACACACAAACACAGATGCATGAAAAACTGGTGATATCTGAATACAGTCAGTGGATTGTCCCTAGGCCAGTTTTCTGGGTTTGAAATTGTCTGTACTTATGTATAAGTAAAATGGAGTGATAGGACACTGTCTCTCTGTACTCTTCTTGAAACTTTCTCTTAATCTATCATTGCTCCTAGTTTAAAAAATTCATTTAAGAAGCCTTTTATTTGAAAAGAAAATAGAGTAAGATTTTTTAAAGTCTGCACAACAGTATCTGCGGGGTCTTGTGTCCCATCATGAAGGGTAGATAGGACTATTGTCAAATCGAACGAGTCTGCTTTCAGCCATGGTTGAACCCCACACTGTCCAGCTCATCTGAGCCTTGCACGTTCTGATCCTCCACGTTTCTGCCAACCATCAAGATCATTTAGGTCGCCTCTCCCTAGCACCGTGGTCCCTCCAGCACAGTCATTGTTCAGTTCCCTGGCTGAAGAGAATGGAAAGATAAGATGACGATTTCTTCTGACTTCTCTGCTCTCCTGTCTTGACTCCTTCCACTATTGATAAAGGAATAGGTGTGGGAGGAAGTGAAAAGAAAACCAAGGGAGAAGCAAAAGGCTAGTTGGCTATGCTACATCTGTGTGGAAGGCGAGGTTATATGGATTGTCGCTGGCAGTTCAGCTACAGAGCTGTGGTCATGGAGGTTGGGTGTGGGAAAAATAATTTGATCAAAAGTTAACACATGTATGTGAAATCTGTGAAAAGTGGTACAGACAAACCAATTACAGGACAGGAAGAGACATGCAGATATAGGGCATGGGTATGTGAATGCCCAGGGGTGGGATGAATTGGGAGACTTTTTGGATTGACATACATACCCTACCATAAGCAAAATGGGTAGAGGGTAGGAACCTGCTCTACAGTACAGAGAGTTCAGCTCAGTGCCACCTAGAGGGGTGGGGTGGGGTCGTGCGAGGACGATTTAAGTGGGAGAGGGTATACGCATACATATGGCTGATTCATTTGGTTGTGAGGCAGAAACAAACACAACACTGAAGAGCAACTATATCCCAGTTTTTAAAAAGTCAACATTACTTGCCACACAGAAAGCATCAAGATAATGTAGATAATGATGTCCAGCCAATCCACAGGAGATGAGGATGGGCACTCACTTCTTCTTTGACGTTACAAACTGGAGCTTTAAACAGTACTTGCGCTCAGTCCAGGAAGCATTGGCCAGGTAGCTCGCTGCCTTCTCTCCAGTCTCCTGGAAGGGCTTACCTTGGATGGTGCAGCTGGAGTAAGGAGAGCCCTTCTCACTTGCCCAGGGCTTGCTGGCTCTCACTAGGAGCTGTTCACAGTCCTCCACTGCACCGATGCAGAAGAAGGCTTAGACCTCAGCTCCTCAGCCTCTGGCTGAGTAGCAAGCATCTGTTGGGAGTAGGGCATAGGAGACATTCACCTTGCATCAAATCCAAGTGGTGCTACACATCCTAGCTTCTAGGAGAAAGAGGCTATGGGATGAAGTACCTATGTCAACTACAAAAGAATGCATGCCTATCGTACAGAGTGAAGTAAGTCAGAAAGAGCAAGGCAAAAACTGTACATTAAGCATATATATGGAATCTAGAAAGATCGTGCCAATTGTCTTACATACAAAAAAGACACAGACGTAAAGGACAGGCTTCTGGACTCAGTGGGAGGAGAGGCTGGGATGATTTGAGAGAATAGCATTGAAGCATGTATATTACCATATGTAAAAGAGATAGCCAGGGGAGTTTGATGGAGGACACGGCGCACCCGAAGGCAGTGCTCTGTAACGACCTGGACGGATGGGGTGGGGAGGGACGTGGGGTGGGCTGTTCAGGATGGAGAGGACGCATGTGTGCCTCTGGCTGATTCATACTCATGTATGCCAGAAACAGTCACAATATCGTGAAGTAATTATCCTCCAATTAAAATACATAAACTTTTATGCATGACCTAAAAGATAACATTTATGTTTTACACGACAAACATTCTTAGAACTTCAAGTCTGGGAGCCCGTTTCTTAGACTGTGCTGAGAAAACTTCCCAAGAAGAAAGGGTAGTGGGGGATCAGGATATGTGGGAGTTTTTGCATCAACACCACGTAGTCAGAGCAAAAGATTACTGTTAATAAAAGAAAACTAGCTATCTCAAGGTATTCAGTGCTTTTCTAAGTATGGGGAGATGCAAGAGCCTGGGCTCACTGAAATCATTCCTTTGAGATGCACCTCAGCTACACAGGACCAGCATCCTGGGCTTTCTCGCCCTGAGTTTCTTCGGGCTGCACTGCTGGGGGTCGCTGAGGTCTGATGGCTGCTGGATGGCAGGCAGGTCATCTTGGCTTCCTTCCTGAGAGCCCCTGAGGCTCGCCATCTGGGTGGCTATAAGGTGATGGTCTGATGGCTGCAACGTGGCTTGTTTACGGATGTGGGCAGGCAACAGTTTCTTTTTCACTGTTCTGGTGTTTATTTTTCTATAGCTTCAGAACCCAAGATGGGGAGGCTGGGTGCTTAGTAGGGCATAGGAGACATTCACCTTGCATCAAATCCAAGTGGTGCTACACATCCTAGCTTCTAGGAGAAAGAGGCTATGGGATGAAGTACCTATGTCAACTACAAAAGAATGCATGCCTATCGTACAGAGTGAAGTAAGTCAGAAAGAGCAAGGCAAAAACTGTACATTAAGCATATATATGGAATCTAGAAAGATCGTGCCAATTGTCTTACATACAAAAAAGACACAGACGTAAAGGACAGGCTTCTGGACTCAGTGGGAGGAGAGGCTGGGATGATTTGAGAGAATAGCATTGAAGCATGTATATTACCATATGTAAAAGAGATAGCCAGGGGAGTTTGATGGAGGACACGGCGCACCCGAAGGCAGTGCTCTGTAACGACCTGGACGGATGGGGTGGGGAGGGACGTGGGGTGGGCTGTTCAGGATGGAGAGGACGCATGTGTGCCTCTGGCTGATTCATACTCATGTATGCCAGAAACAGTCACAATATCGTGAAGTAATTATCCTCCAATTAAAATACATAAACTTTTATGCATGACCTAAAAGATAACATTTATGTTTTACACGACAAACATTCTTAGAACTTCAAGTCTGGGAGCCCGTTTCTTAGACTGTGCTGAGAAAACTTCCCAAGAAGAAAGGGTAGTGGGGGATCAGGATATGTGGGAGTTTTTGCATCAACACCACGTAGTCAGAGCAAAAGATTACTGTTAATAAAAGAAAACTAGCTATCTCAAGGTATTCAGTGCTTTTCTAAGTATGGGGAGATGCAAGAGCCTGGGCTCACTGAAATCATTCCTTTGAGATGCACCTCAGCTACACAGGACCAGCATCCTGGGCTTTCTCGCCCTGAGTTTCTTCGGGCTGCACTGCTGGGGGTCGCTGAGGTCTGATGGCTGCTGGATGGCAGGCAGGTCATCTTGGCTTCCTTCCTGAGAGCCCCTGAGGCTCGCCATCTGGGTGGCTATAAGGTGATGGTCTGATGGCTGCAACGTGGCTTGTTTACGGATGTGGGCAGGCAACAGTTTCTTTTTCACTGTTCTGGTGTTTATTTTTCTATAGCTTCAGAACCCAAGATGGGGGAGGCTGTGCTTAAGCAAGCCCTTGAAACTCAGGAGTTTCTGTGATTAATGGCCCTGTTACCAAATGAGTAGGTGGGCAAGAGAAAGAGAAAGTAATAGCTGTTGGCAGCTCTTTTCCTCTCAGATATCTTTTTTTGAGTTATTAAGCTAAGTAAAAGCAAGGCTGGAAATGAAGTCTTCAGAAAGCCAAGTTACTGGTCCTGGGTTTTGTACTGAAAATTTTCAAATCACTTTCAAGCTATCAGTTTACTGAAAATCACTTGTTCTTTTGTACCAGTGAGTCTTACTATAAATGTCTGCAGCACTACAAGGCTCAAGTTTAATTTGTATTGGAAGCAGCACTCAACTGAATCTTATAATTTATTAAAATATTGTTTACAAGGTGAAGATCCAGGCCATTTTCCCTCACATTACTTCCTTGTACTTCTCACCACACTCCTCCTTTTGCATTCCGAGCATCTGCAGAGCCCTCCTGTGGACCATTTAACAACTGTAATTTGCTGTTCATCCAGCTCAGCCTTCCAGGGTAGGTAATTATGTCAGCGTTGTGAGTGAGCCAGTGATTCTGATCTGGTGGGGTAGAGACTTTAATTGAATGTTTATTGCCATGTGCAAGATGAAAGTGATTATAGACTAGATCTTGGCATTGCCAAAAGGGAAAAAAAAAAGCCCAATTCAAAGCATTTCAAGAAGGAAAGATTACTGTTAATAAGAAAACTAGCTACCAGCATGCTTTTCTAAGTATGGGGAGATGCAAGAGCCTGGGCTCACTGAAATCATTCCTTTGAGATGCACCTCAGCTACACAGGACCAGCATCCTGGGCTTTCTCGCCCTGAGTTTCTTCGGGCTGCACTGCTGGGGGTCGCTGAGGTCTGATGGCTGCTGGATGGCAGGCAGGTCATCTTGGCTTCCTTCCTGAGAGCCCCTGAGGCTCGCCATCTGGGTGGCTATAAGGTGATGGTCTGATGGCTGCAACGTGGCTTGTTTACGGATGTGGGCAGGCAACAGTTTCTTTTTCACTGTTCTGGTGTTTATTTTTCTATAGCTTCAGAACCCAAGATGGGGGAGGCTGTGCTTAAGCAAGCCCTTGAAACTCAGGAGTTTCTGTGATTAATGGCCCTGTTACCAAATGAGTAGGTGGGCAAGAGAAAGAGAAAGTAATAGCTGTTGGCAGCTCTTTTCCTCTCAGATATCTTTTTTTGAGTTATTAAGCTAAGTAAAAGCAAGGCTGGAAATGAAGTCTTCAGAAAGCCAAGTTACTGGTCCTGGGTTTTGTACTGAAAATTTTCAAATCACTTTCAAGCTATCAGTTTACTGAAAATCACTTGTTCTTTTGTACCAGTGAGTCTTACTATAAATGTCTGCAGCACTACAAGGCTCAAGTTTAATTTGTATTGGAAGCAGCACTCAACTGAATCTTATAATTTATTAAAATATTGTTTACAAGGTGAAGATCCAGGCCATTTTCCCTCACATTACTTCCTTGTACTTCTCACCACACTCCTCCTTTTGCATTCCGAGCATCTGCAGAGCCCTCCTGTGGACCATTTAACAACTGTAATTTGCTGTTCATCCAGCTCAGCCTTCCAGGGTAGGTAATTATGTCAGCGTTGTGAGTGAGCCAGTGATTCTGATCTGGTGGGGTAGAGACTTTAATTGAATGTTTATTGCCATGTGCAAGATGAAAGTGATTATAGACTAGATCTTGGCATTGCCAAAAGGGAAAAAAAAAAAAAAAGCCCAATTCAAAGCATTTCAAGAAGGAAAGACAGCTTAGAAACAGGCAGCTTTGTTTTTCCATGGAAAGGTTTATTTCTTAAGACATGCGCCAATGTCATATATTTCCCTCAAGTCAAAAATCTAAATGAAAGGACTTCCCTAGTGGTTAAGACTTCATGCTTCCACTGCAGAGGGCATGGGTTCAATCCTCTGTCAGGGAACGAAGATTACACATGCCCCATGGCTCAGCCAATAGAAAGAAAGAAAGAAGAATGTGTGTTAAAAATCTAAATTCAGGGCTTCTCTGGTGATCCAGTAGGTAAAGAGTCTACCTTGCAGTCCAGGTTTGATCCCTGGCCCAGGAAGATCCTGCATGCCAAGCAACAGCTGGGCCTGTGTGTCCAATTACAAGCCAGCACTCTGGAACATATGCGCCCAGAGCTGATGCTCTGCAACAAGAGAGGCCACTGCGATACGAGGCCCACACAGAACAAAGAATAAAGATAGATGAAAAATGAATGATTACTTAGAAGCAAAAAAACCCAAAAACCCTTACGTGCCGCGGAGCGGCTGGACCGATGTGTCCAATTACCGAGCCAGAGCTCTGGAGCGCATGCGCCGAGAGCCGGTGCTCTGCGACAACAGAAGCCACCGCGATGGGAGGCCCACACGGGCCAAAGAACAAAGATGGATGAAAATGGACAAATGAAAGACCGATAGAAGTGGCCCGCCTGCTCCCCTCCCTCCCCACCCCTCTCCCCCAAAAATAAATAAATAAATCTTTAAAAAAAAAGAAACCCTTAAACTCTCTGAACAAGATATTGTACCCAGCTTTAAAAAAAGAAACACTTTTTATTGTGAACCATAGCATGCATACATAGAGAATTATTCACATAAATGTTAACAATGTTGAATTTATCACACAGACCCACACCAAGCGTTTTTTCACTTCCCTTCAAGCTCTCCTCTCCCCCTACATGCGGCTATTGCTTGATACCTACTCACTCTGCCATCTCAACTAGATCATCATGACTAGTATTTGTATGTCTAAGCATATTGGTAAGTAGCCATCACTCTTAGAAACCCTTCCAGCTGGGCATGGAATACTGCCTTGCGAATAATTTTCGCTCAACACTGGGCTCTGTGCTCTGTTTCAGTCAGCTATCTGATAGCCATACCCTAGTACAAAATGTCTTTTCTTCCTATTAATTTGAGAAAATGGCACCAACTCTGAGTTGTGATCTCATGAGGGGTTTGCCCTTGGCTGATCTATGAGCTTCCAACAGTACAGCTCTGCTTTTCTGCTGCCAGAGGGAAGTATGGCCATGAGGTCATGGGTCCCATCAGACTGGTGCCCAGGGGGCTCAGTTCCTCTGCTTCTGGGCTGGATCACCCCCGCGCTGAAGGCCACTGTTGCTGTGCAGCAAGCTGACTCACAGGGGCACTAGACAAAGCCCCTAAAGGCTTTGCAGCAGCTGGCATCTTCAGGAGAATTCCCACTTGCTCTTGAAAAGCCAGTGGGGAAGTTTATGTTCAGACAGAGAATTGACTTAGCAAAGGGAGGCAGCCTCCAGAGACCCCAAAAGGCTCCCTGGGTGTGTTCAGGGGAATTTCTGCCCTGTCCCCTTGCAGGCGGACCTCAGGGGAATGTGTCTTCCCACATTGGTTGCATCCAGTTCCTCACTGTCCCTCGCTCCCCTCTCACAGTGCCCTCTGGACCTGTGTCAGTTTTGACGCGGGCCTCGCATGGTTCCAGGCGTTTCCAGGCACCTCTGTTGATGACCGAGGCCAACTCAGAGTCAGCTGATTCAAGGAATTTGCAACTGAATCGCTTTGCTGTTCTTTTTTCAGTCCAAATGGTTTCACAGCGACTCTATTAATACAGGTGACAGTGCACACTTCCGAAGAGCTCAGAACCTCCTCCCACGGGGTCGGAGGATGGCAGGAGGTCAGGGGGTGGGGACATGCAGCAGAGCCACGACCTGCTCGACGTCTGGCCAAGCTGGCGAGCTCGGTGCAGGAGGCCACCTGTCCTCCTGTTAATACGGCGATTCTGGGCAGCTGAGGGTCACCACGGAACGAGTCTGCTCTGAACGTTTTCTCAGGTCCTTGCCTAACGCTGAGACCTACAGCGAATAGGGAAGGAAAGAATCGGAGTGATAAAGATTAAGCATATTGGTAAGTAGCCATCACTCTTAGAAACCCTTCCAGCTGGGCATGGAATACTGCCTTGCGAATAATTTTCGCTCAACACTGGGCTCTGTGCTCTGTTTCAGTCAGCTATCTGATAGCCATACCCTAGTACAAAATGTCTTTTCTTCCTATTAATTTGAGAAAATGGCACCAACTCTGAGTTGTGATCTCATGAGGGGTTTGCCCTTGGCTGATCTATGAGCTTCCAACAGTACAGCTCTGCTTTTCTGCTGCCAGAGGGAAGTATGGCCATGAGGTCATGGGTCCCATCAGACTGGTGCCCAGGGGGCTCAGTTCCTCTGCTTCTGGGCTGGATCACCCCCGCGCTGAAGGCCACTGTTGCTGTGCAGCAAGCTGACTCACAGGGGCACTAGACAAAGCCCCTAAAGGCTTTGCAGCAGCTGGCATCTTCAGGAGAATTCCCACTTGCTCTTGAAAAGCCAGTGGGGAAGTTTATGTTCAGACAGAGAATTGACTTAGCAAAGGGAGGCAGCCTCCAGAGACCCCAAAAGGCTCCCTGGGTGTGTTCAGGGGAATTTCTGCCCTGTCCCCTTGCAGGCGGACCTCAGGGGAATGTGTCTTCCCACATTGGTTGCATCCAGTTCCTCACTGTCCCTCGCTCCCCTCTCACAGTGCCCTCTGGACCTGTGTCAGTTTTGACGCGGGCCTCGCATGGTTCCAGGCGTTTCCAGGCACCTCTGTTGATGACCGAGGCCAACTCAGAGTCAGCTGATTCAAGGAATTTGCAACTGAATCGCTTTGCTGTTCTTTTTTCAGTCCAAATGGTTTCACAGCGACTCTATTAATACAGGTGACAGTGCACACTTCCGAAGAGCTCAGAACCTCCTCCCACGGGGTCGGAGGATGGCAGGAGGTCAGGGGGTGGGGACATGCAGCAGAGCCACGACCTGCTCGACGTCTGGCCAAGCTGGCGAGCTCGGTGCAGGAGGCCACCTGTCCTCCTGTTAATACGGCGATTCTGGGCAGCTGAGGGTCACCACGGAACGAGTCTGCTCTGAACGTTTTCTCAGGTCCTTGCCTAACGCTGAGACCTACAGCGAATAGGGAAGGAAAGAATCGGATTGGTTGATAAAGATTTTTAACATCAAATAAATGAACTTTCCTATTGTTTAGACAAAAGGGAGATTAGAAGATACTATCAGGATCTTAGCCCCTTAGTTATAGCGTATTTTATATAGAAATTGTATTCATGTCATCTGTTAGGTGTACTCCCAATCAAGTGTTTCAAAATATAAAAATACAATGTTGGGCTTCCCTGGTGGTCCAGTGGGTAAGGACACTGCCTTGCAGTGCAAGGGGCGCCAGTTCGATCCCTGGCCTGGGAGGATCCCATGTGCCGCGGAGAGAGGCTGGACCGATGTGTCCAACTACCCAGCCGAAGCTCTGGAGCGCAAGTGCCCAGAGCTTGTGCTCTGCAACGAGAGAGGCCACAGCGATGGGAGGCCCACACAGGCCAAAGAACAAAAATGGAAATAAATGAAAAACCAGTAGGAGTGGCCAAATACATACATATATATATATATATATATATATATATATATATATATGTATATGTATATATAATGTTATAGATTCTCTGATATTTTCTCAGTCAATTCCAAGTTCTCAGGTAAATAAATACCTTCAGGATCTGTAGACACACATTTAAATTGTATTTTATTTTTGCTTGTTCTTTTTTAGCATTTTTTAAACAAAAAAACTTGTGAAAAAATATTTAAATGGTGTCCATTTCCTGGTTGTGCAATTTACTTCCCTTTCTCTTTCGGGACTGTCCCCGGGAGGCGGTTTCCAGGCACCTCTGTTGATCCCTCAGAACTGATTCAAGGAATTTGCAACTGAATCCCAGTCCAAATGGTTTCACAGCGACTCTATTAATACAGGTGACAGTGCACACTTCCGAAGAGCTCAGAACCTCCTCCCACGGGGTCGGAGGATGGCAGGAGGTCAGGGGGTGGGGACATGCAGCAGAGCCACGACCTGCTCGACGTCTGGCCAAGCTGGCGAGCTCGGTGCAGGAGGCCACCTGTCCTCCTGTTAATACGGCGATTCTGGGCAGCTGAGGGTCACCACGGAACGAGTCTGCTCTGAACGTTTTCTCAGGTCCTTGCCTAACGCTGAGACCTACAGCGAATAGGGAAGGAAAGAATCGGATTGGTTGATAAAGATTTTTAACATCAAATAAATGAACTTTCCTATTGTTTAGACAAAAGGGAGATTAGAAGATACTATCAGGATCTTAGCCCCTTAGTTATAGCGTATTTTATATAGAAATTGTATTCATGTCATCTGTTAGGTGTACTCCCAATCAAGTGTTTCAAAATATAAAAATACAATGTTGGGCTTCCCTGGTGGTCCAGTGGGTAAGGACACTGCCTTGCAGTGCAAGGGGCGCCAGTTCGATCCCTGGCCTGGGAGGATCCCATGTGCCGCGGAGAGAGGCTGGACCGATGTGTCCAACTACCCAGCCGAAGCTCTGGAGCGCAAGTGCCCAGAGCTTGTGCTCTGCAACGAGAGAGGCCACAGCGATGGGAGGCCCACACAGGCCAAAGAACAAAAATGGAAATAAATGAAAAACCAGTAGGAGTGGCCAAATACATACATATATATATATATATATATATATATATATATATATATGTATATGTATATATAATGTTATAGATTCTCTGATATTTTCTCAGTCAATTCCAAGTTCTCAGGTAAATAAATACCTTCAGGATCTGTAGACACACATTTAAATTGTATTTTATTTTTGCTTGTTCTTTTTTAGCATTTTTTAAACAAAAAAACTTGTGAAAAAATATTTAAATGGTGTCCATTTCCTGGTTGTGCAATTTACTTCCCTTTCTCTTTTCGGGACACTTGGAGGGCTATCATGGTTTTGGCTATTCATGTCATCTATTTATTCCACAAACACGGAATGCCAGTCCGGCCCCTGGCCCTCGTGTGACACTGGCAGTTCCGTGGTGAGCAAAACACACACAGGCTCAGCTCTGCCAGGGCTGATGTTTCAGTAGAGAGATCGGCTGGAAGGATCACACACACACACACACACACACACACACACACACACAGAGTCAGGAACTGCAATAACTCCACTGAAGGAGACCTCTGAAAGGTTATCAAAGCCCATGCTGGGGGTCTGGCTTGAACTCTTGGGAAAGGGGATCAGGGAAGAAGCTTCTCTACAGCGGGGATGCTAAGCTGGGCTGGTGAGGAAGGAAAGCCATGTGTTGAGTAAGTGAGAAAGATGGGAGGAGAGAGGGCTGGGGACAGGATCAGTTTTGTCGAGGCTAGGTTGAGGTCCCTGGAGGCAGCCTTCTGGCAAGATCAAGAAGGCTGTTAGATGCCAGTCTGCGCAGGTGCAGGCCTGCTGCCCGAGATGGACTGAAGCCCTGAGCACGGTGAGCCTGGCTGCAGGTGAGGAGAGAGGTTGCCCGTGCTCACTCCACTTTCCTCCCCATTGTAGGTGTTTTGTCTTCTCGTCTGACATACTTTTGCCTAAGCCTTCATTTGCAGTCTCCAACCCTTCTTTTGCTTTAAATGTGCCTCTTATAAGCAGGGAGGGCTTCCCAGGTGGTGCTAGTGGTAAAGGACCTGCCTGCCAATGCAGGAGACCCAAGAGACATGGGTTTGGTCCCTGGGTCGGGAAGATCCCCTGGAGGAGGGCGTGGCAACCCACTTCGGTGTTACTGGCTGGAGAACCCCATGGCCAGAGGAGCCTGGTGGGCCACAGTCTATAGGGTCTCAAAGAGTTGGACACAACTGAAGTGGCTTAGCACACACACAAACTTATAAACAGGAAATTGCTATCACCCCCTCCCCCCAAATCCAAGTTCATTTTAAAATTCTGGAACCAAAACAATTTTCTTTCACTTGTTCTTGCCTTGTGGTGTCACACTTTCTCTTTGGGGATCCCATAACACACACACACACACACACACACACACACACACATACACACACATACATATATATATATTTCAGTCTATATACATAAATATATATATATTTTTTCTTTTTCTTGCATTTGAAAGAAGAGACATTCCGTTCTTAGTCCAGTTAGCCTTTAGTTTAGAAATTGTGTTTATGCCCATCTTTTTTAATTATCAAAGTGAAGAAAAACCTCATCGTAACTGTGGAAAAAATGGCCACCCGTTACTTTCTTACCCTGATCTTTGTGAGAATAATCTGAGATGACAAACCTATAGGATTATTGCAATACCGTGTTTTATTTGCCATAGAAATATTTGCACAAATTGTTAAGGCTGTTTACATTTAGATTGACAATAGGATTTCTAAGCACCTCTTGCGCTCAGGAGCGGCAGGAGATACAGGTTCAATCTCTGGGTGGAGAGATTTCCCTGGAGGGCCTCCTAATGGCAACCCACTCCAGTATTCTTGCCTGGAGAACTCCACGGACAGAGGAGCCTGGAGGGCTACAGTCCGCTGAGTTGAAAAGAGTCAGACAATGGAGGACACACATACTGTACCTTGTGCTTCTCAGTGCAACTTCATTAACAGACATCAGATTTTCCTTCCAGCCCACGGAGGGAGGTCTTAGGTTCCCAGGCTCTTGTCTTCTGTCTGACATACTTTTGCCTAACCCATTTGGTCTCCAACCCTTCTTTTGCTTTAAATGTGCCTCTTATAAGCAGGGGGGCTTCCCAGGTGGTGCTAGTGGTAAAGGACCTGCCTGCCAATGCAGGAGACCCAAGAGACATGGGTTTGGTCCCTGGGTCGGGAAGATCCCCTGGAGGAGGGCGTGGCAACCCACTTCGGTGTTACTGGCTGGAGAACCCCATGGCCAGAGGAGCCTGGTGGGCCACAGTCTATAGGGTCTCAAAGAGTTGGACACAACTGAAGTGGCTTAGCACACACACAAACTTATAAACAGGAAATTGCTATCACCCCCTCCCCCCAAATCCAAGTTCATTTTAAAATTCTGGAACCAAAACAATTTTCTTTCACTTGTTCTTGCCTTGTGGTGTCACACTTTCTCTTTGGGGATCCCATAACACACACACACACACACACACACACACACACACATACAACATACATATATATATATTTCAGTCTATATACATAAATATATATATATTTTTTCTTTTTCTTGCATTTGAAAGAAGAGACATTCCGTTCTTAGTCCAGTTAGCCTTTAGTTTAGAAATTGTGTTTATGCCCATCTTTTTTAATTATCAAAGTGAAGAAAAACCTCATCGTAACTGTGGAAAAAATGGCCACCCGTTACTTTCTTACCCTGATCTTTGTGAGAATAATCTGAGATGACAAACCTATAGGATTATTGCAATACCGTGTTTTATTTGCCATAGAAATATTTGCACAAATTGTTAAGGCTGTTTACATTTAGATTGACAATAGGATTTCTAAGCACCTCTTGCGCTCAGGAGCGGCAGGAGATACAGGGTCAATCTCTGGGTGGAGAGATTTCCCTGGAGGGCCTCCTAATGGCAACCCACTCCAGTATTCTTGCCTGGAGAACTCCACGGACAGAGGAGCCTGGAGGGCTACAGTCCGCTGAGTTGAAAAGAGTCAGACAATGGAGGACACACATACTGTACCTTGTGCTTCTCAGTGCAACTTCATTAACAGACATCAGATTTTCCTTCCAGCCCACGGAGGGAGGTCTTAGGTTCCCAGGCTCTTGTGAATTCTCTGCGTGTTTCTATCTCTGTGCATCTCTCCACGGCTCCCTCCACCTCCATCTCAGCCTGCTCCCTTCCAACCCTAGTTACCAGAATGTTGTGTACTGCGTGCGCCCTCTAGTGGTGTAACTGAGCACATGCACTCTGAGAGTAGAGTCTCTTTCTTGGCTGTCGTGACCACGTGGGCTCCTCCCTGTCGTTTCCTTGTTCTCTGTCCTTCTTAGGGAAGCTGTCCACGTCCTGCACTCTGGAAGGTTCGGAAGAATGAAAAACAGGTTGCAGAATGTCTAGATCAAAAGAGTTGTTAGGACAGAGTCTTCCAAGAAATAATTTGTGGATTATATACATCTACGTGTGTATTCGACCTTAAAACTCTATTAATTTTTCGTTGCCCTCTTCCACTCCAATTATACTTATCTTTGCAAGTCTATTATGCTTGGCTTTGAACTTGGATATCTTGTACTCTCAAATGACTTAACTAATCTTCATAATCCTGTTAAAAATAGCCATAATTTATATCCCTTGTTCAAACATATAAAGATTGAGGATTCAATTAGAATTTCCCTGGTTCACTTACTGCATTTTAAACCCCCTAAAAGGAGAGCAATTTCTTTGTACCACAGGTTAAAATTTCAAGATGTTAGCCTGAACTTACCATATGAAGCTGTGGTGTAAGTCAGGTTAAGAATTCTGTGCTCTATTATATGTGATCTGGCCTGGTGGAATCTTTTCAACAGGGTCACAGAGCACAAATAAAAATGTGTGTTAGTAAAAATAAAAGAGGGCCCCCAGCCTCCTCTGGGGCCCAGGAGTGCAAACTCCCATCTCTCCAGCCTGTCATCCCCCTAGGACATGGGCCGATGCTTCGAATGAGGGACATACATATGTGAAACTGTTCATTTGTTTTGTGACCCACCCAGACCCCACTAGAGGCATCACGATAAGCTTAGGCCAATGGTCTTGCGAAGCCATGAAGCCTGTAGGGTCCCAAAGCCCTTTCTGTTGAGCTACCGTGCTTCTAAAAAGTGCCAACTTCATTAACAGACATCAGATTTTCCTTCCAGCCCACGGAGGGAGGTCTTAGGTTCCCAGGCTCTTGTGAATTCTCTGCGTGTTTCTATCTCTGTGCATCTCTCCACGGCTCCCTCCACCTCCATCTCAGCCTGCTCCCTTCCAACCCTAGTTACCAGAATGTTGTGTACTGCGTGCGCCCTCTAGTGGTGTAACTGAGCACATGCACTCTGAGAGTAGAGTCTCTTTCTTGGCTGTCGTGACCACGTGGGCTCCTCCCTGTCGTTTCCTTGTTCTCTGTCCTTCTTAGGGAAGCTGTCCACGTCCTGCACTCTGGAAGGTTCGGAAGAATGAAAAACAGGTTGCAGAATGTCTAGATCAAAAGAGTTGTTAGGACAGAGTCTTCCAAGAAATAATTTGTGGATTATATACATCTACGTGTGTATTCGACCTTAAAACTCTATTAATTTTTCGTTGCCCTCTTCCACTCCAATTATACTTATCTTTGCAAGTCTATTATGCTTGGCTTTGAACTTGGATATCTTGTACTCTCAAATGACTTAACTAATCTTCATAATCCTGTTAAAAATAGCCATAATTTATATCCCTTGTTCAAACATATAAAGATTGAGGATTCAATTAGAATTTCCCTGGTTCACTTACTGCATTTTAAACCCCCTAAAAGGAGAGCAATTTCTTTGTACCACAGGTTAAAATTTCAAGATGTTAGCCTGAACTTACCATATGAAGCTGTGGTGTAAGTCAGGTTAAGAATTCTGTGCTCTATTATATGTGATCTGGCCTGGTGGAATCTTTTCAACAGGGTCACAGAGCACAAATAAAAATGTGTGTTAGTAAAAATAAAAGAGGGCCCCCAGCCTCCTCTGGGGCCCAGGAGTGCAAACTCCCATCTCTCCAGCCTGTCATCCCCCTAGGACATGGGCCGATGATTCGAATGAGGGACATACAGATGTGAAACTGTTCATTTTTTTTGTGACCCACCCAGAACCTACTAGAGGCAACAGGAGAAGCTTAGGCCAATGGTCTTGAGAAGCCATGAAGCCTGTAGGGTCCCAAAGCCCTTTTCTGTTGAGCCATTTTCTGCTCCAGGGCATCTTCTCGCTGTAGCCAGGAACTTCCCCAGGTTCCTGGGGACACAGCTCACTTGGCTCTCTGTCACTTAGTGAATGGTCCATCTCTTGCTCATGTTTTTCCTCAGTTCTAACTCTCTTGTCATAAATTGGAGGACTGTGGCCCAATCAGGAGGGGTAAGTGTGACCCACTAGTCTTGGGCCCTGAGCAGGCTGTTCTGAAGCCTTCTCTAGTGCGTGGTAGCGTTCAGATCTGCCTGTTTTGATTTTCTTTCCCTCACTGTTTTCTCTTTCCCACCTCAAAAGGTTAACGTCTCTGTCATCGAGCTCTGTCTGATCTGCAGATGTCCTTCCAAAGTTAACAACTTAATTCCTTGGTTCCACTCATTCTTCTTTCTGATCAATACTGCCTACCACCCCCACCAAGTCAGAAACAACCATGAAACACCCGAAAGGGATGAAGTGCAAGCCAGCCCTGGGTAAGTAGCCTGGAGATCATGGCAGCCCTGCTGTGCAAACACCAACCAGGCTCCTCCCAACAGCAGCGGTCAGTCATCTTTCCTGGAACTACTTAGATGCTCACATGCAAGAGGACTTTATTGAGAAAGGAGGAGCTGTAAGTGCTGGAGAGGCATTCACAAAAGCCCGCTTTATCTCCCCCTTCTAGAAATTCCCAGTGATGAAAACCTTTCTGCCTTAGAAGGTGCCTACATACCCCACAGTGTGTTGACTCATTGGCATAGGCTTGGAAACCTGGCTTCCTGGGTTCAAGTCCCAGCTCTCCCATTTAGCAGCTCATGATGATGAGTATTTAACCTCTGTGACCTCAGTTACCCCTTCCAGAAAATGGGAATAACAATTGCCTGCCCCCCAGCATTGCTGAGAGAATTAAATGAGGCAATGTACATAAAGCTCTACTCAGTAACCACTGCCTTTCCTGATATTCAGCCTCAAATGTTCCTCTTTCTCACCTGTAGTCAGTGCTTCTATTTCCATCATGTGGAGAGACAGAAGTGATCTCCCCTCTCACCTGCATTTCAGGAACCTGAAGGCAGCTCGCTGATGCCCAGGACTCCTCTCCAAGCCAGCTCCACTGTTCCTTCAGCTAGTCCTCAGATCTTTCCGCCTCCTCACACTACCTTTCTCTTCCTCATGAATCCCACCTCTAACCTCCTGTCCCTATGCCCCATCATCCTGTGCACCAACCTCACCTCCCAGCCCCTCAGCCCTGTTTTGAATGGCCCCCAAGACCCTACCCTGCAGCCCCCATCCCCTTCCTGAATGACACCCACCTTCCCCAGAGTGTGATTCAGAGAGGACCTCCTCCACGGAAGCCCTCATGATGAATGACGGGCATCCCAGCTGCTCTCTCCTTGTGGGCACATCAAGGGCAAGAGCCTATCTGCAGGAAGTCTTGTCTCTCCCCACAGGCAGCACTCCATCTTCCTCACCTGAGTCCCCATTTCCCTACCCACGCCAACCCCAGCTGTCCCCTGAACGCCTGGCACACAGGACCCCTCCATCACTATTTGCAGAAAGAAGGAGGGAGCCGCCCCTGAGGCATGAGATGTGGCTCTGCGGACCCAGAGAGAGCAGCCACACGCTGGGCTGGGCACTCAGGTCCACCAGCCAGGACGCCAGAGGCTGGGGTGACTGCAGGTCTGTGTGTGATGAGGCAGGCAGGGCTTCCTAAAACGCCAGTCCCAGCTATGTTTCATCAGTAAAGGAGGAGAAAGAAATTTGCACCCACAGAAGGAACTATGATGCTGATCACTTTCTTCCTAATCTGCAGACATTATCTGTAAACATACTGCTGCTATGCGCTCAGTTGTGTCCTTCTCCTTGCGACCCCATGGACTGTGGCCTGCCAGGCTCCTCTGTCCATAGGATTCTTCAGGCAAGAATATTGGAATGGGTTGCCATTTCCTTCTCAAAGGATCTTCCTGACCCAGGGATCAAACCCATATTTTTACCACTGGGAAAGTCCAAACACACTGGGGTGAGTTGTAATTCTTAAATGATTGGAGAAGGAATCTCAGAGATGTTTGGGGGAAGGGATTTGAAAATACAGCCTTTGATATTAGGAAATACATGTAGGAAGCTGGATGACTCAAGAGAACCAGAGTAGGTGTGAAAGTCAAGGATGCAGACATTTTGAAGTGGTAAAGTAACGTATTTCAAACATCCTACGGAAAGGCAGCCGTTACTTCGACCCTCACGCCACCCCTAAACACACACAATCACATGGGCAGCACATGGTAACAGTCTGATATATCTGACCAACAAAGAGAATTATTTCTACAGCCTGTGGGTAACCGTGAATAACAGAGAAGGTGTCAAGGATTCCAAGGGTGGGTTTCACTGCCTGGGACATCATAGTTAAATATGAGTTAGCCACAATGTTTTCACCCTTGGACTCTGAATGTTCTAAGGATCCCTGTGTTAGAAGGGAGAGGTGAGAATGAGAAAAATCCTTTGAAAACAAAAGGAAAATCTGTGGAGTTACCCCCCTCTTCTGGCTAAAGAAGTCTCTTTTTAACTTGCCATTTGTAGAAATTCACTAGATCTGGACTTCACTAAAGAACAATGGATGAGGGCTTCCCCTGGTGGTCCAGTGGGTAAAGACACCGCCTTGCAGTGCAAGGGGCGCCGGTTTGAGCCCTGGCCTGGGAAGATCCCACGTGCTGCGGAGCGGCTGGACTGATGTGTCCAATCGCCGAGTTGCGGCTCTGGAGCGCATGCGCCCAGAGCCGGTGCTCTGCAACGACAGATGCCACCGCGATGGGAGGCCCACAGGAGTCAAAGAACAAAGACGAATGAAAACAGAGAAATGAAAGACCAATAGAAGTGCCAGCTTAAACGCCAGTCCCAGCTATGTTTCATCAGTAAAGGAGGAGAAAGAAATTTGCACCCACAGAAGGAACTATGATGCTGATCACTTTCTTCCTAATCTGCAGACATTATCTGTAAACATACTGCTGCTATGCGCTCAGTTGTGTCCTTCTCCTTGCGACCCCATGGACTGTGGCCTGCCAGGCTCCTCTGTCCATAGGATTCTTCAGGCAAGAATATTGGAATGGGTTGCCATTTCCTTCTCAAAGGATCTTCCTGACCCAGGGATCAAACCCATATTTTTACCACTGGGAAAGTCCAAACACACTGGGGTGAGTTGTAATTCTTAAATGATTGGAGAAGGAATCTCAGAGATGTTTGGGGAAGGATTTGAAAATACAGCCTTTGATATTAGGAAATACATGTAGGAAGCTGGATGACTCAAGAGAACCAGAGTAGGTGTGAAAGTCAAGGATGCAGACATTTTGAAGTGGTAAAGTAACGTATTTCAAACATCCTACGGAAAGGCAGCCGTTACTTCGACCCTCACGCCACCCCTAAACACACACAATCACATGGGCAGCACATGGTAACAGTCTGATATATCTGACCAACAAAGAGAATTATTTCTACAGCCTGTGGGTAACCGTGAATAACAGAGAAGGTGTCAAGGATTCCAAGGGTGGGTTTCACTGCCTGGGACATCATAGTTAAATATGAGTTAGCCACAATGTTTTCACCCTTGGACTCTGAATGTTCTAAGGATCCCTGTGTTAGAAGGGAGAGGTGAGAATGAGAAAAATCCTTTGAAAACAAAAGGAAAATCTGTGGAGTTACCCCCCTCTTCTGGCTAAAGAAGTCTCTTTTTAACTTGCCATTTGTAGAAATTCACTAGATCTGGACTTCACTAAAGAACAATGGATGAGGGCTTCCCCTGGTGGTCCAGTGGGTAAAGACACCGCCTTGCAGTGCAAGGGGCGCCGGTTTGAGCCCTGGCCTGGGAAGATCCCACGTGCTGCGGAGCGGCTGGACTGATGTGTCCAATCGCCGAGTTGCGGCTCTGGAGCGCATGCGCCCAGAGCCGGTGCTCTGCAGCGACAGACGCCACTGCGATGGGAGGCCCACAGGAGTCAAAGAACAAAGACGAATGAAAACAGAGAAATGAAAGACCAATAGAAGTGGCCCGCCCACTCCCCTCCCTCCGCAACCTGACCTCCGCCCAAAATAAATAAATAAATAAATCTTTTTTAAAAAAAAAAAAAGAACAATGGATGAGAAGTACAAATATACTGTAGAGAAGTTAGAAAACACACAGAAAAAAGAACCCCAAATTACTTAAACATTATGGCTTTAAAAACATTTTACCATCACCCATCACAACGTTTTATCCCCCTTCCCCAGCAAACATTCAGACACTGTTCATCACGGAGCACACGAACAGCTTTTTCTATTACCCACTTTCCAGCCACCACAGTGACAATGACAATCTCCCACGTCAATATATCCACACCTATTCAGAGGACTTTTAACAATGCAATTTCCGATTCTGGTCGTAATTACCAGGAGGTGTTCTGAGAGAGGGTAACTGGGGATGTGCAGCAGGGTTCAGTAGAGACACTCAGGAGAGTAGACGCCATCCAAGCTCATTTTAATTTGAAAACACTGTATGCAACACGAGTTCATTTATATTCTCAAGTAGATTTTTGCTTAATCTCGTTAAAACTAGTTTACAATCTGCCTGTACTCCCTAATCATCTGGGAAAGCAGCCCATAATGGGTGGTTCTGCAGAGCAAGGATAGAGTGAGGGGTGAACCCAGAGCCCTGGTGATCACGGTCCGAGAAAACTGCGGGCAGAGCTCCCCTCACACCACGCCTCCCCCAGACCCCTCCAGGGGGCAGGGTCTCCCCAGCTCTCCCCACACCTTCCCCTCTCCCCCACCAGGGGGCAGGGTCTCCCCAGCTCTCTGCACACCTTTTCCTCTTCCCCACTAGGGGGCAGGGTCCCCCCAGCTCTCCTCACACCTTCCCCTCTCCCTACCAGAGGGCAGGGCACCCAGCTGGATAAAAATCCTATCCTGTTGGATGCTGAAGAACCTGCTGGGGATTTCCCACCCCTATATTATGGAATCCTCGTGGAATAGGGAGGTTTTAAAAACTCATTTTGGCTGCCAGTGAAGCATTTCAGACCAAAGCCATATCCAGAGACTCAGATTCATTCCGGTAGTCAGGAGGGTAATATTGTCATTCCTCTATCCATTCATCTTTTACTTGGTCACTCAATTCATAAACGTTTGAGCCAGATAGATCGCCACATGTGTGACCCTGTGCCCATGGCAATGATAGAGCATCATCCTCTGCTTTAGGAACCCCCCTGAGAGAATGTACCCCCAAGCAAATCATGAGGAGTTATGTCCTTCAGCAAGGGGAGGATCAACAGGTAGAGGAAAGGGATTTCCCTTACCTTTCACACAAGCTCCACACTTCTCCTCCGGGTACACCAGACCCTGCCACAGAGAGCTGCACCCTGTGCCTTCCTCCCATTTTCCACCCATCTATCATGTCACCCTCTGACCTGCTGATTCCTGTAAGTTGGCCTCTCTGCCAGGACCTGATTCCCCTCCTCTCAGCTCCTCCCTCTCTGCAAGTCCCCCCTTCTGGATCCTCTCAGTGACCTTCCCTGGTCCTCAGGTAGTCAGCACTTCATGCAGGTGCAACAATTAGGGGTGACGCCATCCAAGCTCATTTTAATTTGAAAACACTGTATGCAACACGAGTTCATTTATATTCTCAAGTAGATTTTTGCTTAATCTCGTTAAAACTAGTTTACAATCTGCCTGTACTCCCTAATCATCTGGGAAAGCAGCCCATAATGGGTGGTTCTGCAGAGCAAGGATAGAGTGAGGGGTGAACCCAGAGCCCTGGTGATCACGGTCCGAGAAAACTGCGGGCAGAGCTCCCCTCACACCACGCCTCCCCCAGACCCCTCCAGGGGGCAGGGTCTCCCCAGCTCTCCCCACACCTTCCCCTCTCCCCCACCAGGGGGCAGGGTCTCCCCAGCTCTCTGCACACCTTTTCCTCTTCCCCACTAGGGGGCAGGGTCCCCCCAGCTCTCCTCACACCTTCCCCTCTCCCTACCAGCGGGCAGGCCACCCAGCTGGATAAAATCCCTATCCTGATGGATGCTGAAGAACCTGCTGGGGATTTCCCCCCCCTATATTATGGAATCCTCGTGGAATAGGGAGGTTTTAAAAACTCATTTTGGCTGCCAGTGAAGCATTTCAGACCAAAGCCATATCCAGAGACTCAGATTCATTCCGGTAGTCAGGAGGGTAATATTGTCATTCCTCTATCCATTCATCTTTTACTTGGTCACTCAATTCATAAACGTTTGAGCCAGATAGATCGCCACATGTGTGACCCTGTGCCCATGGCAATGATAGAGCATCATCCTCTGCTTTAGGAACCCCCCTGAGAGAATGTACCCCCAAGCAAATCATGAGGAGTTATGTCCTTCAGCAAGGGGAGGATCAACAGGTAGAGGAAAGGGATTTCCCTTACCTTTCACACAAGCTCCACACTTCTCCTCCGGGTACACCAGACCCTGCCACAGAGAGCTGCACCCTGTGCCTTCCTCCCATTTTCCACCCATCTATCATGTCACCCTCTGACCTGCTGATTCCTGTAAGTTGGCCTCTCTGCCAGGACCTGATTCCCCTCCTCTCAGCTCCTCCCTCTCTGCAAGTCCCCCCTTCTGGATCCTCTCAGTGACCTTCCCTGGTCCTCAGGTAGTCAGCACTTCATGCAGGTGCAAGGGCACAATTACCTGTGGGCTCCCTGTTTGTGATGGTACCCCCACAGGACTGAAACTCCACATTGCAGCCCATCACCCATGGATCACCCGCATCTAGAATGCTCAGTGACACATGATTGGTGTTCAAAAACTGCCTGTTGACTAAGCTTGTTGTATGCCTGATGATGGCTGAATGCATCAAAGTAAAAAGGAATAGAACAGCCTAGAAAGTACAAAAGTGTGGCGATCCACTGGGAACAGCTGGGCGAGGTCAAGGTGGTGCTGACCCAGGGCAGTGCTGCATCTGTGAGGGGCATTCTTTATCAGGGGCTCCAGGCCACCCACACAGCAGCATCCCCTTCACCCCAAGTGTGAGCACAAGTCTTCCTGCCCTACTTCTCAAGCCCCATCAACTGACTTTGTTGGCACCTTGTTCATCTTGTCCATCTCCTATTTTGTCCTCAACTTGCCTGTTCAGAGGATGTCTCATGTGCACAGCATTTGACCTTGGTTTCTACTCTGCCCACCCCCTCGACATCCACAGCTTCTGCCCTCAGCTTTGAAGCCAGCCCTCCCTTGTGTATCATTGTTCCTCTCTGCTGGACATCACAGGCCACCCTGAAAAGTGCACAAGGTCATGGAGACTAGAAAGGTCTGGACTGGGGAGCAACCACCTCTCCCTCCAGCTCCACGTTATTCACCTGGATGGAAGTGTGGGAGAGGAGCTGAGATACTGCAGGTATGTGCCACAAAGACCCAAATGCTCTTATTTTGAAAGATTGACCCTCCAACGCTCTACTTGAATTAGCCTTTTCTGTAACAATTTTCTCCACTAAGAGACAGCAAAGGGACATCTTTTGTTCTTTCCAAGAAAAAAATGCAAAAAAATATTATGATATAAATATAGTTCTTGACATCTGTTTCTACCATCTTGTGTTTCATGGCTGGGATCCGTGCATATTTCAAGTGCAGTGTCTCTGCTCCATGGACATCATCACTTGAAAGCTCCATGCAATAATCTGGGAAACTGTTGATTGATTTGAAAATGATGGCCTGGATGCCTGGTGGGTCCAAGCACCCGCATGGGAATATTAATAGGAAGCAAGATCAGGCCTTGAGAGATTCTGTTAGTCATGAATGCTCATGTGTGACTAAGGAAGCTCATTTTTAAAAAGGAGCCTCATCGGCAGATCCAGGGAGATCCCCAATACAGTAAGATTCTATAGTAAGATTCTGTGACAAATGCATTTTTTAAATCTCCATTATCACATCTCTCTCTGGCCACGGAGAGGTGAGTATATTAAATGCTAATGGTTTTGACAGAAAGAATCTGTCTTCATAGAGACCTGCTTTGATGTTTGCCATTGTTTAGAACAGTCACATGGTTGGGCAAAACCAACAGTGAGAGGTTATTAAGAGAAAAATTCAAACCCAGTTTATTTTACTAAGACCCTGTGGAACACACAGGGAATATTTCACCTTATGGAATACTGGAATACTTCATCTAAAAGGCAATATATGTCCACACAGATTTCCCCCCAAGCGATGATGAAAAGAAAACCATGGCTATTGATACTAATTTAGTGTTCATCATGTGTTACGTTATTCATTCAGCAAGCTTGACTGTCATGGAAATTGAAGTCATAGAAGCTTCACTATTGGCCTGAGAGAGACTGTGTAAACTGGTGTTAAAGTCCACTCCATCTGGGCGCCCAGTGATGCCACCTCCTCTGGCTCAGGAAACCCCTTGAGGGTGATGTCCTATTCAATGATGAGACCAGGCTGGGGATTCATGGAGGGGGTTTGTCTCACAGGACTAAGTATTATTAGAAGAAGGAGTCCTTAGGCTTAGTTGCTCATCTGCTCCATGTTAGACTTTGGTTCATATTGATAATAGGAACTCCGTCAGGAAGTCCACATGGCCTGGGATGACTCCAGGCCAGCACTCACAGGCCAGCCGCTCTACCTCCCAAAGACTCAGTTTCCCCACACATAGAACATCGGTGTCTTTTCCAATGAGTCATCTCTTTGTATCAAGTTGCCAAAGTATTGGAGCTTCAGAGTTTCAGCATCAGTCCTTCCAATGAATATGCAGGGTTGATTTCCTTTAGGATCGATTGGTTTGATGCCCTTGCTGTCCAAGGGATTCTCAAGAGTCTTCTCCAGTACCTTCTCTGTGAGTCTTTTTCTTGACTATCCTCATTCACACTGTAATATCTTACCATCATATCTCCTGCTCCTGATTTGAATTTCCTCCGTAGGAAGTTCCACTCTGCCATTTTATGTAGTACTGGGATACCATGGCACGCTGCCCAGTGGTCTTGAGAGCTGGGTTGGGTGTGAAGTTGTACTTTATTTGTTATTTACTACTGTGTGACAAATAACCCCTAAATGTTGTAGCTTAAAGTGATCTGCATTTATCATCTCACAGTTTCTGTGGCTCAAGACTTTGGGGACAGCTTAGCTAGATGGTTCTAGGGTTAGAGTCTCTCTTAAGGTTGTAGTCAGGGGTTGGTGAGGGCTGTGATCATCTCAAGCCTTGAGGACCTTTATTTTACTAAGACCCTGTGGAACACACAGGGAATATTTCACCTTATGGAATACTGGAATACTTCATCTAAAAGGCAATATATGTCCACAGATTTCCCCAAGCGATGATGAAAAGAAAACCATGGCTATTGATACTAATTTAGTGTTCATCATGTGTTACGTTATTCATTCAGCAAGCTTGACTGTCATGGAAATTGAAGTCATAGAAGCTTCACTATTGGCCTGAGAGAGACTGTGTAAACTGGTGTTAAAGTCCACTCCATCTGGGCGCCCAGTGATGCCACCTCCTCTGGCTCAGGAAACCCCTTGAGGGTGATGTCCTATTCAATGATGAGACCAGGCTGGGGATTCATGGAGGGGGTTTGTCTCACAGGACTAAGTATTATTAGAAGAAGGAGTCCTTAGGCTTAGTTGCTCATCTGCTCCATGTTAGACTTTGGTTCATATTGATAATAGGAACTCCGTCAGGAAGTCCACATGGCCTGGGATGACTCCAGGCCAGCACTCACAGGCCAGCCGCTCTACCTCCCAAAGACTCAGTTTCCCCACACATAGAACATCGGTGTCTTTTCCAATGAGTCATCTCTTTGTATCAAGTTGCCAAAGTATTGGAGCTTCAGAGTTTCAGCATCAGTCCTTCCAATGAATATGCAGGGTTGATTTCCTTTAGGATCGATTGGTTTGATGCCCTTGCTGTCCAAGGGATTCTCAAGAGTCTTCTCCAGTACCTTCTCTGTGAGTCTTTTTCTTGACTATCCTCATTCACACTGTAATATCTTACCATCATATCTCCTGCTCCTGATTTGAATTTCCTCCGTAGGAAGTTCCACTCTGCCATTTTATGTAGTACTGGGATACCATGGCACGCTGCCCAGTGGTCTTGAGAGCTGGGTTGGGTGTGAAGTTGTACTTTATTTGTTATTTACTACTGTGTGACAAATAACCCCTAAATGTTGTAGCTTAAAGTGATCTGCATTTATCATCTCACAGTTTCTGTGGCTCAAGACTTTGGGGACAGCTTAGCTAGATGGTTCTAGGGTTAGAGTCTCTCTTAAGGTTGTAGTCAGGGGTTGGTGAGGGCTGTGATCATCTCAAGCCTTGAGGACCTGATTCTAAGGTGGTTCACTCATATTGCTTGGCAGACCTTGGTTCCTTATTGGCTGTTGTCAGGAGACCTAAGCACCTCAACACTTGGGCTTCTTCACAGAGCTTCTTGAGTCTCCTTATAAGTGGCAGCTGCCCATCTCCAGAGAGAGTGATCTCAGAGACACACCAAGATGAAGGCTTCAGTGTCTTTCATGACCCAGTCTTGAAAGTCACATGCCATCACTTCTGCCATTTTCTGTTGGTCACAGAGACCAACTCTGACAGGGTGTGGGAGGGCCATGCACTGAGGGAATGGCTGAGGGCCATCTTGGTACTTGGTTACCACAGAATTATTCTTCTTGATGTCAAAGCCCTGCCTGAATAAGTGTTACTTAGTCTTTCTGGAGCCCTGGTCCTCGTCTACTAGGGAGTAGTGAAAGGCAGCCTTTAGCAGTGCATCCATGAGGATCAAATAAAATAATACTGACATTATTTCAGAAACATATATAGAACATAGTAAGTGAACAAAAATATTAGCTATATTTCTTAGTCCAAGTTGTAGGTACAAAGTACTTTACTCAGAGAATGCCAAGACTGGACTGTGTTCTAGAAAGCCCACATTGACTGTTGTATTAAGAATGCACTGGAGGGGCCAACTTAAAGGAAGGGGTCCAGGGAAAGGTTCTGTGTCATGGACCAAGAGGTGATCATTAAAATCAATGAAAGTAGATAGATTTTGGGACATTATAAAAGTCAGTTTAAATTTATCGTACACATACCATATTCCATTTGTTCTTGACATGTCTGGAATTGGTCGCTGAACCGCTGACTTGAAAAAGTAAAGTTAGAAAACACCACTTATCACTATTTGGGGCAAGGGTATTCTCCTGCTCTGCTCTGATGGGATTTTTGGTTATGAACTATTGGGGTAGACAGTGCTGCTATTCCCAAGGATTTACGTTCCTGTAGGAAGACCACCCCAGTGATGTTGGACTTCGCCATATGGGTTGATTTGATCAATGGTTTATAAAACATTACATATACTTGCTTCTTGTCAGATCTCTCGGTTTATTTTTTTTCTCTCTCTCTGCTGAGAAATTAACATGGGGCTGCTTCCTGAGGCATCTCAGGATAGGGAAGACGTGTATTAGAGCCACAGCACTGCAATCAACCAAAATGTAGCTAAAAGAGAACTCAGTCTTTGTAGCTGTAAGTCCTACAGTGTTAAGGATTGCTTGTTACCTAGCATAACCCCATGAGAGCTAGTCATGCAAGGGAAAATTTTTCTCCTATCTTTCTATTTCTATGAAGGAACTCCCTCAACTAGTTCAGAGAGAGCACACACGCTCTCTGTGTCATTCTCCTTCCCTTTCTCTCTCTCACACACACAAGCTTTATGTCTTCCTCAAGGAAGGCTCTGCGACAAGTCTGATGGATGAGCCTGGGGCAACTGCACACCCCTGGGGAAAGGTAGCCACAGGACAGAGCCACTTCATGCAACCAAGAGCATCATCATGAGCTTTAGTTTCTTTTATTTTAAATTAATTTTTACTGGAGTTTAGTTGCTTTACAATGTTGTGTTAGTTTCTTCTGTACCACAAAGTGAATCAGGTATATGTATGTCTCTGTCCCCTCTTATGTGAATTTCCTTCCCATTAAGGTCACCATGTAGTACTGAGCTCTCTGAGCCATACACTGGGTTCTCAGTATCTATTTTATACATATTATTAATGGTATATATTTGTCAATCTCAGTCTCCCAATTCATCCTTCCCCTCTCCCCTGCTTGGTGTCCACACATTTGTTCTTTATATCTAGGTCTTCATTTCTATTTTTCAAATATGATCATCTATACTATTTTTCTAAATTTCACACATATGTTTTAATATGTGATATTTAGTTTTCTCTTTCTAACCTAGTTCACTCTGTATAACATTCTCTAGGTCCATCTATGTCTTTACAAATGATCCAATTTCATTTCTTTTATGACTGAATAATATCCATTGTATGTAGGTACCACATCTTCTTTATCTATTCCTCTCTGGATGGACATTTAGGTTATTCTAAATCCTGGGTATGGTAAATAGTGCTGCAATAAGCACTGGGGTACATGTGTCTTTTTTTTTTTCTTATATATGTCTTTGTAAACTATGTTTTTTTTCTGGGTATATGCCCAGCATGGACTTTAGTTTCTTTGTAGGAAACAGATAAACAGGACCTGATCTGTTAGTGTTAGGTTCCATCAGATCTCTATTCTCTTAGCTCCAGCATTTCTGCCTGTGCTTGGGGACCTGGTTTGGGTAATGAGTTCTCAAGTCCTAAACTGAAAAAGTGGTGTACGCATGCTCTGCTGCAGCTTTACCAGTACCTTCAGCACAACGTTGTGGCTCCATGTCTGTTCTAGATCAATTCAGAAACAGTAGAGAAGAATGTGTATTAATTAATTAGCATCCGCCGATAGTTTCCTGGAGAACAAAAACCCGGGTTTAAAATTTTTTCAAAAATTCTCTTTGTGGTCTTCCAAGGTTAGGAGTCAAAGCCTCTTCCTGGTGGTCCTAACCTCTCCTTGTATCTGCAATCAGGTTGCAAACTGACTTGGCAAGAACATCTTGATGAGCTTCACTGGGCTCCACTGACATCTGAGTTTCACAGGAGGGAGGGACTGAATTCAGCACAACCCAGTGAAACAGACTTTGGAGACTGAAGATGTGAGTGGAGGTCTCAGTCCCGCCAGCACCCAGCTGTGTGCACCAACGCATCCCTGATGACTCAGAGCTTCCAAGGATCAGGTATATGTATGTCTCTGTCCCCTCTTATGTGAATTTCCTTCCCATTAAGGTCACCATGTAGTACTGAGCTCTCTGAGCCATACACTGGGTTCTCAGTATCTATTTTATACATATTATTAATGGTATATATTTGTCAATCTCAGTCTCCCAATTCATCCTTCCCCTCTCCCCTGCTTGGTGTCCACACATTTGTTCTTTATATCTAGGTCTTCATTTCTATTTTTCAAATATGATCATCTATACTATTTTTCTAAATTTCACACATATGTTTTAATATGTGATATTTAGTTTTCTCTTTCTAACCTAGTTCACTCTGTATAACATTCTCTAGGTCCATCTATGTCTTTACAAATGATCCAATTTCATTTCTTTTATGACTGAATAATATCCATTGTATGTAGGTACCACATCTTCTTTATCTATTCCTCTCTGGATGGACATTTAGGTTATTCTAAATCCTGGGTATGGTAAATAGTGCTGCAATAAGCACTGGGGTACATGTGTCTTTTTTTTTTTCTTATATATGTCTTTGTAAACTATGTTTTTTTTCTGGGTATATGCCCAGCATGGACTTTAGTTTCTTTGTAGGAAACAGATAAACAGGACCTGATCTGTTAGTGTTAGGTTCCATCAGATCTCTATTCTCTTAGCTCCAGCATTTCTGCCTGTGCTTGGGGACCTGGTTTGGGTAATGAGTTCTCAAGTCCTAAACTGAAAAAGTGGTGTACGCATGCTCTGCTGCAGCTTTACCAGTACCTTCAGCACAACGTTGTGGCTCCATGTCTGTTCTAGATCAATTCAGAAACAGTAGAGAAGAATGTGTATTAATTAATTAGCATCCGCCGATAGTTTCCTGGAGAACAAAAACCCGGGTTTAAAATTTTTTCAAAAATTCTCTTTGTGGTCTTCCAAGGTTAGGAGTCAAAGCCTCTTCCTGGTGGTCCTAACCTCTCCTTGTATCTGCAATCAGGTTGCAAACTGACTTGGCAAGAACATCTTGATGAGCTTCACTGGGCTCCACTGACATCTGAGTTTCACAGGGAGGGAGGGACTGAATTCAGCACAACCCAGTGAAACAGACTTTGGAGACTGAAGATGTGAGTGGAGGTCTCAGTCCCGCCAGCACCCAGCTGTGTGCACCAACGCATCCCTGATGACTCAGAGCTTCCAAGGAGCCTGTTGGGCTGCAGTCCACAGGGCTGCAAAGAATCTGACTTGACGGAAGCAACTTGGCACCGTGCAGCAAACTCCAGCCCATGAGCTAACTCCAGCCCATGGCCTGTTTTTATAAGTAAAGTTTTATGGGCACTCCGCCCCTCTCATTGGGCTGCCTCTTGTCACTGACAGCACTCCTGCTACAATGGCAGGGCTGAGAAGTCACCGCAGAGACTGTGTGACCCACACAACCTATATTTCCTGCTGGCCTTTGGGAGAAAGTCTGCTCCAGGTAAGTGGCAGAGGAGGACATGGTGCTGAGGGGAGGGACGAGACAGGCAATTAGACTGAATCAAAGACAGCAGCAGACATGCTCCAGTAGAAAAGGCAGGGCAGGACCAGTGGGCTTAGAGTTCAGAAGGCTTTGAGGTCCAGAATGGTGAGGTCACCTGTGAGGCAATGAGGAGCCATCGTGGGTTGCAGAGCAGAGGTGTGATGACGTTTCTTGTCGGCTCTGTGCAATTATTAAAGGAGTTTAACACAGATCATCTTTTCTCAGTCCAATGGGGGAGGGGTTCATTTAGACATAAGCAGACAGAACAGATGGGAAACTTGCAAAGCAGTTGCTTGCTTGGAATGGATGTTGGCTTAAAGAGGAGCAGCTGGGGTTTGTTTCCCTACTTACTGGTGTGGGAGTCATCTCCCGTGAAAGTGTAAGCAATTAAACGTTGTGGCTCCATGTCTGTTCTAGATCAATTCAGAAACAGTAGAGAAGAATGTGTATTAATTAATTAGCATCCGCCGATAGTTTCCTGGAGAACAAAAACCCGGGTTTAAAATTTTTTCAAAAATTCTCTTTGTGGTCTTCCAAGGTTAGGAGTCAAAGCCTCTTCCTGGTGGTCCTAACCTCTCCTTGTATCTGCAATCAGGTTGCAAACTGACTTGGCAAGAACATCTTGATGAGCTTCACTGGGCTCCACTGACATCTGAGTTTCACGGGGAGGGAGGGACTGAATTCAGCACAACCCAGTGAAACAGACTTTGGAGACTGAAGATGTGAGTGGAGGTCTCAGTCCCGCCAGCACCCAGCTGTGTGCACCAACGCATCCCTGATGACTCAGAGCTTCCAAGGAGCCTGTTGGGCTGCAGTCCACAGGGCTGCAAAGAATCTGACTTGACGGAAGCAACTTGGCACCGTGCAGCAAACTCCAGCCCATGAGCTAACTCCAGCCCATGGCCTGTTTTTATAAGTAAAGTTTTATGGGCACTCCGCCCCTCTCATTGGGCTGCCTCTTGTCACTGACAGCACTCCTGCTACAATGGCAGGGCTGAGAAGTCACCGCAGAGACTGTGTGACCCACACAACCTATATTTCCTGCTGGCCTTTGGGAGAAAGTCTGCTCCAGGTAAGTGGCAGAGGAGGACATGGTGCTGAGGGGAGGGACGAGACAGGCAATTAGACTGAATCAAAGACAGCAGCAGACATGCTCCAGTAGAAAAGGCAGGGCAGGACCAGTGGGCTTAGAGTTCAGAAGGCTTTGAGGTCCAGAATGGTGAGGTCACCTGTGAGGCAATGAGGAGCCATCGTGGGTTGCAGAGCAGAGGTGTGATGACGTTTCTTGTCGGCTCTGTGCAATTATTAAAGGAGTTTAACACAGATCATCTTTTCTCAGTCCAATGGGGGAGGGGTTCATTTAGACATAAGCAGACAGAACAGATGGGAAACTTGCAAAGCAGTTGCTTGCTTGGAATGGATGTTGGCTTAAAGAGGAGCAGCTGGGGTTTGTTTCCCTACTTACTGGTGTGGGAGTCATCTCCCGTGAAAGTGTAAGCAATTAAACTGGTGATGGCAAAACTCACAGTTGGCGGCCCTTCTGAACATGCACACCCAAGGGGTGAAGAGGTGCTCCACCCAAAGGGAGCCTTCTCTGAACTTGCCTCTTGGAAATAGTGCATTAAATCAGCAAGGTAAGCAGGCTTTCATTCTCAGAACTGCTCAGGATCTGGACTGTATTGTTATGTACTTAGATTTTATTAGGGTACTGAAATGAAAAGAGGCTTGCTCCTTGGAAGGAAGGCTATGACAAATCTAGACAGTTTATTCACAAGCAGAGACATCACTTTGCTGACAAAGGTCTGTATAGTCAAGGCTATGGGTTTTCCAGTAGTCATATACAGATGTGAGACTTGGTCTATAAAGAAGGCTGAGAGCCAAAGCTGTGGAGAAGACTCTTGAAAGTCCTTTGGACTGTGAGGAGATCAACCCAGTCAGTCCTAAAGGAAACCCACCCTGAATATTCATTTGAAGGACTGATGCTGAGGCAGAATCTCCAATACTTCGGCCGCCTGATGCAAAGAGCCAACTCACTGGAAAAGATCTGATGCTGGGAAAGATTGAAGGCAATAAGAGAAAGGGCCAACAGAGGACGAGATGGATGGCCTCATCGAATCAATCGACGAATCTGAGCAAACTCTGGGAGATGGTGAAGGACAGAGAAGCCTGGCGTGCTGCAGTCCACGGGGACACAAAGAGTCGAACACAACAGCAACTGAACAACAAGAGAGGGTACAGGATAAGATTTCTTTTATGTCACTCTGTGTGTATGTGTGTGCATGTAAAGTACACATGAATAATCATCTCATGGAAGATTTTTGTTTTGAAAAAGGCATTTTAGAAAAGCTGGCCCAGAGGCTTTCTAAACAGTGCAACAATAACATTCTTGGATGATGCAGAGGGCAGAGGTGTGATGACGTTTCTTGTCGGCTCTGTGCAATTATTAAAGGAGTTTAACACAGATCATCTTTTCTCAGTCCAATGGGGGAGGGGTTCATTTAGACATAAGCAGACAGAACAGATGGGAAACTTGCAAAGCAGTTGCTTGCTTGGAATGGATGTTGGCTTAAAGAGGAGCAGCTGGGGTTTGTTTCCCTACTTACTGGTGTGGGAGTCATCTCCCGTGAAAGTGTAAGCAATTAAACTGGTGATGGCAAAACTCACAGTTGGCGGCCCTTCTGAACATGCACACCCAAGGGGTGAAGAGGTGCTCCACCCAAAGGGAGCCTTCTCTGAACTTGCCTCTTGGAAATAGTGCATTAAATCAGCAAGGTAAGCAGGCTTTCATTCTCAGAACTGCTCAGGATCTGGACTGTATTGTTATGTACTTAGATTTTATTAGGGTACTGAAATGAAAAGAGGCTTGCTCCTTGGAAGGAAGGCTATGACAAATCTAGACAGTTTATTCACAAGCAGAGACATCACTTTGCTGACAAAGGTCTGTATAGTCAAGGCTATGGGTTTTCCAGTAGTCATATACAGATGTGAGACTTGGTCTATAAAGAAGGCTGAGAGCCAAAGCTGTGGAGAAGACTCTTGAAAGTCCTTTGGACTGTGAGGAGATCAACCCAGTCAGTCCTAAAGGAAACCCACCCTGAATATTCATTTGAAGGACTGATGCTGAGGCAGAATCTCCAATACTTCGGCCGCCTGATGCAAAGAGCCAACTCACTGGAAAAGATCTGATGCTGGGAAAGATTGAAGGCAATAAGAGAAAGGGCCAACAGAGGACGAGATGGATGGCCTCATCGAATCAATCGACGAATCTGAGCAAACTCTGGGAGATGGTGAAGGACAGAGAAGCCTGGCGTGCTGCAGTCCACGGGGACACAAAGAGTCGAACACAACAGCAACTGAACAACAAGAGAGGGTACAGGATAAGATTTCTTTTATGTCACTCTGTGTGTATGTGTGTGCATGTAAAGTACACATGAATAATCATCTCATGGAAGATTTTTGTTTTGAAAAAGGCATTTTAGAAAAGCTGGCCCAGAGGCTTTCTAAACAGTGCAACAATAACATTCTTGGATGATATGGAGGCTGTGGGTCTCTGTATCCATCAAGACATTGCTGTTTATCTGTGACGTTTACAGACTAGTCGATGCTCTCACAGAGCTTTGCAGGTTTCCAAATCATTCATGTACATTGTTTGTTGTTTTCTACATTTGCAAGTGGATTCAGCTTGATTAGCAATTTAAATGTAAATTTTCTAACCACAATGAATGGCACCTAATTTGCATTTCTTGTCCATTGTCTGTGGGCCTAACTCATGGCCCTGGAAACACTCTGCCTGTGCTACGAGACCTGACACTGGAGGGCAAGGGTGACTGATGGGCATTTCAGTTAATGTAATTCGAAGGTCATGGAGGTGTCTTGGGTGTAAAATAAAATTGATAAGACATGTTGCTGCAGTTGGCTTCCTTCCAACCAACTCGCGAGAGCCCTTCTGGGCAGTGGTTGCAAATCAAGGCTCTTTCTGGATTAAGCAGTGTCCCCATTGATTGCCACACCATGTCACGAGAGTTTCGGGTGCTGTTACCCTCTATTTTCTTATCTGTTCTTGAGAACCACCCTGGGCTGGTCTGAAATCCTCCCTGGCTTCGAATGTTGAGCCTTTACCTTACCCCAGCCACTAGGGAGAACCCATATAATTTGAATATGATAGTAGAAGAATAATTCTTCGACTGACTGTGGACACAGGAGGGCTCTAGTGACAGACAGTGGTAAGACATCTGATCAATCGGGGGCTTAAAATGCTGCAGGTGTGTGAGGCCCACATAGCCCGCCTATAGATGAAAGGGCCAACAGAGGACGAGATGGATGGCCTCATCGAATCAATCGACGAATCTGAGCAAACTCTGGGAGATGGTGAAGGACAGAGAAGCCTGGCGTGCTGCAGTCCACGGGGACACAAAGAGTCGAACACAACAGCAACTGAACAACAAGAGAGGGTACAGGATAAGATTTCTTTTATGTCACTCTGTGTGTATGTGTGTGCATGTAAAGTACACATGAATAATCATCTCATGGAAGATTTTTGTTTTGAAAAAGGCATTTTAGAAAAGCTGGCCCAGAGGCTTTCTAAACAGTGCAACAATAACATTCTTGGATGATATGGAGGCTGTGGGTCTCTGTATCCATCAAGACATTGCTGTTTATCTGTGACGTTTACAGACTAGTCGATGCTCTCACAGAGCTTTGCAGGTTTCCAAATCATTCATGTACATTGTTTGTTGTTTTCTACATTTGCAAGTGGATTCAGCTTGATTAGCAATTTAAATGTAAATTTTCTAACCACAATGAATGGCACCTAATTTGCATTTCTTGTCCATTGTCTGTGGGCCTAACTCATGGCCCTGGAAACACTCTGCCTGTGCTACGAGACCTGACACTGGAGGGCAAGGGTGACTGATGGGCATTTCAGTTAATGTAATTCAAGGTCATGGAGGTGTCTTGGGTGTAAAATAAAATTGATAAGACATGTTGCTGCAGTTGGCTTCCTTCCAACCAACTCGCGAGAGCCCTTCTGGGCAGTGGTTGCAAATCAAGGCTCTTTCTGGATTAAGCAGTGTCCCCATTGATTGCCACACCATGTCACGAGAGTTTCGGGTGCTGTTACCCTCTATTTTCTTATCTGTTCTTGAGAACCACCCTGGGCTGGTCTGAAATCCTCCCTGGCTTCGAATGTTGAGCCTTTACCTTACCCCAGCCACTAGGGAGAACCCATATAATTTGAATATGATAGTAGAAGAATAATTCTTCGACTGACTGTGGACACAGGAGGGCTCTAGTGACAGACAGTGGTAAGACATCTGATCAATCGGGGGCTTAAAATGCTGCAGGTGTGTGAGGCCCACATAGCCCGCCTATAGATGGAAGCCAAATCCCAGACAGAGAGGAGGCAGCTGAAACCAGAGGAGTGGTATGGAGATTTCCAAGAAAGAGAGATCTGCACAGGCATCCTGTATGAGGTCCACCTTTACAGCAAGGTCTTGGTGTTGGCACCCTGGCTGTCAATCCTGCGGGCATCGTGGAATGTCTCTTTGTTAAATGACCCCAGGCCCACTGGGAGCCATAACTTCATTACTCACATTTTATCTGTACATGTTTGCAGAGCCAAGGGAAGCATGGAAAGGCCTGGTCATGGGTGAAGAAGAATAACTGAGAAGTAGAAGTTAGGAAGGCGTTTCTTTGTCTTTTGTTTGTTTTGCCTTTTTTTTTTTTTTTTTCTAAATTGCCCAAATAGAGGAAGATGGCTGCAGGGAGAGAAGGCCTGAGAGGTGGAAGAGAGGGAAGACTGGGTCAGGAAGGACAGCTGAGCTTTGCAGACTCTCTGTGGTGTGCCTGTTGGGTGCCAGCTCAGCTCCCTGGCCCATGGGCAGGCCTGGCCAGAGCCGGCTGCTGGTGAGCAGGCTCAGGGCCCCAAGCTACTTTGTATTTGATATAGAGTCTCTGGTTGGAGCCAGAGCTTAGAGGCCCCTGGACACAGGAGGGCTTTCCCTGAGCCCCACTGCATTCTTCCAATTCCTGAACTGAATTTCTACCCTCATTCTTACCAGTTCTCTGCCTCTCATTCCCCAACCTGAGCTCAGACCCCTCTATAGCTTTTCTGTTTTTTTATTCATGGTCTTTGGCGCTATCAGCTGGCCTAACCCACCACACACCATGCACTCAGGGCCCATTAAAAGGCAGGAGCCTCTTGGGGACACACAGCCACTTCTCTAGTCCCGCACCTGGGTGCACTCTTCTGGCCGTGTCCACTCAGCTCAAACCGACAACAAGCTCCCTACCTTGCTTCCTGCCCTTGCCCCTCATATGAGTTCTTTGGACTTGGTTCTGTTGAGCATCAGGCCTCGGTTCGCCTCTGGGTCTCTGCCTCCAGCTGGTCTCCCACTAAACTTTCACCTTCACTCTCCTCCCAGAACGGAAGGTCAACCCTGACTCCTTGGCCAACAGCGAAGCCAACTCAATCTCCAGTGACCCCAGAAGGGCATGCAGAGGTCCACAGGCTGCTCCTTTGATGAACAGTCTTCCGCTTCCTGGCTTTAGTCATATTCAAGAAAGGTGAGGTTGCTGAGGGCCAGTCCCATGGAGATGAGATCCTCATTGGGCTTTCCTACTCACCCGTCACTGGTCCATGACAAGGCAACTCCATACAGCTGCATGCCTGTGGCAACTTGAAGTAGAATGAACTGGATCCAATATGAAGAATGAACTGGTTCTCCTTTTCCCTGGCTGCATGGAGTCAAGCACATCATTGTTGCCTGCTCTGAATCTCTATTCACTCTCCTCTAAAATAAAACAGAAACAAAACCAAACTAAAGCCCTGTTTGCACAGTTCACGGAATTTTTCTGCAGGTGAAATTAAATTCTATATATCTGAATTGTAAAGCATGATATAAATTTAAAGTTATTAATGATAGTCATTACATATGACCAGTAGATGACATTCAGCAGCTCCAGTGGCATAGAGAGGGTGCAGTGCTAAGTCGCTCAGTTGTGTCTGACTCTGTGTGACCCCATGGTCTGTAGCCCTCCAGGCTCCTCTGTCCATGGGATTCTCCAGGCAAGAATACTGGAGTGGGGTGCCATGCCCTCCTCCAGGGGATCTTCCCCATTCAGGGACCAAGTCCGTGTCTCTTGTGTCTTCCGCATTGATGGGCAGGTAGGTTCTTTACTACTAGTGCCACATGGGAAGTGCAGCGGCATGGAGAAGTCATGCCACATGCTGGATTTTCTGCTTCATACAAGTAAGGGAAATTTTGAGTCTTTGAAGAGCACAGTTGAATGGTGATACTGGCATCAGCATGAGACTTGCCCATGGGGAGAGAGGTCCAGGAGGGTCCTAGGGTTGTACCTGCTGTACTGGGCTCTGGCAGCCTCTCTGAGCCAAACTTGTTGATGGTCACTTCTGTGGTCAGAGTGGAAAGGCTACACATAATGACCTCAGAGGGGAGTCTCCAGCCATCCAAAGTCAGTTTGCTCCCAACTGACCCAGGAAAGACAACAGGAGGCCAGGTTCCACCTCCCTCTGGGGATGAGTCCCTTGAGAGAGAAGCAGACAGGGGCTGCTGCTAAAACTGGCTGCCGACTTGGCCCCAAACGCCAGGGGCCATGCCCTGGGGCAGAGAAGATGGATAGGGTCTGTCAAGATCCCACTAAGAAACCAGCTCAGTCCTACCAGGAATGACTGGCACAGGTTGTGTTAGAGTCAGACTCACATCTGTGCGGGAATCTTGGAAAGCATGAGGACTAGGTTAAGGTCCAAGAGGATCAACATAGGGACAAGGAGACCCCTCGGGGCCTTGATGCTGCCGTCGCAGGAAGAAGCAGTGCTGACGTGAACCAGAGGGTGGTAGTGGAAATCGATACAAATGAACCAAGTACAGAAATATTTAAAGAGATTGAGAATGGTGTTTCTGTTCATGCCTAGCCTATCTGTGCTTTAAAATTCCTAAGTAAAGATGAAAAAAGATCTGCTTGTGTATAACTATTTAATTTATAGAATCAACAGAAGTATATTGGAATTCTTTCCTTGGGTTGAGAAACATGTCATACCACCTTTTTCCCTGAGGCATATTTCAGCTATATTGACTAAGGAATTTAGAATGTGAGTCTGTTCTTCGTAGAAAATAGAAAACTACCTGAATATTTCATAGTTTCAATCTGGTATGCCATTCATAGTTAATATCATGAATTTGCTTGGGTTTGATAAATCTTTTAACTTTTATATTGCCTAACTGTAAATAGTGGGCTTACCGGGTTGGCACCGGTGTGAAGAATCACCTTGCCAATGCAGGAGACATGGGTTCAATCCCTGGGTTGGGAAGATCTCTTGGTGTAGGAAATGGCAACCCACTCCAGTGTTCTTGCCTAGAAAATTCCATGGACAGAGGAGCCTGGCACACTATAGATGGGTCTCAGAGCCGGACACAACCGAGCACGCACACAAGAGTAGAGACAAGGACATGTTAACACAGCACAAGGTTGTTGAGAATCGAGTTCATGATCCCTTGTTGATGGTAAAGATTTTGTACACAGAGCAATATTTATAAACAGTAATAGGTTATAGAGACATTTGAAGCAACAAGAAGACAAAGGATGTAAAAACTGACCAGTGACTCTGAGATTATATGCTGATGAAGCAGGTGGGTGATAAACTCTGCTGGGCCGTGGGAAGAGACTCAGAGAAAAGACAGGGAATCTCTAGAAAGTCACCTGCAGAAATGCATGTATCAATACATAGAAACGACAATCTTGTTCAAGTCTGCTTGTAGCAGGATTGTTCGTAGTGGTGAAAACCCAAGGCATCCCAAATGCGCGTCAATGGAAGGGGGTTGTACCTCCTTATTATCAGAAAATGAACAATGAAGAGTAATAGGTATTAGTGTGGGGTAATGATCTTTTTATGTCAGGGGATTAGGTCACAGGGCCGGAATGGATAATGGAGTCATATGTGTCATTAGGAAAATAGAAGCTGCCCTAATCACTGAACAGAGAGAATTGAATACGGGGAATTAGTGAAAGAGGTGTTGAAGGACTTACGAGGCAAAAGGAGAAACCAAGGTAGAAGATGTAAGGGGTTCAAATGAACTTCCCCACATACACCATTTTGCATGAGGATTATTTTGAGCTAAAGGCAAGGGAGACCCTGTAGGTTCAAGACAAACTGCTGTCCTTCCGTTAACTGTCTAGGAGAATTTAAATTGGGGATTTTTTCCTAGAAAAAGGATTATTACATCTTATCTAAAAGGCCCCATCTAAGCAGGGCGAACATCTAATTACCCAACGGTCTGCTCTTCTGATCACCCTGGGAGTGGCCTTCCTGCCCTGGGAAGCCCCAGGTGTCTATGTCACTCCTTAGCTCAGGAGGGCATTCACTCCTCTCTTTGCCTTTCTGTCTGACCCTTTCATACAGGTGAGGTCTCTGACCTCTAACACTCATGGGATTTCTGAAAATACAAAATGAATTTGATTTTCTCCTGTTAATCTGTCTCATGTCAATTTAATTCTTAGACCAGCCAGAGGGACCTATGGTTGTGGAGGAAAGCCTTCTTCCTCTGCTTCACCATCCCTCAGGCTGGAGCAAGAAACAGAAAAGAAGATGGGGTGGCCTGAACCCAGGGTGTGGAGGAGCAGCCCCACCCTGCACTGGGACCCGGGTCACCACAGGTGGTGATCACGCCTCAAGGGCTCAGGGGGCCTCCGGAAGCTGAGACTCAGTTCCCTTTGAGGGGTGGGGTGTTGGCTGCCTGGTTTGGCATCTCAGCATATGGTTGTGTGAAAGGAAGCTAAAAACTGAAACCAACAGCTGCTGTTGGTGCAGAGGTGAGCTCAGGTGGAGGCAAGGCGGTCGGCCACAGCGAGTGGACAGGGTGACGTGAGCTCTCACTCCTCTGGCTGTGTTCCAGACTCGCTTTAGTGCCCCATGGACTGAGTCTCCCAAGGAGCAGCTGGTGAAGCAGAAACCGGCTTTGCAGAACTCTGACCGCCCAGGAGGGCAGAGAAGGGGTGCAGAGAAGAGAGATGAAGTCCCCACCACGCGCAATTCATAGTGCCTTGTGGACTAGAGAGACATCAGGTTGGTTGCACAAGGCAGCAAAAGAAGCTTTATGTTCACATTCCCTGTATTTATCATCTTTTAATTCTTTTCCACAACTAGCAGGCATTAAGATATCACTTAATACTTACAAAAATTTTCTTTAGAAAACCTTTCTTACCTCACTAGGATTATTTTGAGCTAAAGGCAAGGGAGACCCTGTAGGTTCAAGACAAACTGCTGTCCTTCCGTTAACTGTCTAGGAGAATTTAAATTGGGGATTTTTTCCTAGAAAAAGGATTATTACATCTTATCTAAAAGGCCCCATCTAAGCAGGGCGAACATCTAATTACCCAACGGTCTGCTCTTCTGATCACCCTGGGAGTGGCCTTCCTGCCCTGGGAAGCCCCAGGTGTCTATGTCACTCCTTAGCTCAGGAGGGCATTCACTCCTCTCTTTGCCTTTCTGTCTGACCCTTTCATACAGGTGAGGTCTCTGACCTCTAACACTCATGGGATTTCTGAAAATACAAAATGAATTTGATTTTCTCCTGTTAATCTGTCTCATGTCAATTTAATTCTTAGACCAGCCAGAGGGACCTATGGTTGTGGAGGAAAGCCTTCTTCCTCTGCTTCACCATCCCTCAGGCTGGAGCAAGAAACAGAAAAAGAAGATGGGGTGGCCTGAACCCAGGGTGTGGAGGAGCAGCCCCACCCTGCACTGGGACCCGGGTCACCACAGGTGGTGATCACGCCTCAAGGGCTCAGGGGGCCTCCGGAAGCTGAGACTCAGTTCCCTTTGAGGGGTGGGGTGTTGGCTGCCTGGTTTGGCATCTCAGCATATGGTTGTGTGAAAGGAAGCTAAAAACTGAAACCAACAGCTGCTGTTGGTGCAGAGGTGAGCTCAGGTGGAGGCAAGGCGGTCGGCCACAGCGAGTGGACAGGGTGACGTGAGCTCTCACTCCTCTGGCTGTGTTCCAGACTCGCTTTAGTGCCCCATGGACTGAGTCTCCCAAGGAGCAGCTGGTGAAGCAGAAACCGGCTTTGCAGAACTCTGACCGCCCAGGAGGGCAGAGAAGGGGTGCAGAGAAGAGAGATGAAGTCCCCACCACGCGCAATTCATAGTGCCTTGTGGACTAGAGAGACATCAGGTTGGTTGCACAAGGCAGCAAAAGAAGCTTTATGTTCACATTCCCTGTATTTATCATCTTTTAATTCTTTTCCACAACTAGCAGGCATTAAGATATCACTTAATACTTACAAAAATTTTCTTTAGAAAACCTTTCTTACCTCACTAGATATGAAAGAAAAACATGACATCTTGGCATAGAGAGACAGCAGATGCACAGAGGGCCTTAGACAGAGGGTATAGTGAGAATTTTTCCCTTCTGGAAAGGTCCTTTGAAAAACCACCTAGAGACTGTGCACTCACTGGGATCTGTCCACTCGCCTTGCTCTGCTTGGGGGTGTCGCTGGTGCCACTGCAGTGCTCAGTCCCCTTCCCCACAAGCTCGTGCCTGACCCTGCTGTACGGCTCATCAAAGCAACTGTGGAATCTAGTGGCCATCTTCCTCGCCCGCCAAAGTGCCAGCCTGGTTGTCATGGCAACAGTCAGGCTGGGAATAGGGATGAGTGGTCTCCATGAAAACGGCCCAGAGGTTAAATAGACGGCCATGGAGAGGCTCACACTTCCTTTCTTAAAAGCTCAGACGCATTTGGCACCCAGAGGGGGATCCAGTGTTACAACTTGGTAGGCTGTGCTTTATGGCTTTATCAACATGTGGATTGACTTTTTTACCTGCTTCTGTCTTCCGCTTTAGCCATTTTCTTCCCTTTTTTTTCAGTCTTTCTCTCTGTCTCTTCCTTCTTCTCCTCTTCCCTCCCTCTTTTTTTCCATCTCTCCTTCCATCCCTCTCTCTCTCCCCTTACTCTCTTCTTACTTTCATCAGAAGAAACCTGGCTCACCATCCCCAAGCCTTTCAGAAAACAACAGCATCAGTGTTTTCACATTCATCTCTGTGTCTGCAGATTTATGGTCACCATGAGAACACAGGCATCTTTATTTTCTTTAATAGCTCTAAAACGACAGGCAGAAGCACATGAGAGCTGGAGGCAGGACGTGAGTTGTGAGCTGTTTATTTCCCATCAGACCCCTCCCCATCCGTGGTCCCTAACCCCAACAACAAGTTGGCCTCTTGCCTTAGGAGTTTGAGCCTGGACTGGTGGACTGGAGAGGTGCTCTGCTGGCTGGAGAATTTAATTTTGGCACAAGGCAGCAAAAGAAGCTTTATGTTCACATTCCCTGTATTTATCATCTTTTAATTCTTTTCCACAACTAGCAGGCATTAAGATATCACTTAATACTTACAAAAATTTTCTTTAGAAAACCTTTCTTACCTCACTAGATATGAAAGAAAAACATGACATCTTGGCATAGAGAGACAGCAGATGCACAGAGGGCCTTAGACAGAGGGTATAGTGAGAATTTTTCCCTTCTGGAAAGGTCCTTTGAAAAACCACCTAGAGACTGTGCACTCACTGGGATCTGTCCACTCGCCTTGCTCTGCTTGGGGGTGTCGCTGGTGCCACTGCAGTGCTCAGTCCCCTTCCCCACAAGCTCGTGCCTGACCCTGCTGTACGGCTCATCAAAGCAACTGTGGAATCTAGTGGCCATCTTCCTCGCCCGCCAAAGTGCCAGCCTGGTTGTCATGGCAACAGTCAGGCTGGGAATAGGGATGAGTGGTCTCCATGAAAACGGCCCAGAGGTTAAATAGACGGCCATGGAGAGGCTCACACTTCCTTTCTTAAAAGCTCAGACGCATTTGGCACCCAGAGGGGGATCCAGTGTTACAACTTGGTAGGCTGTGCTTTATGGCTTTATCAACATGTGGATTGACTTTTTTACCTGCTTCTGTCTTCCGCTTTAGCCATTTTCTTCCCTTTTTTTTCAGTCTTTCTCTCTGTCTCTTCCTTCTTCTCCTCTTCCCTCCCTCTTTTTTTCCATCTCTCCTTCCATCCCTCTCTCTCTCCCCTTACTCTCTTCTTACTTTCATCAGAAGAAACCTGGCTCACCATCCCCAAGCCTTTCAGAAAACAACAGCATCAGTGTTTTCACATTCATCTCTGTGTCTGCAGATTTATGGTCACCATGAGAACACAGGCATCTTTATTTTCTTTAATAGCTCTAAAACGACAGGCAGAAGCACATGAGAGCTGGAGGCAGGACGTGAGTTGTGAGCTGTTTATTTCCCATCAGACCCCTCCCCATCCGTGGTCCCTAACCCCAACAACAAGTTGGCCTCTTGCCGCCTTAGGAGTTTGAGCCTGGACTGGTGGACTGGAGAGGTGCTCTGCTGGCTGGGGGATGTAAGGGTCCTGCCGAGATAGCACATGAGTCCCCAGAGAAAGCGCGAGATAAGTGTGTGGGTACATGGCGTGGGCTGTATTCTGAGGTCCACTCCTGACGCACCTACAGTTTTCAGAATGTCTGCTCTCTCCTTCCCAGCTCTCCCAGTCTGCAAACTTCTAGGGGAAGGAACTCTGAAAAACTCCATTCAACTGATGAAATGCCCTTTTCACCTCTCACCAAGGATCCCTTCAACTGTATTCAAAACCCTAAAGAAGGGGCTTCCCTGGTGGTCCAGTGGGTAAGGACACCGCCTTGCAGGGAAAGGGGCACCGGTTTGATCCCTGGCCTGGGAAGATCCCACGTGCCGTGGAGCGGCTGGACCGATGTGTCCAATTACCGAGCCGGAGCTCTGGAGCGCATGCGCCCAGAGCCAGTGCTCTGCGACAACAGAGGCCACCGTGATGGGAGGCCCACACGGGCCAAAGAACAAAGATGGTTGAAAATAGATTAATGAAAGTGCTGCAGGCAGAGTATAGTTACTTATTTCTAATTAATAGAATTGGGGAAACACTCAATTGCCCTGGTACTATTATCAGAAAACTTCAACCTATACTCTGTAGTTCCCTCTAATTTGAGACTAGAACTTCAACAGTAAAAAGGCGTGGAGTTCAAATCAAGATCAGATTTATTGCAAGACAGTAAATCAATATTTATACATCTTAGTAATCAACTTAATACAACATAGCTATGCATCAATAATCATAGTCAAAACATAACAATAAGGTTTAAAAATTCAGAACTCAATCAACAAAAATACAATATTCTTACCCCAGAGCTGGAGAGCCTCTCATGTTCAAGCCGCATGAGCAAGCTGCCTCACAATCTAATCATCACTCTTTTTACAATAAATTTTTCCTTTCTTTTCAATTTCTTTGTAACTTCTTTGTTTCTAACTATTTGATTTTTAATTGTTTTCAACCACTTAATTTATATAAATAACCTTTCTCTCTAAACATACTGATTCACTTAATAGATCATCAACTCATCACTTCTCTATTTTAGCTTATATCTATTCAAGCATTACATAAAATTAACTTTATTTCACTTGATTAAAACAAATTCAAATCAAATCCTTGGAATCAAATACTTTCTTCCCTTTAGATCATTTAAACTCATGATTAAGGAAAAATCTGAACTTTAACACCTGTGCTAGATCAGGGCAGGCTATTTATTCTAACTTGAGCTGCCCTATACCTAAGAATAATGACGCATTGTTTTAAAAAATTCCTTCTTTACTTCTCATGCTTCTCTCGCTTACTCTTACCGGGTGGCTGTGACTCAGATGAAGTTTCACTTTCTGCCTCGCTAGAGGAACTTTCTTTCACTGATTCAAAATTTCTCTTACTTCTTTTGGACACAATATTCTTGTCTTTTAGATTAATATATGTTCCTCCTTTAGGTAACATCATATTTACCCACTCTTCTTCTCCTTCTGAACTTATCTCACTTTCTAAATGGCAAATTTTAGGCCTAAAAACTTATCTCGCCCAGAGCCAGTGCCCCCGGGGTGATGGGAGGCCCACACGGGCCAAAGAACAAAGATGGTTGAAAATAGATTAATGAAAGTGCTGCAGGCAGAGTATAGTTACTTATTTCTAATTAATAGAATTGGGGAAACACTCAATTGCCCTGGTACTATTATCAGAAAACTTCAACCTATACTCTGTAGTTCCCTCTAATTTGAGACTAGAACTTCAACAGTAAAAAGGCGTGGAGTTCAAATCAAGATCAGATTTATTGCAAGACAGTAAATCAATATTTATACATCTTAGTAATCAACTTAATACAACATAGCTATGCATCAATAATCATAGTCAAAACATAACAATAAGGTTTAAAAATTCAGAACTCAATCAACAAAAATACAATATTCTTACCCCAGAGCTGGAGAGCCTCTCATGTTCAAGCCGCATGAGCAAGCTGCCTCACAATCTAATCATCACTCTTTTTACAATAAATTTTTCCTTTCTTTTCAATTTCTTTGTAACTTCTTTGTTTCTAACTATTTGATTTTTAATTGTTTTCAACCACTTAATTTATATAAATAACCTTTCTCTCTAAACATACTGATTCACTTAATAGATCATCAACTCATCACTTCTCTATTTTAGCTTATATCTATTCAAGCATTACATAAAATTAACTTTATTTCACTTGATTAAAACAAATTCAAATCAAATCCTTGGAATCAAATACTTTCTTCCCTTTAGATCATTTAAACTCATGATTAAGGAAAAATCTGAACTTTAACACCTGTGCTAGATCAGGGCAGGCTATTTATTCTAACTTGAGCTGCCCTATACCTAAGAATAATGACGCATTGTTTTAAAAAATTCCTTCTTTACTTCTCATGCTTCTCTCGCTTACTCTTACCGGGTGGCTGTGACTCAGATGAAGTTTCACTTTCTGCCTCGCTAGAGGAACTTTCTTTCACTGATTCAAAATTTCTCTTACTTCTTTTGGACACAATATTCTTGTCTTTTAGATTAATATATGTTCCTCCTTTAGGTAACATCATATTTACCCACTCTTCTTCTCCTTCTGAACTTATCTCACTTTCTAAATGGCAAATTTTAGGCCTAAAAAACTTATCTGGGGTTTGAGGACTATCTGACCTATCTGTGTCATCACTCATTTCTTCATATCCAGGGGCCCAGTAATTCCCTAGGAATTCACCAGTGGTGGTCCATGTCAAAAGACCAATAGAAATCGCCTTCCCGCCCCACTCCCTCCTCAACCACCACCCCCCAACAGAAAGAAGAAAGAAAGAAAACTCTAAAGAAGCTTCTGTCCTCAGGTAGTAGAGACACCCGAATCCTGCCAACCTCACGCTCAGAATTCCCAGGATGATCTGGAGGGCCGTGTCCCAGAGTGTCAGGGACGGGGTGACCTGCCAGCAGTGGAGAAGACTGATGCTCCCCAATCCCTCTTTGCCCAAACTGGTGCTCCCTGCCCAGAGTCTACACAGGCAGGCGTGAGTCCCAGGAATATTGAAGAATGATGAGAAATACCAAAAGAGGGTTGCCACTCTTGCAGAGTGTGTGTTTTTAATGTATTTATTTAAGGCTGCACTGGTTTCGTCACAGCAGATGGGCTTTCTCTATCTGCGGCAAGTAGGGGTTACTCTTTGTTGCAGTGTTCTGGCTTTTCTTTATGGTGACTTCTCTGGTAGTGGGGCACAGGCTCTAGGCACACAGGTGTCAGTTGTTGAGGAGCCCTGAGCTCCAGGCATGGGCTCAGTAGTTTCGGTTCCTGGGCTCTAGAGCAGGGTTCAGCAGCTGTGGTGAATGGGCTTAGCTCCAGGCATGGGCTCAGTAACTGTGGAATCAAATACTTTCTTCCCTTTAGATCATTTAAACTCATGATTAAGGAAAAATCTGAACTTTAACACCTGTGCTAGATCAGGGCAGGCTATTTATTCTAACTTGAGCTGCCCTATACCTAAGAATAATGACGCATTGTTTTAAAAAATTCCTTCTTTACTTCTCATGCTTCTCTCGCTTACTCTTACCGGGTGGCTGTGACTCAGATGAAGTTTCACTTTCTGCCTCGCTAGAGGAACTTTCTTTCACTGATTCAAAATTTCTCTTACTTCTTTTGGACACAATATTCTTGTCTTTTAGATTAATATATGTTCCTCCTTTAGGTAACATCATATTTACCCACTCTTCTTCTCCTTCTGAACTTATCTCACTTTCTAAATGGCAAATTTTAGGCCTAAAAAACTTATCTGGGGTTTGAGGACTATCTGACCTATCTGTGTCATCACTCATTTCTTCATATCCAGGGGCCCAGTAATTCCCTAGGAATTCACCAGTGGTGGTCCATGTCAAAAGACCAATAGAAATCGCCTTCCCGCCCCACTCCCTCCTCAACCACCACCCCCCAACAGAAAGAAGAAAGAAAGAAAACTCTAAAGAAGCTTCTGTCCTCAGGTAGTAGAGACACCCGAATCCTGCCAACCTCACGCTCAGAATTCCCAGGATGATCTGGAGGGCCGTGTCCCAGAGTGTCAGGGACGGGGTGACCTGCCAGCAGTGGAGAAGACTGATGCTCCCCAATCCCTCTTTGCCCAAACTGGTGCTCCCTGCCCAGAGTCTACACAGGCAGACGTGAGTCCCAGGAATATTGAAGAATGATGAGAAATACCAAAAGAGGGTTGCCACTCTTGCAGAGTGTGTGTTTTTAATGTATTTATTTAAGGCTGCACTGGTTTCGTCACAGCAGATGGGCTTTCTCTATCTGCGGCAAGTAGGGGTTACTCTTTGTTGCAGTGTTCTGGCTTTTCTTTATGGTGACTTCTCTGGTAGTGGGGCACAGGCTCTAGGCACACAGGTGTCAGTTGTTGAGGAGCCCTGAGCTCCAGGCATGGGCTCAGTAGTTTCGGTTCCTGGGCTCTAGAGCAGGGTTCAGCAGCTGTGGTGAATGGGCTTAGCTGCTCCACGGCATACGGGATCTTGCTGGACCAAGGATCGAACCTGTGGCCTCTGCATTGGCAGATGGATTCTTATCTACTGCACCACCAGACAAGTCCAAGTATGTTTTCAAAATTTACATGGAAAGAAATAATTCTTTTAACACAAAAAATGCAATTAAATTATTCACCTAGGAAACATGGAATTTATTTAAAAATGTGAACCATGCTGTTTGATGGGCACAGAGTCTGGTGTCACCCCCTTCCTCCTACTCTGCAGGTCTCCAGGGACCCGGACTGGGATCTTAAAGTGAAGCCCTCTGTGTCCGTGGGGTGGGGCCAGGCCCTGGTGTTTGCCTGCACCCCCTGATGTGATCCCCACTCTCTGCCAGCAGGCAGGGCTCCAGGGGGGAAGGGTTGGCCCCTGGGAGCTGTTCTTCATGGATGTCCCTTGAACCTCTGTATCCTGGCAGTCCTTGGTTTAGTCTCTGAGACTGCCTTTCTGACTTCTCTCTGTGCCGAAACCAACAAAAAAAAACAGATTTCATGCATGTAAGTTCGGTGTGCTGTGAGTCATGGAAACAACAGGACTCTCCACAGACCCGGCTCCATCCACAGATGCGCGGCCCTTGGGGGCTTCAACTGTCAGCTCTGGTCCTGGGCTCCTGCCCAGGACAGGGGCAGGCCACGTGGGGTCAGCTCTCCCACACACAGCCCCTGAGCAACCCCCGCCACAGACCTGCTGGACGGGCCCTGCATGGCTCAGGAGCATTGCCCGGGGACCATTTGTCACGTCCTGCCACTTGAGGAGATAAGAGGACAGCTAAGAGACAGTCTCTGTGTCCAAAACATCCTGTTCCCCACGGTGACGCTGGAGCCTGAGGCTCGGCTCATCAAGCAGAGATGATAGTTGGCTCCCGATCCAGCCCCTCTCCTCCACAGACCTGCCCTCTGTACTCCGTCTTCTCCCTGCAGGGGACATTTGTCAGTTTTCTGTCACCCCACTGCTGAACTCTTTCCCTTTGTTTGGAAAATGCAGCCGCACGAGGTTGGGTGGGAGCAGGTACCTACTTCTCACTGCAGGAGCCCCCAACTCTGGCCGCTCCTCCCCACCCTCCCTGGCAGGTGGGCTCTGGCTGGTGATCCGGGCCTCAGTCAACTCGAAGCCTCAACCGGGCTTCCCTCCACACAGGGAGCAAGTTGGTAAAGGTGCCGCTTTCTCTAGACAGTCAGACCCAGGCCAGGAGCTCAGACTCAGCCAAGGGAGCCTGGGCACCAGAGCTTGAAGGGGGAGCAGGTGGTCTACCACCCAGGAGGCAGTCCTAGGATCCAACTCAGTCGGTGGACGCCAGGGTCCGGTGGTGATGTTCCTGGTGGACCATCTGTCACCTGTCCACGGAAGCACCTCTCCCCTAGGCTGCTTCTACAGTGAGGATTTGGTTGTGGCCTGAGCCTCCAGGCCCCTGAACGCTACCCGGTTTTGGTGCCTACCATCAAATCTCTTGTGCATATTTACAAAGTACACTGAGAACTCTGATAGTATTATGGCTGTGTTGTGGTTTTTTAATTCCTGATGAACTTTACAGTCATTTTATCAAAATAAAAGATAATTGCAAAGGGATGACAAAACCTGCATTAATGCTAAAAATTAACTTGGAAATAACATTGAAAAATTTTGTCTTACCGTTCAGTGTAGGATGTCTCCATAACATTAAAAAAATTTTTATTTGACATCTCTCAGTAAAGTCTTAGTGTTTTCTTCATGGAGGTCAATACATTTTATGAAGCTAACATAATCTCAATACCAAATGCTTACTAAGACAACATAACAAAGGAAACTACACACTTCACATTCACAAATATAGAAGCACAAGTCCTAAGTAAAATCCTGGTAAAACGAAACATTAAAGCAATAGCATATCCAACCAAATAGAATTTATTGTGGGTATTTTATTGTAAGGAATTTATGAGTTAAGTTAATAGTTTTCTTTGTCATTCTATCCTGTGAAAACAGAAAATCTTCACTAAATTAGGAGGATGTATTGAGGTATCTGGTCATAAGACCTATGTAGGGCTACCCTGGGCTTCGTTTTCTGTCACCCCACTGCCCCGTTTGGAAAATGCAGCCGCGAGGTTGGGTGGGAGCAGGTACCTACTTCTCACTGCAGGAGCCCCCAACTCTGGCCGCTCCTCCCCACCCTCCCTGGCAGGTGGGCTCTGGCTGGTGATCCGGGCCTCAGTCAACTCAAGCCTCAACCGGGCTTCCCTCCACACAGGGAGCAAGTTGGTAAAGGTGCCGCTTTCTCTAGACAGTCAGACCCAGGCCAGGAGCTCAGACTCAGCCAAGGGAGCCTGGGCACCAGAGCTTGAAGGGGGAGCAGGTGGTCTACCACCCAGGAGGCAGTCCTAGGATCCAACTCAGTCGGTGGACGCCAGGGTCCGGTGGTGATGTTCCTGGTGGACCATCTGTCACCTGTCCACGGAAGCACCTCTCCCCTAGGCTGCTTCTACAGTGAGGATTTGGTTGTGGCCTGAGCCTCCAGGCCCCTGAACGCTACCCGGTTTTGGTGCCTACCATCAAATCTCTTGTGCATATTTACAAAGTACACTGAGAACTCTGATAGTATTATGGCTGTGTTGTGGTTTTTTAATTCCTGATGAACTTTACAGTCATTTTATCAAAATAAAAGATAATTGCAAAGGGATGACAAAACCTGCATTAATGCTAAAAATTAACTTGGAAATAACATTGAAAAATTTTGTCTTACCGTTCAGTGTAGGATGTCTCCATAACATTAAAAAAATTTTTATTTGACATCTCTCAGTAAAGTCTTAGTGTTTTCTTCATGGAGGTCAATACATTTTATGAAGCTAACATAATCTCAATACCAAATGCTTACTAAGACAACATAACAAAGGAAACTACACACTTCACATTCACAAATATAGAAGCACAAGTCCTAAGTAAAATCCTGGTAAAACGAAACATTAAAGCAATAGCATATCCAACCAAATAGAATTTATTGTGGGTATTTTATTGTAAGGAATTTATGAGTTAAGTTAATAGTTTTCTTTGTCATTCTATCCTGTGAAAACAGAAAATCTTCACTAAATTAGGAGGATGTATTGAGGTATCTGGTCATAAGACCTATGTAGGGCTACCCTGGGCTTCGTGGAGCACCTCAAGAAAATGGACACTTATTGTCTCCAAAGTGGCTGAAACTGAGGTAAAAATAAGACATCAAAAGAGACTATAGGGCTTCCCTGGTGGTCCAGTGGATAAGGACACCGCCTTGCAGTGCAAGGGGCGCCCGTTCGGTCCCTGGCCTGGGAAGATCCCATGAGCCATGGAGTGGCTGAACTGATGTGTCCAACTACTGAGCTGGAGCTCTGGAGCACATGTGCCCAAAGCCGGTGCTTTGCAACAAGAGAGGCCACTGTGATGGGAAGCCCACACAAGCCAAAGAACAAAGATGGATGGAAATAAATGAAAGACCAATAGAAGTGGCCAAAAAGAAAAAAAAAAAATTAAGAAAAAAGTGACTATAGATTGAAAGAGATCTGCCATATTACCAAAACACCAGAAATGGTTCTAATCAATACTGTTTCAGATGGAAGTCCCAGGAACTTCCCTGGAGGTCCAGAGGCTAACATGCTGCACTTCCACTGCAGGGTGTGGGTCTGATCCCTGACTGAGGCACTAAGATCCCATGGCTCCCCTCCCCCTTTTCTGCCCACACTTCTGCAAATAGCCCCTTCACAACGGCCCTTCATCCGGCGGAGGCCACTTCCTCAGATGTCAGGTCTCAGGAAGCTCATCTTCTGGCCTTATCTTCCTCTTGGGATCCTTGATACACTCACAGCTATACTGCTCATTCTTTGCAAGCCTGGCCCTAGACAAGCAGGTCAGAATCTTCTCTTCATGTCTGCATGGCAGGAAGCCAGGCACACTTTCTCTGCCAAGTTCAAGAAGAGCTCCCTCTAAGCTGGGAGTCCCCAGAGAAAAAAATCTATCAGACGCACGGGGCTCATGTCAGTAGGAAACTACACTTCACATTCACAAATATAGAAGCACAAGTCCTAAGTAAAATCCTGGTAAAACGAAACATTAAAGCAATAGCATATCCAACCAAATAGAATTTATTGTGGGTATTTTATTGTAAGGAATTTATGAGTTAAGTTAATAGTTTTCTTTGTCATTCTATCCTGTGAAAACAGAAAATCTTCACTAAATTAGGAGGATGTATTGAGGTATCTGGTCATAAGACCTATGTAGGGCTACCCTGGGCTTCGTGGAGCACCTCAAGAAAATGGACACTTATTGTCTCCAAAGTGGCTGAAACTGAGGTAAAAATAAGACATCAAAAGAGACTATAGGGCTTCCCTGGTGGTCCAGTGGATAAGGACACCGCCTTGCAGTGCAAGGGGCGCCCGTTCGGTCCCTGGCCTGGGAAGATCCCATGAGCCATGGAGTGGCTGAACTGATGTGTCCAACTACTGAGCTGGAGCTCTGGAGCACATGTGCCCAAAGCCGGTGCTTTGCAACAAGAGAGGCCACTGTGATGGGAAGCCCACACAAGCCAAAGAACAAAGATGGATGGAAATAAATGAAAGACCAATAGAAGTGGCCAAAAAGAAAAAAAAAAAATTAAGAAAAAAGTGACTATAGATTGAAAGAGATCTGCCATATTACCAAAACACCAGAAATGGTTCTAATCAATACTGTTTCAGATGGAAGTCCCAGGAACTTCCCTGGAGGTCCAGAGGCTAACATGCTGCACTTCCACTGCAGGGTGTGGGTCTGATCCCTGACTGAGGCACTAAGATCCCATGGCTCCCCTCCCCCTTTTCTGCCCACACTTCTGCAAATAGCCCCTTCACAACGGCCCTTCATCCGGCGGAGGCCACTTCCTCAGATGTCAGGTCTCAGGAAGCTCATCTTCTGGCCTTATCTTCCTCTTGGGATCCTTGATACACTCACAGCTATACTGCTCATTCTTTGCAAGCCTGGCCCTAGACAAGCAGGTCAGAATCTTCTCTTCATGTCTGCATGGCAGGAAGCCAGGCACACTTTCTCTGCCAAGTTCAAGAAGAGCTCCCTCTAAGCTGGGAGTCCAGAGACAAACACAGAGAGGTAAAATCAAAGCCCTCTTATCAGACGCACGTCTCATGTCAGTGAGGGTCCAGAGCTCATCCAAGAACTGGGGCTGGGGTGAGGTGAACACAAAGTCCTTCTCTGATCGTGAGGAACCAGGGGAACAGAAACGTACCTCTCAAGCTGGCAGCCTTTCCCTAGAATGTCCAGCCCAGAGGGACAGCAAGTAAAGAGTCCTGGAGGAAGGGCTTAGGACAAGGGACGTGGGTGAAGAGGATGAGACCAGGGAGCCTGGGCTGCCCCCATCCCTGGTGGGATAGGCGCGTATTTTTATTCCTCAGCCACTGATTATTCTCTGTAATCAGCAGCGGGCCCTTCACAGAGCAGAGCAACCTCATAGCAACACTGATAGGAAGCTCACTTCACAGGGTCTGATCACGTGGATAAAGCAATCTCTTTGTTGAGAAATCCATTTTTCAGACATACAAGCGCTAACCCCTCCCCGCCCTCCTCTTTTTGTTTCTCGATGCTTTTCTTTTCTCTGATTAAATTTTGTCATCTTCAATCCTTTAACCTTTCTTTGACATCTATTTACACAGCACTCGAGAGCACCAATGAGAGGAAGAAATACCTGAAATTCAGAAGTGCAAATCTGTTTTCTCCTAATTACAATCACTCCCGTGTTCTGGACCTCTTGGTCGGTCTTCCAGGAGGTTAAAATAATCTGCAAGTCTGAGGAGATATTGGACTTGCTCGTAAGCATTCCAACTGCCTCACACTTCCTCCCTGCTCTCATAACAACGGTGCATCTGTTGACAAGGAGATGGATGGATCGAAGGTCCTGAAGATCTTGGTCCCGGTCTTCCAGGAGTTATATCGGGCCATCCAAATTCACAACGGCCCTTCATCCGGAGGCCACTTCCTCAGATGTCAGCTAAATATTTGGCCTTATCTTCCTCTTGGGATCCTTGATACACTCACAGCTATACTGCTCATTCTTTGCAAGCCTGGCCCTAGACAAGCAGGTCAGAATCTTCTCTTCATGTCTGCATGGCAGGAAGCCAGGCACACTTTCTCTGCCAAGTTCAAGAAGAGCTCCCTCTAAGCTGGGAGTCCAGAGACAAACACAGAGAGGTAAAATCAAAGCCCTCTTATCAGACGCACGTCTCATGTCAGTGAGGGTCCAGAGCTCATCCAAGAACTGGGGCTGGGGTGAGGTGAACACAAAGTCCTTCTCTGATCGTGAGGAACCAGGGGAACAGAAACGTACCTCTCAAGCTGGCAGCCTTTCCCTAGAATGTCCAGCCCAGAGGGACAGCAAGTAAAGAGTCCTGGAGGAAGGGCTTAGGACAAGGGACGTGGGTGAAGAGGATGAGACCAGGGAGCCTGGGCTGCCCCCATCCCTGGTGGGATAGGCGCGTATTTTTATTCCTCAGCCACTGATTATTCTCTGTAATCAGCAGCGGGCCCTTCACAGAGCAGAGCAACCTCATAGCAACACTGATAGGAAGCTCACTTCACAGGGTCTGATCACGTGGATAAAGCAATCTCTTTGTTGAGAAATCCATTTTTCAGACATACAAGCGCTAACCCCTCCCCGCCCTCCTCTTTTTGTTTCTCGATGCTTTTCTTTTCTCTGATTAAATTTTGTCATCTTCAATCCTTTAACCTTTCTTTGACATCTATTTACACAGCACTCGAGAGCACCAATGAGAGGAAGAAATACCTGAAATTCAGAAGTGCAAATCTGTTTTCTCCTAATTACAATCACTCCCGTGTTCTGGACCTCTTGGTCGGTCTTCCAGGGAGGTTAAAAATAATCTGCAAGTCTGAGGAGATATTGGACTTGCTCGTAAGCATTCCCGCAACTGCCTCACACTTCCTCCCCTGCTCTCATAACAACGGTGCATCTGTTGACAAGGAGATGGATGGATCGAAGGTCCTGAAGATGCAAATTGTTTGTGCCCCAAGACACTTCCACCTGTCTCTCTCTTTTTTTTTATCTGATATTTTTCATTTAAGGTCCAGATTTATTTCTTTGCATCCATGAGCTAAGATGGCCAAGCCTAATGGGCACCTTAATGCTTTCCTTCCTTCCCTTCTCCTTTCTTGGTCTTGCCAACCCCAGACTCCAACTCCAGGGTCTCTTTCCTCCATCCCTGAAACACTACTGAGTCAGGACCCCTTTAAAAACCTGAGGAAAATGCCAGAGCCACTCTTCTGGAGTAGGAACACACAGAAGCGGATTTCCATTCCACTCCGAGGGTCCATGGACCTGCAATGAAGTCTTTCCCTGGGCCACCGTGGGTCTGGTTCTTTCAACATGAAGTCAGATAATGAGTGGGTCAGACTCCCCTGAGGTGCTGATGAAAATACACAGGTGGATCTGAGTCTTTGGGATGGACACCAAGAATCTGGATGTGTCATAAGCATCTCGGGTGCTCTCTACTTGCTATGAACTTTGAGAAGTGTTGCTTGGGTGCCATCCACCCTCAAATCCCTAAAGCTCAGTTGGTAAAGCACCTGCCTGCCAAGCAGGAGACCCTGGTTCGATTACTGATTCAGGAAGATTCCCTGGAGAAGGGATAGGCTACCTACTCCAGGATTCTTGGGCTTCCCTGGTGGCTCAGATGGTAAAGAATCCACCTGCAGTGTGGGAGACCTGGGTTCGATCCCTGAGTTGGGAAAATCCTTTGGAGAAGGGAAAGGCTACCCACTCCAGCATTCTTTCCTGGAGAATTCCATGGCTTGTCCATGCGTTGCAAAGAGTCAGACACAACCAAGGGGCTTAACTTTCACTCTCAGTCTGCTTCTTTCCAAAACTATTCAAATTACTTTACACTGAATTGATCCCCTCAGGACAATACCATGCTTTATAGCCAAGACATCCTCAGCTTGATGACAGCTATAAATGGAGAACGCAGAGCATCCAACATTTTATTTTCATTATTCTCCACGTCAATGATTTTAGTGTATTTTAATGTCAGTGCTTACGTATGAGGTTTTTGCTTTTGAAGGTAACATCTCTCAAGATGGATGGATCAAGGTCCTGAAGATGCAAATTGTTTGTGCCCCAAGACACTTCCACCTGTCTCTCTCTTTTTTTTAATCAGATATTGTTCATTTAAGCTCCAGATTTATTTCTTTGCATCCATGAGCTAAGATGGCCAGCCTAATGGGCACCTTAATGCTTTCCTTCCTTCCCTTCTCCTTTCTTGGTCTTGCCAACCCCAGACTCCAACTCCAGGGTCTCTTTCCTCCATCCCTGAAACACTACTGAGTCAGGACCCTTTAAAAACCTGAGGAAAATGCCAGAGCCACTCTTCTGGAGTAGGAACACACAGAAGCGGATTTCCATTCCACTCCGAGGGTCCATGGACCTGCAATGAAGTCTTTCCCTGGGCCACCGTGGGTCTGGTTCTTTCAACATGAAGTCAGATAATGAGTGGGTCAGACTCCCCTGAGGTGCTGATGAAAATACACAGGTGGATCTGAGTCTTTGGGATGGACACCAAGAATCTGGATGTGTCATAAGCATCTCGGGTGCTCTCTACTTGCTATGAACTTTGAGAAGTGTTGCTTGGGTGCCATCCACCCTCAAATCCCTAAAGCTCAGTTGGTAAAGCACCTGCCTGCCAAGCAGGAGACCCTGGTTCGATTACTGATTCAGGAAGATTCCCTGGAGAAGGGATAGGCTACCTACTCCAGGATTCTTGGGCTTCCCTGGTGGCTCAGATGGTAAAGAATCCACCTGCAGTGTGGGAGACCTGGGTTCGATCCCTGAGTTGGGAAAATCCTTTGGAGAAGGGAAAGGCTACCCACTCCAGCATTCTTTCCTGGAGAATTCCATGGCTTGTCCATGCGTTGCAAAGAGTCAGACACAACCAAGGGGCTTAACTTTCACTCTCAGTCTGCTTCTTTCCAAAACTATTCAAATTACTTTACACTGAATTGATCCCCTCAGGACAATACCATGCTTTATAGCCAAGACATCCTCAGCTTGATGACAGCTATAAATGGAGAACGCAGAGCATCCAACATTTTATTTTCATTATTCTCCACGTCAATGATTTTAGTGTATTTTAATGTCAGTGCTTACGTATGAGGTTTTTGCTTTTGAAGGTAACATGTCATTTGGACTGTTTTTCTTGGAGCAGTTTGTATATTCAAGCTACAATAGTAAAACATGATGTTAATAATTAAGTTCCCATTCAGATTGTGGAGCTATGAAGACCTCAGCTACATCTCAGTTAGTATCAAATACTATCACCTGCTAAGCCACATTCGCTCATTCTACAAACAGTAGTAATTTATAGCTTACAGTAGTATTAATAGCTTACAGTAATGTGTTGCAAACAGTAGTGTTTATAGCCTACTTTAAGTGAAAATTTTTAACAAAATATTTACACATAGAGAAAACACACTGAATTAAGACTTCTCAGAATTTTTCTTGTTGAAGTATCCTAGCAGAAAAGGAGAGTAAACATCCCCCCAGGGGGTCTAAAGGCGCTGCTGAAAGTGGAGAATGTCTCCAAGTATTGTATTTCACCATAAAAACTGTTGAAAGCTTTGCATTTCTCAGTGTAACTTACCCTATATTAAGACTCAGACATTTCCCCTCAAATTTTCAAGTAAAGTTGATGTTCCACGAGGCTGCCTCATGTGTTTTTGGACTTTATATTCTTCTAGACACATTTGTGTTTCAAGAAATAAGGCCTTAATACCCTTTATATTTTTGCATATTTTAAACACACTATTTGCCTCTATTTCCAACTGAGTCCTAGCCTGAACAATAGCCCAGTACTAACAGCCCCCATGACCAAGTTCTCACTGTATAAAGCACTAGGCAGGAAGGACACCACTCCTTTGCTCCCCACTGAGGATTGAGTGAGACACATAGTTAACACTCAATGAATACTCTGCCGTGGGTAACAACACGTATGCATGAGTCACTGTTTATTTTAACTCACTTTTAAACCATTTGGCTACTGACTTCAGTTAATCCTCCAGCTCCACATGATTTAAGAGGCTCTAGCAGGAAATGTTGACAATGGCATTGCTCAATGAAGCTTTGGTTCTTCCTGGCACAGAAACCATATTTATTCCATTCATAGCACGGACAGTCTCCACGTCAATGATTTTAGTGTATTTTAATGTCAGTGCTTACGTATGAGGTTTTGCTTTTGAAGGTAACATGTCATTTGGACTGTTTTTCTTGGAGCAGTTTGTATATTCAAGCTACAATAGTAAAACATGATGTTAATAATTAAGTTCCCATTCAGATTGTGGAGCTATGAAGACCTCAGCTACATCTCAGTTAGTATCAAATACTATCACCTGCTAAGCCACATTCGCTCATTCTACAAACAGTAGTAATTTATAGCTTACAGTAGTATTAATAGCTTACAGTAATGTGTTGCAAACAGTAGTGTTTATAGCCTACTTTAAGTAAAAATTTTTTAACAAAATATTTACACATAGAGAAAACACACTGAATTAAGACTTCTCAGAATTTTTCTTGTTGAAGTATCCTAGCAGAAAAGGAGAGTAAACATCCCCCCAGGGGGTCTAAAGGCGCTGCTGAAAGTGGAGAATGTCTCCAAGTATTGTATTTCACCATAAAAACTGTTGAAAGCTTTGCATTTCTCAGTGTAACTTACCCTATATTAAGACTCAGACATTTCCCCTCAAATTTTCAAGTAAAGTTGATGTTCCACGAGGCTGCCTCATGTGTTTTTGGACTTTATATTCTTCTAGACACATTTGTGTTTCAAGAAATAAGGCCTTAATACCCTTTATATTTTTGCATATTTTAAACACACTATTTGCCTCTATTTCCAACTGAGTCCTAGCCTGAACAATAGCCCAGTACTAACAGCCCCCATGACCAAGTTCTCACTGTATAAAGCACTAGGCAGGAAGGACACCACTCCTTTGCTCCCCACTGAGGATTGAGTGAGACACATAGTTAACACTCAATGAATACTCTGCCGTGGGTAACAACACGTATGCATGAGTCACTGTTTATTTTAACTCACTTTTAAACCATTTGGCTACTGACTTCAGTTAATCCTCCAGCTCCACATGATTTAAGAGGCTCTAGCAGGAAATGTTGACAATGGCATTGCTCAATGAAGCTTTGGTTCTTCCTGGCACAGAAACCATATTTATTCCATTCATAGCACGGACAGTCTCCACGTCTGTTCCCTCACATTGTCATTGCTAGAGCAACTCAGTTGTGGGACACATTAACATTTTGTCACTGATAAGCTACATTCTTCACTTACGTGATGAATTTCTGCAAAGATTGACCTCTTTTCTCTACCAGGGCACAATAGATGCTAAATTAGGACAGCTGCTGCTAATTCACTCATTAATGAGGTTTCCAGTGATATAGAGAGTTGCTGGATAAATTCTTAAGAGTCCTTCTCCTTGGATCCTGCTTGCTACCACAAAGGAAAGCAGCTCCTATTGTTCACCTGTACCTTCTTTTGATGTTGGGTAAATAATTTTCAGTCACTCACTCAATGTGATTCTTCTGTGAAGTACCTGGGGGAGGGATTCTAGGGGAAGATGATGTAGGATCTTTATTTTTCAGGCATTTACAGCCTGGTAAGTGAGCCAGCCTGGTAAGTAAGCCTCCCCTAACAGGAAACCTGAGATGCTTCAAGAACATCAGCAGTGTATTTATGATAACAGAAGAATGTTCTCTCCTTTGGTCTTTATGATTTTTATTCTATTTACTTTTTATTGAAGTATAGTTGATTTGCAATGTTGTGTTAGCTTCCGGTATGCCACACAGTGACTCATATATATTCTTTTCAGATTATTTTTCCTTATAGGTTATTACAAAATATCAAATATAGTTTCCTATGCTATACAGTCATTGTTCAGTCCCTAAGTTGTGTCTGACTCTTTTGTGACCTTATGGACTGTAGCCCACCAGGCTCCTCTGTCCATGGGATTTCCCAGGCAAGCATACTGGAGTGGGTTGCCATTTCCATTCTCCAGGTAATAGTCCCGACCCAGGGATGGAACCCAGGTCTCCTGCATTGGCAGGCAGATTCTTTACCGCTAAGCCACCCCCCGATTCTGTTAACAAAAATTTGGGATTGAGTGAGACACATAGTTAACACTCAATGAATACTCTGCCGTGGGTAACAACACGTATGCATGAGTCACTGTTTATTTTAACTCACTTTTAAACCATTTGGCTACTGACTTCAGTTAATCCTCCAGCTCCACATGATTTAAGAGGCTCTAGCAGGAAATGTTGACAATGGCATTGCTCAATGAAGCTTTGGTTCTTCCTGGCACAGAAACCATATTTATTCCATTCATAGCACGGACAGTCTCCACGTCTGTTCCCTCACATTGTCATTGCTAGAGCAACTCAGTTGTGGGACACATTAACATTTTGTCACTGATAAGCTACATTCTTCACTTACGTGATGAATTTCTGCAAAGATTGACCTCTTTTCTCTACCAGGGCACAATAGATGCTAAATTAGGACAGCTGCTGCTAATTCACTCATTAATGAGGTTTCCAGTGATATAGAGAGTTGCTGGATAAATTCTTAAGAGTCCTTCTCCTTGGATCCTGCTTGCTACCACAAAGGAAAGCAGCTCCTATTGTTCACCTGTACCTTCTTTTGATGTTGGGTAAATAATTTTCAGTCACTCACTCAATGTGATTCTTCTGTGAAGTACCTGGGGGAGGGATTCTAGGGGAAGATGATGTAGGATCTTTATTTTTCAGGCATTTACAGCCTGGTAAGTGAGCCAGCCTGGTAAGTAAGCCTCCCCTAACAGGAAACCTGAGATGCTTCAAGAACATCAGCAGTGTATTTATGATAACAGAAGAATGTTCTCTCCTTTGGTCTTTATGATTTTTATTCTATTTACTTTTTATTGAAGTATAGTTGATTTGCAATGTTGTGTTAGCTTCCGGTATGCCACACAGTGACTCATATATATTCTTTTTCAGATTATTTTTCCTTATAGGTTATTACAAAATATCAAATATAGTTTCCTATGCTATACAGTCATTGTTCAGTCCCTAAGTTGTGTCTGACTCTTTTGTGACCTTATGGACTGTAGCCCACCAGGCTCCTCTGTCCATGGGATTTCCCAGGCAAGAATACTGAAGTGGGTTGCTATGTCCTTCTTAAAAGTATCTTCCTGGCCCAGGGATGGAACCCAGGTCTCCTGCATTGGCAGGCAGATTCTTTACCACTGACCCACCAGGGAAGCCTGTGCTATACAGAAGGTCCTTGTTGGTTACCTACGTTATATATAGTAGTGTGTGTGTGAGAATCTCAAATTCCTAATGTGTCTCTTTTCCATTCTTTCCCCTCTGGTCACCCTATGTTTGTTATCTATGCCTGTGGGTCTATTTCTGTTTTGTAAATAAGTTCATTTGTATCTTTTTTTTTTTTCGTGAAAAACAGAAAAACACAAATATCAAATAATATCGCTTATATGTAGACTCTTAATAGAACTAACCCTTCAGACTTTCCAGAACGGCACTTCTCACCATTGTGCCGACACTTCCTCTCTCAGCCTTTGTGCTTCCTGACTTAGGGTTTCCAGGCCTCGGCACGGTCCCTGCCCACCTGAGTCTCCTCGCTTTCCCAGAGGATCACTTCTCTCCTGCATGCCAGTCAGAACTCTCCCTTCCTCTCTTCTCCCTTAATGTATTTTCATATTTTAAAAAATTTGCAATCTGTTGGGTATAAAGGAAACAGATTGGATGCAAGGAACTGCGTAAAGCAAGGTGTCAGAAGCTCGGGGCTATCTTGGGATAATAGTAATGATAGTAGGAACCTGGACTGAGGCCTAGGCCTGGGCCACTCCCTCTTCTGGAGGCTGGATGGGGATTAATTCATGTGATTCTCAATGGGGCCATGTGTGGGAGACATTAACAGTTACAGAGGAGGAAATTAAGCAGGGAAAAGTGAGCTAAATCAGTACCAACCAGCGCAGAGTGAGCCCTGCAGTACAGATGTTCAGTGGAGTCTGCCTGGGAAGCCACAAGCCCCTAAAAAGCCTCCTAGCAGACTGACCCTTTCCGGATATTTTGTTCATCAAGTCTTCACGACACCTACAGGGTGTAGCATGGATTGTGCCCACTTTACAGATGGGAAGGATGAGATTGAAAGGGATTGGACGAGTTCTCAATGATCACGGAGTCAAAAAAAAAAAAAAAAAACGGTAGGAAAAGAATCCAGGATTCCAGGATTCTAGTCCAGGGTATGTTTCCAGAGTCTACCCCTGACCATTCAGTTCTGGGGCTGACACGTGTGCCTGTGTGTATAAATCATATAATTTACCATTATAGACCCATGCTACAAACCGGTGCAGTTTCCCGTCCTCAGTATCCCATGCCCTGCATGGCACACATCTGGGCACTCGTTAGGCAGGCTTTTCCCCTGCTTGCTGATCACAGCATTCAGGCTCCCTGGGTTTTCCATTCTTTCCCCTCTGGTCACCCTATGTTTGTTATCTATGCCTGTGGGTCTATTTCTGTTTTGTAAATAAGTTCATTTGTATCTTTTTTTTTTTTCGTGAAAAACAGAAAAACACAAATATCAAATAATATCGCTTATATGTAGACTCTTAATAGAACTAACCCTTCAGACTTTCCAGAACGGCACTTCTCACCATTGTGCCGACACTTCCTCTCTCAGCCTTTGTGCTTCCTGACTTAGGGTTTCCAGGCCTGGGCACGGTCCCTGCCCACCTGAGTCTCCTCGCTTTCCCAGAGGATCACTTCTCTCCTGCATGCCAGTCAGAACTCTCCCTTCCTCTCTTCTCCCTTAATGTATTTTCATATTTTAAAAAATTTGCAATCTGTTGGGTATAAAGGAAACAGATTGGATGCAAGGAACTGCGTAAAGCAAGGTGTCAGAAGCTCGGGGCTATCTTGGGATAATAGTAATGATAGTAGGAACCTGGACTGAGGCCTAGGCCTGGGCCACTCCCTCTTCTGGAGGCTGGATGGGGATTAATTCATGTGATTCTCAATGGGGCCATGTGTGGGAGACATTAACAGTTACAGAGGAGGAAATTAAGCAGGGAAAAGTGAGCTAAATCAGTACCAACCAGCGCAGAGTGAGCCCTGCAGTACAGATGTTCAGTGGAGTCTGCCTGGGAAGCCACAAGCCCCTAAAAAGCCTCCTAGCAGACTGACCCTTTCCGGATATTTTGTTCATCAAGTCTTCACGACACCTACAGGGTGTAGCATGGATTGTGCCCACTTTACAGATGGGAAGGATGAGATTGAAAGGGATTGGACGAGTTCTCAATGATCACGGAGTCAAAAAAAAAAAAAAAAAAACGGTAGGAAAAGAATCCAGGATTCCAGGATTCTAGTCCAGGGTATGTTTCCAGAGTCTACCCCTGACCATTCAGTTCTGGGGCTGACACGTGTGCCTGTGTGTATAAATCATATAATTTACCATTATAGACCCATGCTACAAACCGGTGCAGTTTCCCGTCCTCAGTATCCCATGCCCTGCATGGCACACATCTGGGCACTCGTTAGGCAGGCTTTTCCCCTGCTTGCTGATCACAGCATTCAGGCTCCCTGGGATACAATCACTGATCTGGCTTGCTGATCTGCAAAGGTTTAATCCATTAAAACAAACAAACAAAAACCTGCCTATGTCTCTTCTTGAACGTTTGGGTTGGACTTGCAGCAGGATCATAGATCCTGAGGAGCAGGTGAAGGTTTTATATGATTTCAGAATAGTACAAACTCTAACATTAATGCTGATTTTTTTTCACCTTTTCACATTTCAGGGTTTTAATTATAACTGTAATAAGTTATCATTACAAGAACTTTAAGTTTTTTGAAAAATAAAAAATAGATGACAAAACACTTACATATTAGACTATTGGAAAGATGAACTCCTTGGGGTTTTAATGGCCCCAGGGCAGTTTGTCTGTCATCATTCAGAATCTTTCTCTATCTTCTCCATGTTTCTGCATCGAGGGTAAGGCTTTTCACGAACAAAGTGACCCAATTTTTCTTGCAGAGCTGTAATTGAAGCTAGTAGGCAGGATAAATTAAGATGGAGGGGAACCTTTCATCCTCCCTTATCTGCTCAGACCCTGAAACGGTCTAACTCAGAGCTCTTTGCATGAAGAGTTCTTTTACTGGTGTGTGTTTGGGGGCGGGTGATATTCAAGGGTCGTTGAGCCCCTCAAAGCCACCAAGACTTTCATCTCATCTCTATATGTCCCAAAAGAGGAAGGTAGTGTTGGGGGTCTCCAAGATCACCTCCAGTCATGATGCACTTGAACCCCCAGAGCTTAGCACTAGGGCTTTTATTGGGGGTTGGTCAGGCTGCACCCTCTGCTTGGCAGGAACCTAAATTCCAGGCTCCCTGGAGGAGAGCGGGGACTCAGCACAGCCTGTCCTGCTGCACAAGCAGGGCAGGTGCAGCAAGCGGCTCTGATCGGCCCAGGGAACGCAGGAGCCCTCAAGCTCCCAGACCAGTCAGGGCCTCCTCCTCCTTTCCAAGCACACGAGTCAGGCCTATGAGGGAAACTTTGTCTGCCCAATGGTCACGTCTCCCTTGGCGCTTCAAGATTTTGGGGCCTCTGAGAACCCCAGGGGAGGTCTGGGCAGCCCACCCCTGACCCTCCCAACAAGGCAGGGGACTTGCTGGGGGAGACAGAAACAGGCCCTACTCCCTCCAACTGGGGCCTTAAAGAAGCACCCCCTGATCTGGACGTACAGCCACAGCCATGCCTCATTCAACCACACACCCTGTACATACCACACACACACACACACACACACACGCATGCACACATATCAAACACACATACCAGATAGCACACACAAAACACATACAAACTACATACACCACATTCATGCTACAAACACACAAAACACCACATACAAAAACACACATACATCACACACACACATGTTACAAACACACATACGAGATGCCACACATGAAGACACATGCAAGTCACTTACCATCACACATACACACACTACACACATACCAGACACCGCATATTGGTGGGGGTTTACTCTTCTCTGAGCTCTGGGTCCTTCACTGCCCAGGCTCCTCTGACCATCCTGTGGCTTAGGGGACAGGTGCTCTGACTCTCTCCATCCCATGGACGAAGAGAGAACAGCTAGAGAGCTTGGCCCCCACCTTCTCCCTGCACAGAACGGGAGCCCAGATCTCACCGACTCCCAAGCTATGCTATTAAAAACTAAACCAAACATCTGTTCCAAAAAGCATGAGTCACAGTCAAGTACGCCCTGCTTCCGTGTCTTCCCAGTAACCGCAGAGAACACAGTTGCAGCGAATAGAATATTTGAGTTTTTCATGAACAAAGTTTTTATTTGATGAAGCATCACTCAAAAGCATCCCATAGGTTGTCCACTTGAACGTCTCTACTTGCACGTGACCTGGAGGTATCCGGGGGCAGGCAAAGCTTTCAGGAGGGTTTCCTAGGTAATGACTCATCACCGTAATCACAGTCCAAGACCCCCCTCTCTGCTGGTTTGTGCTGGCTTCCCCATCGCCAGGACATAGTTACCCACATACTCATAATGCCACCAAGCTCCCTCCCAAGCAAAGTGCAGAGACACGGGCCACTTCCTCTTGACAGGTATCCAAGCATGTGTGAGAGCTTTGCCCGCATCCAGCCTGCTGGGTTCTGGCTGTGAGATCAGCCCTTTGGGGTTTCTGCCCAATGGTAGCTTGGCGCTTCAAGATTTTGGGGCCTCTGAGAACCCCAGGGGAGGTCTGGGCAGCCCACCCCTGACCCTCCCAACAAGGCAGGGGACTTGCTGGGGGAGACAGAAACAGGCCCTACTCCCTCCAACTGGGGCCTTAAAGAAGCACCCCCTGATCTGGACGTACAGCCACAGCCATGCCTCATTCAACCACACACCCTGTACATACCACACACACACACACACACACGCATGCACACATATCAAACACACATACCAGATAGCACACACAAAACACATACAAACTACATACACCACATTCATGCTACAAACACACAAAACACCACATACAAAAACACACATACATCACACACACACATGTTACAAACACACATACGAGATGCCACACATGAAGACACATGCAAGTCACTTACCATCACACATACACACACTACACACATACCAGACACCGCATATTGGTGGGGGTTTACTCTTCTCTGAGCTCTGGGTCCTTCACTGCCCAGGCTCCTCTGACCATCCTGTGGCTTAGGGGACAGGTGCTCTGACTCTCTCCATCCCATGGACGAAGAGAGAACAGCTAGAGAGCTTGGCCCCCACCTTCTCCCTGCACAGAACGGGAGCCCAGATCTCACCGACTCCCAAGCTATGCTATTAAAAACTAAACCAAACATCTGTTCCAAAAAGCATGAGTCACAGTCAAGTACGCCCTGCTTCCGTGTCTTCCCAGTAACCGCAGAGAACACAGTTGCAGCGAATAGAATATTTGAGTTTTTCATGAACAAAGTTTTTATTTGATGAAGCATCACTCAAAAGCATCCCATAGGTTGTCCACTTGAACGTCTCTACTTGCACGTGACCTGGAGGTATCCGGGGGCAGGCAAAGCTTTCAGGAGGGTTTCCTAGGTAATGACTCATCACCGTAATCACAGTCCAAGACCCCCCTCTCTGCTGGTTTGTGCTGGCTTCCCCATCGCCAGGACATAGTTACCCACATACTCATAATGCCACCAAGCTCCCTCCCAAGCAAAGTGCAGAGACACGGGCCACTTCCTCTTGACAGGTATCCAAGCATGTGTGAGAGCTTTGCCCGCATCCAGCCTGCTGGGTTCTGGCTGTGAGATGAGCCAAGGTAGTGAAAGAAGAGGAACCCAGGAGAGGGGGATGCCGAGGTCTGCTGAGACATTCAGGGGGTATCCGAGGGACATCCCAGTGGCTGCCACAAGCATGGTTTGAGCTCAGGCCAGAGCAAGGGAGAGGCAGACACCGACAATGTGATGAGATCTGAGTCTTCAGCACATGGAGGAAAGAAGTCTCTGGAGCAGAGAGACTGGACTGGTCTTTGACGCTGGTGTGGTGTGGAAAGAGGGCCATGCAGAGGAACTCAAAGACACTCACCATCCAGGGACAGGTGGAAGAAAAGGACAGCGCGAGGGAGCCTTCGCGGTGGTGGTGGTGGAGGGGCAGGCACCAAAGAGCTTGGAGCCAGGGCTGTCAGGAAGCACGATTGAAACCAAGGCAGAGAGTCTGAAGGGGAAAGAATGCAATGAAGAGAGCCTGATGCTGCAGGAACAAGTGAGATAAGAAGTAGAAGAGGTTGGTCCTGTTAGTGCAACAGCTAGCAGGTGCCCAGGGTAGGCTCAGAGAGAGGGACAAGGGGAGGGCATAGCAGATGTTGGCCAACGAGGTAGTGATAGGTGATAGATGACGGTATGCTACCGTGAACGGTGTTGGATTCTTGATATCCAACGGAGAAGAATTCACATTGGGATCAACAAGACTCAGTGAGGGTCACTCAGAGCTTTGTGCAGTGAAACGTTTATTAAAGTAAGAAAGGACAGGGAAAAGCTTCCAGCATAGACACTGGAAGGGAGATAGAAGAGTATCTCCTTTGCCAGTTGAAGCCTGACAATTTGTATCTTCCAGTCGGTTACCAAAACAATAAATCAAAAGAATATCTTAAGATTGTAAAGGCCCTGTAGGCCCACACCCACAACATTAACATGAGATTAGCTAGGACAGTCCCCAGGCTTCAGGGCTAGGTGAGACATTCTAATGTAAACACCCAGATTAACAGAAGACTAGAAGTTTTCAGTTTCAACACTGAAGATCTTTGCCTTTATTTCTCCTTGTCCTTCCTCTTCTCCTTCTTGTCCTTGGAACCGGCTGGCCTCTTTGCCGAGTCTGCCCATGTACCCCTTTCAGTAGGGCGATGGGGAGAAGCAGCGACTCCTCTGGGACAGGAAGGAGCAAAACAGCAGGGTGAGAGCTAGAGGGCCATGCAGACAGACAGAAACGGAGACAAAACAGCTGAGGCACAGACAGGAAGAAGGGGGAGAGCTGTTTTGAGGCAGATGCAACTTGAACAGGGTCTGTACTTGAAAAGAGTTTGTAAATCTGGCCAAGGGAGTCCTCTGTGCACCCTGGAAACTCAATATAGAATGAACAGATAGTAAAGGAAATGGGCACTTTGATGATGGTACAGGGGGGATCCTCGGGGATGCTCCCCGTTTGGGGCATCTGCAGGGCGGGACCTGTGGCACCCGGAGGTGCCCACAACCTTCCACATCACACTCAGCCCCACATGTTTGCCAACTTAGCACCTGTGTCGTGGACCATCAGCTTGTTGTTGTTTCAGGTGCCAAGTCGTGTCTGATTCTTTGTGACCCCATGGACGGCAGCCTTCCAGGCTCCTCCGTCTATTGAGATTGTCCAGGCAAGAATACTGGAATGGGTTGGCATTTCCTTCTCCAGGAATCTTCCGACCCAGATCTCTTGCTTGGCAGGTGCATTCTTTACCACTGAGCCACCTGGGACAATCAGGAGTGATACGTAAATAGCTCCTTTTACAGATAAGAGTGTCCTTTTCTATACAGGAAGCTCTGCCTCGTGATCTTGAGTCATATGCAAACCTTAAACCCCAACTTTGCCTCCTTGCCTCCTCTTCATCTTTTCAGCTGAGCTTCATCTGGCCCATGATAAAACCCGAAAACCCTTGTGTAACATCAGTTCTCTCAACCTGTGGGAAACTGCCGCTAAGCTACTTCTCCATCACTTTCATTGGGTTTATTGGATCAACAAGATCAGTGAGGGTCTGTTTTGCAAAGATTGTAAAGGCGGCCTGCTGGGGGGCCCAACACTTTGTATCTTCCAGTCGGTTACCAAAACAATAAATCAAAAGAATATCTTAAGATTGTAAAGGCCCTGTAGGCCCACACCCACAACATTAACATGAGATTAGCTAGGACAGTCCCCAGGCTTCAGGGCTAGGTGAGACATTCTAATGTAAACACCCAGATTAACAGAAGACTAGAAGTTTTCAGTTTCAACACTGAAGATCTTTGCCTTTATTTCTCCTTGTCCTTCCTCTTCTCCTTCTTGTCCTTGGAACCGGCTGGCCTCTTTGCCGAGTCTGCCCATGTACCCCTTTCAGTAGGGCGATGGGGAGAAGCAGCGACTCCTCTGGGACAGGAAGGAGCAAAACAGCAGGGTGAGAGCTAGAGGGCCATGCAGACAGACAGAAACGGAGACAAAACAGCTGAGGCACAGACAGGAAGAAGGGGGAGAGCTGTTTTGAGGCAGATGCAACTTGAACAGGGTCTGTACTTGAAAAGAGTTTGTAAATCTGGCCAAGGGAGTCCTCTGTGCACCCTGGAAACTCAATATAGAATGAACAGATAGTAAAGGAAATGGGCACTTTGATGATGGTACAGGGGGGATCCTCGGGGATGCTCCCCGTTTGGGGCATCTGCAGGGCGGGACCTGTGGCACCCGGAGGTGCCCACAACCTTCCACATCACACTCAGCCCCACATGTTTGCCAACTTAGCACCTGTGTCGTGGACCATCAGCTTGTTGTTGTTTCAGGTGCCAAGTCGTGTCTGATTCTTTGTGACCCCATGGACGGCAGCCTTCCAGGCTCCTCCGTCTATTGAGATTGTCCAGGCAAGAATACTGGAATGGGTTGGCATTTCCTTCTCCAGGGAATCTTCCCGACCCAGATCTCTTGCTTGGCAGGTGCATTCTTTACCACTGAGCCACCTGGGACAATCAGGAGTGATACGTAAATAGCTCCTTTTACAGATAAGAGTGTCCTTTTCTATACAGGAAGCTCTGCCTGCGTGATCTTGAGTCATATGCAAACCTTAAACCCCAACTTTGCCTCCTTGCCTCCTCTTCATCTTATACAGCTGAGCTTCATCTGGCCCAGTTGATTACAGAAAGCCTGAAAAACCCTTGTGTAACATCAGTTCTCTCCAACCTGTGGGAAACTGCCGCTAAGCTACTTCTCCATCACTTTCATGTGATGAAGTGTTAATGATATGTAGATGAAATGTCATTATGGAAGATAATTTGCATGCACACACAGCAGAAGGGAGGCTTTTTAAATCTTTAAGTAATAGCATAAAATGTCTCCAGCATTTTGAGCATGTTTCTGTCCATTGTTTCATATTCAGAGTCAGAGCTGGACAGAATCATTTAAAAACCTGAAAAAAACTTGAGATGTGGGCAATGTGACTCCTCTCCAAAAGGTTAAAGGTTTCAGAAGAGCTAACTGCCTTTTGTGCTCCGTACTCCATGGGAAAGCATGTCTAAAGGTTAACGTTACATTTAACCTTGTCAGCCTGACCTTCAGGTAGCAGAATAGCAACTCTAGATGAAAATGATGCTTTCCATAAATTTGCCCCCAAGCGCTTCCTAAAGCACCATATCTCGGTCATGATTGAAGGCAATTTTTATGGGCCTCATACAGCTGAACATGAATCACTTATTTATGGTTATCTGACATTTGTTGGTGTGGTAATTCACTCTCTGGACATTTGCTATGTTTATTTTAATTCTTTATAAAATGCAATAGAGACTTTAGGGCTTTTAAAATCTACATATGTATGCAGGCAGTTTTTCTTCTTATGCATGCCTTCATTACTAAGTGGGGTTTGGGGACTTTGTTATGATGAAGATCATGTTTTCATGTGTTTGGAAAGTGGATTCAAATAGCACAGAAAGAATACAATGAAACACGAGTCTCTTTTCTATCTCACACACTCTGCTCTGCTCCACGGTCCAGAGATGACCACAATCAATAGTTTCTGATTCTTTTGTATATATTTTTGGAAAATCCCACACATATCATATATCTATATTTATATCTATCTAATATAAACATATATATATATACGTATATATGTTATTGTTGTTCAGTAGCTCATTTGTGTCCAATTCTTTGTGACCCCATGAACTACATACCCATTCAGGCTCCTCTGACCATGGGATTGTCCAGGCAAGAATATTGGAGTGGATTGCCATTTCCTACTCCAGGGGATCTTCCTGTCCCAGGGATCTACCCTGAATCTCCTGAATCTCCTGCATTGGCAGGCAGACTCTGTACCACTGCACCACCTGGGAAGCCTATATATAAACAAATACAACTTTTCATGGAGCTTGGAACATTTGTTTACTATGTTTTAGCTAGCAATATCTAGGTGATCTTAACCTTACTAACACACTCAGATTCATCTTCTTGTATAGCTCTGAAGTTTTTGATCACATGGAATCACCTTTGATTTCTTAATACTGTTGCTATGGGTGGGCATTCCAGTTTCTGATCAGTAGAAACAATTTTTCATGAAAGGCTCCTATCTACAGCCAACTCTCTGTCTCTATGACTACGTATGATATTAATCCTGGCTTCTTGAATCATCACTCTACCCTGAAGTTGAATTTTCATATCTTAATTGATGACTTTTTTGGCAAGGAAAAACCTAGGGTTATTTTTGTTCAGTTCTTTTGCCCACTTAGCACTAGATAAAATCATAACAAAGACATGGCCCATGAGCAGCGAACTGAAAATCAAGTTAAGAAATACTAGATAAATAAGCTAGAATGCAATAAGAGATAGTAAATTTCTTCCATCACAGAAATTAAATTTATTCTCTTTGCCTTTGTTTTGCTTTATCTTTTCACTGTGAAGCCATAACAGACTGGAAAACTGCTGGCTTCTGTTCTGGACTTACTGTTTCCACTGAGCCTTGCTCCCTTCTTAGTCTGCACTAGTTTGGAAAGTGGATTCAAATAGCACAGAAAGAATACAATGAAACACGAGTCTCTTTTCTATCTCACACACTCTGCTCTGCTCCACGGTCCAGAGATGACCACAATCAATAGTTTCTGATTCTTTTGTATATATTTTTGGAAAATCCCACACATATCATATATCTATATTTATATCTATCTAATATAAACATATATATATATACGTATATATGTTATTGTTGTTCAGTAGCTCATTTGTGTCCAATTCTTTGTGACCCCATGAACTACATACCCATTCAGGCTCCTCTGACCATGGGATTGTCCAGGCAAGAATATTGGAGTGGATTGCCATTTCCTACTCCAGGGGATCTTCCTGTCCCAGGGATCTACCCTGAATCTCCTGAATCTCCTGCATTGGCAGGCAGACTCTGTACCACTGCACCACCTGGGAAGCCTATATATAAACAAATACAACTTTTCATGGAGCTTGGAACATTTGTTTACTATGTTTTAGCTAGCAATATCTAGGTGATCTTAACCTTACTAACACACTCAGATTCATCTTCTTGTATAGCTCTGAAGTTTTTGATCACATGGAATCACCTTTGATTTCTTAATACTGTTGCTATGGGTGGGCATTCCAGTTTCTGATCAGTAGAAACAATTTTTCATGAAAGGCTCCTATCTACAGCCAACTCTCTGTCTCTATGACTACGTATGATATTAATCCTGGCTTCTTGAATCATCACTCTACCCTGAAGTTGAATTTTCATATCTTAATTGATGACTTTTTTGGCAAGGAAAAACCTAGGGTTATTTTTGTTCAGTTCTTTTGCCCACTTAGCACTAGATAAAATCATAACAAAGACATGGCCCATGAGCAGCGAACTGAAAATCAAGTTAAGAAATACTAGATAAATAAGCTAGAATGCAATAAGAGATAGTAAATTTCTTCCATCACAGAAATTAAATTTATTCTCTTTGCCTTTGTTTTGCTTTATCTTTTCACTGTGAAGCCATAACAGACTGGAAAACTGCTGGCTTCTGTTCTGGACTTACTGTTTCCACTGAGCCTTGCTCCCTTCTTAGTCTGCACTAGTCCATCATAAATCAAGCAAACCAGGGCTGCATCTGGGTCTAACAATACGTGGCTGGCAGCTGTGGGGTCTGGTACAGGGTCCAAGGAGAGGGGCTTCCGAATGACTGGCCAGTTGTCATGACAGCAGTAGAAGTGGATGGAGTGAAGGCGAGGCTCCCGGATGGCAGCTGTCCAGCAGCACCATGAAAAGCCTGAGGTCCAAGGTGTGGCTGCCCTAGACTTGCACCCAGCTGCTCTTGGGATCACAAGACCCCCTGGGCTCCAGGTTTGGGCGGGGCTGTAGGAAAGAGTTAAGAGCATGTTCCTTTCTCCAATAAGCTTATAGTTTCTCTCTGTAGAACTTCACCCCGATATTTCATGGCCATATTTTAGTTTTTCCCAGGGTACCTGCTATCAGAATACATAAATTATGACACTGCTCTCTCTTTTGCATCCTGTGCTTAGGGGTTTGGAGAAGCGTAAATACATTTCCTCTAAGGTGGAACTCTGAAAAGGGGTAATTCATTATCTAGAAGAGGATTCAGGCCATTGTTAACTGCAGTGCCCTCTAAGAAAAGAAGTTGTAGGAGGTGAGGGGCTAATGAGAGAGTGATTTCTTTTTCACTCCTTGGGACTGTTCAAATGTTAGATGGTATGCTTTGCCTAAGACTAAAATATGACCATTTGGTCATTTCCATCTTAGTTCTCTTGAAACACGGGTTTCTCAAGAGAGAAACCCTGACTCTACTTTGAACAAATAAATAATGGGTCCCCATAAATATCGGGCTATCTTCAACTAGAGTGAAAATGCCCAAAACAAAAAGGTGGGACTAAACTCACTTTCCTTTGCCTTTAATTTTTGCTCTGACAGCCCTTTCATCTCATCTTGGGGACCTTTTATCTGGGTCTCCTCTCTCTTGAGTTTTCTCTGTGTTGTGTGGAGGTCGTGTCTCCTCACATTCTTTTGGATGGCGGAGTTTCCTGGATTGTTCTCCTGAGCCGGGTTAGGGTGAAAGGGCTTATCTTTTCACTGTGAAGCCATAACAGACTGGCTCTTTTGTTCTGGACTTACTGTTTCCACTGAGCCTTGCTCCTTCTTAGTCTGCACTAGTCCATCATAAATCACGCAAACCAGGGCTGCATCTGGGTCTAACAATACGTGGCTGGCAGCTGTGGGGTCTGGTACAGGGTCCAAGGAGAGGGGCTTCCGAATGACTGGCCAGTTGTCATGACAGCAGTAGAAGTGGATGGAGTGAAGGCGAGGCTCCCGGATGGCAGCTGTCCAGCAGCACCATGAAAAGCCTGAGGTCCAAGGTGTGGCTGCCCTAGACTTGCACCCAGCTGCTCTTGGGATCACAAGACCCCCTGGGCTCCAGGTTTGGGCGGGGCTGTAGGAAAGAGTTAAGAGCATGTTCCTTTCTCCAATAAGCTTATAGTTTCTCTCTGTAGAACTTCACCCCGATATTTCATGGCCATATTTTAGTTTTTCCCAGGGTACCTGCTATCAGAATACATAAATTATGACACTGCTCTCTCTTTTGCATCCTGTGCTTAGGGGTTTGGAGAAGCGTAAATACATTTCCTCTAAGGTGGAACTCTGAAAAGGGGTAATTCATTATCTAGAAGAGGATTCAGGCCATTGTTAACTGCAGTGCCCTCTAAGAAAAGAAGTTGTAGGAGGTGAGGGGCTAATGAGAGAGTGATTTCTTTTTCACTCCTTGGGACTGTTCAAATGTTAGATGGTATGCTTTGCCTAAGACTAAAATATGACCATTTGGTCATTTCCATCTTAGTTCTCTTGAAACACGGGTTTCTCAAGAGAGAAACCCTGACTCTACTTTGAACAAATAAATAATGGGTCCCCATAAATATCGGGCTATCTTCAACTAGAGTGAAAATGCCCAAAACAAAAAAAGGTGGGACTAAACTCACTTTCCTTTGCCTTTAATTTTTGCTCTGACAGCCCTTTCATCTCATCTTGGGGACCTTTTATCTGGGTCTCCTCTCTCCTTGGAGTTTTCTCTGTGTTGTGTGGAGGTCGTGTCTCCTCACATTCTTTTGGATGGCGGAGTTTCCTGGATTGTTCTCCTGAGCCGGGTTAGGGTGAAAGGTAGATTGGAGAAAGCAGCTTAGGCCAAGGATGTGAGTGAGGTGGTCCCTTCTCTGACTCTGGATACAAGAAGGCCAGTCCCACAGAGCTTCCCTACCTCGTGACAGGTGGAGACAGACAATGCGTCTACTCTAGCAGGCACTTCCCATCACTGGTCACTAGTGAGATGCAACCCAGAGGAGTATTAGGCTTCAGACAATCAGATTAGCTCCCTCTTCCCCAGAGATGCAAGCAGGGTAGACAGAGGCACTTACCTGGGGGAAGTGTGCTACTGTCCACATTCAAAAATAGCAGTCAAAGCCACATTCGTCATAAACATAAGGAAAGGCAAATTGTCTTGTGGGTTTTTTTTTTCAAAGATTTATTTCATTTTTACCTGAGCTAAATCTTGTATGCACTGCCTAGGCTTTTTCTAGTTGGGGTGAGCAGGGGCTACTCTTCCTTGCAGTGCACAGGCTTCTCATTGTAGTGGTTTCTCTTGTTGTGGAGCACAAGCTGTAAGGCACTGGCACTTTAGCAGTTGCGGCTCCAGGGTCCTCGAGAACACGGGTTTCAGCAGTTGTGGGCATGGGCTTAGCTGCTCTGTGGCATGTAGAATCTCACCTGGGTCAAGGATCGAACTTGTGTCCCCTGCATTGGCAGGCAGATTCTTTATCCATTGCATTACCAGTTGTTGTTTAGTCACTAAGTTGTGTCCAAATTTTTGAGACACCATGGACTGCAGCATGCCAGGCTTCCCTGTCCTTCACCATCTCCTAGAGTTTGTGCAAACTCATGTCCATTGACTCAGTGATGCCATCCAACCATTTCCTCCTCTGTTCCCTTCTCTTCCTGCATCAGCATCAGGGTCCTGCCTGCAATTGTCTTGAATGGAAGAGAAAAAGCAATAAATGTGATTTAAAGGGGCTCATAGTTTTAATTCCAAGAGCTATTTCAAAACAGAATTACCTGGATTCTGGTTGACTCCACATAGGGAGTAAACAGACAGAAGGGAAAGATGAGTCTGTCTATTGTCTATGACTAGTTGGATGCCCTTGCTCAATAAGCCTGGCAGAGACAATATATAGAGAGAACTTTGAGTTCAGAACTCCGTGCTGAGAGCTTCTGGTTTTTGGCAGTGTTGGAGACTGAGAAATCAAGAGAGGTAGATGTGATTAACTACCCAAAGACAGGAGAATGAGAAGGTCCAAGGCCAAACACTGGGGGTCACCAGCGTTCTCTGGATGGATGACTACTGAGGACAAGTCTCAGTCATGATCAGGGAGGGGAGGAAGTATGACTTGGTAGCCTCTTGTTTGGAGGTCCTGACTGATGTCCATCCATCCCAGATAGTTATCAGCACAGATCAGCCTTGCACTTTCAGGTCAGTATGTGGAGCTGAAAGTACTGCTAGTTAGCCAGGCCAGCTGGTTTTCTTGGAGCAATGTTTTAAGAAGGTTGGATTGATCAGCAGGATCTGGTGAAAAGCGAGGTAAGCAGGAAACCCAAAGGCCTTGGCTTTTTCATTTGGCCACCAATGCCCTTAGGAAAGCAGATTTAGGAGATTGTAGGGGACAGGAACAAGAAAGTAAAAGGGATTTTCTATGATTGATGGAGCAGAGCATTAGGTTACATAAGCCCAGTGCAGCACAGAAGGAGCAAGTAATCATCCTGAGTGGCTATGCCTCTAACAGAAGTAGCCGGAGCCAAAGAACTCTGTCCTGATGCTTGAGCCATATTCTCAAAGAGGACGGTGCCACACAGAGCCCGCTGTCATGCTCAAAGGGCAGAGACCTCCTGAACGACCTCACCATACAGAAAGGGAGAGCGGGCATCACTCCTGCCCTCCTCCGCCACGGCTAAGAGCCCACAGGGCTTGATAGAGACACAAAGCACAATTGTTCCCATTTCCCATGGGTCCAGCCAGCTAGGTTTTAATTAAATGAAAATAATAGGCATCTCAGTTCACCTGGGGAGGAGAAGGGAGGCCAAGCAAAGGAATCCAAGTTTCCATCAAACACTTTTCGGTTCATGGGGCAGAACTCCAATCACCAGGAGTTATTGTTGCCTGTTTCACCCCCACCCCCTCTTTCTTCACTATAGCTAGGAGAGTCAAAATTTAATTACAGTGATTGAATTATTAAAGGACTCAGAAATAACTTCTGCATACCAAGCTTTTTCTTCTCCTTCGACTGAAAAGACAGGCATGAAAGTTAGGATTTTCTGTCAGTTTAGCAGCCCTGAGTCCTGAGTTGCCACATGTCCGGTCTTGATGTCCTTGATAAAAGTTCACTTGAGAGATGAAATTTAAGGAGAGATTGAAAACGATCTTATCTGAAAATAAGACTGACAGGAAAGATAATGACTTCTAAGTTTTCATACCTGTCTCAGGCATATAATAAAGATGGATCATGGATAATAAGCCAGGAATGAGGAAAAGAAAACTGTGGAGGTCTGACCAGCGTTCTCTGGATGGATGATTTGGGCATAGTTGGGGGGGAAAACTTGGTAGCCTCTTGTTTGGAGGTCCTGACTGATGTCCATCCATCCCAGATAGTTATCAGCACAGATCAGCCTTGCACTTTCAGGCCAGTATGTGGAGCTGAAAGTACTGCTAGTTAGCCAGGCCAGCTGGTTTTCTTGGAGCAATGTTTTAAGAAGGTTGGATTGATCAGCAGGATCTGGTGAAAAGCGAGGTAAGCAGGAAACCCAAAGGCCTTGGCTTTTTCATTTGGCCACCAATGCCCTTAGGAAAGCAGATTTAGGAGATTGTAGGGACAGGAACAAGAAAGTAAAAGGGATTTTCTATGATTGATGGAGCAGAGCATTAGGTTACATAAGCCCAGTGCAGCACAGAAGGAGCAAGTAATCATCCTGAGTGGCTATGCCTCTAACAGAAGTAGCCGGAGCCAAAGAACTCTGTCCTGATGCTTGAGCCATATTCTCAAAGAGGACGGTGCCACACAGAGCCCGCTGTCATGCTCAAAGGGCAGAGACCTCCTGAACGACCTCACCATACAGAAAGGGAGAGCGGGCATCACTCCTGCCCTCCTCCGCCACGGCTAAGAGCCCACAGGGCTTGATAGAGACACAAAGCACAATTGTTCCCATTTCCCATGGGTCCAGCCAGCTAGGTTTTAATTAAATGAAAATAATAGGCATCTCAGTTCACCTGGGGAGGAGAAGGGAGGCCAAGCAAAGGAATCCAAGTTTCCATCAAACACTTTTCGGTTCATGGGGCAGAACTCCAATCACCAGGAGTTATTGTTGCCTGTTTCACCCCCACCCCCTCTTTCTTCACTATAGCTAGGAGAGTCAAAATTTAATTACAGTGATTGAATTATTAAAGGACTCAGAAATAACTTCTGCATACCAAGCTTTTTCTTCTCCTTCGACTGAAAAGACAGGCATGAAAGTTAGGATTTTCTGTCAGTTTAGCAGCCCTGAGTCCTGAGTTGCCACATGTCCGGTCTTGATGTCCTTGATAAAAGTTCACTTGAGAGATGAAATTTAAGGAGAGATTGAAAACGATCTTATCTGAAAATAAGACTGACAGGAAAGATAATGACTTCTAAGTTTTCATACCTGTCTCAGGCATATAATAAAGATGGATCATGGATAATAAGCCAGGAATGAGGAAAAGAAACAAACTTTTGTTTGTTTTTCCACCCCAAACAGAAACAACCACTAAATGCTCATAGTAATGGCTGTCGGGAAAATGAGACCCTCAATTGTTTCAGCAAAGTTCTTTCACAGAAATTGGAAGTGAGATGATCTGAACTGGGATTTTGGTTTGTTTTCTCAAGAAAACCATGAGCTTCAAAATAGCAGATCCTTTTTTTTTTAAATTGAAGTATAGTGAATTTACAATGTTATGTTACTTTCAGGGGTACAACAAAGTCATTCAATTTTATAAATTTATATATATATATACATATATACATATATCAGATTATTTTGAATTTATCATACTGAAGGAAGTCAGACAAAGACAAATATATCACATACATATGGAATCAAAAACTAATACAATGAATTTGTTTATGAAACAGAAATAGACACACAGACACAGAAAACAAACATGGCTACCAAAGGGGAACGAGGTGGGGGATAAATTAAGAGTGTAGTCCATGGGACTTCCCAGACAAGAATACCGGAAGAGATTGCCATTTCCTTCTCCCGAGGATCTTCTCCACCCAAAGAATGAACCCGAGTCTCCTCCTGCTTTGGCAGGCAGATTCTTTACCCCTGAGTCACCTGGAAAGCCCTCAATTAACAGTAGACGCTGGGCTTCCCTGGTGGTCCAGTGGGTAAGGACACCGCCTTGCAGTACAAAGCGCTCCAGTTCGATCGCTGGCCTGGAGGTATTGCCTGTTTCACCCCTCTTTCTTCACTATAGCTAGGAGAGTCAAAATTTAATTACAGTGATTGAATTATTAAAGGACTCAGAAATAACTTCTGCATACCAAGCTTTTTCTTCTCCTTCGACTGAAAAGACAGGCATGAAAGTTAGGATTTTCTGTCAGTTTAGCAGCCCTGAGTCCTGAGTTGCCACATGTCCGGTCTTGATGTCCTTGATAAAAGTTCACTTGAGAGATGAAATTTAAGGAGAGATTGAAAACGATCTTATCTGAAAATAAGACTGACAGGAAAGATAATGACTTCTAAGTTTTCATACCTGTCTCAGGCATATAATAAAGATGGATCATGGATAATAAGCCAGGAATGAGGAAAAGAAACAAACTTTTGTTTGTTTTTCCACCCCAAACAGAAACAACCACTAAATGCTCATAGTAATGGCTGTCGGGAAAATGAGACCCTCAATTGTTTCAGCAAAGTTCTTTCACAGAAATTGGAAGTGAGATGATCTGAACTGGGATTTTGGTTTGTTTTCTCAAGAAAACCATGAGCTTCAAAATAGCAGATCCTTTTTTTTTTAAATTGAAGTATAGTGAATTTACAATGTTATGTTACTTTCAGGGGTACAACAAAGTCATTCAATTTTATAAATTTATATATATATATACATATATACATATATCAGATTATTTTGAATTTATCATACTGAAGGAAGTCAGACAAAGACAAATATATCACATACATATGGAATCAAAAACTAATACAATGAATTTGTTTATGAAACAGAAATAGACACACAGACACAGAAAACAAACATGGCTACCAAAGGGGAACGAGGTGGGGGATAAATTAAGAGTGTAGTCCATGGGACTTCCCAGACAAGAATACCGGAAGAGATTGCCATTTCCTTCTCCCGAGGATCTTCTCCACCCAAAGAATGAACCCGAGTCTCCTCCTGCTTTGGCAGGCAGATTCTTTACCCCTGAGTCACCTGGAAAGCCCTCAATTAACAGTAGACGCTGGGCTTCCCTGGTGGTCCAGTGGGTAAGGACACCGCCTTGCAGTACAAAGCGCTCCAGTTCGATCGCTGGCCTGGGAGGACTCCACATGCCGCAGAGCCACTGGACGAATGAGTCCAACTACCAAGCCAGAGCTCTAGAGCGCATGCGCCCAGAGCAGGTGCTCTGCAGCGAGAGAGGCCACTGAGATGGGAGGCCCACACAAGCCAAAGAACAAAAAAGATAAGTGAATGAAAGATCAATAGGAGTGGCCACAAAAGGGAAAAAAAAAGAGCAGATGCTTTTTATTTCCAGGCATCTGGCCTCTCTCATGAAGCACACATTCGCAAGCATCACAAATTCATATTTATCTTCACCAAAATCTACTGCCCCACATACAAAGCTCCCTTGGATTTCAGTCCCTTCCATGTTTCCCCTGAGGCGGGCACTCTTTCAGAGATGAGCCTTTCCACATCCCACCTACCTCAGAACTCTGCAAGTGTGGGTGGGGGTCTTCATTAAAGAAACACTCCCACCAGACTGAACTTCCATCCCAGACCACCCGGCTTCGACTGCTTCCAGCCGTTCTTTCTCTGGCCAACTGGCCTCCATTATTTTCGACTTCAGGTACCCTCTCCCTTTGATGGCTGCCTACCCTCTGAATTAAAGGCAAAAATTGATCTCTTCCCATCTTTGATCTCAGCTGAGTTTCCTGCGCGCTGATTTCCTCTCTATCAATTCATGATTCTTTGAACAGCTTTCCTGGTAACATCCGTTCAGACTCTGCCAGGCTCCTGGTTCCCACTCCTGGCCAATAACCCCTCCTAGTCTGCTCTGGAGATAAGACTCAAGTGTTTATTTGAAAATCAATGCCCTGCCCCCAAGCTCTGAGCCCTGAAGAGAAGCTCTTTCTGTTTAACATGTGGGGCTCTAAGAGATCTAGTCCCACAGCCCTAGACAAAGAACCTGGTTCATTCATTCATTCAATGCTTATGGATGGAACCTTTGCTAGGTGGGAGGCAAATTGGCCTCTAGAGGCTCTCATCATTGTCTTTTATAGAAGAAGCTCAGTAGAGGGCACTCCTGTATTGTAGTAGCTAAGCACAGGGGCCGGTGAGCCGGAACCCAGGGATCTGATCAGAAACAATCACACACACTCTGTGCTCCTGGACACTCATGGCTGTCCTCTGGTATTTACCTTTGTGAAAGTGTGAAAGTGTGAATGTGTTAGTCACTCAGTTGAGTCTGACTCTTTGTGACCCCATGAACCGTAGGCTCCTGTGTCCAAGGAGTTCTCCAGGCAAGAATACGGCAAGAGGTTGCCATTTCCTTCTCCAGGGATCTTCCTGACCCAGGGATCAAACCCAGGTCTCCTGCATTGCAGGTGGATTCTTTTACTATCTGAGCCACCTTATCCACACTCAGCTATGGATGGGATGCTCACCTTTGCAGTTTGCTATGAACCTTCCTAAAGCAAAGCTAATAAATGATGAAATATATTGCTGTCTTCACTGGATCCACGCAAAAGTTGTTTTAATTGATGGCACACATTATTTCTAAGCCCTTCAAGGAAAAACAAGAGAGAAATAATATTTTACAATTTCTGAATCAGTGCCAAGTGATTGCATTCTGTTTACTGGAACTGACGGAGCTCTTTTCTGGGTGTAGAATCATTTTGATGCAGATGACAAGCAAAAGGAAATACTGATGCTGCTGAATAGGAAGCTTTCGCGCTGATTTCCTCTCTATCCCAATTTTTCATGGTACCTCTCCTTTGATGGCTGCCTACCCTCTGAATTAAAGGCAAAATTGATCTCTTCCCATCTTTGATCTCAGCTGAGTTTCCTGCGCGCTGATTTCCTCTCTATCAATTCATGATTCTTTGAACAGCTTTCCTGGTAACATCCGTTCAGACTCTGCCAGGCTCCTGGTTCCCACTCCTGGCCAATAACCCCTCCTAGTCTGCTCTGGAGATAAGACTCAAGTGTTTATTTGAAAATCAATGCCCTGCCCCCAAGCTCTGAGCCCTGAAGAGAAGCTCTTTCTGTTTAACATGTGGGGCTCTAAGAGATCTAGTCCCACAGCCCTAGACAAAGAACCTGGTTCATTCATTCATTCAATGCTTATGGATGGAACCTTTGCTAGGTGGGAGGCAAATTGGCCTCTAGAGGCTCTCATCATTGTCTTTTATAGAAGAAGCTCAGTAGAGGGCACTCCTGTATTGTAGTAGCTAAGCACAGGGGCCGGTGAGCCGGAACCCAGGGATCTGATCAGAAACAATCACACACACTCTGTGCTCCTGGACACTCATGGCTGTCCTCTGGTATTTACCTTTGTGAAAGTGTGAAAGTGTGAATGTGTTAGTCACTCAGTTGAGTCTGACTCTTTGTGACCCCATGAACCGTAGGCTCCTGTGTCCAAGGAGTTCTCCAGGCAAGAATACGGCAAGAGGTTGCCATTTCCTTCTCCAGGGTATCTTCCTGACCCAGGGATCAAACCCAGGTCTCCTGCATTGCAGGTGGATTCTTTTACTATCTGAGCCACCTTATCCACACTCAGCTATGGATGGGATGCTCACCTTTGCAGTTTGCTATGAACCTTCCTAAAGCAAAGCTAATAAATGATGAAATATATTGCTGTCTTCACTGGATCCACGCAAAAGTTGTTTTAATTGATGGCACACATTATTTCTAAGCCCTTCAAGGGAAAAAACAAGAGAGAGAAATAATATTTTACAATTTCTGAATCACTGCCAAGTGATTGCATTCTGTTTACTGGAACTGACGGAGCTCTTTTCTGGGTGTAGAATCATTTTGATGCAGATGACAAGCAAAAGGAAATACTGATGCTGCTGAATAGGAAGCTCATCTCACGCAAGATGACAAGAGCACTTCGTTCTTTGAGGGACGTCTTACTGTGACCAGTTAAAATGAAAAAAGCAGCACACTGCAGCCAGCGTTCTGGCAGCCACTGAGATTCAAATAACTATGCCCATTGTAAAACTGGTTTTCTTTCTTTTCTTCTTCTTTTTTCCTGTTTGTTTTGTAGATATCACAGGTAAACTTTATAGGGCACTTACTCTGTGCCAGTCTGTGCATGCTCAGTCATTAAGCTGTGCCTGACTGTTTTGCCACCCCATGAACTGTAGCCCACCAGGCTTCTCTCTCCATGAGATAGTCCCAGGCAAGAAGACTGGAGTGGTTGCCATTTCCTTTGGGCTTTCCTGGTGGCTCAGATAGTAAAGAATTTGCCCGAGATGTTTTGATCACTGGGCCAGGAAGCTCCCCTGGAGAAGGACATGGCAACCTGTTCCAGTATGCTTACCTAGAGAATTCCATAGATAGAGGAGCCTGGCAGACTATACGGGGTCACAAAGAGTCAGGCACAACTGAGCGACGAACACTACCACTGCTGCCATTTCCTTCTCCAGGGGAGCTTCCTGACCCAGGGGTTAAACACAAGTCTCCTGCATTGCAGGTGGATTCTTTACCACTGCGCCACCTGGGAAACCCATATGGGGTGGCAAGCACCAGGCCAAACACTTGACATGTAGTACTTCACTTCACGTTCCCGGCTACCACGTGTGTTTGGTACTTTTTAGAGAAGGGGAGCTCAAGAAATGGCAACCTAGGTATTACCACATGGCAGGAACATGGTGGGACACATATAACACCGACCCAATCTGTCCACACAGCCCAGACCGTTAGCCGTGACACTATACTCAAAGTAGGCCTTGCATGTCTGACATCATGGCACACATTACTTTCCCTCTCATAATTCCAAGGTTTTTCCATTGAAAGTTGTATCAGAAGGAAAGTTGATTCAGCTAAGTAACATTTTTACATGTTAGAAGTTACATTATCCACTGTTATTTCAACTTATCACCCAGTGAGTGAAATTAGACTGTAGCATGGTTGCTATTCAATTATGGTGAGCTGCTGTTTAATGGCCCTGTTCTGGAAGGCTCTATTAAGGTCTATTAATCTGCTTTTGCTACTGGACAACAGACAGCCCTTCATTACTAAACCCCACTATGGGGCTGCAAAGTGAGGGAGCTGCAGTCAAAGCCAGACTTGGCTGTAGTTAGCACACAGCCAGGAAAACACATCGCATGTTTTGCTCAACTATTTCCCTCCTCCTACCCATAAAATAAACCCAAGACTTAACAGGGGAGAGATGCAAAGGAAGGAGTCTATAGTAGTGCCATTTGTGGGAGCCAGATAAAGAGAGTTCCAGTCTGATCTGTCTTTATCCAAAGCCCCAGGTCCCAGGCTACTAATCTAAGTCCTGCCTCAAGTTGGCACCCAGCCTAAGTCCTGACTGTAGCACAGAGAAGGAAAGACAAGACACACTCTCTTGAGGAGGTGGCTCTATAAGGAACAGGCTTTGAAGAGATCCAGGAAAATCACTTAGAAAACACAAAATCCTGTCTTTCCAGGGTGCCCAGTAACCAAAATGAAATCAATATAAATCACACAGACATCTGTTACTTTTGCTTACTCACTCCTATTAGCCCTTTGAGGAGCAGATGCCTGATTCTTCTTTGGGAACTATGCCTCTCTGTTTTATCCCCTGGGCCCCATCCATCAGTGTTCCATCCTTCTGTGGGATGTGCCAGACAGGCCAGAAAGATATGGCTTTAGTCCTAGTTACTGGGAAAGAGATCCACCTTTTTGTTTCTAGGATCTATATCGAGGATGTGAGCCCAGGACTGCCAGTAGGAAAACAGATTCATGCAGAGGACAACAGGAGATAGACTGATCTATGACTTCTGAGCTCCATGGGGCCTAGCTATGCCTGAACAAAAGTGTAATCATGAACTTTTGCACTGTATCAGTGAATTTGTTGTTGTTCACTATTTAAGTCATATCCTACTCTTTGCAACTCCATAATCTGAAGCACACCAGTCTTCCCTGTCCTTTTCTATCTCCCAGAATTTGCTCAAACTCACGTCCATTGAGTTGATGATGCCATCCAACCATCTCATCCTCGGTCACCCCCTTCTCCTGCCCTCAATCTTTCCCAGCATCACAGAATTTTTCCAGTGAGTAAGCTCTTTGCATCAGGTAGCCAAAATACTGGAGCTTCAGCTCTAGTATCAGTCTTTCCAATGAATGTTCAGGGTTGATTTCCTCTAGGTTTGACTGGTATATCTCCTTGTTGTCCAAGGGACTCTCAAGAGTCTTCTTCAGCACCACAGTTTGAAAGCATAAAATTCTTTGGTGCTCAGCTTTCTTTATGGTCCAACTCTCATGTCCGTACACGACTACTGGAAAAATCATAGCTTTGACTATATGAACATTTGTTGGAAAATTAATGTCTATAGTAGTGCCATTTGTGGGAGCCAGATAAAGAGAGTTCCAGTCTGATCTGTCTTTATCCAAAGCCCCAGGTCCCAGGCTACTAATCTAAGTCCTGCCTCAAGTTGGCACCCAGCCTAAGTCCTGACTGTAGCACAGAGAAGGAAAGACAAGACACACTCTCTTGAGGAGGTGGCTCTATAAGGAACAGGCTTTGAAGAGATCCAGGAAAATCACTTAGAAAACACAAAATCCTGTCTTTCCAGGGTGCCCAGTAACCAAAATGAAATCAATATAAATCACACAGACATCTGTTACTTTTGCTTACTCACTCCTATTAGCCCTTTGAGGAGCAGATGCCTGATTCTTCTTTGGGAACTATGCCTCTCTGTTTTATCCCCTGGGCCCCATCCATCAGTGTTCCATCCTTCTGTGGGATGTGCCAGACAGGCCAGAAAGATATGGCTTTAGTCCTAGTTACTGGGAAAGAGATCCACCTTTTTGTTTCTAGGATCTATATCGAGGATGTGAGCCCAGGACTGCCAGTAGGAAAACAGATTCATGCAGAGGACAACAGGAGATAGACTGATCTATGACTTCTGAGCTCCATGGGGCCTAGCTATGCCTGAACAAAAGTGTAATCATGAACTTTTGCACTGTATCAGTGAATTTGTTGTTGTTCACTATTTAAGTCATATCCTACTCTTTGCAACTCCATAATCTGAAGCACACCAGTCTTCCCTGTCCTTTTCTATCTCCCAGAATTTGCTCAAACTCACGTCCATTGAGTTGATGATGCCATCCAACCATCTCATCCTCGGTCACCCCCTTCTCCTGCCCTCAATCTTTCCCAGCATCACAGAATTTTTCCAGTGAGTAAGCTCTTTGCATCAGGTAGCCAAAATACTGGAGCTTCAGCTCTAGTATCAGTCTTTCCAATGAATGTTCAGGGTTGATTTCCTCTAGGTTTGACTGGTATATCTCCTTGTTGTCCAAGGGACTCTCAAGAGTCTTCTTCAGCACCACAGTTTGAAAGCATAAAATTCTTTGGTGCTCAGCTTTCTTTATGGTCCAATTCTCATATCCATACATGACTACTGGAAAAATCATAGCTTTGACTATATGAACATTTGTTGGCAAAGTAATGTCTCTACTTTTTAAAATGCTGTCATAGTTTTTCTTCCAAAAAATAAGCATCTTTTAATTTCATGGCTGCAGTCACCTTCCACAGTGATTTTGGAGCCCAAGAAAATAAACTACCACTGTTACCATTTTTTTCCCATCTATTTGCCATGAAGTAATAGGTCCAGATGCCATGATCTTAGTCTTCTGGACGTTATGTTTTAAGCCAGATTTTCACTCTCCTCTTTCACCTTCATTAAGAGACTCTTTAGTTCCTCTTCACTTTCTGCCATGAGTGTGGTATCATCCGTATATCTGAGGTTGTTGACATTTCTCCCAGCAATCTCGATTCCACTTTGTGATTCATCCAGTCTAGCATTTCGCAGGATGTATTCTGCATATAAATTAAATAAGCAGGCTGACAATACACACCCTTGACGTTCTCATTTTCCAATTTTGAACCAGTCTGTTGTTCCCTGTCTAGTTCTAAATGTTGCTTCTTGTCCTGCATACAGGTTTCTCAGTAGACAGGTAAGGTGGTCTGGTATTCCCATCTCTTCAAGAACTTTCCACAGTTTGCAGTGATCCACATAGTCAAAGGCTTTAGCATAGTCAATGAATCAGAAGTACTTGGTTTTTCTGGAGTTCTGTTGCTTTTTCCATGACCCAACAATGTTGAGAATTTGAGTGGAATTTCTTCTGTCTTTCACAAATGGATTTAGGTTGCTTACAACTCCATGCCCTGTTACCTTAGAGTAGTGGGTGGGTGGAGTGGGGAGTGAGAGAGATCACGCAGGCCCTCAGTTCCTGGCATGAATACCACTGGGCAGGGAGAAGGTCGTCTGGATGTAGGTTTTGGCAAAGTCTAGGCAGTGGCAAAGTCAAGTGCCCGAGCTTTGGTTTCCTCATTGGGCAGGTTGGACAGAATAATCCACTAAGTCTTTTCCAGCCCTGGACCCAGTATTAGTGGCTGCTGCCAGCCACCAGGGGAGTCCCAAAGGAGGGAGGGCTGGTCCCGTCATGGACACAAGGTCTTCTCACATGGTTCATACCAACAAAATCACCTATTTTATGACAGCTCCTGAAAGGAAGGTGGTAAAGGAAATCATTTCCATGAAGACTTGGGTTTTACCCATAAATGATTATCATGTTCATTTTCATCCCATAGATCCCACTTCCCTCTTTCTGCCTCATGAGCTGGAGTCGGGAAGAAGCCCCATCCATTCCACCTTCTGCTGCTCCTCCTCCAGAGCCAGGGGTGTATATCTGCAGTGCTCGCTCATGTCCTCTCCACCCAGAGAGGATGAGCCTTGGTCATGTGCTTCCAAACTAGATTAAGAGCACTGAATTGGAGTGAGGAGAGAAGTGACCCAGGGGCTGGGCACTGGTGTTTGTTACCTCTGTGGGGACCTACTCCAAGCTGCTGACACATTTTTGTTTCGGAAGCACATGCCTCTGGAGCTCCAGGCACAGGAGGAGTCGTTTGCCTGTGGAAAGGTGGTTCTCAGTTCTCAAAGTAGGGTGGGATGTCAGCACAGACGCTGCGAACAAAAATAAGGCAGCCAAAGGCGTTGTCTGGAGTTGGTGAGTTGTAGGAGCTGTCTTGGGCAGACAAGTCTCCTTAAATTAAGACTTGGGCTGCCGCTAGGTAGGAAAGCTGGGCCTCCAGGGATCCTTGGGCACAGGTCTGGGCACCAGGAGGAGTCCCTGGAGCACTGGCAGGGAAGCGAGCCAGGACACCAGGGAGGTTGTGTCACTGCGGCCCCTGCCCTCTTGTCCCCTCTCCCAGGGCCTGGGGGACCAGACCCACAGCCCTCTCTCCCCAGAGGGGCATCTCACCCCACCCCCACCTTGGATGGTCCCCAGTCCCTCGGGCAGAGCCGCCTTGGCCCGCCTTGCCCTGGACTCTGGACTCCGGCAAAGCCCGCAGAGCCTGCAACTCCGAACCCGCTCCGCGAGGCTGGGGCGCCTCCCAAGGCTGCAGTCCCTTCGGTGGTAGCCTGGGCCGGACTCGCTGGGCGGAGTTCCGGGAGCCGGGAGCTATTTACAAGATGCGTCAGTGGCTGCTGCCAGCCACCAGGGAGTCCCAAAGGAGGGAGGGCTGGTCCCGTCATGGACACAAGGTCTTCTCACATGGTTCATACCAACAAAATCACCTATTTTATGACAGCTCCTGAAAGGAAGGTGGTAAAGGAAATCATTTCCATGAAGACTTGGGTTTTACCCATAAATGATTATCATGTTCATTTTCATCCCATAGATCCCACTTCCCTCTTTCTGCCTCATGAGCTGGAGTCGGGAAGAAGCCCCATCCATTCCACCTTCTGCTGCTCCTCCTCCAGAGCCAGGGGTGTATATCTGCAGTGCTCGCTCATGTCCTCTCCACCCAGAGAGGATGAGCCTTGGTCATGTGCTTCCAAACTAGATTAAGAGCACTGAATTGGAGTGAGGAGAGAAGTGACCCAGGGGCTGGGCACTGGTGTTTGTTACCTCTGTGGGGACCTACTCCAAGCTGCTGACACATTTTTGTTTCGGAAGCACATGCCTCTGGAGCTCCAGGCACAGGAGGAGTCGTTTGCCTGTGGAAAGGTGGTTCTCAGTTCTCAAAGTAGGGTGGGATGTCAGCACAGACGCTGCGAACAAAAATAAGGCAGCCAAAGGCGTTGTCTGGAGTTGGTGAGTTGTAGGAGCTGTCTTGGGCAGACAAGTCTCCTTAAATTAAGACTTGGGCTGCCGCTAGGTAGGAAAGCTGGGCCTCCAGGGATCCTTGGGCACAGGTCTGGGCACCAGGGAGGAGTCCCCTGGAGCACTGGCAGGGAAGCGAGCCAGGACACCAGGGAGGTTGTGTCACTGCGGCCCCTGCCCTCTTGTCCCCTCTCCCAGGGCCTGGGGGACCAGACCCACAGCCCTCTCTCCCCAGAGGGGCATCTCACCCCACCCCCACCTTGGATGGTCCCCAGTCCCTCGGGCAGAGCCGCCTTGGCCCGCCTTGCCCTGGACTCTGGACTCCGGCAAAGCCCGCAGAGCCTGCAACTCCGAACCCGCTCCGCGAGGCTGGGGGCGCCTCCCAAGGCTGCAGTCCCTTCGGTGGTAGCCTGGGCCGGACTCGCTGGGCGGGGAGTTCCGGGAGCCGGGAGCTATTTTTACAAGATGCGTCAGTGGGCTGAGGGAAGAGTCCGCTTTGGGGCCCATTCTCTGGGAGCGGCGCGGGAGGGGACGCAGAGGGCGATTTCGAAAGCTCGGAAAGGCGCGAAAGCGGCCCGCGGGGCTAGGAGGCCTGTGCTCGACCCCGAGCCGCAGGAGGGGCGGGGCCATGAGGCGGGGCCATCGGGGCGAGGCGGGGCCATCGGGGCGGGGCGGGGCGTGGGCGGGGCGTGGGCGGGCCTCTCGAGGGGCGGAGCCCGGAGCCCTCCCGCCGCTGCAGGCTGGCGGCGGCGGCGGCGCGGGGACTGCGGGGACAGCGAGGCGGTCGCGCCGGCAGCGACGCCCGGGGAAGCCCACGCCCCGCCTGCGCCTCCGAGGCGCGCCCCGGGAGCGGGATTGGCCCCGCGGCGGCGCCGCCCAGGCAGAGGCGAGCGTTGGGCGCCCGGAGCCCGGAACTGGCAGCCGCGGAGAGTCGGGGCAGCGGCGGGAGCGCAGGGGCGCGGCCGGAGGAGCCACAGAACAAGCCGGGGCGGGGGGAGGGCGCCGGGCGCGAGCATCCCGCGCCGCGGCAGCGGAGGCGGCTTCGCGGGAGACAAAGCCCATCGAGAGACGCGATGCCGGGCCAGCGCGGGCGCGGGGGCCGCGGCGTCTGAGCGCGCCGAGCCGTGTGCTTCGGGGACGTCGAGCCCGGGTCGGTGCCCGCGGCGAAGGACGGCCGGCCGGCCCCAGGTGCGCCCGCCAGCTTCGGGCCCGTAACTGCTCGGGGGGCGGCGCCTCCCGCCGCAGCCGCAGTGGCCGGCGCCGCAGCGAGGAGCCATGGGCAACATCTCCTCCAGCCCAGAGGTTGTGTCACTGCGGCCCCTGCCCTCTTGTCCCCTCTCCCAGGGCCTGGGGGACCAGACCCACAGCCCTCTCTCCCCAGAGGGGCATCTCACCCCACCCCCACCTTGGATGGTCCCCAGTCCCTCGGGCAGAGCCGCCTTGGCCCGCCTTGCCCTGGACTCTGGACTCCGGCAAAGCCCGCAGAGCCTGCAACTCCGAACCCGCTCCGCGAGGCTGGGGGCGCCTCCCAAGGCTGCAGTCCCTTCGGTGGTAGCCTGGGCCGGACTCGCTGGGCGGGGAGTTCCGGGAGCCGGGAGCTATTTTTACAAGATGCGTCAGTGGGCTGAGGGAAGAGTCCGCTTTGGGGCCCATTCTCTGGGAGCGGCGCGGGAGGGGACGCAGAGGGCGATTTCGAAAGCTCGGAAAGGCGCGAAAGCGGCCCGCGGGGCTAGGAGGCCTGTGCTCGACCCCGAGCCGCAGGAGGGGCGGGGCCATGAGGCGGGGCCATCGGGGCGAGGCGGGGCCATCGGGGCGGGGCGGGGCGTGGGCGGGGCGTGGGCGGGCCTCTCGAGGGGCGGAGCCCGGAGCCCTCCCGCCGCTGCAGGCTGGCGGCGGCGGCGGCGCGGGGACTGCGGGGACAGCGAGGCGGTCGCGCCGGCAGCGACGCCCGGGGAAGCCCACGCCCCGCCTGCGCCTCCGAGGCGCGCCCCGGGAGCGGGATTGGCCCCGCGGCGGCGCCGCCCAGGCAGAGGCGAGCGTTGGGCGCCCGGAGCCCGGAACTGGCAGCCGCGGAGAGTCGGGGCAGCGGCGGGAGCGCAGGGGCGCGGCCGGAGGAGCCACAGAACAAGCCGGGGCGGGGGGAGGGCGCCGGGCGCGAGCATCCCGCGCCGCGGCAGCGGAGGCGGCTTCGCGGGAGACAAAGCCCATCGAGAGACGCGATGCCGGGCCAGCGCGGGCGCGGGGGCCGCGGCGTCTGAGCGCGCCGAGCCGTGTGCTTCGGGGACGTCGAGCCCGGGTCGGTGCCCGCGGCGAAGGACGGCCGGCCGGCCCCAGGTGCGCCCGCCAGCTTCGGGCCCGTAACTGCTCGGGGGGCGGCGCCCTCCCGCCGCAGCCGCAGTGGCCGGCGCCGCAGCGAGGAGCCATGGGCAACATCTCCTCCAACATCTCGGCCTTCCAGTCCCTGCACATCGTCATGCTGGGCTTGGACTCGGCCGGCAAGACCACAGTGCTCTACCGGCTCAAGTTCAACGAGTTCGTGAACACGGTGCCCACCATCGGCTTCAACACGGAGAAAATCAAGCTGAGCAACGGCACGGCCAAGGGCATCAGCTGCCACTTTTGGGACGTGGGCGGCCAGGAGAAGCTGCGGCCACTGTGGAAGTCCTACAGCCGCTGCACGGACGGCATCATCTACGTAGTGGACTCGGTGGACGTGGACCGGCTGGAGGAGGCCAAGACGGAGCTGCACAAGGTGACCAAGTTCGCGGAGAACCAGGGCACGCCGCTGCTGGTCATCGCCAACAAGCAGGACCTGCCCAAGTCGCTGCCCGTGGCCGAGATCGAGAAGCAGCTAGCGCTGCACGAGCTCATCCCGGCCACCACCTACCACGTCCAGCCGGCATGCGCCATCATCGGCGAGGGCCTCACCGAGGGTATGGACAAGCTCTATGAGATGATCCTGAAACGCAGGAAGTCCCTCAAGCAGAAGAAGAAGCGGTAATGCGCCCGGCGGCGTTCCGGAGCGAGGTGGGGAGCGAGCGAGCGAGTCCGGAATGAATGAATGAAAGGCTGGATGGCTGAGCGAGAACCCGCGCGCCCGCGAACAAAGACAGCGAACCAAAGCGACGCTTCGAATTTTTTAAAGCGGAGTCTCTTGCACCCAAATACAGGAATGGTGACTTAACCTGGGTATGTAGGCAGGCTTGCCAACCTGTGCTCGACCTGCCCCCACCCCCAGCTCAGGGGTCCTTTTGTCTGAACGCCAGAGCTACTAAGGGGGTGAGGGACCCCGCTGGGGAGTGGACGTGTGGACCCCCCACCATCCGCCCTCCTGGCCCAGGTTGGAAGGGTCAGATATCAGAGACAAAAGCGATTTCCTCCTTCTCCAGCAGGGCCAGAAGTTCAGGCTTCCCAGCCCTCACTGGGGATCGCACCTGTGAGTTACGGAGGTATGGGGTTCCCAGGCCCCCCCGGGAGTCCCCATCTAGGGGTATGGTGGCATGGGAGGTCCTCGGGGGTTCGGGGGCGGGGAACAGCCTCTTCATAGTCAGTGAAAGCTGGATAATTTTCTGTCACAGGGCAGGTCCCTGTGAAAATTCATTTGTCCTGCTCTGGGCCCAAACTGAGGTGGTGGTGTGGGCCCTCAGAGGACTGCCTGGAACAGTACCGCAGCCAGAAGGCGCGGGCGCTGCGCTGGCCTGGGCTGGGGAATGGCCGCGAAGAATGCCCCTTTCCTGGTGCTTTGTGGTAGCTTCAGAAGACCAGTTTTGTTGAGAACTGCGTTTCAGCCTGGAATCAGACATCTTCCAGATGGTTTGGACCCTGTCCATGTGTAGGTCATTGTCACACAAAGAGACCAATAAAAAATGAAAAGCAAGAAACTGTTGGAGGTGGTGGCAGATGATGCATTTACTGTTTGCAGAATAGTTAAAGGTGTCTTAAGGGTAAGGCTCCTGACGTCAGTGCTGGATGGGGTGTGTGCAGAGGCAGTGCTGTGCAGTCCGCATACATTTCTAGACCCATATGTGTGGCATCTTCAGTTTTTACCCTACTGATTGACTTGTGTGAGCACACCAGCTGCAGATGTATGCTGAATGACCAGCAGGAAGTCCCTCAAGCAGAAGAAGAAGCGGTAATGCGCCCGGCGGCGTTCCGGAGCGAGGTGGGGAGCGAGCGAGCGAGTCCGGAATGAATGAATGAAAGGCTGGATGGCTGAGCGAGAACCCGCGCGCCCGCGAACAAAGACAGCGAACCAAAGCGACGCTTCGAATTTTTTAAAGCGGAGTCTCTTGCACCCAAATACAGGAATGGTGACTTAACCTGGGTATGTAGGCAGGCTTGCCAACCTGTGCTCGACCTGCCCCCACCCCCAGCTCAGGGGTCCTTTTGTCTGAACGCCAGAGCTACTAAGGGGGTGAGGGACCCCGCTGGGGAGTGGACGTGTGGACCCCCCACCATCCGCCCTCCTGGCCCAGGTTGGAAGGGTCAGATATCAGAGACAAAAGCGATTTCCTCCTTCTCCAGCAGGGCCAGAAGTTCAGGCTTCCCAGCCCTCACTGGGGATCGCACCTGTGAGTTACGGAGGTATGGGGTTCCCAGGCCCCCCCGGGAGTCCCCATCTAGGGGTATGGTGGCATGGGAGGTCCTCGGGGGTTCGGGGGCGGGGAACAGCCTCTTCATAGTCAGTGAAAGCTGGATAATTTTCTGTCACAGGGCAGGTCCCTGTGAAAATTCATTTGTCCTGCTCTGGGCCCAAACTGAGGTGGTGGTGTGGGCCCTCAGAGGACTGCCTGGAACAGTACCGCAGCCAGAAGGCGCGGGGCGCTGCGCTGGCCTGGGCTGGGGAATGGCCGCGAAGAATGCCCCTTTCCTGGTGCTTTGTGGTAGCTTCAGAAGACCAGTTTTGTTGAGAACTGCGTTTCAGCCTGGAATCAGACATCTTCCAGATGGTTTGGACCCTGTCCATGTGTAGGTCATTGTCACACAAAGAGACCAATAAAAAATGAAAAGCAAGAAACTGTTGGAGGTGGTGGCAGATGATGCATTTACTGTTTGCAGAATAGTTAAAGGTGTCTTAAGGGTAAGGCTCCTGACGTCAGTGCTGGATGGGGTGTGTGCAGAGGCAGTGCTGTGCAGTCCGCATACATTTCTAGACCCATATGTGTGGCATCTTCAGTTTTTTTACCCTACTGATTGACTTGTGTGAGCACACCAGCTGCAGATGTATGCTGAATGACCAGCAGGTTTTGGCAAGGGATGTCTCTAGTAATCCTAACCGCTTGATGATGGGTTATGGTTTTCAGACATATTCCCCACCCCACCCCCTTAAAAACAAATCTGCTAGGAATGAATACTCCACCATAGAAATACTCAGTTTAGGAAAAAAGACTTTGCTTTGCCCTTTTAGATCCCTTTACGCTGCAAGGGGCGACGTGTTCAAATTTCTAATTTGGTTCATTGTGGCCTATCTGGTTTAAGTATTTTCACTGCAAATGTCTTCGATGTCTTGCACCAACAAATAAAAGCCCACCTTGTTGCAAAAGTCGACCTCATTGCGTGGATTTCAAGGCGAGAGAAAAGCACAAGGAGGTCCTTCCTGATTCTTCCTTGTGGAAACTGGTTGCTGAGCAAATGCAGACAGGGTGAGCGCTTGAGATGAAAGAATGCGAGTGACGCCATGGTCACCTGTCCTCAGGCTCCTCACAGTTTACTTGAAAGAGGCTTTGGAAATAGATGAAGTGAAAGAAGAAGAAATACCTATTTTTAATAATGTAATTTAAAAAATCCTTTATAATCAGGACTGAGTCTTGGTTTGCAGAAGCTGTCATTCATCCCCAACCACAGTATCGAAAGGGAAACTTCTACTTGGTGTGTGATTTTTGATTTCTTCTTTGAATCCATGTTTACATGTCCCCTCTTCCCCAACTAGGATACATTTCTCTGTGAAGGAGGCCTTTAGAAATTGGGCAAGGCCATAAGTGAACATGCAAGTTAGTCAGATTATAAATCCATGCATATAAATAAGTCCCTGCCCTCAAAGTGATTTTAAGATCCAGAGGTAGAAATCCTGGCTTCCTGCGTGGTCCAGTTCTCCTATGAAATATTTTAAATGCAGAAACCCAGCAGTCCATCTTCCTTTTTTGTCGGTGTATTTGGTACCCCTCCAACACTGGTCTTTTTGTAGAAACTCAGTAGAGATAATATAGCTGAGCAGTGTTGAAAAGCCTGCAAGATTTCAGTTTACATATCGACAGCATAGTCACTGATTTCTGAATGGGCTGGTCCCGTCATCTGAAGATCCTGTATAGAATTATTAAAAGAAAAAATCCATCTTTCTTTATTTTCTTCACATGCAACAATTTCTTAAGCACTTTGACATTTTGGTAGTTCCACACTATTGAGAGAATAATTTATTTTCATTAGTCAAAATGATTTGCTGACCACTGTTGGATCCTAAATGAATACTCCCAAAAGTTTAGAAATACTCAGTTTAGGAAAAAAGACTTTGCTTTGCCCTTTTAGATCCCTTTACGCTGCAAGGGGCGACGTGTTCAAATTTCTAATTTGGTTCATTGTGGCCTATCTGGTTTAAGTATTTTCACTGCAAATGTCTTCGATGTCTTGCACCAACAAATAAAAGCCCACCTTGTTGCAAAAGTCGACCTCATTGCGTGGATTTCAAGGCGAGAGAAAAGCACAAGGAGGTCCTTCCTGATTCTTCCTTGTGGAAACTGGTTGCTGAGCAAATGCAGACAGGGTGAGCGCTTGAGATGAAAGAATGCGAGTGACGCCATGGTCACCTGTCCTCAGGCTCCTCACAGTTTACTTGAAAGAGGCTTTGGAAATAGATGAAGTGAAAGAAGAAGAAATACCTATTTTTAATAATGTAATTTAAAAAATCCTTTATAATCAGGACTGAGTCTTGGTTTGCAGAAGCTGTCATTCATCCCCAACCACAGTATCGAAAGGGAAACTTCTACTTGGTGTGTGATTTTTGATTTCTTCTTTGAATCCATGTTTACATGTCCCCTCTTCCCCAACTAGGATACATTTCTCTGTGAAGGAGGCCTTTAGAAATTGGGCAAGGCCATAAGTGAACATGCAAGTTAGTCAGATTATAAATCCATGCATATAAATAAGTCCCTGCCCTCAAAGTGATTTTAAGATCCAGAGGTAGAAATCCTGGCTTCCTGCGTGGTCCAGTTCTCCTATGAAATATTTTAAATGCAGAAACCCAGCAGTCCATCTTCCTTTTTTGTCGGTGTATTTGGTACCCCTCCAACACTGGTCTTTTTGTAGAAACTCAGTAGAGATAATATAGCTGAGCAGTGTTGAAAAGCCTGCAAGATTTCAGTTTACATATCGACAGCATAGTCACTGATTTCTGAATGGGCTGGTCCCGTCATCTGAAGATCCTGTATAGAATTATTAAAAGAAAAAAAATCCATCTTTCTTTATTTTCTTCACATGCAACAATTTCTTAAGCACTTTGACATTTTGGTAGTTCCACACTATTGAGAGAATAATATATTTATTTTGTGACATTGCAGATGCCAAATACTGTAACCTCCTTGTGCTGACCATGTTTTGGTTCCAGACCACTGTTCCCATCCTGTCATGATTTACCAATGAGGCGAAATGACTTTCTTGTTTGTTTTTTGCATTATCAGTACTTAAGGGTGCAGTCCACTGTTAGTCATTGTGCAGTACAGCTCTGTGGTGTATCAACCAATAGTTTGCTCTCTGTAGTGTTTGCCCTAAGAAGAGCTCATTTCGTCTCTGACCAAAGGGAGGACGCACAGACTGAATTGCCTTGGAGCGGTCACCCGGGGAGGTCCCTCCAATGTAACTGGTAGTGATTTAGTGTGCCTCCTGCTCTTGGGAGAATGAATTGGCTCCACGAAGAGGAATGTGGCCTCCCCACATGAGCTTTCCAAATGTGTTCTGATCGACGCAGGGAGGCCAGCTTTGTTTCAGAGCGATTCTCCTCACAAATCCTGTCACTGTGTTGGGACTGTGTCTCCAGGTTTGTTTCTGTTTCTACTGCTGTAATTCTCTGTCCTGATCATCCTTCTCTTTGGGTTCCTGTTCCCTTTTATATGCATATATGATGCTGTGAACAGAAATAAATTATTTATACAATCAAACGTTTGGGGAGATAGTCTGTGCATGGTTTTTCAAGTTGCCGCTGTTGCTTTCTAGGTCTGAGTTGAGGATGGATCACAGGATGGTCTCTGCTGTCCAGCGGGGTCCAGGGCTGGACGAATCATTTGACCCTCAAAAAGAAATTTCCAGAGGTAGAAATCCTGGTCCTCGTGGTCCAGTTCTCCTATGAAATATTTTAAATGCAGAAACCCAGCAGTCCATCTTCCTTTTTGTCGGTGTATTTGGTACCCTCCAACACTGGTCTTTTTGTAGAAACTCAGTAGAGATAATATAGCTGAGCAGTGTTGAAAAGCCTGCAAGATTTCAGTTTACATATCGACAGCATAGTCACTGATTTCTGAATGGGCTGGTCCCGTCATCTGAAGATCCTGTATAGAATTATTAAAAGAAAAAATCCATCTTTCTTTATTTTCTTCACATGCAACAATTTCTTAAGCACTTTGACATTTTGGTAGTTCCACACTATTGAGAGAATAATATATTTATTTTGTGACATTGCAGATGCCAAATACTGTAACCTCCTTGTGCTGACCATGTTTTGGTTCCAGACCACTGTTCCCATCCTGTCATGATTTACCAATGAGGCGAAATGACTTTCTTGTTTGTTTTTTGCATTATCAGTACTTAAGGGTGCAGTCCACTGTTAGTCATTGTGCAGTACAGCTCTGTGGTGTATCAACCAATAGTTTGCTCTCTGTAGTGTTTGCCCTAAGAAGAGCTCATTTCGTCTCTGACCAAAGGGAGGACGCACAGACTGAATTGCCTTGGAGCGGTCACCCGGGGAGGTCCCTCCAATGTAACTGGTAGTGATTTAGTGTGCCTCCTGCTCTTGGGAGAATGAATTGGCTCCACGAAGAGGAATGTGGCCTCCCCACATGAGCTTTCCAAATGTGTTCTGATCGACGCAGGGAGGCCAGCTTTGTTTCAGAGCGATTCTCCTCACAAATCCTGTCACTGTGTTGGGACTGTGTCTCCAGGTTTGTTTCTGTTTCTACTGCTGTAATTCTCTGTCCTGATCATCCTTCTCTTTGGGTTCCTGTTCCCTTTTATATGCATATATGATGCTGTGAACAGAAATAAATTATTTATACAATCAAACGTTTGGGGAGATAGTCTGTGCATGGTTTTTCAAGTTGCCGCTGTTGCTTTCTAGGTCTGAGTTGAGGGATGGATCACAGGATGGTCTCTGCTGTCCAGCGGGGTCCAGGGCTGGACGAATCATCTCTACATGTTTTGGTTTAACTGTCTAGCTGTGCCCCTGGGCGGAGGATTCAGGGGCTCGGACGCAGAAGTCTGTGTGCCTGTCCCCCTTATGAAGCCTGTCAGTGGTCCTCACATCCTCACACATCTGTGGACCTCAACATCCAGGCAGCCCTCAGCCTCTCCGTTATTAAAAAAAGGTCATGATTGTTAATTACTTGAAATATATGCTCTGATGATGTGAAATTGGGAAGGTCTATGTGCTGTGAGAATGACTGACTAGTCACCACGCTGCTCAGGGTCCTGGCCGCCCTCTTGGTATCCAGGCAGAGCCCATCGCCCTGGAACCTGTCAGAGAGACTCCGAGATGTGAGTCCTCATAAATCAGAGGTGCAGTGCAGCCATCATGCTCTGTACACACCCGTGAGACAAGGTCTAAGAAAAAAGGATGGGGCCAGAGTCAGTAGACCCTCAGACAGGTTCTGAGCATAGCTCATAGAGGCTACTGGCAAAGACTAGGCAACAAAACGAGTTGGTGACCAAGCCGTCACTTTGGAGCCAAAAAGATCCAGTTTCAAATTCTGACCCATGCTCAAAGACCCATGGTTTGTCGGAGTTCCTAGCCTCCATATTCCTCAATCTGTAAAATGGGCTCATAATGGTTGTGAGGAGGGGGAAACACGGTAATAGTGCACACAGCATGCTTGTAAAGGACCTAGGCAAGGCTTGACTTTTATCCTTCACTTTGCAATAGAAGCCGAGGTTGAGGAGCCAAATTACGACAAGAGGGCACACGTGCCATTTCTAAATAATGACACTGGAAAAGTGCTTATGGGGTGAAAATACTAGAAACCAAAAGAAGCAAAAATTGGCCCCCCCTTTCAGGTGCAAACTTGATTTAAGAGAAGTCCCCAGGGAGCCAGGTGACACTTGGTGTTTAGATGGTATTGTTCATTTTTAGTTTTCCAGGAAAGCGCACGCACTCACCCCTGACACCCAGAGAGGCTCATTTTATTCCTACGCAACCACCTTGTTTGCCCCGATTTGACTTTTCGCCCAAAGTTTCAGTTCTTCTCCTGGGTTTGGGGTGGACAGTGGGCGTCTTGAGGTTTTGTTTTTCTGCGTTTACGTTTGCCTCCAGTTCCTGTGCCCTTGTCCCAACAGCACTGACTGCTTTGATGTCATGTTTATATGGTAGTAAGGAAGCACAAATGGTGTGCAGAAGCAGAAAATGAAAGACCTGACATGATCAGAGAAGTCAGAACATACCAGAACTTGATCCGTTTCGATGTCCCAGCTCCCACTCGTCCAGCTGACCTCTCCGCTTCCCCGCTCGGTGGTCATGTGCCCACCCGATGCCCACACTTGGGTCTTGGCCTGCCAGGAGGCAACCTGAAGCATTTCTGTTTTCAAATGTGTGCCTTGTCTTGAAAACGGCCTTTTCTTTGGCTCTCCTGGCTCCGTTGAAATCTTTTTAATACAGACTTTGCACGAGACATTGGAGCATGGATGCATTTGCCTTACCCGATTTCTGAACTCCACCATGGGGCAGCTCAAGCGTCTGAACAGAAACTGCCAGCTGAGGGTATCTGAGAAACAGTCGTTTTGCTCCTTCCCCAGATGAGAAGTGAGACTGAAAGCTTTGTGGTTTCACTGCGCCTAAGGTTTTAGAAAATGCAGGGCGGTTTCTTTAAATGATCTGAGCTTCTGTGCTGTGATCCTCTCTTTGTGTGACAGCACAGCATGAAAGAACCAAAACAAGTCATTTTTGAGCTCATCTATAGTATGGGTCTGAGAAGGCAAACATCCTTTTTGCGTTTTTTAGTGAAAATTGTTCCTACATAGGCATGTTAAGGACAGCTCTGTTTCTATTCCTGTTACTCTTGTGCAATCATGATAAGGGGCTTCCCAGGTGACTCAGGGGTAAGGAATCTGAAGGAGATACAATAAATACAGGTTCAATCTCTGGGTCAGGAAGGAGGAGGAAATGGCAGCCCACTCCAGTCTTCTCGCCTGGAGAATGCTGTGGACAGAGGAGCCTGGTGGGCTCTGTAGTCCGGGAGTCTCAAAGAGTCAGACGCAACTGAAGAACTAAACAACAACAACAAATCATGTAAAAGCCGCAGCTAACCTGTTATTGAGTGCTTAATATGTGCTGGGAAACATGCCCACACTGAATGTTTTATCTGCTTCATCTTTTTTTCCTTCCAAGACACAAGAGCTCAATTCATGCATCAAATAAATTAATCAACCGCACCTGCATTTGTAGACGAAGAAACTGAAGCGAAGGAAGATTAGATTCCCTCCTCTGAGGTCACTGGCTCTCTAGGGTAGAGCCCAGGTTGAAGCTCCAGGGTCCCTGAGACCCTAGCTGAACCCTCAGAGGCTCCAGGGTCTGCTGCTTGTGAAACAGAAGGAAGCTGGGACCAGGAAGAAGAGGGTGTAGGCTGGCATCATCACCCACCTGCACCCCTCTGACAGGGGGCCACCACATCCCACCCCCTCCCCACATCTCACAGTGACAGGGCTGGTCCCATGCTCAGCGTCTTGCCTTCCCACCTTAGACATCACAACCCAGTGTCTGGAAAAACAGCCTCCATCCTTAAAGAATTTTATTTCTAGTATTACTTTCAAGAAATGGTGTTGGGGGCAAGGAATCTCATTTTACACCAGGAGGGGCATTTATATACCACTGAGCACAGGGCCTGGGAAGGCACGTCAGTGTTGCAGCACTGGGGTCGGCGTGAGCTAACCTCTCAACCCAGATCCCTGCTTCCCGCCACCCACTGAGGCTGGGAATGCCTGCCCGCCCAGCCCTCAGGGTGAGTCTAAAGATAAAATGAGATAATAGAAAGCACTGTCCAACCTGCAAGGCAGGTTGAGACACCTGTAAAGGTTGCATGTCTGTTTGGATGGGGGGCCCCTTCTCTGTGCACCGCTGCCCCGGCTGCCCAGGGTGTTCTGCACCTGCTCTTCGGGACGAGCACATTCCCTCTGCTATCACCAACTCCCTGTTCAACCCCACTGATAAGAGAACCTCCACCTCACAAAACCAATGAAAGGAGACTTCAAGAAGGGAAAGCAGCTCTCCCTGGGAGATGCTGGGCATAAAGCCTTTAGTGGAAGTTTCCAGTAAGTGATTTTGGGAAAAGTGAACCCTCCTAACGTCTCTCATTGGCAGAATTTTCATCATTCTACTGGCTAGTCTTGATTATTTTTTTTCCTGGCTACTCCTGATTATTTTCTTTTCCTGAAATGCTAACTCCCTGTGCAATTAATTTCAATGCCCACATCTCGACACAAGAGCTCAATTCATGCATCAAATAAATTAATCAACCGCACCTGCATTTGTAGACGAAGAAACTGAAGCGAAGGAAGATTAGATTCCCTCCTCTGAGGTCACTGGCTCTCTAGGGTAGAGCCCAGGTTGAAGCTCCAGGGTCCCTGAGACCCTAGCTGAACCCTCAGAGGCTCCAGGGTCTGCTGCTTGTGAAACAGAAGGAAGCTGGGACCAGGAAGAAGAGGGTGTAGGCTGGCATCATCACCCACCTGCACCCCTCTGACAGGGGGCCACCACATCCCACCCCCTCCCCACATCTCACAGTGACAGGGCTGGTCCCATGCTCAGCGTCTTGCCTTCCCACCTTAGACATCACAACCCAGTGTCTGGAAAAACAGCCTCCATCCTTAAAGAATTTTATTTCTAGTATTACTTTCAAGAAATGGTGTTGGGGGCAAGGAATCTCATTTTACACCAGGAGGGGCATTTATATACCACTGAGCACAGGGCCTGGGAAGGCACGTCAGTGTTGCAGCACTGGGGTCGGCGTGAGCTAACCTCTCAACCCAGATCCCTGCTTCCGCCACCCACTGAGGCTGGGAATGCCTGCCCGCCCAGCCCTCAGGGTGAGTCTAAAGATAAAATGAGATAATAGAAAGCACTGTCCAACCTGCAAGGCAGGTTGAGACACCTGTAAAGGTTGCATGTCTGTTTGGATGGGGGGCCCCTTCTCTGTGCACCGCTGCCCCGGCTGCCCAGGGTGTTCTGCACCTGCTCTTCGGGACGAGCACATTCCCTCTGCTATCACCAACTCCCTGTTCAACCCCACTGATAAGAGAACCTCCACCTCACAAAACCAATGAAAGGAGACTTCAAGAAGGGAAAGCAGCTCTCCCTGGGAGATGCTGGGCATAAAGCCTTTAGTGGAAGTTTCCAGTAAGTGATTTTGGGAAAAGTGAACCCTCCTAACGTCTCTCATTGGCAGAATTTTCATCATTCTACTGGCTAGTCTTGATTATTTTTTTTCCTGGCTACTCCTGATTATTTTCTTTTCCTGAAATGCTAACTCCCTGTGCAATTAATTTCAATGCCCACATCTCATAAATGCCAAAAATAATTTCGATGTATAATATAAAAGTCATCATGGTGAGTACTGACAATTGCAACAGCTTAGTTCAAAAGTCTGTGTGTGGATCCATTATTACACAGATGAAATGTTGCATTGCTATATAATTTGAAATCTGTCATCTGCTATCTCATCATGTAAAAAATGCTATTGAAAATAATACCCACCCACCATTGGGATGTCCACTATACAGAAGTTCCTGCCCTCTTGGGTACCGGGGAGACTGGTTACATGGTCCTTGTTCTCAGAGGACTGATATTCTACCTGGTGAATCAGGGCTGAATTCTCAAGTGAAATGTTTGACTCCAGTGTGAAACATCCTTCAGTTTTACTGAGGTCATCAATACAACCACGGTCATACTTTTCATGCCACACAAAGCTTGGGATAAATCTGGAAATAGGAACCTGTTACTCTGTGTACCAACGCACATAATTTAAAAACCTCCAGTTTTCCATTGGCATCCTTCTCCAGCTCTCTCTGAGACTGCCTGGGGTGTGGTCACTGTGCAGATGACCACTGCCTCTCACATTTTCTCCTTTCCCGCCCTACTCTCTTTTCTGTTTCATAGACTTCTCCAGTCAAATGGGCTACTCCTGAGCTCTACCCCATCATAGGCCTTCTGGAATAGAGGATCAGCATGGAGGCCCTCAAGACTGCTGGCCCTACTCATAGCGCTCCATTCTCTGTGTCCAACAGACAGTTCAATGTATACTTCCTTAGGGTCAACTCCCACATGTATGGGAATCAGAGGTTGGAGAGCCTGGGGACTGAGTGGCTGGCCCAGGGCCGTCTCAGCATCCCCCTTCTTGTCTGACCCCGACTCTTCCTTGAGCTCCTCTTGGGTGTATCAGCCCTCTAGTCCCCTCCAGGGCTCTTCCCAGGATACACTGCACCAGGCTAGAAAGTCTAGTGTGGGCCCCCAGGAACCTAGAAGCAGATGTGTGGTCTGTCTTGGAATCAGGTTGTTCCTATAAAATTGGAATGTCCTTTAGAGGTATTGGAAATGACCAATTCTTCCTGAAACCCACTCTAAGTCTTAATTCTGCTCTTCCTGCATCTGTTTGAGTAGTTAGGATGATGAGGTTAAGGACTGAACAGTCTGATTTAAGGTGAAGTCTTCTGAAGTTGATGTTGGTAACACACACACACACACACACACATGCCTCTGTCCTCTTTCTTGCTAGCAAACTCAATTTTGCTTGGGAGACATCCTCTGCCCCATGGCTATGTGCTCAGAGAAAATGATCCTATACCCAGTTTAAGGGGAGATTGGTTTGAAGCATGGATTTAATCCATTCTTCTGGTCCATGACTTGGTTAGGAAGGGTCACATGACATGATTCTGACCAATGAGACTGGAGGAAAAGCCTTTTTCGAGAGAAGTAAGTGAATGGACTTTGAGAATTTTTTCCTATGTCTAAAAATTAAACACAGGTACTATGTAGCTCTCCTTTCCTGCCTCTGAATTTCAGTGACTAAAGATACCATGCCTAGAGTGACTGCAGCCATCTTGACACCATGAGGAAAGGCAGCCCACACACTGAAGATGGCTGCCGGGAAATATACAAGGAATGTGGGTTTTAGATGATGTCATTGAACTACTGAGATGCCCAACCCCATGACTTGTAGTTATATAAGCAACATTTGAAATTTCAGTTACTTGCAGCTACAAATCTTCAGATCAATCCATCTTCTGATACAATCCATCAGACACGGTAACCAGCCCTCGATGACACAGAATGTCTAGGGCTACCTGCAAGAGCTGCTGTGTTAAAGGGTTGACTCCACCACTCCTGTGCCAACAGATTTCAAGCACAGTGGCAGCTGCCTGGATTGGCCCTGGCTCAGGGAATAGAAGGATGACCAGCTTGGCTCAGCTCCTGGCTTAACAAATACCACCAGGAGCCAGGGACCTTCCAACGAGGAGAGCACGGCACACCTCTGAACGTAATTCAGAGCAAGCAGCTGCGAACACCATCAACCATTAAGCCCCTTACCAGCACTCATTCAAAAGAAGTGATTAGCATCGATTAATTGCTACCAGGCTAGAAAGTTAGGGCCCCAGGAACCAAAATTGGGGGAAATGAAAACCAGATTTCTTCCTGAAACCCACTCTAAGTCTTAATTCTGCTCTTCCTGCATCTGTTTGAGTAGTTAGGATGATGAGGTTAAGGACTGAACAGTCTGATTTAAGGTGAAGTCTTCTGAAGTTGATGTTGGTAACACACACACACACACACACATGCCTCTGTCCTCTTTCTTGCTAGCAAACTCAATTTTGCTTGGGAGACATCCTCTGCCCCATGGCTATGTGCTCAGAGAAAATGATCCTATACCCAGTTTAAGGGGAGATTGGTTTGAAGCATGGATTTAATCCATTCTTCTGGTCCATGACTTGGTTAGGAAGGGTCACATGACATGATTCTGACCAATGAGACTGGAGGAAAAGCCTTTTTCGAGAGAAGTAAGTGAATGGACTTTGAGAATTTTTTCCTATGTCTAAAAATTAAACACAGGTACTATGTAGCTCTCCTTTCCTGCCTCTGAATTTCAGTGACTAAAGATACCATGCCTAGAGTGACTGCAGCCATCTTGACACCATGAGGAAAGGCAGCCCACACACTGAAGATGGCTGCCGGGAAATATACAAGGAATGTGGGTTTTAGATGATGTCATTGAACTACTGAGATGCCCAACCCCATGACTTGTAGTTATATAAGCAACATTTGAAATTTCAGTTACTTGCAGCTACAAATCTTCAGATCAATCCATCTTCTGATACAATCCATCAGACACGGTAACCAGCCCTCGATGACACAGAATGTCTAGGGCTACCTGCAAGAGCTGCTGTGTTAAAGGGTTGACTCCACCACTCCTGTGCCAACAGATTTCAAGCACAGTGGCAGCTGCCTGGATTGGCCCTGGCTCAGGGAATAGAAGGATGACCAGCTTGGCTCAGCTCCTGGCTTAACAAATACCACCAGGGAGCCAGGGACCTTCCAACGAGGAGAGCACGGCACACCTCTGAACGTAATTCAGAGCAAGCAGCTGCGAACACCATCAACCATTAAGCCCCTTACCAGCACTCATTCAAAAGAAGTGATTAGCATCGTATTAATTGCTTCCATTCATGGAATGTTTGTTTTACGCTAGACAATGAATTAAGCCCGTTACAGAGTTATTTCTTTTAATTGTCTCTGAGAGACTATGGGGCTCATCCTGCCTGCACTGCTGCCTGCCTTCAGTAGACAGACGGACAGATGGCTGGATGGATAATCACAATAAGAGTGACCAGGAATGGAGGGCCAGGCCCTGAACTGAACACTTTAGGAAGATGTCCTGCTTTCATCTCACGGTAAACATTGTAAGATATGGACCATTGCAGTCTACACCCTTGTTTCACAGGTGTGGAAACTGGCTGGAGATGCTGGGTGTCTGGCCAGGGTCACAGCCACGAAGTAGAGTGAGACTTGAATCCAGGCAGGCTGACTGCAGCACCTGTGTGCCTACCCCAAGGCAGCCCTGCAGAGCCCAGAGCTGGGGCCTTGAACTTAGTAGATACCTGTGAAGTCAAAGAGCTCACATTGATGGAGTGTCCCCACCATGACAACTTAGAAAGACAGCATGAAGGCCCCCAAACCAGTGCCTCTCAAATGTAATGCACACCCCACTTATCTGGGGGAACCTGCTACATCACAGAAAATCCACTGATCTGCCCCAGGAAGTTCATGTCACTGCTCCTCTGCCAGCATGTGGTGCCCCACAGTGTGATCCCAGGTGTTCATGAGATCTCAGTGCGGCGTGGGGTTCCCTCTGTCCCATTTCCAGGACATGACTCAGTAGCCATGACCTTCCTGGTGTCCAAGAGGATCTGTAGAGTTCACAGAACATTAGGACAGTTGATGGGTCCATGGATACCTGCATGGCATTGGTGATGCAGTGTTGCAGGAGGCAGCTGACCACTCGTACCCACCCCTTACTGTACAGCCCTTCCTGCTTCCTTGCATCCCCACTGGGGCAGAACCTCTGTGCTGCATACATGCTGCCTTGCTTGGATTGAGGGGGGACCTGCCACAGGTCCTGCTCAATGTGACTTGAGGCATTCTGAGATGCCCTTCCTTCTCCACGACCCTGCTCCCCTTTCATTCCAAGATGCCAGCAGCTAGAGAGAGAGTGGAGTCATCTCTTTCAGGAGAGCTGTGCTGCTCAGCCGGTACCAGCTGTGACGTGAGCTCCATGGAAACCTCCACCATGTCAGGCCACTGAGATTTCAGAGCTGATTTACTGACTGATCAAAGTTAGCTATGATATGTCCCGTGTACCATCCCCCCTCCCCCCCCCAGTTTCCCTGGTGGCTCAAGGGCAAAGAGTCCATCTGTCAATGCAGGAGACATGGGTTCGATCCCTGGGTCAGGAAAATCCCCTGGAGGAGGAAATGGCAGCCCACTCCAGTATGCTTGTCTGGAGAATCCCATGGGCAGAGAAACCTGTGGGCTACAGTTCATGGGGTCACAAAAGTCAGATACGTCCTTAGTTACTAAACAGCAATAACACCACTGTCCCTTAGCACTAGCCCTGCTAAAACCCACAATACATGACGAGCAGCTGGTGGTCAGGAAGTTGTTGACCATGAGCCTGCAGGCATACAATTCCCTCTGGATTTGGGGACTTTGCTCTCAGGGGCCTTGTTCAGTCTCTTCTTTCTGACTCATCTTCACAGAATGCATCTAGATGTCTGCAGGCCTTCCTAATCTTTTGGCGTCAAAAAGCAGTGCTTCTCCAAGGTCAGCATCAGGTAAGCATCATTTATTTAAAGTTTAAGTGTTCCTGGAAGGTGTATATAATTATACCCCAGCTGCAAACTGAGACAGAGATTAAAAGGCAAGCTTCAGGTCAGTGTTCAGTAGCCTGTCTTGGAGCCATGTTAAGATCCCGGGGCTGCCTTTACCAGCAGCCACGGTCTGGGACGTTTAAAGCTATAGAAACATATCCTCCCACAGTTCTGGAGGCCAGAAGCTTGAGATCATGGTGTTGTGAAGGTTGGTTCCTTCTGGAAGGTCTGGGGGAGGATCTGTTTCATGCTTTCTTCAGCTTCTGGAGGCTGCCAAGCACCCTCGGCATTCCTGGACTTGTAAGCAGGTCGCTTCAGTCTCTGCCTCCATCTTCACCAGGCCTCCTCTGAGTGTCTTCTCCCCTTCTCTACCCTGATAAATTCACTGTCTTTCACTTAAGGTCTACCCCAATCAGAATGATCTCATATCAAGATCTGTGATGATATCTGAAAGACCTTCTTTCCAAATAAGGTCAGAGTCACAGCTCCTGGGTAGACATCTCTTTTAGAGGGTCACCATTCAACCCTATAGGGGAGGCAGTAATAAGAAGCATCTTACCAGGGGAATTATGGAAATACTAACTGACCTCCAAGCTCCCTGTGCCGGATGACTCATGCCCGTTCCACGTGAGCATCTCCTGTTCAGTCACACTGACTCAATACAGCCAGGGCAGTCACCCACCTATGAGCCTCTGTCTAGGCAGCACCTGTCTTGAGGTGGTGCGGCCCAGCACACTGCCAAGATGGTCTGTCTCTTTGTATTTAAAGGAAGCTAATTGCTGTTGTTGTTTAGTCACTAAGTCATGTTTGACTCTTTGTGACCCCATTGACTGCAGCCTTCCAGGCTCCTCTGTTTATGGGATTTCATAGGCAAGAATACTGGAGTAGGTTGCCGGTTTCTTCTCAGGAATCTTCCTAACCCAGGGATCGAACCGAATCTCCTGCATTGGCAAGTGGATTCTTTACTGTGCTCTCAAAAGAACGGCTTTTAATCTTAAAATGATGTCTGCAGGCCTTCCTAATCTTTTGGCGTCAAAAGCAGTGCTTCTCCAAGGTCAGCATGAAGCATCATTTATTTAAAGTTTAAGTGTTCCTGGAAGGTGTATATAATTATACCCCAGCTGCAAACTGAGACAGAGATTAAAAGGCAAGCTTCAGGTCAGTGTTCAGTAGCCTGTCTTGGAGCCATGTTAAGATCCCGGGGCTGCCTTTACCAGCAGCCACGGTCTGGGACGTTTAAAGCTATAGAAACATATCCTCCCACAGTTCTGGAGGCCAGAAGCTTGAGATCATGGTGTTGTGAAGGTTGGTTCCTTCTGGAAGGTCTGGGGGAGGATCTGTTTCATGCTTTCTTCAGCTTCTGGAGGCTGCCAAGCACCCTCGGCATTCCTGGACTTGTAAGCAGGTCGCTTCAGTCTCTGCCTCCATCTTCACCAGGCCTCCTCTGAGTGTCTTCTCCCCTTCTCTACCCTGATAAATTCACTGTCTTTCACTTAAGGTCTACCCCAATCAGAATGATCTCATATCAAGATCTGTGATGATATCTGAAAGACCTTCTTTCCAAATAAGGTCAGAGTCACAGCTCCTGGGTAGACATCTCTTTTAGAGGGTCACCATTCAACCCTATAGGGGAGGCAGTAATAAGAAGCATCTTACCAGGGGAATTATGGAAATACTAACTGACCTCCAAGCTCCCTGTGCCGGATGACTCATGCCCGTTCCACGTGAGCATCTCCTGTTCAGTCACACTGACTCAATACAGCCAGGGCAGTCACCCACCTATGAGCCTCTGTCTAGGCAGCACCTGTCTTGAGGTGGTGCGGCCCAGCACACTGCCAAGATGGTCTGTCTCTTTGTATTTAAAGGAAGCTAATTGCTGTTGTTGTTTAGTCACTAAGTCATGTTTGACTCTTTGTGACCCCATTGACTGCAGCCTTCCAGGCTCCTCTGTTTATGGGATTTCATAGGCAAGAATACTGGAGTAGGTTGCCGGTTTCTTCTCCAGGGAATCTTCCTAACCCAGGGATCGAACCGGAATCTCCTGCATTGGCAAGTGGATTCTTTACTGCTGAGCCATTGGGGAAGCTCAAAGAGCCTAATACAGAAGAAAGTTATTTCTCTAGTGGAGGGAAAGAAGGCAGGTTGCCCTGACCCTTGGGGCTGTCAAATACCCGGGACTTTTGTGAAGAATTTTTTGCCCCAACAGGTGGCACAGTGGTAAAGATGCATCTGCCAAGGCAGGGGACGCAACTGATGCAGGCTCAGTCCCTGGCTCAGGAAGACCCCCTGGAGGAGGAAATGACATCGCACTCCAATATTCATGCCTGGAAAATTCCATGGAGAGAGGAGCCTGGCAGGCTACAGTCCAGGGGGTCTCAAAGAGTCAGACACGCCTAAGTGACTGAGGCCACACATAGCTAAACCCCTAAGTGCAGGAGGCAAGTGGAACCTACATTCTGTATGCCTTGGGGTGCTGGCTCTCCATGATTCATGGAAGCTGGAAAAGAATGGACTTCAACGGTCTCATTGTGAGTTTTGCTAATGGATTTCTACGTAAAGCTCCATGGTGCCACTGAGGTATTGCGATAATTACAGAAGGACAGAAGGAGCAGGCAGAATTTGATGTTCTTTTACTCTTTGAATGGCAGGCAGGGACCTCCCGGTTCACCCTTCTGGTCAATAAATACCTGGGTCCTATGGATTTCTGGCCATCTAACCCTCCTACAGGACTGGTAACAATTTCTCTCTTTCAGTCCTCACAGTGGTCGGTACAGGGCACAGGGGAAATGGTGCAGGTGACTTAGGGGCCCTTAACTGGTCATGCGAGCATCAGTTGCTACTCCATTGGCTGGGCTGAGGCTGTCTCCAGGGGCCAAGAGGCTGGGATCAGCCAGAGGGTGCACCTTGCTTGAAGATGGGGGCCAGAGCGGGCAGGGAAACAGTCGTATAAGCAGAAGGTTTCTGCCAATGGCTTGGGTTTAGGATGGATCATCAAGGCTTCGCCCTTGCCAGCAAGCTCCAGAGCGAGCCTCAAGGAGGCAACAGAAGAAGAAGAGACACTGGGCACCCTCTGGAACCTGCTGATGTCACACCTCCCTCGGGTGCAGGGAAATCTGGGATAGTAATAACAACCACTGCTTATTGTGGCAAGTTGGATTCTTTACTGCTGAGCCATTGGGAAGCTCAAAGAGCCTAATACAGAAGAAAGTTATTTCTCTAGTGGAGGGAAAGAAGGCAGGTTGCCCTGACCCTTGGGGCTGTCAAATACCCGGGACTTTTGTGAAGAATTTTTTGCCCCAACAGGTGGCACAGTGGTAAAGATGCATCTGCCAAGGCAGGGGACGCAACTGATGCAGGCTCAGTCCCTGGCTCAGGAAGACCCCCTGGAGGAGGAAATGACATCGCACTCCAATATTCATGCCTGGAAAATTCCATGGAGAGAGGAGCCTGGCAGGCTACAGTCCAGGGGGTCTCAAAGAGTCAGACACGCCTAAGTGACTGAGGCCACACATAGCTAAACCCCTAAGTGCAGGAGGCAAGTGGAACCTACATTCTGTATGCCTTGGGGTGCTGGCTCTCCATGATTCATGGAAGCTGGAAAAGAATGGACTTCAACGGTCTCATTGTGAGTTTTGCTAATGGATTTCTACGTAAAGCTCCATGGTGCCACTGAGGTATTGCGATAATTACAGAAGGACAGAAGGAGCAGGCAGAATTTGATGTTCTTTTACTCTTTGAATGGCAGGCAGGGACCTCCCGGTTCACCCTTCTGGTCAATAAATACCTGGGTCCTATGGATTTCTGGCCATCTAACCCTCCTACAGGACTGGTAACAATTTCTCTCTTTCAGTCCTCACAGTGGTCGGTACAGGGCACAGGGGAAATGGTGCAGGTGACTTAGGGGCCCTTAACTGGTCATGCGAGCATCAGTTGCTACTCCATTGGCTGGGCTGAGGCTGTCTCCAGGGGCCAAGAGGCTGGGATCAGCCAGAGGGTGCACCTTGCTTGAAGATGGGGGCCAGAGCGGGCAGGGAAACAGTCGTATAAGCAGAAGGTTTCTGCCAATGGCTTGGGTTTAGGATGGATCATCAAGGCTTCGCCCTTGCCAGCAAGCTCCAGAGCGAGCCTCAAGGAGGCAACAGAAGAAGAAGAGACACTGGGCACCCTCTGGAACCTGCTGATGTCACACCTCCCTCGGGTGCAGGGAAATCTGGGATAGTAATAACAACCACTGCTTATTGTGGCCTTATTATGTCAGGAACTCACTAAGCACTTTGTACTTTTATTTTGTTTCATCTTGACAGCAGCTCGGGAGGTGGTGTCTTAGACCTCTGTGATGAGAAACGAAGTAGGTCAAGTTCAGAGGGGGTTGGTAGGGAGTGTGTGGGGTTGTTCAGAGAACTGGAGGAAGAACCACAGAAACTAGGGCATCCCCTGGGACCCGGGACCTGGGGCCAGAAAACAGGAGTGGGTCACCAGCAGCACACACACCCTCTCGGCTCCTCTACATGTTGACTTCCTTCTCTTTTCTTTTATTTTTCTTCCTTCTCTTTTCTAGTGGGAGGTTCTTCACACCACAAAGAAGCAGTCAACTTCAGTTTCCATCATGAAGTTCTCCAACTGTTCTTTAAGAAGAAATTCTGGAGGGAGATACTATATGGTCCTACTTGCATTTGGGACTCAGTCCTGGGCCAATGCCTGTGGCCAGTAGGTTGCCCACCTAGGAGACATGCCCACTTGTGAAAGGGGGCTACTGGTGCAAGAAGTAGAGGGAGGTACTGGAAAAACACACAACACAGGTAGGTGTTGCTATTGCCCTGGAGAGGGGAGGCACCAAGCCTTGGGGGTCACATGGCTTGCCCAGGGACTTGACCCCTGGTGTGTGGGGCTCATTTTATTTGGCCAATGCCCACTACTGACTCCCTCCCAGACACCAGCTCCTGGGAAAGGCTGTTTGGAAATGAATGGATGAGTGCAGGGGTGATGCTTCCAATAGTCAGCAACTAGTACGCCTCTGGCATTGCACTCATTGGCTAGTGCTTCTATAGCAAACTGCCAAAACCTTATTGGCTTGAAACAGCATAAATGTATTTTCTAATGGTTTTAGAGGTCAGATGTTCCCAGTTGGTCTACAACCCAGGAGCCTTTCCTTATGGAGGCTCCAGAAGCTGGCCTTGTGTTTTGGACTCCTCTGTGGGTTCCGTGCCCTCTCCCGCTTCTAGAGGAACCCCACACGGCTACTCCTTTCAATCGGTCTCCACTCTCCCTCTATCATCACCTCTCCTTCTCTTCCCCGGACCTTCCTGTTTATGACTAAAGGAGTCATAAACCCCTTTAGAGGATCTTGCACCTGCAGTGCAGGATCCTCTCCAGGACAACATGTTGCCATGGAGGGTGACAGAGTCACAGGCTTTGAGAGTTGGGAAGTGACCATCTTTGGGGCCTTTATTTTACCCACCACAGGCATTGACCAGCCAGAGGCCATCTGTGCCACAGGGCATGGATTTGGAGCCTCTACTAGGCTAGATGTTCCTCTTGTCCTTGCTGGATTCTGGCGAGGTCTGGGGGCAGCAGTTCAGCAGAGGGGAGAGGGAGCTTTGACCTGTGGCTTCTGGCCAACTGGCAAGGAAGTACTGAGTTGGCCCAAAAGTTTGTGCAGGTTTTTTGGTTAGATGTTAGAGGCCAAACGAACGAACTTGGGGACCAAGCAGTACTTACTAGTATAGGGCGGCAAGCCGAGACCACTGTGCCCCAGCTGAGGGTCAGCTTGTGTGATGAGGGTGTCTGTGGCATGCAGCTGCACACGCTGGCTGGCAGGCAGAGGGGTGGGAAACACCAGAATCTTCAGGAAGAAGAGTGGTGCTGAGTCCGGGGCAAGTCTGACATTGCTACCCCTGGAATTGGGCCAGGCTACTCCAGGGCTCAGGTGGAGGGGCTTAGACTGAGTCACCTGTGGTTCAAGTCCAGTCCAGGTGGCCAGAACAAAGAGCGGGAGGGGCAAAGGGAACTGACAGTGAGGCAGGTCTGAATGGGAGAGGGGCCCACTCTCCAGACCCTTGGGGCCCTGAGGCCCTCGGGACCAGGACAACTTAGTTACTTAATCCACAGAGGGGTCCACATGTGAAGAACAAACCAGCAAGATCTCTGTCCTGAAGAGAAGCGGCCCCTGGAAGGAGAGAGCCTTGTGACCTGGTGACGTGGGCCTGCATCCGTTGGCCTGTCAGGCCCTCTGAGGTCCATCCAGGTAACTATATCCTGTCCCCAGGGTGGTCAGGTGACAGTGGCCAGGAGAGGCTCAGGCTGGAATGGTGAGGAAGGATCGATTCCACTGAAGGTGTGGGCTGGACGCCTCTCCCCAGCCCTCTCATTGCTCTCAGGTTCAGGGACTGAGGCAGAGCCTGCTTCCCAGGTGGACAGTTCCTGCAGCCACACAGCCTCGTGCTTCGAAGGGCCCAAGCATGGCTCCCTTATGGTCTCCCAGAGATCCATGTCCAAGCCCCCAGGACCTGTGCCTGGGTCCATGTATAGAAGCAGGGCTTTGCACAGGTGACTCAGTTAAAGGTCTTGAGACGAGACCATCCTTGATTCAGGACTGATGTCGGTGTCAGACATGGGAGAGGGAGGCTGAGATGCAGAGACCCACCGAGGAGACCAAGCAGCCATGCAGGCAGAGACTAGAGCTGTGCAGCCCAAGCCAAGGACCACCAGCCAACACCAGAAGCCCAGAGAGAAGCATGGAACAGAACCCCTCCTCAGAGTGTGGGGACCAGACCAACAATGCTCACACTTTGATTTCACACTTCTGACCTCCAGAGTCTAAGAGCATCTGCTTCTGATGTTTTCATCCCCTTTCTTTGTGGTCACTTGTGACGTGAGTCATTGCAGACTAATACAGGTCCCACGCTGGTTCAGTGTTCCATTGGATCACTGCCTCGACATTCTTACTATTTTGGAACCAGTGCCTCATGTATTCACATGGCTCTGGGTCCCACAGTGGATGTATCTGGGCCTGAACTGAGGTTTGCTCGGGCAGCAGTCACACTGCTCCCCCAGACCTGCTCATCAGGATCTCTCCATGGCAGTGAAGCATCTTCAGACACCCTGAAAGGGCCTACCATAACCTGCCTCAGGTCAACAGACCCCCAAATCCTTTTATATTCTTCCAAGCAGAAGGAATGTGTGCGTGCTAAGTTGCTTCAAGTGTGTCTGATTCTTTGTGACCCCATCGCCTGTCAGGCCCTCTGAGGTCCATCCAGGTAACTATATCCTGTCCCCAGGGTGGTCAGGTGACAGTGGCCAGGAGAGGCTCAGGCTGGAATGGTGAGGAAGGATCGATTCCACTGAAGGTGTGGGCTGGACGCCTCGCCCCAGCCCTCTCATTGCTCTCAGGTTCAGGGACTGAGGCAGAGCCTGCTTCCCAGGTGGACAGTTCCTGCAGCCACACAGCCTCGTGCTTCGAAGGGCCCAAGCATGGCTCCCTTATGGTCTCCCAGAGATCCATGTCCAAGCCCCCAGGACCTGTGCCTGGGTCCATGTATAGAAGCAGGGCTTTGCACAGGTGACTCAGTTAAAGGTCTTGAGACGAGACCATCCTTGATTCAGGACTGATGTCGGTGTCAGACATGGGAGAGGGAGGCTGAGATGCAGAGACCCACCGAGGAGACCAAGCAGCCATGCAGGCAGAGACTAGAGCTGTGCAGCCCAAGCCAAGGACCACCAGCCAACACCAGAAGCCCAGAGAGAAGCATGGAACAGAACCCCTCCTCAGAGTGTGGGGACCAGACCAACAATGCTCACACTTTGATTTCACACTTCTGACCTCCAGAGTCTAAGAGCATCTGCTTCTGATGTTTTCATCCCCTTTCTTTGTGGTCACTTGTGACGTGAGTCATTGCAGACTAATACAGGTCCCACGCTGGTTCAGTGTTCCATTGGATCACTGCCTCGACATTCTTACTATTTTGGAACCAGTGCCTCATGTATTCACATGGCTCTGGGTCCCACAGTGGATGTATCTGGGCCTGAACTGAGGTTTGCTCGGGCAGCAGTCACACTGCTCCCCCAGACCTGCTCATCAGGATCTCTCCATGGCAGTGAAGCATCTTCAGACACCCTGAAAGGGCCTACCATAACCTGCCTCAGGTCAACAGACCCCCAAATCCTTTTATATTCTTCCAAGCAGAAGGAATGTGTGCGTGCTAAGTTGCTTCAAGTGTGTCTGATTCTTTGTGACCCCATCGACTGTAGCCCACCAGGCTCCTCTGTCCATGGGATTCTCCAGGCAAGAATACTGGAGTGGGTTGCCATGCCTTCTGCCACAGGATCTTCCCGACTCAGAGATCAAACTCACATCTCTTAATTCAGGCCATCCGAGTGTGTGTCCTGGGGTCGATGCACACATAGACCACTGTGGGGAGATGGCCTCTGTTTACGCCCTCAAGACTCATCACCCAGGACTGGGGAAGGCTGCTTGCATGGTGCTGTGTGCTGAGCTTCTAGGGTCTCCTGGGTATCTCCTTCTATTCATAAGAAGCCCAATATTTCCTTACAGCGTTTATTGTTGTTGCTGGGTTTTTTTTACATGAAAGAGGCAAATGCTCTATTTTCTTTCTGTGAGAGCACTAAACAATCTCTCTAAGAGCCAGTTTTCGAAATGACTAATCTCCTGTTCATCTGAACTGGGTTCTTGAGTATAGTAGCCTGTGCTGAATTCTCTCCAGGAGAAGGCCATGAGCCTCTGGGTTGAAAGTAGGCACCTCTACCTTTTCCTGCATCGGTCACATGTAGAGGCTGAGCTGAAGCCACACTGTCCTCCAGACAGGGCCCCCATGTCCTGGGAGTCACAGGTAGGTGGTACCTGGCCCAACCTGGGAGGAGTGTTGGGTTTGGTCCATCAGATCCCCCATGTACGTCAAGGCAGCTTCATGAAGAGCCACCCTCAGCCACAAGTCAGGCAGCTTGGGGAAGCTCAGACGACGGCGATGCCGTGTGGGCGCTGTCCTGGGTTACTTCCACATATCTGTATGTACTCTTGTGAAACTCAAACCAAAAGGAGAACTAGAAGATGAAATATTTTCCTCTGGGCCCATGACGTCATTGCTAGTCACAAAATCTCCTGGGTTTGTATCCTCCCAGGGCCAATGGAATGATTTTCAAAGGCTAGGCTGCTCAGGTGGGCACAGAGGTGACCCTGGGAGATGGTTTCTGAAGGAGAGACCCACAGAGACACCTGGCCTGAAAAGTCTAATCCCGAATTCAGAGCCTCTGTTGTCCCAGAAAGAGATAAACATCTAAAGAGCGGAAACGATCACGCATGGGTGATCCTAAGATGGGTGTTAGAGAATGACGCATGTCTTAGGATAAGGCTAGACTGCAGTAGCCCAAGGAGTCTTCCAGCTCTGAAAGTCCATCTCTGGGTGGTCATGGAGACCCATTAAGTCAGCCTGTCCACCTTGGGGCAAATTGATCAGTGCAGTTTGGGTTGTAACCTCTGTGGCAACCCTGCTTACCCGTGAGTTGTAAAATAAAACTCTCTGGCACGCCTCAAGACTCATCACCCAGGACTGGGGAAGGCTGCTTGCATGGTGCTGTGTGCTGAGCTTCTAGGGTCTCCTGGGTATCTCCTTCTATTCATAAGAAGCCCAATATTTCCTTACAGCGTTTATTGTTGTTGCTGGGTTTTTTTTACATGAAAGAGGCAAATGCTCTATTTTCTTTCTGTGAGAGCACTAAACAATCTTTTAAGAGCCAGTTTTCAAATGACTAATCTCCTGTTCATCTGAACTGGGTTCTTGAGTATAGTAGCCTGTGCTGAATTCTCTCCAGGAGAAGGCCATGAGCCTCTGGGTTGAAAGTAGGCACCTCTACCTTTTCCTGCATCGGTCACATGTAGAGGCTGAGCTGAAGCCACACTGTCCTCCAGACAGGGCCCCCATGTCCTGGGAGTCACAGGTAGGTGGTACCTGGCCCAACCTGGGAGGAGTGTTGGGTTTGGTCCATCAGATCCCCCATGTACGTCAAGGCAGCTTCATGAAGAGCCACCCTCAGCCACAAGTCAGGCAGCTTGGGGAAGCTCAGACGACGGCGATGCCGTGTGGGCGCTGTCCTGGGTTACTTCCACATATCTGTATGTACTCTTGTGAAACTCAAACCAAAAGGAGAACTAGAAGATGAAATATTTTCCTCTGGGCCCATGACGTCATTGCTAGTCACAAAATCTCCTGGGTTTGTATCCTCCCAGGGGCCAATGGAATGATTTTCAAAGGCTAGGCTGCTCAGGTGGGCACAGAGGTGACCCTGGGAGATGGTTTCTGAAGGAGAGACCCACAGAGACACCTGGCCTGAAAAGTCTAATCCCGAATTCAGAGCCTCTGTTGTCCCAGAAAGAGATAAACATCTAAAGAGCGGAAACGATCACGCATGGGTGATCCTAAGATGGGTGTTAGAGAATGACGCATGTCTTAGGATAAGGCTAGACTGCAGTAGCCCAAGGAGTCTTCCAGCTCTGAAAGTCCATCTCTGGGTGGTCATGGAGACCCATTAAGTCAGCCTGTCCACCTTGGGGCAAATTGATCAGTGCAGTTTGGGTTGTAACCTCTGTGGCAACCCTGCTTACCCGTGAGTTGTAAAATAAAACCAGCGTACCCTCTAACTCTGGCATCCAAATGATTTGTGCCTCCATGGAGCATAGGATTCCTCAGTCTCTAAACCGTCAATTATGCATCCTGATCCCAGGCCAGAATGTAATCAATACTTATTAGGGCAAGTGTCTGCCCGCAGCCCGCGGAACTGAGAGAGTAAAGTATTTATGACCTGACAAACCTGTTCTAACTATTCTCTCTCATCACTTTTTTTTTTTTTTTTTTACAGCCAACCAGAAATGGCTGGAATCTAATCTGTTTTGAGTATAATGTGCAGAATCTATGTTCCAAGAAGCCTGAGATACTTACTTAACTAAGGATCAAAAGTCACATGGGAAGATACATATTCTGTCCCCATGGCTCATTTTTAACTGTCCTGGGTAAATGCCCTGTTTAGCATGAATTTCTCCAGCATCTCAGGCAAAGAAATCAGTTCAGATACTGAGGGAGCCAGGGTCATGGATGGCATGTGTTTTTTCTTAAAGGAACACCCTCTTCAGGGAGGGGCTGAGACACACAGATCTTCAGTGTGGCCCCTTAAGATGCCCATAGCCTTATTCATGCCCCTGCCCACATCTCATGAAGGTTCTCTGTCCATCTCTCCCTCCATTCAAGTTCAGGTCCCTCATGGAAGGATTCTCCTTGTTTATATAGCCTCTGTACTAGCCTCATGGTTTGGCAAAGAGGAGTCACTGACTCCATTTCTTTTCACTCAGATGAAGTTCAGAATCATGGAAGTTTTGCAAAAAAATGTGTAGCTTGAACACAGGAATGTGGGTGTAGAGGGATGCTCCAGTTCAGTGTTTGCAAAACATCCCTGCTAAGGATCACCTCAGATGCTCGTTAAACACACCGATTAACAGGTCCTCACAGTTGGTCTGGGAGTCCCTCCAACAGTAGCCAGTAAAAGACTGTGGACATGAGCTGAACTAGGACAGTAACAAGGGACCTGCCTGAAGGATGCAACAGGAGGCAGCCAGGTCATAGGTCTGGAGTGAGACAGCACATGCGTAAGGACAGTTAAGGAGCCTGAGGCAGCCCTCCTTCCCTGTCCAGGGCCTCCCCAAACCCTGGATGACACTGTGAAGGTCCACACGTGAGTTGCTAACTATCAAGCAGTGGCCTGGGGGTGAGAAATGAGGGGATTTGGTTGTTTGCTTTCTTGTATCTTTTAAGCACTTGGTTGATTGATAGGTGATAGTCCCCAAGGACTTCAGAGAAGATAAGAAATGATCAGGATACTTGCTTTGGTGATGTCAGGCTGAACTCTGAATGAAGCAGAGGACACCCAGAGACACCTCCCTCCTCATGCACCATAGGTAGATATTTGGATGTGTGTTTCCCACCAATTTGGAGCTGAAGGGAATTCTGAAGACACTGACTCAGCCTCATGGTGTTGGTAACTTGCTAGGTCTCCTGGGATACAGACTGAACTTGACCCTTATGGCCTTGAGACTGCCCACTCTCCACTTGCTCCTTACTCTCTGCTCATCACACAACCTGAAATCAGTGTAGTGTCTTGAATTCCTGGCTCCTCTTGCCCCAGGACCTTTACACATGCCATCATCACTGCCCACCAAACTCTCCTTCCTTCTCCATGTGTCTCTCCAGCTCTTTGGCAACCTCGACCCATAGAAGCTCTCCTGACCCAGGTCTCACATGCCCTCACATTACCAATACCCTCTTTCTCATCACTGACCTCAGCTGCAATCTCCTGCTGGTTGTGGGGACATTTGGCTGGTGCATCTCTAACAGACCAGGGAGGGTCATATGCTGGGAATACTGTCTGCTTTATCCTCTCGGTCCCTTAGCTTCTCAGCTGCTCCTAACTCTCGACAGGTCCTGGTTTTGTGGATGACTGAAGTCCCTTGGGTCATACGTGAGGAAGCCCGAGTCCGAGTGATGAAGGTTGCAGTGTTTTGTCTTGAGCCACAAAGCCAGGAGATCAGAAGACTAATAAGCACTAGTTAGGTTCTCCAGTGCCAGACACATGCTGATTAATTTAGGAATATTGCCCAGTTTAACACTCCCACTGATGTGGTTGTTAATTACGATCATTACCATGTTCCAATTACAGGGGAGGAAACTGAGGCTCAGAGAATGTGAGCCACCTGCCCATCAAGGACAGCTCCTTATGTCTCTCTTGACCACAATATGTGTCCTCTGGCCCTGAGGGCAGGCTTTGCCAGGTGCAGGCAGGACAGAAGCCTGGGTATTAGCATGAGGATGGTGAGGGGAAGGAAGAGCCCTCCATCACCCAGGGGGCAACCCATGGCCATTCTCAGGTCCAAGGCGAGACTGCTCACAGCTCTTCCTCCTTGACCTTTCCTCCCTGACCATGCTCCCCCTCCCATTGCAGTGTTTCCTAGAATCACACCTAAAATTAATTACTCGCACCCACAACCTTGAGAATCCAAAGTAGCCCAGTGCATGGAGAGCAGTAGCTCATCCAAGGTCATATAGTGAACAAGTATGTGACCAGCATTGGGATCCAATGCCATCCCCATCGCGCCATGCCAAGGCCTGCCACCGGGCTTAGGCACTGCTGGGCAGTGGTGGTACCACATCACTGAGATAAGTAAGTCACCTCGGGCTGGCAGGATGATGGCCCCAAAGATGTCTCTGCCATGATCTCCAAAGCCTATTCTATTACTCTGTTATATTATGTGGGGAGGAGGGGATGTAAAGTTACTAATCAACTGACTTGATTTTATTTAATATTTCATTTGCTGTGTCGGGTCTTCGTGTGGCATGCCAGATCTTTCAGAGCAGAACACAGACTCTCTATGTGGCACATGGGCTGGAGCTTAGTTGATCCGTAGCACATAGGATCTTAGTTCCCTGACCAGGGATCGAACTTCCATCCTCTGGACTGCAAGACAGATTCTTAACCCTTGAACCACTGGGGAAGTCCCTGACTGACTTTAAAATGGAGACATTGTCCCTTGTGGCCCAAAGTCATCACTGGGGTCCTTCTAAAAGAGAGAGGAAGGCAGGGCAGGAGAATCACGGTGGTGTGGCCGTGAAGACAGATGCAGCGATGCACCATCACTGGCTTTGAAAGTGGAGGAGGGGCCATCAACCAATGCACACATGCTGATTAATTTAGGAATATTGCCCAGTTTAACACTCCCACTGATGTGGTTGTTAATTACGATCATTACCATGTTCCAATTACAGGGGAGGAAACTGAGGCTCAGAGAATGTGAGCCACCTGCCCATCAAGGACAGCTCCTTATGTCTCTCTTGACCACAATATGTGTCCTCTGGCCCTGAGGGCAGGCTTTGCCAGGTGCAGGCAGGACAGAAGCCTGGGTATTAGCATGAGGATGGTGAGGGGAAGGAAGAGCCCTCCATCACCCAGGGGGCAACCCATGGCCATTCTCAGGTCCAAGGCGAGACTGTTTACAGCTCTTCCTCCTTGACCTTTCCTCCTGACCATGCTCCCCTCCCACTGCAGTGTTTCCTAGAATCACACCTAAAATTAATTACTCGCACCCACAACCTTGAGAATCCAAAGTAGCCCAGTGCATGGAGAGCAGTAGCTCATCCAAGGTCATATAGTGAACAAGTATGTGACCAGCATTGGGATCCAATGCCATCCCCATCGCGCCATGCCAAGGCCTGCCACCGGGCTTAGGCACTGCTGGGCAGTGGTGGTACCACATCACTGAGATAAGTAAGTCACCTCGGGCTGGCAGGATGATGGCCCCAAAGATGTCTCTGCCATGATCTCCAAAGCCTATTCTATTACTCTGTTATATTATGTGGGAGGAGGGATGTAAAGTTACTAATCAACTGACTTGATTTTATTTAATATTTCATTTGCTGTGTCGGGTCTTCGTGTGGCATGCCAGATCTTTCAGAGCAGAACACAGACTCTCTATGTGGCACATGGGCTGGAGCTTAGTTGATCCGTAGCACATAGGATCTTAGTTCCCTGACCAGGGATCGAACTTCCATCCTCTGGACTGCAAGACAGATTCTTAACCCTTGAACCACTGGGGAAGTCCCTGACTGACTTTAAAATGGAGACATTGTCCCTTGTGGCCCAAAGTCATCACTGGGGTCCTTCTAAAAGAGAGAGGAAGGCAGGGCAGGAGAATCACGGTGGTGTGGCCGTGAAGACAGATGCAGCGATGCACCATCACTGGCTTTGAAAGTGGAGGAGGGGCCATCAACCAAAGAAGCTGGGTGATATCTGAGAGCTGAAAAAGACAGGAAAGCAGATTCTCTCCCTTGGAGCCTCCAGAAAGGAATGCAGCCTCGCAATCCCCTGGCCCAGTGAGATGAGGGTTGACTTCTAACCTACAGAACTATAAGCATGTGCCATCCAAGCCACTAGAGTTGAGGAGATTTGTTGCAGCAGCAGTAGGAATCTGACACAACCGCTTAAAGAAGTTAGCTTCTCATCCCTGGGCTTTAAGGCTAAGGCTCAGATTTCTTTCTATTATTGTGCATGTGTGTGTGTTAGCTGCTCTGTTGTGCCCAACTCTTTATGACCCCATGGACTGCAGCCCACCAGGGTCCTCTGTCTATGGAATTTCCCAGGTAAGAATGCTGCAGTGGGCTGCCATTCCCTTCCCCAGGGGATCTTTCCGACCCAGGGGTCGAACTCATGTCTCCTGCATTGCAGGTAGATTCTTTACCACTGAGCCACCAGGGAGGCCCAGCTGTTATGTCAAGATAATAAAAAGATGGTAAAGAACAACATAAACAACATACTGGTTACATCACAGAAAATCTTGAAGTTGTATGTAGTGCTGGGTGTACTAATTCTATCTGGAAAACATACACCTTGAATGTGTAAGCGTTTTCTAGCCAGACGCTTGGGACATTTCACAGATATCTGCTGGGGAGAGTTATGTGTGGTCACTTGAGGGCTGCATTTGCGTGGATCTGGCTGGATGAATTTGCTGTATCACTTCCGCCTGCTCTGTACACAGTTACAGAAACCGCAGAGACGTCGCTGCCCTGATAGCATTAGGTTTCAATGGCACGGTGAAAATGCATGTAAATCATAAGCCTCCTGTGTTGGGGAACAGCTCCCACCTGGGCCTTTGGCAAACGTTCAGAGCACAGTAAAGAGTGATGAGCAGGGGAAAGTGACTATTCATCAAAGGACAGATTTTAAATCTTACTTTAGAAGCATTTTTCCTAGAGAACAGTGGCTAATAGGAACATACGGTTGCCTAATCATTTGGGGCCCTTAAAAGTGATGATGCCTTTTAAATCATAAACTTTAGAAATTCAATCCACCTGGAGAACATCTTACCTGCAAGATGAAACTTAAGAAAATCAGAGTGCAGAGGATGAGCCCAAGAGTGTCTTCCCAGGGAAACCCTTGGGTGGCATATTTAGGCCACTAGTTTCAGGAAGCTGAGAAAAGTGAGAATGAATTGAATCTTCCTCTCTGAGCTCCTAAGCTATCCAAGCCACTAGAGTTGAGGAGATTTGTTGCAGCAGCAGTAGGAATCTGACACAACCGCTTAAAGTTAGCTTCTCATCCCTGGGCTTTAAGGCTAAGGCTCAGATTTCTTTCTATTATTGTGCATGTGTGTGTGTTAGCTGCTCTGTTGTGCCCAACTCTTTATGACCCCATGGACTGCAGCCCACCAGGGTCCTCTGTCTATGGAATTTCCCAGGTAAGAATGCTGCAGTGGGCTGCCATTCCCTTCCCCAGGGGATCTTTCCGACCCAGGGGTCGAACTCATGTCTCCTGCATTGCAGGTAGATTCTTTACCACTGAGCCACCAGGGAGGCCCAGCTGTTATGTCAAGATAATAAAAAGATGGTAAAGAACAACATAAACAACATACTGGTTACATCACAGAAAATCTTGAAGTTGTATGTAGTGCTGGGTGTACTAATTCTATCTGGAAAACATACACCTTGAATGTGTAAGCGTTTTCTAGCCAGACGCTTGGGACATTTCACAGATATCTGCTGGGGAGAGTTATGTGTGGTCACTTGAGGGCTGCATTTGCGTGGATCTGGCTGGATGAATTTGCTGTATCACTTCCGCCTGCTCTGTACACAGTTACAGAAACCGCAGAGACGTCGCTGCCCTGATAGCATTAGGTTTCAATGGCACGGTGAAAATGCATGTAAATCATAAGCCTCCTGTGTTGGGGAACAGCTCCCACCTGGGCCTTTGGCAAACGTTCAGAGCACAGTAAAGAGTGATGAGCAGGGGAAAGTGACTATTCATCAAAGGACAGATTTTAAATCTTACTTTAGAAGCATTTTTCCTAGAGAACAGTGGCTAATAGGAACATACGGTTGCCTAATCATTTGGGGCCCTTAAAAGTGATGATGCCTTTTAAATCATAAACTTTAGAAATTCAATCCACCTGGAGAACATCTTACCTGCAAGATGAAACTTAAGAAAAATCAGAGTGCAGAGGATGAGCCCAAGAGTGTCTTCCCAGGGGAAAACCCCTTTGGGGGGCATATTTAGGCCACTAGTTTCAGGAAGCTGAGAAAAGTGAGAATGAATTGAATCTTCCTCTCTGAGCTCCTCCCAGGAGGAGGGGAGGCGGTTAGAGGCAAGTGTCCGATGGAGAATGGGATGAGAGAGAGAGAATCTAAAGGAAGGAGGGGATGAGTCTCGCTGGAATGTGATGCTTAGAGATGAATTCCTTTCAAAGGTGGGGGAGATGATAGTTGTGGAGTATTAGGATGACCTGTACACACTGCTCTGTTTTAAAAGGACTGGGAATTCTCCAGCTGCCCAGAGATGAGGAGTCCACTGCAGTGAGCATAAGTTTGATTCCTGGTTGGGGAACTAAGATCCTGCAAGACACCAGGAGTGGTCAAAATTAAATAAAATAAGTGGATGGCCAAGAAGGAAGTACTGTATAATGCAGGGAACTCCACTCAGTACTCTTTGACGACCTAACTGGGTCCAACACTTTGCAGAAACATAAACCTACCTCTTAAGACTGAACTTTTATGAAGTTAAAACAGCTAATATTTTTCCTTTATCGTTTTAACTAAAGGATTCCTGTACCAACAGATCCTTAGATAAGGTATCTGGCAGTAGTTCTAGCCACTTTTGTAGATGAAAAACATTTGGATCAGAGTGAGGTAGCATTTGAATTTTGAGATACCTACCCTGTGGTGTCAGAGAAGACTCTCAAGAGTCCCTTGGACTACAAGGTTATCAAACCAGTCAATCCTAAAGAAAGTCAACCCTGAATATTCATTGGAAAGACTGATGCTGAAGCTGAAGCTCCAATACTTTGGCCACCTAGCTTGGTTAAAGGAATGCATGTAAATCATAACCCCAACAGCTCCCACCTGGGCCTTTGGCAAACGTTCAGAGCACAGTAAAGAGTGATGAGCAGGGGAAAGTGACTATTCATCAAAGGACAGATTTTAAATCTTACTTTAGAAGCATTTTTCCTAGAGAACAGTGGCTAATAGGAACATACGGTTGCCTAATCATTTGGGGCCCTTAAAAGTGATGATGCCTTTTAAATCATAAACTTTAGAAATTCAATCCACCTGGAGAACATCTTACCTGCAAGATGAAACTTAAGAAAAATCAGAGTGCAGAGGATGAGCCCAAGAGTGTCTTCCCAGGGAAACCCTTGGGTGGCATATTTAGGCCACTAGTTTCAGGAAGCTGAGAAAAGTGAGAATGAATTGAATCTTCCTCTCTGAGCTCCTCCCAGGAGGAGGGGAGGCGGTTAGAGGCAAGTGTCCGATGGAGAATGGGATGAGAGAGAGAGAATCTAAAGGAAGGAGGGGATGAGTCTCGCTGGAATGTGATGCTTAGAGATGAATTCCTTTCAAAGGTGGGGGAGATGATAGTTGTGGAGTATTAGGATGACCTGTACACACTGCTCTGTTTTAAAAGGACTGGGAATTCTCCAGCTGCCCAGAGATGAGGAGTCCACTGCAGTGAGCATAAGTTTGATTCCTGGTTGGGGAACTAAGATCCTGCAAGACACCAGGAGTGGTCAAAATTAAATAAAATAAGTGGATGGCCAAGAAGGAAGTACTGTATAATGCAGGGAACTCCACTCAGTACTCTTTGACGACCTAACTGGGTCCAACACTTTGCAGAAACATAAACCTACCTCTTAAGACTGAACTTTTATGAAGTTAAAACAGCTAATATTTTTTCCTTTATCGTTTTAACTAAAGGATTCCTGTACCAACAGATCCTTAGATAAGGTATCTGGCAGTAGTTCTAGCCACTTTTGTAGATGAAAAACATTTGGATCAGAGTGAGGTAGCATTTGAATTTTGAGATACCTACCCTGTGGTGTCAGAGAAGACTCTCAAGAGTCCCTTGGACTACAAGGTTATCAAACCAGTCAATCCTAAAGAAAGTCAACCCTGAATATTCATTGGAAAGACTGATGCTGAAGCTGAAGCTCCAATACTTTGGCCACCTGATGCGAAGAGCTGATGCATTGGAAAAGACCCTGATGCTGGGAAAGATTGAGGGTAGGAGGAGAAGGGGGTGACAGAGGATGAGATGGTTGGATGGCATCACTGATGTGGAGGGTGTGAGCTTGAGCAAACTCCAGGAGGCAGTGAAGGAAAGGGAAGGCTGGTGTGCCACTGTTCATGGGTCACAAAGAGTTGGACATGACTAAGCTACTGAACAACGACAAGCCTTAACCAATATTGGAACTCTTTGAGACCCTAAGTTCCTTCTAGAAAGGCTGACCCACCTACAAAAAGGGTTCTGCAGCAAGAACAGACAGCGGGGACTCTGCTCACTGATGCAATTCAAGAGAGATTTGATTTATTTATAATAGAAACTGAAGTGCTGAGGCGGAGGGGCTGGCTGCTGTGGGCTGTGTGGGAGAGAAGCAGCCCAACAGGTTGATCTGGATGAACTCTCAGAGGAACTGAGTCAATTAAAGGGAAGAAGAACGTCTGAAAGAGTTTAGATTGTACTGGGGCTCACACTTGTGGATAAACAGGATCATCAAGTTTCCAGCGTCCTTGAGGATCTTTTGCACAGCCCAAAACTCTTAGACTTGGCAGGGGAAGCACAAGGGTTCATCAAGGAGAACCCTCCCCCACATGCCTCACTTGGGCCCCTTGGTGACAGAACCGGTCCTGCAAGAAAGTGGTCAGTGCAAGGGCCTTGTCATCCCCGCCTGCAAATCAGCACAGGCTGCGGATGGATTAGTAAAGTATGAAGACAAAGCACCCGGGGTAGCTGAATAGAGTCCTGTACTTCAAACTTCTGTCAGTTTTTAATACTGGAGATGAAAGAGGCATTTGACTCAAAACTGGTTCTAAGCAAATTTGATCTGGCCAGGGTGGGTTTCAATTGCTGATAAAATCAAGGCCGAAACATATCCAAGATTAACCTTTAGCCCTTAGCAATGAACAACTAGATTGTTGTCCAGACTGGATAATTTAGGTTTCTGTAGAGAACTTTACCATGTTCATTCCAACATGTGTTACAAATATCAAGTGAAGAGGTTAAGACAAGAATTCCCCTCGGACTTTCCTGGCAGTCCACCTGCTAGTTCAGGGGATGTGGCTTCAACCCTTGGTCTGGGAAGATTCCACAGGCTATGGGGCGAGGAAGCCCGTGTATCACAGCTCCTGAAGTGAGCACGCCTAGAGCCCAAACTCTGTAGCAAGAGAAGCCGCCACAGTGAGAAGCCTGTGCACAGCAGCAAAGACCCAGTGCAACTAAAATTTAAAAAAAATAAATAAATAAAAAAAATTTCTCTCCATTTCACTAATCGGTAGCTAAGGTAACAAAGTTAGGAAATACTTCATTCTCTGCTATGAATGGATTCCTTCTAGAAAGGCTGACCCACCTACAAAAAGGGTTCTGCAGCAAGAACAGACAGCGGGGACTCTGCTCACTGATGCAATTCAAGAGAGATTTGATTTATTTATAATAGAAACTGAAGTGCTGAGGCGGAGGGGCTGGCTGCTGTGGGCTGTGTGGGAGAGAAGCAGCCCAACAGGTTGATCTGGATGAACTCTCAGAGGAACTGAGTCAATTAAAGGGAAGAAGAACGTCTGAAAGAGTTTAGATTGTACTGGGGCTCACACTTGTGGATAAACAGGATCATCAAGTTTCCAGCGTCCTTGAGGATCTTTTGCACAGCCCAAAACTCTTAGACTTGGCAGGGGAAGCACAAGGGTTCATCAAGGAGAACCCTCCCCCACATGCCTCACTTGGGCCCCTTGGTGACAGAACCGGTCCTGCAAGAAAGTGGTCAGTGAAAGGGCCTTGTCATCCCGCCTGCAAATCAGCACAGGCTGCGGATGGATTAGTAAAGTATGAAGACAAAGCACCCGGGGTAGCTGAATAGAGTCCTGTACTTCAAACTTCTGTCAGTTTTTAATACTGGAGATGAAAGAGGCATTTGACTCAAAACTGGTTCTAAGCAAATTTGATCTGGCCAGGGTGGGTTTCAATTGCTGATAAAATCAAGGCCGAAACATATCCAAGATTAACCTTTAGCCCTTAGCAATGAACAACTAGATTGTTGTCCAGACTGGATAATTTAGGTTTCTGTAGAGAACTTTACCATGTTCATTCCAACATGTGTTACAAATATCAAGTGAAGAGGTTAAGACAAGAATTCCCCTCGGACTTTCCTGGCAGTCCACCTGCTAGTTCAGGGGATGTGGCTTCAACCCTTGGTCTGGGAAGATTCCACAGGCTATGGGGCGAGGAAGCCCGTGTATCACAGCTCCTGAAGTGAGCACGCCTAGAGCCCAAACTCTGTAGCAAGAGAAGCCGCCACAGTGAGAAGCCTGTGCACAGCAGCAAAGACCCAGTGCAACTAAAATTTAAAAAAAATAAATAAATAAAAAAAATTTCTCTCCATTTCACTAATCGGTAGCTAAGGTAACAAAGTTAGGAAATACTTCATTCTCTGCTATGAATGGATTGCAGCAAATAGAACTGTATCAGATCTGTTGCTTGCCAGGGTGCTCTTTCCTCGATAACGTCTAGTTCATAGACAGTTGTATTTTTAGAAGTTCTTCTGTAGGATGTAAAGGAGAGAACAACAGGCTCTCTGGAATTATTTTCTTTAATCTGAGCTAATATGGTTTTTAAGTATTGAGATAATTTTGTTCACATTTCTTGTGATTATTCATTTATTTATATTTATTTCTAACAGCTTATGTGTACTTTTGATTTATCACTCCCTTTTTTCCTTCTATCTTCCCTTATTTTTGGCTTCCCCTGAAATGATTGTTTTCTTTATTTCCTTTTTCCTCTCTCCCCTCTGATTTGGTATGTACATAACTGCCTGTATATATGTATGGATGTGTATATATATACATATATACACATATATGTAATTTCCATTGATAGATAGTTGCTTTACTGTGCTGTGTTAGTTTCTGCTGTACAGCAAAGTGAATCAGTTATAGGTGCTCAGATGCTCAGGCATGTCTGACTCTGTGTGACCCATGGACTGTAGCCTGCCAGGCTCCTCTGTCCACGGGATTCTCCAGACAAGAATACTGAAGTGGGTTCCCATGCCCTTCTCCAGGGATCTTTGAGGCCCAGGGATTGAACCTGCATCTCCTGCATTGGTAAGCAGATTCTTTATGAGTAGCACCTGGGATTCAGCTGTAACTTTACAAATACTTCCTCTTTGGATGTCCTTCCCATTCAGGTCACCACAGAACGCTGGTTAGAGTTCCCTGTGCTATACAGTTGGTTCTCATTACTTACCTATTTTATATATAGTAGTGTTCATTTATTACCTTTGCTTACAACTTAAATATACATAATCACTTTAAAAATTGTGAAAAAATCAACATCTCAACCCTTCTGCCTTAGAACAAGCACCTTAAAACACATGAACTCTAGCCACTTCTTAGTATCTTTCTTCTTTTTTTTCTCATGGAAAGACATTTTATTTTAAATATAGCAGTTGTACATGTCAATCCCAAACTCACAATTTATCCCTCTTGTTACTGTTAAAGAGGATTTCTGTTGCTCCACGACTGGTCATTACTATATCCAGATAATACTTGTAGTAGTTACCTATTGCCACATAATAAATGACCTCCCTACACTCAAAGGAAGACAATTATACATGGGTATGAATATCAAGAAGCTGAGATTATTAAGGGGGTTCCTAAAGGCCACCCACATCAATGTGTAAATACAGCCACTTGCTTAGAAATCCAGTCCTCAATGTAATGTCTCGATATATCAGTCCAAATGAAGGTCTGTGGATAGAAAATACTTTCTCTTTGCCATAAAATACCTTTATTTTGTCCTCACTCCTGAATGACACTTCATCTAACTTTAATTAAACTGAGAGTTCTTCTTAGCCTTTTGAATATCGGATTCTATAATCTTGAACTTCTATTTTAGCTGCAGAGAAATCTGCTGTTATCCCATTTTTTTCTGACAGTAGGACTGTTTTAAAATGTTCTCTTTGTTATTGGTGCTCAGCACTGTCGTTGTGATTTATTTGGGATACATTTGTTTTTATTTATCTCATTCAGGATGTTCTTTGAATTTCCAGTTTGAGTAGAGTTGACAGATAAAATACAGGAAGGCCAGTTGAATTTCAGTGTTAGCTTAGTACTACCCAATATTGCATGGGTCATAACTCTATTAACAAAGATTATTTACCCTTTGTTAAAATTCAAATGTAACGAAGAGTCTCGTATTTTACTTGCCAAATTCAGCAATGTGATATTTAAGGATTCTTGTATCTCATCTAATTGGGAAAATGCATTGTCATAAGCCCTTCAGATATTGCCTTCCTTCTAACTGCTCTATATCTTTTTTTTTGCATTCTCATCAAATCTGTTTGTATTAATTTCCCAGGGCTGTCATAACAACATCCCACAAACTGGGTGGCTTCAAACAACAGAAACGTATTTTCTTACAGCTGTGGAAGGGGGAACTGTGGAATAAAGGTGTCAGCAGTGTTATCTTCCCTCTGAAATTTCTTGAGAAGACTGCTCCTTGGCCTCTTGCTAGCCTCTGATTGCTGTAAGCAGTCCTGGGCTTACCACTACATCTCTCCAACCTCTGCTTCTGTCATCACCTGTCATCGTCGCTCTGCTGTTTAGTCCCTCAGTTGTGACGACCCTTTTGCGACCCCATGGACTGTAGCCCACCAGGCTCCTCTGTCCATGGGTTTCTCCAGACTAGAATACTAGAGTGGGTTGCCAGGGCATCTTCCTGACCCAGGGATCGGACCTGCATCTCCTGCATGGCAGGCAGATTCTTTACCACTGAGCTACCAGGGAAGCCAGCCATTTCTTCTTCGAAAATGTTTTTGTTTTTAAATAGCTTTGAGCATACTAAATTCTTTGTCTACTCAGATAATTCTGTTATCTTAAGAACTTGAATTCTTATAGGTGCATTACCAACACAGGACCAATCTATATAGCACAAGTTTAATTTAGGGTTTGTTGCTCCACACAAACAATTTACATTCAGAGGTACCATTTTTCCTTTCAAGCATCTGGTCAAAGGCATGTTGGTGGGTGGGATTTTTGTGTCCTCTTCATTAAAGGAGCTAAGTTTCAAGAATCTCAGTTTTATGCAGTAGTCTCAATTCCAAGTGTTCAGCCCAGACCCCCGTCTTTGTAGGGTAGCGACATTTAGGTATTTTGAATTTCCAGTTTGAGTAGAGTTGACAGATAAAATACAGGAAGGCCAGTTGAATTTCAGTGTTAGCTTAGTACTACCCAATATTGCATGGGTCATAACTCTATTAACAAAGATTATTTACCCTTTGTTAAAATTCAAATGTAACGAAGAGTCTCGTATTTTACTTGCCAAATTCAGCAATGTGATATTTAAGGATTCTTGTATCTCATCTAATTGGGAAAATGCATTGTCATAAGCCCTTCAGATATTGCCTTCCTTCTAACTGCTCTATATCTTTTTTTTTGCATTCTCATCAAATCTGTTTGTATTAATTTCCCAGGGCTGTCATAACAACATCCCACAAACTGGGTGGCTTCAAACAACAGAAACGTATTTTCTTACAGCTGTGGAAGGGGGAACTGTGGAATAAAGGTGTCAGCAGTGTTATCTTCCCTCTGAAATTTCTTGAGAAGACTGCTCCTTGGCCTCTTGCTAGCCTCTGATTGCTGTAAGCAGTCCTGGGCTTACCACTACATCTCTCCAACCTCTGCTTCTGTCATCACCTGTCATCGTCGCTCTGCTGTTTAGTCCCTCAGTTGTGACGACCCTTTTGCGACCCCATGGACTGTAGCCCACCAGGCTCCTCTGTCCATGGGTTTCTCCAGACTAGAATACTAGAGTGGGTTGCCAGGGCATCTTCCTGACCCAGGGATCGGACCTGCATCTCCTGCATGGCAGGCAGATTCTTTACCACTGAGCTACCAGGGAAGCCAGCCATTTCTTCTTCGAAAATGTTTTTGTTTTTAAATAGCTTTGAGCATACTAAATTCTTTGTCTACTCAGATAATTCTGTTATCTTAAGAACTTGAATTCTTATAGGTGCATTACCAACACAGGACCAATCTATATAGCACAAGTTTAATTTAGGGTTTGTTGCTCCACACAAACAATTTACATTCAGAGGTACCATTTTTCCTTTCAAGCATCTGGTCAAAGGCATGTTGGTGGGTGGGATTTTTGTGTCCTCTTCATTAAAGGAGCTAAGTTTCAAGAATCTCAGTTTTATGCAGTAGTCTCAATTCCAAGTGTTCAGCCCAGACCTCCTCCCCTGTCTTTGTAGGGTATTGACAAGGACACTTGCTGTAGGGTAAATTTCTGGCTCAGACCACCCTGTACTCCCATTCTCAGTGACAACAGTTGTGAATCATTCTATATGGCTTTGGCTTTTAGTCTCTTTTGGTTTCTAGCGTCTGAGGGTCTCTCTCTCTTGTTAATTTAATTATGTATTTTAAATAAGCCTTGTCGCATTTTATCTAACATTTTTAGATATCTGTAGCCAGGGGCACTTCTCTCGAGTTGACTCTGCTGAGAAGTCAATCCTGGAAGCCCAGTCTCTGGGGTTATTAAAACCAAGATAATTAGCTCTCCTGGATGTTAGCTTCCTGTCAAAGTTGAATTCAGTGTCAATCATGCAGAAAAGGTCCTGTTTTTCATGTGTGATGTCTGATTATAGTTTCTGGATTGGCTTAGCTTCTTTGGTAAGCTTAGTGGATTCCTCAAAACGTGGTTCCAATATTGAAATAATTGCATTGCCTTTCTGTTCCCATTGTTTTTTCTCCCCTGGAATTGCCAGGAAACCAGAAAGGAATGAATTCTACAGACACTAGACCAATATTTAGCATGTTCAGAATATGGTGGTTTTAATTCAAAGTTTAAGAACTGGGGATCGTGTAGAGGAGACTGTGTTGAGAAGACAGGGAGTCAGGGCTTCCCTGGTGGTCCAGTGGGTAAGGACACCGCCTTGCAGTGCAAGGGGCGCCGGTTCGAGCCCTGGCCTGGGAAGATCCCACGTGCCGCGGAGCGGCTGGACCGATGTGTCCAATCACCGAGCCGGAGCTCTGGGGCGCATGTGCCCAGAGCTGGCACTCTGCGACGACAGAGGCCACCGCGATGGGAGGCCCACAGGAGCCAAAGAACAAAGACGGATGAAAATAGAGAAATGAAAGACCAATAGAAGTGGCCCGCCCGTCCCCCTCCCTCCCCACCCCACCCCCTAAAAAGATAAATAAATAAAATAAATATATATTTTTAAAAAGGCAGGGAGTCAGATTGTAGGCAGACCCACCTCGGTCTCTGACATAGGTAAACATCTCTTATTAGAGAGTCAGAACATAGACCCACAAGCTGGGTAACCAATTCAATCTCAGAGTTTTGCACCTGCAAAGGACATTATTAGCAAAAATGCATTATGAGCCCCTTCTGGCTCTGCTGTGATTTGTAAAGATTTGGAGTGGGACTAAGTTGGAGAAAGGGGGTCAAAGTTCTATGCAGCTTGGACTTCCTGGGTGGCTCAGTGGTAAAGCATTTGCCTGCCAATGCCAAAGACACAGTTTCTATCTCTGGTCAGGAAAGATCCCACACGACATGGAGCAACTAAGCCTGTGTGCCACAACTGTTGAGCCTTTGGGCTAGAGCCCAGGAGCCACAGCTACTGAACCCATGTGCTATGATTACTGGCATCCACATGCCCAAGAGCCTGTGCTCCACAACAAGAGAAGTTACCACAATGAGAAGCCTGTGCATGGGAACAAGAAAGTAGCCTCCCACTTATGGAAGCTAGAGAAAAGTCCATTCAGCATTGAAGACCCAGCACCACCAAAGTAAATAAATAAGGTTATATTTTTGGAAAGTCTATGCAGCTTAGAATTTATCTGGAAGCTCTGATAGATTGAAGTTACTGAGGAGCAAGACACAGGGGGATGCATGGCCTCCAAAGATGTGGTCCTTGCCTTTTCCTTTTTGGCTATCTTGGGGGCTCATCTGGCCTCTTGGTTCTTATTTTTTTATTTTTGGGTCCCTGTGAAATATACATGTTCTCATGCCTCCCCCAACACTTTTTCTCAACGCAGACTGCCTTCTCTCTGTTCTTGTTCTCTGTCTCTTACTGGGCTGTTTCTGGTGACTTCCCCCTACAGGGACAGAGATGCCACATATGCAGAGAGCCTTTCATGTTCCTGTAGAAATCCTCTTCTCTCCCCTACCTGTCTTATCTTCTTAGCGAGAACTCTTCATTTCCAAGTCCCAGCCACTTTTCTTGGGAAAAGTCTCATATGCAAGTTGCATGCATTCAATGAATAGCTTTTCAGTTAGGGCAGACACTATGACACAGATAAAATCAAGAATAGAAGCAGACTCCCAATGTAGGAAGGAAAATGGTAAACAAGGTGCTCTGTGATAGCATTCTGGAAGAAAGTCAGTAGGGAATGAGGTAGTGAGTGACAGGAGCAGGCGACTCAGGAGGCCTTTCCGAAAGAGCTGTGGTCTGAGGAAACAAAGGACTCCAGCAGCAAATGCAGACTTGGGGCAGGGGGAGAACCTGGTGGGTCTCTGGGACTGGGAGCCTTTGCCTCCGCATGCCCCTGTCCCTGAGGGCTGCAGTGGGTGGAGGAGCCTGGAGAGTGAGCAGGAAAGATCCCACACGACATGGAGCAACTAAGCCTGTGTGCCACAACTGTTGAGCCTTTGGGCTAGAGCCCAGGAGCCACAGCTACTGAACCCATGTGCTATGATTACTGGCATCCACATGCCCAAGAGCCTGTGCTCCACAACAAGAGAAGTTACCACAATGAGAAGCCTGTGCATGGGAACAAGAAAGTAGCCTCCCACTTATGGAAGCTAGAGAAAAGTCCATTCAGCATTGAAGACCCAGCACCACCAAAGTAAATAAATAAGGTTATATTTTTGGAAAGTCTATGCAGCTTAGAATTTATCTGGAAGCTCTGATAGATTGAAGTTACTGAGGAGCAAGACACAGGGGGATGCATGGCCTCTCCAAAGATGTGGTCCTTGCCTTTTCCTTTTTGGCTATCTTGGGGGCTCATCTGGCCTCTTGGTTCTTATTTTTTTATTTTTGGGTCCCTGTGAAATATACATGTTCTCATGCCTCCCCCAACACTTTTTCTCAACGCAGACTGCCTTCTCTCTGTTCTTGTTCTCTGTCTCTTACTGGGCTGTTTCTGGTGACTTCCCCCTACAGGGACAGAGATGCCACATATGCAGAGAGCCTTTCATGTTCCTGTAGAAATCCTCTTCTCTCCCCTACCTGTCTTATCTTCTTAGCGAGAACTCTTCATTTCCAAGTCCCAGCCACTTTTCTTGGGAAAAGTCTCATATGCAAGTTGCATGCATTCAATGAATAGCTTTTCAGTTAGGGCAGACACTATGACACAGATAAAATCAAGAATAGAAGCAGACTCCCAATGTAGGAAGGAAAATGGTAAACAAGGTGCTCTGTGATAGCATTCTGGAAGAAAGTCAGTAGGGAATGAGGTAGTGAGTGACAGGAGCAGGCGACTCAGGAGGCCTTTCCGAAAGAGCTGTGGTCTGAGGAAACAAAGGACTCCAGCAGCAAATGCAGACTTGGGGCAGGGGGAGAACCTGGTGGGTCTCTGGGACTGGGAGCCTTTGCCTCCGCATGCCCCTGTCCCCTGAGGGCTGCAGTGGGTGGAGGAGCCTGGCGGAGAGTGAGCAGGGAAAGTCCATCTAGATGGCCCCTCTCCAACCCACTGCAGCCAACTCCAGTTTAGTGGTTTTCTGGGGGTGAGAATGGAAAGTGAAAGAGGGTGAAAGGGAGCTTTTCGGTGGGCAATGGAAAAGTTCTAAAGCTGAATTGTGATGGTTCCAATTAATACATTCTCTCAACACTGTTAAACTGTATACTTGTATATATGCAAAATATTAGCTCCTTTATGATATGTACATTGTACATCAATAAAGCTGTGTATACACCTGCATGTGTGTGCGCACACACACACATATATATATTTGCTGACTTTCTCGGTGGCTCAGTGGTAAAGAATCTACCTGCAATGCAGGAGATGCGGATTCAATCCCTGGGTTGGAAATATCCCTGGAGTAGGAAATGGCAACCCATTCCAGTATTCTTGTCTGGAAAATCCCATGGACAGGGAAGCCTGGTGGGCTACAGTCCATGGGACTGCACAGAGTTGGACATGATGGAGTGGATGGACACACATTTGCTGACTTTGAAATTGAAATAAGTAACATTAAAAAAATACTAAGACTTTGCAACCAACTTGGCCAAAGGGTAAAAACATCCTGCTTCCAGGTGATGGGGCAGACATGATTGGAAATGCTTAAAAATCCCTCTAGGAAAACAAGAACGATTGATCTATTACAGGGAATTACAGTACCCCTTAGGAACATTCAAGGCTGTATGTCTGGACTCTGTATAATCACCCAACAAGTTTCAATTTGTAATTCAGTCCTTGACATCCAGCTGAGGGGCTTCTTCAGTTCTTAGGAAAATTCTTATCAACCACAGTAGACAAATTCATCCTTGTCCTGATTCAAATAATTTTGTTGAGAATTTGAGGAACTAGTTTTCTTAAGACATATACCTCCTTGTTTTGTTTTTGTTTTTATTTAAGCCGTCTAATTAATTTTCCTATTCTGTCCCTTTGGAATAGACACTGTTGTCCCCAGGTAGCTGAAAAACTTTGGGAAAACTTCAGGGAAAGCTTTGGGAGGTAATGAGGAACAGGGAGGCCTGGCGTGCTGCAGTCCATGGGGTCACAAAGAATCAGACATGACTGGGCGATTGAACAACAACCGCTGAAAACAGGCCACAAAAAGGTGCCACTAATGAGACTGCTTAGTCCTCATTACTCAGACCCTGCTCTGCACCCATCTCTGTTGACCTGGGAGCAGAGACAGAACCCAGCAAGAAGTAGCCAAAGACTCTCTGGGCTCCCAGTCTAGCCCCAGTCACAAACTAGATGCCTGGATACCCAAAGCCATGCAGGGGGCTCAATTAGATGCAAGGCAAACCAGCGCAAGACAGGGACCCTGCTCTCCAGGGAGTTAACAGAACCCAATATACTTAAAGAAGATGTCATGGACCAATTGAAAGATTTCAACTCTACCTTTCCTAAGAATCAGCATGTAGGAGGTTACTCAATACAGGGACCCCCAGGGCTCTGCCATCTTGCTGTTGATGGCACCATTGGCCCCTCGAGCTTCCCTACCTACCATCCAGGTCTGGAAAATCCCATGGACAGGGAAGCCTGGTGGGCTACAGTCCATGGGACTGCACAGAGTTGGACATGATGGAGTGGATGGACACACATTTGCTGACTTTGAAATTGAAATAAGTAACATTAAAAAAATACTAAGACTTTGCAACCAACTTGGCCAAAGGGTAAAAACATCCTGCTTCCAGGTGATGGGGCAGACATGATTGGAAATGCTTAAAAATCCCTCTAGGAAAACAAGAACGATTGATCTATTACAGGGAATTACAGTACCCCTTAGGAACATTCAAGGCTGTATGTCTGGACTCTGTATAATCACCCAACAAGTTTCAATTTGTAATTCAGTCCTTGACATCCAGCTGAGGGGCTTCTTCAGTTCTTAGGAAAATTCTTATCAACCACAGTAGACAAATTCATCCTTGTCCTGATTCAAATAATTTTGTTGAGAATTTGAGGAACTAGTTTTCTTAAGACATATACCTCCTTGTTTTGTTTTTGTTTTTATTTAAGCCGTCTAATTAATTTTCCTATTCTGTCCCTTTGGAATAGACACTGTTGTCCCCAGGTAGCTGAAAAACTTTGGGAAAACTTCAGGGAAAGCTTTGGGAGGTAATGAGGAACAGGGAGGCCTGGCGTGCTGCAGTCCATGGGGTCACAAAGAATCAGACATGACTGGGCGATTGAACAACAACAACAGCTGAAAACAGGCCACAAAAAGGTGCCACTAATGAGACTGCTTAGTCCTCATTACTCAGACCCTGCTCTGCACCCATCTCTGTTGACCTGGGAGCAGAGACAGAACCCAGCAAGAAGTAGCCAAAGACTCTCTGGGCTCCCAGTCTAGCCCCAGTCACAAACTAGATGCCTGGATACCCAAAGCCATGCAGGGGGCTCAATTAGATGCAAGGCAAACCAGCGCAAGACAGGGACCCTGCTCTCCAGGGAGTTAACAGAACCCAATATACTTAAAGAAGATGTCATGGACCAATTGAAAGATTTCAACTCTACCTTTCCTAAGAATCAGCATGTAGGAGGTTACTCAATACAGGGACCCCCAGGGCTCTGCCATCTTGCTGTTGATGGCACCATTGGCCCCTCGAGCTTCCCTACCTCCATGGCTGCTATCCTCTATGGGGGGTGAGCAAGGCGTTGGAGCTAGTGCAGTTCAGCTCTTCATGAGTTCCCTGGTCTGACCATGAATGTGAGTGGCTGAAAACACATGGAGTCAGATAAAAGCTGAAGTCAGAGTCGGTGCGGCTGGGCCACCTAGCCGTGGGACTGCTGCTTGGGGAGACTTGTTGGAAAGAAAGGCTGTAAGTGAGAAGAGTATATGGTGCTCAGGTCTTAGACGGTGGGAATGTGTGGGCAGATGAGAGTGCCCCTGAGGCAAACGAGCCAGCCCGCAGCACTGTGGTAAAAGCTGGAAAACATATGACGCAGTTCAGCTCAGATGGGGAAGCATATACTTCCGGTTTTATCCCACCCCCCCAAAACAGTCTATGTGATTAGGAAACTGAGAATCCTTCGGCACCTTTCTATGCAGACAGAATTGTGAGTTGTTGCCTCAGAGCCTCTTAGCATAATAAATCAGATAACAAGGAACATAAAGCTCAGATGTCCACATGTTTGTTTCCATGGATGATCAGACAGCACTGTGATCTTTTATCTTTCAATTCTTTTCAGACCAGTCAACTAGAGAATTTTTCAAAAGCATGTATTAGAAAAACAAAAATATACATTCTCTGAATATAATCTTTATTCGTCCTGTTTTAACAGTTATCAAACACAAGCATTTGAACATTTTCATACTTGCCAAATATAAAATCAAAACCAAGAGCTTTTGCTAGTTACCCCCACCCCCCCAAAATACAGCACACATCTGGATATAAAGAAAGAATCTTGTCAGAATGATCTTCCATTTCACCATCCTGTGGTGTTGGGAAGACTCTTAGGAGTCCCTTGGCCTGCAAGGAGATCAAACCAGTCCATCCTAAAGGAAATCAATCCTGAATATTCATTGGAAGGACGGACACTGAAGCTGAAGCGCCAATATTTTGGCCACCTGATGGGAAGAGCCGACTCACTGGAAAAGACCCTGCTGTTGGGAAATATTGAGGACAGGAAAAGGAGGTAACGGAGGGTGAGATGGTTGGAGAGCATCACCAACTCAATGGACATGAGTCTGAGCAAACTCTGGGAGATGGTGAAGGACAGGGAAGCCTGGCGTGCTGCAGTCCACGAGGCTGCAAAGAGTTGGACACGACTGAGCAACTGAACATCAACCCAACTCTGAGATGAATCTCCCCCTATGTCATTCTGAGCTCAACAGAGTGAAAAGCGAAAAGCAGCTATGAGGTTTTCTCTGGAACATCTGAAATGCCTGCAGAGCACCCACCCCATGGCTAATAAGTCACTGGTCCTGTCCTGACTGGAGGGGCCCCTTCTTAGCTGCCTTCTTGTCCATCCTCCCTCCCTCTGCTTTCAAGATCCAAACTGCCGCATTCTTCAGGCACTGCCCTTCAAGCCTACAACGAGCTGAGCTGGGCTTGAGACTCAGCGATTCTGAGACAGAGATGTTTATCTCTACTTACAGGATCTACTGGTTGTTGCTGAGAAAAGACGTTGAGCAAACAAAATGGTCTTGTTAACACAAACCTCAAAATTCCTCTTCATTCTTTGTTGTTACAGCACTTGTTTGATTGATTTGCCTCTTAGCATAATAAATCAGATAACAAGGAACATAAAGCTCAGATGTCCACATGTTTGTTTCCATGGATGATCAGACAGCACTGTGATCTTTTATCTTTCAATTCTTTTCAGACCAGTCAACTAGAGAATTTTTCAAAAGCATGTATTAGAAAAACAAAAATATACATTCTCTGAATATAATCTTTATTCGTCCTGTTTTAACAGTTATCAAACACAAGCATTTGAACATTTTCATACTTGCCAAATATAAAATCAAAACCAAGAGCTTTTTGCTAGTTACCCCCACCCCCAAAATACAGCACACATCTGGATATAAAGAAAGAATCTTGTCAGAATGATCTTCCATTTCACCATCCTGTGGTGTTGGGAAGACTCTTAGGAGTCCCTTGGCCTGCAAGGAGATCAAACCAGTCCATCCTAAAGGAAATCAATCCTGAATATTCATTGGAAGGACGGACACTGAAGCTGAAGCGCCAATATTTTGGCCACCTGATGGGAAGAGCCGACTCACTGGAAAAGACCCTGCTGTTGGGAAATATTGAGGACAGGAAAAGGAGGTAACGGAGGGTGAGATGGTTGGAGAGCATCACCAACTCAATGGACATGAGTCTGAGCAAACTCTGGGAGATGGTGAAGGACAGGGAAGCCTGGCGTGCTGCAGTCCACGAGGCTGCAAAGAGTTGGACACGACTGAGCAACTGAACATCAACCCAACTCTGAGATGAATCTCCCCCTATGTCATTCTGAGCTCAACAGAGTGAAAAGCGAAAAGCAGCTATGAGGTTTTCTCTGGAACATCTGAAATGCCTGCAGAGCACCCACCCCATGGCTAATAAGTCACTGGTCCTGTCCTGACTGGAGGGGCCCCTTCTTAGCTGCCTTCTTGTCCATCCTCCCTCCCTCTGCTTTCAAGATCCAAACTGCCGCATTCTTCAGGCACTGCCCTTCAAGCCTACAACGAGCTGAGCTGGGCTTGAGACTCAGCGATTCTGAGACAGAGATGTTTATCTCTACTTACAGGATCTACTGGTTGTTGCTGAGAAAAGACGTTGAGCAAACAAAATGGTCTTGTTAACACAAACCTCAAAATTCCTCTTCATTCTTTGTTGTTACAGCACTTGTTTGATTGATTTTAAGCTGTTTTGAAGGGAAGGTGTCTGAATTACTACAGGGCTGCATAGATAAGGCAACTGCATGCTGTTAGAATGTCAATCCCTGCCGCTGGGCCCTCTGGACACAAGCACAGTATTTGTCGGAATAAAAAGCCCTTGCGGTCCCCAGACATGAGTCCCCATAATGCTCTTAAACCATCCAGTCAACAGAATGCTCGTCTTTGGACTATGGGTCCCAAGCTTTGCCCAGTTTTTCCATCAGGTGCACTTCTGTCCAGGGCAGTTATTCAAGTCCTTAGGCACTCACTCAGCTGGGTTTGCTGAAGAGTGGGTGCTTGACATACTATTAGGCTGACGTTTAAAAGGGTTGGGGCAGGGGTCCCAAGGGCATGCATTTCTGAAAAGCCATCTTGATAAAGTTAGGGATGTTTCTTTGTTTGCAGGACCGTGGGAGCCTTGTGTTTGCTCACCTCCTGTCAAGTTCCACAGTGGATTTGGCTGCAGCTTTTCCCAGAAGTGCTTGACCCCTGACCTTTTTAATTTCAGGTGGAGTCTCATGGAACTTGCATTCCTTGCTGTATGGGGAGAGATCTGCTTTCAAGTGAGATAATCCACACACAAAAAAGCAAAGGCAAATAAATGCATCATGTGTCAGGAGGTGTTCCCTTCAAAAAATATTATTAATGACATATTTTCATTTTTTGTATTATGTCTTTGAAACCTAGCATCAACTCTCTATGTAAAGAACACCACCATTCCCAGAAGCCACATTTCAGGTGTTCAGTGGCCACATGCAGCGAGTGGACAGGGCAGAGCGATGACTCATCGAAAGACATTCAGGTTTAGATCCTCAGGAGGGAAAGAACACAGAAGGCTTTGTGACCTTTGATGGAGCACAAAAGGGTTCCGGAGGCTTCTCTCCCTGCCCCTTTTCAAGATCCAAACTGCCGCATTCTTCAGGCACTGCCCTTCAAGCCTACAACGAGCTGAGCTGGGCTTGAGACTCAGCGATTCTGAGACAGAGATGTTTATCTCTACTTACAGGATCTACTGGTTGTTGCTGAGAAAAGACGTTGAGCAAACAAAATGGTCTTGTTAACACAAACCTCAAAATTCCTCTTCATTCTTTGTTGTTACAGCACTTGTTTGATTGATTTTAAGCTGTTTTGAAGGGAAGGTGTCTGAATTACTACAGGGCTGCATAGATAAGGCAACTGCATGCTGTTAGAATGTCAATCCCTGCCGCTGGGCCCTCTGGACACAAGCACAGTATTTGTCGGAATAAAAAGCCCTTGCGGTCCCCAGACATGAGTCCCCATAATGCTCTTAAACCATCCAGTCAACAGAATGCTCGTCTTTGGACTATGGGTCCCAAGCTTTGCCCAGTTTTTCCATCAGGTGCACTTCTGTCCAGGGCAGTTATTCAAGTCCTTAGGCACTCACTCAGCTGGGTTTGCTGAAGAGTGGGTGCTTGACATACTATTAGGCTGACGTTTAAAAGGGTTGGGGCAGGGGTCCCAAGGGCATGCATTTCTGAAAAGCCATCTTGATAAAGTTAGGGATGTTTCTTTGTTTGCAGGACCGTGGGAGCCTTGTGTTTGCTCACCTCCTGTCAAGTTCCACAGTGGATTTGGCTGCAGCTTTTCCCAGAAGTGCTTGACCCCTGACCTTTTTAATTTCAGGTGGAGTCTCATGGAACTTGCATTCCTTGCTGTATGGGGAGAGATCTGCTTTCAAGTGAGATAATCCACACACAAAAAAGCAAAGGCAAATAAATGCATCATGTGTCAGGAGGTGTTCCCTTCAAAAAATATTATTAATGACATATTTTCATTTTTTGTATTATGTCTTTGAAACCTAGCATCAACTCTCTATGTAAAGAACACCACCATTCCCAGAAGCCACATTTCAGGTGTTCAGTGGCCACATGCAGCGAGTGGACAGGGCAGAGCGATGACTCATCGAAAGACATTCAGGTTTAGATCCTCAGGAGGGAAAGAACACAGAAGGCTTTGTGACCTTTTGATGGAGCACAAAAAGGGTTCCGGAGGCTTCTCTCCCCTGCCCCCCTTCTCCACTAATCCTCTTCAACTGCATTTATTTTCCCCTGTGAGTTAAGAATGAAAATGTTTACCCCAATTTGCCTCAAAGGAATTTTAAAAGACTTTCTGGAATTAAAAAAAAAAAAAAAGGAGGTCCAGTTCAACATTCTGAACCCATCCTCCCAATCGGGGCTGTCATGATTAAAACAAAACCAGTCACGGTTATTTGCTTTAGCTGGTAGAGTTACACACGGTCAATTCAGCACCAGCCCCAGGGTTCACTTGGAAACTGTAAGCTGAAAAAGCAAACACGGGCGAGAAAAGAAAGAAATGCGTGAAACTTTGAGTCCAGCTTATCTTCGGAACACACTCATTGTCTGAAGGGAGAAGCTTTCCGTTTTTCTGACAAAGTCAGTTGTTAATCACCTTGTGAAATGTGAAAACCAACGTGCTAAGCCCGAAGAATAACGTGCATAGACACTGCCGACCAAAAAAAAAAAGAATGCTCCTGTTACCCATCTAAAGAAAGAAAGAAAAAAAAAGGCAAAACCTCATTATCAGCTCTCAACGGAGGATTAATAGGCACTGAGCTGAGAAGCTTCCGGAGGCTGTCATTCCAAAGGAGCTTACCCGGTTCTCGAAAGAAAGTGTTTCAACCCCACTGACTCTCAGCCTCTGGTCTAAACAGTGGAAGAACTGCACGTACACACACAGACACACTGGCACACACACACACACACACACACACACAAACATCTGATTTGCAAAGAGGTACCAGAGAATCTGAGTTTGGAGCCTGGAGATGACTAAGAGCCTAGTTAGTTGTAGGTAAGCTCACTTTGACCCCACCCTGTCCTCCTTGCAGCCCACGGGAAGACATTTCTGAGAGATGACGGGGCCTGGGGAAGAGTGGCAGTCACATCTCTGTTGAAGGAGAAATGCTCGCATTGTTCCCCATACGGTTTTCTCTTACTTTTCAGCTCGAACACAGAGGCATTGGGGGGGGTGACTCATCGAAAGACATTCAGGTTTAGATCCTCAGGAGGAAAGAACACAGAAGGCTTTGTGACCTTTGATGGAGCACAAAAGGGTTCCGGAGGCTTCTCTCCCCTGCCCCCCTTCTCCACTAATCCTCTTCAACTGCATTTATTTTCCCCTGTGAGTTAAGAATGAAAATGTTTACCCCAATTTGCCTCAAAGGAATTTTAAAAGACTTTCTGGAATTAAAAAAAAAAAAAAAGGAGGACCAGTTCAACATTCTGAACCCATCCTCCCAATCGGGGCTGTCATGATTAAAACAAAACCAGTCACGGTTATTTGCTTTAGCTGGTAGAGTTACACACGGTCAATTCAGCACCAGCCCCAGGGTTCACTTGGAAACTGTAAGCTGAAAAAGCAAACACGGGCGAGAAAAGAAAGAAATGCGTGAAACTTTGAGTCCAGCTTATCTTCGGAACACACTCATTGTCTGAAGGGAGAAGCTTTCCGTTTTTCTGACAAAGTCAGTTGTTAATCACCTTGTGAAATGTGAAAACCAACGTGCTAAGCCCGAAGAATAACGTGCATAGACACTGCCGACCAAAAAAAAAAAGAATGCTCCTGTTACCCATCTAAAGAAAGAAAGAAAAAAAAAGGCAAAACCTCATTATCAGCTCTCAACGGAGGATTAATAGGCACTGAGCTGAGAAGCTTCCGGAGGCTGTCATTCCAAAGGAGCTTACCCGGTTCTCGAAAGAAAGTGTTTCAACCCCACTGACTCTCAGCCTCTGGTCTAAACAGTGGAAGAACTGCACGTACACACACAGACACACTGGCACACACACACACACACACACACACAAACATCTGATTTGCAAAGAGGTACCAGAGAATCTGAGTTTGGAGCCTGGAGATGACTAAGAGCCTAGTTAGTTGTAGGTAAGCTCACTTTGACCCCACCCTGTCCTCCTTGCAGCCCACGGGAAGACATTTCTGAGAGATGACGGGGCCTGGGGAAGAGTGGCAGTCACATCTCTGTTGAAGGAGAAATGCTCGCATTGTTCCCCCATACGGTTTTCTCTTACTTTTCAGCTCAGTAGGTGGAAAAATCAAACACTCAAGCTACCACTTAAATTTCTGCTGTAAAACAATGTTCAACCACTGAACAGTTGAGTTAAGGGGAAAAAGATCTCCACTATCCTGTAATCCCTGACATGGAAATGCTTGCTGCATCTTATTCCAGCTGAAAGATTTCTCAGGCATCCAACTGGGGTTGGTGATGCTGCCTTCAGCATTGCTTTCTGGATGCCCAGGAGTGAGAGTCGCTGTGCGGAACTGTTTCGGTCATTGTGGGCTTTGCTGTGATATGAAGTCAACCAGGAGCTCCTTCCTCCTGTGGGACCAAGCCCACGTGTCTGATTGTTGCAGGAAGGGGCTCGCCTTCCAGGGCCTGAGAGTGAGCTCTTGTCTAGCACTTGGAAATGAATCGTCCACGGTGACACACGCACACTGACAAAACAAGAGGCTCTATCGGGAAGGGGTGCCCTGGTGGAGAGCAGGAGGGTGAGGGGGCCCAGAAGGACTGCTGTCAGGCCGCTTGCCGTCGGAGGTTTTATGGTGATGGGATTCGTTTCCTGCATGTCCCTGGCCAATCCCTCTGCCTCAGGGTCCATTCTGGTGGCACACACATCGCTCAGCCAAGATGGATGCCAGTGAGAAGGATTCTGGGAGGTGGTAGGGCACGTGGGGTCTCTTTTTGACCTTTCCTGAATTCTTCCAGTTGATGGTGGCTTATTAGTTCTGTGTTCCTTACCTGGACCTCCTGTCGTAAAATAACTCATGCGCATAGTTACCTACCGTGCCTGGCCAGGGTGGGCGGTTTCAGTCAGTGTGCCTCCCTGAATATGATCACCCAGCGTGTTCGTTCCCCAAGGCTGCTGTAACAAAGTCCCACAGACTGGTGTCTTCAAAGAACAGAAGCGATTCTCTTATGGTTATCGAGGCCACGAGTTCAAAACGGGGCTTGGTTCCTTCCAGAGCCTCTGAGGGAGCATCTGCCCCAGGCCTCTCCTGGCTGCTGGCATCGGTACACATACCACTTCAACCTCCGTCTCCACTGCCTCTCTTGTGTCTTCACCTGATCTTTTATAAGGATATCAGTCATTGCATTAAGGGCCCACCCTACATTCCAGGTGAACTCCTCTTAACTAACTGCATCCGCAAAGATGTCTTATTTCTGAATAACCTTTCATTCAGAGGTCCCAAGTACATAGGTATTTGGGGAGGGGCACACTTCCGTCTAATAAATCACAATTTTTCTGCTCCCCAATAGAATTCACCCCACTCCTAAATGTTGTTTTCATCACTGCAATGTCACCTTGACAAGGAACGTTTTCCACTAACCCCCCCTGGGGCATTTCGTAGGCATTGCCTGTGATGTAGACAAATCCAGAGGAGAAGGTGAAGCCTATCTACAGTGCAGGACTGGGCACTTAGCAAGGGCCTTGGAGATCAGAAGGGAAGGGAGAAATGACCTCTGTGAATTCTCTGAGAGAGGAAGAGGAGGAGTGGGGAGGGGAAGGAGAGAGAAGGGGAGGAGGAGGGGATATGGAAGGGTGGGGGGAGGAGGATAGGGAAGGGGAGGAGGGGGAGAAGGAGGAGAAGAGTGAGGGGAAGGAAGTGGAGGAGGAAGACAAACAGGCAGGAGAGGAAGATGAGAAGAGGGAGGAGGAGGAGGCTGGGAGGAAGGGGAGGAGGGGAAGAGGAGGAGGAGGGGACAGGGGAGAGAGCTCAGACAGTGAGGGACCGGTGGCCCTCGGGTGTGAGGAGACTGAAGGCTGCTGGGAGGCAGGACCAGGATAAACCATCACCCAGAAGACCCCCTTCCCCCAAGACATGGGGTTGACAGTTCTCACCCTGCTTTCCCAGGAGGACAAGTTCTGTTGGGCAGGACTTTCTGCTGAGAGGACGCACAACTTTGGGTGGAGAGAAGAGGCCCTGGAGACAGCAGCAGAGACTCTGCAATCTTCTCCAGCAGGCAGGGCATGGATTTCTCATTCCTGAACCTTGGTCTGGACAGTGTCATATGTTAGCCTTTGTGGGTTCCCGATGCATCCTGCACTGGCTCCTCAGCTACGGAATGCACACTGGAAGCTTCAGGAAACAGCAGCTTAAATATGAGGAGGAAGGGAGCATGGACGGGCGTGTTTAGCTCTCTGTGTCTTCACCTGATCTTTTATAAGGATATCAAGTCATTGCATTAAGGGCCCACCCTACATTCCAGGTGAACTCCTCTTAACTAACTGCATCCGCAAAGATGTCTTATTTCTGAATAACCTTTCATTCAGAGGTCCCAAGTACATAGGTATTTGGGGAGGGGCACACTTCCGTCTAATAAATCACAATTTTTCTGCTCCCCAATAGAATTCACCCCACTCCTAAATGTTGTTTTCATCACTGCAATGTCACCTTGACAAGGAACGTTTTCCACTAACCCCCCCTGGGGCATTTCGTAGGCATTGCCTGTGATGTAGACAAATCCAGAGGAGAAGGTGAAGCCTATCTACAGTGCAGGACTGGGCACTTAGCAAGGGCCTTGGAGATCAGAAGGGAAGGGAGAAATGACCTCTGTGAATTCTCTGAGAGAGGAAGAGGAGGAGTGGGGAGGGGAAGGAGAGAGAAGGGGAGGAGGAGGGGATATGGAAGGGTGGGGGGAGGAGGATAGGGAAGGGGAGGAGGGGGAGAAGGAGGAGAAGAGTGAGGGGAAGGAAGTGGAGGAGGAAGACAAACAGGCAGGAGAGGAAGATGAGAAGAGGGAGGAGGAGGAGGCTGGGAGGAAGGGGAGGAGGGGAAGAGGAGGAGGAGGGGACAGGGGAGAGAGCTCAGACAGTGAGGGACCGGTGGCCCTCGGGTGTGAGGAGACTGAAGGCTGCTGGGAGGCAGGACCAGGATAAACCATCACCCAGAAGACCCCCTTCCCCCAAGACATGGGGTTGACAGTTCTCACCCTGCTTTCCCAGGAGGACAAGTTCTGTTGGGCAGGACTTTCTGCTGAGAGGACGCACAACTTTGGGTGGAGAGAAGAGGCCCTGGAGACAGCAGCAGAGACTCTGCAATCTTCTCCAGCAGGCAGGGCATGGATTTCTCATTCCTGAACCTTGGTCTGGACAGTGTCATATGTTAGCCTTTGTGGGTTCCCGATGCATCCTGCACTGGCTCCTCAGCTACGGAATGCACACTGGAAGCTTCAGGAAACAGCAGCTTAAATATGAGGAGGAAGGGGAGCATGGCGGGCGTGTTTCTTAGGAAGGAAGATGGAGGAAGCCCTTTCCCACCTGTGCACCCCTCACGGGGCATTTTAGTCCAGAACTGAGAACTCCCTCTGAGACAAGACTTTGTCACAGGGAATGTCTGTCCTTGGCCACATGCCTGCAGGTTCTGCACTGTCCTGTACCCTGGCAGGGACCCCCAGCTTTCCGTGGAAACCCCCGATGGGGAGGCTGCCCCAGTAGAAGTCAGAAAGGAAGGAAGTCAGTCAGGTCCATCAGCATGTGGTCGACTGAGGTTTTGTTTCCTTTTTGTTGTCTTTCTAGTGCTCATTTCAAAATTATCTCTTTCCTCAGGAGCACGACTTCTTTTTTTAACCCTCTGGCTAACATGGAAAGAATTTGTTTGGTTTGCAGTGGTGAAGTGGCATAAACCGTTGGTGCGGTGATTCAGGCACCGTGAGCTGGTGACTTGCACAGGGATGGGACCTGGAATGTTGGGGGAGGGGAGTAGCCTTATTATAAGTTCTTCTTCTTCTTTTAAATTGGAGTACAATCGCTTTACAATGTTATGTTTCTGTCATACAACAAAATGAATCAGCTATATGTGCGTGTGTGTGTCCTGTCCCTCTTTTTGTGATAATATCAATTTAAATACAAACAAAAACCATCGTAATACAAACCTTCAAAATCAGCCTTTCATGTAGTAGTTGGCTTTTCTGGAACAATGTAGTTTATGTGTGTTGATAGAGATGGAGAAAACAGAAGGCACATTCAGGTAAAGGACTGCATTAGAGGTGGAGCTGGATGATAGAGACACTGTCCAGACATTCTTAAGGAGGCGCTCGGAGCCCTGACCCTGCAAAAAGGCAAAAGACATAGGACGTTGAATGAATGACTCACACAGGCCTGAACATTGCTCAGCTTAGAGTTATCTTCTGTGGTTTGGAGACATCTTAATATGGAGAACTGGGCTATGCAACATTCCCTGAAATCTTGGCTCACTCTTCTCTGTGTCTCAAAGCTCAGTGTTAGATAGGTCTTATTTGCACTTCTAAAACAAGCCAGGTTGATGCAATGGAAAAAGATCTAATGCAGCAAGAATTAGAGTCCTAGGCACTCACTGCCTTAGCTTAGATGAGTGGCTTAGTTAGGCTGTCCCAGGCTTTCGTGAAGGTGGAACGGTGGATACAGACAGCACAATGCCTGGCCCCCTAGACCAGATGGAGGAAGCCCTTTCCCACCTGTGCACCCCTCACGGGGCATTTTAGTCCAGAACTGAGAACTCCCTCTGAGACAAGACTTTGTCACAGGGAATGTCTGTCCTTGGCCACATGCCTGCAGGTTCTGCACTGTCCTGTACCCTGGCAGGGACCCCCAGCTTTCCGTGGAAACCCCCGATGGGGAGGCTGCCCCAGTAGAAGTCAGAAAGGAAGGAAGTCAGTCAGGTCCATCAGCATGTGGTCGACTGAGGTTTTGTTTCCTTTTTGTTGTCTTTCTAGTGCTCATTTCAAAATTATCTCTTTCCTCAGGAGCACGACTTCTTTTTTTAACCCTCTGGCTAACATGGAAAGAATTTGTTTGGTTTGCAGTGGTGAAGTGGCATAAACCGTTGGTGCGGTGATTCAGGCACCGTGAGCTGGTGACTTGCACAGGGATGGGACCTGGAATGTTGGGGGAGGGGAGTAGCCTTATTATAAGTTCTTCTTCTTCTTTTAAATTGGAGTACAATCGCTTTACAATGTTATGTTTCTGTCATACAACAAAATGAATCAGCTATATGTGCGTGTGTGTGTCCTGTCCCTCTTTTTGTGATAATATCAATTTAAATACAAACAAAAACCATCGTAATACAAACCTTCAAAATCAGCCTTTCATGTAGTAGTTGGCTTTTCTGGAACAATGTAGTTTATGTGTGTTGATAGAGATGGAGAAAACAGAAGGCACATTCAGGTAAAGGACTGCATTAGAGGTGGAGCTGGATGATAGAGACACTGTCCAGACATTCTTAAGGAGGCGCTCGGAGCCCTGACCCTGCAAAAAGGCAAAAGACATAGGACGTTGAATGAATGACTCACACAGGCCTGAACATTGCTCAGCTTAGAGTTATCTTCTGTGGTTTGGAGACATCTTAATATGGAGAACTGGGCTATGCAACATTCCCTGAAATCTTGGCTCACTCTTCTCTGTGTCTCAAAGCTCAGTGTTAGATAGGTCTTATTTGCACTTCTAAAACAAGCCAGGTTGATGCAATGGAAAAAGATCTAATGCAGCAAGAATTAGAGTCCTAGGCACTCACTGCCTTAGCTTAGATGAGTGGCTTAGTTAGGCTGTCCCAGGCTTTCGTGAAGGTGGAACGGTGGATACAGACAGCACAATGCCTGGCTCCTAGACCACGTCTGATGAGGAGAATGCCCATTGCTGGAGCTCTATTGTGCCACTCTGCCCTCGTAACAGGGCATCATGGGACCTCTGTCCAGAGGCTTAGATCTGGCTTCTTCATATGCCCGATTCTTGGAGATCTTATAAACGTCCCATGAGCTGCTTTGTTGGTCACCAGCAAGAATTTCCTTGACCTGAGACCCAAGTTGAGACCCCCACTGAGAGAGTCAGTTGCAGCTCCTTCCTGTGGCTATTGTGACAAATCACCACAGGTTTGGTGGCTTAGCACCACAGGGGTGGCTCCTCTCACATGCCGGAGCTCAGACAACCTGCATCAATCTCCCCGGGCTGAAATCAGAGGGCCGACAGTGCCGTGCGCCCTCCCCAGCTCTAGGGTAGAATCTGTCCCTCCCCTCCTCCAGCTTCCAGTGCCACCAGTCTTGCTCGACTTGTGACCACGTCGTGGCTTCTGTCTCACACAGCCTTCTTCTCATCCATGTGAGGAAAACCTCCCTCTGTCGCTCTCTTGTAAGGATGCTTTAGGTCCTCCACCTGGATAATCCATGGCCATCTCACAATGCTTAACTGAGTCTCATTGAAAAGACCCTTTACCCAAATAGAGCTGCATTCCCAGCTTACAGGGACTAGGGCCTGAGGTTTCCAGGGGCCACGGTTCAGCCTGCTATAGTCGTCATCTGGGAGATTTGGTTTACTCAGGATCTACATTTGGTGAGCTTTGTTTCTGATGACAAAGTTTAAAATGTGCACTCTGTTGATTTGGCAATGTTCATACTAATGCACTCTATGTCTGGGCAGGAGACAAGCAACAACATCAAGCGATGGCTGGGGACCTGGGGTTACTGGCATTTTCTCTGCCTTGCCTTATCTTTGGCTATGTTGGTTCCTGCCCCCATAGAGCTGCATCCAAGGGTCCAGAGCAACAGCACAAAGCTTCCGATGGGAAACAATTTGGCCCTCATGAGGGAAAACACCTATGTGAATACATGGTTATCCCCTACAGGGAAGATGAAGACAGTATGTTAAGAGATAATGCCCCAAACCTTTCCTCTCTAAAGCATTTAAGTTATTCTGACACAGTTTTAACAACATGTTTTACCTAGGAGTCACAACCGTGCATTACTGAGGTGTGTGTTTTTGTTGAATTCCATCCCTCCCCCGCCCTAAATGTTGAGAATGTGTCTGGTATTGAAGAACAGGCCCAAGGACCTTAACCACAGGAACATGTGTCTAACTTGCTCTGTAAACTGATGCTTGTATCAAAATATATGCTTCTAAGCTGTCACATAGTTCTTATTTATTTTAAATGGTATGCAGATTTCTGGTAACAATCTTTTACTAGTAACTTCCATCAAGTAACAGTGGTATTTGTTTCAATCAGTTGAAACACGACTATTTCTGTGTAACATTTTTAAAATAAAAAATGGAACAATGTTGGTAATTCATAGCTTCTCTGCTTCATGCAGGCTCTCCTCTTGAAAAAGGTTATTTAGAAGAAAAAATACATTTTCAGTGGAATCTAGAATTTGTTTCTCAAAGAAAGAAACACAAAGTAGAAACTGTTGAATTCAAATAATCCCCCCAGAGCTGTGGGAATAAGCAGGGAGTTTGGTTGATAGGGGAGGGTTGAACCGGGGTGGGAAATACCATATAAATATCAAATTCATACTGGAAGCTCAGTGGAAACCAAAGCCCGGCAGCCATGTGCTAGCACATATTGTTAGTGGAAACTAAACTGGAGCTCTAGATAAGCAGAATTTTAAGTCAGAAAGTGTTACATGTGTGTGCAGTATTCAGGTAGCCTTTTCCGTCACAGCAGGGACTGTGTGATCATCTGAAATGATCCCTGGGCTGGAGCCCAGCATGCATGAGTGGACCTCGGCCTAGAGAAGGTGGTAATTGGAGTCAAGACGGTTTTAATGGATAAAGAGGACAGATCTGAGAGGTATTTATGAGTCCACAGAATTGGGTGGTGTGTTGGTTCTGAGTTGGGTGGATGTAAGTTTCGATTCACTGGGACAGTCCTGGGTTCTGCCTGCTCACTGCTCATCATTTTGAATGACTCCTCCCTCTACTGACTTGGTTTGAACAATGAATTATGTGGTCATCCTACCTCTGAGGCATGAGGGAAAGGGGGTGTCAAGAACGAATTCTGAGTGTCTGACGTATGCAGCTGGAGGACGGCTGCCTGAAGGAGTGAGCAGGAAAACCTCGTGATTCTGTAGAGGATAATGTTAGGATGGACTCCTCTGGGAATTAAGCCAGGCACTTCTGTGGACTTAACGGCCTTGGTGTGCATCGGTCGACCGAACAGTCACTTGTCTGCCAGTGCTGGTGAAGACTGGTACCATCCACCTCCTAGGGGCAGTCTTGCTGGCTCCACTGTGTCCCTGGCCACTCAACCGTGCTGATGGTGGAGAGAAACTGATGGGAACAGTTTCAGAGAGAGCTGGAGGTGGCCCAGATCTGTAGTATAGGTGAGGGGTGGGAAATGAGGAGAACAGGAGAGAGAGTGTGTTACTGTCCTCGGTGGGGGACAAGAGCAGAGATGGCTGTTTCCTTGTATCAGTGCCGTGCTCCAGAATACATGCTTGCTGTGCAACCACGTTCTCCAACTCCCACATCCACTCATGACTACTGGAAGAACCACAGCTCTTTCTATACAGACTTCGGTGGGGCAGATGATGTCTCTGCTTATTAATACACTATCTAGGTTCGCCATAGCTATTCTTCCAAGGAGTAGGCATGTTTCAGTTTTATTCTATATAAAGTGTACATTATATATAATGTATGTAAATGTATAGTATACATAAAACATATGTTATGTAACATATTATATGCATACACACACACACACACACAAGGTCTGCACATTTGCTTGATTCTACCCAGTGATTTCCTCTCAAGAGTATTATCACCTGTTTAACAGAAGGGTATCCAATTTAAAAAGGCTGGCTTCATGGCAACACTTCTGATCCTTGCATAATCTCCTGTTTTCTCTAATTTCATTAAATTTTCTTTGTGTTTAAATCTTGAATTATTCAAAACATAGCACCATTTTTACAATTACTCTCAGACAAATTATAAAAACAAAGAGAATTTGAATTTTTAAACAATTCTTCCAAACCAGTATCTTCTGTGGAAATATTTTTATTGTATCATAGAAAAATGAGACTCTGAACAGAATTGAAATGTATTCTCTTTAAAATGTTTATTTTTCAAAGTGTTATGCTTCCCCAGGTGTGTTTTATATGTGAAAGAAATGAGCTCACATTTCTCCCATCACAGCCTGCAGTGGACGTTCTCCCCTAGCTTTATTTCAACGCCCTCCTGCCTCCCCCCACCCTGTTTCCTGCATCCTGATTCTCGCTCTTGGCAGGTGGTCGTTTCTGCAGGGAAGCCCCCTAGTCTGTTTTTCTCCTATTCCTGAATCAGCCCTAGGAGGTAAACACCTGGTCAGATCTAAATTTAGAGCTTCTTGTACCACCCCTCAAGTCTTGCTGGCTCCACTGTGTCCCTGGCCACTCAACCGTGCTGATGGTGGAGAGAAACTGATGGGAACAGTTTCAGAGAGAGCTGGAGGTGGCCCAGATCTGTAGTATAGGTGAGGGGTGGGAAATGAGGAGAAAGGAGAGAGTGTGTTACTGTCCTCGGTGGGGGACAAGAGCAGAGATGGCTGTTTCCTTGTATCAGTGCCGTGCTCCAGAATACATGCTTGCTGTGCAACCACGTTCTCCAACTCCCACATCCACTCATGACTACTGGAAGAACCACAGCTCTTTCTATACAGACTTCGGTGGGGCAGATGATGTCTCTGCTTATTAATACACTATCTAGGTTCGCCATAGCTATTCTTCCAAGGAGTAGGCATGTTTCAGTTTTATTCTATATAAAGTGTACATTATATATAATGTATGTAAATGTATAGTATACATAAAACATATGTTATGTAACATATTATATGCATACACACACACACACACACAAGGTCTGCACATTTGCTTGATTCTACCCAGTGATTTCCTCTCAAGAGTATTATCACCTGTTTAACAGAAGGGTATCCAATTTAAAAAGGCTGGCTTCATGGCAACACTTCTGATCCTTGCATAATCTCCTGTTTTCTCTAATTTCATTAAATTTTCTTTGTGTTTAAATCTTGAATTATTCAAAACATAGCACCATTTTTACAATTACTCTCAGACAAATTATAAAAACAAAGAGAATTTGAATTTTTAAACGAATTCTTCCAAACCAGTATCTTCTGTGGAAATATTTTTATTGTATCATAGAAAAATGAGACTCTGAACAGAATTGAAATGTATTCTCTTTAAAATGTTTATTTTTCAAAGTGTTATGCTTCCCCAGGTGTGTTTTATATGTGAAAGAAATGAGCTCACATTTCTCCCATCACAGCCTGCAGTGGACGTTCTCCCCTAGCTTTATTTCAACGCCCTCCTGCCTCCCCCCACCCTGTTTCCTGCATCCTGATTCTCGCTCTTGGCAGGTGGTCGTTTCTGCAGGGAAGCCCCCTAGTCTGTTTTTCTCCTATTCCTGAATCAGCCCTAGGAGGTAAACACCTGGTCAGATCTAAATTTAGAGCTTCTTGTTTCTCATGGGGCAGTTTTAAACGCTACTTTTCTTCTCCCTGTTAAAAAAAAAAATACATAAAAATGATGTAAGAAGCAAGTCTTCCCCAAAGTGCATAAGATAAAGGGGTTCTGGTCTCTATCTCCAGGACCATCGCTGCCCTCCCACGCCTGCTCCCTGGGCAGGAGCTCAAGGTCAGGTGGGAGCCACGGAGATTTTGGCGGCCGTGGCCACTGGGATAAGCTGCCCTGTGGCGCCTGAGGGCTCCCAGTGGTTCTTCCACACCACGTGGTCTGGTGACAGGTGGAAGCTCTAGATCCGCCGCGGCCACCGAGCTCCCAGGAGAGGAGCCAGCCCAAGACAGAGGACACATGGAGGAGAGGAGAGGCCGGAGGCTGCTTTCAAGGACGTTCTCTGCGCCTGGCCCAAGTGTCTGAGCCATTGATGCTGCCATGCAGGAAGCTGGGGTGAAGCCCCTGCCTCCCCGACTCCGGGTAGCCAAGTGAGCCCGCTGAGCAGGCGTGGGGCATCTGAACTGGCTCTGCCAGACAGCTGGGGGACGTGGGAGAGGATGCCTGCTTCTGATCCAGTTCCCCTCCGAGTCCAGAAATAGGCACACAGCGAGGAAGTCACACGATCGCAGATGGCAACCGGCCCAGAAACACAGGTGCCCATTGGCTGTGGACACGCACACAGCGGTAACAGAGCAAGCCCATTCAGGTGTCAGGAATCTGGCTTCGGGGGAGCCTCGATTCTCCAAAGGTGGAGGGATGCCAGGAATGGGAGAAATTTTTCCTTGTCCCAAAGAGGACCCCTAAAGGTTAGCCACTTGGGTTTGGACACTTAGATTTGAGGGGATGGAGCATGAGAAAAGACTCCCCACCCCCACACCCGGCCCAACAAATTGTCAGTTAGGAAGCTGAGTGTAAGGATTTCTGAGTGGAGATGAGGGTCTTTTGTTCCAGCTGCTTTAACCCAGAAAGAGCCAGCACACATCCATAGAACACTACCCCTGCCACCCGGTGTAGGGAGGGAGAGAAGGTCCTGAGGGGTGGAGCCAGTGGTCCAGACCAGAGAGCCTCTGTCCTCAGGGTGGGAGATGCAGAAGAGCAGGGTCAGCACAGAAGGAGAGCCTGGAGCTGCGACGACAGCACCGCTGCGTTTCGGGGGACCTTCTGTGGGCCTGTCAGGACGGACCTACATGGAGAATTCAAAAGGACCTAAATCAAGAGGGATGGTTCTCCCTAGACCTCTGGTCTTGGATCCTAGGATGCTTTGCTTCTTGCAGCTCCGTGGTTGTTTACCCTCAGCTGGGAGCACCTCCCAGGGTGACTCGAGTTATGATCAAAAAACAAACCCTTGCCTTTGTGGAAGTCAGAGGAGGAGACAGATCAAAATCAAAGAAACAAATGCATGTTGGACTATCAGAGACTTATAAGTGAAGAAAAATAAAGCAGGTTTAAGGGAGGGAGGGACTTACTATGGGTGGCTTTCCTACTGAGGGACGTTGGTGGCTTTGGTCAGTTCCCCTTGTGCTTACTTCTCCATCCTGGCCCGGGGACAGCTGGCTCCTCCATGGAGGGACTTCAGGACCCCCTTACTTATCGGATGTAAGCCTTGGGGGACTTGGGAGGCAGCCTGAGGTGACTGCCATGGATTGACCCAACATCCAGGGCTCCTCTATACAGAGAAAGGAGGAAGAGGGATTGGTTAGGAGTGACAGGGCTGTCCAAGAAAACCCACTCTCTCCAGGCCACACTGCCTGTAGAGAGCTGATCCTGCAGCCCGCCCTGCCCTCATGGTTCCTACAGCCCCGGCAGTGTTTCTGAGGGGCTCAGCATCCAGCTAGGTACCACCAGCCTCTAGCCACCCCCATCCACCTCTGCTCACCAGCCTCCTTCATTAGCCGGGCTTCAGCATCATGGCCCCACAGAGCCCTATTGTGAGCACACAGATGTCTTCCAGCACCAGCACTGGCGTCCAGCAGGAATCCCAGGAGACTGGAAGCTCCCCGAACACCAGACTCAGAGCTTAAAAATAGCCTCTCGGCCCTGCTGCCCCATCCCTACTGAGATGATTCCACTGGGTCTTTTGTGTTTTCGTTTTCTGGAAGCATTCGATATCCTTTCCACAATGCAGGCTAGAACCATCAGTATATTTCACCAAAGACAGGCACATTCATAGTGACCTCAGAGGTTTTTTTAAGACCAAAAGGTGAAGCCTGGAGAGGCTAGAAAAGCAGTTGAACAGAGGAAGTGGATTTTTGCATCTGGGTGTGTAATGGAGGGTGGGGAGCTGAGAGAGGGGAGTGGGTCAAGAAGGGGAAATGGGCTTACAGCAGCTCAATCATCAGGGAGGGCACTCCTCCAAGTGCCCAGCTGTTGATATGCAGAGACCATCGTGTGCAAGGGTGGCCCTCTCACCACCCACCCAGAAAAGCAGTACACAGACTCCCCTTCAAGTCAACCAAGAACATCCCCAGTGAGATAGGCCTAGGGTTTCATTTTGTTTCCTTGGGTCATTTGGGTTCTTCCCGTAAATGCCCAGGCCTGATGCTTAAAGAAACTGCAACAGAAACTGACCTTTACTTACTATCATGAAAAATACGCATGATACCCGCACGTCTGAGTGGTACACAGAATGACTGCGAAGTTCCTAACCGAGAGCTGGCATACCTATTTGAGCTCCAGGGCGATTGCTTTTTTAACCCTAATATTTGCTTGGTCATTTCCATGAGATTCAAAGGTAATTCATCACCTTTAGCCAGAATGGCACCTGCATTTTGGATTAGTCCTCTTTTATTGAATGCTTCTTTGGATCCTGCTGGCTCAGAGCCCAGAAGAGATCCTAAGTTGGAGGAGACACAGCAGCACTTGAACTTGCATCTCCAACAAAGCTCAGGAACCTTAGCTACAGGGCAGGGAAGTGTGAACCCAGCCGCAGCTCGGTAAGTGGCTCTATGTACCCCCTATAGCACTTGAGGTTCCTGAAAATCACACCACCATGCTAACGGTGCCCAGTATGAACCGTGGTCTCCATTTCACATGGATCCACAGTGGTCTCTTCGCATTCTCTGCCATCACCAGCTTATTCACTTCCAGATTACGGTCTCAAGCCTTCCCGCCCTTCCCCAGCCCACCCCAGTTTGGAAGATGATCGCAAGTCTTGGAGCAACCTGGGTCAGAGAAGCATACATTTCATCAACTTCCTGCTTCAGACGTAAAATGTCACCTCCGTGCCTCTTCTCCTTTTCTTCAGTCTCCAGGGAAGACACACGCTCCCTGCTGCAGGTGCCATGGCCGGTACCACCACAGGCGCCTTGGTCCCATTTCTCCCATCCTCCAGGATACATCCCTGTGGTTGCTCCCACTTCTTACATATTTTTAAAAATTGCTTTACAATGTTGCATTAGTTTCTGCTGTACAGTGAAGTGCATCAGCTATATGTGTATATACATCCCCACCCACCCCTTCCCGCCCCTCTGGGTCATGACAGAGCCCTGAGCTGAGCTCCCTGTGCCCTACAGCAGTGTCCCTCTAGCTGCTTTACACACGGCGGTGTTTATATGTCAATCCCGATCTCCCAGTGTGTCCATCTTCTCTTCCCTCTGTGTCCACGTGCTCCTTTTCCACATCCGTGTCTCTCTTCTTGCCAGGCAAATAGGTTCATCTGTACCATTTTTTCTTTTTTTTGATTTCACATACATGCGTTAATATAGCCTCTTCCCACCCATGGAGGCTTGCTCCCTCCTGGCACGTGCTCACCTTTTTATCATCCCCAAAGCACAAACTTAGTTTTAAAAAATTTGAAAGTAGGAACAAAGGAGAAGGAAAAAATGCACAGACTTCCACTCTTGTCTCAGGGCCCAGCATCTGTAGGTTTATCAGGCCATTTCCACACGTTCCCATGTATTTGTTCCTTCCTAAAATCCCATCAATACAAAGTTTTGTGTCTTGTGTTACCTAAAATTGTATCACAAGCATTTTCACCTTTCACCCAAATTTTCAAACATTTATCAGGCTACAGGGCAGGGAAGTGTGAACCCAGCCGCAGCTCGGTAAGTGGCTCTATGTACCCCCTATAGCACTTGAGGTTCCTGAAAATCACACCACCATGCTAACGGTGCCCAGTATGAACCGTGGTCTCCATTTCACATGGATCCACAGTGGTCTCTTCGCATTCTCTGCCATCACCAGCTTATTCACTTCCAGATTACGGTCTCAAGCCTTCCCGCCCTTCCCCAGCCCACCCCAGTTTGGAAGATGATCGCAAGTCTTGGAGCAACCTGGGTCAGAGAAGCATACATTTCATCAACTTCCTGCTTCAGACGTAAAATGTCACCTCCGTGCCTCTTCTCCTTTTCTTCAGTCTCCAGGGAAGACACACGCTCCCTGCTGCAGGTGCCATGGCCGGTACCACCACAGGCGCCTTGGTCCCATTTCTCCCATCCTCCAGGATACATCCCTGTGGTTGCTCCCACTTCTTACATATTTTTAAAAATTGCTTTACAATGTTGCATTAGTTTCTGCTGTACAGTGAAGTGCATCAGCTATATGTGTATATACATCCCCACCCACCCCTTCCCGCCCCTCTGGGTCATGACAGAGCCCTGAGCTGAGCTCCCTGTGCCCTACAGCAGTGTCCCTCTAGCTGCTTTACACACGGCGGTGTTTATATGTCAATCCCGATCTCCCAGTGTGTCCATCTTCTCTTCCCTCTGTGTCCACGTGCTCCTTTTCCACATCCGTGTCTCTCTTCTTGCCAGGCAAATAGGTTCATCTGTACCATTTTTTCTTTTTTTTGATTTCACATACATGCGTTAATATAGCCTCTTCCCACCCATGGAGGCTTGCTCCCTCCTGGCACGTGCTCACCTTTTTATCATCCCCAAAGCACAAACTTAGTTTTAAAAAATTTGAAAGTAGGAACAAAGGAGAAGGAAAAAATGCACAGACTTCCACTCTTGTCTCAGGGCCCAGCATCTGTAGGTTTATCAGGCCATTTCCACACGTTCCCATGTATTTGTTCCTTCCTAAAATCCCATCAATACAAAGTTTTGTGTCTTGTGTTACCTAAAATTGTATCACAAGCATTTTCACCTTTCACCCAAATTTTTCAAACAATTTTCAGTGACTTTTAGAAAGTATTTCTTTTAGTGGTTGTATCACCTTTGCCTTAAGTATTCTCTTGGAAGGCTACTTAGTTTAGTTCCATTTCTACATTATGAATATCAGGGAGATCAGAAACTTGGGTTCATAACTCTTTGTTTTTGTTAAAGCTTTTCTTAGGATACAATTCCAGACTGAAATTACTGAATCAAAAGGTGTGACTTTGTTTAATGTTTTTGATACCGTTAGACTTATCTCTGGAGAAGTGGGTCAGTTCATATTCCCATCAGTGGTTTCTGATTCTAAGAAGCCTTGTCAACATAGCCATCAATGCTGTTTCCCCACTGATTGCATATTGCACTGTTCTTATGCATCTAGCATCTATTCTTTATTATTTTTTTCTAAATTAATTTATTATCATTGTCTTTCATATTTGTTACCAATATTTTCTCACTTTTGTTCTCTGATACAATGAAATTTTTTATTGTAAATACTTAATCCTTATATTAAATACATGGATTTTAAATTTTAAGCTAGAATATTTTTCTAGTCTTCATCTTTTAAAAAAGGATTTAAGGTCTCTTTTTTTCTGTGGTATGAAGTGAGAATTTAATTTTTTTCCTCCAATTTTCAATTTCTACATCTCATATATAGAGTAATCTAGTCTATACTCATTGATTTTTGGTGGCTCTTCTTTTTTAAATGAGATAAGTTCTTGCATGTACTTGGCCTATTTCAGGTTTATGTCTTTAGTTCTATTGACTTGCCTTTTCTTGTGTGAGAAACAATTTTTTTTTCCAATTTGTATTACTTTTAGAATTCAGTAGCATTTTTTACTTTGTTCTAAAAGAGTTATTTGTACCACTTCCTTTTTCAATAAACTATACTGATTTTATCAGGATTAAAAATTTTTGTTTTGGGCTTCACTGGTGGTCCAGTGGGTAAGGACACCGCCTTGCAGTGCAAAGGGCGCTGGTTTGATCCCTGGCCTGGGAAGATCCCACGTGCTGCGGAGCGGCTGGACCGATGTGTCCAATGACCGAGGCCGGGCTCTGGAGCGCATGCGCCCAGAGCGGGTGCTCTGCGACAACAGAGGCCACCGCGATGGGAGGCCCACACGGGCCAAAGAACAAAGATGGATGAAAATGGACAAATGAAAGACCAACAGAAGTGGCCTGCCCGCCCCCTCCCTCTCCACCCCACCCCCACAAAAATAAGTAAATAAATAAATCTTTAAAAAACAATTTTTGTTTTTAATATTTATTTTTGGCTCTACTGGGTCTTTGTTACTGTGTAGAGTTTTTCTTCTTCTGTGGTGTCAGGGCTTCTCTTGTTGTGGAGCATGGGCTCCAGGTGGCGCAGGTCTCAATGCTTGTGGCACATGGGCCAGTAGTGCTGGCGCCTGGGCTCTAGGGCACAGGCTCAATAGTTGAGGTACATGGGTTTAGCTGCTCTGTGGCATGTTGGCTCTTCCCGGATCAGGGATCAAACTTGTTTCCTGCATTGATAGGCAGATACTTTACCTCTGATCCATCAAGGAGCCCTAAGATAAAGAAATATTGCTTTGAAGCTTTATTTGGGTTGTGTAAGATACGTAAATTAACTTGAAAGAGTTTATTTCTTTATAATATTTGGCATTCCACCAGAAATGTGACAGGCTGTCTCATTTATTCAGGTTTTATTTTTTGTCACTTATGAAAATGTATATTTAAAAGAATTATCCAACATGTATCTTGTTAATTTTGTTCTAAGTTTATATATATTGATGCTAAAGAGAATGGTCCTCCTGCTTCAACTGGTATTTAATGTCTTCTCGTTTGTTTGGCTGATATGATACAAGCTACTCTATTTTGTATGTTTGTATTGTATTGGTCATGTCTCTATTAATTCATTAATTCAAAAAGGCTTTCAATTGTTTTGGAGAAGTTTCTTGGGCACAGTATTATATATATGGAAACAATAATTACTTTGTATTTTTAAATCCAATAATGATTATTTTGTATTTTTAAAACTAACAGCTATGAATCATTGGATTTTTATTTTATATTTTTATAGAACTTCCAGGACAATTTTAAATAATGATAAAGAAAAAGAGAAAAAGAATCCTTTTTCTAGTATTAATGCATATGCTTTTTGTTTTTGTATTAAGTTTCTACACCTTGTATAAATATATATAATTTCCTAATATTAAATTATTCTTGCTCCTTTAAAATATAAATTAGACTTTATTTTAATGCTATCTTTTAAAAGATGCTATTTAATGTATATGCCAACAAGTTTTTAAGTTTTACGTGAAAAAGTCTATATACTTTTATATATAACTATATATACATATATATATAGTTATATATAGTTTCTCACTCTAGCTTTATTAAGTTTGGGTCTTACACTAAACAAGTTTTATTCATTATATGAAAACTAGCTTTTTATACTTCTTTATGTTCTGGATAGGTTTATATAGCTTGAAAGTTTATTTGAAAGCTTAAGAAACTTACTAAATGAACTCTTGAGGCCAGGAATTTGGAGGGGCAATAATTCTTTTCTAACATTCTAGTTTTTTTTTTTTTTTACATCATTACAGTCTATTGAGGTTTTCTACTTTTTCTTGAGCAATTTTGTTAATATCCTTAGAGGAAAAAAATTCTTCATTTCATTAAAAGTCTAAAAATTTCAATACCATGTCCTTAAAGGAAATTTTAATCTCATATTGTATATCTTTCACATTTCTAATTTTACTTTTTTTATCAATTGAATTTGCCAAAGTTTTGACCCATTCATTGCATGTTTGTTTAAAAAGTAAACAAATAATTTTTCAATGCTTGCAATTATATAGTATTTATCAAAGAAGAGGCAGGGTGGTAACTTTATGAATTAGAAGCAAAGGCATTGTGGAAGGGTAGTTGGTTTTCAGTCAAATGAATGTGTGGTGCTCAGATGTGGGAGACAGCATAGAAACCAACGCTACCGTGGGTTTCCCTTGTGTGCTCACCATTTCAAAATCAAACAATGTGAAACCTGGGTTTTCAGGAAGCACATTGGTGGCAGCAGAAGAGGGAGATGGTGCAGAATGAAGCAATTACTTTTTATCTCAAGAAACATAATTTGTTAGAATAGAGAAAACAAGGACCACTGTGATTAGGTAGCATATTTTATTTACAGATTTGCTATTTCTTTGCATCTTGACAATAGACCAGTGTTCCGGTTGTATGTTTATAAAACAATTGCCCCAAAACCGAGTGATAAAAAGCAATAACCTATTGTGCTCATGAGTTCTGTGGGTCAGCACCTGGGTCAAATTAGAGCAGAGATGGTTTGGCTCTCTTTCATGCCTTTTGGGATCCCAGCTAGAAAATTGAAAATCTGGAGGCTGGAATCACCTAAGGACTCATTGACTCATGGTGGTTGGCGCTGGCTGTTGACTGAGGACCTCAGTTCCTCTCTATGCACTTTCTCCTTGTAGGCTCTCCCCAAGGCCGGTGTGAGCTTCCTCACAGCCTGGGGACTGGGATCCAAGGAGGGGCATCTCAAGAGAGACAAGTGGCAGCTGTACTTTCTCATGACCTGGACTCAGAAATCACATAGCATCAGCCTCCTCATCCTCTATTGGTTGAAAGCCCCTTGGGTTCAAAAGCTGGGAAAATACCCTGGTGGTCCAGTGGCTAAGACTCTGTGCTCCCAGTGCTTGGGACCTGGGTTTAATCCCTGGTCAGGGAACTAGATCCCACATACCATAACTAAGACCCAGTGCAACCAAATAAGTACATTAAAAAAAAAAAAAAAAGGTGGGGAAATAGACTCTACCTCTGGACAAGGTCTTAGGAGAGCACATGGGACTGGAAATGATGCAAAAACTATTGTTGTAAAATACACAAGCAAAGAAATTATGATACAGATTCATTTGTTTAGAGTACATATCATATGCCAGTCACTGCCTAGGCCTCAAAGATACACAGTTTCATGGGATTCACAGATGCAACACACAACTGTGGTGTGATGAACAGTATCACAGATGAGTGGTCACATAAAGATGGGCACCTTGACTGCAGACCTGTCTTTTCCTGAGCAGTTTCAGGTCATACAGCTCTGGTCTGAGGTTGATGGTTTAAAAGCATAGCGTCTCTAACTAGGCCTGTGAGAAAGATGCACTTCCCTGGTGAGGCAGAAAGTGGTGCAGGGTAGTAGCCCTCATGTCACCAGGTTCAATAAGGAAGATGCACCCTAAGGGCAGTTGTGGGGGCACCAGGGACTTTTCAGTGTAAGAAAAAGGCTCTGCTTGTGAAAAATTCCCTTATAGAGAACAGTTATCAGTGTTTTTGAAAACACTAGAAATAGAGTTGCCATGTGGCCCAGCAATCCCAGTCATGGGCAGATATCCAGACAAAATTATAACTCAGGAAGAAGCATGGACCCCACAGCTCTTAGCAGTACTATTCACAATAGCCCAGGCATGGAAACAGCATAAATGTCCACTTTGACAGATGAATGGATAAAGAAGATACTTTGTATATATATTAATGGATATATACACAATGAAATACTATACAGCCATTAAAAAAGAATGAAATAATGAGATTTATAGACACACAGGTGGACCTAGAGATTATCATACTAAGTAAAGTAGGTCAGAAAAAGTCAAATGCCATATGCCATCACATATATGTGAAATCTAGAGTATGACACAAAAGAACTTATCTACAAAAGACAAACAGACTCACGGACATAAGAGAACAGACTGCAGTTGCTAAGGGGAAGAGGGATGGTGGGAAGGAGGGATCAGGAGTGTGGGATCAGCAGAAACTATATAATATATATAGAATGGATGAATAACAAGGTCCTGTGGTATAGCACATGAAAGTATACTTAATATCCTGTAATAAACCATAATGGAAAAGAATATGAAAAAGAAAACAAAAACACAAAAAGTCTCCCCTGGGAGGAGAGTAGAGCAGGTAAGAGGCTCTTCCTATAACATCCCAGGGGGCGCTCCAAAGACCAAATGGAACAGAGGATGCCATCACTCAGGGCCCTGCCCACCCTTTCCCTTGACTGAAGAAGTAAAAGCGGCTGTCTCTCGCTGGAAGCTGGTGGGATAAAATAGGGAAGGTCAAGAGGAGCCTGGAGAAGCTCAGGGCAGGGAAGCTTAGCAGCCTACTGAGAAGTAATAATGACTATACCAAAGCCATGAGCGCTATGCACCAAGTACTTCCTAGACCTTAAGCTAAATCTGCTACAGAACAGCCAAGGGAAGAAGGCATCCAGGCCTCTAGTTGAAGAGGAGACACTTGGGTCTCAAAGAGGCTAAATCAGGTCCTGAAGATCCTGCCGTCATAAGGGACAGGACCAGGACTAAATCTGGGCCTTTCTGGATTGAGAGGTCAAACCAGTCAGGCTACTCAAAGCATTGTCCAGAGGGGAGTTCAGGCTTTGTGTTTGCATGTGCACCAGCACTGCTCACCAGGGTCAAGGCCAGTGAGGTCTCCTCTGGCATGAATATACCATCCCCTCCCACCCTTAGATGTCCCCAGGAAACCCAGGGAAGGAGCAGGAGGCAGCCAGTCCTGGCAGGTTCCTAGAGACTGGAGTGATGCACCTTCTGCTCCATAACACCGAGGTGAGCTTGTAACTTATTTACTTAGAGGAGAAAGGCAGAGGTCTCATGGATAAAACTCTCCCTACAAAATGGGGCTACAGATGGAAGTTCCCACAACGTGGAGAAAAAAGGGTTCAATAAGTCCAAGGCAGGTCAATCAGACATATTTATCTAGGGGCACTTGGGCCAAGTCAGGAGTCAGGATGCAGGGTTTTGATCAGGAGGAATGACATTTCTTCTGCCCTTTCTCTGTCCCTCCACTTCCAATAGCTTGGCCTCTGAGGGCTCAGAGCTTCCCTGTGGCTCAGAATGTAAAGAATCTGCCTGCAATGCAGGAGATCCAGGGTCAGTCCCCAGGGGAAGATCTCCTGGAGAAGTGATAGGCTACCCACTCCAGTATCCTTGCCTAAAGACAGGCTACAGTCCATGGGGCCAGGAGAGTAGAGCAGGTAAGAGGCTCTTCCTATAACATCCCAGGGGGCGCTCCAAAGACCAAATGGAACAGAGGATGCCATCACTCAGGGCCCTGCCCACCCTTTCCCTTGACTGAAGAAGTAAAAGCGCTGTCTCTCGCTGGAAGCTGGTGGGATAAAATAGGGAAGGTCAAGAGGAGCCTGGAGAAGCTCAGGGCAGGGAAGCTTAGCAGCCTACTGAGAAGTAATAATGACTATACCAAAGCCATGAGCGCTATGCACCAAGTACTTCCTAGACCTTAAGCTAAATCTGCTACAGAACAGCCAAGGGAAGAAGGCATCCAGGCCTCTAGTTGAAGAGGAGACACTTGGGTCTCAAAGAGGCTAAATCAGGTCCTGAAGATCCTGCCGTCATAAGGGACAGGACCAGGACTAAATCTGGGCCTTTCTGGATTGAGAGGTCAAACCAGTCAGGCTACTCAAAGCATTGTCCAGAGGGGAGTTCAGGCTTTGTGTTTGCATGTGCACCAGCACTGCTCACCAGGGTCAAGGCCAGTGAGGTCTCCTCTGGCATGAATATACCATCCCCTCCCACCCTTAGATGTCCCCAGGAAACCCAGGGAAGGAGCAGGAGGCAGCCAGTCCTGGCAGGTTCCTAGAGACTGGAGTGATGCACCTTCTGCTCCATAACACCGAGGTGAGCTTGTAACTTATTTACTTAGAGGAGAAAGGCAGAGGTCTCATGGATAAAACTCTCCCTACAAAATGGGGCTACAGATGGAAGTTCCCACAACGTGGAGAAAAAAGGGTTCAATAAGTCCAAGGCAGGTCAATCAGACATATTTATCTAGGGGCACTTGGGCCAAGTCAGGAGTCAGGATGCAGGGTTTTGATCAGGAGGAATGACATTTCTTCTGCCCTTTCTCTGTCCCTCCACTTCCAATAGCTTGGCCTCTGAGGGCTCAGAGCTTCCCTGTGGCTCAGAATGTAAAGAATCTGCCTGCAATGCAGGAGATCCAGGGTCAGTCCCCAGGGGAAGATCTCCTGGAGAAGTGATAGGCTACCCACTCCAGTATCCTTGCCTAGAGAATTCCATGGACAGAGGACCCTGACAGGCTACAGTCCATGGGGCCACAAAGAGTCGACATGAGTGAGTGACTAACACTTTCACTTCACTTCTACTTTCTGAGGGTGCAGCTACCTAAAGGTCATTCCTGGACAGACCCTGCCCCACTCTTTCCTGCCTTCAAGAGTGCGGGAGACCTTAGGGCCTGGACGTGAGAAGCCAGCAGTGCCAGACATTGTCATCTGTGGTTGCAGGAATGTGGCTGCATGCTGGAAGGTTCTTGCTGGTTTCTGTATTAGGCAGCTTGTAACCGAGTTGGCTTCCACCCCACCTGCTTCTGAGCTGCACCGCATAGCCTGAAGCATACAGAGTAATACTTAGCCTCTGGGTTGTCTCCTCTGAAAAGGTCAAAATGGGCTTCCCTGGTGGTCCAGTGGATAAGGACACCGCCTTGCATTGCAGGGGGAACCTGTTCGATCCCTGGCCTGGGAAGATCCCACCCACGTGCCCAGGAGCAGCTGGACGGATGGGTCCAATTACCGAGCTGGAGCTCTGGAGTGCATGTGCCCAGAGCCGGTGCTCTGCAATGAGAGAGGCCACTGCAATGGGAGGCCCACACAGGTCAAAAGAACAAAAGATGGAAATAAATGAAAGACTAATATAAGTGGCCAAGAAAAAAGGTCAAGCCATTATAGATACTGCATACTCTTTGGGAAATGATTTGCTTACCTGTTTGGTCGAAGGGCTTTCTCTGAATCCCTGGCTAGGTTGTGTGTGCCGTGAAGTCTGCTGAGTGGATGGGTAGCAACTCCTAATGACACAGCTAAAGCAGGTGGGCTAGTGAGTGGAGTGGTGGAGGATGGGATAGGAGAGACAAGGGGATAGTAGGAGTGAGAGAGGAGAGGCATGCTGCAGATGTTGAAGACGCATTTGGAAACGTGGGGAGAGTCATGATCCAGATTGGGATGGAGAGGCTGGCCTTGAGGATGCTCTGAAATTCCCCTTTCTCTGTCCCTCCACTTCCAATAGCTTGGCCTCTGAGGGCTCAGAGCTTCCCTGTGGCTCAGAATGTAAAGAATCTGCCTGCAATGCAGGAGATCCAGGGTCAGTCCCCAGGGGAAGATCTCCTGGAGAAGTGATAGGCTACCCACTCCAGTATCCTTGCCTAGAGAATTCCATGGACAGAGGACCCTGACAGGCTACAGTCCATGGGGCCACAAAGAGTCGACATGAGTGAGTGACTAACACTTTCACTTCACTTCTACTTTCTGAGGGTGCAGCTACCTAAAGGTCATTCCTGGACAGACCCTGCCCCACTCTTTCCTGCCTTCAAGAGTGCGGGAGACCTTAGGGCCTGGACGTGAGAAGCCAGCAGTGCCAGACATTGTCATCTGTGGTTGCAGGAATGTGGCTGCATGCTGGAAGGTTCTTGCTGGTTTCTGTATTAGGCAGCTTGTAACCGAGTTGGCTTCCACCCCACCTGCTTCTGAGCTGCACCGCATAGCCTGAAGCATACAGAGTAATACTTAGCCTCTGGGTTGTCTCCTCTGAAAAGGTCAAAATGGGCTTCCCTGGTGGTCCAGTGGATAAGGACACCGCCTTGCATTGCAGGGGGAACCTGTTCGATCCCTGGCCTGGGAAGATCCCACCCACGTGCCCAGGAGCAGCTGGACGGATGGGTCCAATTACCGAGCTGGAGCTCTGGAGTGCATGTGCCCAGAGCCGGTGCTCTGCAATGAGAGAGGCCACTGCAATGGGAGGCCCACACAGGTCAAAAGAACAAAAGATGGAAATAAATGAAAGACTAATATAAGTGGCCAAGAAAAAAGGTCAAGCCATTATAGATACTGCATACTCTTTGGGAAATGATTTGCTTACCTGTTTGGTCGAAGGGCTTTCTCTGAATCCCTGGCTAGGTTGTGTGTGCCGTGAAGTCTGCTGAGTGGATGGGTAGCAACTCCTAATGACACAGCTAAAGCAGGTGGGCTAGTGAGTGGAGTGGTGGAGGATGGGATAGGAGAGACAAGGGGATAGTAGGAGTGAGAGAGGAGAGGCATGCTGCAGATGTTGAAGACGCATTTGGAAACGTGGGGAGAGAATGTCAACTGCATCCAGATTGGGATGGAGAGGCTGGCCTTGAGGATGCTCTGAAATCTTGCCACTCAGCATAGTCCCACCGTCAGCTCCCCCAGGCAGTGTTAGAAACAGCAGGTCCCACCCTCTGGGACACCAGAAACTACATCTTCATGAGGCTCTGGGGTGGTGTGTGTGCATCAGAGCTCAGGAGGTGGCTCAGTGAGAGAGGGACACTCAGGCTGGCTGCCTGGCGAGGAGAGGGAAGGGGTACTGCCCAGCTCCTACTGGCTGCCAGCAAGGGTTCCAGCCCATGCCAAACAGCAGAGCTGAGAGCGGGGTGATTGTTGGCATCTGCCCTGGGTAGACTAGCTCTGCCACATTTCAAAACATCAAGTCTTAAATTCTTGAAAGGTGCTTCATAATCCTTTTGGTTCTTGGGGTGTTTGTTCAATATCTATGCTGACTATAGTCAAGAATTGTTCCTATTATTCAGTCCGAAAACGAACAAAATTTTACCATTTGCAGTACCATGGGTGAACCTGGAGGCCATCATGCTTAGTGAAATAAGTCAGACCAAGAAAGACAAATAGTGTATGAGGTCACTTATAGGTGGAATCTAAAAACTACAACAAGCTAGTTGAATATAACAAAAAGAAGCAGACACACAGCTATGGAGAAGAAATCAGTGGCTACCAGCCAGCAGGGAGAGGGGAAAGATTTGGGTGGGGAAGTAAGACGTACAAACTATGATGTATCAAATAAGATGCAGGGATATCTTGAGAACATGGGAAATATAGACAGTAACTTACAATAACTATAAACAGAGCATGACCTCTACACACTGTTAATCACTGTGTTGTATACCTATAACTTCTATAATATTGTGTAACAACGGTACACCAACTAAAAAACAATGAGAAAGAATAATTCCTGCTCTGTGATAGAGGGAGGAGACTAGATTTATTTTAACTGTTCAGGGAGGGGTTTCGCTGAACTGGAGTTCCCCCGAGGGGAAAGGCACTACACTCAGAAGCTTTTTCTTTGCCTTCTCTTTCAAAATCTGCCTCGGGGAAACAACAAGGCCACTGCTTGCCCCAGTCAGGGTGGGAAAAACCAAGTTCTGGGGACTGGGGAGGATCCCAGGCTGCAGAGGGAGAGGCCTACACTGCGCTGGCCCCAGCACCCTCAGTGGCAGGTGGTTTTTCTGAGTGGAGAGTCCCAGTTTGGCCTCTGTATCCCCACCTTGTCGGGATGAGAAGAGGAGTTTCCACTTCCGGGGAACTCTGTGGCCTGAGTCCTGTCACAGCTGCCGTGACAGAAGAGGGAACTTGGCATCTCAGGGGCTGGAGGCTCCCACAGCACAGTAAAACCAAAACAGAGCGCTTCCCTTCTCAATATACTGTGTGACTTTTTAAACAGACAAGGGAAACCTCCTGGGGAGAGGAGAGAGTTGCCATTCAAGAGGCATGTTATCACTTCATCTTCTGAATCATTATCTTTTTCATTTGTTCAGCAGCCTTTGGGCTGCCTCAAAGGGCAGGTTTCTGACTGATGAAAAGAACCCTCACAACGGGGCTGGTGTGTCTCCCTCTTTCTCTGCCCAAACTTCCTCCTTCCACATACGCTCGTCCTAGCACTTGGGGTACCAGCTCCTCCTAGCACTTCCTGAGGAAGTGGGTTCTGTGGGTAGGTGGGGTGCTCGATCCCAGGAAGGTGAGAAGTTGGGCGGGCGGTACTGCAGAAGTGGGTGGGGCATGACCAGCTGTGGAGCCCGGGGCCAGGGCTCTGTGTGAACCTGCCCTCAGCCTCTTGGTTCGGCCCTGTACTTACTCCAAGTTCTCACTTTCAAGTCACTCAGTGAGACCGAAACTCCTTGTGAAGTGAGCTTTTCTGCCTGGTGTGAACAGACTCAACAGACCCTGATGACAGTGCAGCCTTCCCTGGCAGCAACCACGTTGTCTCTGCCCCATTTTCCTAGACGTAGAAAGGCTAAAGGTCCAGAAAACTTGAGAAGCTTCCAGAGGAAGAGAAGAGCTCTGAAAATGCAACCCCAAGGAGTCAGGGCCCAAGAAAATGGATCCTGGGGACTAACCCAGACCTTTGATTTAAAAGGAAGCGTCTGTCCTCGGTGGGCAGCTGGTCAATCCCCAACCATGCCTCTCCTGGACTGTGCTCTGGGCCTGGAGCCCAGGTCTTGAGCTCCCTAAACTCGCTTCCATCTGGAAGCTGCCGCTTCCCCCACGGGGCTCAGTTGTCCAGGGTCCCTCCAACAGGCTGCACTCAGCTGTTCTTGAATCTTCTGCCACTCCCTCACCTCACCAGTAAGACTTGGACCAAGTGTGGTTGGAACCTCTTCCACCACCGGCTGCCCCATCATCCCAGGAGCCCACTTCCTGTAAGAGGGAATCCTGTCTTTCAATTACTACAGGGCCTGTGGCCCCAGCATCCCAGCATACTGGAACACTGACCAGGCAAGGAGGGAGCTCAGCTCAAAGTGTGCCTAGGACTGGACTCTGGCATTCATGGTAGTTCATGTCCACGTCAAGACTGGGCTCCTTTTCTGATTTTGAAGGGTGTCATTTTACATAGACCTGGAATGCAGATTTCTCCTAGAGTAATCAGTTCAGCTCAGTCGCTCAGTCGTCTGACTCTGTGACCCCATGGACTGCGGCACACCAGGCTTCCCTGTCCTTCACTATCTTCTGGAGTTTGCTCAAACTCATGTCTAATGACTCAGTGATGCCATCCAATCATCTCATCTTTGGTTGTCCCCTTCTCCTCTGCCTTCTACTTTTCCCAGCACCAAGATCTTTTCAGGTGAATCAGCTCTTCGCATCAGGTGGCCAAGGTATTGGAGCTTCAGTTTCATCATCAGTCCTTCCAATGAATATTCAGAGTTGATTTCCTTTAGGAATGACTGGTTTGATCTCCTTGCCATTCAAGGGACTCTCAAGAGTCTTCTCTAGCACCACAGCTCAAAGGCATCAATTCTTCAGCACTCCACAACCCCAGAACAATACTTTGTTTTTATTGTTTTAAATAGTGTATGCAGAGGTGCAATGCTAAACATCGTCCATGGCTTTTATTCCTTACTTCAACTCCACTTGTATAAATAGAGTGCTATATGTGATTCAACTTTAAACCACTGTTTAGTTAACCTGGAGCAATGATTAATGGGCATGGAAGCATGATTTAAAAATAAGTGACCTCAATCTGTGCCACAGAGGGTTGTCACCAAGTTCTGCACAGAAGTCCATTTCTACAGACTTGAAACACGGCAACATAGGAAAGAGCTGAACTTTCTTTATCCAAACTTTTGGCTCTTTACAAAATAAAAAGGTCATTCATATTCCTTCCACCCACCCTCCCTCCTTTCTGTATTTGATCTTTCTACTGGTTAGAAAGTGGAATTCATGATGCTAGAAACATTCATTTGATAATTATTTAAAGATATGACAAATATGCTCCCAGTCATGAAAGAGTTAATAATCCAGAGCAAGACAGTGGCGAGCATCTCTGGAGCAAAGTTCAGCCTATGACTAAAATATTTAACAAGGAGACTTGCCTCCTCTAAGGGCCCCAAGCATGACCTTCTAACCATGTTGATTCCAAAGAGGAGAGAAGGAGCCGGAGATCAGAAGATTCCTGTCCTTGGAAAGTCCTCCCGAGCTCTCAGGGGTATTCACGTGTCAGTTTTCAATTAAACAATTACCCAGAAAGAATTTTCTTCTAGATTCAAGGTCTTAAGCGATGGAGGTTCTGAAACGATTTACTAGAATCCCCTGTATAGTCTAAAAATTAAGGATTAGCTCTTTCTGACAGAACAGACCATTATAAAATGATTTGAATAGTTGCACTGGCTTTCTATCACTGCTATAGCAAATTACCACCAGTGGAATGGCTAGGATCAACTCAGGTTTATTATCTTCCAGGACCTGAAGGTCAAAAGTCTGTCTTGGGGGCTAGAATCAAGGTGTCATAGGGCTGCTGTCCTTTCTCGAGGCTCATGGGGAGACTCTATTCCTCCTTTTCCCTAGCTTCTATAGGCAGTTTCCTCTTCCTTCAAAGCCAACAAAAGCAGGTTGGTTCCTTCTTCCATTCCATTACTCTAACTTTCTGTCTCCCTCTTCCATGTTTAAGGACCCTTGTTATCATATTAGGCATACATGGAGAGCCCCAGATTATCTCCCTATTTTAACATCAACTGATCAGCAGCCTCCATTCCATCTGCAACTTTAATTTCCCTTTGCCAAGCAATGCAACATATTCATGGGTTCCTAGGATTAGAACATGACCATCTTTGGTGGAGGTGGCAGTGGAGGGGTGAGGATTATTTGGCTGACCATAATATTAATGTAATTATTTGATGTGCTGCCCTCTTGTCCCAAGGTTGTGCGCTACAGGGCAGCATGTACTTCTGAGAATTGGGGAAACAGTGCTGCTGAAACCTTCTGGCCCATTCTATCTCTAAACCTCATTTAATGAGAGAAGATTAATATCCTTATTGCCTTAGCCATTTCAAAGTGGGGTTTGCCCTTGTTTGCAGTCAGACATAATATTTGTTCCACAATTAAGCCTTCATTTTTTCAGGACAACCAGAGTGTGAGTATCCCTAAGGTGATCATGTAAAAAGTAGAGTGGACCTCAGCTTGTGAAATCCATTTGAAAGCTCGTATGTTCAGGATTAATACAAAGCTGGTCAATGATCACAGCTCAGCATCCCAAAGGGAGTGAAGCTCGAGGCCACTTGAAAACAAGAAGCATGGAAGGTCACTAGATATGAAATCACAGACCACTTACAGGACAGTCCCTGGGGGACTCAGAGTATACATCATTCCCATAACTCAGATTCTGGTATTTTTGCAGGGGGAAAATAATTTCCTATAAACATGATCTCCTTTGCATTCCCTGCAGTGCAGTCTTAAGCGATGGAGGTTCTGAAACGATTTACTAGAATCCCTGTATAGTCTAAAATTAAGGATTAGCTCTTTCTGACAGAACAGACCATTATAAAATGATTTGAATAGTTGCACTGGCTTTCTATCACTGCTATAGCAAATTACCACCAGTGGAATGGCTAGGATCAACTCAGGTTTATTATCTTCCAGGACCTGAAGGTCAAAAGTCTGTCTTGGGGGCTAGAATCAAGGTGTCATAGGGCTGCTGTCCTTTCTCGAGGCTCATGGGAGACTCTATTCCTCCTTTTCCCTAGCTTCTATAGGCAGTTTCCTCTTCCTTCAAAGCCAACAAAAGCAGGTTGGTTCCTTCTTCCATTCCATTACTCTAACTTTCTGTCTCCCTCTTCCATGTTTAAGGACCCTTGTTATCATATTAGGCATACATGGAGAGCCCCAGATTATCTCCCTATTTTAACATCAACTGATCAGCAGCCTCCATTCCATCTGCAACTTTAATTTCCCTTTGCCAAGCAATGCAACATATTCATGGGTTCCTAGGATTAGAACATGACCATCTTTGGTGGAGGTGGCAGTGGAGGGGGCGAGGGATTATTTGGCTGACCATAATATTAATGTAATTATTTGATGTGCTGCCCTCTTGTCCCAAGGTTGTGCGCTACAGGGCAGCATGTACTTCTGAGAATTGGGGAAACAGTGCTGCTGAAACCTTCTGGCCCATTCTATCTCTAAACCTCATTTAATGAGAGAAGATTAATATCCTTATTGCCTTAGCCATTTCAAAGTGGGGTTTGCCCTTGTTTGCAGTCAGACATAATATTTGTTCCACAATTAAGCCTTCATTTTTTCAGGACAACCAGAGTGTGAGTATCCCTAAGGTGATCATGTAAAAAGTAGAGTGGACCTCAGCTTGTGAAATCCATTTGAAAGCTCGTATGTTCAGGATTAATACAAAGCTGGTCAATGATCACAGCTCAGCATCCCAAAGGGAGTGAAGCTCGAGGGGCCACTTCGAAAACAAGAAGCATGGAAGGTCACTAGATATGAAATCACAGACCACTTACAGGACAGTCCCTGGGGGACTCAGAGTATACATCATTCCCATAACTCAGATTCTGGTATTTTTGCAGGGGGAAAATAATTTCCTATAAACATGATCTCCTTTGCATTCCCTGCAGTGCAGGCAGGCTAACATCATGTTTGCTTTGCAATTAATAAAAGGCAATTTTGCTGGAGACCCGCAGGCGTGGAGTTCAGAGGTTAACAACTAGGTAGCTGCAGCCACCGCTGGGCTTCCTTCCTGTCCACGACCCCTACTTCCTGCTTTGGGAGCCAAGCTTCTGGGCATCCCATCAGATGTGAATCAGCATTTCTATCTGTTAACTTTCTGTGTCAAAAGATGCTTGATAAGACACTCGTCTTGATGTTTCTATGAAGATATGGAATTTTCTAGGCAAGATTCCTGCAATGGGTACCCATTCCCTTTTCCAGGGGATCTTCCTGACCCAGGGATAGAACCTGGGTCTCCCACATTGTGGACAGACTCTACCATCTGATCCACCAGGGAAGCCCAGCATTTAAGTCTGTAGATTCTCTATAATGTGAGTGAACCTCATTCAGTCCGTTGACGGTCCTGCCAAAAGGAAGGTAGGCTGCTTCCAGACTCCAACTACTTCCTTGAGGCTCCGGCCTGCCAGACTACCCTGCAGGTTCCACACTCACCAGCCCCCATGATCACATCAGTCAATTCCTTAAAATAAATCTAACTGTCTATCCACACACACACATTTTACGGATCCTGTTTCTCTGCAGAAGTCTGACTGGTTCACTAGCCAAAGACTTTTTCTTCTTCCAGTTGTATTTTAACCCTAGTCAATCATGATAAGAACAGGCAAACACCAATTGAAGGACATTCCATAAAAGGCCTGATTAGTACTCAAATTGTCTTTACTGTTGTTTAGTCACTCAGTCATGTCTGACTCTTTGCGACCCCATGGACTATAGCCTGCCAGGTTCCTCTGCCTGTGGTACTTTCCGGGCAAGAATATTGGAAGAGGTTGCCCTTTCCTTCTCCAGAGGATCTTCCTGACCCAGGATTGAACCCAAGGCTCCTGCAGCTCCTGCACTGCAGGAAGATTCTTTACCACTGAGCCAGTGGGGAAACCCCAAAGCCGTCTGGGTCATCCAAAACAAGACACAAGGAATAAGATAAGTCTGAGACACTTCACAGCAAAGAGGAGCCTAGGAATGCTTGATGACAGGCTGCAATGTAAGATCTCTACCTTAGATAGGTCAGCTAAGGAAACATGAATACAATGTGAATTTAGTTAAGAGTCATGTACCAGTATTGCTTCTCCCACTCTGATAAATAAATCAGAGGAACATAAGGTGTTCATCTTAGAGGAGACTGGGAGTGGAGTGTATGGGTATTCTCTGTGTCTCTTTGCAACTTTTCTGTAAGCCTAAAACTATGTTAAAATTAAAAAGTGTAATTACAAAAATATATTTATTCACTTTTCATATGTGTAATTCAACCAAAAGGTGTGCCTTAAACACTTGTTCTCTACCAGAAACAAGACATTATGTGTTACTAGGAGTAATTAAGAAATGAACAATAATGAGATTATGATGCGTGAGGGGGCCATAGAGGCAAAGGACAGGGGTTCTTTTAAATTCAGGGCCCCAGACATGTTCTGGAAGAAGTTTAAGGGTAAGTAGGCCATGGATGGCCAGGATCTACTTTTTAAATCATCGTTCAGAGTGATTCCTATGCATTCTAACATGTGAAAACCAGCTAGACTGATGAGTTTCCTTGGGCAGAGAAGCTGTTTCATTCTCATTTCAGGCAGTCCAAAACACTGGAAACAGAAGTGAGGGAAGGAGCAGGGACACTGGTCGGGGCAGAGGGGACAGCATGTGTGTGGCCTCTTTGCAAGGCAGAACTCGGCTCATTGGAGAAATAGCAGAAATAGCGCAAAGGCCCCTGTGGCTGGTGGGGAAGGGGCGGGGTTCAAAGAGGAGGAGAAAAAGGCAGAGGGGCAGGATTTGTGCTCCACCTTTTGGGACTCAAAATGTTTCTTCAACTGCAACAGGAAGCTATCCTATGGTGATAATCTGATTTACCTTATAAAATATGTATTCACTATTGAAACTTTGGAAAATACAGAAAAGAATAAAGAAAAAACCTTATGTGTAGTCTTTCTACTTTGAACTAACCCTGGACCTCTTGGTATATTCATGCCATCTTTCTATTCAGTTGCCGTCTGGGTCATCCAAAACAAGACACAAGGAATAAGATAAGTCTGAGACACTTCACAGCAAAGAGGAGCCTAGGAATGCTTGATGACAGGCTGCAATGTAAGATCTCTACCTTAGATAGGTCAGCTAAGGAAACATGAATACAATGTGAATTTAGTTAAGAGTCATGTACCAGTATTGCTTCTCCCACTCTGATAAATAAATCAGAGGAACATAAGGTGTTCATCTTAGAGGAGACTGGGAGTGGAGTGTATGGGTATTCTCTGTGTCTCTTTGCAACTTTTCTGTAAGCCTAAAACTATGTTAAAATTAAAAAGTGTAATTACAAAAATATATTTATTCACTTTTCATATGTGTAATTCAACCAAAAGGTGTGCCTTAAACACTTGTTCTCTACCAGAAACAAGACATTATGTGTTACTAGGAGTAATTAAGAAATGAACAATAATGAGATTATGATGCGTGAGGGGGCCATAGAGGCAAAGGACAGGGGTTCTTTTAAATTCAGGGCCCCAGACATGTTCTGGAAGAAGTTTAAGGGTAAGTAGGCCATGGATGGCCAGGATCTACTTTTTAAATCATCGTTCAGAGTGATTCCTATGCATTCTAACATGTGAAAACCAGCTAGACTGATGAGTTTCCTTGGGCAGAGAAGCTGTTTCATTCTCATTTCAGGCAGTCCAAAACACTGGAAACAGAAGTGAGGGAAGGAGCAGGGACACTGGTCGGGGCAGAGGGGACAGCATGTGTGTGGCCTCTTTGCAAGGCAGAACTCGGCTCATTGGAGAAATAGCAGAAATAGCGCAAAGGCCCCTGTGGCTGGTGGGGAAGGGGCGGGGTTCAAAGAGGAGGAGAAAAAGGCAGAGGGGCAGGATTTGTGCTCCACCTTTTGGGACTCAAAATGTTTCTTCAACTGCAACAGGAAGCTATCCTATGGTGATAATCTGATTTACCTTATAAAATATGTATTCACTATTGAAACTTTGGAAAATACAGAAAAGAATAAAGAAAAAACCTTATGTGTAGTCTTTCTACTTTGAACTAACCCTGGACCTCTTGGTATATTCATGCCATCTTTCTATTCAGTTGCCTCCTTACTCTTTTTAAGAAATGTGCATATTGTATAATGAATGTTTTCCCTTCACTCGAAAGGATTTATAGAATCATCTGTCAGTATAATATTCCAATACACAGCCAGATCACAATTTATTTAGCTATTTCCCTATTTTCTTGTTTTCTTTTGTTTCTATCATTGTAAATGGCCATCGTGATGGGCCTCCTAGTATGTAAAGTGGTTCTACTTATACTACCTTTATAATGGTCACTGTTAGCCCTGCTTGATGAAATTCGGGAAACGTGTTTTTCAGTGTGAAATGAAATGTGCTATTAAACAGCCCTGATGAACTGGACTGGCTTCAGATCTCCTTTTTTGAACCTAAGGACACACAGTGATAGCAAAACCCCAGAGAGTGATTTTCAAATGCCAGGAGCATAATTACTGAGTGAATGCTGTAACCATTGCAAATATGTTGTCTTCCACTTGCAAAAGACATTAACATTTTCCACAGAAGAAAAATGTCCCAAGTTTGCTTATAATTGTCTTCTTTTCTATTATCTTTCCTCTTAATGATGCCATTTCTCTCCTTCTCATTTTACTATTTCATTTAGGAAGAAAGAGTCTTGTCATTTTGGTACATCCCATATACGTCAATGAGCTCAAATAGTCAGCCAGCACGATTCATTTTTACGTCGATGCAACCAGGCAGTTGATAGTCGGTGGGAAGTAGATAGGGCAGCAGAGACAAAGGTCAATGATGTGGTCAGCCCTGAGGGATGACGGCAGTGCCAGCATTATTCTACATTTGACATTAATACTCTGCCTCACATGGAAACATGAGAAATTCCTGCCGAGCTTACCTGTTGTCTAGAAGCTAAAGCAGGTCAGATCAGTAAGAAAAATCTCCCAGCGAGACCATCAGCCGACAGCCTCACCTGGGATTTTCTTCGCTCAGGACTCAGAATGGTCAGTGGAGGTCTGGTGGTCTGCAGGGGGTCACTCTGGTGGTCAGTCCAGGAGCACTCACCCCAGCTGTTCACTTGCCATTTTAACCGAGGGGTGATGGTTGTATGCAGGACACGGGGACCCGTTTGCCTGGGGCTACTCAGGTTTTTTAAAATACCCCTTCCAAATTTGCATGTAGATAAATTACCACATGTAGATTTTATCAAGAAATGAAGTACTTTATAAACATAGGAGTAATTATAATGTCTGTGTAAAGGGGTGTGTGTGTGAGCTTGCTTGCATGATGTGTGTGCAGGTATCACGGTAGGAAAACAACTTACAGAAATGTTCCTAAGGTGTGCTGCATTCAGCAGCTCCTGCCTGTTTCTTCATTAAAAGATGTATCTGAGACAGAAAAAGTGGTGTCTTCTTTTCTGTGGGCACTGAGGTGGGTCAGACGGGTGAGGGTCATGGGCAGTTTCAGTAAACCATGTCAGGTGGAGATCTTATCAGGCACGTCTAGGTTTCTGATTTAGAAAACGTGTTATTGATAACACGTCTGATTTATAAAATAGACTTGGGACTTCGTGCTATTGGGTGTTTTCCAAACAACATCATTTGCTATTCCTCTAAGTTTTAATAGCCCTTTCTCCACCATTACTGTAGATACAGGATTTTCTTTGCCATGACTCCCTACTGTGATGTAGACAAATCTGTATGATATTTTCAATTCTGTTAGAAGGAACAAAGTCTCTCAAAACCGCTCTTGAATCCATACATTTTCATCTAAGTCACCTAGAGAATAACAATTCTTTTTTTTTTTTTTTAAGATTTATTTATTTCTTTATTTTGGGCGGGAATCAGGTTGGGGAGGGAGGGGAGCGGTCGGGCCACTTCTATTGGTCTTTCATTTCTCTATTTTCATCCATCTTTGTTCTTCGGCTCCTGTGGGCCTCCCATCGCGGTGGCATCTGTCGTTGCAGAGCGCTGGCTCTGGGCGCATGCGCTCCAGAGCTCCGGCTCGGTAATTGGACACATCGGTCCAGCCGCTCAGCAGCACGTGGGATCTTCCCAGGCCAGGGATAGAACTGGCGCTGCTTGCACTGCAAGGCGGTATCCTTACCCACTGCGCCACCAGGGGAAGCCCAGAATAACAATTCTTTATGGAATAAAAGAAATCAACACACCCGCTCCGCTCTTATCATCTGAGATTATAGCCTGCTTTGTAAAATTATCTTTTTGTTTTGTTTGCTTCTTTTGAAATTTATTTTTTAGTAATACAGATGATCCATGCCAAAGACACTTAGATTATGTAGTATAATTAAGATAAAATAATTATAGATGTTTATTTTGTATCAATGTGCATTATCAGTCTTAAACTACATCTTTGCAAATTTCTTTTTTTTTTTTTTTTTACATTTTTGCCAATTTCTTTCTTCTTTTTTTGCATTCTCTTTGATCATTCACTCCAATGATCATCTGGAAGTTTGTTGAGTTCTTGCCCACCTGAAAGGGCTTCACCAGTAGAAGACAGCTTGGTTGCTTGTACAATGTTTCAATTGGTTGCACAAAATAATTATATTAAGACTTTGAATCTATCGTCCTTGTAAAGTGCTGAGCATTGATTCTTTGACTTTCTTTTTTCTTTGGTTCTCATTCTAAATTAAATCATTCCAGGGATAAGTGGACGAGGATGGGACAAGCTGGCCACTTACATCCGCGTTAGTATGCTTGGTGGACAATTTAAACCATTTATTGCATTAACACAATTTTGTTATGACATTTTGGCAGGGTTCCATTTGACCAGAGTCCAATGTACACGACTAATTCATCCGTAGACGATGCCGGTCATTTCCCATCTGTCTCGTCTGCTGGCATTAGTTCTCTGAGGCAGAAGACCCTGTCCAAGGCTCGGTTACATCACTCTCCATCTGCTTTGATTCATAGACCTTTTTACCTGTGGTGCAGGGTGTGCTTCTGGCTGCCTGTGGACCGGCTAGAGTCTCTCCCTATGGTGCCTTGTCACCTTATGCATGTTCAGTTCCCCAGCCGTGTCCAATTCTTTTGTGACCCGTGGACTGCAGCCCACTAGGCCCTTCTGTCCATGGGATTCTCCAGGCAAGAATACTGGAGTAGGTTGCTATGCCCTCCTCCAGAGGATCTTCCCAACCCAAGGATGGAACCCTCGTCTCCTGAGTCTCCAGTGCTGGCAGGCAAATTCTTTACCACTGAGCCACCTGAGGCCCAGTCTCACGTTTCTCTCTCCAAACTATTCATATCCATACACGATGCAAGAGGATGTGTATAGGAAGTCACTCTTGCCCTTAGCCTAAGGTCTAAATCTAACTATACGACAGGAAGTCAGCAATTTAGGTGGAGTTCACACCCAGCGACTTCTCTAGCCAGGATGGGGGGTTTAGGGTGCACCTCCCTTCCAGGACAAGACCCCTTCCCACTGGATTTTAATGAACTGGTTTCCTTCCTGGAGTTTCCTGGAACGTGCTCCTCCTCTCCCAGCCTTAGAGAATGGAAGCTTTCAGAGCTATTATTTTCATATGCCATTATTTTCTCTCTGCTTTTCCTTCTTACTGGGAAAATACTAGGCATTGAATCTACCTATCCCCTTCCTCTCCAAAAATGTGGTGACGATGGAAGAATTTCCCATCAGCTTTGTTCAGGAGTCATCACCAGGAGCGTGCATCAGCAGAGGACTTCAGATCTCTCCTCCAGACAGAGGCCAGCCTGTCTGCATAGACAAAGAACTGCATACGGTCTCAGTTTAACACATTTCCTCTCGGCCTTGTTTATGACCGCCCATCCATTTGGAATCCAAATCGCTTCAGGATTTTGTGGTCAGGTGATTCAGGGCAGAATGACTGGTATCCACATCTTGGCCTTCAGTAGCACCTGGAAATGCCCTGTGGACATGGTGCCTGGACCCTCCACCCAGAGAGCGGAATTCAGTAAGTTGTTGTCAAGTCCAGAAATGTATCTTTTCCTGAAAGCTCCAGGGGAGTTTTGATCATCAGTCAGACTGAAGAACCTCAGAGAATTTCTGCGTCTTTGATCTGTAAATGCCTTAGGGATTAGTTAGTTCAAGTCTCTGAAGAAAAACAGGCTCAAGACCACATAGTTTTGCTAAAATAGTGGAAAGTGGTTCAGTGATGTCCAGCACATTCATTTAAAAAAGACAGGAGGAAGTTCCCTGGTGGTCCAGTGGTTAAGACTTCATATTTCCCAAACCTGCTTGCCAGGTTTGATCCCTCATAACGGAACTAGGATCCTACCTGCCATGCAATGTGGCCGCAAAATTTTAAAAATAAAATAAAATACGGGAGCTTTTCTATTATATCATAGCAAAACTTGCATCAATGTGGCACAAATTTTCTAATTTCTTTTTTTTTAATTGAAGTATAGGGCTGTACAGTATTATATAAATTACAGGTGTGTGATATACAGTGATTCACAATGTTTAAAGGTGATGCTCCATTTATAGCTATTATAAAATATTGTCTATATTCCCCATGTCATACTATGTATCCTTGTAGCTTATTTTGTACTATGAAAAGTTGAAAGCATTTCTTCTAAGATCAAGAATGAGACAAGGATGCCCACTCTTCCCTATTTTATTCAGCATAGTTCTGGAAGTTTTAGTCATAGTAATCAGAAAAGAAAATGAAAAGCTTGCAAATTGGAGAGGAGGAAGTGAAACTGTCACTGTGTACAGACAGTATGATATTATCCATAGAAAATCCTAAAGATGCCCCAGAACACTACTAGAGCTCATCAATGAGTATAATCCACTTGCAGGATACAAAATGAATACGTGGAAATCTATACACTAATAACGTTCTATGCGCTAATGACGAACTATATTAGAAAGACAAATTAAGGAAACAGTCCCATCTACCATCACATCAAAAAGAGTTAAATACCTAGGAATAAACCTATCACATTTTCCAATTGCTTTTAAAGAGGCAAACCCCCTCACAACACAAAATGCAACTCATCAAACAATAATTTCCTGGGAATTACAAGGAGCCCAGGTTCCCTTTGGGGGGTTAATGACTGGTATCCACATCTTGGCCTTCAGTAGCACCTGGAAATGCCCTGTGGACATGGTGCCTGGACCCTCCACCCAGAGAGCGGAATTCAGTAAGTTGTTGTCAAGTCCAGAAATGTATCTTTTCCTGAAAGCTCCAGGGGAGTTTTGATCATCAGTCAGACTGAAGAACCTCAGAGAATTTCTGCGTCTTTGATCTGTAAATGCCTTAGGGATTAGTTAGTTCAAGTCTCTGAAGAAAAACAGGCTCAAGACCACATAGTTTTGCTAAAATAGTGGAAAGTGGTTCAGTGATGTCCAGCACATTCATTTAAAAAAGACAGGAGGAAGTTCCCTGGTGGTCCAGTGGTTAAGCCTTCATATTTCCCAACCCTGCTTGCCAGGTTTGACCCCTCATACCGGAACTAGGATCCTACCTGCCATGCAATGTGGCCGCAAAATTTTAAAAATAAAATAAAATACGGGAGCTTTTCTATTATATCATAGCAAAACTTGCATCAATGTGGCACAAATTTTCTAATTTCTTTTTTTTTAATTGAAGTATAGGGCTGTACAGTATTATATAAATTACAGGTGTGTGATATACAGTGATTCACAATGTTTAAAGGTGATGCTCCATTTATAGCTATTATAAAATATTGTCTATATTCCCCATGTCATACTATGTATCCTTGTAGCTTATTTTGTACTATGAAAAGTTGAAAGCATTTCTTCTAAGATCAAGAATGAGACAAGGATGCCCACTCTTCCCTATTTTATTCAGCATAGTTCTGGAAGTTTTAGTCATAGTAATCAGAAAAGAAAATGAAAAGCTTGCAAATTGGAGAGGAGGAAGTGAAACTGTCACTGTGTACAGACAGTATGATATTATCCATAGAAAATCCTAAAGATGCCCCAGAACACTACTAGAGCTCATCAATGAGTATAATCCACTTGCAGGATACAAAATGAATACGTGGAAATCTATACACTAATAACGTTCTATGCGCTAATGACGAACTATATTAGAAAGACAAATTAAGGAAACAGTCCCATCTACCATCACATCAAAAAGAGTTAAATACCTAGGAATAAACCTATCACATTTTCCAATTGCTTTTAAAGAGGCAAACCCCCTCACAACACAAAAATGCAACTCATCAAACAATAATTTCCTGGGAATTCCAAGGAGCCCAGGTTCCCTGAGAAGTAAAGGTGATTTACATCAGCTACTTTGCTGAACCAACAAATTACAACAAAATTATTTGTATTTGCATTTCAGTCCCAGAGCTTCATTTTGAAAACCTGATTCAGGAGCAGGCGGTATACAGTGAAACACAATATCAAGTCTTTGGTGGCTCAGATGGTAAAGAAGCTGCCTGCCCTCCAGGAGACCTGAGTTCAGTCCCTGGACTGGGAAGACACCCTGGAGAAGGGTATGGCTACCCACTCCAGTGTTCTCACCTGGAAAATTCCATGGACAGAGGAGTCTGGCCGGCTATTGTCTATGGGGTCTCAAAGAGTCAAACATAGCAGGGTGACTTGCACTTTAGCAAGTTTTTAAGTAAAATGGCTCACTAAGCTGGCGATCCTAGTGAGAGCTTCAGCACACACTGGGCACTAGCTGAATGGCTGTAGGCTGACTGGAAAGTCCTTGCCTCAAGAGTGGAAAAGGATGGTGTCTTCTTTGTTTTATTCTACCAGGCAATTGCATCATGCGTGTTTATTGTTGCTGGCTCTCAGTCATTTTTAAAAGGCATTTTGATGTTTAAAGAGAATAATTTTAACCATGGTTTGCCATGAGTGGATTTCTTATGTTGTTTAAAAATTCTTATCTCCTATTAGAGTCAGAACTATGCACAAACCACACAGACATAAACTATGAACCAACAATGAAAACAATGATCAGCGTTAATCAGAAAGTAGAAAGTGAATGTTTAGAACACATTTCAGATTATGTGGCTCAAGTCCTTGTCTTTATGACCCATCAGAGAGACAAAGTGATGCCCAGTCAAACATTTTAAAGATTACTCCATGGTCGGCCCTCTCCTGGGGCTCTCTCTGGAGGTAAGGATTCCATTCCTTCAGAGCAGAACTCCAGAGGAGGAATGCCAACTATGCAGAGAAGCAGGGAGGAATGTGTTCACCTCTTAGCCCTGACCTGAGGGTGACAGGGAGACACCCCTGCCACTGGAGGTTTGAAAGCAGATGATAAACATGATGAATATCTGTGAACTTTAGAGAGAACAAGGGCCAGATCTTGGCCAAGCAGCTGGCCAGCCCTGAGGGGTGCAGGCACGCCTGTTAGTCAGTCTTTCCTGAGCCCCACATTCCTGGGCCCATCACAGGCATTCGCTCAGATTGTCACAGCTGTGGATTCTGACAGAAGTAGAAATGCCCACCCATGGTGAGGGGGAGGGAGGAGGGGAGGGGATTCAGTAGGTGGCTGAGCAGGAGCACCAGCCTGGTCTTTCTGACTTTCTCTGTCTCCCACTAGAAGTGCTTTCACGGGTCCTCTTGAAACCTAAAAGTAATTGAGAGGCGTTTCAAGAGACTCAAGTTCTCCTAGCATCGCCTGTGGGGATAAAAATAGAAACAGGCTTTTCTTTCTGAAAGGAAAGGTAAAATGAGGCAGGGGAGAAGGTACTGGCGCTGAGCAATGTGTGAGAAGGCGGCCGTCATTGTGTGCCCGCCTGGACCATTAGCGAGGACCCCAGTGGGTAGAAGCTCGGGCTTTGACCTCTCCCAGTCACTGGGGGGCCCAAGGCCACAGGCAGAAAAGGGGCGCTTTAAAATCCCTGCGTAGGTCCATGCGAACCCGCCTCCTACAGTATTTGATGTTTAAAGAGAATAATTTTAACCATGGTTTGCCATGAGTGGATTTCTTATGTTGTTTAAAAATTCTTATCTCCTATTAGAGTCAGAACTATGCACAAACCACACAGACATAAACTATGAACCAACAATGAAAACAATGATCAGCGTTAATCAGAAAGTAGAAAGTGAATGTTTAGAACACATTTCAGATTATGTGGCTCAAGTCCTTGTCTTTATGACCCATCAGAGAGACAAAGTGATGCCCAGTCAAACATTTTAAAGATTACTCCATGGTCGGCCCTCTCCTGGGGCTCTCTCTGGAGGTAAGGATTCCATTCCTTCAGAGCAGAACTCCAGAGGAGGAATGCCAACTATGCAGAGAAGCAGGGAGGAATGTGTTCACCTCTTAGCCCTGACCTGAGGGTGACAGGGAGACACCCCTGCCACTGGAGGTTTGAAAGCAGATGATAAACATGATGAATATCTGTGAACTTTAGAGAGAACAAGGGCCAGATCTTGGCCAAGCAGCTGGCCAGCCCTGAGGGGTGCAGGCACGCCTGTTAGTCAGTCTTTCCTGAGCCCCACATTCCTGGGCCCATCACAGGCATTCGCTCAGATTGTCACAGCTGTGGATTCTGACAGAAGTAGAAATGCCCACCCATGGTGAGGGGGAGGGAGGAGGGGAGGGGATTCAGTAGGTGGCTGAGCAGGAGCACCAGCCTGGTCTTTCTGACTTTCTCTGTCTCCCACTAGAAGTGCTTTCACGGGTCCTCTTGAAACCTAAAAGTAATTGAGAGGCGTTTCAAGAGACTCAAGTTCTCCTAGCATCGCCTGTGGGGATAAAAATAGAAACAGGCTTTTCTTTCTGAAAGGAAAGGTAAAATGAGGCAGGGGAGAAGGTACTGGCGCTGAGCAATGTGTGAGAAGGCGGCCGTCATTGTGTGCCCGCCTGGACCATTAGCGAGGACCCCAGTGGGTAGAAGCTCGGGCTTTGACCCTCTCCCAGTCACTGCCCAAGGCCACAGGCAGAAGGCGCTTTAAGAGGTCCATGCGAACCCGCCTCCTCACACTGTCATTCAGAACACCCAGCATGCTGGGCTCTGCTGCTTCTCCTAAAATTCCCTGCGTGTCCAGTGGATCCCAGAGAATGAGACTCTGCTGGGCCCCACACGGGTTCCCAACTCCCTGGCCTGCCTCTGACAGGTGAATGTTCTGTCCGGAGCCTGGGCCTCTCTCCTGACCCTCACAGGGTACTTTATCCTATTCTTTAGAGTTCAGCTCAAAAGTCAACGCCTGGGCTTCCCCTGGTGGTCCAGTGGGTAAGGACACCGCCTTGCAGTGCAAGGGGCGCCGGTTCGAGCCCTGGCCTGGGAAGATCCCACGTGCCGCGGAGCGGCTGGACCGATGTGTCCAATCACCGAGCCGGAGCTCTGGAGCGCATGCGCCCAGAGCCGGTGCTCTGCAACGACAGACGCCACCGCGATGGGAGGCCCACAGGAGCCAAAGAACAAAGACGGATGAACATAGAGAAATGAAAGACCAATAGAAGTGTCCTGCCTGCTCCCCTCTCTCCCCAACCCGACACCCGCCCAAAAATAAATAAATAAATAAATAAATCTTTAAAAAAAAAATAAAAAGTCAACGCCTTCCCCCTTTATAAGGCAAGATCCTCAATTCCCTGGGGCATTTTCTACACTCTGTCTTCTGTGGTTCATCTACTCATATATATTTATTTACTGAAAAACTACTATGTAATATTCAGTACATCCTCGGAGGAGGATCTGTTGGCCTTGGCAGCTTCATCAGGAATTCACTGGTTGAAGTCTGTTTGGTGAGTGTTAATTGATTGGACCATTTGTTTTGGTGTTAGTTGCTCAGTTGTGTCCCATTGTGAGGCTCTTCCATCCATGGAATTCCCCAGGCAAGACCACTGGAGTGGGTTGCCATTTCTTCTTCTAGGAGATCTTCTCGACCCAGAGAGGCGTTTCAAGAGACTCAAGTTCTCCTAGCATCGCCTGTGGGGATAAAAATAGAAACAGGCTTTTCTTTCTGAAAGGAAAGGTAAAATGAGGCAGGGGAGAAGGTACTGGCGCTGAGCAATGTGTGAGAAGGCGGCCGTCATTGTGTGCCCGCCTGGACCATTAGCGAGGACCCCAGTGGGTAGAAGCTCGGGCTTTGACCCTCTCCCAGTCACTGCCCAAGGCCACAGGCAGAAGGCGCTTTAAGAGGTCCATGCGAACCCGCCTCCTCACACTGTCATTCAGAACACCCAGCATGCTGGGCTCTGCTGCTTCTCCTAAAATTCCCTGCGTGTCCAGTGGATCCCAGAGAATGAGACTCTGCTGGGCCCCACACGGGTTCCCAACTCCCTGGCCTGCCTCTGACAGGTGAATGTTCTGTCCGGAGCCTGGGCCTCTCCTGACCCTCACAGGGTACTTTATCCTATTCTTTAGAGTTCAGCTCAAAAGTCAACGCCTGGGCTTCCCCTGGTGGTCCAGTGGGTAAGGACACCGCCTTGCAGTGCAAGGGGCGCCGGTTCGAGCCCTGGCCTGGGAAGATCCCACGTGCCGCGGAGCGGCTGGACCGATGTGTCCAATCACCGAGCCGGAGCTCTGGAGCGCATGCGCCCAGAGCCGGTGCTCTGCAACGACAGACGCCACCGCGATGGGAGGCCCACAGGAGCCAAAGAACAAAGACGGATGAACATAGAGAAATGAAAGACCAATAGAAGTGTCCTGCCTGCTCCCCTCTCTCCCCAACCCGACACCCGCCCAAAAATAAATAAATAAATAAATAAATCTTTAAAAAAAAAATAAAAAGTCAACGCCTTCCCCCTTTATAAGGCAAGATCCTCAATTCCCTGGGGCATTTTCTACACTCTGTCTTCTGTGGTTCATCTACTCATATATATTTATTTACTGAAAAACTACTATGTAATATTCAGTACATCCTCGGAGGAGGATCTGTTGGCCTTGGCAGCTTCATCAGGAATTCACTGGTTGAAGTCTGTTTGGTGAGTGTTAATTGATTGGACCATTTGTTTTTGGTGTTAGTTGCTCAGTTGTGTCCCATTGTGAGGCTCTTCCATCCATGGAATTCCCCAGGCAAGACCACTGGAGTGGGTTGCCATTTCTTCTTCTAGGAGATCTTCTCGACCCAGAGATCAAACCCTGGTCTCTTACATTGGAGGTGGATGCTTCATCGTCTGAGCCACCAGGGAAGATTGTAGAATGATGTCCATCAAGGTATGGATGGTGGAAGCCTTGGCAAGTTGGTGACTGAGTTCTGAGTCTAGACTCTATCTTTAATAATCTCTTGGATCTTGGTCATAGCAAGATGCTCCAGGCCCAGTTACCTGCCCTGGACCTGGGCCAGCCATTTCTCCAAGCAGCAAGGCTTTCCTCTGTTACCAGGCTTTTCAATGTCACCAATCTAGGAAGTGTAAATTGGTATCTCCTTGTAGTTATATCTCTCTGACACTTTAATAATATCTTCCATGTTTTCATATATTTATCTACCAGCTGTGCTTTCTTTATCTCTGATGCCTAGCCATGATCTAATCCAATTTATATGTATACACATATGCATATAGACACAAATATGTATATCCACCCAAGCTGTTGTTCGGTTACCAAGCCATTATCCAACTCTTTGCAGTCCCATAAACTGCAGTCAGCCAAGCTTCTCAGTCCTTCCTCGTCTCCCAGAGTTTGCCCAAATTCATATCTACTGAATCAGTGATGCCATCTAACTATTGTATCTTCTGTCCCCTCTTCTCCTTCTGCCTTCAATTTTCCCCAACATCATCCAACAAGTCAGCTGTTCGCATCAGGTGGCCAAAGTATTGGAGCTTCAGCTTCAGTCCTTCCCAAGAATGTTCAAGGTTGATTTCCTTTAAGATTGACTGGTTTGATCTCCTTACTTTCCAAGGGACTCTCAAGAGTCTTCTCACAACAGTTCGAAAGCATTGATTCTTCAGTGCTCAGCCTTCCTTATGGTCCAGCTCTCACATCAGGTAGTCTAGTAGTTGTGGGTGCATGCTAAATTGATTCAATCATGTCAGATTCTGTGTGACCCCATGGGCTGTAACTCACCAGGGTCCTCTGTCCATGGGGGTTTTCCAGCAAGAATATTGGAGTGGACTGCCATGCCCTCCTCTAGGGGATCTTCCCAAACCAAGGACCAAACTCAAGTCTTTTACATCTCCTGCATTAGCAGGCTGCTTCTTTATGACTAGCACCACCGCCTGGAAAGCCCAGTCCAGTAGTCATATTCATCCACATTTACATATAAATGAGGGCTTCCCAGTATGACTGAGCTACTAAGCACATGCATATGAATATACATATGTGTATGGATACATGTTGTTAGTGGGTTCATAATTCATTTTTTATTCTGCACAGTAATCATTTGTTGGTTATTTATTTTACCTTCCCCTATTTTACAGTTCATTTGTTGTTGTGGCTGTTGCTCAGTTGCTTAGTTGTGTCCCATTCTCTGTGACCCTATGGACTGCAGCACACCAGACCTCCCTGTCCTTCACTATCTCCCAGAGTTTGCTCAAATTCATATCCATTGAATCAGTGATGCCCTCCAACTATCTCATCATACTATCACTTTATTATGGTTCCCCTTTGGGGACAGAACTTTCAAACTTTCTGTGGACAGATTAGAAGCATTATTGTTAAAGAAAACACATTTAGAGGAAACAACACAGAATAAAAATGCTCAGCTCAGTGAATTATCACAAAGGGAGCACTCTTGCTGCCATTACTGGTTAGGACAAACATCACCACCTGAAGTTCTGGCAGGTACCAGCTACTCCTGCTTCTCTAGCAATAGCTCATGCCCTTCTGACCTTTAAGTCAATCCTCGCCTTTCCTTAGGATTATTTCTCCAGACGTTTAGCTCAGATCTCAGTAGCTTAAGTTCTGTCTGTTTGAGGGGCCTTCATGTAAATGGAGCTACAAAGGACACTTTATCCTGTTCTTTCACTTAACTTTCTTAGACCCTGACAAGGTCATTATAAAATGCATCATAGTAACTGAAGGACCAAGAATCTGGAAGTTGAACAATACTGGAGATCTTAATTTTACTGGACAGCAAGACTTAGCATAGAGCTTCAGCAACTGAAACAACGCTTGTGGTCTCCTGCAATGTGAATTTATTCACACAATTTATTCTTCTACTGTGTGGCTGATGGCTTCTAGGTCTTCCCAAATCACAATGGTCATCACCCATGGGCTGTAACTCACCAGGGTCCTCTGTCCATGGGTTTTCCAGCAAGAATATTGGAGTGGACTGCCATGCCCTCCTCTAGGGATCTTCCCAAACCAAGGACCAAACTCAAGTCTTACATCTCCTGCATTAGCAGGCTGCTTCTTATGACTAGCACCACCTGGAAAGCCCAGTCCAGTAGTCATATTCATCCACATTTACATATAAATGAGGGCTTCCCAGTATGACTGAGCTACTAAGCACATGCATATGAATATACATATGTGTATGGATACATGTTGTTAGTGGGTTCATAATTCATTTTTTATTCTGCACAGTAATCATTTGTTGGTTATTTATTTTACCTTCCCCTATTTTACAGTTCATTTGTTGTTGTGGCTGTTGCTCAGTTGCTTAGTCGTGTCCCATTCTCTGTGACCCTATGGACTGCAGCACACCAGACCTCCCTGTCCTTCACTATCTCCCAGAGTTTGCTCAAATTCATATCCATTGAATCAGTGATGCCCTCCAACTATCTCATCATACTATCACTTTATTATGGTTCCCCTTTGGGGACAGAACTTTCAAACTTTCTGTGGACAGATTAGAAGCATTATTGTTAAAGAAAACACATTTAGAGGAAACAACACAGAATAAAAATGCTCAGCTCAGTGAATTATCACAAAGGGAGCACTCTTGCTGCCATTACTGGTTAGGACAAACATCACCACCTGAAGTTCTGGCAGGTACCAGCTACTCCTGCTTCTCTAGCAATAGCTCATGCCCTTCTGACCTTTAAGTCAATCCTCGCCTTTCCTTAGGATTATTTCTCCAGACGTTTAGCTCAGATCTCAGTAGCTTAAGTTCTGTCTGTTTGAGGGGCCTTCATGTAAATGGAGCTACAAAGGACACTTTATCCTGTTCTTTCACTTAACTTTCTTAGACCCTGACAAGGTCATTATAAAATGCATCATAGTAACTGAAGGACCAAGAATCTGGAAGTTGAACAATACTGGAGATCTTAATTTTACTGGACAGCAAGACTTAGCATAGAGCTTCAGCAACTGAAACAACGCTTGTGGTCTCCTGCAATGTGAATTTATTCACACAATTTATTCTTCTACTGTGTGGCTGATGGATATATGCGTTATTTCCGGTTGATGGCTATCATGAATTAATACTAGCATTTTTGGGGGGTAAGTACCTAAAAGTAAAATTTTAGGTAGCATGACCATAAATTCCCTTTTCACCCACATTATGCAGTGGATTGTGTCCCATCTGTGTTTTGTTTTGTTATGTTTTGTTTGGCTGTGCTGCTCAGCCTGTGGGATCTTGGTTTCCAGACCAAGGATCAAACCTGGCCCATGGCAGTGAGAGTGCTGAGTCCTAGCCACTGGCCTACCAGAGAATTCCCTATAGCCCATCTTAATATAATTTACATCAAGACCCAACTGTCCTGGAATAATTCACCATAAAGACCACCTCTTCTCACAGCTCTGGAGTGCCATCTTTGTGATAAAATAAGTGTTCACCTCTGCTATTTCTCTTCCATGTCGCCATTCAAAACATTCTAGTCCGCTTTCCAGATTAAACCACCCTCCCCCTCTAAATGTTCACTCTCTCCCTTTGAGGTGTCACCAAATGTGTGGCACACCTCTGTGTCACTTGTCACACAGGAAGTGACTTGTGGTTTTGGTGTGGCTGTGAAGTCTTGGGACTGTGCCTCATTGATTCCCCCATCTGCCCCAGACCTGCAGATTAATGAATGGAATGGACATACGAGTCTCCATCAGAACGTTGCTGACATTGATCAAGGGCCCTACGCACCATATATTATATCTGTTCTGTTCCTTATAAGCCCTGTGCTTAGCAGGCATTGGTGGAACCCCAGAATTCACTGCTGGCTTGACTACTTCTTACCTCTGCTGTCACTCTGGCTTCAACAACAACAGGTGCTATGACAAAGATCACTCCATCAGGTCATGAAGGTGTTCCTGGGGAGCCTGCATCTGAAAACCTTCAGTTTGGGCCTGCCAGGCATTCCCACTCCTGCCCCTCAGCGGAGTGCACACATTGTTCGGACTGACTGTGTTTACAGGTTATTCTCTGTCTGGTCTCCCTGGGGGTGGGGCCGTCCCCATTGTCCCCTCAGCTGCCTGGAGATTGCACATGCTTCTACTGTTGGGGAAAACAGACCTGTTTCTTTTCTAGGTTGTATATCAACACAGCACGGCTCCCTGTTTCCTCTCTGTGGAACTCCATGCATTTCACATTGTGCTCCAACTTCCTTCTTTTGTGTAGGGATTCCCCTATTTCCGATTAAGCTCTTAATTTTTCCTTCCCTCCGTTACTGTTTAAACGTTCAGTGTGAATAAAGGGAGAAGTTCCCACATCCATCATTACGGAGCCCTGGAGCTGAACAGGAGTTCCCCTGAAGGACAAAAACATGCAGCTAAAGAACCTCCCAGATCTCCGTCCTGGTAGCATCTTCTGGAATGTACCATAGCATTCACAGGGGCGGTCGCTGGTCATTTTTTCATGTGAGGTCACCCCGAACCAGCCAGTTGACTAGAAAGATGGAGGACATCAGAGCATATGTGTAATTTGTATTCTTTCAACAAGCAAGTGCTCAGAAGGGCGGTGTTCCAAAAATTCATTTGCTAATTGATTTATCTGAAAATCAGAAGGCACTTTTTCAATCAAAATTGTGGTATAGTAATTGTTAGGTTCCATTAGAAGTTTATTTAATGTAACTTCAAATAACAGACCATTTTAATGAAAAAAAATGTAGTAAACAAAGCAGTTTCATCACTAGTAATTACGCACATTTACAAACATATGGCAGGGAAATTAAATACAGAATCATGTCAGATGCAGAGTAAGATAAAATGTAACTAGACTTTTATGGAGATATAAGTGAGATTCTCAATATTTTGAAAAGCTTTATGGCAATATTATATAATACCTGGTTTTACTTAAAGGGGGAAAATTGACTTTTTCTTAAACAAGTGAATTGATAGCCCCACCTTACCAAATCCATGAAATATTAATCTGGTATTATCAGATTTAAGGTGTCTTTTAAGATAAGAAGTAAAGCCTTTGGTAGGTATTCATAACATGAGCTCCCACCTTAAAAGCAAACTGTTCTGTTGTGGACATTGAGATTTAGAAAGGCTACCCATTATTAGGCTGGAAAGATCTATTGTTCGGACTGCTTTTAAGGTTATTCTCTGTCTGGTCTCCTGGGGTGGGGCCGTCCCATTGTCCCTCAGCTGCCTGGAGATTGCACATGCTTCTACTGTTGGGGAAAACAGACCTGTTTCTTTTCTAGGTTGTATATCAACACAGCACGGCTCCCTGTTTCCTCTCTGTGGAACTCCATGCATTTCACATTGTGCTCCAACTTCCTTCTTTTGTGTAGGGATTCCCCTATTTCCGATTAAGCTCTTAATTTTTCCTTCCCTCCGTTACTGTTTAAACGTTCAGTGTGAATAAAGGGAGAAGTTCCCACATCCATCATTACGGAGCCCTGGAGCTGAACAGGAGTTCCCCTGAAGGACAAAAACATGCAGCTAAAGAACCTCCCAGATCTCCGTCCTGGTAGCATCTTCTGGAATGTACCATAGCATTCACAGGGGCGGTCGCTGGTCATTTTTTCATGTGAGGTCACCCCGAACCAGCCAGTTGACTAGAAAGATGGAGGACATCAGAGCATATGTGTAATTTGTATTCTTTCAACAAGCAAGTGCTCAGAAGGGCGGTGTTCCAAAAATTCATTTGCTAATTGATTTATCTGAAAATCAGAAGGCACTTTTTCAATCAAAATTGTGGTATAGTAATTGTTAGGTTCCATTAGAAGTTTATTTAATGTAACTTCAAATAACAGACCATTTTAATGAAAAAAAATGTAGTAAACAAAGCAGTTTCATCACTAGTAATTACGCACATTTACAAACATATGGCAGGGAAATTAAATACAGAATCATGTCAGATGCAGAGTAAGATAAAATGTAACTAGACTTTTATGGAGATATAAGTGAGATTCTCAATATTTTGAAAAGCTTTATGGCAATATTATATAATACCTGGTTTTACTTAAAGGGGGAAAATTGACTTTTTCTTAAACAAGTGAATTGATAGCCCCACCTTACCAAATCCATGAAATATTAATCTGGTATTATCAGATTTAAGGTGTCTTTTAAGATAAGAAGTAAAGCCTTTGGTAGGTATTCATAACATGAGCGTTACTTCATTCTATCCTGACAACAACTAACACAGAAGGACTATTATTCCTACTGTTCTGTTGTGGACATTGAGATTTAGAAAGGATTAAACTACCCATTATTAGGCTGGAGAATTTGTATCCAAGTTACGCTTTTTCTAACATCCCCATGTTGCTTCACAAAGAGAAAGAACGAAACAGAGGAAAAGAAAGAGAAACTTGTGTGCGCTAGTGTGAGAGAGGAAAGAGGTCTGTTCTCTGGTGCTCCTCAGGCCAGGGCTGCAGCAGCTGGTGTCTCTCGAATGTTTACCATCAGGTGCAACTTGTGTCTTGTTCCACATAACCTACACTCACCCATACATTACACACTTCTCTTCTCATTCCCATTTTGTGTGTGAGGAAGCTGAAACACAGAGAGGTTGACTATCCAAAGTGTCACGTGGTGAGCAGGTAGTAGCGCCCTCAGACAGTGGCTCCCAAGCCAGTTGTCCCCTCCTCCCTCCCACCTCCACCCTTCTTTCAGATGACAGCCCCAGGAGGCGGCTTCAGACGGAGGAGCGGGGGACCAATGATGACAGCACAGACAGGGTGACGGGGTGCTCAGAGGGAGCAGGGCTACTTCAGCTGCAGGGCCTCTCTTGACTACGTGCCGTCCAGGTCCGACTGAGAAGAAGGAATGGCATCGACACCCTGGGGCAGGGACTTCCAACAGGACAGCCAGCCAAGGCCAACTGACCTCACAGGCTCCTGAGTGAGAGGAGCCGACCACCCAGGATGCCACCTCATCGAAACTTAGCCCTTCTCTTTGCCCCGGGCCTCTTGCACGTGGGAGCCTGAAAGGATATGCTGGCATTTGTACATATGGGGACCTGCCAAGATCTTGGGCAGCGTCCCAGGAAAGATCCATCGTCATGGGAAGTGCTGGTAGAGACTTGGGGAGAAGAGATGCAAGGACATATTAGAGCTCAGAGAAATAGAACCAATGGGAAGTGAATGAGACAGACAGACAGTGGATAGAGAGATAGAGAGAGGAATGGGAGATGGATGAAATAAGATAGGTTATGGATGGATAGATAGATAGATAGATACACGCATAGATGGATAGAGGGATAGAGGGTTGTTGTTGTTGTTACTTTGCAAAGTTGTGTCCACTCTTTGCATCCCCATGGACTGCAGCAACCAGGCTCCTCTGTCCTCCACTGTCTCCCAGAGTTTGCTCAAACTCACTTCCATTGACTGATGCTCTGTCTAACCATCTCATCCTCTGCTTCCCTCTTCTCCTTTTTAAAAATTTTTTTCCTGCAAGCAGGAAAATTAGATACATAGAGAGACAGATGATTAATTGAGAGACTATTGGTAGATAGATAGCGGTATAGATTTTGAAAGGCAGGCAAGTAGATAGATAATAGTCAAAGAGACAGATAAGAGAAAGCCAGTAACACGGTGGGATGATTCAGTCTGGGTCAGAAGGCCTGAGAACTGAGAGTGTTTATGTCCCAGGTCAGGGGAAAACAGACAGCTCAGCACAAACAGAGAGTGAGTCACCCTTCCTCCACTTTTGAAATTGTATTCAGACCCTCAAGGGATTGGATGATGCCCACCCACACTGGTGTTGGCAACCTTCCTTACTCAGTCCAAATGCTAATCTGGTTCAAATGCTAATCTCTTCTGGAAACAGCCTCGGTGACACACGCAGAAATTATGTTTTACCAGCTACCTGGGCATCCCTTAACCCAGTCAAACTGACACATGCTATGAACAGTCACAGGCTCCTAACGCTGGGAGAAGCTGGGCAATGCTAGGGATCTTGAAAGATCCAAGAAATGCTATAGAACAAAGGGGACGGGGAAAGTGATAGAAGCAGAGACAGAGAGACAGGGAAAAACCCGGTTATGCACTTCTTACACATTTCGAAGGATTGACTGACGGAGGGGAGTGAAAATCACTTTTAGCCCTTCTCTTTGCCCCGGGCCTCTTGCACGTGGGATCCTGAAAGGATATGCTGGCATTTGTACATATGGGGACCTGCCAAGATCTTGTGCAGCGTCCCAGGAAAGATCCATCGTCGTGGGAAGTGCTGGTAGAGACTTGGGGAGAAGAGATGCAAGGACATATTAGAGCTCAGAGAAATAGAACCAATGGGAAGTGAATGAGACAGACAGACAGTGGATAGAGAGATAGAGAGAGGAATGGGAGATGGATGAAATAAGATAGGTTATGGATGGATAGATAGATAGATAGATACACGCATAGATGGATAGAGGGATAGAGGGTTGTTGTTGTTGTTACTTTGCAAAGTTGTGTCCACTCTTTGCATCCCCATGGACTGCAGCAACCAGGCTCCTCTGTCCTCCACTGTCTCCCAGAGTTTGCTCAAACTCACTTCCATTGACTGATGCTCTGTCTAACCATCTCATCCTCTGCTTCCCTCTTCTCCTTTTTAAAAATTTTTTTCCTGCAAGCAGGAAAATTAGATACATAGAGAGACAGATGATTAATTGAGAGACTATTGGTAGATAGATAGCGGTATAGATTTTGAAAGGCAGGCAAGTAGATAGATAATAGTCAAAGAGACAGATAAGAGAAAGCCAGTAACACGGTGGGATGATTCAGTCTGGGTCAGAAGGCCTGAGAACTGAGAGTGTTTATGTCCCAGGTCAGGGAAAACAGACAGCTCAGCACAAACAGAGAGTGAGTCACCCTTCCTCCACTTTTGAAATTGTATTCAGACCCTCAAGGGATTGGATGATGCCCACCCACACTGGTGTTGGCAACCTTCCTTACTCAGTCCAAATGCTAATCTGGTTCAAATGCTAATCTCTTCTGGAAACAGCCTCGGTGACACACGCAGAAATTATGTTTTACCAGCTACCTGGGCATCCCTTAACCCAGTCAAACTGACACATGCTATGAACAGTCACAGGCTCCTAACGCTGGGAGAAGCTGGGCAATGCTAGGGATCTTGAAAGATCCAAGAAATGCTATAGAACAAAGGGGACGGGGAAAGTGATAGAAGCAGAGACAGAGAGACAGGGAAAAACCCGGTTATGCACTTCTTACACATTTCGAAGGATTGACTGACGGAGGGGAGTGAAAATCACTTTTTAAAGACCCTCTGGGAAGGGTGGACACCCACTTCGCTGTTTACTTGGTCCCTGTGCTTCCCCGACAGCCCTCCACCCTTGCTGTCTGCAGACGCTTAGTTCTAGACAGGAGAGGCAGTCAGTGGGGTAGGTCCTCGACTGAGAGTGAATTTAAGGTGATTGATGTCTAGGTGGAAATTCTGCAATGACCTGACTATAGTCACTCTTCCAAGAAGTGAATTTGATTCTGTGCCATGTTGGTAACATGGAAAACTGTCTATTTCCAGGCTGATTCTTAACAAATAGGTGTGCATTCAAGTGGATTTTGTTTCTATTGACAGAAGCTGAGTTGTGAGTTCCATGTGTATTTCAGGTCTCAGGAGGAAGCAGTGAATGTCAAGCACAAAATAGGAAGATATTAACCACGTCAGGAGAAGAAGGCCATTCTCCGAGTATTGAATAGTCCCCATATGTTGTTTTGATTTTAGCCTAAACTTCAATTCCATCTTTATGAAATCAATCACTGAGGTGTATTTCAGAGCAGAATGACCCCCAAACATCTGCTTCCTGGCTAGAATTGTTTAGCATGCAAAAACATGCCAATGTATTAACATGCTTTCCAAGTGGCCATTCATCAAACATAATAATGAAGCACGGGAAAGCTCCAGGCACTGAGTTCCCAATATTCTCACAAGAATCCCAAGATGGGCCCACCTCTCATGATCTCCTTGGCTCTCAGCTTCTGTGGTTGAAATCACATCTGACATTTCTTATTTAGCAGTCAGATTGCCCACATTGACCTTAAATCCCAAGAACACTGAAAGCCTGAGGACGTGGGTTGGACCCTGCTCTAGGTATTTGTAGTTTCCACTGACAAGATGCTCTTTGCAAACTCCTTCTAAGCAAGAACATCATACAGCCTCTTGCAACCAGTTTCTCCCGACTCTATCCCCAGAAACAAAGGCAAGATTAAAGAGTCCTCTCTTAATATGCTAGGCACTGGCCACAACCTCATTTCATGTTCACAGAATCAAAGGGTTTTAGTTTTATTACCATCTTCCCACAGTTTTATAGATGAGGGTGAAGAAGAGGGTTAGAGCCTGCCTAAGGCCACACAGCCGTCCCTAGAAGACCTGGAATCTGAACCCAGCCTCACGGACTTCCCAGCCTGGATGCCTAACCCCTACTTCACTCTGCGTCCCCAGAGTAACTCCCAGGAGCTACCCCCGCGGGCGAGTGGCCATGTAAAGAGAGAGCCTGACATGGGTCATCAGCCAGTAAGTTGCTGGGGAAGCAGAGGCCCTCATTTACTCCACCACCTGGCATCCAGACAAGCCCCACCTACTGCTCGCTCTTTCCCCGGAGGCCAGGCAAGCGCAGAGGGAGTGGAGCAAGCCTGGTGGTCCTCCAGGGGCTATCCCCAGACCCAGACCAGAGTTTGAGAGACTCAGCCTCCCTCTTCCCTGACCCCCGAGCTCCCTAGGGCATGCAGGCACACACGTGGCCAGAAAGAAGAGTGAAGGAGTGCCTGTCAGGGAAGTGTGGCTGATCTGTGTTCATTTAGGGTCACTACAAAGTTGAGGACGGTGAGTAGACATGCTGCCCTGAGAGAAGCATGCTAAACTTATGACCACACCCGAGCGATGGAAACTATGGTCCCAACAGTGGCCAGGTGCCCAGAGAAGGCAGGAGACTGAGGCTGTGAGCGAACCCCTAGAAAACCCACTATGTCCCTGCCCCTGTCCACGCCTTGCTAACTCCAGATCCTCTGCACCTCAGTTTACTCATCTGTGAAATGGGCAGGACGGTAGAACCTCCCTCTTGGGGCTGTGGTGAGAATGGAAAGAACTGATCAGGGCATCACAGACTCCATATAAGTCAGGAGGTCACATGTTTCTGTATAAGTACGGAGTGGCACAGTGGTAGAGAACCTGTCTGCGATGCAGGAGAGTCAGGAGACACAGGTTCAATTCCTGAATGGAGAAGATCCCCTAGAGGAGGAAATGGCACCCCACTCCAGAATTCTTGCCTGGAAAATGACATGGACAGAGGAGCCTGGCGGGCTACGGTCCACAGAGTTGCAAAGTCACATGCATGCAACAACACAAGAAGAGGAAAACGTCTGGAATGGGCTCCCTGTCCTGTTGATGGGTGGCCCGTGAACTTGACCAGGCAGGCGTTGCTTGTCCCACAGTGGCTCGAATGCTCTGGGAGCCACAGGAAGCCGTGCTGTTTGCTTTTTGCTGTCAGTTCCCCGCCCTTTTCATCTATCAAAGGTTGTCTAGGGCACCCTTGAAGCAGTCACCCCTTCAGGCTCTGCAAAACCAGGATGAGAAAGCTCGGACACATTTAGTGGGATAAAGTGAACTCTTGGCCCAACTCTTAGGAAGCATTTGATCAACAGCCCAAGTTTATTTTAATTTTTGCTACTGTCATCTGCAGGGAGGTTTCAAGTGGCATTTCAGAGGGAGTCTGGTTTTAACCGTGAGGTTGAGGGGAGAGGAGGGACCAGCTCTAGTTACTACAAGGGACACTGACTCCCCCTCCCACCTGCCCCTCCTCCCTGCTGTTCTGACATTCCCCCAATCCTGGGGACACTGGGACCAGCGGCTCTTCACCACTTCTGTGGAAGAACATGTGCGGGCCTGCTTGTTTTTCCATCTTGGCTTTAATGTGGGGATGGGGAGTCAGACGGGTTCTCACACCTGGGGTTGGTGTTAATCAGAGTCTCTTAGGGAGATTTTTAAGCATGTGGATCCTTTGTTCTCACTGCATGGATTCCTACTGAGCTGGTCAGAGATGGAGCCCTGAGTCTGCATTGAACCAGCACACCAGTAATTCTGAGACCACTTGGAAAACACGGGCCCTGAGGATTGAAACCACGTGGCATCTTTGGCCTGGCTGTAGGCAAATAGCCTTGGGATTTACGTCACTTGCGTTCCTGAGCCTGTGCTGGGTGCCTGCTCTGGCTAAATGGGGCTGTCGACATGTGGTCTCATTCTACCCTCAGCGGCAACCCACGACACAGGCCATTATGATGAGCCCACTCTGGGTGAGAGGAGAAGATGGGGGTCCCGCTCAGTTCTCACCATAATTCCCCGCAGTCCCACCCTTGATGCATGAGGTGTGTTTTGGACCCGGCATGTCTGCATCCAGAGCTGACATTACCTGCCACTGTGCCCTTGCCTCCCTCGAGCTTGCTTGCCTCGTAGGTGTTCCCACGGGCTTGAGATTCACCTTCTCCCCTCACTTGTGTCCTGGCTGCCAGTGTCCGGGTTCCCAGAACCACTCGGACAGGGAACCATCTCATGCACACCTCAGGCGCTTTGTGGCAAGCTCCCTGAGCATTGCCTTTTGCCTTCAAGTGGTCATTGCCTCGTCCCCACGTTTGCTGTGGCCCCTCTGCAACAACACGAGCATGGATGCTGGAAAGTGGCGCTGGACACAACATGCTGGTGCTGGCCTCTGGGGCTGGTGCCTTCGGTGGCAGCCTGGTGTCCGGACCACACGCCAGAGTCCTTGAGGAGGCAACCACACCCCAGCCTGCTTGGGGCCATGCCTACACAAAGCAGGATTTCCAACCCTTTGCCAGAGGGAAAGCATCTACTAATTATGCTCAGAGTTTGGACTCTGAAGGACACAAGATGGATTTTTCAGGATTTTTGATGATGAGGCCAAGCTGTGATTAGAGAGCTGCCCTCCTGGCCATGTGGCCTGGGGGAGGGTGGGTTGCTCAGGCTCCGTCAGCTGCTGACCCAGAGAATCTGTTGAGCAGTTTCTCTGGGGCTGGCACCACCCAGTATCCCTAAAAGGGGATACAGACAGAGCCCTAGGGCTAAAGGACAAGGGGGAGGTGAAACCCTGGGCAAATCTCACATTAGAAACAAGATAGAGCAACTTTGCTATGGGTTCCAAAATGAGCAGCCACGAGACAAAAGAGGAGACTGGAAATGAGTGGTGAAGCAGTGAGACTCATATTTCCTGGGAATGCTGGGTTTTAAGCATGATGTCTCTCTTTCTTTGTGTGGTTGTGTTAGTCACTCCGATGTGTCCAACTCTTTGCAATCCGATGGACTGTAGCCCGCCAGACTCCTCTGTCCATGGAATTCTCCAGACAATGGAGTGGTTTGCCATTCCCTTTTCCAGGGGATCTTCCCAACTGAGGGATCGAACCTGGGTATCCAGTACTGTGGGTAGAGTATCTTCTAAGCCACCAGGGAAAACTCTCTTTCTTTAAGTCATTAGAATCCTGGGATATTGTGATTCTTTGGCCTATGAACTCCGTTTGCCAGACCCGCCTTTAATGTAAAAAATAGGGCCAAAGCCTTTGTCATTTATTTAGAAAAAATGTAAAGATTCACTCCAGTGTTAACTGGGAGATATGAACACCCTGTTAGAGCAGATTCCTGAGGAACCTTGGAAAGTCCCTTCTGAGCTGTTAGGATGTCAACAGCAGACATGTGTGCTTACAGGACCCGATTCAGAGAAGGTCTATGATGAGCCACCTGCTTGGATCTTCACCCTCTGAACAAATGAGCTCCTCCGGCACATCCTGGAGCCTGCTTTGAGCACAACGCTGTGTCTCACAGGGGGTTGAGGGATGGGAAGCCAGGACCTTCACCCCACAAGCCTTCAATATAGTGGAGCCTGTAGATGGTAAAGGGAACAGGAATATCTGAGCATAGCTAAGCTCTGGCTACTTCCCCCCTGTGCCTCCATCCACTTATTAAATGAATCTCATCAGAGACAACCAGGGCTTTGTGTCCTGCTGCTTGTGGCTCCTAACTTAGAGATGGATTCAGTGCAGGGTTTTCTCTTGCAAGTGTTCAGCCAGTAGAGATTATTTTGGGGCCACTAGGAAGGTTCTTGGGCTTCCCTGGTGATTCAGCACTAAAGAATCGGCCTGCCAAGCAGGAGCCACCATAGATATGGATTTGATCCTTGGGTCGGGAGGATCCCCTGGAGAAGGGCATGGCAACCCACTCCAGTATTCTTGCCTGGAGAATCCCATGGACAGAGGAGTCTGGTGGGCTACAGACCATGGAGTCGCACAGTGGTGAACATGACTGAAGCGACTTAGCATGCACACATGCAGGAAATCTCAACTTAAAAACGTCTTTCCTTCACAGAGACAAGTGGTTTAAATTCCACCACCGAAGAGTCATTCTTTTTGGCAAACACTACTCTCTCAAGGAACGTTCTTCAAATGTGAGTACTGATAGACTGATTTATGCATATTCACTTCATGTGTTTACCTAGATTTTCCTTGGGTATCCAGTACTGTGGGTAGAGTATCTTCTAAGCCACCAGGAAAACTCTCTTTCTTTAAGTCATTAGAATCCTGGGATATTGTGATTCTTTGGCCTATGAACTCCGTTTGCCAGACCCGCCTTTAATGTAAAAAATAGGGCCAAAGCCTTTGTCATTTATTTAGAAAAAATGTAAAGATTCACTCCAGTGTTAACTGGGAGATATGAACACCCTGTTAGAGCAGATTCCTGAGGAACCTTGGAAAGTCCCTTCTGAGCTGTTAGGATGTCAACAGCAGACATGTGTGCTTACAGGACCCGATTCAGAGAAGGTCTATGATGAGCCACCTGCTTGGATCTTCACCCTCTGAACAAATGAGCTCCTCCGGCACATCCTGGAGCCTGCTTTGAGCACAACGCTGTGTCTCACAGGGGGTTGAGGGATGGGGAAGCCAGGACCTTCACCCCACAAGCCTTCAATATAGTGGAGCCTGTAGATGGTAAAGGGAACAGGAATATCTGAGCATAGCTAAGCTCTGGCTACTTCCCCCCTGTGCCTCCATCCACTTATTAAATGAATCTCATCAGAGACAACCAGGGCTTTGTGTCCTGCTGCTTGTGGCTCCTAACTTAGAGATGGATTCAGTGCAGGGTTTTCTCTTGCAAGTGTTCAGCCAGTAGAGATTATTTTGGGGCCACTAGGAAGGTTCTTGGGCTTCCCTGGTGATTCAGCACTAAAGAATCGGCCTGCCAAGCAGGAGCCACCATAGATATGGATTTGATCCTTGGGTCGGGAGGATCCCCTGGAGAAGGGCATGGCAACCCACTCCAGTATTCTTGCCTGGAGAATCCCATGGACAGAGGAGTCTGGTGGGCTACAGACCATGGAGTCGCACAGTGGTGAACATGACTGAAGCGACTTAGCATGCACACATGCAGGAAATCTCAACTTAAAAACGTCTTTCCTTCACAGAGACAAGTGGTTTAAATTCCACCACCGAAGAGTCATTCTTTTTGGCAAACACTACTCTCTCAAGGAACGTTCTTCAAATGTGAGTACTGATAGACTGATTTATGCATATTCACTTCATGTGTTTACCTATTTGTATATTTTCCTTGTTTATTTTACTCCTGCGTGCTAAGTTGCTTCATACTCCTAGGGAATATTAATAGACCAAACTGATAAAAGCTTAAATGATAAGCCTGTTTTGTACAGTAAAAAATAAATTTGTGTTGGCCAATGAATACTAAAGAAGAAAATTAAACACTGTAGATCATTTTATCCATCCTAATCTCAGCTTGGTTCACTGGCTGACTGTTGCCGGTGGAGAGGGTTTTGCTGTCGTATTGCCGAGAAACAAAGGACTGCAAGCTAGAAAGTGGAGGAGTGGGTCCAGCTCAGTGAAGAGTTGGTCCTTGGGGGCACAGTGGCGCTGGCTCTCTCGGTGGCCTTCTGAGCATGAAAACCAGTGCACAGTACTAGTTGTATGTGGCTTCATGTGATTAAAGGCAAATATTTTAGAGATAAGAAATGTTTTGGCAAATCAGTGCTGTGTGGATGAGCATTAAACAGTGTTCCCAGTCACTTCTGAACAACTCTTCTGTAATTTTTGTATTTCTCAATAAAGTGATCTATGACACGGCCTTAGATAGCTGATACAGAAAAGTGTATACACGGTGCGTATGTAGGGGAGTCAGACCTTGCGCTTGGGCAGTCTGGCTCCAGGACTGTATGTTTAATTATGTTTCTCTTCTAGACAGATCAATGACTGTGTTACCCCAAGGGGCAGGCCTGTTAGGATCAGGAGTGGGCACAGGTATAGGGCAAGCACCCTGGGAGGTGCCGGCCTTGGCTGTTTGCAATGCCTAATATGGGAAAGGGTCTCATGCCTGCACAGTTGTGGCCACTCAGATTTTCTGGAAATGGAAGGCTTGACACCTGTGCTCTTTAGAGTCGGCACAGTGGACAGAGTAGAGCCCCACCACCTCCAGTCTTTTAAGATCTGGTAGCCATGACCCAGCCCTAGTGTGCTTGGGATGAGGCTGGGGCCATCCATGGCCTTCTCTTGCCCTGGCATTTTGCACTGGCCTCTCAGCCAGGATTGTGTAGCAGACCCTTTGAAACTCCAGTGGGAGCCAGACATCTGCTCTCACAGCCAGCTTGCACAGGCCTGGTGCTCCACAGTTCTGGATAGCCCGTCTCTTCCCATGAGGCTGCTCCGGTGATTCTGAGAGCTGCTGGCCAGCTCAGAATCCCAAACACCACCACGTGCCTGGCATCAAATCCAGCCATTTCCTGAAACTCCTGCCGCCTGCTTAGATCTCCTTTGATGGTGTGAGAGATAGCAGGGGAGCCTCTGTCTCCCCCATGGGTCATAAAAGCTGCTTCCTTTCCCCTGGGGCCAAGAGAACTGCCTCCCCTTCCCATAGGCTTGGCTTGGCTTCCTCCATTTGGATGGAGGAAGGCAAACACGTGCAAACCTTATTGTGTTGGTGGAGGAAGTGCCCTACCCTGACTCTAGACATCAGCCCTCCAACAGCTGTAACTGGTCTGTGTAGGGAGTGGTCTGTCTAGGGGAAGTCCACAATTAAAAATAAACCACAGGATGATGCCAACTCCCATGAAGGTCAAATGGCCCCAACCCTGGGACAATCTATGATGGTCTGTGGCTGTCTCTCTTGGGCAGGATGCACGATGGGTCCAGTTTTTCACTTTTCAAGAGTCTGGGACATGTGTATGGGAGATGGAGAGGCACACTCAGTGGTTCCAGCCTAGTAGTAGCCAAGTATCTTTGATCTGACAGATGACTAACTGGAAAGGTTAAACCTTTCATAGGCTATTGGAAAGGGTAGCAGAAGGAGAAAGAAGAAAGACTGGAGAGTACTTCCTCTGGCCCCCAAGATCAACAGGATGATATAAAAAGCTTTTGTCTCTAAAGTTAGGACCCTGACCTAACTTCCTCTTGCCCATGTCTCCTGTGCCATTGTGAAGCTGTATAAGAGGCTAGGGTGTCACTAAATTACTTCTGCTCCTAATATACACTGGGCATATTATTCCATGAAAGAAATGGTGCCCCAGCATCAAGGTGTCTACACATGACCACAGCTCTCGCCTCTACACTCATTCTATACTACATTGCCATCCATGGCCTTCTCTTGCCCTGGCATTTTGCACTGGCCTCTCAGCCAGGATTGTGTAGCAGACCCTTTGAAACTCCAGTGGGAGCCAGACATCTGCTCTCACAGCCAGCTTGCACAGGCCTGGTGCTCCACAGTTCTGGATAGCCCGTCTCTTCCCATGAGGCTGCTCCGGTGATTCTGAGAGCTGCTGGCCAGCTCAGAATCCCAAACACCACCACGTGCCTGGCATCAAATCCAGCCATTTCCTGAAACTCCTGCCGCCTGCTTAGATCTCCTTTGATGGTGTGAGAGATAGCAGGGGAGCCTCTGTCTCCCCCATGGGTCATAAAAGCTGCTTCCTTTCCCCTGGGGCCAAGAGAACTGCCTCCCTTCCCATAGGCTTGGCTTGGCTTCCTCCATTTGGATGGAGGAAGGCAAACACGTGCAAACCTTATTGTGTTGGTGGAGGAAGTGCCCTACCCTGACTCTAGACATCAGCCCTCCAACAGCTGTAACTGGTCTGTGTAGGGAGTGGTCTGTCTAGGGGAAGTCCACAATTAAAAATAAACCACAGGATGATGCCAACTCCCATGAAGGTCAAATGGCCCCAACCCTGGGACAATCTATGATGGTCTGTGGCTGTCTCTCTTGGGCAGGATGCACGATGGGTCCAGTTTTTCACTTTTCAAGAGTCTGGGACATGTGTATGGGAGATGGAGAGGCACACTCAGTGGTTCCAGCCTAGTAGTAGCCAAGTATCTTTGATCTGACAGATGACTAACTGGAAAGGTTAAACCTTTCATAGGCTATTGGAAAGGGTAGCAGAAGGAGAAAGAAGAAAGACTGGAGAGTACTTCCTCTGGCCCCCAAGATCAACAGGATGATATAAAAAGCTTTTGTCTCTAAAGTTAGGACCCTGACCTAACTTCCTCTTGCCCATGTCTCCTGTGCCATTGTGAAGCTGTATAAGAGGCTAGGGTGTCACTAAATTACTTCTGCTCCTAATATACACTGGGCATATTATTCCATGAAAGAAATGGTGCCCCAGCATCAAGGTGTCTACACATGACCACAGCTCTCGCCTCTACACTCATTCTATACTACATTGCCATCATTTACACTGGTTCCTTGCCCTCCATCCAAAAAAGCACAACATTCAAAACGAATTAATTTATATGCAGATGTTGAACTATCCCACTGGTGAGCAGCTGAAGGCTTGGGTTCCAACATGGGGCCACCACAGAGATATGACCTTCAAATTCAATGTTTTGTAAACTGCCTACTGCTGAGATGGGACTGAAGAGCCAGTTCCCATGAACAATGCCAGAAACAAATTCTCGTGCGGTCTTCCATCTCACTTTTGCCAGGTGCTTTTAGCATTAAAAAGAAGTGAAAAGGTGATGGTTAAACTTGCCAGAAATTACAGAAAGATGGTGAGATAGTTATCTGAGATTTTAAATGTATACACTGTTATATTACTGAGTATAATATCAGAAGTGAAGTAAAATTTTGGCATCTTTTCAAACAGTATGCTTATGTAAATATTTGGCTGAAAAATATGACATCTGACTTGGAAATTCATTAATAAAAGAGTTTTTTCATGGCAAAATATTGGCACTTGTTAAATCAAGATTTACAGGTGGCAGACTAGTTGCTCAATTTTTCTTCATATCTAAAATATTTACAAAGAAAACTTTTACAATCAGTTCTTAATTTTTTAGGAACAGAATTTTTCTGGGGAGCAAGGTGTATAATGTTACTCTTCTTTTTCTTCTAGTAAATACAAAATGATACAGTTTACTGTAGAACTTTTAGGTTACACTGAAAATCCATAGAGGATGAAAATCACCATGATATCAACACAGAGATGACTCAGGGAACACTCTTATTTTTTTTTTTAAGATTTATTTATTTATTTATTTTGGGCTCGGGTTGGGTTGGGGAGGGAGGGGAGTGGGCGGGCCACTTCTGTTGGTCTTTCATTTCTCTACTTTCATCCGTCTTTGTTCTTTGGCTCCTGTGGGCCTCCCATCGTGGTGGCGTCTGTCATTGCAGAGTGCCAGCTCTGGGCGCATGCGCCAGAGCTGCAGCTCGGTGATTGGACATCGGTCCAGCCGCTGCCAGGCTTCCTCATGACATGAAAGAAATGGTTTTGGGCCCCAGCATCAAGGTGTCTACACATGACCACAGCTCTCGCCTCTACACTCATTCTATACTACATTGCCATCATTTACACTGGTTCCTTGCCCTCCATCCAAAAAAGCACAACATTCAAAACGAATTAATTTATATGCAGATGTTGAACTATCCCACTGGTGAGCAGCTGAAGGCTTGGGTTCCAACATGGGGCCACCACAGAGATATGACCTTCAAATTCAATGTTTTGTAAACTGCCTACTGCTGAGATGGGACTGAAGAGCCAGTTCCCATGAACAATGCCAGAAACAAATTCTCGTGCGGTCTTCCATCTCACTTTTGCCAGGTGCTTTTAGCATTAAAAAGAAGTGAAAAGGTGATGGTTAAACTTGCCAGAAATTACAGAAAGATGGTGAGATAGTTATCTGAGATTTTAAATGTATACACTGTTATATTACTGAGTATAATATCAGAAGTGAAGTAAAATTTTGGCATCTTTTCAAACAGTATGCTTATGTAAATATTTGGCTGAAAAATATGACATCTGACTTGGAAATTCATTAATAAAAGAGTTTTTTCATGGCAAAATATTGGCACTTGTTAAATCAAGATTTACAGGTGGCAGACTAGTTGCTCAATTTTTCTTCATATCTAAAATATTTACAAAGAAAACTTTTACAATCAGTTCTTAATTTTTTAGGAACAGAATTTTTCTGGGGAGCAAGGTGTATAATGTTACTCTTCTTTTTCTTCTAGTAAATACAAAATGATACAGTTTACTGTAGAACTTTTAGGTTACACTGAAAATCCATAGAGGATGAAAATCACCATGATATCAACACAGAGATGACTCAGGGAACACTCTTATTTTTTTTTTTAAGATTTATTTATTTATTTATTTTGGGCTCGGGTTGGGTTGGGGAGGGAGGGGAGTGGGCGGGCCACTTCTGTTGGTCTTTCATTTCTCTACTTTCATCCGTCTTTGTTCTTTGGCTCCTGTGGGCCTCCCATCGTGGTGGCGTCTGTCATTGCAGAGTGCCAGCTCTGGGCGCATGCGCGCCAGAGCTGCGGCTCGGTGATTGGACACATCGGTCCAGCCGCTCTGCGGCACGTGGGATCTTCCCAGGCCAGGGATCGAACCGGCGCCGCTTGCACTGCAAGGCGGTGTCCTTACCCGCTGGACAACCAGGGAAGCCCAGGGACCACTCTTAATATTCACTTGCATTTTCTTCCTTTTGTGCACATTGCAAAACCATTAAGAATCACCTCTATGATCATGCGCGCATACGAACGTGCCAATATTTAATTATGCATATGATTCAAATTAATACATACAAGAGCAGTTGAATATAACACAATTTTTACAGCTGAATGGTTTTTATCAGTTGAATGTACTTCAACTGTTTCGCAAACATTTTACTATTTTGGAAATTATTGGCCATTAATTTCACTCTTCATTTTCTGCTACTGTAAATAACAATGTGATTCACATTTTGGCGATTTATCTTTACCTGAATTTCATATCATTTAGGTGAGTTCCACTGTACAAGAAGATGTGAATATGTTTAACAAGACTCTTGACCTGTGCTGCTGAATTAGTTGTCAAAAGTTCTGTTCTCCCACTGAGGGTAATGAGATTGACTTTCAATCCATTCTCTCCAGGTTTAGAGCTCATTTCATGAATACAGTTGGGGGTTCCATGATGGCTCAGACGATAAAGAATCTGCCTACAATGCAGGAGACCTGAGTTCAATCCCTGGGTAAGGAAGACACCCTGGAGAAAGGAATGACTACCCACTAAAGTATTTTTGCCTGGAGAATTCCATGGACAGGGTAGCCTGGTGGACTACAGTCCATGGGGTTGCAAAGAACAGGACTCGACTTAGGAACTAACACACTGTCATGAATACAGTCACTAATGCAGTGCAGGAAACATGCACACCAAGTTACATTAATTCACCCTTTATTTGGGTAGCATTCTTAATATTGTAGTATCTCTTGAAAGTCTCCTGTGTGCATTATTTTCCTGTGTGTCACTGAGAACTGTAGAGTGTTTGTTATCTTCCAGTGTGAACATCTTCTTCTTATTCTTTCCTGATTATAACAATAGTACATGCTTATTGCAGAAATTAGAGGAAGAAAATGTCAGTCACACTGTAATCTCATCACTCAGGGACAACTGCTCCAATTAGACTAGTTTTCTTGAGGATTTGCTTTAGTGAGATGCACACACACATGGACTCACAAGTGCATGTCTATCTGCATGCACACCCATGCATATGTATACAAACATAACCCCGACAGGCACTTAATATTCACTTGCATTTTCTTCCTTTTGTGCAAATTGCAAAACCATTAAGAATCACCTCTATGATCATGCGCGCATACGAACGTGCCAATATTTAATTATGCATATGATTCAAATTAATACATACAAGAGCAGTTGAATATAACACAATTTTTACAGCTGAATGGTTTTTATCAGTTGAATGTACTTCAACTGTTTCGCAAACATTTTACTATTTTGGAAATTATTGGCCATTAATTTCACTCTTCATTTTCTGCTACTGTAAATAACAATGTGATTCACATTTTGGCGTATTTATCTTTACCTGAATTTCATATCATTTAGGTGAGTTCCACTGTACAAGAAGATGTGAATATGTTTAACAAGACTCTTGACCTGTGCTGCTGAATTAGTTGTCAAAAGTTCTGTTCTCCCACTGAGGGTAATGAGATTGACTTTCAATCCATTCTCTCCAGGTTTAGAGCTCATTTCATGAATACAGTTGGGGGTTCCATGATGGCTCAGACGATAAAGAATCTGCCTACAATGCAGGAGACCTGAGTTCAATCCCTGGGTAAGGAAGACACCCTGGAGAAAGGAATGACTACCCACTAAAGTATTTTTGCCTGGAGAATTCCATGGACAGGGTAGCCTGGTGGACTACAGTCCATGGGGTTGCAAAGAACAGGACTCGACTTAGGAACTAACACACTGTCATGAATACAGTCACTAATGCAGTGCAGGAAACATGCACACCAAGTTACATTAATTCACCCTTTATTTGGGTAGCATTCTTAATATTGTAGTATCTCTTGAAAGTCTCCTGTGTGCATTATTTTCCTGTGTGTCACTGAGAACTGTAGAGTGTTTGTTATCTTCCAGTGTGAACATCTTCTTCTTATTCTTTCCTGATTATAACAATAGTACATGCTTATTGCAGAAATTAGAGGAAGAAAATGTCAGTCACACTGTAATCTCATCACTCAGGGACAACTGCTCCAATTAGACTAGTTTTCTTGAGGATTTGCTTTAGTGAGATGCACACACACATGGACTCACAAGTGCATGTCTATCTGCATGCACACCCATGCATATGTATACAAACATAACCCCCGCACAGGCACAAGTGTGTATGTGTGCACCTGAGTGCACATTATACCCATGCTTCCCCTTGTCTATTATCATTCTGAGCATTTTAATGTCATTACAAGTTCTTGATAAATTTATCTTTATACTCCAACACAATTTTATACATGTGTAAAGGTTTATGAATGTTTCCTTTTATTTGGCATTTAGATTATTTCCACCCCTTTATGGGCTTCCCTGGTGGTTCAGAGAGCAAAGAATCTGCCTGCAATGTAGGAGACCCAATTCAATCCCTGGGTCAGGAAGATCCCCTGGAGAAGGAAGTGACTACCCACTCCAGTATTCTTGCCTGGAAAATTCCATGAACAGAAGAGCCTGGAGGGCAACAGTCCATGGGGTCAAAAAAAGAGTTGGACACAGCTGAGGATACACACACATAGCTAGGGGGTGGTGTTAGAGGCGGTCTCCTTCTTGATGTTGTGTTAAATGGGTAGCTGAGCTGAAAGGCCCTGGCCTCAGGGATGTTTCCATCTGCCTTCTGGGGAAGCATCTTGCACTTGACATGGGGACAGGACTGGTTTGGAAATGGGGAGCCATATACTTGCCTTAAATAACTGAGCTCCAGCACCATTGAGACTCATCCACCAGGGCCAACAAAATCCTTCAGAAGCATCTGGGAAAGCAAAGAGGGTACTGGTCAGCATATAGATTTGAATCAAACCCAAGTCTTTTGAATCTCCTGGATTGCAGGTGAATTCTTTACCCCTTCAGTCACTGAGGACCACTGTCTTACACTGTACACAGATATGAACACAAAATGGATTAAAGACTTGAGTACAATTCCTAAAATCATAAAATCCTTAAAAGAAAAGAGGGGAGTAATAGCTCCATTAACGTCTATCTTCACAATGGTTTTTGTTGTTGTTGTTAATCTGACACCAAAAGCAAAAGCAACATAAGCAGAAATAAACAAGTGGGACAACATCAAGCTAAAAGGCGCTGCACAGCCAAGGAAACCATCAACCAAATGGAAAGCAGCCTGCTAAATGGGACAAAATAATTTTAAGTCATGTACCTGATATGAAGCTGTTATCCAAAATATATAAAAAGCTCACACAATTCAATAGCAACAAACAAACAATCTGATTTAAAAATGGGAAGAAGATTCGAATATACATTTTCTCAAAGAAGCTGTATAGATGGTCAATACGTAAAAAAAAGATGAATAGATGCTCAACATCACTAACCATCAAGGAAATGCAAATCAACCACATCGAGATATCACCTCACATGGGTAAGAATGGCTGGTGAGGATGCGGAGAAAAGTGAACTCTCATGCACTGTTGGTGGGAATGTAAATTAGTGCAATCTCAAAAAAAATTAAAAATAGAACTACCATATGATCTAGCAATTCCATTTCTGGGTATTTATCTGAGGAAAATGAAAGCACTAACTCAAAAAATTACAGGCACCCCATATCCATTGCAGTATTATTTACAATAGTCAAGATACGCAAACAACCCAAATGTCCATCCATAGATGAATGGATAAAGAAATTTTGAAATACTATTCAGCCATGAAAAAGAAGGAAATCTCATCATTAGTGACAACAAGGATGGAACTTGAAGGTACTAGGCTCCATGAAGTAAGTCAGACAGAAAAAGACAACTACTGTATGATTTCTCTTATATATGTAACCCAAGAAAAAAAAGAAAAGAAAAGAAAATGAACTCATACATACAGAGAAGAGATTGATGGTTGCAAGAAGCAGTGGGTTGGGGGTGGAAGAGACAGACGAACTGGTTTATTTTTTCAGTTTATGTATTCAATAGACTGAATAAATTTATTTTTCAAAGACAGGAATGGTACTTATATCAAGGAGAACTTACTTGTGCTATACACATCCTACATAGTTTACATTTATTCTCTTATTTAATTCAAGGGACCTCTGAGGAAGGTCCACTTAGTATGACCCTTGCAACGATGATGAAATCTAGTAACCTGTCCAAGGTCACAGAGCTCTTTAGTGGCGGTGTCAGGATTAGGAGTCTGGAACTCTGTCTCCAGAGCCCTTATTGTTAATGTCAAGGGACCTCTAAAGAGCCGAGGTAAGCAACATAAGCAGAAATAAACAAGTGGGACAACATCAAGCTAAAAGGCGCTGCACAGCCAAGGAAACCATCAACCAAATGGAAAGCAGCCTGCTAAATGGGACAAAATAATTTTAAGTCATGTACCTGATATGAAGCTGTTATCCAAAATATATAAAAAGCTCACACAATTCAATAGCAACAAACAAACAATCTGATTTAAAAATGGGAAGAAGATTCGAATATACATTTTCTCAAAGAAGCTGTATAGATGGTCAATACGTAAAAAAAAGATGAATAGATGCTCAACATCACTAACCATCAAGGAAATGCAAATCAACCACATCGAGATATCACCTCACATGGGTAAGAATGGCTGGTGAGGATGCGGAGAAAAGTGAACTCTCATGCACTGTTGGTGGGAATGTAAATTAGTGCAATCTCAAAAAAAATTAAAAATAGAACTACCATATGATCTAGCAATTCCATTTCTGGGTATTTATCTGAGGAAAATGAAAGCACTAACTCAAAAAGATACAGGCACCCCATATCCATTGCAGTATTATTTACAATAGTCAAGATACGCAAACAACCCAAATGTCCATCCATAGATGAATGGATAAAGAAATTTTGAAATACTATTCAGCCATGAAAAAGAAGGAAATCTCATCATTAGTGACAACAAGGATGGAACTTGAAGGTACTAGGCTCCATGAAGTAAGTCAGACAGAAAAAGACAACTACTGTATGATTTCTCTTATATATGTAACCCAAGAAAAAAAAGAAAAGAAAAGAAAATGAACTCATACATACAGAGAAGAGATTGATGGTTGCAAGAAGCAGTGGGTTGGGGGTGGAAGAGACAGACGAACTGGTTTATTTTTTCAGTTTATGTATTCAATAGACTGAATAAATTTATTTTTCAAAGACAGGAATGGTACTTATATCAAGGAGAACTTACTTGTGCTATACACATCCTACATAGTTTACATTTATTCTCTTATTTAATTCAAGGGACCTCTGAGGAAGGTCCACTTAGTATGACCCTTGCAACGATGATGAAATCTAGTAACCTGTCCAAGGTCACAGAGCTCTTTAGTGGCGGTGTCAGGATTAGGAGTCTGGAACTCTGTCTCCAGAGCCCAAGTTCTTACCCTTCTGAGGCAAGCTTCACACCTGTAGGAGGCAAGGCAGCACTCACAGAGTCTTCAAGAAGACCACCTGCCTCCTGCTGGTCTGGGAATCCCTCTGAAGAGAAATGAGTGATCAGAGGCTGGTATTCATGAGCTCTGAAGGTACTAATGAGCCAAAGTGACCTCCTTTCAAGAGAACCAGCTGGAGGGCTGTTGCTGGTGGTCTCAAGTGTCCACACCTTCACATCACACTGAGGCCCTGCTCTTGGGCACTGAGGACCACTGCAGGCCAACAGACTGGCCTTCTTGCCCCAGGAACCTCTAACAGGTCATTTTGCTCTGGAGCTCCCCATGGCCTGTCTGGTATTTTCTCAGAGCTGCACTTCATTTGAGGCTCTTCCTGTGCAGTCTTCCTTCCTTCTTTCTCTCTCTTTCTCCACAAGTGTGTGCACTGCTCAGAAGTCTGAAGACTCCTCCCACCACCTCCCATGTTCTCCCTCCACTTCTTTACCCTCCCTAGCATTTTCTCAGTCTCTCACACATTGTTATGAATTGAAGGGGGTTCCCCCAAATGACATTGAAGTCTATGACGGTTAATTTTTTTTCAAGATTTATTTTTATTTATTTATTAATGGCTGTGCTGGGTCTTTGTTGCTGGTGGGTTTTCTTTAGTGGTGGTGAGCAAGCATTGGTCTCTACAGTGAGCAGGTTTCTCATTGTGGTGGCTTCTCTGGTTGTGGAACAAGGCTCTAGAGACCTAGAGGATTCAGGATCAGTCATTGTGGTACACAGGCTCAGTTGTCCCACAGCATGTGGGATCTTTCCGGACCAGCACTGGCAGGCATTCTTCACCACTGAACCACCAGGGAAGCCCTATGATAGTTAATTTCATGTGTCAGCTTGTCTGGGTCATGGATGCCTAGATATTTGGTCAAATATCACTCTTATTTAATTCAAGGGACCTCTGAGGAAGGTCCACTTAGTATGACCCTTGCAACGATGATGAAATCTAGTAACCTGTCCAAGGTCACAGAGCTCTTTAGTGGCGGTGTCAGGATTAGGAGTCTGGAACTCTGTCTCCAGAGCCCAAGTTCTTACCCTTCTGAGGCAAGCTTCACACCTGTAGGAGGCAAGGCAGCACTCACAGAGTCTTCAAGAAGACCACCTGCCTCCTGCTGGTCTGGGAATCCCTCTGAAGAGAAATGAGTGATCAGAGGCTGGTATTCATGAGCTCTGAAGGTACTAATGAGCCAAAGTGACCTCCTTTCAAGAGAACCAGCTGGAGGGCTGTTGCTGGTGGTCTCAAGTGTCCACACCTTCACATCACACTGAGGCCCTGCTCTTGGGCACTGAGGACCACTGCAGGCCAACAGACTGGCCTTCTTGCCCCAGGAACCTCTAACAGGTCATTTTGCTCTGGAGCTCCCCATGGCCTGTCTGGTATTTTCTCAGAGCTGCACTTCATTTGAGGCTCTTCCTGTGCAGTCTTCCTTCCTTCTTTCTCTCTCTTTCTCCACAAGTGTGTGCACTGCTCAGAAGTCTGAAGACTCCCTCCCACCACCTCCCATGTTCTCCCTCCACTTCTTTACCCTCCCTAGCATTTTCTCAGTCTCTCACACATTGTTATGAATTGAAGGGTGTTCCCCCAAATGACATTGAAGTCTATGACGGTTAATTTTTTTTCAAGATTTATTTTTATTTATTTATTAATGGCTGTGCTGGGTCTTTGTTGCTGGTGGGTTTTCTTTAGTGGTGGTGAGCAAGCATTGGTCTCTACAGTGAGCAGGTTTCTCATTGTGGTGGCTTCTCTGGTTGTGGAACAAGGCTCTAGAGACCTAGAGGATTCAGGATCAGTCATTGTGGTACACAGGCTCAGTTGTCCCACAGCATGTGGGATCTTTCCGGACCAGCACTGGCAGGCATTCTTCACCACTGAACCACCAGGGAAGCCCTATGATAGTTAATTTCATGTGTCAGCTTGTCTGGGTCATGGATGCCTAGATATTTGGTCAAATATCACTCTTAGTGGGTCTGTGGAGGTGTTTCTGGGTGAAATTAACATTTGAAGTGACAGACTGAGTAAGGCAGATTGTCATCACTAATATGAGTGGGCCTTACCCGGTCAGATTGAGAATGTAATAGAGCAAAAACGTCAACTCTCCTGCAAATAAGGGGAATTTCTCCTGCCCGATGACCTTTGTAACTGAGCAGGACCCTATGGAGCCTTTCTGTGACAACCTCAATAACCCCCTCCCACCCCCACTCCTGCATCTTGTCCTCCACCTGCCTCTTGTCTGTAGAAAAAAAATTTGCCTCCTAGGCCTTTCCCGAATTCCAAGGGGCACATTTAATCAGAGAAGTGAGAAAATGCAGAAAAAAAGGGAAACAGTCAAGTAAGACAAAATAATAACAGTTTAACCATTAAACAAAGTCAAGGACATTTTGCTCCTCATCAAGAGCTATAGATAATATTTAAAGTCTTATCGTTTGGGCTGTTTGGCAGAAATTTAAACCCCCATCAGGAGGAAGACATTAACTACATGCTGCCCACCCGGACACAGACCACAGACTGGTTAGAACTGGAAGGTTGATGATGGTGACTCACCACCAATCAATCAGAAGAGTGTCCATGAGCATATCACGCACCGTCCAATCCTCCCTTCCTCGCCCTGTCTCTAAAAACCTTTCCCTGAAAGCCACTGGGGAGTTTGGGTCTTGTTTTAATTACTGAAGTACAGTTGATGTACCATGCTGTGTTCATTTTATGTTGTCTAGGTGGGTTATTCTTTAAATGGCTGTGCTGGGTCTTTGTTGCTGGTGGGTTTTCTTTAGTGGTGGTGAGCAAGCATTGGTCTCTACAGTGAGCAGGTTTCTCATTGTGGTGGCTTCTCTGGTTGTGGAACAAGGCTCTAGAGACCTAGAGGATTCAGGCTCAGTCATTGTGGTACACAGGCTCAGTTGTCCCACAGCATGTGGGATCTTTCCGGACCAGCACTGGCAGGCATTCTTCACCACTGAACCACCAGGGAAGCCCTATGATAGTTAATTTCATGTGTCAGCTTGTCTGGGTCATGGATGCCTAGATATTTGGTCAAATATCACTCTTAGTGGGTCTGTGGAGGTGTTTCTGGGTGAAATTAACATTTGAAGTGACAGACTGAGTAAGGCAGATTGTCATCACTAATATGAGTGGGCCTTACCCGGTCAGATTGAGAATGTAATAGAGCAAAAACGTCAACTCTCCTGCAAATAAGGGGAATTTCTCCTGCCCGATGACCTTTGTAACTGAGCAGGACCCTATGGAGCCTTTCTGTGACAACCTCAATAACCCCCTCCCACCCCCACTCCTGCATCTTGTCCTCCACCTGCCTCTTGTCTGTAGAAAAAAAATTTGCCTCCTAGGCCTTTCCCGAATTCCAAGGGGCACATTTAATCAGAGAAGTGAGAAAATGCAGAAAAAAAGGGAAACAGTCAAGTAAGACAAAATAATAACAGTTTAACCATTAAACAAAGTCAAGGACATTTTGCTCCTCATCAAGAGCTATAGATAATATTTAAAGTCTTATCGTTTGGGCTGTTTGGCAGAAATTTAAACCCCCATCAGGAGGAAGACATTAACTACATGCTGCCCACCCGGACACAGACCACAGACTGGTTAGAACTGGAAGGTTGATGATGGTGACTCACCACCAATCAATCAGAAGAGTGTCCATGAGCATATCACGCACCGTCCAATCCTCCCTTCCTCGCCCTGTCTCTAAAAACCTTTCCCTGAAAGCCACTGGGGAGTTTGGGTCTTGTTTTAATTACTGAAGTACAGTTGATGTACCATGCTGTGTTCATTTCTGCTGTACAGCAATGTGACCCAGTTATATACTGTCTTCTTTATATTCCTTTCGATTATGGTTTACACCCAGGAAGTTGGATATAGGTTAAGCACTACCTGCCCGTGCCCTTTGCTGGCGCAGGCCTTTGCTGCAGGAAATGCTGCACTTTGCTTCACCACAGCCCAGCGTCCGTGGATGGGCTTCACTGTGTGCCGGCGAGAGGACTCAAGTTCAGTAACACCTTGAGCTGGGACCTTGGTTCTTTCCTAACGTGAACTGAAATGCTGGTTTTTTCTGGATTTCAAGCTTCTTCTTGAGATTTGTACTGGAACGACATCATCGACTCTCCTGGGACTCCAGCTTGCTGATTGCAGGTCTCGGGGTGTCTCAGCCTCTATAATCACCTGAGTCTATGCCTTATAATAAATCCCTTTACACATGTATTTTTACTATATGCCTATTACTAAAGAATGTTCTAAAGTAGTAGAATAGTATTCCAAAATTACCTTATCCATTCTTCTGTGGCTGGACACAATCCATCTATCCAGCCGCAGATGAATGGATAAAGAAATTTTGGAATACTATTCTGTCATGGAAAAGAATGAAATCTCATTATTAGTGAGAATATGGATGGAACTTGAGGATATTACACTTGGTGAAATAAGCCAGACAGAAAAAGACAAATGCTGCACGATTTCTCTTATATGCAACCTAAAAAAAAAAGAAAAGAAAACAAGCTCATAGACACAGAGAATAGATCAATGGTTACAAGAAGCAGGGGACTGGGAATGGGAGAAATGGATGAACTGGTTTGTTTTTCCAGTTTAAGCAGATTGAACGCATTTTTAAAAGGATATGAATGGTACTCTTAAAATGTTTAGGAAAAAGTGTGGCCAAGAGAAGGATGAACGATCGGAGGATGGAATGGAGATTGTGCAAATCAAGGACTCGACCCTCACAGTGCTTTCTATGTATTGCAAAGTTTTTGCTCCATGAGAAATCATATCTGAAAATTTTACATGAGGCAATAAAGATGAGATTTTGCAGAAAAAAAAAAAAAAAGATGCAGAACCCCAATCAGGAGACTTCATTCAAAGGACAGAACTTGGTTTTCACACCAAGAGTGGCCAAGAAATTATACTTACATATCTTCTAAGTAAAGTATTCTGTACCTGTGGCTCCTTACACACTGTTTCACCATCAGCTACTCCCTTGAGTGCATCAGATCAGGACTTAACTTCTCCACATCACTGTTGAAGTACGCGCCTGCTCTGTTGGTGACTGTGTCCTCTGACAAGACCTGTCCTTTATCAGGTCCCAGGATAGCACAGCAGACAGGGCTCACCCCGATCCAGGAGATTCAGAAACAAAGGCAGGTGCTCCAGAACAGGCCACTGGGTAGAGGCTGTTTGACCTCTGGTCTTAAAAATTCCTCCAAGAAATTTAGGATGGACTTCAAATTAAACACTTAAGAAGCACCTCGGAGTGGACTTTTATGGTCTCGGGTGTCTCAGCCTCTATAATCACCTGAGTCTATGCCTTATAATAAATCCCTTTACACATGTATTTTTACTATATGCCTATTACTAAAGAATGTTCTAAAGTAGTAGAATAGTATTCCAAAATTACCTTATCCATTCTTCTGTGGCTGGACACAATCCATCTATCCAGCCGCAGATGAATGGATAAAGAAATTTTGGAATACTATTCTGTCATGGAAAAGAATGAAATCTCATTATTAGTGAGAATATGGATGGAACTTGAGGATATTACACTTGGTGAAATAAGCCAGACAGAAAAAGACAAATGCTGCACGATTTCTCTTATATGCAACCTAAAAAAAAAAGAAAAGAAAACAAGCTCATAGACACAGAGAATAGATCAATGGTTACAAGAAGCAGGGGACTGGGAATGGGAGAAATGGATGAACTGGTTTGTTTTTCCAGTTTAAGCAGATTGAACGCATTTTTAAAAGGATATGAATGGTACTCTTAAAATGTTTGGGAAAAAAGTGTGGCCAAGAGAAGGATGAACGATCGGAGGATGGAATGGAGATTGTGCAAATCAAGGACTCGACCCTCACAGTGCTTTCTATGTATTGCAAAGTTTTTGCTCCATGAGAAATCATATCTGAAAATTTTACATGAGGCAATAAAGATGAGATTTTGCAGAAAAAAAAAAAAAAAGATGCAGAACCCCAATCAGGAGACTTCATTCAAAGGACAGAACTTGGTTTTCACACCAAGAGTGGCCAAGAAATTATACTTACATATCTTCTAAGTAAAGTATTCTGTACCTGTGGCTCCTTACACACTGTTTCACCATCAGCTACTCCCTTGAGTGCATCAGATCAGGACTTAACTTCTCCACATCACTGTTGAAGTACGCGCCTGCTCTGTTGGTGACTGTGTCCTCTGACAAGACCTGTCCTTTATCAGGTCCCAGGATAGCACAGCAGACAGGGCTCACCCCGATCCAGGAGATTCAGAAACAAAGGCAGGTGCTCCAGAACAGGCCACTGGGTAGAGGCTGTTTGACCTCTGGTCTTAAAAATTCCTCCAAGAAATTTAGGATGGCTTCTCACTTGCATAAGTCCTAAGGAGCTGTGACTTAAGAATGCTGACCTCGGGAGTGGACTTAGAGTGGAATGTTGTCAAATTCTGGGCTCTGGGTGGTGAGTGGATGTACTCCCTGGAAAAGATACTATGAAAAAGTGTATGCTCTTCCTGCCTTATGACAACTCACTCCACAGGCTTCTCTTCTGCCCCAAGTTACATCTGTTGTCCTTGCTGGTGGCCTGGGAGGGCTACTGTTCCAGGCACTGTTTCACCAGGCGGCCTTCCAAAGACGGTCAGCCTGAGCCCTGTTAATCATTGTCGACAATGCCTCTGACATGTCTGTGCTGTTGGGCATTGCTAGGATTAAAAGCCCAGAAGAATTCATCACTTCTGTGCGTGTGGAACTGACAGTGTCAGCATCTGACAATGTTAGCAAAGCACCTACATTCAAATATATAACATCCTCATCCTAAAATCCCAGATGACGAGCACTTTCTGACACACCACTGAGATTTCCTCCTCCTTGCCCATGTGTCTCCTGCCATTTCTTTTCAGAGTGGACCCCCCCCACCCCCCTCCCACACACACACATGAGCACCGCAGCACTTAGACCATCCATCTTCTCCAGAGTTCAGGTGTTGTTCAAGAATTCACTGATGCGGGGAGGGTCCAGGGATATGCATATGACTGATCTGGGAACATACATGTTGGTGAACAACAAAACTCTGTAAAATCTTTAAAATAAAGAATAAAAAAAAATAAAAATAAAGACCAGATTAGCCATGAAAAAAAAAAGAATTCACTGATATAAGGGGGAGACAGCCCTTGATAATCCTAATGGTTTTCTCAGTTGCCAACAGAGATCTGAAGATATTTAAACAACTACAGAGAAATCTGGATTCTTCAAACAAATGTCAGTGGCAAAAATGTTGAGACGGCCTCTGGCCCAAGACCTGTCCTTTATCAGGTCCCAGGATAGCACAGCAGACAGGGCTCACCCCGATCCAGGAGATTCAGAAACAAAGGCAGGTGCTCCAGAACAGGCCACTGGGTAGAGGCTGTTTGACCTCTGGTCTTAAAAATTCCTCCAAGAAATTTAGGATGGCTTCTCACTTGCATAAGTCCTAAGGAGCTGTGACTTAAGAATGCTGACCTCGGGAGTGGACTTAGAGTGGAATGTTGTCAAATTCTGGGCTCTGGGTGGTGAGTGGATGTACTCCCTGGAAAAGATACTATGAAAAAGTGTATGCTCTTCCTGCCTTATGACAACTCACTCCACAGGCTTCTCTTCTGCCCCAAGTTACATCTGTTGTCCTTGCTGGTGGCCTGGGAGGGCTACTGTTCCAGGCACTGTTTCACCAGGCGGCCTTCCAAAGACGGTCAGCCTGAGCCCTGTTAATCATTGTCGACAATGCCTCTGACATGTCTGTGCTGTTGGGCATTGCTAGGATTAAAAGCCCAGAAGAATTCATCACTTCTGTGCGTGTGGAACTGACAGTGTCAGCATCTGACAATGTTAGCAAAGCACCTACATTCAAATATATAACATCCTCATCCTAAAATCCCAGATGACGAGCACTTTCTGACACACCACTGAGATTTCCTCCTCCTTGCCCATGTGTCTCCTGCCATTTCTTTTCAGAGTGGACCCCCCCCACCCCCCTCCCACACACACACATGAGCACCGCAGCACTTAGACCATCCATCTTCTCCAGAGTTCAGGTGTTGTTCAAGAATTCACTGATGCGGGGAGGGTCCAGGGATATGCATATGACTGATCTGGGAACATACATGTTGGTGAACAACAAAACTCTGTAAAATCTTTAAAATAAAGAATAAAAAAAAATAAAAATAAAGACCAGATTAGCCATGAAAAAAAAAAGAATTCACTGATATAAGGGGGAGACAGCCCTTGATAATCCTAATGGTTTTCTCAGTTGCCAACAGAGATCTGAAGACATTTAAACAACTACAGAGAAATCTGGATTCTTCAAACAAATGTCAGTGGCAAAAAATTGCCCGCGAAAAGCTTTAAGATGTATTCAAATCTAAAGCACGGATTTCACTCAATACATTTCCTGAACATAAAAATGACATGAAACATAAGACCCGGCAATAATGCATATGCACAAATGCAATATTTGTATTGTTCATGTATTACTGATGTGGAGGCACTAACAAGCCCTGGACTGTCTAAAAGGCCTGCTACTACGAATTTCTCTGGGAAGAATAATTGGGAAACTTTTCAAGTATCCATTTGTATAACATAAATGCCTTGGGGCTGATGAATATTTCAGTTTTCATCAATCACTCATATATCAGAATAGATTTGTCAATCAGATCTGTTGGAAGGTGAGAAACCTGCAATGCAGACAAACAAAGGGGGATGCTCGCCTACAGAAAAACTTTTCGTGGAGTGGGACCCTTCAACCAGCAGATTTCCTTCTTCCTTTCCTTCCTTTCTTTCTGTCTTATTTCCTTTCTTTTTAAAGTTTTAAAATTTATTTTAAATCTCATATTGGAGTATAACTGATTTACAGGTTTGTGTTAGTTTCAAGTGTACATACAGCAAAGGAATTCTGTTAAACACATATACACATATCCACTCTTTGTCAGATTCTTAGCCTACACAAGCCATTACAGAATATTAAGCAGGTTTTTCCACACTATGCAGTAGGTCCCTGTTGATTATTTACTTTATATTTGGTAATGAGTGTATGTCAGGATTCCCTGGTGGCTCAGTGGTAAAGAATCTTCCTCACAAGTCAGGAGACCCAAGTTCGATCCCTGGGTCTGGAAGATCCCTTGGAGAAGGAAATGGCAACCCACTCCAGTGTTCTTGCTTGGGAAATGTCATAGACAGAGGAGACTGGTGGGATGTAGTTGATGGTTACAAAAGAGTCAGACACAACAACTTAGTGACTCACCCAAACTCCTTTAAAGCTTTAGTATTTTCTGCCTTTGTTTTATTAACATTACTAGGGACTTCCCTGGTGGCTCAGACAGTAAATATCTGTCCACAAGGCAGGAGACCCAGGTTTGATCCCTGGGTCAGAAGATCCTCTAGAGAAGGGAATGGCAACCCACTCCAGTATTCTTGTTTGGAGAATTCCATGGTCAGAGAATACAACCCAAGGGATCTCAAAGAGTCAGACATGACTCAGAGAATAAGACTTGCACATTCACATTCATTCAAATGACAGAGGGCTTGAGTCCACTCGCTGTCTCTAGTGGAGAACATACACTGCTCTTTCATTGCAAAAGCTGCGTGAAGTCCTCAGAAAATCTGGGGAAAATAAAGCTAGACCCAAAAGCAGAAGAACAGAAATAAGAACAGTGATGCCCAGACAGGGTGCCAGATCCTCACAGGAGCAGTTCCAGAAGGAAAGTGAGAGATATCCCCGCTCTGCCCCCCGGCCCTTTCTTTCTCTGTTGGAATCTTTGAAGTTGGAGCTTTACCCTGCAAGGCTGGGTATGTTCCCTTGGGTCTCATCTACCCCTCAGAGAAGCCAAGCAGGGCCTCAGGAGACTTCCAGAACTGTGGAGAATGCTGTGTTGTGTAGGGACTGCCTCTTCTGCCTCCCTCTCCCCTTCTCCTCTCCTTTCTCTTTCAATCCCCTCTCCTCTCCTTCCAGGGCATTGCATGGTAATAAGAATTGGAAATGGACCTCAGGTCACCTCTGGTATTCTGTGCATTTACAGTTCAGCACGTGGGTCTGATCCCTGCGTTGAGATCTTCTGGAGAAGGAAATGGCAATGTGCTCCAGTATTCTTGCCTGGAAAAATCTCATGGACAGAGGAGCCTGGTGGACTACCGTCCACGGGGTTGCAAAAGTGTCAGACAAGACTAAGCAACTAAAGAATGACAGAAGGGGCTTCCCTGGTGGTCCAGTGGGTAAGGATCCCACCTCGCAGTGCAAGGGGCACCGGTTCGATCCCTGGCCTGGGAAGATCCCACGTGCTGTGGAGCAGCTGGACCAATGTGTCCAATTACCGAGCCAGAACTGCGGAGCGCGTGTGCCCAGAGCTGGTGCTCTGCAACGAGAGAGAGAAGCCACTGTGATGGGAGGCCCACATGGGCCGAAGAACAAAGATGGATGAAAACAGATAAATGAAAGACCAATAGAAGTGCCCTCCCCCCAAATGGCAGCAACTAATCACATACAGCAAAGTGATTCTGTTAAACATAAACACACATATCCACTCCTTGTCAGATTCTTAGTCCACACAGGCCACTACAGAATACTAAGTAGATCTGAGATGTCCTTGCCCAATCTCCCATTTTCTACATCCTGCACCCCACACTCCCCATGCAAAGAGAACAAAGAATACTGGGTGGGCTACCTGTTTAGGCTGAATTTCCACTCCTTCTTTGTCCCTGCCAGTTGCTCTTCATCATTCCGAGCTGGTGGGCAGAAGTTGCTGTAACAGTCTTTGGCTCATTGTGGAGACAATTAGCATTTGTTCCTTGTTTAAATGAGCCAAGTGCGTAATCGTTTTTGGCCGAAGCCACTGGGAACATGAAGCGTCCTCTGCGGCCCTAATTTCCTAGTGAAATCTGTTGGTGGAGCACTCCTGCCTGCAGTTGGCCTGGTGTGCTGTTCTTAGACTCGAGTTATCCTGCCTGGACACACCAGACCTGAGATCCACCATCACTCTTTCCTTCCTTTTATTTTTTAAACATTTACTTTTATTATTTATTTAGTACGTCTGTGCTAGGTCTTCATCATTGCATGTGGACTTTCTCTAGTTGCAGAGAGCTGGGCTTCTTCTCTTCTTTGTGGTTCTGCGTTTCTCATTGTGGCGGCTTCTCTAGTTGGGGAGTATGGGTTCTAGGGCATGTGCACTCAGTAGTTATGACTCCTGGGCTGTAGCACGCAGGATCAGTAGTTGTAACCCCTGGGCTCTAGCATTGTACAGGCTCCGTAACCATGTTGCACTGACTTATTTGCTCTGCGGCATGTAGGATCTTCCTGGACCAGGGATCAAACCCATGTCCCCTCCATAACAAGTGTGATTCTTAACCACCAGGCCACCAGGGAAGCCCCCTTCTTCCCTTTAGGGGATGACAGCATCTCCTACAGGCTTCTAGTACTCTAGGGAGCCAGGAGGGGTCCAGGCTGCCTGGTCCACTGTGCCCACTGCCTCCCTCTGGCCTCTGGAGAGGGAAACTTTGCTGTGTACACACCTCCTGCACTCCACCAAGCTCTCCCATCTCCCTGCGTCCGGCGATGGGAGCAGTTCCCACTGGACATCACCTATGAGCGCAGAGGTGGGCAGCCGCACTGGTCTTCCTTGCCAGGCCGGTTCTCAAAGCAGCACCTCGCCAGGGTGAGACAGCAGAGATGCTCTGACTTTGGGGCATTCAGATTAAGGCTGGTTGAACGGCCTTTTCTCCCAGCCTCTCCCGCCATCCTGACATCCACAGTGTAGATGGAAACCCCATTCTCGGGTCTCCCTGTGGAGTCTCTCACAGCATGCTCCCATGAGGCTGCGAGCTTAACGGGTTATGCTGAGGAAGTCTTTTGTTTCTCTTTTCCTTTTTTTTATTGGAGTATGGTTGCTTTACACTGTCGTGCTAGTTTCTGCCGTAGCACAAAGTGAATCATCTCCATGGTTACATAGACCCCCAGTTTTTTGGATTTCCTTCCCAATCATGAGGAAGTCTTTATTGCAAGTCTGCTGCTATTTCTGGGTAAAGTTTGGTTAAGGTTATATGCCGTATATTGTTTTATTTTGAAGGATCTGAAAGGGTTCAGAACTTGTCACCCCCAAGAGTGTCACTTTGGCTTATGGATTATTTCAAGTTAGAGGCAGTGGGAGAACCAGCAGACATAGGAAAAACTTCTCCCCTCCCCGTAATGCCCTAAAATCAAGTATGTTTCCCCTTTGTAGAGGAAATTGGTGTTTAGAAGGAAATTTCCATTGGTAAGCATAGCTGGAAGAGATCTACTTCCAGAAAGAAGCAGATCTTCTTTCTTTCTCACCTGAGCCTGTTATCAGCACCTTCTCAGTGGTTAGACGCCTGGTCTCCTCTCACCTGCCCCTACGTGGGTTCCTCCCCACCACCCCAAGTCCCAACACTATCTCCTCTGCCTCTTTCCTCAGCGAGAAAAGAGAGGACGCTGTATAAGCCTCAGCCGTCTGAGAATCACCCCGAATCTCATATTTTGTGAGCTCCTGTGTTTACATTCACCTTTAAAATCATTTATTTTCTCCTAGTCGTCTGTCTTACATCAATATAATTCTTTGAGTAACCACAGAACCTCAAAAGACAGAGGGACCCTTTTCCTCACTACAGTTCTGAGGAAGTCAAACATTCCAAATCACTCTCTCTTTTAAGCAGTTGAATTATTCAATTGCAGCAGAAGTAGAGAAAGATTTGTTATGAATCATTTTGAACAATGGAATGATTGGGATTTGTTTTTCAGCTGGCCGTCAGATGGATGAATCGGGGGTGTGCGTATGTGTGCACGTGTACAGGGGGTTTCACTGGAAAGGGCATGAGTTGCCTGTATAGCTAGACCGGCCTTCATGATGGTGCCTTGCCCTCTCTCCCCCCTAGTCTGTAACCTGAATGTAATGAAGAAGTCATGGCTTCTTCACCAGAAGCTGTGGCTCACTGCAGGGCGTGGGTGTTATTCATTGTTCAATTCTGTGAACTTTTTTCTAGCACATTCATCTCCTAGAAATATCAGAAATAAGAGCAAAGGAGAACACACTTTTGGAAACACCTACTTTGTACTGGGTGCCTCATCTCTGTCTCTCCCTTTGCTTCAAAGAGCCCGATAGAAGACATGTTCATACATTGACTGTGGGGAAGCCAGTCTGGCTTATACATGAGTTCAATTTTATGCTAACTACAGCAGCCTGTCTGTGGCCTCTCAAACATACGCTATACACCTGCTTTAATTATTAAAGAAAAGGGCACATTGGACAGAAATAAAGAGTGTGTGCTCAGGCACTCAGTTGCATCCAAGTCTCTGTGACCCCATGGACTGTAGCCTGCCGGGCTTCTCTGTCCATGGAATTTTCCAGGCAAGAATCCTGGAATGGGTTGCCATTTCCTCCTCCAGGGGATCTTCTCGACCCAGAGATCGAACTCGAGCCTCCGGTGTCTCTTACATTGGCAGAAAAACTATTTACCACTAGTGCCACCTAGGAAGTTCCAGGAGTAAAGAATGTCCATATCAAAAATAAAGACTGGATGGCTCCCTTCCTGGGACCCCAATGTAAGTCCTCCTTCCATAAGACTCCCTACTCAAGTGCCTAGACCATACGGACTCACTGAATCTGGAAGGAATTCATCCCTGACTTAGTGTTCTTTGTTCTGACAAGATATAAAACTGCTAAAATCCACGCTTCTTCAGAGCAACTCTTCTGAGTGATCTGAGAGGCTGTCTCTGGGCTATGATTCTATTTGGCTCAAATAAAACTCATTTCTATTCTTACTATAGATTGTTCATTGATTATTTTCATTGGCCAGGCCCCAGATGCAGTTGTTAACATTCTCCTTATAAAGAAGTGGAATCTGAGGATCAGAGAGGTTAAGCCATTCATCTGAGATCACACAGCTGGTAGGTTGTAGACACACAAATGGAGGCAACTGAATACCAACTGCAAAGCCCCTACTCTACACTTGTACCTTGGCGGTCAGAGAACCATTTCTGCCTTCCCTGAACTTCCCAGGGACTTCCCTCTTCATCATCTCTACTGCATAAGTGCTGTTGATTAAAAAAGATAAACCACCTGAGAGTTGCAGGTTAAGTTTTATTTGGGGTACAGTTAGGACTGCAGCACCTCAGATACCTCTGAGACTACCCAAAGAGGCAGGGGGAAAGGTCAATATATAAGGATTTTGGTGAAAAAAGGAGTTCAATACAATTAAACAGTCATTTTACAAAGGGTTTTCTGTTAGTCCCAAGGATCTGATGTTCATACATTGACTGTGGGGAAGCCAGTCTGGCTTATACATGAGTTCAATTTTATGCTAACTACAGCAGCCTGTCTGTGGCCTCTCAAACATACGCTATACACCTGCTTTAATTATTAAAGAAAAGGGCACATTGGACAGAAATAAAGAGTGTGTGCTCAGGCACTCAGTTGCATCCAAGTCTCTGTGACCCCATGGACTGTAGCCTGCCGGGCTTCTCTGTCCATGGAATTTTCCAGGCAAGAATCCTGGAATGGGTTGCCATTTCCTCCTCCAGGGGATCTTCTCGACCCAGAGATCGAACTCGAGCCTCCGGTGTCTCTTACATTGGCAGAAAAACTATTTACCACTAGTGCCACCTAGGAAGTTCCAGGAGTAAAGAATGTCCATATCAAAAATAAAGACTGGATGGCTCCCTTCCTGGGACCCCAATGTAAGTCCTCCTTCCATAAGACTCCCTACTCAAGTGCCTAGACCATACGGACTCACTGAATCTGGAAGGAATTCATCCCTGACTTAGTGTTCTTTGTTCTGACAAGATATAAAACTGCTAAAATCCACGCTTCTTCAGAGCAACTCTTCTGAGTGATCTGAGAGGCTGTCTCTGGGCTATGATTCTATTTGGCTCAAATAAAACTCATTTCTATTCTTACTATAGATTGTTCATTGATTATTTTCATTGGCCAGGCCCCAGATGCAGTTGTTAACATTCTCCTTATAAAGAAGTGGAATCTGAGGATCAGAGAGGTTAAGCCATTCATCTGAGATCACACAGCTGGTAGGTTGTAGACACACAAATGGAGGCAACTGAATACCAACTGCAAAGCCCCTACTCTACACTTGTACCTTGGCGGTCAGAGAACCATTTCTGCCTTCCCTGAACTTCCCAGGGACTTCCCTCTTCATCATCTCTACTGCATAAGTGCTGTTGATTAAAAAAGATAAACCACCTGAGAGTTGCAGGTTAAGTTTTATTTGGGGTACAGTTAGGACTGCAGCACCTCAGATACCTCTGAGACTACCCAAAGAGGCAGGGGGAAAGGTCAATATATAAGGATTTTGGTGAAAAAAGGAGTTCAATACAATTAAACAGTCATTTTACAAAGGGTTTTCTGTTAGTCCCAAGGATCTGATGTCACCACGAAGGGATTCAGTGCTTTTCTAGACATGAGGAGATAGAAGAATTGAGATAATAAAATCTGTTCCTAAAAGCGTCCACCTATCTAAAGACCTGCCCCACCAGACTCCCTTGAGCACAGAGTGCCTCACTCAACCCTGACCTCCCTCAAAGGGTGTTGAAGATCAGTAGCTCCCAACGGCACAGGGGTCGGTCTCCACAGAGGCAGAGGGCAAATGCCCTTGCTGTTCAGTCATTGGCAATGTGAGTGGTAAGAGCCAGTTTGTAGTGGACAGTGCCTGTGAGTCTGTGGGAGCTGCTTCGGTTCCATCCCTCAGAAACACCTAGGAAATGGCCATTCTGGTTAGGTAAGACATCTCTCCACACCAAGTGCTTTGCGGGTTTAGTTTGGCGACTAGCAGTCAGATTTAGGGACCGGATCATGGGCCCACTATCTTGGCTCTTTCCACCCCACCCCCTCTCTTCCTTCCTGGTCCTCCTGCTTCTCAGCCAACAGGCTCCTGTTTCCAGACCCTTTTCCATGATGGGCATGTTTTTGCCAGGGGAGAGAGATGGGCTGTAGGAAACAGGATTGCTGTCTGTCTGTGGGCTCCCAGACAGGTCAAAAGGGTGAACAGCATCCTGTCTTTTTTTTCTTTTTTTTTATAACTTTTTTTTTTTTTTTTGATTTTGGCCTCCTTTATTGGCTATTTATTTATTTATTTTCATCCATCTTTACTCTTTGGCCTGTGTGGGCCTCCCATCGCAGTGGCCTCTCTTGTTGCAGAGCGCTGGCTCTGGGTACATGAGCTCCAGAGCGCTGGCTCGCAATTGGACACACCGATCTATCCACTCTGCAGCACATGGGATCTTCCCAGTCCAGGGATTGAACCGGTGCTCCTTGAACTGCAAGGTGGGCTCTTTACCTACTGGACCACCCGGGAAGCCTCTTTCTGTCTTTTCAGAAGGAGCATCCAAAGGCTTATTTGTCCAAACTACCAAATCTCTTCTCATCTGTATCAACTACTACAATGATAAGACACTGACCAAGGTTCCTTTATAGAAACTGTTCTAACCAGAGTGAAAAGTTGCTTCATCCAGTGGAGAAATTGTGGTGCTATATTTGGGATATACTTACACTAAATAAACTGGGTTTATCTGAAATTCACATTTAACTGGGCATCCTCTCTCTTATCTGGGAATCTTAAAATGGCAGCACAGGAAGGGCCGCTACATTTCATGGAGTTGTTTTCCACGGAAGGATGGATTGAGAAGATCAGAACTGGATGGTGCTTCAGTGCACAACTGTTTGGGAGGAAGTAGTTTCTTATGTCTTTTGAACTCATTTTCCGTGAATTAACCCATTCAGAAAGTACTGACAATGTCCGGTGACCAGTGTTACAGCTAGTTTGAAACACTGCCATCAGGGCCTCCAGGTATCTTTAAAGTAAGCCTAGGGAAATTGCAGCTTCACGATGCTGTTAGCATCCATCACCATGAGAAAAGAGCCCAGTATCCAGGAAATGTCTTGCAAAGGCAGAAGGGATGGGGGAAGGAAAGGGAAGAAAATCTAAAGGAGCAGATTTCTCTGCCCCACAGCTCTCATCAGCTTTAGGCACTTACCCCCTCCCATCAAAGCAGATTTTTTTTTTTTTTGCCTAAGCTTCTGTGAGAGCTTCATGTGAGGGATGAGGGATGTGGACCATATCAGCTCCTCAAGTGAAAAAGGAAACAAACCATCTCTGGGAATACAGAGCTTGTATAAATGTTTAATGCGGCTGTACTAACAACATCAAGACGTGCTAATGCTTTGTGGACAAAAGAGTTAAAGTCTGGTGCATGACAGGAATCGGCAAATTAGTAACTCCTGCAAGCTCTCAGGCTTCTGTTTCCAATTTTCTGATGCCATTAAATGGTGCAGAGGGATCTTCACTTGCATTTCTTTCGTGATTTCCAAAGCTGATGGGTTTTCCCATTCACTTTATGAGAGTCTTGCATGGTCTTTAATGAAAATGTAGAATGTTAAAAAAAAAAGAAAATCTTACAAAAGCTAGCTTGGAAAATGTTATACATACTCTATCTGCCAAACACTTCATTTTAACCTCAGACATCATTTCTTTCTGGGTTTTTGAAAAATGTTATTTTGTACAGTGTACACTTTGAATTCTTCCCCTTGCACCTGCTTTGTTTTTGCACATCCTTAAAAACCCTTTAAACATTATCTTAAATAGCAACAGCGTACTGGAAATGAAAGCGAAGGCAAGATTAGCAGAGAATTGTGTGGATTCACATTTAACTGGGCATCCTCTCTCTTATCTGGGAATCTTAAAATGGCAGCACAGGAAGGGCCGCTACATTTCATGGAGTTGTTTTCCACGGAAGGATGGATTGAGAAGATCAGAACTGGATGGTGCTTCAGTGCACAACTGTTTGGGAGGAAGTAGTTTCTTATGTCTTTTGAACTCATTTTCCGTGAATTAACCCATTCAGAAAGTACTGACAATGTCCGGTGACCAGTGTTACAGCTAGTTTGAAACACTGCCATCAGGGCCTCCAGGTATCTTTAAAGTAAGCCTAGGGAAATTGCAGCTTCACGATGCTGTTAGCATCCATCACCATGAGAAAAGAGCCCAGTATCCAGGAAATGTCTTGCAAAGGCAGAAGGGATGGGGGAAGGAAAGGGAAGAAAATCTAAAGGAGCAGATTTCTCTGCCCCACAGCTCTCATCAGCTTTAGGCACTTACCCCCTCCCATCAAAGCAGATTTTTTTTTTTTTTGCCTAAGCTTCTGTGAGAGCTTCATGTGAGGGATGAGGGATGTGGACCATATCAGCTCCTCAAGTGAAAAAGGAAACAAACCATCTCTGGGAATACAGAGCTTGTATAAATGTTTAATGCGGCTGTACTAACAACATCAAGACGTGCTAATGCTTTGTGGACAAAAGAGTTAAAGTCTGGTGCATGACAGGAATCGGCAAATTAGTAACTCCTGCAAGCTCTCAGGCTTCTGTTTCCAATTTTCTGATGCCATTAAATGGTGCAGAGGGATCTTCACTTGCATTTCTTTCGTGATTTCCAAAGCTGATGGGTTTTCCCATTCACTTTATGAGAGTCTTGCATGGTCTTTAATGAAAATGTAGAATGTTAAAAAAAAAAGAAAATCTTACAAAAGCTAGCTTGGAAAATGTTATACATACTCTATCTGCCAAACACTTCATTTTAACCTCAGACATCATTTCTTTCTGGGTTTTTGAAAAATGTTATTTTGTACAGTGTACACTTTGAATTCTTCCCCTTGCACCTGCTTTGTTTTTGCACATCCTTAAAAACCCTTTAAACATTATCTTAAATAGCAACAGCGTACTGGAAATGAAAGCGAAGGCAAGATTAGCAGAGAATTGTGTGACAAAGGATCCTAAATACTTGCCAGAGGTGAGCCTCAAATGTGTGAAGTTACTGCAAAAGACTCTACAGTCTACAGGATTCATGATGTTCATTAAATAAGATAGAACATACACTTCAAACTACAACTATACTGAGGCACTAGGGAGAATTTCCCCTGAGACACCTTTTAACAGAGCATCTGCTCATCCTGCAATTAAGCTTGCACCCAAAGGATAGGAGGACTTCCCAGGGGGCACTAGGTGATTAAGAAAATAAAAACCCACCTGCCAATGCACGAGAGGTAAAAATTCCATCTCTGGATTGGGGAGATCCCCTGGAGGGGGCATGGCAGCCCATTCCAGTAGTCTTGCCTGGAGAATCCTATGGATAGAGGAGCCTGGTTGGCTACAGTCCATGGGGTCGCAAAGTTGAATATGACTGAAGTGACTTAGCAGGCAGTGTGCACACAGGACAGGAAGACACTTTCATCCAAGGTTTATTCTTATAACTTCCCCATTGTAGGCTATGTCATGAGCTCTAGAAGTGAATCTTTCCTACAGTTGCCAAAACATATAAGAAAATGATCATCATTTTTCTAAAGTTTCTTATAAAAAGGCAGTACCATTTTTCTGTCCCTACTTTTTGGAATCCAGCTACCGTGCCTAAAAATCAGACAGACACCCGCTCATAGTGATGCTGTTGACTAAACAAGGAACCCATTAGACTGATGCGGTTCTAAGGCTAGCTGCAATGCATGCAAACAAAATCTGAGCCTGTAAGTGCCCCGAAATTGCTGTGAAACTACTGGCAGCAGGCTTTAAGCCAGAAAGTCCCGCTGACAAATAGGGCCTACTTTATGAGAGTCTTGCATGGTCTTTAATGAAAATGTAGAATGTTAAAAAAAAAAGAAAATCTTACAAAAGCTAGCTTGGAAAATGTTATACATACTCTATCTGCCAAACACTTCATTTTAACCTCAGACATCATTTCTTTCTGGGTTTTTGAAAAATGTTATTTTGTACAGTGTACACTTTGAATTCTTCCCCTTGCACCTGCTTTGTTTTTGCACATCCTTAAAAACCCTTTAAACATTATCTTAAATAGCAACAGCGTACTGGAAATGAAAGCGAAGGCAAGATTAGCAGAGAATTGTGTGACAAAGGATCCTAAATACTTGCCAGAGGTGAGCCTCAAATGTGTGAAGTTACTGCAAAAGACTCTACAGTCTACAGGATTCATGATGTTCATTAAATAAGATAGAACATACACTTCAAACTACAACTATACTGAGGCACTAGGGAGAATTTCCCCTGAGACACCTTTTAACAGAGCATCTGCTCATCCTGCAATTAAGCTTGCACCCAAAGGATAGGAGGACTTCCCAGGGGGCACTAGGTGATTAAGAAAATAAAAACCCACCTGCCAATGCACGAGAGGTAAAAATTCCATCTCTGGATTGGGGAGATCCCCTGGAGGGGGCATGGCAGCCCATTCCAGTAGTCTTGCCTGGAGAATCCTATGGATAGAGGAGCCTGGTTGGCTACAGTCCATGGGGTCGCAAAGTTGAATATGACTGAAGTGACTTAGCAGGCAGTGTGCACACAGGACAGGAAGACACTTTCATCCAAGGTTTATTCTTATAACTTCCCCATTGTAGGCTATGTCATGAGCTCTAGAAGTGAATCTTTCCTACAGTTGCCAAAACATATAAGAAAATGATCATCATTTTTCTAAAGTTTCTTATAAAAAGGCAGTACCATTTTTCTGTCCCTACTTTTGGGAATCCAGCTACCGTGCCTAAAAAATCAGACAGACACCCGCTCATAGTGATGCTGTTGACTAAACAAGGAACCCATTAGACTGATGCGGTTCTAAGGCTAGGGCTGCAATGCATGCAAACAAAATCTGAGCCTGTAAGTGCCCCAAGGTTACAAAATCTAAGCACTAGGGATGACCAATCATACATGGCCAGCCAGGCTTTAAGCCAGAGCCAATTAATCATTGTCTCACTTTTTTTTCCTGCCTTTTTTTTCTCTAGAACTTCCTCTCTAGCTCCTGGAGGAGGAGTACTTCCAATCACTTCCAGTTTGGGTTGCCCTATGCAGATAAATTTTTACTCTAATAAATTCTTAGCTTATCTTTATTATTATTATTAACTATCCATTTCTGGTTGCCTTTCATTTTTAATTTGGGTCTCTTTCATTGTTTTTTTATTTATTTTCATCCATCTTTATTCTTCGGCCTGTGTGGGCCTTCCACGGCAGTGGCCTCTCGTTGCAGAGCACCAGTTCTGGGCACATGCGCTCCAGAGCGCTGGCTCCTAATTGGACACACCAGTCCAGCCGCTTCGCAGCACGTGAGATCTTCCTGGGTCAGGGATGGAACTGGTGCTCCTTGAACTGCAAGGTGGACTCTTTACCCACTGGACCACCAGGGAAGCCCTCAGTTTATTTTTTAACAATTCACAAGTGCTAATGCATAAATATGTTCACAGAAGTGTTCTTTACAATTGCCAGTGTGTACAATAAAAGGGGCTCCCCCGGTTGCTCAGCTGGTAAAGAATCTGCCTAAAATGCAGAAGACTCTGGTTTGATTCCTGGGTTGGGAAGATCCCCTGGAGAAAGGATAGGCTACCCATTCCAAAACACTTGGGCTTCGCTAGTGACTCAGATGGTATAGAATCCGCCTGCAATGTGGGAGACCTGGGTTGGGGGGGATCCCTGGATTGAGGGGATCCCCAGGAGGATGGAATGGCAACCCACCCCAGTATTCTTTTTTTTTTTAAATTTTTTTGTGGGAGGCTGGGTTTGGAAGGGAGGGGGGTGGGCAGGCCATTTCTATTGGTCTTTCATTTATCTATTTTCATCCATCTTTGTTCTTTGGACCATGCGGGCCTCCCATCGCAGTGGCCTCTGTTGTCGCAGAGCACCAGCTCTGGGCTCATGTGCTCCAGAGCTCCGGCTCGGTCATTGGACACATCGGTCCAGCTGCTCCACGGCACGTGGGATCTTCCCAGGCCAGGAATCAAACCGGCGCCGCTTGCACTGCAAGGCGGTGTCCTTACCCACTGGACAACCTGGGAAGCCCTAGTATTCTTACCTAGAGAATCCCCATGGACAGAGGAGCCTAGTGGGCTGCAGTCTATGGGATGACAAAGAGTCAGACATGACTGGGTGTCTCAGCACAGCACAGTACAACAAAAATCACCCCACTGCTCAGCATTAAGCAGGTTGGCTAAGGTGGTTCAGTGGTAAAGAAATCTGCCTGCCAATGAAGGAGCCACAGGAAACACGGGTTCAATCCCTGGGTCAGGAAGATCCCATGCAGAAGGAAATGGCAACGCTCTCCAGTATTCTTGGCAGGATAATCCCATGGACAGGGGGCCCTGGTGGGCTACAATTCATGGGGTTGCAAAGAGTTGGACATGACTGAGCATGTACAGAAGAACAAATTATTGAATATACTGATTATTGATTCAAATTTAACAAAAATATAAAAATCAGTATCAAAAGGAAGCTACAGAAAATGCAAGCCACCCACTCAGTAATAGAAAATTATTCAGACATCAAAAGAAACAATTATGAAGAACATTTATTGATGTTAATTTTTAAAACCTGGATATCAAAAGTTTATGGAAACTAACATTTAGGTTTTATATTCATATGAAAAAACACTGGAGTAATGGGTAAAATAATAATAGTCAAAATGATAAGGTGATGGCTGCTTCTCTTCTTTCTGCTCTTAGATTCTGGCTTGTCTAAATTGTCTTGCCTGCTTTAAGTAATCCTGGCTTGGTTTGTTTGTTTTGTTACCTCTCCATTGTTAGGTCAAAGAGTTAAATGTTCAGGTCCCTTGACCGCCAGCCCAGACTTCTGCTCACCCACATCAGGTCTTCTATAAGCTTGACTGATTTTATCAATCGCAAAGCACTGTTTGTTCTTCAGCAAACTATTTAGGCTGGTTATCATCACTTAGAAAATTTGTTTACACAGACCTGGCTGTTGCAGCTCATAAAACTGACTCTTGCTAATTTGACGTGGAAAAAGTACCAGCCCAGATGGGGCCGAATTGGAAATGAGCTCTCACCCCTGGAGGTACCCTGGGGATGAGAAGGGTGACGTCCCCTCAGCACACACCCCTCTATGCAGGACTCTGGGGAGGCAGACACCCTTAGGGGCAGAGACCTGCCCTCTTTTATTTCCTGTCTTTGCTACTTGGCAACACAGTGTGATGGGACCTCACAGTGGGGTGATGGAGCATTAGAAGAAGCTGGGAAGAAGGAGGACCATGGTAGGAGAGACTAGCCTGGTGTAGGTCCCCAGGAGCAATACGTGCTCCAAACTCATGTTTCATGAAAGAAAGCTGAGCCTGAACTGGACTTGAGTCATCTTTTTACACCACTGAAGCATAGTTCACAGGTCATGGTTTGCAGCGGGATATTGGGTATTCCTAAGCAGTCCTTTGTGCTTCCCAGGTGGTGCAGTGGTAAAGAATTCACCTGCCAATGCAAGAGATGCAAGAGCTATGAGCTCAATCCCTGGATCAGGAAGATTCCCTGGAGTTGGGGATGACTACCCACTCTAATATTCTTGTCTGGAAAATTCCATGGACAATGGAGACTGGCAGGCTATAGTCCATGGAGTTGCAAAGAGTTGGACACAACTGACTGAGTGAGCATGCACACATACAAACAGTCCTTTTGCAGCATGGAACAGAATCCCCACCACAGGCCAAGAATATAAGGCGTGGGTCTGCGAACAGAGCTCCAATTGATGAGCCTATGAAGTGTATTGAGAAGACCTGCAGAGCAGTAGGAAGAGCCAGACCATTAGTGTTTGAGTGGTAGGATCTAATGCCAACCCCCAAACCACTGGCCAGGAGCTTATTTGGCAGCCCAGTTGGCCTGTGTCTGTGGTACCTTTGCTGGGTGGAGTTCATTTTCTATCCCACAGGGTGGGCTTGGGGATGGGACTTACTTTGGCCAGTGAAACATGAGCAAAAGTGACATAGCCTGCCTGTCCCCAGATGACCAGCTGGCACTTTAAGACCCATTGTCGTTGCTGTATTGCTGCTTACTTTTGTCTTGTTTAACTTTTCTTGCTGCTTCCCTTCACCATGAGAAGACCTTGGCCCCCAGATCAGCTTCGCCTCAGATGCATTTCGAGACAAGAAGAAACCTTCTGCCAACACATAACTTGTGCAAGAAACTAAGCTTTGTGGTTGCTTACGTGGCATGCTAAGTTGCTTCGGTCATGTCTGACTCTTTGCAGTCCCATCGACTGTAGCCCTGCAGGCCCATCTGTCCAAGAGGTTCTCTAGGCAAGAATACTGGAGTGGGCTGCCATGCCCTCCTTCAGGAGATCCTCCCAATCCAGGAATCGAACCAGCTTTTCTTATGTCTCCTGCATTGGCAGGCAGATTCTTTACCACTAGCGCCACCTGGGAAGCCCACTTTGTGATTGTAAGGGACTAATTGGGGGTTTATTGTTATTATTATTAATAATTTTGGCCAAAGACTTACCCTTAAGGTTCAATCCCTATAAACCAGCTACTTAATCTCTGACAGTGCATTTCATGGGGGCTATTTTCTATGGCTCTTTTGAAGATGAATGGGAATGCATTTAAAACAAAGAAATGAAGGGAAAACAAGACCCATTCCTTCTCCTGGACACTCTGTTCTGGTGATTGAAAGAGGGGCCAGTGGCCAGAGTTTCCATGGCTTCTGTGCTGCTTTCCCCTGAATTGTAATTTCTTTTCTCCCTTGGAAAATATTGATCTAAAAATGAAACTGGTCAAACACATGCATTTTTTGATGTTTTGGAGAAATGCAATGTTCCCAAGGGAAAAGGCACTCATTGTGGTTGAAATTACCCTCTTTTTGTTAGCCTGAGCGTGACCTCTGGCAAATGAGAAATTGCACAATACTTCTAGGTCTCTAAACTCAGATTTATTTTTCTCAAATAGCCGAACTAGAAAAACCTGCTTATGTCCCTGGGTTACTGAATGTCCTGGGTTACTTATGTCCCTGGGTTCCTGAAAGCCAATACTGGAGAGGCAAGGCCTGGAAAGGAAAGTTTGCTTTATTTCTGAAATCAGCAACTGGAGAGAGAATGAGCTAGTGTTCAAAAACCACTACCCCTGACGATCAGGGGCAAGAGCTTTTCAAGGGAAGTTTCAGGTGTGTATAATGTGGGAGAAGGGGTTATGTACAGAGCAGCACAGTCAGCTCTGGCAATCACCTTCAAATTGATCATGGGTGGTCTGATCAGGGTCATCTTGGTTGTTTTAAGTACACTTAATCTTCAGTTCCAGAGTTAGTTTGTTCATATTTCTTTGAGGCCAGTTCTTGGAACTGTGACAGCTTATGTCATGGCCACAGGTTTCCCTGGTTGCCCAGTGGTAAAGGGCCGCCTGGCCATGCAGGAGACAGGTTCAATCCTTGGGTTGGGAAGATCCCCTGGAGAACAAAATGACAACCCACTCCAGGATTCTTGGCTGGAAAGTCCAATGGACACTTGCTCCTTGGAAGAAAAGCTATGACAAACCCAGACAACTTATTAAAAACCAGAGATACCACTTTGCCAACAAATGTCCATATAGTCAAAGCTATGGTTTTTCCAGTAGTTGTATATGGATGTGAGAGTTAGACCATAAAAAAGACTGAGTGCTGAAGAACTGACACCTTCAGACTGTGGTATAGGAGAAGACTCTTGAGAGTCCCTTGTACTGCAAGGAGATCAAACCAGTCAATCCTAAAGCAAATCAATCCTGAATATTCATTGGAAGGAATGATGCTGAAGCTGAAGCTCCAATATTTTGGCCACTTGATTTGAAGAGCTAACTCATTGGAAAAGATCCCGATGCTGGAAAAAGTAGAAGGCAGAAGGAGAAGGCGAGGGCAGAAGATGAGATGGTTGGATAGCAGCATTGAGTCAATGGACATGAGCAAGCTCCAGGAGGTGGTGAAGGACAGGGAAGCCTGGTGTGCTGCAGTCCAAGTAGTTGCAAAGTCAGACACGACTGAGCAACCAAACTGAACTGATTGTTTCACTTACCTAAAATCAGTTCTAATGTACTTTTCCTAGACCGTTTTCACAAACAGAAAAGATTTCACAGGCATAGGATATCTTTTTGGAATGAGGCGTATCTACCAGTGATTAATGGTGATCATGTCAGAAGGATGAAACTCAGAGACATTCTTTTTCTGTTTGTATGTTCCTGCATTTTATGATGCTAAATGAAGCATTGCAGTTCCATGCTAGAATAACAATAATAAAAACTCATGACTGGAACAATTTAAGTGGCATACTTTTACAGGACTGTTTTTAAAAGGACTTAATGAAAAAAAAAATAAAAACCTCTTAGAAAATAAAATTGCATACTTAAAATTCTCAATTAAAAAATGGACAAAGGACCTGAATAGACATTTTCCCAATGAAGACATATAGGCCCACAGGCACATGAAAAGGCGCTCAATATCATTAATCATCAGGAAATGAAAATCAAAACCACAGTGAGATACCACCTCTCACCTGTCAGAATGACTTTTGAAAGACATCAAATAGGTGTTGATGAGGATGTAGGGAAAAAAGAACCTGGCGCGCTGTTGGTGGGAATGTAAATTGGTGCAGCTATTATGGAAAACAGTAAGGAGACTCCTCCAAACATTAATAATAACAGTATCATATGATATAGCAATTTCACTCCTGAGTATTTATCTGAAGCAAACAAGAACCTGAATTAGAAAAGATATATACACTCCTGTGTTCATTGCAAAATTATTTATAATAGCTACAATATGGACGCAACCAAAGTGACCATCAATAGATGAATAAGTAAGGAAAATGTGGTTCGCATATGAAAAAAGTGAAAGTGTTAGTCGCTCAGTCGTGTCCGACTCTATGCGACCCCATGGACTGTACTCCACCAGACTCCTCTGTCCATGGGATTCTCCAAGCAAGAATACTGGAGTGGGTAGACATTCCCTTCTTGAGGGGATCTTCCCAATCCAGGGATTGAACCTAGGTCTCCTGCATTGCAGGCATATTCTTTACTGTCTGAGCTACCAGTCATGTATCTGCATCTATATCGATATCTATAGTGGAATATTACTCAGCTATATAAAAAATAATGGAATCTTCCCATTTGCAGTAACATGGATGGGCATGGAAGGGCATACTATGCTAAAGTGAAAAAAGTCAGAAAAATACAAGTACTGTATGATTTCTCTTATATGTAAAATCTAAAAAATAAGGCAAATGAGAAGTTAAGAGAGTCCTGAGGAGATGTCTTAAAGTACTGGGCAAATGGTCCCTGGGTTCAGCTCTGGGAACCCTGAATCCTAGCTTCGCTCCCCTTAGCAACAGGGGCCCTTACCCCCTCCAGGACCAGGAGGTGAGCTGGAAGGACCCATGACTCTTCTCACCTTCCGGCACTTTCTGCTCAGCCATAATTCTTGAGATAAAGTCCATGAGGCAGCCCTAAAGGAGTCAAAGCCCCTTCTAGCCCTTGATGGATCATCTTCACACCAAGACAAGAATTTGCATCAAGATACTTGAAAGATAAACACCAGTGTTCCTCAGTCACGTACGCCAGTGCGGGCTGGGCAGGCAGGAGGGGTCTGGATCTTCTCAAGATCCGGGCCTTATCACGGATGGCTGGGCTTTCTCACTCTGCTCCCTTCTGATTTGCCATTGCCCAGACGGCAGCCTTTCAGCAACAGGGACGTCAAAGAACAGAGTCTCACCAACCTAAAAAAGCCGGTCTCCTCCTTGAAGTGCCTGCTGCTCAGAGGTTTCTCCTCTGCAAGCCTGGAGCTCTCATCTTGGCCTCCTTAGGGGGTGGGGGATCTTGCCCATTTACACCCTTCTTGGGAGAGAAAAAGGCCCTTCCATGTTGAGACAAAGCTTAAAACAAAGTTTCCCCTCATGTAAAAAGCCTGAGCATTTGTCCCTTAAACTTCTCACCCAGGACTGCATATTTAAACTGGCTGAAGTTTTCTGCTGTGTTGCCTAAACAATAAAATAAATAGAATTTTCATCTGAGATTCTGAGAGCGTTCACACTGATTATTTTCCATGGTGGTCTTTTCTGATTTTCCCCCCACCCCTACCTCTTGGGTCCAGATTCCTTTCTTGACTATACAGGTCGACTCCAAGGACAAAATTCAACATTTCACTGCAGACTTTTCCAGATGCTGTGGACTGTTGAGCTCTCTCGCTGTTTCCAGTGTTTGCTAAAACCTGCAGTAACATGGATGGGCATGGAAGGGCATACTATGCTAAAGTAAAAAGTAAAAATGTACTGTATGATTTCTCTTATATGTAAAATCTAAAAAATAAGGCAAATGAGAAGTTAAGAGAGTCCTGAGGAGATGTCTTAAAGTACTGGGCAAATGGTCCCTGGGTTCAGCTCTGGGAACCCTGAATCCTAGCTTCGCTCCCCTTAGCAACAGGGGCCCTTACCCCCTCCAGGACCAGGAGGTGAGCTGGAAGGACCCATGACTCTTCTCACCTTCCGGCACTTTCTGCTCAGCCATAATTCTTGAGATAAAGTCCATGAGGCAGCCCTAAAGGAGTCAAAGCCCCTTCTAGCCCTTGATGGATCATCTTCACACCAAGACAAGAATTTGCATCAAGATACTTGAAAGATAAACACCAGTGTTCCTCAGTCACGTACGCCAGTGCGGGCTGGGCAGGCAGGAGGGGTCTGGATCTTCTCAAGATCCGGGCCTTATCACGGATGGCTGGGCTTTCTCACTCTGCTCCCTTCTGATTTGCCATTGCCCAGACGGCAGCCTTTCAGCAACAGGGACGTCAAAGAACAGAGTCTCACCAACCTAAAAAAGCCGGTCTCCTCCTTGAAGTGCCTGCTGCTCAGAGGTTTCTCCTCTGCAAGCCTGGAGCTCTCATCTTGGCCTCCTTAGGGGGTGGGGGATCTTGCCCATTTACACCCTTCTTGGGAGAGAAAAAGGCCCTTCCATGTTGAGACAAAGCTTAAAACAAAGTTTCCCCTCATGTAAAAAGCCTGAGCATTTGTCCCTTAAACTTCTCACCCAGGACTGCATATTTAAACTGGCTGAAGTTTTCTGCTGTGTTGCCTAAACAATAAAATAAATAGAATTTTCATCTGAGATTCTGAGAGCGTTCACACTGATTATTTTCCATGGTGGTCTTTTCTGATTTTCCCCCCACCCCTACCTCTTGGGTCCAGATTCCTTTCTTGACTATACAGGTCGACTCCAAGGACAAAATTCAACATTTCACTGCAGACTTTTCCAGATGCTGTGGACTGTTGAGCTCTCTCGCTGTTTCCAGTGTTTGCTAAAACCTAAGCAGAACAGCACACATGTCCCCAGGCTTTCCTGGCAGGACAAGAACTTACAAAATTAATGGCACTTTCTCAAGGGAGTTGATGGCATTCCCTTTCAAGTTTCCCAGTTGCTGGGCATTCACAGATGCTAAGTAGGGCTCTGACCCAGCTCTTTGAAGTTTCCAGCCCCACAGATTGAAAAGGCGGTGTGATTTAAGATGGTCAGCAGAGGGGGAGGGTAGTAGAGCAGACCTTCCCTCAAACAGATAAAGGCAACCCAGGGACTTGGGCAACTGATGCCTTTGGCACCCCGTAGATTCAAGGCAGGAGGATCCCAAGGAGTAGAAATGGACACAATGTTAGGATTGCTAATATGCACAAGGATGAGAAGACGATTCTTTGAATAAAGATGAAAGCAGGTGTCAATGATGAAAATAGTCAAACCTGAGCATCAAAAGACCTCTTGGTGTCCCTAAAGCATATTTTCTGTAGCTCTGAGAAGCAAAGGAGTGTGTATGTACCTGCATGCGTAAAGGTGGTAGTGATAGCGGAGGTCTCATTGATGGGTGAGAGAGTGTGTATGAAAGGCTGATCAGTTCTGAGTAGCGATGAAAAGCTTACACTGCAGACCTTTATAACTATGAAGGTTTCTACACTCGATCTGAGTTCCAAATTAGAAAAAAAGATTAAAGCAATTACTTTTGTTTGAAGCTTCTCAGAAAGAAGAAGGATTTGGGGCGGGGTGGGGGGGAAACACTTAGAAGTGGATTAGGGAAGAAGCTATGCTCATGGAGACTTGGCTATGTCTATGTGCACTTCCTTCCCTAAGCACAGACCAGGGAGCCTTAATCAAAACTCTGTCGACTGCTTGGTGTCTATCTCGCTGCAGAGTCAGGTACCCGTGTTCAGATGCTGAGGTTTATCATGCCTCTGCCTGTTTGGAGTGACAACAAATCCCTCATCACTCCTGTCTCCCCACAGACGTCCTGTGATCTCCGTGGAAATGGACTTAGGGGGTTTCTGAGATCCGACCTGGATCAGCACTGTTTGGCGATGTAAGGCGACACTTAAATTTGAAAGTAATCATTAGTGGGGATCCTCCTAATGAAAAGGAAAAATTAAAAAGCGGAGATGGAATTTATGGAAGAGTCGATCCAACTTCACTTTCAAAGACCCAGGTGGAGAGAGGCCAGCCAGCCTGGGACACCTTCAGGGTCCCCTGGGCTCTTCTCCTAAGGCCTCGTCGGGGCCGGAGCTGCTGTGATAGGTGGACAGAATCCCCAGCTCTGCTAGGAACCTCCAAGAGGTGTTTCCTCCAGCCTACTTCCCCTTTCCAGGGCCACGGAACACCCTGGTTATGAAAACAGGTACTAGTTAGGAAAATTATAATACATAGGTATAATAAATGGGATTTTAAAAAATAGAATCTTGACCTGGACCTGGGTTTTCTTTCCCATCCAGAGCTTATGAATTTGTGCTCTCAAAACACTGTAAGCATCAGTTTTCTCAACTGTAAAATAGGTATTCTTTTTTTAAACCATGAATTGAACTGTATTTGATTTGCAATATTGTTTCTGCAATAGAGCAAAGTGAACCAGTTATACATATGCATATATCCACTATTTTTTAGATTCTTTTCCCATATAGATCATTACAGAGTACTGAGTGGAATTCCCTGTGGTGTAAAGTGGGTCCTTATTATCTATTAATATTTGTATCTATAGTACTGTGTGTATGTCATCCCAATATCCCAATTTATCCCTGTCCCTCCCGCCCCACTTTCTCCCCAGTAACTGTAAGTTGGTTTTCTACGTCTGTGACTCTGTTTCTGTTTTGTTAAAAAAAAAAAAAAAAGGATGTTCTCTTACATTCCTTTCTCCTCTGTTGTTGTAAGGATTGAGTGAGATAAACAAGTAAACTGTTTTACCCTTCCCCAGTGCTTGTCCCATGGAAGTGTCAATACATGTAAATTATTGTACCTGTGCTGCAGAAATATTATGTATAGGACACAGAGTAGGTTCTCAACAACTGCTTATTTCTATGTGTTTATAAGTAAGATAATGCTCATACTGTCTTAGAAAGCCTGTTGTTCAGTGGAGAAGTCGTGTCCAACTCTTTCGTGACCCCATGGACTATAGCTCACCAGGCTCTTCTGTCCATGGGATTTCCCAGGCAGGTGGTTACCATTTCATTCTCCCAGGGATCTTCCTGACCCAGGGATTGGACCTGTGTCTCCTGCATTGATTCGAAGTTCTTTACCACTGAGCCACCAGGGTAGCTCTTTAGAAAGGGGCCAGGAGCCAAAATTCTCTCACAGCCATCTTAGTAATAAGTTTATACATCAAGAAAATCTGTGTGTTTAGGGGAGATGATTTCTGTTTTTCGAATATATAAATAAGTGAAATGATCCTTTCTGCTTTTTCCCTTAGGAAGCCAGCATTGAAGTGGATATTATGTTTACTTACTCTGTTGTTTATATGACCCCTTGAATAACTGGTGAGTGCATTGCCTGGGGTCCAGGTGCATCAGCACAGCAGAGCTGGGGAACCGGTCTGTCCTGTGAGCACAGCCAGTGGGAGGCAAGACCAGACCTCTGATTGGCAGACTTTTTCAGAGGCTGGGAGAAGAGCCTGCTGTCTCTTTGTTTTGCGGTTGCTGTTTGGGACTGTCTGGAGGCTATGGGGGTGGGAGGGAGACATGAAGGGCAAAGAAAGTGTCCTTTATTATGGTTTATTTTAAATAGCTTCAAGAGGCTCTTTATTGTGTCTTTGTTTTGTTTGCTCCAATTGCTTCAAAGCTAGAGGGTCTTTCTTGGGAACTGAACCTCAAGGAGGTTAGCAGAGTCCTAAATGCTTGAAGGGAGGATGGAGTGGGTGAGTAGACAATGGTGCTTTTCGAGCAAGAGTGAAAGGAGATTTAAAAAAATCGGCATTTACGGTAAGAGATATTATCTGACACTTGAATTCAAAGACTTGGTTAAAAAAATTTGATAATTTGTGTCTCTGGAAACAAACCATCTCACACTTTCTCAGATGAAGCAACCGCCTGGATGGGTTTCTTTAAAAAGCTGATTTGCCGGCTATCCCTGGTGCGCCAGTATCTGAGACTCCACACTTCCAGTGCAGGGGACCCCAGGTTTGATCCCTGGTAAAGGAACTAAGATCCCATATGCCATAGCTAAGACCCAGCATAGCCAAATAAATATAGACATATATACATTTTTCTAATTTAAAAAACCCAGTTGATTAACAAGATCCATCCCAAGGGGAATTACTCATACTGTACAACTGTAGGAGTCTGCGTTTTAACCTAGTTCCCTGGGGGCAGGGGCAGAGAAGCCTTGATAAGACTCCCCTGACACAATACAAAAGTTGAGAGTCTGGGCCACAACTGTCACCTAACCACAAGACAGCGGTTGACTTTCTTATGTGCAATGATTACTTTGCTCTGGACTCCCAACTCCCTGCGGTCTCTGGGGACTGCTTGTCCTGGCTAAAGGGAGATTGCACCAAGGAGGAGAAAAGAGGAGCTGCACCTTTTCATCCTTCCTGGAAAAATAGCTCTAAGCAGATGGACTTGGCAGACTGACTGTCTGGGGTCAGGCCTGGAGTACTGGGCCTTGGGAAGCAGTAAATGGAATCAGTCCACACAGGTAAATGACTCAGGACAGTGGCCACAGGGTTCCTCAGCCCTGTTTAATCCGCCCCAGGTGGAAATAAATCTTACAGAGTAGCCTCCATGAGAACAGCCTCTTACTTGGCCGGTACCTCGCCTACGGAGTCAGGTAAGGTGCACAGGCAGCACAAGTTCAAAGGTACAAGGGTAACTGGAAAGATTCATGGTTTATGAAAACAGCAAAAGAGAGGGCTGAACTCACACTAAGGAAAGAGATACATCTCGATAGAGATGAGGTCAGTGAAGTCGTATTTACACAAAGATGGAACCATAAACATAGTCACAATTATAAATAACTTCAAATGATCAACTTGAGGCTTTGAGATACTGTCTCAGTTTACTACTCACCAGGGAAGCTGGGAGATGCTTTTGTGAGGAGTGAGGAGGGGGAGCTGTGTTTCGCAGATCTGATACCGTCATTAGGCAAGGAAAGCACTATAGGATAAAACGTTTGGAAGACTCTGGGTTAAAATAAGTGAAATATGTTTTTGCTTTTTTTTTTCTTTATTGCAAGACTTCTCTTTGTTCATGGCAGATCTGTGGGTTTGACCACTAGACCCCTTGGGCAAAGATCATCTTTCAAAATTAGCATCTCCTGGACTGGTTCTGGGAAATGCTGGACCACACAGCTCCAAGTGTCTCCTCCGGCTCCTACAACCCACAGCCCACAGAGATGTCAGAATGTGGGAAAGCCCACCAAGGCCACCGTGAGTGCAGTGGGAAGAGAGATGGCTCTCCCAAACCCCGCAGGCATCTAGCGTTCAAAATAAACCACTAAATGTTAAAAAATCCATACCTACCGTGCACAAAATAATTGCCTCTCCAGAGAGCGCAGCACGTAGAAAGGAAAATCGCTAGTGTGCATCTTTGAGAATCAGAATGAAATCCTACCCCACTGCATTTATTAGTGCACACATTACCCAAAGAAATCACACTACCACAAGAGAAAAAAAGACCCCCTTTTAGTAAATGGCAGACCTCATTGAAAGAGAAAATAAATGCAATGACCCTCTGGGACTTCCAAATTCTGCTATACTGAGCCTCAAGGAATCAGGCACAATAATGCCAGCAATGACTAGACCCCAGAGAGCAAGGCAGCCCCTCCTCAGACAAGCGAAAACTGTGTGTATCACCCACAAAAGCAGGACCCCGGGCAGGGGGCAGTGTTCCAGGGAGGTCAGAGAAGGGAGACAAGAATGGACACAGAAAAGAAGATCTAGTGCTTTCCTTTTTCCTTCTTCTTTCCCATTTTTCTTTCCTTTTTATAGTCAATGATTTAGAAAATTCAGAATCTTGGTCAATGAAATGTGAAAAATAGAGATCATTAGAGCATTGCTAAAATTTGCAAATTGAGTAAAGATAAAATTGAGAGAAGACAGTTTTAATGAAGGCAAGATTACCGCAAGGTTAATTTAAATTTAGGGAAAGAAAAGAGAAATGTAGACCTGATTTTGCCAGGAAATGAGAGTATTAGCTCTAGCTTGAAATAGGTCAGTAACTTCATTTGCTGCGCTTCTGTTCGTTCCTTTACCCTAGAATGTCAGCACATAGTGGGGATTCAACAATTGGGATGCCTTAAATAGAAAATGATATTTTTACTGAAAGAGAGAAAGGCTACTTTCTTTAAAGAACACTTAATATAAATCTCACAGAAACAATTCATATCATCTTTAAAGCTGAAATGCTCCAGAAAGATTTGTTTAAGATAAGACCAAGAAAGGATGCTCATTATCACCACTCCTCATTAACATTATTTTGGAAATTATAGCCAATGCAATAAGACATGTGAGAGAAATAGATTTTTAGAGAGAGAAAATGCTTATTGGTCAGGAGACTACATAAATTGTCTACCTGGAAATCCCAAAATAACCAACAAAACTAAAATTATAACTAAAAAAAAAATAGAACTCAGAAAGGCATATATGTTAATGATTGCTATCTATAATATACTAATGACTCTTACTGTTCAACAATGAGAAAATAAACAATATGATTTTTTAAATGGACTAAAGGTTTTAACAGACAAATACTTCACACACAAAAATATGTGCAGGTAGCAAATACATACAAAGAGAGATTCTCCACATCATATATGGAAATGCAAATTTGCTGGGAAATTCAAATTAAAACAGCAGTGAGATAGCGCTACACACCTATCAGAATGACTCAAATCCAGAACATTGACTACTTAAAGTGTTGGGTGTGGAGTAACAGGAACTCTTATTCCTTGTTGGAATAAAAAATGATACAGCCACCTTGAAAGCCTGGCAATTTTTTATAAAACTGAGCATATTCTCACCATATAATCCAGCAATCCCACACTTTGGTATGTATCCAAAGGAGTTGAAAAGCTGTGTCCATACAAAAGCTTGCACAGGGACGTTTTGTTGTTGGTGTTTAGGCACTAAGATCTGTCCAACTCTTTTATGACCCTAAGGTCTGTAGCCTGCCAGGCCTTTTCTGGGTTCCCAAAACTTCTTGATCCAAGACCTCGGTCAAGTGAATGCGCATTGCAAGTAAAGATAAAATTGAGAGAAGACAGTTTTAATGAAGGCAAGATTACCAAGGTTAATTTAAATTTAGGAAAGAAAAGAGAAATGTAGACCTGATTTTGCCAGGAAATGAGAGTATTAGCTCTAGCTTGAAATAGGTCAGTAACTTCATTTGCTGCGCTTCTGTTCGTTCCTTTACCCTAGAATGTCAGCACATAGTGGGGATTCAACAATTGGGATGCCTTAAATAGAAAATGATATTTTTACTGAAAGAGAGAAAGGCTACTTTCTTTAAAGAACACTTAATATAAATCTCACAGAAACAATTCATATCATCTTTAAAGCTGAAATGCTCCAGAAAGATTTGTTTAAGATAAGACCAAGAAAGGATGCTCATTATCACCACTCCTCATTAACATTATTTTGGAAATTATAGCCAATGCAATAAGACATGTGAGAGAAATAGATTTTTAGAGAGAAAATGCTTATTGGTCAGGAGACTACATAAATTGTCTACCTGGAAATCCCAAAATAACCAACAAAACTAAAATTATAACTAAAAAAAAAATAGAACTCAGAAAGGCATATATGTTAATGATTGCTATCTATAATATACTAATGACTCTTACTGTTCAACAATGAGAAAATAAACAATATGATTTTTTAAATGGACTAAAGGTTTTAACAGACAAATACTTCACACACAAAAATATGTGCAGGTAGCAAATACATACAAAGAGAGATTCTCCACATCATATATGGAAATGCAAATTTGCTGGGAAATTCAAATTAAAACAGCAGTGAGATAGCGCTACACACCTATCAGAATGACTCAAATCCAGAACATTGACTACTTAAAGTGTTGGGTGTGGAGTAACAGGAACTCTTATTCCTTGTTGGAATAAAAAATGATACAGCCACCTTGAAAGCCTGGCAATTTTTTATAAAACTGAGCATATTCTCACCATATAATCCAGCAATCCCACACTTTGGTATGTATCCAAAGGAGTTGAAAAGCTGTGTCCATACAAAAGCTTGCACAGGGACGTTTTGTTGTTGGTGTTTAGGCACTAAGATCTGTCCAACTCTTTTATGACCCTAAGGTCTGTAGCCTGCCAGGCTCCTGTGTCCATGGGATTTCCCAGGCAAGAATATTGGAGTGGGTTTCCATTTCCTCCTCCAGGGGATAGCCCTGATCCAAGAATCAAACCCTCATGTCCAGCATTGCCAGGTGGATTCTCTATTAATACCGCTGAGACACCAAGCAAGCCCACAGAAGTGTTTGCAGTAGCATTATTTATAATTGCCAAAATTTGGAGGCAACAAAGAAGTTCTTCAGTAGGTGAAGATTGAATAAACAGTGGTATATTCAGGAAATAGAATGTTATCCAGCACTAAAAAGATATGAGTTATCATGGCTTGAAGAGACAAGGAGGTAATTTAAATACATACTACTAAGAGAGAGAAGCCAACTTGAAAAGGCTGCATGCCATGTGATTACAACTATATGACAGTCTGGAAAAGCAAAAACCATGGACGCAATAAAAGATCAGAGATTGTCAGGGGTGGTGTAGGAAAGGGAAGAAAGAACAGGAAAATTTTCAGGCAGTGAAACGATTCTATATGATGCTGTAATGGTGGATACATATCACTATAAATTTGTCCAAACCCATAAAATGCCCAAGAGCAAGAAAGATCTCTAATGTGAACTATGGACTTTGGGTGATTGTACTGTGTCAGTGTAACAAATACACTACACTGAGGTGGAGTATTGATAAAATGGGCAGCTGTTCATGTGATGAACAGGGGTAATGTAAGACCTTTTTCTAGACTTTCTGTTCAATATTTCTGTGAGCCTAAAACTGCTGCAAAAAACAAGGTCTGTGTTTTGTAAAGAACTCAATGACTTATGAGGTACAACTAAATCAATGGGAACCTCCTTATGAATAGCAATACCTAGTAGGAAGAAAAATTCACTATAGGTATGTGAATTCACTGTATGTATGTTATATTCAACCAACTTAAGGGTTCAAAAAAATTTCTGGAGGTTTTCAAAAATCAAAACTTCAGTTTGCCATGCACTGAAAACTATTTGGGCTTCGCAGGTGGCTCAGTCAGTAAACAATCTACCTGTGATGCAGAAGACCTGGATTTGATTCCTTGGTTGGGAAGATCCTCTAGAGGAGGGCATGGCAGCTCACTCCAGTATTCTTGCCTGGAGAATCCCTCATAGACATAGGAGCCTTGTGAACTGCAGTCCACGGGGTCACAAAGAGTCAGACACAACTGAGTGACTCAGAACAGTACAGAGAATGATTTATATAGTATTTACATTGTGTATATGACTATTTACATATAATTTAAATTGTATTAGGTACTATAAGCAATCTAGAGATGATTTAAATTTTTCAAGAGGCTGTGTACAGATTATAGGTAAATACTACACCATTTTCTATAAGAGACTTGAGCATCCTCAGATTTGGTATCCAATGGGGTCTTGGAACTATATGTATAAACAACTTTGTATATTACATATATATACAAATATGTCTAATGTATATCCAGGAATAGAGAGAGAAGCCAACTTGAAAAGGCTGCATGCCAGGGATTACAACTATATGACAGTCTGGAAAAGCAAAAACCATGGACGCAATAAAAGATCAGAGATTGTCAGGGGTGGTGTAGGAAAGGGAAGAAAGAACAGGAAAATTTTCAGGCAGTGAAACGATTCTATATGATGCTGTAATGGTGGATACATATCACTATAAATTTGTCCAAACCCATAAAATGCCCAAGAGCAAGAAAGATCTCTAATGTGAACTATGGACTTTGGGTGATTGTACTGTGTCAGTGTAACAAATACACTACACTGAGGTGGAGTATTGATAAAATGGGCAGCTGTTCATGTGATGAACAGGGGTAATGTAAGACCTTTTTCTAGACTTTCTGTTCAATATTTCTGTGAGCCTAAAACTGCTGCAAAAAACAAGGTCTGTGTTTTGTAAAGAACTCAATGACTTATGAGGTACAACTAAATCAATGGGAACCTCCTTATGAATAGCAATACCTAGTAGGAAGAAAAATTCACTATAGGTATGTGAATTCACTGTATGTATGTTATATTCAACCAACTTAAGGGTTCAAAAAAATTTCTGGAGGTTTTCAAAAATCAAAACTTCAGTTTGCCATGCACTGAAAACTATTTGGGCTTCGCAGGTGGCTCAGTCAGTAAACAATCTACCTGTGATGCAGAAGACCTGGATTTGATTCCTTGGTTGGGAAGATCCTCTAGAGGAGGGCATGGCAGCTCACTCCAGTATTCTTGCCTGGAGAATCCCTCATAGACATAGGAGCCTTGTGAACTGCAGTCCACGGGGTCACAAAGAGTCAGACACAACTGAGTGACTCAGAACAGTACAGAGAATGATTTATATAGTATTTACATTGTGTATATGACTATTTACATATAATTTAAATTGTATTAGGTACTATAAGCAATCTAGAGATGATTTAAATTTTTCAAGAGGCTGTGTACAGATTATAGGTAAATACTACACCATTTTCTATAAGAGACTTGAGCATCCTCAGATTTGGTATCCAATGGGGTCTTGGAACTATATGTATAAACAACTTTGTATATTACATATATATACAAATATGTCTAATGTATATCCAGGAATAAACTTAGCAAAGACTTATAAGAATCCATTTAAGGGAATAAAGAAAACTATAAAAGGCACCTAATGATAAATAACTGAAGAGATTTGGGGAAACTTGTCATGTTCCTGGATGGAAAGCCTCTTCAGTGCTGTGAATATACCCCAAATTAACTACAAATTCAATGAAAGGCCAGTGAGTTTCAAGTTTTCTATTTAGTATAATGACAAAGTGATTCTAAAGATAATCTGAAAAAATAAATAGGTGGAAGAAATAATCATTTTTTTAAAAATAAGTAACGAAAGGTCTTAAAACATTTTATAAACTTAGGGCAATTAAGATATAAACACATCTAAATCAAGGAGACAGTTCAATCACAACTCAACGTGAAAGCAGTGACATTATAGATTAGTGGAAAAGAAGAATTATTTAATAAATAGGACTGAGAACATGGTTAGCAACTGAAGAATAAACAAGTGAAATTCAATCCTTACCTAATGTAGTCCAAAAAGATTAAAGAAACAAGTTAAATAATTTCAAATATTAAAATTAAAAATATCTATTTTCTTGATCTGTGCTTAGGACAAATTTTCTAGGAACAAGTACAAAGCAAGCATTTACAAAGTTAAAGATCAATACTTCTAGAATTAGAAAATCTCAAATACATAATTTTTGAAAATGAACATACTGCAAATTAAACAGGTGAGAACTAATGTTATAGTCAGCATCAAATATATAGCCTTAAGTTCTACTATAATTAACTAAGAAAAATTGGGGAATAGAAACTAGACAGACACAACTGAGTGACTCAGAACAGTACAGAGAAAATAAAATTTAAAAATACAAAAAAAGTATTTACATTGTGTATATGACTATTTACATATAATTTAAATTGTATTAGGTACTATAAGCAATCTAGAGATGATTTAAATTTTTCAAGAGGCTGTGTACAGATTATAGGTAAATACTACACCATTTTCTATAAGAGACTTGAGCATCCTCAGATTTGGTATCCAATGGGGTCTTGGAACTATATGTATAAACAACTTTGTATATTACATATATATACAAATATGTCTAATGTATATCCAGGAATAAACTTAGCAAAGACTTATAAGAATCCATTTAAGGGAATAAAGAAAACTATAAAAGGCACCTAATGATAAATAACTGAAGAGATTTGGGGAAACTTGTCATGTTCCTGGATGGAAAGCCTCTTCAGTGCTGTGAATATACCCCAAATTAACTACAAATTCAATGAAAGGCCAGTGAGTTTCAAGTTTTCTATTTAGTATAATGACAAAGTGATTCTAAAGATAATCTGAAAAAATAAATAGGTGGAAGAAATAATCATTTTTTTAAAAATAAGTAACGAAAGGTCTTAAAACATTTTATAAACTTAGGGCAATTAAGATATAAACACATCTAAATCAAGGAGACAGTTCAATCACAACTCAACGTGAAAGCAGTGACATTATAGATTAGTGGAAAAGAAGAATTATTTAATAAATAGGACTGAGAACATGGTTAGCAACTGAAGAATAAACAAGTGAAATTCAATCCTTACCTAATGTAGTCCAAAAAGATTAAAGAAACAAGTTAAATAATTTCAAATATTAAAATTAAAAATATCTATTTTCTTGATCTGTGCTTAGGACAAATTTTCTAGGAACAAGTACAAAGCAAGCATTTACAAAGTTAAAGATCAATACTTCTAGAATTAGAAAATCTCAAATACATAATTTTTGAAAATGAACATACTGCAAATTAAACAGGTGAGAACTAATGTTATAGTCAGCATCAAATATATAGCCTTAAGTTCTACTATAATTAACTAAGAAAAAATTGAAATAGAGACACTAAACATTCAGGAAAGGAAATGAGAACACAATCCATAGACACTAATATGAGAAAATAGTAAAAAGAAAATAATGAAACAAATGCACTAATATACTAAAGGGAGGTTTTGACAAACAAATTTTTCTTTACGAAGCAAGTAACAAAAGAGATGACATTAGACTGTTTGCATCATGAGGGTGGGAGTCCTGCCCATTTCATTGACCATGGGATCCTCCACACATAAAACATTGCCTAGAATTTCATAAACCAACAAAAAACACTTTTGAAAGAATGAAAATAGATACACAAATTGAACATATAGTGAAAAGATTACAGAAAGCATAGTGATATAAAATTAAGAAAAATGTGGAGATAGCATGATAGGGAAAGTAAAAATTTTAATATTTCCACAAGTTTAAAAACCTCTATGAATTAGAAAGCTGTGCTTATCTAAATGAAGCCAACAAGAATAAAATCCTAAAGTAAAATCCATGGGAAGCTTGTTAAAATATCTCCAAATAAGAATCTAGAGCCATCCAGTTCAACCTGTGACTATTACTTTAAAATCAGAAAAACCTACAATATTTGGAATGTAAACTGTTCCAAATTTTGTAGTTTTTAAATGTATGTCCAATGGTGGAAAGGAAGGAAACTATTAATTGAAAAAAGGATATATTTATAATAATATAAATATTAACTATCTCATATCTCACACTTAGAATATTTACAAACATAAAATTTTAAACATTTTTATATGTCAAGAAATGCCATGAAGAATGTTGAATGAAATAACAGACTTGGAAAAATATTGGTCATGCCAATAGACAGAGAAAGGAAAGTATATTCCTGACCCTGCGTGTTCTCTTACTAAGAGGATACATGTAACAAAAGAGGAGATGCAAAGGCATTATAAAAATTGTTTAAATATCAGCCTTATTAAGAAATATTAAACAAGATCAAATTTGCAAACATGAAAAGAAGAGATGATATCCAGTTTTGACCAGGACTGTAGGAATGCGTGCTCACATACAATGCTAGTTAGGGGTAAATTTGAATAACTGAAGAGGGTGAGTTGACAATCTGCATCAAAGTTCTTAAAAATATTCTTATCTATGGACTTCCAAATTCCATTATTTGGAATAACGCTTTTTACCCAGTATATAATTCCTTCTCTTGGGATAACCAGAATTATACCCAGGTTGCACAAAAACGGTTCATCGTAGCATTGTTTATACTCACAAATATGGAATAATGATATTTTATTGACATAAATGTTTCAAAGTGTTTTCAATTCCATTTTCCCATTTAATTCTCAGAAAACCTCTGGTGATAAGATTATTATGCCCATCTCAAACTTTCAGAAAGTTCAGTTATGGAGTTTACTTAAAGTCCTTGGGCTAATTGAGCTGGAGTTTTGGGCTGAACCCAGGTCTCCTGAGGGCTGGTCCACATAGCCCCTACCATGTTAGGATACTAGAGATGGATACTAGAAATTAAACGGTTCATGCAAACCCCTAGGTTGGATGAGTAGCTTAGGCTGGTTAGCAAATGACTGAGCATAGCTGCACTCTTCTTCTAATGACAATATTCTTAAGACTGGGTTAAGTGTTGGTCTGTAACTCTCAGAACAAAGTGGAGAATGATTCTGTGTAGTTCTTGGACCACAGGGAAAAGATCTGGGGGAAGCTAAGATGTACTCCGGAAACTAGTTTCAGCAAATAGCCAGCTTTCTCGACGCTCTTCTGCACAAACTCAGCCCAACATTTCTCTTCTAAATGCCCACTGGGGCCGAGGCACCCTCATTTTTTTCCTTAGTGAATCACCTATTTAACAGACTAAAGGAAAACAGTCTTCAGGAAATACAAGGTCAGAGATACAGTTCCTTTATGCCAGTGAGTCGTAAACTTTGTTGTGTGCAAGGACCTCCTGGTAGTCTTATTACAGATTCAGATTCCAGTGCTCTGTGCATAATGGTTCTGACCCAGAAGTTTTGGAGCGAGTCCAGGGGTGTTTTAAGCACTTGGCCTGGATCAGTCAGATTCAGGGAAGTCCTCAGAGCACAGTGGAGCAATGCTGCTCTAGACCTCCTGTTCTTTCTTGACTTGCTGTCACAGCTGTTGGCAGCTTCCCTGAGCCTGGTGTGTGTTTCAGACCAACCATAATTCCTTTGTCTTGGATGCATTTTAAAGGATCAGTATGTTTGTTTGTTTAATACTTTTTTCCAGTACGTAGACTTGGTCCATTTATAGATGCTACCTTGAGTCCCTGTAAAAGTTGACTTTACCTCTCCTTCCTTCATTCAGTGCTTGGAAAAGAAATTAAATTCCATTACATTTCCATATCAGCCATTGGCTCAGGCAACTCATTTATCCAGTTCATTGAATGGCAGAATGAACTGGTGAATGGTGCAGAAACTATATTGGTGGTGGTGGTTTCATCACTAGGTCGTGTTCAAGTCTTTGCAACCTCGTGGACCCCCAGCAGGCTCCTCTGTCCATGGACTTTTCCAGGCAAGAATACTGGAGTGGCTTGCCATTTCCTTTTCCAGAGGATTTTCCCAACCCAGGGAGTGAACTCGTGTCTTCTGCATTGCAGGCAGATTCTTTACTACCATTCTTTAGCTTCCAGGGAAGCCCATACAGAAACTATATTACATGACTTAATTAAAAGATCTTCTTTGCAAGGAATTTAGACCATTGTGTCTCCTGACCAGCAAGCACCACACACTCTCTGGTTGTCATGGGCAGCTTCACGGGTGTGAGACCAGTGTAGTCCCGAAGGTCCCCACATTGGCCTTGCCTTTGGTTTCATCTTCTGCTGTCACTATTTTGAAACTATGTAACAACATTTGAACAGGAGGCTCTGCATTTTCACTTTCCACTGGACTTTGTAAGTAACCCTCATTTTTTCCTTAGTGAATCACCTATTTAAAGTGAAAACAGTCTTCAGGAAATACAAGGTCAGAGATACAGTTCCTTTATGCCAGTGAGTCGTAAACTTTGTTGTGTGCAAGGACCTCCTGGTAGTCTTATTACAGATTCAGATTCCAGTGCTCTGTGCATAATGGTTCTGACCCAGAAGTTTTGGAGCGAGTCCAGGGGTGTTTTAAGCACTTGGCCTGGATCAGTCAGATTCAGGGAAGTCCTCAGAGCACAGTGGAGCAATGCTGCTCTAGACCTCCTGTTCTTTCTTGACTTGCTGTCACAGCTGTTGGCAGCTTCCCTGAGCCTGGTGTGTGTTTCAGACCAACCATAATTCCTTTGTCTTGGATGCATTTTAAAGGATCAGTATGTTTGTTTGTTTAATACTTTTTTCCAGTACGTAGACTTGGTCCATTTATAGATGCTACCTTGAGTCCCTGTAAAAGTTGACTTTACCTCTCCTTCCTTCATTCAGTGCTTGGAAAAGAAATTAAATTCCATTACATTTCCATATCAGCCATTGGCTCAGGCAACTCATTTATCCAGTTCATTGAATGGCAGAATGAACTGGTGAATGGTGCAGAAACTATATTGGTGGTGGTGGTTTCATCACTAGGTCGTGTTCAAGTCTTTGCAACCTCGTGGACCCCCAGCAGGCTCCTCTGTCCATGGACTTTTCCAGGCAAGAATACTGGAGTGGCTTGCCATTTCCTTTTCCAGAGGATTTTCCCAACCCAGGGAGTGAACTCGTGTCTTCTGCATTGCAGGCAGATTCTTTACTACCATTCTTTAGCTTCCAGGGAAGCCCATACAGAAACTATATTACATGACTTAATTAAAAGATCTTCTTTGCAAGGAATTTAGACCATTGTGTCTCCTGACCAGCAAGCACCACACACTCTCTGGTTGTCATGGGCAGCTTCACGGGTGTGAGACCAGTGTAGTCCCGAAGGTCCCCACATTGGCCTTGCCTTTGGTTTCATCTTCTGCTGTCACTATTTTGAAACTATGTAACAACATTTGAACAGGAGGCTCTGCATTTTCACTTTCCACTGGACTTTGTAAGTTACTCATTCAGTCTTGCTGGTTGTAGTCAGAAGGTCACATGTCAGAGGTACAAGTAGGGAAAAGTCATCTGGGGTTCTGATGACTGGCATCATGGCACTGGAATGGCTTAGCTTGAGTTGTCGTGTATTTTGTCTTTACTGCGCAGCAGCCTTCTAGTGAAATGTAATCACTCTTCTCATTTCAGGGGCAAGAAGTCCAGAGATACCTCCTCTGTTTGGGGCAGTTGCTGGACCTGTCATAACAGTGGTGACTGATGATGCCTCCCCAGGTTCAGGTCTTCTATAGACACTCTTGAGCTTTAGAGAGTTTAGGTGGACTCGGTGCCCATCAGGTGGTAGGCCCAAATCTGCCTGGACTTCTCAGTCACTGGCCTTGACCCAATGCCCAGTCTAGTGCTACTAGCAGCCACAGGTTAATTTTGTAAACTGACGACCCTTTTTACATTTTTATGTCATTAATATGTTTCCTATAAAATTAAAGAGTTGTGACAAAATTTTCAGTGGATTTTAAGTATTGATATTTTAAAATAAAGTAGTAACATCACTCCTTTAAATGATTAGTATCCAGGGCTTCCCTGGTGGTCTAGTGGGTAAGTACATCGCCTTGCAGTGCAAGGGGTGTCGGTTCCATCCCTAGCCTGGGAAGATCCCATGTGCCACGGTGCCGACTACCGAGCAAGACCTCTGGAGCACATGCGCCCAGAGCTAGTGCTCTTCAGCGAGAGAGGCCACTGCAATGGGAGGCCCACACAGACCAAAGAACAAAGATAAATAAATGAAAGATCAAAAGAAGTGGCCAAAAAAATATTGATATCCACACATGTGTGCATGTAGGCATGCTAAGTCACTTCAGTCTTGTGTGGCTCTTTGCAACCTTATGGCCTGTAGCTTGCCACGCTCTTCTGTTCATAGGATTCTCCAGGCAAGAATACTGGAGAGGGTTGTCATTTCCTCCTCCAAGGGATCTTCCCAACCCAGGGATTGAAACTGCATCTCCTGCATTGGTGGGTGGATGCTGTACCCCTGGAACTACCTGGGGAGCCCTTTAAACTATCCACTAGACTCTAAATATCAGAGTGAATGAACATACACTACCATCCATTAAAACACAGCCAGCAACAGAAAGTGCTTCTCTAGCCACTGAAAGTTTTGTACGCTTCTGTTTCTCTTTGAACTCATATTTCCATTCCCCTAGAATTAAATCTGATGTAAAACATTTTATGCTTGAGTGTATTCTATTGATTATACATCTCCAAATCAAAAACAAATGTGCCCGTGAACAGAAGCTGAAATATGTTTTTAATATCCCATGTCCACATGCAACTAGATGCTAAAAATTTCCTCTGGATCACATTACCATTACAATTATTAGTAGCAAAGAATTGATCAAAATGCAAATAAATTCCACATTTCCAGGGATAATTTTTAAACATAAAAGGGAAATGTTATCAGAAGTTTATCCCTTCATGGGATGAATGGTGCTACCTCAATTTTCAATTAGTTCATGAGCATGAGTTTTCTCCTGCTAGAATCAGTTGGAATTCACAATGAAAATATTTCTATTTTTTTATTTTTATATCTACTAGCACTAAGAATTTCACTTTTGCATGCAGAAATTTTTTTTTTCTTAATTTTGTTTTATCAGTCAGTGTCACTCTATTCTTTGAATTTCCTGAGTTCTGTGCCAAAAACATGTAGTGCTTTTTCACCAAGAAAATGAGTAATTTTTATGATCATCAACTGATGGCTTTTTGGAAAGCAAACATAGAAACTACCACCTGGTGTGTGAAAGGATTTTTATCTAGTCATTAGAGCCATTCAACGTTTCAAAACCATCACCGACATTAAGTGGAGAAGGAAAATGGCAACTCGCTCCAGTATTTTTGACTTGGAAGTCCTATGGACAAAGGAGCCTGTGGGCCACATTCCATGGGGCTGCAAAGGGTTGGACATGACTTAACAATTAAATAACAACAACCAACCTTAAAATATCTTTTTGCAAGGAGTCCTGTAGATAAGCAGGGAGAAGCTCCTTTATGAAATACACAGAATGGGGAACAAAAGAGGAGAACCCCACCCTCATCACCCCAGGCTGAAGACCTCAGATCAACAGAGCTACTGACCACCTGAGTCAGAACTATAGTCAAAAAGAAGAATCAGAGAGACTCCAGCTAGGATGGCAGACTGACTATCAGAGTTTAACTTTGTTCTCTCCAAACAACACCCGGTCACATTTTGCCAAATCAGTGAAAGATTGGGGCAGAATTAGAGGAGAGAGACAGAGACAGGGCCCCAGGTGAGCGGGAGCGAGGTTGACTACATGTCCATAACAACTTTAAAAGAACTGGAAAGCAGAGGGCTGCAGTGGTTACTGTAGAGCTTAAAATGCTGACGCCTACTTTCAGAAAAAAGCTGAGAACCAATCTGACTCCAAAAGGCCCTGGCAACAGTCAGCTGTAGGTGCCTGTGGAGCTGGGGGTGAACCCAAGATCCCCTGTGTGTGGTGACAGACGACAGTACTTGCAGACTGGAGCCCTGGGACTCGGCGTCTTCTTCAGCTGAAGACTTCTCCAGCACCACATAGTTCAGGGAATGGTGCTACCTCAATTTTCAATTAGTTCATGAGCATGAGTTTTCTCCTGCTAGAATCAGTTGGAATTCACAATGAAAATATTTCTATTTTTTTATTTTTATATCTACTAGCACTAAGAATTTCACTTTTGCATGCAGAAATTTTTTTTTTCTTAATTTTGTTTTATCAGTCAGTGTCACTCTATTCTTTGAATTTCCTGAGTTCTGTGCCAAAAACATGTAGTGCTTTTTCACCAAGAAAATGAGTAATTTTTATGATCATCAACTGATGGCTTTTTGGAAAGCAAACATAGAAACTACCACCTGGTGTGTGAAAGGATTTTTATCTAGTCATTAGAGCCATTCAACGTTTCAAAACCATCACCGACATTAAGTGGAGAAGGAAAATGGCAACTCGCTCCAGTATTTTTGACTTGGAAGTCCTATGGACAAAGGAGCCTGTGGGCCACATTCCATGGGGCTGCAAAGGGTTGGACATGACTTAACAATTAAATAACAACAACCAACCTTAAAATATCTTTTTGCAAGGAGTCCTGTAGATAAGCAGGGAGAAGCTCCTTTATGAAATACACAGAATGGGGAACAAAAGAGGAGAACCCCACCCTCATCACCCCAGGCTGAAGACCTCAGATCAACAGAGCTACTGACCACCTGAGTCAGAACTATAGTCAAAAAGAAGAATCAGAGAGACTCCAGCTAGGATGGCAGACTGACTATCAGAGTTTAACTTTGTTCTCTCCAAACAACACCCGGTCACATTTTGCCAAATCAGTGAAAGATTGGGGCAGAATTAGAGGAGAGAGACAGAGACAGGGCCCCAGGTGAGCGGGAGCGAGGTTGACTACATGTCCATAACAACTTTAAAAGAACTGGAAAGCAGAGGGCTGCAGTGGTTACTGTAGAGCTTAAAATGCTGACGCTCTACTTTCAGAAAAAAGCTGAGAACCAATCTGACTCCAAAAGGCCCTGGCAACAGTCAGCTGTAGGTGCCTGTGGAGCTGGGGGTGAACCCAAGATCCCCTGTGTGTGGTGACAGACGACAGTACTTGCAGACTGGAGCCCTGGGACTCGGCGTCTTCTTCAGCTGAAGACTTCTCCAGCACCACAGTTCAAAAGCTTCAATTTGTTGCTTCTGAGCCTTCTGGATAGTCCAGCTCTCATCTCTCCCTGACGACTGGAAAAACCCTAACTATACACATCTTTGTAAGCAAAGTAATGTCTCTGCTTTTTAATATGCTGTCTAGATTTGTCAGAGCTTTTCTTCCAAGGAGCAAGCACTTTTAATTTCATGACTGTGGTCACTATTCTGCAGTGATTTTGGAGCTCCTCCCCAGAATAAAGTCTGTCACGGTTTTCCACTGTTTCTCCATCTATTTGCAATGAAGTGATGGCCCCGGATGCCACGATCTTAGTTTTTTGAATGTTGAGTTTGTTAAGCCAGGCTTAAAGCTGTGAGCTTAGCCAGTGCTATTAATTCCTCAAGAGAGGACCAGTTCAGAATCTCTGAGTGACTGAGGCTCTGACCTGAATGTCTGAGGAGACGCTCAGGGTTTGGTGACCCTCTTTAGCAGGTCCCTTAGGGTATCTTACTGCAGAGTCCATGTAGCCTCTCTGGTAAGGCTCGAGGTGCTTTCACTGGAGCCCTGGAAGCATTTTGGGAGAAGAGCTTCTCATCTTGCAAACCTACCTTGCTTGTCCACCAGTGACATTCCTCTTCCCGTTTCCTTCAAAGCATCCCACTTTTCTTCACCTTGAAGAAATGGAGCAACCAACCTGCCATTGTTCAGAGAAGCCTGTGCAAGCTCCTCTCTTCTCCAACTATCTGGGTTTGAGGTTTTAGAAGTCTTGACTTAGGGAGCCAGTGATGCAAGCGCTCTCATTACCAGAAGTGTTGGTTCCCCACAGAGGAGAGCAACTGGGGGACCAGTTATGGATAGTGAGGGGGCTTCAGGCACCAGTGTCAGACTGCAGGTGGCATGTCTTGGCTCTGTGGTCTTGCCTCGGTTGCTTTTCTCCCCTCAGCTTCTTCCGTCTTCTTTACAGAAAATTCTGAGATACAGCCCAGTCACCTGCCTCCAAACACTTCCTGTCCCACTTAGCTCTCAGGTTTCCAAGCCACATGTCAGGGTGAGGGCCTGCTCCTCTCGGCCATGGCCAAGTGGCTCCCAGGAAACATCTCATATAATGGCATTGCATGGAGACAGTGCTGGTGGTGCTGAGACTGAGTGGAGCGAGTCTTAAGTTGTTCAAGACTCATTTTGGATTCCCCCCCTCTGTTAATACCCCAGGGTTTAGGGCACATAAACCTTATGAGGAATGCTGCTCTCTATCCATATTTTCTTCCTTATCACCCTTTAGGCTGACATTCCTTAAAGACATCATGTAGGCGCACTATGCCTGACATAGAGTCTGCTCTTATCCATTTTTCATTAAATTGCTGAATAAGTAAATGAGCTTGGGACCCAGCAGGGAGCTCGTTTTCTTAGCCAAAACAGTTGATGGCAAATTCCTCCCTCACCTGCACACTGCTCAAGCACAAGCAGGACATGAACAAGCAGAACACGGAGGCCTCTGATGTGGCTACAGAGGTCAGAGGCTGGAAACCCACCACTCCCAGCCCAGGACGCTCCCTCCACACGACAGTGACGAACCTGTTTTCCGTGCTTGGTTTATGAAGACAGCAGCTTGGTACCATGGTGAAGGGGAAAAGAGAGAGCAGGAGGTCCTGGATGAATGTCATGTAGGGAGGGGATTCCCTGGAGTAAACCTGTGTCTAAGATAAGTTCCTTCCCTTCACCACATTGGTTGTTCAACTCTGATGTCCCACCTCGTGAGCAGCTTAATGGGAAGAGTATGTGGATGTGGCTTCAGAGGCCCCAGGCCACATGCAGGCTCCATTGGTTACTCTCCCCGGGAGCTGGGGCCAGTCCTGGACCCATCAGAGTCCCTGAAAATGGGGAGAATGATGTCTGCCTCAATGGGGTGGCCAGAGACAAAAGGAGTGTACGTTTTAAAGTAGTCAGCACTTGACCTTCTGAAATTGAAAATAGTTTTTGCAGTTAGACCCAGGGAGACTTGCTGGCCCACTGGATTTGGGGAATAAGGGAAGAGGCAAAGGCTGCTAGTGGTCTCGCCCTTGAGTACAAAGATGACAGAGGAGAGCCCGAGGCTGGCAGATTGAGGACCTGTGATTGCACAGACTTCTACCTCCTCCAGATGTCACTGCCCATGACCCTCGCCAGTTCATTTGCCTAAGTCTGTTTCTGTTTGCACTGCTTCTTGTGTCTCTGAGGTTTCCCTCTCCGTCCAGTTTAAGCACGACTCTGCTCTGGCCATGGAATGTTCTGGGAGTCATCTCATCTTCGGTTCTCTCTGTGGAGTCTGCTGAGGCTTCCCCGAGACTCAAAACCCTGGCTTCTCCCTCTATCTCATGCCCCCATCACCCTCTCTCCCTTCTGAGCTGCTGACCCAGAAGGGCTCCCCACAAGCCGCCAGGGGTAGGTATCTACTCACGCAGCTTCTGGCTTCCAGAACAGGTGGGAGGAGCTTGAATAAGCAGACCCCAAAGTTACGAACATGGACAATAGGAAGCCTGGTATAATCACAGGTGCAAAGAGAATCGATGAAGCCCACAGCAAAGTGTGCCAAGTGGCCTGACCCATCAAACTGTCAGGTCGACAAACCTGCTCCCACATCTTTTAGAAAGGAAGGGCTTAGGTGGCTGGGCAGGACAAAGCCCCTGATACTGTTGTCCTGATCCACAGTGAGCCTGACTGAGCCCATTGTCCTGGCCTTCTCTTGAGTGCTGGCTTCTGAATCTGCCACAAACCCTCAGTGCAAGATAAAATGGCATAGCGGGAAAAAAAAAAAAAAAAAACCCACAAAACAAAGAATGTACCCAAACTTAAAAAAAAAAAAAATCTGATCATCAGCAAATGAATATATACCCTTTATTCATTGACACATCTTCTTGCTGAGAAGTAGGAAACCTCCCCGTCTTAAAAACAGCATTCAATTTATCTTACAGAGGGCTTCTTTCCTAGAAACATGACTTATGGGCAATTGGGTGTGATCTCTGTTTTCCTGGCCACGTGATCAAGGGGAAAACCAGGGTCAGGATAGAGATCATATGCAGTTTTTCTAGGGCACTGCTGACACTGTTCTGGGAACTTCACTCCCACTTTCTAGAAGCCTCCCTACCCAGCTCTTTCAAAAGGACCCCAGGGCTCTCTTGACTGCTGCTCTCAGTGTTCCTGGGGGCTCCTGCCAGGTCTCAGACTATGAGCCTTCACTGGGACTGCTGCTGGCTGAGGCTGCTTCCCTCCAGTGCTCCCTGCCATGCCTCAGCTGAGACTGCCTGGCGGGCAAAGCCCTCCATCACTCTAGAGCACCAGATGCACTGCTGTTGGGGCTCTGTGCCTCCACAGGCACTGCCGCGTGGAGCTCTGGGGATATACCCATGACCAAGCACAGCCCCACCTTCAAGGTCTCTCAGGACCCAGGGGCCTTCCATGTGGTGGCATCAGTGCTGTGATAGAATCAAGCAAAAGAGTGTTCACAGCAGCTTTGGGGCCCCAGGCTCCCCAAAGGAGAGCATGGGATGTGAGCATGGGAGACGAGCCATCTCGGTGAGAGGCGGGTAGGAAATCGGGTGTTCAGACAAGAGGGCCCACCTTTGTGCCAGGTTCGTCAAGATATCAGCAGGCTGCTTCCCAGCCCCCAACAGAGCTGCAGCTGCAAGGGCGACCTGCCCCTTGCTCGCCCTTCCTTACAAAGGGGGTGAGCTTGAGCTACAGAGCAGGCCATGCAAAATAGATCTTCCCCTTGGGGCTGTGGATTAAATGGCTGTGCCTGCCTTCTGAGCCTTCCAAGGGGGCATTAGTTCATTATGCAAACAGTCCAGCTGGCCTCTCCACAGAAGCTTCTGGAATCACCAGGTCTTTCCCCGGATGGAGAGGACCCCAAGCCCAGTTCAGTCCTTTGAGGATCCCAAACACCACTTTGTCCCAGAATACTCCTTATGATACACACAGCACCAAACCATAAACTCAATGCAAAAAAGCCCAGTGTGAGGAGTTCCGTCTCTTCTCTCTGTAACACGGACCTCAAGGTTTTTATTAAATGGCCATTACTATCATCTTTCAATCCCGTCATTAATTCCAAGACCTTCCTGGCTGGCGCCTAAGTAGGAGTTTCATGGGTAACCAGCTCCGCATGTGTGGCCTCAGTTCCCAGGAGTGCCAGGCAGTCGTTTTAGGGCACTGCTGACACTGTTCTGGGAACTTCACTCCCACTTTCTAGCCCCTTTCAAAAGGACCCCAGGGCTCTCTTGACTGCTGCTCTCAGTGTTCCTGGGGGCTCCTGCCAGGTCTCAGACTATGAGCCTTCACTGGGACTGCTGCTGGCTGAGGCTGCTTCCCTCCAGTGCTCCCTGCCATGCCTCAGCTGAGACTGCCTGGCGGGCAAAGCCCTCCATCACTCTAGAGCACCAGATGCACTGCTGTTGGGGCTCTGTGCCTCCACAGGCACTGCCCGCGTGGAGCTCTGGGGATATACCCATGACCAAGCACAGCCCCACCTTCAAGGTCTCTCAGGACCCAGGGGCCTTCCATGTGGTGGCATCAGTGCTGTGATAGAATCAAGCAAAAGAGTGTTCACAGCAGCTTTGGGGCCCCAGGCTCCCCAAAGGAGAGCATGGGATGTGAGCATGGGAGACGAGCCATCTCGGTGAGAGGCGGGTAGGAAATCGGGTGTTCAGACAAGAGGGCCCACCTTTGTGCCAGGTTCGTCAAGATATCAGCAGGCTGCTTCCCAGCCCCCAACAGAGCTGCAGCTGCAAGGGCGACCTGCCCCTTGCTCGCCCTTCCTTACAAAGGGGGTGAGCTTGAGCTACAGAGCAGGCCATGCGCAAAATAGATCTTCCCCTTGGGGCTGTGGATTAAATGGCTGTGCCTGCCTTCTGAGCCTTCCAAGGGGGCATTAGTTCATTATGCAAACAGTCCAGCTGGCCTCTCCACAGAAGCTTCTGGAATCACCAGGTCTTTCCCCGGATGGAGAGGACCCCAAGCCCAGTTCAGTCCTTTGAGGATCCCAAACACCACTTTGTCCCAGAATACTCCTTATGATACACACAGCACCAAACCATAAACTCAATGCAAAAAAGCCCAGTGTGAGGAGTTCCGTCTCTTCTCTCTGTAACACGGACCTCAAGGTTTTTATTAAATGGCCATTACTATCATCTTTCAATCCCGTCATTAATTCCAAGACCTTCCTGGCTGGCGCCCTAAGTAGGAGTTTCATGGGTAACCAGCTCCGCATGTGTGGCCTCAGTTCCCAGGGAGTGCCAGGCCAGGTGTCGAAGTCCTCGCTCCAGAGACCGATTTGAATTGTCCTGAACCACTTCCCCCTACTCCCACGCCTTCATTCCCCTACCCTTCCCAGCCCCCTGCCCACTCCTCACTCCATTCCAGGGAAAAGTTACCTTCCACAAAACTGGCCCCTGGTGCCAAAAAGGCTGAGGACTGCAGTTCTACAAAATTCATAAAAACTAAACAGTGTTTGGGGGCGCGGGGGATGATGGAACAGTGTAAGAAGGTCAGTTTTTTGACGGAGGCCTGGCCATCTGATCCTCTCCCTCCCCAGAGTGAACCCAGGAGACACTGGAAAACCTGCTCCACTCATACTCTCCATAAGCAGCATGGGACACCACCTGCGCTGAGCGGGGCCCAAAGAGGGAGAGAACCACTTGCTTAGACCCGAGTCGGGAGGAGGGTGGAGGCACCAGAGCACCATGTCGGTGGTGACTTTCAGCAGCGATGGGTCACCAGGAGGACACCAGCACCCTTGCTGGCTTCCCTGGGATCTGGGTCTCCTGGCTCCGGGGCCAGTGCCACCATCAGCCCTTTGCGGGAAAGGGGACTCTCCTGCACCCTATCCCACCTCACTTTTGTTCAGTCAGCGTTTCTCCACTGTAGCCCTATTGACCTCTTGGCTCAGATTGCTCTTGGTGGAGGGGCCATCCTGGGCCAGTAGGATGTTTAGGAACATCTTTGGCCACTAGAAACCCGTTAATGCCTCCCCTCAAGTCGTGATGACAAAAAACCTCTCCAAAATTTGCCAGCTGTCCCTTGAGGATCTAAATTGCCCCTAGTAGGGGAGCACTGGGTTATTTTTCTCTCCGGGGTATGCCCACTTTCCTTCATCTCTGCCTTTGCCACCCTGGCTGGTCTCCCCGATGGTCACTACATTTGCAGTCTAGCTGCTCGGCATTTTATTATTCCTACTGCATCATTGATGTTTTCTAAAAGTAAATCTGGTCATGTCACCCTCTGCTTAAAATATTTAAGTGTTGCTTTTTGCTCTTAAGACAAAGCACCAAATCTTCCACCAGGCCCACAAATGCCCATACGTGAGGTGCACACGTACCCCCAATCCCATCTGGTCTTACACTCTTCATTTCAGCTGCACAGGTTTTTAAGTTTCAGGTAGTCTTACAACTCAGGCTTCTCCTCCATTCAGGCTCCCCTCTCCCCCACTTGCTACATTTTCCAGCATTGTACTCACTCCCATACCTGGGCCCCACCGCATTTAGAGAAGCCCTGGTTCCTTGCATAAACTGATCATTACAAAATTCATAAAAACTAAACAGTGTTTGGGGGCGCGGGGGATGATGGAACAGTGTAAGAAGGTCAGTTTTTTGACGGAGGCCTGGCCATCTGATCCTCTCCCTCCCCAGAGTGAACCCAGGAGACACTGGAAAACCTGCTCCACTCATACTCTCCATAAGCAGCATGGGACACCACCTGCGCTGAGCGGGGCCCAAAGAGGGAGAGAACCACTTGCTTAGACCCGAGTCGGGAGGAGGGTGGAGGCACCAGAGCACCATGTCGGTGGTGACTTTCAGCAGCGATGGGTCACCAGGAGGACACCAGCACCCTTGCTGGCTTCCCTGGGATCTGGGTCTCCTGGCTCCGGGGCCAGTGCCACCATCAGCCCTTTGCGGGAAAGGGGACTCTCCTGCACCCTATCCCACCTCACTTTTGTTCAGTCAGCGTTTCTCCACTGTAGCCCTATTGACCTCTTGGCTCAGATTGCTCTTGGTGGAGGGGCCATCCTGGGCCAGTAGGATGTTTAGGAACATCTTTGGCCACTAGAAACCCGTTAATGCCTCCCCTCAAGTCGTGATGACAAAAAACCTCTCCAAAATTTGCCAGCTGTCCCTTGAGGATCTAAATTGCCCCTAGTAGGGGAGCACTGGGTTATTTTTCTCTCCGGGGTATGCCCACTTTCCTTCATCTCTGCCTTTGCCACCCTGGCTGGTCTCCCCGATGGTCACTACATTTGCAGTCTAGCTGCTCGGCATTTTATTATTCCTACTGCATCATTGATGTTTTCTAAAAGTAAATCTGGTCATGTCACCCTCTGCTTAAAATATTTAAGTGTTGCTTTTTGCTCTTAAGACAAAGCACCAAATCTTCCACCAGGCCCACAAATGCCCATACGTGAGGTGCACACGTACCCCCAATCCCATCTGGTCTTACACTCTTCATTTCAGCTGCACAGGTTTTTAAGTTTCAGGTAGTCTTACAACTCAGGCTTCTCCTCCATTCAGGCTCCCCTCTCCCCCACTTGCTACATTTTCCAGCATTGTACTCACTCCCATACCTGGGCCCCACCGCATTTAGAGAAGCCCCTGGTTCCTTGCATGTTTGTGAATAGAGGGAGGCCAGAGAGAGAAAGCAGATTCTCCAAAGAACAGTCTTAGAAACATTCACAAGTTCACTGGGGGTATACCAAAGAGAAGGCTATTGTTCATGAATATTCATGCATTAATTTGGTTTCAGTACAGATACAGTTTTGGAAGAACAGAAACATTAGTTCTGTCTGGTTTACAAAGGAAGAAGGATGAAGAAATTGATAACCAATGAGCAGAAGGTAGTCCCCTTGAGATGAGAGTTGAGCAAATGGACGCCTGGGCAGATCATACTTGGGAAGGCACCTAGATCAGAGTGAGCAACTCCTGGACTTAATTGTAATTTTAAGCTTTTTCTTTGAAAAATTGTTGATTTTCTGTTTACTGTATAACTATATATTTGTTGCTTCAATTTTTAGAAACATACAGAATAGAAATAAGCAAATTTCAATGATCTATAATTTCACCTCACAGTCTAATTGCTTTGGATTTTTTGTATTTTTAGCTTAAAAAATAGAAGCATATACTCTATGTTGTTCTGTAATCTGTTTTTGCACTTAAGTTATAAATCCAGCATTTCCCAGTGCCATTTTAGAGTCTCTGAAAGTGTAATTTTCTTGAACACAGTGCATCCTACCTTAGAGATGGCAATGAATGGTCTCAGAGCGTTGAAATCACTAACAAAAATTTATGGATGTTGATATTTGCAAGGAATTAATCTCTTCTTCCTCGACAGAGATGATTAGAAATGTGTTTAAAACTTCCCAATTATTTTGGCTGTGTTTTCTTAAATTTTAGTTACTGATTTCTAGTTTACTTGCTAAGTTCCTACAAAATAGGTACTTCTATAACTCACAGTTTTTCTGTACTATTTAATAGTCACTTTTATAAATAGCCCATGATGTTTGAATGAAGTTACATTTTTTTGATTGTATATCTTTTTATCATTATCCCTTAATCAGTTATATTATGTTAGTATCCAAAATTTCTATGCCTCTTAAATTTTTCTATCCATTCTTTGATTCACAAAGGAAATATTATCTTGGCTTGCTAAAAATTTGCTGTTGCAATTTTTTGTGTAGTGAATTTCTTCTTCAATTTTTAAGTTTCTTCTTTAAATGTATCAACGCTATTTTATTTGACATATGAGGATTCATGATCACTAGTTTCATCATAATTATATCTTTATTAAGCTGAAATGACCCTTTTTGTTTAATAATCCCCCAGGATCTCATTTTATCTTATATAATATTTGAAAATCCTGCTTTATGTGTGCCTCGTATGTCTTTGTCCATCTTAAAAATAAAAGCTTGCCCTGTCCTTCTGTTTTGGGTGAGGCTCATAGCAATACTCTGAGAGATGGTGAAGGACAGGGCAGCCTGGTGTGCTGCAGTCCGTGGGGTCGCACAGAGACAGACATGACTGAGAGACTGAATAGCAACAACAGCATAACAATAACAAATGTGTAAATTTTGTTTTTGTTACAGTCTTAGAGTCTCTGAAAAGGAAACTTTATTTTGTTAATTGTCTCAAAAAGTATGTTTGCTTTTACTTTTGCCATCTTGTTTTTATGTTTTTTGCTTTTTAAAAATGCACCTTTGGTACCTCTTTTCTGTGTTTTTCTCTATGGGGTATCTTTTTTTTTCTCTTACTGTAGTTTTGAAGATAAATATCCTGTCCTTCCTGTCTCAGAGGCTTCCTTAAAGACTGAGAGACACTTGACCTGTAACACTGTATAAGTTTGAGGTGATCCATTTATATATCACAAGATGAAGACTACAATAGCATTAGCTAACACTCATGTCCCATTTCAAGTGCTACTAACTTTGCCTCTAAGTTGTAAGATACTTCACCCTTTGCCCAAACCTGACGTCTCTTTTCTGACTGCATATCTACCATAATGACATCTTTTGCCTGCATTTAGCACCAGGCTGTGGAAGCTGAGCATCCACTCGCTGACTCCCTCCCTGATGGCTCTGGTGTTCAGAGACTTCCCGGACTCTCAGGGGCAGGGAAGGCCATCAGTCACAATTCTGGGGTCAGGAGGTGTTTGATGAGACCCTTCCCACATGGAATAGGGGATGCATTTCCAGATGACTGGAAGTGGCAAGTTCTTTTGGGATCTTTAAGAAATACATTATTTATTTGTAAAAAGTTTTTTCCAAAATTTCGCTTAATTTTTCTATCCATTCTTTGATTCACAAAGGAAATATTATCTTGGCTTGCTAAAAATTTGCTGTTGCAATTTTTTGTGTAGTGAATTTCTTCTTCAATTTTTAAGTTTCTTCTTTAAATGTATCAACGCTATTTTATTTGACATATGAGGATTCATGATCACTAGTTTCATCATAATTATATCTTTATTAAGCTGAAATGACCCTTTTTGTTTAATAATCCCCCAGGATCTCATTTTATCTTATATAATATTTGAAAATCCTGCTTTATGTGTGCCTCGTATGTCTTTGTCCATCTTAAAAATAAAAGCTTGCCCTGTCCTTCTGTTTTGGGTGAGGCTCATAGCAATACTCTGAGAGATGGTGAAGGACAGGGCAGCCTGGTGTGCTGCAGTCCGTGGGGTCGCACAGAGACAGACATGACTGAGAGACTGAATAGCAACAACAGCATAACAATAACAAATGTGTAAATTTTGTTTTTGTTACAGTCTTAGAGTCTCTGAAAAGGAAACTTTATTTTGTTAATTGTCTCAAAAAGTATGTTTGCTTTTACTTTTGCCATCTTGTTTTTATGTTTTTTGCTTTTTAAAAATGCACCTTTGGTACCTCTTTTCTGTGTTTTCTCTATGGGGTATCTTTTTTTTTCTCTTACTGTAGTTTTGAAGATAAATATCCTGTCCTTCCTGTCTCAGAGGCTTCCTTAAAGACTGAGAGACACTTGACCTGTAACACTGTATAAGTTTGAGGTGATCCATTTATATATCACAAGATGAAGACTACAATAGCATTAGCTAACACTCATGTCCCATTTCAAGTGCTACTAACTTTGCCTCTAAGTTGTAAGATACTTCACCCTTTGCCCAAACCTGACGTCTCTTTTCTGACTGCATATCTACCATAATGACATCTTTTGCCTGCATTTAGCACCAGGCTGTGGAAGCTGAGCATCCACTCGCTGACTCCCTCCCTGATGGCTCTGGTGTTCAGAGACTTCCCGGACTCTCAGGGGCAGGGAAGGCCATCAGTCACAATTCTGGGGTCAGGAGGTGTTTGATGAGACCCTTCCCACATGGAATAGGGGATGCATTTCCAGATGACTGGAAGTGGCAAGTTGCCTCATTGTTGGGTGATCTTTAAGAAATACAGATTAGCAGGACTGTTGGTGATTGGGAGAGGGCAGTGACTGCCTTCACCTTGGGAGGTAATGTCTGGGAAGGGCCTGGCTCCCTCCGGTCTGACTCAGAGCTGTGTTTCAGAAGGTTCATTGTGCATCAGCTAATGAGTGTTCCTAAGCCTGTCCTCATCTGCACCATCATTGGCAGAACTCCCTCCTCAACTGAGGCCAAGCTTAATGGATATTCTTAGCTTCTGGTGCAGTTGCAGTTTTGCAATTGAGCACATGCCTTCATGGGTCTTTTAGTGGGAGGGTGGGAGAGGGTGAATGAGGCAATCAGGCACCTGCTATGAACTACCATATTGACCAGGAGTCTGCGGGGTTGGCTTTGAGTGACAGAGTGAGTCACAGTGTTGTTAATGTTTGCTCCAAAATGTTACGGCACTCATTTCAGCAGATACTGCAGTCCAGCATTTCCTGAAGTACATGTTGAGGGGAAAGAGATAATAAAGCACACTGCGTTTGGGAAAGAATTAAAGCAGAGGAAGAAGAGGGATTCCATGGTCAGTCTTACTGGGGAGTCAATACAGTCTGTGTCCCTTGGATATTCAAGTTACACCCCAGTGTCTTAAAGGCTAGCGGTATCCTGCAGCAAACTGATCTCACTTTATTTGGACCAGCACATCTCAATACCTGGCTCTGAATCCATTTTGGTAGGGCACCTGGTAATGTCTAACAGGACTGGTGTTTTTTCCCGATTTTTATTGAAGCACTATTTGCAATAGTCAAGACATGAAAGTAAACTAAATGTCCACCCACAAATGAATGAAGACGTGATACATATATACAATGGGGTATTACTTAGTCATAGAAAAGAATGAAAGTGCCATTTAAAGCAATATGGACCTAGAGATTATCATACTAAGTGGAGTAATCCAGATGGAGAAATACAAATATTATATGATATCATTTATATATGACATCTTTAAAAAAAGACACAAATGAATTGACATGCAAAATGGAAACAGACCCACAGACATGGACATTTTCTTATGGTTGCCAAATAAAAGGTTAGATTAGGAGTTTGGGGTTAACAGACACATATTACTGTATACAAAATTGATAAACAACAAGGACCTACTGTATAGCATAGGTAACTAGACTTAATACTTTGCGATAACCTATAAGGGAAAAGAATCTGGAAAAATATATATGAGTGTATATCTATATCTATATCTATATCTATATATACATGTACACACTTTGCTCTACACTAGAAACTAACACATTGTAAATCAACTATGTCCGATGCCTGTCCATACTCAATCGTGCTGGACTCTTTGAGGTCCCATGGACTGTAACCAGACACCTCTTCCATGGAATTCTCCAGGCAAGAATACTGGACTGGGGTGCCATTTCCTCCTCCATGGGATCTTTCTGACCCAGGGTTCGAACCATATCTTCTGAGGCTCCTGCATTGGCAGCTGGATTCTTTACCACTGAGTCACTTGGGAAGCCCAAATCAGCTATACTTCAATTTTCAAAATACAAATTACTTTGAAAAAAAAAAAAAAAGAAAGAAATGTTGATTCCCAGTATGCATGTGGGGATCTGTGGTCAGTGTGAACATGAGAGAGTCTGGGCTAGGACGGCCCCGCCCCTCTAGCCATTGCCCGGTTTCAACTAAGCTGTGGCCTGGGACCTAGTTAAATGCACACAGCTTGTTGAAGCTTCTAGGTTACTCAAATTAGTTAGAGTTTCAGATACCAACATACCTGGAACATATTTTCTTAACTTTCCACAGGACCAAAGTTAATGACTTATAATTAACAATATGTTTTCAAACAACAACTGAAAATGCTGACTTCTATGCTACTCAGTAGACAGATGTAATCTTTAAACATGTATTTCATCACAATTACGGTTTCATCATCGACACAGATAAAAGTGTCTCATTTCCTTTTCCAACTATTGAAGGTCATCTGTGTTTTTCTCTTGGCCTTGGTTACCAGGAAACTCAAACAAATACAGTGTTCTTTCTCCAAGTTACTTTTGTAAAGTTGTCTAGAAATACTGGATTGCTTTCTTCAGTTGGCATAATCTCTGAGTTTTTCCCCAGGTTTATTAAGATATAACTGACATATAATACTGTGTAAGCTTAAGCTGTACAACGTGATGATTTGACATCTATGGTGTGAAAAGATGACCACGATAAGGGTAGCCTGTCTGTTGCTTCCCATGGTAACCGTTTTTGTATTTGTGTATGATGGGAACTTTAAGGTCTACTACTCTCCTTGCAACTTTTATGTATACAATACAGTATTGTTAACTACAATCACCATTCTATGCATTAGATCCCCAGAGCATATCTAAACTGGAGATTTGTACCCTTTGACCACCTTCACTCAGCCCCCACCCACTCCTGCCCTAGGCGACTACTACACTACCTTAGGTTTCTAAGGTAGTGAACTTTTAAATCCTCAGTTCTGTTTTACTTTATGACTATTTTTTACCATTAAGAATCCCTTTAAGGGACTTCCCTGGTGGCTCAGTGGTAAAGTTCTGCCTGCCAAGGCAGGAAACATGGGTTTGATCCCTGGTCAGGGAAGATTCCATGTGTTGAGGAGCACCTATGTCTGTGTGTCATAATTACAGAGCCTATGCCCTAAATCCCAGGAACTACAACTCCCAGAGCCCACACAACCTGTGCTCCATAAAATAAGCCACCGCAACGAGAAGCCCTCGGCGACAGCGAGTCCCAGCTAGAGAAAAGCCCTTGCACAGTATCAAAGACCAACCACAGACAAAAATAAATGAGTGAAGAAAATGATATAAAAAAGAAGCCTTTTAGAATCAAGTAAGATTTACATTCTCTATCTTCATGCAGATATTTGTGAAAATGAAGTCAAGAAAAATCTAACATTTCCCAGTCCAGAGACTAGAAACAAGTGTCATGAACTCATGAATCAAGTGCCAGCAGTAAAGCTAACAAAGAAAAAGAATCTGGTAGGTCTATTTTTCAGTGTCAACAAAATCCTGAACTATTTGATTTAATACTTAAAGCCCCAAGCTTATTCTGATGTTCATTTCCGTAACTAGAGCTCATTGGAGTTTTTTAAAATGGAAGTTCTAAACATAGCCCAAAGCTGAAATAAACCTCCATAAGCCCACTTGCCAGCTTCAAGTTCAACAGTCATCACCATCTTCCTAATCTTGTGTCATATTGCTTTACCACACATTGAAAAAAATATTCAAAGCAAATGTCTCAACCATGTTTTTAACACACATCTGCAACAGGAGGCATTTCTTTTTAGCATAACCACAATGCCATTATCACACCTTTAACAATCAACAATAATTTTAAATATCATCTTATATTCATTCCATAATCAAGGTCTCTAGTTTTCTCAAAGATCTCTTTTTATAGCTGGTGTCTTCAAACCAGATTCCCCTATAAGGTGTACGCACTACATTTGAACATTATGTTGGAGATATTCTTGCTTACCATGACTTTCTACCATCTGGATCAGACAGGTATAAGGATGTACAAGCATTTTCTTTGATGATGTAACTTGTTAAGAATGCTACAACGCATCACAAAAGTTTCCCTTTTATCCTAAATATCACATCACACAAATGTTTAGTTGTGTCCAAACTGACATTTTGCAACCCCGTGGACTGTAGCCTGCCAGGCTCCTCTGTCTGTGGAATTTTCCAGGCAAGAGTACTGGAGTGGGTTGCCATTTCCTCCTTTAGGGGATCCTCCCAACCCAGGGATTGAACCCACATCTCCTACATCTCCTGATTGGCAGGTGGATTCTTTCTGCCCCTTTAAGAAAAAGGTTTTCCTGGACCTTCGAGGGTCAAGATCTGAAAGTTGCAACAGATCAAAGACCAACCACAGACAAAAATAAATGAGTGAAGAAAATGATATAAAAAAGAAGCCTTTTAGAATCAAGTAAGATTTACATTCTCTATCTTCATGCAGATATTTGTGAAAATGAAGTCAAGAAAAATCTAACATTTCCCAGTCCAGAGACTAGAAACAAGTGTCATGAACTCATGAATCAAGTGCCAGCAGTAAAGCTAACAAAGAAAAAGAATCTGGTAGGTCTATTTTTCAGTGTCAACAAAATCCTGAACTATTTGATTTAATACTTAAAGCCCCAAGCTTATTCTGATGTTCATTTCCGTAACTAGAGCTCATTGGAGTTTTTTAAAATGGAAGTTCTAAACATAGCCCAAAGCTGAAATAAACCTCCATAAGCCCACTTGCCAGCTTCAAGTTCAACAGTCATCACCATCTTCCTAATCTTGTGTCATATTGCTTTACCACACATTGAAAAAAATATTCAAAGCAAATGTCTCAACCATGTTTTTAACACACATCTGCAACAGGAGGCATTTCTTTTTAGCATAACCACAATGCCATTATCACACCTTTAACAATCAACAATAATTTTAAATATCATCTTATATTCATTCCATAATCAAGGTCTCTAGTTTTCTCAAAGATCTCTTTTTATAGCTGGTGTCTTCAAACCAGATTCCCCTATAAGGTGTACGCACTACATTTGAACATTATGTTGGAGATATTCTTGCTTACCATGACTTTCTACCATCTGGATCAGACAGGTATAAGGATGTACAAGCATTTTCTTTGATGATGTAACTTGTTAAGAATGCTACAACGCATCACAAAAGTTTCCCTTTTATCCTAAATATCACATCACACAAATGTTTAGTTGTGTCCAAACTGACATTTTGCAACCCCGTGGACTGTAGCCTGCCAGGCTCCTCTGTCTGTGGAATTTTCCAGGCAAGAGTACTGGAGTGGGTTGCCATTTCCTCCTTTAGGGGATCCTCCCAACCCAGGGATTGAACCCACATCTCCTACATCTCCTGATTGGCAGGTGGATTCTTTCTGCTTGAGCCACCTGTGAAGAAAAAGGTTTTCCTGGACCTTCGTAGGGTCAAGATCTGAAAGTTAAATTGACAAGGCAGATTAATAAGAGAAAAGCAAACAAATTTATTTAACTAAGTTTTCCATGACATAGGAGTCTTTATAAGGAAATGAAGACTCAAAGGAATGATTTAACCTGAGTATCTCTATGCTGGATTTAGTGAAGAGTGGGCAGCAAGGAAACATGTGCTGGGATGAAGGGTACGAGCTAAGGGTAGGTGAGTGGGAGAAACAGCAAGGCCTGTTTGGCATTTTCTTGGTGTCCCTCAGTCTTGGCATTAAGGCTGTTCCTCACCTCTGGGTATGTGGAGGACACCTCCCTCACGATGGTCTATAGTCTGCTCCCAGGGAAGGTCCCAAAGCTCTTTTCTCACCTGCTGGTTTCTCAAATTCCTTCACCTTAAAATATCCAACATGCCAAGGTTCCCCATTTGGGGATGGTCTGTCTTAAGCTGTATCATAATAAAAAAGTATATTATCAAAATGACTCACTGTTTTTACTTAAATAGTAAACACAATGCACAGTGAATTTCACATTTTTTTTAATCACTTGATGTAATACCAAAGCCATTTTTGTGTGACTAGAGTCTGCATAATTATCATTTGTAATGGGTGCATATTATTTCACCTACTTGGCCGCTGTTCTATTGCTTTAGCCATTTTGTAGCCCTAGCTTAATCCGTCAGTGGCTGGAAGGGGGATTGCCAGTCAAGGTTGGAAATGATTGTCCATCACCTCCAGGTTTTTAACCCTACATTTGACATTGCTTATGGATCTACAGAGGTGAGGAGGAAGAGTGAAGGGGTGCAGGGTAGGGAGTTGAGGTAATGTAGCTATTTTCCTGGGATGCACCTGAAAGGTTGGTTCCTACTCTATCCTCTAGGATAAGGCTCCCTATTTCTGAAGAGCCAGCCCTGGGAAAACATGTATTCACTGCCCCTGAGACTAGTCATGGTTAGAGAAGAGACCAATGTGTTCATGACAAGCTTAGGGTGTGCAAGCCCCAAGCAGCAAGGAAGGGACCATGCCCACTGTGCAGCAGAGACCTCCCTGTTCTGTCCCCAGTGAGCACAAACGGGTGATGGCCGTGGGGCTCTGGGTCTAAAGAGAATCAAACCTCTTAATGTTAACAAATGCCGTATCTTTCTTTCTTTATCTTTCATTGAAGTATGGTTAACTGACAAAGTTGTGCTAATTTCTGCTGTATAGCATAGTGACTTAGTTCCACAGATATATCCTTGTTTACATTCTTTTCCGTTATGGTTTGTCCCGGGACATTGAATAGGGTTCCCCGTGCTGTACAGTAGGGCCTTGTGGTCCATCCATTTGATACATAATAGTTTGCATCTGCTAACCCCAAACTTCTAGTTCATCCCTCCCCAACCCCTTAGCCCCTTGGCTGCCACGGTCTGGGTTCTGTGTCTGTGAGTCTGTTTCTACTTTGCAAACAGGTTCATTTGTGTCATATTTTAGATTCCCCATGCAAGTGATATCATACAGTATTTGTCTTTGTCTTAGAATGATCATCTTAGTGTCATAATCTCTAGGTCCATCCATGTTCTACAAATGACATTATTTCATTCTTTTTATGGCTGAGTAGTATTTCATTGTGTGTGTGTGTGTGCACACGCGCGCGCGCGTGTGTGTGTGTGTGTGTGTGTGTATGTATATATCACATCTTCTACAACCATTCATCTGTCTATGGACATAAATAATGTGGTATCTTCTAGATTATTAGTTGATCATCTTAGAGTAACCCTGTGCCCAAAGACTGGCCTTTCCAGGTGCAATCTGCAGGAAAACAACACTATCACCTTATTGGTTGAGGCAAATGATGAATTCCACAGAAGACAAGCATCACAATCTGGGTGCCTCTCATGACCACAATCGTAAACAATAATATTTAGATAGTATTATTTTCATTGCCATCCAAAAAAGGATTTCCTAGGAATATTTCTGTGCATTTAGATATTTGAGTGGTTGAAATCAATCTTGAATTAAACATTTTTGAGAGAGAAAGAGATAAAGAGGGAAAGAGAGACATGTTGTTCATCAAAACAATGATACTAACCCCCAACACACAGACATAAATACAAGGCTCAGATGAAGCCATTTTTAAACACCAGCCATAGAGGTTTCAAACAGCAGTAACACAGACATTACAGAGGGAAACCCTGAAAACGACTTTGGCGCACACCAAGGGTTCGAAATGCACACTCTCCACCATCCTGTTTTAATGAGAGGAAACTTGACCACAGAATGAATCAAGCCAACGGCTCCAGTGGGAGGGACCTGCCAATTTTAGCTCCCAGCTGATGAGGTCAGATGTAGGGGGACGGCTGGACTTGAAGCAGTGGTACCCTGTGGAGGAGGGGCTCAGAAGTCCTGCACCTGAATATTTTGAATCTGCCAAAGCTCACGCAAGGAGAAAAAAGCCTTAGAAGTCATCTCATGGCATCATTTTCTAAAGCGGCGATGAACAGTATTACTTGCAGTATCAGCATAACTGAGCCAGCGTCTTAAGACGTCTGCGAGGGAGCGAGGAGCACAGCTGGCCCATTGTGTGTTCAGACTGAAACGCTTCCAGCCGCGAGCGTCCCTGATGTTTGTTCAGGGAAAATCGAGCCCTGCCACAGAATCTGCGAGACAACGCTTATCTGACAGCTCTGGGAAGTGCAAAGCCAAGCACGAGGGTAAGAAATATGTTCCCAACTGTAAGTAACAGATGTTCTTAGATCAAATATTTCTGTGAAAAACTATGGAAGAATCAACTGATAAAACAGCAGAGGCTATTTTAGTGGCTTACATCATGGTTTAAAAAAAAAAAAAACAACAACGAGATTCAGGAGAAGCGATCTCTCCTGAGCTTGGCTTCCTCATCTGTAAAGGGAAGATGAGGGCTTCCCAGGTGAGGTTAGTGGTAAAGCACCTGCCTGCCAATGCAAGAGACTTAAGAGACATGAATTCAACCCCTGGGTCGGGAAGATACCCTGAAGAAGGGCACGGCAACCCACTCCAGAATTCTTGCTTGGAGAATCCTGTGAATATAGGAGCGTGGCAGGCTATTGTCCATGGGGTCGCAAAGAGTCAGACACAACTGAAGTGACTTAGTACTTGTCACAGGTCTCAGGATGTGGTTCTGGACAGAGGCAGGTGTGTGTTTCCAGAAGAAAGCGTTTCACTACCAGAGATGGATTAGAGGTATTACTACTAAAGCAAAGAGGCGGAAGAAGAAAATAAAAAGATTTAGAAAAGGGGAAGCAGGGGGAGAAACCAAGAAATGAGGAGTACAATGGGATCAGAAGGATTCTGGAATTATTTTACTTAGTGGTCTACCCAGAGCTGGTCACCTCTAGGAGAATTGAAAATACGATCTCAAATCTAACCCTCTTGACTAACTGTAAAACATCACAACATGTGGAATTGTTGCAGAGTTTGGAGTGATAAAATCAAAAATCACGCAAAACCAGAATTCAAATGAAAACATTTATGCAATCGTTTTTAAAATGTTTATTTTTATTTATTGATCTGGCTGCACCAGGTCTTAGTGGCAGCCCTGTGAGATCTATTCTCTGACTAGGAATCTAACCCAGGCCCTGAGAACTGGGAATGTGAAGTATTAGCTACTGGACCACCAGAGAAGCCCCATTTTGGGAGTCTTAAGGCCCTCCCCACCTCCAGGTCTGCTCTACCTACTACACGTCACCCAGTCTTGAAATTCAGACCCTTCCTTCAAGAATTCTCTGTCTCTTTCTAAGCCTGGAAGTGTTAGAGATGTTCCATGTCTCTGGGATTGCTAATGACCTATACCTGCAGAACTGGTCCTGCCCCAGTGCTGAATTCTGTGAGATGCAGAACACTTGCCAAGATGCCCAACAGCATGTCTCTTGTCATGTCGAGATGAGGTTAGAATTAAGTGGCCTTCCAGACCTGAGACTTAGAAGCTCACTGGCCTTTGCTGGTATTCTGTATTGTTCTCCAGGAACACCTTCATCACTCAGCTGAGGGCTTCCCAGGTGAGGTTAGTGGTAAAGCACCTGCCTGCCAATGCAAGAGACTTAAGAGACATGAATTCAACCCCTGGGTCGGGAAGATACCCTGAAGAAGGGCACGGCAACCCACTCCAGAATTCTTGCTTGGAGAATCCTGTGAATATAGGAGCGTGGCAGGCTATTGTCCATGGGGTCGCAAAGAGTCAGACACAACTGAAGTGACTTAGTACTTGTCACAGGTCTCAGGATGTGGTTCTGGACAGAGGCAGGTGTGTGTTTCCAGAAGAAAGCGTTTCACTACCAGAGATGGATTAGAGGTATTACTACTAAAGCAAAGAGGCGGAAGAAGAAAATAAAAAGATTTAGAAAAGGGGAAGCAGGGGGAGAAACCAAGAAATGAGGAGTACAATGGGATCAGAAGGATTCTGGAATTATTTTACTTAGTGGTCTACCCAGAGCTGGTCACCTCTAGGAGAATTGAAAATACGATCTCAAATCTAACCCTCTTGACTAACTGTAAAACATCACAACATGTGGAATTGTTGCAGAGTTTGGAGTGATAAAATCAAAAATCACGCAAAACCAGAATTCAAATGAAAACATTTATGCAATCGTTTTTAAAATGTTTATTTTTATTTATTGATCTGGCTGCACCAGGTCTTAGTGGCAGCCCTGTGAGATCTATTCTCTGACTAGGAATCTAACCCAGGCCCTGAGAACTGGGAATGTGAAGTATTAGCTACTGGACCACCAGAGAAGCCCCATTTTGGGAGTCTTAAGGCCCTCCCCACCTCCAGGTCTGCTCTACCTACTACACGTCACCCAGTCTTGAAATTCAGACCCTTCCTTCAAGAATTCTCTGTCTCTTTCTAAGCCTGGAAGTGTTAGAGATGTTCCATGTCTCTGGGATTGCTAATGACCTATACCTGCAGAACTGGTCCTGCCCCAGTGCTGAATTCTGTGAGATGCAGAACACTTGCCAAGATGCCCAACAGCATGTCTCTTGTCATGTCGAGATGAGGTTAGAATTAAGTGGCCTTCCAGACCTGAGACTTAGAAGCTCACTGGCCTTTGCTGGTATTCTGTATTGTTCTCCAGTGTCTTGCTACAATCGCACCTTCATCACTCAGCTTCTCAAACCAGAAATGTGAGGACGGGGGTCGCCCTTTCAGCTTCCACTTCTCCCAGGCTCTGGCATCCATGTGATCATGGGTCTGCCCTGGGTCTGCCTCTGAGACATTTTCAAACCTGTTCCACATTTCTCCAAGCCCGGGCACCACCCACACTCATGACTCATCAGAATCACTGTGATTCTCTCCAAGTGGGCTTTTCAGACCTTCCTCACTTAGCTCAACCTAACCAAACAATTTGATCTTTTAAATGAATGCACATCTGGCCATTTTACTCTTACGGTTTTCCCTTCCTTTTTGCTGAGTTTGGGATAAGAGTGATTTTGCATTTGGGGTTCCCAAGCTATTCCTATGACTTGATAGAATCCCTTCGTACACATCTTGGCTCGAGTATCACGCTGGCCACGTTATATAAAACTGCAACTCCCACACCTCTTATTTCGCATGTTGTCCTTTCTATCTCTCTATAGAATTTCTCACCATCTGACCTACTAGAACTTGGCTGCTTTTTTTAAATTTAACTATAGTTGATTTAAAATATATTAGTCTCAGGGGTACAATGAAATGATTCAATTATATACGTATACATTTGTATATATTATTTTTCAGATTTGTTTCCATTATGGGTTGTTATAAGACATTGAACATAGCTTCTAGTGATATACAGTAGGCACCCGTTATATGTATTTTATATATAGTAGTATGTATCTGTTGACCCCAAACTCCTAATTTTTCCCTCCCCTCCTTTTCCCCTTTGGTAGCCATAAGATTTTTTTTTCTATGTCTGTGAGCCTATTTCTGTTTTGTAAATGAGTTCATTTGTATCATTTTTTGTTAGATTCCATGTATAAGTGATATCATGTAGCATGTGCTTTTCTCTGACTTTGCTTAGTATGATAATCTCCAAGTCCATCCATGTTGCTGCAAATGGCATTATTTCATTCTTCTTTATGGCTGAATAATATTCCTTTGTATATAGACTGCAACTTCTTTACCCACTCATCTGTTAATGGACACTCCGTTTGTTTCTATGTGTTGGCTATTTTAAAGAGTGCTGCTATGTGAACATGGCAGGCATGTACCTTTTCAAATTAGGGTTTTTGTCATTTCCAGATATATGCTCAGAAGAGGTTTGCTGGGCATTATAGAAAGTTTATTTTTGTTCTTGTTCTCCAAAGTAGCTGTACCAATTTACATTCCCACCAACAGTGTAGAAAATTTTCTTTCCTGTATAACCTCTCAAACATTTGTTGTTTGTTGACTTGATGATGGCCATTCTGACCAGCATGAGCACTTCGTTGTTCCCCATGGGCTCCCTTTTTCAGTTCATCCCAGGCCCCCAGTGTGAGCTCAGTGAAGCAGGTACCCTGTACCTGGATTCTTCCTGCCCCACTCAGTGGATAGGTCATCAGCAACCCGAAAATGCTGATGTAAGCATCAGAAAGTTAGAAACAGCTGTAGAAAGTCAGCTCCACCCTGGGTGGGCTCAGCGGTACAGAACCTGCCTGCTGCAGGAGCCACAGTAGATGCAGGTTCCATCCCTGAGTCGAGAAGATCCCCTGGAGAAGGGCACAGCAGCCCACTCCAGTGTTTGTGCCTGGAGAATCCCGTGGACAGAGGAGCCTGGAGGGCTACAGGCCATAGGTCACACAGAGTCAGGGACAAGTCTGAAGCAGCTTGGAATGCAGGCACACAAGGTCCTCCCACCTGAAGGCTTTGGGGATCTGGGGATGACTCAGGGAACAAATAGCTTGTTATTATCTGCTTCAGCAGGAACCTTAGACATTCCTTTTAGGAAAAAAACAAACTGACACAGGAAGGCAGAGTTCTCTACCTCAGGGCCTTAAAGTTAAAAACTAACAGCATTAAAAGAGCATTTTAACCATTTGAAAACTTTTTAAAAATTCTTCTAAATACAGTTGTGAATCTTTATCAACATTAACAATATGCTAACCTTATACTCCACAAATTGGTTTCTTTTTAAATATGTATTTATTTTTGAAGTATAGTTGGTTTACAATGTTGTGTTAATTCAATATATTTGTTTCTGAGTCACCAACCCTCAGAAATATTTGCCCATTTAGCAAGATGTTATGTCCCTAGGATAGCCATTGGAGCCTATGTGCAACAGTAAAAAACTTCGAGGTAATCAGGTGTCATTGGTAGGGTTGTTGTTGTTTAGCTGCTTAGTTGTGGCCAGCTTTTGAGACCCCATGTACTGTATCCCACCAGTCTCCTCTGTCCACGGTATTTCCTAGGCAAGAATCCTGGAGTGGGTTGCCATTGCCTTCTCCAGGGGATCTTCCTGACCCAGGGATCAAACCCAGGTCTCCTACATTGCAGGCAGATTCTTTACCACCTGAGCCACCAAAGGCACTCTCAGTAAACAGACATCTCATTCCTGCCCCTGTGTTAAATGAAAAATGTTAACCCAAGGAGAAACATGGATAGACTTTTAACAATGAAAAAAACTTTTAAAGAAAATCAAACAATAGAAAAATACTTTAAAGCATTGCCTCACCTCCAGATTCACTGGAGAGTTCTTTTAAATTTCCAAGGAAGAGTCTCTGTTTATAAACTTTCCCAGACACAGAGAGAAAATGACACCAACCATTTTGTGTAAATAACCTATTTTCTAATATTAGTACTTTTGTCAAAAGTAGGATGTTATTAATAGAGTTGCAAATATCCTAAAGTATCTGCAAATAAATTCATAGATATATACAATATTTCAGTTCATAAGTGGAGGCTTATTTCAGAGAGTCAGTGGCAACATAATGGTAGAAAATCTATTAACACATACCCCATAGATTGTAGCCCTCCAGGCTCCTCTGTCCATGGGATTTTCCAGGCAAGGATACTGGAATGAGTAGCCATTTCCTCTTCAGGCGGTCTTCCTTATTCCCGGATCCAACCTGGGTCTCCTGCATTGGCTGGCAGATTCTTTATTGTCAGAGTCATCAGGGAAGCTCCCTATTAACACGTACTTGAAATTAAAAGATAAAGGAAAGAAGTATCAACCGATGCTGGAGAGACATTTAGTAAAGTTTAACAATCATTTCTATTGGGGAAAAAAGCCTCTCACGTAACTAAGCATTATACTAGAAAATTATATCTTTTTTTAAGAAAATTATATCTTAAACCAAATAGACAATATTGTGCTTTAAGGGTGAAGAACTAAAAGCATTTCCAATAAAATCTGAAATAGAATTCTCTCACTTTCCACCATCTAATGTGGCTCGAAAATTCTAGCAAGAATCCAAGGCATAGCTTTTATTAAAAAGACCACAGAAGGGCTTCCCCTGGTGATCCAGTGGGAAGGACACCGCCTTGCAGTGCAAGGGGCGCCAGTTCGATCCCTGGCCTGGGAAGATCCCAAGTCCACGGAGCGGTTGGACCGATGTGTCCAATTACAGAGCCGGAGCTCTGGAGTGCATGTGCCCAGAGACGGTGCTCTGCAACGACAGACGCCACCGTGATGGGAGGCCCACAGGAGCCAAAGAACAAAGACAGATGAAAATGGAGAAATGAAAGACCAACAGAAGTGGCCCGTTCGCTCCCCTCCCTCCCCAACCCGACCCCTGCCCAAAATAAATGAATAAATAAATCTTTAAAAAAAAAAAAAAAAAAGACCACAGAAGGACTTCCCCTGGTGGTCCAGTGGGTAAGGACACCGCCTTGCAGTGCAAGGGGTGCCAGTTCGATCCCTGGCCTGGGAAGATCCCACGTGCTGTGGAGCGGCTGGACCGATGTGTCCAATTACTGAGCCAGAGCTCTGGAGTGCATGCACCCAGAGCTGACCCTCTGCAACAACGAGGCCACCGTGATGGGAGGCCCACAGGAACCAAAGACCAAAGGCGGATGAAAGTAGAGAAATGAAAGACCAATAGAAGTGGCCCACCCATCCCCCTCCCTCCCCACCTCACCCCCCAAAAGATAAATAAATAAAATAAATGTTTTTTTAAAAAAAGACCACAGAAGACAAAATTATCTTTGAGATATGATCACTTATTTAGAAAAACCATCAGTCACAAATTTTAAATTATCAGAACTAGTAGGTTGCCGCTGTTGTTCAGTCACTAAGTCATGTCCTATTCTTTGTGACCATGGACTGCAGCACACCAGGCCTTCCTGTCCCTCACTATCTCTTGGAGTTTGCCCAAGTTCATGTCCATTGAATTTGTGATGCTATTCAGTCATCTCATCCTCTGCCACCCACTCCTCCTCCTACATTCAGTCTTTCCCAGCATCAGGGTCTTTTTCTATAAGTCAGCTCTTCACATAAGGCGGCCACAGTATTGGAGCTTCCGCTTTAGCATCCATCCTTCCAGTGAATATTCAGGGTTGATTTCTTTTAGGATGAACTGGTTTGATCTCCTTGCTGTTCAAGGGATTCTCAAGAGTCTTCTCCAGCACCACAATTCGAAAGCATCAATTCTTCAGAACCCATCAAAAAGGCTGGATTTCAGGCAATGAACACAGATCAGTGATTATAAAATATTATGTGTGTAATTTAAAAAAGCAGTCTGAATGTCCTCAAGGATGTTGGTGGCTGATGAACAGGGGTTAGAACGGGATCTTGCTGGACCCCCATGGACATTTGGGAGGTGGTGGCTTGAAGCTTCCACTTTGTGATAGACTTGAGCCCAAGACAGTATGAACTTTAACAGCTGAAGCCTTTTTCTCTGTTGGCTATTTGCATTCCGCTCTGTCTGTGTCTCCATAGAGATCTCTTCAAAGAGAAAAGAAAATCATCTGGGCACCCCAAAATGAGACCAAGGCAAGAAGTGTCTTGTTTGGCACCCAGAACACTAATCCTGAAAAATGTTTGGGGTGGCCCCCCATGAGTGGATGGCCACCGCAGAGGGTTGAGGGTGATGCCCGAGCCGAAGGGCTGGTCCCAGTGGGTCAGCAGGAGAAGAGTCCAGGAGATAGTCTCGGGACTTCTCCCGTATGGCTCTAGGAAAGCTCAGGAACCTCCCCAAATGAGTGACTTCTACAGGAGCCCACTTGATTCTGGTTCTGCTGCCCCTGTCCAAGCATCAGAGGATCAGAAGTATGGCTGGTTTTAGGCAGAAAAACAATTCTTGCCCATTGTTGTCTAAAACAGTGATTTTCAAAATGGTGGCCCATGAACTAGTAGAGGATAGAGAATCCATTGAGAAAGTTTGGGGCAGCTTTATCTTGAAAGTAAAACTGTGTGGAAGAGAAGAGAACAGAGTGCTGGCTGACTTCACAGATATTGGGCAGTGCTATTCTGTAACACTTCGGTTTCAGGGTGAGTGTGTGTGAGCGCATGGACTGACCTAATGTAAAGTATTCCTAATACAGGTTGCAAGGACACTTTTCCTTATTTTTGGAGGAAAAAGAGAGCAAACCCCACAGACCAGAGGCTCCAGGTTAAGGAGTTACCAGCAATGCAGGAAGTTAGACCTTGGAAGCCATGAAGGCAAATGCTTCCCTGTGTACCTAGAGATAAGAAGTTACTCCAGCTAAGTCCTTGGCATCTTCCTTGCTTGCCCTTCCTTTCTCATCTCTGCTCCTAAACTATATGCAAATGATGTCTGCTTTACCTTTAATATGTATCCAGAATTCAATCATGCCATTTGACCCCATAAGGGGATTTCAGGCAATGAACACAGATCAGTGATTATAAAATATTATGTGTGTAATTTAAAAAAGCAGTCTGAATGTCCTCAAGGATGTTGGTGGCTGATGAACAGGGGTTAGAACGGGATCTTGCTGGACCCCCATGGACATTTGGGAGGTGGTGGCTTGAAGCTTCCACTTTGTGATAGACTTGAGCCCAAGACAGTATGAACTTTAACAGCTGAAGCCTTTTTCTCTGTTGGCTATTTGCATTCCGCTCTGTCTGTGTCTCCATAGAGATCTCTTCAAAGAGAAAAGAAAATCATCTGGGCACCCCAAAATGAGACCAAGGCAAGAAGTGTCTTGTTTGGCACCCAGAACACTAATCCTGAAAAATGTTTGGGGTGGCCCCCCATGAGTGGATGGCCACCGCAGAGGGTTGAGGGTGATGCCCGAGCCGAAGGGCTGGTCCCAGTGGGTCAGCAGGAGAAGAGTCCAGGAGATAGTCTCGGGACTTCTCCCGTATGGCTCTAGGAAAGCTCAGGAACCTCCCCAAATGAGTGACTTCTACAGGAGCCCACTTGATTCTGGTTCTGCTGCCCCTGTCCAAGCATCAGAGGATCAGAAGTATGGCTGGTTTTAGGCAGAAAAACAATTCTTGCCCATTGTTGTCTAAAACAGTGATTTTCAAAATGGTGGCCCATGAACTAGTAGAGGATAGAGAATCCATTGAGAGAGTTTGGGGCAGCGTTATCTTAAAAGTAAAACTGTGTGGAAGAGAAGAGAACAGAGTGCTGGCTGACTTCACAGATATTGGGCAGTGCTATTCTGTAACACTTCGGTTTCAGGGTGAGTGTGTGTGAGCGCATGGACTGACCTAATGTAAAGTATTCCTAATACAGGTTGCAAGGACACTTTTCCTTATTTTTGGAGGAAAAAGAGAGCAAACCCCCACAGACCAGAGGCTCCAGGTTAAGGAGTTACCAGCAATGCAGGAAGTTAGACCTTGGAAGCCATGAAGGCAAATGCTTCCCTGTGTACCTAGAGATAAGAAGTTACTCCAGCTAAGTCCTTGGCATCTTCCTTGCTTGCCCTTCCTTTCTCATCTCTGCTCCTAAACTATATGCAAATGATGTCTGCTTTACCTTTAATATGTATCCAGAATTCAATCATGCCCTGCCATTTCCTCTGTGAAATGGAGACCAGAATATCTGGAAGCTGCCACATGAACCTGGCATTTGGAGACTCGTTAGGAAGGACGTCCGATGACTTTATTCTGGTTAATTACCATGAAACTTGTGAACCAGTGAGGGGAAAAGCAGCCCACTTTTATAAAAGCCATGTCACCCACTGTTTTATCTTTCAGCAGTCAACACATGCTTCTTCTCTGTGGTGCCGCCAACCCCACGACTTCTGCAAAGCCGGCTCCCTAATGAGAGCCCTAAAGCTCTCACGCTTCCTCAGGGGCTTTGACGGGGTTGTGGTTTGTGGGGAGGCTCCCATTTCCCCTTAGGACCCTGAGTTAGCTTGAGCTGCCTCAGGCACTAAGAGGTTGACGTAAGTGGTTCCACGTGGCCCCAGGGGAAGCTGCCTTGCTCGTCTGTGCTGTGGTTTCTCCATTTTTAAAAAAGGGGAAAACAGTTGTCTCCTGAGTCATGTTATTGTGACCGGTGGTAACACTCTGGGAGATGTCTGTAAAAGTTACAGGGTTCAGATCAAAGCTGGATAAAATTAAGCAGAATGCTGTATCTCCTTCTGGAAAAATGATTTTGAAAAATACCATCAGATTTGTGGGAGCTCTGTCAACAGGCTTTTCAGATTGGGAGCTGCACTTGCAGATGGACCAGGAGTGAGGACAGGCTAGCACATCCGTGATTCCGGCTGGGTCACCAGCCACAGGTTGCCACCTGTGGTCCTGCTACTTAGATATTGGGCAGTGCTATTCTGTAACACTTCGGTTTCAGGGTGAGTGTGTGTGAGCGCATGGACTGACCTAATGTAAAGTATTCCTAATACAGGTTGCAAGGACACTTTTCCTTATTTTTGGAGGAAAAGGAGCAAACCCCCACAGACCAGAGGCTCCAGGTTAAGGAGTTACCAGCAATGCAGGAAGTTAGACCTTGGAAGCCATGAAGGCAAATGCTTCCCTGTGTACCTAGAGATAAGAAGTTACTCCAGCTAAGTCCTTGGCATCTTCCTTGCTTGCCCTTCCTTTCTCATCTCTGCTCCTAAACTATATGCAAATGATGTCTGCTTTACCTTTAATATGTATCCAGAATTCAATCATGCCCTGCCATTTCCTCTGTGAAATGGAGACCAGAATATCTGGAAGCTGCCACATGAACCTGGCATTTGGAGACTCGTTAGGAAGGACGTCCGATGACTTTATTCTGGTTAATTACCATGAAACTTGTGAACCAGTGAGGGGAAAAGCAGCCCACTTTTATAAAAGCCATGTCACCCACTGTTTTATCTTTCAGCAGTCAACACATGCTTCTTCTCTGTGGTGCCGCCAACCCCACGACTTCTGCAAAGCCGGCTCCCTAATGAGAGCCCTAAAGCTCTCACGCTTCCTCAGGGGCTTTGACGGGGTTGTGGTTTGTGGGGAGGCTCCCATTTCCCCTTAGGACCCTGAGTTAGCTTGAGCTGCCTCAGGCACTAAGAGGTTGACGTAAGTGGTTCCACGTGGCCCCAGGGGAAGCTGCCTTGCTCGTCTGTGCTGTGGTTTCTCCATTTTTAAAAAAAAGGGAAAGCAGTTGTCTCCTGAGTCATGTTATTGTGACCGGTGGTAACACTCTGGGAGATGTCTGTAAAAGTTACAGGGTTCAGATCAAAGCTGGATAAAATTAAGCAGAATGCTGTATCTCCTTCTGGAAAAATGATTTTGAAAAATACCATCAGATTTGTGGGGAGCTCTGTCAACAGGCTTTTCAGATTGGGAGCTGCACTTGCAGATGGACCAGGGAGTGAGGACAGGCTAGCACATCCGTGATTCCGGCTGGGTCACCAGCCACAGGTTGCCACCTGTGGTCCTGCTTTATCTGCACGAGCCTCTCCTGCCTCTCCCCATGCATCCCACTTCCAAGGCTAAGATATTGTAACTCAACCCAGGAAGGTGTTGGAAACAATAAGATTGCACAGAAAACAGTTGACTGCTTCCCAAGATGGCCAGCTCAGCACATCTGTGGCTCGATATTCATGTTTTGCCTAAAGTCCTCTCCTTTGGGGCTCAAATGAAATTGCAGAAAGATGTCAATTACTTAGAAATGGCAAGCTCTTCTCCTTCACCTTGCTTTCCACATTAGCACTTCCGTCACTAGGCTAAGTCAGATATGCTCAGTGAGTGCTCAGTAGATCAGTCACTGAGTCATGTCTGACTCTTTTTGACCTCATGGCCTTTAGCCCACCCGGTTCCTCTGTCCATGGGGTTTTTCAGGCATGAATACTGGAGTGGGTTGGCATTTTCCTCCTCCAGGGGATCTTTCCAGCCCATGGATCAAACCTTCTCTCCTGCACTGGCAGGTGGATTCTTTACCACTAGTGCTACCTGGGAAGCCCAGACACGTATGATTGTAGGCAAGTGAAGATTGAATGATGTACAATAAACACGTACAAGGACTTTTTTTAAGAGAAATACTAGAAAAATGGATCAAACCTTAAACATTTTCTCAGGGGAAATCTGTCTTACTGTTAGAGAGCTCAGTGAGTCTAGGGGGGTCAGTCTCTGGTATTTGGGCAAGAGGTTGACGTAAGTGGTTCCACGTGGCCCCAGGGGAAGCTGCCTTGCTCGTCTGTGCTGTGGTTTCTCCATTTTTAAAAAAAAGGGAAAGCAGTTGTCTCCTGAGTCATGTTATTGTGACCGGTGGTAACACTCTGGGAGATGTCTGTAAAAGTTACAGGGTTCAGATCAAAGCTGGATAAAATTAAGCAGAATGCTGTATCTCCTTCTGGAAAAATGATTTTGAAAAATACCATCAGATTTGTGGGGAGCTCTGTCAACAGGCTTTTCAGATTGGGAGCTGCACTTGCAGATGGACCAGGGAGTGAGGACAGGCTAGCACATCCGTGATTCCGGCTGGGTCACCAGCCACAGGTTGCCACCTGTGGTCCTGCTTTATCTGCACGAGCCTCTCCTGCCTCTCCCCATGCATCCCACTTCCAAGGCTAAGATATTGTAACTCAACCCAGGAAGGTGTTGGAAACAATAAGATTGCACAGAAAACAGTTGACTGCTTCCCAAGATGGCCAGCTCAGCACATCTGTGGCTCGATATTCATGTTTTGCCTAAAGTCCTCTCCTTTGGGGCTCAAATGAAATTGCAGAAAGATGTCAATTACTTAGAAATGGCAAGCTCTTCTCCTTCACCTTGCTTTCCACATTAGCACTTCCGTCACTAGGCTAAGTCAGATATGCTCAGTGAGTGCTCAGTAGATCAGTCACTGAGTCATGTCTGACTCTTTTTGACCTCATGGCCTTTAGCCCACCCGGTTCCTCTGTCCATGGGGTTTTTCAGGCATGAATACTGGAGTGGGTTGGCATTTTCCTCCTCCAGGGGATCTTTCCAGCCCATGGATCAAACCTTCTCTCCTGCACTGGCAGGTGGATTCTTTACCACTAGTGCTACCTGGGAAGCCCGTATTACGTATGATTGTAGGCAAGTGAAGATTGAATGATGTACAATAAACACGTACAAGGACTTTTTTTAAGAGAAATACTAGAAAAATGGATCAAACCTTAAACATTTTCTCAGGGGAAATCTGTCTTACTGTTAGAGAGCTCAGTGAGTCTAGGGGGGTCAGTCTCTGGTATTTGGACAAGGAGATAGCCTGCTCAGGGATGAAGCTTGGGTTCTTGGCACAAGCAAGAGGGTTGTGGGTGGATGTGGACCGATTCAGCTTTCCTTTAGAGGAATCCCGGCATCTGTTTGTAAGTGTTTTTTTTTTTTTTTTTTCTTCTTCCTGCTGTAGACTATTTTTTTAAAGTCGTTGTTGAATTTGTTGCCATATTACTACTATTGTTATGTTTTGGATTTTGGCCATGAGACATGTGAGATCTATCTCCCCGACCAAGAACTGAACCCTCACCCCATGTGTTTGAAGGTAAAATCTTAACCATTGGAACACCAGGGAGATCCTCAACCTATAAGCTGATGGATTGGAGTCAAGGCAGCAGCTTGTGGCCTCAGAGCCTAGGAAGTTAACTCATTCATATGTGGTGCATCCTTGGAGTTTTATCTCAGCCATTTGCCATTCTGCCTATGAGTACCTGCCTTGTGTTCAGTGTAAGGCATGTTCAGGGCTTCCCAGTTGCCTGCCCTCCCACTGCTTTGCTCGTGTGTTATTTCTGAGAAGATTTTCTCCCCCAAACCTCCAAAGCAGGTTTAGGTCCTGTCCCTCTGAGCTCTTACAGTATCTCTTTTGCTACCTTTCATGTTACTCAGAACATCTTGCTCTATCTGCCTCTTCCACTAGATGCAAGTAGATATTTTTCTAAATTCATCTTAGAGTTTCCAAACCTGATATTGCAGCCACTTGTATTAGTCAGCTATTGCTGTGTAACAAATCACCCCAACCAACAAGCAAATGCATAACCCAGATTAAACATACATCTCCAATATCTAGTTGAGAATTCTTATTCCTGTCCCTTGACTCCTCAGTGGTTAATAATAATAATAATAATAATAATAATAATAATAATAATAATAATAAATACTCCCCAAAGCTTTTTTTTTTTTAAAGATTTATTTATTTATTTACTTTGGGTGGGGCTCGGGTTGGGGAGGGAGGGGAGCGGGCGGGCCACTTCTATTGGTCTTTCATTTCTCCATTTTCATCTGTCTTTGTTCTTTGGCTCCTGTGGGCCTCCCATCACGGTGGCGTCTGTCGTTGCAGAGCACCGGCTCTGGGCACATGCGCTCCAGAGCTCCGGCTCAGCAATTGGACACATCGGTCCAGTCGCTCCGTGGCACGTGGGATCTTCCCAGGCCAGGGCTCAAACCGGCGCCCCTTGCACTGCAAGGCGGTGTCCTTACCCACTGGACCACCAGGGGAAGCCCTCCCCAAAGCTATTGACTGTGGATGTGACATCATAGAGAGGAGTGAGTCATGTCAGTGGATGCATTTAGGGATTCTGTTGGTCTTAACCTCTTTTCCATCCATACACCTATTCTAGCTACATGGGACATCAGGGAGATCGTGTAAAGTGGATCACCTATGCCCTCAAGAGTTGCTACAATGATTCTCAAGGTGTGGTCCTCAGAGCATCAGCACCACCCCATTCCGTGGGCTCCACCTCACACCTACTGAATCAGAAATTCTGCAAATAGATTCCAGCCCCATGTCTTCCTAAGCCATCTAGGTGATTCTGATGCATGTTCAAGTTTGAGAATCATTGATCAGAAAGTTTCCAAGTCACCACTAGCCCATGGTTGGCTTCCCTGGTGGTATATGGGGCCAGTGAAGTAAAGGAGACCTGAATACATCAAGACAGCCTTCCATGTCTATGAGGATTACAGTCAGAGTCAGGAGAGAAGAGGGAGGGGGATGGATTTATGCAACAACCTGGCTGTGATTAATTTTACATTTGACGGCAGCAGGTTGGAAAGATTGGCTGAATTGTCCCATTGAGCAGAGGGACAATTCCTTTTATGTGTCATAATACACCCATTCTTTCTCAGTCTTCTCTGGCCCTTGCCTTTCTAGGCTTAAATTCTCACACTGGTTCCTTTTAGCAGTTAGCCTCAATTTCATTATTTCTGACTCTGAGTGTGTAGAATCCCCAAACAAAACATGTCAGGTTCCAGGGTACTTAATGCCCAGTGACCCTGTCAACCTGCCTGTGTTGGGAGCGGAATGGAGCCCCATGATTCTGAAAATGCCAGGAGGCAGAGATGCAAAGGTGAGTCACAGAGACAGGGTGACCCAGGTGAATTGTATGCCACAGCTTCATGTCAGACTGTTTCTTTCTACTTAAAGAGTCACCCTCCTCTTCCAAGGACCACCACCGTCATAGGCTGGTAGATATCCATCCACTGCTTTCCTCTGTGGCAGCAATTACCATGCAAACTTTTGGTTGCTTATTCATCTCCCTTTCACTCTGGGTCCTTGAGCACAGGGTCCATGAGCCAGGCCTGTATTCCAGCAGCCCACCTTCTGACGTCTAATATGATGACTGACCATACATAGGGGCCCAGTAGATATTTGCTGAGGGAATAAAGACTCCAAAGAAGCTGTCCAGACTGCTAAAATTTCTACCAAGAAGTAGTGCGTATGTCTGTGTATGTGCATTTGAACACTGTGCATGTTCATGTGTGTGTGTCAGTGTTTAAGAACATATGTTTGACTTTAAGGGCTTCCCAGGTGGCACAGTGACCTGTCAGTGCCAGAAACATCAGAGGCATGAATTGTATCCCTGGGCTGTAAAGATCCCATGGAGAAAGAAATGACAACCCACTCTAGTATCCTTGCCTCAAGAATTCCATGGACAGAAGAGTCTGTGGACTACAGTCCACAAGGTCACAAAGAGTTGGACACAACTGAGTACGTTTAACTTTATATGAATGTGTGTGCCTATGTGAGGGTACATTTATGGGAGTATCTGTGCATTTGTGTGTGTGTCTAACTTTGTATGTGTGTGTGTATGTATATGTAATAAGGTGCATGCCTCTGTGTGCCTCTGCAGAAGTGGACATGTCCTGTGTGTGGGTGTATGGTAGGCAGGGCACAGACAGAAGCAAAAAGAAAACCATAAAGAGATTCACCATTCAAAAGGCTCAGATCAAAACTAGACACCAGAGCAGGGCATCCCAGAAGGATGCCCTATTCCAAAGCAAAATGTGTCTTCTCTTTCTTGCTGTGACATTCACTGGAAACCACAGCCCTGTCTCCAACACCACGTGGTCAGTGTGGTTCTTTTCCTCATGAGGAAGTGAGAGCAGGTGAAGTTTGAGCTCTGAGCTACTTTCCTAAATGCCTTCCTGTCTGGGCTTCCCACTCGAGGGCTCAGTCCCCAGACTTCTCCTTTTGCTGAAGTCCTTGCATCTTTCTGATTTAAGAATTTAACCTCGGAGGCTAGATGTGCCGACTCATGCTAAGTCTGTGGCTGGTTTGCGCAAGGTCTTCAGGACTTGCAGAAGAGTCTGAAAGCCTTTGGAATGTTCTCAGTCCTTGATGTTCTGTCTGGGCAAGCGTGTGTGGAGAAGGGAGAGAAACTGAGGGACACAGATGGGGTTACCTTTCAGGAGACAGTCAGAAGGATGGAGAAATGACAGCCATCCTGTATCCAAATGCTAGTGAAAATCCTCCTGCCATGTTTTTTCTTCTTGAAAAACTTCTTGTTTAAGTCAAGAGTTTGGAAGCCAGGCTGTCTTCTTCTCACTTATAGGAAGATTGATCTGCTATCTTCAACCACAAAAACACAGTGCTAATATCATTCCGAAACTTGGAGCTTTATCATTCCACTGATTTCTTTTCTTAAGATATTTTATTTATTTTCAACAATTGAGTCTGACCCAATGAGGCAAGTCCTTACAAAGGACCAGAGTCTTCTTGGAGACAGTGTGAGGTGAACTGGAGATGGGAAGGAGGCTGAATGCTGGCTTTGGCTATGGAGGGGCCACATGACAAGGAATGTGGGGTTACCAGGTGTGGAGAACAACTCTTGGCTGATGGTTCTCAATAAACAAGGACTTCATTCCTGCAACCCCAAGAAATTGAGCTCTGTCATCAGTCAGAATGAGCTTGCAAGTAGATTCTCTTCTAGAAGCACTGGAAATGAAAGTAAGCTAGTGACCACTCTGATTTCAGTCTTATGAGACCTTGAGCACAGAAATGAGTTGAGCCCTGCCTGGATTTCTGAACCAGAAATCCAGAACCATAAGCTACACATGGGTTTTGCTTTAAGCTACCAAGTTTGTGGTACTTGTTACAAAGCAATAGGATACTCATACATTGGCCTGGCTAGTTTCCTTGAAGAAGAAGGAAAAAATTCAAAAGGAAGGAGCCCATTTGAATATCTCACTGAAGCACCCTGCCCCAGTTTACACTGATACTTGTTCTTCTACAGGGAAGAGAAATTGCTTAAACTACAATACATTCACCAGCAATGAACTTTACAATTTTACTTTGATGACAAGTGAAAAACAGTGTCAGAGAGCAGAACCCTAAAGGCCTGGGAATAATCAGTGTTGGTGTGAACATCATTGTAGACACTTGTACTTACTCCTTAGGTCACAGCTCCGTGAACAGAGTAAAACAAAAATGCATGTTCAATAATTTAGATCAATAATTTTACAGCTTTCCAAAAGAGCTCCCAGCCACCAAGAGACCACATACCCCTGCCAACTCGAGTTTTGCATGACTTTTTTGTTTGTTTGCTTTTGCTTAAGGAAAATTTGTCTTGAAATACAGCCTTGTGTGAGTTTCCTAGGGCTGCTTTTATTTGCTACCACCAGATGTGTGTTCTCTCATAGTTCTGGAGGCCTGAAATGAAGGTGTTGGCAGGGCCATGCTCCCTCCAAAAGCTCTAGGGCAGGGGTTTCCAAACTCCAGGATCTAATGCCTTATGATCCAAAGTGAAGTTGATGTAAAAATAATAGAAATAACATACACAATAAATGCCTTGTGCTTGAATCATCCCCAACCCTCCACCCCACCCCAGACCAGTCCATGGAGAAGTTGTCTTCCACAAAACTGCTCCCTGGTGCAGGGGAAGATCCTTCTGCTGTGGAGAGAGACATATTCCTCTGATAGGTTCTTCTGGTTGGTTTAAGAAATAAGTTGACATGAAATAGGATTAGCATGAAAAAAGAAAGTATAATAACACCCATGCAGGAGAGGCCCAGAAAAATGGAGTAACTCACTAAAGTGCCTAAAGTTCTCTGCTTAAACACTGTCTTCAACTAAAGACAAGAGAGGAGGTTGGAGAAATGAATGGGGCTCCAAAGTGAAGGAAAGGAAGGAAAGTGATTCTCATAGAGATGGATAAGCAAATGTTGGGTCAATGAGTGTTTGCTGGGGCTGCAGGCATACAGTGGACAAGGTAGACTCCCATCTCCAGGCCCGACCAGTGCCCCCTCCTCACCTGGCCCATATTCTTGGCAGGCATCACCAGTGATAGCTCTCTTCTGGAACAGGCCCTTTATCTAAATTCTTTATGCAGCCAAGGGGAAGGTAAAAAAGAAAGACTTCCCAAGTCTTCTGGTTCTTAAAAATGATCAGTCTAAAATAATCCCCATGCCAAAGAGACACATTTTGGGGTGACCCATTTTGTTCCCTATCATAGCTCTGCCTCTGTTCAGCTCTGTTGCTGTTGTTTCCTGCACTTCCCTGGCTGCCAGCCCCTTTTCTTCTCCCTGGAGTCAGTCTCCATCTTGACCTCTGTCACTATCCACTGGCTCTGCCTGCATTTGACCTTAATGTAGATGGAACGCTGTAGGCCCACCAGCTTGCCAGTCTCAGTTTCTTCTAGCCGTACACCTAAAATCTCAAGAGAGCCACCCAATAGTAAAAGAAGCAACAGAAGAAGTTAATAAAATGACAAAACTCACTCTGAGTCCACCAACAGAAGTCATTTTTCTGTTTAGAGGTATTTAGCCAGCTAAATGGAGAAGGAAATGACTACCCACCCAGTATTCTTGTCTGGGAAATTCAATGGACAGAGGAGCCTGGGGGGCTACAGTCCCTGGGGTCTTAAGAGTCGAACTTGACTTAGTGTGGTAGGGGAGGGGAACCAGTTAAAAATAAAATTTAAAAAATCCCTTTTATAATCACACCCATGAACAGAAGAGCTAAAAATGTCCTTAATATTAAATATAATAAGACAAATAAATAAAACAAAAAATTAAGCTAAAAAAAAGGTTTGTTTTTAGAAACAGAAGCTATGTGTTGGAGTGGAAAATACTCTATTTGAAAGTGAATAGCATTCTCAAATGAAACTGAAAGAGTAACTCAGTAGAAACACTGAAGAAAATTGTTCCTAAAAAGAAAAATGGGGGAGAACTTGCTTTCCAGATTTGTACAGTGTATAAATCTACACCAGGTCAATAAAAAGAATGGAAATGGGTCAATGGGGGGTGATTCTCATAGAGATGGATAAGCAAATGTTGGGTCAATGAGTGTTTGCTGGGGCTGCAGGCATACAGTGGACAAGGTAGACTCCCATCTCCAGGCCCGACCAGTGCCCCCTCCTCACCTGGCCCATATTCTTGGCAGGCATCACCAGTGATAGCTCTCTTCTGGAACAGGCCCTTTATCTAAATTCTTTATGCAGCCAAGGGGAAGGTAAAAAAGAAAGACTTCCCAAGTCTTCTGGTTCTTAAAAATGATCAGTCTAAAATAATCCCCATGCCAAAGAGACACATTTTGGGGTGACCCATTTTGTTCCCTATCATAGCTCTGCCTCTGTTCAGCTCTGTTGCTGTTGTTTCCTGCACTTCCCTGGCTGCCAGCCCCTTTTCTTCTCCCTGGAGTCAGTCTCCATCTTGACCTCTGTCACTATCCACTGGCTCTGCCTGCATTTGACCTTAATGTAGATGGAACGCTGTAGGCCCACCAGCTTGCCAGTCTCAGTTTCTTCTAGCCGTACACCTAAAATCTCAAGAGAGCCACCCAATAGTAAAAGAAGCAACAGAAGAAGTTAATAAAATGACAAAACTCACTCTGAGTCCACCAACAGAAGTCATTTTTCTGTTTAGAGGTATTTAGCCAGCTAAATGGAGAAGGAAATGACTACCCACCCAGTATTCTTGTCTGGGAAATTCAATGGACAGAGGAGCCTGGGGGGCTACAGTCCCTGGGGTCTTAAGAGTCGAACTTGACTTAGTGTGGTAGGGGAGGGGAACCAGTTAAAAATAAAATTTAAAAAATCCCTTTTATAATCACACCCATGAACAGAAGAGCTAAAAATGTCCTTAATATTAAATATAATAAGACAAATAAATAAAACAAAAAATTAAGCTAAAAAAAAGGTTTGTTTTTAGAAACAGAAGCTATGTGTTGGAGTGGAAAATACTCTATTTGAAAGTGAATAGCATTCTCAAATGAAACTGAAAGAGTAACTCAGTAGAAACACTGAAGAAAATTGTTCCTAAAAAGAAAAATGGGGGAGAACTTGCTTTCCAGATTTGTACAGTGTATAAATCTACACCAGGTTCTTCTGAGTGTCATGGTCCAAGAAGCAGCCACACATCAGTGAGCAGAGAACTGTCAGAAACAGGTCTATCTTTCACATATGTTAAGTGAAGCATCACTCATTATCAGAAAATGAGAGATTTCTCCATCGAGGATGACAAATAATTGATAAGATATTTGGGGACTATATCTGCTTCTAACTTTATCACACACCAAAATAAGCTGCAGATTAATCAGAGCTCAGTCATTTTAAAAAACAGAAAAAAGAGAGGAAAAAGTTCCTTGGTTTCTCTATGGAGAAAGAACTTCCAGGTTTAAAACAATGGAAAGCATTAAGAGGGAAAAGGGAGATTGGAACTCACATAAAAGATTATATAACAAAAGACATGAAAGTCAAATTATAGGCTGAAAATTTTTTGATAAACAAGACTGAGAAATAATTTAACTGTCAAAATATAGTCCCAAAGTGTCAATGAGAAAAGCTGAAATATTCTGTTAATGAAATAGGCAAAGAAAAAGCTTAGGAAACTCAGAAAGATGAAATGAAAGAACCTTATAAATAAATGGCAATTAGTCAACCTTACTAAGGATAAAGAAAAGCAAAGATGAAGGCCCGGTTTTTGCTTTCACTAGCATTTGTGAAGGTGTGCTAGGTAAGCTACACATTTTCATACCTAATGATGAGAGAATAAATTTTTAGTCTTTTTGAAAATCAATTTAGTAGTTTGTGTCAAAAGCTGAAAACATTCTAATATGCTTTAAGTGGAAAAAAAAACAAGGGTTTAAATTGTGTATGTAAAATTGGGCTCCTTGGCTCGCTCAGTAGTAAAGAATCCATTTCCAATGCAGAATATGCATGAGACTCAGGCTCCATCCTGGATTAGGAAGATCTGGAGGAGGAGGGCATGGTAACCCACTAAAGTCCTGTTTCCTAGAGAATCCCAAGGACAGAGGAGCCTGACAGTTTACAGTCCATAGTGTTACATAGGGTCAGACATGACTGAAGTGACTTAGCAAGTGTGCACATATAAAATCAATGGGTTAGAAACACTGAAGAAAATTGTTCCTAAAAAGAAAAATGGGGGAGAACTTGCTTTCCAGATTTGTACAGTGTATAAATCTACACCAGGTTCTTCTGAGTGTCATGGTCCAAGAAGCAGCCACACATCAGTGAGCAGAGAACTGTCAGAAACAGGTCTATCTTTCACATATGTTAAGTGAAGCATCACTCATTATCAGAAAATGAGAGATTTCTCCATCGAGGATGACAAATAATTGATAAGATATTTGGGGACTATATCTGCTTCTAACTTTATCACACACCAAAATAAGCTGCAGATTAATCAGAGCTCAGTCATTTTAAAAAACAGAAAAAAGAGAGGAAAAAGTTCCTTGGTTTCTCTATGGAGAAAGAACTTCCAGGTTTAAAACAATGGAAAGCATTAAGAGGGAAAAGGGAGATTGGAACTCACATAAAAGATTATATAACAAAAGACATGAAAGTCAAATTATAGGCTGAAAATTTTTTGATAAACAAGACTGAGAAATAATTTAACTGTCAAAATATAGTCCCAAAGTGTCAATGAGAAAAGCTGAAATATTCTGTTAATGAAATAGGCAAAGAAAAAGCTTAGGAAACTCAGAAAGATGAAATGAAAGAACCTTATAAATAAATGGCAATTAGTCAACCTTACTAAGGATAAAGAAAAGCAAAGATAAAGGGCCCCGGTTTTTGCTTTCACTAGCATTTGTGAAGGTGTGCTAGGTAAGCTACACATTTTCATACCTAATGATGAGAGAATAAATTTTTAGTCTTTTTGAAAATCAATTTAGTAGTTTGTGTCAAAAGCTGAAAACATTCTAATATGCTTTAAGTGGAAAAAAAAACAAGGGTTTAAATTGTGTATGTAAAATTGGGCTCCTTGGCTCGCTCAGTAGTAAAGAATCCATTTCCAATGCAGAATATGCATGAGACTCAGGCTCCATCCTGGATTAGGAAGATCTGGAGGAGGAGGGCATGGTAACCCACTAAAGTCCTGTTTCCTAGAGAATCCCAAGGACAGAGGAGCCTGACAGTTTACAGTCCATAGTGTTACATAGGGTCAGACATGACTGAAGTGACTTAGCAAGTGTGCACATATAAAATCAGTGGAAAGTAAATAAAAATACTGGCTTCCCTGGTGGCTCAGTGGTAAAGAACCTGCCTGCTAATGAGGTGACATTTGAGTCCTGGGTCAGGAAGATCCCCTGGAGAAGGAAATGGCAACCTACTCCAGTATTCTTGCTTGGAAAATCCCACTAGAGAGAGGACCCTGGTGGGCTACAGTCCATGGGGTCACAAAAAAGCTGGACACGACTTAGTGACTAAACAACAATAACAACAAAATACTAGAGGAAAGGAGGAAAATGCTCCCCAACTTTGTCATGTTGCACTCTTAGCATTTGGTGTTACTTTCTACTCTTCCAGTTTTCAGAAAGGATTAATAAAACAAACAGAAATGCCAAGTGCTTTCCTGAGGGAACCGCTAATGCCACACTGCAGCAGGAAAGACCCAGAGTGTGAAGATACAAGGTAAAACAAACAATCTTATCTCTTCATTCATACTAAATCCAGCGGCATCCCATTAACCCAACAATAGGAAGGATTTGGTGATCTTCAAGTAAATGAAGTCTCCTACTAAATGGAATTTACCTCATTCAGCTGAGAAGGTCATGTTTAGACTTAAAAGGTTAATGAGCAGAACTTTTTCATGTATAAAAGTCAGAGGAGGGCTCAGCAAAGAATGAGAATGGCCACCCAGTCTGAGAATGGACGGGTGGCCTGAGTCAGCTGTGAGGGCAGGAGGACAATGGTTGAGTGATGATATTGTTTGGAAGACAGAGGCTGGGCCATTAAGGGCATCTGGAGCTTGTCCTGTCCAGAGGGAGACACAGAGTGATGGAGCCGCTGGATGGACGTCGAGCATGAATGTCACATCATCAGATGCGTCTGTGGGAAAGATCAGCAGAGCAGAGAATAGATAGGAGGTGGTGGAGAGACTGCACAGAGGCTGGTGGATTCAGAAGCTTCTACAGCTGTCCTTCCGGAAGACAATGGAATCCTAAACAAGCGCAATTACAGCTAAGGTGAAATGTTAGGGGGTTGATCAGAATGATAGCTACTCAAAGGATTTTTTTGATGTCTCCTGGTTTCCTTACCCTTAGAAAAATAATTGCACAACAGCAGACAATCAACAAGTATTTGTTGAATGTATAAATGAATCAGTAAAAAGATATAAGGTATTTAAACTGTAGCACTAGAGAGAACTGGTGAGTTCCCGTATGTAAGATATAATGATAGAGAACTTTAAGAAAGGTTGAAACCAAACAATAATTCCTCAAAACAATCATGTCAAGAAATAAATTCATTCAGTGTTGTCTTATAGATTTCCTGAGATATTACTGTATTATAGTAACTTTAGTTATAATTTTATAGACCATCAAGATCTTTTCAAGGGCCACTTAAATGTTTTTCTTCTAAAATGGAACAGACCCATTCTATGGACATAAACCCTTTGCCAGGTTTAATTGAGAATTTTTTTTCTCCTTGTCTCATTGTCTTGTAATTTAATTTTAGAGCTTTTTGACACTTTTGCATTTTCAAAAGTAGCAAGATGTCACTCTGAGAGTTCTCTAAAACAGATTCATTCCTGTCAATGCCAGTTTCCTAGTTGTGGTATTCCACTATTGTTGCTGTTCATTTGTTCAGTCATGGCCGACTCTTTGCGACTCCACAGATTGCAGCCCAGCAGACTTCCCTGTCCGTCACCATCTCCTGGAGGTTGCCCAGACTCATGTCCGTTGAGTTGATGGTGCCATCCAACCATCTCCTCCTCCGTTGCTCCCTTCTCCTACTGCCCTCAATCTTTCCCAACATCGGAGTTTTTTCTAGTGAGACAGCTCTCCACAGCTGGTGGCCAAAGTACTGGAGCTTCAGCTTCAGCATCAATCGTCCCAATGAATATTCAGGGTTGATTTCCTTTAGGATTGACTGATTTGATCTCCTTGCAGTCCAAGGGCCTCTCAAGAGTCTTCTTCAACTCCACAGTTTGAAACTATCACTTCCACTATAGTTATGCAAAATGTTTTCACAGGGAAAAACTGGGTGAAGAGTTTATGGGGGACTGTCTGTTATTTCTTAGAACTGCAGGTGACTCTTTTAGTTTAAAAGCTAAAACCAAAACAAAACTCTGCCCCCTGAATGACTCATCTTCCTCTCTGAGGATCTTTTCCACCGTAATGTCAAGAGGAGCTCTTGGATTTACGTGCAGCCCCTGGGAATTGTGTCATCTGTACTTTCTTTGTAGATGAGCCCAGAAGAGAAGAGGTTGCTTGACTGTTTGTGTTTGCAGCTTTTCTGTTTTCAGGGCAATTCCAGAGCAAACACACCTCTATTTACGACCCCCAAACTGTGAGACTGTCGCCATGGTTATCGTTGCTCCTGCTCTGAGCTCTAACACTTCCTCTCCGGATGTGGTTTCTTCTGTAGAAGGCTTGCCATCATTTCAAAGGAGCAAAGAATGAATCATTTCGGAGCGCTCTGTGTACTGGCACGATACCACATAGCTTATCTCGAGATAAGTCCAGGGTTCTAGCTCAATCAACTTGGCCCCCTGTTTGCAATCAACACCTACAAAGGCAGAGCCCTGATGAGTGTATCTTTGTGGTGAGTTGGGGTGGAGTGGGAGGGCAGGGAGCTGGGGGACCGAGATATGCCTCACCCAAAGCTAATCCTCCCCTTTGCTCTCCTCTCCTTGACTCTCAGGGCACTTCTGGTCTCAAGGCTCCTGTGGCTGCAAACTTTCTCCATCCTCAGGCATCTGAGGAGTGTATCTGTGGCTGCCAGTTTCCTAGTTGTGGTATTCCACTATTGTTGCTGTTCATTTGTTCAGTCATGGCCGACTCTTTGCGACTCCACAGATTGCAGCCCAGCAGACTTCCCTGTCCGTCACCATCTCCTGGAGGTTGCCCAGACTCATGTCCGTTGAGTTGATGGTGCCATCCAACCATCTCCTCCTCCGTTGCTCCCTTCTCCTACTGCCCTCAATCTTTCCCAACATCGGAGTTTTTTCTAGTGAGACAGCTCTCCACAGCTGGTGGCCAAAGTACTGGAGCTTCAGCTTCAGCATCAATCGTCCCAATGAATATTCAGGGTTGATTTCCTTTAGGATTGACTGATTTGATCTCCTTGCAGTCCAAGGGCCTCTCAAGAGTCTTCTTCAACTCCACAGTTTGAAACTATCACTTCCACTATAGTTATGCAAAATGTTTTCACAGGGAAAAACTGGGTGAAGAGTTTATGGGGGACTGTCTGTTATTTCTTAGAACTGCAGGTGACTCTTTTAGTTTAAAAGCTAAAACCAAAACAAAACTCTGCCCCCTGAATGACTCATCTTCCTCTCTGAGGATCTTTTCCACCGTAATGTCAAGAGGAGCTCTTGGATTTACGTGCAGCCCCTGGGAATTGTGTCATCTGTACTTTCTTTGTAGATGAGCCCAGAAGAGAAGAGGTTGCTTGACTGTTTGTGTTTGCAGCTTTTCTGTTTTCAGGGCAATTCCAGAGCAAACACACCTCTATTTACGACCCCCAAACTGTGAGACTGTCGCCATGGTTATCGTTGCTCCTGCTCTGAGCTCTAACACTTCCTCTCCGGATGTGGTTTCTTCTGTAGAAGGCTTGCCATCATTTCAAAGGAGCAAAGAATGAATCATTTCGGAGCGCTCTGTGTACTGGCACGATACCACATAGCTTATCTCGAGATAAGTCCAGGGTTCTAGCTCAATCAACTTGGCCCCCTGTTTGCAATCAACACCTACAAAGGCAGAGCCCTGATGAGTGTATCTTTGTGGTGAGTTGGGGGTGGAGTGGGAGAGGGCAGGGAGCTGGGGGACCGAGATATGCCTCACCCAAAGCTAATCCTCCCCTTTGCTCTCCTCTTCTTGACTCTCAGGGCACTTCTGGTCTCAAGGCTCCTGTGGCTGCAAACTTTCTCCATCCTCAGGCATCTGACCCCAGGGAGGCATTCTGCATATGCTGTCTGGCTGGATCCTGTGTCTTGCTACCCAATAGTCTGCCTTTTATCTCTGTTGCAACCACTCTTCCATCTCTGGAACCATGCACAACCTTCCAAACTGTGCTCCCTGCATTCCCATTTGGCCCTCGTCTGACCCTCTTGGGTAAGCCAGAATGATCTCTAAAACATTACTCTCTTGCTTACGCCCCTGGGACCCCAGAGCAGCTTCAGGTAAACATGAAATATGGTGCGCACAGAACTCCCCAGCCTCCTGGTGCCTCCCTCTGCGGGTCACTCTTCAGCTCCACAGGCAAGGGGCTGAATGGTAGCCCCACCTAAAGGGCCCACAGCGCATCTACAGTCAGCACGGAGCCCAGGGGCTCCTAACGGCGAGCAGCTGGGCTTGGGGTCCCATGACTTCGGGAGTGTCTGCTCTGACTCCACTTCCTCCTGAGCTGTCTGGGACAGCTGTCTGAACTGCTGGATGGCAGTGTGACCTTAGGTAACCAGCATCTAGTTGGGGTTGAAGAGGCAGGGCCCATGTGTCACTGCAGGGCACCAAGAAGCCCCCTATCCCAAAGAGCTGCTTCTCCTGACCTATGACCAGAAAGTACCCTGACAAGAACAGCCACTAGGGCAATTCCAGAGCAAACACACCTCTATTTACGACCCCAAACTGTGAGACTGTCGCCATGGTTATCGTTGCTCCTGCTCTGAGCTCTAACACTTCCTCTCCGGATGTGGTTTCTTCTGTAGAAGGCTTGCCATCATTTCAAAGGAGCAAAGAATGAATCATTTCGGAGCGCTCTGTGTACTGGCACGATACCACATAGCTTATCTCGAGATAAGTCCAGGGTTCTAGCTCAATCAACTTGGCCCCCTGTTTGCAATCAACACCTACAAAGGCAGAGCCCTGATGAGTGTATCTTTGTGGTGAGTTGGGGGTGGAGTGGGAGAGGGCAGGGAGCTGGGGGACCGAGATATGCCTCACCCAAAGCTAATCCTCCCCTTTGCTCTCCTCTTCTTGACTCTCAGGGCACTTCTGGTCTCAAGGCTCCTGTGGCTGCAAACTTTCTCCATCCTCAGGCATCTGACCCCAGGGAGGCATTCTGCATATGCTGTCTGGCTGGATCCTGTGTCTTGCTACCCAATAGTCTGCCTTTTATCTCTGTTGCAACCACTCTTCCATCTCTGGAACCATGCACAACCTTCCAAACTGTGCTCCCTGCATTCCCATTTGGCCCTCGTCTGACCCTCTTGGGTAAGCCAGAATGATCTCTAAAACATTACTCTCTTGCTTACGCCCCTGGGACCCCAGAGCAGCTTCAGGTAAACATGAAATATGGTGCGCACAGAACTCCCCAGCCTCCTGGTGCCTCCCTCTGCGGGTCACTCTTCAGCTCCACAGGCAAGGGGCTGAATGGTAGCCCCACCTAAAGGGCCCACAGCGCATCTACAGTCAGCACGGAGCCCAGGGGCTCCTAACGGCGAGCAGCTGGGCTTGGGGTCCCATGACTTCGGGAGTGTCTGCTCTGACTCCACTTCCTCCTGAGCTGTCTGGGACAGCTGTCTGAACTGCTGGATGGCAGTGTGACCTTAGGTAACCAGCATCTAGTTGGGGTTGAAGAGGCAGGGCCCATGTGTCACTGCAGGGCACCAAGAAGCCCCCTATCCCAAAGAGCTGCTTCTCCTGACCTATGACCAGAAAGTACCCTGACAAGAACAGCCACTCGGTGGTCCTGACATAAATTTGTAGCTGTGACACCCACTAGTCCTCTTCATGAGTTTTCTGCTTCAGTCTGGTTGGGCAATCCTTTTTTTTTTTTTGGCCATTTCTATTTGTCTTTCATTTATCTATTTTCATCTATCTTTGTTCTTTGGCCTATGTGGGCCTCCCATCGCAGTGGCCTCTCTCGCTGCAGAGCACTGGCTCTGGGCGCATGTGCTCCAGAACCCTGGCTTGGTAATTGGACACATCGGTCCAGCCGCTCCGCGGCACGTGGGATCTTCCCAGGCCAGGGATCGAACCGGTGCCCCTTGCACTGCAAGGCGGTGTCCTTACCCACTGGACCACCAGGGAAGTGGTTGGGTGATCTTGAAACTCCCCAGCCTTGCACAAGCCCTCCCTATTCCTGCCTGCCTAGAAGCATGCTGTGCTCATCTCTGGCAGGTGCAGCAGAAAGGTCCAGCTCGCAGGACAGAATTGCCTGCTCCTGGGTCCTTAGGAAGAGCTTCCTATGAGGGAGAAGAGCATTGCTGGAGCAGGACCGGGAGCAACAGCAGGTTCAAGACTGCATTTGGGGGACTTCACTGGTGGTCCAATAGTTAGGACGCCACACTTCCAATGCATGAGCAGGAGGAGGGCAGGTTCACTCCCTGGATAGGGAACTAAGATCCCACGTGCCTTGGGAAGAGGCCAAAAGGTGAAAGAAAAAAAAAAAAAAAGACTGGGCTTCTCTGGTGGTCCAGTGGGTAGGGACACCGCCTTGCAGTGCAAGGGGCACCGCGATCCCTGGCCCAAGAAGATCCTGCGTGTCGCAGAGTGGCTGGACCGATGTGTCCAACTGCCAAGCGGAGCTCTGGAGCGCATGCGCCCAGAGCCGGTGCTCTACAGTGACAGAGGCCACTGCGATGGGAGGCCTACACTGGCCGAAGAACAAAGATGAATGAAAATAGATAAATGAAAGACCAGTAGAAGTGGCCAAAGGGAAAAAAAGAAAAAGACTGCGTTTGGACAAGGAGAGAGCCAAGATGCTGTGCTGGATCCCCAAACTGAGCACAGAAGCACATGATGCCATACATCAGACACTGCCCAGAATCGATAGGTACAGAGGGACTCTTCTAGAAACATCTCAGTAGTACCGTTTGGCGTGTCTAGATAACTGAGTGCAGAGATCAGCCAATCCAGACGCTCACTTTACAGCGGAGGAAGCTGACGTTCAGAGAGACTCCGAGGCTGGCTGGTCTTGCCGACAGAACAGGCAGGAAGTTCTGTGAACCGGCCAGGGTCAGCAGGCCGGAATCGCAGCTCGATCACCGCAACGGAGCTATTATACAAACACGGCAAGGATGCTCTTCGTAACTGTCCGGGCCTTGCCTTGTTCCGCACAGATGACAGTCTAAGCAGCACTGTCTGGGGGTGTGCAGTGCACAGACCGCCCAGCTGTACCGAGAGGCTCTGAGCCAGAGTCAGGGTATAGACTGAAAGGGACAGCCGGCCTCATTGCTTGGCTGGGTCAGTAGTGAGAAGGAAACCGGGTGGAGTGCAGACAGCTGACAGCAAGGCCTTTCCCCAGAGAGAGGAGTCCACGGACATTCAGTCCTGAGGGAAGTGCTGATGGATGCAAGGTGCTAACCACTGAGCCCCTGCACGGTGGGCCCGAGATCCGGGTTCTCTGATCACAACGAGTCAAGAGTGAAGTCCAGCAGCCTTTGGCAATAACAGGCCCAGAGCCCAGAAGGAGCACGCAGGCAGAAGTCACCGCTCCCTCGCAGGGGGTGCCAACACGTCTGTGGGTGGGGAAAGCCAGAGCCACTACCAGGGGTTTAATGCAGAAAGGAAGCACCAAAGAACAAGTGACCCTCATGTTCACAGATCTTTTTCAGCATTTGTGTATAGTTACATTGGCAGATATATATCCTTTATATTGGCAGGTCTTTTTCAGGCTACAAACATTTGTGTCTGACTGCTTATGCCACCCCTGAGATGCGGGGCGCATACCCTCACGTTCCCGGTGTATTTTCGCAAGTTATAGGACGAGAGGCTAATTAGCTTAAACTAAAGTCTGTGGTTTGGGGTGCCCGTCCTGCACCACAGCGCCCCCTTCTGGCCAGGCTGGAAACTTCTGTTCGGGAGTTGCAGCAGCTCCCGGATAGATGGAGGGAGCAGGCGGTGGTGGGCACCTGAGCCAGGCCCCCGCGGGGGAGAAATGGGGCAAAAGTGAAAGAGACTTTCAAGCAGGAGAACCCTGACCATGGTGACAGGGCACTCGTGTCTGAACCTCTGGGCACCATTCTGCCCTTAAAAGGCACAAGAGATCAAGTCTTCCCACACTGCTACCCAGTGGGCATCCCTGTGTGTTTTCCACCAGCCAGTTCCTTCTTGGAAATTTTGCCTCCTTTTGTGTTCACACGTCTTTCTTCCTGGCAGGCCTCAGCTACCAACCCAGGCCAGCTGTTTTATCTTCTGTGTTTCTTCAGCCCTCTATTAGCCTACATTTCATACCAGATTCATTTTAGACTGGTTTATGATTTTTCTTTTTATTAAAAGAGTATGCTTGTGGAGAATGTAGGAAAAACACAGAAGCAAAAATAGACATCACCTGCAGTCAAGTCCCCAAGATACAAATCCAATTATAGAATATGCATTATAGGCAGATTCTTTACCGTTTGAGCTACCAGGGAAGCCAAATAGTTTGTATTATTTCCTTTCAAATCTTAAATATATAATTAGATTGACACTTTACTAATAGTCTTGTATTCTATTTTGTTGCCTAGTGTTACACTTCAGGTGTGTTATGAAACATTTTCCAATACTCTTTTAATGGCCTTATCACATTTCATCCTGTGGCTGATCCATAATTTATATTGGACTGTGGTACTGAGAAGACTCTTGAGAGTACCTTTGTGGAAATCAGAAAGGAAGCACCAAAGAACAAGTGACCCTCATGTTCACAGATCTTTTCAGCATTTGTGTATAGTTACATTGGCAGATATATATCCTTTATATTGGCAGGTCTTTTTCAGGCTACAAACATTTGTGTCTGACTGCTTATGCCACCCTGAGATGCGGGCGCATACCCTCACGTTCCCGGTGTATTTTCGCAAGTTATAGGACGAGAGGCTAATTAGCTTAAACTAAAGTCTGTGGTTTGGGGTGCCCGTCCTGCACCACAGCGCCCCCTTCTGGCCAGGCTGGAAACTTCTGTTCGGGAGTTGCAGCAGCTCCCGGATAGATGGAGGGAGCAGGCGGTGGTGGGCACCTGAGCCAGGCCCCCGCGGGGGAGAAATGGGGCAAAAGTGAAAGAGACTTTCAAGCAGGAGAACCCTGACCATGGTGACAGGGCACTCGTGTCTGAACCTCTGGGCACCATTCTGCCCTTAAAAGGCACAAGAGATCAAGTCTTCCCACACTGCTACCCAGTGGGCATCCCTGTGTGTTTTCCACCAGCCAGTTCCTTCTTGGAAATTTTGCCTCCTTTTGTGTTCACACGTCTTTCTTCCTGGCAGGCCTCAGCTACCAACCCAGGCCAGCTGTTTTATCTTCTGTGTTTCTTCAGCCCTCTATTAGCCTACATTTCATACCAGATTCATTTTAGACTGGTTTATGATTTTTCTTTTTATTAAAAGAGTATGCTTGTGGAGAATGTAGGAAAAACACAGAAGCAAAAATAGACATCACCTGCAGTCAAGTCCCCAAGATACAAATCCAATTATAGAATATGCATTATAGGCAGATTCTTTACCGTTTGAGCTACCAGGGAAGCCAAATAGTTTGTATTATTTCCTTTCAAATCTTAAATATATAATTAGATTGACACTTTACTAATAGTCTTGTATTCTATTTTGTTGCCTAGTGTTACACTTCAGGTGTGTTATGAAACATTTTCCAATACTCTTTTAATGGCCTTATCACATTTCATCCTGTGGCTGATCCATAATTTATATTGGACTGTGGTACTGGAGAAGACTCTTGAGAGTACCTTGGAAAGTACAGAGATCAAACCAGTCAATCCTAAAGGAAATCAACCCTGAATATTCTTGGAAAGACTGATGCTGAAACTGAAGCTCCAATACTTTGGTCACCTGATGTAATAGTTGACTCACTGGAAAAGACCTTGATGCTGGGGAAGATGGAACACAGAAGGAGAAGAGGGCGCCAGAGGATGAGATAGTTGGATGTGATCACTGATTCAATAGACATGAACTTGGGCAAACTCTGGGAGATGGTGAGGGACAGGGAAGCCTGGCATGTTGCAGTCCATGGGATCGCAAAGAGTCAAACACAACTTGGTGACTAAACAAGTTTCCCTTGCTGGATATTCCAATTGCTTTGAAGTTTGCTTTGCAGACGCTGTAAAGAATAGCTTGTCAGTGACTTGTTGTCCTTGGAGTGGAATCCCCAAAATGAAACCATGAGGCAAAGGATCCCATAGCTTGAAAGTTCCTGACCGTCCTGCCCAGCTGTGCCCTTCTGCAGGTGTCAGCTCACCCGCTTCTCCTGCTCACCCTGGACCAACTGGCTGGCTGGCTGCAGCTTTTCACTTCTGTTTCAGTGTGCATTTGTCTGACTATCAGTCAAGTTAGCATCGTCACTGCAGGGATGGCTAAAATCTCTGAAGGGGACCAATGAATGGTCCTTCTTTCTGCTGCCCTCAGTCCAAGGATTTCGGAAGTCAGACCAAAGAGGGACAGAAGGGCTGAGACATCACCTCTGTCCCTAATAAAGGTGAGGATGGAGGAGGCAGCTTCATGTGAGAGGCAAATGCCTATGAACTGAAGTAAGAATTCAGCAGCTTCCTTTCTCTGCATCTGGAATAGTACAGGCTGGCCAGAGAGACAGCTGGTAAAGACAGACCCTCCCTGATGTGAGTTCTTCTTGGTGAGTCTCAGCTTAAAGGACCAGAGGAGAATCATCCTTGATGGCACCTGGCTTCCGGAGGGGAAATGGAGGTGACTGAATGAGCGGCCTCACTTCCTCTTCTCTTAGGAAGGGGTTCCCAGGTGGCTCAGTGGTAAAGAACCCACCTGCCAATGCAGGAGCCACAGGGGACTCGGGTTCAGTACCTGGGTGGGGAAGATCCCCTGGAGGAGAACATGGCAACCCACTCCAGTATTCTGGCCTGGAGAATTCCACAGACAGAGGAGCCTTTGGGGCTGCAGTCCATGGGGCCGCAGAGTTGGACACAACCAAGCGACTGAGCACACACGCACAGTTCTCTTAGAACGGTGTTAAGGAAGAAGGTACAGGGAGATCAGTTAATTTGGGGAAAGGTCCCCTAATTAGGATGTTAGGAGAGTGGTAGTGAGCCGTTGATTGCTTTTACCCACAAAGCGCATTTTCTTTTATTAGCATTTATTTATCTTGCACATTTCCCTCTGGGTTGACCTATACAGGTGCATCATTGAGTCATTTTTTTCTACTTTATCTTTCCCTCCTTAAGTAAAATGCTTTTGAATGATGAACGTTTTACATTATCATTTAGCCAGATCTACCATTTTTTGGCATTGCCAAAATGAAACCATGAGGCAAAGGATCCCATAGCTTGAAAGTTCCTGACCGTCCTGCCCAGCTGTGCCCTTCTGCAGGTGTCAGCTCACCCGCTTCTCCTGCTCACCCTGGACCAACTGGCTGGCTGGCTGCAGCTTTTCACTTCTGTTTCAGTGTGCATTTGTCTGACTATCAGTCAAGTTAGCATCGTCACTGCAGGGATGGCTAAAATCTCTGAAGGGGACCAATGAATGGTCCTTCTTTCTGCTGCCCTCAGTCCAAGGATTTCGGAAGTCAGACCAAAGAGGGACAGAAGGGCTGAGACATCACCTCTGTCCCTAATAAAGGTGAGGATGGAGGAGGCAGCTTCATGTGAGAGGCAAATGCCTATGAACTGAAGTAAGAATTCAGCAGCTTCCTTTCTCTGCATCTGGAATAGTACAGGCTGGCCAGAGAGACAGCTGGTAAAGACAGACCCTCCCTGATGTGAGTTCTTCTTGGTGAGTCTCAGCTTAAAGGACCAGAGGAGAATCATCCTTGATGGCACCTGGCTTCCGGAGGGGAAATGGAGGTGACTGAATGAGCGGCCTCACTTCCTCTTCTCTTAGGAAGGGGTTCCCAGGTGGCTCAGTGGTAAAGAACCCACCTGCCAATGCAGGAGCCACAGGGGACTCGGGTTCAGTACCTGGGTGGGGAAGATCCCCTGGAGGAGAACATGGCAACCCACTCCAGTATTCTGGCCTGGAGAATTCCACAGACAGAGGAGCCTTTGGGGCTGCAGTCCATGGGGCCGCAGAGTTGGACACAACCAAGCGACTGAGCACACACGCACAGTTCTCTTAGAACGGTGTTAAGGAAGAAGGTACAGGGAGATCAGTTAATTTGGGGAAAGGTCCCCTAATTAGGATGTTAGGAGAGTGGTAGTGAGCCGTTGATTGCTTTTACCCACAAAGCGCATTTTCTTTTATTAGCATTTATTTATCTTGCACATTTCCCTCTGGGTTGACCTATACAGGTGCATCATTGAGTCATTTTTTTCTACTTTATCTTTCCCTCCTTAAGTAAAATGCTTTTGAATGATGAACGTTTTACATTATCATTTAGCCAGATCTACCATTTTTTGGCATTGCCATTTTCACTGCTGGCATCAGCCACCATTGTCTCTCTATCACATTTGGGAGAGTCCCCTGTGCCCTGCATCTGCTCTGACTTGTGTGTGTATCATCTCATGAAATCCTCACAGCAGTCCCTGTGAGGAAACAGCAGTCTTCCAAATCGAGGTTTGTCAGGTGCCGTGAACCGCCAGTTATGCAAGCATAGTGGCACCAGGGCCGTCCATGTCCAGCTGCTGTGTCCCCGAAGGCCAGGTCACCCAGGAGTCAGGAGTCGCATTCCAGAGCCAAGCTTTAGGGAAATGAAAATACTCATTTATTGGGGCTTCTAATTCCATGCCAGGAAGTGAGCCTGTTTTCACAGATAATTTTTGGTAGAAATGATACAGATTCTAATTTAGGAATGCTAAGAGGCTAGGGAGAGGCTGTGACTCATTTTCATGCCGTGTTCTGAGGAACATCAAAGCTACCGCTGAGTTATCTGTCTGCCTGGAAGCACAGCTGTTCCCGGAAAGCTCATCCCTTCATCCTCGTCTCAGACGTGATAAAGCTGGTGGCCCTTTTCTTTCCATTTCATTTGTTTTTTTCACTTATATAAGTAAATCATATTCATTGCAGTTATTCAAAAGCTATGGCAAGATTTTTTGTTTACAGTGGTAACTTTTTTTTTTAATTTTGGCCTTTTAAATTTTCTTTTTATTTATTTGTTTTCATCCATCTTTATTCTTTGGCCTGTGTGGGCCTCCCATTGCAGTGGCCTCTCATTGCAGAGCACTGGCTCTGGGCGCATGTGCTCCAGAGCGCTGACTTGTAAATGGACACACCTGTCCAGCTGCTTCAGGGCATGTGGGACCTTCCCCAGCCAGGGATCGACCTGGTGCTCCTTACACTGCAAGGCGGACCCACTGGACCACCAGAAAAGCCCGAGATATTTTTTAAAATAGTTAATAGCCCACTATCCACACCCTCTCAATCTTTTAATATAATAATATTTAAATAATAATAAATACATGAATAATAAATAACTGGAATAGTACTACCTAAGTAACAAATAATTCAAAACTAATAAGTACTACCTTTTATGGAGTGCTTACTACATGCCAGGAATATAGCTTCATTCATTTTCTCAACAGAATGACACTCTGAGCTAGACACTACCCTTATTCCTGTTTCCCAGGCAAAGAAACTGAGGCAGAGAGAGGTTAGTAAGTGACCTAAGTCCCTCAGCCAGAGCTGGACCTCCTCATTAATGTTCAGCTCCAGAGCCCATGGTCTGAGCTATTCTACTCTGCTCATTCTTGGTAAAAACGATGCATAGGTTAATGTTCTTTGTATAAATAAATACGGAAGAACATTATATAGACCAGATAACCACCTTTTCTTTCCTTTCCTTTTTATTTATAGCAAACTTACTTATTTCCTTTGACAATATATTTGGACATCTTATCACATATAAGCAGAGAACTGAGTAAATCTTTTACAGTAGATGTCTTAGAATCTGTGACTGAATATACTGTTATTTAACCCCTTCACTGTTCATAGGCTGTTTCCATTTGTTTTCTCTTGAAGTGAATGCTGAAATATGTATCCTTATGCACACACCTTCATATAACGTGCTTTTATATCTATAGTCTTGATGACTAACATTGGAATTACTGTATCAAAAGTCTTACATATTTAAAATTGTAACACATCAGTCTAATGTGGCCATAGGTTATTTCTACCAAACTTTTAAGGAACAAATCATTTTAATTTTAAAGAAATTCTTGTCAGACAAGAGGAAAAGGGATTACTTCCAAACTCTTTCTATGAAGTCATAACCTGGATACAATACAATGCTGTGATGTCACAGATAAAGAATGTTTGGATTTATGTAATTCATGTGTATAGATATAAAATATTGAAAAACACAGCCCCAGAATATATAATAAGGATGATGTGACACATTCTGTACTTTTGCTGATTGTGCAAGGATTGTTTGATGATATAAAATTTACTACATTAATCAGTCAAAAGAGAAAAACAGTATGATAAGCTCAATAAATTTAGAAAAAAAAAATGTGATGAAAGGAAATACCCAATCACAAATTTTAAAAAGTCAGATTTTGGGAACAGAGAAAATTTCCTTGAATGGTAACCTGTATCCATAAAAACAGGTAGGACAAATATTTTCTTTGATGGAAGAATGTTGAAAGCATTCTTTTTAAGCTAAAAAAACATGAGTCAAGGATGCCCTATCACCACTTCAAACAAAACTAACATAGTGTTCCTAGCCAGTCACTACAACACAAATGATAGTAATAAGTTGAGATAGTAAAGTAACTAATTACAAATAAGTCGTTCATGAGCCTATTCGAAAATATTTCACAAATTAAGGATCTTGATTAGTTCAAATCTGTGAGCCTGTGATCCAAAAAATAAAAAGGCAAACAAACTCTCATTTATTTTTTTTATTTCACAGAAAAACACAATTCCATCAAGTTAGTGTGTAGAAGTGGCTTTTTATCTCCTTATATCCTCATCAGAATACTGGAGTGATTAGCCATCCCCTTCTTCAGGGAATCTTCTCGACCCAGGAATCTAACCCAGGTTTCCTGTATTACAGGCAGATTCTTTACTCTCTGAGCCACCAGGGAAGCCTTCATCAGCACTGGCTGTTACCAATATTTTTAGAGTTTGAAGGTATATTGTTGAGAATTTGACTCTTGTGTTGTTTTCATTTGTATCATTGGTTCAGATGGTGAAGAGGGTTACAGTCCATGAGGTCACAAAGAGTTGGACATGACTGAGTAACTCAGCTGCACTTCACTTTCACATCTAATGGTAAGGGGGTCATCTTCATACACTCACTCTTTTTTGTGCTGGTCATTTACTTTCATGCACTGCTCAGCCTGACGTTTGCCCTTCTCCTGTCCTGAGATTTTGGCATGGCTGCTTCCCAGTGCCTTGCTGACCATTGGGAGACACTGGCAGGAGATCAGCGGAATATGGATGTGGGCAGCGAAGGTCCCTACAGCTGGCTGTAGATATGGATCCAGAGTTGGCATATGCTTGGGCTGCCGAGCTGGTGGTCAAGTAGGTGACCACAGGCAGGGAAGGGACACTGGGCATCTCCATCTTTGGTGGGAGCAGCATCTCTGCTGGGTCTAAAATCCACCCTTAGCATTTAAAAAGTCAGATTTTGGGAACAGAGAAAATTTCCTTGAATGGTAACCTGTATCCATAAAAACAGGTAGGACAAATATTTTCTTTGATGGAAGAATGTTGAAAGCATTCTTTTTAAGCTAAAAAAACATGAGTCAAGGATGCCCTATCACCACTTCAAACAAAACTAACATAGTGTTCCTAGCCAGTCACTACAACACAAATGATAGTAATAAGTTGAGATAGTAAAGTAACTAATTACAAATAAGTCGTTCATGAGCCTATTCGAAAATATTTCACAAATTAAGGATCTTGATTAGTTCAAATCTGTGAGCCTGTGATCCAAAAATAAAAAGGCAAACAAACTCTCATTTATTTTTTTTATTTCACAGAAAAACACAATTCCATCAAGTTAGTGTGTAGAAGTGGCTTTTTATCTCCTTATATCCTCATCAGAATACTGGAGTGATTAGCCATCCCCTTCTTCAGGGAATCTTCTCGACCCAGGAATCTAACCCAGGTTTCCTGTATTACAGGCAGATTCTTTACTCTCTGAGCCACCAGGGAAGCCTTCATCAGCACTGGCTGTTACCAATATTTTTAGAGTTTGAAGGTATATTGTTGAGAATTTGACTCTTGTGTTGTTTTCATTTGTATCATTGGTTCAGATGGTGAAGAGGGTTACAGTCCATGAGGTCACAAAGAGTTGGACATGACTGAGTAACTCAGCTGCACTTCACTTTCACATCTAATGGTAAGGGGGTCATCTTCATACACTCACTCTTTTTTGTGCTGGTCATTTACTTTCATGCACTGCTCAGCCTGACGTTTGCCCTTCTCCTGTCCTGAGATTTTGGCATGGCTGCTTCCCAGTGCCTTGCTGACCATTGGGAGACACTGGCAGGAGATCAGCGGAATATGGATGTGGGCAGCGAAGGTCCCTACAGCTGGCTGTAGATATGGATCCAGAGTTGGCATATGCTTGGGCTGCCGAGCTGGTGGTCAAGTAGGTGACCACAGGCAGGGAAGGGACACTGGGCATCTCCATCTTTGGTGGGAGCAGCATCTCTGCTGGGTCTAAAATCCACCCCTTAGCATTTAAAACAGCCCTGCTGCAGGAACAGCAGATGGACTTCAGCCTCTGAGCCCTGGTCATCACCCCATCTCTCCCCTCTCCCATCTTTTCCTTCCCCCTTCTTCTTTGCTGTCCCAGTCTTTCCAAAATATTTGCAACCACCTAACATTCCTTAGGTTTGAAATATGTAGAGTATTTTCTGGTTGAACCCTGCTTAAAACTCTGTTTATATAATTTGCCCAGTTTTCAGAGTTGCGTTTGTTTTCATTTCTGTTCATTACAGAAAGCATTGTTTCTATATGGATTACTAGCTTATCTGCCGGTTGCCTTGCAGACATTTTCCTCAAGGCCACGTGTGGCTATTAATCTTGTTTATGATGTCTTTTCCAAAGAGTTGTCTATATCCCCCTTTGCCTTATGATTTTAAAATCTGAATGTGTGACTATACTGTCCCCCGAGCTTATGATGGCTGCATATAGCACTTTGCAGGCTTTCTTGAGGTTATCAAATGCCTTTCTGATGCCCACTCAGACACTATTCTTTGGATCCTTCTGAGCTCTGAGGTCAGACTGGTGTTTCTTGTACTTCAGTCATTAGATATACTGCCTCCCTCACTTCCAAGCCCACTACTGGTTATAAAAATAACACAAAATGCAAAACCAGCAGAAAGAAAAGGATGCAAAAATTGAAATTATAACTGAGGCACCAAGAAATGGTATCTGCTGACTTACAAAGCTCAGCACCACTTCAAAATACATAATAATCCATAATAGTCAATGCTCAAGAACCCACTCCATGATTTATGGGACCAGCATCCAAACCAAGGAGTGGTAAGAGTGTGAAAGGGGCCAGGCTATGTGTGGAGGTTTGGAAGAAAACCCTGTTGTGTGCTTTGTCTCTTCCTCACCTGTGGAGGTGGGGGCTTGGGCTGTCACCCCAACCCATCACCTTCAACCAGACTAACCGTGGACCCTGTTATGAAGCCATTGCAGTTGGGGGAGCCGGGAGACTAAACAGGATGGCAAGACACAGGCTGCCTCCCTGCTCTAAGATTCACTGCTGTAGTGCAGTCAGCCTCATTTCTAGATTGTGGAGAAACTAAGAATATTAGGTGTGTCCATGGGTGAGGGGTGGCCTCCCTTGGCTGAGTGAGAGTCCGCATGAGCCCTGACTGATGGGGTGCACAGAGGAGTGAAGGATCCCAGCAGCAGGAAGGTGGGAAGATGCCTGCTCCCTGGATACACGTGTACACAAGCCAAGTCAACAGACATGAACTGGGATGAACTCCGGGAGATGGTGGGGGACGGGAAGGCTGGGTGTGCTGCAGTTCACGGGGCCGCAAGATGTTCCACACCACTTAGCAACTGAACACAAGGACAGATACAAGTGACCATTAGCAAGGGAGCAGTGTGAAATGGAGTATTTCCTGCCATATCAGAAAGCCAGAACATCACAGTTGTCAGCAATTCCAGCCCTCCAATGTGAGCCAGTGAGTCCTCTGGGCACTCAGGAAGGAGAAAGATAACTGTGCATCTAGCAGCCATCACACTGCGGTCACTCCCTAAGGTGAGCCCCAAGGCAGCTCAAGTTGTGAAAAAACACAGGATCCTGGCCCAGCATAGCTGAGGTACATACAAAAGGAATGATTTCAGTGAGCCCAGACTCTTGCATCTTCCCATACATGGAAAAGCACTAAATTCCTTAACTTGGGAAATCTGGATTTCTTTAATTAACAGTAATCTTTTGATCAGACTACCCGCTCTTTGTTGCAAAATGTCCAAATGAATTGGGGTATCTGCTGACTTACAAAGCTCAGCACCACTTCAAAATACATAATAATCCATAATAGTCAATGCTCAAGAACCCACTCCATGATTTATGGGACCAGCATCCAAACCAAGGAGTGGTAAGAGTGTGAAAGGGGCCAGGCTATGTGTGGAGGTTTGGAAGAAAACCCTGTTGTGTGCTTTGTCTCTTCCTCACCTGTGGAGGTGGGGGCTTGGGCTGTCACCCCAACCCATCACCTTCAACCAGACTAACCGTGGACCCTGTTATGAAGCCATTGCAGTTGGGGGAGCCGGGAGACTAAACAGGATGGCAAGACACAGGCTGCCTCCCTGCTCTAAGATTCACTGCTGTAGTGCAGTCAGCCTCATTTCTAGATTGTGGAGAAACTAAGAATATTAGGTGTGTCCATGGGTGAGGGGTGGCCTCCCTTGGCTGAGTGAGAGTCCGCATGAGCCCTGACTGATGGGGTGCACAGAGGAGTGAAGGATCCCAGCAGCAGGAAGGTGGGAAGATGCCTGCTCCCTGGATACACGTGTACACAAGCCAAGTCAACAGACATGAACTGGGATGAACTCCGGGAGATGGTGGGGGACGGGAAGGCTGGGTGTGCTGCAGTTCACGGGGCCGCAAGATGTTCCACACCACTTAGCAACTGAACACAAGGACAGATACAAGTGACCATTAGCAAGGGAGCAGTGTGAAATGGAGTATTTCCTGCCATATCAGAAAGCCAGAACATCACAGTTGTCAGCAATTCCAGCCCTCCAATGTGAGCCAGTGAGTCCTCTGGGCACTCAGGAAGGAGAAAGATAACTGTGCATCTAGCAGCCATCACACTGCGGTCACTCCCTAAGGTGAGCCCCAAGGCAGCTCAAGTTGTGAAAAAACACAGGATCCTGGCCCAGCATAGCTGAGGTACATACAAAAGGAATGATTTCAGTGAGCCCAGACTCTTGCATCTTCCCATACATGGAAAAGCACTAAATTCCTTAACTTGGGAAATCTGGATTTCTTTAATTAACAGTAATCTTTTGATCAGACTACCCGCTCTTTGTTGCAAAATGTCCATATAACCTGGTTCCTCCCTTCACCTCCTCAGACCAGTTCTCCCAGGGTCACTTGAAATGCTGTCTCCAAGGGTTGGAGTCCTAAAAATTTCCATAAAACATAACTCTCAACTTTTAAGTTATGACTTTTTTTTTTAAGTCAACAGTAGTGTCACCCTGGTCAAGGAAACTCAGGAGAGATGGTTAGGCGAGTCAGCCTCAAATACCCACCAGGCAGAGAACAAAGCCAGCCCACAGCAACACAGAAAACCCACCCAAATCTCACCTTAGTTCCTGAGGGGAGATTAGCTCTAAATCAAGGTGACTTGGCTATTCCAGGTGACTGGTTCCTTTAAATTCTGCATTAATACTATGCTTTGTGACTAAAGGCAGCCACAGGACTGTCTTCACAGAAGAGTGAGCATGTAACATGCAGGTTTTTATTCACAAGCAAAGGAAAAACTTCCCCACTAAATGGATATTAAAGGGCAAGGAGAGACACGAATAGAAGTATGTTGTAATTACAGCCCTTGTATGTGCTTATTTCAAGCAACAATTATAGGCACAAAAGTCAACAGCTTATTACTGAGCTCAGAATCTCAGCAGAAAATATTAAGAAGACGATTCTTGTCACAGTAGCAACAGAAGCAGAATAATTAGGAATAAGATATGTGCAAGACATATGGAAACAACTACATATAAACTCTTCTGATGGATATTAAAAAGAAAATGTGATAAAAAGAGATACAAAGCAAACCCATTGTTACATTGTTGGTCACCAAGTCATGTCTGACTCTTTTGTGACCCCCTGGACCATAGCCCCTAGGCTCCTCTGTCCATGGAATTTCCCAGGCAATAATACTTCTACAGGCTGCCATTTCCATCTCCAGAGGACCGTCCTGACCCAGGGATCGAAGGACTGACAGGTGGATTCTTCACCATTGAACCACCGGGAAGAGGCAGCTCAAGTTGTGAAAAAACACAGGATCCTGGCCCAGCATAGCTGAGGTACATACAAAAGGAATGATTTCAGTAAGCCCAGACTCTTGCATCTTCCCATACATGGAAAAGCACTAAATTCATTAACTTGAGATATCTGGTTTTCTTTAATTAACAGTAATCTTTTGATCAGACTACCCGCTCTTTGTTGCAAAATGTCCATATAACCTGGTTCCTCCCTTCACCTCCTCAGACCAGTTCTCCCAGGGTCACTTGAAATGCTGTCTCCAAGGGTTGGAGTCCTAAAAATTTCCATAAAACATAACTCTCAACTTTTAAGTTATGACTTTTTTTTTTAAGTCAACAGTAGTGTCACCCTGGTCAAGGAAACTCAGGAGAGATGGTTAGGCGAGTCAGCCTCAAATACCCACCAGGCAGAGAACAAAGCCAGCCCACAGCAACACAGAAAACCCACCCAAATCTCACCTTAGTTCCTGAGGGGAGATTAGCTCTAAATCAAGGTGACTTGGCTATTCCAGGTGACTGGTTCCTTTAAATTCTGCATTAATACTATGCTTTGTGACTAAAGGCAGCCACAGGACTGTCTTCACAGAAGAGTGAGCATGTAACATGCAGGTTTTTATTCACAAGCAAAGGAAAAACTTCCCCACTAAATGGATATTAAAGGGCAAGGAGAGACACGAATAGAAGTATGTTGTAATTACAGCCCTTGTATGTGCTTATTTCAAGCAACAATTATAGGCACAAAAGTCAACAGCTTATTACTGAGCTCAGAATCTCAGCAGAAAATATTAAGAAGACGATTCTTGTCACAGTAGCAACAGAAGCAGAATAATTAGGAATAAGATATGTGCAAGACATATGGAAACAACTACATATAAACTCTTCTGATGGATATTAAAAAGAAAATGTGATAAAAAGAGATACAAAGCAAACCCATTGTTACATTGTTGGTCACCAAGTCATGTCTGACTCTTTTGTGACCCCCTGGACCATAGCCCCTAGGCTCCTCTGTCCATGGAATTTCCCAGGCAATAATACTTCTACAGGCTGCCATTTCCATCTCCAGAGGACCGTCCTGACCCAGGGATCGAACCAGGGTCTCCTGCACTGACAGGTGGATTCTTCACCATTGAACCACCGGGGAAGAGACACAGACCAAAATCATCATTATAAAAACTGTTAATTATTTTCATATTCATCTATGTTAGATATAATCCAATAAGTAAGTAGCCCAATAGAATTTTTGAAACTTAACCAGATAACTCTCAGCTTTATTTGTAGAAAAAAATATGTGTAGAATAGCCCAGTCATTTCTAAAAAAGAAAAATTATCAAGAATAAGTTTCTTCATAAATTAACATGAAAAATCAAGTGGAAATGTATTTGCTCATTCTACCAAATACTTTGAGCAGTATCTGGCCTGAGCAGGGTGCTGTTGGAGATGTGATGACCTCCACGTACAAGCAGCAAACACCCAAGAGGAGTTCTACAATCACTCTATCTCCCTGCAAGGCAATGGAGAAGGGGCCTGCTCCCTGGAGCCAAGGTCAGTCTAGACCCCTACCACCTGTGCCCTTAGAAGCAGTCCAGTGAGCAAGTTAGGACTTGCATCCTCCTTCCAGACTTGACCTCCAGGTCATGCATCACTTTGATTGAAGTCCATAGTCTGCAGATGAATCAGCACACACCCAGACTCACAGGGTAAGGAGATTTTAGGCTCCATTGAAAACTGTGGTGGGGACTGGGTCTAGCAGATCCTGAGAGAGGAGATGAGTGATGGCCACCATTGTCGTGTCTGCCTGTAGCTGTGGGGGCTTCCCAGGTGGCTCAGTAGTAAAATCCACCTCCCAATCAGAATCTCAGCAGAAAATATTAAGAAGACGATTCTTGTCACAGTAGCAACAGAAGCAGAATAATTAGGAATAAGATATGTGCAAGACATATGGAAACAACTACATATAAACTCTTCTGATGGATATTAAAAAGAAAATGTGATAAAAAGAGATACAAAGCAAACCCATTGTTACATTGTTGGTCACCAAGTCATGTCTGACTCTTTTGTGACCCCCTGGACCATAGCCCTAGGCTCCTCTGTCCATGGAATTTCCCAGGCAATAATACTTCTACAGGCTGCCATTTCCATCTCCAGAGGACCGTCCTGACCCAGCGATCGCACCAGGGTCTCCTGCACTGACAGGTGGATTCTTCACCATTCAACCACCGGGCCAGAGACACAGACCACAACCATCACTCTAAAACCTGTTAATTATTTTCATATTCATCTATGTTAGATATAATCCAATAAGTAAGTAGCCCAATAGAATTTTTGAAACTTAACCAGATAACTCTCAGCTTTATTTGTAGAAAAAAATATGTGTAGAATAGCCCAGTCATTTCTAAAAAAGAAAAATTATCAAGAATAAGTTTCTTCATAAATTAACATGAAAAATCAAGTGGAAATGTATTTGCTCATTCTACCAAATACTTTGAGCAGTATCTGGCCTGAGCAGGGTGCTGTTGGAGATGTGATGACCTCCACGTACAAGCAGCAAACACCCAAGAGGAGTTCTACAATCACTCTATCTCCCTGCAAGGCAATGGAGAAGGGGCCTGCTCCCTGGAGCCAAGGTCAGTCTAGACCCCTACCACCTGTGCCCTTAGAAGCAGTCCAGTGAGCAAGTTAGGACTTGCATCCTCCTTCCAGACTTGACCTCCAGGTCATGCATCACTTTGATTGAAGTCCATAGTCTGCAGATGAATCAGCACACACCCAGACTCACAGGGTAAGGAGATTTTAGGCTCCATTGAAAACTGTGGTGGGGACTGGGTCTAGCAGATCCTGAGAGAGGAGATGAGTGATGGCCACCATTGTCGTGTCTGCCTGTAGCTGTGGGGGCTTCCCTGGTGGCTCAGTAGTAAAAAATCCACCTCCCAATGCAGGAGTCATGGGTTCAATCCCTGATCCAGGAATATCCTCTGGAGAAAGTAATGGCAACCCACTCCAGCATTCTCTAGCCTGGAGAATTCCGTGGACAAAGGAGCCTGGTAGGCTACGGACCATGGGGTCACAAAAGAGTTGGACATGACTGAGCAACTGAACAGCAGCAGCAGCTGTTGCTGGGGAGTCTGGTCTCAGTTCAGGGGCACAGGTTGAGTGAGGACTCAGCTGGACGGAGGGAGCACCATGGGGAAAGACTTAGGTGGAATAGAAACGTCCACAGGTAACTGAGCAGGACCCTGAGGGGCCTTCCTGGGACCAGCCCTTTCCCCACCCTCTGCTTCAGCTCCTCTCTGTGGCTGCCAGATAACAGTAACCTTTCCTGAGTTGCTTTACAAATGTGAGAGCCCACACCAGTGGCAGATGTTAGCTACTTGATTACCATAAGCACGTAGCCCCAGGCTCCTGCACCCTAAGGACTGATCACTTTAAGTCCTGTGATCCTGCCCTTTTGCTTCACCGTCAGCCAGTTTGAGAACTCCACACCAGCTAGTCTCCCACCCTGTGACACCACATCCCCCCATGTGGCTTTTAAAAAGGCTTTGCATAAACCCTTCAGGGAGTTTGAGGTTTAGGGGTCATGAGAAACCTGCCTCCCTGCAGGGACCTGCCATAAACCTTTCTCCACTCCAGACTCCACCTTTCAACCTTGTTTGGCCTCACGGTGCCTCTGGGCACTGGAACTTGTGCAAACAAACTGGGGCTGGGACATGGGAGGGGGTGAGACCAACCGGGGCACCACATTTAAGAATGTGCAGACTTTCGGGCTGGAGACTGAGTGTCTCCCTAAATCCGGCACCTCACTCACCCCACCCTAGTCCCGAGGCCAAAGCAGCAGCAGGAAGGAACCTGCATGTAATGGACAAAAGCCCAGGTCACTTCCTAAGACAAGGTTGCTGACATCGCCATGGCTTGTACTGTCCCCGGGCTTCTGGTCAGTGGCCTGAGAATGCTAGTGGTCAATAACCCTCCACCAGGAGCCAAGTAAATAAAATGAGCATTTTATGTCATAAAAGAGAGACTCTTTTATGAGTCATAAAATAGAGACTCATCCAGCTTGTTAGCTATCAACTGTTGGTCATTTACTCAGTCTTATCGAACTCTTTGCGACCCCATGAACTGCAGTACACCAGGCCTCCCTGTCCTTCATATCCTGGCATTTGCTCAGATGCATGTTCATTGAGTTGGTGATGCCATTCAACAATCTCATCCTCATCCACGTACAGTTACATTTTCATTTCTCTGGAATCAATGCCAATGGACAAAGGGTTTTAACCCTCGATATAAGGTGTGCTTCTCCAATGGCATTAGTGGTAAAGAACCTGCCTGCCAATGCAGGACATGCAAGAGATGTGGGTTTGATCCCTGGGTTGAGAAGATTCCCTGGAGGAGGATATGGCAACTCACTCCAGCATTCTTGTGTGAAGAATCCCATGGACAGAGGAGCGTAACTGGTTACAGTCCAGGGCTTCACAAAGAGTGTGACATGTCTGAAGGGACTGAGCACGCACGCTGATGTATTATTATTATCATAGCAGCTGGGGAGAACGAGATGTTTCTTGTGCCTGAAAACCAGGAGAAATGCCTTCTGAGTAAAGGAGGTGTCAAAGTCCGTGCGTGGGTTGGGAAAGAATTTCCAGACACGAGGCAGAATGAGAGGGAAGTAAAGTTTGTTAGAGTCGGGGGGAAGGGGGGTCGCTGCCAGTACAGTGGGCTGGCTTGAGGGAGAATGGACTTTAAGCAGGGTTTTTTGATCCATTCTGTAGCTAAGGTCTAAGCAGTGGCATAGGGGTCTTAAGATCATTTGCTGAGTGGACAGTGTACTGGGTGGAACAGAGTGATGACTCCCGCATGAGAGAGGGAAGACAATACGGGTCTGGTTCATCCTTCTCGCATTCTGAGACCCTCCTCGTTTACCTTGTTCTTTTGTCCTTGGTGCACCAAAGAAGGCAAGAGCGGAAAGAACTGAACAGTGGGCCAGCCTCCTCTAGGGGAACAGGTGAGCAGGAAGAAGCCTACCAGCACTTCCCCATCTGCATCTCCTTGTCCTCATCACCTGCACAGACAAGAGGAGCAGCACAAAGAGCTGGAGGAAAGATGGTCTGTGGAACCTGAACTTTAAGCAGTACCTGTAAAACACAAAGCTGAGAACGCTGCATTACTACACTGCGTATAACTGGGGCAGTGACAATAGACCAGGAATGCCTGGTCATGCCATTCTGTGGATTGCCTACAGGTATGAATGTGGGGAGCGGTTTCATCAGGCGCCCTTGATGAAGGCTGAGTCACAGTGACTAGGCAGCACCTGCAGAGCTCTCAAAGAAGAAGGCATCTTCTTAGCATAAATGAGTTTATTAAAAAGCAAAAGAAACTCAAAGGAAACTCAACTTCTACCATTAATCACATACCATGATGATGAAAAGATAAGTATTGCATCTGCATGTGAATTAAAAGCATGGCAGCTAAACAAAAGCTTCCATCAAAGACTAGGAACAGATTTCACTATTAAAAACCGTATCAGGCTTCCCTGGTGGTCCAGTGGGTAGGGACACTGCCTTGCAGTGCAAGGGGCTCTGGTTCGATCCCTGGTCTGGAAGGATCCACCATGCTGCGGAGCTGCTGGAGGGATGTGTCCAACTGCGGAGCCAGAGCTCTGGAGTGCATGCGCCCAGAGCCGGTGCTCTGAGAGAGGCCACTGCAATAAGAGGTCCACACAGGCCAAAGAACAAAGAAAAAGGAAAAAAGAAAATTAAAAAATTGAAAGACTTGAATGTAAATACATATATATGGCTAAGAGGAAGTTTTTGATCGCTGCCAGTACAGTGGGCTGTAGGAGAATGGACTTTAAGCAGGGTTTTTTGATCCATTCTGTAGCTAAGGTCTAAGCAGTGGCATAGGGGTCTTAAGATCATTTGCTGAGTGGACAGTGTACTGGGTGGAACAGAGTGATGACTCCCGCATGAGAGAGGGAAGACAATACGGGTCTGGTTCATCCTTCTCGCATTCTGAGACCCTCCTCGTTTACCTTGTTCTTTTGTCCTTGGTGCACCAAAGAAGGCAAGAGCGGAAAGAACTGAACAGTGGGCCAGCCTCCTCTAGGGGAACAGGTGAGCAGGAAGAAGCCTACCAGCACTTCCCCATCTGCATCTCCTTGTCCTCATCACCTGCACAGACAAGAGGAGCAGCACAAAGAGCTGGAGGAAAGATGGTCTGTGGAACCTGAACTTTAAGCAGTACCTGTAAAACACAAAGCTGAGAACGCTGCATTACTACACTGCGTATAACTGGGGCAGTGACAATAGACCAGGAATGCCTGGTCATGCCATTCTGTGGATTGCCTACAGGTATGAATGTGGGGAGCGGTTTCATCAGGCGCCCTTGATGAAGGCTGAGTCACAGTGACTAGGCAGCACCTGCAGAGCTCTCAAAGAAGAAGGCATCTTCTTAGCATAAATGAGTTTATTAAAAAGCAAAAGAAACTCAAAGGAAACTCAACTTCTACCATTAATCACATACCATGATGATGAAAAGATAAGTATTGCATCTGCATGTGAATTAAAAGCATGGCAGCTAAACAAAAGCTTCCATCAAAGACTAGGAACAGATTTCACTATTAAAAACCGTATCAGGCTTCCCTGGTGGTCCAGTGGGTAGGGACACTGCCTTGCAGTGCAAGGGGCTCTGGTTCGATCCCTGGTCTGGAAGGATCCACCATGCTGCGGAGCTGCTGGAGGGATGTGTCCAACTGCGGAGCCAGAGCTCTGGAGTGCATGCGCCCAGAGCCGGTGCTCTGCAACGAGAGAGGCCACTGCAATAAGAGGTCCACACAGGCCAAAGAACAAAGATGGATGAAAATAAATGAAAGACAAATAAAAGTAGCCGAAAAATTTAAAAAAAAAAAAACCTTTCAGGTCTAATAAGACTTGAATGTAAATACATATATATATGGCTAAACTCTTAGCAAACTTAATTAAAATCTGGCAATACCTGCCCCGGCTCTGAATTGCATTTTTACCCCTTTGGCTGAGCCTTGCAGCTTTTGGGATCATAGTTCTTCACCAGGGATTGAACCCACGCCCTCTGCACTGAAAGCACAGAGTCCTGACCACTGAACCACTAGGGTATTTCCTTGAATTACATTTTTTAAAAGCCAAATGCTCTAAAAAGAATTTTTCCAGAAGCAAAAAAAAAAAAAAAAAAAAAAATCCAAATATGTCATGTGTTACAAAAAAATCCAAATATGTCATGTGTTACCGTCAAATGAATAAAAACCAGATGGATCACTTCTTTGGGAGTTCACCCTAAGAAAATTAATTCACTTTGTAAAAAAACACAATAAAATGGGGACCCTAACAATTTTTTCTTCAAAGGATTTGTAATTGATATTTGCAAGCAAGCTGAAAAGCAATTTTAATACATAACTTCCCTTGTAATACAAGATCATAACTCCTTCTAACATAACTTATAAATATTCTTGAGATTTCAGATACAGAGCCATATTTAAGAATGATTAAGTTATGTTGAAAGAAATTGAGTAGATGATAAAGATTAAAATTAGTTAAACAGACAAGCACAATAATTCTTTTAAATTTGCACATGAATTTGAAATCAGAACAAGTAATAAATGAAACTAACATGAAAACTAATAATAAAAAATAAGGATGTGATGTGGTTTACAATCTCAGATAAAATTACAGAAGATTGGATGATGTTGGAATGATCAATAAATTGGGAATCTTTGTTTCCATTAAAAAAATCAAACCACTTGATCTTTCTTTTAGCATGAAAATATTTAAACATAGGTTCAAGACCTTTTGAGAAGCTATGGCATAAATACTAGTCAAACAGAAATCAGATTTTAATCTTTCAGTTTCTGAAGAAGTGAAAGGAAATAAAACACAGTGTTTGTGACAAAGAGAGAAAGAAATGAGAGAGTAAAATAAGAATATGTAGAAGATCTAGCAAAACATTATGCCAAGAAAAGTTTTCTGCTTCCCTCATCAAATAACATGATCCGTATTATATTTTTAAGAATTCATTAACTAAATTTCTAGATGAAATCTATGCAAGAGAAATAGATGTTTAAACATAAGTTCTGGACCCAAAACAACAACAACAATTTTAAAAAAAGTTAAGTATGCCAAAGTTAGTATCGGACAATTTTAGGCAATGAACATGAAGCAGGACCCAAAGTTATTTTATACATTTATTTGTTATTTTTTGTTGTGCTGAGTCTCCATTGCTGCAAGAAGGCTTCTCTAGTTACAGCAAGAGAAGGCGACCATTTCCTTGCAGTTCACAAGCTTCTCACTGTGGTGGTTTCTCTTGTGGAAAACTGGCTCTAGCCAGTTGGGCTTCAAGCTCAGCCCATGGGCTTAGTAGTTGTGGTGCACAGGCTTAGGTGCTCTGCCACAAGTGTAATCTTCCCGGATCAAGGATTGAACCCATACCTTCTGCACTGGCAGGCAGATTCTTATCCACTGCACCCCCAAGGAAGCCCCCAGATCATTTTATAGAGAGAAAATCGGTGGCCCAGTTATATCATAAAGCATATTTATGTGATGAATAGCTTAAAATGAAAGCTCAGAAAAATAAAACTGGTACATTTCTGTCATAACTGAGTAAGTAGAAAACCTCAGGACTACTCTAAAGAGCTGTCATTATGCTATGGAAATGAAAAAGCCTAACTGAACCATAAAAAAAAGAGGGTGAGGGGAATAATAGATGAAGGTTATGCCTGGTGTTCAAGATGGCTTCACAAAGTAAACCTTAGTTTTGTAAGCACTAAACTTTTGAACATGAGATTTAGGCAAAAGGCCATGGGAAAACAAAGTCTGACTCTCCTTGGGCTAATTAACCGTATGATTTCTTTGACAGTTGCTTTTACTGTGGTTTGCCCCCCGTATTCCTGCTCACCCCCCATTCCTTCAGTTCTTAGGCACATGGGACCCCATAGGGATCTTTGATCACACAGAACAGAGGCCACTGGGGTCTGGAAGGGCCCTGTATTAGATTTCCGTGGCTGTGTGTGAGACCTGACAGAGGCATATTTCAGTCTCCTCTGCTAGTGTAATTATCATCTCCCTAACCACTTACACAATCAACCAGTGCATACGAGGGCCAATGTATGTTTGACCTTGGGGTGACAATGTGTTTTATCCATCAACATCTAACAGTTCAGTTGGTCTGGGTGTGTTGAAAATAGATTTTGATTCAGGGGAAGAAGCTAGTTTTTAAAATTATGCATTTGAGCAATACATGAATTTTCCCTGGTGGGTAATTGATGCTTTTGAGCTGTGGTGTTGGACAAGATTCTTGAGAGTCCCTTGGACTGCTTGGAGATTAAGCCAGTCAATCCTAAAGGAAATCAACCATGGATATTCATTGGGAGGACTGATGCCGAAACTGAAGCTCCAATACTTTGACCACTTGATGCAAAAAGTTGACTCATTGGAAGAGACCTGGGAAAGGTTGAGGGTAGGAGAAGTGGGTGACAGAGGATGGAATGGTTAGATGGCATCACCAACTCACTCAGTGTCCATGAGTTCAAGCAAACTCTGGGAGATAGTGAAGGACAGGGAAGTTTGGCATGCTGCAGTCCATGGGGTCCCAAAATATCAGACATGACTTAGCTGCTGAGAGGCACAGATGATAAAGAATCCACCTGCAATGCACGAGACCCGGGTTCAGTCCCTGGGTCGGGAAGATCCCCTGGAGAAGGAAATGACTGTCCACTCTAGCATCCATGCCTGGAGAATTCCATAGACAGAGGAGCCTGCTGGCTACAGTCCATGGGATTGCAAAAAGTCAGATACAACTGAGTGACTAACACTTTCACTTTCAATACATAAATACATTCTCACTGTAAAAGAGATTCAAAGATGCATGAATACACTGAGAAGATTGAAGTATGGTCCAATCACATACTCGTTTAGGACTCTGGGGTATAGTGATGCCCTGAACAGTCACAACCCCTTACCTCCTACTGCTCCCAGCTCAGAAGACAGCTGTCAAGTCTGATTCTTTGAGAAGCCAAGGGTTCATTGCTGTGACGATTACACTCAGGACCTTCCATCTGGGCTCTGCTGGGGAAGGCACAGTTTAATTGATGGTTTTATTTTCATTTTCTTCCAATTTTTCCCAAGAAATGGAAAGCCATAATTGCTGAGTGTGTGGGTTCATTTTTCTGTTTTGTGCTGTTATATTTTAAGATATTCTTTGAGAGAAAAAAAAATAATTCCAAGAAAGAACCTTCTGTTGTTGAAAACTAGGTTTTTCATGTGATGAGATGTGGTATGAAAGCATAAAAAAAAGAAGGATTCTTTGAAAGTTTTCACTGTTATTAAATTTTTCCAAGAAAGTATGTGTGGTTTTAGGCAGGGAATTGGTGGCATTCACTAGTGGTCCATACTTGCTTCTGCTTAGGATTCAAAGTGTTTGAAGTCTTGAAATAAGAGTGGGAAGGAACCTTCAAGATCTTGGGGGTGGGGTGTGCACATGTAGCTCGGGGGAAGGAGGTCTGCTCCACGCAGTGCCCTATCCCTGTGACACTGTCCATGCACGTGAGCGGAGGCCCTTCTGGACTTGGCTGTGACTGAGGGTCTGTGGTGTCTTAACTTCCAGGCCAACTTGGGGAACCACACCTGATGCTGAAAGCCCCAGGGGGAGGGGGAATTGCAAGTTCCACCCCTCTGATGGGACAGGAAGGGACAGTGGCCCCATGGCTGTCATCAAGTAGCAGCACCATTTACCCATCCTAGCCTTGTCTTCATATACTTCTATTTTGTCTTTTTATTTTGAAGATCACCAGTTTTACCCAATCTTGTTTTCATATTTAATTATAGAAAGTAAGAAATACAAGGAAAACCACGCAGCCCCTCCAATCTGTCACCTAGTTATTTCTTACAAGGGTAGCCTTCCTGAATTCCTCCTAATTCATTCAGATCTATTTATATTCACTGGCAGACACATTCATACAAAACAGAGAGAGAGTGTGTGTGTGTGTGTGTGTCTATTGTATGTGTGTCTGCTCTTGTGTGGTATATGTGTATACAATTTTTAAACTTGACACTATGTCATGAACATATTTCTAGATTCTTGTGTAGATCTACCTATTTTTTAATGGCTTCTTAGAGTTCCTTTATTCAACTCTACAGTAATTAATTCCATCATTCTCTTCTATTAGAAATGAAGATGTTTCTCCAGTTTTTTCACAATTTTCCCCAATTATTTTCTAGCAATACAAACAAACTGAACATCCTGGAACACTCTTCGTGCTATTGTTTCTGTGGTATGGATGCTCTCCAGTGTCAACACAGAGTCAAGGCATATGGTGTTCAGTTACCCTACTCCAGACAGTTTGGTTAATAAAAACAGACATTAAATGGAAGAGAATACATTAGAAAATCTAATATTAAGTAATTTAATATAAAGAAAACATAGCATTTTTAAACCCTAAAGGAAAGAAGTATGCATTCAAATAAGCACCATTATGATTAACTATCTATTTGGAAAACTATACTTGATACCCACCTCAGACAACATCCAAAGCTATCTTCATGTGAATTAGAGATCCAAATGTCATAACAACTATATAAATATTACCAGAAAATATAAAAGATTTATTTTTCCAACCAAGGAGGAGTAAGGGATGGAGATTGGAACAGGATGGAAAGCCAGCCTATCATGTGCAAAATAGAAAATTAGCAGGAAGCTGCTATATAGCACAGGGAGCCTAGCCTGGTGCTCTGTGATGACCTAGAAGAATGGAATGGTGAGGAAACAAGGCTTAAGAGGGAGGGAACATAGATACAGAGATATAGAGATATAGATATGATTATGACTGATTCACATTTATGTATGTCAGAGACCACCCCAATATTACAAGGTAATTATTCTCCAATTAAAAAAAAAAGGAAACATGCCATCTCTGGGGCCCTGTCCTCTGTGTCTGCTCATCCCTGTCACCCAGTCAAAGCCGGCTTGTGTTTTGGATCTGCCCAGTCCTACAGGAGGAAGCTGAACAATGTTGAGTTCCACTGTGCAAGTCATCTTTGCTAGGCTGCTCCTTGGATTTGGCTTGGGCTGAGCTGGCTGGCTTGGAGTACACAGTCCAGCAATGAGAGAAAGGGAGTCCAGCCGGAAGTAGACTCCGGTCAGGCTTCAACCAGAAACCCCACAAGCCTGCTTGAAACAGAGCTCTGATAGCCTCATCCTCCCCTAAAGCCTTTGATGGCTCCCCATCCAGTGGACAGTCTCCATGGCAGTGGGCTGGGTATCGTACCAAGAAATCTGTTTGCCACAGGAAATGAGGATCTGACTACCCAAAGGGAGGGGTTCTCTCTCTGGAGATGTCCTTGTGGGCACTGGGAGCAGAACTGCAGTACAGACATCCCTGGGACCCCATGGGGAGAAGAGGACGGCGGTGAACCTCCACAGGGAGACTGGGGGCCAAGTTTCCTGAGCCCAGGGAGACGCTTCAGGAGGCTTCCAGAGCCACGTGGTAGGAAGCTGCAGGGGCAGAGATCTCACAAGTCAGAGGCACCCCTCGTATGATAGTTTTATCTGCTGGTTGTGATGCCCTGGGTGAACCAGGTCACAACGCTGTATTGTAGACATTTTTAGGTGTCTCTTACAGTCCTTTCAGAGTTCTGAGTTCCTTGACAGTGGGTCCCATTTCTGCTCCTCCAGAGGACACAGCCCTGTGCTTTACCTAATGCAGAAGTTGTAAGTCACTGTCATGTAAGTTAATTTTTATTCTGATCGAAAGGCCCAGCTTTACCTTTTTAACTGAACCTGTCAGTTGGGTCATAAATTAATCCCTTAACCCAGTCAGAACCAAATAGCCATTGTGTCAGGGGTCCCTGTTATGGGGCTATTCAGCTGTCCCAACCAATGTGCCTCACGAAGGCTATAACAACCCAGACATAATGAGCCCTTCATCCTCCTGTGGGTTTGAAACAACCTCTTTCAGCGGGTCCTCAGGGTATTTCCAGGAGGGAAGGGGACACATGTATTGCTCGTGTTCCAGATGAGCTCTGAGCCAGGTCCAACCTCTGCATGTTCAGACTGCTAGCCCAGGGCTTGTTTTGACACATTGCACTGCCTGCTAATAAGGATAGTTCTGGGTGAATTACATCTTTCTGAAGAGCATGAAGCTTTTGCCGAATAGCTCCTTTCCTTTTGCTGGAAACTACAGCCTCCCTGATGTGTAACCACTTTTTGCTGTGAATAACCAACCCAGACCACTTACTACAAATTACAAATGACAAACTGAGATGTGCATTATCAGATGAATTTCCATCTCAGTGCCTTCAGAGCTCTAGGGAAAGTCACTTGGTATCCTGTCCAGGTCACTGAAAAGTTGCCTGATGAAAATGGAAAGAAGGAATGTAACCCTCTCTCTCTTTGCTCCTGCCCACTGCCTTTCCTGGCCCCTGCCCTCCATCTCCCCTCTGTTTCATATCCTATGACTCATGGGACTGGCATCCGAGTCACTGAGATCCACGTAGTGACATGCTTGGCCTAGGCCAGGTAACTTGCTGGTTGGAAGGTGTCTCCCACATACACTCCTTATGATGTGCCCCAGCAGGCCTTGGTAAGAACACATCTTCTGATCTCTCCCCAGAGACCTCAGAGCTTCTGTCTCCCTGTTCAAAATATCTTTTCCCCAACTGAGGGACATCCTCACACCCACCCTTCTAGCTGAAGGGAGTCGGAACTTTCTGTAGTTAAACAGCTCTGGCTGGTTGTAGATTGTTCTTCAAACACACTGAACACTTTCTGGTCCCACTTCACCTGGGCAGGGTCTGAATACACTGCATGCACATGTCCAACTGCAATGGTGAGAAATCTCACAGCCCCTCACGAGCTGGTGATTTCTGGCAAACGGAATCTAAGTTGCTTGGTTGGGGTGTGCTCGTGAATCATGTCACCGTTTGCAGTCTCCTTTGTTCATAGGATTTGCTGTCCCAACCAATGTGCCTCACGAAGGCTATAACAACCCAGACATAATGAGCCCTTCATCCTCCTGTGGGTTTGAAACAACCTCTTTCAGCGGGTCCTCAGGGTATTTCCAGGAGGGAAGGGGACACATGTATTGCTCGTGTTCCAGATGAGCTCTGAGCCAGGTCCAACCTCTGCATGTTCAGACTGCTAGCCCAGGGCTTGTTTTGACACATTGCACTGCCTGCTAATAAGGATAGTTCTGGGTGAATTACATCTTTCTGAAGAGCATGAAGCTTTTGCCGAATAGCTCCTTTCCTTTTGCTGGAAACTACAGCCTCCCTGATGTGTAACCACTTTTTGCTGTGAATAACCAACCCAGACCACTTACTACAAATTACAAATGACAAACTGAGATGTGCATTATCAGATGAATTTCCATCTCAGTGCCTTCAGAGCTCTAGGGAAAGTCACTTGGTATCCTGTCCAGGTCACTGAAAAGTTGCCTGATGAAAATGGAAAGAAGGAATGTAACCCTCTCTCTCTTTGCTCCTGCCCACTGCCTTTCCTGGCCCCTGCCCTCCATCTCCCCTCTGTTTCATATCCTATGACTCATGGGACTGGCATCCGAGTCACTGAGATCCACGTAGTGACATGCTTGGCCTAGGCCAGGTAACTTGCTGGTTGGAAGGTGTCTCCCACATACACTCCTTATGATGTGCCCCAGCAGGCCTTGGTAAGAACACATCTTCTGATCTCTCCCCAGAGACCTCAGAGCTTCTGTCTCCCTGTTCAAAATATCTTTTCCCCAACTGAGGGACATCCTCACACCCACCCTTCTAGCTGAAGGGAGTCGGAACTTTCTGTAGTTAAACAGCTCTGGCTGGTTGTAGATTGTTCTTCAAACACACTGAACACTTTCTGGTCCCACTTCACCTGGGCAGGGTCTGAATACACTGCATGCACATGTCCAACTGCAATGGTGAGAAATCTCACAGCCCCTCACGAGCTGGTGATTTCTGACAAAACGGAATCTAAGTTGCTTGGTTGTGTGTGCTGTGCTCAGTCGCTAAGTCATGTCACCGTTTTGCAGTCTCCTTTGTTCATAGGATTTCCCAGGTAAGAACACTGGAGTGAGTTGCCATTTCTTTCTCCAGGGGATCTTCCCCTCCTGTCCCAGATCGAACCTGGGCCTTCTGCATTGCAGGTAGACTCTTTACCATATGAGAGACCAGGGAAGCTATAAGTTGCTTGGATAACAGCATATTTGCAGAAACTATTCCTGGCAAAATGCCTGAGGCTTGGGACCTCTACATAGGTCAAATTTCTCTTCCTTTTCCTTCCTTTCTTGTCTTTTCTTTCCTTTCCTTCTTTTTCTTTTCTGTATTAGAATGTAAACTTCCAGAAAGCAGGGTGCTAACTATCTTCAATCATGCTTGGCACCTGCTAAGGACTCAACAGATACTTGTTTCACTGACAGAGTTTTCTTCTTTTTTTTTTTTTAAAGATTTATTATTTATTTATTTTGGGCGGGGGTCGGGTTGGGGAGGGAGGGGAGCAGGTGGGCCACTTCTATTGGTCTTTCATTTCTCTATTTTCATCCGTCTTTGTTCTTTGGCTCCTGTGGGCCACCCATCGCAGTGGCCTCTGTCGTCACAGAGCGCCAGCTCTGGGCGCATGCACTCCGGAGCTCCAGCTTGGTGATTGGACGCATCGGTCCAGTCGCTCCGTGGCACGTGGGATCTTCCCAGGCCAGGGATCGAACCAGCGCCCCTTGCACTGCAAGGCGGTGTCCTTACCCACTGGACCACCAGGGGAAGCCTGGCACAGTTTTCAATATTAATATCAAAAATTTCTGAGCTCAGAGAGGTAATAGAACCTTCTCTGTTGCTTTCCTCCAGTGAGTCACCCATAAGACGAAGTCACCCATAGACTCGCTGCAGAATAACAGTAATGATGTGTTTCACATGCCAGATCCAGTGTTACACATTTCACATGGGAACATCTCGTTGAATCCATGTAAAACTCTACAGTGTCAGCATATTATTATTTGCATCTTTACTGTCAATGAAACTGAGATTCTGGGCTGTCCAGCCTATCGGTGGATGAGTGAGGGCCTGAATCCAGGCCCAGCTGGCTTCAGAGTCTGTATCCATTCTTAGGTATGTGTCAACAGGTATAATTAATTGCCTTTATGTGACTGAGAGAAGTGATGTTTCACTAATGTTTCTGCAGAGCTGAAAGCAGCGTATCACATCAGGATTGCTGGGACATTGAGTCAATGAGGAAGAAATCCATGAGGGTGGCCAATCCCGAACCTGGGCCTTCTGCATTGCAGGTAGACTCTTTACCATATGAGAGACCAGGGAAGCTATAAGTTGCTTGGATAACAGCATATTTGCAGAAACTATTCCTGGCAAAATGCCTGAGGCTTGGGACCTCTACATAGGTCAAATTTCTCTTCCTTTTCCTTCCTTTCTTGTCTTTTCTTTCCTTTCCTTCTTTTTCTTTTCTGTATTAGAATGTAAACTTCCAGAAAGCAGGGTGCTAACTATCTTCAATCATGCTTGGCACCTGCTAAGGACTCAACAGATACTTGTTTCACTGACAGAGTTTTCTTCTTTTTTTTTTTTTAAAGATTTATTATTTATTTATTTTGGGCGGGGGTCGGGTTGGGGAGGGAGGGGAGCAGGTGGGCCACTTCTATTGGTCTTTCATTTCTCTATTTTCATCCGTCTTTGTTCTTTGGCTCCTGTGGGCCACCCATCGCAGTGGCCTCTGTCGTCACAGAGCGCCAGCTCTGGGCGCATGCACTCCGGAGCTCCAGCTTGGTGATTGGACGCATCGGTCCAGTCGCTCCGTGGCACGTGGGATCTTCCCAGGCCAGGGATCGAACCAGCGCCCCTTGCACTGCAAGGCGGTGTCCTTACCCACTGGACCACCAGGGGAAGCCTGGCACAGTTTTCAATATTAATATCAAAAATTTCTGAGCTCAGAGAGGTAATAGAACCTTCTCTGTTGCTTTCCTCCAGTGAGTCACCCATAAGACGAAGTCACCCATAGACTCGCTGCAGAATAACAGTAATGATGTGTTTCACATGCCAGATCCAGTGTTACACATTTCACATGGGAACATCTCGTTGAATCCATGTAAAACTCTACAGTGTCAGCATATTATTATTTGCATCTTTACTGTCAATGAAACTGAGATTCTGGGCTGTCCAGCCTATCGGTGGATGAGTGAGGGCCTGAATCCAGGCCCAGCTGGCTTCAGAGTCTGTATCCATTCTTAGGTATGTGTCAACAGGTATAATTAATTGCCTTTATGTGACTGAGAGAAGTGATGTTTCACTAATGTTTCTGCAGAGCTGAAAGCAGCGTATCACATCAGGATTGCTGGGACATTGAGTCAATGAGGAAGAAATCCATGAGGGTGGCCAATCCAAGACCCACAGCCTCCCAGTCTCACGGAGAGATCCACAGACGCTAGAGTGCCCAGGACATGACCAGGTCTATACAGAAGAGCATTTATTCCAGGAATGCTCACCTGTAGGATCAGCAAACCACCTCACACAGAACAGGATCCTCACCTTGACGGGAACACCGATGGCCCTCTCTGTCGCTGACAGTGGCATCAGTCCTAAGAGCCATGGGATTGATTCCTCAGCCTAGACCCACCTGTACCAGGGGAGGGACAATGTGCCATGCACCCCACCTCCCTCAGTCTTCTGAACGTTAAGTGAACCAGCTCTGGGTCTCTTAGTTCAACTCAAATAAAGATGTTTTCAAAAGAATATGATCACCAGTGAATATCTGTGCCTATCTAGCATAAATATGTATGTGTATATATGTACAATATTATACATGCATGCACCCCTACTGACCCCAGAGCTCTTTACCCAGTATCCAGACACAGTACAACCAGACTAGGAACAAACATCACCACCTAGAACAGCAGTCCACTCCTCCAACTCGGACCTGGTTAAATGAAATAGGGCAGGTCTGGGGCTGGTGGGCTGGAGGTGCTCCTAAACAGGGATGTCTGTTTTCTCTTAGAACTTCCTCACCTCAGCAGGAAACATCATGGCTGTCCAGATACTCCAGCATGGATCTGTAAGGGCCACTTGACTCTCCAAGTGTGCCCTCCACTGAATAGTATAGACCCAGTTTTCTACTTTGACCTTGACTGGGGTCACAGGGCTGTGCTACTCCATTGGCTTTAGCGCTGCTACGGCAGTTTCTATCAGTGCTTCGGTTTTGAATGAGTGACTCTGGTTTCTTTGTTCAAACAAGTTTGCATTCTGAGTATCAATAATTAACTGCTGAACTGATTAAGCCCAACACTTTCTGAGAAAAAAATTGTTACCATTTAACCACAAAGACAATCCTGGTTTACACAGGCTGTATGTACTTCTCACTATATTGTACAGATTCTAGCCAATCTAATCACTTTGATTTTACAGCTGCTTGATTATCATATCCTAATTTTTCTTTCACTGTGTGTATCCTTTAAGGTTCTAGAAATATGTATGTTATCTTCAAATACATTTCCACTAAGCCCCAAACAGACTCAAGATCATGACTGTGCTCCAACCAAATGTTAGTGTCAGTATAAATTGCTACTTTATTGATGTTTGCTTTAATGTTTTTAATAAATGTCTCTCCACCAAATTCAAAAGAGAACAATTGGCATGCAGGGAGCATATTTAGCGGGTTCCTTTGTGTGGTTAAAGCACAATGCCATCTGCATCCTCTTTTATTTAGCCAAGGTAACTCAATTTTTTCCATCGATAACAATAAACAATGAAGCCTCATCTCTTTGGGGAATGGTGAAAAGGGATTTCGGATTCAATTACATGTTATAGTTATTAATCATCTAGCTAATTGGCTGAAGAATATGTTGCCTAGAGCAGTATGAATAATTCTGACCCAACAGTACTTGCTTAATCAGATTTTACAAATCAACTAATGGAAAAATAAATAAATATGTACAAAGCTCTATACTGGGCATCAAATGACTGCCGTGTCCTCTTGTTTAAGAATCCTACAGTCTATGATGACATGGGACATCACTTTTCTGAGCACGATGGCAGCCCATGGTTCTCATTTAAACAACCACAACATAAATCACCTTGAGTCATTTTTGAAACAAGCTTCCTTCTGTATTCCTCTGTTGTGTGTCCAGAGGTCCATGCACATCGAAAATCATCAAAAAGAAACCTTATATGCCCTTGTTGCAGAATGGAGTTAAAAATCAACCATCTCCAGGAATCCGTGGGGCCTTTCTGTAAATATAGTGTTGACGGAATGAGGCAGAGTAATCAACTGATTTCTGAGAAATGTTTCATGTCCAGAGATAAATATGCCTGTGAAGGAAGCACACTAGGTCCTAATTTACGTTGGCTCCTGGGGACTTTCCTGGTGGTCCAGTGGTTAAGACTGTGCTTCCACTGCACCGGACGTGGGTCCGATCCCTGATCTAGGTGCTAAGATCACACATGTTTTCCAGCACAGCCAAAAAAAATTTTTAAAAATAAAGTTAAAGAAGGAAGATAGGCTGTACAGGCAGACTGGGTTCTCTGAAGCACTCCCTAACCTGACTTTGCTTCGCATGTGCACAGCAGAGGGCTGAAAGTGCACAGAGCTTGCTACTGATACATTGACGTCCCAGGCAGAGGACCTAGGGTGTGTGGACGAGTGTGTGTGTGTGTGCATGCGCGTGTGCAAACCCACCTGTTTAGTGGCCACAAGCACTTTCCCTAGCCCTCCCACCAGTATCTCTTTAGGGATCCAAACCAGGGTCAGGATGAGATGAAGCTCCTGGCTGACCCCATCTCCCACTCCAGTAACCCCAATCCCCAGACTTCTGGGCTCCCAAACTGACCATCCACTGCCAACTCTTCTCTCGTTTAGGGGTGCTGGACAAAATATAGGATGTCAGTTAAATTTGAACTTCATATAAACAATAAGAATTTTAAAGGAAAAGTATGTCCCCAATATTCCATAAGACATAGTTATACAAAACAGTTGTTCATATGAAATTCAAGTTTAAATGGGCATCCTGTGTTTTGTTTGTTTCTGTTTTTGCTGAATGCTCTACCCCCGAATGACTGGGATGGTATGTGGACCATCTCAGAAAGGCAGAGTTAACAGTACAGGACCCTGGGACATGCCTCCTGGTCCCTAACTCTGACCTCACCACTTACAGGTTGCAAAACCCTAAGCAAGTCACTTCACCCCACTGAGCCTCAGTTTTCTCATCTGTAAAATGGAGACACTCCCTCAAAGATTTTTTTACTGATTCAAAGATTGACTGAGGAGTCTGTTCTGGCAAAGATTAATGATCACAGACTTGAACTGTGAGGTCAAAGTGTGTCACCAACTTGGCCATCATATATTCCTTGCTGCATGAGAGGCATGTCCAGAAGAATATGGAGATAATATAATCAAAGGGCAATTTATGTACTGTAATATAAACAGATAAAATCTTCCGATGAGTTGGCAGAATTGTAGCCCCCACGGGACGACGTTAATGGGAACGTGGTACTTTCCTGGTGGTCCAGTGGTTAAGACTGTGCTTCCACTGCACCGGACGTGGGTCCGATCCCTGATCTAGGTGCTAAGATCACACATGTTTTCCAGCACAGCCAAAAAAAATTTTTAAAAATAAAGTTAAAGAAGGAAGATAGGCTGTACAGGCAGACTGGGTTCTCTGAAGCACTCCCTAACCTGACTTTGCTTCGCATGTGCACAGCAGAGGGCTGAAAGTGCACAGAGCTTGCTACTGATACATTGACGTCCCAGGCAGAGGACCTAGGGTGTGTGGACGAGTGTGTGTGTGTGTGCATGCGCGTGTGCAAACCCACCTGTTTAGTGGCCACAAGCACTTTCCCTAGCCCTCCCACCAGTATCTCTTTAGGGATCCAAACCAGGGTCAGGATGAGATGAAGCTCCTGGCTGACCCCATCTCCCACTCCAGTAACCCCAATCCCCAGACTTCTGGGCTCCCAAACTGACCATCCACTGCCAACTCTTCTCTCGTTTAGGGGTGCTGGACAAAATATAGGATGTCAGTTAAATTTGAACTTCATATAAACAATAAGAATTTTAAAGGAAAAGTATGTCCCCAATATTCCATAAGACATAGTTATACAAAACAGTTGTTCATATGAAATTCAAGTTTAAATGGGCATCCTGTGTTTTGTTTGTTTCTGTTTTTGCTGAATGCTCTACCCCCGAATGACTGGGATGGTATGTGGACCATCTCAGAAAGGCAGAGTTAACAGTACAGGACCCTGGGACATGCCTCCTGGTCCCTAACTCTGACCTCACCACTTACAGGTTGCAAAACCCTAAGCAAGTCACTTCACCCCACTGAGCCTCAGTTTTCTCATCTGTAAAATGGAGACACTCCCTCAAAGATTTTTTTACTGATTCAAAGATTGACTGAGGAGTCTGTTCTGGCAAAGATTAATGATCACAGACTTGAACTGTGAGGTCAAAGTGTGTCACCAACTTGGCCATCATATATTCCTTGCTGCATGAGAGGCATGTCCAGAAGAATATGGAGATAATATAATCAAAGGGGCTCATCTGCGGGTTTTTTTTTCCCCCAATGAAAACATGAATTTCATGTACTGTAATATAAACAGATAAAATCTTCCGATGAGTTGGCAGAATTGTAGCCCCCACACGGGACGACGTTAATGGGAAAATAGCAGGTGCCTGCTTACCGCGTCGTTCCCACGCATGGTCCTGCTGCTTACTTGGCAGCCACCCTGGAAATCGTGAAAATGACTGACACATCTATTTTCACATGTCCGTCTGCCAAGAATGAAGCTAGACTAAAACAATTAGATTTTTTCATGGCAGGATGTGGTTCCCCCGGGGCTGGGAGAGAAGGGAAGGTAGGACAGGGGTGGGGAAGGGATGCTTGTCTTTCTCACCCGCTGTCGTGACCAAAGCTGGTCTCTCTTTCCACTTGGCCATCCCTTGGGGATACAGATCCTAGTGCACAGGTTCACCTGAAATCGCTGAACTTGTGTTTGTGAGTTCTACAGCTCTTCCCCACTCATTTCTCCTCCAGGAATGTAGATCTGTGTCCCAAAGCCAGTATAGTGAGTAGCAAGGGCAAAGTCATGCTGAAAAGAGAATGGGAAGCCTGGCAGTCTACCTGGGTGATGCTCGCGTGTAGAGAATGGGCAGAAGCAACATGGGATTCACTCACCCCTCCAGTGATTTCTTCACCCACCTTCTATCTCACACGGGTGGTGTGCTAGGTGGGTGACGGGCACAAGATGCAATCAAATGAGATAAGGTAGTCACCGACTGGCATTTTCCTGGGGGAACCACTGATTGAGAAATGAGGGCTGGAAGGGGATGGTCTGTGTTTCAGAAAAACTGAGGTGAAATTACCTTGTTCATCAGTGGCCTACACACGAGGCTCTCCTTTCAAAAGCAGAGATTTGTGCATCATGCCTTACAGTAGAGTAACCAGACTGTAATTGCCACAAAAACAGTTCATAAAGCCAGCTTCTTGCTGCACATCACAAGGGAGCCAGTCCAGGTTCACTTTCCACTGTGAGGCTCAAGCTTCCAGTGCAGCAATCAGGCTGCCCATTTCACACCATCATTCCCTGTTTTGTATTTTAGCATTTTTAAGAGAGATATCTTATAATGTATTATCTGATTGACAACCCAAATCATATTTTCTCTGCATTTATTGTTTTTCTTGTTTTTGAAGAAAAGTTATGTTCAAGGAAGACAGGCCCCCTGAGTCTGCCAGAACCCCCGGTCTCTCTGAAGTGGTGCTGAGTTGCCATGGTTTGAGGAACCTTACCTTTTCAGACCAAGCTCTTCACTTGGTCTTCAGGTGGACGTTCAGCTAGACTCTGCCAGAGATTGCTGTACCTTCAGTCAAAATCCTCCATGAAGGAGCTCCAGGTCATTCTCAGGAAGGCATGGGGACCAGGAAACTTGGGGATTACCCGTCAGTTCAGAGCCTGGAAAGCTGGGGATGACCCTGGACTCAGAGCTTCCTCCTAGGCTCTTGATGGAGCCAGGATTCTGTGGGAAGCTTCAGCACTGTGCCCACCTCTCTGCAGGGTGTGAGGGACCACAGCCGGCACAGACGCTGGCCATGGCTGTTGGAGCTGCCTGTCCTCGTGAGAGGTGGCGGAGCTCATGGCTGCTGAATGGGCATCACTCCCTCTGCCTGTGGCATGGTGGCTTTCGTTTCGCTTCTCTGGGATCTTTTAGGGGTGTCAGGATGGTCACTGGACTTTTCCCAGGACCCCTGGGGTCTCCCCTTTTTCTCCTCCTGTTGGCTGTAGACCTCTGCTTCCCCTCTGTGGCCCTGAGGCAAGTCATCAGAGATGGAATTGGAGCCGCTTTTGTCCTTCTGAACAAGTGTCACTCTGGAACTGTGAGAGCTTTTGAGTGTTCAGGGCATCCAGCCAGTTGCTTAGGAAGTGAGTGTGCATTGGCACAAAAGTTGATAGCGGTGATCTGGAAGCATTCTTTTCTCTTTTGGGTGTCTCCTTTTCTGAAAGTTTTGGTCTTCACCTGTTCTTTTTATTTTAGATCTTGCACAGTGGCCTACACGACTCTCCTTTCAAAAGCAGAGATTTGTGCATCATGCCTTACAGTAGAGTAACCAGACTGTAATTGCCACAAAACAGTTCATAAAGCCAGCTTCTTGCTGCACATCACAAGGAGCCAGTCCAGGTTCACTTTCCACTGTGAGGCTCAAGCTTCCAGTGCAGCAATCAGGCTGCCCATTTCACACCATCATTCCCTGTTTTGTATTTTAGCATTTTTAAGAGAGATATCTTATAATGTATTATCTGATTGACAACCCAAATCATATTTTCTCTGCATTTATTGTTTTTCTTGTTTTTGAAGAAAAGTTATGTTCAAGGAAGACAGGCCCCCTGAGTCTGCCAGAACCCCCGGTCTCTCTGAAGTGGTGCTGAGTTGCCATGGTTTGAGGAACCTTACCTTTTCAGACCAAGCTCTTCACTTGGTCTTCAGGTGGACGTTCAGCTAGACTCTGCCAGAGATTGCTGTACCTTCAGTCAAAATCCTCCATGAAGGAGCTCCAGGTCATTCTCAGGAAGGCATGGGGACCAGGAAACTTGGGGATTACCCGTCAGTTCAGAGCCTGGAAAGCTGGGGATGACCCTGGACTCAGAGCTTCCTCCTAGGCTCTTGATGGAGCCAGGATTCTGTGGGAAGCTTCAGCACTGTGCCCACCTCTCTGCAGGGTGTGAGGGACCACAGCCGGCACAGACGCTGGCCATGGCTGTTGGAGCTGCCTGTCCTCGTGAGAGGTGGCGGAGCTCATGGCTGCTGAATGGGCATCACTCCCTCTGCCTGTGGCATGGTGGCTTTCGTTTCGCTTCTCTGGGATCTTTTAGGGGTGTCAGGATGGTCACTGGACTTTTCCCAGGACCCCTGGGGTCTCCCCTTTTTCTCCTCCTGTTGGCTGTAGACCTCTGCTTCCCCTCTGTGGCCCTGAGGCAAGTCATCAGAGATGGAATTGGAGCCGCTTTTGTCCTTCTGAACAAGTGTCACTCTGGAACTGTGAGAGCTTTTGAGTGTTCAGGGCATCCAGCCAGTTGCTTAGGAAGTGAGTGTGCATTGGCACAAAAGTTGATAGCGGTGATCTGGAAGCATTCTTTTCTCTTTTGGGTGTCTCCTTTTCTGTTATTTTATTTATTAACTGACTAACCTTTGGGTCTTCACTGCTACACAGGCGTTTCTCTAGTTGTGATGACCAGGGGCTACTCTCTAGTTGCAGTGTGTGGGCTTCTTATTGCAGTGGCTTCTCTTGTTGTGGAGCACCACAGGGCACAGGCTCAATAGGTGTGGCACACGGGCTTAGTTTCTACATGGCATGCTAGAGCTTCTCGAACTGGGGATCAAACCCATGTCTCCTGAACTGGCAGGGAGATTCTTTACCACTGAGCCACCAGGGAAGTCCTGGATTTCTCTTTTTTTAAAAAGAACATTTGTGTTTTCATTGTATTTTACATAGTTAACAAACACAGATCAATGTTTAAAGTCACAGAGGGACTTCACTGGCAATCCAGTGGTTAAGAATTCACCCTCCAATGCTGGAATCCCTGCTTTGAAAGCTAAGGCCCCACATGTCTTCCAGCCAAAAAGCCAAAACCTGTAACAGAGCAATATTGTAACAAATTTAATAAAGACTTTAAAAATGATCTCCATGGGTGTATGCATGCTGTCGCTTCAATCATGTCCAACTCTTTGTGAGTGGACTATAGCCTGCCAGGTTCCTCTGTCCATGGGGTTCTCCAAACAAGAATACTGGAGTGGATTGCCATATCCTCCTTCAGGGGATCTCCCTGATCCAGGAATCAAGCCCTAGTTTCTTGCATCTCCTGCATTAGCAGGTAGGTTCTTTACCACCAGTGCCACTTGGGAAAGTCCCAGAAATAAACATTTATTTATTTCTACATCAAAACAAACAGATAAATACAAAATTATAGAAATCATCACCTAGAGTTAATCGCTCAGGATTCTGATGTGTAGGGTTTTCTATCTATATTCTCTAGGCAAAACTGGACTATACTCTTTGTAACTATGGGCTCACACTTGACAAAGACTTCTTCTAGTGGTGGTTTAATTAATTCTGCTACATTTCCTTGGTTACAGGCATGTGCTCCCCAGTCTTAGAGAAGAAGCTGGGCTCTTGGGAAGCCTTGCAGGCTGAAAGGTAGAGAGGACTCATAGAAAAGAGGCATGGCTCCCCCTGAAGACTGACCACCCTGTGATGGACCATTTGGATTGGTAAGTCCTCTCCCTGAGATCCCAGGACCTCTCAGAGTCCACCCATCTCCCATTTCCACCCCCTTGTGGAAGCCTTCTCACCTATAGCATTGCCAGGACAAGGAACCATGGCCAGAGGAACACTCTGGATAACTGGATATGCTTGACTCCCCCTCTTTTACTTTTTGTAAATACTGAGGATGATACGTGTACAAAGTCTATTGACCTGGTAGATATTGAAATCAGTTGATGAAAATTAACCTGTAATCCTAATCTCCATTACAGTGTGCTTCTTGACAAACCTTTTCCCCATCTAAAGGATGTTTCACTTGTGAATAAGCCTTAAAAGTATGTGTTTAGGGCCAGCCTCAGCAGGTTTATGCCTCCAAAGTGAGACATTTTATGGGTTCTGGTCAACTTTCTGCATCAGAACAATCAACCTGAAACCTATGAGTTGAATCTGGCACAATAGGAATGAACAGCGACAGCTTGAAGTGAATAACAAAGTTGGAACTCGCTTCTAAGGCTTCCAGGACCAACCAGCCCTGGAGCCCTGGTAGATGATTCACTCTCCCTTTCCTGCTATTAGAAATATTTCTCACTGTTGAATGCCTTTTACTTGTCCAGGCTAAGCTGTTTAAATAACTGAGGCATGAACTGTCAGTTCAAAATGACTAAGGAGTAAAAGTGCTATTGCCTGGCTTCTTATTGTTAAATATGGCAGCATCTCTTGTCTTCAATCAAGTCAGTGGGGGAAGCATAAATACAAAATTGAATCCCAGAAATAAACATTTATTTATTTCTACATCAAAACAAACAGATAAATACAAAATTATAGAAATCATCACCTAGAGTTAATCGCTCAGGATTCTGATGTGTAGGGTTTTCTATCTATATTCTCTAGGCAAAACTGGACTATACTCTTTGTAACTATGGGCTCACACTTGACAAAGACTTCTTCTAGTGGTGGTTTAATTAATTCTGCTACATTTCCTTGGTTACAGGCATGTGCTCCCCAGTCTTAGAGAAGAAGCTGGGCTCTTGGGAAGCCTTGCAGGCTGAAAGGTAGAGAGGACTCATAGAAAAGAGGCATGGCTCCCTCTGAAGACTGACCACCCTGTGATGGACCATTTGGATTGGTAAGTCCTCTCCCTGAGATCCCAGGACCTCTCAGAGTCCACCCATCTCCCATTTCCACCCCCTTGTGGAAGCCTTCTCACCTATAGCATTGCCAGGACAAGGAACCATGGCCAGAGGAACACTCTGGATAACTGGATATGCTTGACTCCCCCTCTTTTACTTTTTGTAAATACTGAGGATGATACGTGTACAAAGTCTATTGACCTGGTAGATATTGAAATCAGTTGATGAAAATTAACCTGTAATCCTAATCTCCATTACAGTGTGCTTCTTGACAAACCTTTTCCCCATCTAAAGGATGTTTCACTTGTGAATAAGCCTTAAAAGTATGTGTTTAGGGCCAGCCTCAGCAGGTTTATGCCTCCAAAGTGAGACATTTTATGGGTTCTGGTCAACTTTCTGCATCAGAACAATCAACCTGAAACCTATGAGTTGAATCTGGCACAATAGGAATGAACAGCGACAGCTTGAAGTGAATAACAAAGTTGGAACTCGCTTCTAAGGCTTCCAGGACCAACCAGCCCTGGAGCCCTGGTAGATGATTCACTCTCCCCTTTTCCCGCTATTAGAAATATTTCTCACTGTTGAATGCCTTTTACTTGTCCAGGCTAAGCTGTTTAAATAACTGAGGCATGAACTGTCAGTTCAAAATGACTAAGGAGTAAAAGTGCTATTGCCTGGCTTCTTATTTTTAAATATGGCAGCATCTCTTGTCTTCAATCAAGTCAGTGGGGGGGGAAGAATAATCTCAGTTATGCTTTGTATTCTTTATATTCATTGTATAAAGCAGGCAGGGAGAGCATAAAGCATGGGAGCTCTCATCACCCCAAGTCTAGGTTCCCATGTCAGTCCCCTGAGGTTGACCCTGCTCTGCAGTACACCCTTCCCCCACCGTCCCCACCACAGGGACCATCTGGTCTCTGCTGCTGTCTGCTGTGCATCTGTGTGAAATTGCCTTCTAGATATGATCCCAGGAAGAAGCATGAGAATTCTAGAGCCCTCTGCGCTGGTGGAAAATGCAGCCAGTATATGCCACAAGGACACAGTGAGAGAGAGGCTGGGGTTGCTTGGAACAGCTGACCAAGAGTTTGTCACCAGGAAGGGGAACATCATTATTTACAGAGTCAGGAGACGGAGCTGGATGGAGCAAGATCCAAGATATCCAAGAGGCCTTAACAAGCTTCTCTGCCAAAGACCAGAAGGACAAGAGAGATGGGTACAGGTAGAACTAAATGGGATACAGACATCTCGAGGAGCCACATAGTGACGTGGTCTTGGCTACTTTAACAGGGTGTGATCTCTGGTAAGATGTGCTCATTTAGCTAAGGCTGGATGGTGAACATTTTATATGACTTCAACTAGTGCCCTTCTTAGAGCTTGTGCCCTTATAAAGTCCTGGATATGTTGTAAAATAGCCCGTTTCAGCCTGTTTATGGTCAATCTAAAGAGTGGCTATTGAAGATGCATTTCTTAAATTGAGAGATGAACAAGGTCGACCCAGCTTGAAACCTATGAGTTGAATCTGGCACAATAGGAATGAACAGCGACAGCTTGAAGTGAATAACAAAGTTGGAACTCGCTTCTAAGGCTTCCAGGACCAACCAGCCCTGGAGCCCTGGTAGATGATTCACTCTCCCTTTCCTGCTATTAGAAATATTTCTCACTGTTGAATGCCTTTTACTTGTCCAGGCTAAGCTGTTTAAATAACTGAGGCATGAACTGTCAGTTCAAAATGACTAAGGAGTAAAAGTGCTATTGCCTGGCTTCTTATTTTTAAATATGGCAGCATCTCTTGTCTTCAATCAAGTCAGTGGGGGGGGAAGAATAATCTCAGTTATGCTTTGTATTCTTTATATTCATTGTATAAAGCAGGCAGGGAGAGCATAAAGCATGGGAGCTCTCATCACCCCAAGTCTAGGTTCCCATGTCAGTCCCCTGAGGTTGACCCTGCTCTGCAGTACACCCTTCCCCCACCGTCCCCACCACAGGGACCATCTGGTCTCTGCTGCTGTCTGCTGTGCATCTGTGTGAAATTGCCTTCTAGATATGATCCCAGGAAGAAGCATGAGAATTCTAGAGCCCTCTGCGCTGGTGGAAAATGCAGCCAGTATATGCCACAAGGACACAGTGAGAGAGAGGCTGGGGTTGCTTGGAACAGCTGACCAAGAGTTTGTCACCAGGAAGGGGAACATCATTATTTACAGAGTCAGGAGACGGAGCTGGATGGAGCAAGATCCAAGATATCCAAGAGGCCTTAACAAGCTTCTCTGCCAAAGACCAGAAGGACAAGAGAGATGGGTACAGGTAGAACTAAATGGGATACAGACATCTCGAGGAGCCACATAGTGACGTGGTCTTGGCTACTTTAACAGGGTGTGATCTCTGGTAAGATGTGCTCATTTAGCTAAGGCTGGATGGTGAACATTTTATATGACTTCAACTAGTGCCCTTCTTAGAGCTTGTGCCCTTATAAAGTCCTGGATATGTTGTAAAATAGCCCGTTTCAGCCTGTTTATGGTCAATCTAAAGAGTGGCTATTGAAGATGCATTTCTAGAGGGAAAAAAAATGAAGAAGAAATAGAAAGCACCTTAAGAACCAAAAGATCTTTTTCCTTGTATTTTCTCTTGTTGTGGAAAATCTTGAAAATATAGAAACACATAAAGAAGAAATATAAAACAAGCTACACACACCAAAAGGTGGCAATGAATTTTATATTTTTCAGCCTTTGTCCAGTGAATTTTAACGTGGTTGTGTAACTGAGCGGAATTCTATGGCACCTTGCCAGATGGACCCTCCACCTCCAAACATGTCCCTCACCTTCCTCTTGTCTGTAGAAAATCTTCAGCCTCCTAAGCCCTGACCACCAAATTCCAAAAATTTAACCAGAGAAATTAGAAAGTGCAGAACGAAAGGAAAAGCTAAGCAAGACCAAATAACAGTAGCTTAGCCACTAAACAAAGTCAAGGACTATAGACAATATTCTGAACATTATCCTCCGAGCTGTTTTGCAGATGCTGAAACCCCTGCCAGGTGGAAGGAGTTAGCTTTATGCTGACCACCAGCACCTCAACCCCAGGCTGGTTGGAACTAGAAGGCTGTGATGTTGACTGACAATTACCTCACCATCAGCCAATCAAAAGACTGTTCATGAGCTGATTACGCATAACAATCCCCTCCCTGTTGTAAAAATCTGTTGTCTGAAAGTCTTCAGGGAGTTTGGGCCTTTTAAGCACTAGCTGCCTGGACTCCTTGCTTGGCGCCTGCAGTAAACCCTGCATTTCCTTCACCATGACCCAGTGCCAGTAGATTGGTTCTACTGGATGCGGGTCCCCGCCAATGAAACAAATAACAAGCTTCTCTGCCAAAGACCAGAAGGACAAGAGAGATGGGTACAGGTAGAACTAAATGGGATACAGACATCTCGAGGAGCCACATAGTGACGTGGTCTTGGCTACTTTAACAGGGTGTGATCTCTGGTAAGATGTGCTCATTTAGCTAAGGCTGGATGGTGAACATTTTATATGACTTCAACTAGTGCCCTTCTTAGAGCTTGTGCCCTTATAAAGTCCTGGATATGTTGTAAAATAGCCCGTTTCAGCCTGTTTATGGTCAATCTAAAGAGTGGCTATTGAAGATGCATTTCTAGAGGGAAAAAAAATGAAGAAGAAATAGAAAGCACCTTAAGAACCAAAAGATCTTTTTCCTTGTATTTTCTCTTGTTGTGGAAAATCTTGAAAATATAGAAACACATAAAGAAGAAATATAAAACAAGCTACACACACCAAAAGGTGGCAATGAATTTTATATTTTTCAGCCTTTGTCCAGTGAATTTTAACGTGGTTGTGTAACTGAGCGGAATTCTATGGCACCTTGCCAGATGGACCCTCCACCTCCAAACATGTCCCTCACCTTCCTCTTGTCTGTAGAAAATCTTCAGCCTCCTAAGCCCTGACCACCAAATTCCAAAAATTTAACCAGAGAAATTAGAAAGTGCAGAACGAAAGGAAAAGCTAAGCAAGACCAAATAACAGTAGCTTAGCCACTAAACAAAGTCAAGGACTATAGACAATATTCTGAACATTATCCTCCGAGCTGTTTTGCAGATGCTGAAACCCCTGCCAGGTGGAAGGAGTTAGCTTTATGCTGACCACCAGCACCTCAACCCCAGGCTGGTTGGAACTAGAAGGCTGTGATGTTGACTGACAATTACCTCACCATCAGCCAATCAAAAGACTGTTCATGAGCTGATTACGCATAACAATCCCTCCCTGTTGTAAAAATCTGTTGTCTGAAAGTCTTCAGGGAGTTTGGGCCTTTTAAGCACTAGCTGCCTGGACTCCTTGCTTGGCGCCTGCAGTAAACCCTGCATTTCCTTCACCATGACCCAGTGCCAGTAGATTGGTTCTACTGGATGCGGGTGAGCAGACCCAAGTGTTGTTTACTAACAGTTGTTATTGTATTAAAACAATAGTTTGTATCTTGCACGTTTGACTCAATACTGCAACACATGCATCTTCCTTTGCCATTAAGAATCTATTTTGAAAAGCACAGTCCTTAATGACTACAGCCCATTCTACTACTGAGACACCCAGCTGTCTTATCTGTACGTATTGTTGAACGTTAAAATGTTTCCAAAAACTTGGTGCTTAAACAGTTTTGTAATAAACATATTTATACATATGTTTAAACCATGATAGGATTTTTCTTGGAAAAATTATCAAGAGTCAACATACAAAAGGTATTTTGAGATCATTCACTCCACTACCATGGGAATGACCATTTCCTCCTAGCCAATATTCCCCACTATGCATAAAATACTAATTGACCATGTACAGTGATCTTTAATACAGTGCAACATATGCACTAGGTAGGCTTTAGATATCAGTTAGAAAATTCTGGTTAGATACAATAAAGGATATCTGTTTAGTAGAGGCTTGGGTGAATTTGTTTCAGATAAAAGGAGGAAGGTGGGATGCCCAGGATGGTATGGCTGCTCCACAGCGTCATCAGGAATCCAGGCTACTTTCATTTTCCCTCATCTTTGTCGTTGTCAGCCTGTGCCTTTCAGCCTGTGCCTGCCTCCCTCTATTCTTTCTTTTTTTCTCTCTCTCTTTCTTTCCTTCAATAAAATAGCTTCAACCTCTGCACGATTTGGTTAACACTAGCTGAGAAACTTTGAACAAATCACTCTGCACCTTTCAAAGTCTGGATTTCATCAGGTATAAAAATAAAGATTTTGGACCAGCCTTAAATATGCCTTATATGTAATAATCAATGCATGTCTACCATAAAAATCTTGCAATTCTAAATTGGGACCCCAAAACAGAGGCTACTATCCTAAGTCACGTAAGTCTGCAGCAGAGCTGAGATCAGACACAGTTTTCCATCAGTGATGTGGGTTTTATTTGATTTTGCCAGTATCGTATCCTTGACTTGACTCATTAAGAAATACACATTTGATTTTAACAATGATAAAATTAAGGTTGTTACCAAAATTTCTCATCTCTTGTGTTCATTATTCAAATAGGAAAAAATGGTCCTTCTTATCAAGCTACTGAGCATAAACAGATATTAGCTTATTTCATCTCATATCATATTGTTAGATCTGTTGTGATTGGGTTTAAATATGCATTGAGCATATTGTCTCCTAAATTAAAATGATTTATAATAAAAATTTGAGACCCTCTTACTGGTTAGATAATGTTTTTAGTTAACATCTTTCTTTGAAATCAACATTGAAACTTTTCAAACATTCCACTGGATACTGGCTTCTTTCAGGAACATTGTTGGAAAAAAACCATCTTTTGTGAATCACCCTGTTGATACATCATCATACATAAAGAATGGTTCGCCATGTGCATGACTTTTCCCTCTTTCTTTCAGTCTCTTCTTGAAAGTGCGACTTTTGTAGGAAAACAGTAATTCACTCATTATGCTGCCTTAGCCAAGACGCAAAGTCATCTGAGCACTGAATCCATCAAAATCTTGGAAAACCCACTATAACCACTGAACACTCTGTGGGAGATTTGGCCAAAGAAGAAACTGACTCTTTTTCCCATGTTCTCAGCTTCTCTTCAGTGAAATTCATTCTGCAAGATGGGTGAGGGAGGCAAAGCTAGCCTGGGACTCAAGAAGGAGTGTTGGCAGGAAAGGGAGAAGGTCCCAAATGGCAACGCTCTGAACTCCCTCCCAGGTCCTCTTTGGACAAAAACATCCCCAACAGAAATCCCTGGGATTGGCTCAGATTTTGTGCAGATAAAAATAAATTCAAAATCAATTATAAAACATGCATAAAAATAAGCCACTATGAGTGAAAGCAACAAATGACAAACCACAGAATAAATTTCCCAAGTACCTAGAGTAGGAAATGGCAACCCACTCTACTTTTCTTGCCTGGAAAATCCCATGGAAGAGAGGCCCAGTGGGCTGCAATCCATAGGGTCGCAGAGAGTCAGACACAATTGAGCAACTGAGCACACCTCAATTATGGGAATTTTTGTATATGTTTATTTTTACATACAAACTAAAAAATAACTATCTTCATTTGAAAAAAAAACTGACCACTAACAAGGGACAGTTAACATTTTAACAATATTTTTAAAATGATCAAATAAATTTATAACTAATAAAATGAAAACCTCAAAGATGGATTTTAAATAGATTACTGTTGAGAAAAGAACTAGAAGTCAGATTTGACAAAATAAGTCATTACTCAATATAGAGAAATAAGCGGATAGAAAATATGAAACAGAGGTGAAGTGATACAAAGTAGGGAGTGAGGAATTACAATGTGTGTCTAACTAGGTTTCCAGAATAAAAAGAATGGGAGAGGAGAAGTCTTTGAAGAAATAATAGCTCAGAACTTTCCAGAATTCAAATTCTCACACACAGAAAGCATAATAAACCCAAAATGATTAAATAAAAAGACATCCACACCATACTAGATTATAGTAAAATTATATTTTAAAAATCCAATGAAAAATAAAAGACCCTAGAAGCAGAAATACATCACCTACAAGTGAAAATTAGATTTATAGCAGACTTGTCATTTACTGCAACGGAAGTTAGAGATAGTGTAATGATACTCTTCAAGTGCAGACCTAGGACTTCCCTGGTAATACAGGGGATAAAAATCTGCCTGGAAATTCAGAGATCATGGGTTTGATTCCTGGTCCAGGAAGATTCCACATGCCATGGAGCAAGTAAGCCCACAGGCCCCAACTACTGAGCCTGTGATCTAGAGCCTGCAAATTGCAACACCTGAACCCATGTGCCACAACTACTGAAGCCTGCAGGCTTAAATGCTGTGCTCCACAACAAGAGAAGACACCACAATTAGAAGCCACAACGAAGAGTAGCCCCCATTCACCACAACCAGAATAAGCCTGCAGAAAGCAATTAAGTCCTAGTGCAGCCAAAAATAAATTCATAAAAAACAAAGTGCAGACTTAGGATTGTCATCCCAGTAAGCTAACATTTAAAACATGGCGAATTAAAGAGGATTTTATAGACAAATAAAGATTTTACTGGTAAAAGACTTTAATCAAAAAGACTCCAAAATATGTTCTCCAGACAAGGGAATGATTCTAGAAGGAAGGTCTGATATTGAGAAAATAGCAAGAAAAATAATTTTCAAACAAGCTGATATCTTTTAACAAGTCAATGTAAAATAATAATAATTTAAACAAATTAAACTTTGGAGATGGGATGATTGTTTGGGAGAAGTCAAGATATGAATTGATTTTTTTTTGAAAAATATGTATTTATTTGGCTGTGCCTAATCTCAGTTGAGGTATGTGGGATCTTTACCTGCAGCACATGGGACCTAGTTCCCTGACTAGGGATCAAACCTGGGTCCTTTGCATTAGGAGCAGAGTCTTAGCCACTGGGCCACCAAGGAAGTTTCTTTATTAATTTTAGATGTGAGATTCAGTAAGCCTGAATTAAAAATGTTACTACTATAAAAATAATAGAGCAATACCTCCAAACTAGAAGAGGAGAAATGAAAGGAGAAGGGAAGAAGGAAAGGGGAGAGAAGAAGGAGGAGGAGAGGAAGAGAAAGATGAAAAAAGAAGGCTTCATACATAATAATCACAGTAGAAATGTGTCAAGACTGTATATTGTCACCTTGTTATTTAACTTCTATGCAGAATACATCATACAAAATGCTGGGCTGGATAAAACACAAGCTGGAGTCAAAATTGCCAAGAAAAATATCAATAAATTCAGATATGCAGATGACACAACTCTTATGGCAGAAAGTGAAGAGAAACTAAAGAGCCTCTTGATGAGAGTGAAAAAGCTGGTTTAAAACTCAAAAAAATTAAGATCTGGGCATCTGGTCCTATCACTTCATGGCAAATAGTTGGAAAAACAGTGGAAACAGTGACAGACTTTAATCTATTTGGGCTCCAAAATCACTGCAGACGGTGACTGCAGCCATGAAATTAAAAGACACTTGCTCTTTGGAAGAAAACCTATGACAAATCTAGATGGCGTATCAAAAAGCAGAAAAATCACTGGTGACAAAGGTCCATATGGTCAAAGATACGTTTTTTCCCAGTAGTCATGTATGGATGTGAGAGTTGAACCATCAAGAAGGCTGAGTGCTGAAGAACTGATGCCTTCAAACTGTGGTGTTGGAGAAGAACCTTGAGCATCCCTTTGACTGTAAGCGTCAGTCCTAAAGGAAATCAACCTTGAAAATTCATTGGGAGGACTGATGCTGAAGCTGAAGCTCCAATACTTTGGCCACCTGATGCAAAGAGACAATTTACTGGAAAAGACCCTAACACTGGGAAAAATAGAAAGCAGGAGGAGAAGGGGACAACAGAGGACGAAGTGGTTGGATGGCATCACTGAGTCAATGGACCTGAGTTTGAGCAAGCTCCGGGAGGTGGTGAAGGACAGGGAAGCCTGGCATTCCTCAGTCTATGCGATTGCAAAGAGTTGGACATGACTGAGCAAACTTTTAAAATGACGGAAAAATAAATGGAAGAAAAAAATCTACTATGGCCTTTCTTAAAAGATGTGAGATTCAGTAAGCCTGAATTAAAATGTTACTACTATAAAAATAATAGAGCAATACCTCCAAACTAGAAGAGGAGAAATGAAAGGAGAAGGGAAGAAGGAAAGGGGAGAGAAGAAGGAGGAGGAGAGGAAGAAAGATGAAAAAAGAAGGCTTCATACATAATAATCACAGTAGAAATGTGTCAAGACTGTATATTGTCACCTTGTTATTTAACTTCTATGCAGAATACATCATACAAAATGCTGGGCTGGATAAAACACAAGCTGGAGTCAAAATTGCCAAGAAAAATATCAATAAATTCAGATATGCAGATGACACAACTCTTATGGCAGAAAGTGAAGAGAAACTAAAGAGCCTCTTGATGAGAGTGAAAAAGCTGGTTTAAAACTCAAAAAAATTAAGATCTGGGCATCTGGTCCTATCACTTCATGGCAAATAGTTGGAAAAACAGTGGAAACAGTGACAGACTTTAATCTATTTGGGCTCCAAAATCACTGCAGACGGTGACTGCAGCCATGAAATTAAAAGACACTTGCTCTTTGGAAGAAAACCTATGACAAATCTAGATGGCGTATCAAAAAGCAGAAAAATCACTGGTGACAAAGGTCCATATGGTCAAAGATACGTTTTTTCCCAGTAGTCATGTATGGATGTGAGAGTTGAACCATCAAGAAGGCTGAGTGCTGAAGAACTGATGCCTTCAAACTGTGGTGTTGGAGAAGAACCTTGAGCATCCCTTTGACTGTAAGCGTCAGTCCTAAAGGAAATCAACCTTGAAAATTCATTGGAAGGACTGATGCTGAAGCTGAAGCTCCAATACTTTGGCCACCTGATGCAAAGAGACAATTTACTGGAAAAGACCCTAACACTGGGAAAAATAGAAAGCAGGAGGAGAAGGGGACAACAGAGGACGAAGTGGTTGGATGGCATCACTGAGTCAATGGACCTGAGTTTGAGCAAGCTCCGGGAGGTGGTGAAGGACAGGGAAGCCTGGCATTCCTCAGTCTATGCGATTGCAAAGAGTTGGACATGACTGAGCAAACTGAATTGAATTAAACTGAACTGAGATAAAAAAAATAATAAACTTGCCACTAAAAACACTAAGTGTATCAGTTTTCAGTAAGAAAAAAAATCTACTATGGCCCATGTAAATGAGACTTACCTAAAGCATGAGAATTCTGTAAGTTAGAAGCATGTGAAATTAAAGATAGAGGCAAATACTAAAGACATCTGGAGTAACTGTTAAAATCTCAGATAACATAAATTATTGTTAGGGATAAGAATGGTCACTATATACTGATGAAACAATTCTAAATTTGTATTACCCTAAATGATTACAAAATACATAAGGCAAAAATTGATAAAACTACCAGGAGAAATGGACCTGCTCTATACCAGGATGGAAGATTTCAACATATTCTTCTCAATTACTGATGTGTCAGAAAGGTAGAAAAATCAGTACAGGTATACAAGATCTATCCAACACTATTTAATGAGCCTAGCTCAAAAGCATTCAGCATTGGGGAAATATATATTTTTTCTAGCATTCAACAATGAGAAAATAGACATCCTTTCATATACAAATGGAATATCCACAAAAATTGAACATGTTGTAGACCAAAAGGAAAATCTCAAAATCAGAACATAGTACACCTTACAGATCATGTTTTCGGATAGCAATGCCATTCAGTTAGAAATGAACTAACATGCATACATATATTTTAAAAATTTAAAGCCTCATGTATTCCACAGACAATGAAGTTTTATAGAAAAAGATGTTTGGGGGCTTACCTCGTGGTCCAGTGGGTAAGGACACCGCCTTACAGTGCAAGGCGCTGGTTTGATCCCTGGCCTGGGAAGATCCCACGTGCTGGAGCAGCTGGACTGATGTGTCCAAATAAGGAGTGGGAGCTCTGTAGCACATGCGCCCGGAGCCAGAAATTCATGAAGGACTGATGCTGAAGCTGGAGCTCCAATACTTTGGCCACCTGAAGCAAAGAGACAATTTACTGGAAAAGACCCTAACACTGGGAAAAATAGAAAGCAGGAGGAGAAGGGGACAACAGAGGACGAAGTGGTTGGATGGCATCACTGAGTCAATGGACCTGAGTTTGAGCAAGCTCCGGGAGGTGGTGAAGGACAGGGAAGCCTGGCATTCCTCAGTCTATGCGATTGCAAAGAGTTGGACATGACTGAGCAAACTGAATTGAATTAAACTGAACTGAGATAAAAAAAATAATAAACTTGCCACTAAAAACACTAAGTGTATCAGTTTTCAGTAAGAAAAAAAATCTACTATGGCCCATGTAAATGAGACTTACCTAAAGCATGAGAATTCTGTAAGTTAGAAGCATGTGAAATTAAAGATAGAGGCAAATACTAAAGACATCTGGAGTAACTGTTAAAATCTCAGATAACATAAATTATTGTTAGGGATAAGAATGGTCACTATATACTGATGAAACAATTCTAAATTTGTATTACCCTAAATGATTACAAAATACATAAGGCAAAATTGATAAAACTACCAGGAGAAATGGACCTGCTCTATACCAGGATGGAAGATTTCAACATATTCTTCTCAATTACTGATGTGTCAGAAAGGTAGAAAAATCAGTACAGGTATACAAGATCTATCCAACACTATTTAATGAGCCTAGCTCAAAAGCATTCAGCATTGGGGAAATATATATTTTTTCTAGCATTCAACAATGAGAAAATAGACATCCTTTCATATACAAATGGAATATCCACAAAAATTGAACATGTTGTAGACCAAAAGGAAAATCTCAAAATCAGAACATAGTACACCTTACAGATCATGTTTTCGGATAGCAATGCCATTCAGTTAGAAATGAACTAACATGCATACATATATTTTAAAAATTTAAAGCCTCATGTATTCCACAGACAATGAAGTTTTATAGAAAAAGATGTTTGGGGGCTTACCTCGTGGTCCAGTGGGTAAGGACACCGCCTTACAGTGCAAGGGGCGCTGGTTTGATCCCTGGCCTGGGAAGATCCCACGTGCTGCGGAGCAGCTGGACTGATGTGTCCAAATAAGGAGTGGGAGCTCTGTAGCACATGCGCCCGGAGCCAGAGCTTTTCAGTGAGAGAGGCCACTGCAATGGGAGGCCCACACAGACCAAAGAATAAATAAACTAGATAAATGAAAGACCAATAGAAGTGACCAAAAAACCCCTAGATATTTGAGAAATATTTGGTTAAAACAAAGTCCAATGGTAATAATAATAATAATAAAGAGGAAGATAAGAAGTTTTTTTGCTGTAGGAGTTATCATATGGCTTAATATGATAATGTAATCAAACATTTTTAAGTGAAGTTATTTTATACAATGTTTCATATGTTTATTTTACCAAAGAATTTTCTACTGATGGAGTAATACATGAGACCAGTGTTCCACGGAACATAACTTTTAGAAACATTTCTCCACAGCAATGCCTGGACATACTTCATATAAACCATCTTATTTTTATTAATCCTATTTACCTTATCCTGGCAACTGCAAGGCGTGTTAGGACATCTTTCAGGATGCATCTAATAACACCATGAGGTGATGCTCCTGAGGAGAGGAACAAGACTCTGTCTTACACAGCATGTTGTGATGATCAGGAAGGAATCATTGTGGCAGGAGGAAGGCATGTGAATATTTTAAATTGTTTTCATTTTTCAAAGCCACCCTAGCTGCTCTGGTCTATACCACAGGACTAGAATCTGCTGTACAACTCCTTCAACTGCTCCTCAGACCTGTCAGGAGAGCCTGTCTCTACTGGGTCTGACCCTCATCCAAAATGTTCACTTTCTAGACAGTTAAGAGACTTGACTTTCTTTCCAGATCAGTGAGGCCATGACAGGGCAATGAATCACTCTGTAGACAAAGAACTAATCCATTATGTCTCCTGGAGCCATAAACCATTTCTGCCTCTTTCATGGCCTTTTTCATGGCCTCTCCCTTTTTCCTTGAGATAATTCATTAGTTCTACTATCAGAGGCCCATCAGTATCATGTTAAAGCAGACCCCAAATGGATCAGGGGCTGCAAAAGCAGTGAATCTCCTCTGGAAAGGGCCAGCTCTGAGGACTGAGTTTTTCCATATAGGAAACTCACATTGTAGGATATGACGTAAGCTCACACATTATGAAACACCCCACTCCAAGTGGCTCAGTGGTAAAGAATCTGCCTGCAGTGTAGGAGCTACAGAAGACACCGATTCAATTCCTGGGTCAGGAAGATCCCCTGGAGGAGGACATGGCAAGCCACTGCAGTATTCTTGCCTGGAGAATCCCATGGATAGGGGAGCCTGGTGGGCTACAGTCCATGGGGTTGCAAAGAGTCAGACACAACTGAGGTGATTTAGCAAATACACAGTGTGAGTTCACTTAACAGTGTTTTCACATAGCTGAGGAGATGCATGTGTTAACTCAAAAGGGTGATTAAAAATGTGTCCAAAAATTCTAGATATTCCTTCCTTCAAAAAATGGAGCTTAATTCTCCTTCCGGCAAGTATGGGTTGGCCTCAGTGACTCACATCTAATGAACAGTATATGGCAGAAGTCAAGGGATGTCACTCTGGAAATGAAGTATAGAAGACTGTGTCTCCCATCTTGGGTGTGCTCACTTCTCTCTTGCATCTCTTTCTCTGGGGGAAGCCATGTCATGAGCACCCCAGGGAGAGGTCCACATGGCAAGAAATTGAATCCCTCTGCAACAGTCACATGGTGGGGGAGGTGGAGGAGCACTTAGAAGTACAGCCTCCTGCCCCAGTCAAACCTTCAGAAACTGAATTCGCAGTTGTCAGTTTGAATACAACCTCATGAGAGACCCTGAGCCAGAACCACTCAACCAAGCTGTTCCTGGATTTCTGACCCTCAGAAACTGAATTCATAAATCTGGGAAAAATTCACTGTGCACCTATAAATAAGTGGTATACCCAAATTAGCATTGTTTAGGGTACAGGGAAGCCATGACAAGATCATCTCAGGTAATCTGTATTTACTCCACATTCCTGGGGCTATACTGGGCTGGTGGGGAAAAGAAAATGCCTATAACTAAATGGTTGAATCACTGGGGAGATGCTCCCAAGGTACTACAGGAATGGTCCCTGCTGCTCGGGTCTCTACTGAAGGCAGACAGAAGAGATGATCCTGACCAAGTGGACATATCAATGGAGCTGACAAAATGTTGGAGATGGAAGTAGTGCTGGCAAAGGTGCCCTTAAGGACAATCTCAGGAGCTAAAGACCCCGGGTTGGTAGGGATGTGGAGAACCCTGAATGCCCATGTTAGCTTTGGCTGGCTGGTGGCATTACCTATGGGGGTCAGCAGAAACTGAAGTGACCCCATTGGGCTCCACCAAAGCTTGGCCTTCAACAGACGCTGCCAAGAAGTCGAAGGTTGGGGCAAGTTTTTGGGTCCATGGGGGCCTGGGCTACAGTCCATGGGGTTGCAAAGAGTCAGACACAACTGAGGTGATTTAGCAAATACACAGTGTGAGTTCACTTAACAGTGTTTTCACATAGCTGAGGAGATGCATGTGTTAACTCAAAAGGGTGATTAAAAATGTGTCCAAAAATTCTAGATATTCCTTCCTTCAAAAAATGGAGCTTAATTCTCCTTCCGGCAAGTATGGGTTGGCCTCAGTGACTCACATCTAATGAACAGTATATGGCAGAAGTCAAGGGATGTCACTCTGGAAATGAAGTATAGAAGACTGTGTCTCCCATCTTGGGTGTGCTCACTTCTCTCTTGCATCTCTTTCTCTGGGGGAAGCCATGTCATGAGCACCCCAGGGAGAGGTCCACATGGCAAGAAATTGAATCCCTCTGCAACAGTCACATGGTGGGGGAGGTGGAGGAGCACTTAGAAGTACAGCCTCCTGCCCCAGTCAAACCTTCAGAAACTGAATTCGCAGTTGTCAGTTTGAATACAACCTCATGAGAGACCCTGAGCCAGAACCACTCAACCAAGCTGTTCCTGGATTTCTGACCCTCAGAAACTGAATTCATAAATCTGGGAAAAATTCACTGTGCACCTATAAATAAGTGGTATACCCAAATTAGCATTGTTTAGGGTACAGGGAAGCCATGACAAGATCATCTCAGGTAATCTGTATTTACTCCACATTCCTGGGGCTATACTGGGCTGGTGGGGAAAAGAAAATGCCTATAACTAAATGGTTGAATCACTGGGGAGATGCTCCCAAGGTACTACAGGAATGGTCCCTGCTGCTCGGGTCTCTACTGAAGGCAGACAGAAGAGATGATCCTGACCAAGTGGACATATCAATGGAGCTGACAAAATGTTGGAGATGGAAGTAGTGCTGGCAAAGGTGCCCTTAAGGACAATCTCAGGAGCTAAAGACCCCGGGTTGGTAGGGATGTGGAGAACCCTGAATGCCCATGTTAGCTTTGGCTGGCTGGTGGCATTACCTATGGGGGTCAGCAGAAACTGAAGTGACCCCATTGGGCTCCACCAAAGCTTGGCCTTCAACAGACGCTGCCAAGAAGTCCAAGGGTTGGGGGCACTGGTGGTGATGGTGTAAAGATGAAAGCTTGAGAAAGGTTGGCCAATAAGTGCCTTTGGCTTCAACTGATGGATCAAGCTCTATGGGAAGAGATCTTGATTTCTCCTGCCCACAGAGGTGAAAGTTCACATATGGACATTTGAATTTGAAAATTAAAACCTGAGATGTACTTATCCTTTTGAAATTGGGATTTACTTAAATGTTAAGGTATGAGGGACCTTTCTTTATTATCACTCCAACAATTTATTTTGAGAGTTAACGAAAGAAAAATAAAAGTAGTCAGAAAATAAGTTTTTAAAACCTTTAAGAAACAAATAAAATTTTAATATTTTGACACAAGGCTTTCTGCCTAATTTCATGACTGTTAATTCTCACATGGTATTGCTATTATGTCTTTCTGAAAAGAAAAATATTACCATGGAAATGGTTTTCCATTTCTGATGTGATAATTATACAGGCATTGTCAAATTAGCATTGTTACAATACTTCTCTGGGTAAAGAAACTGATTCATTATTTTGAAACTTGTTTCAAGATTAGATTTCACATTAATTTATTATTGAGTTTCACTGATAACCAAACATAGTAACTCTACAGTACAATATCAGGGTCTATGGTAAAGTGAAGGAGCAAATTTATCAATTTTTTTTCAACAGATGTTGACTGGGCATCTATCACGTGTCAACAAGTGGATAAAACACACAGAAAGTGAGTAATTAATAGCTTGGGACCAAAGTGTGTCTGCCAATAGAAAGGCAGCCATAGCGAGGAAAGACGATTTTGAAAGCTAATAGCTACCAATGGAGCCCTGCTGCTCGGGTCTCTACTGAAGGCAGACAGAAGAGATGATCCTGACCAAGTGGACATATCAATGGAGCTGACAAAATGTTGGAGATGGAAGTAGTGCTGGCAAAGGTGCCCTTAAGGACAATCTCAGGAGCTAAAGACCCCGGGTTGGTAGGGATGTGGAGAACCCTGAATGCCCATGTTAGCTTTGGCTGGCTGGTGGCATTACCTATGGGGGTCAGCAGAAACTGAAGTGACCCCATTGGGCTCCACCAAAGCTTGGCCTTCAACAGACGCTGCCAAGAAGTCCAAGGGTTGGGGGCACTGGTGGTGATGGTGTAAAGATGAAAGCTTGAGAAAGGTTGGCCAATAAGTGCCTTTGGCTTCAACTGATGGATCAAGCTCTATGGGAAGAGATCTTGATTTCTCCTGCCCACAGAGGTGAAAGTTCACATATGGACATTTGAATTTGAAAATTAAAACCTGAGATGTACTTATCCTTTTGAAATTGGGATTTACTTAAATGTTAAGGTATGAGGGACCTTTCTTTATTATCACTCCAACAATTTATTTTGAGAGTTAACGAAAGAAAAATAAAAGTAGTCAGAAAATAAGTTTTTAAAACCTTTAAGAAACAAATAAAATTTTAATATTTTGACACAAGGCTTTCTGCCTAATTTCATGACTGTTAATTCTCACATGGTATTGCTATTATGTCTTTCTGAAAAGAAAAATATTACCATGGAAATGGTTTTCCATTTCTGATGTGATAATTATACAGGCATTGTCAAATTAGCATTGTTACAATACTTCTCTGGGTAAAGAAACTGATTCATTATTTTGAAACTTGTTTCAAGATTAGATTTCACATTAATTTATTATTGAGTTTCACTGATAACCAAACATAGTAACTCTACAGTACAATATCAGGGTCTATGGTAAAGTGAAGGAGCAAATTTATCAATTTTTTTTCAACAGATGTTGACTGGGCATCTATCACGTGTCAACAAGTGGATAAAACACACAGAAAGTGAGTAATTAATAGCTTGGGACCAAAGTGTGTCTGCCAATAGAAAGGCAGCCATAGCGAGGAAAGACGATGCTGATAACGGTGAAAGCTAATAGCTATCCAGTGCTCTGTCCTTTGAGCTGTACGAAGTGCTATACCAGCATCATCTCACAAAACTGTTACAACACTAGGAAATTGTTGCAACCAAGGTCCTCGTTTTGCAGATGAGGAAAAAGAGGCTTATTAAATTGAATTAACTTGCTCAAAATTGCACATACAGTCTGGAGCCTGTATGGACAAGCAAGATCTGTCAGATTCCAAAACCTGTGTCTTTAATTTCCATATCAGCAGGAGAAATAGAAACAGAGCTGCCTATGCTGAGAGAACTTTCTTAGAGACACTAGATAAAATTTCAGAATTAAAACCTGTATATAGAAGCAGTAAAAGAATCAACATCTGTGATGTGAAGAACCAATTGAGAAGTTCTCGCAGAATGCAAATGAAAAGGACAGAAAAAAAATCAAACGTTGGAGACTGTGAAAAATGCACAGGCAATTGGATTTTCTGTGAAAGAAATCTGAATCCATGAAAAAAAAGTAATAATATATGAGAGAAAAATTGTTTTTAAGAAAAATCTGATTCTGCACCTTGAAAAGATTCATAAAGTGACTGAAAAATACAAACAATAAATGTGTGCAGTGCAAACACCTTTATTTTTATTGAGCTACAAGAAAATGCATAGATTTTAAGTGTTTGGGACCTATGAGTTGTGACCTTACAAATGGATGGAAAAGAATTCCAAAACCCTAGTAAGTTCTTTTGTATTCCTTTCTAATCAATCCCTACCTCAAAGGCAACAGTCCTGATTACTCTCATCATAGATTAGTTTTGCCTGTACTTGAACTTCATCTAAATGGAATGACACCATAAGTAACTGTCTGGCTTCTTCTGCTCACCATATGTCTTCACGATTCACCAGTGGTGTATTTCTTTCCATTGCTGACACGTATTCCATTGTATGAATAAACAACAATCTGTTTGTCATTTCTCTTGCTAATGAACATTTGGATTTTTTCCAGGTTTTGGCTATAATAAATAAAGTTGCTATGAACACTCTTGAGCAAGGCTTCTTGTGGACATATGTTTTCACTTCTCTTGGGTTTAAAGACCTAGGAGAGGATTTGCTAAGACAGGGTAAGTTTATGCCCAACTTTGTCAGACACTGCCAACCAGTTCTATGCAGTGGTTGTGTGGTTTTACACTCTCAGCAGCAGCATGTCAGAACTCCAGTTGCTTCACAGCCTGGTCAACACTTACTGCTGTCAGTACTTCTTCATTTTTATTTAAGTCTGAAGTGGTAGCTTGTGGTTTCAATTTTCATTTTCTTGAACCCTGGTGATTTTGAGCATCTTTTCATGTGCTTATTGGTCACGGTCTGTTTTCTTCAGTGAAGTGTCTGTTCAAATCATTTGCCAGTTTTTAACATAAAGACCTCTCATAATAAACCAGATGAGAAATTATGACACCTTGAACCAAGGGAATCACAATGGTGATAAGTGTTTATGCCTGGTTTACAGCAAACTTAGCCACCGACTAAGTCATTACCAAAGCTGTCTTTGTAATGAAGACCTTTGTGATCTAAAGAAGCCTTTTGTGAGTCATTTCCAGGGCAATCCTGATACCTTTATTGGACTTTATTTCTAATGATTTCCCTTCATTTGACTGTGTATTTGAACATATGATTTATTACAAATGCTTTTAGGTGGAAGTTCCCAAAGCAGGAAGCGGAAATAACTTAGACCACTTTGTTAAATGTATACATATCTTTGTTTTAACTTAGCTATTAAATGCAAATTTTGAAAATAGTTTTCTAGTAATCACATTTATTAAATATAAGAAATAAGTTCATACAAAGTGATACAAATGTGAAGTGAATTTTAAATGGTATTAAAGTAAGAGAATAGCCTAGTGTCTCTTTGATTGTGGTATCTGTACCATGGATTCATGAATTGTGATCTCATTGTGCATTTTATTGCTATAATATCTTGCTTTACTTCACCCTGCAAAGTATGAGAAAACAGGGTTAACCAGATCTAAACTGTAATAAAATACTGTATTAGAGTTGTTCATTTAAAACATGAAATTTAGGCAGTAGAGACAAAAAATCAACTCTAAATATAAAAGAAAATTGTTAGAAGCAGAAAATGTAGAGGGCATAGAAACAATCCTCATAGAAATAATATATAAGAAATCTTCTCTCAGCTAAAGATAGATACAAATTCAAATTGGAAGGCCCACTAACACCAAGAAAAATAAATGAAAGGGAGACCCATACCCTGTATGATGTTTTTTAAGAATAAAGAGAATTTCTTTCCAGCATTTGGGAAAACCATTTAAAAGGTAAACACATACTCAAGTTAGCATCAAACTTATCTTCTGCAGCACAAAGTGCTAAAAATCAGTACATCAAGATCTACAAGTTTGGAGGGAGAGAATTGAACCCAAGTATTCTATAACTTAAGTTATTGCTTATTTTTGAGAGTAACATATAAATGTCCAAATATAGACACTTGCTTTAGCTTCCTATTGCTGCTTTAACAGATTTCCACAAATATAGTGGTTAAAACAACACAGATTTTCTCTTTCGCAGTCCTAGAAATCAGAAGTCCTAAAACCAAGGTGTTGGCAGGCCTGCATTCCTTCTGGTAGGGCTAGAGGAGATTCTCTTTCCTTGCCTTTTCCAGCTCCTAGAACTCATCCACATTCCGGGTCTTGTGGTTTCCTATCTACCTTCAAAGCCAGCAAAGTTACACCCTCTAACCATTTTAATCATCACACACCTTCTGACTCTCCTATTCTACCCCCTCTCCACCTCAAAGGACCCTAGTGATTGCATTGCTCCCCCACCCCACCAAGATAATCTCTAATTTCTCTATATCTAGATCCAATAACATCTGCAAATTCAGGGACTGGGGTGGGCAGACATGGCAGCATAAATGTCGTTGTTGTTTAGTCACTAAGTGGTGTCCAACTCTTTGCAGCCTCATGGACTGCAGCACGCCAGGCTTCCCAGTCCTTCACTCTCCCCCAGAGCTTGTGATGTTATCTGATCATCTCATTCTCTGTTGCTCCCTTCTCCTTTTGCCTTCAATCTTTCCCAGTATCAGGGTCTTTTCCAATGAGTTGGCCTGAGTATGGGCAGGTGAAATGCACCCTTTACTGTAGTCCTTTCCAGCTAAACCTGGAAGAACCCTTCTTTAGGCCTGGAGTTATGCCCCCAAACACAGCCAAGCCCCTTTTCCTCTACATTTAAATGATTTATGGCAGGTAAGCTCCACTCTTCTCTCTCCTCCCAGGAATACTGGGTTCACATTCTTTAGCCATCAATGCAAATGACAACACCCATATGGCAGAAAGAGAAGAGAAAACCTTAATAGAGGGCCCTCCCTTCAAAAACAAAGACCAGCATTTGGGAAAACCATTTAAAAGGTAAACACATACTCAAGTTAGCATCAAACTTATCTTCTGCAGCACAAAGTGCTAAAAATCAGTACATCAAGATCTACAAGTTTGGAGGGAGAGAATTGAACCCAAGTATTCTATAACTTAAGTTATTGCTTATTTTTGAGAGTAACATATAAATGTCCAAATATAGACACTTGCTTTAGCTTCCTATTGCTGCTTTAACAGATTTCCACAAATATAGTGGTTAAAACAACACAGATTTTCTCTTTCGCAGTCCTAGAAATCAGAAGTCCTAAAACCAAGGTGTTGGCAGGCCTGCATTCCTTCTGGTAGGGCTAGAGGAGATTCTCTTTCCTTGCCTTTTCCAGCTCCTAGAACTCATCCACATTCCGGGTCTTGTGGTTTCCTATCTACCTTCAAAGCCAGCAAAGTTACACCCTCTAACCATTTTTAATCATCACACACCTTCTGACTCTCCTATTCTACCCCCTCTCCACCTCAAAGGACCCTAGTGATTGCATTGCTCCCCCACCCCACCAAGATAATCTCTAATTTCTCTATATCTAGATCCAATAACATCTGCAAATTCAGGGACTGGGGTGGGCAGACATGGCAGCATAAATGTCGTTGTTGTTTAGTCACTAAGTGGTGTCCAACTCTTTGCAGCCTCATGGACTGCAGCACGCCAGGCTTCCCAGTCCTTCACTCTCCCCCAGAGCTTGTGATGTTATCTGATCATCTCATTCTCTGTTGCTCCCTTCTCCTTTTGCCTTCAATCTTTCCCAGTATCAGGGTCTTTTCCAATGAGTTGGCCTGAGTATGGGCAGGTGAAATGCACCCTTTACTGTAGTCCTTTCCAGCTAAACCTGGAAGAACCCTTCTTTAGGCCTGGAGTTATGCCCCCAAACACAGCCAAGCCCCTTTTCCTCTACATTTAAATGATTTATGGCAGGTAAGCTCCACTCTTCTCTCTCCCTCCCAGGAATACTTCGGGGATTCACATTCTTTAGCCATCAATGCAAATGACAACACCCATATGGCAGAAAGAGAAGAGAAACTATAGAGCCTCTTGATGAAAGTGAAAGAGGAGAGTGAAAAAGCTGGCCTAAAGCTCAACATTCAAAAAACAAAGACCATAGCATATTCAGTCCCATCACTTCATGGCAAATAAATGGACAAGCAATGGACAGACTTTATTTTCTTGGGCTCTAAAATCACTGCAGATGGTGCAACCATGAAATTAAAAGATGTTTGCTCCTTGGAAGAAAAGCTATGACAAGCTTAGACAGTGTATTAAAAAGCAGAGATATCACTTTACCAACAACAAAAGTCCATATAATCAAAGCTATGGTTTTCCCAGTAGTCATGTATGGATGTGGAAGTTGGACCATAAAGAAGACTCAGTTCCAAAGAATTTATGCCTTTGCACTGTGGTGTTGGAGAAGATTCCTGAGATTCCTTTGGAGAGCAAGGAGATCAAGCCAGTCAATCCTAAAGGAAATCAACCCTGAATATTCATTGAAAGGACTGATGCTGAAGCTTAAGCTCCAATACTTTGTCCACCTGATGCAAAGAGACAACTCATTGGAAATAAGCCTGATTCTGGAAAAATAGAAGGCAAATGGAGAACAAGGTGATAGAGGATGAGATAGTTGGATGACATCACTGAGTCAATCAACATGAGTTTGAGCAAGCTCCGGGAGATGGTGAAGGACAGAGAAGCCTGGCATGCAGCAGTCCATGGGATCGCAGAGTCAGACACAACTCAGCAATTGAACTGAATTGAGTCATCAATAGGAAAAACAGTGGGAAAAGGAGGTGTGAATCCCTTAGTTGTATTTGAAATGCAACACATATGCTTTTAGATAAACACTAAAGCGTCACAGCATTTTACATCCCAACGACCTTGTCTTTTTTCTTTTAAAATCTCTGGAGTTAGAAGTTTGCACCTATGAAGATATAGGCCTAACTCCCTTGGGGAGCTTAGGTCTTACCATCTTAAAAAGTGAATTAGCTGCCACTTAGCCAGCACATGCCAGGGGCAGAAGATACATGCCCATAAATTGATCTTTTAAATAATTAAAATATTAACTCTAATTCTGGGGCAAACACATTCACACATACAGACACATACTTTCTCCTCTAAAAAAATCAGAGAGAAATTTTCACTAATGACATTTAAACCTCAAATAAACCCAACAGATCCATATGCACAGAATCAAAGTTTGAGACTTCAGGAGACTCTAGTCCAGTCTGCTTTTGTCCCTTTTATCCCCAGAGTGTCTCTCGCTGGCAGTCAGACCCCACAGCCCTATCTTCCATCCAACCCTGCACTGCGCTGTGAATGCATACTTTTAATTAGATTGTTTAATTAAGATTTATGTAAATTACATGCACAATATCATTATTTTGGTAGAAAATTCAGAAAAAAACAAGTCATCAAAATCCTTGGAAATCCTACAAGATCAACTACTATTAACATTTTATTAAATATCTTAGTCTTAGAAAAAAAATATTTTTAAAAAATTAGAATTCATGACTTTAAGTATTGAGAATTTTTAATTGATGCATATTCTTTGAGCACTGTGGTGTTGGAGAAGATTCCTGAGATTCCTTTGGAGAGCAAGGAGATCAAGCCAGTCAATCCTAAAGGAAATCAACCCTGAATATTCATTGAAAGGACTGATGCTGAAGCTTAAGCTCCAATACTTTGTCCACCTGATGCAAAGAGACAACTCATTGGAAATAAGCCTGATTCTGGAAAAATAGAAGGCAAATGGAGAACAAGGTGATAGAGGATGAGATAGTTGGATGACATCACTGAGTCAATCAACATGAGTTTGAGCAAGCTCCGGGAGATGGTGAAGGACAGAGAAGCCTGGCATGCAGCAGTCCATGGGATCGCAGAGTCAGACACAACTCAGCAATTGAACTGAATTGAGTCATCAATAGGAAAAACAGTGGGAAAAGGAGGTGTGAATCCCTTAGTTGTATTTGAAATGCAACACATATGCTTTTAGATAAACACTAAAGCGTCACAGCATTTTACATCCCAACGACCTTGTCTTTTTTCTTTTAAAATCTCTGGAGTTAGAAGTTTGCACCTATGAAGATATAGGCCTAACTCCCTTGGGGAGCTTAGGTCTTACCATCTTAAAAAGTGAATTAGCTGCCACTTAGCCAGCACATGCCAGGGGCAGAAGATACATGCCCATAAATTGATCTTTTAAATAATTAAAATATTAACTCTAATTCTGGGGCAAACACATTCACACATACAGACACATACTTTCTCCTCTAAAAAAATCAGAGAGAAATTTTCACTAATGACATTTAAACCTCAAATAAACCCAACAGATCCATATGCACAGAATCAAAGTTTGAGACTTCAGGAGACTCTAGTCCAGTCTGCTTTTGTCCCTTTTATCCCCAGAGTGTCTCTCGCTGGCAGTCAGACCCCACAGCCCTATCTTCCATCCAACCCTGCACTGCGCTGTGAATGCATACTTTTAATTAGATTGTTTAATTAAGATTTATGTAAATTACATGCACAATATCATTATTTTGGTAGAAAATTCAGAAAAAAACAAGTCATCAAAATCCTTGGAAATCCTACAAGATCAACTACTATTAACATTTTATTAAATATCTTAGTCTTAGAGAATATTTTTTAAAAAAATAGAATCATACTATTTGAGACCTATTTTTTGCAATGAATATTTGAGGAAACTTTCCATGACTTTAAGTATTGAGAATTTTTTTTAATTGATGCATATTCTTTCATGGTTCCATTCTATGGATTACTACATTTTATCTTAACCCTCTGATAGGGACAGAGTAAAGGGACAAAGTAGGTGACTAAATAGCTAATCCTCCTGGGAGATTGTAAGTATAAAAAATGTGAGAGACCCCTATAAGTTAATGTTCACTCAAAACCAAGCAGGCTTGCTTAGCCACAGAACCATGCAATAGAAGCACGAAGCATGCCCCAGAACAGTAAAACAAAGGTGGCCTGAGACCCACATCCTGCCCAGTGAGCTCAGAAGTTGATGGTCCCTAGGCTATGCTATCTGAAGACCTAATTGTGGACCTAGCTTGACTGTGTAGGGACAAGAAAACACCCCTGCTCCACCTGGAGGAGGATCTGATGGTAGAAGCATGATGTCTACTTAAGGAAGACAAAGTCTTCTCTTCCTCGCTTTGATTACAAAACTGTAATCGTGTGACATGGCATTTCACACTCATCCACTTATAAACCTCAAGTGGACTAGTCTAATAAATGACTTCTTATCTATCACTTAGCCTCTCACTGAGTTCTTTTCTGTACAAAAACATAAAGAACTGTGGTACCAGAGCTCTTCAGAGTTCCCAGAAATGACACCCAAAGTTTTCACCCCCAACCAGTAAGTCTTCTGTGTTTTTCATTTTTCACTCTTTTGTAGAACCCAGCTTAAAAATCTGTGTGCAGATTCATGGTTACTCATCTAAGATAATTCCTAGAAGTACAATTTTTCCAACTTCACATGTTTCAAAAATTTTTTATACATAGAACAAAGTCATTTTCTGAAGATGTGTATTGGCACATTCCTGTATGACCAGGCCACTCGAGATGGCTGTTCTCCTGCTCTCTGTACATCCCCTATGGGACCAGGACCTGCGTCACCGACACTCCACGCACCTGACTGACCTTCCCTCTTCATCATAAAGTTTAATCAGTAAATGGCCTCAGATAGAGACTGTTCTAATCTAGTTTAGATCAAAAGTATTTTTCCTATGATAGTTTATCAAAATAGGGGGGCACTTCTTTCCTAGTTTCCCTGGAGACCCAGGAGCCAGCCTACTGCTGATTCCTTCTATAACTAGTTTCCTCCCTCTCCCGCTGGTAGGGAAGACGCTGCCATACCCTGCCCAGTGTCGGCCCCACCGTGTGTGGCATGACTCTGGTACGTTGCTTCAGATGAGTATCCTTGCTCCAGATCCCTCATCCATTAAGCTGTCGATGTCTCTGTGGTTGACTCCAGACTCTTTCTGAGGCTGAGGTGCAGCCCAACAACTCCCAAACACAGAGTGAAAGTCTTGGTTTCCTCGTATCCTCACCAACCCTGGGGACTGTGTTTTAGACCTTACCTAATTTGACAGGCAAGGTATTTACACACAATTTCTGATGGTTCTATTCTAGGAATGTTTCAAATGGAAAGATGTGAATGTTATATTTTGTGTAATTTATATGCTCACCAAACATATGTAACATTCAACAAAGATATAACTATATAGAAGAGGAAGAATTAATAACCCACATTTATTTGCTCTTCTTCATGTGATGACTTTGAGCTGTCATGAGAATCAAATTGTGATGGAGCTTTAATATCCAGGTTACTTCTGAAAGCCAGCAGAAAAAGGGTATACTTCTTTAGGCAAAATTCTACACGTAAATGCATGAATTGTTGAGAAAACAGAACTACGGAGTAAGTAGTTCAATTTGCCTGAATATAACTGACACTGATAGTATTTAAAAGGGTTGTTTCTAAAACTTCAAAAGAGGGATGATGAATTCCTGGCAATGGAAGACTTCAGTATCTGATTTAGTTGTTTCTATGGCAACAACTTATGAGTAAATAAACCCTGATGAACAGCATCTATCATGAACAGGACATGGTTCTCCTCACATGTTTCAAAAATTTTTATACATAGAACAAAGTCATTTTCTGAAGATGTGTATTGGCACATTCCTGTATGACCAGGCCACTCGAGATGGCTGTTCTCCTGCTCTCTGTACCCCTATGGGACCAGGACCTGCGTCACCGACACTCCACGCACCTGACTGACCTTCCCTCTTCATCATAAAGTTTAATCAGTAAATGGCCTCAGATAGAGACTGTTCTAATCTAGTTTAGATCAAAAGTATTTTTCCTATGATAGTTTATCAAAATAGGGGGGCACTTCTTTCCTATTTTCCCCTGGAGACCCAGGAGCCAGCCTACTGCTGATTCCTTCTATAACTAGTTTCCTCCCTCTCCCGCTGGTAGGGAAGACGCTGCCATACCCTGCCCAGTGTCGGCCCCACCGTGTGTGGCATGACTCTGGTACGTTGCTTCAGATGAGTATCCTTGCTCCAGATCCCTCATCCATTAAGCTGTCGATGTCTCTGTGGTTGACTCCAGACTCTTTCTGAGGCTGAGGTGCAGCCCAACAACTCCCAAACACAGAGTGAAAGTCTTGGTTTCCTCGTATCCTCACCAACCCTGGGGACTGTGTTTTAGACCTTACCTAATTTGACAGGCAAGGTATTTACACACAATTTCTGATGGTTCTATTCTAGGAATGTTTCAAATGGAAAGATGTGAATGTTATATTTTGTGTAATTTATATGCTCACCAAACATATGTAACATTCAACAAAGATATAACTATATAGAAGAGGAAGAATTAATAACCCACATTTATTTGCTCTTCTTCATGTGATGACTTTGAGCTGTCATGAGAATCAAATTGTGATGGAGCTTTAATATCCAGGTTACTTCTGAAAGCCAGCAGAAAAAGGGTATACTTCTTTAGGCAAAATTCTACACGTAAATGCATGAATTGTTGAGAAAACAGAACTACGGAGTAAGTAGTTCAATTTGCCTGAATATAACTGACACTGATAGTATTTAAAAGGGTTGTTTCTAAAACTTCAAAAGAGGGATGATGAATTCCTGGCAATGGAAGACTTCAGTATCTGATTTAGTTGTTTCTATGGCAACAACTTATGAGTAAATAAACCCTGATGAACAGCATCTATCATCAATGCTTAACCACTTAGGGTATCATCAGAAAACATGCAAAACGCTGCAGTATCTTTTTTTTCTTTAAGAATAAGAAGTTCTGAATGCCTTGCAAGATTTTTCCAGCATTCTAAAGAAAAGGTACTTAAATTTCCAATGATCTTCAAATCATTCAGTCACTAAACAACCTTTATTCAGGGCTTCCTTTGTGCCAGGGTCCTGAAATAGTTTATTATACTTGGCTTCATGCTCACTTCTAGCCAGCACATCTCTCAGATGCTAGAATATTCCCCAGTTGATACACAGAATACTCCTTCCCTACTAACCAAACCTCTCCTCCAGCCAAGGAAGGAAATTTGTTATGAAAATGAGGGATAATTTATAATCCTCAGACAAAGCTGAACTGGCTCCCTGAATTAAAAAGAAGAAACAAAAACTATTTCCGTGAGGAGGAGATCCAAGCATTTTAGGTGTCTGCCCCATCATGTATTGTCTTATACCAGCCAAAGTTAAAAGAAAAAGTTTTAAACCAGTTCCTACAACTGACCAACTAGTCAGCAGCTGTATATTTTAAGATGGATGCCAAGGAAAGGCATGAAAGTAAAACAACTTTATTCTTAATAAAACTGAGGAAGAGTAGCTGTGATCCTGGAATTCTGTCATTCTTCAAGTTCTTGGCTAAATTAAGCTTTGAGCTGAAATGTGGTGCTGGAGAAGACTCTTTAGAGTTCCTTGGACATCAAACCAGTCAATCCTAAAGGACATCAACCCTGAATGTTCATTGGAAAGACTGATACTGAAGCTGAAGCTCCAATACTTTGGCCACCTGATGTGAAGAACCGAGTCATTGGAAAAAACCTTGATGCTTGGAAAGATTGAAGTCAGGAGGAGAAGGGGGTGACAAAGAATGAGATGGTTGGATGGCATCACCAACTCAATGGACATGAGTCTGAGCAAACTCTGTGAGATTGTGAAGGACAGGAAATCTTGGTGTGCTGTAGTCCTTGGAATCACAAAGAGTTGGACACGACTTAGTGACTGAACAACAGCCTGAAGGGGTGTCTGTACAGAGAGCCAATGTTTTTGGTGATCTTACCCTACACCATCTCTGACATCAGCCTAATTTCCACCTCTGGATATTGCTTCTCTGCAGGACTGTCAGATTTCACGTCTTCACTGTTCCTGAGAATAGATCTTTTTTTTTTTTTAAGATCTATTTATTTATTTTTGGTCTGTGCTAGATCTTCATTGCTGTGAGCAGGCTTTTTCTAGCTGCAGCAAGTGGGGGCTACTCTCTAGTTGCAGTGTGAGGGCCTCTGATTGCCGTGGCTTCTCTTGTTATGGAGCAGAGGCTCTAGGGTGCGTGGCGGGTCCATAGTTGTGGCGTACAGCATTAGTTGCTCCGAGGCATGTGGGATCTTCCTGGACCAGGGGCTCAAACCCATGTCACTTGCATTGTAAGGTGGATTCTTAACCACTGGACTACTAATAAAGCCCAAGAATAGATCTCTTCTAAAAATGGAAACTGGTACTGTAAGATGGACTCATGATTACATTCAAGTACATTAAGAGCCATTTCTGATCCTCACAAGACAGCAGGAAAACATTAGAATATTCACAAAGCTGTTTCCCAAAATAGAAACAAGAAAACATTAAGAATTAACTTTGCACACTTGTCTGTAATTGATCCAGCTCTGCATTCTCATTAGAATAAAATCCTTCTGTTTTTCACTTGGAAAAGCTGTCCTCTCTGCTTTTCCCTTGTGAAGGGGTGGGCAAGAGTGGATTACTTGTTTCAGTGTAATATACATAATTTTCCTAAAAAGGACACTTGGCAGATGCATTTTCAATAAGGGTTCCAGAGTCCAGAAAAAAATGTTGATGGATATTCCATTGAGGGCTTTGACATATGGTTTTGTGTTTTAAATTCTCTAGTTGCAGCAAGCGGGGGCTACTCTCTACTCACACCTAAAGAATTTTAAATGAATCAATCCATTGAGGAAGATGCAAATCTGGTTATAAGAGTATCCGCTCTTTCATGATGATGTAGCTGCACGCATGCTACATTACTTCAGTCAGGACTGACTCTTTGTGACCCTGTGGACTGTCACCCACCAGGCTCCTCTGTCCCTGGGATTCTGCAGGCAACAATACTGGAGTGGGTTGCCATGCCCTCCTCTGGGGGTTTTCCTGACTCAGGGATCAAACCCAAGCTTCTTCTGTTTCCTGCATTGGCAAGCAGGTTCCTTACCACTAGTGCCACCTGGGAAGTCCCTGACAATGTAGCTATTTTAATATAAAGGCACAAGATACTCTTAGTAACATAGGTTGTAAGTGCCTGAAGGCAGGAACATGCTATTATTCACAAGGGATCTCTAGCAAGTAGCTCAGTGCCCCAGATATTACAAGGGTTAAATGAAATGTTTTTGTGGCCTGTGAAATACACAGGAACTGTGGGGAGAAAACCAGCAACTTTGGATGGATATCTTGAAGATTATATTCCTACTGGCACTGTAGAAACTTCTTAAATTCTTAGGACTTCCCTGGTGGTCCAGTGGCTAAGACCAGCTAAGACTGTGCTCCCAGTGCAACAGGCCCAAGTTCAATCCCTGGTCAGGGAAGTAGATCTTGCATGCTGCAACTAACAATCCTGTGTGCTGCAATTAAGACCCAGTGCAACTAAACAAATTAATATATATTTTTTAAATTGTTTACAAAAGAAGGGAAACTTTGTAAATTCTTTGTTGTAGTTCAATTGCTCAGCCATTTCCAACTGTTTGCAACCCCATTGGCTATAGCACTCCAGGCTTCTCTGTCCTTCACCATGTCCTGGAATTTGCTCAAACTCATGTCCATTGAGTTAGTGGTGCCATCCAACCATCTCATCCTCTGTTGTCCCCTCCTCCTCCTGCCCTCAATCTTTCCCAGCATTAGGGTCTTTTCCAATGAGTTGGCTCTTCTCATCAGGTCACCAAAGTATTGGAGCCTCAGCTTCAGCATCAGTCCTTCTATTGGATATTCAGGGTTGATTTCCTTTAGGGTTGACTGATGGGTTTGATCTTGTTGCAGGCTAAGGGACATTCAAAAGCTTTTTCCAGCACCTCAGTTCTTAAATTCTTAACTGGACAAATTCATTCAGCCAACATTTGTTGGATACTTACTCTCCACTAGATTTCAGACATAGCAAACAGCTGTTGATCAAAACTCATTGTGTCTTCCTTCTGGGCACACTTGCAGGTTGCCATTTTCTGGTCACCTTTCCTATGACTGAGGCTTTGTGCTTGGTTGTGGCCCACGGGATGTAAACATGAGCATGTACCTTTCTCAGGCCTCGCTCTTTAAGGTCTCCTAAGTGCCCTCCTCCTGCTTGTCTTCCTTTCCATTTGGCTGGGATGGGAACAGCCATGGTGGCTTTGGCCATGTGTTGAGGATGGTAGATCCTGCTTCAGCTGGACTCCTAAGAAACTCCACCGACCTGCCCAGGACTGTTCAGTGAACCAGAATAGAATTTCTATTGTGCTAAGGCCAACCCTGACTCACATACTTGAGATGCAGAATCATAGGAGATGTGTTCTGGCCTCAGGGGGCATCTAGTCCTAGCCCAGACTCTGATGGTCAGAAGACAACTGTGTGACTGTTTATGCCTCCAAGGAAGACAGTCAAAGACAGAGAACCCTCTATGGCACATCCACTCCATGATCACCGGGTCCTTCAGAAACCTTCGTGAGAAGGCCCTGATTGGAGAACATCCACCAGACCACCTGTCCTCAGGGATAAGTCGGTGCTATAGCCAAGCAAAAGTGGAGGCTGAGAATCAAGAGCCAGTTTCTGCAGGAGGCCACATGGATGATTCTGATGCCTCCAGTCTCAGCAAAGTGAATCAGCAAGGATCTGCAAAAGAGATCTCTTGTTAGGAGAAGCAATTCTGATGGATGCCCAGCTCTAAAACATACAGCAGGTTGCTAGCAAGCAGGCGAACTGTTTCCACTGTGGTCATTTGAAGGGTTTTGGACTCACAACATAGAGAACAGACTTGTGCTTGCCAAGAGGAAGCGGTTGGAGGAGGGATGGAAAAGGAGATTGAGGGTAGCAGATATAAGCTATTATATATGGAATGAATACACAAGAAAATCCTACTATATAGCACAAGAAGTTATATTCAGTATCCAATGATAAACCATAATGGAAAAAGAATATTTTAAAAAGAATGTATGTATATGTATACTGATTTCCTTTGCTGTACAGCAGAAATTACCATAACATTGTAAATCAGCTATGTATACATCAATCACCTAATGCAGAGATGACTCATTGGAAAAAGCCCTGATGCTGGGAAAGATTGAGGGCAGGATGAGAAGGGGGCAACAGAGGATAAGATGGCTGAATGGCATCACTGACTCAATGGACGTTAGTTTGAGCAAACTAAGGGTGATGGTAAAGGACAGGGAAGCCTGGCATGCTGGAGTCCATGGGGTCACAAAGGGTTGGCTATGACTTAAGTGACTGAACAATACATCGATAACAAATAAATAAATGGCTTTGGTGACCTCAAATATTAAAGTACTTTCCTATGTATTTCTCATCAATTCACAAAATGACCTGCTGACCAATGAGGCAAGTCAGTTCAAGGCCATGCAACCTTCTCAGGGGAGAAGTCAGAACTCCAGTCTAACACCTGACTCAGCATTCTTTCCCACCAGGTAAAGCTCTAGTTCATGTCAAAGCTTAAGACACACTTTCCTCAATAGTCCCTCTATTTCATAATATCATCGGTGAATTCACAGACCAGCAACTGATCAGCTCCACTGGGGCCAGGACCACACGATTGATGCTCCGCCCCACCCCAACCACCACAACACCCCTGAGACGACCTTGCTGCTACACAGAGCATTGGGAAAATGTCAAGAGCCAGTTTCTGCAGGAGGCCACATGGATGATTCTGATGCCTCCAGTCTCAGCAAAGTGAATCAGCAAGGATCTGCAAAAGAGATCTCTTGTTAGGAGAAGCAATTCTGATGGATGCCCAGCTCTAAAACATACAGCAGGTTGCTAGCAAGCAGGCGAACTGTTTCCACTGTGGTCATTTGAAGGGTTTTGGACTCACAACATAGAGAACAGACTTGTGCTTGCCAAGAGGAAGCGGTTGGAGGAGGGATGGAAAAGGAGATTGAGGGTAGCAGATATAAGCTATTATATATGGAATGAATACACAAGAAAATCCTACTATATAGCACAAGAAGTTATATTCAGTATCCAATGATAAACCATAATGGAAAAAGAATATTTTAAAAAGAATGTATGTATATGTATACTGATTTCCTTTGCTGTACAGCAGAAATTACCATAACATTGTAAATCAGCTATGTATACATCAATCACCTAATGCAGAGATGACTCATTGGAAAAAGCCCTGATGCTGGGAAAGATTGAGGGCAGGATGAGAAGGGGGCAACAGAGGATAAGATGGCTGAATGGCATCACTGACTCAATGGACGTTAGTTTGAGCAAACTAAGGGTGATGGTAAAGGACAGGGAAGCCTGGCATGCTGGAGTCCATGGGGTCACAAAGGGTTGGCTATGACTTAAGTGACTGAACAATACATCGATAACAAATAAATAAATGGCTTTGGTGACCTCAAATATTAAAGTACTTTCCTATGTATTTCTCATCAATTCACAAAATGACCTGCTGACCAATGAGGCAAGTCAGTTCAAGGCCATGCAACCTTCTCAGGGGAGAAGTCAGAACTCCAGTCTAACACCTGACTCAGCATTCTTTCCCACCAGGTAAAGCTCTAGTTCATGTCAAAGCTTAAGACACACTTTCCTCAATAGTCCCTCTATTTCATAATATCATCGGTGAATTCACAGACCAGCAACTGATCAGCTCCACTGGGGCCAGGACCACACGATTGATGCTCCGCCCCACCCCAACCACCACAACACCCCTGAGACGACCTTGCTGCTACACAGAGCATTGGGAAAATGTCACAGGGTAAGATTTAAATGTCAGGATATCAATCTGGGCCTTAGACTACTTCCCCAGGCAGAATACCAATGAGGAGGACCTGAGGATGATAAAGAGGGCATGCTGGGCTATTTGCTGAGAATGTCAGGGTGTCTGAGATTTAACTGGCTCTCCTGAGTCTCCATTTCTATAAAAGTTAGAGCCTCAGTCGTTATATTTTTGTCCTTCACAAACGTTTCTTTCATACTATGTATTTCAATTCTGTAATTATTTGACAAGGACCTACTAAGGGAAAGGCTTACTGTCATTTGGTCCCTGTCCAACTCCTGGGTGGCTCAAAGGCCAGTGTGGAAGACGTTTATTAAAAATATGGAAATGGATTGTGCCTGAGCTCTCCAATATTTTGGAGGCCCTTTCCACTAATGTCCGAACTACTTAAACCTCTGCTTCACTAACCAAGGGAAGTCCAGTATTCTACTGGGACTTGCGTATTAACAGGTTAACAGCAGACAGTGCCTTATTGCCATTCAAATGTTATCAGCCCAGCTCTCAAATTCAAATGCGTTAAACATTACTTTTCTCTTCATGTTTCATTTTCTGAATGTTTTCAATGAATACACATCACCTTTATCTTCAGAAAAAAGCACCTATTTTCATTTTGAAAAATTATAATTTTGAAATGTTTAATTAGTTTTTAAGCTGTTGTAAGAAATCAAACACTCTTATATAATACTAGATGAAATTTTACATTCATAACATTTTGACAGGTGGGAATTGAACTATATATTTCAAGTCCTAAATATGAAATCCAGTTGACACTACAGTTCTTTTGCTAGGCATTCATTTGAAAGGAATAGGTGTATCCATCCACAAAGCTGTGTGTTCAAAGGTGATTGTTAGGGCTCAAACCTCAAAGTTTCCCTTTCCTCCTGCAACTTCATTCATGTACCTACGTGTTTACTTGTCTCCTACCAGTACCCAGGCAGCTTTCAGCATGATGAACAAAAGTGCCATGCTCTATGACAATCTCTTTGAGAATTGAGGGAAAGATCCAGACAGCTAACACACAGCTCATTATACAGTAGAAGTTACTTGCTTTTCATCTAAACCATGGACACATCTGCTCCTCTCCCATTCCCACAAGCTCAAGACTTATGTACATAAGATTTTATTGGAGGCTTGTGTAAAATCCAGAGGTATTCTAGATTAAAACTAAGAATATCTTCAAACTGAGTGCTAGACTTCACAATTACTAAACATTCTCTGGCCATTCAACTCTAATGGGCTTGCTTTCCTGAGACCCAACCTCTGGTCCTCCAACCCCTTGACCTTTGTCTTCAACCTCCCCCTTTTTATGAGTTAAATTCTGCCCCCCACCAAAAAATAGAATGTTGAAGTCCTTATGCCCTCAGATTATGAACTTATTTAAAATAAGGCTTTTTCATAGGTAATCAAGTGGAATGAGGTTCTTGGGGTTGACTCCAATCCAAAATGACTGGTATCCTTAGACTATGAGAAACATTGGTCAGATGTGCACAGAGTGAAAATGATGTGAAGATGTGTAAGGAGATGGCTGGAGGCAAACAGAATTAGAACAATACATCCACGAGACAAGGAATGCCCGCCTGACTGTCAGCCCTTCAACAGAAGACAGGAAGAGGAGAAAAGGAGTCTCTCCATCAGTTCTAAGGAAAGTGTGGCCTTGCCAACACCTTGAGTTTAGACTTCTAGTCTCCAGAACAATAAAACAATGCATTTCTGTTGTTTCAAGTCACCCAGTTTGTGGTGCTTTGTAACAGCAGCCAAAGGAATCTGATCCACTTCCATTACTGAGATTCAAACTCTACCTTCCTGTCTATCGAGCTGCCTGCAGAAAATCCTCACCTTATAGATCTCACCATACAGGACAAAACAGCTCGCTTCAATCTCCCATAGCCTGATCTCCTTCAAGGCTCTCCCAAAGCAAAACGTTACTTACCCCAGTGATGAATTTTGGTCACTTCCCTACAAAAAGGAGGCAGATGCTAACAAATCATTTCAAAGAGATGAAGCCCAGAAGCTCTGGATGAAGTTGATTTGGGGTACGCTTTCAGCATATGAACTCATGTTGACAATCTCTTTGAGAATTGAGGAAAGATCCAGACAGCTAACACACAGCTCATTATACAGTAGAAGTTACTTGCTTTTCATCTAAACCATGGACACATCTGCTCCTCCCATTCCCACAAGCTCAAGACTTATGTACATAAGATTTTATTGGAGGCTTGTGTAAAATCCAGAGGTATTCTAGATTAAAACTAAGAATATCTTCAAACTGAGTGCTAGACTTCACAATTACTAAACATTCTCTGGCCATTCAACTCTAATGGGCTTGCTTTCCTGAGACCCAACCTCTGGTCCTCCAACCCCTTGACCTTTGTCTTCAACCTCCCCCTTTTATGAGTTAAATTCTGCCCCCCACCAAAAATAGAATGTTGAAGTCCTTATGCCCTCAGATTATGAACTTATTTAAAATAAGGCTTTTTCATAGGTAATCAAGTGGAATGAGGTTCTTGGGGTTGACTCCAATCCAAAATGACTGGTATCCTTAGACTATGAGAAACATTGGTCAGATGTGCACAGAGTGAAAATGATGTGAAGATGTGTAAGGAGATGGCTGGAGGCAAACAGAATTAGAACAATACATCCACGAGACAAGGAATGCCCGCCTGACTGTCAGCCCTTCAACAGAAGACAGGAAGAGGAGAAAAGGAGTCTCTCCATCAGTTCTAAGGAAAGTGTGGCCTTGCCAACACCTTGAGTTTAGACTTCTAGTCTCCAGAACAATAAAACAATGCATTTCTGTTGTTTCAAGTCACCCAGTTTGTGGTGCTTTGTAACAGCAGCCAAAGGAATCTGATCCACTTCCATTACTGAGATTCAAACTCTACCTTCCTGTCTATCGAGCTGCCTGCAGAAAATCCTCACCTTATAGATCTCACCATACAGGACAAAACAGCTCGCTTCAATCTCCCATAGCCTGATCTCCTTCAAGGCTCTCCCAAAGCAAAACGTTACTTACCCCAGTGATGAATTTTGGTCACTTCCCTACAAAAAGGAGGCAGATGCTAACAAATCATTTCAAAGAGATGAAGCCCAGAAGCTCTGGATGAAGTTGATTTGGGGTACCTGGGTCTCTGCTCACGAGAAGTCCTCCTAACTCAAGGAGCCCTGAGGCTCTGGAACCCTTTGTTGGAAATCCTGGACTGAATCAGGGAACCCTGAGAAATTGCCCAGCTTGTGTGGCTTAGGGTCCAATCAGATTTCTGGATCTGATGTCCAGTTCCATAAGAACCTGAAAGTATCCCAATTCCCATTCATTATCCTTTATGTGCGCATGTGCTAAGTCACTTCAGTTGTGTCCAACTCTCTATAATCACATGGACTGTAGCCCGCCAGGCTCCTCTGTCCATGGGATTCTCCAGGCAAGAATACTGGAGTGGGTTGCCATTTCCTTCTCCAGAGAATCTTCCTGACCCAGGGATCGAATCTGTGTCTCTTATGCTTCTGCACTGACTAACAGATTCTTTACCACTAGCACTACCTGTGAGTTCCCATCCTTTATATGACCCCCAACTCCCCTCCCTTAAGGATCTGAATCAGTCGCTGCATTGGGGGAGGGAGGTGTCTCACAGCACTGGAGGCTAGGAGTCCAATAGCATAGGAGAGTTAAGAGACTTTTCTAACAAATGGATATGGTGGAGCTGGGAGAACAAGGACAGAGGATAGCATTGAAACCTTCATTTCTTCGAGGCTGAAGTCATGTTTATTGGGAGACAAGGACATGGCATGAGTGCACGTGTGTGTCTATTGGGGACTGGGCTGCAAGGACTGGCCCCTGAGACCCTCCTAGTGACTCATTTCTGGGTGAAGAGCTATCGGAGGAGTAGGAGCATCCACAGGGCTGTCTCCACCACCACAAGCCTGAGAAGCCAAGCAGATAGAAGGGAAGGAGAGGGGAGGGTCCTCCAGTTTCTGTAGCCGTTGGTGTATGCCTCGAGCCCACACCTGCCATCCATGCTTCTAGAAGGCTTAACCTAGACCACAGCCACAGCCAGCCTCCACTGTCTCTGTCATGGAGCTCTCTGGAGTTCATAGCCACTGGACTGAACCCTCTGGAGTTACCAGCTTAACAAATCATTTCAAAGAGATGAAGCCCAGAAGCTCTGGATGAAGTTGATTTGGGGTACCTGGGTCTCTGCTCACGAGAAGTCCTCCTAACTCAAGGAGCCCTGAGGCTCTGGAACCCTTTGTTGGAAATCCTGGACTGAATCAGGGAACCCTGAGAAATTGCCCAGCTTGTGTGGCTTAGGGTCCAATCAGATTTCTGGATCTGATGTCCAGTTCCATAAGAACCTGAAAGTATCCCAATTCCCATTCATTATCCTTTATGTGCGCATGTGCTAAGTCACTTCAGTTGTGTCCAACTCTCTATAATCACATGGACTGTAGCCCGCCAGGCTCCTCTGTCCATGGGATTCTCCAGGCAAGAATACTGGAGTGGGTTGCCATTTCCTTCTCCAGAGAATCTTCCTGACCCAGGGATCGAATCTGTGTCTCTTATGCTTCTGCACTGACTAACAGATTCTTTACCACTAGCACTACCTGTGAGTTCCCATCCTTTATATGACCCCCAACTCCCCTCCCTTAAGGATCTGAATCAGTCGCTGCATTGGGGGAGGGAGGTGTCTCACAGCACTGGAGGCTAGGAGTCCAATAGCATAGGAGAGTTAAGAGACTTTTCTAACAAATGGATATGGTGGAGCTGGGAGAACAAGGACAGAGGATAGCATTGAAACCTTCATTTCTTCGAGGCTGAAGTCATGTTTATTGGGAGACAAGGACATGGCATGAGTGCACGTGTGTGTCTATTGGGGACTGGGCTGCAAGGACTGGCCCCTGAGACCCTCCTAGTGACTCATTTCTGGGTGAAGAGCTATCGGAGGAGTAGGAGCATCCACAGGGCTGTCTCCACCACCACAAGCCTGAGAAGCCAAGCAGATAGAAGGGAAGGAGAGGGGAGGGTCCTCCAGTTTCTGTAGCCGTTGGTGTATGCCTCGAGCCCACACCTGCCATCCATGCTTCTAGAAGGCTTAACCTAGACCACAGCCACAGCCAGCCTCCACTGTCTCTGTCATGGAGCTCTCTGGAGTTCATAGCCACTGGACTGAACCCCTCTGGAGTTACCAGCTTAAGACATCATCCATTACCACTTTCACCATGTCTTCCTCTACCTGGGCCACCTGTGCTATTGACAGGGGAAACTGTAGTAACAGGTGTCCTTAGTGAAGTTGTTGTTGTTAAGTCACTAAGCCGTGTCCGACCCTTTGTGACCCCATGGACTGCAGCACACCAGGCTCCTCTGTCCTTCACTGTGTCCCAGACTTTGCTCAGATTCATGTGCATTGAGTTGGCAATGCTATCTCACCATCTCACCCTCTGCTGCCGCTTTCTCCTTTTACCTTCAGTCTTTCTCTGTATCAGGGTCTCTTCTAATGATTGAAGTCAGAAACCCAGATTGGAGAAGAAGAGGGGTGGAATCCAAGATATTAAATTTCCTTTGCTGTCCTAGAGTTTCAACATGTGATCCCAATGGGGGAAACATCTGTGCATGCATGTGGGCTTTCTATACCTAAAAAGGTATAGAAATTTCTTATCCAAATTCCATTTTGATTTCTAAAAATAAGCTAGAATTATAATCCTTGATTTCTGATTTAAGCACCTAATAGAGGGTTTGAAGGTAGAAAAACATCAGCTCTTCAAGAAAAGTCATAAAGATTAACAAGCCGTCCACAAAACTGATCTCTGTGGCCCAACACAGGTCAATGACAGTTCAGGGAAAGGTCATTAACAAATACAAATTGTGATCATTTATTTAAATATCACTTAAGACAAACATAGTGCAAAGCCTTTACAAACCAGACAAAATCAATTTGCTGAAAATAATGCTGTGCTTCCAAGAGACCAGCCAGACTCAAATCAATAAAATTACCTCCAACCATAAACCTTTCCCCCAAGTTCTATTGGGGACTGGGCTGCAAGGACTGGCCCCTGAGACCCTCCTAGTGACTCATTTCTGGGTGAAGAGCTATCGGAGGAGTAGGAGCATCCACAGGGCTGTCTCCACCACCACAAGCCTGAGAAGCCAAGCAGATAGAAGGGAAGGAGAGGGGAGGGTCCTCCAGTTTCTGTAGCCGTTGGTGTATGCCTCGAGCCCACACCTGCCATCCATGCTTCTAGAAGGCTTAACCTAGACCACAGCCACAGCCAGCCTCCACTGTCTCTGTCATGGAGCTCTCTGGAGTTCATAGCCACTGGACTGAACCCTCTGGAGTTACCAGCTTAAGACATCATCCATTACCACTTTCACCATGTCTTCCTCTACCTGGGCCACCTGTGCTATTGACAGGGGAAACTGTAGTAACAGGTGTCCTTAGTGAAGTTGTTGTTGTTAAGTCACTAAGCCGTGTCCGACCCTTTGTGACCCCATGGACTGCAGCACACCAGGCTCCTCTGTCCTTCACTGTGTCCCAGACTTTGCTCAGATTCATGTGCATTGAGTTGGCAATGCTATCTCACCATCTCACCCTCTGCTGCCGCTTTCTCCTTTTACCTTCAGTCTTTCTCTGTATCAGGGTCTCTTCTAATGATTGAAGTCAGAAACCCAGATTGGAGAAGAAGAGGGGTGGAATCCAAGATATTAAATTTCCTTTGCTGTCCTAGAGTTTCAACATGTGATCCCAATGGGGGAAACATCTGTGCATGCATGTGGGCTTTCTATACCTAAAAAGGTATAGAAATTTCTTATCCAAATTCCATTTTGATTTCTAAAAATAAGCTAGAATTATAATCCTTGATTTCTGATTTAAGCACCTAATAGAGGGTTTGAAGGTAGAAAAACATCAGCTCTTCAAGAAAAGTCATAAAGATTAACAAGCCGTCCACAAAACTGATCTCTGTGGCCCAACACAGGTCAATGACAGTTCAGGGAAAGGTCATTAACAAATACAAATTGTGATCATTTATTTAAATATCACTTAAGACAAACATAGTGCAAAGCCTTTACAAACCAGACAAAATCAATTTGCTGAAAATAATGCTGTGCTTCCAAGAGACCAGCCAGACTCAAATCAATAAAATTACCTCCAACCATAAACCTTTCCCCCAAGTTCAATTTATCATTATCCATATATTTTAACAAAAAAAGTATTTGATGGGAATTTACCTGAAAAAGCTTATTAGCTAAGAGAATAATTTCTCCCTCTCTTCACAGAAACTGTCTCCTCTGGGTGAGGTTTTTGTTCAAAGGAATTGAAGAAAAACCATCTTATCTCTATACTATTGTTTGGAATAGAAATTTCAAGATTCAGAGTTCAATTCAACTGGATGATCACTAACTGGGCATCTGGACAGTAGATCTTAACCTTTTTATTGGCCCTGCTGGACAGACAATGGGCAGTGCTCACACCTAGAGAATCTTCCTCCAGGCTCCCAGGGTTCCTCCCAATTCAGTATCTTTCTCTCACATTGAGAAGCATGTGTCAGAATGCAAGAAGTTGATTGTGACTGTGTTACAGGATAATCTTAAATACATTCTTGCCCGTAAAAGTAAAACTCAAACTTTGGTGCCTCAGCTACCATTAGAGCTATGATAATCACACATTAGTGGTTGAAAACCACAGATTACAAGATGCTCAGGGTTCGTGATCAGACCCCTCTCCATGCAATATTATTTTAATGACTTTTAAAAGGGACATGCATTCATGGAGAAGAAAGGAGCATGACCTTGAAAACTGTTAATTAGGGAAATGAACATCGGATTCCTCCATTAATGACTTAAAAGCCATTCTGCCTCTGCAGTGAGGTTTTGCAAATCTCTGAGACAGTTCAGGGCATTTAACTCTTTGTGGGGGGCAAATCTGATTTTCCCAATGGTCAAGTCCTTTCTGCCCCCAAATGGTCAATTTCTCTGTTGCCCTAAATACCAACCAAGCTAGAAGAAGGAAAAGGGAGAGTCCCAGGGGGCTTATGGAATGGGAAGAAGGGACAAGAAAAGGCCTGTCTCTGGATCAGGGTGCCCTCTGGCCATTTTGGAAAGGCAGGCAGTTAGCAGGGGGCCAAGGGGCCTGGGCTGGGGGCTGGCTGGGGCTTTTGGGCTCTACTGCACCAGGGTCTGGTCCGCAGCTAGACACAGTGGTGGAGGATGGTGACGTCATCAAACCACATGTTTACTACGTGCTTTAGCCTTTCACTGTGGGAATTCTGAAACATAAAGAGTGTAGGAATGCCTTCAACAGGTATCAGCTCATGGCTCATGTTCATCTATCCCCACAACTTCCCTCCAAAACTGGGTTGCTTGAAGATTTTGGGGGGAGGGGTGCACACTGCTTGGCTTGTGTTTTCGTTGTGCTGAGTCACTCAGTCGTGTTCGACTCTTTGTGACCCCATGGACTGTAGCCCGCCAGGCTCCTCTGTCCATTCAGAATCTTAGTTCCCCAACCAAGGAGCAAACCTGGGCTTCTGCAGTGAAAGAGCTGAGTCCTAACCAGGGAATTCCCATGTGAAGAGTTTTAATTTACCACAGATACACTCATTACTCATCTGATCTGTTTTGACCAATGACTAAATATCTTCCATCCTCAGTCTCCCAGTCTGAAAGGCAAGCACATCTCCCCAAGGAGACTGTGAAACGGGAACAACACAGCAGGTGTGGAAGTCTTAAGAATAGGACTCAGATGGTGCAGAATGCCACCTCAGCTTCCTGCTACATGCTCTCTTGGGATTCTGAATGTAACCAGCACAGTGAACCAGGGAACCCACTGAACAGAAGGACCCAGTCATTTTGTCTCTGATATCCCTTGAAAACTGTTAATTAGGGCATCGGATTCCTCCATTAATGACTTAAAAGCCATTCTGCCTCTGCAGTGAGGTTTTGCAAATCTCTGAGACAGTTCAGGGCATTTAACTCTTTGTGGGGGCAAATCTGATTTTCCCAATGGTCAAGTCCTTTCTGCCCCAAATGGTCAATTTCTCTGTTGCCCTAAATACCAACCAAGCTAGAAGAAGGAAAAGGGAGAGTCCCAGGGGGCTTATGGAATGGGAAGAAGGGACAAGAAAAGGCCTGTCTCTGGATCAGGGTGCCCTCTGGCCATTTTGGAAAGGCAGGCAGTTAGCAGGGGGCCAAGGGGCCTGGGCTGGGGGCTGGCTGGGGGCTTTTGGTCTCTACTGCACCAGGGTCTGGTCCTCAGCTAGACACAGTGGTGGAGGATGGTGACGTCATCAAACCACATGTTTACTACGTGCTTTAGCCTTTCACTGTGGGAATTCTGAAACATAAAGAGTGTAGGAATGCCTTCAACAGGTATCAGCTCATGGCTCATGTTCATCTATCCCCACAACTTCCCTCCAAAACTGGGTTGCTTGAAGATTTTGGGGGGAGGGGTGCACACTGCTTGGCTTGTGTTTTCGTTGTGCTGAGTCACTCAGTCGTGTTCGACTCTTTGTGACCCCATGGACTGTAGCCCGCCAGGCTCCTCTGTCCATTCAGAATCTTAGTTCCCCAACCAAGGAGCAAACCTGGGCTTCTGCAGTGAAAGAGCTGAGTCCTAACCAGGGAATTCCCATGTGAAGAGTTTTAATTTACCACAGATACACTCATTACTCATCTGATCTGTTTTGACCAATGACTAAATATCTTCCATCCTCAGTCTCCCAGTCTGAAAGGCAAGCACATCTCCCCAAGGAGACTGTGAAACGGGAACAACACAGCAGGTGTGGAAGTCTTAAGAATAGGACTCAGATGGTGCAGAATGCCACCTCAGCTTCCTGCTACATGCTCTCTTGGGATTCTGAATGTAACCAGCACAGTGAACCAGGGAACCCACTGAACAGAAGGACCCAGTCATTTTGTCTCTGATATCCCTTTAAATGAATTCTGATTTCCCCTGCTCCATGAAGACTTGGGAAGTTTCTTGTTTTTCCTCTAACCTTTCTTAGGAATCACACAGTCCCCCTCACTGGTCACTGGAATGTCCAGTCCAGGTAGGGCTGAAGCTTATAGTTTCTTTCAGATACAGCCTCTCCCTCTCCTCCCATGCCCATGAAGGCAGCAAGCCACACCTGGACTGGGGGTGTGACTGTTTCTTCTTTATCCCTCCTCCTTCCTGTCCTCCCTTAATCATCCCCTATACACACACACACACACACACACACATAAAGAGCTGCTGGCGAGAGGCAGTCATTTAAGCAAGGATGTTCTGAGTTGAAGGGCAGATGCTTATACTGACTTTTACTTTGAGGGTAGTTTCTAGGTTCCTGGGAGTAACCCTGTTCCCATCCCCAAATACTGCTGACCTGTTGCTGTATAATATAGTCAGATCTCTAATCTCTTTCTTCTGCCCCTCCCCACCCCCACTCCCCACCACCAGAGACCCAGCAGTACCTTGAGTTTCTCTCTGATGAAAGATATTGCTACACCTGACATCTTCCACCATGGGCTCACCTGTGTGGACCCCCACAAGCACATGCTCGTGGAGTCTTTGCCCTGGCACACTCTGAGCGTGTAAGTCAGTCCTGGCATGCCCGCCCTTCCTGCAGCTCACCCAGGAGCCCTGACCAGCTCCTCTCTGCCTCTTTCATCTCTATGAGGGAGTCAGCTGCCAGTTCTCTGTGTCCCTAGACTGCAACAAACTTCATGTCCCAAGCCCTCCAAGGCATCCTGGCGAAAATCCTCAGCCCACCCTCGAGATGGGAGAAGACACGCCACACCTCTTCCCCAGACTTACAGTCTCCAGAGCCTCCTTCAGAACCCTCTTCTCAGCCTCCACATCCCACCCTTAATGCAGCTGAGGGTCTTAATCTATTTGGCATCTCTGCATGGAGGTTTCATGGGCATAGCATCTACAATCTTTAAGTTGTGGGGTTGAATTGAGACAGGAATCATGTGTGCATGCTAGGTTACTTCAGTTGTGTCCAAGTCTTTGCAACCCAATAGACTGTAGCTCACCAGGCTTCTCTGAACAAGGGATTCTCCAGGCAAGAGTACTTGACTGGGTTACCATGCCCTCCTCCAGAGGATCTTCCGAACCCAGGTATCAAACCCACATCTCTTGCATCCCCTGCTTTGGCAGGTGAGTTCTTTACCACTAGCACCACCTGGGAAGCTCTGAGACAGGAAGAGTTTTGTCATAATGTGTCCTTCCATTGTTTTACAACCGATGAATATCCTGGACATGTGGCCAGCATTGGAAGCTTGACTTGGGCCCAGCCAACCCAGAAACATGGCTTTCCTTGGGGAAAGAGACAGCTTCTGACCATGACCATAGGAGCAGGAGCCTGGAGCCTCAGGGTGGGAAGCTCGTGGTCCCTGCTGGGACATGGGAGACAGTAGCCACAGCAGTTGTTGAATGTGCAGGATGTTTTTTGATCCTGTATGGCAGCAGCAGAAGCAAAGGTGCTGTTTCCTGGTCACATCCGTTGGCTCTCTTCATCCTGCACTGGCAGGCAGTGGACTCCACCGACTGAAGGTCCCGCTCTCTACAGCATGTATTTATTTCATCTGTATCTCTCTTCAGTAGAACTCGAGTTCTGTGATAGCTTGGGCTTGCTTTGCTCACTGCTTTATCCCAGTCCCAATATTGCCTGACACAAAGAAGCTACTCTAGTGTTTGTTGGGTGAATGAAAGGATTTGCATCCATCTCTTTATCCTTTTTATCTCCTACTCTTAAACTGCTTCACTAACTTATTTTTTTGCACTGACCAAACCACTGGTCACTACTTCCCCTTAGGATCTAAAATATTGCAATCTTATTTTTCACCTGGAATCTGCCTCTTCTCATTTTAGAGAGGGTCTTCTTTTGAGACATGCAAACCTTGTTGGTACATTTTGAAGATTTTTATTTCTTCAATAGAAACATTTCTGTTCTAGTCTTTCTCATTTTTCCCCTCTCTTGACCCCCTGAGTTTCTACAGATATGCTTATGACTTTATGTTGGTTTTTTTTTTTTTTCAGAATGAAATTGTTCATTAGTTTTAGAAGTTGAGACTTGTTAGAGATTATGTGAAGGTATAGACACATATATCAGTATCAAACAGAGAGAGAAGTTATATATTGTTACAGAAAGTATAAAGCTTTCATGAAAAGCCACCAAAAACAAACCTAATTAATGACAATTTGGAGGCACAGTTTCAACTGACATGAGCTTTGCTCTATAAGAACTCTTAAAAACCAGTTAGTAAGAAATACTCTCAGAGGAAAATAAATACAGTTAATACAGAAAGAATCAACACACATATATTTCAGCATTGGTGAATACATTGAAGACTTATGTAACCATGTTATAGTGTTTTTTTAATCTCTAAGTTTAAGGATAAAAAAGGAATCATATTTCATGTTATCCAAGACTGGAAAATGTTCACATTTTACTTCCAGGAATGTAGTCTGGTATAACTTTTCCTGAAATTCACCTTTTTTACATGAATCAAGAAGCCTAAACAAGATGCATGCTGTCTGAGGAGTGGTGTCTGACTTAGGACAAGGGCAGCATTTCTGGTCAGCACCTGTGCCTGGAGCCTAGGAGCCACCTGACTGGGGACAGCAGCTTCAGGGACTATGACACAATGATGGTTATCCCCCCAGCTAGGGCCATGCAGAGGCGCGGCTGGGCCAGGCTCTCGTAGCAAATTCCAGTGGACCACCCAAGAGGCTGATCCCACCAAGCGTCATGTCTAAGGGCTCCCTCCTCATCTGCCTTCTGTAGTCACCATCTTTCTCCTCCCCCAAAGATGTATGTTTGTCAACTCCAGTGGGTTCATTTAGAAACTAGAATACAAACAAAGGAATGCATAAGTGTTTATTACAATGAATATGCATTTGATTTGCTTCCATTTACCAATAGTTCTTCTCAGCTGATAAAAAAAAGAAAAATCCATCTGCAATGCAGGAGACCCCAGTATAATTCCTAGGTCAGGAAGGTCACCTGGAGAAGGGATAGGCTACTCCTTCCAGTATTTTTGGGCTTCCCTAGTGGCTCAGACAGTGAAGAATCTGCCTGCAATGTGGGAGACCTGGGTTGGGAAGATGCCCTGGAGGAGGGCATGGCAGCCCACTCCAGTATTCTTGCCTGGAAAAATCCCCATGGCCAGAGGAGCCTGGTGGGCTGCAGTACATGGGGTCACAAAGGGTAGGACATGACTAAGAGACTAAACACACATAGCACTGATAGGTCTTAAGAGACATTCTTGAAACACATTCAAAGTGTTTCATGCACATTCCCCATAGTTGCACTGTCAGGTGGGTTCTTTACCACTAGTGGCACCTGGGAAGCCTGACAGTGGGAGGAGCACCGCCAGTCAAACAGATTTAACCTGAGGGCAGGGATCGGTGGTGTCAATAAGGACCCCCGCTCGTCACTGTATGTGTTTTGAATCAGTGAGATACAGAAGGAGGTGCCAGACAGGGCTTCCCTGGAGGTCCAGTGGGTAAAGAGTCCTCCTTGCAGTCCACATTGCAGTGCAAGAGTTCGCCTTGCAGTGGAGGATCCCACGTGCCGCAGAGCAACTGGACCATTGTGTTCAATTACGAGCCAGCACTCTGGAGCACATACGCCCAGAGTCGGTGCTCTGCAATGAGAGAGGCCACTGCAATGGGAAGTCCACACGGGCCAAAGAATAAAAAAGATGCATGAAAATAAATATAAATTAAAAAGAGGCATGATAGAGAAAAATAAATAAAAAGAAAGAGGTGCCAGGCCAAAGACGAGACTATCAGCTTGATCATTGGCCGAAGCTCCCTGGAGACATGACTTGGGGTTCTTGTCCAGGTGAGCTGAACAGAAAGGAAGGCGGGCTCCCTCTCCCACCGGTGCTGACTGAGCTCAGGCTCTGAGTTTAGTGGACACTGCTCACAGAAGGCTCTAATCACACTGTTTCAATTAAAGGGAAGGGAAAGCAGTGACATCACTGTTTGACAACATGTGGGCTGTAAATAGTGGGTGCCGACTTGCACGAGGGAGATGAGAATTATTTGGAAGCATTAACCGTGATGAAGCCTCTTCGTCAGGATGACTTGCAACCACCTAAACAGTCGAGTCTTTAAAATGGATTCATTTGAAATGGCCGTGTCCTTGAGGATCAGGGTTGACAAACATGGCTTCGCTCACCTGCTGTCTTCCCTCGCTGTTTTCTGGTGGATCTGAATTCCTCCTTTAGGACTGGGGAGGCGGCAGGACAGGAAGGGGATGAGCCACCATGCAAATATCCTAGTGAGGGTGTCCAGGGCTCTTTTTCAGTGACTCGTGCTCCCTTCTCCCAGCGAGCTGACTTCTGGGTAGAGAGGAGAATGGACTTGACCTCACAGCATGAGGAGGGATCGGACCCTGTGCTGCCCCCGGTGACGCTGAAGCCAACCAGTAGCTGCAGGGCAGAGAGGCCCACAAGCCTGCAGGTGTGCTCCACGCTCCCCACCGTGCCCTGGGTCCTGCAGAGCTGATCAGTGTGGTCCCCTTCTGTAGGTCTCCTTGACCTGCAGCTACTGGTTGGGTTCAGCAAATGGGAATGTTGACAGTACATGGAGAAGGGAGGAGAGTGAGGCCAAGGAATGGATTTCCCTGATTCTTTCCCTGTAGGGTCCCTGGGGCCTTCCAGGTCCCTAGAGCTAAGGTCTCGGCTCCTGGGAGGCAGCCCTCTCTGTGCCCAGGTTCAGTGTCCACTCCCTCTCCTGACCCAGGATTCTGCCCTGGCCCCTCTGGTCCCCTACCTGGAACAATTCCTTATCTACTCTGCTCTGGGTGTCCTAACTCCAGTGGGCTCTCTTCCTAGAGGGAACTCTGATCCAGGCTTGAGACTCTCTCAGGACCCCCAGAGAAGCCCTGACTCCACTTGTGCCCACATGACCCTGCTGCATAAGCCTGAGGCTCCCTGGGCATGGTCAGGCAGCTGGGGCCCACATTTGAGCTCAGGCTCTGAGTTTAGTGGACACTGCTCACAGAAGGCTCTAATCACACTGTTTCAATTAAAGGGAAGGGAAAGCAGTGACATCACTGTTTGACAACATGTGGGCTGTAAATAGTGGGTGCCGACTTGCACGAGGGAGATGAGAATTATTTGGAAGCATTAACCGTGATGAAGCCTCTTCGTCAGGATGACTTGCAACCACCTAAACAGTCGAGTCTTTAAAATGGATTCATTTGAAATGGCCGTGTCCTTGAGGATCAGGGTTGACAAACATGGCTTCGCTCACCTGCTGTCTTCCCTCGCTGTTTTCTGGTGGATCTGAATTCCTCCTTTAGGACTGGGGAGGCGGCAGGACAGGAAGGGGATGAGCCACCATGCAAATATCCTAGTGAGGGTGTCCAGGGCTCTTTTTCAGTGACTCGTGCTCCCTTCTCCCAGCGAGCTGACTTCTGGGTAGAGAGGAGAATGGACTTGACCTCACAGCATGAGGAGGGATCGGACCCTGTGCTGCCCCCGGTGACGCTGAAGCCAACCAGTAGCTGCAGGGCAGAGAGGCCCACAAGCCTGCAGGTGTGCTCCACGCTCCCCACCGTGCCCTGGGTCCTGCAGAGCTGATCAGTGTGGTCCCCTTCTGTAGGTCTCCTTGACCTGCAGCTACTGGTTGGGTTCAGCAAATGGGAATGTTGACAGTACATGGAGAAGGGAGGAGAGTGAGGCCAAGGAATGGATTTCCCTGATTCTTTCCCTGTAGGGTCCCTGGGGCCTTCCAGGTCCCTAGAGCTAAGGTCTCGGCTCCTGGGAGGCAGCCCTCTCTGTGCCCAGGTTCAGTGTCCACTCCCTCTCCTGACCCAGGATTCTGCCCTGGCCCCTCTGGTCCCCTACCTGGAACAATTCCTTATCTACTCTGCTCTGGGTGTCCTAACTCCAGTGGGCTCTCTTCCTAGAGGGAACTCTGATCCAGGCTTGAGACTCTCTCAGGACCCCCAGAGAAGCCCTGACTCCACTTGTGCCCACATGACCCTGCTGCATAAGCCTGAGGCTCCCTGGGCATGGTCAGGCAGCTGGGGGCCCACATTTGTGCTCTCTGGGCCTGGGGAGTCTCAGCCATAGCCAGCCTCAGCTGAGGGGTTGACCCACCCCTCTCTGCAGGACCTTCCAGACTGCATCCTTCTGGAGCACAGGGTGATCTCTGCCCAGATGTGGCAGACTGCCCCCTGCTGGTGTGGTGACTTCTCACCAGCTGATCCCTGTGAGCCCCAAACAGGACCTGGGAGGAAAGCCCCTTGCTTCCACTTTGACTCTTGCTTTTTGAGGATCTCTGGCCTTTTCCAGTTCCCATGAGAGTTCAACCTGAGGGGTGGCAGGACTCTTGTCTCTCCTCTCCTCTCCTCCTCCTCCCTCCCCCTCTGAAGGGTCTCCTCCCCACCTCATGCCCCTGGGGACATCCCATTCCCTACCAGGTGAGCCCCTCTGTTCCAAGGGCTCACCTTCTTCTTCTAGACACATGGCTGAGTCTTAAGGATAGATGGGTTTACTGAAAGAGAAGCTTATCTACATGTAATCTTCCTCCCTATACTAACATAGGCTCAGAAATTGATATTTGACTAACATTTTGGAAAGTATCTTCTTTATGACTTCAGACTATGATAGTGGAATGAGCTCTCCTAAAAATAACTTGAGAAAAGAAGCAAAACAAGTTCCTCCCACACCACAGCAGGACTTATCAGAGCCTTGTCTATGCTTTTGTGCTGTAAGACTCTCTAAGGAGGCTAGACAGAATGCCTCCTTGTTCACGATGTTTGACCTCAGATGTCTTTTTTTCTACAGAGCCCGGGTCGAAGATGGGGGGGGCCAAGGAATCCTTTTTTGGGGGAGCCTAAGGTCTCGGCTCCTGGGAGGCAGCCCTCTCTGTGCCCAGGTTCAGTGTCCACTCCTCTCCTGACCCAGGATTCTGCCCTGGCCCCTCTGGTCCCCTACCTGGAACAATTCCTTATCTACTCTGCTCTGGGTGTCCTAACTCCAGTGGGCTCTCTTCCTAGAGGGAACTCTGATCCAGGCTTGAGACTCTCTCAGGACCCCCAGAGAAGCCCTGACTCCACTTGTGCCCACATGACCCTGCTGCATAAGCCTGAGGCTCCCTGGGCATGGTCAGGCAGCTGGGGGCCCACATTTGTGCTCTCTGGGCCTGGGGAGTCTCAGCCATAGCCAGCCTCAGCTGAGGGGTTGACCCACCCCTCTCTGCAGGACCTTCCAGACTGCATCCTTCTGGAGCACAGGGTGATCTCTGCCCAGATGTGGCAGACTGCCCCCTGCTGGTGTGGTGACTTCTCACCAGCTGATCCCTGTGAGCCCCAAACAGGACCTGGGAGGAAAGCCCCTTGCTTCCACTTTGACTCTTGCTTTTTGAGGATCTCTGGCCTTTTCCAGTTCCCATGAGAGTTCAACCTGAGGGGTGGCAGGACTCTTGTCTCTCCTCTCCTCTCCTCCTCCTCCCTCCCCCTCTGAAGGGTCTCCTCCCCACCTCATGCCCCTGGGGACATCCCATTCCCTACCAGGTGAGCCCCTCTGTTCCAAGGGCTCACCTTCTTCTTCTAGACACATGGCTGAGTCTTAAGGATAGATGGGTTTACTGAAAGAGAAGCTTATCTACATGTAATCTTCCTCCCTATACTAACATAGGCTCAGAAATTGATATTTGACTAACATTTTGGAAAGTATCTTCTTTATGACTTCAGACTATGATAGTGGAATGAGCTCTCCTAAAAATAACTTGAGAAAAGAAGCAAAACAAGTTCCTCCCACACCACAGCAGGACTTATCAGAGCCTTGTCTATGCTTTTGTGCTGTAAGACTCTCTAAGGAGGCTAGACAGAATGCCTCCTTGTTCACGATGTTTGACCTCAGATGTCTTTTTTTCTACAGAGCCTCTCACAGAGCTCGTGCTCCGTCAGGCACTACAGAAAGCTCTGCTCTGATAGGATTACATCTAGAATGTCAAAGTTCAAAGCCATTTCAGAAAATAAGAGCAGGCTAAGTGTATTTCTCTAAGGCGAAGGACAGATGACAAAGAGAGGAGCGAGGAACATTAAAGCTGAGAGCACGAAACAGGACTGCACAGAGGGACAAGAAATGGATTAAACCCACTTATTAAAATACCGAGATTGTCCCTGGTGTGCTGTTTACAAAAATACACCCAAAGGGGAAAAATAAGGAGATTGAAAAAAAATTTTTAAATGAACAAATACACAATGTGCAAATATTAGCACATAAAGAGAAATAGAATCACAGAGAAATTGAATTCTAAGAAAATACTATGTGATGGGGCAAACTAAGGCCATTTTTAATGAACATGAAACCCAATTCAATATAAGAAAATAATGATAGTAGATTTATAACCTGGTTTAAACTCAATAAGGCAAAAATTATTATAATTGCAAAGGACATTGAACAGAAAAGCAATTGTAGGATTTTAAAGCTGTATTGTCAGCTCAGAAGAGATCAAACACAAACAAACATTGACACAGGGAATTTGATCAACATAATTAATAAAAAGTTTATAGACATTGTAGTATATTTTTTACAAATAATAAGCTTTATTTCTTGCTTTAAATATCCATGACATTTAAAAACTTGATCTTATGCTTCCTTCTATGGAGCTCATGTATTTCCCAAAAGACTGCACAAAACTCTTTTTTTTTTTTACCATGACACAATAAACCTACAAACTAATAATATGAGCTCAAAAGAGAGTAGCACTTACAGCTGCCTGTACACACTGCTATATTTAAAATGGATACCCAGCATGTGGAACTCTGCTCAATATTATGTGGCAGCCTGGATGGGAGGGGAGTTTGGGGGAGAATCGATACATGTATATGTATGGTGGAATCCCCTTTTGTTCTCCTGAAACTATCACAGCATTGTAAATCAGCTATCATCCCCCAGTACAAAATAAAATGTTTAAGTAAATAAATAAAAGTGAAAGTCATTTGTCTAAAAACCTGTAGGATTAAGAAATAAACAAAAGTATTCAATGGTGAGCTACTTCGAGGAGAATGAAAATGAGAGCACACCATTTCAAAATACCACATGTATCATTGCAACTAAGATTTTTTTTTTTTTTAAACCTTTATTTTACTTTTAACTTTTACAGAGTTTTGTTGTTCACAGACATGCATGTTCTCAGATTAGTCACATGTATATCCCCCCCTTCCCTCCCCTCCCGACCATCACACAGCACCCCTGAAGGATCCCCTTTTCTCACAGAGCAATGACTAGAGCTATTTTCTTCACTTATGATAGTACAGGCCTTCATGCTACTTCCTTTACGCCTCTCACCCACTGTGCAACTAAGATTATCAGAAAGAAAGGCACACTTTTTAAAAGGAAATGATGGAAAATGCATATACTAAAATCACCTTAGTCTTTATTTTTGCTTTTAAACAAAATTAGTCCTAAGGAAACCTAGAGAAGAGGAATAAAAGATACAGAAGAAATTAATTAATTGGAAAAAAGATGGAATCCATAAATATAACCAAGAGATGCTTCCTTTTATAAATTAACGAAACAGTCAAAACTTTACCAAATTTAATTTTTAAAAGTACAAAGAAATGAAATAGAAATGTGTAAGCTGTTATAAAAACTATTTGACACCCTTTTTTAAAGACAACTCTATTTAGCAAAATTGTGTAGTAATAAACTTTACAATGTCGATGAAAGGAAATATCTTGTGCAAATTTTTGAATAACAGAAACTTCTAAATAACAGGACTAATAACCAGAGAATATTGTAGAAGTTTGCAAACAATTGTTCCCTAATGTCTCTGGTTTCAGTCATCTTTTAAAGCAATTTCCAAAGATAATTTAACAGAAAATCTGTTTATGAAAAGCTAACACAGACCTGACTTCAACATTTGACCAGCAAGTATGGCAATTGTAAAGCAGCCTCATTATTTGACAAGAATGTCAAGATTCTAATCAAAATCCTACTACACACCTTTGTTCTAAGTCTAAATACACACACACAGATGATAGGTGATAGACGACGGTATGTTACTGTGAATGGTGTCGGATTCTTAATCTCCAGTGGAGAAGAATTCACATTGGGATCAAAAGACTCGGTGATGGTCACTCAGAGCTTCGTGCAGTGAAAAGTTTATTAAAGTAAGAAAGGATAAAGAAAAGCTTCCAGCATAGACACTGGAAAGGGGATAGAAGAGTATCCCCCTTTGCCAGCTGAAGCATGACAATTTGTATCTTCCAGTCAGTTACCAAAACAATAAATCAAAAGAATATCTTGAGGCACTGAAATCAGGAGAAAGTGAGACCTGTGACCATGGCTACCGATTTATTCATTTACCCACAAACATTCATCACAAGCCTGCAAGCTCCTGGGTGCTGCTGTAGACATTGGAGACACCCAGAACTGTGTTGTGTCATGGTAATGGTATTGTTATGGCTGTTGTTATGGTAATAGTTGTTATAATTATGGCCGTCCCGAGCTTCTCAGGTAGCATTACTGGTAAAGAATCCACCTGCCAAGGCAAGAGACATAAGTCACATGCATTCAATCCCTGGGTCAGGAAAATTCCCTGGAGGAGGAAATGGCAACCCACTCCAGTATTCTTGCCAGGAGAATCCCATGGGCAGAGGAGCCTGGCCAGCTACAGCCCACAGGGTCACAAAGAATCGGACATGACTGAGTGACTTAGCATGTTATAATTATATTAATCATTGCTATGACTATTATATGCCTAATATGTCAAAACACATTCCAAAAAGTTCACCAAAGTTCTCTTTGGTGAAGAGAATTCACCAAAATTTGAGGACAAAATCAATGCCCAGGAGTTTTCCTGTAAACCCTTAATCCTGACGTGATATAAAAGACATGGCATAAAAGGATCCCATTCACTATAATGGCACAAAATAGTCCATAGAATGCCTCTACACAATCTTGAAGACAAATGAAAGCTGCACTGAGGGCTATAAAAGAATCTTCTGGAATGGGGTGGGGAGAAGAATAGAGATTCTATGTTTCTGAATAATAATACAGAATATTGTAAATATGGCATTTTCCTCAAGTTATTTTTTAACAGCAAAATGTCAACTAATAAATCTAGGAGTTATAACCAAGATGCTGCTGTTCAGTCACCCAGTTGTGTCTGACTCGTTGCAACCTCACGGAGTGTAGCCCACGACACTCCTCTGTCCATGGGATTTCTTAGGCAAGAACACTGGAGTAGGTTGCCCTTTCCTTCTCCAAGGGATCTTCCCAACCCAGCGATCAAAGCCACATCTCCTGCTTGGCAGGCAGATTCTTTGCCACTGAGCTATCTGGGAAGCCCATAACCCAGTTAGACAATTGCTATTTTGCAATGACTATACTAGTAACCATTTTGGACGAGAATTTAGATTAATGTTTATTGAGGAACATGCTATCCACATGGTATCTCCTCATCAATTATGAATTAGTTACATAGGAGGAAAGGTACCTTTATAGTGGAGAAATAGGGTATACACCTTCTTATCTGAGTGATCAAAGTTACTAAATCCACCTGCCAAGGCAAGAGACATAAGTCACATGCATTCAATCCCTGGGTCAGGAAAATTCCCTGGAGGAGGAAATGGCAACCCACTCCAGTATTCTTGCCAGGAGAATCCCATGGGCAGAGGAGCCTGGCCAGCTACAGCCCACAGGGTCACAAAGAATCGGACATGACTGAGTGACTTAGCATGTTATAATTATATTAATCATTGCTATGACTATTATATGCCTAATATGTCAAAACACATTCCAAAAGTTCACCAAAGTTCTCTTTGGTGAAGAGAATTCACCAAAATTTGAGGACAAAATCAATGCCCAGGAGTTTTCCTGTAAACCCTTAATCCTGACGTGATATAAAAGACATGGCATAAAAGGATCCCATTCACTATAATGGCACAAAATAGTCCATAGAATGCCTCTACACAATCTTGAAGACAAATGAAAGCTGCACTGAGGGCTATAAAAGAATCTTCTGGAATGGGGTGGGGAGAAGAATAGAGATTCTATGTTTCTGAATAATAATACAGAATATTGTAAATATGGCATTTTCCTCAAGTTATTTTTTAACAGCAAAATGTCAACTAATAAATCTAGGAGTTATAACCAAGATGCTGCTGTTCAGTCACCCAGTTGTGTCTGACTCGTTGCAACCTCACGGAGTGTAGCCCACGACACTCCTCTGTCCATGGGATTTCTTAGGCAAGAACACTGGAGTAGGTTGCCCTTTCCTTCTCCAAGGGATCTTCCCAACCCAGCGATCAAAGCCACATCTCCTGCTTGGCAGGCAGATTCTTTGCCACTGAGCTATCTGGGAAGCCCATAACCCAGTTAGACAATTGCTATTTTGCAATGACTATACTAGTAACCATTTTGGACGAGAATTTAGATTAATGTTTATTGAGGAACATGCTATCCACATGGTATCTCCTCATCAATTATGAATTAGTTACATAGGAGGAAAGGTACCTTTATAGTGGAGAAATAGGGTATACACCTTCTTATCTGAGTGATCAAAGTAACATCATAAATTTCCTGCAATAATGCAAGAAGAAGGAGAGAATATCAATTCTGAAATATTCTGAGAAGAAGAAATACCTAAAGAAGCAATCAGGGATATCTATATTTAGAACATATTCTATAAAATAACTGTATTCTATAAAACTTTATTCTTCAAAACAGTACCATGAAAAACAAAAACTAAGGACCTATTCAGATTAAAGGAGATTAAATATACGTAACAACTAAATACAGCATGTGATCCTAGATTAGAGGAAAATGCTGTTGCAGAGATAAACTAGACAATTGGTGACATTTTAATATGGATTATATGTTATATAATAGTAATATAAAAATGTTAAATTGCTTGAATTTGATAATATTGTGATTTTGAAAGAAAATGCTTTTGTGTCTTAGGCATCGTTACTTAAGCATTTAGAGATGAACAGTTATAATGTCGGGCTTCCCTGGTGGTCCAGTGGGTAAAGAGTCTTCCTTGCAGTGCAAGGAGCACTGGTTCCATCCCTGGACCGGGAAGATCTCTCATGCCACGGAGCGGCTAGACCGGTGAGTCCAATTGCCAGCCAGTGATCTGGAGCGCATGAGCCCAGAGCCAGTGCTCTGCAACTAGAAAGGCCACTGCAATGGGAGGCTCACACAGGCCAAAGAAAAAAGATGGATGAAAATAAATTTTTAAAAAAATAAATAAAAGAGGCCAAAATTTTTAGAAAATGAGTTATAATGTCTATAACTTACTCTCAAATGATTCACAAAGGATTATAGTTATTATGGATAGTGCAAATGTGGTAAACTGTTAACAGCTGATGAATCAAGATGAGAAGATATATGGGCATCAGATACTTCTTGCTACTTTTTTTATAGATAAACAGTTCTTTTAATAAAAATGCTAAAATTTTTAAGCAAAATAAGTTCTTAATGCAAAAATGAAAAGAAAACTCAACATGAAAACGGACAGAAGTTACTTGAAAAATGACTGATAACTGCTTGAAAGAAGAGTCCATGTCATTAGTCATTGGGGACAGGATTAATGATAAACAAAGAGTGCCTTGTTGTGGAATATTATGTAGCAATAAAAATGGAAAACAATTGCTAATCGTAACAATATGGATGACATTCCCAAACCTAACAGTGAGGAAAAAAAGGAAAACAGGACAAAAGCAGATATGTCTATAATTTCATTTACATAAACTTCAAATAGAGACAAAACTCATTTATGGAGTCAGAAATCAGAGGGCACGTGGTTCAGCAATCCCACTTCTGGGCACATGTTGTTGTTGTTGTTCAGTTGCTAAATTGTGTCGGATTTTTTTTGTGACTCCATGGACTGTAGCCTGCCAGGGTCCTCTGTCCATGGGATTTCCCAGGCAAGAATACTGGAGTGGGTTGGGTATATATCCTAAGGGAATAAAACCAGGATCTCAAAAACATGTATGCATACCCATGTTCATTGAATCACTATTCACACCATTCAAGACATGGAAACAACCTAAGTGTCCATCAGGGGGTGAATGGATGAAGAAGATGTGGTATATATTGATACATATACAGAAGAGTATTATTCGACCTTAACAAAAAAGGAAATCCTGTCATTTGTGACAACATAGAAAATCCCAAAGTGTACTGGGCTAAGTGAAATAAGTCAGGCACAGAAAAAAAGAAAAATACTGTGTGATCTCACTTGCATGTACAATCTTAAAAAAAAATCTTAACTCATAGAAGTAGGGATTAAAATGGAGCTGTCAGGGGCTGGGGGAAGTGGGGTCAAAGGTCACTGTTTTCTTTTTTGTTGTTGTTGTTGTTTTTTAATTTTTATTTATTTATTTATTTTTGGCTGTGCTAGGTCTTCGGTTGCTGCATGAGTTTTCTCCCGTTGCAGTGTGCGGTGTGAGTGCTTCTCATTGTAGTGATCTCTCTTGCTGAAGAGCAAGGGCTCCAGGCTTGCAGGCTTCAGTAGCTGCAAGTCTCAGGCTACGTTTTTCACAGCATGTGGGATCTTCCTGGATCAGGAATCAAATCCATGTCTCCTGCACTGGCAGTCAGAGTCTTATCCACTGAGCCACCAGGGAAGCCGACACTGTTTTAGTTATGCAGGATAAATAAATTCTGGCGATCTGAGATACAGCATGGTGAATAATGTTAATAATACTTTATTGTATATTTGAAATCTGCTGAGAGAACAGATCTTAAATGTTCTCATACAAAAGAAGAGAAGTAACTATATAAGCTGATGGATATGTTGATTAGCTTGATTGTGGTCAATATTTCACAATGCATATGTATATTAAAGGGGCTTCCCTGATGGCTCAGTGATGTTAGAGATGGAGAAGACATGGCTTCAGTCCCTGGGTTGGGAAAATCCCCTGGAGAAGGAAATGGTAACCCACTCCAGTATTCTTGCCTGGAAAATCCCATGGACAGAGGAGCCTGACAGGTTATAGTCCATAGGGTCTCAAAGAGTCAGACATGACTGAAGCCACTCAGCACACATGTATATCAAAATATCACATTGTACACCATAAATATGTACATTTTTGTTGATTGTAACTCAACGAAGCTGATAAAGAAATTGAGGCAGAAGGGTCTTCTAGGGTGCTGATAACTTTCTGATTGCTGTTCCCGGTACTAGATACATTGAGGGATTCTCAATATTAAGATCCATCAGGCTATATGCGAATTATTTGTGGGTTTTTTCTATTAAAAAGTAGTGCAAATACAATCCTCCTGCACTGGAAGAAAAACCATGTCTGAGAAAACTTTCCTTTCAAACTGAAAAGAAGCCCAGCAGAGGTAGCTTGCCAGCTTATCTCACTCTCACTCATTTCCTGGGGTACCAGCTGGATAATCCCTGTTATTAGCTGTGGAAGAGTTAAAAAGGTGAGTCACACTGATTAATGCAGCCTGGTTTAGAGAGGAGCTTTGAGTAATTCCCACATGAAGAGGAACCTGGAATTAATCACTGACTACTAAAGCCATACAAGTGTTTGAATTATTAGCCAACAAAATAAAACAAAACTTATTAAGACATGCTTTTGAGCAGAAAATGTATACTTCAGATGTGCCTTCCAGACAAAGCAATTGAGTCATCCTGCTGCCTGGAGCAGCGGTCCACAGGCAAGTGCACAAGGGTGCCAAGGCCTACAGCTGCTCAACAGCACCAGCTTGCCTCAATTCGAACCAAGGAATTCAAACTCCTTGAGTTTTGGAGTTGCATGGATTTATCCACTGAGCCACCAGGAAGCCGACACTGTTTTAGTTATGCAGGATAAATAAATTCTGGCGATCTGAGATACAGCATGGTGAATAATGTTAATAATACTTTATTGTATATTTGAAATCTGCTGAGAGAACAGATCTTAAATGTTCTCATACAAAAGAAGAGAAGTAACTATATAAGCTGATGGATATGTTGATTAGCTTGATTGTGGTCAATATTTCACAATGCATATGTATATTAAAGGGGCTTCCCTGATGGCTCAGTGATGTTAGAGATGGAGAAGACATGGCTTCAGTCCCTGGGTTGGGAAAATCCCCTGGAGAAGGAAATGGTAACCCACTCCAGTATTCTTGCCTGGAAAATCCCATGGACAGAGGAGCCTGACAGGTTATAGTCCATAGGGTCTCAAAGAGTCAGACATGACTGAAGCCACTCAGCACACATGTATATCAAAATATCACATTGTACACCATAAATATGTACATTTTTGTTGATTGTAACTCAACGAAGCTGATAAAGAAATTGAGGCAGAAGGGTCTTCTAGGGTGCTGATAACTTTCTGATTGCTGTTCCCGGTACTAGATACATTGAGGGATTCTCAATATTAAGATCCATCAGGCTATATGCGAATTATTTGTGGGTTTTTTCTATTAAAAAGTAGTGCAAATACAATCCTCCTGCACTGGAAGAAAAACCATGTCTGAGAAAACTTTCCTTTCAAACTGAAAAGAAGCCCAGCAGAGGTAGCTTGCCAGCTTATCTCACTCTCACTCATTTCCTGGGGTACCAGCTGGATAATCCCTGTTATTAGCTGTGGAAGAGTTAAAAAGGTGAGTCACACTGATTAATGCAGCCTGGTTTAGAGAGGAGCTTTGAGTAATTCCCACATGAAGAGGAACCTGGAATTAATCACTGACTACTAAAGCCATACAAGTGTTTGAATTATTAGCCAACAAAATAAAACAAAACTTATTAAGACATGCTTTTGAGCAGAAAATGTATACTTCAGATGTGCCTTCCAGACAAAGCAATTGAGTCATCCTGCTGCCTGGAGCAGCGGTCCACAGGGCAAGTGCACAAGGGTGCCAAGGCCTACAGCTGCTCAACAGCACCAGCTTGCCTCAATTCGAACCAAGGAATTCAAACTCCTTGAGTTTTGGAGTTGCATGGATTACTTCCTACAAAATTCTATTAATGAAGAAACAGACGTAAAGAATATATCAAAATGCAGAAACAGACATAGAGAATAGAATTATGGACATTGGAGGGAGGGAGGAGTGGGTGAGAGGTATGGAAAGAGTAACATGGAAGCCTACACAACCATACATAAAAGAAACAACCATTGTGAATTCGCTGTAAGACTAAGGGAACTCACACGGGGTTTCTGCAACAACCTGGAGGGGTGGGATGGGGAGGGGGTGGAAGGGAGGTCAAGTGGGAGGGGTTGGGGTATACCCATGAGTGATTTGGGTTTATGTATAGCTGTAAACAACAAAACTCTGTAAAAGTAAAAGAAAAATAATTTTAAAAATTCTATTAGTCTCTTGTAGTTTGACTCTTATCCTTAACATTAGTGGCTAATGACAGCAGAAAGTAGCTATTAGTTTGTCACAGAGGCACGGTGATACGTTAACCTGAAACAAGGACAAAGTGGACTGAGGCAACGCAACCTCTGAAAACAAGCTCTCCACCCAGTCATGCCATTATATATTCTGCAGTTGGAGAATAGGAAGACTTAGAAATGTGGGCCTGGAAAGGACCCTGAAGTCTAACTGAGCAGCAGTAGTTAGGTGGGCTCCCATAGGTTGGGATCTGCCCTGTGTCTAAAATCTTGTTTGGTCAGTGCACCCAGATAGCTTGCCAGCTTATCTCACTCTCACTCATTTCCTGGGGTACCAGCTGGATAATCCCTGTTATTAGCTGTGGAAGAGTTAAAAAGGTGAGTCACACTGATTAATGCAGCCTGGTTTAGAGAGGAGCTTTGAGTAATTCCCACATGAAGAGGAACCTGGAATTAATCACTGACTACTAAAGCCATACAAGTGTTTGAATTATTAGCCAACAAAATAAAACAAAACTTATTAAGACATGCTTTTGAGCAGAAAATGTATACTTCAGATGTGCCTTCCAGACAAAGCAATTGAGTCATCCTGCTGCCTGGAGCAGCGGTCCACAGGGCAAGTGCACAAGGGTGCCAAGGCCTACAGCTGCTCAACAGCACCAGCTTGCCTCAATTCGAACCAAGGAATTCAAACTCCTTGAGTTTTGGAGTTGCATGGATTACTTCCTACAAAATTCTATTAATGAAGAAACAGACGTAAAGAATATATCAAAATGCAGAAACAGACATAGAGAATAGAATTATGGACATTGGAGGGAGGGAGGAGGGTGAGAGGTATGGAAAGAGTAACATGGAAGCCTACACAACCATACATAAAAGAAACAACCATTGTGAATTCGCTGTAAGACTAAGGGAACTCACACGGGGTTTCTGCAACAACCTGGAGGGGTGGGATGGGGAGGGTGGAAGGGAGGTCAAGTGGGAGGGGTTGGGGTATACCCATGAGTGATTTGGGTTTATGTATAGCTGTAAACAACAAAACTCTGTAAAAGTAAAAGAAAAATAATTTTAAAAATTCTATTAGTCTCTTGTAGTTTGACTCTTATCCTTAACATTAGTGGCTAATGACAGCAGAAAGTAGCTATTAGTTTGTCACAGAGGCACGGTGATACGTTAACCTGAAACAAGGACAAAGTGGACTGAGGCAACGCAACCTCTGAAAACAAGCTCTCCACCCAGTCATGCCATTATATATTCTGCAGTTGGAGAATAGGAAGACTTAGAAATGTGGGCCTGGAAAGGACCCTGAAGTCTAACTGAGCAGCAGTAGTTAGGTGGGCTCCCATAGGTTGGGATCTGCCCTGTGTCTAAAATCTTGTTTGGTCAGTGCACCCAGAGCAACTCTTTCTCACTCCAAATAAATTCAGCAAAACCTGGAGTCTGCTCAAAAACACAAAGCTATGAATTTAAAGAACATGGAATGAACCTCATAATGATGACTACATTTCTGGCCATCCTATCTGAAAGTCTACATGAGAAAGCAAAATGCAAACAGAAAATTTCTTCGTGTGCATGAAATCCCAACACAAGGAACTCACTAGATACTCTTAATGACTGAAATAAAAACCTGAAACAGGCAGAATAGAATCCATGTACAAATCGTGTGAGTCAGGTTCTCCTCTACATGGGGCAAGATTCAGAAGTGAATTTTCATTTTGCATTTTATGTTTTCATGACATTATGTAAATAATTTGATCTACATCAGGGTCCTCAACCTCCAGGATTGAATGCCTGATCTTCTGAGGTGGAGCTGATATAAAAATAATATTTAAAAATGCACAATAAATGTAATGTGCTTGAACCATACAGAGACTATCTCTCCTCTGTCCCCACACTGGTCTGTTGAAAACCTGTCCTCCACAAAACCAGTCCCTGCTTCAAGAAAGGTTGGGGACCGCTGGTCTACATGACACTTGGGTTCCTGATCTATACACCTGTTTCAGGATATTGAGAAAATTAAGGAGGTGATAGACTGATAACACTGCAAACATGTGAAACATGATCACTCTCAGTCTGGTTTACCTGCTGCCACTTCTCAGATCCTGAAGATCTCACCCGGAGACTGAGCCCTACAAAAGTTCTCATCCATCCTTAGCAGTGCTGGGTATATACCTGTCCCAAAGGGTGATGTGACCTGGATCCAGGTTGTTCCTATGAACAGGGCTCCCTCCAGGCTGTCAGACTCTTCCTTTGGACACACAGGCCATGAGGCTCTGGTCTTTTTCCAGTACCCGCTGGGCTGGTTCAGTTGATGCAATTTCCCATGTGGTTCCTGGGTCCCCTCCCCAGTCTTTTTGTTATATTGGTTTTGTTGATTCCCATTACACTTGGCTGGATCCTGATGGTCTTTCTACAGCTGACCAATTCCTTTTTCCTAATTTACCACTGGGCACTTTACCCCAGGGTAGTGTCTGGACTTCTATCCAATGTTGGAATTCCCCAGAAACCAACACAAAACTCCCAGGGTGTGGCATGAAGTGTCCTGGAGGTCAACATTGGCCCCACTCAAGCCCACATTTGCTACCTATCAGCAGACTGTGTCCTTATTTCTGAGTAACAAACAACCACAGAGTCCGTAGGTCAGCTGGGAGTCAACTGGTCCAGGTTCAGCTGGATAGGCGCTGGGGTGGCTCTGCCCCCTGTGTGTCTCATCCTCCTCCCAGGAGCCGCAGATCCAGCTCAGTTGTATGTCTGCTTGATGATGACAGAAGCACGAAGGTGCAGGCAGAAGCACAAATGCTTCACCCAGTCCACTAATTCCATCGGCCAAAGCAGATCAAACATGGAGGCTCCTCGAGACATTAAAAATACAACTGCTACATGATCCAGCAATTCCACAATGTTTGCACATCCACAGGAAATGAAATCAGGGTCTCAAAGAGATATGTACACCCCTTGTCCACTGCAGTAGTTTCATAAAAGCCAACTTAAATGCTCATAAACAGATGCGTGGATAAAGAAGATAAGGAATGTTATTGAGCTGTGGGAAAGAAAGAAGCCCTATTACTTGTACCAATACGGATGGACCTTGAAGGCATTATGCTAAGTGAAATAAGTCAGAGAAAGACCAATACTGTGTTATCACCTACCTGTGGAATCTAAAAGAGCTGAACTCAGAAACAGAGAGTAGAAAAGTGATTACCAGGGGCTGAGGAGCTGCAGGAGAAGAGAAATGCCAGTCAAAAGGTACATATATCCAGTTATGAGATGAATATGGGGCTTCCCGGGTGGCTCAGTGGTAAAGCATCAGTCTGCCAAGCAAGAGACGAAGGTTCAATCCCTGGGTCAGGAAGATTCCCCTGGAGAAGGTAATGCCAATCTACTTCAGTATTGTTGCCTGGAAAAGTCCATGGACAGAGAGGAACCTGGCAGGCTACAGTCCATAGGGTCACAAAAGAGTTGGACACGACTTAATGACTAAACAACACAAGATTAATATGTTCTGAGGACGTCATGTTTAATATGTATTATATACTTGAAAGTTGCTAAGAGAGTAATTCTTAAATGTTCTCAGTGCACACACACACAGATGCAATGGTAATTAGGTGATGAACTTCTACGAGCTACCCCTGGGCACTTTACCCCAGGGTAGTGTCTGGACTTCTATCCAATGTTGGAATTCCCCAGAAACCAACACAAAACTCCCAGGGTGTGGCATGAAGTGTCCTGGAGGTCAACATTGGCCCCACTCAAGCCCACATTTGCTACCTATCAGCAGACTGTGTCCTTATTTCTGAGTAACAAACAACCACAGAGTCCGTAGGTCAGCTGGGAGTCAACTGGTCCAGGTTCAGCTGGATAGGCGCTGGGGTGGCTCTGCCCCCTGTGTGTCTCATCCTCCTCCCAGGAGCCGCAGATCCAGCTCAGTTGTATGTCTGCTTGATGATGACAGAAGCACGAAGGTGCAGGCAGAAGCACAAATGCTTCACCCAGTCCACTAATTCCATCGGCCAAAGCAGATCAAACATGGAGGCTCCTCGAGACATTAAAAATACAACTGCTACATGATCCAGCAATTCCACAATGTTTGCACATCCACAGGAAATGAAATCAGGGTCTCAAAGAGATATGTACACCCCTTGTCCACTGCAGTAGTTTCATAAAAGCCAACTTAAATGCTCATAAACAGATGCGTGGATAAAGAAGATAAGGAATGTTATTGAGCTGTGGGAAAGAAAGAAGCCCTATTACTTGTACCAATACGGATGGACCTTGAAGGCATTATGCTAAGTGAAATAAGTCAGAGAAAGACCAATACTGTGTTATCACCTACCTGTGGAATCTAAAAGAGCTGAACTCAGAAACAGAGAGTAGAAAAGTGATTACCAGGGGCTGAGGAGCTGCAGGAGAAGAGAAATGCCAGTCAAAAGGTACATATATCCAGTTATGAGATGAATATGGGGCTTCCCGGGTGGCTCAGTGGTAAAGCATCAGTCTGCCAAGCAAGAGACGAAGGTTCAATCCCTGGGTCAGGAAGATTCCCCTGGAGAAGGTAATGCCAATCTACTTCAGTATTGTTGCCTGGAAAAGTCCATGGACAGAGAGGAACCTGGCAGGCTACAGTCCATAGGGTCACAAAAGAGTTGGACACGACTTAATGACTAAACAACACAAGATTAATATGTTCTGAGGACGTCATGTTTAATATGTATTATATACTTGAAAGTTGCTAAGAGAGTAATTCTTAAATGTTCTCAGTGCACACACACACAGATGCAATGGTAATTAGGTGATGAAGTGTTAACTAACCCTATCATGGTGATCGTGTCAAAATATACACACATGAAATCATCACATTGTGCACATTAAACTTACATAGTCTTATGTCAAATATATCTCAATAAAGCTAGAAAATAAAGTCAAAAACATGACTGAAATACCAAAACAAACAAAAAACGTAGGGAGAGAAAAAACTTCTTTGTCCTTAGCCATCAGATACAAGACCTGGCTTCCCTTTCAAGGGACCATCATGAGTCATTCATCCATCCCTAACTCTAGTTACTGATGGAGGAGTACACCTTATTGACTCCTGAACCAATCACTGTGGCATGTAGAATGAGACTATACCTACTGTCTTAACCCGTGAATATAGGAATGCTATCAGCTGGACCAGGTGGCTCCCCTCAGTGGTGGTATGGATGTTTGAGAGGATACTGTTGTGACCATTCCTCTGAAATTCTCCTGTCCAGTATGGACTGGGTTGTATATTGTCTGTCCAAAACCCATGTCTGATCTAGAACGTGTAGCTTTATTTGGTAATAGCATCTTAGCAGGCATAATCAAACTAAGATAAAGTTATCTTGAATTAAGTGGGTCATAATCCGGTGACTGATGTACTCACAGGAAGGAAATTTGGAGACAGACTCCCAGGGTGGATGTCGTGTGATGACTGGATGCAGACAATGAATGATGCAGCCACAAGCCAAGGAGTGTTGAGGACTGCTGGCAGCCACTAGAAGCTAGAAGAAAGGCTTGGGATGCATCACTGCCCAGAGCCTCTGGCCCTGTGAGAGAAGACTGTTACCCAATGCTAAAAGGCACCAAGTTCACAGTGCTTTGTAGAGCAGCCAAAGGGAGTGAACACTGAGGCAATATGAAAATCTGTTTTCTGTCCTCTGGTTCTCCAGGCAGGCCCTTCTTCTTGACTTCCAACAAGTATACAGATGTGTCCTGTTTACACATCCCAGTTTTCAGAGTTGGAAACTGTAAACTTGGAAGCAAACTTTGATCCTATGTTCTTTATTTCCATGAGGTTTTTTGTTTGTTTGTTTGTTTTTGCTGCAGAAAAAAATGCATTAGGGCTTCCCCTGGTGGTCCAGTGGGTAAGGACACCACCTTGCAGTGCAAGGGGCGCCGGTTCGATCCCTGGCCTGGGAAGATCCCACGTGCCACGGAGCAGCTGGATTGATGTGTCCAATTACTGAGCTGGAGCTCTGGCGCGTGTGTGCCCAGAGCCAGTGCTCTGCAACAACAGCGGCCACCACGATGGGAGGCCCACAGGAGCCAAAGAACAAAGACGGATGAAAATAGAGAAATGAAAGACCAATAGAAGTGGCCCACCCGCTCCCCTCCCTCCCCACCCCACCCCCAAAAGATAAATAAATAAAATAAATGTTTTTAAAAAATGCATTAAATTAAAAGAAAATGAGTCTAGATAACTTCCTCCTGAAGTGCTCACAAGATGGAACCCTTGAACTTAAACCTATGATGTGTTTCTCTGTGTGTACATGCAGTTTGTGAATAGGTGGAAAAGAGAGAAGTTGGGGACAGAGGGCAGGGAGTGAGACAGATATATTGAGAAAGAGAGAGAAAAAGAAGACATTTTATCTGAAACAATTCATTTATTGATAGTAAAAATAGCCATGGATTCTGTTCCAGTCTGCACAATCTGCCTTGTAATCCTCTGCTGTATTATTTAGAATATAGATTTAGGCATCCTTTTCTCACATAAATCTAGTTTATGTCAAGAACAACTATATAAAGAAACTCTTGCACCATTTTTCTTTTAGCTAGTGGCAGGGAAAGTCACTCTTTGAAGCTTTTAACAAATGGAGTGTTTTAGTTTCAAGTTCATACCAAGTTAGTCAACTGACCAAAAGAGCTCACAGGAGGAGGATATAAATCTCAGACATATGTTTCTCAAAAAGAGATAGAGATCTTTTGCAACAGATTTTCACTGGACTGCAAATTCAAGAGTCAACACTATTCCAGCTAGATTTACATGTAATTTCACTTTGCATAAAGCAAGGAATATAGGAACTTCCTATTGGTCATATGAGGCAATTACAAAAAAGAGCTGATCCAAATTAAAGTGTATTAACTAAACAGGAGTTTCTGTTTCACATTAATTGCAGCCTACTCTATATCATGGCATGATTTGCCTTTCCAGAAAAGATAGAAAAAAATAGATCTACTGTTATATATAGAAAATTCATAATCAGTTGGGAAGAGGAATTCTAAGCAGCTCTTTAAATATGCTCTAATTATAAAGGCATGGCAGTTTATGTTGAAGAAAAATTATTCCTGACATTTGTTAAAGAACAGTGAGACAGACTATTCAGGAGGTAAGGAGCAAGGTGGGATCAGCGGATGGAAAATTACTAAAAGAAAGTGTTAGAAGTAAGAAGTATTCTGGTCAAGCAGACATGACAAAATTTTTCTGAAGACAAACCAGGGTGATTAAGGCATCTAATTGAGGAGGTGGGGGGATTTGATCAGATATCCAGGGTGGTCAGATACCAAATGCTTGTTTGGTTTTTCTTTCAGTCGCCAAGTCATGTCCGAGTCTTTGTGACCCGTGAACGGCCTCACACCAGGTTTCTCTGTCCCTCCCTATCTGCCAGAGTTTGCCCAAGTCCATGTCCATTGAATTGGCAATGCTACATAACCATCTCATCCTCTGTTGCCCCCTTCTCCTCTGCATTCGATCTTTCCCAGCATCAAGGTCTTTTTCAATGATTCAGCTCTTCGCATCAGGTGGCCAAAGTATTTCCTTCCAATGAATATTCAGGGTTGGTTTCCTTTAGGATTGACTGGTTTGATCTCCTTGCTGTCCTAGATACCAAATATGTTGCTGTTTGGCAGAAAACAGCAAAACTCTGTAAATTATCCCTCAATTAAAAAATTAATTGAAAAATAATAATTCATTGGGAAAAAAAATATCCACTTTCTTTTATTCAGAGCACTTCTGTCAACAAATGCTTGGGTTTTCCCCCACACCCACCATTTCTGCAGCTTTCCAGATATTAATGGGGTGTCCTGTAATTCAGCTCGGAAACTAACTGCCTGGCATTACTGCATTTCCCACAAGTTAAGGGGCCAGCCTTACAAACCTGCCCACACATCAGAAATGTTTTTACTCACCCAAAAAAGGTTTCCTCTTGGATTGGATAATTTGTTGAGGCAATTACAAAAAAGAGCTGATCCAAATTAAAGTGTATTAACTAAACAGGAGTTTCTGTTTCACATTAATTGCAGCCTACTCTATATCATGGCATGATTTGCCTTTCCAGAAAAGATAGAAAAAAATAGATCTACTGTTATATATAGAAAATTCATAATCAGTTGGGAAGAGGAATTCTAAGCAGCTCTTTAAATATGCTCTAATTATAAAGGCATGGCAGTTTATGTTGAAGAAAAATTATTCCTGACATTTGTTAAAGAACAGTGAGACAGACTATTCAGGAGGTAAGGAGCAAGGTGGGATCAGCGGATGGAAAATTACTAAAAGAAAGTGTTAGAAGTAAGAAGTATTCTGGTCAAGCAGACATGACAAAATTTTTCTGAAGACAAACCAGGGTGATTAAGGCATCTAATTGAGGAGGTGGGGGGATTTGATCAGATATCCAGGGTGGTCAGATACCAAATGCTTGTTTGGTTTTTCTTTCAGTCGCCAAGTCATGTCCGAGTCTTTGTGACCCCGTGAACGGCCTCACACCAGGTTTCTCTGTCCCTCCCTATCTGCCAGAGTTTGCCCAAGTCCATGTCCATTGAATTGGCAATGCTACATAACCATCTCATCCTCTGTTGCCCCCTTCTCCTCTGCATTCGATCTTTCCCAGCATCAAGGTCTTTTTCAATGATTCAGCTCTTCGCATCAGGTGGCCAAAGTATTTCCTTCCAATGAATATTCAGGGTTGGTTTCCTTTAGGATTGACTGGTTTGATCTCCTTGCTGTCCTAGATACCAAATATGTTGCTGTTTGGCAGAAAACAGCAAAACTCTGTAAATTATCCCTCAATTAAAAAGTTAATTGAAAAATAATAATTCATTGGGAAAAAAAATATCCACTTTCTTTTATTCAGAGCACTTCTGTCAACAAATGCTTGGGTTTTCCCCCACACCCACCATTTCTGCAGCTTTCCAGATATTAATGGGGTGTCCTGTAATTCAGCTCGGAAACTAACTGCCTGGCATTACTGCATTTCCCACAAGTTAAGGGGCCAGCCTTACAAACCTGCCCACACATCAGATGTCACTCACAAGTTCCAGAATATATTCCTGTACCTCTGACCAAATGGTTATAAATCAGGGGTTCCCATCACATCCTCTTGGATTGGATAATTTGTTAGAGAAACCCAGGAAATTGCTTTACTTTCTGTTAACCATTTATTATGAGGGGGTGCACATTAGGGGAAGCCAGATGGAAAAGAAGGGTAGGGGTAGGTATAGGAGTGGTATAGAGCTTTCATGCCCTCTCTGGATGTGGGTCTCTCCCAGGACTTCCATGTATTCGCCAACCTGGAAGTTGTCTCAGCCCCATCATACACGGTATTTGGTGGAGGCCTGGCTAATGAAATCATTAGCCATTCATGATTAACTCTACCTTCAGCCCCTCTCCTCCAGACACATTGGAAAAGTCCTGATGCTGGGAAAGACTGAGGGCAAGAAGAGAAGGGGCCGACAGAGGACAAGATGGTTGGATGGCATCACTGACTCAGTGGACATGAGTTTGCGCAAACTCTGGGAGATGGTGAAGGACTGGGAAGCCTGGCATGCTGCAATCCATGGGGACATGACTTTGACCAAACAACAGCCCCTCTCCTCTGTGGAGCTGGGTGTGAGGGGTGGGTTAAAAATTCCAAACCATTCCACATAGTTTATAAGAAAGAAGTCCCGTGCCTCCTGAGTCTATCCAGAGGATCCCTTCACTGGTCATCTCATTAGCATATAAGAAGACACATCACTTCCAGAGATTCCAAGGATTTTAGAAACTATATGCCTGGAAACAGGGAAAGAGGTCAAATGTACACATCTTATTACATCACACCAAAAGTGGGACTTTTGAAAAACTGACCCAGCAAGGTTTTGCTAAAAACAGACTAACCAGGCTTAGGCCAGAACCCAACAGCAAGGTCTGGTCAAAAACAGGACTCATAAAAGCCTGATTAAAATTCAAGGACAAAGTCTTTGCCACTTATTAATTGACACTTGAGATACTGCTGAAAAATAAAATTTCATACAGTTGGAGACATTATATGTTCCATGAGAGAGAGGTATTATATGTTCTATAGATAGATGCTCAGTATGTATTTATGCAATGAATAAATTAATGCTACTTTTTAAAAATGAGCATTATTTGTTGTATTTAAGAGTCTGCTTGGCAGGAAATCATGAATGTGGATGTCGATTTTCATGGTTGTCACTGTGAAAATTAACAAGCTCACTGAAATGGAATGGGGTTCCCATCACATCCTCTTGGATTGGATAATTTGTTAGAGAAACCCAGGAAATTGCTTTACTTTCTGTTAACCATTTATTATGAGGGGTGCACATTAGGGAAGCCAGATGGAAAAGAAGGGTAGGGGTAGGTATAGGAGTGGTATAGAGCTTTCATGCCCTCTCTGGATGTGGGTCTCTCCCAGGACTTCCATGTATTCGCCAACCTGGAAGTTGTCTCAGCCCCATCATACACGGTATTTGGTGGAGGCCTGGCTAATGAAATCATTAGCCATTCATGATTAACTCTACCTTCAGCCCCTCTCCTCCAGACACATTGGAAAAGTCCTGATGCTGGGAAAGACTGAGGGCAAGAAGAGAAGGGGCCGACAGAGGACAAGATGGTTGGATGGCATCACTGACTCAGTGGACATGAGTTTGCGCAAACTCTGGGAGATGGTGAAGGACTGGGAAGCCTGGCATGCTGCAATCCATGGGGACATGACTTTGACCAAACAACAGCCCCTCTCCTCTGTGGAGCTGGGTGTGAGGGGTGGGTTAAAAATTCCAAACCATTCCACATAGTTTATAAGAAAGAAGTCCCGTGCCTCCTGAGTCTATCCAGAGGATCCCTTCACTGGTCATCTCATTAGCATATAAGAAGACACATCACTTCCAGAGATTCCAAGGATTTTAGAAACTATATGCCTGGAAACAGGGAAAGAGGTCAAATGTACACATCTTATTACATCACACCAAAAGTGGGACTTTTTGAAAAACTGACCCAGCAAGGTTTTTGCTAAAAAACAGACTAACCAGGCTTAGGCCAGAACCCAACAGCAAGGTCTGGTCAAAAACAGGACTCATAAAAGCCTGATTAAAATTCAAGGACAAAGTCTTTGCCACTTATTAATTGACACTTGAGATACTGCTGAAAAATAAAATTTCATACAGTTGGAGACATTATATGTTCCATGAGAGAGAGGTATTATATGTTCTATAGATAGATGCTCAGTATGTATTTATGCAATGAATAAATTAATGCTACTTTTTAAAAATGAGCATTATTTGTTGTATTTAAGAGTCTGCTTGGCAGGAAATCATGAATGTGGATGTCGTATTTTCATGGTTGTCACTGTGAAAATTAACAAGCTCACTGAAATGGAATCAGGCTTCCCAGGGGGCAGAGTGGTAAAGAATCTGCCTGCCAATTCAGGAGACACAACAAGAGATCTGGGTTTAATTTCTTGGTCAGAAAGATCTCCTGGAAGAGGACATGGCAATCCACTTCAACATTTTTGCCTGGAGAATCCCATGGGCAGAGGAGTCATGTGGGTTATAGTTCATAGGGTCACTAAAGAGTCGGACACGACGGAGTGTGCATGCAAAATGGAGTCAGGAGCCTGAAGGGGTGCTCACACACACACACACCCTCCCATCCGTTCCGATCCCAGCAGGTAGAGTGGCGCATCTGGCAGGAAGTGACAGAAGCCACCCTCAACAGGATCTACCACTGCCTCCCAGGTACAGAGAACTGTATTGGTATGTGACTGATGCCCCAAATACTTAATATGTGAATTGATAAAACTATCTGTGAAGGGTTTCTCTGGTGGTCCAGTGGGTAAAGGGTCCTCCTTGCAATTTAAGGAGCACCAGTTCGATACCTGGTCCTGGAAGATCCCATGTGCTGTGGAGTGGCTGGACCAGCATGTCCAATTATGAGCCAATACTCTGGAGCACATGAGCCCAGAGCCTATGCTCTGCCACAAGACAGGCCACTGCAACGGGAAGCCCACACAGGCCAGAGAATAAATATGGATGGAAATAAATAAATTAAAAGAAAGAAAAAACAATAAAAGAGGCCAAAATTTAAAAAAAAAAAAAATCTGAGAAGATTTGAGCAGAGAAGGAAAAAAAAAAAAAAAAACCTGACATTTTCTCTTGTTGTTTGCTCCCTGAGTTGTGTCCAACTCTTTTGTGATCCCATGGACTATAACTCGCCAGGCTCCTCTGTGCATGGAATTCTCCAGGCAAGAATACTGGAGTGGGTTTCCATTTCCTTCTCCAGGGGATCTTTCTGACTCAGGGATCGGATTTGCATCTCCAACATTGGCAGATGGGTTCTTTACCACGAGCCCCCAAAAAGACTGGGCAATTTTGCTTAGGAGATGCAAATTTCCTTAGGAAATCATGAATGTGGATGTCGTATTTTCATGGTTGTCACTGTGAAAATTAACAAGCTCACTGAAATGGAATCAGGCTTCCCAGGGGGCAGAGTGGTAAAGAATCTGCCTGCCAATTCAGGAGACACAACAAGAGATCTGGGTTTAATTTCTTGGTCAGAAAGATCTCCTGGAAGAGGACATGGCAATCCACTTCAACATTTTTGCCTGGAGAATCCCATGGGCAGAGGAGTCATGTGGGTTATAGTTCATAGGGTCACTAAAGAGTCGGACACGACGGAGTGTGCATGCAAAATGGAGTCAGGAGCCTGAAGGGTGCTCACACACACACACCCTCCCATCCGTTCCGATCCCAGCAGGTAGAGTGGCGCATCTGGCAGGAAGTGACAGAAGCCACCCTCAACAGGATCTACCACTGCCTCCCAGGTACAGAGAACTGTATTGGTATGTGACTGATGCCCCAAATACTTAATATGTGAATTGATAAAACTATCTGTGAAGGGTTTCTCTGGTGGTCCAGTGGGTAAAGGGTCCTCCTTGCAATTTAAGGAGCACCAGTTCGATACCTGGTCCTGGAAGATCCCATGTGCTGTGGAGTGGCTGGACCAGCATGTCCAATTATGAGCCAATACTCTGGAGCACATGAGCCCAGAGCCTATGCTCTGCCACAAGACAGGCCACTGCAACGGGAAGCCCACACAGGCCAGAGAATAAATATGGATGGAAATAAATAAATTAAAAGAAAGAAAAAACAATAAAAGAGGCCAAAATTTAAAAAAAAAAAAAAATCTGAGAAGATTTGAGCAGAGAAGGAAAAAAAAAAAAAAAAACCTGACATTTTCTCTTGTTGTTTGCTCCCTGAGTTGTGTCCAACTCTTTTGTGATCCCATGGACTATAACTCGCCAGGCTCCTCTGTGCATGGAATTCTCCAGGCAAGAATACTGGAGTGGGTTTCCATTTCCTTCTCCAGGGGATCTTTCTGACTCAGGGATCGGATTTGCATCTCCAACATTGGCAGATGGGTTCTTTACCACGAGCCACACTTTCTCTACCAACAAGACAATTGGGCAACATTTTATTGCTTAGGAGATGCTGTTGGAGGAAATTAGCTTACTCCACTCCTAGGGCCTCAACCCCAGCCATTTTCCCACCCCACACCCAGAAAAGTCACAGGACAGGAAGTGGGAGTGAACTCTGAGTGGTGTGTTGCATCTAGGGTGATGTAATTGTTGATGGAAAAAAAAATTCATGACCTAGACATTGAGAGTTATGCTTTATTTGATGGATAAAATCAGACTTAAGCCTAAGATGCAACCTCTCAGATTGCCCAGCCTCTAGGCTGTGGACTGGCACCTCCTTCAGATCAATGGCAGGAGATTAGAAATAAAGTGTATAATAAACATGATGCACATAAATCATCCTGAAACCTGACCCCTGGTCCATGGAATAACTGTCTTCTATGAAACTGGTCTCTGGTGTCAAAAAGGTTCAGACATCTGCTCTAAGGAACTGCTCCTAAGAGGTGAGGAAGGGGCCAGGAACAAGTAGTCAGAACATCGAATAATGACTATTAATTAAAGAAAACCAGATATTTCAAGTTGAGGAGTTTAGTGTTTTTCTATGCACGGGAATAGACAAGAGCCTGGACTCACTGAGCTGTGCCTTCGATGTGTACCTCAGTTACCTGGGTCCAATGTCCTGTATTTTCTTATCGTGAGTCTCCTTGCCCTCAGGACATGGCTGCAGCAGCTGACCGCTGGATGGTGGGCATCCTGCTTCTATCCTGAGCTCCCTCAGACTCCCCATCAGGCCACTGTGCTGTGATGGCTTGATGGGTGCAGCACCTCTTCTTACCGAGATGGTAGGCAGTGTTTTTCTTTCACATAGTCCACACGAGTAAAACACGGGACTCTGTCAGTCCTGCAAAGTGGGATTTGTTGCTTCTCCTACATTCTGTCACTTTAGAACATCAGAGCATTTACCTATTTCTGTGGCATAAATACTTCATTGTAGCCACCTTCAAGCTAGCCACATGAATTCACTGAACAGGGAGTTGGGAAGATACGTACACAGTTCAGTCTCCTCCTTCCAGGTGGTGCTAGTCATACAGAATTCAACTGCCAATTCAGGAGACACAGGAGGTGGGGGTTCCATCTCTGGGTCAGGAAGATCCCTTGGGGGGAGGCATGTCAACCCACTCCTGTATTCTTGCCTGGAGACTCCCATGGACAGAGGAACCTGGCAGACTACAGTCCATGGGGTCACAAAGAGTCAGACACGACTGAAGCAACTTAGCACATACGCAAACCTGCACAGGGCACCTCCATGACACCACTTGGAAGGCACAGGCACTCCAGGATCCCACAAACACCAGTTTCCAAGGGGCTTAAGTATTTTCTGTGGACAGAACTCTCCATCCAGACATATGGATATGTTCAATAACTCTACCTAGTTTTGACTGAGCTCTCATTCTCCCTAGCTGGTGGAAATACGGACGCTGGTCCTTTTTGCCTTTTATTCCTCTCCTCAGGGTCTTTTCAAGGGTGTTGGTTCCAAGATGCAGCAAGTGGGGGGAGGGCTCTGGTACTTGATCAAAAGAAAGATGCATGGACTCCACAGGTTTGTCCTATCTGCTTTTGGCAGTCTTGCTATCTACTTAAATAATAGCATGCCTTTATATTCTACTAACAAAGATCCATCTAGTCAGAGCTGTGGTTTTTCCAGTAGTCATGCATGGATGTGGGAGAGTTGGACCATAAAGAAGGCTGAGCATCCAAGAATTGATGCTTTTGAACTGTGGTCCTGGAGAAGACTCTTGAGAGTCCTTTGGATAGCGAGGAGATCAAACTAGCCCATCCTGAAAGAAAGCAACCCTGAATATTCATTGGAAGGACTGATGCTGAAGCTTTTGGCCACATGATGTGAAGGGCCAACTCATTGGAAAAGACTCTGATGCTGGGAAAGTTTGAGGGCAAGAGGAGAAAGGGGCAACAGAGGACAAGATGGTTGGATAGCACCACCGACTCAATGGACATGAATCTGAGCAAACTCTGGAAGACAGTGAAGGACAGGGAAGCCTCGTATGTTTTAGTCCATGGGGTCACAAAGACTTAGCAACTGCACAACAAATGTGTTCTGGCACGTACTAATAGGACCCAAACTCTATGCAATTTTGATGTGAGAATAGCTAAATAAAAAGATTTTTGTTCTCCCCCTAGAAAAAGCATAGATTTATAGAACAACATAATGGCCATTTTCAGTGCCAAAAACTAGAGCAGTGATTTTCTGCATCTTCAAAGCTCATAATGACAGGCCTGAATCTTTGGAAATTTTTCAGATGAGAACAGTCAACAAACTACCAAAAAGCAGCCTTTCTGTGATGAGCATGCAATTCCTTTATAAACAGAAGAAAATAGACTCTAATGTCACGATGCACCATTTTCAATGTACCACATGGTCTTAATAACTCTAAGACAAAAACTAAACTAAAAACAAAAAAGACTTGAAGGAAATGCATCCAACTGTTAACTATGCTTCTCTTTGGTGGTAAACATTCTTACAATTTTTTATAGTCTTTTATTCCCAACTTAAAAAATGTCTAAATATTACTTTGATAATGGGGAAAAGAAATTGATTTAGCTTGCAAAAGCAAGAGACCAAGCAAAGAAGTGAACCATGATTTATTCCCACCACCAGCAGTGAAATTCATAGAAATCATGGGGGACTAGATGGTGCCTTAAACTTATGTCTGGGGGCCCCCTTTAGAGTAGAAGATGGTCAGAGGGGGCAGAAAGAGGACCACTTAGAGAATAGGTTCTTGAGTTTGCCAACATTGCCTTGATGGTCATTACCTGCCTCTTTAGTGCAGAAATTGGCAGCTGCTGCCTGTTCGTTTGGTTTCAGGGTCCACAGTTATAGGTAGGAATTGGAGGGGAAATTTAGGCTGATGGTTAAGCTAGGGGTAAAGAACCCTCCTGCCAGTGCAGGAGACACAGTAGACTCAAGTTTGATCCATGGATTGGGAAGATCCTCTGGAGGAGGAAATGGAATATCACTCCAGTCTTCTTGTCTGGAAAATCCCATGGGCAGAAAAGCCTGGTGGGCTGTGTTCCATGGTGTCACAAAAAAAGTTGGACAGAACTGAGTGTGCACACACACCAGAAAAAAGATGTGACCACAAGGTGGCAGTAACACACACAAGCTTTGTCTTGTATGCTTGACAGTGGGGAAAGTCCCCCAGGCAAGATTTTTGTCCAGTTGCTTCTTAGTAGGGAGGAGAGCAAGGACACTCAGACGGGAGAGGGAACAGAAACTTCTAGGTGAGAGGGGACAGGCTCTGTATTAGAGAATTCTGAAGGCCAGCAGGGGACTTAGGGCTTTATATTAATAACTATTGAACAAGTTCCCAAAAAAGGAAATTTTCTGCATCTTCAAAGCTCATAATGACAGGCCTGAATCTTTGGAAATTTTTCAGATGAGAACAGTCAACAAACTACCAAAAAGCAGCCTTTCTGTGATGAGCATGCAATTCCTTTATAAACAGAAGAAAATAGACTCTAATGTCACGATGCACCATTTTCAATGTACCACATGGTCTTAATAACTCTAAGACAAAAACTAAACTAAAAACAAAAAAGACTTGAAGGAAATGCATCCAACTGTTAACTATGCTTCTCTTTGGTGGTAAACATTCTTACAATTTTTTATAGTCTTTTATTCCCAACTTAAAAAATGTCTAAATATTACTTTGATAATGGGGAAAAGAAATTGATTTAGCTTGCAAAAGCAAGAGACCAAGCAAAGAAGTGAACCATGATTTATTCCCACCACCAGCAGTGAAATTCATAGAAATCATGGGGGACTAGATGGTGCCTTAAACTTATGTCTGGGGGCCCCCTTTAGAGTAGAAGATGGTCAGAGGGGGCAGAAAGAGGACCACTTAGAGAATAGGTTCTTGAGTTTGCCAACATTGCCTTGATGGTCATTACCTGCCTCTTTAGTGCAGAAATTGGCAGCTGCTGCCTGTTCGTTTGGTTTCAGGGTCCACAGTTATAGGTAGGAATTGGAGGGAATTGAGGCTGATGGTTAAGCTAGGGGTAAAGAACCCTCCTGCCAGTGCAGGAGACACAGTAGACTCAAGTTTGATCCATGGATTGGGAAGATCCTCTGGAGGAGGAAATGGAATATCACTCCAGTCTTCTTGTCTGGAAAATCCCATGGGCAGAAAAGCCTGGTGGGCTGTGTTCCATGGTGTCACAAAAAAAGTTGGACAGAACTGAGTGTGCACACACACCAGAAAAAAGATGTGACCACAAGGTGGCAGTAACACACACAAGCTTTGTCTTGTATGCTTGACAGTGGGGAAAGTCCCCCAGGCAAGATTTTTGTCCAGTTGCTTCTTAGTAGGGAGGAGAGCAAGGACACTCAGACGGGAGAGGGAACAGAAACTTCTAGGTGAGAGGGGACAGGCTCTGTATTAGAGAATTCTGAAGGCCAGCAGGGGACTTAGGGCTTTATATTAATAACTATTGATACAAGGCCCTATCTTACCAATAAGTAACAGATGTCAGGTGGGATTTCATAGGATATACAAAGAAGTAGGCTTTAAATGACTAAAAAAATTTGCTGATTGGGGCTATTTTTTTAAAAAAATAATTAGCTATATATAAGCCAGAGCTTCAGTTTAGGGAAGAGAAAACTCCAGGAGTTGGATGATGGTGGGAGCTGAACAACAATGTGGAGGTATTTAGGCCGTGGCACTGCACAGACAGGTACAGTTAAAATGGTGTGTTTTATATTATGTGACTTCTACACAAGAAAAAAAACATTTAAAAATATAGAGTCTGGGAGCTGTGAGCTCTTGTGCTAATGTGTGTCTTATCTTACAGTGAGGACATAAACATTTTAGACTCTGCTACACAGAAGCCAAATGAGTTAGTCCTGAAAGAAATCAACCCTGAATATTCATTGGAAGGTCTGTTGCTGAAGCCCTAATATGTTGGTTACTTGATGCAAAAAATTGACTCATTGGAAAAGACCCTGATGTTAGATAAAAGGAGAATGAGGCAGCAGAGGATAAGATGGTTAGAAAGCACTACTGACTCAATGAGCATGAAGCTGAGAAAGCTCCAGGAGATAGTGAAGGACAGGAGCCTGGTGTGCTACAGTCCATAAGGTTGCAAAGAATCAGACATGACTCAGTGACTGAACACCACCACCCCACAGAGACTATCTTTGGCTCATTTTATGTGTCACTAGGGCAGCATCAGGGCAAAGCAAAAGCCCTGCTATGCTGGGGCTGATGGGACCAGCAGAACAGACTGGCCAACCTCTCTCAAGCAATCGCACCTCCACCCCTGCCTGCACACCACCAGAGCTAGTGTCAGCCCAAGGGCCTGCCCTTTCCTGGGCTGCTTCTCCCTGACCAGAGGAGCAGACTAAATTATGGTGACAGCAGGAGAGACAGTCATGGCCTGTGTACATGACAGTCTTCACTCTGAACTCAGTCTCTGGCTCTTTCTCAACTACTCAGGTCCACACACACATGTGGACCTGACTTTAGGCATTCACAACATGTTGTTGACAAGAAACACTTGAGAAAAAGACGCACAGAGCTTTAAAATGAGAGGATGGAGAAAGACAAGCCAGTTAAATGCCAGGAGAAAGGAAAGATATAAAACTCAGTATCTGATGAAAAAAATTTAAAGCAAATAGTGTCATAAGGAGCAAAGAAGGATGTTTTATAGTTGTGTTAGAAAAGGCAAGGGGCTTCCCTGGTGGCTCAGATGGTAATGAATTGGCCTGCAATGTGGGAGACCTGGACTCAATTCCTGGGTTTGGAAGGCTACCCACTCCAGAATTCTTTCCTGGAGAATTCCACAGCTCATGCATGGTGTCACAAAGGGTTGGACATGACTGAGCGATTTGACTTTGACTTGAAAAGGCATTATAGAATAAAAAGGTATATCTCTCATGAACATATACACAGCAAACAATACACCCTCAAAGTCTGAGGCACAGCAATTGACAGAATGGCAGAGAAATCAGTAAATCAGCCAGTACTGGAGAATTTAACATGTCTTTCCCTGAAAATGATAGACATAATAAGCAAAATTTTTTTAATTAAAAAACACAGACACCAAGGAGCTTCACAGGACTATTAATAAGCTTGAACTATTAGATACATGTAGAATGCAGTACCAAATAATGTGTGTTATTTCTAAACAAATCTAAAACAAAAATATGCATGCATTTGTCGTAAAAAAAGTTCTAAGAAATTAATGTTTGCATAACATGTTCTCCAACTACAGTGCAACACAATTACAAATTAACAATAAAAGTCTAGTTATAAAATACTGTATTTTTGTAACTTTAAGAGAAAATTCTGAATTAAGACATGTGAAACTAAATGAGGGTGAAGACATCTCATATTTGTGCTCCCTTTTTCCCCAGCCTTATTTCGCTTCCCCTTCCCCTTCTCTTTGAGCCTGGCCATTTGCCTTCTCTGAGCATTACCTTGTCTGAGAATTCTTGAGTTTAGTGCTAAAATGATCACTTAGAATATCATGCTCACTTAGAATTGCATGATTGTTTACAGGACCAGATTGCTTGAAGATCAATCAATAGGAAAAGCTAGGAAGGAACTAACTATGGCCTTGACCCACAATCTTTCCTCCACTTTTACTTGCTACTCATTCAATCACTCACGGCTTTTCTGCTGGATGTGTTCTCAATCACTGTCGTTACACTGGGGTCGTTCACGGAAAGAGGAAGGATGCTTTCATTAGCATCTTATGTTTCATGCTGGTCAGCTATTTTTGGAAGGAGCTACCATAACTCATAGGCACCTCCACCTCTCTCCTCTTAGGCTAGATGCTTATATGGTTACCCAGGGCAGCAAAATGAGGTGCCACAGGCCATGAGACTTAAAACAATGGACATTTATTCTCTTACTGTTCTAAGTATACCACTCATGTTGGATTAAAGATCATCCCTACACCATTATGATTTCATCCTAGCTAGTTATATCTGCAACAACCCTATTTCGGTCACATCCTGAGGCTCTGGAAAAAGGTCACTTATGAATCAGCAGTACTGGAGAATTGACAGAATGGCAGAGAAATCAGTAAATCAGCCAGTACTGGAGAATTTAACATGTCTTTCCCTGAAAATGATAGACATAATAAGCAAAATTTTTTTAATTAAAAAACACAGACACCAAGGAGCTTCACAGGACTATTAATAAGCTTGAACTATTAGATACATGTAGAATGCAGTACCAAATAATGTGTGTTATTTCTAAACAAATCTAAAACAAAAATATGCATGCATTTGTCGTAAAAAAAGTTCTAAGAAATTAATGTTTGCATAACATGTTCTCCAACTACAGTGCAACACAATTACAAATTAACAATAAAAGTCTAGTTATAAAATACTGTATTTTTGTAACTTTAAGAGAAAATTCTGAATTAAGACATGTGAAACTAAATGAGGGTGAAGACATCTCATATTTGTGCTCCCTTTTTTCCCCAGCCTTATTTCGCTTCCCCTTCCCCTTCTCTTTGAGCCTGGCCATTTGCCTTCTCTGAGCATTACCTTGTCTGAGAATTCTTGAGTTTAGTGCTAAAATGATCACTTAGAATATCATGCTCACTTAGAATTGCATGATTGTTTACAGGACCAGATTGCTTGAAGATCAATCAATAGGAAAAGCTAGGAAGGAACTAACTATGGCCTTGACCCACAATCTTTCCTCCACTTTTACTTGCTACTCATTCAATCACTCACGGCTTTTCTGCTGGATGTGTTCTCAATCACTGTCGTTACACTGGGGTCGTTCACGGAAAGAGGAAGGATGCTTTCATTAGCATCTTATGTTTCATGCTGGTCAGCTATTTTTGGAAGGAGCTACCATAACTCATAGGCACCTCCACCTCTCTCCTCTTAGGCTAGATGCTTATATGGTTACCCAGGGCAGCAAAATGAGGTGCCACAGGCCATGAGACTTAAAACAATGGACATTTATTCTCTTACTGTTCTAAGTATACCACTCATGTTGGATTAAAGATCATCCCTACACCATTATGATTTCATCCTAGCTAGTTATATCTGCAACAACCCTATTTCCAAATAAGGTCACATCCTGAGGCTCTGAGAAGGACATGAGTTTGGGTGCAGGGGCATTCGGTTGGCTTAATTTTATATAAGACTGACTTTGGCATTTTGTAAACTATTAGGAAAACATCTAGTTCTTACATCTTTCAGTTGTTTTCCCCATGAAACCACGGTGAATGGCACCGGATCATCAGACAGCTATGCACATGAACATTCTATAAACATTTATTAGGCATGTGCCACATGCCAGAGGTTGTGATAAGGAGGACATTGAGAAGTCCACACTCCAAGAGGGGAACACACACATAAACAAACAAACTAGATCACAATAGACTGAAATAAATGCTAACATAAGGGGCACAGAGAAGGAAGTCCGGCCAGGTGAGAAAAGGCTGCACAGAGGTAAAGCTTAGCAAGGATGAGGAGGAATTCACATGAGTAAGGAACTTGGGGCTGCAGATCCAGCCCATGCACAGGCACAGAGATGTGAAAAAACACAGGAGGTTAAAGTACACACTTGGGAGCCGTTGTGTCATGGGTGTGGCCAGAGTGTTCAGAGTTACAGAAGGAAGACAGCAGAAGCTCAGAGAACTGAACACGTGCAGCCCCCTGGAGAAACAGCAGGTGAGACCTGGAAAACTGTTCAGGATGAGGTAGGGGGCAGGGGACAGGGATGTGGCAGAAGGTGATCTTTGGACCCAAAACTATGGGGAGTGAAACACATGGAAGACATGGGGCTCTGAGACATGAGACACACAAGCGTACACTCAGGGCTTCTATAACAATGAGCTTCTCAATCACTGTCGTTACACTGGGGTCGTTCACGGAAAGAGGAAGGATGCTTTCATTAGCATCTTATGTTTCATGCTGGTCAGCTATTTTTGGAAGGAGCTACCATAACTCATAGGCACCTCCACCTCTCTCCTCTTAGGCTAGATGCTTATATGGTTACCCAGGGCAGCAAAATGAGGTGCCACAGGCCATGAGACTTAAAACAATGGACATTTATTCTCTTACTGTTCTAAGTATACCACTCATGTTGGATTAAAGATCATCCCTACACCATTATGATTTCATCCTAGCTAGTTATATCTGCAACAACCCTATTTCCAAATAAGGTCACATCCTGAGGCTCTGAGAAGGACATGAGTTTGGGTGCAGGGGCATTCGGTTGGCTTAATTTTATATAAGACTGACTTTGGCATTTTGTAAACTATTAGGAAAACATCTAGTTCTTACATCTTTCAGTTGTTTTCCCCATGAAACCACGGTGAATGGCACCGGATCATCAGACAGCTATGCACATGAACATTCTATAAACATTTATTAGGCATGTGCCACATGCCAGAGGTTGTGATAAGGAGGACATTGAGAAGTCCACACTCCAAGAGGGAACACACATATAAACAAACAAACTAGATCACAATAGACTGAAATAAATGCTAACATAAGGGGCACAGAGAAGGAAGTCCGGCCAGGTGAGAAAAGGCTGCACAGAGGTAAAGCTTAGCAAGGATGAGGAGGAATTCACATGAGTAAGGAACTTGGGGCTGCAGATCCAGCCCATGCACAGGCACAGAGATGTGAAAAAACACAGGAGGTTAAAGTACACACTTGGGAGCCGTTGTGTCATGGGTGTGGCCAGAGTGTTCAGAGTTACAGAAGGAAGACAGCAGAAGCTCAGAGAACTGAACACGTGCAGCCCCCTGGAGAAACAGCAGGTGAGACCTGGAAAACTGTTCAGGATGAGGTAGGGGGCAGGGGACAGGGATGTGGCAGAAGGTGATCTTTGGACCCAAAACTATGGGGAGTGAAACACATGGAAGACATGGGGCTCTGAGACATGAGACACACAAGCGTACACTCAGGGCTTCTATAACAATGATCTCACATCAGAGAGCTTAGCTTTCTCCATTTATAAAGTCAGTATTTTGATAGTGATTGTTAAGGATAGATCTTTTTAAGTGTAGAGGACAGTTAAAAAGCATTTCTGATAAAGGAAATCGAATGCTGAAGGAAGTTTACTGCAGCCAGTGCATTCCATTGATAAGGCAAAGGGAAATAGACATAGACTTCTCTTGTAGTTCTCTGGACCAGCTCCACCCAATTCTACCATAGAGGTGTTTCCTAGGGTGAATCTGATCAATGATGGGGAAAGGAACCCAGTAAGGCCGTACTGACAATTGTAAAATGACATTCAAACACAAGCATGAGGGAGCACATGTACACTCACTCACACGCAGACACATATGCACACGGCCTTTAAACTTTAATAAACAGTTCATTCTTGATTTCATTTCTTCCTATTCCCTGCCCCTTCCTATTTCCATCCTCCTTTCCTTCCTTCCAAACAGCAACTAGACATCATTTCCTAGTTTTGCACACCTGGGGCACCGGGGAATGGTGATAATCGCTAGGAAGTAGGGTCCACCCAATCCAGCTATCTATAGATAACTATTCTGTGGACATTTTTAAAAGTCTACAAATCTTGGCATGCGTGCTCAGTCCTAAGTCATGTCTGACCCTTTACAACCTCATGGATTGTAGCCCACTATGCTCTTCTGTCCATGGGATTGTCCAGTCAAGAATATTGGAGTGGGTTGCCATTTCCTTCTCTAGGGGACCTTCCCAACACAGGGATAAAATCCACATCTCCTGTATCTCCTGCATTGGCCGGAAAATTCTTTACCACTGAGCCACCTGGAAAAACTACATATTTTTATGAAGATGAGAAAAGATGTTTTAAAGAATAATGAAACTCATGCTGATACAATGAGCCCCTAGGATTATTTTTGAGATAGGTTATTCTTATTGAAACATAACTGATTTACATATCACCCATGTACAGAAACAGGGACACATCCATCAAGACTCTATGGCCTCATCATGCATCCTTTTGGAGCTCTGCCCTCTTGAGGAGGAGGAGGTATTCTGAGCCATGGTTCAGAGCACAGCTCATTTGAGCTGCCTTCCTCTCCTCCAGGCTCTAGAATTCTCTCCTGTAGGGTTCAGCATGCTCTGGCCCACTGTCAGTACACAGACGTCTGATTCCTTTCCGTTAAGTCTTAGCATCTTCTTCCACGTCTTTGCATCTCTCAGGTGCTGAGTTCTGAATCTTAATTAGCTGGTATATAAGAAAGGGATTTCCCTGGTGGGTCAGTGGTAAAGAACCTGCCTGCCAATGCAGGAGATGAGAAGTCAATCCCTGGATCAGGAAGATCCCCTTGAGAAGGAAGTGGCAACTCACTGCAATAGTCTTGCCTGGAAAATCCCATGGACAGAGGAGCTTGGCAGGCTATACTGTCCATGGGGTAGCAAAAGAGTCGGACATCACTTAGCAACAAAACAATGTAAGAAAGACTGCATTCTTGGCAGTCTCAGTGAACTTAACCACGTGGCACATCATCAATCATCTTTCAGCCTCTAGCTGGAGGCACCACCTCTCACAACTACTGCCTCCTATGGTGGAAGACTGTCCTTTCTTTGGAAGGGGTGCTTCATCTCCTGCCCGATGTTTAATGAAGATGATAATAGCCATAACACGTCCCGCTTAACACAACTAAATATCTGTTCAGTCAGCCTGGTCCTCCAGAGCTAGTGGGCATTATGACTTAATCATGTCCTAATCAAGGCCATACAGTTAAGTCAGGAAACTCAGTGTTTCTAGTAGTTGTGGCTTAAAGATAACATGTAGCCTCCTCTTTAAATAGCTTATGAATTATACTGATTCTATTCAACAGGTTTTCACAGTTGGTTTCTATTTGTTCCTTTTACGCACCTTTGCTGCAGAATCTTGTTTCCTGCTTCTTCAGCATCCATGACCCGGAGGACCACCGCTGGCTGACTTCTTCCACATGGAGCAAGTTCCCTGGTGTAAATCCGAGCTCAGCTTCCATATAGGGGTGAATACATTGCTTCCCTTCAAAGACGGTGTTTCTTAGCAACACTGGATTGTTTGCCCTGTTGCCTGTCAATTGATTCTCTGCCTGCTGCTTTCAGCTCTGTTTTTTCAGACTAATCATTGGCAAGAACTGTCATTACAGATAAGCTGAAACTAGCAAGTTCTTCTGATCCCTGTCCCCACCCAGCTAAACAAAGGAACATGTTGTAAAGCTATCCTAGTTGCACTACTGATCCATAGAATTCACCAGTATTATTTAATATCTAATGTTAATCTTAAAGGAAATCAAATCTGAATATTCACTGATGGTGAAGCTGAAGCTCCAATACTTTGGCCACCTGATGTGAACAAACGACTCACTGGAAAAGACCCTGATGTTGGAAAAGATGGAGGGCAGGAGGAAAAGGGGGCGACAGAGGATGAGATGGTTGGATGGCATCGCCAACTCAATTGACATAAGTTTCTGCAAACTCCAGGAGAAAGTGAAGGACAGGGGAGCCTGATGTGCTGCAGTCCATTGGGTAACAGAGTCAGACATGACTTAGCAACTAAACAACAGCAAGAAATTTAATGTTTTATATTAAACTGCAAATATTTTTTAAGTATCTGGAACAATTATAGCCAATAAAACTCAAATATAAACTTTACTTTGATAGTGTACACACTTTGCTTTCTTTTACATGTATTATACTTTGTATTTCTACAAAGGGACTAGAACCTTCTATTTTTCTTGTGTTTATTGCCTGTTCACATTTCTGACTATGATTTGTCCAGTTCAGGACATCTGCGACCTTTGTCAGTAGAGAGAAATTATTTCCAGGAACACTCTTAGCCAGCCAAGCAAGAAATTGCCATGTTTTATGCAGTTCCTGAGGTAATTAAAAATTATTTTTAAGTGCCCAATCTCACTAAGAAGTCAGAAAATTCAAATTAAAAAGACAGCAGGATTTTTTTTTTCTTTTTTTGTCCACCGGAGTGGCAAAATATTAGAGATTTATAATCTCCAGGGCTGGTAAACACTTGAAAAGTAGTATTCCATTAGGTCCTAAAGTGATATAACTAGTGAAAACTTCTAAGAGATTCCTGGTGAATACATTGGGCTTCCCTTCAAAGACGGTGTTTCTTAGCAACACTGGATTGTTTGCCCTGTTGCCTGTCAATTGATTCTCTGCCTGCTGCTTTCAGCTCTGTTTTTTCAGACTAATCATTGGCAAGAACTGTCATTACAGATAAGCTGAAACTAGCAAGTTCTTCTGATCCCTGTCCCCACCCAGCTAAACAAAGGAACATGTTGTAAAGCTATCCTAGTTGCACTACTGATCCATAGAATTCACCAGTATTATTTAATATCTAATGTTAATCTTAAAGGAAATCAAATCTGAATATTCACTGATGGTGAAGCTGAAGCTCCAATACTTTGGCCACCTGATGTGAACAAACGACTCACTGGAAAAGACCCTGATGTTGGAAAAGATGGAGGGCAGGAGGAAAAGGGGGCGACAGAGGATGAGATGGTTGGATGGCATCGCCAACTCAATTGACATAAGTTTCTGCAAACTCCAGGAGAAAGTGAAGGACAGGGAGCCTGATGTGCTGCAGTCCATTGGGTAACAGAGTCAGACATGACTTAGCAACTAAACAACAGCAAGAAATTTAATGTTTTATATTAAACTGCAAATTTTTTTTAAGTATCTGGAACAATTATAGCCAATAAAACTCAAATATAAACTTTACTTTGATAGTGTACACACTTTGCTTTCTTTTACATGTATTATACTTTGTATTTCTACAAAGGGACTAGAACCTTCTATTTTTCTTGTGTTTATTGCCTGTTCACATTTCTGACTATGATTTGTCCAGTTCAGGACATCTGCGACCTTTGTCAGTAGAGAGAAATTATTTCCAGGAACACTCTTAGCCAGCCAAGCAAGAAATTGCCATGTTTTATGCAGTTCCTGAGGTAATTAAAAATTATTTTTAAGTGCCCAATCTCACTAAGAAGTCAGAAAATTCAAATTAAAAAGACAGCAGGATTTTTTTTTTCTTTTTTTGTCCACCGGAGTGGCAAAATATTAGAGATTTATAATCTCCAGGGCTGGTAAACACTTGAAAAGTAGTATTCCATTAGGTCCTAAAGTGATATAACTAGTGAAAACTTCTAAGAGAAAATTTTGGCATTAGCCATCCAAACTGAACCATCCTTGTATGCCACCCTGACATCTCTATTTTAGAAAATTTTCCGTTCAAACCTTGCCCCATGTATATACAAGATGAACGCTCAAATGTACAATGTAAATGTATACACAAATGAATGTTCATTGCAGCATTTCTATTATAGTGAAAAGTAGGAAAGACCCTAAATGTTTTCCACAGAGATTGAATGTCTAAGTGAATGTTGGTGCACTTGTAGCATGGTGTGGTTCAATGCAGTCATGTGTCTGTGTCTGTAAACTTAACTGTGTCCTGCTCTTTGCAATGCCATGGACTGTCAACCACAAGTCTCCTCTGTCCTTGGAATTTTCCAGGCAAGAATACCAAAGTGGATAGCCACTCCCTTCTTCAGGGAATCTTCCGGACCCAAGGATCTAACCCACATCTCCTTCATCATCAGGCAGATTCTTTACTGTCCAAGCCACAAGAGAAGACCTATGCAGTAGAGTTTTAGCAATGATAGAATTGTTCTGTATCTGCTTTGTCCAGCACAGTATCCATGTGGTTGTTGAACACTTGAAACATGGTCAAGTGCAACTAGAGAACTAATTTTAAATTTTGTTTAATTTCAATTACCTTAAATTTAAAATGAAATAGATCTCCAGAGGCTAATGTGGACATCATGGGTCTAGAGGCAACCATTCAGCCACTAAAAAGGGGGTAGACTTAGAAGAACTGATGTGGAAAAAGACAAAGTGTAGTGTTTAATGTTTTAAAAAGCCAAGGTCTGACAAGATTGCACATAGTCGATTTTTCCCCCATATATTTGTGTAAGTGCAAATGTATGTAAGTAAATAGAAAACATTCTAAATAATAAGTATTTGCAATCAGAGGAGAAAAGAGTTAAAATGAGATTCATAGTGATGGAGACTTCCATATTTGACCCTGTGTTTGAATTTTTTGATAATGTAACTTGTGCTACTTGGTTAATTGTTTCAAATGGCTTCAGAAAATCAAGAAAGATGTAAGCAAAATTGAGTAAATAAGCTTTAAGGCATATCAATATTTTGAGTGTATTCACACAGCTGTTCCTTATTTTCTGTTTCTAATGCCCCACCTCCCTGACCTCTCTGTTCACCCATTCAACAAATCTATTCTCTCTGTTTCAGACCCCACAGCCCAGCACTTTCCCCAAGGCACTTGTCCCATTCGACCTTAGTTGTCCTCAAGGTTACTCCCCCCAAATAGTTTGTCAGTTTCTAGACAAAGAAAAGAATGTTCATTGCAGCATTTCTATTATAGTGAAAAGTAGGAAAGACCCTAAATGTTTTCCACGGATGATGTTTTTTCACTTGTAGCATGGTGTGGTTCAATGCAGTCATGTGTCTGTGTCTGTAAACTTAACTGTGTCCTGCTCTTTGCAATGCCATGGACTGTCAACCACAAGTCTCCTCTGTCCTTGGAATTTTCCAGGCAAGAATACCAAAGTGGATAGCCACTCCCTTCTTCAGGGAATCTTCCGGACCCAAGGATCTAACCCACATCTCCTTCATCATCAGGCAGATTCTTTACTGTCCAAGCCACAAGAGAAGACCTATGCAGTAGAGTTTTAGCAATGATAGAATTGTTCTGTATCTGCTTTGTCCAGCACAGTATCCATGTGGTTGTTGAACACTTGAAACATGGTCAAGTGCAACTAGAGAACTAATTTTAAATTTTGTTTAATTTCAATTACCTTAAATTTAAAATGAAATAGATCTCCAGAGGCTAATGTGGACATCATGGGTCTAGAGGCAACCATTCAGCCACTAAAAAGGGGGTAGACTTAGAAGAACTGATGTGGAAAAAGACAAAGTGTAGTGTTTAATGTTTTAAAAAGCCAAGGTCTGACAAGATTGCACATAGTCGATTTTTCCCCCATATATTTGTGTAAGTGCAAATGTATGTAAGTAAATAGAAAACATTCTAAATAATAAGTATTTGCAATCAGAGGAGAAAAGAGTTAAAATGAGATTCATAGTGATGGAGACTTCCATATTTGACCCTGTGTTTGAATTTTTTGATAATGTAACTTGTGCTACTTAGTTAATTGTTTCAAATGGCTTCAGAAAATCAAGAAAGATGTAAGCAAAATTGAGTAAATAAGCTTTAAGGCATATCAATATTTTGAGTGTATTCACACAGCTGTTCCTTATTTTCTGTTTCTAATGCCCCACCTCCCTGACCTCTCTGTTCACCCATTCAACAAATCTATTCTCTCTGTTTCAGACCCCACAGCCCAGCACTTTCCCCAAGGCACTTGTCCCATTCGACCTTAGTTGTCCTCAAGGTTACTCCCCCCAAATAGTTTGTCAGTTTCTTGAGGGTAAGACTGTGCCTTCATTGACTTAATCATTGTACAATCTCCCACATATTCAAGCACAGTGTCTTACTCATAAAAGTTATTATTTAATGATATATTGACAAGGATTTTGAAAGAGTCCTTTATGGAATCCAGGAATCATTATTGATTCTCTCCTTTCAATAAATATTCTTTTATCTCCAAGATAATTTTCCAGGGAAAATGTGTCCATCTCTGGATGATGAGCTCAGCTGGTTAGAACACTGTGTTAACAAGACCCTGACCATAGTTAGAACTAGCCCTCTGTCCCATGGCCATAAACTGCACCCCTAATTCCAACCAGCTGTCACCAAATGGCAGCTGTGTATATAATAAATATCAGGAAGGCTGGAGAGATCAGTCTAAACCTGTCACTGTTCTTATAGGTACAGAGATATATTAATAGTTACATACTCTACTAGGGTTGTCTCTGGTCCCTTCTGGCTTACTCATCTAACTGTAAACCTTGCAAGGGAAGAAGATGTAGCCCATACATCTCAGTATCTGTTTCAGTGCCTAACATGCCTGAGAGCATGTGTTTAATAAGTGATTACTGAATTGAGTTTTCCTAAAAATGAGTATTTTGCTAGTAGTGCATTATTGTAGTATATAAGGTCAACTGGAAAACAGTCTGGGAACTAATGCATTCATGTACTTTTATACATTATAAGCACTGTAGTATATTTTTGAGTCTTTACCATCTTTAATCTGACAACAGCATAATAAATGTGTTCCATCTCTGTGTCATAAATAAGAAAAATGAGGCAAACAAACTATAAGCTCAAGGACACCTAGAAAATAAAAGGATGAAGTAACATTTAAACCAATTAATAATGTAAGCCTATAAAAGTTACTGCTATGATATAAAAACTCTCAGTTTTCTAAATCCAGCTAATCCTCATTTAATAACCACTGTATCTCTGTTGAATCAGCACAGCATGTGCAAGTCTTAAAAACAATCGCATGAGGTCATTGGATCTGAAACATGCAATAATTCATTTTGGTTTTGTTTAACTATTTACCTGAAGTTACCAGAACCATCAAATTGATATGGTCTATATTAGTAAGGGGCTTCCCTGGTATCTCAATCTGGTAAAGAATCCACTTGCAATGCAGGAGACCTAGGTTTGATCCCTGGGTTGGAAAGATCTCCTGGAGGAGGAAATGGCAACCCATTTCAGTATGTTTGCCTGAAGAATCCCATGGAGGCCGGTGGGCTACAGTCCATAGTGTCCCAAAGAGTCAGACATGACTAAGTGACACATTTTTTTGTTTGTTTGTTTGTTTTTTTAAATATTTATTTATTTATTTATTTGGGGGGTGGGGGGGAGGGAGGGGAGCAGGTGGGCTACTTCTATTGGTCTTTCATTTCTCTATTTTCATCCATCTTTGTTCTTTGGCCTGTGTGGGCCTCCCATTGCAGTGGCCTCTGTTGTTGGAGAGCACCAGCTCTGGGCACATGCGCTCCAGAGCTCCAGCTCGGTAATTGGACACATCGATCCAGCTGCTCCACGGCACGTGGGATCTTCCCAGGCCAGGGAACGAACCGGCGCCCCCTGCACTGCAAGGCAGTGTCCTTACCCACTGGACCACCAGGGAAGCCCGTGACACATTTTTACTTCACTTTTTCATATTAGTGAAATAGAAAAGGCAGACTCAAGGAGGAATGGTATTACCTTCAAGACCATGTTAGTAAGTGGTGCTGGAATAAGATGGCTTCCTTTACAGGATTTCACAAAACCAAATGTGAGAAGTCAAGTTAGGTTTCCCTTTTACATTCTCTTCAACATAGGAATGTGATATGATCCATGTACACAGAAGGTCCTGGAAATTAAACTGACCTCTTAATCCAGATATCCAATAGTCTACTCAGTATTTCCTCGAGTTTCTACAGGCCTTTTAAATCTAAAATCAAATTTACCATCTTTCTTGAAAAACCTGTTTATGGTCCTGGAGAAGAGAATGGCAACCCACGTCAGTATTTTTGACTGGAGAATCCCATGGACAGAGGAGCCTCGTGAGTTACAGTCCATGGAATTGCAAAGAGTCAGAGATGACTGGGAAACTAACACAGCACAAGGCAGGATAATGGTTTCCCAAAGATATCCACACCCCAATCCTCCTGGAGTCTGTTTTACCTTACATGGAAAAAAGGATTTTGAAGATGTGGTTAAATTAAAGATCTCCGTCTTGAGGTGGAGGGATTATTCTGGATTATTGAGGTGAGAGGAACATAATCACAAGGGTCTTTATAAAAAGAAGGCAGGGGGGTCTTCCCCTGGTGGTCCAGTGGGTAAGGACACCGCCTTGCAGTGCAAGGGGCGCTGGTTCCATCCCTGGCCTGGGAAGATCCCACGTGCCGCGGAGCGGCTGGACCGATGTGTCCAATTACTGAGCCGGAGCTCTGGAGTGCATGCGCCCAGAGCCGGCGCTCTGAGACAACAGTTGCCACCATGATGGGAGGCCCACAGGAACCAAAGAACAAAGATGGATGAAAATAGAGAAATGAAAGACCAATAGAAGTGGCCCGCCCGCTCCCCTCCCTCCCCAACCCGACCCCCACCCAAAAGTAAATAAATAAATAAATAAAATCTTTAAAAAAAAAAAAAAGGAGGCAGGGGAGTCAGAATCAGAGAAAGAGATGTGAGAACAGAAGGAGAGGTTAGGGTGGTTAGAACCATGGGCTGAGGATTGAGACAAGCAGCCTCTAGAAGCTGGAAACAACTGAAAATGGATTCTCCTCTAGCACCTCCTTAAAAAATACAGCTCTTCCATCTAAACTTAAACTTTTGACCTTCAGAACCACAAGAGAAGAAATATGTATTGCTTTAAGCCACAGCATTTGTGGTAGTTTGTTACAACAGCCATAGGAAGTTAATCTGTCATACTCCTTACATGAGTCAGGAAAGCTGCAGGGAACAGGACTCATTCAAGAGGATAATTGAAGACAGCTTAGTAAAGGAGCCATTTTCAAGACATGAGCACAGTTACAGAATACCATATACATGGTTTTTTCGGTAGCCATGTATGGATGTGAGAGTTGGACCATAAAGAAGGTTGAGCACTGAAGAACTGATGCTCTCAAACTGTAGTGCTGGAGAAGAGTCCCTTGAACAGCAAGGAGATTAAATCAGTCAATCTTACAGGAAATCAACCCTGAATGATCATTGGAAGAATTGTGACTGAAGCTGAAACTTAAATATTTTGGCCACCTGATACGAAGAACGGACTCATTGGAAAATACCTGATGCTGGGGAAAATTGAAGACAAAAGGAGAAGGAGAAGGGGAAGGCAAAGGACAAGATGCTTGGATGGCATCACCAACTCAATGATAATGAGCTTGAACAAATTCTGACAGACAGTGGAGGACAGAGGAGCCTGGCGTGCTGAGGTCCATGGGATCACAAAGCATAAGACATGACTGAGCAACTAAGCAACAACAACAAAAGGATACTCATAAAGATAAGTGACTTGACTTCTGAAAGCGTTACAATGAAAAATGGATACATAAAGCCAAGGTATTTCCAAAATCTATTGTAATGAGAAGCAAAAGGAAGAAAAAGAAACATTAAACATCCAAGAGTGAGTTGAGTTTTATCACTACAGACCTCTAATTTATCTTCCTTTGCACAATCCAGTTGCATTCCTAAGGTTCTATATTTTCACTAAAGATCCATTCTAACTCTTCACTTGGGAAAGTTCACACTAATCCCCGCTGCTTGGAAAGCTTATGGGGTGATAAATTTGAAATACGGAAATACTCTGTAATAGGAAATGTTGCCAGAATTCAGAAAACTTTGAACAATATTGCTAAGGCATGGAAAATAATTCTGTGAGGAAAGTAAGCTGGCTGTATAAACCCCTTATTCTGCTTTGTGAAGAAATCATGAGAAAGTTGAAGGAAAACATGACAGAAATAAAATGTTTGAAACTTTTCTTACAGCAAATGAGTCACGATGCAAAGACTACAGACTTTTAACTAATAAAAATTAGTTAAATGATTTAAGGAGTCATTTTGCAAAAGGATAACTACAAAATTTCAACGTTAAGTGGTTCAACTTTATTAATAAACAAAGAAAGGCAACAAAAAATGTAAATACTTCATGTTTAATTGTTCAGTCTTTTTTTTTTTTTGAACTTTTATTTTACTTTTAACTTGTACAGAGTTTTGTTGTTTACAGATATGCATGTTCCTGGATTAGTCATATGTATATCCCCCCCATCCCACCCCTCCAGACTGTCACACAGCACCCCTGCAGGATCCTCTTTTCTCACAGTAGTTGCTCAGTCTTGCCTGACTCTTTGCAACCCTTTTGACTGGAGGCCTCCGGTCCATCCTCTGTCCATGGGATTCCCCAGGCAAGAATACTGGAGTAGGTTGCCATTTCTTCCTCCTTGGGGATCTTCCAACCCAGGGATGGAACCTTCATGCTTGGATGGCATCACCAACTCAATGATAATGAGCTTGAACAAATTCTGACAGACAGTGGAGGACAGAGGAGCCTGGCGTGCTGAGGTCCATGGGATCACAAAGCATAAGACATGACTGAGCAACTAAGCAACAACAACAAAAGGATACTCATAAAGATAAGTGACTTGACTTCTGAAAGCGTTACAATGAAAAATGGATACATAAAGCCAAGGTATTTCCAAAATCTATTGTAATGAGAAGCAAAAGGAAGAAAAAGAAACATTAAACATCCAAGAGTGAGTTGAGTTTTATCACTACAGACCTCTAATTTATCTTCCTTTGCACAATCCAGTTGCATTCCTAAGGTTCTATATTTTCACTAAAGATCCATTCTAACTCTTCACTTGGGAAAGTTCACACTAAGCCCCGCTGCTTGGAAAGCTTATGGGGTGATAAATTTGAAATACGGAAATACTCTGTAATAGGAAATGTTGCCAGAATTCAGAAAACTTTGAACAATATTGCTAAGGCATGGAAAATAATTCTGTGAGGAAAGTAAGCTGGCTGTATAAACCCCTTATTCTGCTTTGTGAAGAAATCATGAGAAAGTTGAAGGAAAACATGACAGAAATAAAATGTTTGAAACTTTTCTTACAGCAAATGAGTCACGATGCAAAGACTACAGACTTTTAACTAATAAAAATTAGTTAAATGATTTAAGGAGTCATTTTGCAAAAGGATAACTACAAAATTTCAACGTTAAGTGGTTCAACTTTATTAATAAACAAAGAAAGGCAACAAAAAATGTAAATACTTCATGTTTAATTGTTCAGTCTTTTTTTTTTTTTGAACTTTTATTTTACTTTTAACTTGTACAGAGTTTTGTTGTTTACAGATATGCATGTTCCTGGATTAGTCATATGTATATCCCCCCCATCCCACCCCTCCAGACTGTCACACAGCACCCCTGCAGGATCCTCTTTTCTCACAGTAGTTGCTCAGTCTTGCCTGACTCTTTGCAACCCTTTTGACTGGAGGCCTCCGGTCCATCCTCTGTCCATGGGATTCCCCAGGCAAGAATACTGGAGTAGGTTGCCATTTCTTCCTCCTTGGGGATCTTCCAACCCAGGGATGGAACCTTCATCTCCTGTGTCACCTGTATTGCATCCGATTGTGGCCTGTGGCCCATAGGGTTACAAAGAGTCAAACATGAGTGAATCGACTTAGCACACACACACTAGTGTATATACTGGAATGCTACTCAGCCATAGAAAAGAATGAAATTTTGTCATTTGCATCAACATGGATGGACTTGAAGGGCATTATAGTAAGTACAGCAAATGAGACAAAGGTAAATACTGTGTGCTATCACTGAAATGTGGAATCTGAACAACTCAACAAGCTAGTGAGTCTAACAAAAAAGAAACAGACTCACAGATGCAGAGAACAAACTAATGATTACCAGTGGAAGTGGAGGAAGGAGCCATATGGAGGTGGGGAGCTAGGCTGTACAAACTGTTGAGTCGGCTTAAAGATGTATTTACTGCACAACAAAGAGAATAGAGCCAATATTATGTAATTGTAAATAGAAAGTAACCTTTCAAAATTGTATAAAAATAAATAATAAATTAAAGTGAATGAAATATTCCATTAAAAATTAATTTAAAAAATGCCCACCATTCAGTGATGCAAAATGAACACTTTGGAGAATCTATTAACACGCATTGCAGAATTGCTGTATAACTGTCTTAAGGGAATTGTTCAAGCTACTTTTGCTGTTATTTTAATAATAGTGGCTTAAGACACTGCTGCCAAGGTTGGAGAGGAAAAATGTAAAATTTCATTTTGCAAAAGGATAACTACAAAATTTCAACGTTAAGTGGTTCAACTTTATTAATAAACAAAGAAAGGCAACAAAAAATGTAAATACTTCATGTTTAATTGTTCAGTCTTTTTTTTTTTTTGAACTTTTATTTTACTTTTAACTTGTACAGAGTTTTGTTGTTTACAGATATGCATGTTCCTGGATTAGTCATATGTATATCCCCCCCATCCCACCCCTCCAGACTGTCACACAGCACCCCTGCAGGATCCTCTTTTCTCACAGTAGTTGCTCAGTCTTGCCTGACTCTTTGCAACCCTTTTGACTGGAGGCCTCCGGTCCATCCTCTGTCCATGGGATTCCCCAGGCAAGAATACTGGAGTAGGTTGCCATTTCTTCCTCCTTGGGGATCTTCCAACCCAGGGATGGAACCTTCATCTCCTGTGTCACCTGTATTGCATCCGATTGTGGCCTGTGGCCCATAGGGTTACAAAGAGTCAAACATGAGTGAATCGACTTAGCACACACACACTAGTGTATATACTGGAATGCTACTCAGCCATAGAAAAGAATGAAATTTTGTCATTTGCATCAACATGGATGGACTTGAAGGGCATTATAGTAAGTACAGCAAATGAGACAAAGGTAAATACTGTGTGCTATCACTGAAATGTGGAATCTGAACAACTCAACAAGCTAGTGAGTCTAACAAAAAAGAAACAGACTCACAGATGCAGAGAACAAACTAATGATTACCAGTGGAAGTGGAGGAAGGAGCCATATGGAGGTGGGGAGCTAGGCTGTACAAACTGTTGAGTCGGCTTAAAGATGTATTTACTGCACAACAAAGAGAATAGAGCCAATATTATGTAATTGTAAATAGAAAGTAACCTTTCAAAATTGTATAAAAATAAATAATAAATTAAAGTGAATGAAATATTCCATTAAAAATTAATTTAAAAAATGCCCACCATTCAGTGATGCAAAATGAACACTTTGGAGAATCTATTAACACGCATTGCAGAATTGCTGTATAACTGTCTTAAGGGAATTGTTCAAGCTACTTTTGCTGTTATTTTAATAATAGTGGCTTAAGACACTGCTGCCAAGGTTGGAGAGGAAAAGGGGATGTGAGCCTTCCTGTACAGAAGAATCAATAAATTGATTAAAGCCCATTACTGTATGCTGGTTAAAGCAACCTCCCCTCTTCCTCTCCACTCCTCTCTCCCAACTGAAGCCCAGGTGAGTGAGCCTGTGCTGGAGAGAGAATTTTGAAAGGGAAAAAATGGTAGGTTTAAGACCTGCAAGTATCCAAATTTATCTCTGAATAAAGATAGAAGTCATTTTCTCTAACTCAGTGATTTTCAGCGGGGGTGTTTCTAACTTCCTGGAAGACAGGTATAGGGTTAATACTAACACAGGAGGGCTTCCTAGTGGTAAAGAACCCACCTGCCAATGGAGGAGACACAAGAGACTTGGGGTTGAACCTTGGGTCAGCAAGCTCCCCTGGAGAAGGGCATGGCAATCCACTCCAGTATTCTTGCCTAGAGAATCCCATGGACAGAGAAGCCTGGTGGGCCATTGTCCATAGGGTGCCAAAGAGTTGAACACAACAGAAGCGACTGAGCACTCACGCAGGCATGAGTACAGGTATCCAGTGGGTGGAGAATGCTGGTAGACCTCCTTCAAGCACAGGGCAGCACCCATCACGAAGAATCATCTAGTCCAAACTGCCAGTAGTGTCAAGGTGAAGAAATCTTGCTCTGAACTGATGTATTCTAGTATTTAATTACATTTGTTCTATTTAGCAATGTCTGTCTTAATCTACAAATTTATATAGCCACCCTCATAAGTTTATAATTTTCATTAGATGTTAGTTGACTGTATTTCTTCTAACCGGTTATAGAACTGAGGTCTTTCCTGGTAGTGACATTTTTTTAAAGTTTTAGAAGTTAAACAGAAATCAAGTGAAAAAATTAAACAATGCTTTGTTTAATAAAGGGATCATAGCATAGTTACAATCTATTTATAAAATGATACCCATGTAAACACTATTAATCAAAAAACTGCAATTCGGACAAACCTTTCCTAGATGAAAAGTCTGTATTTTAAAAGTTATTATCCCTTGAGGAAAAAATAAAAATATCAGTAAGCTAAGGATTCATCTGAAAAATCTAGAAAAGTATCGGAGAGAGTAAAGCAAAATTTGGGGTTAAAAAAAATGAAGACAAAACCAGAAATACATGTATTACAAAAAAAGCAGATGTGTCAAGTAAATTAAGAATTAGTCATTTGCAAAGGACATGGTAATATACCAATTACCCAAACTTAGATGATCCTAAGACAACATTTGGTGCTGGGTAAAATTAAATTTCCAGGTCCCCCAACTTCCTCAAATTCAAATGAAGAACATTTGAGGAAAGATCCCGAAATCTGTGTTCTTAGCAAGGACTCCAGGTAATTCTTATAAATGGGCAACTTCAGGAAACCATTGAAGTAGCCAATCTTTAACAAGGCTAATTGAGAAAAAAGAGGGGAAGCCCAAATGGAGAAGATGATGAAGGGAGGAGGAGACACAAGAGACTTGGGGTTGAACCTTGGGTCAGCAAGCTCCCTGGAGAAGGGCATGGCAATCCACTCCAGTATTCTTGCCTAGAGAATCCCATGGACAGAGAAGCCTGGTGGGCCATTGTCCATAGGGTGCCAAAGAGTTGAACACAACAGAAGCGACTGAGCACTCACGCAGGCATGAGTACAGGTATCCAGTGGGTGGAGAATGCTGGTAGACCTCCTTCAAGCACAGGGCAGCACCCATCACGAAGAATCATCTAGTCCAAACTGCCAGTAGTGTCAAGGTGAAGAAATCTTGCTCTGAACTGATGTATTCTAGTATTTAATTACATTTGTTCTATTTAGCAATGTCTGTCTTAATCTACAAATTTATATAGCCACCCTCATAAGTTTATAATTTTCATTAGATGTTAGTTGACTGTATTTCTTCTAACCGGTTATAGAACTGAGGTCTTTCCTGGTAGTGACATTTTTTTAAAGTTTTAGAAGTTAAACAGAAATCAAGTGAAAAAATTAAACAATGCTTTGTTTAATAAAGGGATCATAGCATAGTTACAATCTATTTATAAAATGATACCCATGTAAACACTATTAATCAAAAAACTGCAATTCGGACAAACCTTTCCTAGATGAAAAGTCTGTATTTTAAAAGTTATTATCCCTTGAGGAAAAAATAAAAATATCAGTAAGCTAAGGATTCATCTGAAAAATCTAGAAAAGTATCGGAGAGAGTAAAGCAAAATTTGGGGTTAAAAAAAATGAAGACAAAACCAGAAATACATGTATTGCAAAAACAGCAGATGTGTCAAGTAAATTAAGAATTAGTCATTTGCAAAGGACATGGTAATATACCAATTACCCAAACTTAGATGATCCTAAGACAACATTTGGTGCTGGGTAAAATTAAATTTCCAGGTCCCCCAACTTCCTCAAATTCAAATGAAGAACATTTGAGGAAAGATCCCGAAATCTGTGTTCTTAGCAAGGACTCCAGGTAATTCTTATAAATGGGCAACTTCAGGAAACCATTGAAGTAGCCAATCTTTAACAAGGCTAATTGAGAAAAAAGAGAGGAAGCCCAAATAGAGAAGATTATGAATGTAGGAGGAGTCAGAACCACATTTATGGACAAGACTTTAAAAGTATGAGTGATCTTTTAGACAAGAATACTGGAGCAGGTTACCATTTTCTTCTCCAGGGGATCTTCTCGACCCAAGGAATGAACATGCATCTCCTCTGTCTCTTGCACTGCAGCCAAATTCTTTACCCTCTGAGCTGTCTGGGAAGCCATTTATCTCTATATATCACTCATTTATTTATCTAGTTAATTTTGCTTTTCTCATTAAGCTCTGCAGACCTTTCCCCTGAGAATTTTGGAGCATTTAATCTCAACTTTCCTACTTCCAATTATTTTTTTCCTTTAATTCAGGGATTGTACTTTTCAGCAGAAAGCCTTCTTTCCCATTCTCATATCATTCCATTCACAGACCCAATATTCACTAAGAACACAAATTAAGGACTCTCCGAAGCTCTTTGTCTGGTTCAATAGCACATTTTACACCAGAAATTAGGAAGTATGATGAGGATGGTGTTTGCTTTGAGTCCCTAGATTGATCCCTGTTGGAATCAGCATGATCTTTCAGATGTCCAGTTATATTTCTCAGCTTGCTTGTCATTATTATTATTATTATTGTTATTATTATAATAGAGATGAAGACACTCTGTACAGGATTCTGCTGAAAGTGTCTAAGCACCACTAAGACAGAAAGGAAAGCCATGACTTACCCTGCTTTTCACATAGGTCAGAGGTTGCATTACCTATGGGAGCTTCATGGCAGCACCAAAGGGCTTCTTTGCTGAGGAAGACAGGTCCGTGCCCACTTCTGCAGCTGCTATGAAGCCTCTCTTTGAGCTGGAGATGACAGCACCCACAGTGTCAGGGGATCCCCGCCTGCACCTGAAGATGCTGTGACGGGAGCCTCCAGTAAACGCCTGCTCTGGTGCTGGACTGCCATAGGCCAAGGGGATAAATGGAGCCCTGCCGTTGCCCTCCTGGGAAAGGTGGGACCCGCGTGTCCAGCAACATGCCCCATGCCCTCCATCTGATTTCCACTGCTTGACTTTTTTTTTTTTTCCCACTGCTTGACTCTTTGCGGAGATCCCTTGAAGTTTATGGAATGCTTTTGAAATGCAAAATTCCTGGTTTCAGTGTAATGCATTTTCTTCTCTTTTGCATCACCTTCTTGATTTAAAATTAAGGATGAAGGAAAGGGCAAAAGACATGTTAAATATATATGCTCCATTCAGTGTTTAGTCAAAGCTATGGTTTTTCCAGGACTCATGTATTGATATGAGAGCTGGACCATGAAGAAGCCTGGGCACTCAAGAACTGATACTTTTGAACTGCGGTGCTGAAGAAGACGCTTGAGAGTCCCTTGGAGAACAAGGAGATCAAACCAGTCAATCCTAAGGGAAATCAACCCTGAATATTCACTGGAAGGACTGATGCTGATGATGAAGTTCCAATACTTTGGTCACATGAAACAAAGAGCTGGCTCACTGAAAAAGATCCTGATGCTGGGAAAGACTGAGGGTAGGAGAAGAGCGAAGCGGAGGCTGAGATGGTTGGATGGCATGACTGACTCAATGGACATGAGTTTCAGAAAACTCTGGGAGATGGTGAAAGACAGGGGAGCCTGGTGTGCTGCATTCCCTGCAAAGAATTGAACTTAGTGACTAAACAGTAAAAACCACTCAGTGGTTTAGCTGAAAAGTGTATCACATTCTACTAAAAGGGAAATTTCTTTCTTGCCAAAAGTTGAAGAAAACAAGATAGATACAGCACAGACGTTTCTAAGGGAGCAAGATCTGAAATGCCCATTCCAGAGAAGCAGCATCTGGATCTGTGGAAAGAAGCCAAGGACCCATGAGTCCACCTCTCTAAGATGTGATGCTACCTCCTCCCTCTCCCACCTACCTCCTTCCTATCTTTCTGATCATAGTCAGTGGGGAGACTGTTTTCTCACAATGAGACTCTTTAAACCAGATAGCGCCCTACTAATATTTCATTTTAGAAGACTGAGATACGGTTTCACAGGAAATCATTCCAAAGAGACTTTCCCCTTCCACTCAGATCCTATTATTGGAAACAAAGATGTACACGGGACCCCTTTTTTTAAAAGGGAAATATAGTTTAAACTCAGGGGCAGCAGAAAATGAAACTTCAGCCATTTGTCAAATGGCCCATTAAGCCCATTATTTTCTGAAAGGATATCTTTCGGCAGCCTTTTGTCAGTTCCAAATTTAGAGGTGCTCATTCAGGATGTGAGAGTGGAGTTGATGAAGCTCAGAGAGGCTCCATTGATGCTATTTTTAAGCAAATCCATGTGTCCTCATCAGGGGGGGATGCAAAATTCATTAGGAAAGGGATGTCTCTCTAGCTGAAAGCTGCTCCTCTGTTGCCACATTAGCATCTACTCCTCTCGGAACCACTCAATGACCTACCTGCCAAAGAACACCTTGTAGTCCCACAGCTGGGTCCTACCTGCAGCTGTGATGACTTCTGAACCCCTGCCAAGGCCATCCCTGGCCTTCCCACCTGGAACTCCCGCGGACCTCTGCTCAGAGCCTTTCTCTTCTCTCTCTAGCCCCCGGCTCCTCTTCCTTTCCTGAAGGAGAAAAATAAGGAGTGAGGTCATTGTAACTCCCAGGGCTGGAGAGTCAATATCTTCCAGATGGAAAAGCCCTTTGTTTTTGTTCTTTCTCTGTTGGCCTCTGATACAAATAGCCCCTCCAGCAGCATCACTGGTGTTAGCAGACAGGATGCTTGGAGTTGGAACACACACCTTTGAATGCGGTGTTAGCAGACAGGATGCTTGCCTGGTTCTCAGCTTGCTCTCTGAATGACCCTCAAAAAGATAACTGACTTCAGAATGGTTGGCATACTTGCTCAAAGGGGTAACTGTGTGTGGGGTTCTGAATTGAAAGAGGACCGTTTTAAGGATAAAGAAGCTTAAGCACATGTTTGCAGTTTGGAGCTAAGATGGCGCCTACAGGGAGAGGTGTGGGAGTGAAAAGAAGCTTAAGCACATTGTTTCAGCTTGCAGCTAAGATGGCGCCTACAGGAAGGGACATGAAAATGAAGGGAAGCTTAAGTGCATTGTTTAAAGAAGCTTAAGCACATGTTTGCAGCTAAGATGGCGCCTACAGGAAGAGGCAGGGCGTGATCTAAATTGTTAATTGCTGGTCAAAATTTCTGATTGGTTCCCTTGGCTGCCGCGCTTGTGAATGATTGCTTGGTCTTTAGCTTGATTGGTGTAATCTATAGGAAGTCCCGTGCAAAACCCCCTTCACTTGCCTATAAAAGCTGTGTATCTTCATTAATAAAGCGGAACTACTTCGATGGAACCCCTGTCGCGTCTGATTGTCCCCTGCCTCAGCCAGGGGGCTGCAGGGCGGACAGTTCAAGATTTGCCTTTCTCCGAGATCTCCCGGTTCAGCCGGGGGTAATCCCTGCTGCCTTCCCTTTCTGCGGAAGGTCCCCGCAACTGTGAGAATCAGAGAGCACTGTTCATGGACCACTGTACTGTGGTGAAAACTGTCCTCCAAAGATCCATGTCTACCTAGAATCTCTGAATGTGACTTTATTTGGAATCAAGGTCTTTGCAGGTACAATCAAGTTCAAAAGGTGTCACACTGGATTAGGGTGAGCCCTCACTCAGTGACTTGCATTCTTATAAGAAGAGAGGAATGTGGACACACAGATCTGCTAGAGTTTCTTTTAGCCCCGGCTCCTCTTCCTTTCCTGAAGGAGAAAAATAAGGAGTGAGGTCATTGTAACTCCCAGGGCTGGAGAGTCAATATCTTCCAGATGGAAAAGCCCTTTGTTTTTGTTCTTTCTCTGTTGGCCTCTGATACAAATAGCCCCTCCAGCAGCATCACTGGTGTTAGCAGACAGGATGCTTGGAGTTGGAACACACACCTTTGAATGCGGTGTTAGCAGACAGGATGCTTGCCTGGTTCTCAGCTTGCTCTCTGAATGACCCTCAAAAGATAACTGACTTCAGAATGGTTGGCATACTTGCTCAAAGGGGTAACTGTGTGTGGGGTTCTGAATTGAAAGAGGACCGTTTTAAGGATAAAGAAGCTTAAGCACATGTTTGCAGTTTGGAGCTAAGATGGCGCCTACAGGGAGAGGTGTGGGAGTGAAAAGAAGCTTAAGCACATTGTTTCAGCTTGCAGCTAAGATGGCGCCTACAGGAAGGGACATGAAAATGAAGGGAAGCTTAAGTGCATTGTTTAAAGAAGCTTAAGCACATGTTTGCAGCTAAGATGGCGCCTACAGGAAGAGGCAGGGCGTGATCTAAATTGTTAATTGCTGGTCAAAATTTCTGATTGGTTCCCTTGGCTGCCGCGCTTGTGAATGATTGCTTGGTCTTTAGCTTGATTGGTGTAATCTATAGGAAGTCCCGTGCAAAACCCCCTTCACTTGCCTATAAAAGCTGTGTATCTTCATTAATAAAGCGGAACTACTTCGATGGAACCCCTGTCGCGTCTGATTGTCCCCTGCCTCAGCCAGGGGGCTGCAGGGCGGACAGTTCAAGATTTGCCTTTCTCCGAGATCTCCCGGTTCAGCCGGGGGTAATCCCTGCTGCCTTCCCTTTCTGCGGAAGGTCCCCGCAACTGTGAGAATCAGAGAGCACTGTTCATGGACCACTGTACTGTGGTGAAAACTGTCCTCCAAAGATCCATGTCTACCTAGAATCTCTGAATGTGACTTTATTTGGAATCAAGGTCTTTGCAGGTACAATCAAGTTCAAAAGGTGTCACACTGGATTAGGGTGAGCCCTCACTCAGTGACTTGCATTCTTATAAGAAGAGAGGAATGTGGACACACAGAGGGAAGGAGGCCATGTGACTATAGGGACTGAGATTGAAGTGATTGGAGTCACTATTCTATAGGTTCAAGTCAAGGAGTGCCAAGGATTGCTGACAAGCATCGGAAGCTAGGAAGAGACACGGGAGTCTTCGCTAAGTCCTTTGGAAGGAACACAGCCCTTCTCACACATTGATCCCAGACTTCTAGCCATCAGAACGGTGAGAGAATACTTTCTGTTGTTTGAGCCACTCAACTTGTAGAAATTTGCCATGGCAGTCTTAGCAAACTAATAGAGACACCCTTGGGCTTCCCAGGTGGGGCTAGTGGCAGAGAACACGCTTGCCAGTGAGTCAGACATTAGGGACATGGGTTTGATCCCTGGGTCGGGAAGACCCACTGGGGAAGTGCATGGCAAACCATTCTTACCTGGAGAATCCTGTGGACAGAAGAACCTGGAAAGTTATGATCATGGGTCACAAAGAGCTGGACACAACTGAAGTGCCTTAGCACAGCACAGCAAGGACACCCTTAACAAAGAACCTGGCAAATACTCGTCGCACGATAAACATACTAGTTTTTTCAGTAGCTATCAGTGTGTCTGAAACATAATAGGTGCTCAGTAAATTCTTGCAGAATGAAATGAATAAATGTTAAAGCATCACTTTGAACTTTATTTTAAGAATATACTTAAGAATATGTTTCTAAGTTTAAAAAGGCTTTATGCAGAAAAATATTTATACTAATATGGTATTTATGTTAAAATTTTTAAGCAATTTAAAGTTCAAGCTTTGCATATTAATTAAGAAACTCTAGTATATCTATATGGCAGAATTACATGTAGTAATTTAAAACAACCATAAAGATATTAATAATATTATTGAATGTTGCTATAACATGAAATGTATTATTTTGACCTCATAAAATTTTTAGCATCATAAAAAATATTATGATGAAATAAAATTAATGTAACATAGTTTATATTAAAATGTATATTAAAAAGCTGGAGTAGTTATCTCTGGGTCACTGTAGGTGACTTTTCCCCTTTTTTGTATGTTTCTTTTCTATATACATTTGCTATACTAAGTGCTTATTACATTTATGATAAAAAACTTCATCTTTACAAAAACTCAGGCTGAAAAATAAATATCCACGTGTTAAGCATATAATTCCCCAGTGCTGCTTTCAGTGAAGCACAGATTTTGCAAACTGGTAATAGCGCTTACAAAATGAATTGCTTGGGAACAAGCTGGTATCTACAGCATGAGGAATACTCATTGGTCGGCTTGAGAAGGATGAGTCTTACTGAGCTGTGTTCTCAGGAAACAATGACCACAGCTCTGCCTCATCCGGAAACTCTACATGTGTGGAATCAACTAATCAGTAGTACCATGTTAATGCTCACAATGTGCCTTTGGAAAATTAATTAAACCAGAGAATGGCAAATCATGGGTTTGATCCTGGGTCGGGAAGACCCACTGGGGAAGTGCATGGCAAACCATTCTTACCTGGAGAATCCTGTGGACAGAAGAACCTGGAAAGTTATGATCATGGGTCACAAAGAGCTGGACACAACTGAAGTGCCTTAGCACAGCACAGCAAGGACACCCTTAACAAAGAACCTGGCAAATACTCGTCGCACGATAAACATACTAGTTTTTTCAGTAGCTATCAGTGTGTCTGAAACATAATAGGTGCTCAGTAAATTCTTGCAGAATGAAATGAATAAATGTTAAAGCATCACTTTGAACTTTATTTTAAGAATATACTTAAGAATATGTTTCTAAGTTTAAAAAGGCTTTATGCAGAAAAATATTTATACTAATATGGTATTTATGTTAAAATTTTTAAGCAATTTAAAGTTCAAGCTTTGCATATTAATTAAGCAAACTCTAGTATATCTATATGGCAGAATTACATGTAGTAATTTAAAACAACCATAAAGATATTAATAATATTATTGAATGTTGCTATAACATGAAATGTATTATTTTGACCTCATAAAATTTTTAGCATCATAAAAAATATTATGATGAAATAAAATTAATGTAACATAGTTTATATTAAAATGTATATTAAAAAGCTGGAGTAGTTATCTCTGGGTCACTGTAGGTGACTTTTCCCCTTTTTTGTATGTTTCTTTTCTATATACATTTGCTATACTAAGTGCTTATTACATTTATGATAAAAAACTTCATCTTTACAAAAACTCAGGCTGAAAAATAAATATCCACGTGTTAAGCATATAATTCCCCAGTGCTGCTTTCAGTGAAGCACAGATTTTGCAAACTGGTAATAGCGCTTACAAAATGAATTGCTTGGGAACAAGCTGGTATCTACAGCATGAGGAATACTCATTGGTCGGCTTGAGAAGGATGAGTCTTACTGAGCTGTGTTCTCAGGAAACAATGACCACAGCTCTGCCTCATCCGGAAACTCTACATGTGTGGAATCAACTAATCAGTAGTACCATGTTAATGCTCACAATGTGCCTTTGGAAAATTAATTAAACCAGAGAATTCTAGAGTTCAAAGAAGAATCAATGGTCATTCAATTCAACATCCTACCCAGAGAATGAATCTTCCCTATAATAGAGCTAGCAGAGTACTGTGATAGAACATAACTTTGGTGCCTCCAATAAAATTAGTGTGTGCACATCCTTGGGCTTCCCAGGTGGCGCTATTGGTGAAGAATCCACCTTCAATGCAGGAGATGTAAGAGATGTGGGTTTGATCCCTGGGTCGGGAAGATCCCTTGGAGGAGGGCATGGCAACCCACTCCAGTATCCTTGCCTAAAGAGTCCCATGGACAAAGGAGCCTGGCAGGCTACCGTCCAGCTGCAAAAGTCCAACACAACTGAAATGGCTTAGCATGAATATGTACATTCTTACAGAGTTCCTTCCCCTTGAATTTTCTCTGGCCCAGTGACCTGCTTCAACTAGCAGGAGCTGGAGGAAGTGACGCTATGCCAGTTCTAGGCCTAAACCTGAACTTCTCTTTTGCCTAGATAAAGCCAGCTGGGATGTAAGAAGTCTGATTACCCTATGACCACCATTCTGGGAGATGCAAGCCTAGCCCTGTGCAGCAGCCACATGGAAGAGAGAGAGGCTTCCAGCAAACAGCCCCAGATGTACATCCAGCTGACAACAAGGACCAGCCTGCCAGCCCTGAGAGAGGTCACCTTCAGAGCAGATCCTTCGCGATGCCCAGATGGTGCCTCATGAACTGTCCTTACCAAGCCCTGAACAGATCGCAGAATCTGAGAAATGGATCAAATGGTGGTTGCTGAAGCCACCAAGTTTTGGGACAGTTTGTTGTATGGCTGAAGGCAACCCAGTTACATCTGACTTTTATATGAACCACAGTGAATGTATTTTAGTATGTTCCACATGATATTTGGGACATACTTACACAAAAAATATTACGTATATTTTATTGCATGGAACATACTTACACTGAAAAAATTATTTGCCAGGTATCTATGCAATCTGCCACACAGAAAACAATTTTTTGGTATAAGTATGTCCTAAATATCATATGGAAACTCTACATGCTAAAACCATGTTAATGCTCACAATGTGCCTTTGGAAAATTAATTAAACCAGAGAATTCTAGAGTTCAAAGAAGAATCAATGGTCATTCAATTCAACATCCTACCCAGAGAATGAATCTTCCCTATAATAGAGCTAGCAGAGTACTGTGATAGAACATAACTTTGGTGCCTCCAATAAAATTAGTGTGTGCACATCCTTGGGCTTCCCAGGTGGCGCTATTGGTGAAGAATCCACCTTCAATGCAGGAGATGTAAGAGATGTGGGTTTGATCCCTGGGTCGGGAAGATCCCTTGGAGGAGGGCATGGCAACCCACTCCAGTATCCTTGCCTAAAGAGTCCCATGGACAAAGGAGCCTGGCAGGCTACCGTCCAGCTGCAAAAAGTCCAACACAACTGAAATGGCTTAGCATGAATATGTACATTCTTACAGAGTTCCTTCCCCTTGAATTTTCTCTGGCCCAGTGACCTGCTTCAACTAGCAGGAGCTGGAGGAAGTGACGCTATGCCAGTTCTAGGCCTAAACCTGAACTTCTCTTTTGCCTAGATAAAGCCAGCTGGGATGTAAGAAGTCTGATTACCCTATGACCACCATTCTGGGAGATGCAAGCCTAGCCCTGTGCAGCAGCCACATGGAAGAGAAGAGAGGCTTCCAGCAAACAGCCCCAGATGTACATCCAGCTGACAACAAGGACCAGCCTGCCAGCCCTGAGAGAGGTCACCTTCAGAGCAGATCCTTCGCGATGCCCAGATGGTGCCTCATGAACTGTCCTTACCAAGCCCTGAACAGATCGCAGAATCTGAGAAATGGATCAAATGGTGGTTGCTGAAGCCACCAAGTTTTGGGACAGTTTGTTGTATGGCTGAAGGCAACCCAGTTACATCTGACTTTTATATGAACCACAGTGAATGTATTTTAGTATGTTCCACATGATATTTGGGACATACTTACACAAAAAATATTACGTATATTTTATTGCATGGAACATACTTACACTGAAAAAATTATTTGCCAGGTATCTATGCAATCTGCCACACAGAAAACAATTTTTTGGTATAAGTATGTCCTAAATATCATATGGAACATACTTATAAAATTGATCCACTGACTGTATAAAATTCAAATGTAACTGTGCTGTGCTCAGATGCGCAGCTGTGTCTAACTCTATGCAATCTCATGAACTGTAGCCCGCCAGGCTTCTCTGTCCGTGGGATTTTCCAGGCAAAAATACTGGAGTGGGTTGCCATTTCCTCCTCCAGGGGATCTTCCCCACCCAGGAATTGAACCTGAATCTCACATCTCCTGCGTTGGGAGGCAGATTCTTTACCACTAGTGCCACCCAGATATCCTGTATTTTTATTTGCTAAATCTGACAAGCCTACTCACAATGTTCTCAGTCACAGGAGGAGCCCCTTATCTACCTTACCCTAAATATTCCATGAGCTGCCTCTTGATCTCAGGACAAGCCCTCAGACTGAGCTAAGGTCCTCCATGACCTGTCTTATTCTGCTGTTTCCTGCTGCTCCAGCCCCACCATGTGCCCACCAACCCAAGAAACCACTGGACTTGGTGTCCCTTGGGTACCGAATTATTTCCAGGGTCTCTGGAATGTGCCTACACTCAGCTCCAGATTTACATCCAGAAAGAAAATAATGTTAACCCCTTTCCAGATCTCTGTTAAACTGTCTTAGATAGAGGACATCTCAGAGCCCCCAGGGCAGGGCCACTGGGAACCAGCAACAGAGCAGTTCCTGGGCGATGGAGTAGCTATTGAGCTCTCTGTAACTTGGCATGTGACCTCAAGTGTGCATGGCTTCATCCGGGTTGTGAGAGGCTGGGACCACCGTGGGCACATGCTTGTGTGCTGGGTCTTAACTAGCAGAAGCCTGTGCCAGTGGCCTTCCTGACCCTTGGGCTGTGACACTGCCATTAGGACTGGATCCACGGGAAGTGGTAGAGCCAGCGAATGCAGCATGACATCACGGCTGAAGACACAAGTTCTCAAATCCTGACTTTATTACGTTCTGGCTGTGTGACCACGGGCTAGTCTCTCAACATCTCTGTGTTTCAAGTGTTCCCATCTGCAAAATCAGACATGCTAGTAATCTCTATTTCTTAAGGTTGGAATGCCAATTATGTGAGCTTTTCTTTGTGAAGCAACCAAGCTACTGCCCAGCATGAGTAAATAGCAACTTACGATGCTGATATCACTTCTCATTTTTCTAGCTCGGATCACACTGTATTTTATTTGACTGTTAACTTTCCATCTCATTTCCTCGTTGAAAAGATTTTGGTAAACAGAATTTCTTATTCACCTTTGCACCTGGGGCCTGGGGGAATCGAATGCATAGAAAGTTCTCAGTAGATATTTATCCTAGCTGCGGAGATGGCGGCAGAATCTTGCCTTGCAGACTTTAATAAAAAAATTTTTTTTCAAAGAAAGTGACAGTGAAGCTGCGTTTTGAGGCAAAAAAGAAGTTTTCCAGGCAAAAATGAGTGAGTAGAAATTCTAGAAGAGGAACAGTTGGAGACGGTTCATGAGGAGAGCCCAGTGGGTGTTGCTAGGATGATTTGGAAGCATCGTCGGAAGCGCTGGGACTGGTCATTGGGGGCTCTAAGGTCCCCTGCTGGAGTGGTCTTGGGTGCATTACAAGGGTCAGCCAGTCCCCATAAGATATGAGGCAGATGCAAGCTTCAGCGATAGTACCCAGCCAGTGAGGAGGCTGCATTGAGGGAGGCAAGTGTGGAAACAGGGAGAAGAGCTAGACTGCTGCAAAGGAAGAGGAGCTTCAGGGGATAGTACCGCCGAGTCTTCCCAATCAGGGGGCAGCTGGGAACCAGCAACAGAGCAGTTCCTGGGCGATGGAGTAGCTATTGAGCTCTCTGTAACTTGGCATGTGACCTCAAGTGTGCATGGCTTCATCCGGGTTGTGAGAGGCTGGGACCACCGTGGGCACATGCTTGTGTGCTGGGTCTTAACTAGCAGAAGCCTGTGCCAGTGGCCTTCCTGACCCTTGGGCTGTGACACTGCCATTAGGACTGGATCCACGGGAAGTGGTAGAGCCAGCGAATGCAGCATGACATCACGGCTGAAGACACAAGTTCTCAAATCCTGACTTTATTACGTTCTGGCTGTGTGACCACGGGCTAGTCTCTCAACATCTCTGTGTTTCAAGTGTTCCCATCTGCAAAATCAGACATGCTAGTAATCTCTATTTCTTAAGGTTGGAATGCCAATTATGTGAGCTTTTCTTTGTGAAGCAACCAAGCTACTGCCCAGCATGAGTAAATAGCAACTTACGATGCTGATATCACTTCTCATTTTTCTAGCTCGGATCACACTGTATTTTATTTGACTGTTAACTTTCCATCTCATTTCCTCGTTGAAAAGATTTTGGTAAACAGAATTTCTTATTCACCTTTGCACCTGGGGCCTGGGGGAATCGAATGCATAGAAAGTTCTCAGTAGATATTTATCCTAGCTGCGGAGATGGCGGCAGAATCTTGCCTTGCAGACTTTAATAAAAAAATTTTTTTTCAAAGAAAGTGACAGTGAAGCTGCTTTTTGAGGCAAGAAAGAAGTTTTCCAGGCAAAAATGAGTGAGTAGAAATTCTAGAAGAGGAACAGTTGGAGACGGTTCATGAGGAGAGCCCAGTGGGTGTTGCTAGGATGATTTGGAAGCATCGTCGGAAGCGCTGGGACTGGTCATTGGGGGCTCTAAGGTCCCCTGCTGGAGTGGTCTTGGGTGCATTACAAGGGTCAGCCAGTCCCCATAAGATATGAGGCAGATGCAAGCTTCAGCGATAGTACCTAGCCGAGTGAGGAGGCTGCATTGAGGGAGGCAAGTGTGGAAACAGGGAGAAGAGCTACGAAGCTGCTGCAAAGGAAGAGGGAGTGCAAATCCCACTGCAGAGGGCAGGAAAGTCTCCATCCAGCCCTGCACATCCACACGGGCGCCGTCCCCAGAGCTGGAGCTGAGAATGGTGTCCTCTGCACAGAAGGGCAGGTCCTGGAGAGAAAGGGCACAAGCCAGGACAGGAAGAGGGTGAGAAGTGGTGGGTTTAACATATCCAAACTTTGTGAGACAGTGTGCCTGGAGAACTGGAAGCACTGCCCATGCTGCTGGGTATGGACCCCGTGCTGCTGGGTAGGGACCCCATGCTGCTGGGTATGGACCCCATGCTGCTGGGTAGGGACCCTGTACTGGCCATCATTCTGAATGCTGTCACAACTCAGTGTCCCCTTTATCTCAGCCTCAGCCTCTGAGAGGAGTGCCATCAGCCCATTTTACAGACACAAATGAGACAGGCCTGAGACCTGGGACCCTTTGTGGCAATGCAGTCCTTCTTGAGCAACAAAATACAAAGAAACTGTATTCGACTAAAAATAGCTTTGTGCATGCACAGTTGGGACAAATTCTGGACCCCAAGAATACAAAAAGACTGAAAAACACAACTATCACTTTTGGAGAGCCTGGAGCAAAAAATCGGGGGGCGCGGAGTAAAAGCAAGGTACTGAGCATGCCCCCTGCACACAGTACCACCTAAGGGGTGGATGAACACCTAAACCACCCCTCTGATCCAAGCCCAGGACACACCCCCACCTTCACTCCATAAAGAGCAAGCTCAAAGGGGAACCTGTTGTTTGTTCTTGCTCCCCTTCTGCTACAAAGGGGCCCCAGTAAAGCCTTGCCTGAATTTCTTGTCTGGCCTCTGGTAAATTTCTATTAATTGGGGAAGACAAAGAACCCTGGTTGGTAGCATAAACACAAAGGCTCAGAAAAGCCACAAGACCTAAACCACAGTGCTCATAAGTAGCAGAGTCAAGACTCAAAATGAAACCAACATTTGCACTACACCATCAGACAGGAACCTGTGCACATCTCAGAAGCTAGAGGTCTCACCCAAGCCCATATTTCCCTCATGTAATCAAAGTCCCAGAGGTTTTCAGGATTCCTAGACTCCTTGCACTTACAATCACCTTCACAGAGAAACTCAAATGGATTTGGTCAAGGACGTGGCCAAGGTCATGAGTTCACCATGTGGTACCTCAGTGCATGCCTCGCTGGAGACTAAGATCTAGATCCCAGGTGATCTCATTCCTGGCTGGAGGCAGGTGCCCCAGGAGATGGGAAGCCTCTTCCCCCATAGCTTCTGTTCTGGCCCCTGATTGTTCTGTCTTGTCTCCTTCAGTTCTCTTCCCTTTTCTCTGAGATTTTTGTTTTTCTGAGGTGGACCTTGAGGTGAAATGACTACTGAGATCAGAAGCTAGAGGTTTTTAAATGAGGCAGGAAAAGAAATGAGCTCCATCAGCCTTTAGCCACTGTCACTGGCATTATTTACATGAAAAATATGCACATTTCTTCCCCTAATTCTAATGAAACTCAGTTTTAGTGAGAATCATGGGGATTCATAAATATGGTTGACACAAATGAGACAGGCCTGAGACCTGGGACCCTTTGTGGCAATGCAGTCCTTCTTGAGCAACAAAATACAAAGAAACTGTATTCGACTAAAAATAGCTTTGTGCATGCACAGTTGGGACAAATTCTGGACCCCAAGAATACAAAAAGACTGAAAAACACAACTATCACTTTTGGAGAGCCTGGAGCAAAAAATCGGGGGGCGCGGAGTAAAAGCAAGGTACTGAGCATGCCCCCTGCACACAGTACCACCTAAGGGGTGGATGAACACCTAAACCACCCCTCTGATCCAAGCCCAGGACACACCCCCACCTTCACTCCATAAAGAGCAAGCTCAAAGGGGAACCTGTTGTTTGTTCTTGCTCCCCTTCTGCTACAAAGGGGCCCCAGTAAAGCCTTGCCTGAATTTCTTGTCTGGCCTCTGGTAAATTTCTATTAATTGGGGAAGACAAAGAACCCTGGTTGGTAGCATAAACACAAAGGCTCAGAAAAGCCACAAGACCTAAACCACAGTGCTCATAAGTAGCAGAGTCAAGACTCAAAATGAAACCAACATTTGCACTACACCATCAGACAGGAACCTGTGCACATCTCAGAAGCTAGAGGTCTCACCCAAGCCCATATTTCCCTCATGTAATCAAAGTCCCAGAGGTTTTCAGGATTCCTAGACTCCTTGCACTTACAATCACCTTCACAGAGAAACTCAAATGGATTTGGTCAAGGACGTGGCCAAGGTCATGAGTTCACCATGTGGTACCTCAGTGCATGCCTCGCTGGAGACTAAGATCTAGATCCCAGGTGATCTCATTCCTGGCTGGAGGCAGGTGCCCCAGGAGATGGGAAGCCTCTTCCCCCATAGCTTCTGTTCTGGCCCCTGATTGTTCTGTCTTGTCTCCTTCAGTTCTCTTCCCTTTTCTCTGAGATTTTTGTTTTTCTGAGGTGGACCTTGAGGTGAAATGACTACTGAGATCAGAAGCTAGAGGTTTTTAAATGAGGCAGGAAAAGAAATGAGCTCCATCAGCCTTTAGCCACTGTCACTGGCATTATTTACATGAAAAATATGCACATTTCTTCCCCTAATTCTAATGAAACTCAGTTTTAGTGAGAATCATGGGGATTCATAAATATGGTTACAGAGTAGAATCCATAATGAAGTCAAATGAGGGTGCAAAGTCAGGCGTTCCTTTTGTGTGTGTGTGTGGTAATCATTTGAGAGACAAAGAGCTTAAGACATCAGGAAAACGAAGAGTCTAGAAATGAGCAGATGCAAATGCAAATAGTTACTCAGAGACAAATGGATATGCCAGACGCATAAGGCATAGAAGGTTTCGGAAAAATAATAGCTCATATCCAGGAAGATCAGATAAGACATATGATATTGCATGTAATTGTATTTCACTCTAATCCTCATTAGGAAAGAGACAGAAAGTTTAATTTCATGCATCTTCCTGGTGTTTAGTCTCCTCTTGGCCAACCTTAATGTCAGGTTATTTCTGTGTTGATCTTGAAATAACCATGCACTTCTCAGTCACCTCATGAGCCTGCCTGTAATGACCCTCACTGGACAGGAATGACCTCTCCTCTGACCTCTGCTATTTACCTTGATCTACTTCTTGAGTCCCTCCAGGAGCCCCTGGTCAGACATGACTTGCAGCCCACGTCTCTGGATTACCTGTCCTCCTGACCTTGGCTCAGGTTGCCAAATCTGCTTCTATACACACCTCACACAAGTAGATACATGTGTGTGCATATATGTACACACACACAACATGGTGCACACTCATAACACACACCTACAACATACACAGAACACAGCGCACATACAAAGCACACCACGCACAAACACAATCTTTTGTGTGCTCTAGGATGTATTCACACTCTCATGTTGCCCTTTGCTTGATTCTGGCCCTGGAACCTGGTTTGACACCCCCCTGCCTTGAAGGTCCGTCAGCAGAAATTCTTCATACCCAGGGAACTGATTCATCCTGCAGCTGTGACTCGGTCCTGCTACAACGGGGCATGTAGAAAGCCAGGATTCAGGCCATGTGTGAAGAGTGGAAAAGCTAGAGGTTTTTAAATGAGGCAGGAAAAGAAATGAGCTCCATCAGCCTTTAGCCACTGTCACTGGCATTATTTACATGAAAAATATGCACATTTCTTCCCCTAATTCTAATGAAACTCAGTTTTAGTGAGAATCATGGGGATTCATAAATATGGTTACAGAGTAGAATCCATAATGAAGTCAAATGAGGGTGCAAAGTCAGGCGTTCCTTTTGTGTGTGTGTGTGGTAATCATTTGAGAGACAAAGAGCTTAAGACATCAGGAAAACGAAGAGTCTAGAAATGAGCAGATGCAAATGCAAATAGTTACTCAGAGACAAATGGATATGCCAGACGCATAAGGCATAGAAGGTTTCGGAAAAATAATAGCTCATATCCAGGAAGATCAGATAAGACATATGATATTGCATGTAATTGTATTTCACTCTAATCCTCATTAGGAAAGAGACAGAAAGTTTAATTTCATGCATCTTCCTGGTGTTTAGTCTCCTCTTGGCCAACCTTAATGTCAGGTTATTTCTGTGTTGATCTTGAAATAACCATGCACTTCTCAGTCACCTCATGAGCCTGCCTGTAATGACCCTCACTGGACAGGAATGACCTCTCCTCTGACCTCTGCTATTTACCTTGATCTACTTCTTGAGTCCCTCCAGGAGCCCCTGGTCAGACATGACTTGCAGCCCACGTCTCTGGATTACCTGTCCTCCTGACCTTGGCTCAGGTTGCCAAATCTGCTTCTATACACACCTCACACAAGTAGATACATGTGTGTGCATATATGTACACACACACAACATGGTGCACACTCATAACACACACCTACAACATACACAGAACACAGCGCACATACAAAGCACACCACGCACAAACACAATCTTTTGTGTGCTCTAGGATGTATTCACACTCTCATGTTGCCCTTTGCTTGATTCTGGCCCTGGAACCTGGTTTGACACCCCCCTGCCTTGAAGGTCCGTCAGCAGAAATTCTTCATACCCAGGGAACTGATTCATCCTGCAGCTGTGACTCGGTCCTGCTACAACGGGGCATGTAGAAAGCCAGGATTCAGGCCATGTGTGAAGAGTGGAGACATATATCTGGAGTAAGTCGATCCATCTGACCAGAGACCCCCTCCTGCCCAAACCCGGCTCACCGCATGCTTCTCATTGGGTCCACAATTGTGCCTCTGGGGAGTCACTGCAGAGTGACTCAGTTCTTTATGTTGGTGTACTCTATCAGTTACCACACTCTCTAATTGTGTAAACCATAGCCTCGTGTATCACCCTGGAAGGAAAATGGGTGAGGTCATTAAATTCTCATAAACCGAGCCACATGTGGGCTCTGACTTTGGTTTTCAGTCCAGTAAAACTCAATTCTCACTTTTGGACTGTTCTTTTCCTTCCCCTGACACTTGCATTAGAAGCTTATCTGACCCTTCACCTCTTTGTTGATTGGTTAATGATCTGAAAACTGTCAGAAATGGAACTTCAGACAACCTCAGCGTAATTTAAAGACCTATCACTAATGTGAGTCTGCTTAATTTCAAGTTTTAATTGACCAAATAATTATTGTTTTTAACAAACTGTCAAAGACATACAATAAAATTTAACTCAACCCTGGATTGAATTGTGGGAGAAATGATATTTCCTAAATTTTGTTCCTGTCTCTCTTTCACCTCCAGCCCAGGTATCTGAGTTTCCTCCATAATATACTCAGGAAGCCCACCCACCCTGACATTCTCTCCTCTCCCTGCTTTGCTCTAACCACTCAAGCATCTCTCAGGAGCTTTTCCATTAGGAAAAGAGCTCATAGAAAATGAAGTATGGTGTGGAGAGCAGGGAGGGATTTTAGGGACTACTTGGCCCAGTCCCCTCATCTTGAGGCTGGGAAGTCTGAAGGCAAACAAGATCTTGTCCAAGGTCAGCAGAATCTTAGAAGCCAGAGAGAAATCTCAGCGGGAAGGCGGGGGACTGGGGTGGAGGGAAGAGGAGGAGGTAGTGGTAGAGGGGGAGGGGGAGAGGGAAAGGGAGACTTGGGATGGAGGATTTCACACATGTCTGACAGCCCAGAAGAACCACATTTTAGCCTTGAATCACTCCCCGTAGGCAGTTCTGATCAAAATGCAAACTCTAAATATAATTTACATGAAGTATGTTCAGGAAATCCTTTTGCCTAAATATGTCTTCCATTATTAAGGCTGTTTCATTGGGGCCTGCTTTCTCCTCAAAGGTAATGTCTATTTCTTAGGGGCAGAAATTTGGGTGATTTTTCTCTTTAACTTTCCTCTTTGAACTGTTTCTGCCTTGCCTGAGTTCTTCACAGTACGTGTACATAATTTTTACAAAAACTATAAAGAACCTTCCTAAACAAAAGTTAGAATATTTTCACAATATATTTCACCTTATTTGTACAGGTAATTACAGCTTTGCAAACCTGAGCTTCAGAGTTGGGTTAAAAGCTAAATATGCAAGATGATACCAAAAAAAGGCAATTTAAAAATGTATAATATAGATCATTGTGAATGCCCCTTGGAGCTATTGAATGTCCATAGCTACATTTTCACCTGAGCACATCCTAGCTTGGTGAGTTCTAGAATCATTACAGAATGCAAAGAGCTCTTTTGGAAAGCAGTATGAATTTGCTGGGGCTTGACATGTGGTTGACTTGTAATTTTCAAGGACTTCTAGATCTATCCAGAAAGATGCATAAGAACATATACAATGGAACACTTCTTAGCCGCCAAAAGAAATGCAGAAGAATCAGTCCTAATGAGGTGGATTAATCTAGAACCTATTATACAAAGTAAAGTAAGTGAAAAAGAGAAGGACAAGTACAGTATGCTAATACATACATATGGAATCTAGTAAGATCGTACTGATAAATACACACACAGAGCATTCATGAAAAAATAGTCATAGAGAACAGACTTATGGACATTGGAGAGAGGGAAGAGAGGGTGAGAGATATGGAAAGAGCAACATGGAACTCTATACTACCATATGCAAAAGAGATAACTATTGTCAATGCACTGTGGGACTAAGGGATCTTGCATGGGGGTCATACAATGGCCTGGAGGAGTGGGATGGTGAAGAATGGCATATATATATGACTAATCTGGAATTATACATATCTGTAAACAATAAAACTCTGTAAAATCAATAAAGCAAAATTTGAAAAATGAATATATATATATATATAAAAGAATTGTTTGGAATGTTGGCAGGGAAGGACTCCAGATAACTCCCAATAGTAAAGCAATAATTAATTAAGAGCAGCTACTGCTGGAAAATGGAAAGTGGAAATTTGATATTACTTTCCTGAATAATTTATGCCAAACACTCAATACAATGCCTAATGTATAGGCAGCACTCTGTAGATGTTGTCAAGTATTATTATTATAATACATTCCTAAGGACTACAATTTCCAACCATCTCCTGAGGATGAGATGGTTGGATGGCATCACAGAGTCAATGGACCTGGGTTTGAATAAGCTCCTGGAGATGGTGAAGGATAGGGAAGCCTGGCATCCTGCAGTCTGTGGAGTCACAAACAGTCAGACACCACTGAGGGACTGAATAACAACAACAACAATTCCCAAAATTTGCTACAGTTCCCAAACGCACTGCTCCTCCTCCATCCAGCCTCCCTGCCTATTGATCATCCTTCTGGGAAAAGTAGAAATGAGAGTTGGTGGTGAAAGGAGAATGCAGCCCCCAGGGGGGAGAAGGAGCTGACCACACAACTTCCTCTATGGTTCAGGTCCTAGATTGGGAAAATGCATTTGGAATTAGAATTTTCAAGATCATAAAAATGATAAAAATACAGCACACCAAAGAGCATCAGTCCTAATGAGGTGGATTAATCTAGAACCTATTATACAAAGTAAAGTAAGTGAAAAGAGAAGGACAAGTACAGTATGCTAATACATACATATGGAATCTAGTAAGATCGTACTGATAAATACACACACAGAGCATTCATGAAAAAATAGTCATAGAGAACAGACTTATGGACATTGGAGAGAGGGAAGAGAGGGTGAGAGATATGGAAAGAGCAACATGGAACTCTATACTACCATATGCAAAAGAGATAACTATTGTCAATGCACTGTGGGACTAAGGGATCTTGCATGGGGGTCATACAATGGCCTGGAGGAGTGGGATGGTGAAGAATGGCATATATATATGACTAATCTGGAATTATACATATCTGTAAACAATAAAACTCTGTAAAATCAATAAAGCAAAATTTGAAAAATGAATATATATATATATATAAAAGAATTGTTTGGAATGTTGGCAGGGAAGGACTCCAGATAACTCCCAATAGTAAAGCAATAATTAATTAAGAGCAGCTACTGCTGGAAAATGGAAAGTGGAAATTTGATATTACTTTCCTGAATAATTTATGCCAAACACTCAATACAATGCCTAATGTATAGGCAGCACTCTGTAGATGTTGTCAAGTATTATTATTATAATACATTCCTAAGGACTACAATTTCCAACCATCTCCTGAGGATGAGATGGTTGGATGGCATCACAGAGTCAATGGACCTGGGTTTGAATAAGCTCCTGGAGATGGTGAAGGATAGGGAAGCCTGGCATCCTGCAGTCTGTGGAGTCACAAACAGTCAGACACCACTGAGGGACTGAATAACAACAACAACAATTCCCAAAATTTGCTACAGTTCCCAAAACGCACTGCTCCTCCTCCATCCAGCCTCCCTGCCTATTGATCATCCTTCTGGGAAAAGTAGAAATGAGAGTTGGTGGTGAAAGGAGAATGCAGCCCCCAGGGGGGAGAAGGAGCTGACCACACAACTTCCTCTATGGTTCAGGTCCTAGATTACAAGATAGAACGATTTTTTTTTTTTTAAATGTCATCCTGATTTTGTTCTGGCAAAACCTGTGAGTACCACCACTGAATCTCCAGAATTGCTCATGTTTGTTTGCCTGCTCAGTTTTACCCAGCTCTGTTTTGTGTTAAAATTGATGTCAGTTTCTCCAAGATCACAGCATTAATATGTCTGCTAGTTGTGTGTTTCACATTGCAGTGAGGTTCAGTATTTTGCTGTTTTTATGTCTGAGTTAGTGAGAAGTTGGGACTTCTCATGTGTCACAGTGGTAAACAATCTGCCTGCCAATGCAGGAGATGCGGTTCAATCTGTGGACTGGGAAGATCCTCTGGAGTTGGAAATGGCAATCCACCTGGAAAATTCTATGGACAGAAGAGCTTGGTGGGCTACAGTTCGTGGGGTCACAAAGAATCAGTCACGACTGAGTAACTGAGCAGAGTGAGAAGTTAGAGGAGAGGTTACATGATTTCAGACAGAAATTGGACCAGATTTATGTGATTCTTTGAGTTATTTCAGATTTAAAGCAAGTGAGGTGCCAAGTGTTGCATCAAAAGATACTACACAGTGCAAAAATTCATATGGTAGAGTCTTTGTCACACTTTAAAATTACACAAAGTATAGATTACTCAGGAAAAGAATCACTCATTGGCTCAGTTATCTCCAACTCTTTGTGACGCCATAAACTAGGCTGCCAGGCTCCTCTGTTCATGGGATTCTCAGGCAAGAATACTAGAATAGTTTCCATTTTCTCCTTCAGGGGATTTTCCAGACCCAGCGATCGAACCTGTGTCTCCTGCATTGGCAGGTGGATTCTTTATGACTCAGCCACTGAGGAATCCCACAGGAAAAGAATGAAATGGCTCTAAGAAGAGGCCAAGCTTCAAATTTTCAGAAAACCATATATTATCTTAGAACAATTTTGAGAGGTGGTAAGAATAATACACATTAAAATTTAATGAGATGAAAACTGGTATATCTATAAATTAAGTCAAGTCATATAAAAGTGCTTTTTTGTAGGTCAAAAAATAGTTACATATTGGCAATTTTACAATTGATCATCCTTCTGGGAAAAGTAGAAATGAGAGTTGGTGGTGAAAGGAGAATGCAGCCCCCAGGGGGGAGAAGGAGCTGACCACACAACTTCCTCTATGGTTCAGGTCCTAGATTACAAGATAGAACGATTTTTTTTTTTTTAAATGTCATCCTGATTTTGTTCTGGCAAAACCTGTGAGTACCACCACTGAATCTCCAGAATTGCTCATGTTTGTTTGCCTGCTCAGTTTTACCCAGCTCTGTTTTGTGTTAAAATTGATGTCAGTTTCTCCAAGATCACAGCATTAATATGTCTGCTAGTTGTGTGTTTCACATTGCAGTGAGGTTCAGTATTTTGCTGTTTTTATGTCTGAGTTAGTGAGAAGTTGGGACTTCTCATGTGTCACAGTGGTAAACAATCTGCCTGCCAATGCAGGAGATGCGGTTCAATCTGTGGACTGGGAAGATCCTCTGGAGTTGGAAATGGCAATCCACCTGGAAAATTCTATGGACAGAAGAGCTTGGTGGGCTACAGTTCGTGGGGTCACAAAGAATCAGTCACGACTGAGTAACTGAGCAGAGTGAGAAGTTAGAGGAGAGGTTACATGATTTCAGACAGAAATTGGACCAGATTTATGTGATTCTTTGAGTTATTTCAGATTTAAAGCAAGTGAGGTGCCAAGTGTTGCATCAAAAGATACTACACAGTGCAAAAATTCATATGGTAGAGTCTTTGTCACACTTTAAAATTACACAAAGTATAGATTACTCAGGAAAAGAATCACTCATTGGCTCAGTTATCTCCAACTCTTTGTGACGCCATAAACTAGGCTGCCAGGCTCCTCTGTTCATGGGATTCTCAGGCAAGAATACTAGAATAGTTTCCATTTTCTCCTTCAGGGGATTTTCCAGACCCAGCGATCGAACCTGTGTCTCCTGCATTGGCAGGTGGATTCTTTATGACTCAGCCACTGAGGAATCCCACAGGAAAAGAATGAAATGGCTCTAAGAAGAGGCCAAGCTTCAAATTTTCAGAAAACCATATATTATCTTAGAACAATTTTGAGAGGTGGTAAGAATAATACACATTAAAATTTAATGAGATGAAAACTGGTATATCTATAAATTAAGTCAAGTCATATAAAAGTGCTTTTTTTTGTAGGTCAAAAAAATAGTTACATATTGGCAATTTTAAATGGGTCATCCCAGAAGCTGAATTTTTCGCCAACCATTTATTGAGCACTGACCATGTGCAGAACTCTCTTGTGGGGCTCATAGGCTTGAGAAAGACCTAGCCTTTGTTCTTCAAAAGGCAACTTTTCAGAGATCCCACTAAAGGGCTCCTAGGTAGAAGCTGACAGAGTAACAGGCAAAAGGGAGATACTGAAAAACTCTTGTGTCATTTTTAATGTAGACATAATAACAATATTGAATCTCAAGGACACAACAAAAGGTGCTGATGTCCAGAGCTACTGTACCTCACAGGGTACAGTCACAGCTGCCCTGGGGACAACTTGCTGGTGGCGATTTACTTGTGCATGGCATCACTGGATATGGGCTGCTGGTCAGGTCAAGCAGCGATTAATGAGGGAGGACTGCCAGGAGGACTCACCCTCAATTGACAGTAGTTTCCCAATAAAACCCACACCATGATCTGGTCTATTAAGAGGCTATGATCTCAAGAAGCACCATGAAAAGGCACCATCATTAACTATGGCTAAAGGAAATCACCGCCAACAGGAAAAAGAATTCAGCTGGGAGGATGTCCCCCTCAATTACCATCCCACTGTGACCCATTGGAAAATGGCCTCCAGGGAAAGCAAGAATTGTTCTTTTTAAAATAATTATTTATTTATTTGTTTTGGGTTGCTCTGGGTCTTTGTTTCTGCATGTGGGCTTTATCTAGTTGTGGTGAACAGGGGCTACTCTTTGTTGTGGTACATGGACTTCCCTTTGCAGTGGCTTCTCTGGCTGCAGAGCACAGGTTCTGGAGCACAGACTCAGAACTTATGCCCACAGTCATAGTTGCATGTGGAATCTTTCCAGATCAGGGATTGAACCCACATCTCCTGCACTGGCAGGTGGATTCCTATCCATTGCACCACCAGGGAAGTCCCCAAGAAAATGTTCTTTTATAATAATTTTCACTCTGGAAAAAAAAATGAACAATTTGCCAAGAAAATGTTCAATGATCCTTAATTTTAAGGTGAAGGCTTAAAGCAGTTACTGAGGTTTGAACTTTAAGCAACCTTAGAATTCTCATTGAAGATTGTGGCCAGAGCACAGCGTATAAAGGTTTGCTCCTGGATAGGAAGTTTGCGTCTGATGTAAACCTTGTCAAAGAAAAGACTGGCTATTATGTGTAAAACAGATAAATAGTGGAAAGCTACAGTATAACACAGGGAGTCCAGCCTGGGGGTCTGTGATGACCTTGAGCGGTGGGATGGTGGGGAGGGGAGGGAGGAAGCTCAAGAGGGAGAAAGGGAATATATGCTCAGACATAAAGAGTCTGCCTGCAGTGCAAGAGACCCAGATTTGATCCCTGGGTCAGGAGGATCCCCTGGAAAAGGAAATGGTAACACACTTCAGTATTATTGCCTGAAAAATCCCATGGATGGAGGCGCCTCTCTGGTTACAGTCCATGGGGTTGCAAAGAGTCAGACACAACTAAGCAACTAACACTTCACTTCACAATATCTATACCTATCTATCTATCTATCTATCTATCTATCTATCTATAAATGTGACTGGTTCATGTTGGTATATAGCAGAAACCAACACAACATTATAAAGCAATTTTTCTTGAATTAAAAATAAATTTTTAAATAAGAAAGAGAAAACAAATATTTGGAAATGCTTGCGTTTTCTCAGTGAGTCTGTGCATTTTAATTTATCCTTGATTGTGCTCTGTGTGGCAAAGAGAAGGCCTCAAGGAGAGTAGACAAACATCAAAAACCTTAAAATGTTTAAATATCAAAGAGAGAATGAGTAGCCCATTGTGCTATGATTAGGCATAAAACAGATTATTTGAATACGGTTGAGGAAATCTATGGTAATTTAAGTTCACTGGAAAGGAAGAGGAGATGCTCATTCTTCAACTAAAAATTATCAATGAAGGAATTTTACTGAGCACCATCTGTTGAGATATTTAATATTAAACTAGATAAATAAGTCAAAAATACTTTGTCCTCTAATTAGAGGGAGAGCCCAAGCTGAGTCACAGAAAATCCTGAGATAATACAATTCTCTCTCATTTTTTTTTTTTTTAACTTGGGAACAAAGATCATCAAACCTTGCAATTGCCATTAGAGCAATTGCCATGGAGAGCTTCTCTGAGGTCTACTTCATAATTTGAGAGAAGTGTTTCTCTGGTAAAACTAGTATATCTCTCAAATACAATCAAGGAAACCAGCGTGCTTCCAAAAATCTTTCAAAAAAATAAGAAGAAACTTCACTGAAATTGATGATGGCATTGATCACCGATGGTTATATATAACAGCTATAGATACAGGTAAATACACACATACATAAAATTGATGTCTCAGATGATAAAGAATTTGCCTGCAATGCAGGAGATCTGTATTAGATCCCTGTGTCAGGAAGATCCCCAGGAGAAGGGAATGGATGCCAACTCCAGTATTCTTGCCTGGAGAATTCCATGCAGAGAGGAGACTGGCAGGCTATAGTCCATGGGATTGCAGCGTCAGACACAACTGAGCTACCAACACTTTCACTTTCACATGCAAACTGTATGTCTGTCTACTTATCTACCCACAAGCATGATCTAAAGATAAAGTACTAATTGGATCTATTATAAAATGTTTGTCATGAAGCAGTGTGCCTTGAGGGCACAAAGTTGAATGGTATAGGAAACCTGGTTTCCAATGGCCACAAAGAAACTGATGTTTAAACTGAATTGACGGCAGAGCAAAGAAGGCTCATCAGACTCATCCTAAGCCTCAGCATAACATATCCTGCAACCTAAATGTTCATCGACAGATGAATGAAGAAACGGTATATGTATTGATACATACAATGGAATGCTCCCCACCATAAAAGAATGAAATAATGCCTTTCACAGCAACATGGATGGGCCTAGAAATTACTATGCTAAGCAAAGTCAGACAGAGAAAGGCAAATATTAGACCATATCACTTATATGTGGAATTTAGAAAAATGATACAAATGAACTTATTTACAAAGCAGAAATAGGGCTTCCCTGGTGGTCCAGTGGGTAGAGAGTCTGTCTTGCAGTGCAAGGGGCACCAGTTTGATCTCTGACCTAGGAGGATCCTGGGTGCCGCAGAGCGGCTGGACCGGTGTGTCCAATTACAGGCCAGCGCTCTGGAGTGCATGAGCCCAGAGCCAATGCTCTGCAAGGAAAGAGGCCACTGTGATGGGAGGCCCACACAGGCTGAAGAATAAAGATGGATGAAAATAAATAAATAGAAAATCAATAAAAAGAGGCCAACATTTAAAAAAAAATTTTTTTTAAAGCAGAAATAGATTCACAGATACAGAAAATAAATTTATAGTTACCAAAGGGAATGGAGTACATGCATGCTCAGTCATGTCCAACTCTTTGAGACCCCATGGAATGTAGCCTACCAGGCTCCTCTGTCCCTGGAATTTTCCAGGTGAGTATACTGGAGTGAGTTACCATTTCCTACTCCAGGGAAAGGAGATGGAGAGGGATGATAAATTGGGAATCTGGGATTAACAAATGCACACTACTATATACGAAATAAATAAACAACATGGACCTACAATACAGCACAGGAAACTACATTCAATATCTTATAATAACTTGCATTGAAAAAGGAACAGAAAAACTGTGTGTATATATATATGTGTGTGTGTGTATGTATATGTGTGTGGGTCTGTGTATGTGTGTGTGTGTAACTACGTCACTTGTCTGTACACCTTAAACATTATAAATCAACTATACTTCAGTAAAAGTTTATATATCTTGTAACATTATATATATATATATAAAGTAGGTATAATAGCTTTAGCTATCATTAATAGATTTTAGCTATTACTATTAAAACAGTCGCATGTCCAGCTTCTTTTGTGCAGCTTCGGCCCACTGAGCTCTGCCCTGTAAGCCCCCATTTCTTAAGTGCTTTACTATAATATTTGGAGGGAAGGTAGGTGTGGAGATTCCAGCTATTAGAAAGGTGGGCTCCTCTGCACACATCAATACTCCTCTCCAATATTTTCAGTTACTTTCCTTCCAGATGTCCCTGGTGGCTCAGACAGTAAAGGATCTGACTGCAAGGCAAGAGATCCAGGTTCAATCCCTGGGTCAGGAAGATCCCCTGGAGGAGGAAATGGCACCCCACTCCAGTATTCTGGCCTGGAGAATTTCATGAATAGAGGAACTTGGTGGGCTACAGTCCATGGGGTCGCAAAGAGTCAGACATGACTGACCTACTAAGACTATACTATACTATTCCTTCCAGACAGCTCAGGAATTGCTATTCCCAGCTCCTTGTGGTCTAGCTATGGCTGCATGACTGCTTTGGTGGAGCTGTGAGTGGAGGTGTCATGTGTTACTTCAGGGGTGGTCCTTCAGTGAGCTCTCTTTCTCTGTCTCCACAATCAAAGCAATGCAGTAACTCTGGAAGTGACCCCAAGCCACCTCACAGAAAAGGGACCTGTAGGAGCCTTTGCAGTAATAAGAACAATAGCTCTGTTGCTTTTAAGCCCCAAGTCTTGGAGCTATCATGGGAGCACTGCCAAGCCCATTCTACTACAAACCCCAATAGTAAATTAACCAGGTTTCAGGCTGTAAGTCGTTCTCCTGTAGGTGTAATTAGTATAAATCAGTTTCCCAAGGCTCATCAATCTTAGGACCATTGAAAACATGAAATGTCTATCTCTTTCAAGTTAAATAGCAAGTCCTGAAGATTCAGACATTTTGGGGTCAAATCCGGAAAGTATCAGCCTTGTCTTGTCAAAGTTCTTCAAAAAGAGAATCAAGAGGGGCCAGCTGAGCTTAGGGAGGGCTCCTGACCTCGAATGGAGGAGAATCCACACGTCCTCAGTCCACAGCAGCTGCTACACACAATGCAAGGCAGCATCGCTCCAACCTCAACTGACTCTGGGCAGGGTTTGTCCCCAGTCATAAAACTGGTTGACAGTTGGGTTACTCTTGCCTTTAAACAGCCCACAAAGTACAATAGACTCAGGCTGAGTGGTTTGGTTGTTTGTGGTTTGTTTATATACAACCCTGTGTATTAATCACTAGGCAATTGGAAGTGTGACACTCCCAACTAAACCATAGGAAGGAAAATGGCACTTGTATGTGCAATTGTCCAGCTATTAAAGATTCCCGGCTGACAGAAAGGATGCTGCAAGGCAAGAGATCCAGGTTCAATCCCTGGGTCAGGAAGATCCCTGGAGGAGGAAATGGCCCCCTCCAGTATTCTGGCCTGGAGAATTTCATGAATAGAGGAACTTGGTGGGCTACAGTCCATGGGGTCGCAAAGAGTCAGACATGACTGACCTACTAAGACTATACTATACTATTCCTTCCAGACAGCTCAGGAATTGCTATTCCCAGCTCCTTGTGGTCTAGCTATGGCTGCATGACTGCTTTGGTGGAGCTGTGAGTGGAGGTGTCATGTGTTACTTCAGGGGTGGTCCTTCAGTGAGCTCTCTTTCTCTGTCTCCACAATCAAAGCAATGCAGTAACTCTGGAAGTGACCCCAAGCCACCTCACAGAAAAGGGACCTGTAGGAGCCTTTGCAGTAATAAGAACAATAGCTCTGTTGCTTTTAAGCCCCAAGTCTTGGAGCTATCATGGGAGCACTGCCAAGCCCATTCTACTACAAACCCCAATAGTAAATTAACCAGGTTTCAGGCTGTAAGTCGTTCTCCTGTAGGTGTAATTAGTATAAATCAGTTTCCCAAGGCTCATCAATCTTAGGACCATTGAAAACATGAAATGTCTATCTCTTTCAAGTTAAATAGCAAGTCCTGAAGATTCAGACATTTTGGGGTCAAATCCGGAAAGTATCAGCCTTGTCTTGTCAAAGTTCTTCAAAAAGAGAATCAAGAGGGGCCAGCTGAGCTTAGGGAGGGCTCCTGACCTCGAATGGAGGAGAATCCACACGTCCTCAGTCCACAGCAGCTGCTACACACAATGCAAGGCAGCATCGCTCCAACCTCAACTGACTCTGGGCAGGGTTTGTCCCCAGTCATAAAACTGGTTGACAGTTGGGTTACTCTTGCCTTTAAACAGCCCACAAAGTACAATAGACTCAGGCTGAGTGGTTTGGTTGTTTGTGGTTTGTTTATATACAACCCTGTGTATTAATCACTAGGCAATTGGAAGTGTGAAAATCCCAACTAAACCATAGGAAGGAAAAATGGCACTTGTATGTGCAATTGTCCAGCTATTAAATATGTCGCCACTAAGAAACTACCAAACCCCAAACAAGGGAAGGGACGTGAGGGTAACGAATACCTGCTAGTAGCTGTGTTTATTATTTCAGGAACCAGCACCCCTAGCCAAGGCCTTCCCATGCTGTGGCACAGAAGAACTAGAAAACTTATGCTTGGTGAAGGCAGATATAGAATTAATATGAAATATTAATATTAATAATATTAATATGAAATGTCCAGAATATGAAAATCCATAGAGATGAAAGCAGACAAGTGGTTTATGGTAGACTCACTGTGAGCTGAATTTAAATCTCAGTCTGACCCACATTCCTAGACCTCCCATCTCTGAGTCAGGATTTCCTGCTGCAATCTCAGGGGCCACCTGTCCCTCCCAGGCCGCTGGTCACTGCTCCCCCAAATCTGGGGATGGAGGGTGAGGGTCCGAGTCCACGCACAGATGCACCATGGTGCAGCTGCAGGGATATTTGTCAATCTCGCCACTCTCAGGGCTTCTTCATCAGAGCCCTGAATGAGAGGAGGAAAGCTGGGCTTTATTATTTTTTTCCATTTTTTGAAATTATTCTAGTATAACTGTTTTACAATGTTGCACTAGTTTCTGCTGTGAAACAGTGTGAATCAACCATATGTATGCATATCCCCCCTCCCTCCTGAACCACCCTCCCACCCCACCTCCCACTGCATCCCTCTGGGTCATCGCAGACCCTCGAGCTGAGCTCCCTTTGCTATACAGCTGCTTCCCACCAGCTCCGCGCCAGGCTGAATGGCTTTGTTCTTGGCCTGAATTGTCTCCCCTCATAGAGTTGATTCAGCCAGCACCATTAATCTGTTCCTAAACCATGTGTTGGCCCATGGACGATGTCCATCTGTCTCTACCCATGACACACAGTTCCTTCCTCTATTAAAGCTAATATTCTGATTGCAAAGCGGCTCTGCCTGGAAGCCCTTGCAATTCTGCCTGAATTCTTCATCTGGCAGGACTCATCTGACCACAAGAAACTCTTAAAGCCTCAGGGAAGCTGAGCAAGTCTCTCTGAGGCCACAGAAAAAGGAGCTGGTTTTAAATAAGTTACCTGAAGGCCCCCTGCCCAGAAATGATTCTAGCTTCCTGAAACACGGAGGCAGGCTTCTTGCCCAGCACAAGTGAAGTTCATGACCAGAGCCTGCTGTTAGACTCCTCCTGACCAAGTGTTACCTACAAGTTCTCGAAAGCAGCCTCAGGGTGAGAGGAGAAGCCACCTGTCCTGTTTTTGATGTGATCTTCATCTCCCAGGAAGTCATACAGCGATGGGAGGAGGGATAGCCCCCAACGTGGGGAGAACTGGGAGAGATGAGGTTGTGCTGGAAGTTTGGGTAAAGGCTCAACCTGATCCTACTAGCTCTAAGGGAGCAACGACCAGATATCCTGAGTTGAATTGGAGTGGATTTGCCTCTCCTCGTTCCCAAGTCTTGACCTCCAAAGGCCACACGTCTGGATGGGAACCGTAGAGACAAGGGCAAGTGAGGCTCAGAATGGGCCTTAGCACTTTTGGCGTGGCCCAGCCTCCCACGTTCTCTCCGTGGTAAATTGCTCCCTTGCAGTGGAGTCTTCATGGCTGGGACCCTCTTGAAGAAGTTCTCCTGAAACTTAGAGAAACTGGGAAAGCCTGGGGAGAGCATCCAAGGCCAACAGCAGGCTCCTCAGCACTCATCGAAACTCAGAGAGCATGGGCTTGAGTTCGGTATTCAGGAAACCACGGAGCTTCCTGTGTACCCAAACTCAGACTATCATACTAAATTAATCTTAAAATCACTTTGTTTAATCATTATTCTGACAGCAGAGTTGTCCTTTAGCTTCCAGATAGAATCGCCAGCCTTATTCCAAACACAGATCCATCACACAGAACTGTCCAGGCTTTGTGATGGAGAGCAAAGTCTATCTTCATGCCAATCACAATTAAATTTTCCCACCTATCAGAGCAGAAACGCTCTGAAAAGCATTTCTAAAGAGTTTAAGACTTCATTCTGGCTTGTTGGGAAAGCAATATGGGGAGTTATGATGTCCTGTCGGTTTGATCTCATTATATGAGTCTATAATCTAAAGATGCTGATGAACATTTACTCTGAGTGGTTCGAATACCCTGGAAATGCTCTGCTGAGCATCTCCACGAACTATGTTAATTATTTACTAGTCTTAATAGGTTCCTCTTTAACAGTTTACTTGTTAGAGGTCATTGCCAACTCGGCCCTGGGTCTGGGTTGAAGCGTTTGTTCCCACAGAGCTCACCTGGGAGGAAGGAACCACAAAAGACTTACCAACATCCCCTAAGGCCTTTGACTTCATCTAGTTTGTCTGGTCACTAAACAGGCAGCAGAAAGCCTTCAAGTCTTCTCCAGCTGCAGAGGCAAGTTGACCCCCATTTCTTCCTGGTAGCAGCTCAACAGGTCTACTCACAGTGGGTCATCTGGTGACACAGCCCATTGTACGTAGTGGCCACCTGGCCTCCTAAGCACTGCCTCCCAGATGAAAGAAAAGAAAACAAGCTAGAACATGATCAAGGGCTTCCCTGATGGCTCAGAGGTAAAGCATCTTCCTATTAGTGCAGGAGGCATGGTCCCTGGTCTGGGAAGATCCCATATGCCATGGAGTAATTATTAAGCCTGTGCACCACAACTACTGAGCCCAAGCTCTAAGACCCCAGGAGCTGTGACTACTGAGCTCTTGTACTGCAGCTACTGAAGCCCACACACCCTACAGCCCGTGCTCTGCAACATGAGAAGCCACCATAGTGAGAAACCCACATATCTAGAGAATAGACTCCACTCTCCACAACTAGAGAAAAGGCTATGTAGCAAAGACCTGGCACAGCCAAAGACAAATAAATAAAGAACCTGAACAAGCAGCATTGCACATACCTCACAAGTACTGCACTGTATATTTTGCTACAACTTTCTCTCCCAAGATTCCTTCCTCCTCCCAACAGTCCTATGAGAGAATCAGTGCAGGCTTGGAGGCCAAGTGAGGAAACCCAGTACACGTGCTCCCAGGTAAAGATGGTGACACACACTCTCTCTGTATCCAGGTTATCACTGGGGACACCTCCTTCACCTGGACAGCATGGCCACCTCTTCCTTTAGCATCAACCTTCTAGCTGACCTCTGCTGACTGTGGAGATGGCACACATGCCTCCACCTTTAAAACATCTCCTCTGAACTCTGAACACACACAACAGACTGCTTAATGAGAAGAAACGAGAAACCCCGGAGAGAGGTGTGCTTCCTCTGAGTGGTTCGAATACCCTGGAAATGCTCTGCTGAGCATCTCCACGAACTATGTTAATTATTTACTAGTCTTAATAGGTTCCTCTTTAACAGTTTACTTGTTAGAGGTCATTGCCAACTCGGCCCTGGGTCTGGGTTGAAGCGTTTGTTCCCACAGAGCTCACCTGGGAGGAAGGAACCACAAAAGACTTACCAACATCCCCTAAGGCCTTTGACTTCATCTAGTTTGTCTGGTCACTAAACAGGCAGCAGAAAGCCTTCAAGTCTTCTCCAGCTGCAGAGGCAAGTTGACCCCCATTTCTTCCTGGTAGCAGCTCAACAGGTCTACTCACAGTGGGTCATCTGGTGACACAGCCCATTGTACATAGTGGCCACCTGGCCTCCTAAGCACTGCCTCCCAGATGAAAGAAAAGAAAACAAGCTAGAACATGATCAAGGGCTTCCCTGATGGCTCAGAGGTAAAGCATCTTCCTATTAGTGCAGGAGGCATGGTCCCTGGTCTGGGAAGATCCCATATGCCATGGAGTAATTATTAAGCCTGTGCACCACAACTACTGAGCCCAAGCTCTAAGACCCCAGGAGCTGTGACTACTGAGCTCTTGTACTGCAGCTACTGAAGCCCACACACCCTACAGCCCGTGCTCTGCAACATGAGAAGCCACCATAGTGAGAAACCCACATATCTAGAGAATAGACTCCACTCTCCACAACTAGAGAAAAGGCTATGTAGCAAAGACCTGGCACAGCCAAAGACAAATAAATAAAGAACCTGAACAAGCAGCATTGCACATACCTCACAAGTACTGCACTGTATATTTTGCTACAACTTTCTCTCCCAAGATTCCTTCCTCCTCCCAACAGTCCTATGAGAGAATCAGTGCAGGCTTGGAGGCCAAGTGAGGAAACCCAGTACACGTGCTCCCAGGTAAAGATGGTGACACACACTCTCTCTGTATCCAGGTTATCACTGGGGACACCTCCTTCACCTGGACAGCATGGCCACCTCTTCCTTTAGCATCAACCTTCTAGCTGACCTCTGCTGACTGTGGAGATGGCACACATGCCTCCACCTTTAAAACATCTCCTCTGAACTCTGAACACACACAACAGACTGCTTAATGAGAAGCAGAAACGGGAGAGAGGATGTGGTCTTTCCCGGCCTGAGTGAGTCAGGTTTGGGGCCGTGTGCCTCATCCTGAGTCACTGAGTAGCTTCCTGCTGTTTTCTCATCAGCTCTGGGACCTGCAAAACACATCAATGGTTTTCCTTCCTGAGCTCAGCAGAGGGTCTGGCCTAACTCTCCACAGTTTATAGAGAAGACTTCAAGGTGTGTCAAATGCACCCAGTGTATAAAATTTCTCTTTTTGTAGATGGTCCAGCAAATAGTAAGATCCTTGAAGGAGAAGGTGAAATATGAATTGTTGTAACATGCTTTGGTGACCCTATGTTCTTTTGAGCTTCAGTCAACAAAGTAGATAACGATGCTGCTGGTAAATGTGAAAACTTAGCTGTAAGGCAGCTGACCATCTTTCTGACCCATCTCCACTGCCCAGGCACCTTCCTGCTCCACCCACCTCCTTTCAGAAGCCAAATTAGCCTGCTATCATGGGAGCCAAACCACAGCTTTAATGGCCCATCCCATCTTAATAGAATTTTTGTGACCCTGGTCATAGGGTGAATTGTATGGCCCTCCTAACACCCAAGACCTCAGAATGTGACTGTATTTGGAGATAGGAAAAAAAAAAAAAACATTTATTTTTGACTGCACTGGGTCTTTATTGCTGCAAAAGGGCCTGCTCCGATTGTAGATAATGGGGTCTACTCTAGTTGCTATGTCCTGGCTTCTCATCGTGGTGGCTTCTTTTATTACAGAGCCATGGGCTCTAAGCAGAGTGTGCGGACTCAGTAGTTGTGGCACATGGAGTTAGTTGCCCCACAGTGTGTGGAATCTTCCCAGACCAGGGGTTGAACCTCAATCCCCTGCATTGGCAGGTACACTTTCAACTACTCGACCACCAGGCAAGTCCCTGGAGATAGAGCCTTTATTAGGTAATTAAGGAGAAATGAGGCCATGAGGGTGACTTCTTAATGATAAGAAGCAAGAACCTTAAAAGGAGGAGATATGAAAAACAGACACCAATCATGTGAATGCTCACAGAGGAAAGACCGTGGGAAAGGCAGCGAGAAGATGGTCATCTACAAGTCTAGGAGAAAGGCCTCAGAGGAAACCGACCCTCCTGACACCTTGTTCTTGGACTTCCAGCCTCAGTTCTGTGAAGAAATGACTGTTGGTCAAGTCAACCACCCAAACTATGACATTTTATTATCACATCCCAGAGGAACTAAAACAGGCACTAAAAATAGTCACTTATTTCTGATGTGAAAAAAAAAAAAACAAACCTATATTATCTTTGACTCTAAAAGTTTAATTTCTTCTGAGTTTAAAAGAAATGGAACTATTTTTGTGGGCCCCTGGAAGCAGGGAGAGCTTTGAGCAAGGCTCTCTTTGTGCCTGATGGAGAAGTTAGCCCCCCACCACCCAGAGCACCTGGACCACTCTGCACTGAAGTTTATTTTCCCATTGATGCCGGTTTTCCATCCCTGGGTTCCTCCCTAGGCACCCTGCACAGCAGCTTACATTTTATTGTGACCCAAAGCCAGAGTGCTGGGATCAATGAGCCTTGCCATTTCATAATCCAGCCTCCCAAAACGAGGGGACTTTGGAAAACAATGAATTTTGTGACCCTGGTCATAGGGTGAATTGTATGGCCCTCCTAACACCCAAGACCTCAGAATGTGACTGTATTTGGAGATAGGAAAAAAAAAAAAAACATTTATTTTTGACTGCACTGGGTCTTTATTGCTGCAAAAGGGCCTGCTCCGATTGTAGATAATGGGGTCTACTCTAGTTGCTATGTCCTGGCTTCTCATCGTGGTGGCTTCTTTTATTACAGAGCCATGGGCTCTAAGCAGAGTGTGCGGACTCAGTAGTTGTGGCACATGGAGTTAGTTGCCCCACAGTGTGTGGAATCTTCCCAGACCAGGGGTTGAACCTCAATCCCCTGCATTGGCAGGTACACTTTCAACTACTCGACCACCAGGCAAGTCCCTGGAGATAGAGCCTTTATTAGGTAATTAAGGAGAAATGAGGCCATGAGGGTGACTTCTTAATGATAAGAAGCAAGAACCTTAAAAGGAGGAGATATGAAAAACAGACACCAATCATGTGAATGCTCACAGAGGAAAGACCGTGGGAAAGGCAGCGAGAAGATGGTCATCTACAAGTCTAGGAGAAAGGCCTCAGAGGAAACCGACCCTCCTGACACCTTGTTCTTGGACTTCCAGCCTCAGTTCTGTGAAGAAATGACTGTTGGTCAAGTCAACCACCCAAACTATGACATTTTATTATCACATCCCAGAGGAACTAAAACAGGCACTAAAAATAGTCACTTATTTCTGATGTGAAAAAAAAAAAAACAAACCTATATTATCTTTGACTCTAAAAGTTTAATTTCTTCTGAGTTTAAAAGAAATGGAACTATTTTTGTGGGCCCCTGGAAGCAGGGAGAGCTTTGAGCAAGGCTCTCTTTGTGCCTGATGGAGAAGTTAGCCCCACCACCCAGAGCACCTGGACCACTCTGCACTGAAGTTTATTTTCCCATTGATGCCGGTTTTCCATCCCTGGGTTCCTCCCTAGGCACCCTGCACAGCAGCTTACATTTTATTGTGACCCAAAGCCAGAGTGCTGGGATCAATGAGCCTTGCCATTTCATAATCCAGCCTCCCCAGAGAATCTCTGAGGGGTGAGACAATTTGGAAATACCTTGATAACCATCACGTTTAATAATCAGCAACTAGGCCTTGGGTACGATTCATAGTCAGAAAAATGTCACCTCCGGGTGACTGCGCCCCAGCAGTGGGCAGTCTCTTAAGCCCCTTGATGAAACTCATGGATGTATTTGAAGTCAAAATAGGATTCCAGAGGTGGAAATGACTTGTAAGAAGTCACAGAGAGCATTTCATTTACCATAAAGCAATTATACAAATTTTATGTGTGACTTCACTAAGACAGGAAAGCTATTAATTAGATTAAGAAGCCGCTTGAGGGCTTCCCTGGTGGTCCAGTGGGTAAAGAGTTCACCTTGCAGTGCAAGGGCACCGGTTCAATCCCTAGCCAGGGAAGATCCCACGTGTCATGGAGCAGCTGGACGATGTGTCCAATTATGAGCCAGGGCTCTGCAACGAGAGAGGCCACTGCAATGGGAGGCCCACACAGGCCCAAGAATAAAGATGGATGAAAATAAATAAATAAAAAACCGATAAAAGAGGCCAAAAAAAAAAAAGAAGAAGAAGCATCTTGGGCTCTCTTTATTATTAATGCCTTGACATTTTCCCCCAGTTCACCAGAGCTTGGGCAGGTCTGGGGCCCAAGGTAAGAGGATTCTGCCATCAGGTGTGGGCCCATCCTACTTAGAAGGGGAATGGACATGTCTGCAGAGGGAGGCACCTACAAGAACACTGAGACACAAAACAAGCAAGCGCACTCAAGGACAAAAAAACAAAGGCAAGCGAGTCAAGGTAGACATTTTATTATCACATCCCAGAGGAACTAAAACAGGCACTAAAAATAGTCACTTATTTCTGATGTGAAAAAAAAAAAAACAAACCTATATTATCTTTGACTCTAAAAGTTTAATTTCTTCTGAGTTTAAAAGAAATGGAACTATTTTTGTGGGCCCCTGGAAGCAGGGAGAGCTTTGAGCAAGGCTCTCTTTGTGCCTGATGGAGAAGTTAGCCCCACCACCCAGAGCACCTGGACCACTCTGCACTGAAGTTTATTTTCCCATTGATGCCGGTTTTCCATCCCTGGGTTCCTCCCTAGGCACCCTGCACAGCAGCTTACATTTTATTGTGACCCAAAGCCAGAGTGCTGGGATCAATGAGCCTTGCCATTTCATAATCCAGCCTCCCCAGAGAATCTCTGAGGGGTGAGACAATTTGGAAATACCTTGATAACCATCACGTTTAATAATCAGCAACTAGGCCTTGGGTAACGATTCATAGTCAGAAAAATGTCACCTCCGGGTGACTGCGCCCCAGCAGTGGGCAGTCTCTTAAGCCCCTTGATGAAACTCATGGATGTATTTGAAGTCAAAATAGGATTCCAGAGGTGGAAATGACTTGTAAGAAGTCACAGAGAGCATTTCATTTACCATAAAGCAATTATACAAATTTTATGTGTGACTTCACTAAGACAGGAAAGCTATTAATTAGATTAAGAAGCCGCTTGAGGGCTTCCCTGGTGGTCCAGTGGGTAAAGAGTTCACCTTGCAGTGCAAGGGCACCGGTTCAATCCCTAGCCAGGGAAGATCCCAGTGTCATGGAGCAGCTGGACGATGGGTCGAATAATGAGCAAGGGCTATGCACCGAGAGAGGCCACTGCAATGGGAGGCCCACACAGGCCCAAGAATAAAGATGGATGAAAATAAATAAATAAAAAACCGATAAAAGAGGCCAAAAAAAAAAAAGAAGAAGCATCTTGGGCTCTCTTTATTATTAATGCCTTGACATTTTCCCCCAGTTCACCAGAGCTTGGGCAGGTCTGGGGCCCAAGGTAAGAGGATTCTGCCATCAGGTGTGGGCCCATCCTACTTAGAAGGGGAATGGACATGTCTGCAGAGGGAGGCACCTACAAGAACACTGAGACACAAAACAAGCAAGCGCACTCAAGGCAGGCAAGTGGGTGGACGGTGAATCAGGAGTGCCAGAGGAGAGAGGGTTCAAAGACAGAAGGGACTAGACTTGTCCTAGGGGGCTGTTAAGGGTCCTCTGGGGCTAAGCTTCACAGAATCCATCCCCAGGAGACCCTAATGTTTCCAGAACAGGAAACTTGAACCTACGTGTACTGACCAAATACTACTACTGCTACTACTACTACTACTGCTACTACTACTGCTGCTACTGCTACTACTACTACTACTACTACTACTGCTGCTGCTGCTACTACTACTACTACTACTATTCAGCCAGAGCTGAATAATAACTTACTCCCACTCCAAAAATGTGTATGACCTGATCGCCCAAATCTGTAAACATGTGACCTTAAATAGCAAAATAAGACTTTGCAGATGTGATTACTTCAAAGGTTTTGAGATGGGAAGATTAACCTGGATTATTGGGCGGAATCAATGTAATCACAGGAGTCATGGGAAGGAGGCAGGGGAGGAGGAGAAGTTAAATACAGAAGCAAAGATAAAAGAGAGAAAGAAAGAGAGGAAAAGAGAGAGGGGGAAATTAGAAGATTCTCTGTTGCTGAAAGATGGAGGAGGATGTCATGAGCCAAGAAATGTCAGTGGTGTCTAGAAATTGGAAACACCAGGAAGCACAGTCCCTTCTAGAGACTGCAGAAGGATCATAGTCCTGCCAACCCATTTTAGGATGCCACTCCAGAAATGTACTATAATAACTGTGTGGGTTGTTTAAAGCCACTCAGCTTGTGATCATTTGTTACAGCAGCCGCAAGAAACTAAGACATGTGTAAGAGATGACATCTCATCTGACCCCAAACAGGCATAACTGATCCTGTCTGGAGGTAGGATCATTCTGCCCAAGGTTTCCCCATGACCAGCCAGCCCACAGCCAAATTGCTGTACTCCTAGTTTTTCATCTTCAACAAGAATTTCAGCAGCAAGTTGGGAAAGGCTGTCTCAAGGGCTGCTAACACATTACAATTTTAAACAAGAAGTCCACTACTGCAGCATAATAGATTTTAATAATATTCAAAACAAGAGTGGTTGCCATGGTAAAGCACCATAAATATCACTTAAGCAATTCAGAGATGCTCTTGCTTAAATAATTAATTGCAGCGTTGGCTGTTTTTGCTGCCCTCTAGACAAACACTGACTGTACGTGATCTTTTTTTAAGACAGTTGAATCTACATAAATGGATCCTCATTATGCTTATTTCTGGTTCTTTTTTTAAATATAATGTCCAGTGCTCCCAAGGAAATGCTCTTAGTCTTAAGTGAGTTCTGTATTCTTCACTTAATGAAATTATTCATTTTACCCAACTTACTGGGGAAAAGTTAAAAGATGACAATCCTCAGCTCAGTTCACGGCAGGACGTTCTATGAATTAGATCTAGGAAATGGAAGCCACAGATTAGACCGTTCTGGGGATTAAACAGGACGATGTGAAAAAGGGGCTTCCCAGGTGGCCCTAGTGGGAACCAACCCTCCTGCCAATGCAGGAGATGTAGGAGACACAGTTTCAATCCCTGGGTCAGAAAGACCCCCTGGAGGAGGAAATGGCTGTGAGACATTGACAAGATCTTTCCCTGCCCCTGAAGCTACTTAAGAATGCAGCACTTGCCCTGAAGATGACACACCTCTCCAGGTTTCACCTCTCCAGGGCCACCATCAGAGATGAGCTGAGGCTTAGCATGAAACCCTCTGCTGTCCCCATAGAAAGAGAAACCAAACTGGCCTGAAGCTCCTGCCTCAGGAAGGATTGGGAGAGTCAAAATTGATTGCCTTTTTTGCAGAGAACACTGAGGTTGAAGAGTCCAAACCACACTGGGCTTAAGCTACACTGTTGGCAGCATCTAAGAGGACTATCCATTTGGCAAGACACCCAGAAGCAGGAGATCATGAGATGGATCACAGCGGTGGGAGTGTATGGGTAGACGAGCTCATCACATCTTAGCTGGACCTCCTATACCGAGAGCCAGCACGTGAGAGCCTGCTGCAGAAAGGGGACTCTTGACTCTCCATGCAGACAGAAGCCTAGCAACAGTCAGAGTCCAGCACCTTGCTTCCTGAGAGAAAAGGTTGCCATGTAAAGGAAGAGTGGTTCCACCATGGTTCCACCAAACCGGGAGGGAACAGCCAAGACCCGGGTTTTTCCTTTCCTTCCTTAAGGTCCCAACCCCTAGCCAGGAAGAAGGAGGCCAGACCCATTGCCCTCCATTCTAATCTGCTCAGAACTTTAAAATCAAATGTGAGATTGAAACTATTGAACAGGACTGGGTCTTGATAACAGAATGAGATTTTCTCAGTAGGAAGCGAGCCTGGAAGTTTGTTGAATCCACCTGAGGTTGTGGGGAGTGTTCCTGCTCCCTGATGAGAAAGATAAGACTGGAGAGAACCCAGGTTCAATCAGATCTTGTGGAGGGAGCAGGTCCCTGTCACCACACCACACAAGGACAGGCCCCCGGAGACAAGTGTCTTCCCAACTGTGTCCAAAATCCTTGCATCCATCTGAATCCATTTCTAGGTCCAACCTCATTAAAAATGCCCTACAGACAGTGTTTAGGGAACGAGAGGGAGTTAGGTTGTTATTTGTGTTGGTGCCGTGAAGAACTCGCCTTACATCAGGAATCCAGGCTGCTGGCAACTCTACCATCTTCCGCATGTGGCTTTCAAAGTCAGAGTCATCCTGGGCTTTGATGTCCAGCCATCAGATACCAAGAAGCATGGAAGTTAGACAGCTTCACCCGGCCAGACCTGGTACATGTCATTCCTTTCGGGTCGAGCTGTCCCCATAGAAAGAGAAACCAAACTGGCCTGAAGCTCCTGCCTCAAAAGGATTGGGAGAGTCAAAATTGATTGCCTTTTTTGCAGAGAACACTGAGGTTGAAGAGTCCAAACCACACTGGGCTTAAGCTACACTGTTGGCAGCATCTAAGAGGACTATCCATTTGGCAAGACACCCAGAAGCAGGAGATCATGAGATGGATCACAGCGGTGGGAGTGTATGGGTAGACGAGCTCATCACATCTTAGCTGGACCTCCTATACCGAGAGCCAGCACGTGAGAGCCTGCTGCAGAAAGGGGACTCTTGACTCTCCATGCAGACAGAAGCCTAGCAACAGTCAGAGTCCAGCACCTTGCTTCCTGAGAGAAAAGGTTGCCATGTAAAGGAAGAGTGGTTCCACCATGGTTCCACCAAACCGGGAGGGAACAGCCAAGACCCGGGTTTTTCCTTTCCTTCCTTAAGGTCCCAACCCCTAGCCAGGAAGAAGGAGGCCAGACCCATTGCCCTCCATTCTAATCTGCTCAGAACTTTAAAATCAAATGTGAGATTGAAACTATTGAACAGGACTGGGTCTTGATAACAGAATGAGATTTTCTCAGTAGGAAGCGAGCCTGGAAGTTTGTTGAATCCACCTGAGGTTGTGGGGAGTGTTCCTGCTCCCTGATGAGAAAGATAAGACTGGAGAGAACCCAGGTTCAATCAGATCTTGTGGAGGGAGCAGGTCCCTGTCACCACACCACACAAGGACAGGCCCCCGGAGACAAGTGTCTTCCCAACTGTGTCCAAAATCCTTGCATCCATCTGAATCCATTTCTAGGTCCAACCTCATTAAAAATGCCCTACAGACAGTGTTTAGGGGAACGAGAGGGGAGTTAGGTTGTTATTTGTGTTGGTGCCGTGAAGAACTCGCCTTACATCAGGAATCCAGGCTGCTGGCAACTCTACCATCTTCCGCATGTGGCTTTCAAAGTCAGAGTCATCCTGGGCTTTGATGTCCAGCCATCAGATACCAAGAAGCATGGAAGTTAGACATGGGAGCTTCACCCGGCCAGACCTGGTACATGTCATTCCTGCCCAGATCCTCTTGGTGAAAGCGGCCACACTCCTCTGCGAGGGGTGGGAAATTCAGCCTCACTGGGAATTCTGAAAGACTAGGAAATGGTGGGGTGCTCAGCTGGCAATGGGTGCTGCACCCCCAAAGATTCAATCACTTCTAGCATTCTAGAGTCTATGCTTCCTCATATTATCTAGTGCACACATTTTTTTAAACTGTAATGCATTTTTGTATTTATTTTAATGCATTTTTTTGTATTTAGTTTTGGCTGTGTCATGTCTTAGTGGTGGCACGCGAGATCTTTCATTGCTGTGTGCTGGCTTCTCTCTAGTTTCGGCATGCCGCCAAGCTCAGTTGCTCTGTGGCACGTGGAATCTTAGTTCCCCAATGAGAGATTGAACCCATATCCCCTGCATTGGAAGATGGATTCTTAACCACTGGACCACTACAAAATCCCACATTTTGGTCATTTTTAATGGACTTGTGGATTGCTTTATGAACTGCTATTTCAAAAGATATAAGCACTTTTCTCAGTCAACTGATAATTCTATCCATGAATTTAATGACTACGAAATTCCCATTGGATGTAGATGCCATAATATAATTAATTAGCCTATCAGAACAGGACTTGACTTGTGTGGATAAGTTTTTTCTTCTTCTCTAATGAAATGTCACATTTATTTGGACTTTTCTTTTAGTAATTCAAGTGCTGATGTTTCCACCTGAGGTTGTGGGGAGTGTTCCTGCTCCCTGATGAGAAAGATAAGACTGAAAGAACCCAGGTTCAATCAGATCTTGTGGAGGGAGCAGGTCCCTGTCACCACACCACACAAGGACAGGCCCCCGGAGACAAGTGTCTTCCCAACTGTGTCCAAAATCCTTGCATCCATCTGAATCCATTTCTAGGTCCAACCTCATTAAAAATGCCCTACAGACAGTGTTTAGGGAACGAGAGGGAGTTAGGTTGTTATTTGTGTTGGTGCCGTGAAGAACTCGCCTTACATCAGGAATCCAGGCTGCTGGCAACTCTACCATCTTCCGCATGTGGCTTTCAAAGTCAGAGTCATCCTGGGCTTTGATGTCCAGCCATCAGATACCAAGAAGCATGGAAGTTAGACATGGGAGCTTCACCCGGCCAGACCTGGTACATGTCATTCCTGCCCAGATCCTCTTGGTGAAAGCGGCCACACTCCTCTGCGAGGGGTGGGAAATTCAGCCTCACTGGGAATTCTGAAAGACTAGGAAATGGTGGGGTGCTCAGCTGGCAATGGGTGCTGCACCCCCAAAGATTCAATCACTTCTAGCATTCTAGAGTCTATGCTTCCTCATATTATCTAGTGCACACATTTTTTTAAACTGTAATGCATTTTTGTATTTATTTTAATGCATTTTTTTGTATTTAGTTTTGGCTGTGTCATGTCTTAGTGGTGGCAGGGAGATCTTTCATTGCTGTGTGCTGGCTTCTCTCTAGTTTCGGCATGCCGCCAAGCTCAGTTGCTCTGTGGCACGTGGAATCTTAGTTCCCCAATGAGAGATTGAACCCATATCCCCTGCATTGGAAGATGGATTCTTAACCACTGGACCACTACAAAATCCCACATTTTGGTCATTTTTAATGGACTTGTGGATTGCTTTATGAACTGCTATTTCAAAAGATATAAGCACTTTTCTCAGTCAACTGATAATTCTATCCATGAATTTAATGACTACGAAATTCCCATTGGATGTAGATGCCATAATATAATTAATTAGCCTATCAGAACAGGACTTGACTTGTGTGGATAAGTTTTTTCTTCTTCTCTAATGAAATGTCACATTTATTTGGACTTTTCTTTTAGTAATTCAAGTGCTGATGTTTCAAAATTCAACAGTATTTCCCTAACCCTTCTGTAAAAACAAGTATGGTGCTTAGAGCATTTCGAGTTGTTGGGAGGGGTTGAAGCACAAATCAAATAATCACACACATCAGTATATGATGACAAACTAAGATGCTATTAAAGGAAAAGAACACAGTGTTAGGAGAACACAGAAGAGCTTGACTGAATGATGGAGGGGCTGAGAGGGCCTGGTCGTGGAGGCTTCCCTAAGAAAGTGACCTTTTAGCTAAAACCTGAGGACCATCTCAAACCTCTTGTATCGCTGGTCTTGCATCATCTTGCCAGGAGTTTAAATTTGATGCTTATGAAACTTAGTTTGGCAAAGAAAATATTTTGAATCATATCACTAACAGTGAAGGAAAAATGAGCTTAAATTCTCCTTTCAAGTTCAAGTTTCGTGGCAAAGGCCAGGCGTTAGAAAGGGATCCCCAAGCTGCCTCATAGGCGTAAGAAAGGGATCCTCAAGCTGCCTCATAGGCGTGAAAGGGATCCTCAAGCTGCCTCATAGGCGTAAGAAAGGGATCCTCAAGCTGCCTCATGCCTGCCTGTCTTTCTTGGAAAGACTGAGAAAGCAGAAAATGCCATCCATGCCAGCCAGGGCCCTAGAGAGGGATGGACCAGATGGAGCCCAGAGTGTCCCGGTCCGTGGCCGGTGCCTCTGGCTGGTGTTGACTTTGCCACAGAGCAGGCTGGATGAGGGTCTGGAGACACAGCCAGCCTGTCACCAGGTAGAGTTTTACCAGAATTAAAGGGCTTTAAGTGGCTTGACCTGAGAGTACTGGGCTGTGGAATTCTTTTTAGTTCCCTTTGGATATTCACACCAAGAGCCAAGTATCCCAAACTTGGCATCATTACAGAAGAAAGAACTCACTTCTATAGAACTGCTATTTCAAAAGATATGCACTTTTCTCAGTCAACTGATAATTTCCATGAATTTAATGACTACGAAATTCCCATTGGATGTAGATGCCATAATATAATTAATTAGCCTATCAGAACAGGACTTGACTTGTGTGGATAAGTTTTTTCTTCTTCTCTAATGAAATGTCACATTTATTTGGACTTTTCTTTTAGTAATTCAAGTGCTGATGTTTCAAAATTCAACAGTATTTCCCTAACCCTTCTGTAAAAACAAGTATGGTGCTTAGAGCATTTCGAGTTGTTGGGAGGGGTTGAAGCACAAATCAAATAATCACACACATCAGTATATGATGACAAACTAAGATGCTATTAAAGGAAAAGAACACAGTGTTAGGAGAACACAGAAGAGCTTGACTGAATGATGGAGGGGCTGAGAGGGCCTGGTCGTGGAGGCTTCCCTAAGAAAGTGACCTTTTAGCTAAAACCTGAGGACCATCTCAAACCTCTTGTATCGCTGGTCTTGCATCATCTTGCCAGGAGTTTAAATTTGATGCTTATGAAACTTAGTTTGGCAAAGAAAATATTTTGAATCATATCACTAACAGTGAAGGAAAAATGAGCTTAAATTCTCCTTTCAAGTTCAAGTTTCGTGGCAAAGGCCAGGCGTTAGAAAGGGATCCCCAAGCTGCCTCATAGGCGTAAGAAAGGGATCCTCAAGCTGCCTCATAGGCGTAAGAAAGGGATCCTCAAGCTGCCTCATAGGCGTAAGAAAGGGATCCTCAAGCTGCCTCATGCCTGCCTGTCTTTCTTGGAAAGACTGAGAAAGCAGAAAATGCCATCCATGCCAGCCAGGGCCCTAGAGAGGGATGGACCAGATGGAGCCCAGAGTGTCCCGGTCCGTGGCCGGTGCCTCTGGCTGGTGTTGACTTTGCCACAGAGCAGGCTGGATGAGGGTCTGGAGACACAGCCAGCCTGTCACCAGGTAGAGTTTTACCAGAATTAAAGGGCTTTAAGTGGCTTGACCTGAGAGTACTGGGCTGTGGAATTCTTTTTAGTTCCCTTTGGATATTCACACCAAGAGCCAAGTATCCCAAACTTGGCATCATTACAGAAGAAAGAACTCACTTCTATGAGATGAATCACTCCTTGCAAAAGTAACCTTCAGGCATTTGGGGTTGAGGTGGTTCTCATTTCTTAAGAACAAAGGCATGGCAATCTGACAGCTTTGTTCAAAGTCAGAGAAACTACCCTAGAGAGAAGTCAGTAACTTCATTCTTCCCACCCTGCCCCCAGGTCTGAAGAAGGTTTATTCTGGCCTTAAAGGAACAGGAGGAGCAGAGTCTTAGCAAGAAAGGAGTCCTTCCTCATGGTAACTTTATCTTCTGCCTTCAAACTGTCGACTAATAAAGATGAACAACTTGAGAGTTGTGGGTTAAGTTTTATTTGGGGCATAATTAGGATTGCAGCCCGGAAGGCAGCACCTCAGATAGCTCTGAGAGACTGCTCCAAAGAGGCAGCAGGAGGAGGGTCAATATGTAAGGATTTTGGTGAGGGGGGAGTTTCATATCATTAAACAGTCATTTTACAAAGGGTTCCCAGTTGGTCACGAGGATCTGATGTCACCCTGAGGAGATTTAGTGCTTTTCTAAATATGAGGAGATGCAAGGATTGAGATAATAAAAGCTGTTCCTGAAAGCATCCACCTATCTAAAGACCTGCCCCACCAGATTCTCTGGAGCACAGAGTACCTTGATCCCACCTTGATCTCCATCAGGGGGTATTGAAGGTCAGCAGCTCTCAACAGCACAGGGTCTGGTCTCTGCAGAGGCAGACGGCAAATGTCCTTGTTGTCCAGGCATTGGCAATCTAATTGGTAAATGTCAGTTTGTAGTTGACAAAACTGTTCACACAAGAAGATCTTGCTGATCTTCACAAGGTTGCTCAGAAATGCTGTGGCACTCTCCTTCACATGCAGGAATCTTCTGGAAAATGGTCTCACTGGCTTGGGAAGGCAGGCCAAGCCCAGGGAAGCAGCTGGGTGTTCCCGTTAGCATGGATGTCATTGGCTTCACATACAGGCCCTGACCCTACTCTCCCAGGTGGGTCCACTCTGATACTGTAACTTCACGGTCATGGAAAGAACCCTCTGGTCCATAAATGAATGGAGTTGAATACATCTGTCCATATTGGTCATTTCAAAAGCAACACCAAATGATATTGAGTAATGACACGAGGGCAGGAGCCTGGAGGGTCCGAATCCCAGCTCTGTCCCCTACTAACAGTGTAACTTTGGACAAGCTCCCTAATTGCTCAGCCTCAGCTTCCCCATCTGTAAAATGACAGTGATGATACAGTCCTATAGTGTTATTGTTAGGAGCAAAGACTTTGATAAATGGAAAGAGCTCAGAACATTGCTCAGTCAGTGGTAAGAGCTTTAGCAGGTGCCATTACTATTAAAGAAAGGGCTTCCCTGATGGCTCACCCTTAAAGAATCTACCTGCCAATGCAAGAGACCCAAGAGATGGGTCCTTGGGTCAGGAAGATCCCCTGGAGGAGAAAATAGCAACCCACTTCAGTATTCGTGTCTGGAGAATTCCATGGAGAGAAGAGCCTGGTGGGCTACAGTCCATGGGGTACAAAGAGTCAGACACAACTAAGCAACTGAACAACAGCGAGGCAGTTGAAAAAAGGGGGGTAAGGATTTTGGTGAGGGGGGAGTTTCATATCATTAAACAGTCATTTTACAAAGGGTTCCCAGTTGGTCACGAGGATCTGATGTCACCCTGAGGAGATTTAGTGCTTTTCTAAATATGAGGAGATGCAAGGATTGAGATAATAAAAGCTGTTCCTGAAAGCATCCACCTATCTAAAGACCTGCCCCACCAGATTCTCTGGAGCACAGAGTACCTTGATCCCACCTTGATCTCCATCAGGGGGTATTGAAGGTCAGCAGCTCTCAACAGCACAGGGTCTGGTCTCTGCAGAGGCAGACGGCAAATGTCCTTGTTGTCCAGGCATTGGCAATCTAATTGGTAAATGTCAGTTTGTAGTTGACAAAACTGTTCACACAAGAAGATCTTGCTGATCTTCACAAGGTTGCTCAGAAATGCTGTGGCACTCTCCTTCACATGCAGGAATCTTCTGGAAAATGGTCTCACTGGCTTGCGCAAGGCAGGCCAAGCCCAGGGAAGCAGCTGGGTGTTCCCCGTTAGCATGGATGTCATTGGCTTCACATACAGGCCCTGACCCTACTCTCCCAGGTGGGTCCACTCTGATACTGTAACTTCACGGTCATGGAAAGAACCCTCTGGTCCATAAATGAATGGAGTTGAATACATCTGTCCATATTGGTCATTTCAAAAGCAACACCAAATGATATTGAGTAATGACACGAGGGCAGGAGCCTGGAGGGTCCGAATCCCAGCTCTGTCCCCTACTAACAGTGTAACTTTGGACAAGCTCCCTAATTGCTCAGCCTCAGCTTCCCCATCTGTAAAATGACAGTGATGATACAGTCCTATAGTGTTATTGTTAGGAGCAAAGACTTTGATAAATGGAAAGAGCTCAGAACATTGCTCAGTCAGTGGTAAGAGCTTTAGCAGGTGCCATTACTATTAAAGAAAGGGCTTCCCTGATGGCTCACCCTTAAAGAATCTACCTGCCAATGCAAGAGACCCAAGAGATGGGTCCTTGGGTCAGGAAGATCCCCTGGAGGAGAAAATAGCAACCCACTTCAGTATTCGTGTCTGGAGAATTCCATGGAGAGAAGAGCCTGGTGGGCTACAGTCCATGGGGTACAAAGAGTCAGACACAACTAAGCAACTGAACAACAACAACAAACTGTTAAAACATCCTTAAAAATTGTCTGGGGGATGCAGGGCAGCCATGGGCAGAAGACTAGAAGCACACAGCCTCATCGTGGTTCACAGGCCCTTCATCTCCCAGGCTAGCGGGACAGATGCTGATGGCAACAGAGACAGACTCTGCCATCCCCGGCTGCACACAGTGTCCCTGCCCTTGCCTGCCTCCCACCCGTCCCTGATCTCAGACTGTGCCTCACAGCCTCGGCTGTGGCCCTGGGGTGTGGAATTAGAAATCTGCAGTCCTCAGGCAAAGTCCTTGACCCCACTGACCGTCTCTGGTCTCCTGCCCACGGTCAGGTCGACAATGCCTACCTCTCCTGATCTCTGTGGGGGTGGCCCCAGCTGACTCCAGACTGCAGGTCCCAGGCCTTCATTGTTGGGCCCTTATTGGTGTCTTGACGCCATCTAGTGCCTAGAAAAGGAACAGAGGAACTGAACCACTCCGTCACAGGAGGCTAGGCACCCTGGAATGAAGGACTGGATGATTCCATGGAAATCGTTTACTCCCAGGGGCCACTCATTGAAAGAATGCCTTCTAAAGAATCCTGTATCCAGCTTCCGAGGGACTCCTTGTGCATTTCTTGAGCAACTATTCCGCAGTTGTCCCGTCCCTTACATTTTTGAACTTGCTCCTTTATCTCCAAAATGAATAACACTAATATATAGAAAACACAAGACTGGGCTGGGTCTGACTCTTAACATATGTACCACTGTTTCCAAACTACCATTTTTTCCCCTGGCTAATTGCCATTGTTCCCTATATTGCTTCTTAGTTGGCTCAATGGTAAAGAATCTACCTGCCAATACAGGAGATGCAGGTTCAACACCTGGGTCGGGAAGAAACTCTGGAGGAGGAGAGAAATGGCAACCCACTCCAGCATTCTTGCCTGGGAAAACCCATGGACAGGAGCCTGTTGGGCCACAGTCCATGAGGTCTCAAATGAGTTGAACATGACTTAGTAACTGAACAACAATTGTTCTCTATATAGTACTAAGATATAGGAATATAAAATAACAAGATACACACAGCCTCTGCCCTCATGGGGTTGAAGAAAGGCCAGCTAGGAGCCATGTACAGTCACTGGAAAGGAAGTGAGGAGGGCTTGGGCAGCCCCACTGCGTATCACCTGGGAGGCCTGGAATGAATTGTCAGGCCACTACAGCGCATTTCCCCAAATCTTTTCATTGGGCCCATGGAAGGTGGGCCCTTCATCTCCCAGGCTAGCGGGACAGATGCTGATGGCAACAGAGACAGACTCTGCCATCCCCGGCTGCACACAGTGTCCCTGCCCTTGCCTGCCTCCCACCCGTCCCTGATCTCAGACTGTGCCTCACAGCCTCGGCTGTGGCCCTGGGGTGTGGAATTAGAAATCTGCAGTCCTCAGGCAAAGTCCTTGACCCCACTGACCGTCTCTGGTCTCCTGCCCACGGTCAGGTCGACAATGCCTACCTCTCCTGATCTCTGTGGGGGTGGCCCCAGCTGACTCCAGACTGCAGGTCCCAGGCCTTCATTGTTGGGCCCTTATTGGTGTCTTGACGCCATCTAGTGCCTAGAAAAGGAACAGAGGAACTGAACCACTCCGTCACAGGAGGCTAGGCACCCTGGAATGAAGGACTGGATGATTCCATGGAAATCGTTTACTCCCAGGGGCCACTCATTGAAAGAATGCCTTCTAAAGAATCCTGTATCCAGCTTCCGAGGGACTCCTTGTGCATTTCTTGAGCAACTATTCCGCAGTTGTCCCGTCCCTTACATTTTTGAACTTGCTCCTTTATCTCCAAAATGAATAACACTAATATATAGAAAACACAAGACTGGGCTGGGTCTGACTCTTAACATATGTACCACTGTTTCCAAACTACCATTTTTTCCCCTGGCTAATTGCCATTGTTCCCTATATTGCTTCTTAGTTGGCTCAATGGTAAAGAATCTACCTGCCAATACAGGAGATGCAGGTTCAACACCTGGGTCGGGAAGAAACTCTGGAGGAGGAGAGAAATGGCAACCCACTCCAGCATTCTTGCCTGGGAAAACCCATGGACAGGAGCCTGTTGGGCCACAGTCCATGAGGTCTCAAATGAGTTGAACATGACTTAGTAACTGAACAACAATTGTTCTCTATATAGTACTAAGATATAGGAATATAAAATAACAAGATACACACAGCCTCTGCCCTCATGGGGTTGAAGAAAGGCCAGCTAGGAGCCATGTACAGTCACTGGAAAGGAAGTGAGGAGGGCTTGGGCAGCCCCACTGCGTATCACCTGGGAGGCCTGGAATGAATGGTCAGGCCACTACAGACGCTCAGATTCAACTCTTCCAGGTTGGACATAGTGCTTTAAAGGTCCTTTGTGCATGGTTGCCCCATGGAAGGTGGGCTCAATTCCCTTCTCCCAAATTGTTTAGGATGATAAGACTGGGGCCCCAGAGGATGGGGGAAAGTGTACTGTTCACATCTTAAGACTCTGGGGAGATTGGGCTTGTTGCAAGCTGAGGGCTGGAGGAGGTGTTGAAGGTGGCTTTAGTTGGGAGAGTCGGCAAGTTGGGGTTTCTGCACATGGGATTTGAACTTCCCTCTGGTGAGAACTTCAACCTCTTACCAAGCTGCCCAGACATGACAGAGGAGGAAGGAGAGGATGGTGCCTGACGACTGTCAGTGGCCAAACATCAAGTTGGAGGCTTCTTTATTTCCTCCCCCAGGCAGCCAGGGCTGAGGCTAACCTGTGACCATCAGTGGGATACCTAGACCCCACCCATCCCCACTGGATGAGAATTTCCAGGCAAGAGGCTGGTAGTCTGAGCCTCTTTCCCAGGATATTCATCCTCTGGGAGGTGCAAGAGAGCTGGGCTAGGTACTGGCCCCCAGTGGTCACTCTCCTGAGAGTCCCTTCCCAGTTTACCTCACATCAGTTCTGAGGTAGAGATCCATCTTTCTATCCCCCAGAACAGATCATGTGACATCTGTGTCAAGGAGAAACTCACCAAGGACTGTAAAATGAAGAAGAAAAGTGTTGAACTGGATGCTTACTCAGGGCTAGGCATGCCCTAGCACAGCTTGCCTTGTCTCACTAATTCCAGAGGTGATCCTAGGCAGGCAGCATGTCACCATCATTAATTCCAGTGTGCACCTGGGAACAGGGTACACAGCCTATCGAAAGCAGGAGGAGAGAAATGGCAACCCAAACTCCAGCATTCTTGCCTGGGAACCCATGGACAGGAGCCTGTTGGGCCACAGTCCATGAGGTCTCAAATGAGTTGAACATGACTTAGTAACTGAACAACAATTGTTCTCTATATAGTACTAAGATATAGGAATATAAAATAACAAGATACACACAGCCTCTGCCCTCATGGGGTTGAAGAAAGGCCAGCTAGGAGCCATGTACAGTCACTGGAAAGGAAGTGAGGAGGGCTTGGGCAGCCCCACTGCGTATCACCTGGGAGGCCTGGAATGAATGGTCAGGCCACTACAGACGCTCAGATTCAACTCTTCCAGGTTGGACATAGTGCTTTAAAGGTCCTTTGTGCATGGTTGCCCCATGGAAGGTGGGCTCAATTCCCTTCTCCCAAATTGTTTAGGATGATAAGACTGGGGCCCCAGAGGATGGGGGAAAGTGTACTGTTCACATCTTAAGACTCTGGGGAGATTGGGCTTGTTGCAAGCTGAGGGCTGGAGGAGGTGTTGAAGGTGGCTTTAGTTGGGAGAGTCGGCAAGTTGGGGTTTCTGCACATGGGATTTGAACTTCCCTCTGGTGAGAACTTCAACCTCTTACCAAGCTGCCCAGACATGACAGAGGAGGAAGGAGAGGATGGTGCCTGACGACTGTCAGTGGCCAAACATCAAGTTGGAGGCTTCTTTATTTCCTCCCCCAGGCAGCCAGGGCTGAGGCTAACCTGTGACCACCAGTGGGATACCTAGACCCCACCCATCTCCACTGGATGAGAATTTCCAGGCAAGAGGCTGGTAGTCTGAGCCTCTTTCCCAGGATATTCATCCTCTGGGAGGTGCAAGAGAGCTGGGCTAGGTACTGGCCCCCAGTGGTCACTCTCCTGAGAGTCCCTTCCCAGTTTACCTCACATCAGTTCTGAGGTAGAGATCCATCTTTCTATCCCCCAGAACAGATCATGTGACATCTGTGTCAAGGAGAAACTCACCAAGGACTGTAAAATGAAGAAGAAAAGTGTTGAACTGGATGCTTACTCAGGGCTAGGCATGCCCTAGCACAGCTTGCCTTGTCTCACTAATTCCAGAGGTGATCCTAGGCAGGCAGCATGTCACCATCATTAATTCCAGTGTGCACCTGGGAACAGGGAAGATACACAGCCTATCCCAGGACCCAGGCTGGGTAGCAGGGGTCTGGAGCTGACAGCCACAACCACTCTTCTAAGTTGGCCCTGTACATGGTACTTTGGCCCGATTTCTCCTTGGACCCTGGCATTGGCCCTATGAGGAGGCATCACAGCACACAGGGCTCACTTTGGACTGGCACATCCAGAGTCTCCCCTGTGACTCTGGCGGGCCTTTGGCTCAGCCCCTCTAAGCATAACCTCACTCCTCATAATCCAAGGGAATCTCCAGTGGAGCCAACCCTCTGCTAGGGACACGCTGTTAACATCTCACATGCACAGGTGCCCAAACGAAGCTGACTGCATCCTTTTCTGCTCCTCCTCTAGGTCTGTGTGCATTAGTGTACAAGAGCTGCCATGGCAAACGACAGCACCAGGAGCCTAAAAAACCAGGAAGTTATGTTTTCGTAGTTCTAGAGGCCAGCAGTCTGAACTCAGGCCCTTAGGAGGGTTGGTTTCTTCGGAGGCCTCTTGCCTGTGCTTGGCCATCCTCATGTGGTCATTCTTTGGACTGTGTGTTGTCTGAGTCCCAACTGCCTCTTTTTTATAAGAGAATGAAGAAAAATGATCTGGGAAGGATACTGCCGAGACCCAGAAGATGTCTGTGCAGTTCTAGCCACCAACACATTGGGGGTTTTTTGAAAGGGGAGAGCTGGGCTAGGTGAGAATTTCCAGGCAAGAGGCTGGTAGTCTGAGCCTCTTTCCCAGGATATTCATCCTCTGGGAGGTGCAAGAGAGCTGGGCTAGGTACTGGCCCCCAGTGGTCACTCTCCTGAGAGTCCCTTCCCAGTTTACCTCACATCAGTTCTGAGGTAGAGATCCATCTTTCTATCCCCCAGAACAGATCATGTGACATCTGTGTCAAGGAGAAACTCACCAAGGACTGTAAAATGAAGAAGAAAAGTGTTGAACTGGATGCTTACTCAGGGCTAGGCATGCCCTAGCACAGCTTGCCTTGTCTCACTAATTCCAGAGGTGATCCTAGGCAGGCAGCATGTCACCATCATTAATTCCAGTGTGCACCTGGGAACAGGGAAGATACACAGCCTATCCCAGGACCCAGGCTGGGTAGCAGGGGTCTGGAGCTGACAGCCACAACCACTCTTCTAAGTTGGCCCTGTACATGGTACTTTGGCCCGATTTCTCCTTGGACCCTGGCATTGGCCCTATGAGGAGGCATCACAGCACACAGGGCTCACTTTGGACTGGCACATCCAGAGTCTCCCCTGTGACTCTGGCGGGCCTTTGGCTCAGCCCCTCTAAGCATAACCTCACTCCTCATAATCCAAGGGAATCTCCAGTGGAGCCAACCCTCTGCTAGGGACACGCTGTTAACATCTCACATGCACAGGTGCCCAAACGAAGCTGACTGCATCCTTTTCTGCTCCTCCTCTAGGTCTGTGTGCATTAGTGTACAAGAGCTGCCATGGCAAACGACAGCACCAGGAGCCTAAAAAACCAGGAAGTTATGTTTTCGTAGTTCTAGAGGCCAGCAGTCTGAACTCAGGCCCTTAGGAGGGTTGGTTTCTTCGGAGGCCTCTTGCCTGTGCTTGGCCATCCTCATGTGGTCATTCTTTGGACTGTGTGTTGTCTGAGTCCCAACTGCCTCTTTTTTATAAGAGAATGAAGAAAAAATGATCTGGGAAGGATACTGCCGAGACCCAGAAGATGTCTGTGCAGTTCTAGCCACCAACACAATGGGGTGGAAGGCAGCTGTGGGGCAAGCAGCAGGCAGCCAAAGCTCACTTGAACTCTGTGCTCATGAAGATGAAGAACAAGCCCAGGGTCGTGAAGTGGCCAGAAGAGAAGAGGAGTGATGGAGGCCAAGCAGAGTCTGACAAAGAGCCTGGAAATTCGGGCCACCACAAGAAAGTCATGGAATTGTGACAAAGAGGGAATCCTAGAATAGTCGTCTGGGACACTTTTGAAAGCGTGGACACTCAGGAAGAAACAGAAGAAAAAGTGGAAATGGGAACTGACAAAATTGTGCTTGGAATTACAGGAGGGCCTTGGACAGAGCACTCCGTAAAGGGACTGACACTCTTCGAGTCTGAACCTGAAACTTCAGGAACAACTGCACCTCGGAAGAGGAGGGGACAGGACAGAAGCTCTGGAGGCTGTGCAGCCCCCTCTGAAGTGAGGGGCCCCCAACTGTGCCCACTCATGGCCACTCTCTGAAGCCGCCAACCCTTTCCACTTTGTCATGAGGCACTGTGTTCCAGAGAGGGCTCTTTCTCTGCTAATCTCTCTCCTCTCTCTGCCTCTGAGGTTGTGGGAGGCTGTCTTGGCTCCCAAAGGGATTGTTCTTGAGAGGGGTGATGTAATAAGTGCATTATTGCTATGGGAATAAACAAAAGTCTTTTACTGGGGGAAGGGCAAAGAATTCTGTCTTATTACAAAATACTTCTGAGAATAGAGTTGATTGCCTGAAGACTGAGAACTCTGCACCTGCTTCAAATCTGTTAAACACTATATAAAGGGATTTTCATATATTTTTAGAGTTGTTATTTTTATTTATTCATTTTTATTGAAGTAAATTCAATTTATAATTTGTTACTTTCTGGTTTACAGACCACTGATTCAGCTATGTATATATATTCTTTTCAGGTTTCTTTCCATTATAGATTATTATAAAATACCAAGTAGAGTTCCCTGTTGGTCCTTGATGGTCATTTATTTACATATAGTGGTGTGCACCTGTTAATCCCTTTGTAGCTGCATTCTGAGTCTGGAAGTGCCCAGTACACAGCAAATGGTAAAGAAACAGTTAACAGTAATAACGATATTAGCAGTGATGGTAATAGCTGAGATTATTATTCCTTTGTCCCCACCTCCAGTCTAGGACCACTCTGCTTCTTCTGGCCTTTTTCTGGTTTGGAAACCCTTGCCTGTTTGAGCTCCTACTTTTGCTTTCTATCTCCACTTGACTTCCATTTCAAGCCCTCCTTTTTCACCCTCATGAAGAGGCTCTTTAGTTTCTCTTCACTTTCTGCTGTTAGAGTGGTATCATCCGCATATCTGAGTTTGTTGATATTTCTCCCAGCAATCTTAATTCCGGCTTGTGATTCAACCAGCTGAGCATTTCGCATGATGTACTCTGAATATAAGTTAAATAAGTAGAGTGACAATATTCAGTCTCGTACTCCTTTCCTAATTTTGAAGCAGTCAACTGTTCCTCAGGTTTAAGTACGCATGGATCATAAGCCATTTACGCTTGACATAATTACAAAGAGATGGGATTGGGAACTGAGAATGTGGCAGAGTTGATGGCTGAGATATGGTGGAGAGGTTTACAAAAAGTCTTGGAGAAGATGAGGAAGATGAACCAAGCTTTGGGCACGTACCTGAGCAGTCTGTAAATGGTGCCTGAAGCCTGACTTTGCCATGAAGCTCTCGCATAGGCACAGAGGAAGCATGTAATCTTTTGTCTATGGAGCTGGTCTGAGAAATAACAAATGGGAGCCAGAAAAACTCATCGATGAGCTGTACACTTCAGTAAGGATCCTTACACCTATTGATCCCTAGTTATTTTGGAATTCTAACAAGTTCCATTTTGAGCCTAACTTGCCTCTTGGTCATCTCATTCTACCAAACTCATTCCTGTATTTTCTATTCCTCGTCTCTTCTCTCTCAGTTTTCACTCTTCCTCTGCCTTCCATATTTTCTGGGATGGGGTAATGATTTCACGGTAAATATATCAACCAAAGAATGAAATTCTTCCCCAAACATTCTTTCTCCATTCTCGTCTTAACTCAAGCCTGGCTGCACCCTGGAGGTAGTCCTCTTCTAGTGGAGAGTTTTCTAGTGGAGACTGATGGGTTCCCTATAGCCCCCTTCTCTCCCTACTCACTGCTACACCAAGGTTATTACTCCTGCTTCTTTTTAGTCAACTGCCCATTAGACACCTTCACCTGAATGTCCTATCTCAAGTCACCATGCGTGTTAGTCATTCAGTCATGTCTGACTTTATGACATAAGGGACTGTAGTCCTCCAGGCTCCTCTGTCCGTGAAATTCTCCAGGCAAGAAAACTCAAGTGGGTAGCCATTTCCTCCTCTGGGTGATCTTCCCAACCAAGGAATCAAAACTGGGTCTCCTGCATTGCAGGCCAGTTCTTTACCATCTGAACCACCTGGGAAGCCTCTCAACTCACCATGGCCAACCTTAACTCACATGTACACTTCCAGACTTGCCCTCTCATCTCAGTAAATGACTCACCACCAATCCGGTTGCCAAGAAGAGAACCCACAGCCCATCCTTGGCTCCTCTCTTGCCCTTATTAGTAGTCCGTCACGGAGTCACATTGATTCTGCTCTCCAGATCTCTAGAGTCTTTCCCACCTTTCTTTACCATGCCATGATCACCGCATTGATTTGGGGTCCCATTACCTTTCTCCTGGATAACTACCCCAGCTCAATGATCCCTCTCCTAGTCTCCCTTCTTCCCCTAAGATTCATCCTCCCTCAAACCAAAGATTTCTAAAAGGCACAAATCTGATCACATTGTTTCTCTGCTTAAAATATTTTAATGACTGTCATTGCCTGGAGTAAAATTCAAATTCTTTACCATGGCTTCTAAAGTCATTCATAATGGAACAGGGATTTAAAGAAATCTACTAGGTAAGTATTTACATTCCTTCTCCCCAGTGAGCCTGCACACTGTCCTCCACGCACCTTCTAATGAGGGAGGCTGCCTTGATCTGGGCTTTAATTCACTGCTCAGGGTAATGAGTGAGCGGCAGAACTGAAGGAAACCCAGGACACCGAGACTGATTCACTTCAAAAAAGAACAAGAGCAAGGTGCTGAAGAATTCAAAGACATGCTTCTTGTACCTGAGAAAGCTGGGTTTGGACCTCTGACTTTAGGCTGCCCAGGAAGCTCAGACCATCTCATTGCAGGACTTTAAGTCTAGGGGCAATGCTGAAAGAGGCAATGTTCCACATTTCCACATGTTATCAAGCACAAGCAGAAGCCACTGCCTGGAGAGCTTGCATAATTATTTTAGAAGTGATGGAAAGCACATGTGTGGGTCTTAAACGCTTAATAAACATATTTCTTTGAAAAGGGCATCTTTATTCTAGAGGCAGCAGTTGAAAACTAACAATGGGCAACTTTGAGTGATGAACTACATTTGTGATTCATATGATGATAAACATTTATATGTGCTTAAATATATTCCAGAAATGCAAGGGCTATTATTATGCCACTAAGAAAAGGAATTAGAAAACTATTGTGGAGTAGTGCATCCACTATTGATACAAACTATTGATGGAGTGTTCATCACACAACATGTAGGGGTGAAATGCAGTAAGTTCATTTGCAGACTTTTGATAAGACTGTGCACAGATCAGTTCAAGTACATCAGCATGAAACAGACCATGATTCAGCAAGACGCAAAGATTTGGATTCTGTCACTTGTTCATAAAATCCCACAGTTCTCACCTCAAGTAACTGTTCTGTATTACTTATAAATAATGGCAGTTGCTTTATATTTTTAACAGTAGAAGGTTTTTCATTTATTTAATTTTCGTTGTTTATTTTAAAGAACCAGCACTTTAATCTCAGGGTTATAATAACAAAGGTAAACTAGCTGTATTTTAAGTGACTTCTCATTTAAAAAACTCGAAAGATAGTCAAATATAGAGGTAAAATGCCAGAGGTCAATTTCAACGTGAAGTTTCTGCCATGGTATAGACTACATAAATGGATGACTGCTCGGGTGTAGTGTAGGGGCTTCCCTAGTGGTTCAGAGGTAAAGAGTACACCTGCCAACCTCCTGCCAACGCAGGAGATACAAGAGACACAGGTTGGACCCCCCAGATGGGAAGATTACCTTGGAGAAGGAAACGGCAACCTGCTTCAGTATTCTTGCCTGGAAAGTTCCATGGACAGAGGAGCCTGAAGGGCTACAGTCTATACAACCACAGACAGTTGGACATGACTGAATGACTGAGAACACACATATGTAGATGAATTAGAAATACAGGCTCCATCTTCTGAACTCTAACAAAGGAGAAAAGATTCTCTACAATTTCCTGATGCCTTTTTTTTTTTAATCAGAAAAACAAAGAGAAGGCAAAAAGCCAGAGAGGCATTAGCCAACTCTGGAGACACTGTCTCCTGGGCCAGGCAGGTCCAGAGCCCATCATTCCCCACCAAGCCCTCTCCACATCACCTGCTCTCTCCAACTCCTGTCCTCAGACAGCAGCTCTCAGCAGGCATCAGGGACAGCAAGAGAGGGGATGTGCTGAGACTGTTGCTGCCAAGCATCCTCCAAACGGGACGGAAGGGTTGATCTAAGCAGAGGAAGCCAAGGCTGGCATCCACTGCTCAGCCAAAAGACTTCAACTCACCACCAATTTAAGTAGGAAAACTAAAGTCATCAAGATTGAAGCAGGACAGGAGTTAACATTTAGTCCTGCACTAGCAGTGACTGGAATTTATCTTCTTTTGATAAGACTGTGCACAGATCAGTTCAAGTACATCAGCATGAAACAGACCATGATTCAGCAAGACGCAAAGATTTGGATTCTGTCACTTGTTCATAAAATCCACAGTTCTCACCTCAAGTAACTGTTCTGTATTACTTATAAATAATGGCAGTTGCTTTATATTTTTAACAGTAGAAGGTTTTTCATTTATTTAATTTTCGTTGTTTATTTTAAAGAACCAGCACTTTAATCTCAGGGTTATAATAACAAAGGTAAACTAGCTGTATTTTAAGTGACTTCTCATTTAAAAAACTCGAAAGATAGTCAAATATAGAGGTAAAATGCCAGAGGTCAATTTCAACGTGAAGTTTCTGCCATGGTATAGACTACATAAATGGATGACTGCTCGGGTGTAGTGTAGGGGCTTCCCTAGTGGTTCAGAGGTAAAGAGTACACCTGCCAACCTCCTGCCAACGCAGGAGATACAAGAGACACAGGTTGGACCCCCCAGATGGGAAGATTACCTTGGAGAAGGAAACGGCAACCTGCTTCAGTATTCTTGCCTGGAAAGTTCCATGGACAGAGGAGCCTGAAGGGCTACAGTCTATACAACCACAGACAGTTGGACATGACTGAATGACTGAGAACACACATATGTAGATGAATTAGAAATACAGGCTCCATCTTCTGAACTCTAACAAAGGAGAAAAGATTCTCTACAATTTCCTGATGCCTTTTTTTTTTTAATCAGAAAAACAAAGATAAGTCAAAAAGCCAGAGAGGCATTAGCCATCTCTGGAGACACTTTCTCCTGGGCCAGGCAGGTCCAGAGCCCATCATTCCCCACCAAGCCCTCTCCACATCACCTGCTCTCTCCAACTCCTGTCCTCAGACAGCAGCTCTCAGCAGGCATCAGGGACAGCAAGAGAGGGGATGTGCTGAGACTGTTGCTGCCAAGCATCCTCCAAACGGGACGGAAGGGTTGATCTAAGCAGAGGAAGCCAAGGCTGGCATCCACTGCTCAGCCAAAAGACTTCAACTCACCACCAATTTAAGTAGGAAAACTAAAGTCATCAAGATTGAAGCAGGACAGGAGTTAACATTTAGTCCTGCACTAGCAGTGACTGGAATTTATCTTCTGAACCCTTTTCTAGACCTGCTGGTGGTGCTGCGCTCCTTCATGTATGACTCTTTGTGACCCCACGGACTGTGGCCCATCAGGCCTCTCTCTCCACAGGGTTTTCCAGGCAAGAATACTGGAGCAGGGTGCCACTTCCTACTCCAGGGGTTCTTCCCGACTCAGGGATCAAGCTCACATCTCCTGTGTCTCCGGCATGGGCAGGTAGGTTCTTAGCACCACTGCTCTAGGCCTGGAGTGGACTGGTGGTACTAATGGTAAAGAACTTGCCTGCCAATGCAGGAGATGTAAGAGACAAGGGTTTGATCCCTGGGTAAGGAGAATCCACTGGAGCAAGGCAAGGCAACCCACTCCATTATTCTTGCCTGGAGAGTCCCACAGACAGGGGAATGTGGTGGACTACAGTCCCTAAGGTTGCAAAGAGTCAGACATGACTGAAATGACTTGGTATGCATGCAAACCTGGAGCTATGCTCATCTGGCAGAGCCAGGGTCTGACTCCCCTTAACTAGGGGCCTCCCAGAACTCCTAGGAGTGCTTGAGAAGGCTTTGCAAATTGGATATGGGGATAGATAGATACTTAGATAGATAGATAGATAGACAGACAGACAGACACAGACATAAATCAAGCTGCCCTTATGTTTAGATCTGAGAGCTAGAAGCTGCCAGCTTCCTGGAGGATGGACAGAGGGGCAAACCCTGCTCCGGCCATCCTGTCTGTTGGCAAGTGCTTAGCCTGTCGGGCAGTCTCCTCATTCCCAAATGAATGAGAGAAAAAGAAAAAACCCCAGCAGCCTCAGCCCTATGAAGTGTCTGCCTCATAAGAGTATGCAAATGATGATGCAAGTAATTAGCATCAGTAATTAGAAAATGTTGGGTTGGACCTCAGACAGCAGCTCTCAGCAGGCATCAGGGACAGCAAGAGAGGGGATGTGCTGAGACTGTTGCTGCCAAGCATCCTCCAAACGGGACGGAAGGGTTGATCTAAGCAGAGGAAGCCAAGGCTGGCATCCACTGCTCAGCCAAAAGACTTCAACTCACCACCAATTTAAGTAGGAAAACTAAAGTCATCAAGATTGAAGCAGGACAGGAGTTAACATTTAGTCCTGCACTAGCAGTGACTGGAATTTATCTTCTGAACCCTTTTCTAGACCTGCTGGTGGTGCTGCGCTCCTTCATGTATGACTCTTTGTGACCCCACGGACTGTGGCCCATCAGGCCTCTCTCTCCACAGGGTTTTCAGGCAAGAATACTGGAGCAGGGTGCCACTTCCTACTCCAGGGGTCCTTCCCGACTCAGGGATCAAGCTCACATCTCCTGTGTCTCCGGCATGGGCAGGTAGGTTCTTAGCACCACTGCTCTAGGCCTGGAGTGGACTGGTGGTACTAATGGTAAAGAACTTGCCTGCCAATGCAGGAGATGTAAGAGACAAGGGTTTGATCCCTGGGTAAGGAGAATCCACTGGAGCAAGGCAAGGCAACCCACTCCATTATTCTTGCCTGGAGAGTCCCACAGACAGGGGAATGTGGTGGACTACAGTCCCTAAGGTTGCAAAGAGTCAGACATGACTGAAATGACTTGGTATGCATGCAAACCTGGAGCTATGCTCATCTGGCAGAGCCAGGGTCTGACTCCCCTTAACTAGGGGCCTCCCAGAACTCCTAGGAGTGCTTGAGAAGGCTTTGCAAATTGGATATGGGGATAGATAGATACTTAGATAGATAGATAGATAGACAGACAGACAGACACAGACATAAATCAAGCTGCCCTTATGTTTAGATCTGAGAGCTAGAAGCTGCCAGCTTCCTGGAGGATGGACAGAGGGGCAAACCCTGCTCCGGCCATCCTGTCTGTTGGCAAGTGCTTAGCCTGTCGGGCAGTCTCCTCATTCCCAAATGAATGAGAGAAAAAGAAAAAACCCCAGCAGCCTCAGCCCTATGAAGTGTCTGCCTCATAAGAGTATGCAAATGATGATGCAAGTAATTAGCATCAGTAATTAGAAAATGTGTTGGAGATACTGACGACCTCTCCCAGAGATGCTGTTTGCATCCAGAGCAGCAGAAAGATTTGCTCACAAATTACTTCCCACTAAGTCTATTAGAATTTCATTTCTGGGCCATTTATTTATTTATTTATGCCACACAGGATACTCGGGAGTCAGCTCATTGCTCTCCGGAGATGACTTTCACTGATGAGGACAAAGCCGCTTTCCTGTCACTCTTCACACCTCCATTAGCATCCATCTGCCTCCCCTCACAGGCTCTCCCGCTGTGGTATTTGCAAATTTAACCTTTGAATCCAAGCTCTTACAGCTTCTCCCCTGGAAAGACCTGGGTGTCCTGCCCAGAGAGGCTCTGGGCCAGGACAGATCTTCTCCTGCCCTCATCACCTCTGGGGTCAGGGAATCTTGACCCCGTCTCTGCAGCGACCATGCCCCTCCATTCCTGAGTGACCCAGAGAGCATCTCTGGGTGTTTCACAGTTTTCCTTTAAATTATTAGTGGAGTCCTGTTTCTGGTGCCTCACAGAACATGACTAAGCAACAACCGGAGAAGCGAAAAGGGATGACAACTTTGATTCAGAGGCCAGTTGAATTATTTAGTACAATCTTCCCAGGTGGCACGAGTGGTAAAGGACCTACCAACCAATGCAGGTAGACATAAGAGACATGGGTTCAACCCTGGGTCCGGAAGATTCCCTGGAGAAGGGCATGACAATGAACTCCAGTGTTTTTGCCTGGAGAATCCCATGGGCAGAGTAGCCTGGTGGGTACACAGAGTCAGACACAACTTGGCACACACGTATGCATGTACACACGGATGTTCTCTCTGAACCCACTTCTTTCTCTGTGAAGATAGTGTCTGGTCTATACCACAATCATTTTAGAAAATTCTGTCTCCCAGTTTACCTAAAGTCCTTCGGCAAACCCTGCTCCGCCATCCTGTCTGTTGGCAAGTGCTTAGCCTGTCGGGCAGTCTCCTCATTCCCAAATGAATGAGAGAAAAGAAAACCACAGCAGCCTCAGCCCTATGAAGTGTCTGCCTCATAAGAGTATGCAAATGATGATGCAAGTAATTAGCATCAGTAATTAGAAAATGTGTTGGAGATACTGACGACCTCTCCCAGAGATGCTGTTTGCATCCAGAGCAGCAGAAAGATTTGCTCACAAATTACTTCCCACTAAGTCTATTAGAATTTCATTTCTGGGCCATTTATTTATTTATTTATGCCACACAGGATACTCGGGAGTCAGCTCATTGCTCTCCGGAGATGACTTTCACTGATGAGGACAAAGCCGCTTTCCTGTCACTCTTCACACCTCCATTAGCATCCATCTGCCTCCCCTCACAGGCTCTCCCGCTGTGGTATTTGCAAATTTAACCTTTGAATCCAAGCTCTTACAGCTTCTCCCCTGGAAAGACCTGGGTGTCCTGCCCAGAGAGGCTCTGGGCCAGGACAGATCTTCTCCTGCCCTCATCACCTCTGGGGTCAGGGAATCTTGACCCCGTCTCTGCAGCGACCATGCCCCTCCATTCCTGAGTGACCCAGAGAGCATCTCTGGGTGTTTCACAGTTTTCCTTTAAATTATTAGTGGAGTCCTGTTTCTGGTGCCTCACAGAACATGACTAAGCAACAACCGGAGAAGCGAAAAGGGATGACAACTTTGATTCAGAGGCCAGTTGAATTATTTAGTACAATCTTCCCAGGTGGCACGAGTGGTAAAGGACCTACCAACCAATGCAGGTAGACATAAGAGACATGGGTTCAACCCTGGGTCCGGAAGATTCCCTGGAGAAGGGCATGACAATGAACTCCAGTGTTTTTGCCTGGAGAATCCCATGGGCAGAGTAGCCTGGTGGGTACACAGAGTCAGACACAACTTGGCACACACGTATGCATGTACACACGGATGTTCTCTCTGAACCCACTTCTTTCTCTGTGAAGATAGTGTCTGGTCTATACCACAATCATTTTAGAAAATTCTGTCTCCCAGTTTACCTAAATACTGTCCCTTCTAAAAGAAAAATTAAATCACATTTCTTTTATTTTCTTTTAAATATGCAAGAAGAGGGAGATACAAACTTGCTGTGTAAAGTACCTTTCTATCCTCTACCAGTGAAACAAATGGACAATACAGTGAAGGGAACGCCTGGGAAAGTTGGTCACACAGCTTCCTGTGAAGGCTGGAGAAGGGAGACAGGGGCACTGGCAACAGGAAGAACCTTCCTGAGCCCAGAGACTTCAAACACAGATGGGAGTGCCCAAGGTGCTGGGCATTCACCTAAGGCTCTAAAAGCAGCAACAGGACCATGTGAGAGCCACTTTCTCTTCCCTCCATGGACCTCAAGGAGGAGTAATTAGGCAAGATAACACCACTACTCCATCAGTTCGGGGTTCAGAGCATAGCTATTGAGGAGCGCGTGCAGGCTCAGTTGCTTGGTCTTGTCCAGCTCTCTGGAACCCCATGGACTGTAACCCCTAGGCTCCTCTGTCCATGGGATTCTCTAGGCAAGAATACTAGAATATTTGAGTGGGTTGCCATTTCTTCCTTCAGATCATCTTCCTCGATGAGAGATCTAGCCTGTGTCTCCTGAATCTCCTGTACTGGGAGCAGGCAAATTCCTTACTGCTGAGCCACTTGGGAAGCCCATAGCTATTGAAGGGATTATTTTAAAGTGTAACTTTGGAGGGTGCAGTTGAAAAACAAATGGCCTCCCTTCTTACTAAGTATTCTTAGTTTCTAAAAGATAAGCCTTCAAGTATGGAAAAGTTAGTTTTGATTCCTATGATCTTAGTTTTATAGGATGACTTGATATATACTATTATTTACAGTGAGAAAGAAAATATTGCCTGCCATATCAGTAAACAAAGGATGCTGTTTTGTCATCAACCCATCACATAACAGCTGCTGCAGCCACCCCCAGCAGTGCACCTGAGAAGAGTCAGGAGGAGAAAACAGCACCCTGGTCCCAGAGAGGAACTCATCAAAGGAATGGTTTCAGTGAGCCCAGACTCTTCCTCTTCTCAAACATAGAGAAGTGCTGAATTCCTTACCCTGAGATATCTGGGTTTCTTCTATTAACAGTAACCTTTTGATGTTCTGACTACCTGGCCTTTGTTGCAAACACTCCTATGTGTCCTGGTCTCCTGCCTCCTCCTTTGGAGCAGCCTCTTGGCCTTATTTGAGATGCCACTTCCCAGGCTTGAAGTCCTAAGAACGACCCACAAATAAAACATAAAACTCAACGTTTAGGCTGTGAATTTTTTTTTCAGTTGACAAAAGGCTTTTAAAATGTATTATTCATTTCCTTCCATCTCCCAACTGAATTGAAAAATGCCATCTTCCGTCCTTTCTACTTCTCACCCAGAGGAACATGGGTCCTGGGCAAATATTTGTTCAAGGGATAAATGAGGTAGTTAACACAACCCCAGGCTTGCAAATAAACATATAAAATCCAGCTAGCTCAGATTGCCTCTTAGTAGGCTTTCAAATTAATCAGATTTAAACACAGAAATCTGCATACTCAGACCTGAAAGCTAAAGAAATGAAATTGAAATAGGACTCAGAGGGGTGCTTCCGATGTTCTTTTTTTCCCCTTCTTTTCTGATTCCAGCTTTTCCCAGGTTCTTGCTGTTTACTGGGGTGTGTATGTGTGTGTGTATGCACACTTAACAGTCAGATCCACTCAACCAAATGGTACCAGGAGGAATTCCATATGACGTAAGATGGACTCTGTATTTTCTTTACTGATCACAGCCAGCCCTCCATCATGACAAAAGGTGAGGCTTCTCAGCTATAGCTTGATCCTTGTTCTCATTTTTCAGTGCCTGATTTTCTGTCTCTCCCCTTCTCTAGGGGTTCCCTAATCGTTTATATAATTCCAGGGTATCTTTGCGGCGTTCATATTACTGATCATCACAAAGAGAGCGGGGGTCTCCAAGGAATGCCTGCCACCAGAACACTGAATTTTGATCTTTTGTTTCCTGACTTATAACTCATAAAGATGTGCTCACTCACATAAACTGAGAGGAAGGTATATCTGATCTTTTATTTCATGACATTGTTTACGTAATTCATCAAAGAGTGCCCATGCCTTCAGTATTTCATATGGATGTTACAGGAAATGATTCCTATCTCCATCTTTTTAATATTGAAAACAATCTTCACACGGGCAATTTTCCACTTTGAGATTTAAGCCAAAAGACAGGATAAAAGCAAAAGAAGGGTGAGTATGAGAAACAGAACAGAATTTGCTGTTTGGAGTGTCCTTTATTGAGGAGCTATGTGTAGGACCATAAGTAGGGGACAGGATGTACAGCGTCCATGTCAACCCATCCTGTGGCTCCATCCAAACATGAGCTGTCTCTTACACAACTGTCTCCCCATTTTCCACAGAAAGGGGTAAAGTGTGTGGGGCAGAGGAAAGTTGCAGATACTTCAGAATCACCCTTCAAATAACAACCCACTTGGCTCCAGAAAACCCAGGCTAGATTAGCCTCCACCAAAGCACAGCAATGGAGGGGCAAGCCCATCTCCCCTTCAGACTCTGTAATCAGGCAGTGCCTACTGAGGACTGGTTTCGGACCAAAGCCTGAGGATCAGGCACTAGGAGGTCAAGGAGTGACTATGCTGGTGGAGAGAGACCCCTCCCCTAGTGCAACCAAAGCAACTGAAAAACATGTTCTAGATCACATGGAAACATGGTAGAAACAAAGGCCTCTACTTGGGCAGGCATGACTATGCCATGGATATAACTGAAAATGCCCAAAGTTAGCTGAAGCAATATCATTGACTTAGTAATAGGTCCTAAGACCTTGAAAGATAATGCCTTGTCCCTCATTGGGTCCATGTCTCCTCACAGGGACACCTCAACCTTCTTTTACAATTTTTGTGCTATTTTTACATTATGTTTTTAGTGGGTGCTGTTTGAAAACTCGCTCTACAATCCAAAGCTCCACCATGAAGCAAGTTAACCCTATAACTTTCTGACTTGAATGAGTAGGTTTTTGTCCTGACTGTAAAATCCCTTCTCCTCTTTCTTTGCTTTCTGTTGGAACAAGAAATCACCAATTCTTAGGCCTCATTAGATGATTTATTCATAGAGCTGTTGACTGAAAAAAAAAATGTCCAACCTAAAAGTTGAGAGTAATGTTTTGGCAGACAAAACTGAGGACTTAAGCCTGGACATAGCATCTCAGCTCTAAATGACTGCTTCGAAGAGATAAGTGAGGAGCCAGGATGTATAGGAGTTTTTGTAGCAAAAACCAGGTAACTGGAACATCAGATGATTACTGCTAATTAAAGAAAAATGGACATCTCAAGGTAAGAAATTTAGTGCTTTTCTATATATGGAAAGATGCCAGAGTTTGGGCTCATTGAAATCCTTCCACTGACATGCATCTCGGCTATGTGGGGCCAGCATGCTATGTCTTCTCACTTTGAATTTCCTCAGATACACCAAAATGGTGGGACGGGAGGAGGTTACAGCGCAAACTGGTGGATGGGGAGTGTACAGGCACAGGGCCTTCATGCTGAGTTCCCTTATGGGCAGCTATCTGTGATAACTTGATGGCTACAATGCCCTTTTTTTCTTGATATGGTGGGCAATATTTGTCATTTACAGAGTGCATCTCAAACTTTGATGTGCATACAAATCATTCCTGGGGGTGGTTATTAAAATACAAATTCTGTTTCATTTTGGTCTGAGCTTGGACTTGAGATTCCTTTGTGAAGAGGAAAAAATTGACCCTCTTGGGGTTCTTGGCTGGATTTGAAAAAGACAGATGAACAGGAAGAAAGCACACAAATATATTTACCGTGCATTTTATACACGGGAGACTTTGTGAAAAAGTAAAGATCCTAAGAAACAGTTAAACCTGAGTCTATCTCTCTCTTTTTTTTTTTCTGGATTTGATGAAGAGTGGGCCTTCATGTAGAAATAAATGTAAATCAAAAAGTTCAAATCACCGTATGACCCAGCAATCCCCCTATTAGGCCTATATCCTGATGAAATCAAAAATGAAAGAGGCACCTGTACCCCAATGTTCATTGCAGCTCTCTATGCAATAGCCAGAACATGGAAGCAACCTAGATGTCCATTGACAAATGAATGGATACAGAAACTCTGGTACATATATACAATGGAATACTACTCAGCTGTTAAAAGAAATGCAGAAGACTCAGTCCTAATGAGGTGGCTAGCTCTAGAACCTATCACAAAAAGTGAAGTAAGTCAAAAAGAGAAAGACAAGTATAGCATACTAACTCATATATATTGGATCTAGTAAGATGGTCATGATAACACACACAGTGAACTCATGGAAAAACAGAGAATAGACATAAGGACATTGTGGAGACCGAACAGTGAGAGGGAGGCATAGAGGAAGTAACATCGAAACCTATACTGGCACGTGTGGAAAAGATAGCTATGGTCATTGTGCTAAGGGAATAGGAGTACCTACAATCACTTGGGGTGATGGTCTGGTGGGGTGGGAGTGGGGGAACTGGGTTGGGGGAGGGTCCATGGATATGCATATGAATGATCTGGGAACATACATGTTGGTGAACAACAAAGCTCTGTAAAACCTTTAAAATAAAGAATTAAAAAAAAAAAAGTGCAAGTCAAGTGTACAAACTAGAGGAAACTTGGCAAGGCCAATGGACCTTGGCAAGGTCCATTCAGATTCTTCTCAGGGCTCCTGCTCTTTGCTCCAGGCATAGGGAGGGCACCTCTCAGAGGAGAGGTCTGTGTCCAGGAGTGGAAGGGGGAAGGTCAAAGTGGCCTTGCTGCTTCTGGTGTTTTCTTAGATCCATACAGCTAAAAACAGTCTATATGCCAAGGTTCCATATTTTGGGGTAGCATATCCTCCACCCCAGCTGTCTATACTTCTGACAAGTTTCCAAATGACGATACCAGGTACTCCTCAGAGGAAGACCATGCATGGAAAAGCAGGAATCTCTACCTTTCCATCAGGTGGTGCGTGTGGTAAAGAACCTGCCTGCCAATGCAAGAGACAACAAGAGAGGCAGGTTCAATTCCTGAATCAGGAAAATCCCCTGGAGAAGGAAATGGCAACCCACTCCAGTATTCTTGCCTGAAAAGTCCCATTGAGAGAGGAGCCTGGCAGGCAACAGTCCACGGGGTCTCAAAGAATCAGACATGACTTAGCGACTAACCAGCAACAGCAAAGAGTTGGTTTTACAAATCATCATCTGCCATGTGTTGCTCGTAACCCTGCAGGCTGGCTAGACAGACTTAGGATAGCCCGTGGAAGGTAAAATGCAGAAGACTCAGTCCTAATGAGGTGGCTGGATCTAGAACCTATTATAAAAAGAGAAAGACAAGTATAGCATACTAACTCATATATATTGGATCTAGTAAGATGGTCATGATAACACACACAGTGAACTCATGGAAAAACAGAGAATAGACATAAGGACATTGTGGAGACCGAACAGTGAGAGGGAGGCATAGAGGAAGTAACATCGAAACCTATACTGGCACGTGTGGAAAAGATAGCTATGGTCATTGTGCTAAGGGAATAGGAGTACCTACAATCACTTGGGGTGATGGTCTGGTGGGGTGGGAGTGGGGGAACTGGGTTGGGGGAGGGTCCATGGATATGCATATGAATGATCTGGGAACATACATGTTGGTGAACAACAAAGCTCTGTAAAATCTTTAAAATAAAGAATAAAAAAAAAACTTGAAAAAAAAAAAGAAATCAATGAAAAAAAAAAAAGTGCAAGTCAAGTGTACAAACTAGAGGAAACTTGGCAAGGCCAATGGACCTTGGCAAGGTCCATTCAGATTCTTCTCAGGGCTCCTGCTCTTTGCTCCAGGCATAGGGAGGGCACCTCTCAGAGGAGAGGTCTGTGTCCAGGAGTGGAAGGGGGAAGGTCAAAGTGGCCTTGCTGCTTCTGGTGTTTTCTTAGATCCATACAGCTAAAAACAGTCTATATGCCAAGGTTCCATATTTTGGGGTAGCATATCCTCCACCCCAGCTGTCTATACTTCTGACAAGTTTCCAAATGACGATACCAGGTACTCCTCAGAGGAAGACCATGCATGGAAAAGCAGGAATCTCTACCTTTCCATCAGGTGGTGCGTGTGGTAAAGAACCTGCCTGCCAATGCAAGAGACAACAAGAGAGGCAGGTTCAATTCCTGAATCAGGAAAATCCCCTGGAGAAGGAAATGGCAACCCACTCCAGTATTCTTGCCTGAAAAGTCCCATTGAGAGAGGAGCCTGGCAGGCAACAGTCCACGGGGTCTCAAAGAATCAGACATGACTTAGCGACTAACCAGCAACAGCAAAGAGTTGGTTTTACAAATCATCATCTGCCATGTGTTGCTCGTAACCCTGCCAGGCTGGCTAGACAGACTTAGGATAGCCCGTGGACTGTCAAAAATGATTATCAGAGCCAAGGTCAACCATTCTGGCCTCACTTCTGCTCCACAGAGTTGGTTAGAATGTTTCTGCTCCTAAGAATTATCTGGAAGCCAGAACAAATCCTGACGTCCAGGCCCCACCCATGCCCATGTGGGACTCGTGGGCATCAGCTGGGTGTTGGAATTCTCTCAATGAGTCCAAGGTGCAGCCGGGTGTGAGGACTAATGATTCAGTTCACCCCAGGGAGTGGCAATAGGATCTCGTTTCACACAGTGCATTCCACAGAGTCCTGGTTCCTCACAACCTTGACAGTGCCAAGGCTGGATGATCGATCTTCTGTAGGGAAAAGAACAAGGAGATTCGGCAGTAAAATATATTGAGAAACATTAGACTAAAAAAAGTAAAGCAGTTTCCTTTACTGTAGGCTGTCTGGGAGAATTAATATTTGCTGAAATAAATTTCTAGGTCCAAGATGGAGTCACTCTGGCCCAGGGCGCCACATCAGCAAACTGAAATTTAGGTAAGTTTAGAGTCTCTATAAATGCTCCACTGAACCAGAGAGCAATGTATCTGATCAGTCAGTTCCTAAAGCCAAGCACATTCTGAGCTCTCATTTTTTGGTACCTCCTCACCTCAGACAATATGGTGACTATATGGTCTTCATCAGTCACATATTTTCTTTTTTTTTTAGTATTTATTTATTTATTTATTTTGGTGGGGGTGGGGTGGGGAGGGAGGGGAGCAGGCAGGCCACTTCTATTGGTTTTTCATTCGTCCATTTTCATCCATCTTTGTTCTTTGGCTCGTGTGAGCCTCCCATCGCGGCGGCCTCTGTTGTCGCAGAGCACCAGCTCTAGGCGCATGCGCTCCAGCGCTCCGGCTCGGTAATTGGACACATCAGTCCAGCCGCTCCGCGGCACGTGGGATCTTCCCAGGCCAGGGCTCGAACCGGCGTCCCTTGCACTGCAAGGCGGTGTCCTTACCCACTGTACCACCAGGGGAAGCCCCATCAATCACATATTTTCTATTTCTCTTGTTCTTTATCCTATAAGACCTGCCTGCCTTCTGCTCATTTTGCAGTTCTCCACGTAATGAATAAAGCTTGCTTATATCACATAACTGTCTTCTTTAATCACTTTTACCATATACTAATATGAACTGAAATTTCCTGAGAGGATATGCAGCATTTTGAAGGGTAGCAAAATATTCTACCCCAAAATATGCCTCTTTGGCATAAGGATTATTTTGAGTTGAGTATTTTGAGAAAAAGCAGATACAGCAGAAGTTCTGAAAATGGAATGAAAGCTATACTTTTGAAAGGGAAATTTCCATGTATAAAGGAAGTCTCTATTTATAAGTTTGTCTCACTCTCTGTACCAGGAAGAGAAAGATGACTCTAAATCTTTCACAGGAAACTTCTATCAGTGGAAAAGGCATTGACCTGAATATTCATGACAAGTAGGACTTGCTCCATAACTGGCCTTCTCCACCCCCTACACACCCTTCTTTAGTTACAGATGGTATTTAAGCTGGTGGCTTAGGCCATCTTGAGGAATTACTCATTTTTCCCTGGGTATCTATCTCGCAGATATGCATACATAACATATATGTCTCATATTCCTAAAAGAGATCAACCTGAATACTCATTGGAAGGGCAGAGCTGAAGCTGAAGTTCCAATGCTTAGGCCACCTGATGCGAAGAGACGATGCATTGGAAGAGAACCTGACAATGAGAAAGACTGAGGGCAGAGGGAGAAAAAAGCAGCAGAGGATGAGACGTTTGGATGACATCACTAACTCAGTGACCACTGAGCAGACTCCAGGATGTAGTGAGGGACAGGTAGGCCTGGCATAATGCAGTCCATGGAGTTGCAAAGAGTCGGACATGACTGAGCAATGGAACAACAACAAATATCTCATATATGGGCCCCCCAGGTGGCTCAGTGGTAAAGAATTCACCTAACAGGCTTCCCTGGTGGTTCAGTGGGTAAGGACACTGCCTTGCAGTGCAAGGGGCGCCGGTTCCATCCCTGGCCTGGGAGGATCCCACGTGCCATGGAGCAGCTGGACTGATGTGTCCAGTTGCTGAGCCGGAGCTCTGGTGCGCATGCGCCCAGAGCCAGTGCTCTGCAACAACAGAGGCCACCGCGATGGGAGGCCCACGTGGGCCAAGGAACAAAGATGGATGAAAATGGACAAATGAAAGACCAATAAGAGTGGCCCGCCTGCTCCCCTTCCTCCCCACCCCACACCCACCTAAATAAATACATAAATCTTTTTTAAAAAAAAAAAAAAAGAATCCACCTAACAATACAGGAGACATGGGTTTGATCCCTGGGTCAGAAAGATCCCCTGGAGGAGGAAACAGCGACCCACTCCAGTATTCTTGCCTGAAAATTCTCACGGATGGAGGAGTCTGGTGAGGTCTACTCCATGGAGTCACAGAGTTGAACAGGACTGAGCAACTGAGTGCACACACATCTCATATATACATGTATATTTCATGTGTGTTTCTGTAAGAGTTTATGGAAAAATCCAAACAAGTTTTTGGCCAACCTAATATATATGAGATAGATATGTTAATAAAGTTCAATCTGTTCTTCTATTGTTGGCCTCTCTTTATTACAGGGGTCTCAACTCAGATGGATAGAGGCGAAAGGATTTTTCCTCCTTAATTTCCTAAGTTTACCTGACCAGTCTTTCCCTTCCACCTCATTGGGAAGACTTTGCAGTAGAAGCTTTGGGAAGTGTTAACCCAGAATTATATTTTACTAAGTAAAATTTAAACCCTCTGCAGTTGCCTGTTTTGGCTTTGGGGTTTCACTGAATTTCAATGTGCCACCTGATGCGAAGACGATGCATTGGAAGAGAACCTGACAATAAAACTGAGGGCAGAGGGAGAAAAAAGCAGCAGAGGATGAGACGTTTGGATGACATCACTAACTCAGTGACCACTGAGCAGACTCCAGGATGTAGTGAGGGACAGGTAGGCCTGGCATAATGCAGTCCATGGAGTTGCAAAGAGTCGGACATGACTGAGCAATGGAACAACAACAAATATCTCATATATGGGCCCCCCAGGTGGCTCAGTGGTAAAGAATTCACCTAACAGGCTTCCCTGGTGGTTCAGTGGGTAAGGACACTGCCTTGCAGTGCAAGGGGCGCCGGTTCCATCCCTGGCCTGGGAGGATCCCACGTGCCATGGAGCAGCTGGACTGATGTGTCCAGTTGCTGAGCCGGAGCTCTGGTGCGCATGCGCCCAGAGCCAGTGCTCTGCAACAACAGAGGCCACCGCGATGGGAGGCCCACGTGGGCCAAGGAACAAAGATGGATGAAAATGGACAAATGAAAGACCAATAAGAGTGGCCCGCCTGCTCCCTTCCTCCCACCCCACACCCACCTAAATAAATACATAAATCTTTTTTAAAAAAAAAAAAAAAGAATCCACCTAACAATACAGGAGACATGGGTTTGATCCCTGGGTCAGAAAGATCCCCTGGAGGAGGAAACAGCGACCCACTCCAGTATTCTTGCCTGAAAATTCTCACGGATGGAGGAGTCTGGTGAGGTCTACTCCATGGAGTCACAGAGTTGAACAGGACTGAGCAACTGAGTGCACACACATCTCATATATACATGTATATTTCATGTGTGTTTCTGTAAGAGTTTATGGAAAAATCCAAACAAGTTTTTGGCCAACCTAATATATATGAGATAGATATGTTAATAAAGTTCAATCTGTTCTTCTATTGTTGGCCTCTCTTTTATTACAGGGGTCTCAACTCAGATGGATAGAGGCGAAAGGATTTTTCCTCCCTTAATTTCCTAAGTTTACCTGACCAGTCTTTCCCTTCCACCTCATTGGGAAGACTTTGCAGTAGAAGCTTTGGGAAGTGTTAACCCAGAATTATATTTTACTAAGTAAAATTTAAACCCTCTGCAGTTGCCTGTTTTGGCTTTGGGGTTTGGGGAAGCCGTGTTCATGACATCACAACTTGGAATACAGAATTCACTTTTCACAAAATGATGCAGCTATATACAGTTGAAATAGTACAATTACAGCTGTAATTTGGATGTTTGTGGATTAAACAAAGCTTTGTGAACTGCTCTGGAAACCACACCACCAGGGATAGAGGAGAGGATCCTTAGGGGAGAATCCACCCAAGGGTGCAAGAAGATTAGAAGCATACATGTTGAATTCAACCTGGGCTTAACTGGGGAGCTGATCTTGTTGGAGTTCTCAAAGAAAAATTTTTAATCAAACGTAACATATGCATCTGCTTTTGGAGTGACTGAATGTAACATGAATGTGTCTTTCTTGTTGCCAGCTTATGTGCCTAACTTTGAGACATTCTTTCATCCTGTATTTTCCTTAAGAGTTAAAAAACAACCACCACCACCCAGTAAATATCTTACACTTTTATAACCAATTTTAATTATGTGTTGCTATGGAATTCTGCTTGGTTATAAACTTTTCATCTTCTGCTTCTAATTCAGCTGAAGTTTCAGTGGCTGAAGGAATCGTCTGCCTCTAATGAGAGATAATACATACATTTTTAATAGTTTAGTCTTCATGATAGCGGGGCCTACCCAAGGAGTGCCGAGAAAGGAAAACAAAACTGGAAGCAGTGCTATTCCATAAGCGTCCAAACAACGGAAGAAAATGGAAAGTCTTCTAAGGTCAACCAGAGTATATAAAATGAACAGGACTGAGAACTGAGTGCACACACATCTCATATATACATGTATATTTCATGTGTGTTTCTGTAAGAGTTTATGGAAAAATCCAAACAAGTTTTTGGCCAACCTAATATATATGAGATAGATATGTTAATAAAGTTCAATCTGTTCTTCTATTGTTGGCCTCTCTTTTATTACAGGGGTCTCAACTCAGATGGATAGAGGCGAAAGGATTTTTCCTCCCTTAATTTCCTAAGTTTACCTGACCAGTCTTTCCCTTCCACCTCATTGGGAAGACTTTGCAGTAGAAGCTTTGGGAAGTGTTAACCCAGAATTATATTTTACTAAGAAAAATTTTAAAACCCCTCTGCAGTTGCCTGTTTTGGCTTTGGGGTTTGGGGAAGCCGTGTTCATGACATCACAACTTGGAATACAGAATTCACTTTTCACAAAATGATGCAGCTATATACAGTTGAAATAGTACAATTACAGCTGTAATTTGGATGTTTGTGGATTAAACAAAGCTTTGTGAACTGCTCTGGAAACCACACCACCAGGGATAGAGGAGAGGATCCTTAGGGGAGAATCCACCCAAGGGTGCAAGAAGATTAGAAGCATACATGTTGAATTCAACCTGGGCTTAACTGGGGAGCTGATCTTGTTGGAGTTCTCAAAGAAAAATTTTTAATCAAACGTAACATATGCATCTGCTTTTGGAGTGACTGAATGTAACATGAATGTGTCTTTCTTGTTGCCAGCTTATGTGCCTAACTTTGAGACATTCTTTCATCCTGTATTTTCCTTAAGAGTTAAAAAACAACCACCACCACCCAGTAAATATCTTACACTTTTATAACCAATTTTAATTATGTGTTGCTATGGAATTCTGCTTGGTTATAAACTTTTCATCTTCTGCTTCTAATTCAGCTGAAGTTTCAGTGGCTGAAGGAATCGTCTGCCTCTAATGAGAGATAATACATACATTTTTAATAGTTTAGTCTTCATGATAGCGGGGCCTACCCAAGGAGTGCCGAGAAAGGAAAACAAAACTGGAAGCAGTGCTATTCCATAAGCGCTCCAACACAGATCTTCGAGAAGAAAGATTTGGAATGTTTTCTCTTGAGGGGATGGAAATTTGTCGTAACAGCTTGAGAATGAAAGAAAAAGCCATTTGTCAATGGACTCATTTTAAAACTCAAGCTGTTAGCTGGGCAGCATTCTCCCCATTAGACATTTTATGTTAGTTTGTTTTGTTCCTGAAGAAAACAAAAGTTTAGTCATTGTCAAAATGGTTCTGATAATCTTATTCTGTGTTTGATGAAGCAAATAAAAATCAGTGCTAGATCAGGCCAGATAAACGGAACACATTCTTTTTCAAAAAGCAGATATTTTATTAAATAAGAGTAACATCAAACCGCAGCAGTTCATAGGACTTGCTTCAGACACGTCAATCCATATGACACAGAGAAGCTGAGCATTGGTCATGACAAATTCTTCATATAGTTACTCTCTCTTGCCATTTAAGAATGAAATTTGGGATAAAAGTTTAAGTATTAAGAGGTGAAAAGGTAAAATTTTAAAAGCAATTTGAAAAATTGGTTTTGGAGTGTGTTCACTTGGCTATGTTGACCTGTATTTCCCAGAATTCCCTTTCCTGCAGGTTTCTGGCTAGGAGGGACCACCGAGGATGCTCTTGGAAGGCTCTGAGGGCAGAAGGACACAGTCGCCATCCTGCAGGTCTTGCATGTCCTCCCTGAGCAGCAGGCTCACCTCTCGCCTTACTGCCATGAGAAGGCAGCTGAACTGCAATCACTCCACCTTCTCCGAGAGCTTCCTTCAGCTTCTCCAGTTCCTGGACCAGGTGTGTGTTCAGCTCTTGAGCTAAGTCCCTGGCTTCTGCAGGATTCCTGCTTCTAACAAGGGCAGCAGCATCAAGAATCATGTGAGTCTACGACTTGAAGCTTCCCACTACTCTCTGAAGTCTCGTCATCTGAGTACCCCTGTGGAGTTGCAGCCTTGATCGCCTCTATTTTACCTCAGTCTACCTTTCTGACTCCACCTACAACATTCAACACAAAGACAGCAGCCTTAGAAATACATGGAAACAAATACAGACATCAAGATCTATAGACTGGTAGTGGTTCTGCCTTTCAGATGAACTCTGATACACACACCTACTCTCATGTGTAAAAATATATATGATATACATTTATACATATATAAACATATGCAATATTGGTAAATACATGCAATATTGTATCTCATTAAATATGGGGTTTCCCGGGTGGCACTAGTGGTAAAGAACCTACCTGCTGGTGCAGGAGGAATAAGACACGTGGGTGGTTCGATCCCTGGGTCAGGAAGATCCCCTGGAGGAGGGCATGGCAACCTACTCCAGTATTCTTGTCTGGAGAGCCCCATGGACAGAGGAGCCTGGTGAGCTATACAGTCCATAGGGTCGCCCAGAGTATGACATGACTGAAACTATTTAGCATGTACACATGTTCTTTACATATAATGTGAGAACTAATGATAGTAATTTCCATTGTCTCTCACAGTGTTTTTTGCGTTAAAAAATATTTATTTATTTGGCTGTGTCAGGTCTTAGTTGCAGTATGGGGGATCTTCGTTGGGTCATGTGAGAGCTTTCGTTTTGTAATGCAGGCTCTTGGATGCAGTGCATAAGGTTCTCTAGTTGCAGTGTGTAGGCTTCTCTCTAGTTATGGTGCATTGGCTTACTTGTTCCAATCACATGTGGGATCTTAGTTCCCCATCCAGGGATAGAAGCTATGTCCCTCTCATTGGAAGGTGGATTTTTAACCACTGAACCACCAGGGAAGTCCCTCTCTTACATTTTGTATTGTCATTTTCATATATGTTGCTTTCAGATATGCTGTCAAAACAACAGTATGCTATCAATTTAATAAATGGGGAATTATATTTAAAGATAGAAAAATGTCTTTTATGTTTACTCAAGCCATGATCATTTTCAGTGTTTTTTCTTCCTTGTGACAGAACCAAGTGTTCATCTGGTAACATGTACAAAAAACTTCCTTTAATATTTCTTTCAGTGGAGTTCTGATAGAAATATACTCACCTAGCATTTGTTTTTCTGAAAATATATTTATTTTACACATAGCTGCTTTTTTTTTTTAACTGAGTGAAGAATTCTAGGTTGAAAGGTTTTTTCTTTCAGTGCTTTATGAAAATGTTGCCTCACTGGTGTCTGGCTTGCATAACTTCAGATGGGAAGTCTGATGTCATTATTATGTTTCTATTTGGTCATAAAGTATCTTTCCACTTGGGGTTGGTGCTCAGTTGCTGAGTCATGTCTGATTCTTTGTGACCTCATGGACAGTAACCCACCATGCTCCTTTGTCCATGGAATTCTCCAGGCAAGACTATTGGAGCAGGTTGCCATTTCCTCCTCCAGGGAATCTTCCTGACCCAGGGATTGAACCCCATGGGTGCAGGGAAGATCCCTGGAAATGCAACCTATGTATTCTTGTCTGGAGAGCCCCATGGACAGAGGAGCCTGGTGAGCTATACAGTCCATAGGGTCGCCCAGAGTATGACATGACTGAAACTATTTAGCATGTACACATGTTCTTTACATATAATGTGAGAACTAATGATAGTAATTTCCATTGTCTCTCACAGTGTTTTTTGCGTTAAAAAATATTTATTTATTTGGCTGTGTCAGGTCTTAGTTGCAGTATGGGGGATCTTCGTTGGGTCGTGTGAGTGCACTCGTTTTGTAATGCAGGCTCTTGGATGCAGTGCATAAGGTTCTCTAGTTGCAGTGTGTAGGCTTCTCTCTAGTTATGGTGCATTGGCTTACTTGTTCCAATCACATGTGGGATCTTAGTTCCCCATCCAGGGATAGAAGCTATGTCCCTCTCATTGGAAGGTGGATTTTTAACCACTGAACCACCAGGGAAGTCCTCTCTTACATTTTGTATTGTCATTTTCATATATGTTGCTTTCAGATATGCTGTCAAAACAACAGTATGCTATCAATTTAATAAATGGGGAATTATATTTAAAGATAGAAAAATGTCTTTTATGTTTACTCAAGCCATGATCATTTTCAGTGTTTTTTCTTCCTTGTGACAGAACCAAGTGTTCATCTGGTAACATGTACAAAAAACTTCCTTTAATATTTCTTTCAGTGGAGTTCTGATAGAAATATACTCACCTAGCATTTGTTTTTCTGAAAATATATTTATTTTACACATAGCTGCTTTTTTTTTTTAACTGAGTGAAGAATTCTAGGTTGAAAGGTTTTTTCTTTCAGTGCTTTATGAAAATGTTGCCTCACTGGTGTCTGGCTTGCATAACTTCAGATGGGAAGTCTGATGTCATTATTATGTTTCTATTTGGTCATAAAGTATCTTTCCACTTGGGGTTGGTGCTCAGTTGCTGAGTCATGTCTGATTCTTTGTGACCTCATGGACAGTAACCCACCATGCTCCTTTGTCCATGGAATTCTCCAGGCAAGACTATTGGAGCAGGTTGCCATTTCCTCCTCCAGGGAATCTTCCTGACCCAGGGATTGAACCTGTGTCCCTTGTGTCTCTTACATTGGCAGGCAGATTCTTTAACACTGTGCCCCCTGGGAAGCCCTATCTTTCCTCTTAGGCAGTTTTTTAATATATATTTTTCTTTGTCATTATAAATTATATTATTATTTACCTTGTTATGGATGGATTTATTCAGGTTAATTTTGCTTGATTTTCTTCAACTTGAGGGTTTATAATTGTCATCAAATTTGGAAAACATTATAGATAGCCAATTTTTCTTCAAATATTTTTTCTGTTCTCTGCCATTTTCTGTCGGGATTCCATGCACGTGTATTAGATCAACTAACTTTCTCCTGTAGTAAATGATAGTCTGAGCTTTTTTCCCATCCTTTTTCTTCCTGTCTCACTTTGAATAGCTTCTGTTGCTTTGTATTCACATTCATTTATCCTTTCTTCTGCAGCACCTGTTTGATGTTAATTCTGTCTAATGCATTTTTCATTTCAGATACTCTATTTTTTACCTTCAGATGTTCTATTTAGGTCTTTTGATATGTTATAGTTCTTGCCGCATCATGCTCATGTTTTCTAATACCTTCTTGAACATATGTGAGACTGTTTATGATAGCCATTTTATTATCCTTTTTCTGGTTTTAATATCACTCATTTCTGGCTCAGTTTCTACTGATTAAATTTTCTCATGCTTTTTGTTTGAAGGTTAGCTTCTGTTGGACACATTTGTCAACATTTTGTTCTTGAGTGCTAGATGGTCTTTCTGTATTCCATCACAGTGCTGCCTTTTATTCTACCAGTGGGTTAGTTTACTTGAAATTGATTAGAGTGAAGAATTCTAGGTTGAAAGGTTTTTCTTTCAGTGCTTTATGAAAATGTTGCCTCACTGGTGTCTGGCTTGCATAACTTCAGATGGGAAGTCTGATGTCATTATTATGTTTCTATTTGGTCATAAAGTATCTTTCCACTTGGGGTTGGTGCTCAGTTGCTGAGTCATGTCTGATTCTTTGTGACCTCATGGACAGTAACCCACCATGCTCCTTTGTCCATGGAATTCTCCAGGCAAGACTATTGGAGCAGGTTGCCATTTCCTCCTCCAGGGAATCTTCCTGACCCAGGGATTGAACCTGTGTCCCTTGTGTCTCTTACATTGGCAGGCAGATTCTTTAACACTGTGCCCCCTGGGAAGCCCTATCTTTCCTCTTAGGCAGTTTTTTAATATATTTTTTTCTTTGTCATTATAAATTATATTATTATTTACCTTGTTATGGATGGATTTATTCAGGTTAATTTTGCTTGATTTTCTTCAACTTGAGGGTTTATAATTGTCATCAAATTTGGAAAACATTATAGATAGCCAATTTTTCTTCAAATATTTTTCTGTTCTCTGCCATTTTCTGTCGGGATTCCATGCACGTGTATTAGATCAACTAACTTTCTCCTGTAGTAAATGATAGTCTGAGCTTTTTTCCCATCCTTTTTCTTCCTGTCTCACTTTGAATAGCTTCTGTTGCTTTGTATTCACATTCATTTATCCTTTCTTCTGCAGCACCTGTTTGATGTTAATTCTGTCTAATGCATTTTTCATTTCAGATACTCTATTTTTTACCTTCAGATGTTCTATTTAGGTCTTTTGATATGTTATAGTTCTTGCCGCATCATGCTCATGTTTTCTAATACCTTCTTGAACATATGTGAGACTGTTTATGATAGCCATTTTATTATCCTTTTTCTGGTTTTAATATCACTCATTTCTGGCTCAGTTTCTACTGATTAAATTTTCTCATGCTTTTTGTTTGAAGGTTAGCTTCTGTTGGACACATTTGTCAACATTTTGTTCTTGAGTGCTAGATGGTCTTTCTGTATTCCATCACAGTGCTGCCTTTTATTCTACCAGTGGGTTAGTTTACTTGAAATTGATTAGATATTCCTGAACCTACTTTTAAACTTTCTTAAGGACCATCCAGTGCAGCTTTAAGTCTAGAGGTAATGCCCAGATTAGGAGCAACTCCTAAAGCAACACTCTGAGGATTTTACCCAGGACACATAGGTCACAAATTCTTTCAATCCAGCATGGAGGGAACACAAGCTCTTCCCAGTTCTGTGTGAACTTGGGAAAGAATCCTTCTGCCTCCTTTTGGAGACTTGTATCTTGGACCTAGACATTTCTTCTCACAGATCAACGTGCGTGTGTGCGTGCTAAGTAGCTTCAGTCGTGTCCAACTCTTTGTGACCCTGGTGGACTGTAGCCCATCAGACCCCTCTATCCACGGAATTCTCCAGCAAGAATACTGGAATGGGTTGCCATACTCTCCCCCAGGGGATCTTCCTGACCTGGGAATCCAACCTGTCTCATAAGCTTCCTGTATTCACAGGTCGGTTCTTCACCACTAGCGCCACCTGGGGAGCCCCCACAAGTCAAACACTCAGCCCAATATCTCCTCTTTAGCAGGCTCCAGGATTCTCTTTGTCTCTGTAGCTTCTAGTATTTTATGAGGAAAGTTCTAGCCTCTTCTGCCTTTCCAAGTTTTGGTCTCTTCTTCCTCAACTCAGTGAGACCATTGCACTCTATTTGTATTTCCCCTGCTGTCTTGCAGCCTAGAAACTGTTTCCAGCTCATTGGTTCAGTCTTTCAGTCGTGTATGACTCTTTGTGACCCCGTGGACTGCAGCATGCCAGACTCACCTGTCTTCACCATCTCCCGGAACTTGCCCAAGCTCATTCATATTCATTGGCTCAGTAATGCCACCCAACTATTTTGTCATCTGTTGTCCCCTTTCTCCTTCTGCCTTCTATTTTCCCCAGAATCAGAGTATTTTCCATGAGTAATCTTTTTGCATCGGGTGGCCAAAGTACTGGAGTTTCAGCTTCAGCATCAGTCCTTCTGATGAATATTAAGGACTGACTTCCTTTACAATTGACTGGTTTGATATCCTTGCCATCTCAAGTTGTCTTCTCCAACACCACAATTCAAAGGCATCAATTCTTTGGCACTCAGCCTTCTTCATGGTTCTACCCTCACAGCCATACATGACTACTGGGAAAACCATAGCTTTGACTATATGAACCTCTGTTCACAAAGTGAGGTCTCTGCTTTTTAATATACTGTCTAGGTTTGTTATAACTTTCCTTCCAAGGAGTAAGCATCTTTTAATTTCATGGCTACTGTTACCATCTGCAGTGATTTGGGAGCCCAAGAAAATAAAGCCTGTCACTGTTTCCATTGTTTACCCATCTATGTGCCGTGAAGTGATGGAACCGGATGCCATGAACTACTTTTTTTGAATGCTGAATTTTAAGTCACAGTCTTAGGGCTTATTTTATTTGTTTCCTTTCCCTTAGGGAACCTGTGCATTCACTTACTTACTTTCTAGAATACATTATGTCATATATTTTGACCATTCTCCAGCTCTTTATGACAGGAAGGTCTCTGTTAATCCATCTTGGCTAGAAGTGTTCAGTAATTGTTCTGGATAGTATAAAATGTTTCATAAAATGAATTTTCAATGTTTAAAATTTTATTTCATAGAAATAAAGAGAGACACAATTATAGGTATAAGAGCAATCTTGGAGTTCTAGTTTACATTTCTAACTTTAATTCACAGTAACTGAAGTATAGAATTCTCATGGGGAAGTTAAGTTAATACACCATCATCTTTTCTCAGTTTTGCACACCAGCAGTGAATCCTTCAGGCTCCATGAATTTGGTTATAATTTCCACTCCGTAGGAATCTGTCAGATCAGATTCTTGAGCTGTGTAAGTTTATTTTTAGACAGGAGAATTGAAAATGAGCCCTCTGCCCTTACTGCAGTGATGGACTACAGGTCAACCTCAAATCGAATAGTGCTGACAACCCAGGAACTTTCTTTTGAAAACCGTATAACAAGCAACCAGTATTACTGATACTTAGTAACAGAAGTGATTAGAGCAGTCTAGGTATATTGAATTTCTCATTGCATTTTGTGATGAATTTGTAAAATTTTTGCACACATGTAACTTTTTATATGTCATCTCATCTGACTCTTTGTGACCCCCATGGATGAGCCATGGAATTCTCCAAGCAAGAATACTGGAATAGGTAGCCATTCTCTTCCCCACGGAACCTTCACAACGCCTGGATCAAACCCAGGCCTCTCACACTGCAGGCAGATCTTTTACCAGCTGAGCTACTAGGGAAGTCTTATTTAAATATAATAATATATTATAAAAAAATATTTTTAGTAACAGTTATCTTAAAAATTAAAATTTAGTTTTAAAGTAAATATCCAAATATTGGCAAGTTTTTTGTTCTCTTAACTTTCCTTCCAAGGAGTAAGCATCTTTTAATTTCATGGCTACTGTTACCATCTGCAGTGATTTGGGAGCCCAAGAAAATAAAGCCTGTCACTGTTTCCATTGTTTACCCATCTATGTGCCGTGAAGTGATGGAACCGGATGCCATGAACTACTTTTTTTGAATGCTGAATTTTAAGTCACAGTCTTAGGGCTTATTTTATTTGTTTCCTTTCCCTTAGGGAACCTGTGCATTCACTTACTTACTTTCTAGAATACATTATGTCATATATTTTGACCATTCTCCAGCTCTTTATGACAGGAAGGTCTCTGTTAATCCATCTTGGCTAGAAGTGTTCAGTAATTGTTCTGGATAGTATAAAATGTTTCATAAAATGAATTTTCAATGTTTAAAATTTTATTTCATAGAAATAAAGAGAGACACAATTATAGGTATAAGAGCAATCTTGGAGTTCTAGTTTACATTTCTAACTTTAATTCACAGTAACTGAAGTATAGAATTCTCATGGGGAAGTTAAGTTAATACACCATCATCTTTTCTCAGTTTTGCACACCAGCAGTGAATCCTTCAGGCTCCATGAATTTGGTTATAATTTCCACTCCGTAGGAATCTGTCAGATCAGATTCTTGAGCTGTGTAAGTTTATTTTTAGACAGGAGAATTGAAAATGAGCCCTCTGCCCTTACTGCAGTGATGGACTACAGGTCAACCTCAAATCGAATAGTGCTGACAACCCAGGAACTTTCTTTTGAAAACCGTATAACAAGCAACCAGTATTACTGATACTTAGTAACAGAAGTGATTAGAGCAGTCTAGGTATATTGAATTTCTCATTGCATTTTGTGATGAATTTGTAAAATTTTTGCACACATGTAACTTTTTATATGTCATCTCATCTGACTCTTTGTGACCCCCATGGATGAGCCATGGAATTCTCCAAGCAAGAATACTGGAATAGGTAGCCATTCTCTTCCCCACGGAACCTTCACAACGCCTGGATCAAACCCAGGCCTCTCACACTGCAGGCAGATCTTTTACCAGCTGAGCTACTAGGGAAGTCTTATTTAAATATAATTATATATTTTAAAAAAATTTTTTCAGTAACAGTTACCTTAAAAATTAAAATTTAGTTTTAAAGTAAATATCCAAATATTGGCAGTATGTACTGATTTCATATTGTTCTCTTAACATTAACCACATTATAGCCATAATCCTCATTCACACATATCCTTCCTTCCCCAATATGTCGTATCTTCTAAATGAAAGAATTTTATGACTTCAAAATCCTTCAGAAATTAATTTTGGTGTAACATCTTTATTCTCCCCCAAATTACTCTGAAACTTTTATTCTCTCTCTCAAATCATAAACACACCATTTCTTTCCCTTATCAAAACCAATAAAAGTCCCTCTCTCATTTCTCTTTGAATTGTAATTTCAAAGTTTAATACTTAGTGTTTGGTCAAAACATGATGATCTAAATTTATACCAATGTTTACAAACCGCTTGACTCAATGACCACTTGTATCATTGAAGAATTATTTAATAAACTCAAATATGTCAACTGTTAAAAAGTTTAGCCAGTTCCTACAATAATAAATAAACAAACATGTTTGGGAATACCAGGTAGTTCTAGTATGACACCTTTCCTTTTTTAATAGTTTTAATTTGCCAATCTTTTTGTAAGTGTATACATCATATCTTATAAAGATTGTCAATTGGTGAAAAAGATAGCTATTGTCATTGCACTGTGGGAATAGGAGTTCCTACATGGGCTGGTGCTACAGCCTGGAGGGGTAGGATAGGGGATTTAGGAAGAGGACCAGGGACATGGTTGAAAACCGTATAACAAGCAACCAGTATTACTGATACTTAGTAACAGAAGTGATTAGAGCAGTCTAGGTATATTGAATTTCTCATTGCATTTTGTGATGAATTTGTAAAATTTTTGCACACATGTAACTTTTTATATGTCATCTCATCTGACTCTTTGTGACCCCCATGGATGAGCCATGGAATTCTCCAAGCAAGAATACTGGAATAGGTAGCCATTCTCTTCCCCACGGAACCTTCACAACGCCTGGATCAAACCCAGGCCTCTCACACTGCAGGCAGATCTTTTACCAGCTGAGCTACTAGGGAAGTCTTATTTAAATATAATTATATATTTTAAAAAAATTTTTTCAGTAACAGTTACCTTAAAAATTAAAATTTAGTTTTAAAGTAAATATCCAAATATTGGCAGTATGTACTGATTTCATATTGTTCTCTTAACATTAACCACATTATAGCCATAATCCTCATTCACACATATCCTTCCTTCCCCAATATGTCGTATCTTCTAAATGAAAGAATTTTATGACTTCAAAATCCTTCAGAAATTAATTTTGGTGTAACATCTTTATTCTCCCCAAGTTACTCTGAAACTTTTATTCTCTCTCTCAAATCATAAACACACCATTTCTTTCCCTTATCAAAACCAATAAAAGTCCCTCTCTCATTTCTCTTTGAATTGTAATTTCAAAGTTTAATACTTAGTGTTTGGTCAAAACATGATGATCTAAATTTATACCAATGTTTACAAACCGCTTGACTCAATGACCACTTGTATCATTGAAGAATTATTTAATAAACTCAAATATGTCAACTGTTAAAAAGTTTAGCCAGTTCCTACAATAATAAATAAACAAACATGTTTGGGAATACCAGGTAGTTCTAGTATGACACCTTTCCTTTTTTAATAGTTTTAATTTGCCAATCTTTTTGTAAGTGTATACATCATATCTTATAAAGATTGTCAATTGGTGAAAAAGATAGCTATTGTCATTGCACTGTGGGAATAGGAGTTCCTACATGGGCTGGTGCTACAGCCTGGAGGGGTAGGATAGGGGGATTGGAGGGGGAAGAGGACCAGGGATGTGCATATGACTGATCTGGGAACATATATGTCTGTGAACAACAAAACTCTGTAATAATTTTTTTTAATTTTTTTTAAAAAAGATTGCCAATTGATGTTCTTGAGCTGTGCTTTTGAAGATGCTCTAGAGTCTCTTGGACAGCAAGGAAATCAAACCAGTCAATCCTAAAGGAAATCAACCCTGAGTGTTCATTTTAAAGACTGATGTTGAAGCTAAAGCTCCAATACTCTGGCTACCTGAAGCAAAGAGTCAACTCATTGGAAAAGACACTGATGCTGGGAAAAAATTGAGGGCAAGAGGAATAGGGGACGACAGAGGATGAGATGGTTGGATGGCATCACAACTCAATGGACATGAGTTTGAGCAAACTTCAGGAGATAGTGAAGGAGAGGGAAGCCTGGCATGCTGCAGTCTATCGGGTCCCAAAGAGTAGGACATGACTGAGCAACTGAACATCAACACAACTTATAGGTGGTTTTGAGGGCTTTTCTTGTGTCTGTTGTTTCTTTAAAAAATAACCTGCTGAAGATAGTCCTTGAGCCAAAGAGGCATATTTTCGGATGACAAACTCTGCTCCCCTTCACCAGTCATGGAGATGTACAGGAGAACCAAAAGGTAAAAACCATAAGCCCATAGTAGATGTCATTTGGACCTGTCACCTCCTCCTCCTCCAAAAAAAGCCCAAAACCATTACGCATTAACATAGAATGCTGTCCTTGTGAAAGGATCATTTGAATGTTTGCCACAAGAAAAATACCAAGCTGATAGTTAAGCCCAATACAAAATGTTACACTTCCTTTGCCTTTCACTCTTCGCCTTTTTTTTTCTGGGTTTGTGAGAGATTAGATGGCTTCTCTCCACCTCCTTTTGTTGTGGCTGAGATAGTACCAACCTCTGTCTTATCTTTTGGCTTAAAAAGAATCATAAAGTCTGAAATGTTGGCCCATCTTATTTCATGTCATTTTTTAAATGCGTTATTTATTTTTTGTATACCTTATCAATGTACTTAGGATGAAATTCAAAGAAAAATTGAAAATATTACATAATGAAGAGTAATTTTTGTAAATTTTTTTCTCCTGTATGACCATTCATCAATGACTTGGTTAACTTAATGAAGAACCAGTCAATCCTAAAGTGAACAACAAAACTCTGTAATAATTTTTAAAAAGATTGCCAATTGATGTTCTTGAGCTGTGCTTTTGAAGATGCTCTAGAGTCTCTTGGACAGCAAGGAAATCAAACCAGTCAATCCTAAAGGAAATCAACCCTGAGTGTTCATTTTAAAGACTGATGTTGAAGCTAAAGCTCCAATACTCTGGCTACCTGAAGCAAAGAGTCAACTCATTGGAAAAGACACTGATGCTGGGAAAAAATTGAGGGCAAGAGGAATAGGGGACGACAGAGGATGAGATGGTTGGATGGCATCACAACTCAATGGACATGAGTTTGAGCAAACTTCAGGAGATAGTGAAGGAGAGGGAAGCCTGGCATGCTGCAGTCTATCGGGTCCCAAAGAGTAGGACATGACTGAGCAACTGAACATCAACACAACTTATAGGTGGTTTTGAGGGCTTTTCTTGTGTCTGTTGTTTCTTTAAAAAATAACCTGCTGAAGATAGTCCTTGAGCCAAAGAGGCATATTTTCGGATGACAAACTCTGCTCCCCTTCACCAGTCATGGAGATGTACAGGAGAACCAAAAGGTAAAAACCATAAGCCCATAGTAGATGTCATTTGGACCTGTCACCTCCTCCTCCTCCAAAAGCCCAAAACCATTACGCATTAACATAGAATGCTGTCCTTGTGAAAGGATCATTTGAATGTTTGCCACAAGAAAAATACCAAGCTGATAGTTAAGCCCAATACAAAATGTTACACTTCCTTTGCCTTTCACTCTTCGCCTTTTTTTTTCTGGGTTTGTGAGAGATTAGATGGCTTCTCTCCACCTCCTTTTGTTGTGGCTGAGATAGTACCAACCTCTGTCTTATCTTTTGGCTTAAAAAGAATCATAAAGTCTGAAATGTTGGCCCATCTTATTTCATGTCATTTTTTAAATGCGTTATTTATTTTTTGTATACCTTATCAATGTACTTAGGATGAAATTCAAAGAAAAATTGAAAATATTACATAATGAAGAGTAGATGCCTCCTTGGCTTTCTCCAGCTACACAGTTTCCTTCTTTGTCTCCTGGTTTTCATTGATTCTATCATTTCCAATGCCTGTAACTGAGTGCTTTGGTCTTAACCCCAGCATGTAATGATTTCAACCCTCATGGGTGGTCTTTTTGCTATATTTTTCCCAATGACCTTTCAACTAGCTGAATGTCATCTAGCAGTTTCTTTAAAAGCAGCTCATGGGAGCATTATTCTCCAAGTGCTTCGAGTTCAAAGACGCTTTTCTGCTGCCTTCATTTGTGACATAAGGCATAGGAGGCTATATATTCTTGTGTCATGGGGTTTTTCTTTAGGACTTTGTAGACTTTGCTCTGTCACTTCAAGGACTCATTGAGGCTGTGAGCATTCTGGGAGAGACTGATTTTCCCCACTAAGGGGTCATTTGATCTCTTGGTCTAAGTGCCCAAAGGGTTCTTTCTTTCTAAAGTTCAGTAACTTCACTAAGATGAGCCTCCACATTGATGGTCCAATGTTTTCCTCTAGGACAAATGCTGTGATCTTTTTACCTGAACAGCCACTTCTTTCTTTAATTCTGGAAATTGGGCTTGAATTACAACCTTAAATATTGTTCCTGTCCATTATTTTGTTATCATCTTTTTGAGACATTAGCTATGTTTGTGTGTTTGATTTCCTTTGCCTTTCTTGCTTTATTTCTCACTTCTCTCCCATTCTTTACAACCTTGGCTTCTGTTGGCTTCATCTCTCCTATCTTTCTCAATCCTGTCCCCTCTAGGCTTTGGTCTGCTTTCATTGGCAATGCTTTATTTCTGTGCTGCCTCCAGATTGCTTTTCTTTTCTATTCCCAGGGTGGAGAAGCTCTCCTTTCTTTTCTTCTAGGTTCTTTGTGTGGTCTCATAATTAAATTGATATGAGACAGAGTAGCAGGATAAAACGCAAATTGATTTTCATACATACAAGAACCCAGGCAATATGTCACTCTGAGCTGATGAAAAAGAGCAAGGCCTCATGGTCCTTCCCCTAACCTCCATGGCCTCAGTTTGTCTTTTGTCTGTGGAAAAAACTTTCACCAAAGAAAAAGTTTGATCAGCGAAGTGAGACAGTGTAGAAACAAAGGCGAATAGCCGAAGGAGACCAAATAATAATAGCTTAGTCATGAAGCAGAGTCAGGGACTTTTAGTTCATTCTTAAGGGCTGTGGATCCTGTGAGCGGCCTTGTAGATATTGAAACTCCTAATGACCAGATTATAGCCATGACATAAGCTGCTACAAGCGCAAGAACTGGCCTCAAGGAAATGGGAACAAACTGACTGTGGAACTGAAGGTTAACTGTACTTAAAACAATCAAGAGGACACAGATTAGACCGCTGATGATAAATTTCAGGGTGACTGTCAGAGCTGACTGCTGTTTCTGTGTGCACCCTGTTCTCTCTGTCTATAAAAACTCTTTTCCACCGATGGTCTGTCGGGAGGAGGGCTGTCAGCCTTTGGACAGGAGCTGACTCCTGCGTCCTCACCCCAGTTGCTGGTATCCAAAATAAAATAAACTTTCCTTTACACCAATCTGACTTCTCTTCTGGCACTTGGGCAGCAAGCAGCTGGACCCCACTTTCGGTTACACTAAGGAATGGGATCCAGGCCTGGGGCTCCAAAGGAGAGAAGGGCCATTCACAAAAAAGGAGTGGGTGTAATTAGATGCTGCCCTGCCATGTGGACAGGCCAGTCAGAGAAATGTCCCCATAGACGAACCAAGCAGGAGGCTCTCTCCTCCAACATCCCCCACGGAGACCCACAGCTCTGATGTGGTGTGAACTAGGAGCGAAATCTGCCACAACCAGACCCCAAGCTCTGCTCACCTCACCTGCCTCCCAGGAAGAAGAGGGAAAGGCTTCAAGCAAGAACCTCTCTGTGTCTCTGTCTCTTTCTCCCTTTCACTCTCTCCCCTCTCCTGCACTCAGGCAATAGAGGCTCTTCTGTCTGCTGCTGCCCTGGGCAACGATGTTCACCAGGGTATCCACTACAACTGGGTGGACAAGTAGGAACTTAACCTTTCTAATCCATCAGTAATAGAGGAGGAGCTTTGATTCCTAGTCGATCCTTGTGTTTCTAAGTGAAACTATTCAGAACTCTGAGAACAGGGCACTGGATCATTCATGACATTTCAAAGCTCAACTGAAAACTTGTCTCATTATGTTCATATCCCCAAGGCCAAGCACAGCACCTGGCATACAGGAGATGTCCAATAGGCATTTTAAAGGCCGTTTAAATACATGCATGAATAAGCTTCCTCCGGGAAAGTGGTGGAGTAGGTCATACAGGTCAGTTGTGTGATAAATCTGTGCTGAATGTCAGGCCTGCTGCTGTTTCTGTTTGCCTTTCAATCCCAGGATTTGAGAGAACAGAGATCTCACCGTTGATTTCCCTAAGATACCACAAAAGTAAGTGAGGAGATGGCTTCATTTCGTTAATCTTTCATCAAACCTATTTTGGCATAGTTAAAAATATCAATTTCCAAAAATACATGTGCTCCAGAAAAAGATAATCAAACGTGTACTCATAAAAAAAAAAAAAAAAAAAAAAAACTTCTTATTTTCTATTGGGGTATAGCCAATGAACAATCTTGTTATAGTTTCAGGTGAACAGCAAAGGGACTCAGCCATACATATACATGTATCCATCCTCCCCCAAACTCCCCTCCCATCTAGGCTGCCACAAAACACTAAGCAGAGTTCCATGTGTTGTACAGTAGGTCCTTACTGGTCATCCATTTTAAATAGAGCAGTGTCCATCCCAAACTCCCTAACTATCCCTTCCCCTCATTCTTTCCCTAAGCAACAATAAATTCATTCTCTATATCTGTGAGCCTCTTTCTGTCCTATAAATTCATTTGCATAATTTCTTTTTAGATTCCACACATAAGGGAAGTCATAAGATACTTCTCCTTTTCTGTCTGACTTACTTCACTCGGTACGAAAAGCTCCAGGTCCATCCATGTTGCTACAAATAGCATTAGTTCATTCTTTTTAATGACTGAGTAATATTCCATTGTACCAAAATGTAGCCTTAATGGAGGTAACAGCTGGTATCGAGAAATAGGTTTGCAAAGTTCTAGTGCTGTGTATTTCTCTGTCGTGGAACAATGTATATCTCAGAAGAGCAGAAGGTGTTGAGTTATGAGAATATTCACAAAACATGATAAGAAAAATTCCAGATCATCAGTGTCTTTCTGAGGGAAGGTACACATTCCCTGCTTCCCAGGGATTTCCCCTGGAAATGATGATGCAATATGCCGAGGAATTCAGCATGATGATGGAACGAGGTATCTGTAATGCTGAGAAGAGAAAAACTGACCAAGATAGGAAATGTTTAAACTGTGTTCAAATGCAATTTCATTTCATGAAGAAGGTATATCTAGCCCATATGTGGTTTCAAAATGGTAGTTCTTTTAAGAAAACAAGAATCCTTAATATAAAATTGCACTTTTAAAACTCTGGTAACCCAATCATTAAAACTGTTTTCCTTTACCAAATAAAGGCCAATACCTGTAGTTGAGAAAAGAAATATACTTTTTGTTTTTGTCTCTAAAGATTTCACTCGTTACATCATGATGAGGTCTCTCCTTCCTGAGTACCCGAGACAAGCAGCACTGGTCTCAGGAGCTCACCCAACACAGAGGGACCAAGAACCACCAGCAGTCCATGATGGATCCTGCCTCAGATGAGCCTTCAGATGAAATCCCAGCCCTGGCCGACCCCCTAAGCACAGTCTGTGCGGGACAGGGATGCAGAAGGACCAGTCGACACACACTTGGGCTCCTGACTCCCAGAAACTATGAGATAATAAAGGTGGATGATTTTATGTTGCCAAGCTTAGGTAATTTGTTGCACAGAAATAGGTGACTAGGGCTTCCCTGGTGGTCCAGTGTTAAGGACACAGCCTTGCAGTGCAAGGGGCGCCAGTTCGATCCCTGGCCTGGAAGATCCCACGTGCTTTGGAGCGACTGGACCGATGTGTCCAGTTACTGAGCCAGAGCTCTGGAGCGCATGTGCCCAGAGCAGGTGCTCTGCAGCGAGAGAGGCCACTGCAACGGGAGGCCCACATAAGCCAAAGAACAAAGATAAATAAATGAAAGATCAATAGAATTGGCCAAAAAGAAAAAAAGGAAAAAAAAAAAAAAAGAAATAGGTGACTATACAGCATCATTTGGAATCTCTTTTCCCCAGATGTCTTATATACTGTATTCATTTTCTAGGGCTTCCATAACAAACTTCCACAGACTAGATGACTTAAAACAGCATACGTGCATCCTCCCACAACCCTAGGGCTGGAAGTCGGAGATCAATGTGTCCATAGTGCCACGATCTCTCTGAAATCTGTAAGAAAATCTTTATTTCAGTCTGCTGTTTAGCAGTTGCTGCAAGCCTTGGTGCTCTCTGGCTCGAAGCTGCATTACTCAGTCTGGTCTTCTGTAGTCACATTGCTTTCTTCCCGTGTGTCTCTGCCTTCACATGGACATCCTCTTACAAGGACACTGATCACACTGGACTGGGGCCCACTCTCCTCCTGTGCGGCCCCATCTCAACTCAACTGATCACATCTGCTACAACCCCATGTTCAAACCACCCTACATTCTGAGGTACCAGGGGTTCAGGCCTCTTTCTTTTGAAGAGGGAGAAACAGACAAAACTCATTCCATAACCTAAGAAAGGGTGCTTTTAACTGGCATGGTGCCATTTTCAGAGTTAAGCAACTCGGAAGCAACTTAATCGCTTTTGACCACTACCTTTACCTGGAAAGTAAAGGTTTATGTTTTTCCTGATTTGTGTGTGACTTATTAAATAGAAAACAAAAGTGAGAATTGTCAGGACATCAATCCTTTGCAATATTTAGCTGACACTCTAAGAACTCAATGATGCAGGACTGCAGAATAAATGCTTCAGTGAGCTGACATGGTTATTGCTCGTGAGGAAGGCAGGGTATGAAATAGGTGACTAGGGCTTCCCTGGTGGTCCAGTGTTAAGGACACAGCCTTGCAGTGCAAGGGGCGCCAGTTCGATCCCTGGCCTGGAAGATCCCACGTGCTTTGGAGCGACTGGACCGATGTGTCCAGTTACTGAGCCAGAGCTCTGGAGCGCATGTGCCCAGAGCAGGTGCTCTGCAGCGAGAGAGGCCACTGCAACGGGAGGCCCACATAAGCCAAAGAACAAAGATAAATAAATGAAAGATCAATAGAATTGGCCAAAAAGAAAAAAAGGAAAAAAAAAAAAAAAGAAATAGGTGACTATACAGCATCATTTGGAATCTCTTTTCCCCAGATGTCTTATATACTGTATTCATTTTCTAGGGCTTCCATAACAAACTTCCACAGACTAGATGACTTAAAACAGCATACGTGCATCCTCCCACAACCCTAGGGCTGGAAGTCGGAGATCAATGTGTCCATAGTGCCACGATCTCTCTGAAATCTGTAAGAAAATCTTTATTTCAGTCTGCTGTTTAGCAGTTGCTGCAAGCCTTGGTGCTCTCTGGCTCGAAGCTGCATTACTCAGTCTGGTCTTCTGTAGTCACATTGCTTTCTTCCCGTGTGTCTCTGCCTTCACATGGACATCCTCTTACAAGGACACTGATCACACTGGACTGGGGCCCACTCTCCTCCTGTGCGGCCCCATCTCAACTCAACTGATCACATCTGCTACAACCCCATGTTCAAACCACCCTACATTCTGAGGTACCAGGGGTTCAGGCCTCTTTCTTTTGAAGAGGGAGAAACAGACAAAACTCATTCCATAACCTAAGAAAGGGTGCTTTTAACTGGCATGGTGCCATTTTCAGAGTTAAGCAACTCGGAAGCAACTTAATCGCTTTTGACCACTACCTTTACCTGGAAAGTAAAGGTTTATGTTTTTCCTGATTTGTGTGTGACTTATTAAATAGAAAACAAAAAGTGAGAATTGTCAGGGACATCAATCCTTTGCAATATTTAGCTGACACTCTAAGAACTCAATGATGCAGGACTGCAGAATAAATGCTTCAGCCCGTGTCCTTTCTAATATTTCCAGCTGACATGGTTATTGCTCGGTGAGGAAGGCGGCAGGGTATGAAAGGATGGCATTTTGTTTTTACCACTAATGTGAGTAATAGAAGAGCTGGGGAGTTATGGATGTCGAAGATGACAGTAGTTGAAGAAGAAATAAAATGTTTGATGCAATTTCCAGATGAGTGTTTTTGTAATGGACCAAGACCTAACATTTAGATAATGCTCTACAAGCTACATTTGTGTCTCCCCCTGGCATTTTGCCTTTTACATGGTGGGTACTCAACTAATCTAACTGGTCCCCCATAATAAGCTGGGGTACAGCTCAGGCAGGAAATGTGCTGGGTGGGGGTTATTACCTTCCTTTTCAGATGACCAAGCAAAAGCCTGGAGACACTAAGTTTTTCAGAGGAACATTGAAATGACCTGTTCAAGCTTGTATATCTGGGATGGATAAACAAGGTTCTACTGCATAGCACAAGAACTCTATTCAATATCCTGCAATAAACCATAGTGGAAAAGAATACAAAAAAGAATATATACACGTACAGCTGAGTCACTCTGCAGTACAGCAGTGATTTAACAGAACATTGTAAATCAACCCTACAATAAAATTTGAAAGAAATGACTTACTCAGGATTATTTCCAGGTGTTTAAATCAGGTTGTCTGATTTATAACCCAGTACCTTTGTTATTTAATATAATGCCCAGAACAACAACAAAAAGAGGTGTGTCATGTAGGAAAGAATCACAGACTCCCCAAAAGTGAGACAAAGAAGAGCAAGTCTTTCATCTCAGAGAAAAGTTTAGGCTTGTGGTGGGGAAAGACTACAGCTTTCTCTGATCACTGGTCCACCAGCATCCTGGGCTTGGAAAGACATGTGGAAGGGCAGCTCCTGTGTACACAGGCTGTGAGATGAGAGTTTCTATGGACTGGCCATCAGGACACTGGGCCCCACACTTTCTGGTCTTACTCTAAGAACTCAATGATGCAGGACTGCAGAATAAATGCTTCAGCCCGTGTCCTTTCTAATATTTCCAGCTGACATGGTTATTGCTCGGTGAGGAAGGCGCAGGGTATGAAAGGATGGCATTTTGTTTTTACCACTAATGTGAGTAATAGAAGAGCTGGGGAGTTATGGATGTCGAAGATGACAGTAGTTGAAGAAGAAATAAAATGTTTGATGCAATTTCCAGATGAGTGTTTTTGTAATGGACCAAGACCTAACATTTAGATAATGCTCTACAAGCTACATTTGTGTCTCCCCCTGGCATTTTGCCTTTTACATGGTGGGTACTCAACTAATCTAACTGGTCCCCCATAATAAGCTGGGGTACAGCTCAGGCAGGAAATGTGCTGGGTGGGGGTTATTACCTTCCTTTTCAGATGACCAAGCAAAAGCCTGGAGACACTAAGTTTTTCAGAGGAACATTGAAATGACCTGTTCAAGCTTGTATATCTGGGATGGATAAACAAGGTTCTACTGCATAGCACAAGAACTCTATTCAATATCCTGCAATAAACCATAGTGGAAAAGAATACAAAAAAGAATATATACACGTACAGCTGAGTCACTCTGCAGTACAGCAGTGATTTAACAGAACATTGTAAATCAACCCTACAATAAAATTTGAAAGAAATGACTTACTCAGGATTATTTCCAGGTGTTTAAATCAGGTTGTCTGATTTATAACCCAGTACCTTTGTTATTTAATATAATGCCCAGAACAACAACAAAAAGAGGTGTGTCATGTAGGAAAGAATCACAGACTCCCCAAAAGTGAGACAAAGAAGAGCAAGTCTTTCATCTCAGAGAAAAGTTTAGGCTTGTGGTGGGGAAAGACTACAGCTTTCTCTGATCACTGGTCCACCAGCATCCTGGGCTTGGAAAGACATGTGGAAGGGCAGCTCCTGTGTACACAGGCTGTGAGATGAGAGTTTCTATGGACTGGCCATCAGGACACTGGGCCCCACACTTTCTGGTCTTACTCTAAGCAGCTGATGATGATGGGCAAGCCCTTTCTGCATGTGTGCCCAGTTGTGTCCAATTCTCTGTGACCCCATGGACTGTAGCCCACCCAGCTCCTCTGTCCACGGGATATTCCAGGCAAGAATACTGGAGTGGGTTGCCATTTCCTAACCATGGCTTAAGGGGATGTGATTTCTGGCCTAAAATGAGATGAACTGAATTTGTTAGTCTAGCACACTTAGGATCTCTGCCACAAGAGCCAGCCTCCCAATGACTTAAACAGTGAAGAATGGTTTTACTCTGGAAGTGCATGTTAAGGGCAGGTTTGAGGCTTCAATGAACTCACTCACTCTGACTCAATATCTTAGCTTTTCTCATCTCTGCCCTATGTCATGTGTCAAGGTCATCTTTGTAGAGAGAAGATAGACCAGAAAACCAATAAAATGTGTCCAACAACCTCCTGCAAACTCTTGGAGTGGGTTGCCATGCCCTCCTCAAGTGGATCTTCCTGACCCAGGGATCAAACTCACAGGTCCTATGTCTCCTGCAGTGGCAGGTGGATTCTTTGCCACTAATAACAACAACTTCCATGAAATAACAAAAATAAATGCCAACTTAGAAATATTAAGAAAGCCCTAATAGTAACATGGGCTCCTCAGGTGGCACAGCGGTAAAGAATCTGCCTGCAATGCAGGAGGCACGGGTTCGATCCCTGGGTCAGGAAGATCCCTGGAGAAAGAAATAGCAACTCATTCCAGTGTTCTTGACTGAGAAATCCCATGGACAGAGGCGTCTGGTGAGTTACAGTCCATGGAATCACAGAGAGTAGGACACAACTTAGTGACTAAATGACAGCAAAATAGTAACATAATATTAAGGGAAAATAGATTTAAATAAATTGTCCCTATGTCTTCTTAGGATTACAGTGGGCAACTGAAGGACCAATGTTTACTGGCTCTTTATTAAGTTCAAAAGGATGTTATGTGGAAATGTCATCTCTCTTGATGATAGTTTTACTACGGCAGGCCTTTCCTCCTGAAATGATTAGCTTTTCCCAAAGATGGGGCAGTGGCACAAAGATACCAAGAAGAAGCAGGGATGTTACTCTGCATCCATGTCCTAGTCTTTAGTGTGTGTGCCTGTGTGTGCTTAGGCATTGTGTATGTATGTGTATATGCTGCCACTGCTACTTAGTCACTTTGGTTGTGTCCAACTCTGTGACACTACGAGCTATAACCGACCAGGCTCCTCTGTCCATGGGGATTCTCCAGGCAAGCATACTGGAGTGGGTTGCCATTTCCTTCTCCAGGGGATCTTCCCAACCCAGGGATCAAACCCTGTCTCCTGCACTGGCAGGCGGTTCTATACCACTGAGTCACCAGGGAAGTGACCAAAAAATAATTATAATTATATATTAGCAGAATGCAAGCTGAATCCCAGATCCTTTGAATCTAGATAAATATAGTTTTCAGCCATTTTTTTCCACGCTTACTTCCTTAGAGGAAAGATGCCCAAAGACATCTTTATTTCCAGCCTCTCTTATGTTGATGTTTTTAAGTATTCAAGACTGAGGAGGAAGCTACCCAAGACACATTGGTTCTGCATGCTTAAGGATGACTTGCTGTGTTTCAGGGTTTGCTTTTAGGGTTGAGACCAATAAAAGGCAAGGAACCAACAAACACATTTTAATATATATCTGGTGCTAAAATGGAGGGATGTGTGCTAATTATTACTAAAATGTATCAGATGGGTGACCCAGACAGTAAGTCCTAGGTGGTGCCTGGTCCATAGAAGACAGTGTCTCAGGCTCACAAGGATGGCATTTGTAAGTACTGGCATATAAGTGAGTCATAGGGTTATCACACATCTTGTACCAACTAGCATAAAATAATATTTACAGAAATCACAGGCCATGAGTGACAGGCTTCATGCAGACTGAAGGGTGTGTCTCTAGACCCAGTAGTCCTAACCCTAGGGAATCCTCCAGCAGAAGTGACTCGATATTCACAATGAATGTAACCCTTCTTACTTGGCTCAATTTTCAAATATTAAATATTTTACAGTAGAGAATGGATTGGCTTCCTTATATACAGAAAAGTGTGCTATCATTAAAAGCAATTACTGCAATACCTAATAGCGAGCAAAAATGTTTATAATTAGTGTCTTAGTTTTCTCGGGCTGTCGTAACAAATTACCCCAACTGGGTGGCTTAACACCACAGCCATGTAGCCTCTGACACTCGTGGAGGTTGGAAATCAGGGTGTTGCCCAATGTGTTGGCAGGGCCAGCTGCCACCCGAGGCTCTAGGGGACAACTTCTCCCAGCTGCTGGAGGCTCAAGGCATCTGCACAATTTACCTATTATGATTAGAAAGACAGAATATAAACTTTATAGGGACTTCCCCTGTGGCTCAGCTGCAAAGGATCTGCCTGCAATGCAGAAAGACCTAGGTTGGATCCCTGGATTGGGAAGATCCCTTGGAGAAGGAAATAGCAACCCACTCCAGTATTCTTGCCTGGAAAATCCCATGAACAGAGGAGCCTGGCGGGCTACATAAAGGACACCAGACACTGGACTAGTGCTGCAGGGAGGAAGCCACTTCTGACCCCAGGATGGAACTGTTTCTTTGACTTGTTTTTCATTGCTTTTGTTATTGTAATCATACAGAATGGTGCCTGAGAGGACCCCGCCCCTCTGCCTGACAGGTAAAGTGCCTGTGTTCAGAATCCTATCCACCTGTGGATGACAGTAAGGGAGAAATTAACACGTCCTCTGCCTAAAGCTTGCCATTCTAGGAGATGTTCACAAGACGAATAGCCTTTTTATTTTGCTTCCTCACCTCCCTGCCCACCCCACCATCTCCAATCTATAAAAGAATCTGACATCCAGACCCTAGATAAGATGGTTCATTAGAGGTGCTAGCTGCCATCTTCTCAGTCAGCTGCTTTCTGAATGCAGTCTCTTCCTTGCCTCAGCACCTCGTCTCTTAGGTTCTTTGGCCCGTCGTGCGGTGTGCAGAGTGAACTTGGACTAGGACAGTTATGGAGTCCAGGCTTGCTGTGCTCACTGCAAGATAAGTCGATCAATCTGAGACAAGGTGTTGCAAGCAGGAAGGGACTTAACCGGGAGCCAGCTGACTGAGGAAATGGCAGCCTCAAAACAATCATCTTGTGAGAGTCTGGTTGCCAGGTTCTTTTATGGATGAGAGATAGTTGGGGCTTGGGGAAGTGAAGAAGCAAAGTGAAAAGACTACTCAGTCCTTACAAACGTCCCCTAGAGTGGCAAGCCTCAGGCAGGGGGACGTGTTAGTCTCACTCCCTTACAGCTCTTTAGAGGTGGTAGCTCAGGTTATCTCCCTGAGGCAGGCCATCATGTATGTTTATAATAACAAAAAAGGGTTAAAGTCACAGAGGCAGATCCAGCATAAATTCAGAATGAACTCTTCCCATTTATAGAACCACCCTAATCTTGACTATTCATTGGAAAGCCTGATGCTGAAGCTGAAGCTCCAATACTTTGGCCACCTGATGTGAAGAGCCAACTCACTGGAAAAGATCCCGATTCTAGGAAAGGTTAGGACAGAAGGAGAAGAAGGTGACAGAAATAAGACAGTGAGATAGCTGCACTAACTCAATGAATGTGAATTTGAGCAGACTCCTGATGACAGTGCAGGACACGGGAGCCTGATGTGCTGCAGTCTAGGGGGTCACAAAGTGTTGGACATGGCTTGGCACCTGAATAGCAACAACAAATCCAGTATGACTTCGTCTTAACTTTTTTTTATATTTATATCTGCAAAGACATTGTGTCAAAATGAAATCCCATTCTGAGGTGCTGGGTAGAGATATATTTTCAAGGGACACTATTTCAGCCCAATATAGCTGGCCCTGGGGTCATTTGGTTCAGTCCAGTGTGGCTACATGGAAGGGTCAGAAAAAACCTGGAGAATGAGTATGGAGGTGATACAGGATGCCCAGGGCCGAGCAAGGAGTCCCAGGGACCATTTGAAATGGAGCTCATGGCCAAGGACAAGAAACCCCAAGAGGAAGGGAGCAAAGGGCATTCCTGTTGTGTACTGTGCTTAGTCTCTCAGCTGTGTCCTACTCTTTGCGACCCTATGGACTGCAGCCTGCGAGGTTCCTCTGTCCACGGGATTCTCCAGGCCAGAACACTGGAATGGGTTGATATGCCCTTCTCCAGGGCATTTCTAAAGAGCCCCAAGTAGAAAGTCAAACCAGAGTTACCCTGTGCCAAGCCCCAGGACACAAAGCTACCCAGCCCCTTCAGAATTTTCCAGTCCACTGAGTCTGCTTGTAGGGCCAGTGTGAGAACAGAAGACTGGCTGCAGGCCCATCCCCCACTGCAGGTAAAGTTGGGAGACAAGGTAGGACACTCTGCTTGGAGTTTTGACTGTATCATAGGACATAGGCCAGTATGTGTACATCAATATGTGATATCCATGAATGCACTGGGACATGGCGTTATTCTGATTAGAGATACAAGACTAAAATTAACCAGAAAGACAGAAACTCAAGTCACTCAGTACTGTCTGACTCTTTGCACGCCCATAGATGAGTCATGGAATTCTCCAGGCAAGAATACTGGAGTGGGTAGCTATTCTCTTCTCCAGGAGGTCTTCCTAACTCAGGGATCTAACCCAGGTCTCCCACATTGCAGGCAGATTCTTTACTATGTGAGCCACCAGGAAAACCCAAAAATTAACCAGAGAGCTTTTTATTATTTGAGGGTGACCAACAGGAAAGATGGAGAAGCCAGTCTTCTCCCTCTCCCTCAGAGGAAGGCCTCACAAGAGATCTTAAAGGAAGCTAAAGAGAGAAATGTTCATGGTAGAATATTTGATGGATTTGTCTATTTTTAATTTTTTTAACTCCTTATTTTGTACTTGAATATAGCCAATTAACAGTGTTGTGATTGTTTCAGGTGAACAATGCAGGAACTCAACAATACATATACATGTGTCCATTCTCTCCCAAGGCCCTTCCCATCCAGGCTGCCACATAACACTGAGTTTCATGTCCTATACACATGATGTTCAGTAGGTCCTTGTAGGTTATCCATTTCAGATATAGCAGTGCGTATATGTCCAGCCCAAACTCCCTCACTATCTCTGCCCCTCCCCATCTTCCCCCAGGAACTCAAAGTTCCTTCTCTAAGTGTGTGAGACTGTTTCTGTTTTCCAAGTTCATTTGCATCATTTCTTTTTAGATTTCACATGTAAGGGGTATCATACGATATTTCTCTTCCTCTGTCTGACTTGCTTCACTCATTAAGACCATCTCTAGGTCCATCCATGTGTCTGCAAATGGTATTATTTCATTCTTTTTTCATTTATCTATATTTTAATGTGATGCTTCCTTTGACAAAGCTATGCACTTTCTTGAAAATGTGAGTTCTGCTATCTCCAAAATTAAGTTTTAGAGCAGAGTATGCATAGATTGGAAGGAGAGGCTGTAACCACACTATCTGAGCCACCAATATTGACTGGGGTGATGTCCTAGTGGGTCCTGACCCAGCAGGGGACGTAAGAGAGAGGGCCATCCTGACACAGCAGAGCAGAAAGGAGAGGAAGGAAGAGGGAAAACAGCCAACCTACAGCAGCAGCCCGGTCACGCAGAGCCCTGCCTTTGAAGAGGCAGCAACAGCGCATGAGCTTCTGCCCGCAGGACGACATGCATTTCCCAATTTAACTGTGACCTAGTTACGGGTCCAGGCGACAATACCAAGCCAGCTCCAGCTGGTGGCCTGCAGAGCTGTGCTGAGCAAATTCTGCCACCTAGTGCCTCAGGGAGCCTAGGGAGAGGGCTTATTATTCTTTCCCTTCTCCTCTGCTTTATTCACCAAGCCATGACCTCCTGAGCACCGTGTGTGTGTGTGTGTGTGTGTGTGTGTGTGTGTGTGTGCTGTCATGTCCCACTCTTTGCGACCCCATGGACCATAGCTGGCCATGCTCCTCTGTCCATGGGATTTCCCAGGCAAGAATACCAGAATGGGATGCCACTTCCTTCTCTAAGGAACCTTCCTGACACAGGGATCAAACTTGAGTCACTCGCATTGGCAAGAACACTCCAGAATTCCTGCCGGGAATATCCCACAGATAGAGGGGCCTGGCAGGCTACAATCCACGGGCTCACAAAGAGCCAGACATGACAGAGCGATGGAGCAGACACGCACACAGGCGTGGCTAGTGAAGCTCTTGAGATGGAGATGTCCTGAGATATCTGATGTCGTTCACAGTGCATGTAGAAGTGACATTTTGATGGAGGCGTTTGCCTCTGTCGGTTTTGATCAGGGTTCCCACAGAAGTCAGGGCTGGGAGGGAGGCTAGTGGTGACCACATCCTCCACCCATGTTTGAGGACGGGGCAGCGCCATTCAAAGGAGAGTCATGATGTCACTTGCTTCACTCATTAAGACCATCTCTAGGTCCATCCATGTGTCTGCAAATGGTATTATTTCATTCTTTTTTCATTTATCTATATTTTAATGTGATGCTTCCTTTGACAAAGCTATGCACTTTCTTGAAAATGTGAGTTCTGCTATCTCCAAAATTAAGTTTTAGAGCAGAGTATGCATAGATTGGAAGGAGAGGCTGTAACCACACTATCTGAGCCACCAATATTGACTGGGGTGATGTCCTAGTGGGTCCTGACCCAGCAGGGGACGTAAGAGAGAGGGCCATCCTGACACAGCAGAGCAGAAAGGAGAGGAAGGAAGAGGGAAAACAGCCAACCTACAGCAGCAGCCCGGTCACGCAGAGCCCTGCCTTTGAAGAGGCAGCAACAGCGCATGAGCTTCTGCCCGCAGGACGACATGCATTTCCCAATTTAACTGTGACCTAGTTACGGGTCCAGGCGACAATACCAAGCCAGCTCCAGCTGGTGGCCTGCAGAGCTGTGCTGAGCAAATTCTGCCACCTAGTGCCTCAGGGAGCCTAGGGAGAGGGCTTATTATTCTTTCCCTTCTCCTCTGCTTTATTCACCAAGCCATGACCTCCTGAGCACCGTGTGTGTGTGTGTGTGTGTGTGTGTGTGTGTGTGTGTGTGCTGTCATGTCCCACTCTTTGCGACCCCATGGACCATAGCTGGCCATGCTCCTCTGTCCATGGGATTTCCCAGGCAAGAATACCAGAATGGGATGCCACTTCCTTCTCTAAGGAACCTTCCTGACACAGGGATCAAACTTGAGTCACTCGCATTGGCAAGAACACTCCAGAATTCCTGCCGGGAATATCCCACAGATAGAGGGGCCTGGCAGGCTACAATCCACGGGCTCACAAAGAGCCAGACATGACAGAGCGATGGAGCAGACACGCACACAGGCGTGGCTAGTGAAGCTCTTGAGATGGAGATGTCCTGAGATATCTGATGTACGTTCACAGTGCATGTAGAAGTGACATTTTGATGGAGGCGTTTGCCTCTGTCGGTTTTGATCAGGGTTCCCACAGAAGTCAGGGCTGGGAGGGAGGCTAGTGGTGACCACATCCTCCACCCATGTTTGAGGACGGGGCAGCGCCATTCAAAGGAGAGTCATGATGTCACTTTGTCCTCAGGGACAGCCTCAGCTGAGAGAGTAGAGCATGTGGGTCCAGCACTCAGATCCCATCTTTTGTGAAGTTGCCATTGCTGCCAAGAGCCAGGGAGCCTTCTTCCCCGCTGAGCAAAATGAGCTTTCTGCCAAAGCAGGAATCTCCGAGAAAATGCCCAAGGAACTGAGTTCTTTGTATCGCAAGCCCCTCACTTAGAAGTGGGTCCCAGTTTGCTGTCATTCCTGGATCTGGACCTCTCTGCAGCCAGCCTGCTGTGGGGCTGACCAGTAGAGAGAGAGGACTGAAGAATTTGAGAACCCCCAAAGCCAGATGCTACCCCCCAGCAGTGGGACTGAAACCCACGTCAGCTACCATGGCTTCCACGAAGAGTCAGGAGCCCTGCCTGAGAAGTCATTTCTGGATGGATGATGCTCTAAGTTTTTGCCGGTCATTTGTACCTTGAATACCATTTGCCTTTTTACTCCTGCTCCATTAGTGAATTGATGGTGAAGGACAGAAGTGCCTCGCATACTGCAGTCCACAAGGGTTGCAAAGACTTGGACACGACTGAGTAACTGAACTGAACTGCTTACGACAGCGTATAAATACAGACAAGGCTAGTCTACCACATCTCTTATTTCCATCAGTTTGCTTTATTTCAACTTTAAGATAAGTTTGTCAGGTTATGAAAAAAATTCTGTTGCAATTTTATTTTATTTTATTTTATTTTTTGGCCACTTCTATTGGTCTTTCATTTATCTATTTTCATCCACCTTTGTTCTTTAACCTGTGTGGGCCTCCCATCGCAGTGGCCTCTGGGCGCATGCGCTCCAGAGCTCTGGATCGGTAGTTGGACACATCAGTTCAACCACTCAGTGGCACGTGGGATCTTCCCAGGTCAGCAATTGGACCAGCGCCCCTTGCACTGCAAGGTGGTGTCCTTACCCACTGGACCACCAGGGAAGTGTGCTTTTCTCTTACACCAACTTTGTAGGTTCATTTAGAAAAACTAACATCCTTAGGTTTCGAAGCTCAGTGGTGACCACATGCCTTTGATGGAGGCGTTTGCCTCTGTCGGTTTTGATCAGGGTTCCCACAGAAGTCAGGGCTGGGAGGGAGGCTAGTGGTGACCACATCCTCCACCCATGTTTGAGGACGGGGCAGCGCCATTCAAAGGAGAGTCATGATGTCACTTTGTCCTCAGGGACAGCCTCAGCTGAGAGAGTAGAGCATGTGGGTCCAGCACTCAGATCCCATCTTTTGTGAAGTTGCCATTGCTGCCAAGAGCCAGGGAGCCTTCTTCCCCGCTGAGCAAAATGAGCTTTCTGCCAAAGCAGGAATCTCCGAGAAAATGCCCAAGGAACTGAGTTCTTTGTATCGCAAGCCCCTCACTTAGAAGTGGGTCCCAGTTTGCTGTCATTCCTGGATCTGGACCTCTCTGCAGCCAGCCTGCTGTGGGGCTGACCAGTAGAGAGAGAGGACTGAAGAATTTGAGAACCCCCAAAGCCAGATGCTACCCCCCAGCAGTGGGACTGAAACCCACGTCAGCTACCATGGCTTCCACGAAGAGTCAGGAGCCCTGCCTGAGAAGTCATTTCTGGATGGATGATGCTCTAAGTTTTTGCCGGTCATTTGTACCTTGAATACCATTTGCCTTTTTACTCCTGCTCCATTAGTGAATTGATGGTGAAGGACAGAAGTGCCTCGCATACTGCAGTCCACAAGGGTTGCAAAGACTTGGACACGACTGAGTAACTGAACTGAACTGCTTACGACAGCGTATAAATACAGACAAGGCTAGTCTACCACATCTCTTATTTCCATCAGTTTGCTTTATTTCAACTTTAAGATAAGTTTGTCAGGTTATGAAAAAAATTCTGTTGCAATTTTATTTTATTTTATTTTATTTTTTGGCCACTTCTATTGGTCTTTCATTTATCTATTTTCATCCACCTTTGTTCTTTAACCTGTGTGGGCCTCCCATCGCAGTGGCCTCTGGGCGCATGCGCTCCAGAGCTCTGGATCGGTAGTTGGACACATCAGTTCAACCACTCAGTGGCACGTGGGATCTTCCCAGGTCAGCAATTGGACCAGCGCCCCTTGCACTGCAAGGTGGTGTCCTTACCCACTGGACCACCAGGGAAGTCCCCTGTTGCTATTTTAAATCAAATACAATTACACCAACTTTGTAGGTTCATTTAGAAAAAACTAACATCCTTAGGTTTCCGAGTTTGGCTTTATATGTGTGGGGAAGCATAAACTGGAGGTAGGGGATTAACCAATGCGTACTATCATGTATAAAATGGATAAACAATAAGAACTTGTTGTATAGCACAGGGGAAAATATGCACTTTTTTATAATAAAATGTGATGGAAAAGAAAAAGAATCAGGTATGTTTCCATTTACTGAAGTCTTCATTTATGTCCCTTAATAGAGTTAAGGATCTTGTGTGTATGTTCTATATATTTCTTTTTACATTTATTTGTTGGTATTATTCAATTTGTTGTTATTATAAAAAATTATCTCATCATTAAATATTATAATTAAAATTGAATGATATATATTAGGATTGAAGACTGTCTTTCTACTCAATCTTAATGTTTTTAACAAGATTTCAGATGATATTCTTGAATATTCCACACATTCAGCCATAGCTTTCACAAACAGTATTAATTCTGCTTCCCTTCTCTCTTTATATGAGTATGATCTATTTTCTTCCTGTGATGTCTTTGTCTGTTTTTGACATCAATGCTGTGAAATCCCTTCTACCCTTACAGTCTCTACGTGGTACCTCCCCCTGCCCAGCATCTGGTCTAATAAGGACCTCAACTGAATATCCATGGAGGACAGATGTGATGTCTTTAATGGACAGATATCAACTTCATATAAAGTATCATATATTCCTGTAATTTGCCACTCTCTGAATTCACCAGCCTTTCCTAAGCATTTTTGCTTTCACCTTCCTACTACTTTATTCTGGAGGTAGAGAATAACAGTAAGCAAACACTAAGCCTGAAATACCCAATCTTTGCCTTGCAACAGTCATGGACCCTACGGTAGGAGACTGTCAGGTCGAGCAACAGACTACTCTGATTTGTGCTGTCAACATGCACATGAGGATCGTTCTGGCCATTCCTCTACTTGAGCACTCAATGGACTGGCTCAATGGTCATGAGTCTGAGTTTGAGCAGGACAGGGAAGCTTGGCTCACTGCAATTTATGGGGTCACAAAGTGTCAGACACGACTGAGTGACTGAACAACAGCACGTGCTAGCCCAGCCCAGGTCATCTCCACACACTGCTTTTCCTTGGGGATCAACAGGCCCATGGGAAGAGACACACACTGAGTGAAATGTCCTCCTGATATTAGCTTCTCATCTAAATACAGGATAGTTACTGTATCAATGCAACAAAAGAGGAAAACGAAGCCATTTATTATGAACTGAAATTGATCAAAAGAAAATCACACAATTCATAAGGTATCCTTCTTTATGGCAACTTGGACTCCTTTCCATGCATTTTGCTGTTAAAAGAGAGAAGAAGAGAAGGATTAGACCATGGGGCACACACTTTACACTCTTACAATGGAGGCACAGGACTCAGCATTCCTGGGTACTATTTGAAAAGGAATCCAAGATGGCACCAGAGACTAGAGCATCTTTGCAAAGCAGCTAGTTCCCCAAACAACAACAACAAAAAGGTGATAGACATCTGAAGGGAGAAGAGGAGGTCATGGAGTCTAGGAATAGGTATGCAGTCTCATAAAGGAAGGTCAAATCTCAGAGTGGAAGGGCCCCCAAGGAAAGGCTGCAGCCAGATCCTGGACTCAGTTTGATCTAAGCAAGTGCTGGTAATGCAAGGATGTGAGGGAGGGAAGCAATCAAGCCAGGTAAGGAGTAGACTGGCTGTGGTGCTCGTCATTTGAGGATGTGGGCTGGAGGTGGGATCATTCATTCATTCATCTGTCCATCCATCAATTCAATAAACATGTATGTGCTGAGTATCCACAGAGGGTTATGCCCAAGAGTAGGGCCAAGGACACCACAACTCAGAGGTCAGAGGATTTCAGGGAGGAAAGGAGTTCTCATCAGCATGAAATTCAGCCATGACGTTCAGCAGGAAAGGAATGGGCAGCGACCAGGTGGGATCAAAGGTGGATACAGAGGCGGCCAGAGCTAGCGCCCTAAAAGAAGTGTTGGGGACAGCAGATGCAGAAGCCAGATGAGAAGGAAAAAGAGAGATGACAGAAAAACTGGGGATAGACTGGGGTGGGGGTGGGGGTCTCTGTACAGTAGATCCTCATTACTCACAGATTTGTCTTCTTGCTGATATTTACTTCTAAAGTGAAAGTGTTCGCTGCTGAGTCATGTCTGACTCTTTATGACCCCATGGACTATAGACCACCAGGTTCTTCTGTCCATGGGATTCTCCAGGCAAGAATACTGGAGTGGGTTTCCATTCCCTTCTCCAGGGGATCTTCCTGATCCAGGGATCGAACACACGTCACCTACACTGCATGCAGATTATTGACCTTCTGAGCTACCTTTTGAGTCATTCTAGAATATTCAGAGTGAGGAAAAAATGGCACACATTCCCAAGGGAGCTCATACGAGGCCATTTGCCCTGTTTCAGCTCATAACCAAAGGTTGTAACTAGGAAGCCTGATTCCTGAACGTTGAAATCCCTCAGCAGGTTCATCAAGGTGGCTCATGTTGTAGGGACAAGCCCCCCGTATGTGCTTCACCCAACTCATGACAAGTCCTCTCATGCTACTTTCTAAATGTGGAGATACTGACATGAGGTCGAGTATCACAGGATGAAAAAGAGGCACTTTGGAGACCTACGGCTGGGAGCTAAATCCTGATTCAGCAGCAGCTCTGAGAGAAGGGGCCTCCGAGGCCTCAGTTTAGTCACCTATAAAATGGGGTAATAATGATAACACTTCCCTTGGATGGTTGCAGGATTTAAGTAAGGCAGCATCGTGAAAGATTCAAACACAGACACAGGCACCCTCAAGAGTTCTGATCACTGGTGTCAGACTAGGTGCAAAGTGGGCATTCAATTCAACTGTTAGACAAACTGATAAAATCAGGAGACTGATTCATTTTTTGCCATGGAGCTATTGACAAAATATCCCACCAAGAATTGCCTCCTTTGCTGCCCTTGGTCATATAGGACAGGTGGCGCTGGAGGTGGATTGGTCGCTCAGTCATGTCTGACTCTGAAATCCCATAGACCGTAGGCGCCAGGCTCCTCTAACTATGAGATTTCCCAGGCAAGAATTCTGGAGTAGGTTGTCATGTTCTCTTTCAGGGGATCTTTCCAACCCAGGGATCAAACCCAAGTCTCCTACATTGCAGGAGGATTCTTTTATCACTGAGATACCAAGGAAGCCATAGGGTAGGAATTCCACACTAATCGACATTGCGACCATAAGGAACTTGCATCGCTCACGCAGCCATGGTTTGGGCACCGGCAGTGTGGTTTGTGGTCTTCAGGCCACTGCCTCAAGCAGACGTCAGAACTAGGCCAGCTGCGAAGATCAAGACAATGTGCACTTCTCCAATAGATTCCTTTCAACAGGAGAGCTGAGACCTGAGTTTCCCCCGCTTCTATTTCAAAGTAGTACATCAGAAAAAAATCTCAGCCCTCTTTGTTTAAATATTCTCTTTCACTATCCACTCCTACGTATTAAATACATTTTCTAGCAGTCTGAAAGAATCCGAAAACAGTGGTTGTTAAATTACAGAAATACTTCTTCAGCTCGTCATTTGTTCCAGAAACGAAGTCAGGCGCTGAGGAGTCTGTGATGCTGGAGGGACCTTTGGTTCCTCTGGAGGCAGAGGCTTTCCCCCTGGAAGCGTGTCATTCACACTTGGAAAAGAGTCCTCCTGAATTTGGTCGTGCCTTGACTTATGCCTTTCTTTCAACCTCGGGAACTCATTATATTCCAGACACTATCTTTAGCATTAGAAACTAGACAAAGAATATCGTTGTTGATAACTTAGTACAGGCATATTATTCATCATATTTTCTTATTATTAAACTAAAATAATGAATACAGATAACAAGGGAACTCATCAAGGGGCTCATGTCCTAATAGGGACAAAATCAAATAAAAGAAGAATCATCTATCTTAGAAGAACTAAGCCCATGAGGTTAAAGGACCACATCACTCTTGCAGCTCTTAGGAGGCAGAGAAAGCTCGGAACTGGATTCCAGACACAGTGACCTGGCCCCCTCTATGGGCCCCTTGTGTGGGCCTTATCATAGGATTCTAGCTATCCTGCCCTGCCACGGCTCATGGGAGTGCAGGGTTATAACTGAGATGTCAGTCAAGGTCAACGTCCAGGCCAGGGCAGCAGGGTTGGCCTTTAGTGTGTATTGCCTTTAAAGAGAGATTTTTTTTTTTTAATTTTGACCTCTTATTGATTTTCTATTCATTTATTTTCATCCGTCTTTATGCTTTGGCCTGTGTGGGCCTCCCATCGCAGTGGCCTCTCTCGTTGCCGAGCACTGGCTCCGGGCACATATGCTCCAGAGTGCTGGCTCATAATTGGACACACCAGTCCAGCCATTCTGCAGCACATGGGATCTTCCCCGGCCAGGGATTGAACTGGCGCCCCTTGCACTGCAAGGTGGACTCTCTACCCACTGGACCGCCAGGGAAGCCTAAGAGAGATTTTTAAAGTGATCAATTTCTTTACAGAAATCAGATCATAATTTATACATGTACATATCCAATATAATCATTAATAAATAACACATAGTCAGACCATTGAGAATTCCATTTTCTCCCCCGAGGATGTTTGGTAAAATAAAATGAAATGATTTAAGTTTTTAAAAAAAGGAATCTGATGAGTCTGTTTCTTTATAATGGGCATTTTCTTGACCTCAGCCTAAAGCTGGTTTTTATTTTAGGGTATGCATTGATTCACAAGAAAACCTACCACTGGTATCTTTCATCCTATACAGACTCACTGATAAATTTCCCTTCAATTTTAGTAAAATGTCAGTTGACCACTTTCAAATTTCTGTGGTTAAAAATTAATCATTCTAGGCTCAGCTGACTTTTTTGATAACAGAAGCTCAAGATCCAAAATGAAATATTCAGTGAATCCACTCAAAAAAAAGAAAAAAGAAAAAATTCTGCATGCTTACTAGGTACTCAGTTCTGTGCCGGGCCCTTGGAGATGCTGGCAACAGAAATCATCTCAGCCCTTCCCTGGGGGACCGAGGAGTCAGACAGAGTTGAGAGGAAAAGGATAATTTCAGTGCACTGTCACAGAGACTTTAAGCGAGCTCATAAGGGGACACTTCTGTGACTTGGGGAGATCCTCAAGGAAAGTAACGCTGAGATGCAAGTGAGGAGGAGAAATTAGTCAGTGGGATGTTCCAAGCAGGGCTTCCCTGGTCACTCAGAAGGTAAAGAATCTGCCTGCAATGCAGGGGATCTGGGTTCAGTCCCTGGGTGGGGAAGATCCCCAGAGAAGGAAATGGCAACCCACTCCAGTATTCTTGCCTACAGAATCCCATGGACAGAGGAGCCTGGCGGTCCCTGGCCCATGGGGTCTCAGAAGAGTTGGACGCGACTAGTGGCTGATACTTTCTCTTCACTTTTTCTTACTCCAAGAAGAGGTCTCAGCAGGAGGGACAGCAGTTGTATCAGGATCAGAGGAGCCTCAGGACCGGTGGCCTGCAGAGCAATGAGGCTGGAGAAGTGGCCAGGGGCCGGATCACAAAGGCCTTTGCCACACTAGGGAGCTTGGACTTCATTCTGAAAGCATAAGTGTTATGTCAACTGTAAAGCCTGTGAAAGATCAAGCTTAACTTCTGTGTGTCTCTGTGTAAGAAGGAAACTTCAGAGTCCATAAGTATAATCATATCCAAACTTTCATTCATGAATGTAAAATAAAATGAAATGATTTAAGTTTTTAAAAAGGAATCTGATGAGTCTGTTTCTTTATAATGGGCATTTTCTTGACCTCAGCCTAAAGCTGGTTTTTATTTTAGGGTATGCATTGATTCACAAGAAAACCTACCACTGGTATCTTTCATCCTATACAGACTCACTGATAAATTTCCCTTCAATTTTAGTAAAATGTCAGTTGACCACTTTCAAATTTCTGTGGTTAAAAATTAATCATTCTAGGCTCAGCTGACTTTTTTGATAACAGAAGCTCAAGATCCAAAATGAAATATTCAGTGAATCCACTCAAAAAAAAGAAAAAAGAAAAAATTCTGCATGCTTACTAGGTACTCAGTTCTGTGCCGGGCCCTTGGAGATGCTGGCAACAGAAATCATCTCAGCCCTTCCCTGGGGGACCGAGGAGTCAGACAGAGTTGAGAGGAAAAGGATAATTTCAGTGCACTGTCACAGAGACTTTAAGCGAGCTCATAAGGGGACACTTCTGTGACTTGGGGAGATCCTCAAGGAAAGTAACGCTGAGATGCAAGTGAGGAGGAGAAATTAGTCAGTGGGATGTTCCAAGCAGGGCTTCCCTGGTCACTCAGAAGGTAAAGAATCTGCCTGCAATGCAGGGGATCTGGGTTCAGTCCCTGGGTGGGGAAGATCCCCAGAGAAGGAAATGGCAACCCACTCCAGTATTCTTGCCTACAGAATCCCATGGACAGAGGAGCCTGGCGGTCCCTGGCCCATGGGGTCTCAGAAGAGTTGGACGCGACTAGTGGCTGATACTTTCTCTTCACTTTTTCTTACTCCAAGAAGAGGTCTCAGCAGGAGGGACAGCAGTTGTATCAGGATCAGAGGAGCCTCAGGACCGGTGGCCTGCAGAGCAATGAGGCTGGAGAAGTGGCCAGGGGCCGGATCACAAAGGCCTTTGCCACACTAGGGAGCTTGGACTTCATTCTGAAAGCATAAGTGTTATGTCAACTGTAAAGCCTGTGAAAGATCAAGCTTAACTTCTGTGTGTCTCTGTGTAAGAAGGAAACTTCAGAGTCCATAAGTATAATCATATCCAAAAATGTGTCTTTTGTCATGTTCCTTTAGTACTTGGGAGACCGTAAAAAGACAAAGCTGTATTTTCTCCAGTCCCTATTAACTGAGAATTCATTATATACATGCATGAGGCTCAGTGGTCCCTGGTGTGGGTTTACAGAAGCACCAGAACAAACAGGCAGTTCTTCCTCTTGGTTCAGGGTCTGTCTCTACTTTGTCCTGTAAGTGAATTGAGCATTAGGGGGTTTACATGGAGCAAGGTCAGGGTCTCCTCTGCTTTTCCAGATGAACCTGAGGGCTGCGTTGCAAGGTGGACCATGTGGGATCAGGAGCTGAGGCAAGATCACATGATGCGAGTGGTGACCATGATGAAATGAACAGCTAAAGCTAGAGAAAATGTGTGGGCAGAATCAACAAGATCAGAGAGCCCAGTGGATGTTGGGAGAAGATGACAGGCCAAAAAGAGCCATAACCTGTGATGGGAAAGAATCCTCAAAACAATAGATACATATGTGTACATCAGAACTACTTTGCTGTACTCCAGAAACTATAACACACATTGTAAACTGACTATACTTCAACAAAAATTACTTTAAAAGAGCTAATGACACTCTAAGCTTTTGAACTGGAGAAAATCTAGTGGTTGATGATTCCTCTACTAAGACAGAAGAGGAGACTGTTGGAGCTTCAGGCACTTGGGGATGTTCGTCGCAACTTCATGGAGTGGGCAGTTGATATAAGAGCCTGGACCTTGGAACAGAGTGAGGTGACCGATGTGTGTTTGGAAAGCAGGCATGTGGAAGAGATGGCAGAGAAGGGAAGAACTGGGAGAAACAGAGTGTACAAATGGCCACCAGGGTTTAAACAACTGATCAAGAACAGAAAGGCAGGTTAGATGTCAGAGATTTGAAGGACTAATATCCAGTTGGCCAAAAACTGAAAGTGAATGGGTGGTGTGCAGGTGGGAGCAGCGGTCTTGGACTGCAATTTTGTCAAGAAGCTTACAGCTTCCCACATTGGCTCAGCAGGTAAAGAATCTACATGCCACATGGAAGACATCTTGCAGGTTCGACCCCTGGGTCAGGAAGATCCCTTGGAGAAGGAAATGGCAACCCACTCCAGTATTCTTGCCTGGAAAATCACATGGACAGAAAAGCCTGCTGGGCTACAGTCCATGGAGTCACAAAGAGTCTGATATGACTGAGTGACTAAGCACACACACTTTGTTGAGAAACTTAGCAGCCAAGCGACTAGGGGGGCAGGCAGCTGCTGGGGTGAAGAGACTGGGGGCTCAGAGAAAGGGGCTGTTCTGTTTGTTTGCTGTTTGTATTTTGTTCTTCAGGTGGAGACATTTGATCACATTGACAGTGACACATACAAAAGCCACAAGGCAAAGATCAAAGCTGCGAGAGCAAGGAGCCGATCGAGGATGGGGATCTGGGGGAAGAGAAGAGAAGGTGGGAGATGAGGGGGAAGCTGAAGACTGGACTCTAGACATTGAGAGGTGAGGGGGTAGCAGCTGTAAGGCATTCCCTCCCAGCTGCTTCTGTTTCTAAACACCCATGTTTTCGCTGTGTCCCCTTACCTCAAGGCTGTCATTCAAAGCTAGTGTTTACTCTTGCTCTGCGCCATAGGTTCGAGTGCCTTCTGTTTCCAAGAGGAAAGCTTCTTCCCCTCATCTCTGAAGACAGAAAGGAAATATACAGGCTCTGTCAGTCACATCTAGATCTGGGACAGTGCAGGCTACGTGACTATACACTAATGAGAAGGGCAGTGGCCAGCGCCACCTGAGCCCTTCCTGCCAAGAGGCTGCCCAGGAACACAATGACCTCATCTTCCTTGTCAGCCTTCCCTCACTCTCACCCGCATGGTGTTACAGCTGAATGCGTCTCTGTAAACCCTCGAGGGCAGGGACTGTCACATTCATCCCTTATTCCTCCCTGGGATCTGCCCAGGGCTCGTTACACACATTAATTGAATGAAAGTGAATTGTCACGTTCAAAGCAGTCTCTGAGATGGCTGCTCACGTGAATCAATGATGGTCCCAAGGCCCAAAACATTTTTAGAATTCAGGCTCAAACTGAAAGTGAATGGGTGGTGTGCAGGTGGGAGCAGCGGTCTTGGACTGCAAGCAAGCTTACAGCTTCCCACATTGGCTCAGCAGGTAAAGAATCTACATGCCACATGGAAGACATCTTGCAGGTTCGACCCCTGGGTCAGGAAGATCCCTTGGAGAAGGAAATGGCAACCCACTCCAGTATTCTTGCCTGGAAAATCACATGGACAGAAAAGCCTGCTGGGCTACAGTCCATGGAGTCACAAAGAGTCTGATATGACTGAGTGACTAAGCACACACACTTTGTTGAGAAACTTAGCAGCCAAGCGACTAGGGGGGCAGGCAGCTGCTGGGGTGAAGAGACTGGGGGCTCAGAGAAAGGGGCTGTTCTGTTTGTTTGCTGTTTGTATTTTGTTCTTCAGGTGGAGACATTTGATCACATTGACAGTGACACATACAAAAGCCACAAGGCAAAGATCAAAGCTGCGAGAGCAAGGAGCCGATCGAGGATGGGGATCTGGGGGAAGAGAAGAGAAGGTGGGAGATGAGGGGGAAGCTGAAGACTGGACTCTAGACATTGAGAGGTGAGGGGGTAGCAGCTGTAAGGCATTCCCTCCCAGCTGCTTCTGTTTCTAAACACCCATGTTTTCGCTGTGTCCCCTTACCTCAAGGCTGTCATTCAAAGCTAGTGTTTACTCTTGCTCTGCGCCATAGGTTCGAGTGCCTTCTGTTTCCAAGAGGAAAGCTTCTTCCCCTCATCTCTGAAGACAGAAAGGAAATATACAGGCTCTGTCAGTCACATCTAGATCTGGGACAGTGCAGGCTACGTGACTATACACTAATGAGAAGGGCAGTGGCCAGCGCCACCTGAGCCCTTCCTGCCAAGAGGCTGCCCAGGAACACAATGACCTCATCTTCCTTGTCAGCCTTCCCTCACTCTCACCCGCATGGTGTTACAGCTGAATGCGTCTCTGTAAACCCTCGAGGGCAGGGACTGTCACATTCATCCCTTATTCCTCCCTGGGATCTGCCCAGGGCTCGTTACACACATTAATTGAATGAAAGTGAATTGTCACGTTCAAAGCAGTCTCTGAGATGGCTGCTCACGTGAATCAATGATGGTCCCAAGGCCCAAAACATTTTTAGAATTCAGCTCTGAGATTATCTTCCAAGGAATATAGAAAGAATCAATCACATTAATTTATATCCATATAATTTTTTTGTCTCAAATGATGTTTTCCCAGTGTGATAACTAAATCACAAGATGGCCTCCTGGTGGTATTCACATCCTTGAGTATTATCCTCCCACCATGGACCAGGGTTAGTCTGTGAGATTAATAAACTATGCAGAAGTGCTGCTGTATCACGTTCAAAATTAGGAAATAAAAGAGGGTGTGTCTTGGATACTCTGTTGCTTATTCATTCCTCTCTCTCTCATCGTGTTCTCTGGCAGAAACCAGCTGTCACGTTTTGAGGAGATCCAGAGAGCCCTGGGGAAAGGCCCACATGCTAAGAAACCAAAGCCTGCGGTCCAATAGCCCCTGAAGAACTGAGGCTTACCAACCACCACTTGAGTAAGCTCGGCAGTAGATCCCTCAGCCCTAGTCAAGCCTTCAGATGAGATCTCAGCCACAATCAATGTCTTCCCTGTCAGCTTCAGGGACCCCAAGCCAGAAACACCCAGTGAAGGGACTTCTGGGTTCCTGACCCAGAAACTCTGAGATAATAAACATTGGTTATTTTAAGATGCAAAATTGTATGATAATTTGACATACAGCAATTGATGGACATGAACTTGAGCCAGTTCCAGGAAGCAATGGAGGGCAGAGGTGGCTGGTATGCTGCAGTCCACGGGTCTCAAAGAGTAGGGCATGACAGAGTGACTGTACAACAACAATAGGCATGAAATTGGTTATTATCTGATCAACTGAACCCCATTCGAGTCCCTATCCTCCCTGGAAAAGAAGGGCAGTGGCCAGCGCCACCTGAGCCCTTCCTGCCAAGAGGCTGCCCAGGAACACAATGACCTCATCTTCCTTGTCAGCCTTCCCTCACTCTCACCCGCATGGTGTTACAGCTGAATGCGTCTCTGTAAACCCTCGAGGGCAGGGACTGTCACATTCATCCCTTATTCCTCCCTGGGATCTGCCCAGGGCTCGTTACACACATTAATTGAATGAAAGTGAATTGTCACGTTCAAAGCAGTCTCTGAGATGGCTGCTCACGTGAATCAATGATGGTCCCAAGGCCCAAAACATTTTTAGAATTCAGCTCTGAGATTATCTTCCAAGGAATATAGAAAGAATCAATCACATTAATTTATATCCATATAATTTTTTTGTCTCAAATGATGTTTTCCCAGTGTGATAACTAAATCACAAGATGGCCTCCTGGTGGTATTCACATCCTTGAGTATTATCCTCCCACCATGGACCAGGGTTAGTCTGTGAGATTAATAAACTATGCAGAAGTGCTGCTGTATCACGTTCAAAATTAGGAAATAAAAGAGGGTGTGTCTTGGATACTCTGTTGCTTATTCATTCCTCTCTCTCTCATCGTGTTCTCTGGCAGAAACCAGCTGTCACGCTTTTGAGGAGATCCAGAGAGCCCTGGGGAAAGGCCCACATGCTAAGAAACCAAAGCCTGCGGTCCAATAGCCCCTGAAGAACTGAGGCTTACCAACCACCACTTGAGTAAGCTCGGCAGTAGATCCCTCAGCCCTAGTCAAGCCTTCAGATGAGATCTCAGCCACAATCAATGTCTTCCCTGTCAGCTTCAGGGACCCCAAGCCAGAAACACCCAGTGAAGGGACTTCTGGGTTCCTGACCCAGAAACTCTGAGATAATAAACATTGGTTATTTTAAGATGCAAAATTGTATGATAATTTGACATACAGCAATTGATGGACATGAACTTGAGCCAGTTCCAGGAAGCAATGGAGGGCAGAGGTGGCTGGTATGCTGCAGTCCACGGGGTCTCAAAGAGTAGGGCATGACAGAGTGACTGTACAACAACAATAGATGACTAATGCTCCCAAGTTGGTTATTAATCTGATCAACTGAATTGACTTCCAAAATTAAATCCACCACTACAGAGATTCAAAAGATTGAGCCCTAGACTCTGAAGGGAATTCCAAAAGCAAGGTGTTCAAAAATGCTCTCAGTAGTGGTCATATTGCTAGAATAACTGTATTTCTTTCAGAGACACATTGAAGGAGTTTAAAAGTCTAAGACCTTTTTGTAAGCAAACCTCATATTGTAAGCTTTAGTATTTCACATAAGTTAGGAGTAAGCTTAAGAATGGTCAGACATTGAGTTTAATGAAATGTTATGGTCTCTGTGTTATTCATTTTAATGGAGAACTCTGATCAGAGAGTAGATTTCACAGTTTTTCTGGAAAAAAGCTGGAAAAAACAGAAGCTTTAGAGCCTTACGGATCTGTCTCTAGGTCCAGTTTCTGCCACTCCCTACCTGGATCAAAGCCCTACATTGGTCATGTAACCTTGAACAAGTTACAGAAACTCTTTAAGCCTCAGTTTACTCATCTATAAAGTGGGAGGGAACATAAGCTGTCCCTTAAGCTGGTTGTAAAGTTGAAGGAAAAGGAGAGTAAGTATTTTGTATTTTGTATTAAGTATTCACAACAAACATCTTGACTTGTTACTCACTTCTTCTACATAAGCAGGTAATACACCTGGTCTACAGCACCATAACAAAGATTTATGTGACAACTGATTGTAGAAAGGAGAAACTAAATAACCGATAGTCTGTCTGCTTGCTGAAAAGTACAGTTGAAAGTGGAGGACAAAGATGAGTTCAAAAGAGTTTGGGTTTTAGAAATGCTTGGGGTGAAAAGTATCCACCTGTCAGCTTCAGGGACCCCAAGCCCCAGAAACCACCCAAAAATTTTTTGAAGGGCCCCCCCTTTCTGGGTTCCTGACCCAGAAACTCTGAGATAATAAACATTGGTTATTTTAAGATGCAAAATTGTATGATAATTTGACATACAGCAATTGATGGACATGAACTTGAGCCAGTTCCAGGAAGCAATGGAGGGCAGAGGTGGCTGGTATGCTGCAGTCCACGGGGTCTCAAAGAGTAGGGCATGACAGAGTGACTGTACAACAACAATAGATGACTAATGCTCCCAAGTTGGTTATTAATCTGATCAACTGAATTGACTTCCAAAATTAAATCCACCACTACAGAGATTCAAAAGATTGAGCCCTAGACTCTGAAGGGAATTCCAAAAGCAAGGTGTTCAAAAATGCTCTCAGTAGTGGTCATATTGCTAGAATAACTGTATTTCTTTCAGAGACACATTGAAGGAGTTTAAAAGTCTAAGACCTTTTTGTAAGCAAACCTCATATTGTAAGCTTTAGTATTTCACATAAGTTAGGAGTAAGCTTAAGAATGGTCAGACATTGAGTTTAATGAAATGTTATGGTCTCTGTGTTATTCATTTTAATGGAGAACTCTGATCAGAGAGTAGATTTCACAGTTTTTCTGGAAAAAAGCTGGAAAAAACAGAAGCTTTAGAGCCTTACGGATCTGTCTCTAGGTCCAGTTTCTGCCACTCCCTACCTGGATCAAAGCCCTACATTGGTCATGTAACCTTGAACAAGTTACAGAAACTCTTTAAGCCTCAGTTTACTCATCTATAAAGTGGGAGGGAACATAAGCTGTCCCTTAAGCTGGTTGTAAAGTTGAAGGAAAAAGAGAGTAAGTATTTTGTATTTTGTATTAAGTATTCACAACAAACATCTTGACTTGTTACTCACTTCTTCTACATAAGCAGGTAATACACCTGGTCTACAGCACCATAACAAAGATTTATGTGACAACTGATTGTAGAAAGGAGAAACTAAATAACCGATAGTCTGTCTGCTTGCTGAAAAGTACAGTTGAAAGTGGAGGACAAAGATGAGTTCAAAAGAGTTTGGGTTTTTTAGAAAATGCCACAGACTGGGACAGTAGGCAGGTCAGTGCTAATTTCCTCAGCCAGATTTGATACTTTGAATCCTGCTAAATTTGAGTCCATTTTAATGCCTCCAAGTTAGCTTTTCAATGATTTGTGAAAGAAGTTTATGTAGGACTGTTCTTCTCAGTTTCCCTTAAAATATTTTGTAATTCAGGAGTCTATGTCCTATGACATGACTTCAGCAAAGTCTAGCTTGATCAGAAAAGGCTGGTTTCAGTGTCTGACAGAAAGAAACAGGAACACGTACCAGGTGATCGTTCATAGCGTGGCTCACTTCTGAAACTGTCAGTATTGAGACCTGTAACACAGTAATAGTCATAAGGCAAGCCCCTTATGCCCACTTCTGTAATGTTCTATGACTGTATTATTGCTGCCACAAATATGCCTTTTCTGCAAGGAAGCAGTGGGAGATCACCAAAGAGGTTCACTGGCATCAGCTCCACTTAGGAAAATCCTCCCATTTACTTCTCTTATGAAGAGGTCAAAATGTTTCCTGCTCCCCCAATGGTTCAATGGTAAAGAATCTGGCTGCCAATGCACGAGATGCAGGAGACACAGGTTCAACTCCTGGGTCAGGAAGATATCCTGGAGGAGGAACTGGAAACCCACTCAAGTATTCTTTCCTGGAAAATCCCATAGACAAAGGTGTCTGGCAGGTTACAATCCACAGAGTCACAAAGAGTTGGATATGACTGAGTGACTGAGCACACATGCAAAAAATGTTTCCTCAGCCATCGAACACTAATCCCGCACTTCAAATGCATACAAAGGGGAAAAGGAAATCTCTCTGTCTCTACAAGCAAGGATTCTTAAAGGGCCAGTCAGCTCTGACGACATGTCTAGAGGATTACAGGCTTCAGCCCCAACCAGTCAGATAAAACTTCGTCCAGATCTTTCCACATATGCATCGTTGCATCTGCATGCATGTCCAATTGTTTGTGATCCCATGGACGGTAGTCCACCAGGCTCCTCTGTCCATGGGATTTTCTAGGCAAGAATACTGGCATGGACTGCCATTTCCTCCTCCAGAGGATCTTTCCAACCCAAGGATTGAACCCGCATTTCCTGCCTCTTCTGTATTGGCAGGCAGATTCTTTACCACTAAGCCACCTGAGAGCCCTGTATATCATTGCATACCTGAGTCCTATAACTAGTCCTGCATCCAGGAAGAAGCAAGCACATCAAAGGGTGAAAACCAACCCTGCCTAACTGGTGGAGATATTAGGGCCATGGAAGGAATCATGCTTGGAAAGCTTCTGTTTCAATAGAGTTGTCTAAATGGAGAGTGGTGTCATTAGTCCCTGCTGTGAAGAAAGGAGCAAAACCAAATGCTTATTTTCTGTAATTTCTGTAACTGTTCAAAGTTTAGGCAGGGCTATTGACAGTTTTAAAGAACTCCCTGAGAGAGAGTTTTAATATGAAGTCAATTTATGAAAAAAATATATTTCAAAGAACAGATCTCAACTTACCAAGCAGATAACTGCTTCCTGATGTAGAGGATCGCAAGACATTCCCAGTAAACATCTAAGTAAATTTAGGCATCAGTATATATCAGCACATGAAAGAGAAAAAAATGAAAGACACTGAAAACTATGCAAGTCTTAACTGAAGAACTCATACAACTTTTAAATGAGTGAAGACAGTAAACTATATTAAAGAACTATGCATGGTGTTGATAGTACTGGCGTAGAGTCACTGAGTCATAGCTAACTCCTTGTGACCCTGTGGACTATAGCCTGCCAGGTTCCTCTGTCCATGGGATTCTTCAGGCAAGAATACTAGAGTGGGATGCCATTTCCTTCCCCGGGGTATCTTCCTAAGGGATAGAACCTCTGACTCCTGCATTGGCAGGCAGGTTCTTAAACCTTGAGCCACCAAGGAAGCCATGTGTGTCTAAAACAGTACATGTGGAAGAGCAACTTATATGAAGTTTAAATTGTCTAAAAAGATGTCCACTAGACTCAAAATAACTCCCAAATGTGTACCAGAAAGACTGAACCTTGTTACAAGGACTTGTAAATAGATTGTGTTTAGGTCAAATTGGAAGGTTTTTTCTATGAAGCCCCCATTGCATTCAGTAGCAAAAGAGGTGCATGGTAAGGCTTCATAAAGCCACTGAAAGCCCAGAGTCACAAAGTCAAGTGGCTGCTTGGCTCACAATCTTTCTTCCAGGTATCTGGGCCACCTGCCGGTTACCTTCTCCATCCTGAACAACCTGTTAGCTTGCTCTCCTCTGTCAGAGTGACCGGTTTAGGAGGGGTCACAGTTCAATGGGGAAACAACAAGTTTTCAATAAATGGCACTAAGACAATATCCACATGAGACTGAATATTCACATGCAGAAGGATGAAGCTGGATCCCTTCCTAATCAAAGTGGACCCACACAAACAAAAATGAAAAATAGATCAATTGGACTTCATTAAGTGCTAAAACTTTTATTCTTCAAATGGCACCATCAAGAAAGAAAGAAAGAAAAAATCACACAGATGGGAGAAAATATTTGCAATATTTTTTGGAACATATATAAAATATATAAAAGCTCTTCCTACTCAACAACAGAAAGACAAATAGCCCAATGTAAAAATTGAAAAAGGATTCAAGGAGACATTTCTCCAAAGAAGATATGCAAGTAGTCAATCATTACTCTTTAGGATAATGAAAATCAATGCCTTAATGGGATATCACTTCACATCCACTATAATAACTAAAATAAAACAGACAGTTAATAATAAGTGTTGATAAGAGTAGGTAGAAACTAGAACTCTCATATATTGCTGATGGAAATGAAGCGTGATATAGCTATTATGGGAAACAATTTGGCAGTTTCTCAGAAAGTTATGCACAAAGTTACTTTATGCTCCAGAAATTCCACTTGTAGGTAAATATCCAAGATAAATAAAAATATATGCCTACGTGAAAACTTGCACAAAAATGTTCACAGTGGCATTATTTAAAACAGTCAAAAGGTGGGAACAATCCCAATTTTTATCAACTAATGAATGGATAAATCAAAGGTGATTTATCCATACAGTGGACTATTAGTTCACAACAAAAAGAAGTACTGATCCATGCCACAACATGTATGAGCCTCCAAATATGCTTACTCATATACATCAGTCACAAAAGAACACATATTGTATGTTTCTATTTATAAAAAATGACCAGAAAGGGTAAATTCATAGGCAAAGAAAATATCAATAGATGAGTGGTTACTGAGGGCTAGAGAGAATGGGGTAAGGGATATTGGGGTTTCTTCAGGGGATGATGAAATGTTCAGAATTTAGATCATGGTGAAAGTTGTGCAGATATACTCAGAACCACTGAACTGTACACATTAAATGGGTGAACTGTATGATCTGTGAATTATATTTTAATAACAGCATTGGTTTTCTTTAACAAGACACATGATCTTAAACCAGGCCAATGGTAGTGATGCTAAGAGATCCCTCCAGCTGAAGCTGAGAGAGAAATGCTTGTTTTTCCTCCTCGTTTGGGGGATATAAATCTGGAGTGGCTTGTGGTCTTGCCTCCTGCTGCAAGGAGAAAACTCATCAGCAGTAAGAGGAGAGGGGAGAAGGAGAAACAGAATGTGGCACAGAATGTGTTAACGGTCCCTAAACTCAGAAAATGAACGTGGCCCAAGTCGTGTTGACGATCCCTAAAGTCAGCCTTCCAAGAGGACCACTCCTCGCACTCCTGGGAATGTGAACCAGGGAATTCTCTCACTTGGGCTTAGACCACTTCTAGCTAAATTTCTATTGTTTGAAGTGGAAAAGAGGTGTGGCAGTAAACAACAAAACACTGTAAGAAAATTTTAAAATTTAAAAATTAAAAAAAAAGAAATGGAAGAGAGCAAATAAATGAAATGGAAGAGAGCAAATAAATATAACACTCCTCCCCCAACTTCCTGTTCATTATTCCTCAGTTTCTCCTTTTGGACTGTTTTGGGTCTGAAGGCTGAACTCTAGTCAAATCTCATCCCACCCACTGCAAATCAGAAAGACCTGCCCAAAGTCAAGTCCACTCACTGACCTACAGATGTTAGCATTGCATCCTGTAGTGGACTGATCCACTGTATAGAAATTGTTTATCCTCTACATGCTTCTCTTTCAAATTAAAAAAATATCAAAATAATAGCTTAAAATATATAAAATATATTTAAATATGAAAATATTATTAAAATATTAAGAATAATTAAGACTACCAATAATTTAAATATTCATTTTAAAATATTAAAAGTGTAAAAAAGGGGAACAACAATATAAAGTGTATAAAATATATTTCAATATTAAGATATATTATTAAATATCAAACCTCTAAAAATAATTTAAATTACCCATAATTTAAGTGTTTTTCTGGTTAAGAAGAGAGAATGTTAGCAATTTTAGAAATTCATTTTTTCAAACCTTTTAACAAGACTTTTACACTTATTAAAATTATGTAGCGGAAAACCCAAGTTTTTTCATATTAGAGACACTTTCTTTTAGTGTATTTTTACCAGATATTTTCCACTTGAGCTAAGTCCTATTTCATAATAACTGGGATTTGGGGTCTTATTCTCTATTTTTGGCTTCCATCTTTCTTTACATTATATTCCTTTCTCTGGAAATTCTTTTACTATCAACATATGTTTTCCAAGCAGTCCTTATATTCTTTGCTCTGAGGAGTTTTTTTCAATTTTATTTTATTCCCTACTTCCAACAATGATTTATTTGTTCTTTGTCTAAATTCATCCCAGTCGACTGTCTTTCATGTTTGTAATATCATCATTTATTTTACTGAAAATGGTTAACAGCTGTTGTTTAATTTTTTTCCTGCTTCATGTAAGAAATCTATCTTAGAGTTGCCAGGAATTACTTTAAATCTCCATCTGCTTTCTTTTTCTTTCAAATTGCAGAATCTTTTAATTTAAGGAACCTTTTCTTTGCTCATCATTTTTTAAAATCTCCCAGGCTTTGAGGGAAAACAACCTGGGAGTTGATTTTAAAGTCATATTTGTTTCAGGGACTGACTTTCATCAGAGTCTTCATACGAAACTTAGGATGGGAAGAAACCTGAGTAGTTTTCGGTTTGCAATTTGAAAGTTGCAACAGGTTTGAGGGTTGTGCAAGCAGTCAAAATCAACTTCCCACATCAGAGAGGGCAGAAGGGTTGAACTGGGGCCACTTGCTAATTTCTACGGGGTTACAGGTCATGGAAGAACTGCCCTCCATTTCCGTCGTCTTTCACCACTATCTCCTAGCTCTCCTTAGTATTCTCTCTCCTGCCCTGCCTGCCCCCCAGGGCCCATGCTGTTCTTACCTAGTTCCAATCTATTCTCCTCCTGTTCTGTGACCTCCCTCGAACTCTTGAGTAGCCCCAGGCAAGGATCCTGACAAGACCCACGATGTCCATCTTGACCAGGCTCATGTCCCCTCCAAGTCCCACATTAATCGTATCTTCTCATATTTTGCTCCCAGTCATAATGGATCTCAGTCCATTTCAACCCATCAGCTTAGCTTCTCTCACACTGCAGAGAACTCCGCCATGCTCTCCCCTGTGCCTGAAATCTCTCCCTCCCTCCTCTTCACACCCTGTGTCCTACACCCTGAGGTCACCCACCCTCCAGTCTCCCTGGAAAACCTGCTCTGCCCCACACGCGTCCATCCACTTGCTGCATGTTCCCCAAAGCCTGCCTGGCAGTCAGGGTAAACCCTGCTTAATGGAGAGCCCCAGACTTGTCCATAAACTCCACAAAGGCAGAGTTCCTCACTGCCACCCAGCTTCTCCCACATAAGCCATAGAATCAATATGCACAAAATGCTTGTGACTTGATGCTTGGTCCTTGTCACTTCTGGGTCAGCTTGGCCAAGCGTGCACCAGTGTGTCAGCTGTGAAGCTCACCTCAATTCCTGGATTCTTCTCGGAGTCAAACAGGAGGCCAGGTACCTGAGCTAGCATCAGAGACACAGGCTTCTGGGGAAATCCCCCAGAAACCACCTGGAGATTGATCCCCAAACGTTTGCCGGTGAGAACAAGATTGATCAATAAAGTTATGCTCAACTGAACATGTTTGCAGAATTCTTCTAACAGTAAAACCTCCCCTGTAACATGGGTCCCTCAACCATGAGTGTCGCTCCTTCCTAACTCTGAAATGGGCTTCCATATAAATTAGGTAAGACCCGGGACTTCCCTGGCAGTTCAGTGGCTAAGACTCCATGCTCCCCATGCAGGGGGCATGGGTTCAATCCCTGGTCTGGGAATTAAGATCCCACATGCCAAATTGTGAGACCAAAAAAAAAAGAGAGAAACATCTAAGGCCTGGCTATGTTCATAATAGAGGAGAATTATTTTTGTGTGTAATTCCTGAAGTTGAAATTCTATGCTCTTCTCATTTAATTTTCACTACATATTTAAACCCTAAAAAAAAAAAAAAGAATAAAAATAAAAGTAGAGAAAGATGCTGTTATTCAAATTCAACTATTCTCCTCCTGTTCTGTGACCTCCTCGAACTCTTGAGTAGCCCCAGGCAAGGATCCTGACAAGACCCACGATGTCCATCTTGACCAGGCTCATGTCCCCTCCAAGTCCCACATTAATCGTATCTTCTCATATTTTGCTCCCAGTCATAATGGATCTCAGTCCATTTCAACCCATCAGCTTAGCTTCTCTCACACTGCAGAGAACTCCGCCATGCTCTCCCCTGTGCCTGAAATCTCTCCCTCCCTCCTCTTCACACCCTGTGTCCTACACCCTGAGGTCACCCACCCTCCAGTCTCCCTGGAAAACCTGCTCTGCCCCACACGCGTCCATCCACTTGCTGCATGTTCCCCAAAGCCTGCCTGGCAGTCAGGGTAAACCCTGCTTAATGGAGAGCCCCAGACTTGTCCATAAACTCCACAAAGGCAGAGTTCCTCACTGCCACCCAGCTTCTCCCACATAAGCCATAGAATCAATATGCACAAAATGCTTGTGACTTGATGCTTGGTCCTTGTCACTTCTGGGTCAGCTTGGCCAAGCGTGCACCAGTGTGTCAGCTGTGAAGCTCACCTCAATTCCTGGATTCTTCTCGGGAGTCAAACAGGAGGCCAGGTACCTGAGCTAGCATCAGAGACACAGGCTTCTGGGGAAATCCCCCAGAAACCACCTGGAGATTGATCCCCAAACGTTTGCCGGTGAGAACAAGATTGATCAATAAAGTTATGCTCAACTGAACATGTTTGCAGAATTCTTCTAACAGTAAAACCTCCCCTGTAACATGGGTCCCTCAACCATGAGTGTCGCTCCTTCCTAACTCTGAAATGGGCTTCCATATAAATTAGGTAAGACCCGGGACTTCCCTGGCAGTTCAGTGGCTAAGACTCCATGCTCCCCATGCAGGGGGCATGGGTTCAATCCCTGGTCTGGGAATTAAGATCCCACATGCCAAATTGTGAGACCAAAAAAAAAAGAGAGAAACATCTAAGGCCTGGCTATGTTCATAATAGAGGAGAATTATTTTTGTGTGTAATTCCTGAAGTTGAAATTCTATGCTCTTCTCATTTAATTTTCACTACATATTTAAACCCTAAAAAAAAAAAAAAGAATAAAAATAAAAGTAGAGAAAGATGCTGTTATTCAAATTCAACTATATAATGGTAGAAATGACTTTAAATCGCAGTGAAGGATATTATTCCATTATGAACAAACATGTAATAGCTATGCTTTTATTCCAAGCTAGAGTCTAGTGGCTTCCTTCATATATCATATTCCTCATATCATATCAGATGTACCATATTGATAAAATTTCTTTTTCAGTTTTATTGTATGCATTTAGTTATTGACCAAGCATCTACACTGTGCAAAACATTGTCCTAGACAATAGACCGAACATTCCCCTCATAAGTAACATAAGTACTTATAATATAATATATACATACTATAATATATAATCACTTATAATATATTACATTATTAATATAATTGCATCAGAATTTTATATATTACTGATTTCTCAGTATTATAGCACATAAATATCAATGCAATTGAGGGAAAAAGTCTGTCCTGCCATTTACTGAGCATCCATTATGTGCCAGATTCTGAACTAGATCTTTCATGTCCATGAACTTACTTGGTTTCCTCAACATCCTATCGGGTGGCCTTTATAACAGGCATTTAACAAATGGGGTGTCTAATATCACGGAGATTAAATATCCTGACCTAGACTTCAGAGCTGGAACATGAACACCAATCTATGAAAAATGCCCCACTTCATTCCACTAAACCAGAGAGGCGGTGAGCTGCATACTGATCTAGAACTTGGGAGATTTACTCAATGCTATCTTAAGCTCATGTCCAAAATCTTACAGGGGTGAGATTGGAAGAAATAGGAGACAATGAACATGAGTTTGCAAAGGTAGAGAAGGGAGATGCCAGCTGGAAGTAACGGCCCCCGATGCAAGAGCATACTCCTTCCTAACTCTGAAATGGGCTTCCATATAAATTAGGTAAGACCGGGACTTCCCTGGCAGTTCAGTGGCTAAGACTCCATGCTCCCCATGCAGGGGGCATGGGTTCAATCCCTGGTCTGGGAATTAAGATCCCACATGCCAAATTGTGAGACCAAAAAAAAAAGAGAGAAACATCTAAGGCCTGGCTATGTTCATAATAGAGGAGAATTATTTTTGTGTGTAATTCCTGAAGTTGAAATTCTATGCTCTTCTCATTTAATTTTCACTACATATTTAAACCCTAAAAAAAAAAAGAAAAAAAAAAAAGTAGAGAAAGATGCTGTTATTCAAATTCAACTATATAATGGTAGAAATGACTTTAAATCGCAGTGAAGGATATTATTCCATTATGAACAAACATGTAATAGCTATGCTTTTATTCCAAGCTAGAGTCTAGTGGCTTCCTTCATATATCATATTCCTCATATCATATCAGATGTACCATATTGATAAAATTTCTTTTTCAGTTTTATTGTATGCATTTAGTTATTGACCAAGCATCTACACTGTGCAAAACATTGTCCTAGACAATAGACCGAACATTCCCCTCATAAGTAACATAAGTACTTATAATATAATATATACATACTATAATATATAATCACTTATAATATATTACATTATTAATATAATTGCATCAGAATTTTATATATTACTGATTTCTCAGTATTATAGCACATAAATATCAATGCAATTGAGGGAAAAAGTCTGTCCTGCCATTTACTGAGCATCCATTATGTGCCAGATTCTGAACTAGATCTTTCATGTCCATGAACTTACTTGGTTTCCTCAACATCCTATCGGGTGGCCTTTATAACAGGCATTTAACAAATGGGGTGTCTAAGATCACGGAGATTAAATATCCTGACCTAGACTTCAGAGCTGGAACATGAACACCAATCTATGAAAAATGCCCCACTTCATTCCACTAAACCAGAGAGGCGGTGAGCTGCATACTTCGATCTAGAACTTGGGAGATTTACTCAATGCTATCTTAAGCTCATGTCCAAAATCTTACAGGGGTGAGATTGGAAGAAATAGGAGACAATGAACATGAGTTTGCAGGTAGAGAAGGGAGATGCCAGCTGAGTAAGCAGAGAGGCACCTGCCTAGGAGCCTGGGCAATGGTCCAGTTACTCGGCCCCACCTCAAAGGATGCAAAGCCCCTGAGCATACCTCTTCACTGCTGCTGGACTCGGAGCTAGAGGACCAGTGGCAGCGAACCCACACGTCCTGCACCTGCTCAGCAGACAACTGCACGATGCTTCTGCACAGGGCCACTGGCTAGAAAAGGAGAAATGGTGAGTTCTATGGCCAGCGGCTGGTAAAAACAGTTAGGACCTCCCAAGAAATCAGGCAACACAATAGGGCTTGACACAATGGTGCAAATAGGAAGGAAAACTTCACAGTCATTTCAAACAACCAGAATGAAAATTTCTCAACACTTAAGCAGAAATAAACGATGGCTGAAACATCTCTCGAGCATTTGCTACATTAAAAGTGTCCTGGAGGGGGCTTCCCCTGGTGGTCCAGTGGATAAGGACACCGCCTTGCAGTGCAAGGGGCGCCGGTTCCATCCCTGGCCTGGGAAGATCCCACGTGCCGCGGAGCGGCTGGACTGATGTGTCCAATTACTGAGCCGGAGCTCTGGAGCGCATGCGCCCAGAGCCGGTGCTCAGCAACGACAGACGCCACCGCGATGGGAGGCCCACAGGAGCCAAAGAACAAAGACCAATGAAAACAGAGAAATGAAAGACCAATAGAAGTGGCCCGCCTGCTCCCCTCCCTCTCCAACCCGACCCCCACCCAAAATAAATAAATAAATCTTAAAAAAAAAAAAAAAGTGCCCTGGAGGGCTTCCCCTGGTGGTCCAGTGGGTAAGGACACCGCCTTGCAGTGCAAGGGGCGCCGGTTCGATCCCTGGCCTGGGAAGATCCCACGTGCCGCGGAGCGGCTGGACTGATGTGTCCAATTACTGAGCCGGAGCTCTGGAGCGCATGCGCCCAGAGCCGGTGCTCAGCAACGACAGACGCCACCGCGATGGGAGGCCCACAGGAGCCAAAGAACAAAGACCAATGAAAACAGAGAAATGAAAGACCAATAGAAGTGGCCCGCCTGCTCCCCTCCCTCTCCAACCCGACCCCCACCCAAAATAAATAAATAAATCTTAAAAAAAAAAAAAAAGTGCCCTGGAGGGCTTCCCCTGGTGGTCCAGTGGGTAAGGACATCGCCTTGCAGTGCATGGGGCGCCGGTTCCATCCCTGGCCTGGGAAGATCCCACGTGCCGCGGAGCAACTGGACTGATGTGTCCAATTACTGAGCCGGAGCTCTGGAGCACATGCGCCCAGAGCCAGGGCTCTGCAACGACAGACGCCACCGCGATGGGAGGCCCACAGGAGCCAAAGAACAAAGACGGATGAAAATGGACAAGTGAAAGACCAATAGAAGTGGCCCGCCCGCTCCCCTCCCTCCCCAACCTAACCCCCGCCCAAAAATAAATAAATAAATAAATCTTTAAAAAAAAAAAAAGTGTCCTGGAAAGCAAGCGTTCCCTTCCTGAACACTGAGCTGGCTGCCTCAGGTGGCTTTCCATCAGCACAAGAAACAGGAAGATCCTCGAAGACCTCTGCTCTCCGTTGGCCTCAGATTTCGTTCAGATGCTAGGGACACTGGGTTTGGGATCTTTATGAAACAGAGTCACAGCAAAAAGGCCCGTGAAACAACAGAACAAAGGGTCTTCTCTTCAGAATTGAAATTAATGTGCAACAACAAAGACACCATCACACAGGTAAAATAACCGAACCCCAAGACCTAGTATATCTCAACGCCTCAGAGAGTGAGCCTGCGGTGGTGATGCTGGCCTGTGCAGGTGAGCTCCTACCCCTGGGGATAACCAAAGGTAGGGCTGTGTGCTGGTCAATGGAGAAAAAAAAAACTGAGCAAGCTACAGTCCTGACCCTCATGGAGCCCATGCTAGTCGGAGAGAGGGGATTTTATGACAATCAACTACAAAACAATGCACCAAGACCAGGAATACAACTGGCATTTAAAGTGTGTTTAAAATAGAATTTGAAATGTCTCTTGGATTTTTCTGTTCTTGGCCCCTTTGTATTCACTTTGCCTATAGCCATCATTACCCCCATTTTAAAGAGCAGGAAACTGAGGCAACAGGAGTTAAATGATTTGCCAGGATTACTCACGATGGCAGATTCCAGAGCTTAAGTCCTAGACCACAGAGTCACACCGCCCGCACACAGGGAACACATGGACGCAGTTAGCGGTGCCTCCGAGGGTGGCTGGACACCAGGCCTGGCCAAGGCCTCAGTGTGCCTTTGAATCGACCAGCTGATGGTGGGAGGCATGGCTCTCTCACTCTGGTTTCTGGGGTGGTGGCTTCCCCTAACACTCACCGTGTAGTAGCCCATTTGAAAGTCACAGGTGGTGGGGTCTTCACCAGATTCCCTCCTGCACACGGTCTCTCGAATCCTGAAATCTATGGCCATGGTCAAGTTGTCCTCATCCAGGGCGTTGACCTTCACAAAAACATATCATCAGTTGGCCACAGGTGTGTTTCTGGAGGTCACATGCTAGGAAGTGTGTCTCGCTGCACGAGGAGAAAAAGAGCCAGAAACTTCCACCACTAGAGCTTTCAGCTGTCCCAGCGATCACCCAGTTCCACACCCTCATCGGAAGACCAGGCGAGGAAAGGCTCACAGGACCCCACTGAGACAACGGAACCAGAATGTGGGTGTCCCGACTTCAAGCTAATTCTAATGACTTCTATTTACAATGGGTTCTTGTTATTTATCAATTCCATTTTTATAAATCTGCCTACTTTCTAAAATGCAACTACAACCCTGAATCAGCACTGGGTGCAGTCATAGTCACTCATGGACGCGTGCTAAGTGGCAAAGACTTGAGTCACCCAAAGCACTTGCTCCTGACCGGGGCAGACCAGGTGAGGCTCAGCCTCCTTGTCCTGATTCCCAGAAGTACACAAGTCACTTTTACGGTTCATTTGTGTCATGTTTTTCTCATTCTCATGCTTTTCCTTGGTGATCTTGGTGTGTATATTGGCCCCCAAGCCTAGTGCTGACAAGCTGTCTAGTTTCCTAAGCACGGGAAGGCTGTGATGTGCCTGCCAGAGAAAATAGCTGCGTGTTAGCTGAGTTCTGTTCAGGTCTTAGCTATAGCGCTGTTATAGTGTGCGTGTGTGTGTGTGTGTGTGAGAGAGCACATATGTGTTCAATTGTGTCCAACTATTTGCGACTCTGTGCACTGTAGCCCACGAGGTTCCTCTGTACTTGGGATTTTTCGGGCAAGAATATTGGAGTGGGGGCTTCCCTGGTGGTCCAGTGGGTAGAGAGTCCGCCTTGCAGTGCAGGGGCAATGGTTCGATCCCTGGGGAGGATCCCACATGCCGCGGAGCTGCTGGACCAGTGTGTCCAATCAGGAGCCGGCACTCTGGCGCGCATGCACCCAGAGCCAGTGCTCTGCAGCGAGAGAGGCCACTGCGATGGGAGGCCCACACAGGCCAAAGAACAAAGATGTATGAAAAATAAACGATGACTTAAAGGCAAAAAAAATAAATAAAAAAGAACACGGGAGTGGGCTGCTATTTCCTGCTCCGGGGATCTTCCCACTCAAGAATCAACACAGCCGCTCTTGCATCTCCTGCATTGGCAGGCAGATTCTTTACCACTAGCGCCACCTAGAAAGCCCCTATAGACCACTTACAGATAGAGAATAAAGGGATGTTTTGCTTTGGAAACAAGCAACAGGGGTCAAGCTTGGGATGGGGGTGGGGGGGTCTTTGTTTCTGACACAGGTCGAAGAGTGCTGATACAAGCAGAGTTCTCCAAAAACAAGTGAGACTAAAAACTGTCTTGTGGGCTTCCCTGGTGGTACAGTGGGTAAGGACACCGCCTTGCAGTGCAAGGGGCGCCGGTTCCATCCCTGGCCTGGGAAGATCCCACGTGCCGCGAAGCGGCTGGACCGATGTGTCCAATTACCGAGCCGGAGCTCTGGAGTGCATGCGCCCAGAGCCGGTGCTCTGCGACAACAGAGGCCACCGCGATGGGAGGCCCACACGGGCCAAAGAACAAAGATGGACGAAACTAGACAAATGAAAGACTAGTGGAAGTGGTCCGCCCACCCCTCTCCCTCCCCACCTCCGCCTAAATAAATAAATGTTAAAAAAAAAAAAAACTGTCTTGCCGTGATTTCCCACCTTGTTTATTGATAATTTTAAGATATTAGATATTAAATGTGAATCTCATTAAGCTATTGTAACTCCTCTATCAGCTGGAGCGCATAGTTCATGTTCTCTGCACTAGAATCCTTCACAGTGACAGCTATTTCATCTGATTAACTGAAGCTTCACAAGACCAGCAGAAACTTTCTAAAAACTAAACACGCTTGATTGCACGTACTCTCCTTTTACCAAAATCACATATATACTGTCCTTCCCGCTACCTCTTTGAAACAGTGTCTCAGAGCTATCTGAGGTGCTGTCTCCTGGGCTGCAGTCCTCATCTTGCCCCTAAACAAAACTTAACTCGCAACTCTCACACTGTGCATTTTTTAAGGTGACAGAAGCCCAGCCTGGTCCAGCCTCTCTCTTCCTTGTCCCCAGCACAGGACCCATGTCCACCTTTCCTTTCTCTGCTGTGTCCACTGAGGCAACAGGCAGAGTGAGCAAGGAAGTCTTCGAGACTGAAGTCACATTTCCCCATGATTTTCCATCCTTTTCTAAACTTGGAACCCAAGAGCTAAGTTATTCAAAATCAATTGCAAGAGTATTTACTCCAGGTCTGATGGGAAAGCTCAAAGATTCTTTACCACTAGCGCCACCTAGAAAGCCCCTATAGACCACTTACAGATAGAGAATAAAGGGATGTTTTGCTTTGGAAACAAGCAACAGGGGTCAAGCTTGGGATGGGGGTGGGGGGGTCTTTGTTTCTGACACAGGTCGAAGAGTGCTGATACAAGCAGAGTTCTCCAAAAACAAGTGAGACTAAAAACTGTCTTGTGGGCTTCCCTGGTGGTACAGTGGGTAAGGACACCGCCTTGCAGTGCAAGGGGCGCCGGTTCCATCCCTGGCCTGGGAAGATCCCACGTGCCGCGAAGCGGCTGGACCGATGTGTCCAATTACCGAGCCGGAGCTCTGGAGTGCATGCGCCCAGAGCCGGTGCTCTGCGACAACAGAGGCCACCGCGATGGGAGGCCCACACGGGCCAAAGAACAAAGATGGACGAAACTAGACAAATGAAAGACTAGTGGAAGTGGTCCGCCCACCCCTCTCCCTCCCCACCTCCGCCTAAATAAATAAATGTTAAAAAAAAAAAAAACTGTCTTGCCGTGATTTCCCACCTTGTTTATTGATAATTTTAAGATATTAGATATTAAATGTGAATCTCATTAAGCTATTGTAACTCCTCTATCAGCTGGAGCGCATAGTTCATGTTCTCTGCACTAGAATCCTTCACAGTGACAGCTATTTCATCTGATTAACTGAAGCTTCACAAGACCAGCAGAAACTTTCTAAAAACTAAACACGCTTGATTGCACGTACTCTCCTTTTACCAAAATCACATATATACTGTCCTTCCCGCTACCTCTTTGAAACAGTGTCTCAGAGCTATCTGAGGTGCTGTCTCCTGGGCTGCAGTCCTCATCTTGCCCCTAAACAAAACTTAACTCGCAACTCTCACACTGTGCATTTTTTAAGGTGACAGAAGCCCAGCCTGGTCCAGCCTCTCTCTTCCTTGTCCCCAGCACAGGACCCATGTCCACCTTTCCTTTCTCTGCTGTGTCCACTGAGGCAACAGGCAGAGTGAGCAAGGAAGTCTTCGAGACTGAAGTCACATTTCCCCATGATTTTCCATCCTTTTCTAAACTTGGAACCCAAGAGCTAAGTTATTCAAAATCAATTGCAAGAGTATTTACTCCAGGTCTGATGGGAAAGCTCAAAGATTCTTAACCTTGACTACACATCAGAATGACCAGGAAACATGCAAGAATGTGAGCCTCACCCTTAGGAACTGGAATTCAGTTAGTCATCATCCCTCCTGGACATCAAATGTATCTCTTTCTTTTATTTAGATTCTTTTCCCATATAGGCCATTTCAGAGAGACACCAGGAATACTTCAGTCTCCCAGACTACGCTACAGGTGCAGTGGGACCAAGAACCACTGGGCTTTTGAGATTTTAAGTTACACTGGGTGGCAACAAGATTAGTTCCCTCACAGGGATCAAACCCATCTCCCATGCACTGGGGGTGCAGAGTCTTAACCTCTAGACCAACAGGGAAGTCCCATGAACCGCTGGCCTTATGAAGCAAAAAAAAAAAAAGCTGCTCAGCTGTGTCCAACTCTTTGTGACCCTTGGTTGATCCATTAAATTCTCCAGGCAATAATACTTGAATGAATAGCCTTTCCCTTCCCCAGGGGATTTTCTCAACCCAGGGATCAAACCCATATCTCCCGCATTGCAGGCAGGTTCTTTACCAGCTGAGTTACAAGAGAAGCTCCTTATAAAGCAAACGCAGGGATAAATATGAGGTCTGACCTCTCTCTAAGTCCACTGAACTCTACCCGAAACCTCACACATATACATAAACATGACCTAACTACTAACTTCCTTTGGACATATTCCTAGAAATGAAACTATGAGATCAAAAGTTATTGCTAGTTTTAATGTTTAACATGTTTATAAACATGTTGAATGTATATTTCCAAATTGCTTCCCAAAGATAATTTTACTAAATTAAATTCTCTCTAGCAGTGTTTGAGATTCCCTTTTCCCCTTCTCCTTCCTTTTTACCTTGTTATTTTAATTCTAATGTTACTGAGGTAAAGTATTTTCTCCAATGCTTCAAGCACATTTGTATTCCTTCTCTTGTGAGTTGTTTCATACCTTCAATGCCAAGAATCAGTTCCTTCATCTCTTTCCTGAGGTCTTTGTTGGCCTCTGAGAGGATCTCTCTGGGTTATTGTTACAGGGGAATTGGCATATCTGGGACCATTTTTAGGACATTTGTAGAAGGCACGATTAACATGTGCAACAAAGCAAAATGTGAACCACTTCTGAAAAAAAGAGAAGCATCAGCCAGGACAGATCAAAGAAGGAGCATTTCCTTCCATTTGGAGAAGGAGAGTGTTCATGAAAGGGACACAGTGATGTAACTTGGCCAGTGAATCTGAAGAATGAGAAAGGCTGGAAATAAACAGGCTGAGGCAGAATTCCAGACAGGAAACAGCATACAGGAGGTGGATAGTGAGGCATCTGCTGCTTGTGTTCTCATTAAGGGGCACGCACACGCATACAGAGGTGTGATTCTTTGCAGATGCCTGTGTGTCTGGGCTCAGGTGTCTGACACCAAGAAGGTCCCTCATGCTGGAATGTGCTCTGGATGACCACACCCCGTGCTAGTTCATCTCCACTGGCCAGGCTTCCTTGGGGCCATCAGTGGTTCTCTCAGGACCTGTCCTCACACTCTTGGCATAACTTGAATGAATAGCCTTTCCCTTCCCAGGGATTTTCTCAACCCAGGATCAAACCCATATCTCCGCATTGCAGGCAGGTTCTTTACCAGCTGAGTTACAAGAGAAGCTCCTTATAAAGCAAACGCAGGGATAAATATGAGGTCTGACCTCTCTCTAAGTCCACTGAACTCTACCCGAAACCTCACACATATACATAAACATGACCTAACTACTAACTTCCTTTGGACATATTCCTAGAAATGAAACTATGAGATCAAAAGTTATTGCTAGTTTTAATGTTTAACATGTTTATAAACATGTTGAATGTATATTTCCAAATTGCTTCCCAAAGATAATTTTACTAAATTAAATTCTCTCTAGCAGTGTTTGAGATTCCCTTTTCCCCTTCTCCTTCCTTTTTACCTTGTTATTTTAATTCTAATGTTACTGAGGTAAAGTATTTTCTCCAATGCTTCAAGCACATTTGTATTCCTTCTCTTGTGAGTTGTTTCATACCTTCAATGCCAAGAATCAGTTCCTTCATCTCTTTCCTGAGGTCTTTGTTGGCCTCTGAGAGGATCTCTCTGGGTTATTGTTACAGGGGAATTGGCATATCTGGGACCATTTTTAGGACATTTGTAGAAGGCACGATTAACATGTGCAACAAAGCAAAATGTGAACCACTTCTGAAAAAAAAAGAGAAGCATCAGCCAGGACAGATCAAAGAAGGAGCATTTCCTTCCATTTGGAGAAGGAGAGTGTTCATGAAAGGGACACAGTGATGTAACTTGGCCAGTGAATCTGAAGAATGAGAAAGGCTGGAAATAAACAGGCTGAGGCAGAATTCCAGACAGGAAACAGCATACAGGAGGTGGATAGTGAGGCATCTGCTGCTTGTGTTCTCATTAAGGGGCACGCACACGCATACAGAGGTGTGATTCTTTGCAGATGCCTGTGTGTCTGGGCTCAGGTGTCTGACACCAAGAAGGTCCCTCATGCTGGAATGTGCTCTGGATGACCACACCCCGTGCTAGTTCATCTCCACTGGCCAGGCTTCCTTGGGGCCATCAGTGGTTCTCTCAGGACCTGTCCTCACACTCTTATTCATGTAAGTAAAGACTCACTTTCTTCTGTAGTGAGCACTCACTAAATTACAAATAAATCTAAACTGTCCATTTGAAAGCTTGGCAAGAGGACACAACTCAATAACACACACACATGGATTTCACTAAATGTGGAAGTCGAAGCCCATACACCCAGTGTGGGAAGGAGGGGTTCTTTATTTCATCCAGTACTCCTCCAGAAGAAACTCGCCCTTCAGCTTGGCAGCTGACCACACATAGCTCGCAGGGCCTCCACACAGCAATAGCAGGCCAGACTGCCTCTGACGTCAGCAGCCCAGTTCCGGGCTGGGTGCCTAGCTAAAGCATCCTCTTCGTGACCTATGATCCCATTAGAAAAGACAACAGGGACAGTCTGATACATTTCCTGGGAATAGGGAAATGAGAAACTGAGCCATTTTCTGAAGAAGCAGAGTCAAGATGAATGTCGGGGTCCTATATTTGAAGACGGGAGCTATGGAGCCAGGAGCTGTGCGCCCTTCCCTGGAGAGGGGCAGACTCGGTGAGAGCGAAGGCGGTACCCAGGGCTGCCCCCACACCTCAGTGATATAGAATCAGGATACACCAGAAATGTGGGTTCAATCCCTAGGCTAGGAAGATGTCCTGGAGAAGGAAACGGCAACCCGCCCCAGTATTCTTGCCTGAAAAACCCTATGGACAGAGGAACCTAGTGGGCTGCAGTCCAAAGGGTCACAAGAGTTAGGCACAACTAAGCACACACACACACAAGGTGGTACCCGGCAGGGATGGGAGAGCTTAGCGAGAAGGTAGAGGAAAGAATGGCCCTCTGGCCTTGCTTAGACGCCTGGCTATGTCTACATGTTTCCCACTTCCCCAGGCAGCCTGGCTGCAGTGACTTCTCACTCTGAGGACCTAGAGCTTGGTAGAAGCTCTCATCTCTCCTCTTAACCTAAACTCTGTTGGCATATTTCTGCTTCCTGCTTGTAGGAGATGATGTTCAGGTGGTGAAATCACCCGGAACCCAGCGAGGAGGGAGACGACCTGCTGTCTAGTTTTCTCATTTCCTTTAAAGGGTAATTCTGTGTTTCATTGCCAATCTTGGCCTTAGTCATTGGATGCCTATGAAAATTCATCTTTTCCCCATTCTCCCAAGCTAACAGAAAATAGAGGATTACCAAATTGACAAAGGAAAGTGGATTTCTTTGGCTCAAAAGCCACAACTTATTTCCTATAAGTATTAGGAGCAGAACTGCTGAACTTGAAAAAGCCCCATTTCTAATAAACAAGCAGTTTTTAATAAACAGCTCGAAAGAAACCATGGGGACATTGGGTCCAGAAGGTAACATCTGGAAACAGGAAACGAGGCCAGAGAGAAGAAAACTGCAGGAAGAGCCAGGCGTCCAAAGCAGCTTTGAGAGCTTTATGTCAACAATTGTAATTAAATCCTTTTTCTCTCAAAAAATAGTGTGAAAGAGATGAGTAGCTATTATCTTTTTAAACCAGACAATTTTTAACATGCACCCCAAAACGACAACAACAAAACAGAAAGCCGTGCGGAGAAGAGGTGGCAAGTACTTACTCTTTTAACGGAGCTGTGCGCCTTCCTGGAGAGGGGCAGACTCGGTGAGAGCGAAGGCGGTACCCAGGGCTGCCCCCACACCTCAGTGATATAGAATCAGGATACACCAGAAATGTGGGTTCAATCCCTAGGCTAGGAAGATGTCCTGGAGAAGGAAACGGCAACCCGCCCCAGTATTCTTGCCTGAAAAACCCTATGGACAGAGGAACCTAGTGGGCTGCAGTCCAAAGGGTCACAAGAGTTAGGCACAACTAAGCACACACACACACAAGGTGGTACCCGGCAGGGATGGGAGAGCTTAGCGAGAAGGTAGAGGAAAGAATGGCCCTCTGGCCTTGCTTAGACGCCTGGCTATGTCTACATGTTTCCCATTTCCCCCAGGCAGCCTGGCTGCAGTGACTTCTCACTCTGAGGACCTAGAGCTTGGTAGAAGCTCTCATCTCTCCTCTTAACCTAAACTCTGTTGGCATATTTCTGCTTCCTGCTTGTAGGAGATGATGTTCAGGTGGTGAAATCACCCGGAACCCAGCGAGGAGGGAGACGACCTGCTGTCTAGTTTTCTCATTTCCTTTAAAGGGTAATTCTGTGTTTCATTGCCAATCTTGGCCTTAGTCATTGGATGCCTATGAAAATTCATCTTTTCCCCATTCTCCCAAGCTAACAGAAAATAGAGGATTACCAAATTGACAAAGGAAAGTGGATTTCTTTGGCTCAAAAGCCACAACTTATTTCCTATAAGTATTAGGAGCAGAACTGCTGAACTTGAAAAAGCCCCATTTCTAATAAACAAGCAGTTTTTAATAAACAGCTCGAAAGAAACCATGGGGACATTGGGTCCAGAAGGTAACATCTGGAAACAGGAAACGAGGCCAGAGAGAAGAAAACTGCAGGAAGAGCCAGGCGTCCAAAGCAGCTTTGAGAGCTTTATGTCAACAATTGTAATTAAATCCTTTTTCTCTCAAAAAATAGTGTGAAAGAGATGAGTAGCTATTATCTTTTTAAACCAGACAATTTTTAACATGCACCCCAAAACGACAACAACAAAACAGAAAGCCGTGCGGAGAAGAGGTGGCAAGTACTTACTCTTTTAACGGAGCTTCTAAATGCCCGGAACAGATAGGGGCTCAGCGACTGGGAATTCACTTTTGCCAACGCAGCGCTGACCGCCTCCCTCAGCGAAGCCGGGTCGTAGTCATACACGGGGAAACCTGGACACACAAGCGCACGGGGACACGGGGGGGTCAGGATGCAGGGTCCAGAGAGCGCCACATCGTCAAGGGAGGGTGGTCCTGGCCCCCTGACTTCTTACCTGTACAGGTCCAGCAGTTCATTCCAAGGATCAACATCACCAACATCTTCATCACCATCTTCTCCATTCTGGAAAGAATAATTTCAGGGCAGAGACAGAGAGAGTGTCTCTGTGTGTTTGACCAGTTGTCCCGAAAGCAGCTCTTTATCAAGTGTGATCTGGCTTGCTTGCTCCAGCTGGAACAAACTGGCTTCAACAGAGATTTCAATTGATCCTGGGTCAATATTTACTGCTGACTTTTCTGATGGAAAGGGTCCAGTTGGAGGCCACTTCTGAAGCTTGGACCTCAACTTGGGACTTCAGCCCTCAGCAAAAACCATCAAGGGGCGGGGATTCTATGCTCACTGTTTGTTTTTCTCTTTTAATCTCACCCAGATGGGCTGTCTATTTCTCTTTCTTTTCATTTCATTTCATTTTGGAGGAGAGAAGGTAATCGTCCTTTGAACAAAATGGTCTATTTTATTTTTAATTTATTTATTTGCAATTTAAGGGTAACTACTTTATAATATTCTGTTGGTTTCTACCATTTATCTACATGAATCAACATTAGGGATACATATGCCCCCTCCTTCTTAAGCCTGCCTCCTACTTTCCACCCTTCTGCACCTCTCCAGGTTATTACAGGAGCAAACCATGGGGACATTGGGTCCAGAAGGTAACATCTGGAAACAGGAAACGAGGCCAGAGAAGAAAACTGCAGGAAGAGCCAGGCGTCCAAAGCAGCTTTGAGAGCTTTATGTCAACAATTGTAATTAAATCCTTTTTCTCTCAAAAAATAGTGTGAAAGAGATGAGTAGCTATTATCTTTTTAAACCAGACAATTTTTAACATGCACCCCAAAACGACAACAACAAAACAGAAAGCCGTGCGGAGAAGAGGTGGCAAGTACTTACTCTTTTAACGGAGCTTCTAAATGCCCGGAACAGATAGGGGCTCAGCGACTGGGAATTCACTTTTGCCAACGCAGCGCTGACCGCCTCCCTCAGCGAAGCCGGGTCGTAGTCATACACGGGGAAACCTGGACACACAAGCGCACGGGGACACGGGGGGGTCAGGATGCAGGGTCCAGAGAGCGCCACATCGTCAAGGGAGGGTGGTCCTGGCCCCCTGACTTCTTACCTGTACAGGTCCAGCAGTTCATTCCAAGGATCAACATCACCAACATCTTCATCACCATCTTCTCCATTCTGGAAAGAATAATTTCAGGGCAGAGACAGAGAGAGTGTCTCTGTGTGTTTGACCAGTTGTCCCGAAAGCAGCTCTTTATCAAGTGTGATCTGGCTTGCTTGCTCCAGCTGGAACAAACTGGCTTCAACAGAGATTTCAATTGATCCTGGGTCAATATTTACTGCTGACTTTTCTGATGGAAAGGGTCCAGTTGGAGGCCACTTCTGAAGCTTGGACCTCAACTTGGGACTTCAGCCCTCAGCAAAAACCATCAAGGGGCGGGGATTCTATGCTCACTGTTTGTTTTTCTCTTTTAATCTCACCCAGATGGGCTGTCTATTTCTCTTTCTTTTCATTTCATTTCATTTTTGGAGGGAGAGAAGGTAATCGTCCTTTGAACAAAATGGTCTATTTTATTTTTAATTTATTTATTTGCAATTTAAGGGTAACTACTTTATAATATTCTGTTGGTTTCTACCATTTATCTACATGAATCAACATTAGGGATACATATGCCCCCTCCTTCTTAAGCCTGCCTCCTACTTTCCACCCTTCTGCACCTCTCCAGGTTATTACAGGAGCCCCAATTTGAGTTCCCTGAGTCACCCACAAATTCCCACTGTCTGTCTATTCCACATATGATGGTGGGTAGGTTCCCATGCTGCTCTCTCCATTTGTCCCACCTACTCCTTCCCCCCCCCTCCACCCACATGGTGTCCATGAGTCTGTTCTCTATGCTTGCATCTCCACGAAATGGTTAGTTTTCTTTTCTTTTTTTTCTTGACTTTATTTTTTTTGGGGGGAGGGGGCAGATTGGGGAGGGAAGGGGGTGGGCGGGCCGCTTCTATTGGTCTTTCATTTGTCTATTTTTTCACCCATCTTTGTTCTTTGGCCCGTGTGGGCCTCCCATCGCAGCGGCCTCTGTTGTCACATAGCACTGGCTCTGGGCGCATACGCTCCAGAGCTCCGGCTCGGTAATTGAACACATCAGTCCAGCCGCTCCACAGCACGTGGGATCTTCGCAGGCCAGGGAACGAACTGGCGCCCCATGCACTGCAAGGCGGTGTCCTTACCCACTGGACCACCAGGGAAGCCCCAATGGTTAGTTTTAAATAGTTATTTTAGTTTCCTCTCATCTTCCTAAAGATCCTGCATTTGACTGTTTGGAAAAACCACATGATTATTTCACAATCTTACTGGAAATTATGACCATAAAGGAGAGAATTTAGCCTGCTGGATTTAAATATGCCAACAAGTTCACGTGATACAAAAAGCAGGGACGTCATATATACGAACTCTAGTAAGATCGTATTGATAAATACACACACAGAGCATTGAGGGAAAAACAGTCACAGAGAATAGACTTATGGACAATGGGGAGAGGGAAGAGTGGGTGAGAGATATGGAAAGAGTAACATGGAGCCCTGTACTAGCATATGTAAAAGAAGATAACTATTGTCAATGCACTGTGGGTTAAGGGATCTAACATGGGGGCTATGTGAAGGCCTGGAAGGGTAGGATGGGGAGGGGATGGTATATATATATGACTAATCTGGGATTATACATATCTGTAAACAACAAAACTCTGTAAAAGCAAAAGGCAAAATTAAGAAAAATGGCAAAAAAAAAAAAAAAGGCAGACGTGCCTTTGTGTTCAGCAACCTTCTCCACTAATGGATGTTTTCACATCTCACCTGGATGCCAAAGTGTTTGCATCTTGATGAGTCTCATGCACTATAAGATTCCAAGGCAGTTTGTGCATCATTAAACAAGAAGAGATGTTTTATAGTAAATATATATTGTGTTACATGAAACTCATGTTATTCTCATTCCTTGAATTCATGCATAAGAAGCAGTATTGTCCTAGGACTCAGAAACACCTGGACCAAAATCCTGGCTCCATACTTGTCAGACATGTATGCTTGGGCATGGTACTCAAGACCTTTGAGCCTCAGCTTCTTCATCTATAAAATGGGCATAAATGTTCAGATGTAAAGGTGTATTATTATCCAGGAAGACATAGAGAGAGATTGATCTTAAGCAATTAGCTCATGCAATGGTAGGGGTTACTATTGGTAGCAAGTCCAAATGGTAGCAAGTCCAAAATCTGCAGGATGGGCTAGCAGGCTGAAGGGAAGTTACAACTTTACTCCAAATTGTCACAATTCCTTCCTGCTCGTGGAGAGATTAATCTTTGTTTATTCAGGCCTTCAACTGATTGGGTGAGGCCTGCCCATAATGTGGAGAATAATCTGCCTTCTTCAGAGTTTACTGACTGAAGAGTTAATCTCACTAAAAATTTCACAGAAACATCCACAATAACACTTGACCAAATTTCTGGGCACCACAGCCAAGGCGACAAATCAAATTAACTGTCACAAACCCTTGGGAAAATGCTTGGCAAAGTAACTGTTCAATAAACAGGAACTGCTAACAAGAATCCAATTCAATAAAAAGTTTTTAGTATCTGCTTTGCAAAGGCAAGAGCACGTCTAAATAAATGAATCATCTAGCTCACCCTGCTTAAACAAGGCACATCTAAGCACCAGCAAGGGAAGCATGAATTGCTAGCATATGTAAAAGAAGATAACTATTGTCAATGCACTGTGGGTTAAGGGATCTAACATGGGGGCTATGTGAAGTCCTGGAAGGGTAGGATGGGGAGGGGATGGTATATATATATGACTAATCTGGGATTATACATATCTGTAAACAACAAAACTCTGTAAAAGCAAAAGGCAAAATTAAGAAAAATGGCAAAAAAAAAAAAAAAGGCAGACGTGCCTTTGTGTTCAGCAACCTTCTCCACTAATGGATGTTTTCACATCTCACCTGGATGCCAAAGTGTTTGCATCTTGATGAGTCTCATGCACTATAAGATTCCAAGGCAGTTTGTGCATCATTAAACAAGAAGAGATGTTTTATAGTAAATATATATTGTGTTACATGAAACTCATGTTATTCTCATTCCTTGAATTCATGCATAAGAAGCAGTATTGTCCTAGGACTCAGAAACACCTGGACCAAAATCCTGGCTCCATACTTGTCAGACATGTATGCTTGGGCATGGTACTCAAGACCTTTGAGCCTCAGCTTCTTCATCTATAAAATGGGCATAAATGTTCAGATGTAAAGGTGTATTATTATCCAGGAAGACATAGAGAGAGATTGATCTTAAGCAATTAGCTCATGCAATGGTAGGGGTTACTATTGGTAGCAAGTCCAAATGGTAGCAAGTCCAAAATCTGCAGGATGGGCTAGCAGGCTGAAGGGAAGTTACAACTTTACTCCAAATTGTCACAATTCCTTCCTGCTCGTGGAGAGATTAATCTTTGTTTATTCAGGCCTTCAACTGATTGGGTGAGGCCTGCCCATAATGTGGAGAATAATCTGCCTTCTTCAGAGTTTACTGACTGAAGAGTTAATCTCACTAAAAATTTCACAGAAACATCCACAATAACACTTGACCAAATTTCTGGGCACCACAGCCAAGGCGACAAATCAAATTAACTGTCACAAACCCTTGGGAAAATGCTTGGCAAAGTAACTGTTCAATAAACAGGAACTGCTAACAAGAATCCAATTCAATAAAAAGTTTTTAGTATCTGCTTTGCAAAGGCAAGAGCACGTCTAAATAAATGAATCATCTAGCTCACCCTGCTTAAACAAGGCACATCTAAGCACCAGCAAGGGAAGCATGAATTGCTACGAGAATTCCTGGAGTTGGTGGCGAGTTTAGAAATTTGCTCGGTCCTCCTGACTCTGGTTCCCAGCTGGTTGTATGTCTCTTTGATTGACAGATGCAGAATTGCCCAACAAGAGAAAGGAGACTCAGACCAGGAAGAAAGAGCAGACAGGATACCACTGGGAGAGGCGGCACCCATCTCCAAGGGTGTGGTGGGGCGGTGATGGTTGCCAGAGGCAGGCCAACACAGAGGAGGCGGGGGACAGAATAGGAGAGATGCTGGGTAGATTTAACAGGAGAAAGATGTGCCTTAAAGAAGTACAGTGATATAAAACTTTAATTGTTGCTACTATACAAGGCACCTTTATTAATCAAAATGTTGCCTCTGTTCCACCTGCCCTCTGCACAAAGGGTTCAACTCATACTTCTGACTTTACATACTGTCTGGATCATGAATAGGTACTGCCCCCACCCCAAAGGTGTTCTTCCTACAATTCTTATTCATCAGCCCATTGGCACAAAGTCTGTATTTAGTATCCCCAGAAAATCTCTGTGCCTAAATACCCATTGCCCCTCACAGCATCTCTGGGTCCAGCAGCTCCTGGCCTCCTCTTGGGCTGCCCTGCTTCCTGCACTAGGTTCGAGTCACACAGGTATCCTGAAAGGTCCTCCCGGACCCATTCCTTGGCTTTGCTTGCACCATTCCTCCCAACAGGACACGAACATTTCTCTTGCTTCCCCACCTGCACATCTTCTCATCGTTCAGGTTTCAGCTTCAGTGGCGCCTCCCCAGAGAGCTTCCCTGACCATCCATCTGAACTTCACACATCCTTTTCCCCAACTTTAGCCCTCTGCTTCTTCCTCCTGTCACTTGACACAAGGGGTAGTAATTTCGCTTGTTGGTTTCATATTTTCTTTCTCCTAGATGACAAGCTCCATGGTACGGGATCCACACCTATCTTGTTGAAGCCCAAGGGCAGCATCCCGATAGGAACATGATTAAGCATTTGTTGAATGAGTGAGTGAGCACACTTGGTCTCTCCAAACCTCAATCCCAGTCTTTCTGTTTGAAGCTTGCACTGATTTTGGGTGCATAAGATGAACACAAAGCAATGCCCTATGAGATGATGACCACTAAGATGTGTGATTCTGTTACTCTCAACTTGGTTTATGCTCAATTCTGTTATGGTCTTCCAGATTTCACTAACTGCACCATCTGACTCCAAACTCCCAGGGTCTCATTAAATGAGCAGTAATAATAAAAGTAATTGCTAAAGAGCAGAGGAGATTCAATTCTGGGTTATTTTTAGCTGCTGGTGTGCCAGAGGCAGGCCAACACAGAGGAGGCGGGGGACAGAATAGGAGAGATGCTGGGTAGATTTAACAGGAGAAAGATGTGCCTTAAAGAAGTACAGTGATATAAAACTTTAATTGTTGCTACTATACAAGGCACCTTTATTAATCAAAATGTTGCCTCTGTTCCACCTGCCCTCTGCACAAAGGGTTCAACTCATACTTCTGACTTTACATACTGTCTGGATCATGAATAGGTACTGCCCCCACCCCAAAGGTGTTCTTCCTACAATTCTTATTCATCAGCCCATTGGCACAAAGTCTGTATTTAGTATCCCCAGAAAATCTCTGTGCCTAAATACCCATTGCCCCTCACAGCATCTCTGGGTCCAGCAGCTCCTGGCCTCCTCTTGGGCTGCCCTGCTTCCTGCACTAGGTTCGAGTCACACAGGTATCCTGAAAGGTCCTCCCGGACCCATTCCTTGGCTTTGCTTGCACCATTCCTCCCAACAGGACACGAACATTTCTCTTGCTTCCCCACCTGCACATCTTCTCATCGTTCAGGTTTCAGCTTCAGTGGCGCCTCCCCAGAGAGCTTCCCTGACCATCCATCTGAACTTCACACATCCTTTTCCCCAACTTTAGCCCTCTGCTTCTTCCTCCTGTCACTTGACACAAGGGGTAGTAATTTCGCTTGTTGGTTTCATATTTTCTTTCTCCTAGATGACAAGCTCCATGGTACGGGATCCACACCTATCTTGTTGAAGCCCAAGGGCAGCATCCCGATAGGAACATGATTAAGCATTTGTTGAATGAGTGAGTGAGCACACTTGGTCTCTCCAAACCTCAATCCCAGTCTTTCTGTTTGAAGCTTGCACTGATTTTGGGTGCATAAGATGAACACAAAGCAATGCCCTATGAGATGATGACCACTAAGATGTGTGATTCTGTTACTCTCAACTTGGTTTATGCTCAATTCTGTTATGGTCTTCCAGATTTCACTAACTGCACCATCTGACTCCAAACTCCCAGGGTCTCATTAAATGAGCAGTAATAATAAAAGTAATTGCTAAAGAGCAGAGGAGATTAAGGAGACAACAATAAAATAACACTGCCAGCACAGGGCTATTGATTTTGTTTGCAGCCTGCTGGTGTGGAGGATAGATCATTCTATTTCTCAGATTCATTTGGTTATAATAAACATCAACACTGGGCATGCAGAGCACCCACTGGTGAGTGCTAAAAGCAATTACTACTAAAAATGCCTCTGCAGAGTTCCATCATGTCTAGTAAACCTAGGAGATTAAATAGAAGCCAACCATTGAAATTCAAGCCATAATGATTTCATTCATTATTCTTTTTCTGATCGGCAGAAATGCATATAGCAATAATTCCAGCAGTTTTCGACTGCTCAAAAAAATTTCGTTAGTTAAAGTACTAAAAAATTATATGTTGCTAAGGGAAGAATAGATACAGCTTTTCTTTTGTGGCCCCTGGAAATTTGCATAAAATTCAGCACAGCGAGCTTAATGAGCAATTTGGACGTAAGTTAAATAAAGATGCTCATTGCTATCACTTTTATCATTTCTCTTGAGGTAGTTTCTTTTCACTTTGCTCACCTCTATAACAATATTATCTGGGAAAAATCACTAAATTTACAGCAAGCATAAGCTATGTCTTATAGCTTCAGTTGTGTCCAACTCTGTGTGACCCCATGGACTGTAACTCACCAGGCTTCTCTGTCCATGAAATTCTCCAGGCAAAACTGGAGTGGGTTGCAATGCCCTCCTCCAGGGAGGTTTTTCCCGAACCAGGGATGGAACCTACATCTCTTGTATCTCCTGCAGTGGCAGCCAGATTCTTTACCACTAGTGCCACCTGGGAAGCCCAAGCATAAACCAAATCTTCATCCAATCCATAAAAACCATTCTCCAAGGGGGCAAAACTGCATTATTGTTACTGTTATAGGGGATGGATGGGTGCATAAGATGAACACAAAGCAATGCCCTATGAGATGATGACCACTAAGATGTGTGATTCTGTTACTCTCAACTTGGTTTATGCTCAATTCTGTTATGGTCTTCCAGATTTCACTAACTGCACCATCTGACTCCAAACTCCCAGGGTCTCATTAAATGAGCAGTAATAATAAAAGTAATTGCTAAAGAGCAGAGGAGATTAAGGAGACAACAATAAAATAACACTGCCAGCACAGGGCTATTGATTTTGTTTGCAGCCTGCTGGTGTGGAGGATAGATCATTCTATTTCTCAGATTCATTTGGTTATAATAAACATCAACACTGGGCATGCAGAGCACCCACTGGTGAGTGCTAAAAAGCAATTACTACTAAAAATGCCTCTGCAGAGTTCCATCATGTCTAGTAAACCTAGGAGATTAAATAGAAGCCAACCATTGAAATTCAAGCCATAATGATTTCATTCATTATTCTTTTTCTGATCGGCAGAAATGCATATAGCAATAATTCCAGCAGTTTTCGACTGCTCAAAAAAATTTCGTTAGTTAAAGTACTAAAAAATTATATGTTGCTAAGGGAAGAATAGATACAGCTTTTCTTTTGTGGCCCCTGGAAATTTGCATAAAATTCAGCACAGCGAGCTTAATGAGCAATTTGGACGTAAGTTAAATAAAGATGCTCATTGCTATCACTTTTATCATTTCTCTTGAGGTAGTTTCTTTTCACTTTGCTCACCTCTATAACAATATTATCTGGGAAAAATCACTAAATTTACAGCAAGCATAAGCTATGTCTTATAGCTTCAGTTGTGTCCAACTCTGTGTGACCCCATGGACTGTAACTCACCAGGCTTCTCTGTCCATGAAATTCTCCAGGCAAAACTGGAGTGGGTTGCAATGCCCTCCTCCAGGGAGGTTTTTCCCGAACCAGGGATGGAACCTACATCTCTTGTATCTCCTGCAGTGGCAGCCAGATTCTTTACCACTAGTGCCACCTGGGAAGCCCAAGCATAAACCAAATCTTCATCCAATCCATAAACCACAAATTCTGCAGCTGTCTTCTGATTTCTTGTAATAGCCTGGTGTCTAAACTGCTGAACTCCACAGCCCTTTTCCATGCTCTGAAAATGACATTATTGTTACTGTTATAGGGGATGGATGGCTTGTTTACTTACAAGCAAAGTAGCAGAAATCAGACTTTCTCAAAGGATGTTTCCCATACCATCAGCTTCAGCAGCACCTGGCAACTTACTGAAAACACAAATTCTCAAACTCTATCCCAGACCTACTACGTCAGCCATCCTAGAGAGAAGAATGAGCCGTCAGTGTTTCACAGATCCTCCAAGGGATTCTGGTGAACACTCGAATGGTTCTCATCTGGGGGCATCGATTTTCCCCGCAGGACATTGGACAATGCCTGGAGACATTCTCTCAGTTGTCAGCAACTGGGGGAGAAGTTGTACTGGACATTTAGTAGGTAAAAGCCAAAGAGGCTATTATCACTCTCCAAGGCACAGGACAGATTCTCATAGCAGAGAATCCGAGTTCGAAATGTCAGTAGCTCCAAAGCTGAGAAATCCTGGTGAAAGGAAAGAAACTTGATAAGCAACCCTCAGTTTTAAATTTTCTATTCATTTTTATTTACTATTTTATTTTTGGTGCTTTATGTATTACAGATGATTTTATTTTTAATTTCTTATTTTTATTTAAATCCTCTTAAGTTGGCTTCTATTAATGTTATCTTTAGAAGGTCTTCCTCCAGCTTAAGATCAAATCAATGTTTACCTATGTGCTACATGTCCCTTTTTACACTTAATTAATCCATTTGGAATTAATTCTGCATAGAAGTTGTGAAGTAATAATCTCGCCATTTCTATACTGTATTAAAAGTCTTCATATCTGGATATGAATTACTTCTATTTCCTGACCAAGCCATAGCTAAGAACATGTGCTTCACCAAAACAAGGGAATTAACTGAGCAAAAGGGGGTTTCCCTCGTGGCTCAGTGGTTAAAGCATCTGCCTGGAGTGTGGGAGACCCGAGCTCAATCCCTGGATCAGCAAGTTCCCATGGAAAAGAAGTGGCAACCAAAACTGAGCAAAAGGATCAGTTTGAATCAGTTTCATTCTCACGTGACCAAAAATTTAAACAGATTAAACACCAGTTGGAAGATTATTTCTCACATTAAAAAACAAATAAAAGTGTGACAATAAGCAGAACGGTTCTTAGTCCATGGCTTTGTAATTATAGGGACCTAGACTTCTTCAAGATATCCTTGTCATTATGATCCAAAATGGCTGCTAGACCTCCAGCCAACACATTTTATTTCATGTAGCAGCACTGGAACTTACTGAAACAAATTCTCAAACTCTATCCCAGACCTACTACGTCAGCCATCCTAGAGAGAAGAATGAGCCGTCAGTGTTTCACAGATCCTCCAAGGGATTCTGGTGAACACTCGAATGGTTCTCATCTGGGGGCATCGATTTTCCCCGCAGGACATTGGACAATGCCTGGAGACATTCTCTCAGTTGTCAGCAACTGGGGGAGAAGTTGTACTGGACATTTAGTAGGTAAAAGCCAAAGAGGCTATTATCACTCTCCAAGGCACAGGACAGATTCTCATAGCAGAGAATCCGAGTTCGAAATGTCAGTAGCTCCAAAGCTGAGAAATCCTGGTGAAAGGAAAGAAACTTGATAAGCAACCCTCAGTTTTAAATTTTCTATTCATTTTTATTTACTATTTTATTTTTGGTGCTTTATGTATTACAGATGATTTTATTTTTAATTTCTTATTTTTATTTAAATCCTCTTAAGTTGGCTTCTATTAATGTTATCTTTAGAAGGTCTTCCTCCAGCTTAAGATCAAATCAATGTTTACCTATGTGCTACATGTCCCTTTTTACACTTAATTAATCCATTTGGAATTAATTCTGCATAGAAGTTGTGAAGTAATAATCTCGCCATTTCTATACTGTATTAAAAGTCTTCATATCTGGATATGAATTACTTCTATTTCCTGACCAAGCCATAGCTAAGAACATGTGCTTCACCAAAACAAGGGAATTAACTGAGCAAAAGGGGGTTTCCCTCGTGGCTCAGTGGTTAAAGCATCTGCCTGGAGTGTGGGAGACCCGAGCTCAATCCCTGGATCAGCAAGTTCCCATGGAAAAGAAGTGGCAACCAAAACTGAGCAAAAGGATCAGTTTGAATCAGTTTCATTCTCACGTGACCAAAAATTTAAACAGATTAAACACCAGTTGGAAGATTATTTCTCACATTAAAAAACAAATAAAAGTGTGACAATAAGCAGAACGGTTCTTAGTCCATGGCTTTGTAATTATAGGGACCTAGACTTCTTCAAGATATCCTTGTCATTATGATCCAAAATGGCTGCTAGACCTCCAGCCAACACATTTTATTTCATGTAATTGGATGAAGAAAAAGACAAAAAGGGTGAGTCTCTTCTCTTTAAGGACACTTTCCAAAATTAACATACATTGTTGTTTACATCTCACCAGCTAAAAATAAGTTACAGAGCCCATCTGTTGCAAAGAATATAGGAGGTGCAATCTGCTACCTAGGAGAATAGTTATAGCGGTGGTAATAGTAACCTCTTCCAACTTGTGTTGAGGGAACCAGGGATTTAAAGCTCCAAAGTACTGAGGTAAAGGGGGTCCCTGTGAGGGTGTGGGTGGGGGGTGGGACTGGAAGGCAACCCTTCAGTGGAAAGTCCTAAAGAAAAGAAGAGTCGCTGACAAAGAATACTGTAAAGAGATTTACACTTCTAGTGGAGAATTTAAAGTTTTATTTCTAATGGGTACAAAGAAAATTAAGCAAACTTTTTCTAAGAGGCATTGTCATTTCCAGGAAGAATAAGCATTTGTTCAAGAAAGATGTATCAGTTAGGAAAACTTTTGTTAGTGTGGTAACAAACATTCCCCAAACTTCAGTAGCTTAAACCAATCAAATGCCATCTTTTGCTTATGTTCACCACTGACTGAAAAGGGTTTTTCCTCATCATAGTAACAAAGAGACCCAGTCTGACAGAGCAACCATGTCCTCAAACACTGGCAGTGAGCAGTGCTGGGTCTATAAATTTCACACCAGCAATTAAACATTCTGGAGCTTATCAACCAAATCTAGTCTCATGACGCCATCTAAGTCCAAGGAAAATGGAAAAAGTCCAGCCATAGACCCTGACAATAAAAGTCCAAATATTTCATATGGAGCACTAGTGGCAACCAAAACTGAGCAAAAGGATCAGTTTGAATCAGTTTCATTCTCACGTGACCAAAAATTTAAACAGATTAAACACCAGTTGGAAGATTATTTCTCACATTAAAAAACAAATAAAAGTGTGACAATAAGCAGAACGGTTCTTAGTCCATGGCTTTGTAATTATAGGGACCTAGACTTCTTCAAGATATCCTTGTCATTATGATCCAAAATGGCTGCTAGACCTCCAGCCAACACATTTTATTTCATGTAATTGGATGAAGAAAAAGACAAAAAGGGTGAGTCTCTTCTCTTTAAGGACACTTTCCAAAATTAACATACATTGTTGTTTACATCTCACCAGCTAAAAATAAGTTACAGAGCCCATCTGTTGCAAAGAATATAGGAGGTGCAATCTGCTACCTAGGAGAATAGTTATAGCGGTGGTAATAGTAACCTCTTCCAACTTGTGTTGAGGGAACCAGGGATTTAAAGCTCCAAAGTACTGAGGTAAAGGGGGTCCCTGTGAGGGTGTGGGTGGGGGGTGGGACTGGAAGGCAACCCTTCAGTGGAAAGTCCTAAAGAAAAGAAGAGTCGCTGACAAAGAATACTGTAAAGAGATTTACACTTCTAGTGGAGAATTTAAAGTTTTATTTCTAATGGGTACAAAGAAAATTAAGCAAACTTTTTCTAAGAGGCATTGTCATTTCCAGGAAGAATAAGCATTTGTTCAAGAAAGATGTATCAGTTAGGAAAACTTTTGTTAGTGTGGTAACAAACATTCCCCAAACTTCAGTAGCTTAAACCAATCAAATGCCATCTTTTGCTTATGTTCACCACTGACTGAAAAGGGTTTTTCCTCATCATAGTAACAAAGAGACCCAGTCTGACAGAGCAACCATGTCCTCAAACACTGGCAGTGAGCAGTGCTGGGTCTATAAATTTCACACCAGCAATTAAACATTCTGGAGCTTATCAACCAAATCTAGTCTCATGACGCCATCTAAGTCCAAGGAAAATGGAAAAAGTCCAGCCATAGACCCTGACAATAAAAGTCCAAATATTTCATATGGAGCACTAGTGACAATCACAGAAGGAAAAGCAGTGTTATTGTGAATGACATTTATATGGTCACACCCACATACACACTGGACAATGACAGGTGGGAGACTGGAGGGTCAGGTTTATTGTGTGTAAGTTGGAGTGAAGACAGGGCAGAAAGGAACAACGTCCTCATCTTTCACCATGTGAAGTCATAAGAATTTGAAAAATCAAGAAATAGCAGTAGAAGCCTATTACTAAGAAATATGAATATAAAAAGATACAGAGCAAATAGGCAAAAGGTTTTTAGGTGCTCGCCTCAGTGTTTAGGGTTGGGTAGGGAAAGGATGGCTATTTTTCATGACAAGCCTTGTGATACTTTCTGGCTTTTTAAAATATGTCAAGTATTGTTTTGGAAAGGAAAGAAATTAAATTGAAAATTGAAAGGCTAGGAGGAAATATCTCAAATATTTTACAGCAATTGTCTCTGTATCTTTTAAATGCATGACAACTCTACATGGCATCTTCCTCTGCAGACAAGGGAGGAAGGTGATGATTTGATTGCTGGCATCTTTGCCACTTGTCTCCAGGTGCTCAGCCCTGGAGCAAATCCTGAGTCTGTTTCCATTTTCGCAACCAACCCATAAGCATCACTTTAGAGCAAAGACACTAAGAACTCAGTAACCCCCAAACCAAAGGATGATTTGCAGGCTTTTACTCTTCCATTAACCACATCTAACCCTGAGCCAACCCTTTGGAAACACAGTACCATTTGTATGAGACTAGAATCCAGCTAATGTTAAAATAGCACACTTCCCTTTTAAAAATGTAAATCAGCAGACATTTTCAGGCTCAATCATTGAATGCACTCCAAAAAATTATCGAAAAGCTTCTGTGATGCTTCCAAATCCTTGGGATTGCTTCGTACCTTGCTGAAATGAATTAGAAATATAGAAAAATGTTTTTCTACCTGATAAGATATGGATATTTTCATGCCAGGCATTTTCCAGACATATGGTTGTTTGAAGGACAGAAGGAATGGGAGCTATTTGGGGCCAGCATGGCTCTGTCTTCCTGCTGCTTCTTGGCAGGGCAGCCAACCCCAGGTGACTGAGGCTGTTAAACTCTTTTTATTGACTCAGATAGATGTAAACAATACTGACAGTCTTATATCTTCTCACCAGATGCCCTGAATTGCCTTTGCCTTCCTTCTAAAGACTGTGCTGGGGAGAAGACTCAAGACAGGAGAAAGGGATTTGTAATTCCACTTCTGGACAGTACTCTGCCTTTCCGAAGCTAACTGCTTGCTGCCTAATCCTATTACCGTGTTAGAACCTGAGAATTGCCTCTGCCTCCCTGCAGGATGCCAAGATGTTTCTGATCCGGGCTCCCTCCTCCACCCCAGGCAGGTGGAAATCTGGGCCAACTGCAGAAATGGTCATGTTCTCAAAGAAGTAAAAAAGAAATTTGTCGTTGTTCAGTCACTAAGTCATGTCTGATTCTTTCCCACCCCTTAACCCACGAGGCTCCTCTGTCCTCTGCTATCTCCCCGAGTTTGCTCAAATTCACACCCACTGTGTCAGTGATGCTATCTAACCATCTCATCCTCTGCTGACCCCTTCTCCTGTTGCCTTCAATTTTCCCCAGCATCAGGATCTTTTCCAACAAGTTGTCTCTTTGTATCAGGTGGCCAAAGCATTAGAGATTCAGCATCAGTCTTTCTGATGATTATTCGGGGCTGATTTCCTTTAGGATCGACTGGTTTGATCTCCTTGCTATCCAAGGGACTCCTAAGAGTCTTATCCAGCACCATAATTCAAAGATATCAGTTCTGCAGTGCTCAGACTTCTTTCTGGTCCAACTCTCACATCCTTACGTGACCATTGGAAAAACTAAAGTTTTACTACACAGACCTTTGTAGGCAAAGTGATATGTTCTTTTAATATGCTGTCTTAGTTTGTCATATCTTTCCTTCCAAAGAGCAAATGTCAATGGCTGCAGTCACTGTCTGCAGTGATTTTGGAGCCAAGAAAAGAAAAGCTGTCACTGCTTCCAACTTTTCCTCTTCTATTCACCATGAAGTCGTGGAATCAGATGCCAAATGACAGGTGATCTGTGAATGGGAGCTATTTGGGGCCAGCATGGCTCTGTCTTCCTGCTGCTTCTTGGCAGGGCAGCCAACCCCAGGTGACTGAGGCTGTTAAACTCTTTTTATTGACTCAGATAGATGTAAACAATACTGACAGTCTTATATCTTCTCACCAGATGCCCTGAATTGCCTTTGCCTTCCTTCTAAAGACTGTGCTGGGGAGAAGACTCAAGACAGGAGAAAGGGATTTGTAATTCCACTTCTGGACAGTACTCTGCCTTTCCGAAGCTAACTGCTTGCTGCCTAATCCTATTACCGTGTTAGAACCTGAGAATTGCCTCTGCCTCCCTGCAGGATGCCAAGATGTTTCTGATCCGGGCTCCCTCCTCCACCCCAGGCAGGTGGAAATCTGGGCCAACTGCAGAAATGGTCATGTTCTCAAAGAAGTAAAAAAGAAATTTGTCGTTGTTCAGTCACTAAGTCATGTCTGATTCTTTCCCACCCCTTAACCCACGAGGCTCCTCTGTCCTCTGCTATCTCCCCGAGTTTGCTCAAATTCACACCCACTGTGTCAGTGATGCTATCTAACCATCTCATCCTCTGCTGACCCCTTCTCCTGTTGCCTTCAATTTTCCCCAGCATCAGGATCTTTTCCAACAAGTTGTCTCTTTGTATCAGGTGGCCAAAGCATTAGAGATTCAGCATCAGTCTTTCTGATGATTATTCGGGGCTGATTTCCTTTAGGATCGACTGGTTTGATCTCCTTGCTATCCAAGGGACTCCTAAGAGTCTTATCCAGCACCATAATTCAAAGATATCAGTTCTGCAGTGCTCAGACTTCTTTCTGGTCCAACTCTCACATCCTTACGTGACCATTGGAAAAACTAAAGTTTTTACTACACAGACCTTTGTAGGCAAAGTGATATGTTCTTTTTAATATGCTGTCTTAGTTTGTCATATCTTTCCTTCCAAAGAGCAAATGTCAATGGCTGCAGTCACTGTCTGCAGTGATTTTGGAGCCCAAGAAAAGAAAAGCTGTCACTGCTTCCAACTTTTCCTCTTCTATTCACCATGAAGTGGTGGAATCAGATGCCATGAATAATTTCCAAGTATCCCTGACCGCCGTCCGAATCCAGGCACTTGAACGTTTGCCTTGTTCCAAGATCTGCATCAAGCACTCATGTCCCACAACCACACCATGCATGTTCAGTCGCTCTGTCATGTCAAACTGTTTTGTGACTCCCACGGACTGTAGCCCACCAGGCCCCTATGTTCATGGGACTTTCCAGACAAGACAACTGGAGTGGGTTTCCATTTCCACCTCCAGGGGATCTTCACGACCCAGGGTTGGAACCCACATCAACTGTGTTGCAGACGAAGTCTTTACCACTGAGCCATTGGAAAAGCATAACCACATGGTGATGGATGCTAATGGGATCTTCTTTGGGCAGACAGGAAGGCTAGGCCCAGACAGCAGGGTGATGGCACCTGGGGGCTAGGCCCTTCACAGAGTCCTTATCTTACTGTCTATGAGGTACCCATGCCATGGCCCTCAGGGTGATAAAGACTCTCCCTTGGGCAGGAGACCATCACAAGAAGTTTGATCACAGAGGCAGAGACTAGTGAGCAAGGATAGTAAGAAAAAGACTCAACAGGAATTGTAGGGATTTTTTTCCTTCCTCTGACAAAAACTCTGTCCTGTCCTTCTTTGTGGCCATTTGCTTGCCCGACTAGACTGGGCCAGGCCCTGGCTCAGTCACTCTGGGTCAGGGCCCTGCTTTTGCTCCTCTGCCCAGGCCTGCAGTGGCTTTCCAGAACCTCCTCTGTCCTCATGCTCTTCACTGTGTGAGGACCCTGAGTTCTCTTGTCTGCCTCCCTCTTTAGAGGGCGCATCCTCTGAAGGCAGCAACAGTGTCATTTTTTTCAAATAATTCAATAGGCGATTTGTTGAGTGAGTAAGTGAGTGAGTTCGGGTGAGGAAACATGTTTTGTGGTCTGACCAGTTGCATAACGAGGTACTCCTAGTGAATCTAAAAGTTGTCTCCTCATTTCAGACCCAGGGCTTTTTGTTTCATACTTTACTAACCCGTGAGTGCATGCCCTCTTTAGAGTCCTCTGTAAAACTCAGATAACAGTGTAGGAGAAATCAGTTTAATCACTTGGAAGAAAATAGAGACTAAAGACCTAGGAGGGAAAAAACTGCAAAACTAGAGGGAGAAAAAGATAACACATAAGAAAGAGATGAAAACCATGGCTGGCTTCAGAATCTCTCAGAGGGATACTGCCTGTGCTGCAGGAATAAAGGGATGTCCCTCGAGGCATGCACATTTCATTTCTGCTCATCTTGATACTGAAATCCAAGAAGCATGCAGAATGGGGAAAATAGAATTGTTTTTCATGTTCATTATGTCTAGAACAGGGCATGATCAGTCACTGTATGAACAGTAGCCTGTCAGGCTCCTCAGTCCATGGAATTTCCCAGGCATGAATCCTGAGTGGGTGGGTTGCCATTTCCCTCTCTGGGGGTCTTCCAGACCCAGGGATTGAACTGACATCTCATGCATTGGCAGGCAGATACTTTACCACTGAGTCACCACCTGGGACTCGAGTTAATGTCAGACCCCCAGAAAAGTCTGAGATTTTCCCCACATGTAGCTGGAGTGGATGTTGAGAGAAGGCCCAGGACTCCTCTGTCAGAAATGAGGGTCCACCATTCACAGCAGTGGCCAGGTATCTGCATCTGTTGCCCCGGTTACCTGAGCTCCGATTCCCACAAGACAACTGAAAAGAGCCAGGCAATACCTGCACACACGGTCAATTACGTTATAGAAGAAGAATATGGATCTTAGAGAACCCAAGGCTTTGGTAGGGCATGGTGGGCATGCCTGACGTTTTCTCCAGAGGAAGGTATTATCTTTATTACACAGAGAGTTAGTGTGCCCATTCTTTGTCTTGAAGGGAGAAATTACTTCTGTCTCTAAGGCTGTTCCTCATATGGAGACCCTTGAAGAAACAGAAACAAGAGCAGAAGTGTGGACACATGAGAAACCAGTGTATAAATTGCTGTCTCCCAGCAATTACCTGATTCATCCATTCACTCATCCACTGGACATCCCTTAGCAATGATGTGCTAAGCACTGAGGCTTCCCATTGGATATATATCAGGAGCAAACCCGTGAGTGCATGCCCTCTTTAGAGTCCTCTGTAAAACTCAGATAACAGTGTAGGAGAAATCAGTTTAATCACTTGGAAGAAAATAGAGACTAAAGACCTAGGAGGAAAAACTGCAAAACTAGAGGGAGAAAAGATAACACATAAGAAAGAGATGAAAACCATGGCTGGCTTCAGAATCTCTCAGAGGATACTGCCTGTGCTGCAGGAATAAAGGGATGCCCCTCGAGGCATGCACATTTCATTTCTGCTCATCTTGATACTGAAATCCAAGAAGCATGCAGAATGGGGAAAATAGAATTGTTTTTCATGTTCATTATGTCTAGAACAGGGCATGATCAGTCACTGTATGAACAGTAGCCTGTCAGGCTCCTCAGTCCATGGAATTTCCCAGGCATGAATCCTGAGTGGGTGGGTTGCCATTTCCCTCTCTGGGGGTCTTCCAGACCCAGGGATTGAACTGACATCTCATGCATTGGCAGGCAGATACTTTACCACTGAGTCACCACCTGGGACTCGAGTTAATGTCAGACCCCCAGAAAAGTCTGAGATTTTCCCCACATGTAGCTGGAGTGGATGTTGAGAGAAGGCCCAGGACTCCTCTGTCAGAAATGAGGGTCCACCATTCACAGCAGTGGCCAGGTATCTGCATCTGTTGCCCCGGTTACCTGAGCTCCGATTCCCACAAGACAACTGAAAAGAGCCAGGCAATACCTGCACACACGGTCAATTACGTTATAGAAGAAGAATATGGATCTTAGAGAACCCAAGGCTTTGGTAGGGCATGGTGGGCATGCCTGACGTTTTCTCCAGAGGAAGGTATTATCTTTATTACACAGAGAGTTAGTGTGCCCATTCTTTGTCTTGAAGGGAGAAATTACTTCTGTCTCTAAGGCTGTTCCTCATATGGAGACCCTTGAAGAAACAGAAACAAGAGCAGAAGTGTGGACACATGAGAAACCAGTGTATAAATTGCTGTCTCCCAGCAATTACCTGATTCATCCATTCACTCATCCACTGGACATCCCTTAGCAATGATGTGCTAAGCACTGAGGCTTCCCATTGGATATATATCAGGGAGCAAACCCTGACATGGTTCCTGACGACAGGGAGCTTACAGTTTAGCCAGGAAGACACATGTACGTTCAAAATCACATAAACACGTGCAAAAATGGCAAGAGTGATGAAGACCCTTCGAGGAGGGCTCAACGGCATCACAGAGATACATCACAGTGGATGCTACCAAAGTGTGACGGGGCAAGAGAAAGATTCCCAGACAGACGAGACCCACAAGCAAAGGCCCCTGAGCCAGAGAGGGCATGTTCCCTGGGAGTGAAGGGATAGTATAGTTTTCCCAAGACTGTTGTCGGTTTCACTCCTGTTGCCACAGACTGGTCATGAATAGCATCCCTCTTTCGTCTAGAAAAATGGTACAGACGAACCTATTTGTAAAGCAGAAATAGAGGTACAGACATAGAGAGCAAACATATGAACACTAAGGCTGGAAAGGGGAGGGATGAATTGGGAGGTTGGAATTAACATATACACACTACTATATATAAAATTAGGTAGCTAATGAGAACCTATTTATGGCACAGGGAACTCTGCTCAGTGCTCTGTGGTGACCCAAATAGGAAGGAAATCCGAAAAGGAGGGGATACATATATGCATACAGCTCATTCACTTTGCTGTACAGCAGAAAATAACACAGCATTGTAAAACAACTATACTCCAAAAAAAAATTTTAATAGGGCCATCTGAGGATTCAAGAGGGTCAGAGTTCAGGGAGGAGGGAGCATGGATCATGTGATTCTGTACAAAGATAAATAGAACCTGAGACTTGTAGGCTGTGCTAACAACCTGGACTGTTTTCCCCAGAGCAACGGGGAGCTCTGTGAGGGTTTTGATCAAGAGCATCACATGAGTGGATTTTCGTTTTGAAGCAATCACTTTGGTCTTGATGCAGAGAAGGGTTTAGAGGAGGTGATCAGGTCATCAGAATCTATGGCTGTGGTTCAGGCAGAGAAAACGTGGTTTGGATGAGAGGATGAAGCGAGAGAAGTTGGATTTAAGTGGAGAAGGGGGGACATGGCTAGACTCCAAATACATCAGGGGTACAAAAGACAGGTTATGACTTGGGAGTAAATAGAGCCTCAGGGATGACGCTAGAATTTCTGTCCGGCACAACTACAGGAAATATTAGTGAAGGTAAGGAGAAATGCTAGCTAGGCAGTGGGATGAGCAGGTATGGGCTCAGGTGAGAAATACGGGCTGGATTCATGTGCTTGGGAATTGACATCATCCAAATGGTAGCTGAAGCCCAGGTGTGAAGGGTAGGACCCAAACACATGAGAGTCGAGCATGGAGCCTGGGAAAACCAGTGTGAACAGACAAGCAGAGCAGGGAGCGTTTCAAAGGTGGCTGAGAGGGTGCTTATACAGATGGGGAGAAGCCTGGACTGGGTTCCAGAAAGCCTGGAGAAGAGAGGCCACAGAAAGATGAGAAAGCAGTGGTAGATAGAAGACATGCAGCCCACTGGTGGTCTACCAAAGAAGAGGAGCATGGCGCCGGCTGAAGGAGACATCAGCTGTGTGTGAGACGGGAGGGAAACAGAGGCCATGCATCTGGGCACATCTACAAGGCTTCAGGCTTTGAGAGGGAGGAGACAAAGGGCTGGGGAAGATGGAGGGCAGAGGTGTTCAATTCTGAGAGGAGGGAGGATGGAAGCAAATGGAAACACTTCCAATGGGGAGAATCTCCTTGAGAAGGGAAGGAATTAAAAGAAAATCAGAAGGAAGAGTAGCCACTCCTAGAAGTTTCCTGAGAAACACAAGGACACAGAGGGAGTCCAAATTGCAAGAGGAAAGAACCGACTTGGAGAAGACAAAAGGCAGAGGTGAGGAAGGTGGCGAGCCAGCCTGGGTGTCGGGCATCTGCAGATCTGGAAGAGGGTGGCTGAGTGAGTCCATGGGAATAGAGGTGGGGAGGAAGAGATAAGGCGACTGGCTAAGAGCAAAGGAGAGGGAGCCAAGAGGGAGCCAGGGAATGGTGTCTGAGGCAGCCATTGTGGAGAGCAAGTAGGACAGAGGAGAACAAGGAGAGTTCCAGACGATCTGTGCATGCGCAGACACATGCACACGTGTGCACACATGCACAGCCACAAGCACACATGCACACCCACAAGCATACACGCACAGGCCAGGACCTAAGTCTCCCCAAATTCTGTAAACACTCTCACATCCAGGTCCCCTCCTCCTTTCCACTGCCTGCCTGGTGTCTCTCCCGTCACCAGAACCGTTCCTACAGGAAGTGGCCTGAGGAACCCTCTGAAGGCAGGGTGGATAGTGAGAAGGAAGGACATGGCCACCACTCCTCATTTCATAGCCATCTCCTTGTCCCAGACTCAATTACAGAACTAAGCTCAAAGTAATCGAAATAACCAAGGAAAAACCATCCGTGTTCCGGCCCAAGGCCAGCTCCGCTCATCTATCCAGGGGGCCACAAAGGCTGGTGTTTCAGAGAGGGCAGGGCCTGGGGAGCGACTAAGCTCAACGTCTCCTCCCTCTAATTAGGAGCCTGAAGCCCAGGGAGGTTTAAGTGCTGCGGCTCACCCACAGTGATTAATCCGGGCACACTGCTTACAGAGGCGCCGGCTGAAGGAGACATCAGCTGTGTGTGAGAGGGAGGGAAACAGAGGCCATGCATCTGGGCACATCTACAAGGCTTCAGGCTTTGAGAGGGAGGAGACAAAGGGCTGGGGAAGATGGAGGGCAGAGGTGTTCAATTCTGAGAGGAGGGAGGATGGAAGCAAATGGAAACACTTCCAATGGGGAGAATCTCCTTGAGAAGGGAAGGAATTAAAAGAAAATCAGAAGGAAGAGTAGCCACTCCTAGAAGTTTCCTGAGAAACACAAGGACACAGAGGGAGTCCAAATTGCAAGAGGAAAGAACCGACTTGGAGAAGACAAAAGGCAGAGGTGAGGAAGGTGGCGAGCCAGCCTGGGTGTCGGGCATCTGCAGATCTGGAAGAGGGTGGCTGAGTGAGTCCATGGGAATAGAGGTGGGGAGGAAGAGATAAGGCGACTGGCTAAGAGCAAAGGAGAGGGAGCCAAGAGGGAGCCAGGGAATGGTGTCTGAGGCAGCCATTGTGGAGAGCAAGTAGGACAGAGGAGAACAAGGAGAGTTCCAGACGATCTGTGCATGCGCAGACACATGCACACGTGTGCACACATGCACAGCCACAAGCACACATGCACACCCACAAGCATACACGCACAGGCCAGGACCTAAGTCTCCCCAAATTCTGTAAACACTCTCACATCCAGGTCCCCTCCTCCTTTCCACTGCCTGCCTGGTGTCTCTCCCGTCACCAGAACCGTTCCTACAGGAAGTGGCCTGAGGAACCCTCTGAAGGCAGGGTGGATAGTGAGAAGGAAGGACATGGCCACCACTCCTCATTTCATAGCCATCTCCTTGTCCCAGACTCAATTACAGAACTAAGCTCAAAGTAATCGAAATAACCAAGGAAAAACCATCCGTGTTCCGGCCCAAGGCCAGCTCCGCTCATCTATCCAGGGGGCCACAAAGGCTGGTGTTTCAGAGAGGGCAGGGCCTGGGGAGCGACTAAGCTCAACGTCTCCTCCCTCTAATTAGGAGCCTGAAGCCCAGGGAGGTTTAAGTGCTGCGGCTCACCCACAGTGATTAATCCGGGCACACTGCTTACAGAGGCAAGCAGTGAGTGCCTGATGAAAGTGAATTTATCTCCCCCTGGCCAAATCCCCAAGTGTTTCCTTCTTAGTCAAATGTACCTCAAGTTTGGAAACGAAAGCCTCTCTCTGTTTAATCGGGGGAGAAAGTCTGTCACTTCATTTCAGAACAATCCAGAGGGGAAGGCTTGCAAGGAAGGGACACGGCCCAGGACGCTGGAGCTGAGACACGGAGTACTCCCCGGAGTGGAAGGAAATGACTCTCCTGACCTGGAAACAACCCGCACTTGCCATGAGAGGCTCTTGCTTCCAGACTCTCCAGGGACAACAGGGGTCAGAGCCTGGGACTTTGACGGGGAGACGGGGTGGGGGCGGGTCTGCAGGCAGGGATGATGCAGATTGTGCCTGGGCTCTCCCGAGGGAGCTGGGCTGTTAGGGAAACTTGTGGGGGTGCCGACGCCCCCAGGCTCATGCCACCAGAGCCAGGACTCCTGAATGTCTTCGGTTCTGGGTCACTGAAGGCACACGGCTCCTTAAGCATCCATAAATCACCTGATCTGCCTTAAAGAAACTGACAGTGGGGCTTGAAAGGAAATCCATTTCTGGAATAATAAGAGAGCGCTGTAGCTTCTGCCAGCAAATTCAACGCAGAGCTGAGAGCGCCCCCGGGGGATTTTCACTTTGCAGAGGGGGTTGTCTGCGCCTGGAGGTGGAACCAGGGGACGTGAGAGGTGAAGCTAGAGGTGAAAGCCCTCTCCATCAGCGTGGAAGAGCAGGCTTGCGTTTATTCTTCACCCATCTCCGAGAAAAATGAAGTAGATGTCAGAGTCATCTGCCCGCGCTGAACTGGAAGAATGGCCACAATGAGGAAGAGAGAGGCTGGAGGAGGCTTGGCAAGGGATGCAGGAAATGGGGACTGTTTTGCATCCACTGAGCTGGGGTCACAGCAGCACTGTAACACGATTTATTCTCTTATATTCAGACAGTAGAAAATCTGCCTGCAATGCAGGAGACCCATGTCCAATCCCTGAGTCAGGAAGATCCCTGGAGAAGGGAATAGCCACCCACTCCAGTAGTCTTGGCTGGAGAATTCCACAGATGGAGGAGCCTCCTGGGCTATAGTTCACAGGGTCAGGCTTGGACATCACTAACACAAGAGGAAGAAGGCAAATAAGCACACGAGGCTTTACTTCCATCCATTCAAAGTTACTGCAAACGCTCTTCTCCCTGCTCATGCTCTCAACAATTCCCCTACTGCTGTGGGTGTTCCCGCTGCCTCAAACACTCCCCTCCTGTCCAGAATTAACCCTCTCTCTCACTTTACTGGTTCTGGGGATCCCTCCTGCCTCTTCCCTAGAGCTAGGTTGGGAGCCCCCCATACCTGCCCGCTGGACCCCAGTACTAGAGCCCCAATCACTTCCCAAGACTCAGGACTCCCTGCAGAGAGTGAGATTCATGGGGACAGGGTTTCTGTAATATCCAAGCACAGTACGGCACACAGGCGTGTGTCTGCATGCACAAATTAGTGCAACAGTGAAAGAAACGAGGTCTTTGTCCCACAAGAGTTCCTAACATCGTGAGAAGACATCTGCCCACATGAAGACCGTGACACCTCATGGGCAGGCTGGGAGAGCTGCCGTCAGGCTTGCAAATCAGGTTCCAGACTCACACAGGGAAGGACCAGTGACTGCTGGCTGGGGTGCCAGGAAAAGGCAGGGTGGCACTTAATTAGGGATAAGTGTGTGTGCTCAACTCCTCAGTCACATCTGACTCCTTCCCACCCCATACCCCACCAGGCTCCTCTGTCCATGGGCTTTCCCAGGCAAGAATCCTGGAGTGGGTTGCCATTTCCTTCTCCAGGGGACCGTCGCTGCATCTCCCATGTCTCCTGTGCTGGCAGGCAGGGTCGTTACCCCCGACCCACCTGGGAAGGGTGAGTCCTTTAACCAGCCAAGAAGGGAGGAGAAACCAACTGATGAGGAGACCACAGGGCACATGGAGAAGGGTGACTAGTCAGCCCACTGCACAGGTGCCTGACTGAGCTCCCACAGTGAGGCCAACACAGGGAACAAAAAGCCCTTCCTCTGGAAAGTCTAAGCGAGAGAGGAGGGAGAGTCATAGCAGACAATGGTGGGAACCCTTAACCACAGGTTCTCGGCCAGGATGGTCAGCCAGGCAGGGGTTGCTGAAGGAGGTGTTCATCTTCCACTTCCAAGTGACTTGAGGGACAGCCTTGCCAGGGCCTGTGGCCAAGAAGTCCCCCTGAGGGTTCTTATCTTCCAGATGACCGTTACTGCAAACGCTCTTCTCCCTGCTCATGCTCTCAACAATTCCCCTACTGCTGTGGGTGTTCCCGCTGCCTCAAACACTCCCCTCCTGTCCAGAATTAACCCTCTCTCTCACTTTACTGGTTCTGGGGATCCCTCCTGCCTCTTCCCTAGAGCTAGGTTGGGAGCCCCCCATACCTGCCCGCTGGACCCCAGTACTAGAGCCCCAATCACTTCCCAAGACTCAGGACTCCCTGCAGAGAGTGAGATTCATGGGGACAGGGTTTCTGTAATATCCAAGCACAGTACGGCACACAGGCGTGTGTCTGCATGCACAAATTAGTGCAACAGTGAAAGAAACGAGGTCTTTGTCCCACAAGAGTTCCTAACATCGTGAGAAGACATCTGCCCACATGAAGACCGTGACACCTCATGGGCAGGCTGGGAGAGCTGCCGTCAGGCTTGCAAATCAGGGTCCAGACTCAGACAGGGTAGGACCAGTGGCTGCAGGCTGGGGTGCCCGGAAAGGGCAGGGTGGCCCTTAATTAGGGATAAGTGTGTGTGCTCAACTCCTCAGTCACATCTGACTCCTTCCCACCCCATACCCCACCAGGCTCCTCTGTCCATGGGCTTTCCCAGGCAAGAATCCTGGAGTGGGTTGCCATTTCCTTCTCCAGGGGACCGTCGCTGCATCTCCCATGTCTCCTGTGCTGGCAGGCAGGGTCGTTACCCCCGACCCACCTGGGAAGGGTGAGTCCTTTAACCAGCCAAGAAGGGAGGAGAAACCAACTGATGAGGAGACCACAGGGCACATGGAGAAGGGTGACTAGTCAGCCCACTGCACAGGTGCCTGACTGAGCTCCCACAGTGAGGCCAACACAGGGAACAAAAAGCCCTTCCCTCTGGAAAGTCTAAGCGAGAGAGGGAGGGAGAGTCATAGCAGACAATGGTGGGAACCCTTAACCACAGGTTCTCGGCCAGGATGGTCAGCCAGGCAGGGGTTGCTGAAGGAGGTGTTCATCTTCCACTTCCAAGTGACTTGAGGGACAGCCTTGCCAGGGCCTGTGGCCTCAAGAAGTCCCCCCTAGCACTCAGGTGACCCACAGTGTTCTTATCTTCCAGATGACCAGGAGGTAGAAGAGCCAGGAGACTCTCTCAGGACAGAGCTGCTCTGGGAGTGGAGGATCAAGGCAGGCTTTCTGGAGGAGGTGATTCCCAAGTCAGGCCCTGACCACAGAGTAGGAGTTAACCACAAAGACAGGTGGAAGAGATTTTGGACAAAGGAAAAACAGAATGGTAACAATACAGCACTAATCTTCATTGAGCAGCCAGGAAATGCCAGCCTGGACCTAAGCACCTCTCAAGCTATCTCATTTAATTCTGCCACCCCTTTGAGGGGAAGGAGGTCATTTTACACACATGTGAACTGGGGCACAGAGAGTTTTAAGTAACCTTCCCAAAGCCACAGAAAGCAGTGAAGCTAGGATTGTCTCAGATTTCTGCTCCCTATTAGGTGATCCACTGAGGCACATAAGAGGGGAAAAATTCAGGGGACAGGCAGGAAATTCAGGAAAAGCAGAAGCAGTGTGGCTTTCCTGGAATGCAGAGTGCTGGTCGGTCAGTGGTAAGAACAGGCTGGGAGGAGGACACGCATTCAGCTCAGACCAGGATGGCCACCAGGGCAGCTGTTCCTAGAGTTTGGAAGCTAGGCCGGGAGGTCCCATTGGGTGTCTGAAGAGGTGAGTGAGAGTCAGGCTGCCCAAGTCATTAGCTCTTTTGGAGGGGGATTTAGGCAGGAATTCAATAGGAAGGTCCTGAAGACTCATGAGCAGGGCTCAGGATGCTCCATGGGGAGCATCAGGAGGGTATCTTCCAGGCAGTGCCAAGCATCAGGAGGACAGAGGGGCTGGGATGGAGACACCTAGAAGGATGTTGCGTGGTCCAGGGTGACAGGAGCCTGGGGGTGGTTCCCAGGTGTGCGCAGTCCTTGGTCAAGAAGCTCACGTGTGCTTTGACTGCTGTGTGATTCCTTCCTGGTTTGTATGTTTCTTTCCCGATGACAGGTACCATCACAGGCAGGAGCTCCCAAGACCAGCGCCGGGCCCACCCCTCAACATGCCTCTCCTGGCCTGCGCCTTTGCACTGTGTCCCATCTCAACACACCTGCCACGACGTTCCCCAGCAACTTCAAACACCTCAGCCCTTCTCATGAACGTCAGTTAGTGACCAGCTTAACCACTTGAGTCTCGCTGGGAGACCAGGGAGCTTCTCAAGGTGTTTCTTTGGTGCAAACACAGGGGATTCAGAGGAGGCCAGTCTCCTCCAGCTGATGCAGGAGCAGGTGCCTCTTGGACCCTTCACCCCGCCTCTGGGGTCCACAACATGGCCTTTGCACTCAGCTTACTGCCTGCAGCATCAAGTCCCTATTTATTTTAAATAAATCTCCTCTCCTCTAATGGATCGTAAGATGGTAGAGAGCAGGACTTCCTGTTTCTTTTTTATTGTGATTTATTATTATTCCTTTTATTCTTAGTCCCCAGGAAGCGTTCACCGCAGACCCTTACACCCCATTGCACATTATGAGAAAATGAGAGAAATTGCTCCTAGTCAAACAAGATTTCTGCAGGGGAAAAACACTGATTAAAAGCTGAGGCTATAAACGAGTACGTGGAATCCCAAAGTCCCGGCATGATCCTAGACTATGGTTCAGAAACATCCGCTGAGATCAGATGGATGAACAGGATGGCCACCAGGGCAGCTGTTCCTAGAGTTTGGAAGCTAGGCCGGGAGGTCCCATTGGGTGTCTGAAGAGGTGAGTGAGAGTCAGGCTGCCCAAGTCATTAGCTCTTTTGGAGGGGGATTTAGGCAGGAATTCAATAGGAAGGTCCTGAAGACTCATGAGCAGGGCTCAGGATGCTCCATGGGGAGCATCAGGAGGGTATCTTCCAGGCAGTGCCAAGCATCAGGAGGACAGAGGGGCTGGGATGGAGACACCTAGAAGGATGTTGCGTGGTCCAGGGTGACAGGAGCCTGGGGGTGGTTCCCAGGTGTGACGCAGTCCTTGGTCAAGAAGCTCACGTGTGCTTTGACTGCTGTGTGATTCCTTCCTGGTTTGTATGTTTCTTTCCCGATGACAGGTACCATCACAGGCAGGAGCTCCCAAGACCAGCGCCGGGCCCACCCCTCAACATGCCTCTCCTGGCCTGCGCCTTTGCACTGTGTCCCATCTCAACACACCTGCCACGACGTTCCCCAGCAACTTCAAACACCTCAGCCCTTCTCATGAACGTCAGTTAGTGACCAGCTTAACCACTTGAGTCTCGCTGGGAGACCAGGGAGCTTCTCAAGGTGTTTCTTTGGTGCAAACACAGGGGATTCAGAGGAGGCCAGTCTCCTCCAGCTGATGCAGGAGCAGGTGCCTCTTGGACCCTTCACCCCGCCTCTGGGGTCCACAACATGGCCTTTGCACTCAGCTTACTGCCTGCAGCATCAAGTCCCTATTTATTTTAAATAAATCTCCTCTCCTCTAATGGATCGTAAGATGGTAGAGAGCAGGACTTCCTGTTTCTTTTTTATTGTGATTTATTATTATTCCTTTTATTCTTAGTCCCCAGGAAGCGTTCACCGCAGACCCTTACACCCCATTGCACATTATGAGAAAATGAGAGAAATTGCTCCTAGTCAAACAAGATTTCTGCAGGGGAAAAACACTGATTAAAAAGCTGAGGCTATAAACGAGTACGTGGAATCCCAAAGTCCCGGCATGATCCTAGACTATGGTTCAGAAACATCCGCTGAGATCAGATGGATGAACAGGGAGGCCACCAAAGCTGTTTTCTCCTCATGATTTCCATCTTCAGGAGCATAAAGACCTGTCCGGTCCACGTGTGCCTGATTTGGAAGGTTGGTGAGGGGTCAGGAAGGACAGTGGGATGTTTGTGTCCAAAATCCAGCTCCAGCTCAACTGAGAGCCCGACTCCTAAGCCTTTTCTTTTTTGAGGTGGAAGCTGTGGACAGAGGTTGTCTCCATGACAACCAACAGTTCAGTTCCCCACATGGACCAAGAAAAGGGACGGGTGGTGGGAGGGAGACACACTTCCCCAGTTGCCTCTGGACCAAGGTGGCTTTGGAGAACCCTGCCTTCAGCAAGGACACCAGGTATCTCAGTCCCGGCTTCGACCCCCATCACCACCACTAGGTCTGGGGTTGCAGACCTAGGACACCAGCTTAGTTCCAAGACAGATCCTGAGCTCACAGGATACCCCTGTAACCTCAGAAACAGCCACACATAGCTGATGACATAGTGGGGTGTCTCCCAGTCACAGAAGCTGGAGATCTTGGGACTACCAATGGGTGCCTAAGCCGGAGCACCCAGAGGTGACCATGGATCCAAATCTGGCCCTGATGGCAAAAGTCAGAACCATGGGACATTCTTTTGCGTGCAATCAATCAGAATATTCAAGTCATCTGGTTATTGAAGTCAGCTCGTGTAAGTCTGGGAATCAAATTCCCACAGAAATAATTCTGAAGAAAGTAACTGTTTTGTTTTCTTCACTCTCAATAGAATGACAAAGGCAACCAATGACATTTCCTCCTCATTTAATTCAACAAGCTCCTTTAAACCAAGCCGTGGTGTTATCAGCAGCAGTGAACATATGCACAGGACCCAATTAGTACCAGATACAAAGACAGGACCTTTGATTAGAATTTGCTATTTTCATGAGCTACATCCGAAACAAGAGCTTGGCCTACACAGAAATCATGCAGAGAACCGTGCAAAACATCCACCAGAGACGCTGAGGTGGAAACCGTGGGCAGCTCCTCCACGTACCTGAGCTCTGAGCACCGTTCAAGTTTCCCTCAGCATCGGCAGGACAATTGCTTTTACTGACAATACGGTCCCCCCATGATCCTAGACTATGGTTCAGAAACATCCGCTGAGATCAGATGGATGAACAGGGAGGCCACCAAAGCTGTTTTCTCCTCATGATTTCCATCTTCAGGAGCATAAAGACCTGTCCGGTCCACGTGTGCCTGATTTGGAAGGTTGGTGAGGGGTCAGGAAGGACAGTGGGATGTTTGTGTCCAAAATCCAGCTCCAGCTCAACTGAGAGCCCGACTCCTAAGCCTTTTCTTTTTTGAGGTGGAAGCTGTGGACAGAGGTTGTCTCCATGACAACCAACAGTTCAGTTCCCCACATGGACCAAGAAAAGGGACGGGTGGTGGGAGGGAGACACACTTCCCCAGTTGCCTCTGGACCAAGGTGGCTTTGGAGAACCCTGCCTTCAGCAAGGACACCAGGTATCTCAGTCCCGGCTTCGACCCCCATCACCACCACTAGGTCTGGGGTTGCAGACCTAGGACACCAGCTTAGTTCCAAGACAGATCCTGAGCTCACAGGATACCCCTGTAACCTCAGAAACAGCCACACATAGCTGATGACATAGTGGGGTGTCTCCCAGTCACAGAAGCTGGAGATCTTGGGACTACCAATGGGTGCCTAAGCCGGAGCACCCAGAGGTGACCATGGATCCAAATCTGGCCCTGATGGCAAAAGTCAGAACCATGGGACATTCTTTTGCGTGCAATCAATCAGAATATTCAAGTCATCTGGTTATTGAAGTCAGCTCGTGTAAGTCTGGGAATCAAATTCCCACAGAAATAATTCTGAAGAAAGTAACTGTTTTGTTTTCTTCACTCTCAATAGAATGACAAAGGCAACCAATGACATTTCCTCCTCATTTAATTCAACAAGCTCCTTTAAACCAAGCCGTGGTGTTATCAGCAGCAGTGAACATATGCACAGGACCCAATTAGTACCAGATACAAAGACAGGACCTTTGATTAGAATTTGCTATTTTCATGAGCTACATCCGAAACAAGAGCTTGGCCTACACAGAAATCATGCAGAGAACCGTGCAAAACATCCACCAGAGACGCTGAGGTGGAAACCGTGGGCAGCTCCTCCACGTACCTGAGCTCTGAGCACCGTTCAAGTTCTCTGTCATCAGCATCGGCAGGACAATTGCTTTTACTGACAATACTGATGAGCACACAGCCTATGTCTTCCATTAACAAAAACACGGTGAAAATGTGAATATACGAACAAGCACATTGAAAGGGATCAGCCAGAGGCTATGCTAAGTTTTGTCTTTTGGCAGGTTTTGAATTTGCTGATTTTATTCACATTCATCACTTGAAGTGAGAATACACGATTAGGATGGTTGCCACTCTCTGCATGGTCTTAGGGACGGGGTCATATACGTTGTTTTTTTCCAGTCACTATGCTCCTCCTGGCCTGCACCTGAGTACTGTGTCCCCATTTCAACAGACCTGCCACAATTTCCCCCAGCAACAAGCCTCTTCTTGGTGGATTCAGAAAAGGCAGTTCTTGCTGTTGCCATGGTGAAACAAAGTGAAATTCTGTCACTAACAAACAAAAATTGAAAACTCCATTCATCGACAATTTTTGTTAAGTAAATTTTACACCACCTTCCAGAATTCAAAACCATGATCAGCCCCATTACTAAGATTTCCTGTCAGGCCACACAAGGTTTAAGTACACCTTTTATTCATGTTCATTCCTTCCAAACATCATGGATGTTGTGAGTAATCATTTTAGCTACTGCCCAGACAAAACAGAAAAAGCATTTCTTGGTTCATGCTTTTGCAGTTTTTCTAATGAGATAATCATTTAACAACTTCCTTCTAATATTTTCTCCTTTAGCCACTGAGTATATTCTATTCAAAGTGGAGAAACTAATCATGGATGTTTAAATGACTTTATGTACTTGCAAGAGCATCTGTTTGGGGAAAGATAACACGACTTCCAGATAAAGCCGGGATCACAGATGTTCAATACGATAGTGTCTCAAGTTCTACACCAATGCCTCACCTTCTATAATATTGAAATAAGTATACTGGTTTCTTCCTAAACTAAGACTTAAATGTAATATTTTATCTTAGTAATTCTAGGTTCTATGTACCTCATATCTTATCTCAAGTTAATAATCCCTATTTGCTAAACATTTTTTTTAAAGTCTTACAAATAGTTTGATAAGCAATATATATTCCTGGGAATCTAGCTATGGGAAATTTTCCCAATTGTGGAAAAAGATTCATGCACAAAAATGCTCACCCTCTTGGCCAACAAAAAAACCACCTTCAATGACAAATATAACAAAAATCATTAGAAACTGAATAGCATGCTATCATTAATATAAAGTTTAAGATGACTCTGGATATAAAGCACACATCTTTGATAAAGTATTAAGTGAAAAAACTTATGTAAAATTGTATATGTGGCATGATAACATTACGTAAAAATTTAAAAGTGTCATAAAGCACGCATAGAAAAAAGACAGGCTTGGAAAAACACCGACTTATTAGCAGGGATTATCTTCAGATAGTGAGTCTATTTGTATTTTCTACTTTTTCCATAATCTACGGTTTCTATAATACTCATGAATTTTCTATAATATCCATGAATTATTTTTAATAGGAAAACAATAAATAAGAAAAGTAAGAGGTACTCCCAGTGAAAACAAAATCAGCTGCGGTTCTCAGGATTTCATTTTTAGGTGGTTTTCCCACTGCAAGGAGGGGGGTCTTTCCTTCAAATGGAACTCCCAGGGCATGTGTGGAAAGATGTTGCTCCTCCCCTGCTTTGATAACTAAAAGCATAATGAGAAATGATAAGAGTTTATCCTGAAAAAAAGAAAGAAAGAAAAAAAAACAGAACAAAACCAGAGTCAGCTTGCTGTAGCATGTCTTAGAATCTGACCTGATTGCAGGAGACTTTTAACAATATGCCCAGACAAAACAGAAAAAGCATTTCTTGGTTCATGCTTTTGCAGTTTTTCTAATGAGATAATCATTTAACAACTTCCTTCTAATATTTTCTCCTTTAGCCACTGAGTATATTCTATTCAAAGTGGAGAAACTAATCATGGATGTTTAAATGACTTTATGTACTTGCAAGAGCATCTGTTTGGGGAAAGATAACACGACTTCCAGATAAAGCCGGGATCACAGATGTTCAATACGATAGTGTCTCAAGTTCTACACCAATGCCTCACCTTCTATAATATTGAAATAAGTATACTGGTTTCTTCCTAAACTAAGACTTAAATGTAATATTTTATCTTAGTAATTCTAGGTTCTATGTACCTCATATCTTATCTCAAGTTAATAATCCCTATTTGCTAAACATTTTTTTTAAAGTCTTACAAATAGTTTGATAAGCAATATATATTCCTGGGAATCTAGCTATGGGAAATTTTCCCAATTGTGGAAAAAGATTCATGCACAAAAATGCTCACCCTCTTGGCCAACAAAAAAACCACCTTCAATGACAAATATAACAAAAATCATTAGAAACTGAATAGCATGCTATCATTAATATAAAGTTTAAGATGACTCTGGATATAAAGCACACATCTTTGATAAAGTATTAAGTGAAAAAACTTATGTAAAATTGTATATGTGGCATGATAACATTACGTAAAAATTTAAAAGTGTCATAAAGCACGCATAGAAAAAAGACAGGCTTGGAAAAACACCGACTTATTAGCAGGGATTATCTTCAGATAGTGAGTCTATTTGTATTTTCTACTTTTTCCATAATCTACGGTTTCTATAATACTCATGAATTTTCTATAATATCCATGAATTATTTTTAATAGGAAAACAATAAATAAGAAAAGTAAGAGGTACTCCCAGTGAAAACAAAATCAGCTGCGGTTCTCAGGATTTCATTTTTAGGTGGTTTTCCCACTGCAAGGAGGGGGGTCTTTCCTTCAAATGGAACTCCCAGGGCATGTGTGGAAAGATGTTGCTCCTCCCCTGCTTTGATAACTAAAAGCATAATGAGAAATGATAAGAGTTTATCCTGAAAAAAAGAAAGAAAGAAAAAAAAAAAAAACAGAACAAAACCAGAGTCAGCTTGCTGTAGCATGTCTTAGAATCTGACCTGATTGCAGGAGACTTTTAACAATATGACAGTTAATTAGTCACATAATGCAAAAAAAGAAAAAAGAAATAAAAGAGAATCCACTGAAGACAAAGTAATGATCCCAAAGGGAAAACAGGACCAGGTTTCTTTCTTCCTAGGAGAGCTGTTCCACAACATGCATGGGTCTGAAGAGGGAAAGAGACGCAAACAGGAAAACACAGTGCCGTTTAAACCATCAGCAGAAGGTTCTGGTCACAGAGCCTCAGAGAGGGATAGGGTGGCCTATGGGGGAAGCACGGTGCAAGAAGTGTTCTTCCTTGACATTTGTCTTCTCTTGTGAAATCAGCTGCACGTGGTATCCTCAGACTGATCCCATTGGAGGGATTAAAGCTATCACTGTGCACCCAGGGGCCCGAACGAGTCCAACTTAGCCAGGAACGCAACTGTGGCCAGGATGCAACTGCTCAGCAGCATGCCTTGACTGCTCTCCCTGCAGACCTCTGATCCGACCTGGGAGAACAAAGGAAGGGCATTGTGTTAGAGGCATTTCTCTCTTCTGTTCTCAGGACACTAACAACTTCAAAACACACTGGTAACACCCTGGTCATGGGTCTAAGTGCACCACCAACGATAGAGAGATTGCCTTTCAGGAATGAAGCCGTGACACGACCACGTCTTCTCTTAAAGATGTGAGTTCTGGCAAACTGGTCTTTCTGTGAACAGAATGACTGTGGTTGAATGGTTAAGACTTGACTCAAAGATAAGACCCAGAACATTTTCAAGTATCCTAATGGCTGAGTGATTTCTGCTTAATGATGAGTTGATAATAACATTAAGGACTGCAATAATTTACTGAAATGAACTAGAGTTTGAGTGCAGCCAATACAAGAATCAATGGATCATTACGTAGGGACAAATAATTGTCAGTACCCTAAAGGAAGTACTCCCCCACCCCCAATCCACCCCACCCCATCCTCTGGGAAGATACAAGGGTATGAGAAAACAAAGAGCCTTCTCTCATCCTGGTTCTTACTTTCCTTTAGCATGGGAGAGAGAAATATTTATACCCAAACATCCCATTCCAAGTCATTGCATCAAAGGCTGATTCAAGACGGAGAGCGCCGACAGACAGACTGGTATAGACTTGTCCCAGATGTCCCTCCCACCCTAGCTCACCCCCACTTGAGGTGGCAATCACTTCCCTTGCCCCTACCTCCAGGAATGATACCTTGACTCCTCTAGAGAAAGCAGTATCAGAGAGACACTGCAAGAATAATATTTCAGTAGCATGTACCAGTAGGGAGAGGAAGAGGGAGGGGTAAGATAGAAGGAAGGGAATAAGAGACACAAACAGGAAAACACAGTGCCGTTTAAACCATCAGCAGAAGGTTCTGGTCACAGAGCCTCAGAGAGGGATAGGGTGGCCTATGGGGGAAGCACGGTGCAAGAAGTGTTCTTCCTTGACATTTGTCTTCTCTTGTGAAATCAGCTGCACGTGGTATCCTCAGACTGATCCCATTGGAGGGATTAAAGCTATCACTGTGCACCCAGGGGCCCGAACGAGTCCAACTTAGCCAGGAACGCAACTGTGGCCAGGATGCAACTGCTCAGCAGCATGCCTTGACTGCTCTCCCTGCAGACCTCTGATCCGACCTGGGAGAACAAAGGAAGGGCATTGTGTTAGAGGCATTTCTCTCTTCTGTTCTCAGGACACTAACAACTTCAAAACACACTGGTAACACCCTGGTCATGGGTCTAAGTGCACCACCAACGATAGAGAGATTGCCTTTCAGGAATGAAGCCGTGACACGACCACGTCTTCTCTTAAAGATGTGAGTTCTGGCAAACTGGTCTTTCTGTGAACAGAATGACTGTGGTTGAATGGTTAAGACTTGACTCAAAGATAAGACCCAGAACATTTTCAAGTATCCTAATGGCTGAGTGATTTCTGCTTAATGATGAGTTGATAATAACATTAAGGACTGCAATAATTTACTGAAATGAACTAGAGTTTGAGTGCAGCCAATACAAGAATCAATGGATCATTACGTAGGGACAAATAATTGTCAGTACCCTAAAGGAAGTACTCCCCCACCCCCAATCCACCCCACCCCATCCTCTGGGAAGATACAAGGGTATGAGAAAACAAAGAGCCTTCTCTCATCCTGGTTCTTACTTTCCTTTAGCATGGGAGAGAGAAATATTTATACCCAAACATCCCATTCCAAGTCATTGCATCAAAGGCTGATTCAAGACGGAGAGCGCCGACAGACAGACTGGTATAGACTTGTCCCAGATGTCCCCTCCCACCCTAGCTCACACCCACTTGAGTTGGCAATCACTTCCCTTGCCCCTACCTCCAGGAATGATACCTTGACTCCTCTAGAGAAAGCAGTATCAGAGAGACACTGCAAGAATAATATTTCAGTAGCATGTACCAGTAGGGAGAGGAAGAGGGAGGGGTAAGATAGAAGGAAGGGAATAAGAGATACAAACGAATAGCCAGAAAATAAGCTACATGGATATACTGTACCATATGGAGAACACAGCCAATATTTTATAATAATTATAAATAGAGTATGACCTTTAAAATTGCAAATCATTATACTGTACACTTATAAAGTATAATATTTTACAGCAACTATACTTCAATTTTAAAATCAATTAAATATGTGTTTTAGCAGCATGTAGGTGGTTGCCTATGAAACTACATTTTCCGTGAACTTCTTAAGAATAGGCCAGACAGATGACATCAAAAAAAAGAAAACGAATCTTATATCCAGAAGTAAAAAGTATACCAATTGGATGTGCCAAGCACACTGTTTCTAAAGATATCTCTGGCCAAGACTTTCTCATGCTCTTCTCATCCCTTGCCTTGCAGCTCCCCACAAGGACAGGAAGCAATGTCCTTCTCCCAACTCATCTTCATCCACCAATGAATTAACTCTTCATACATTAAGAAAATTAAGTCAAAGCAAAGAGCAGGTTGCTAAGAAACCAGTCTGTGTGCTCATTTTCCTCATAATCAACACTTTTAGGAAAAGGAGAGATGAGATTAGAGCTTTACGAGGGGGATGTGTACATCTTTTTTGATGATTACACCTCTGCAGGGGTTTAGATCATTTTAAACAGCTTTATCACTTTCTAATTGTTTTTTTTCTATGTATCAGCTCATATATTAAACAAAATAACAAATGCTCCAAAACTCAAATTATAATTTATTGCAAAGTGTAATATCATGTTCACGAAGCACCATGATGGAAGAATCGAAATGCATTCCTCCTAAATATACAAGGTTTGTTTTCTTGAGCAACTTGGGAGGCTACACCTGCCTTCACAGAAATGAAATATGCAAATAAGACACACATCAGTCTTGCTTTTATAATGTCTTCCAGGATAGAAGGCTTGTAATATCATCTGTGATTGTCAGAACCCAAGGAAAAGTACTGAGCGACTAGACAGACTGAAAGGAACCGAACACAGTTATCCGTACAACACAGATGCTCTATGAATAGAAATTCTGCTCTGAGAGGATTTATGCAAAATAGAAATCAGTGTCTGAGCCTCAGCACTTAGAAGGTGCTCAGTAAACAAGGGAAAGGAAGAAGGGATGGAGTCTTATTTGTGTTTCTATTCCTTGCAATTCACTTTCCCAAAAAATTCTTATCAAATGGAACACTCATAGCTGTCTCCTCCTAGCTCTACAAGTCCTTAACAACATTTTTAACATTTGGTTTCAGCATTTGGACAGGTAATGGGAAAACATAATTAAAGTAAATGCTCAGATCATGGCGCAGAGCCTTGGGCTCAATTTTGCCACTTAACTGAATTACATTTTTATTGTGCCAATGAACTATTGCTAAAAACCTTGAAAGTGAAAGGGTTAGTGACTCTTTGAGACACTACAGGCTGTAGCCCACAAGGTTCCTCTGTCCATGGAATTCTCCAGGTGAGAATACTGGAGCCATTCCCTTCTCCAGGGCATCTTCCTGAGCCAAGGATCTCCTGCATTGCAAGATTCTTTACTGACTGAGCCACCAGGGAAGCCCCCCAAACCTTGAAAGTTTTACTAAAACATTTTTGGTAGTAAGATATGATCAACATGCATTTATTAAGAGCAAATAAAACAAACCAACCAAAAGACCCACACATCTGTATATTCCTTACAGCAGTCAATGCTGTGTCATCAGAATGAGGTACATATCTGAAGCACAGATGTGCATCAAATCTGTAAAGATATCCTTGATCTAGCGTTAAGAAAAAAAAAAAAAAGTCTTAGAATAGTGTGCCTTTGATTCAATTAACGTCAAAGAGCTGTATAATTTGCAAGTTTAAAAACAAAAAAAAAGATTCAAAAGGATGTTAGCAGTGCTCACCTTGGACCAGGGAGCAGCCTGAGGGGGAGTGGGCCAGAAGTGCGGGAGTTATGGGAGGTGGGTTTGCACCTGTGTCCTTTCTATATCTCTTGATTGTTTGAATGTTTTACACCATTGTTATTTTCAAGCCTGATCACATATAAAAACAAAATAACTGAGAAAACATGATTTTGAATTACTCTTGAAATATGGAAATTTTTAGAGCAAAAAAGAAAGCCATTAAATGACTTACCTTGCTGGAATTCGATTTTTCTCCATCAGAGTCTGTGCAGTTTTATTTGATTTTATTAGCAATCTCTTTCAGAATACTTTTGAGGTCATTCAGCTTAGAAAGGGGAAAACAGAACTGGTCTTAAGATCAGGTTCCAATGTTAAATTTTAAATCACGACTCTACAGCTTTTCCATGATAGAGTACTATGTATGAAATAGCAAGTATGGCCCATGCCTGGAGTAAGGCAGAATGACAGACAGGTGGTATTTCAGAGCCTATTTACTACTTTCTTAAACCAAATCACACTACCAAATAATCGTAAGCACCAACTAGGATTAACTTTTGTTGTTGTTGTTGTCTAGTAGCTCAGTCATGCCTGACTCCTTTGCAACCCCATGGACTGTAGCCCGCCAGCCTCCTCTGTCCATGGGATTTTGCAAATAAGAATACTGGAGTGGGTTGCCATTTCCTTCTCCAGGAGATCTTCCCGATCCATGGATCGAACCTGCATCTCCTGCACTGCAGGCAGATTCTTTACCACTGAGCCACCAGGGAAGCACAAATCCTAACCACTAGTGATGTTCTACATAGAAATGATAGATTTCTAACAACACAAAGAAATAATATATGGAAATCATAATGCTACATGTAACTGATACCAATAAATGATAAGATATTAATAAAGTATTGCCTTGGAAAAAATTTAAAATTTAAAGACTAAAGCATATTCCTTACAGCAGTCAATGCTGTGTCATCAGAATGAGGTACATATCTGAAGCACATAAAGTGTTGCCTTTGATTCAATTAACGTGAAAAAGCTGTATAATTTGCAAGTTTAAAAACAAAAAAAAAGATTCAAAAGGATGTTAGCAGTGCTCACCTTGGACCAGGGAGCAGCCTGAGGGGAGGGCCAGAAGTGCGGAGTTATGGGAGGTGGGTTTGCACCTGTGTCCTTTCTATATCTCTTGATTGTTTGAATGTTTTACACCATTGTTATTTTCAAGCCTGATCACATATAAAAACAAAATAACTGAGAAAACATGATTTTGAATTACTCTTGAAATATGGAAATTTTTAGAGCAAAAAAGAAAGCCATTAAATGACTTACCTTGCTGGAATTCGATTTTTCTCCATCAGAGTCTGTGCAGTTTTATTTGATTTTATTAGCAATCTCTTTCAGAATACTTTTGAGGTCATTCAGCTTAGAAAGGGGAAAACAGAACTGGTCTTAAGATCAGGTTCCAATGTTAAATTTTAAATCACGACTCTACAGCTTTTCCATGATAGAGTACTATGTATGAAATAGCAAGTATGGCCCATGCCTGGAGTAAGGCAGAATGACAGACAGGTGGTATTTCAGAGCCTATTTACTACTTTCTTAAACCAAATCACACTACCAAATAATCGTAAGCACCAACTAGGATTAACTTTTGTTGTTGTTGTTGTCTAGTAGCTCAGTCATGCCTGACTCCTTTGCAACCCCATGGACTGTAGCCCGCCAGCCTCCTCTGTCCATGGGATTTTGCAAATAAGAATACTGGAGTGGGTTGCCATTTCCTTCTCCAGGAGATCTTCCCGATCCATGGATCGAACCTGCATCTCCTGCACTGCAGGCAGATTCTTTACCACTGAGCCACCAGGGAAGCACAAATCCTAACCACTAGTGATGTTCTACATAGAAATGATAGATTTCTAACAACACAAAGAAATAATATATGGAAATCATAATGCTACATGTAACTGATACCAATAAATGATAAGATATTAATAAAGTCTTGCCTGGATAAAAGTAAAGTACTAACGAAAATAATATAATACTAATCAAGTTTTTGCAAATAAAGTATCTTCCCTTACCAGAAAAACAGTATAAATAGCAAAACAAATGAAAGTAAAAGGCATGATGAAATTATTTTCAATACATGCACATTTCACAAGTTTTGACACAAGATACATGAAGATGATGAAGATCACTTTGAATTACAAGCCATATTGGTACACTTGATAAAAGCTATAGACATAACACAATCCCTGTACAGCATGTTTCCAACTTGCTGTATCACTTACTCACTCAAGGAAAACTCTCTGTTTAACTTTGACTTATTTCCAGTATTAACCTTTTCATTTAATTTTTTTTTCAAAAAAGGACAGAAAAGAAACCTTAAGGGCTGCCTCAAATAAAGAAGGCATAGTGAGACTGAGATGGAGACATTTTCCTTTTCTTTTTTTGAAGCGCTTTGGCACATCTCTGCATTTGTTGCAGTAAAAGGACTTTAATATGCTATTTAGTATGGTTTAAGACACCAAGAGCATGCTCAAGAAACAAGCAGCTAGCCCTAAAATTCTTTTGGATAGAAGAAGAAACTTGCTGTTCAGAAGAGAAGGGGTAGAGGAGGGGGGAGAGAATTTAAAGGAGAGAGAGGGCGACGGGTGAGGAGTGGGGACCAGGAAGAGAAGAGGGGAGAAAGGCCATGAAGTTCGTGGGCGGTGGGCAACAGCTCTGTGTGAGGCATTTGAGCTTCCCCAGGGATCTGCCCAAATTCTATTAAAACCTGCAAAATGTAGGGTGTAAGTGAACTTCTCCAACGAACCCACAAAAAGCCTGAGCTCCACAGCCAGGGAGATGCAAAGGGGGTTGAACTTACAGGCCCTCTCATGAGGACCCCACAGAGCTCAGGCTTACCTTTGTGTGTGGACAGCCCCCAGCTGTGACTGCACTCATCTGAGACTGCACTCATCTGGGGTCCCCTCAGTAGACCTCACTGCTCAGGTCCACAAACCCCACCACAGAGTCACCCCCCACCCCACCCAGATGCTCACTGACTGGGAGGCCTCCTTGGACCCGGGGAGTTGGTTTAGCTGGTCTACTGTCAGATCTCCAGCTGACCTCTGACCTCTGTCCCACTCTGTCCCATGCCCTCAAGCAGGGTCAGTAGCAAGACATGCAGAAAGTTAAGCTCAATCCCAAATCCACTTTCCACCAACTCCCTCCAAAGCCACCTCAAGTGGACCCACAAGTAAAACAACATAACAAACAAAAGTAGTCTGTTTTCTCTCCACACACACACACACACCCCTCTATACACATCCCTAGTACCTCTATTCCCCAAATCAAACTGTTTAAGCCCCTCTTATGTGGCCACTCTGATCTCTAAGAGGGATCACTGAAGAGAGTATCCACAGGCATGTCCCCAAAGGCTTGCCCTGCTGGGAAATAAAACCCATCCCTAAAGAGATCAGCGCATTCCATCACAAGACGACACAGCCTCCGCCTCTCTTTCCACTCACGGTTTCATTCATGCTGCCCCTTTCTTGCTGCCTGGAACATTCCATGCATCTCTAGACTTAGGGCTTTCACAGATGCTGACCCTGTTCCCTGATAACTCAGATTCAGGCAATCTGGAAAATATGCCTGATACCACAAAGAGAAGTGCTATTGCTATTTAATCCTACGTAATTCAGCTTGAAAATGCCCCCACACCCAAATCATATTGTTATGGGTCCATTCATGAGATTTAGGGGCCAAGACTTATAGTTACCTAGTATACATACTCAGTCTTAAATTCCCCTCATGTTCCTTCCATGCATTCTCTTAATATTCTTTAAATTTTCTCTAATCTTTAAAAATATCCAGCACTTCTCTTTTCCCTCTTCACTGATTTATAGTCACAATATACATCCTGGCATGACTGTTTATGTCCAGATATTCAATTCTAAGAACACAGGGGTCTTCCTAGTCCCTCAATTATAAACTAGCAACTCTACAACATCAGACGGAGAGTGGCCGTAACAGGATATACTCTTGTGTGATGGTGTGGCTCCAAAGACAGCTGCCACATCTCTCCCTGTCCACACGTCACTCCCACATCAAGAGGAAGAGCATGGGCTTGCAGAGTCTATTCCTCTCCCAGCTGGATCCCAGCCAGCCTAGGACTGCTTTAGTCAACAGGTGGCAGGCCCAGGTCCTGCCTTTGGGAGTATGTCCTCATTCTCGGAAGCCATACCCTATGGAAAAAAGAGAACTGCCCCAAGACACAGACCTACATGGATCAGAAGCCATGTGGAGTCCTGGCCTCACTGCCCTGTAAACTCGGGCAACACCACGAGAAGCAGAACTGCCTAGCTGAGCCCTTTCCAGATCCCTGCCCCAGCAAAGCAAGAGTGAAGCTAAGTGGTTGTTTGAAGCCACTCAAGTGTAGAGAACTAAAGCAGATTCCAATGGAAACATGCTGCACAGAACTGTCTGCCTGGAATGCACTGTCGTCCTGAGTAGTCGACGCCAATGCATGGAGCAGGAAGCTTGAGGGGAGGGAAGGAGAGGAAGGAAGAGACAAGCTATGAGGGGTGGGTGCAGGTAGGAAGGTACCAGGTATCAGTCCATCAACCCACCATCCTGCACTGGACCAGACTTCAGGAAGAGAGACCCGTGGACACATGGCCTCAGGTCTCTAAACTGCTGCTGGCAACTGGCACAGAAATGCGTATACTAGAGATCATGACAGGATACATCATCATGTCAGAGCTCTGAGAGAGCACTTCTGGTTCATTCACTCAGCGTTCCTTGCCATCCGCCTACAGAAGGAGACTGGAGCTGGGAGCTGGACGGGGTCCTGTCCAGCAGTAGGAGAAGTTGGGGCTGGAAGTTGGAGACGCTGCTACCCTGGTGGAGTCCTGTCGAGCAGTGGAACTGCACAGCCCTGGTGGTAATGTGACCCTGTCACCCAGAACCCATCCTCAACATGCCACAGTGAAACGCTGGCCATCACCTCCTCCTCAGAGACCAACAAGGATCCAGCAGGTATGAATCTATGGTCACTTCTGCAGAACCAAACCATAATTCTCAGCTGTCCAGCTCAGGGTGGAGGTGTGCATTCTCTCTCTAGGCTTGACGTTGACATGTGTACTCATGATTCACAACTCAAATTAAGTAGATGACAAGTTAATTGGCAGCAAAGACTGCCGTAGAAGTTTCCAGGATCCCAACTTGCTTTTTTGAGCCTCTCTGGTGGTCCCTGTCATTGCAAGCATTTACACTTGAGAGAAAAAGAGAAGCAGGTGCTCAGTGGGACAGAGGCAGGAAAACTTCAGACACTGTGGAAGTGGGACTCAGGGTGATCCCTGTGGGGGCTAGGAGCGGTTGAGGAACAACTCTGTCCCAGCACTCAGACTTTATGCAGTGAACAAAGACAGCTGAACACAGAGCAGGGTTGTATCCATTTTTTAAACAATTAACTTCAGCTATTTTTTGGACACTGGCCTCTAGCTGAAAGCTCAAAGATAATAGAGTTCAAAAACTATTTCCCAAACTACAAACAGAATCATACCTTTGTATCCAGCTGTCTAAAACGATGCCTCATTCTTCAAGGAAGTTTTAAAAAGAGAGAACGGAGGGAGAGAAAGAGAGGGTTATTAGGCTCCATTTTACAGCCTTTTAAAGAACAAAATACAGATCATTTTTATCTTCAACTACATCAACATCAACTGTTTTTATCATTTTTACTTTCTTCCTAATAACCCATCGAAGCAGAACTGCACTCAGCCCCAGATGGAACGACAGCAAATTGATGAAACCTTTGTTGACGCGGCTGGGGGTAGAAATGACCTGTTAAGGTCCATTCCTTCCTTCCCAAACTAAGATCTCTGAGTACAAGGATGCAGGAGAACAGTGGCATCTGCTTTGTTACTCATAGAGAAAAAGCGTGCCTCACATCCGGTGCTCCCAAAAGCTGTGGTGGACCTAACAAAGGGATCAGTTGTTCTAGGTTTACTCTTTCTTAGATTGAATTTTGAAGTGTGTTTGGAGCTCTCAGCAAGAGTTCCATCTGGTTACTAACCCAGATAGTCCTGTTTTAAATACAACACTCATGGAACACTCATGGAGGTCGCTGCATCCCACATTCCTCGTGGACCATCTTCAGAATCAGGGATGCATCTCGTTCTAAGGGATGTGTACAACTCCATGTAACTCACGGTGGGTGTTCAGAATATCTCAGGGACAACAAACAGTCTGTGACAGATCAGCCAAAGGGTTTTGTCATCTTCTGATCTCTCCATTTCTTCCTCACAGAGATACATGTATGGACCATGTGAGGCAAAGACCGTTGCCCGCGATCTTCCCAGAATTCACCAGGGCAGCCATGGCACAGGGACCCACACTCTGGTCACTTGGTCCCACTGGCCCTGCTTTTCAGGTTCCAAATATTAATACCTCTTTCTTCTCTTAAATCAGAAGGAAGATCAGATAGCAGGTGTGTAGGGGGTGGGGGTAGGGGGGGTGCCCTTCCTGGAAGGCTGACGCATCCTTTCCTGCTTGTCGCCCTCAGTTGCCTGAGCCCTGTGGTGCCTCTGCCCTCTGGTGCAGTTGTTCTTTACAGAGTTTGCTCACATAAGCTGCCTGTGACCTGCCAGCTTCCGTACACAAGGGGAGCCATGCAAAGCAGGAATAAATGACTGACATACTCCTCTGAAGGGTCGATGGCTTTCGTGTTGATCTTGACAAGGTAATTTTCTTTCATGACACCCTCCCATGCCAGAGTCATGTTGTCTTCATTTTTGAAACCTTGAATAACGAGACAAAGAAAAACATTCACATTGTTTCATTTGCTCCTTTCCCTCCTGAATCTACACCTGATAGGCACTTCGCCATACTCTGGAACCAAGAGAATTAGATTCATCCAACACAGGCTGATCTGACTGACGTTACTTACTAGTGACAACAGCAGAGTGATGGAATATTAATGAACTTCTTAGTAACAATGAGGAATTGGAGCTTGCATGAAATAGAAATGCAATTTTCAATCCAAATGGAGATCCATCCACAGCTTGTTTTGTGACTTAACAAAATCATTTCACTGGTGAATTTGGTTCTCACATTTCCTATACTCCATTTTGATATCAGAATGCCACACAGATCACCCAGTTGGTTAACTGATGGATTGTCTATTCTCAGGCTAACACTGGGATAGAAACTTTGCAGGAGAGAAGAATTACCCCTGGACATCATTTCTGCCCTCTTGAAATATGCAGTCTGGGTATAGGCCACAAGGAATATTCTTATGTTTAGTTTTTTCCTCTCACCTAAAACAGGCATGCTGTAAAATTGGCCTGGGGAATGTTCCAGCAGGATTTTTAGTTCTAATTTTTTATTTTTAATGGTGACTTAACTTTTCAGATGGCAAGCAAGTAAAAGAACAGATCAACATGCCACCTGTATTTCCAGTACTAGGGCAAGGAATGGCAATCCTCCACATGAATTCCTGGGGAAATAAAAGCACATACGTTCATGTCGGTGTCCACTCAGAATAAGTTTATCTTGTGCTTACTTTTAAGTTTGTTCTTCAACATGTTAGAGTCTTGGAACTCTTATAATTCCTGGGTATAAAAAGAATTAATTGGGAGTCAAAGATAGAACCAATGTGCAAGAGATGGGATTGAAGCAAACCCCATTTGGCAAATCCAGCTTTATTTTTAAATGGTAGTTCACGTTAGAAGATAATTCCTAACTGAATTTCTATCAACTGAATTTTTCCCAACAAAGTAATTTCCAAGTCTTTTTTCCCAGCAAAGTGATTTCCATGTTGTCTTCATTTGAAACCTTGAATAACGAGACAAAGAAAACATTCACATTGTTTCATTTGCTCCTTTCCCTCCTGAATCTACACCTGATAGGCACTTCGCCATACTCTGGAACCAAGGGAAGTAGATTCATCCAACACAGGCTGATCTGACTGACGTTACTTACTAGTGACAACAGCAGAGTGATGGAATATTAATGAACTTCTTAGTAACAATGAGGAATTGGAGCTTGCATGAAATAGAAATGCAATTTTCAATCCAAATGGAGATCCATCCACAGCTTGTTTTGTGACTTAACAAAATCATTTCACTGGTGAATTTGGTTCTCACATTTCCTATACTCCATTTTGATATCAGAATGCCACACAGATCACCCAGTTGGTTAACTGATGGATTGTCTATTCTCAGGCTAACACTGGGATAGAAACTTTGCAGGAGAGAAGAATTACCCCTGGACATCATTTCTGCCCTCTTGAAATATGCAGTCTGGGTATAGGCCACAAGGAATATTCTTATGTTTAGTTTTTTCCTCTCACCTAAAACAGGCATGCTGTAAAATTGGCCTGGGGAATGTTCCAGCAGGATTTTTAGTTCTAATTTTTTATTTTTAATGGTGACTTAACTTTTCAGATGGCAAGCAAGTAAAAGAACAGATCAACATGCCACCTGTATTTCCAGTACTAGGGCAAGGAATGGCAATCCTCCACATGAATTCCTGGGGAAATAAAAGCACATACGTTCATGTCGGTGTCCACTCAGAATAAGTTTATCTTGTGCTTACTTTTAAGTTTGTTCTTCAACATGTTAGAGTCTTGGAACTCTTATAATTCCTGGGTATAAAAAGAATTAATTGGGAGTCAAAGATAGAACCAATGTGCAAGAGATGGGATTGAAGCAAACCCCATTTGGCAAATCCAGCTTTATTTTTAAATGGTAGTTCACGTTAGAAGATAATTCCTAACTGAATTTCTATCAACTGAATTTTTCCCAACAAAGTAATTTCCAAGTCTTTTTTCCCAGCAAAGTGATTTCCATGTCTTTTTCTCAAAATGCATGTGGAAGCCCAATAGGAGAACATAATAATCAACATGAGATGGATAGATGCTCCTGTTGTTTAGGTGGCTAAACAACAAGAATGACCAATGACCAAATGCCCAACCTCTCTAAGCATCAAGGAAATGTTGATTGAAACAATGACATAACATTTTCACAACCAAAATGGAAAGTGATCAGAGTCTACAATAATGACTGGACCACGTGTTGGCAAAAATGTGAATAAACGGGTCTCCCATATACTGGGAAAACCTGTGAATCATTACAGCTCTAGGGAATGAGGGATGGGAAGGGAGCAGACACATTAAAAGACTTAAATATGTACCTATACTGTATCTAGAAACATCGCCTCTAGAAAGAACTTAAAGGGAAAAAAATCACTGATGTGTTTAAAAATGAATGCATAAAACTGTTTATCATGCTATGACATAATAACAAAAGAGGAGAAACCATTGTACATGCTTAACAAGGGATTGGTTTAGTGAAGTATGGTATACCCACAGGCTGGAATATTCCAGAGTTAAAAATTGTCATAAAGAGGCATTTTTATGGCTATGGGAGATGTTCTGTGGGAGGTTATTAGTTACATGAACAAATTAGATTTTGAATGTGTATGCAAAGAGCAATCAAATTATCATATACTCACATAAAAATAACAGAATCAATACCGATATGTTATCAATATGTATCTCTGAATAGTCAGGATACATCTGCTCTTCCTTTTTCTTAGTTGAGCTTTGCTGTGTTTTTCAAATGCTCTATAAATAAGTACTTTTTCATTCATGAAAAGCGATACATTTTATAAAACTGTTATCACTGGGCAGCATACTTTTTTATTATTACTTGAAGCTATCATCCAAAAGTACTAAACATAGAAGTCTGAATTCTACCTTTTATGGAAGTTATTTTTTTTTAATCTTGGCATTTTTCTTTGAAGAAGGGCTACTTGACGCTTAAACCCCATGATTCTCTGATCACTGAGGGCAAATGCAAAGTAAATGTAGGAAATGAATTAACTTGAGAGGAGTGATGACCACAGAATGCTGCGGCTCTGGAATTCGCCACACCAGGAGAAACAGACGAGCAGGTGGTGACCGGGTACTCCCGGAATCTCCAGGGAGAAAACGGGTTCTTGGTTCCCTGTCTTCGATCATCACTGCACAGTGGCTGAAGTATCCTGTCCTGTATCCTCCAGCCCTCCTATCTCTTTATTCCAAAGAGAACGTCAAGGGCTCACCGTTTCTGATTGTTGAGCCCATAAGGGAGACAGATGCAGATGAAGACGGCTTACTTCTGACTGGTTTGCTCTCCCTAGTTGAAGCTCCTGTCCACTCGCTGGCCAGACTGGGGGATTTGTTTTCAGTGTATTTACTTATGTTTATTGGAGTATAATCACTTTACAATTGTTGTGTTAGTTTCAGCTGTACAATGAAGTGCATTCAGCTACACGCATACATATATCCCCTCCCTCCTGGGCCTCCCTCCTTCCCACCCCATCCTACCCCTCTAGGTCATCAAAGAGCATGGAGCTTTAAAGCAGGTTTATAGCAGGTTCCTAGTGGTTATCTATTTTTACACATGGCTGTGTATATGTGCTCACTGAGAAACCAACACAACATTGTAAAGCAATTATACTCCAACAAATAATTAACAAAAATAAATCCCCCAACTTGGATAGCAAGTGGACAGGAGCTTCAACTCGAGGAAGCAAACAGGTCAGAAATGAGCTGTGTTCATCTGCTCCTACCTTTGTGACGGGCTCAACAATCAGAGAAAGAGTGAGCCATCGATGTTCTCTTCAGAGAGTAATTAGTCTCAGGAAGGAAGGAAGACGAGAGGAATGGGAGACCACGAGGAACCTCCCAATTCACCCCACCCTCCTCTTTGCCCCTCCCCATGTCCACATGTCTGTCTGCTACATTTACGGTCTTATTATGCTTAATCATTAAGTAAGTTTGAGCAGAATATCATGCATTTTGTCCTGCTTCTCAACCCACCCTGAATCCAGAGGACTGATTTGTCCTCACCTGTGCACTGAGTCTCCTGGTTCCACCAATCCTGGGCCGAGCACCATGCACCTTTGGAGAGTGGACCTTCATCCCATGTAGCCCTCTACCTACCCACCCTCAACTGGAATCCCACTAGTGATGGGGAACTTCCCACCTCACCGCATCATTTCCAGACAGCACTGTCAGACATGGCTTTTCCTTTCTACTTCATAAAACCTTCCTCCCCACAACTTTTGTTCATCATTTGCTTTTTCTTCTCTGGAAGCTTTCAGGAAGAACAATGAAACGTGTTGCCAGTGACTCTTATTGGCAATATATTTCCTAAATTTACTTGGCATTTGCCTCCAAATTTGCAGGCTTGGATTGGTCCCCTGAGCCCTCCCAGAGGTGCTATAGACATTCGCCTATGTCACGGCCTCAAAACAGATGCAAAGGTAGCTCTGAGACACTTGACACACCTCTGATCTTTGGGTGTAGCCTTTGAGTACCAATGCCTGGTCTCAACTTCTAATTCCCATCCCTGTATAAGCTTTATCATTGAATGACTCACGTTTCAAAAAAACGCACTGTGCCAGCTTTAAATTTTGGTTTTCAGGTTATTTAGCAGGTTCCTATTTTTGGTTATCTATTTTTACAACATGGCTAGTGTATATTTTACACATGGCTGTGTATATGTGCTCACTGAGAAACCAACACAACATTGTAAAGCAATTATACTCCAACAAATAATTAACAAAAATAAATCCCCCAACTTGGATAGCAAGTGGACAGGAGCTTCAACTCGAGGAAGCAAACAGGTCAGAAATGAGCTGTGTTCATCTGCTCCTACCTTTGTGACGGGCTCAACAATCAGAGAAAGAGTGAGCCATCGATGTTCTCTTCAGAGAGTAATTAGTCTCAGGAAGGAAGGAAGACGCAGAGGGAATGGGAGACCACGAGGAACCTCCCAATTCACCCCACCCTCCTCTTTGCCCCTCCCCATGTCCACATGTCTGTCTGCTACATTTACGGTCTTATTATGCTTAATCATTAAGTAAGTTTGAGCAGAATATCATGCATTTTGTCCTGCTTCTCAACCCACCCTGAATCCAGAGGACTGATTTGTCCTCACCTGTGCACTGAGTCTCCTGGTTCCACCAATCCTGGGCCGAGCACCATGCACCTTTGGAGAGTGGACCTTCATCCCATGTAGCCCCTCTACCTACCCACCCTCAACTGGAATCCCACTAGTGATGGGGAACTTCCCACCTCACCGCATCATTTCCAGACAGCACTGTCAGACATGGCTTTTCCTTTCTACTTCATAAAACCTTCCTCCCCACAACTTTTGTTCATCATTTGCTTTTTCTTCTCTGGAAGCTTTCAGGAAGAACAATGAAACGTGTTGCCAGTGACTCTTATTGGCAATATATTTCCTAAATTTACTTGGCATTTGCCTCCAAATTTGCAGGCTTGGATTGGTCCCCTGAGCCCTCCCAGAGGTGCTATAGACATTCGCCTATGTCACGGCCTCAAAACAGATGCAAAGGTAGCTCTGAGACACTTTGCGACACACCTCTGATCTTTGGGTGTAGCCTTTGAGTACCAATGCCTGGTCTCAACTTCTAATTCCCATCCCTGATATAAAGACTTCTCATTCTTTTAGTTAGAAATGACTCACTTTGTCTTCAACAGCAAAACAATGAGGAGAAAGACAGCAACTTATCCAAACTGTCAAAACACTTTTCTTCATTAGGAAAGGCAATTACGTACAAGTGATAGCTAATGACATCCCCAAAGAGACATTTAACTTCTTGAAATAATGTTGCTAAAAGTGTCGACAATAAGGATTCTTTAAACTGTGACACCAGATGGGGGTCGTCGTGCATTTACATTCTGAAAGCCAGACTTTAGACGATCATGGCTCCCGGAATAACAGAGAAGTATGTTCTGACCAAGATTGAAAGTCATATTCCTGAGTATCTTTTCGCCATTTTTCTTTGCAGGAATCCTACAAAAAATGATGGTTCTTGGCAAGCTACATTTTTCTTAATTACTGCCAATTATCATGTCTAGGTTAGTAAAATTCATGTTTTTACTTTCTGAGTCATCAAAATATTTGGGATACACTAGAGGGAGAGGAATGACTAGCCCAATATGGAACATGAATCCCGTGACGGTAGTGAGTGAGCAGATATAGCAGTTTCATGCAAGCAGGTCTCAGGGAGTTGTTATGCAATAAGACACAACAGATCTACTCAGAGACTCACTGAGATCCTTCTTGGCTTCTCCTCAAAAAAGACACAGAATGGAAATCCCACAGAGAGTAGGGTTGGGTCCAACCTGGGGCATCAACTCTGCATCCTGATCAGCACACAGAGCCATTGATGACTTTCGTGGGTCCCTGAACCAATGGAGTTCCTGGGAGGCAGGACTTGTCATTTTACTATAGGGATGGTCCCTGGCAACTGAGATCAGTCAGGCACCCTAGGACCTCAGCACTTTGGCCACCATGGGCCTCTTCCTGGATGAAGAAAATATTAAAAAGATTCTATGACTGTGTTGGTACGAAGACAAGTATACACCAATAGGGGTTTCCCAGATAGCTCAGTGATAGAGAATCCACCTCCCAATGCAGGAGACGTGGGAGATGGGCTTCAATCCCTGGGTGGGGAAGATCCCCTGGAGGAGGAAATGGTAGCCCACTCCAGTATTCTCGCCTGGAAACTTCCATGGGGACAGAGGAGCCTGGCAGGTTACAGTCCATGGAGTCAGAAAGAGTCAGACATGACTGAGTACACACATACACACATATACCGATAGATTTTCTGTCATCTAAAAATTCTTCCTTTGTCTTCTGACTTCTAAAAGCAATGGAAGGATCTGTGTGGACCCCAAAGCATCTGGACCCCATCACTGGGCAGATCTCTGCCCTGCGGCTGCATCCCACCCCACCCAGAGATGGAGCCCCGGCTTCAGCCTGAGGTTAGGGGACACAGTGCGGGAGCCAGTGATCCTCTTTCCTTCTCTCCGTCATCCAGAGAAATGAAATGGGCCTCTCTCTCCCTTGTCCTGAATCCTGTTGAAACACATTTGTGGGTGAGGAAGACTTATGCAGCTTAGCGGCTCTAGGAAGGAGCTTCAGATCTTAGGGGGCAGATGTGTGCTCCCTGCAGCCCAAAAGATGATGGATCCAGGTGTGACCAAGGGTCAAGGGTCAGAGATTCTGGTTCCCACAGCAGGGTCGAGGAGAGACACTGGGTGGGGCCCTGCCTGGCAGGAGTCTGTCAGGGCTGAAAAGGTAGCTGAACACAGGAGAGAGGGGAGAGAGAGAGCAAACTCCACGGCTGTGTGGACTCCTGTCTTCCAGAAGGCAGAGAGTCCCCGGAAGGGAGAGTGTGCAGATGGCACCCCTGGAAACCTGAGGTTCAGGTTAGGGAGCACTCCAACCTGTGACTGCCAAATTGCAGGAGCTGTGATTGACGTGAGAGGTCGGGGGGCTCGGCGGAAGCACCACACAATAGAGGGTCAGTTTGAAACATGAAGAGGTCAGGGGGCATGGAGCCAGCCCAGGTCAGTGCCATTGTTTCCAGAGAGGGTTTCTGTTCTTTCTTCTTCCTTTTCCCTAGACTCCAACCCACAAAAGGTCACTCTGGGCAGCTGGTGAGTGAGTGGGAGGGAAGTGGGGAGAGAGGAAAGGCAGTGACCCACTGTTCCTGACAAGCCACCGGCTGAGACGGGCCGTCATTGAGGGGCAGGGTAAGGGGAGTCTCCCCCTCTGAATTACGGTGAACTGGCTGGTTAATCTATTGGACTGCAGGTTCCAATTTCTAAATTGAGACTGTCTTACCAAGTAACGTCATCTCAAGATTTTCTCGTGAACAACCTGAAAACTCACGAACCCTGCTGGAATGAGAGCTAAGGTCTCCCAGAGAATAAACATCATGGAAGCAACAGAGAGCAAGAACCAAGTCTCATTCTGGAAGCATCCCGTCCATCGCATTGGCTCGCTATCTTATTTACACTGTTATTATGTCTGTCTAAAAGTGAGCCCCCTGGAACAAGGCTGTCTCAGCAAGCAGATCTAGACGGCCTTCTTAATCTATGTTTCCTCTTGAGTAATCCCTGTGGGCTGGATGCCTGACCTTTATAGACAGGCACGTGTTTTTTTAATTTTTCGGTGGTATGGCATATGGGATTAAACCCACGCGCCCTGCAGTGGGAGTGCAGAGCCTTCACCCCGGGCCACCAGGGAAGTCCCGGGATGGACACCTGTGAGTGGTAAAATAACTGTGACTAACTCTTCCTGCTGGGATGTGGAGCAGACACCTTCCCAGAAATGAGCCCCCGCCTCCGAGCCCCGCACGACAGACGAGCCACTCACAGCAGGCAGAGGACTCTGAGCTCCTCTCTTTACAGCAGCACCGGAAGCACTTCTTGACCCCCTTGTAGAAGTAGGCGAAGATCACGAAGGGGAAGGGGATGTTGAGGCGGCTGCAGTACTCCTGCACCAGGAAGTACCTCTGGAACTTCCAGACCTGGTCGTTGTTCTCCTGGACAGTGCCCACGGTGTAGCTGGCGGGAGAGGAGAGAAGGTCAGCCTTCCACGGACCTGGCCATTTCACTGCCGAATGTGGCAATCTTGGTATCAAGCTCCCACTGCCACCAGAGAGAAAAGGCCATGCTGGCGTCCGCGCCTGAACTACGCAGGCAGTCTTACATCCGTGCTGGGTCAACATCAGATCTGGCTTTTGTTTGTGGCGGTGGGTGTTTCTAAATCACAAAAGATTGTCCAGTGAACTTTAAAATGATTCCTATTTAAGACCTCTCAAGGATCCGTTTTTCCATTAGTCTCATATCATGTTTGATACCGAGAGGCCCCAGGTGATGACTCTCATAGGAATAATTGGCCTACGTCACTGTGGGAGTTTAATTATAAACAATCGGGGAGAGCCGTTTGTTAATATTTATCAAGGGCTTTAAAAATATTCATCCCTTTGACCCATTGATTTTACTTCTGGAAATCTAACCTAAGAATAAAGAGACACTGAGAAAAGAGAATATAGAAATCGTTATACACTCAGGGGTGTCTGGGGTCCCCTCCTTCCACTCAGCAGCAGGGAACAATCAAAATGGCCAACACTAAGAAAATGTGCCACAAATTACGGCAAATCCACAGGATGACATGATGCAGTACATTGCAAAAGTTTGTTTATAACTAACTTTTCTACTTTAGGAAAATGCTTATATGTGAGTGAGAATAATAAGACTTAAATTTTTACTTATAATACCATCTCATGGTGTAAATCAGAGTTCGTAGGAAGAAAGAGATTCCCACAAGGAAGAATTAGGAAAATGTCTATTTATCAGGAAAATGTCTGATTATACCACTAACTTATCATTTACAAATTAAACCAAGATTGCAAGGTAGCCAACACTTGTCTATACCAGACTCTGTTCTAAGCAGTCTATTTATATCAGTTGATTTAACCAGAAAACAACGCTGTAGCATATAAGTACTATCATCATCTATGATTAACAGATCAGGAAGCTAAGCCACCATCAGGGTAGATAAACTGCCTGCGTCCCCTGACTGGGAAGCAATGAAGCCAAAATGTGGACCTCACAACCCAGCCAGAGCCTGTTTGCTCTGTCACTGAATGATGCCACCTCATGACATTGAGCACAAATGTCTGAGCTATGCGCATTTCGAAAGGATCTGCTTGGACTACTTAGTAAAAAATAACCGTGAAGCAGGCTACCATTTGCTTAAGTTCAATCAATCATCCAAGAGACTTCTTTGCTCACACTAAACCACCCCTTCGAGAGCCAAAGAAGGAGCAGTGAACCCCTTGAAATCACCTCCAAGCAAAGCCTGACTGTAGATAGATTAAATTCTCCAAATTCCAAGTAAAAACTTCAGAGGCCAAACCTTTCAGGCAGACAAATGGGATACATGTGTTGAGACCCCACTCTTACCCTCTGACGCATTAGTCTCATATCATGTTTGATACCGAGAGGCCCCAGGTGATGACTCTCATAGGAATAATTGGCCTACGTCACTGTGGGAGTTTAATTATAAACAATCGGGAGAGCCGTTTGTTAATATTTATCAAGGGCTTTAAAAATATTCATCCCTTTGACCCATTGATTTTACTTCTGGAAATCTAACCTAAGAATAAAGAGACACTGAGAAAAGAGAATATAGAAATCGTTATACACTCAGGGTGTCTGGGGTCCCTCCTTCCACTCAGCAGCAGGGAACAATCAAAATGGCCAACACTAAGAAAATGTGCCACAAATTACGGCAAATCCACAGGATGACATGATGCAGTACATTGCAAAAGTTTGTTTATAACTAACTTTTCTACTTTAGGAAAATGCTTATATGTGAGTGAGAATAATAAGACTTAAATTTTTACTTATAATACCATCTCATGGTGTAAATCAGAGTTCGTAGGAAGAAAGAGATTCCCACAAGGAAGAATTAGGAAAATGTCTATTTATCAGGAAAATGTCTGATTATACCACTAACTTATCATTTACAAATTAAACCAAGATTGCAAGGTAGCCAACACTTGTCTATACCAGACTCTGTTCTAAGCAGTCTATTTATATCAGTTGATTTAACCAGAAAACAACGCTGTAGCATATAAGTACTATCATCATCTATGATTAACAGATCAGGAAGCTAAGCCACCATCAGGGTAGATAAACTGCCTGCGTCCCCTGACTGGGAAGCAATGAAGCCAAAATGTGGACCTCACAACCCAGCCAGAGCCTGTTTGCTCTGTCACTGAATGATGCCACCTCATGACATTGAGCACAAATGTCTGAGCTATGCGCATTTCGAAAGGATCTGCTTGGACTACTTAGTAAAAAATAACCGTGAAGCAGGCTACCATTTGCTTAAGTTCAATCAATCATCCAAGAGACTTCTTTGCTCACACTAAACCACCCCTTCGAGAGCCAAAGAAGGAGCAGTGAACCCCTTGAAATCACCTCCAAGCAAAGCCTGACTGTAGATAGATTAAATTCTCCAAATTCCAAGTAAAAACTTCAGAGGCCAAACCTTTCAGGCAGACAAATGGGATACATGTGTTGAGACCCCACTCTTACCCTCTGACGCACTGCCATCTAAGACTTACATATCTTCAGCCAAGTGAAAGTCATACACACAAGCAAAACACTAGCCTACACGGGGCATGTGGTTGTGGCTTTGCTTGTAAGCTCAGCTCTGACTCTCTTGGCACTGACTGATGAATCGGATTCATCTAGGCCCTCGGGTCTGGGCAGGGCAGGCTTCCACAGGGAATGCCTTTTCAGTGGGGGGTGGTTTATTGAGTATCTACTATACATAACCTCCTGGACTAGGCATGTAAAATGATTTCTTGACTGATCATGTGTCAACTCTATGTGGTAGATTTTCTAGGTGAAAGGCAGACAGGACTGTGATGCACAAGGGTGCTGCGAACTCAACCCAGCAGGGAAGCTGCCGCTTCTTCCAAATGTAGGTCAGGTTGCTTGGAGACGAATACGAAGCATCATTATCTGTCTCTGCTAGTCCCTGCTGATTCTACATCTGCAAAGGACACCGCAGGCTTCTGTCGCTGTAATGAGAGAGGACGACAGGCGCACCCGGGTTAATGAAGTCCAGGCGGACAGCCTGCCAGGAATCACATTTTACTCCAAACTTTCTGCCAAGACCTGTATCACCATTCAAATGGTTATGCCCTAGGAGCATCTTAAAATCTTATGTAAGAACCCAGGGTTTGTTCCCTGAGTCGGGAAGATCCCCAGAGAGAAAAATGGCAACCCAATCCAGAATTCTTGCCTATTCCATGGACAGAGCAGCCTAGACCAGCAGTCCATGAGGTCACTAAGTGTTGGACATGACTGAGCGACTAACACACATGAAGCCAAAAACGGTTTCTGCTGATCACCCCTTCCAATGCCCCGAACGCAAACACAAACATTGCATCCATTTTCATGCATCAAATATCATCTTCTAAAGTGTTTCTTTTTTAAATTTTGGCCTCTTTTATTGGTCCTTCATTTATGCATTTTCACCCATCTTAATTCTCTGGCCTGCATGGGCCTCCCATCGCAGTGGCCTCTCCTGCCGCAGAGCACCTGCTCTGGGCGCATGTGCTCCAGAAAGCAGGCTCACAACTGGACACACCAGTCCAGCTGCTCCGCGGCACATGGAATCCTCCTGTGCCAGGGATCAAGCTGGTGCCCCTTGTACTGCAAAGCAGACTCTTTACCCACTGGACCACCAGGGAAGCCCTATTTTCTAAAGTTTTATCCAAAAGGAATCATTTGTTCCTATTGAAGGGAGGTACATTCAGGATGCCTAAAATTGGGAAAGATGAATTCTCCTCTTCTCTTCCTGGGGAGCTTTGAGTAGGACTATGGCCAAGAAGCGTCCTAGTGGGAAGAGATTTGCATCTTAGCTTAACCAGTCAGCCAGAGGCAGTGAAAAACATCTTAGGCCTCCCAGGTTACCTTGAAAAGGAATTGACACAGAGTCACCCAGGGGCCATATTTAAGGCCCAGCCTGGTCTATAGAGGCCATGAACAGACAGGAAGGGGTGAGGCAAGATCGCGAGGCACAGCTTCTTTCTGCACATCTGGCCGAAACCAAGACTCTGGCAGGCACTTACAGAAAAGGCTGCCAGGCCCTGCTCTGGAAGGTATTTAGACTAGAGCCCACAACAGGGGTTAGCGTGGGTATCATTCTTCGTTCTAAAGAGCTCTGCATCCCATCTCTGTCCCATGCACTCCTCAGGACAACCCAGCAGGCTCCTAGAAGGCCCCTGCTGGAACCACTGCTTCCTCTGCACCTCTCGGTCCGGGTGGATCCAGTGAACATTGTTCTCCCGGACAGGCAGTAAAAGCCCTGATCCACATCCCAAGGGATGTGGGCGAGCCAGCTGATTACTGGACATGAATGCCCAAAAGCTGCTTTGCAGAAATCACACATTTCCAGGGTTGACCATGCTGGGGCTTATTTACTCAGGTCCACCTTCCCCAGAAAGCAGTCAAAAGGGGCAAATGTGACCCCATGGACTGTAGCCTGCCAGGCTCCTCTGTCCATGGGATTCTCCAGGCAAGAAGACTGGAGTGGGTTGCTGTTTCCTTCTCCAGGGGATCTTCCCGAGCCAGAAATCGAACCCAGGTCTCCTGCACAGTAGGCAGATTCTTTACTGATTGAGCTACCAGGGAAGCCCCAAGTCCAACTCCAGACCTTCCAAAGTGTTGTTTCTCTCTCGAGTCAGCTCCAGACCCAGCCAGCAAGACATGAGGGCCCCCCGGGGAGGCTGATAATTGGGCACTGCTTCAAACGGCCTTGCTCAAATGATTTTTATGTTCTGTAGCCATGGTTTTCCATTCCCATAGAGGAGGGCCTGGGCTCTGGTGCTGATGCATCGCCACCTGCCTCGGCACACCTGAAGGTCCGGAAGAGCTCAGAGCCCATCTCTCAGGCTCCCACCCATCCAGCTCTGATGGTTCTCACTCTCCCTATCAAACACTGACTACTAAGTGCCTTCCTTAGCAGAAATTCTTCAAGGTCTCCCCCTTTAAAAAAAAAAAAATTGACTGCATCACGAAGCAAGTGGGATGTTAGCTTCCAACCAGAGGTGGAACACAGACCCCTGCACTGGAAGCACAGGTTCTCAACCACTGGACCACCAGGGAAGTCTGTGCAAAGACCCCTTTGACTGAACATCTCCCATGATATCTTCTGCCCTGAGCCCCCCGCCAGTTGGAGTTCTGTCCCCCAGGAGCAGCTGAGCACCTTGGCTCTCAGACATCTCTTGACAATGAAAATGTTTCCAAGAGATAAATGCTTAGCATTCAGATAACCTTGTATTATCCACGGCTGAAATGCAGCATTACATTAAAAGAGTAATGTGCCTGACCCAAGAAAAAATGGATGACTAAATATTAAGGTCATTTATATAATTCATCATTTTCATAATGCTCCATAGATCAATAGAAAAAAATACCATTTCAACTGGTGCTAGAAAGTGTTCTGATGACATGCGACATCCATTTCTGATTAGGAGAAAAGAAGAAGAAAGTGGGAGCTTAATAAATAAGAAACAGGATGAACCTTCCATGACAAGACAAAAAGAAAAGAGAGCGAGAAAAAAAGAATTCAGTAAAAAGACATTAAATTCTTTTTCTGTCTCTCTCTTTTCTTTTTACCATGTCATGGAAGTTTCCTCCTATTTCTTATTTATTTAACTCATTGAAAAAGACCCTGATGCTGGGAAAGATTGATGGCAGGAGGAGAAGGGGGCAACAGAGGAGATGGTTGGATGGCATCACTGACTCAACGGACATGTATTTGGCAAACTCAAGGACAGGGAAGCCTGGCATGCAGAAATCAATGGAATTGCAAAAGGACATGAGGGCCCCGGGAGGCTGATAATTGGGCACTGCTTCAAACGGCCTTGCTCAAATGATTTTATGTTCTGTAGCCATGGTTTTCCATTCCCATAGAGGAGGGCCTGGGCTCTGGTGCTGATGCATCGCCACCTGCCTCGGCACACCTGAAGGTCCGGAAGAGCTCAGAGCCCATCTCTCAGGCTCCCACCCATCCAGCTCTGATGGTTCTCACTCTCCCTATCAAACACTGACTACTAAGTGCCTTCCTTAGCAGAAATTCTTCAAGGTCTCCCCCTTTAAAAAAAAAAATTGACTGCATCACGAAGCAAGTGGGATGTTAGCTTCCAACCAGAGGTGGAACACAGACCCCTGCACTGGAAGCACAGGTTCTCAACCACTGGACCACCAGGGAAGTCTGTGCAAAGACCCCTTTGACTGAACATCTCCCATGATATCTTCTGCCCTGAGCCCCCCGCCAGTTGGAGTTCTGTCCCCCAGGAGCAGCTGAGCACCTTGGCTCTCAGACATCTCTTGACAATGAAAATGTTTCCAAGAGATAAATGCTTAGCATTCAGATAACCTTGTATTATCCACGGCTGAAATGCAGCATTACATTAAAAGAGTAATGTGCCTGACCCAAGAAAAAATGGATGACTAAATATTAAGGTCATTTATATAATTCATCATTTTCATAATGCTCCATAGATCAATAGAAAAAAATACCATTTCAACTGGTGCTAGAAAGTGTTCTGATGACATGCGACATCCATTTCTGATTAGGAGAAAAGAAGAAGAAAGTGGGAGCTTAATAAATAAGAAACAGGATGAACCTTCCATGACAAGACAAAAAGAAAAGAGAGCGAGAAAAAAAGAATTCAGTAAAAAGACATTAAATTCTTTTTCTGTCTCTCTCTTTTCTTTTTACCATGTCATGGAAGTTTCCTCCTATTTCTTATTTATTTAACTCATTGAAAAAGACCCTGATGCTGGGAAAGATTGATGGCAGGAGGAGAAGGGGGCAACAGAGGAGATGGTTGGATGGCATCACTGACTCAACGGACATGTATTTGGCAAACTCAAGGACAGGGAAGCCTGGCATGCAGAAATCAATGGAATTGCAAAGAGTCGGACATGACTTAGCCACTGAACAACAACAACAAAGGAAACTTATTCCAAAATAAGTTATATTTCATAGCTTCCCTACATATCAAAAGAGTAGTTTTCAAAAACATAATGGAAAAAATATCTCACAACCACAAACAGCTAGGAAATTTAAAAAATCCATGTGAATAAAGCTATAAAACTTTGAAAAACTATATGTATTTGAATAAGTGGAGAAAAAGAAAAAAACGTTTTTTCTGGCACTTTTGAAAGATGTCAGCTTCTCCTAAATGACTCTACACAGTTAGCATCATTACAAGAAAATTCATTAACAAAATTTGTGGAGGAGGAAAGAAAAAAGGATTTCAGAAGATGAGCCTTAGGCTCTCGATCTGATTAAATATACAAGAAAAGCCAGGAAAATTCTGAGTGAGACTCATGAAGGGCGCTCATACAACAGATGTTAAAATGATCTTTAAAAATCAGTAATTAAAGCCGTTTGGTAGTAAAAACCAAAATAGAAAAGACTGATCCACAGAGCAGAATGAAAAGTCGGCAAAAAATTCACAAAGAAAAAGCAGAATCTAAAACGGTGCCAGAGCTCCAGAATTACTTGAAATACAAGCCACATATCCTGGCTCCCCTCTCGCTCTCCAGCACCAAAAATGCATCACAGTGGACGGTAAGAGGCAGCCAGCGATTTCACGGCACTGGTTTTTGAGATGTAAACTGTCAGGTGTGTTTTTGTCAAAGTAACACAGCAGAGATTAAGCCATTTGCCTGTGTAAAGAGTCATGAACTCTCCCTTCACCTGCAGCTAAATTTCTCTACCACGGCATAGAAGACACTCCATACCCGACCCTGTCGGCCTCCTCCCCTCGGCAGCCGCTGGTCCTCCCCAGACAGCTTTATCTCCTCCACTTCGTCCTCTCCAACCGGTGCTCACAGGGTTCCCCCAGCAAATGTCTCCTCCGCTCACTGTTTCTCCACCCCTGGGATCTGCCACAACTAACGACCCCCACTCTGCACCACGGTCCTTTGTTTGTAACGAGCCTCTTTGTGCTGCTTATACTGTGGTGTATCACATCACATCGTATTCTATCACTATGTCTATGCGTCCTTCTTTTCCCCAAATAGCAAAGACGGCATTCCCCCCACCCCATCGGTGTATAATTGCTTTGCAATGCTGTGAACAACGTGAACCAGCCGTATGAATGCATACAGCCCCTCCTTCCTGAGCCTCCGCCCCCACTCCACCCCCATCTCCTTAGGTCATCAGACAGCACCCGCTGAGAAACTTTTGAAAAACTAAAATTGTATTTGAATAAGTGGAGAAAAGAAAACGTTTTTCTGGCACTTTTGAAAGATGTCAGCTTCTCCTAAATGACTCTACACAGTTAGCATCATTACAAGAAAATTCATTAACAAAATTTGTGGAGGAGGAAAGAAAAAAGGATTTCAGAAGATGAGCCTTAGGCTCTCGATCTGATTAAATATACAAGAAAAGCCAGGAAAATTCTGAGTGAGACTCATGAAGGGCGCTCATACAACAGATGTTAAAATGATCTTTAAAAATCAGTAATTAAAGCCGTTTGGTAGTAAAAACCAAAATAGAAAAGACTGATCCACAGAGCAGAATGAAAAGTCGGCAAAAAATTCACAAAGAAAAAGCAGAATCTAAAACGGTGCCAGAGCTCCAGAATTACTTGAAATACAAGCCACATATCCTGGCTCCTCTCGCCTCCAGCACCAAAAATGCATCACAGTGGACGGTAAGAGGCAGCCAGCGATTTCACGGCACTGGTTTTTGAGATGTAAACTGTCAGGTGTGTTTTTGTCAAAGTAACACAGCAGAGATTAAGCCATTTGCCTGTGTAAAGAGTCATGAACTCTCCCTTCACCTGCAGCTAAATTTCTCTACCACGGCATAGAAGACACTCCATACCCGACCCTGTCGGCCTCCTCCCCTCGGCAGCCGCTGGTCCTCCCCAGACAGCTTTATCTCCTCCACTTCGTCCTCTCCAACCGGTGCTCACAGGGTTCCCCCAGCAAATGTCTCCTCCGCTCACTGTTTCTCCACCCCTGGGATCTGCCACAACTAACGACCCCCACTCTGCACCACGGTCCTTTGTTTGTAACGAGCCTCTTTGTGCTGCTTATACTGTGGTGTATCACATCACATCGTATTCTATCACTATGTCTATGCGTCCTTCTTTTCCCCAAATAGCAAAGACGGCATTCCCCCCACCCCATCGGTGTATAATTGCTTTGCAATGCTGTGAACAACGTGAACCAGCCGTATGAATGCATACAGCCCCTCCTTCCTGAGCCTCCGCCCCCACTCCACCCCCATCTCCTTAGGTCATCAGACAGCACCCCGCTGAGCACCTCCTGTGGAAGCAGCTTCCCCCCAGCTATCTGTTACACACAGCAGTGGATGCATCTCAGCGCTCTTCTCTCAGTTCATCCACCCTCCCTCCCACCGCCCCGCTGTCTCCCATGTCCAGTCTCAAAGCACAGATTGTAATCTCTCTCTCCCTCCAACTCCTCACTTACAAATGGTGATAAAGCCACACCTACACAAAAATGATGAATAATTACATGAGGCTGCACATGTCAAGCACTTGAACGTGCCCGAACCAGACAAGTAGCAATACATACTAGCTGTTATTATTGTTACAGTTACCTGCTCTCTTCTTTTCCTCCTGGCTCAATCGTCTGCCTAGGTGAAGTCACCCAAATGCTGAAGTCTGTGCTATGGGATATTTTCTTTTTCCTACTTTGCTCCATATTTATAACGAACATATATTACTCCTAAGATTAAACAAGTCATTCTTAGAAATCACCCTAGACAGGGCCTGTCTGATGAGCTCTTGTCAGCAGAAATGCCTCTGGTGGCTTGACCTTTAGGACACAGCTCCGTGTTAAGATGATCCTGAGTCATCGACTGACAGTTAAGTTCACTCCGTGCTCTGAAAAGTCACACACGGCCTATGATCAATAATTTTGATGTGGAATAATCACAGATGTTCATATCCATTTCCTTTCCCTGCCAAATACCATCTAGAGAGCATTGTAATATTGCTTTAAAATTCCCAAGTGTCCATTTACATTACAGCTCATAAGGTTGCCATTGTGTATGATTAAGCTCTTACATGAATATTTTGACACTTTGCCAGATGGGGGTCAGACCCTGGAGCTGTGGGCTCGGAGTGAGCCCAGAACAACCATCGCCACCACTGGAGAGAGTGTTTTTACCTGTTAGTCCAAGGACAGCAAGGGGACTGCTCTCCAGGTCTCAGGCAGAGATCAACAAAGACAAGGCCTCTGTTTGAGCCCAAGAGGAATCCAGGAAACCCCCAACGGAAGGGAAGGGAAGTTACCCAATTTTCACACTTAAACACCAAATGAGGCAACAGTGGGCTGCAGCCCTGCCCAACAGCTCAGACCTTGTGGGGCAGACTCAAATCAAGCCTCTAAAGGACACAGGCAAACCGAAGGCCGTATAGCCAGGACCACAAATGCTGAGCTGCCCACCTTTCGCTTTCTCAACCCCAAAATCACAGGCCAGGCTCCCGTTCCTCTCGGCTCCAAATGCTCTCAGTTCATGATTGTCATGGGCATAAGGAATTACAAACTGACACAGTCCTTAAGAATGGCTTTAGTAAACATCTATAGGAGGAAACTGCAACCCACTCCAGTATTCTTGCCTGTGAAACTCCATGAACAGGGGAGCCCAGCAGGCTGCAGCCCACGGGGTCACAAAGAATCAGACAGAGCTGAGCCCTCACACACACTCGCAGCGCACAGACTCAGGCGAGCTCTAAACACCATCCCACTCGGCCTCCTGAGACCTACTGCATCCATGCTGCTGAAAGTCCATGGCCCTGGGAGCCACAGGCCTTTTTGTTTAGTTGTAGACAGTCTGTCAGTGGTCGGTTTTCACAGGGACTGCCCAGCGTTCAACATAAAGGTCCACAGGGGAGGCTGTTGCTGTAAAACAGGACCAGCCCCAGTCATCTTACTGCTTCCCACTCTCACTCAGATCTGGTACCTGGTCCTCCCTCCTCTGCCCTCACATGGATAGTCACTCAACTCTGTCACCTCTCCGGCAAGCTTAAACTTGGAGACTTTTCGCAGTCTTACACTGTCCAGCTTCCCATGAGCAATATACACATCTGGATCCCTGAGTCCTTTCCAGGACCCCCATTACAGCCAGTGACGGTTGGGGTGGGAAGGAGGGGTGTGAACATTCCTTCTTTAAGGCCGAGTGGGACCAACGGCCACGTAACCTCCGTGGCCGGGCCCTGGCACAGAACAGATGCTATCCATCTATGTTAGGAACCCCTCACCAGTCTGACGTTCACCATTGACCCTTCATCCTGACCAACAGACCCAAACTAAGCTCCTAAGTAGTCACTGAATAATGAACCAAAAGCAGAAAGCATCCTGTTCTTTTCACACGGAAAAACCCCTCACCAGACCCCACTGTTGAAGGGAATGCTTACCCAATTTACACACTTAAACACCAAATGAGGCAACAGTGGGCTGCAGCCCTGCCCAACAGCTCAGACCTTGTGGGGCAGACTCAAATCAAGCCTCTAAAGGACACAGGCAAACCGAAGGCCGTATAGCCAGGACCACAAATGCTGAGCTGCCCACCTTTCGCTTTCTCAACCCCAAAATCACAGGCCAGGCTCCCGTTCCTCTCGGCTCCAAATGCTCTCAGTTCATGATTGTCATGGGCATAAGGAATTACAAACTGACACAGTCCTTAAGAATGGCTTTAGTAAACATCTATAGGAGGAAACTGCAACCCACTCCAGTATTCTTGCCTGTGAAACTCCATGAACAGGGGAGCCCAGCAGGCTGCAGCCCACGGGGTCACAAAGAATCAGACAGAGCTGAGCCCTCACACACACTCGCAGCGCACAGACTCAGGCGAGCTCTAAACACCATCCCACTCGGCCTCCTGAGACCTACTGCATCCATGCTGCTGAAAGTCCATGGCCCTGGGAGCCACAGGCCTTTTTGTTTAGTTGTAGACAGTCTGTCAGTGGTCGGTTTTCACAGGGACTGCCCAGCGTTCAACATAAAGGTCCACAGGGGAGGCTGTTGCTGTAAAACAGGACCAGCCCCAGTCATCTTACTGCTTCCCACTCTCACTCAGATCTGGTACCTGGTCCTCCCTCCTCTGCCCTCACATGGATAGTCACTCAACTCTGTCACCTCTCCGGCAAGCTTAAACTTGGAGACTTTTCGCAGTCTTACACTGTCCAGCTTCCCATGAGCAATATACACATCTGGATCCCTGAGTCCTTTCCAGGACCCCCATTACAGCCAGTGACGGTTGGGGTGGGAAGGAGGGGTGTGAACATTCCTTCTTTAAGGCCGAGTGGGACCAACGGCCACGTAACCTCCGTGGCCCGGGCCCCTGGCACAGAACAGATGCTATCCATCTATGTGAGGAACCCCTCACCAGTCTGACGTTCACCATTGACCCTTCATCCTGACCAACAGACCCGAAAGCTAAGCTCCTAAGTAGTCACTGAATAATGAACCAAAAGCAGAAAGCATCCTGTTCTTTTCACACACGGAACAAACAAACCCAGGAAGGGCCAGGTGCCGAGACAGACAGAATCTCCACCTTCCAGAGCTGATGGTCGGGATGGAGAGGAGGCTGTCCTTGTGAGGGGCCCGCGGGGTCTCTATGCACAGTCGGGAGGGCACAAGGACCACTCAGGCAAAGGATGCTGCCGGCTCCTTAGAGGACAGGCAGGAATGGGGAGGAGACAGCTGAGACAGGACAGGTGACGCCAATAGAGAGGTGACGTCTATAAGCATCAGGTGGGACAGACCCCCTCATTCAGGGATGCACAGGTGGATACCTGCTGGGGACAGAAGCCAGAAGGTGTTTTCAAAGCTCAGGTCATGGATGGTCTTAGAGAAAGGTGAGGAGGCTGAAATTTACCCTGAACACTCTGGGAAAATACTCAGATCCTTCCAGAATTTTAAGCTGAGAAGTGACATTTTAGAAACACCACTGTGGCCACAGAGTAGTAGCTGGACTAGAGGAGGACACCTCTGTGCACCTGAAGACCAGAGGACCGCCCGCTGCTCAGTCCCCCAGATGTGTGATGTCCTCAGAGGAACGTGTCCCCCGCCCAGCTCTCTCCAAGGCAGGGCACCAAACAGCAAAGAAAGCTGACCCTCGTCTGCAATCCTGGTGCCCCTCATAGGTCTATGTGACAACTGTCTGATTTTTTTTTAATTATGGAAGTAATACGTGACCATTGTGATGAACAAAATACATACTTGATTTTTTAATTTCTTTTTTTTATTGTCAGAAAATACAATTATGCCATAAAATAAATCGGCACTTTGCTTTTTATATGTAATAAAATGTCCTTCCAAGTTAATAAATAGAGATCCCACTTTTTCTTTTTAAGGGCTGCATACTATTCCAGGGCCTGGATATAGCATGCTTTGTTTAGTCATCCCATTATCAATAGGTGTCAAATAATGATTTAATAAATGTTCTCACCTATGCATCTATAGGAAAGATTCCCAGATGTGAAAGAGTTGGCCCAAGGGTTTGTGTATTTTTATTTTTTTATTTTTTTTAAGATTTATTTATTTCTTTCTTCTGGGCGGGGGTTGGGTTAGGGAGGGAGGGGAGTGGGCGGGCCACTTCCACTGGTCTTTCATTTCTCTATGTTCATCTGTCTTTGTTCTTTGGCTCATGTGGGTTTCCCATCACGGTGGCATCTGTCGTCGCAGAGCACCGGCTCTGGGTGCATGTGCTCCAGAGCTCCGGCTCGGTGATTGGACACACTGGTCCAGCTGCTCTGCGGCACGTAGGATCTTCCCAGGCCAGGGATGGAACCGGAGCCCCTTGCACTGCAAGGCAGTGTCCTTACCCACTGGACCACCAGGGGAAGCCCTGTGTATTTTTAATAGCTCTTTTCAGATCACTCTCCCCAAAGCTGGAGACAATTAACTTTCCCAGAACCATCCCCAACACTTCTTGTGATGTCTGTTCATACCTCGTCATTGGTTTCATCTGACCTTTCCCAACACGACTGAGCCCCTTTCCATACGATTAGTGACCATTTGAATTTCTCTGAATTGCTTTCCCTCTGCCCATTTTTTATTGGCTCATCTTTCTTTTACCAGTTTGGAGGAGCTCTTTCTGTCTTAAGAAATAGAAGCCCTTGCTCATGTTCTGGTCAACATTACCGTTCAGCCTGTCATCTATCACAGGATTTTATGTGTGGTTCCGTGTACCTAAAACATTTATTTAATGAAATCAAATGTGTTTTTCTCGTCTTTCCTAGTCTTCCAGAGATTGGTTTCAACTATAGTTTTTCCTTCACTCCAAGGTTTAACAGATCTTTTTTTTATTTTTTTAGCTTCATGCTACGAGTTCTTTCTTAGGTATTTATTATTTTCATCCATCTTTATTTTTTGTCCTGTGTGGGCCTCCCATTGCAGTGGCCTCTCTTGTTGCAGAGCACTGGCTCTGGGCACATGTGCTCCAGAGCGTTGGCTCATAATTGGACACACTGGCCCAGCTGCTCCACGGCACATGGGATCCTCCTAGGCCAGGGATCAAACCAGTGCCCCCTGCACTGCAAAGCAGACTCTACCCACTGGACCACCAGAGAAGCCCAACAGATCGTTTTTTATTTGTCTTCTGCTTCTAAATTATTTGTCTCTGTCTGTGCCAGGATGCAGATACCCAAAATAACCAGCTACTTCACAGTAACAGCATAAAAAGCTAAGGTGCCCCCACTGACTGCCATATGGGGCTCTCTGAAACCCTCTTAAGAAAGAACAAGGGGTGAGGTAAACATGATTTTCTAAATGCATTAAGGAGAGTGGCCAAAGGCCATACAAATATTTCAGAGTCTCCATCGAGTTCTCATGCCCATCTCATTAAACACGAGTCCCGAGGAGAGCCACTATCCTGACCCTGTGCTCTTGACTAGTATTTGAACTCAACATTTTAAAGCAGTGATTACCTAATGCTGAGTGCCTTAAGCCCTGGAAACCATCGCCCTGAAACCAGAGACAGTGAGAAGCTTTTGGTAAGCTGAACTTCAGCTCTGTCAGCCCAGCACCATGGTGCTTGGGGGAGACCGCTAAAGGACATCTAACTTACAGTCTGAACACGGGGAGGGGACCCCTCCCCACCCAGGCCACCAGTCCCCCAGAGACCTCTATGACATACTCCTCAAAGGGGGACGTTTGCTGCTTCCCTCCCGGTACCTCCAGCCCTGCCCAGCCGGTACGTTGCCAAGCACATACCCAAACATGGCGACCAGCAGGTTGACCAGCAGGATGTTGGTGGACAGCATGTAGATGCACACCAGGGGGATGGTGATCCACTCGGGGAAGCGGGGCAGGTTGTGCTCGTCCAGCTCCACACACAGCGGCTTGGACTCGTTCCCAGTGAAGGTGCAGTGGGAGAAGTCGTACGTGGTACCTGAGGACGCAGCAAAGGACAGGCAAAGTGAGGACCCTCCAGAGGGGCGGGGCTGAGGCACCCCAGAGGGACACGAGGTGACGACCGTGCAGCATATCGGGCATTGTTCCAAGGCACTGTACCCAACCAGGCGTAAGCCGCAGGATCATGCGTTCATTCATTCACTAATACTCCAGTGAAATAATACCATTTGTAGCAACATGGATGGACCTAGAGATCATCACACTAAGTGAAATAAGTCAGAAAGACAAAGACAAACATCACTTATATGTGGAATCCAAAAATGGTAAGAATGAACTCATCTACAAAACAGAAATAGACTCACAGGTGTAGAAAACAAACATGGCTACTGGGGGGTTAGGGGGTGGGGATACATTGGGAGACTGATGCACATCTTCGTGACTGGTGGTGACATTCTGGAAGGGAGGCCTTGGAGAAAGCCTGGATCTGGAAGGGAGGAGGAGGAGGCTGGTCTGGGAATCTTAGAGAAGGCAGCAGACGCAAGTGTCTGGCCCTCCAGGAGTCCCTCTGGACTCGAGACCCTCACCTGTCAGCCCTGCTGGTCGGTGAGACATCAGTCAGAGAAGATGGTGATATGCCATTTTACTCGCAATGGAACTTAAAGGGAGAGATGCCAAGTTGCCTCCCAGCACGTGAGGAACGGAGCCCAGATTTGAACCCTGCCTGCCTCTAGCTCTTTAGGTCACCACAAGCTGCTTCCCATAGGACTAAAGCCACCAGCACATAGGACTGTCGTGAGGATAACACACACTCACTTATGTCAAATGTCAAGTGCAGATGGGGAATAATAGTAATAACAAGGTGCCTTTCTTGGAAGAGGCTTCAGCAGAAGACACCAGAAAGATCGCGTGAGGCCATGGGATAACTGAGAAAACACCAAAGAGCTGAGAAACGCAAGCCTAGGGCCAGGCAAACATCGGGTGCTTTTCTTGTGGCAGGAGAGAACACAGCAAGCCCAGTCGGCTGTCAGCATCACAGAGATGCTCTAGAGTTTATCCAAAACGCACACACCCTTTTGCACATGCATCACATTTTCCTTACGTCAACTGGGTGTGACCAAATTAATACAGTCTCTGCCACCATTAACCTGCCTCCAGAAGAGAGCTGGCGGTGAGCTAATACTGGAAGCTGAAATTCCAGGGCAAACATTTTCAGTATTGCATTTTTGAATAAATGGGCACCCTGTTAATCTGCTGTATAGGACAGACTCACAATACTCTTTCCTATATCAGGGAGTTTTTTGCTATCATTAGCCATGTTGCTGTTGGAAATACGAGAAATATTCTTTTTATGAAGGTTTAAAAATTCCAGGTTGAAATGTTGGGGATGAGCTTGCCAGGGGACCTAAGATCCTGCTCGGGTGAAAGAAAAGGCTTTTAGGGTTCGTGTCCACTCTCTGGTGTTGGCCAGACTCCAGCCACCCACTCCTAAGACAGCCACCAGGGTCAGACCGGGGAGCCCTGGAGGCACCGTGGGGCTGGTTCTAGAAGCATCTGCCGCCTCCCAGCTGACCCCACCGGAACCACCTCAGGCTCACCATCCACATCGCTGGGCACTTGACCAAACATGGCCAGGTAGGGCTCATAGATGACGGAGCGGAAGATCCACCTCCAACGATGTTCGTTCTGCCTGAGGATCCCCTGCCTGGCCACGCCAAAGGCCACCATCCACACCGCGAAGAGGAACAGGAAGAAGAACACATCGATCAGCTGTCGAGGAAGGAGGACAGGAGCGCAGCGTCAGGGCTACGCCAGGGCGGCTCGACCACTCTGCTGACCACAGAGAAGGGCAGAGGCCCTGGGCCCCAAGAACCTAAGGCACCCAGCGTCTGCTCACTCATTTTTAAACATGGCCATCATCACCGTTGGGTCCTGGGGCACCCACTGACAGACGCATCTTTGCTTGCAGGTCCCCAAGCCAGCTCCGCACCAGAGCCTTCATGCATGGGACCAGCCAGGGAGCAGAAGAGGGCTCCGACCTCGAGCCCCCTCCTCCTTTCGAGCTTGCGTTCCACAGACCCTTAAGCTATTGCCTTGCTTCTTTTTAAGGAAGATAAAAAGCTCTCCTTTTCAGACAAGAATGCACTGTTTTATCCTTTTTAATGTTCCACACATATAACATGACCTCATGGTGACTTGATGCACCAGATATGCTTTGAATTAAAACCACAAACTCAAAGAAGCTCAGCCCTGGAAAGGAACTTTCAGATGAGCTCATCCAAACACCCATCTGATTTAAAGACAAAAACACGGGAGGTTTGGGTCATGTGGAAAACAGTCGGAGATAAGCAACAGCGTCAGTGTGTCTTTATCTTTCTGTTATCAGTCCCCACGAAAAGGGTCTGGGGTGCTTTCCGATACGATATACGGGATGTGCGGGAAAAAAGCTTGCCAGTTGCTGTTGGAAATACGAATATTCTTTTATGAAGGTTTAAAAATTCCAGGTTGAAATGTTGGGGATGAGCTTGCCAGGGGACCTAAGATCCTGCTCGGGTGAAAGAAAAGGCTTTTAGGGTTCGTGTCCACTCTCTGGTGTTGGCCAGACTCCAGCCACCCACTCCTAAGACAGCCACCAGGGTCAGACCGGGGAGCCCTGGAGGCACCGTGGGGCTGGTTCTAGAAGCATCTGCCGCCTCCCAGCTGACCCCACCGGAACCACCTCAGGCTCACCATCCACATCGCTGGGCACTTGACCAAACATGGCCAGGTAGGGCTCATAGATGACGGAGCGGAAGATCCACCTCCAACGATGTTCGTTCTGCCTGAGGATCCCCTGCCTGGCCACGCCAAAGGCCACCATCCACACCGCGAAGAGGAACAGGAAGAAGAACACATCGATCAGCTGTCGAGGAAGGAGGACAGGAGCGCAGCGTCAGGGCTACGCCAGGGCGGCTCGACCACTCTGCTGACCACAGAGAAGGGCAGAGGCCCTGGGCCCCAAGAACCTAAGGCACCCAGCGTCTGCTCACTCATTTTTAAACATGGCCATCATCACCGTTGGGTCCTGGGGCACCCACTGACAGACGCATCTTTGCTTGCAGGTCCCCAAGCCAGCTCCGCACCAGAGCCTTCATGCATGGGACCAGCCAGGGAGCAGAAGAGGGCTCCGACCTCGAGCCCCCTCCTCCTTTCGAGCTTGCGTTCCACAGACCCTTAAGCTATTGCCTTGCTTCTTTTTAAGGAAGATAAAAAGCTCTCCTTTTCAGACAAGAATGCACTGTTTTATCCTTTTTAATGTTCCACACATATAACATGACCTCATGGTGACTTGATGCACCAGATATGCTTTGAATTAAAACCACAAACTCAAAGAAGCTCAGCCCTGGAAAGGAACTTTCAGATGAGCTCATCCAAACACCCATCTGATTTAAAGACAAAAACACGGGAGGTTTGGGTCATGTGGAAAACAGTCGGAGATAAGCAACAGCGTCAGTGTGTCTTTATCTTTCTGTTATCAGTCCCCACGAAAAGGGTCTGGGGGTGCTTTCCTGATACGTATATCACATGGTTATAAGATTAAAGTTCCAGGGCTTTCCCTGGTGGTCCAGTGGGTAAGGACACCGCCTTGCAGTGCAAGGGGTGCCGGTTCCATCCCTGGCCTGGGAAGATCCCACGTGCCACCGAGCGGCTGGACCGATGTGTCCAATTACCGAGCCGGTGCTCTGGAGCGCATGCGCCCAGAGCCGGTGCTCTGCGACAACAGAGGCCACCGCAATGGGAGGCCCACACGGGCCAAAGAACAAAGATGGATGAAAATGGACAAGTGAAAGACCAATAGAAGTGGCCCGCCTGCTCCCCTCCCTCCCCACCCTACCCCCACCAAAATAAATAAATAAATAAATCTTTTAAAAAAAGAAAAAAGGATTAAAGTTCCTCCCTATGCTTCTAGCTCATTGCATGTCTCCAGACAAACATGCTAACCTCCTGAGCCCGACTGTTCGCATCTATGAAATCGGTATAAACGTCCCTAACCTGCCTAAGCTCTGAGTGAATAGTTACAACTCAAGTGAAAGCACGTGGCAACATGGATGGTCTAAATAGAGCTCTTTATTAGCAATATTCTGAGTTATGGTGCTTTTCTCCTAACAGTAATCTTTTGTTAAATTTTAACCTGGAAGGCACCCCTGATGAAAACACATCAAAGAGCAGACCCTACTGATTGTGAAATGCAGCTCTCATGAGAAAAATTTCCTCTTGGTCATGAAAGGAATCCTGGGAACAGTCAGAGAAGGGCAGCTAACTACAAATACTCTTTATTCTTACCATCCTCTGCAACATTATAATCTTGGGTCCTAAATTTCTGCTGACCGTGAAAATGTGAATCAACCTTAGTGTGAATATGATGTAATCCAGGCAAAAGATCACTCGTCCAGAGTACAGCGAGGTTTTGTTAGAAGTGTGGAGCCTGTAGAAAGAAGGGGCAAGAATTTGTGAGATGCTGAAAAACTATTTCAGTGTTTTGTTTTTGTATCATTTTTATTTATTTCTAGATTTTATGTGCTGGTATTTTTAATTTTATTGATGTATAGCTGATAAAAAAGTCGTGAGATTAGAGCTCATCCAAACACCCATCTGATTTAAAGACAAAAACACGGGAGGTTTGGGTCATGTGGAAAACAGTCGGAGATAAGCAACAGCGTCAGTGTGTCTTTATCTTTCTGTTATCAGTCCCCACGAAAAGGGTCTGGGGGTGCTTTCCTGATACGTATATCACATGGTTATAAGATTAAAGTTCCAGGGCTTTCCCTGGTGGTCCAGTGGGTAAGGACACCGCCTTGCAGTGCAAGGGGTGCCGGTTCCATCCCTGGCCTGGGAAGATCCCACGTGCCACCGAGCGGCTGGACCGATGTGTCCAATTACCGAGCCGGTGCTCTGGAGCGCATGCGCCCAGAGCCGGTGCTCTGCGACAACAGAGGCCACCGCAATGGGAGGCCCACACGGGCCAAAGAACAAAGATGGATGAAAATGGACAAGTGAAAGACCAATAGAAGTGGCCCGCCTGCTCCCCTCCCTCCCCACCCTACCCCCACCAAAATAAATAAATAAATAAATCTTTTAAAAAAAGAAAAAAGGATTAAAGTTCCTCCCTATGCTTCTAGCTCATTGCATGTCTCCAGACAAACATGCTAACCTCCTGAGCCCGACTGTTCGCATCTATGAAATCGGTATAAACGTCCCTAACCTGCCTAAGCTCTGAGTGAATAGTTACAACTCAAGTGAAAGCACGTGGCAACATGGATGGTCTAAATAGAGCTCTTTATTAGCAATATTCTGAGTTATGGTGCTTTTCTCCTAACAGTAATCTTTTGTTAAATTTTAACCTGGAAGGCACCCCTGATGAAAACACATCAAAGAGCAGACCCTACTGATTGTGAAATGCAGCTCTCATGAGAAAAATTTCCTCTTGGTCATGAAAGGAATCCTGGGAACAGTCAGAGAAGGGCAGCTAACTACAAATACTCTTTATTCTTACCATCCTCTGCAACATTATAATCTTGGGTCCTAAATTTCTGCTGACCGTGAAAATGTGAATCAACCTTAGTGTGAATATGATGTAATCCAGGCAAAAGATCACTCGTCCAGAGTACAGCGAGGTTTTGTTAGAAGTGTGGAGCCTGTAGAAAGAAGGGGCAAGAATTTGTGAGATGCTGAAAAACTATTTCAGTGTTTTGTTTTTGTATCATTTTTATTTATTTCTAGATTTTATGTGCTGGTATTTTTAATTTTATTGATGTATAGCTGATTTACAATCAAAGTTTTGCTTTGAAAAATAACTAAACATGGGCTTCGCTGGTGGTCCAGTGGGTAAAGAGTCTGCCTTGCAGTGCAAAGGGCACGGGTTCCATCCTTGGCCCGGGAAGATCCCACGTGACACGGAGCAGCTGGACCAGTTTGTCCAATTATGAGCTAGTGCTCTGGAGTGCATGCGTCCAGAGCTGGTGCTCTGCAACAAGAGAGGCCACTGAGATGGGAGGCCCACACAGGCCAAAGAACAAAGATGGATGAAAATAGATAAATAAAAAACCAATAAAAAGAAGCCAAAATTTTAAATAATTATAATAATAACTAAACATGAGTCACATAGAGTAAGACACAACTTAGCGAGTAACCAACTGTGTAGAGGACAGTAACTTTATTTCAAGGCCAGGGTGTCCAGAAGCAAGCATAAAAGCAGCCTGGATGTAGCTGGTACCACTGTACTTTTCAAGGTCCCATACTGTAAGATTTAAAATGCTTTGCTTTTTTGTGTTTGTTTATGTATTATTTTTCTGTAAAGTACTATAGACTATACTATCTAGTACAGCACATTAATATAGAGCAGATTTGTTAGCTGGGTAGGTAGGCTAACTTTGTTTGGCTTATGAACAAGTTGGACTTACAAACACTCGCCTAGAGGAACGCATTCAAATGCAGGGGCTTCCTGTGCCACGGCAGGACCCAATCCCATCATCGCTCACTTCCCGGGTCACACGGTGTCTACAGGGACCCCGACTGCCTGGGATGTGACCCTACCAGCGTCTCCCCTATGAACCTTACCTCATTTCGACCAAGATCACTCGTCATTCATAAACTACTTCCTTTTTTGGGTCCTAAATTTCTGCTGACCGTGAAAATGTGAATCAACCTTAGTGTGAATATGATGTAATCCAGGCAAAAGATCACTCGTCCAGAGTACAGCGAGGTTTTGTTAGAAGTGTGGAGCCTGTAGAAAGAAGGGGCAAGAATTTGTGAGATGCTGAAAAACTATTTCAGTGTTTTGTTTTTGTATCATTTTTATTTATTTCTAGATTTTATGTGCTGGTATTTTTAATTTTATTGATGTATAGCTGATTTACAATCAAAGTTTTGCTTTGAAAAATAACTAAACATGGGCTTCGCTGGTGGTCCAGTGGGTAAAGAGTCTGCCTTGCAGTGCAAAGGGCACGGGTTCCATCCTTGGCCCGGGAAGATCCCACGTGACACGGAGCAGCTGGACCAGTTTGTCCAATTATGAGCTAGTGCTCTGGAGTGCATGCGTCCAGAGCTGGTGCTCTGCAACAAGAGAGGCCACTGAGATGGGAGGCCCACACAGGCCAAAGAACAAAGATGGATGAAAATAGATAAATAAAAAACCAATAAAAAGAAGCCAAAATTTTAAATAATTATAATAATAACTAAACATGAGTCACATAGAGTAAGACACAACTTAGCGAGTAACCAACTGTGTAGAGGACAGTAACTTTATTTCAAGGCCAGGGTGTCCAGAAGCAAGCATAAAAGCAGCCTGGATGTAGCTGGTACCACTGTACTTTTCAAGGTCCCATACTGTAAGATTTAAAATGCTTTGCTTTTTTGTGTTTGTTTATGTATTATTTTTCTGTAAAGTACTATAGACTATACTATCTAGTACAGCACATTAATATAGAGCAGATTTGTTAGCTGGGTAGGTAGGCTAACTTTGTTTGGCTTATGAACAAGTTGGACTTACAAACACTCGCCTAGAGGAACGCATTCAAATGCAGGGGCTTCCTGTGCCACGGCAGGACCCAATCCCATCATCGCTCACTTCCCGGGTCACACGGTGTCTACAGGGACCCCGACTGCCTGGGATGTGACCCTACCAGCGTCTCCCCTATGAACCTTACCTCATTCGACCAGATCATTTGGTCAGCTAACCACCTGCTGGCATGTTCATTGAAACCCGTATGTGCTTTCTAACTAAAACCCTCCAGAATCATCTCCAACCAACTGTGATTCAAATGCTGGGCCTTTAACCCAAGCCAAAAAGGGGGGTTTCCGAGGAGGAAATTGAGTTCTTACCCCAGTCACGTGGGGAGCACTCACTGTGAAGCACCCATTCTGGGTGGGTGTGAGTATGAACACTCAGGCTTCTCTGTGCCAGCAGAATCACAAGCTTCTCCTTGAAGCTGCTGGGGAAGGCAAGCCTGGAAGGAGCAGGGCTAGGCCATGGTGTGGGTGTGCCCCAGTTTCCCTATGATGTGGAGCCACATTTCTTTTTGCCTTCAAATACAATTTTCAACTGGTTTTTTTTAATCAAAAGCTCTGAGAAGGGACTTCCTGGTGGTCCAGTGGATAAGACTCTGAGTTCCCAATGCAGAGGACCAGGGTTTGAACCCTGGCCAGGGAACTAGTTCCCACACACTGCAATTAAGACCTGGTGCCATCAAATAAATAAAATAAATATTTTAAAAAGTTTGAAAAAAAAAAGCTCTGAGACTGAGGAAATCTTGCAGATGGGAGGGCAGGCTCCAGAATCAACATTCGAGTTGAAGTTGAATGCAAGTTAGAAAATTATATGGCCCCGAACAACAATGCTGTGTGATATTCAAAGTCCTTGTCATTTCCGCCTCAATTTCTGATTGTTTCCCGAATTCTATAACCAAAGATGTAGCTGTAATGTTTAAAATGCTTTGCTTTTTGTGTTTGTTTATTATTTTTCTGTAAAGTACTATAGACTATACTATCTAGTACAGCACATTAATATAGAGCAGATTTGTTAGCTGGGTAGGTAGGCTAACTTTGTTTGGCTTATGAACAAGTTGGACTTACAAACACTCGCCTAGAGGAACGCATTCAAATGCAGGGGCTTCCTGTGCCACGGCAGGACCCAATCCCATCATCGCTCACTTCCCGGGTCACACGGTGTCTACAGGGACCCCGACTGCCTGGGATGTGACCCTACCAGCGTCTCCCCTATGAACCTTACCTCATTCGACCAGATCATTTGGTCAGCTAACCACCTGCTGGCATGTTCATTGAAACCCGTATGTGCTTTCTAACTAAAACCCTCCAGAATCATCTCCAACCAACTGTGATTCAAATGCTGGGCCTTTAACCCAAGCCAAAAGGGAGGTTTCCGAGGAGGAAATTGAGTTCTTACCCCAGTCACGTGGGGAGCACTCACTGTGAAGCACCCATTCTGGGTGGGTGTGAGTATGAACACTCAGGCTTCTCTGTGCCAGCAGAATCACAAGCTTCTCCTTGAAGCTGCTGGGGAAGGCAAGCCTGGAAGGAGCAGGGCTAGGCCATGGTGTGGGTGTGCCCCAGTTTCCCTATGATGTGGAGCCACATTTCTTTTTGCCTTCAAATACAATTTTCAACTGGTTTTTTTTAATCAAAAGCTCTGAGAAGGGACTTCCCTGGTGGTCCAGTGGATAAGACTCTGAGTTCCCAATGCAGAGGACCAGGGTTTGAACCCTGGCCAGGGAACTAGTTCCCACACACTGCAATTAAGACCTGGTGCCATCAAATAAATAAAATAAATATTTTAAAAAGTTTGAAAAAAAAAAGCTCTGAGACTGAGGAAATCTTGCAGATGGGAGGGCAGGCTCCAGAATCAACATTCGAGTTGAAGTTGAATGCAAGTTAGAAAATTATATGGCCCCGAACAACAATGCTGTGTGATATTCAAAGTCCTTGTCATTTTCTACGCCCCTCAATTTCTGATTGTTTCCCGAATTCTATAACCAAAAGAGAAAAACTGTGAAGATGCCTTTTTCAATCACTGACCATCAAGAGGGGGAAGAGAGGAGACACAATCTTATACCAACCAATGTGTCTCTAAGAGCCCAGACATGGGCATTTGTAATAACCTCAACATGTGGGGTGGGGAGGGCACCCAGCAATCGGGCAGTCCCAGACAGGTTCAGCCTTGGGCCATGTGATGGAAAGAACTGCAGACAGACCAATTCTGGGGCCCAGAGGCACTGCTCTAGTAAGAAAACATTTTTTTAAAGGAATAACAACCTCTTTTCTGAATGGAGTTGTAGACATAGGCCATATTCATAAAATTGTTCTGTGGTCACTAAAGTCATGTCCAACTCTTTGTGACTCCATGGACTGTAGCCACCAGGCTCCTCTGTCTATGGGATTCTCCAGGCAAGAATCCTGGAGTGGGTTTCCATTCCCTTCTCTGGGGATCTTCCCGATTCAGGGATCAAATCAACGTCTCCTGCATGGGCAGGTGGATTCTTTACCACTGAGCCACCAGGGAAGCCCCATATTCATAAATACCAAGAATTGTATGAATATTTCATCCCATCTCGCTTCTCTTGGACTTGAAATGTCTTTCCTTCGCCTTTCCACCCAAGACAATCCACAAACATCTGAAACCTGAAAACATGGTGAGGACGACTCACCGAAACACAATTCCCGCTATGAAGTAGAAGAGCCCAAGCGTATCCACGACGTTCCACAGGTCGGCGAAGTAATTCATGCCGTTCACATACCACTGCAGCACAGAGAGGGGCAGAGAGGGCACAGTAGCTGGCCACCTCAACCAGGCCCAGAGTTACTGGTGATCACACATTTCCCTCCAGATCCATTTTGAGCCCATGATGTAACAAGTACACCCTATAGCTGCCCCCTTCTATCCCAGGGGGACTGGAAAATAAGCTCACATGCTAGCAATTCTCTTATTTATGTGTTGCTAACAAAATCAAGGAAAAAAGAAGCATGGATCCTGACTGTTCTTTAAAAGGGAAGCTGCAGAGCCTGGGTGAGCAAAGGTGGACCCCCCCACCCACCACGTACAGTCTGTTGGCTGTGAGCCACCCAGCTCCCCAGGGGGCTATCCTTCCTGGCATCATCACAGATCTGTGTGTTGACTGCCAACATTTTCTGGCACATGGCAATAAAGCATCTGGATAAAAGGAACTTTTTTTTAGAAGTTTTAAAACTTTTTTTTTGCACACAGGTGCTATCACTGCCACCACAGAGGACAGATGTGGTAACAGAGATGACTGATGGGAACAGGGTGTCTTGGGGATCCTCTTGCAATGATGTGTATATATCAGTCATGATTTCACAGAAGTAAGCATGTCAGGAAACCGCTTGAAGAGGGTAAGATTACCCATTAGGAGGCTGCATCTGGACAGCCTCTCTGGCAATCTAGGCACTGGATCTGGGTGATCCCAGGGAGGTCCTCTCACCCTTTCACTCACTCATCCATTCAGAACCTATTTCCTGAGCATCCATAGGATCGCAAACACCTGCGCTGGGTTCCCGGGACACAGAAATACCAGACTGGGTGTGATGTCAACTCTCAGGGAATCCACTAAACCACGGCAAAAACAAGCATCAAGCATGTTTAAAATGAAACGTGGTAAGGGCCAGAGGGGAGGTCAGATGGAAGGTTCCAATGAACTTAGAGAAGGAAACAACCTTCCTGCCTTATTTGCGGGAGACAGGGGAGTAACAACAAAGATGTGTCATCAAAGGAACGTGGTGGCAGTTTTCAAATCTACTACGTGAACTCACCACCCCAGGTCCACCTGCTCTCCACGGATCTCACTTCCTGTTCTACACCTGGAACCAAGGCCTAAGAAAAAGAAGCAACAGACCTCGTCCAAAGGCAGAAAGTCAGCCAGTGGTGGGTCTCAGGATTCTGAAATCTGGTTTCCTCTCTCCAGCATCACCCTGTTTCTTCACATTCCAGGGGGATTCCACAATCTTTGACTTGGAAGAGATGCAAGGGACTTCCCTGACGGTCCAGTGGTTAAGAATCCACTTTGCCACACAGCAGACATGGGTTTGATCCCCGGCTGGGGAACAAAGATCCCACATGGTGTGGAGCAACTAAGCCTGTGCACCACAACGAGAGAGTCCGTGCACCACAGTGAAACCCTACATGATGCACTGAAGATCCCACGTGCGGCAACTAAGACCTGATGCAGCCAAATACACAAATAAGTATTTTTTTAAAAAGGAGAGAGATGGGCTTCCCCTGGTGGTCCAGTGGGTAAGGACACCGCCTTGCAGTGCAAGGGGCGCCAGTTCGATCCCTGGCCTGGGAAGATCCCACGTGCCGCGGAGCAGCTGGACTGATGTGTCCAATTACCGCCAGAGCTCTGGAGCGCATGCGCCCAGAGCCGGTGCTCAGCAACGACAGACGCCACCGCGATGGGAGGCCCACAGGAGCCAAAGAACAAAGACCGATGAAAACAGAGAAATGAAAGACCAATAGAAGTGGCCCGCCTGCTCCCCTCCTTCCCCAACCCGACCCCTGCCCAAAATAAATAAATAAATAAATCTTTAAAAAAAGAAAAAAAGGAGAGAGATTCAAGAAGCATCATCCACTTCTTGAGAAGTCCTTCTTTTCACTCACTGATAAACACAAATAGCAACTCTGGCAGACAGAAGTGTGAGTTCACTATGAAATCAGGTGCCAAGGAAGTACTGAAATCCCCTAGGTGTGACTGATCTGACCATGTTCCCCTGTGGGTTTGCCAACCTCATGGGTTCAGTCTCTAATGGCCCATTTGGGTGACCCGAGCGATGTGGATCACTATCCACCAAGAGCCATTGCAAGATGAGGGTGTTTGGGACAGGCTTTCCCTGCTACCTGGTTCCCTTTCTGAGACCTTAGCCTGAGAGGCGGGTAGCCCCAGGGCAATGGGGCGGTCCCTGCAGGGCTCAAGATGGGAGGAACCGTAAGTAGATCGGTTCCACAGCTGGGAGACACTATTGCGGTAAGAAGGCATTTTTTAAAAGGATCAGCAATCTCTTCTGAATGGAATGCCGGAGAGAGGCTACATTCATAAAATACCTTATTTCATCATCTTTCTCAGGACTGGGGGATTCGAGGGACTCAAGCTTGAATGCGCTCTCCATGAAGGGATACTGGAATTTGCCTCATTTTAAATAAACATTCACAGACTGATTAATAGACCGAAGAGTTCTTTAGCAACTCTGTTTGCACTTATTGATTGCCTTGGTTAAAAATTCCAATTAACATAGTAAACTCTGCCCCCCGGGGCAAAGGGACCCAGGCAGACACTAAGGAGCATGCGTTTGACACCCCGACACCATCTGAAACAGATGCTGCTTGGTTTTGATTTTCGCTAACAAATGTGAATTAGGTTTATTAAGACAGTACCAGGCCCAGGCACGCAGAACTGATGGTTTGAGGAAATGAGCCACATGGAGTCCAAAAGCCTGAGCCTGCAAGACCCGAAGGGAAAGAGCGACCCCAAGTGGCAGAGTCTGGTAACGACAAGACTCAGCAAGGCTGTCCTGTGCACTCTGGCTCCGAGACCACACACGCGCAGAGGGGCTCTCTGCTTTCAGAGCTGGCCTGGGCCCCACACTCCTGTCCCTAAGTACACACCATCATCTTAATCCGCAAGGCTGTTGACTTTGACTTTCCCCTTCAAAAAGAAGTTCTGTAGGATGAACTTAGAGCCTGTTACACAGAGAAGTCAGAAAGCAGATTTTTTATCATCTGAGCCACTGGGGGCAGGGTGGGGGGAAGTCCATGTCAGAAAGAGAAACAATTACCATATATTCATGTATAGATAGGGCTTCCCAGGTGGCACTCGTGCTAAGAACTGCCAATGAAGGAGACATAAGAGACATGGGTTCGATATCTGAGTTGGGAAGCCCCTCTAAAGGAGGAAATGGCAACTCAATCCAGGACTCTTGGCTGAAGAACTTCATGGACAGAGAAGCCTGGTAGACTACAGTTTAGGGTCGCTCAGAGTTGGACATGACAGTGTTAGATAACAGGGGCTTCTGTTATATTACAGAATCCACCTGTGATGCAAGAGGCATGGAAGACTCAGGCTGGATCCCTGGGCCAAGAAGATTCCCTCCTTGGAGGAGAAAATGGCAACCCACTCCAGTATTCTTATCTGGGAAATCCCATGGGGGGGAGAACTTTTAAAAAAGACTGGATGCCCTGGGCAAGTAAGCATTCACACTGGCCAAGGGATGTTTGCCTCATGTTAAATAAACATTCACAGACTGATTAATAGACCGAAGAGTTCTTTAGCAACTCTGTTTGCACTTATTGATTGCCTTGGTTAAAAATTCCAATTAACATAGTAAACTCTGCCCCCCGGGGCAAAGGGACCCAGGCAGACACTAAGGAGCATGCGTTTGACACCCCGACACCATCTGAAACAGATGCTGCTTGGTTTTGATTTTCGCTAACAAATGTGAATTAGGTTTATTAAGACAGTACCAGGCCCAGGCACGCAGAACTGATGGTTTGAGGAAATGAGCCACATGGAGTCCAAAAGCCTGAGCCTGCAAGACCCGAAGGGAAAGAGCGACCCCAAGTGGCAGAGTCTGGTAACGACAAGACTCAGCAAGGCTGTCCTGTGCACTCTGGCTCCGAGACCACACACGCGCAGAGGGGCTCTCTGCTTTCAGAGCTGGCCTGGGCCCCACACTCCTGTCCCTAAGTACACACCATCATCTTAATCCGCAAGGCTGTTGACTTTGACTTTCCCCTTCAAAAAGAAGTTCTGTAGGATGAACTTAGAGCCTGTTACACAGAGAAGTCAGAAAGCAGATTTTTTATCATCTGAGCCACTGGGGGCAGGGTGGGGGGAAGTCCATGTCAGAAAGAGAAACAATTACCATATATTCATGTATAGATAGGGCTTCCCAGGTGGCACTCGTGCTAAGAACTGCCAATGAAGGAGACATAAGAGACATGGGTTCGATATCTGAGTTGGGAAGCCCCTCTAAAGGAGGAAATGGCAACTCAATCCAGGACTCTTGGCTGAAGAACTTCATGGACAGAGAAGCCTGGTAGACTACAGTTTAGGGTCGCTCAGAGTTGGACATGACAGTGTTAGATAACAGGGGCTTCTGTTATATTACAGAATCCACCTGTGATGCAAGAGGCATGGAAGACTCAGGCTGGATCCCTGGGCCAAGAAGATTCCCTCCTTGGAGGAGAAAATGGCAACCCACTCCAGTATTCTTATCTGGGAAATCCCATGGACAGAGGAGCCCGGCAGGCTACAATCCATGGGGTTTCAAAAGTCAAACACGACTGCGCATGCACACATGCAATGCATATATATATGGAATCAAGAACAACGGTACTGACGAACCTATTTGCAGGACAGGAACAGACATGCAGATGTAGAGAGAGGACTTGTGGACAAGCAGGGAAAGGAGTGAGGTACACATTGAGAGAGCCGCACTGACATATATACTACCATGTGTGAAGTAGAGACCTGGTGAGAAGCTCCCGTAGAAAGCAGGGAGGTCACTTCGGTGCTGTGGTGGTCTGCATGGGTGGGGTGGGGGAGGCGACACAGGCTCAAGAGAAATATACTGATACTTATTCCCTGGTGGCTCAGACAGTAAAGAATCTGCCTGCAATGCAGGAGACCCGGGTTGGGTCCCTGAATTGAAAAGATCCCCTGGAGGAGGAAATGGCAACCCACTCCAGTCTTCTTGCCAGGAGAATCCCATGGACAGAGAAGCCTGGTGAGCTAGAATCCATGGGGTCGCCAAGAGTCCATCACGACCGAGTGACTGACACACACCCACACACAGCTGATTCATGTTGTTGTATAAAAGAAATCAACACCACATTGTACACTAACATTTTACAATTAAATTTAAATTATTTTAAAGTTTATTTTACAGTTAAAAATAAATGTAAAAGAATAACTTTTACAGAGAAGCAGAGAGACACACGCAGAGCTACACACGATCCAACATCACCCACCATGACGGTCGGACAGGCAGGACACCGTCAGCCCCCGTGGGCATCACGTCAGGCTCAGGGAGTAACAGGGAGGCACACTCTCAAACCCAGAACCTCCCCGAGGCTCCTGCCCACCACCCGCTCCCATGCAGAGTGCCTGCTGCGTCTCTCCTGAGCCATGTGCCTCCCGCTCCACCTGCCCAGGGTCCCTCTCCAAGCTACACGCCCCTGTCCTGAGCCTCCTTCCTGCACGACCGGATTCAGTGATGAGCAGTTAATGTGCCTTAGAATCTGAAGGGACATGCTGTGCTGCAAGGACTCAGAATTTGACTCTCTTGAGTCTCTCGGCCAACCTCCCACTAACTCAACACTCCCTCGCTCTATACTACCCTCCACACTCACCTCCTCTCCCTGAATGCTCTGGGAAATGACCCTGACAGTCAACTCTAACTGGTCAAAAGTCTATGAAGACAGAGCTGTTTGTCTGTTTGATTCATCCCGGGGTCTAAACCCTTTCTGGCACCTAGTAGGTGCTCGATAAATATCTGTTGAAAGAAGGAGTGGATGAACGAAGTGTGTTGGCTTAAGCCAGGATAACTCCCTGCATCCTCCATCCAGGCCAACCCAGAGGCCCTCTCTCTGGACCTGATGCTCTTTGAGACGTCTGGAGGATGCAGGTATTTGGATCACACCGCAACCTCTGTAATGAAATGCAGCCAGAGAGCAGGGGCAGGAGTGGGGAGAAAGCAATGTGGGCATGAGGCCCGGGGTCAAGCACTGCATTTACAGCCAAGGAGCAGAAAAGACAGCCAGCAAGTCTCCAGAAACTGGGGAGGGCCTCCATCAGGTTCTCCCTCGCACTCTCAGGAGGAACCAGCCTTGCCCACAGCCTGATCTCAGACTTCTGACCTTCAGAACAACAAGCCATCCAGCTGGTGGAGCATCATCGTGACAGCGCTAGCCCTCGTGAAGAAGTGCCCTGGACTGAACTGTGACCTCTAGAGTCAATGCCGGGCCCCCATAAGGCAGATCTGAAGTCATAGAAGCCCTTTGCACATCAGCAGGACCAGGTCCTGGGGGAGACCTCCTGATACTCCTGCCATGTTCAGCACACCTCCACTTGTACCCTGTCTCCAGCCCCTGCCAGCAATGCCCACCTACAAGGCAAACAAAGGCAGCCCCAGCACTGCTGCCAGGACTCCTGCCACCTCTCGTGCCCGTGGCAGACGCTACTAACTCATTAACATGCTCTCCTGATGGAAAAAGAACGTCAGAATCGTTCTCAACCCTGAGCTCCCAGAAGCCACCAAAAAGAATCTGCTAGCTTTGGCATGAGAGTTGAAACCCATTTAGGATGCCCATTCTAGGCAGTGACTCTGTGAGGCCAGGACCAGTGCCGCTTGTCCCTCCAGACACCCTGTATTGCTTGGCCTACACCTCATTAACTATCAGCACCTGTGCTCAGTCGCTCAGTCAGGTCTGATTCCCGGCGACCCCGTGGACTGTAGCCGCCCCAGCTCCATCCTCGGGGTCCCCCAGGCGAGAACACTGGAGGGGGCTGCCATCTCCTTCTCCAGGGAGAAGCGTCTGGACCACACCTGTTGAATGGATTGTTCTTGCATTTGGGCTCACATGGGGCAAGAGTGACAACAAGAGCAATTCTCATACACTTTGCAAACCATCATTTTAAAAGGATTTTCTGGATGACTTTGTATGATGGTTTAGGGGCAGCACTGATCTTCACCGTTAACATATATTTATCAACAACCATTAACTGAGCTCTGCTACATGCCCAGCCTGGGCCAAGGTTGGATTCAAGGGTCGGAAGCGGATGTCAAAGAATGCAGATCCCAGAAAAGCACCATGAACAGACGACATGAACTCCCTGGAACTTACAAGGATGAATATGAATTCCCAGCACTGGCAATCTGACTCACTGGGCACTGAGATGCTCTTAGAGGGAGCGTCCTTCCAGTCCCCCTGCCACTCACGGTGCTGCCTCACTGGTGATGGTGATGATGACAAACAGCTCCTGAGGACAGGAGAGGGCTGACAGTCCAAGGTGAACCTGCTCTGTGAACACATTCCCGATCCCGCGTAATTCTCCTCCATGAACATGAATTGCAGAGCAAAGCAAGGGCTAGGGGCTCAGAGACCTCATGGCTGTGCATCTTTGTATTCATGGGCAATCACCTAACAAGATCTTTTGAGAGAAAAAGTGACGTCGGAACTTGACAAGCAACTTCCGCTTCTCCTTGGCACCTCCCTGCCCCCCCCAGGACTCCCCCCTGCCACCCCCCTCGTGCCCGTGGCAGACGCTACTAACTCATTAACATGCTCTCCTGATGGAAAAAGAACGTCAGAATCGTTCTCAACCCTGAGCTCCCAGAAGCCACCAAAAAGAATCTGCTAGCTTTGGCATGAGAGTTGAAACCCATTTAGGATGCCCATTCTAGGCAGTGACTCTGTGAGGCCAGGACCAGTGCCGCTTGTCCCTCCAGACACCCTGTATTCCTTGGCCTACACCTCATTAACTATCAGCACCTGTGCTCAGTCGCTCAGTCAGGTCTGATTCCGGCGACCCGTGGACTGTAGCCGCCCCAGCTCCATCCTCGGCGTCCCCCAGGCGAGAACACTGGAGGGGGCTGCCATCTCCTTCTCCAGGGAGAAGCGTCTGGACCACACCTGTTGAATGGATTGTTCTTGCATTTGGGCTCACATGGGGCAAGAGTGACAACAAGAGCAATTCTCATACACTTTGCAAACCATCATTTTAAAAGGATTTTCTGGATGACTTTGTATGATGGTTTAGGGGCAGCACTGATCTTCACCGTTAACATATATTTATCAACAACCATTAACTGAGCTCTGCTACATGCCCAGCCTGGGCCAAGGTTGGATTCAAGGGTCGGAAGCGGATGTCAAAGAATGCAGATCCCAGAAAAGCACCATGAACAGACGACATGAACTCCCTGGAACTTACAAGGATGAATATGAATTCCCAGCACTGGCAATCTGACTCACTGGGCACTGAGATGCTCTTAGAGGGAGCGTCCTTCCAGTCCCCCTGCCACTCACGGTGCTGCCTCACTGGTGATGGTGATGATGACAAACAGCTCCTGAGGACAGGAGAGGGCTGACAGTCCAAGGTGAACCTGCTCTGTGAACACATTCCCGATCCCGCGTAATTCTCCTCCATGAACATGAACTGCAGAGCAAAGCAAGGGCTAGGGGCTCAGAGACCTCATGGCTGTGCATCTTTGTATTCATGGGCAATCACCTAACAAGATCTTTTGAGAGAAAAAGTGACGTCGGAACTTGACAAGCAACTTCCGCTTCTCCTTGGCATCAAGAAGACACCGTCCCCTGAGCAAAGGAGGGGACGCCCCACGCGAGGACTGACCTACCTGTCTCATTTCATCACAGAACAGGACAAAGACCAGCGAGTAGAGGACCAGCTCCGGAGGGTGTGGCACAGAGTGGAAATCCATGAGCAGCACGTAAGCGAAAAGCAGGAGGAAGGCGATGTAGAAGACCACGTTCCAGGAGAAGACCACGAACGGGGAGGTGAAGAAGGCCACGTAGTACCACAGGAGCTTCTTGTGCTTGTCGAGGGGCTTCTTCCTGGACCAAGAGGGGAGAGGAGAGAGCCTCATCGCTGCGTGGGCTACACCTCTCCTTCTGAACACAGACCCACAGCCGGGCCAGGGACAGGCAGCCGAATTTCAGCCTTGGCATTTCATGGTTAACAGATCCACATTCTGTCTCAGATATGAGAACATGACCCCATGCCTACCTGTTTGAAATCAAACCCAGGAGAAACTCACAAAGATCCCAGACCTAGCGTGCAGGCACTAGAGTGAACATCATTAAGTTCCAGGTCTTACGATCCTTTGCACAAGTGCACATACATACCAATGTGTACATACCGATGCACACAGAGGGACACTTGTGCACACAGATGCACGTACACGCAGAGGTGTATGTACACCCACAGGTGTGTGTACACATACAGATGCTTATACACACACAAGTCTGCACACACAGATGCTTGTGTGTGTGCATGTGTGCTATGCACAGGTGCATGTACACACAGAGACACATGTACACACAATGCATGTACACTCACACTGTGACGTGCCTTGGTCTCATACCTAAATGACACAAAGCCACAGCCAACCAAAGGTATCATAAAAAGACACAGGATAATCTTCCAGTTCTTGGTATCTCGGGAAATCTCTCCATACCACTGCTTGGAAAGAAAATTCTAGAGGAAACAGACAAAGGACACAGGTCTTTATCAGTGTAATAACTTGCCAGATGGTGTGTGACCTTTCTTCCCAACCCTCAGACCTCTCCAGAATAACTAACTCTCTGAATTGAGATCCTCCTTCTTTTATATTAGTTACCTGGATTCTAAGGGGCTATGACTAAACCATTTAAATTTCTGTGTGACTTTCAGTCCTTTCCTATGTTGAGTTCTGCAAAATTTAAAATAGAGTCCAAATTCACTAAATCTATGAATCTTAACCAACTGTAATTCTTATTGTGTGTTGATCTGCACACATGCTGTGAAGATGAAGCATGACCCTGTGTACAAGGGGGTGTGTAAACAAGTATCAGTCCATCCATCTCTTCCTCACCTTCCTCCCTTCACTCCAGACCCCTCCAGTTGCCCTCCAACTCAGGGCAGAAGGCGTCTACACTGGCTGAACCCACTTCACAGTAGTTTCTCTGCTGTCTTCACTACTGATAATGGCTGTAACAGCAACAGCTACCATAAAGGGCTGGCTCCACTCACACTGTCCCACTGAGTCCTCATAGCAACCCCTTCTTTATCCCATACTCTGCCCATTTTACAGATAAGGAAACTAAGGCTCAGAGAGTTTGTGTAACCTGGCCCATGCCCCCATCTACCTAGAGGTACATTGGATCCAGAGACCCTGCTGATAGGAAAGACCCATTTCTAACTGTGCTGCTTAGTGGCTGTGTGTGGCTTACCTGGACTCCCGGCTGGGCAATGAAATGCTGGTCGGTTGCCTCTACAGCCAGCTCCAAACAGCTGCTTCCACCCCAGGCTTCACAGGAGTAGACCAGGAGTTGTTCCGCCAAGTCCTCGTCGCTGCTGTAACACTCCGTGAACAGCTCTAAGCGACATTATCCCCAAAGAGGGGCAAGAGGGAGGCGGGGCTGGCCAACACTTAGAACTTTCTCACCCCTGCCCCACCACATCAGCAAGCTCTGACTTCCACAAAAGCCTGACTATTATTTTCCTGGTTTAGAAAAGTCAAAGAGAAAGCCAGCACAATAGAATACGGAGCAAAGAGACGTTCTTTGGGCACCTCAAGCCCATTACAGCGCCTCCTAGTGGCAGGTGTCAGAAATGCCCACCGATCTGAGCTACAGTGAACATAGGGAGCCCAGTCTATGGTGAGGCTCAGGCATTGGGGAGGGGAACCAGACCTTCCACCCCACCATCTCATTTACCTTCTATGCTTTCTTGCTGAGGTTCTTTGCAGTTGAGACAAGGTGAAAAACAAAAATACCCAAAATGATGTAATAGAAAACACTAGCCAATTGTATCTAGAGTGTGTTTATATTTTGAGACCTTATGACAAAGAGATGGGTGTGTTGGTCCTCAGAGGAACTCCCTTAGAAGTCAAAAAGGACCCACTGACTAGCTGAAGTCAATCCAAAATCAGCGTCATATCTTCAGATGTTTAATATATTAGAAGAAATAATCGGGCACCGTTTTTCCAACACAGAGAAGCTCAACTCATAAGAATTTCTTCATTAGATAAGACAGCAAACACACATGAGAGTTATAAGCCACACTTCAAACTTAAAACTCCCAAGTGAAAAAAAAAGAAAAACTGAGCCAGCCTAGCATTCTCTGTTGCTGGGAGCCATCTTGGTCCCGGCTTCCTCACACCTCACATGGTCCAGGTGTTCTGAGCAGATGCACTGACAAGCTTTTCAAGCGCAAGATGCAGAGAAAAGCTTGCTGCCCATTTTACAGATAAGGAAACTAAGGCTCAGAGAGTTTGTGTAACCTGGCCCATGCCCCCATCTACCTAGAGGTACATTGGATCCAGAGACCCTGCTGATAGGAAAGACCCATTTCTAACTGTGCTGCTTAGTGGCTGTGTGTGGCTTACCTGGACTCCCGGCTGGGCAATGAAATGCTGGTCGGTTGCCTCTACAGCCAGCTCCAAACAGCTGCTTCCACCCCAGGCTTCACAGGAGTAGACCAGGAGTTGTTCCGCCAAGTCCTCGTCGCTGCTGTAACACTCCGTGAACAGCTCTAAGCGACATTATCCCCAAAGAGGGGCAAGAGGGAGGCGGGGCTGGCCAACACTTAGAACTTTCTCACCCCTGCCCCACCACATCAGCAAGCTCTGACTTCCACAAAAGCCTGACTATTATTTTCCTGGTTTAGAAAAGTCAAAGAGAAAGCCAGCACAATAGAATACGGAGCAAAGAGACGTTCTTTGGGCACCTCAAGCCCATTACAGCGCCTCCTAGTGGCAGGTGTCAGAAATGCCCACCGATCTGAGCTACAGTGAACATAGGGAGCCCAGTCTATGGTGAGGCTCAGGCATTGGGGGGGGGAACCAGACCTTCCACCCCACCATCTCATTTACCTTCTATGCTTTCTTGCTGAGGTTCTTTGCAGTTGAGACAAGGTGAAAAACAAAAATACCCAAAATGATGTAATAGAAAACACTAGCCAATTGTATCTAGAGTGTGTTTATATTTTGAGACCTTATGACAAAGAGATGGGTGTGTTGGTCCTCAGAGGAACTCCCTTAGAAGTCAAAAAGGACCCACTGACTAGCTGAAGTCAATCCAAAATCAGCGTCATATCTTCAGATGTTTAATATATTAGAAGAAATAATCGGGCACCGTTTTTCCAACACAGAGAAGCTCAACTCATAAGAATTTCTTCATTAGATAAGACAGCAAACACACATGAGAGTTATAAGCCACACTTCAAACTTAAAACTCCCAAGTGAAAAAAAAAGAAAAACTGAGCCAGCCTAGCATTCTCTGTTGCTGGGAGCCATCTTGGTCCCGGCTTCCTCACACCTCACATGGTCCAGGTGTTCTGAGCAGATGCACTGACAAGCTTTTCAAGAGCAAGTGAAGAGAAAATGGAGAATAGATGTTCCAGGAGTGAAAACGCAGCAAGGCCTCTGCCCTCTTTCGTTCCAGGTGATGAAAAACCTCACCCTGGAAGGGAGCTGGGCTGCTTGCCTGTCGCCTTATATTACAGAAGCTCTGAGTCTCCTGAGCTCGGGGAGCTGTGGGGCCATCCATGCCAGCTCTTATTCACATCACCCCATGGGGAATCGAGCCACAAGGACCAACCCAAGATGCTATTCTCTAGTAAACCATCTGTATCTCTAACAGATGGTCAAGGGTCTTCCATTGGAATGTGTACAAGAGACTGTAAACTAACCTGTCAGCTTGCACATCAGGTAAAACCTCACAGCCCCCACAGTTTCTGAATAGCATCTCTAAAACAAAGCAGCTCTAAGTTCCCTGAGGTGCTGAGTGACTTGGACCTGGCCTGGATGTGGCCCTGGGGGACTGGGGGATGAGAGTGCCTATATATTTCCAGTGTCATTTTTGGAAAAGTCAATAAATGTCCCCCCGCCGGTGTGCCCGGGCTTACCCACTGCTCGGGTCTCATACTCATTCGCCAGCTCCTCCGACTCGCCCGCAGCATTGATATCGTTCTTCACCTTGGCCAGAGTCTTCAGAAGCTTGCTGGCCCCCAGGGCTGCCAGAGTACAGCCCCTGGTCTTTCAGAGGGTGAGAGTGATTCAGTTACTTGTAGACCCTTGTGGGCAAGCCACGTCAAAGTCAGACAAGGGTAAATTCGTGATAAGAGCAGGAAATGGATTCCTAGTAAAATCTGCAATGTGTTCAAGAGTCTTGAACCTGAATACACTTGCAGTCTTGAACACGGAACTAACAGACAAAAAGACTACATTGGGATAAATGTAGGAAAAGCTGGTAGCTAGATGAGATGGTGGAAAGCATCATCAACTCAATGGACATGAGTTTGGGCAAACTCCCGGAGGTGGTGAAGGACAGGGAAGCCTGGCATGCTACAGTCCATGGGGTGGCTAAGTCAGATGTGACTGAGCAACTGGACAACAATGGACAATACCAGATGTGGCAGCGGAACGTGTGATGACCCACCACCATGCTGTGACAGCTCGGGGGGAACGTGGCCAAAGACATGAAGATCTGACAATGCAGTCTGTGAGACTGCATGTGAACCAATATGCAGTACATAATGGTAGGCTCTGAAAATGGACCGTGTAGCTCCTTTCCAACTGTTCATCAATCATTTATAAAAATCATTATGCATGGAATCACGAAGAAAAATCTCAATCATTTTCAAAGCAGATTTTGTACAGGCAGGCCCTACTTCCTGTCTATAAGGTGATAAAGCCAGAAATTAATTTTTAAGTTAAGTTTAAAAACCTCCTTCACTCGGAAAATAGTCACACAGCCACACACACCTAAGAACCAGATACCTCCTGAATTGCCCTCCAAGCTCAGAACTTTTCAGAGACCTCCCCTCCAAACACTTCTCTGTTCACAGGCACCACCACACTCAATACGTCAAGACTTCCTGCATCTCTAAAACAAAGCAGCTCTAAGTTCCCTGAGGTGATGAGTGACTTGGACCTGGCCTGGATGTGGTCCTGGGGGACTGTGCGATGAGAGTGCCTATATATTTCCAGTGTCATTTTTGGAAAAGTCAATAAATGTCCCCCCGCCGGTGTGCCGGGCTTACCCACTGCTCGGGTCTCATACTCATTCGCCAGCTCCTCCGACTCGCCCGCAGCATTGATATCGTTCTTCACCTTGGCCAGAGTCTTCAGAAGCTTGCTGGCCCCCAGGGCTGCCAGAGTACAGCCCCTGGTCTTTCAGAGGGCGAGAGTGATTCAGTTACTTGTAGACCCTTGTGGGCAAGCCACGTCAAAGTCAGACAAGGGTAGATTCGTGATAAAAGCAGGAAATGGATTCCTAGTAAAATCTGCAATGTGTTCAAGAGTCTTGAACCTGAATACACTTGCAGTCTTGAACACGGAACTAACAGACAAAAAGACTACATTGGGATAAATGTAAGAAAAGCTGGTAGCTAGATGAGATGGTGGAAAGCATCATCAACTCAATGGACATGAGTTTGGGCAAACTCCCGGAGGTGGTGAAGGACAGGGAAGCCTGGCATGCTACAGTCCATGGGGTGGCTAAGTCGGATGTGACTGAGCAACTGGACAACAATGGACAATACCAGATGTGGCAGCGGAACGTGTGATGACCCACCACCATGCTGTGACAGCTCGGGGGGAACGTGGCCAAAGACATGAAGATCTGACAATGCAGTCTGTGAGACTGCATGTGAACCAATATGCAGTACATAATGGTAGGCTCTGAAAATGGACCGTGTAGCTCCTTTCCAACTGTTCATCAATCATTTATAAAAATCATTATGCATGGAATCACGAAGAAAAATCTCAATCATTTTCAAAGCAGATTTTGTACAGGCAGGCCCTACTTCCTGTCTATAAGGTGATAAAGCCAGAAATTAATTTTTAAGTTAAGTTTAAAAACCTCCTTCACTCGGAAAATAGTCACACAGCCACACACACCTAAGAACCAGATACCTCCTGAATTGCCCTCTAAGCTCAGAACTTTTCAGAGACCTCCCCTCCAAACACTTCTCTGTTCACAGGCACCACCACACTCAATACGTCAAGATTCCATTCCATGAGTGATGCCTAATGATCATGCATGTGAGTTTTGAGAGGGTCAGAACAACCACAGCAACTCATACATCTGCCAGGGAGTTGGAATATTCACCTGCTCCCAAATGACTTTGGAAAGTTCCTTCTTGTTCTGAAGAATGGCCCAGATGAAGAGTGCTTGCAGGGGATGCCGGGTGATGGGAGACACGTCCTGGGAGGGGGCAGAGCAGGCGGTCAGCACAGGCAGATGGAGCCCCACGGAAGCAGTCACAGTAGTGTAAGAATGAGAACAGGGCCAGGAGGCCCCAGGAGCGCAGTCCGCAATCGGAGGGCTCTGTAACTTGGTACCTGAATCCATTTTCACCGAACAGGGATGTGAGTTTCATCTCCACAACTCACCGGGTGGTATAATTTGACACAGACTCTTTGATCTATCATAAAAAGCAATGTACAAGTAGATGGAAAGGCATAAAGGGTGAAAAACTGTGCTGACAGCAATTTAAAACCTGAGTGACTTCTGACAGCCTGGAAAGAAAGCAATTCCCTCTCATCATATAAATCTCCTGCTCATCTAGAAAAATTATTCAAGCTATATTCTAACTTTCTGATAAAGCTTGAATCACAATGTAAAACTATAGCCATTTCTTTAGCGTCTTATTCAAAGTTTCAATTCCTAATATATCAATTAGAATCCCACCTCCATTCAGCCACCCCTATCTTCCAAGGGAATCTTTTTCAGATGGATGCTCTGTCTATAGATTCCTCTTCATCTTTCCTGCGAGTTTTACCAAGATACAAAATGTTTCTGGCACCATTTTGGATACTGTGGAGAGTTTTAACATAAATAGTATCAAACAGCTTTTTAAACATCTCCAGTTCCTTCAAACACCTAGCTCATTTATATTGCTGCAACACACACATATATTACAATTCTAGAACTGTAAAAGATAATGACCTAGTTTGAGTTCTCCTAGAAGTAGTCAAAGATTTGAGACAAGTACTTTATTTGGAAGATGATTCCAGGAAAACCCCTAGGAGACTGAGGAAATGAGACAGGAAAAGAAAGGACCAACAAGTTGTCATAATAAATAACCAGAAATTAATCCCACTAGGTGGGGCTTCTCTGGTGGCTCAGTGGTAAAGAATCCACCTGCAAGAGATGCAGGGTGATCCCTGGGTCAGGTAGATCCTCTGGGGCAGGAAATGACAACCCACTCCAGAATTCTCACCTGGAGAATCCCATGGACAGAGGAGCCTGGTGGGCTACAGTCCATGGGGCCACAAAAAGTCAGACACAACTGAGCGACTAAATAACAACAGCAATCCCTCTAGGCAACCCTAGAAGCCAGTGTAGGACACAAGCTTCTGAGTTATCTCCTCCGAGCAGGAAGGTTGCTGGGATATTTATACACCAACTTGGCCCTCCGTGGGCTCTGACCAGAACAAGCCTTCCAACAAAGATTTGCAGGTGCTGGAAACTGGCCCTGCCTGTCTTTAAAATAGAAGATCTTGAGAGAATATAAGTGATACATTCACAACATCCTCTCAAATGGAAACCAGGATTATCCTTTTGGAAAGATTCACTTCTCTTTTCATTCACAAGAAAACCTGGCAGCTCTCTAGCCCTTTGCATGCACAGAACTGCTTTAGGCAGATCATGTAAAACTATAGCCATTTCTTTAGCGTCTTATTCAAAGTTTCAATTCCTAATATATCAATTAGAATCCCACCTCCATTCAGCCACCCCTATCTTCCAAGGGAATCTTTTTCAGATGGATGCTCTGTCTATAGATTCCTCTTCATCTTTCCGGGAGTTTTACCAAGATACAAAATGTTTCTGGCACCATTTTGGATACTGTGGAGAGTTTTAACATAAATAGTATCAAACAGCTTTTTAAACATCTCCAGTTCCTTCAAACACCTAGCTCATTTATATTGCTGCAACACACACATATATTACAATTCTAGAACTGTAAAAGATAATGACCTAGTTTGAGTTCTCCTAGAAGTAGTCAAAGATTTGAGACAAGTACTTTATTTGGAAGATGATTCCAGGAAAACCCCTAGGAGACTGAGGAAATGAGACAGGAAAAGAAAGGACCAACAAGTTGTCATAATAAATAACCAGAAATTAATCCCACTAGGTGGGGCTTCTCTGGTGGCTCAGTGGTAAAGAATCCACCTGCAAGAGATGCAGGGTGATCCCTGGGTCAGGTAGATCCTCTGGGGCAGGAAATGACAACCCACTCCAGAATTCTCACCTGGAGAATCCCATGGACAGAGGAGCCTGGTGGGCTACAGTCCATGGGGCCACAAAAAGTCAGACACAACTGAGCGACTAAATAACAACAGCAATCCCTCTAGGCAACCCTAGAAGCCAGTGTAGGACACAAGCTTCTGAGTTATCTCCTCCGAGCAGGAAGGTTGCTGGGATATTTATACACCAACTTGGCCCTCCGTGGGCTCTGACCAGAACAAGCCTTCCAACAAAGATTTGCAGGTGCTGGAAACTGGCCCTGCCTGTCTTTAAAATAGAAGATCTTGAGAGAATATAAGTGATACATTCACAACATCCTCTCAAATGGAAACCAGGATTATCCTTTTGGAAAGATTCACTTCTCTTTTCATTCACAAGAGAAAACCTGGCAGCTCTCTAGCCCTTTGCATGGGTAGCACAGAACTGCTTTAGGCAGATCATGTCCAAAAGGCTGAGGCATGAGCAGACTGCCATTCATTCGCCCCTGTTTCCTGTCAGAGGCCTTCAGAAAGTGTGTCTCATCAAGCTTTGCAATTCATAAATACGGCAATAACTAGTTGTGAACATAACACAAAGAATAAAGCAAGAAAGTGCACTACTTGTTGTCTCAGTAGGATTTTCTAGCTTAAATAAATGAAGTAGAAAAAAAAGAAAAAAGCAATCCCAACATGTTGACTACATGATAGTGGTGAGGTAGGGAGAATGAATCTAGAGAGGTAGAGAGATTTTTCTGAAGGAAGACTCAAGAGATCCGAGATTTCATGCAGACCACCACCCCCGTACATACATGGAGCTCTATGTCTATTTCATCTCTGCTATTCCTGTCTTCCTTCCGGAAGCCTCTTCGGAAGTTAGCAACCAGCTTCCAGACAAACGTGAGGAGGGCATCATTATAGGAATTCTTGGCAATCTGCAGGTTTCGGTACACTAGGGAGCTGAAGTGATCGGAGAAGAGCTCGGTAAGGACGTCGTTGGTGAGGAACTTCCGCAGGTTCAAGCCATTCTCCAGAAAGAGGCGGACAAACTTGGGTCTGTCCTTTATCAGAGCTGTAAACATGACTTCCTGAAGGTCGGCAGACTGAGGAAAAAGAGCAGAGGGAGACCGCACACCGTAAAGCCAATTAAGAAAACAAGGCATTTTCGTTTCCAGTTACATAGTATTTTCAACCACAAAGTAATAAGATCTTCAGCTTCTCTTTCAGGTCTGCTTTGGGAATAAAACCTATCTTTTCAATGTTGGATTTTAGCTCCAACAATGCTGGAGTAGGGTGTTGGATTTTAGCTCGAACACAGAGGTGGGGAAGCAGTGGGGTGGAATCTGAAGTCTGCCGGGTGTGGGCTTGAATGGGATGTGGTCTCATGCTGTTGTAAAGCAGAGATGATGAAGTCATGTAGGGATGACGCTGATGGAGAACTGGTCTCCGTGTCTGGTTTAGAGGAAGCACGGGCTCTGTTAGGGGTTTTGGAAAGATTCACTTCTCTTTCATTCACAAGAGAAAACCTGGCAGCTCTCTAGCCCTTTGCATGGGTAGCACAGAACTGCTTTAGGCAGATCATGTCCAAAAGGCTGAGGCATGAGCAGACTGCCATTCATTCGCCCCTGTTTCCTGTCAGAGGCCTTCAGAAAGTGTGTCTCATCAAGCTTTGCAATTCATAAATACGGCAATAACTAGTTGTGAACATAACACAAAGAATAAAGCAAGAAAGTGCACTACTTGTTGTCTCAGTAGGATTTTCTAGCTTAAATAAATGAAGTAGAAAAAAAAGAAAAAAGCAATCCCAACATGTTGACTACATGATAGTGGTGAGGTAGGGAGAATGAATCTAGAGAGGTAGAGAGATTTTTCTGAAGGAAGACTCAAGAGATCCGAGATTTCATGCAGACCACCACCCCCGTACATACATGGAGCTCTATGTCTATTTCATCTCTGCTATTCCTGTCTTCCTTCCGGAAGCCTCTTCGGAAGTTAGCAACCAGCTTCCAGACAAACGTGAGGAGGGCATCATTATAGGAATTCTTGGCAATCTGCAGGTTTCGGTACACTAGGGAGCTGAAGTGATCGGAGAAGAGCTCGGTAAGGACGTCGTTGGTGAGGAACTTCCGCAGGTTCAAGCCATTCTCCAGAAAGAGGCGGACAAACTTGGGTCTGTCCTTTATCAGAGCTGTAAACATGACTTCCTGAAGGTCGGCAGACTGAGGAAAAAGAGCAGAGGGAGACCGCACACCGTAAAGCCAATTAAGAAAACAAGGCATTTTCGTTTCCAGTTACATAGTATTTTCAACCACAAAGTAATAAGATCTTCAGCTTCTCTTTCAGGTCTGCTTTGGGAATAAAACCTATCTTTTCAATGTTGGATTTTAGCTCCAACAATGCTGGAGTAGGGTGTTGGATTTTAGCTCGAACACAGAGGTGGGGAAGCAGTGGGGTGGAATCTGAAGTCTGCCGGGTGTGGGCTTGAATGGGATGTGGTCTCATGCTGTTGTAAAGCAGAGATGATGAAGTCATGTAGGGATGACGCTGATGGAGAACTGGTCTCCGTGTCTGGTTTAGAGGAAGCACGGGCTCTGTTAGGGGGCAGGGGACTTGCCACCCAGCTCACACCGTTTCTCTGAGCTCTACAGTGGACACCCATTATGAGCAACCACCAACCCTTTCCTCTGTGTCATGGGGTCACCCAGCTGCCCTTCACACATCATAAGGCAAATGCCTGGCCATGTTACACAAGCATGAGTTACTGGAACACCTGACATGTATACCCAGTTGTTATTTATCTTTATCTCTTCTCTATAGGCTTCCGATAAACTTCATCCCATAGAAGCTTACTTAAAATCTTAATAAAGATAATTAATACATATTTCAGACACAAACCAGTGGCCCACAGGTCACACCACTGTTTCCAATTGTCCTCCTTAGTACTGGGTTGGCCAAAAGTTCATTTGGGTGTTTCAAAACCTGAACAACTTTTTGGCCAACTCAGTATTTCTTACAGTTTGATTTAGTCACTAACATTAAAAATTAAACTATGTATAAAGTAGACAACGGATAGGAACGTAGCACAGGAAACACTACTTAATGCACTGTGGTGTCCTACATAAGAAGGAAATTCAAAAAGGAGGGGAATATATATATACATGTAGCTGATTCATTCTGCTGTGTGGTAGAAAGTAACACAATACTGTAAAGCAACTACACTCCAGTAAAAATTAATACAAAATTAGATGATTCATAAAAATTCACAACTTCAGCATTCAAATCCAGATTCAAGAGTAAATACCAGGAGACGTGACACCACAGAGAACCAACCATCAGTCAGAACCAAGTAAGGGAGGCTCCTGGAATCTGGACATTCAGCCCCAACTCCACACACACCTCACTGCTGCCCACCCACTGTCCTCACCTTACATGTCTGAGCCCTGGTTAAGGGGACTATCCCAGCCCAGGGCCATATTACTGGTTTCTATACCTGTCTGATGTTGATCTCACAGAGATTACACATTGCCTATAGAGGGAACTGCCAAGGGGCCCTTGAGTCCCCACACAGTGGCTCCAGGTTGGGTAGGGGCAGAAAGAGAAGCCTGCTCTGATGATCTGCACTGTGGATCAGGTTATGCCTGTGCTCCCCCTGGTCCAGGGACCACCCTTTGAGAGCCACTGGAATAGCAGGATGAATGGCTGCACAGTAAGACACAAGGTTGGCTTCCAAACCTTGGTTCTGCCATTACCTTATGTACAACCTTGAACAAGACTGTCTCTGAACCACTGTTTGCTCATCTGTAACACAGGTACTTGTGGGGATGAAATGAGAAAACTCAGGTCAAGACACCTTCAGAGACTCAAGTCTGGAGCAGGCCCACAGAAACCCATGAGAATGTCCTTCCTGGGATATCCATGGAGCCCTGGCTTATTAACTATCAAAATGAGATAATCCCAGACCTGACTGGCAGGAGGGCCCAGTGAACAAGCACAGTGAAACTGCTTTGTGCTCTATAAAGGGTTACACAAATATTACCATTATTCCAAGACTTATTTTTAAAATATTGTATTGTATTGGACTTAAAAGGTGCCATGTTCTAAGCATTTTATAAGCATATGATTTCAACATTTTAACAATCCAATGAAATACTGCTATTAATGGGCTTCTCACAACTCAGTCAGTAAAGAATTTGCCTACAATGCAGAAGACCCAGGTTTGATTCCTGGGTCGGGTAGATTCCCTGGAGAAGGAACTGGCAACCCACGCCACTATTCTTGCCTGAAGATTCCCATGGGCAGAGGAGCCTGACGGGACACGACTCAGTGACTAAACCATCACACCACTGCTATTCATCACCATCTCTGTTTCCAAGTGAGCAGTGGTGTTCTGGTAAATACTTTACAATCAACTCTCTAGAAGAAAATAAGCCCTGATTTGTGGTGTTGCTCCATTGCTATGGTGTAAATGCTCCCACCACGGCCAGTCTTCAGTTACCAGGTGACAACACTGAATGCACAACTGGGCCTTGACACAGAGCACCAGGCACAGTGTTTCCAGTAGACAAAACAAGAGACATAACCTCCAGGGTACAGAGCATTGTAAATGCAGATGTTGATCTCACAGAGATTACACATTGCCTATAGAGGAACTGCCAAGGGGCCCTTGAGTCCCCACACAGTGGCTCCAGGTTGGGTAGGGGCAGAAAGAAGCCTGCTCTGATGATCTGCACTGTGGATCAGGTTATGCCTGTGCTCCCCTGGTCCAGGGACCACCCTTTGAGAGCCACTGGAATAGCAGGATGAATGGCTGCACAGTAAGACACAAGGTTGGCTTCCAAACCTTGGTTCTGCCATTACCTTATGTACAACCTTGAACAAGACTGTCTCTGAACCACTGTTTGCTCATCTGTAACACAGGTACTTGTGGGGATGAAATGAGAAAACTCAGGTCAAGACACCTTCAGAGACTCAAGTCTGGAGCAGGCCCACAGAAACCCATGAGAATGTCCTTCCTGGGATATCCATGGAGCCCTGGCTTATTAACTATCAAAATGAGATAATCCCAGACCTGACTGGCAGGAGGGCCCAGTGAACAAGCACAGTGAAACTGCTTTGTGCTCTATAAAGGGTTACACAAATATTACCATTATTCCAAGACTTATTTTTAAAATATTGTATTGTATTGGACTTAAAAGGTGCCATGTTCTAAGCATTTTATAAGCATATGATTTCAACATTTTAACAATCCAATGAAATACTGCTATTAATGGGCTTCTCACAACTCAGTCAGTAAAGAATTTGCCTACAATGCAGAAGACCCAGGTTTGATTCCTGGGTCGGGTAGATTCCCTGGAGAAGGAACTGGCAACCCACGCCACTATTCTTGCCTGAAGATTCCCATGGGCAGAGGAGCCTGACGGGACACGACTCAGTGACTAAACCATCACACCACTGCTATTCATCACCATCTCTGTTTCCAAGTGAGCAGTGGTGTTCTGGTAAATACTTTACAATCAACTCTCTAGAAGAAAATAAGCCCTGATTTGTGGTGTTGCTCCATTGCTATGGTGTAAATGCTCCCACCACGGCCAGTCTTCAGTTACCAGGTGACAACACTGAATGCACAACTGGGCCTTGACACAGAGCACCAGGCACAGTGTTTCCAGTAGACAAAACAAGAGACATAACCTCCAGGGTACAGAGCATTGTAAATGCAGTAAAATAATTAGAAAGGGATGAGTTTAATTATTCATTGCCTTTGCTTTTAATACTATTTATTTAGTTAAAACAGGCATAAAGTTTCCATTCATCAAGATGAATATGCACTAGCCATCTTCTGCACAACACTGTAGCTACAATCAACAATAATGTTCTGTATGCTTTAAAAATGTGTTAGGGGGCTTCCCTGGTGGTCCAGTGGGTAAAGAGTCTGCTTTGCAGTGCAAGGGACACCAGTCTTATCCCTGGCTCGGGAAGATCCCATGTGCTGCGGAGCGGTTGGACTGGTGTGTCCAATTATGAGCCAGCGCTCTGGAGCGCATGTGCCCAGAGCCGGTACTCTGCAACAAGAGAGGCCACTGCAATGGGTGGCCCACACAGGCCAAAGAATAAATATGGATGAAAATAAATAAAAAACCAATAAAAGAGGCCAAAAAAATGTATTAGGAGGGTAGATCTCCCTAAGTGTTCATACAATAAAATAAAAGTTTAAAAAGAAAAAATTTTATTAGGTTTATATTATTTGATTTTAATAATTGTATTTAACAACTGACTCATAAATACCTTAAAAATTTAGTAGTCAGTTTTTGCTAAAAACAATATGAGCTGACCCCAACTCACCAGTGTACAAAGAAATGGAGGTGTGGAAAGGTTAAGTAACTTGCAGAGGTTAAGTCAAGCAGATGGGCTGGATCCAGAGCTCATCCTCACAACCATACCCTTCACCCTCAACTATCTTTAGCTAAGTTAATAAAAGTAAATGAATGATTCAATATGAGTCTGACTTGATGTTTATTTGTACCATCTGACCTCACTTAAAAAGGACATTTCACACACAAGGGTTCATTTATGAATCACTAAATCCACTTAGTTGTACTTTCTCTCAACTAACTCAAGGCTTGCAATGTTAGTCTAGGCTCATTATACTGCAAAAACCAAACAAAGGCAGTGTTTGCTAAAGAAATTAATAATTTAAAAGCCCATAAGCCATGATTTTATTTGTACTCTTATTAAAATTGATCACGTTAGTATAAATGAAGTCTTCAACTTTGACTATACAATGATCAGCCTAAAAATGTTTTCTAAATCTGGGAAGGATACAAAGTAATGAAATACACGCATCTACATTTTTGCATCTAAAATTAAGTTCTCACTGCCCAGGAATGACTGAAGAGCTGAAAATGAAGAAGCCCCCGTCTTGTAGATCCAAGTGTGATGATTATAATTGTTCCTACGAAACAGAGTTCCTAAAGTGGATCTTACTTTAGTTGTACACGAGAGGATGCTGCTGAAAAATGTAGTCTTACAGCTCTCATCAAATTCAAAGTGAGAAGGACTTCCCTAGCGGTCCTGTGGTCAAGATTCTGTGCTCCCAATACACAGTTTGATCTCTGGCCAGGGAACTAGATCCTGCAACTAGGAGTTCCCATGCTGCAACTCAAGATCCCGAATTTGGCGACCAAGACCCAGTGCGACTGAATAAACGAAAAAAAAAAATAATTCAAAGTGAGAAAAGTCAGCCTATCAGACAAAAATACAGATTTCCTAGACATACAACTTTCATATTGGAGGTGCTGATGTGCCTCAGAGAGGCCTGATTTTCTAAGATATTCATCATATGTCTTCAATCAGCTTGTTATATTTTTCTCTTATACAAGTCACTTCTGACAATTCTCTTATTAGAATTTGGCGAGGAAAGTGGGGCAAGGCACAAAATGAGTGCCACTGTCTGGAGTCTTAGTCGAACCACTTCTGACAAGCCCCTCAGTCATTTGGCATGTATTTCCCCCAAGAGGAAATCTTCACCTCTGCACCTGACTGGAGAATCACCTCTCACAGCCAGGCAGAAGAACTGTAAACGTTAATGATATGTGTGACTCAATGTTATCTTACATTAGTGGACGTAGTTGTGTTACCTCATTACAACCAACCTACAAAGTCAATGTTATTATCCCATACTACTGATGAAGAAGTGCTGGAGAAGATTCTTGGAAGTCCCTTGGACAACAAAGAGATCACACCAGTCAATCCTAAAGGAAAACTGAAGCTCCAATACTTTGGCCACCTGATATGAAGAGTTGGCTTATTGGAAAAGACCCTGATGCTGGGAAAGAACAAGGGCAGAAGAAGGAGGTGACATAGGATGAGATGGCTGGATGGCATCACCAACTGAAAGGACATGAAGGGTAGGGAAGGCTAGCATGCTGCAGTCCACAGAGTCACAGAGTCAGACACAACTCAGCAACTAAACAACAGCAGAGGATGCAAGTGAGGTCTGACAACACAGACATACCAGACAGAACATCTTTACAAGATTCAATATCAAAGACCTTGTCAAAAATGGACCAGACCTGCTACTGGAATAACCCAAAAGAGCTTCTTATTTACCTCCCATCGGCGGTCATTGGTGAAAATCTCATCGTTGGCCAGGTCCAGCTGGTTCCACTCCAGCAGAAGCTTAAGCTGACCGTTCCAGTTATCTTTATCTTGTTCATTGGTGCTAAAGGCTATAAGAGGACAGGGGGAGAAATCAACTCTCCAAACGCCCAGAAACAAGAGAGAATCAATCCATATGGCCAGTTATCCGAGCCACTGGTCGAAAGAGATTCTAAGCATGTTCTCTTAGAATCACACATTTAGAGGGCTTTCCCTGATGCTCCAGTGGTTAAGACTTCATCTTCCAATACAAGGGGTGCAGGTTCAATTCCTGATCAGGGAGCTAAGATCACATGCCTTGCCTTGCAGCCAAAAAAACCAAAACATAAAAAGCAGAAACAATATTGTAACAAATTCAACAAAGGTTTTCAAAACACAGTTCACATCAAAAAAAAGACTTAAAACACAAAAAGAATCAGTCAGAACTATTTCACTGACATTTTATTTTCACTCATTCTTATCTGTATTCTCTATGTCCCAAAGTATATAATGAGGACCAATTTAGATGATATCTTTCCATTTATATCTTCTCTTCCCTGGTGGCTCAGATGGTAAAGAATGTGCCTACAGCACAGGAGACCCATGTTGGATTCCTGATTCGGGAAGATTCCCTGGAGAAGGAAATGACAGCCCACTCCAGTATTCTTGCCTGGAGAATTCCACAGACAGAGAAGCCTGGGGGGCTACCGTCCATGGGGTTCCAAAGAGTCAGACACGACTGAGTAACTAATACACACACATTTCTATCCTAACAGTGTAATTATGGTATATTGATACTTTTGCATAGATTCAGATTTCAAAAGTGCTACATTTCCAGGGCCACATCTGACTTACATCTAAATCTATGAAATAATGAGCTATATTATAACAATGTTCTACCTGTCTTTTCCAGAGCTATTATTTTCTGTACCTGTGTGTCTCTACAGATATAGCCCCATTTTAATAAATATCCTTATAGCCGAATTTCTGACAAGTACAACAAGAATGATTCCAGTAAATAGCTAATGCTTAAAATGCACTTCCAAGGTCGCTTGCTGCATACCTTACAAATATTAATCACGTGGCTCAAGTCTACACTGTCATTGTCAAGGATCTATTTACTTCACGTAATTTCACCTGCATAGGATTCTCAGAAAGCAAATTTCATGCATGTGGATTTTAACACTGAGGCTCAACCACAGACTTCATGAGATGCATTAACTCCTGAAACCGAACTCAGAATTATCTATGGGTGTAAAGTGTGTATGCACCGGTCGGTGTACACAGACGTGGGCTCCTAGGACAAAGATCTATAGCTTTTATCACATTTTCCCAGGTGTCTGAGACTCATAAAGATTTTAAACCACTGTTAGAGACAGCTCTTTGGAGAGCATTGTAATCATATTTAATCAGTATTTTAATGACATAAAAATTCTCATTCTATCAAATACACACAACCAAGGAGGTCAATAATAGTTATTGTAACTTTCAATCTAGGATAATCAAAATGAAGTGCAAGATTATATGTCGGTAAAGCTGTTTAAAAACTAAATGCCAGCCATTAAAAGCCACAGAAACTCACACTCCTAGAAGAGCTGTTTTTACTCACCTTTGTACAACGATGATATCTTTCCATTTATATCTTCTCTTCCTGGTGGCTCAGATGGTAAAGAATGTGCCTACAGCACAGGAGACCCATGTTGGATTCCTGATTCGGGAAGATTCCTGGAGAAGGAAATGACAGCCCACTCCAGTATTCTTGCCTGGAGAATTCCACAGACAGAGAAGCCTGGGGGGCTACCGTCCATGGGGTTCCAAAGAGTCAGACACGACTGAGTAACTAATACACACACATTTCTATCCTAACAGTGTAATTATGGTATATTGATACTTTTGCATAGATTCAGATTTCAAAAGTGCTACATTTCCAGGGCCACATCTGACTTACATCTAAATCTATGAAATAATGAGCTATATTATAACAATGTTCTACCTGTCTTTTCCAGAGCTATTATTTTCTGTACCTGTGTGTCTCTACAGATATAGCCCCATTTTAATAAATATCCTTATAGCCGAATTTCTGACAAGTACAACAAGAATGATTCCAGTAAATAGCTAATGCTTAAAATGCACTTCCAAGGTCGCTTGCTGCATACCTTACAAATATTAATCACGTGGCTCAAGTCTACACTGTCATTGTCAAGGATCTATTTACTTCACGTAATTTCACCTGCATAGGATTCTCAGAAAGCAAATTTCATGCATGTGGATTTTAACACTGAGGCTCAACCACAGACTTCATGAGATGCATTAACTCCTGAAACCGAACTCAGAATTATCTATGGGTGTAAAGTGTGTATGCACCGGTCGGTGTACACAGACGTGGGCTCCTAGGACAAAGATCTATAGCTTTTATCACATTTTCCCAGGTGTCTGAGACTCATAAAGATTTTAAACCACTGTTAGAGACAGCTCTTTGGAGAGCATTGTAATCATATTTAATCAGTATTTTAATGACATAAAGATTCTCATTCTATCAAATACACACAACCAAGGAGGTCAATAATAGTTATTGTAACTTTCAATCTAGGATAATCAAAATGAAGTGCAAGATTATATGTCGGTAAAGCTGTTTAAAAACTAAATGCCAGCCATTAAAAGCCACAGAAACTCACACTCCTAGAAGAGCTGTTTTTACTCACCTTTGTACAACGCATAGGAAATTGCATTGCTCACAATTTCGTCCCCTGCTTCTTCCATTTTAATAACTGTTAACAGGTGAGAACTTTCAAAAATTTCTTTGAGCTGGCAAGATTTAAAGAGCAGAGTTGTCAAACAATTGATTTCAGGCATGAGCAGCATAAACTTCAATATTCTTGCTTGGAAAATTGCCATGGACAGAGGAGCCTGGCAGGCTACAGTCCATGGGGTCACAGAGTCAAACATGAGTGAGCGACTGAGCACATACCTTCAGTGAACAGTAAATGAAAACTGCAGGAAAACATAGATGCAGTGAGTCTGATGGAGGGTGGAGGGGTGGACAGCAGGAGAGGAGGGGAGCACCCCGGGAGCCCTTGCTCAGACAGAGGAAAGGGGTCTGGCCAGAAAGGACAGGTGAGGAGGGTCCAGGTCCCAAGATTCTGGGGCCAGCTGGGTTGGGCAGCACAGAGCACATGAGATGACTTTTCCTTCAGAATGAAAAGGAAGGAAAAGCTAAATAGGGATACAGAGCAAATGGATGGATCCTGGAGGCTCTGCAGGGGCTCCCACAGCGTCCCACTCCCAGGTATTCTGGCCTCCTAGAAGCCTGAGCCCTCACTTCAGCCAGGGTGAGCTCAACTGAACACACTCAGGCCACAGTTTACCCTGCTTCAAACCATTCAGCGACTTCCTGTTACATCTGAACAAGACCAAAGTCTCTAGACAGTGTTCAAGGAGCTCCCTGGCCCAGGCCCCCATACGTCCCACAGTTTCCGCCCCGCGGTTTCTGCCCAGTGTCCACCCTCCCTGTCATCTTCCAGCTCCTCAGTGAGTTGTGCTCACCTTGCATCTCAGGAACTATGTCCCAACAAGTCCAGCCCTCACCCTTGATCCCCACCCAGCATTCAGAGCTCAGTGTCCATGCCACCTCCTCTGAGAAGCCCTCCACTGAAAGGCCTTCCACACCAGGCCAGGCTCCCTTGGCTCAAGCCCTGTGTATCCACACTGTCTTTCTTCAAAGCACCCTTTTCTGGTGTGAAATGATACACAATATTGTATTATAATCACTCAACAGGAATTGTTTCTCAATTTCTATTTTCTGTCTGAGGACAAGCACTCTCTCTGTTGTGTGTACTCTTCTTTCTGAAGTGTCTGTTCCAGAATCAGGCATACAGTATGTGCTCAATAAATAACTACTGAATAAATGCAAGTGTTGGAAATGAATGAATAAATGATACCAGGTTGGCTCATAGACGGGGAAACCCTGAAGGGTCAAGCTCTTAAGAAGGTGGGAGTAAGCGGAGCAGAACCACTGTGAGAGCCCTGGTAGGGAAAGAAGGCCTGGTCCCAGGGGGAAATTATATGGGGTCTCTTGAGGAAGATAAGAAACTCTGAGGCCAGTTTTGGGGGTTGCTTGTCCACATGACCAGTGAGACCACCCACAATTACCCTGAGGTTGCTCAATGAATACTTGACTGAATGTATACATTCATCAATTAATAATTCCACTCTTGAATTTGGCCTTTTGGGAAATCTCTGCCAACTGCCAAACCCCACTATGAGTGCATAATTAAGATGCCAGACTAGTTTTTATTATTGATGTATGTCTTCTGATTGACATAATTATAATTACGATAAATCCTTAGTATATGCATATGAATTAGATATGAATCCCAGAAAGGGTAATAAAATCACAGAAAATGAAAAGTGCCTGACATTTAGCCTGCTTTACTTGACCTTCCTGTAGCAGTTTTCTAGAAGCAGAAATCAAAATCCTTCATAAAGGGACTTCCCTGGTCCAGCCATTAAGACTTCACCTTCCAATGCCAGGGATGTGGGTCTGATCCCTGCGGGGAGCTAAGATCCCACATGCCTCCTGGCCAAAAAGCCAAAAACATAAAACAGAAACAATATTGTAACAAATTCAATACAGACTTTTTAAAAATAGTCCACATCAGAAAAAAATCTTAACAACAACAACAAAAAAAACCTCCTTCATAAAGGGTTTGGGGACCCATATGATTTCATGGCCCTTTGGACATGACCTGGTCTGGACTCTACAAGGCAACTTACATGAGGAGTAAGAAGAAAGTCACTAGAATGGACCCAGGGCTATCTTTGAGGGATGAGTTAAGAGTTGTCTATTCCTTCCTCTGTGAGCATCCTTGAACTGACCACTGAATTTCTTCCAACCATCACGGGAAACTCCTCTGGGGGCACGGTTCAACACACAGTGCCTTAGATTGATATCTGCACTTTGGGATTGCTCCTTGATGTATTTGGAAACGACTTAGCATGCACGCACGCTGTCGAGGTCTGAATACGTGGAGAATTGGAAATAACCACCGTGTGTTATATGCATTTCCCTCACACACACGTTTTCATGCAGAGGGCGCTCTGTTCAAATCAGGCTCCTGGGTATTCTCTACCCCTTGACTTTCTGTTACTCAGGGTGCCTGCACGTGTGTGTGCTCAGTTGTGCCTGACTCTCTGCAACTCCATGGACTGTGGCCCACCAAGCTTCTCTTTCCATGGAATTTTCCAGACAAGAATACTGGAGTGGGTTGCCATTTCCTTCTCCTCCCAACCCAGGGATCGAACCCATGTGTCTTGAGTCTCCCTCGTTGGCAGGCAGATTCTTTACCACTGTTACATGCACCCTATGAGATTAGATTTTATTATTGATGTATGTCTTCTGATTGACATAATTATAATTACGATAAATCCTTAGTATATGCATATGAATTAGATATGAATCCCAGAAAGGGTAATAAAATCACAGAAAATGAAAAGTGCCTGACATTTAGCCTGCTTTACTTGACCTTCCTGTAGCAGTTTTCTAGAAGCAGAAATCAAAATCCTTCATAAAGGGACTTCCCTGGTCCAGCCATTAAGACTTCACCTTCCAATGCCAGGGATGTGGGTCTGATCCCTGCGGGGAGCTAAGATCCCACATGCCTCCTGGCCAAAAAGCCAAAAACATAAAACAGAAACAATATTGTAACAAATTCAATACAGACTTTTTAAAAATAGTCCACATCAGAAAAAAATCTTAACAACAACAACAAAAAAAACCTCCTTCATAAAGGGTTTGGGGACCCATATGATTTCATGGCCCTTTGGACATGACCTGGTCTGGACTCTACAAGGCAACTTACATGAGGAGTAAGAAGAAAGTCACTAGAATGGACCCAGGGCTATCTTTGAGGGATGAGTTAAGAGTTGTCTATTCCTTCCTCTGTGAGCATCCTTGAACTGACCACTGAATTTCTTCCAACCATCACGGGAAACTCCTCTGGGGGCACGGTTCAACACACAGTGCCTTAGATTGATATCTGCACTTTGGGATTGCTCCCTTGATGTATTTGGAAACGACTTAGCATGCACGCACGCTGTCGAGGTCTGAATACGTGGAGAATTGGAAATAACCACCGTGTGTTATATGCATTTCCCTCACACACACGTTTTCATGCAGAGGGCGCTCTGTTCAAATCAGGCTCCTGGGTATTCTCTACCCCTTGACTTTCTGCTACTCAGGGTGCCTGCACGTGTGTGTGCTCAGTTGTGCCTGACTCTCTGCAACTCCATGGACTGTGGCCCACCAAGCTTCTCTTTCCATGGAATTTTCCAGACAAGAATACTGGAGTGGGTTGCCATTTCCTTCTCCTCCCAACCCAGGGATCGAACCCATGTGTCTTGAGTCTCCCTCGTTGGCAGGCAGATTCTTTACCACTGTTACATCTGGATCAGCTCGGGGGAGGGGAGTGGCAGTCAACTGAGGACCTTGACCTTGCCCAGCTAGCCCTTCCTCCACTGGGATCAGCTCCTTGCAGGGAGCTAGTGTGTGGTGCCATCTTCACCGCATGCCTCTCCCGACAGCGGCCAGCAATCCTCCAGGGCTGCCTCTGTCTGGGTGGGCTCATCTGTCTCATTCTGGGGCTCAGCATAGGGAGGCCCATGGCGGCTGCACCCCTAAGCCACATCTTTCAACCTGGCTTTCATCATCAATGAAGTCGATATTTTGATCTCTATTCACCTGATTCTTGTGTCTGTCTCTCAGCTGGACCTGACCAGGATACAAGGAAATCCTAGCAAGAACTTCCATGGAAAACCACTAGCTTTACCCTTTTTAGTAATATCTACAAAACACAGCATCTCAAGTGGGGATATCATAGAAGCATCTACTGGACAGGGCATCATTCAGCACCACCACTGACTCTTGAGTATAGGAAGACGACGCACCTGCATTATCTAATTCTGAGACTCAGTAATGAGGCTCAGTCAAGAAAAGGCTTGTTTCCTGGTCACTTTGATCCTGTGCGCACCCTCCCGGGATTATAGCCTAACTACCCAATCATGTGAAATTAAGTAAAACCAAGAGGGCCTCACCAGGTGTTAATTTAGTACAGAGTATCTGGCAGCCTAGAAGGCAGGGTTGATTTTTCTCATTATTTACAAGAATTTGATTTGTCCAGGCTTGCTTTAAATGACAAAGGCTGATATATACTATCTATATAAAATAGATAAACAAAAAGGATTTGCTGTATAGCAACAGGAACTATAGTCAGTGTCTTATAATAATTTATAATGTAAAAGAATCTGTAAAGGTTATATTTATAATTTTAATTTATATTTATGACTTCCCAGGTGGCACCAGTGGTAAAGAACCCACCTGCCAATACAGACGATATAAGAGACACGAGTTTGATCCCTGCGTCAAAAGGATCCCCTGGAGAAGGGTATGGCAACCCATTCAATATTCTTGTCTGGAGAATTCCATGGGAGGATCGAACCCATGTGTCTTGAGTCTCCCTCGTTGGCAGGCAGATTCTTTACCACTGTTACATCTGGATCAGCTCGGGGGAGGGGAGTGGCAGTCAACTGAGGACCTTGACCTTGCCCAGCTAGCCCTTCCTCCACTGGGATCAGCTCCTTGCAGGGAGCTAGTGTGTGGTGCCATCTTCACCGCATGCCTCTCCCGACAGCGGCCAGCAATCCTCCAGGGCTGCCTCTGTCTGGGTGGGCTCATCTGTCTCATTCTGGGGCTCAGCATAGGGAGGCCCATGGCGGCTGCACCCCTAAGCCACATCTTTCAACCTGGCTTTCATCATCAATGAAGTCGATATTTTGATCTCTATTCACCTGATTCTTGTGTCTGTCTCTCAGCTGGACCTGACCAGGATACAAGGAAATCCTAGCAAGAACTTCCATGGAAAACCACTAGCTTTACCCTTTTTAGTAATATCTACAAAACACAGCATCTCAAGTGGGGATATCATAGAAGCATCTACTGGACAGGGCATCATTCAGCACCACCACTGACTCTTGAGTATAGGAAGACGACGCACCTGCATTATCTAATTCTGAGACTCAGTAATGAGGCTCAGTCAAGAAAAGGCTTGTTTCCTGGTCACTTTGATCCTGTGCGCACCCTCCCGGGATTATAGCCTAACTACCCAATCATGTGAAATTAAGTAAAACCAAGAGGGCCTCACCAGGTGTTAATTTAGTACAGAGTATCTGGCAGCCTAGAAGGCAGGGTTGATTTTTCTCATTATTTACAAGAATTTGATTTGTCCAGGCTTGCTTTAAATGACAAAGGCTGATATATACTATCTATATAAAATAGATAAACAAAAAGGATTTGCTGTATAGCAACAGGAACTATAGTCAGTGTCTTATAATAATTTATAATGTAAAAGAATCTGTAAAGGTTATATTTATAATTTTAATTTATATTTATGACTTCCCAGGTGGCACCAGTGGTAAAGAACCTGCCTGCCAATGCAGGAGACTTAAGAAATGCAGGTTTGATCCCTGGGTCAGGAAGATCCCCTGGAGGAGGACATGGCAACCCATTCCAGTATTCTTGTCTGGAGAATTCCATGGGAGGAGGAACCTGATGAGTTATACTCCATAGGGTCACAGAGTCAGACATGACTGAAGTCACTAACACGCATGTATATATATGTGTGTGTGTGTGTGTATATGTGGGGGGGGGGGGCATCCCCAGTGGCTCAGTGGTAAAGAATCTGTCTGCCAATGCAGGAAGCATGGGTTTGATCCCTGGTACAGGAAGATCCCCTTAAGAATGGAACAGTTACCCACTCTAGTATTCTTGACTGGGGAATTTCATGCACAGAGGAGCCTAGTGGACTATAGTCCACAGGATCAAAAAGAATCAGACACAGCTGAGCACTTTGCCATATATTTTAAATGAGCATAATATTGTGAGTCAACTATGCTCCAATAAGAGAAAAAAATCATGACAACTGCTACCATGATCAAGATTATCTTCACTACTCCAAGATGTCAGTTTGCCAAATTTGACACTTTGAGGCTCTTCCATGACTAAACACTGCTGAAATATCAGGCTAATTAAAGAACTTCTAAGAACTATTTATACTAAATTTGACCTTTTATTCTCATGATGAAATGTGTTGATGATTAAAATAACTCTTGTTGTCTATAGCCTTTAACTTCCTTTACAGAAAACTCCAAGCGGCAACACATGCTCCTAAGAATAACCAAGCATCGAAGGTCATTTTCAAATGAGCTGATGGGAATGTTCCTATTGATATTCATGTGAGCTTTATCACAAACTGAACAGTCCACAAAATGAAAGTCATTGCAAGTCCATACCAGTCATGAATCAGAGAGAAAGGCGAGAATGCACAGCACTGTGTTAAAACACTTCACAGGCTTAGCAATAAGAGGCCTGAGATATTTCAATCAGTACACATATCTTATACAAGAAAAGTGAGAGATTTGAATGAATCACAGGCCAGTTAACTTAGAAAGGCAATTGTTCTGTAGTAACAGCTTCTCCACTAGGTATAGAAGAATCTGCTTTACTAAAACATCGTCAGAGGGGTTTTTTCCTCCCCACTGCAGATACAAAGCACAGAAGCTCAACGCTTGCTGACAGGGTGTAAGAGAAAGAGCATCAGCTTTGAAAACAAACAGAATGGAATTCAAGCCCCATATGCTACACTTTATGAGCATGCAGATTAGGCAAGCCATTTAATGTATGTGAGCTTCAATTTCCAGCAAAAAGCCTGCTTTGGGCCGGAGTGCACTTTCAAAGTCCCTGAGAAAGTACAAATAGCCAGAGCTGCTAGTAGAGACTTGAGCTGAAGGTGCCATCCCTTCCCATGAACTTGCTCCCCCTGAGACTTACCCATTTAATCCAACTCTCAGTCTCGTCCTCAGGCAGCCGGGACACCGTGCGGGGTAAGAAGCGCACCAGCTTCTCCTTGATGATGGATGATGTCAGGGCATCCTCCAGCTCCACCAGGCTCGCAATCACATCAGCGATCTGCCCTGAGCCTTCGACCACCACACAGGGGATTTTACTTTTGATGGAGGTATTGATAGCCTGAAAGAAGGGAGATAAAGATGACCAGAGATCAACAGAATCCAGCTCGAGACCAAAGTTCTAATCAAGATAGTTAACAAATCACATCAACACATCTCTGCCCTTTCTCTTTCTGTGGGGACAAAGGGAGGTTTATTATCAATCAGAAGCAAACCAAGTATTTGCAATCACCTTAAGAATCAGAAATGTAAGCCAGTTGTCTTACAGTTTGTGTTAATACCAAATTCCATAATAGAGACACATATGGCTAGCAAGTTTTCCATAAGTAAATGCTTTAAAACCTCCCTCTATACAAAATTGATCATTCCAAATAGTCACATCATAGGTTTGAATGACAACTCTTAAGATGGTACTCAGCATTGCCATTGATGGTTTATCTGACGGAGATGAATAATATTCATAGTTTTAAGATATGAAACTACATATTGATGCACATATTTCCCTCCTCAAATAATTTCCTTTTCTCTTTTCATCAAAAGAAAAGAAAAATATATCTGCTTTCTGGATAAACACCTACCACACTTCAATTACCCTGATTAAACCCCAGAGACCAACACAGGGGAATCAGGTCTTAAGAATTCTAGTCACTTGACAATAAGACACAGTGATGGAACACTAGGTATAGAAGAATCTGCTTTACTAAAACATCGTCAGAGGGGTTTTTTCCTCCCCACTGCAGATACAAAGCACAGAAGCTCAACGCTTGCTGACAGGGTGTAAGAGAAAGAGCATCAGCTTTGAAAACAAACAGAATGGAATTCAAGCCCCATATGCTACACTTTATGAGCATGCAGATTAGGCAAGCCATTTAATGTATGTGAGCTTCAATTTCCAGCAAAAGCCTGCTTTGGGCGGAGTGCACTTTCAAAGTCCCTGAGAAAGTACAAATAGCCAGAGCTGCTAGTAGAGACTTGAGCTGAAGGTGCCATCCCTTCCCATGAACTTGCTCCCCCTGAGACTTACCCATTTAATCCAACTCTCAGTCTCGTCCTCAGGCAGCCGGGACACCGTGCGGGGTAAGAAGCGCACCAGCTTCTCCTTGATGATGGATGATGTCAGGGCATCCTCCAGCTCCACCAGGCTCGCAATCACATCAGCGATCTGCCCTGAGCCTTCGACCACCACACAGGGGATTTTACTTTTGATGGAGGTATTGATAGCCTGAAAGAAGGGAGATAAAGATGACCAGAGATCAACAGAATCCAGCTCGAGACCAAAGTTCTAATCAAGATAGTTAACAAATCACATCAACACATCTCTGCCCTTTCTCTTTCTGTGGGGACAAAGGGAGGTTTATTATCAATCAGAAGCAAACCAAGTATTTGCAATCACCTTAAGAATCAGAAATGTAAGCCAGTTGTCTTACAGTTTGTGTTAATACCAAATTCCATAATAGAGACACATATGGCTAGCAAGTTTTCCATAAGTAAATGCTTTAAAACCTCCCTCTATACAAAATTGATCATTCCAAATAGTCACATCATAGGTTTGAATGACAACTCTTAAGATGGTACTCAGCATTGCCATTGATGGTTTATCTGACGGAGATGAATAATATTCATAGTTTTAAGATATGAAACTACATATTGATGCACATATTTCCCTCCTCAAATAATTTCCTTTTCTCTTTTCATCAAAAGAAAAGAAAAATATATCTGCTTTCTGGATAAACACCTACCACACTTCAATTACCCTGATTAAACCCCAGAGACCAACACAGGGGAATCAGGTCTTAAGAATTCTAGTCACTTGACAATAAGACACAGTGATGGACACGTGGGTACAGAAGACACTGTGAAGCCCTTTCCTTTAGAAAGAAGTGATGGCTTCCTTAGCCAAGACGCTGCCCATACACAGTGTGGTACATGCATCAGGTCAGCATCCATCTTCACCTCACTGCCTGTGCCAAGGGTAGGTGTTGGGGCCATGCTGGGGCAGGAGTGGGCAGTAAGAGAGTCAGCCGAAGGCTGAAGGGATGGAGAGCTCATGCACAATTTCTCCTCCCTTTCTCCCTTCTCCTGTAGCTTCTGTGAGCTGTGAATTGGCTGGACAGACTTTGAAAGAAATGCTATAGGTATGTGGTGGTCTAGACTGGCAGCACCTTGCTGAAAACCTTAATGTGGGGGCTTCCCCGGTGGCCCAGTGGGTAAGGACACCGCTTTTCAGTGCAAGGGGCGCCAGTTCAATCCCTGGCCTGGAAAGATCCCACCTGCCGCGGAGTGGCTGGACCGATGTGTCCAACTACCCAGCCAGAGTTCTGGAGCGCATGCACCCAGAACCAGTGCTCTGTAGTGAGAGGGGCCACTGCGATGGGAGACCCACACAGGCCAAAAGAGCAAGGATGGATGAAAATAGATAAATGAAAGACCAATAGAAGTGGCCAAAAAAAATGTGATCCCAGGGTGACTATGGTTTTCCAGCATATGAGCTGGTTATGATCCCTAAGTCTTGTGAGTTCATGTTCAGCCTTCTCTTTGGCAGGCTGATGGCCAAAATCAACAGTAAGTATGTAGACTGTTCATGCTGCTACAAAGTGTCTTCCTCAATCTTCTCAACTGAGGAAACAACACAAGCCTGTTAGGGTAACACACTTGTGACTGGGAAAATGCTACCTACTTGATGCATAAAAGAAATTAGGTCAGATTAGGTCAGCCCCAAAGCTCTAAAAATACAAATTGACTGAGTAAGCTTGTTGACCAATCTAGAAAACTAAACCAAGACTCACTTTCAAAGTCTCTTTCCCGCCTCCTTGGGCAAAACACACAATGGGGATCTTGCCACCGTAATTAGAGTCTGTAAAACATAAAACATAAAATGTATTGTGGGTTCATCAGAAATACTTACCTATGTCAAGGAAGTAGTGTACCAGAAGCTTCTGCCCCACAAGCCCAGGGCATGGAGTGCTGGCTGCAAATCTCACAGATTTAACTATCAGTTGATCACAATGGAGGCATCTCTGTGCTCCAAATCAGCAGTAGCATGGCACAGGTCACTGCACCTTTTCACTAATATTTAAAATGCTGAAGTCTGTGAATAACTGATTTTTGTTAATATCTATTAAGCCAGGAGCAAGTTCATTCTGACAATAATTACACTTTCACTCATTTGCATAATCCTATACTTTCTCGAATGGGTGATAAATTTACATAACTACGTAAGAGAGGATTGCATATATAAGCGTCTTTCTCCATAGACTTCCCATTGAGAAAAGAAAAGATTGAGATTATCTCCAGTGAGTCCCTGTGATGGAGTCTAATACCAGACCATGAGGTAACTTGGTACCACTATAGAAAACATCTCAACACCAACATCTCAGCAGTAGGAGGAGAAAGCCTTTTTATCACTTTGGTGGCTCAGACAGTAAATAATCTGCCTCCAATGCAGAAGACCCAGGTTCAATTTCTGAGTTGGGAAGATTCCCTGGAGAAGGAAATGGTGACTCACTCCAGTATTCTTGCCTGGAGAATCCCATGGGCTGCAAAGCCTGACAGACTACAGTCCATAGGATTGCAAAAGAGTTGGACATGGCTTAGCAATTAAACAACGGAGAAGTAGACCTCTCTGTTCAACTTCTATAGAGACGTAGCCAATATTCAAAGAAGTAAACCATCCAACTCTGGAGCTACTGGGTTGGTTTTTATCACTTCTACCCTAGCTAATCCCATTGCTTCATCAATGCAAATTTGGTGCCGTGGATTTTACTTGTTCTTAAGTGTTGTCAAGCAGAATGGACAGCAGGTCTCTGCATTGCCCAACCAGAGTGGGACAAGGCTGCATTTGTCAAGGTTCCTGCACATTGGAGGGTACACAGGAGCAGAAGCATTTCTAGTATATTAAAGATGAGATACAACAGCTGTTCTTTGACCGTAGGACATCTGATAGCATGGGCTCATCGGGCTTCACTCAATAACTGGGAGCTACTGCTGACGCTGCTGCTGCTTTTGTTCATGTGGTTTTCCAATGTCCCACCTCATAAACACTGACCTTGAATTGTGCGCTCGGAGATGTACTTCTCCAGCTGATTTCGGAGCTTTGCCTCCACTGTGGGGTGCCCATGGCAACCGCTGTCCACGAGCAGCAAGTGGGTGTGGTTGTTGTCCAGGATGTACAGAGGGTCTCTCTTGAAGTCATCCATAATGTACTGAGCTGAAAAATATCCCTGAAAAGCACAGAGAAACTTGTCATTGAGACTTATTTGTTGGCCAAAATGCATGATAATGTTTCTATAGGTTCCTATAAGGCTAACCTTTTGGGTTCAACTATATTGAAGCCACTTCCCAGATTCCTAGAAGGATCTGCAGAAGGATCTTAGAGATCTTATAATTCAGGCCATCTTTTTAAATATGAAAAAATGAAGGTTCAAAATGGGTTGGATCACTTGCCTATTGTCACATAAATGACCAGCGGCAGTGGAAGAATCAGATTCCCAATTCTGTTCTTGCTTCATCATCCTGTGTATAAATTCACTGAAACTGACAGCATTCAGGAAAGTGTGTGTGTGTGTGTGTGTGTGTGTGTGTGTGTGTGTGTTCAGACAAAGATTTGTGTACATGTGTGTCTGGATAAGCTAAATGTAGATATTGATATATACATAACACATATTTGTCTGGAATTCATCATATGCCAAGACCTATTCCAGAGTCTGGGGATTAGAAAAAACAAAGTGAAATCTTAGCCCTTGAGGAGGGCATAGTTATGGGACCATGAAAAGCGGCAATTAAATAGATCCTTTGTCATAAGACTTAATACCAGAGGATACAAAACCAGAGAACTGACTCTAACAGGATTTGCTGCCAACAGATTTTAATGAACAAAACACATCCATTGGTATCTCCTTCCCAGGACTTCTTTGATTATGTCATCATGTTTTTCATTCCTAAGGTTCCCAAGCAACCTTGCAAGGCCAACTTCCTATGAGTTGATCCCAGAGCCTGATCATCCAAGATCAATGAGGGCCTCACACAGGAGCAGAAGCATTTCTAGTATATTAAAGATGAGATACAACAGCTGTTCTTTGACCGTAGGACATCTGATAGCATGGGCTCATCGGGCTTCACTCAATAACTGGGAGCTACTGCTGACGCTGCTGCTGCTTTTGTTCATGTGGTTTTCCAATGTCCCACCTCATAAACACTGACCTTGAATTGTGCGCTCGGAGATGTACTTCTCCAGCTGATTTCGGAGCTTTGCCTCCACTGTGGGGTGCCCATGGCAACCGCTGTCCACGAGCAGCAAGTGGGTGTGGTTGTTGTCCAGGATGTACAGAGGGTCTCTCTTGAAGTCATCCATAATGTACTGAGCTGAAAAATATCCCTGAAAAGCACAGAGAAACTTGTCATTGAGACTTATTTGTTGGCCAAAATGCATGATAATGTTTCTATAGGTTCCTATAAGGCTAACCTTTTGGGTTCAACTATATTGAAGCCACTTCCCAGATTCCTAGAAGGATCTGCAGAAGGATCTTAGAGATCTTATAATTCAGGCCATCTTTTTAAATATGAAAAAATGAAGGTTCAAAATGGGTTGGATCACTTGCCTATTGTCACATAAATGACCAGCGGCAGTGGAAGAATCAGATTCCCAATTCTGTTCTTGCTTCATCATCCTGTGTATAAATTCACTGAAACTGACAGCATTCAGGAAAGTGTGTGTGTGTGTGTGTGTGTGTGTGTGTGTGTGTGTGTGTTCAGACAAAGATTTGTGTACATGTGTGTCTGGATAAGCTAAATGTAGATATTGATATATACATAACACATATTTGTCTGGAATTCATCATATGCCAAGACCTATTCCAGAGTCTGGGGATTAGAAAAAACAAAGTGAAATCTTAGCCCTTGAGGAGGGCATAGTTATGGGACCATGAAAAGCGGCAATTAAATAGATCCTTTGTCATAAGACTTAATACCAGAGGATACAAAACCAGAGAACTGACTCTAACAGGATTTGCTGCCAACAGATTTTAATGAACAAAACACATCCATTGGTATCTCCTTCCCAGGACTTCTTTGATTATGTCATCATGTTTTTCATTCCTAAGGTTCCCAAGCAACCTTGCAAGGCCAACTTCCTATGAGTTGATGCCATCCCAGAGCCTGATCATCTTTGCAAGGTCAAAGATTTTACACAGTTTTGTTTTGCTTTCAAGACTGTAGTAAACAAAATGCCTATAACATATGATTTCCCTTAGTAAAGGCCCAAGGTCTCTCTCCCTGTGACCCGCAAACGTCCTCGTGTCTTGCCCATACCTCCACATCACAATTTCTGATGAGGGTATCCCTGTTGGAGATCATGCCCCAAGCAGCGATGCCAACAGCCACAATGTTCTCCTCTGAATTCCTGCTGATGGTGTTATCTCTCACCACCTCCCCAATGTACTTCATCAGACCATAATGTGTGCCTCCAGTGAGAATCCAGGCACCTGGCAACCAGAGAGAAGAACGGAGGCTCAGAGGCTCTGTGTAAGCTTCCCATCCTGTGCTCGATCGTTTAAAGCCCCACCCATGAGCATTGGGACACAGCATCATCAGCCATGCTCTGGACTAGGCTCAGCCTACGACATGGAAAGGAAAGAGAAGAGGACTCCAAGTATCTAAGAGACACTGGCTTAAAAAAAATACAGATTCTGGACCCCACTCTAGACTCACACCATCAGCCACCCTGGGAGGTGGAGTTAAGGAACCTGTCTCTTTAAGCACCCCTTGGGTAGATCTTTTTATGGCTAATAAGTGCCTGCCCTGAGTCACTGAGCAAGTTAAGCAAAGTCATCATGGAAAGTGGAGTGCTCTGTTCCCATGGATCTGAGCGATATTCCTAGCATGTCCCTGGTGCCTGTGATTTAACTTTGGGCCTCCCTGGTGACTCAGGTGGTAAAGAATCCACCTGCAATGTGGGAGACTAGGGTTCAATGCCTGGGTTGGGAAGATCCCCTGGAGAAGGGAATGGCTGTGCACTCCAGTATTCTTGCCTGGAGAACCCCATGGAAGAGGAGCCTGGTGGGCTACAGTCAACAGGGTCTTCCTAGCATGACCCGGGAACCTAGGATTTAACTTTACAATCACACAATCTTGCACACTGGTATTTCAAAGTTTTTATTTGGTGATCTCTGCAAGATTTTGCACAGTTTTGTTTTTGTTTTCAAGACTGTAGTAAATAGAATACCTAAAAAATATGATTTCACTTAATAATGGAAGCTAAAATTGTAAATGTGCCTAGTCTAGCATGTCTCCCAGGCAGGAGTCTACCCTGGGGCTTGGCCACCTGTCTCCCCTGATTGGCTCTGGTAGCAGAGGCCTCAGGAGTCTCGAGGCAGCCCCTTCCCCCAGATGTGAGAAGGTCCTTTTGCTCATTTTGTCTCCATTCTCTTAATGTCGCGACTATTTTCCCAAAGGGGTATTATTTAGTCATCTCCCACATAAAGTCCTTCCAACATTTTCCAGCAAAGGTGATGGAGTCCCTAGAACTTTCAGATCCCATTCTTTCAGCCACTTCTCACGAGATGTGAACTCCAGACCCTCTGGCACCCAGAGTCCTTCCTGCAGACAGATTTCAGTCGTCGACACTCCCCTTTCAAATGAGGCAACAGGAGGTGAAGTAGCTCTCCACATGGCTGACCTAGAGTTCAAGGAGACAATTAACTCCCACCTCTGGCCGTTCACTTCATTTAAGTAGGATTCCAGCTCAGGGACTTTCGTATGCTTTGTTCTACTCTATTCCCAGCACCTAAAACAATTCCTGACATATGGCAGACATTTGAGAAGTATTTGCTGAAAGAATGAATTATGTGCAAAAAAGGACTTTCAGTATGTTGTTACCTAGTCTCTTTAAGCACCCCTTGGGTAGATCTTTTATGGCTAATAAGTGCCCTGAGTCACTGAGCAAGTTAAGCAAAGTCATCATGGAAAGTGGAGTGCTCTGTTCCCATGGATCTGAGCGATATTCCTAGCATGTCCCTGGTGCCTGTGATTTAACTTTGGGCCTCCCTGGTGACTCAGGTGGTAAAGAATCCACCTGCAATGTGGGAGACTAGGGTTCAATGCCTGGGTTGGGAAGATCCCCTGGAGAAGGGAATGGCTGTGCACTCCAGTATTCTTGCCTGGAGAACCCCATGGAAGAGGAGCCTGGTGGGCTACAGTCAACAGGGTCTTCCTAGCATGACCCGGGAACCTAGGATTTAACTTTACAATCACACAATCTTGCACACTGGTATTTCAAAGTTTTTATTTGGTGATCTCTGCAAGATTTTGCACAGTTTTGTTTTTGTTTTCAAGACTGTAGTAAATAGAATACCTAAAAAATATGATTTCACTTAATAATGGAAGCTAAAATTGTAAATGTGCCTAGTCTAGCATGTCTCCCAGGCAGGAGTCTACCCTGGGGCTTGGCCACCTGTCTCCCCTGATTGGCTCTGGTAGCAGAGGCCTCAGGAGTCTCGAGGCAGCCCCTTCCCCCAGATGTGAGAAGGTCCTTTTGCTCATTTTGTCTCCATTCTCTTAATGTCGCGACTATTTTCCCAAAGGGGTATTATTTAGTCATCTCCCACATAAAGTCCTTCCAACATTTTCCAGCAAAGGTGATGGAGTCCCTAGAACTTTCAGATCCCATTCTTTCAGCCACTTCTCACGAGATGTGAACTCCAGACCCTCTGGCACCCAGAGTCCTTCCTGCAGACAGATTTCAGTCGTCGACACTCCCCTTTCAAATGAGGCAACAGGAGGTGAAGTAGCTCTCCACATGGCTGACCTAGAGTTCAAGGAGACAATTAACTCCCACCTCTGGCCGTTCACTTCATTTAAGTAGGATTCCAGCTCAGGGACTTTCGTATGCTTTGTTCTACTCTATTCCCAGCACCTAAAACAATTCCTGACATATGGCAGACATTTGAGAAGTATTTGCTGAAAGAATGAATTATGTGCAGTAAGATTTAATGGCAAGGAAGCCATTTGCTAAGTTTCATAACAAAGGATCTGCTGTAGTCCCATCTGGTTGATCAGGAAAATTAAGAATAAATAGGGAGAGAAACCATACTTTCTTTTTGAGTTTAAGCAAAAGTATATCTAAAGTAAGACATGCTACCTTAGTTTTGTCAACTAATGTTCATTTTTCTTTCTTTGGCCACTTCTATTGGTCTTCCACTTATCCATTTTCATCCATCTTTGTTCTTTGGCCTGTGTGGGCCTCCCATCACAGCGGCCTCTCTCGTCACAGAGCACCAGCTGTAGGTACATGCACGCCAGAGCTCCGGCTGGGTAGTTGGACACATCCATCGTGCCACTCTGTGGCACGTGGGATCTTCCCAGGCCAGGGAGCGAACCGGCACCCCTTGCACTGCAAGGCAGTGTCCTTACCCACTGGACCACCAGGGAAGCCCTCAACTAATGTTCTTAATAAAGATGTTTTCAAGGGACTTCCCTGGTGATCCAGTGGTTAAGTCTCCAAGCTTCCACCGCAGGAGGCACGGGTTCAATCTGCATGCTGTGTCATGGTCAAAAAATAAATAAGTAAACATAAAAACTGATGCCAAAAAAATCCATGAGGAAAAATCAAATCTTTAAAAAAAGAATTTTTTAAAATGCTAGTCTTAGATAAACCAATAAAATAAAGAAATATTAGACTTTGACAAACAGAATCAAATCTTAAGGAAACTTAATCAAGTTCAAATGAAAGGAATTCAGCAAAAACCATTTGCCTATAGTTTTCAGAAATGTCCTGAAAGACCAAAAAAGGCTAAAGATCAGTTCCAGAGGAAAGAAAGCATTTTAACTTTGCATCAAAAAAATGCAGACAGATTTCAGTCGTCGACACTCCCCTTTCAAATGAGGCAACAGGAGGTGAAGTAGCTCTCCACATGGCTGACCTAGAGTTCAAGGAGACAATTAACTCCCACCTCTGGCCGTTCACTTCATTTAAGTAGGATTCCAGCTCAGGGACTTTCGTATGCTTTGTTCTACTCTATTCCCAGCACCTAAAACAATTCCTGACATATGGCAGACATTTGAGAAGTATTTGCTGAAAGAATGAATTATGTGCAGTAAGATTTAATGGCAAGGAAGCCATTTGCTAAGTTTCATAACAAAGGATCTGCTGTAGTCCCATCTGGTTGATCAGGAAAATTAAGAATAAATAGGGAGAGAAACCATACTTTCTTTTTGAGTTTAAGCAAAAGTATATCTAAAGTAAGACATGCTACCTTAGTTTTGTCAACTAATGTTCATTTTTCTTTCTTTGGCCACTTCTATTGGTCTTCCACTTATCCATTTTCATTCATCTTTGTTCTTTGGCCTGTGTGGGCCTCCCATCACAGCGGCCTCTCTCGTCCAAGAGCACCAGCTGTAGGTACATGCACGCCAGAGCTCCGGCTGGGTAGTTGGACACATCCATCGTGCCACTCTGTGGCACGTGGGATCTTCCCAGGCCAGGAGCGAACCGGCACCCCTTGCACTGCAAGGCAGTGTCCTTACCCACTGGACCACCAGGGAAGCCCTCAACTAATGTTCTTAATAAAGATGTTTTCAAGGGACTTCCCTGGTGATCCAGTGGTTAAGTCTCCAAGCTTCCACCGCAGGAGGCACGGGTTCAATCTGCATGCTGTGTCATGGTCAAAAAATAAATAAGTAAACATAAAAACTGATGCCAAAAAAATCCATGAGGAAAAATCAAATCTTTAAAAAAAGAATTTTTTAAAATGCTAGTCTTAGATAAACCAATAAAATAAAGAAATATTAGACTTTGACAAACAGAATCAAATCTTAAGGAAACTTAATCAAGTTCAAATGAAAGGAATTCAGCAAAAACCATTTGCCTATAGTTTTCAGAAATGTCCTGAAAGACCAAAAAAGGCTAAAGATCAGTTCCAGAGGAAAGAAAGCATTTTAACTTTGCATCATATGAAAACCTAAATGAATGAGAATCCTGGTGGAGAAAAACAATTTTTTGCTCTGAAGGACAATGTTGGGATGCGTGTGTTAGTCACTCAGTCATGTCCAACGAAAATTAAACAGTCTCTTACCAATCAAAACATGGACTTTTGCTAGATAACTGTATTGGTCAATGTTAATTTCCTCAGGTTTCAAAGTTATATCAGTTACATGAGATGACACCCTAGTTCTTCAAAGACACGTGCTAATGTGCATATGATAGCTAAAATTTACTCTTTTTTTTTTTTTTGCACCTATAGTAGAAGCATGGAGTCCTAACCATTGGACCACCAGGGAAATCCCTCAAATAATTTTTTAATCCTATGTGACTATTTGGGCTTCCCAGGTGGCTCAGTGGTAAAGAACCTACCAGCCAATGCCAGAAACATGTGTTTGATCCCTAGGTTGGGAAGATCTCCTGGAGAAGGAAATGGCAACCCACTCCAGTATTTTTGCCCAGGAAATCCCATGGACAGAGGAGTCTGTCATGCTACAATTCACAGGCTTGCAAAAGAGTCAGACACAGCTTAGCAACTAAACAACAATATGTGAATATTTAGGGAGAGAGACAAGATAGACATGACAAAATGTTAGCAACTGGTGACCTGAAGTGAAGGCTGTACAGATAGTCATTGTACTGCTCTTAAAGCTCTTCCGTAGGTTTGAAATTTTCCTACTAAAAAAATAAAAACTAAAAAATTAGCAAAATATTTCAAATAACAAAGCCATGGTTATGTGTTTGATCTCCATCAGACAGACACTCACTTGGTGCTCACAACCTGCCAGGCATGATCACTTTCTCCAAAGCATACCACTGATCCCCAAATGAAAGAGCAAACAGTAAACTTTTTTGTTTCACCAGAATACTCTGAGTATACATTTATATGTAAAAACGATTAAATGAAAATGGAAGGTTAATAGAAACATAAAATCACCCACAAGGAATTTCCTTAACTCTGAGTTTAAAGAGTCTCTGTGTCCCTAACCCTCCCTCCACCCATCTGCCAGAGCTCTAGCTCTGTCCCCTTATTTAAGGTTCTTGTTTTTAATTAAGATCAAGGTTCATCATACAGTTCTAGAGCACCTGCAGTCTGCACATGAACTGCAAAGGAGAGCTCCGTTCTGTCTTTGAACACATTGCACAGCCTGTATGGACTAACCCGCGGGCACAATGTCCCCACCGCTGCAGGGAGGTCCCTTGGCCACCGTGGGGACCAGCGCACCTTTGGACTGCGCGATGTAGATCAAGCGACTGAAGATCTTGCGCATGCGTGGCTTCAGGGCAAAGTTTCTGGCACCGCCAGTCACAGAAATGACCAGGTTGGGCGTTTTCAGGTGCCAGTGCTGGGTCAGCAGCTCATAGAGCGTCTCCGCATCCGTGTCGCAGGACAGTCGGATATACTGTAGGGAAGACGGGAAGCATCCAGGTCTGCAAGTGTTCTAATGATAGGAATGTAGCCCAGCTTACCTGTTTCTTTGGGAGGCGGAAAGGTGATTCATGGCAGGCAAGGCAGGTCCCCTTGTGGAAGTGGAAGGAAAGCAGTAGAGTGGAGGGGGATGTAGGCACCCCCACAGGGACGCCCAAGCTGTCTAGCAAACTGAAGAATTCATCCTAAAGGCAGTGGAGCACCTGTGAGGTGTTCTAAGAGGAGCAGAAGCCAGATGGGATTTACATCATAGGGAGCCCCTCAGATGGGCATGTTGACTATAGCCTATGAGACAAGACATGCGGAGAGCTGGGGGAGGCAAGACTGTGGTGTCCCATCCCAGGACAGAGTGTTGGGAAGAGAAAGAGTGGAAGGAATTTTAAAAAAAAATAAAAACTAAAAATTAGCAAAATATTTCAAATAACAAAGCCATGGTTATGTGTTTGATCTCCATCAGACAGACACTCACTTGGTGCTCACAACCTGCCAGGCATGATCACTTTCTCCAAAGCATACCACTGATCCCCAAATGAAAGAGCAAACAGTAAACTTTTTTGTTTCACCAGAATACTCTGAGTATACATTTATATGTAAAAACGATTAAATGAAAATGGAAGGTTAATAGAAACATAAAATCACCCACAAGGAATTTCCTTAACTCTGAGTTTAAAGAGTCTCTGTGTCCCTAACCCTCCCTCCACCCATCTGCCAGAGCTCTAGCTCTGTCCCCTTATTTAAGGTTCTTGTTTTTAATTAAGATCAAGGTTCATCATACAGTTCTAGAGCACCTGCAGTCTGCACATGAACTGCAAAGGAGAGCTCCGTTCTGTCTTTGAACACATTGCACAGCCTGTATGGACTAACCCGCGGGCACAATGTCCCCACCGCTGCAGGGAGGTCCCTTGGCCACCGTGGGGACCAGCGCACCTTTGGACTGCGCGATGTAGATCAAGCGACTGAAGATCTTGCGCATGCGTGGCTTCAGGGCAAAGTTTCTGGCACCGCCAGTCACAGAAATGACCAGGTTGGGCGTTTTCAGGTGCCAGTGCTGGGTCAGCAGCTCATAGAGCGTCTCCGCATCCGTGTCGCAGGACAGTCGGATATACTGTAGGGAAGACGGGAAGCATCCAGGTCTGCAAGTGTTCTAATGATAGGAATGTAGCCCAGCTTACCTGTTTCTTTGGGAGGCGGAAAGGTGATTCATGGCAGGCAAGGCAGGTCCCCTTGTGGAAGTGGAAGGAAAGCAGTAGAGTGGAGGGGGATGTAGGCACCCCCACAGGGACGCCCAAGCTGTCTAGCAAACTGAAGAATTCATCCTAAAGGCAGTGGAGCACCTGTGAGGTGTTCTAAGAGGAGCAGAAGCCAGATGGGATTTACATCATAGGGAGCCCCTCAGATGGGCATGTTGACTATAGCCTATGAGACAAGACATGCGGAGAGCTGGGGGAGGCAAGACTGTGGTGTCCCATCCCAGGACAGAGTGTTGGGAAGAGAAAGAGTGGACAGAGGGGCATCTGAGGGAACCACTAATAATGGCCAACTGAAAACTGGCAGTTGCCTTCTGCCTCCACAAAGATGCAATCACTGCACTCACTGACCCTCAACATACCCTGAGAGGAAGCTCTCTGTGCTCTGGAGAAAACCCATAGAACAGGGCTTCTGATAGGCAGATATGTTCATGATATTTTATAAGGCCAAGTTCTTGCATCTTCTTTTATCTACAATAGCACTAAACTCTTTCATGGAGACATCTATTCCTCATGACTAGCAGCAAGCCTCTGACAAAATGTGTGCCTGACAACATGCACCCTCTTCACTAAGATTGTATGTAACACTGACCTTGCCCTCCCTCTTCAGAGCAACTCCTCCGAGCTATCTGAGATGCTGTCTCCCTCACTATAGTCCTCACTTTACCCCAATAAAACTTCACTCACAACCTCACATTATACTTTCTGTTTTATTTGACACAATCATGAAATATCTTTGTACAATGCTGTATGAGAGCCTTCAGTGTGGGTGTGGAACAGAAAACATCACGTTCTTCAAGGCCACGTTTACTCTCAAGAATGTCACACACCAAACTAAACCAGACAATTCACAATTGCCTTTGTGGGGACTTTTGTAGCCATGAGGGTCAACAGGGATATCACATGAGCCTGCACAGTGCCTGGAGAAAGGACAGTGGGTGGCAGATCCATCGTTGCTGTGGAGCCCCATGCTGGGGTCATAGGCCAATTTCCAGAATTAACCACGCTCCATGACAACTATTCTCGAGGGCCATCTTGTTTGTCAAGAGCCATCCTGTCCCTAACCAGCCAGCCCCTATCTCTATATGAAGTAACATATACACTATATAGAACCCTTAACCAATGACATAATGCCACCCCTTTCCATAGGAATTTTCTTTGTCCGGAGGCTACAAAACTTGGCTGCAAACCCACAAAAGCATCGGCTCTTCCTTGAGCTGGCCAGCTGTTCTAGCAGCATCTCCTGTTCTCTTCTCCCTCAGCAGCTGCCTCTCAGTCTGTCAGGAGGTTAGCCGCCTGTCCTGGCAGCACCTCTCACCATCTCAGTCCTTTGTTCACAATAAACTCTTCTAAAATACTCTGTACCTGGGCATTCTTTTTTAACCCACACTCGAATGGCCCCAACACATGGCGGCGCATACGGGATCAAACCCACGACCTTTACCAGCACCTTCCAGAGCGAGCTCCTCATGTTGCTCTTTCCCCACCTCTCACTACTGTCTCAACAGTCACCTGAAGGGCATGGCCATGGGCGCATAATCTAATCACAGCTTTCGATTCTTTTTACAAGATGCATCTTTTTCTGCCATCGTGTTTGATTGACAACACATCTCTTCTGCCCCATACATACTATTAAGACAACTGGAAGGAACTCAAGGTAGCCCACACCATGTTAGTATTCAGATTAGCTAATTCAAATAGAAAACCGTTGCTTACCTTCCCTTTCTTCCCGTGAGTTTCAAACTGAATATCCCCAAAAGCATCAGTGGGAAATTCCTTTGTGTGTTTCTTATAATTCCATTTTTCGTTTTCATTGATCTGGGTGCCTTCTATGTGCTGGCTCTGGGCATAGCCACACTTGCACACATTTTCCCTGAGGAGGAGGATATTAACAAGAACAGACTTCATTACACCTACTTAAACATTGCATCACGTTTCTCAGACCACACAGGATTAGCTTAAATAAACACAAAAAGATATTTCAGCATCATATCTAATTTCCAGACCATTTTCATCATCTCGGTTGATTAAAAACGATCTTGGCATTTTATCCCTATGATACAGAAGATTCAGGCAATTCAGTACACTTGTTTCTCCACTGAGAAAGAAGAAAGCATGAATGCAGGGAGAAATAGGGATAAAAGACAGCAGAGAAGATTTCCTGAGCCTGAGACCTGTTCCAACGACGGTCTTAATTGTTCTAGACTCCCAGTCACTTCTCTCTCAGGTTCTGCAGGGCTCTCCTGTTTCCTTAGAGTAAATACCTTCATTTAGGTTAAGATACTCAGGTTCCTTATAACTTAAAAGTCTCAATTATTCTCTGTGTGAGTGTGTGTGTTTTCAGTCACTCAGTCACATCTGATTCTTTTATGACCCCATAGACGGTAGCCTACCAGGCTCCTCTTTCCATGGGATTTCTCAGGCAAGAATACTAGAGTGGACCGCCATTGCCTCCTGCTGGGGATCTTCCTGGCCCAGGGATAAAACTCATGTTTTCTGCATTGCAGGCAGATTTTTTTTAACCACTAAGCCACCAGGGAAGCCCATATCTTAATTACTATAGGCTAAGGAAATTATCTGTATTTAGAAATAGATGTCAAAACATTCAAAATTTTCTAGAGCTAAAAAACTGAGCTAGAACCTAGATCTAAATTCACTCCTCCACCAGCATCCTTGCCTCTTAAGAATAGTTTCCTGGGGCATCACTCAGTTTGGCCAAGGGGAAAAAAAAGAGTCAAGCTGAAACAGATTACAGTTGCTTTAGTCTTTTGTCTGACTAAGCCCTGGGCACTTCCTGAATCAAGGCTGCTCCCAGAGGTTTCAGGGTCCTCCCCACTAGGGTTCAAGTTGGCTTCCTCTCCTCTCTCTTTGGCTATTGCTGTTTTACTATCCTTAGGTCCATCCACACCCACTCAAGCCCATTGGGGAAGGCAGTCCCTGTCCCACCTGCCTTTGCTACAACTAAAGACTGACTCTCGAGCCCTTTTCCCCTCCTGACTCTGAGCTAGACACTTGTCTTGCTCCATCTTGATGATCGGGGCAGGTAGCCTTCAAAGCCCCAGTTCAGATGAAGTGGTCTACCAATGGAGAAGAGACGAAGAATGCCAGGAAGGTGTCAGGATCACAGACCCTTGGAGGAGGCATAGGAGTCACAGAGAGGTGTGATGGAGAGGACAGGAGGGCATTAGGATGCTAGTTCTACCCCCAGGACAAGTCTGAATGCTACAGAGCTACACCGTCAGTACAATCACCACTAGCCACACGCAGCTATATGACTTAAATGTAATGTAATTATTTAATTAAAAAATTGAATTCCTTTGTTCCACTGGGCTCCTTTCAAATACTCACATGGGAAGATGCAGAGAAAGAATCTTTCCATCATAATATTACCAAGTTCCACTCTAGCAAAACTCACGGTTTTCCCGTCTCTACCTAGAACCCAGCAAGGCTGAGGCAGCAAGAACTGAAAAGAACAACCCAGATTCAGGGATGGACATTCATACGAGTGCCAGAAGTTGGCCCCTAAGCTGGGTGGCAGTGTCTCAGAGGGTACCCAGCCATAGGGACCATGGTCAGGTAAATAGATATCTGAAATAGGAGGTCTGAGTTTCACACATGTGAGGCAATTCTGAGATTTGAGGTAGCTTGTGTCAGCAGAGGTGGCAAGCAGTGACCAAATTACAGTATCACTGCTACTAGTTGTTTCTCTAGATTCTCTTGTCCAGTGAGTAATTTAGATAACACAGAACATCCCCACAGCTGGTGAAAATGTGAAAACACTAAATACGAGAAGTTAAAAGCTTATAGGAGCTTCCTGGTGAATAATGTGATATGGAGGTACAAACAGGTTTCTTTTGACTAAGCCCTGGGCACTTCCTGAATCAAGGCTGCTCCCAGAGGTTTCAGGGTCCTCCCACTAGGGTTCAAGTTGGCTTCCTCTCTCTCTCTTTGGCTATTGCTGTTTTACTATCCTTAGGTCCATCCACACCCACTCAAGCCCATTGGGGAAGGCAGTCCCTGTCCCACCTGCCTTTGCTACAACTAAAGACTGACTCTCGAGCCCTTTTCCCCTCCTGACTCTGAGCTAGACACTTGTCTTGCTCCATCTTGATGATCGGGGCAGGTAGCCTTCAAAGCCCCAGTTCAGATGAAGTGGTCTACCAATGGAGAAGAGACGAAGAATGCCAGGAAGGTGTCAGGATCACAGACCCTTGGAGGAGGCATAGGAGTCACAGAGAGGTGTGATGGAGAGGACAGGAGGGCATTAGGATGCTAGTTCTACCCCCAGGACAAGTCTGAATGCTACAGAGCTACACCGTCAGTACAATCACCACTAGCCACACGCAGCTATATGACTTAAATGTAATGTAATTATTTAATTAAAAAATTGAATTCCTTTGTTCCACTGGGCTCCTTTCAAATACTCACATGGGAAGATGCAGAGAAAGAATCTTTCCATCATAATATTACCAAGTTCCACTCTAGCAAAACTCACGGTTTTCCCGTCTCTACCTAGAACCCAGCAAGGCTGAGGCAGCAAGAACTGAAAAGAACAACCCAGATTCAGGGATGGACATTCATACGAGTGCCAGAAGTTGGCCCCTAAGCTGGGTGGCAGTGTCTCAGAGGGTACCCAGCCATAGGGACCATGGTCAGGTAAATAGATATCTGAAATAGGAGGTCTGAGTTTCACACATGTGAGGCAATTCTGAGATTTGAGGTAGCTTGTGTCAGCAGAGGTGGCAAGCAGTGACCAAATTACAGTATCACTGCTACTAGTTGTTTCTCTAGATTCTCTTGTCCAGTGAGTAATTTAGATAACACAGAACATCCCCACAGCTGGTGAAAATGTGAAAACACTAAATACGAGAAGTTAAAAGCTTATAGGAGCTTCCTTGGTGGTCCAGACAGTAGATAATCTGCCTGTATTATGGGAGGTACAGATTCTATCCCCAGGTCAGGAAGAACCCCTGGAGGAGGAAGTGACACCCACTGATGTATTCTTGCCTGGAGACTCCCATGGACAGAGGAGTCTGGCAAGCTACAGTCCATGGGGTCGCAAAGAGTTGGACATGACTGGGCGACTAACAATTCACACTTCAAAAGCTTGTAGGGTCTTGACTCTGGTCTATACCCTTGGATCTCCTCTGAGATGGACACTGGGAGACCCCAAGGTATTCCTGTCCTCTGGGGGTGCTATGGAGGGCAGGGGTTGTTCATAGCATCTCCCTTCATTCAGGGCCAGCCTTGAGCTGCAATCAAGCACCATCAGGTGAGCACTGCAGGTTTCCCTGTGCTGTTGCATCCACTTCTTCTGCTTCGAGTAGAAACACCTGACTTTCCTTTGAGGTGTCATCTTTCCCACACCAGGTCTACGTGGAAACAGTCAAGGTTGGCCAATGACATAGTCCATCTCCTTTCTGTGGATTAGAGTGGGTCCACGGCCCACATCATGGCTCTTACTGAGCCATGAACTCCAAGCTCCCAGGTTCAGGACTTTGGGTGGAATTGCTAGAAACAAGCCCTTCTTTGCCCTCGCTGGTAATCTTAAAAGGTGTCAGCCAGAGTTGTGGTGTCCATTTTTCCATTACAAATGCCTACCCAGAGAGGGATAGAACCACAGGTAAAAAGAGGCAGGGTCTTGGTGACATTAATCCCTGGATCTGGCTGTGCTTTCCAGCCACGAGGTCCCATTACAACCACCACTCACTTAAGCCAGTTGGGTTGGATATCTGCAACTGACAAGGCACTGATGAATACAGCCTGCCCGAGGCAGGGTCATCCTTAGAAGGATCAGGAGATGGCCATAAAAAGAAAGCACACATTGTTGCTTCTATGTCTTAACTACTGTAAATAGTGCTGATCTAGAAGGGTGGGGGCTGGGGTGGGAAGGCTCAAGAGGGAGGTGATATATGTATAGTTATGGCTGATTCGCATTGTTGTATGGCAGAAACCATCACACTGTAATTTTCTTCCAATTAAAAAATAAATTTTAAAAATGCACAAAGAGGAATCCAAAAACTGAATTCAATCCTTCCCTTCTCTCCTGCTGGCCAGGTGACCCAGGGTAAAATCCTGAGTCCCTCCAGACCTCCCTTGCCTTGTCGCTCAAAAGACAAGAGCTACCTTGCAGATGGCTACAGAATTCATAATTGAGTATGTAAAGTCCCCCTGACACAGTCAATGCCCAAAAAATATCTGTTAAATGAATGAATGAATGAATCCAAATAGTGTTTTCTACCAGTCAAACAAATTAATATGAAACCTTTCAGAGAAACGTGGGAAAAATAGCTGACTCACAGTTTACACTGTCAAAATGACTCATAATGACTAAGTTTATACCAATGACAAAATAGAGATCTCTTATTTTTCCTGGTGTTCATTTTCTGATTTATACAAAGAAAGAAAGCACATTGACTCCTATGGGAGAATTTTATGTATAATTACACTGAATCTTTACCACAAGGCAGGAGGCATACTATGCTGGATTTTTAGGACAAGAGGATTCAGGTCAGAAGAGAATACTTGGTTAAAGTTCATGCAGTGAGCAGGCAGCTGGGCCACGTTGGATCCAAGGCTAAGTGTAACACTTCTGCTTTTGCTCTACGGAGTTGCAAAGAGTCAGGTGCAACTTAGCGACTAAACAACCCCGACAAACCATAATGAGAAGGAGGCTAGGACGTGTGCTAAGTCACTTAGTTGTGTCCGACTCTGCAACCCTACAGACTGTAGCCCACCAGGATCCTCTGTCCATGGGATTCTCCCCAAGAATACTGGAATGGGTTGCCCTTTCCTTCTCCAGGGGACCTTCCTGATCCAGGGATCAAACCCAGGTCTCCTGTGACCCCTGCATTGCAGGCAGATTCCTTACCACTGAGCCACTGGGGAAGCCACAAACCGTAATAGGAAAGAATATTTTTTAAAATGAATGTGTGCATATAAATATATATATATGACTGAATTACTTTGCTATACAGCAGAAATTAATGCAACATTATAAATCGACTATACTCCAATTTAAAAAATAATACCTAGACCTTGTCTCCCTTAATCGCCAGTAGGCAAAAGAGTCTCTCAAACTGAACTTAAAATAAATTTTAAAAATGCACAAAGAGGAATCCAAAAACTGAATTCAATCCTTCCCTTCTCTCCTGCTGGCCAGGTGACCCAGGGTAAAATCCTGAGTCCCTCCAGACCTCCCTTGCCTTGTCGCTCAAAAGACAAGAGCTACCTTGCAGATGGCTACAGAATTCATAATTGAGTATGTAAAGTCCCCCTGACACAGTCAATGCCCAAAAAATATCTGTTAAATGAATGAATGAATGAATCCAAATAGTGTTTTCTACCAGTCAAACAAATTAATATGAAACCTTTCAGAGAAACGGGGGAAAAATAGAGGACTGACAGTTTACACTGTCAAAATGACTCATAATGACTAAGTTTATACCAATGACAAAATAGAGATCTCTTATTTTTCCTGGTGTTCATTTTCTGATTTATACAAAGAAAGAAAGCACATTGACTCCTATGGGAGAATTTTATGTATAATTACACTGAATCTTTACCACAAGGCAGGAGGCATACTATGCTGGATTTTTAGGACAAGAGGATTCAGGTCAGAAGAGAATACTTGGTTAAAGTTCATGCAGTGAGCAGGCAGCTGGGCCACGTTGGATCCAAGGCTAAGTGTAACACTTCTGCTTTTGCTCTACGGAGTTGCAAAAGAGTCAGGTGCAACTTAGCGACTAAACAACCCCGACAAACCATAATGAGAAGGAGGCTAGGACGTGTGCTAAGTCACTTAGTTGTGTCCGACTCTGCAACCCTACAGACTGTAGCCCACCAGGATCCTCTGTCCATGGGATTCTCCCCAAGAATACTGGAATGGGTTGCCCTTTCCTTCTCCAGGGGACCTTCCTGATCCAGGGATCAAACCCAGGTCTCCTGTGACCCCTGCATTGCAGGCAGATTCCTTACCACTGAGCCACTGGGGAAGCCACAAACCGTAATAGGAAAGAATATTTTTTAAAATGAATGTGTGCATATAAATATATATATATGACTGAATTACTTTGCTATACAGCAGAAATTAATGCAACATTATAAATCGACTATACTCCAATTTAAAAAAAATAATACCTAGACTGTCTCTTATCGCCAGTAGGCAAAAGAGTGGGAGCAGAGAGGAACACACTAGAGGAAGGTAGGACTGAAATCTCTTCGTTAGATCCCAGGACACCTTCCATGGGAAGCATCAGCGGTCAATCCACTGATCACTGGCCTATTAGGTAACATTCACTGAGGACCTCCCTTAGGTAGAGCCACTGGGACTGCTCCCCAAGGCTTTTGGGACTCAGCCTGGATGTATCAAAACACACAAGACTCAGAGTGGATAAATACCCCATCAGACAGGAAAAGCCACAGTCAACAACCTGACATAGAGGCGTCAGTCAGACCGCCAGGTGTGCGCATGCCTGATGTTGCCTGCCAATGGCTACGAAATAACATGGTTCATTGCCATGGCCACTCCCGTGGGCTCCCAGGCTCCTGAGAATACCAAGAGAGTGACAAACTGTCTTGGAGCCTTTACCCACTCCTGCCAAAACTTAAAATATGAAATAATACCTCTCTGGGGACGAGCTGCTAGCCAAATTCTTCCTGTTCACACACCATTTCTGAGAACTGCAAGATGCAAATAACTTGAATAATGAACTAGTGAGCAGTCTGTTGTCGGGGTTGTTAATAATTTATCTTTGAACACAGTAGCAAAAGTGGAGGCAAAATTGATGCTTACGTGGCCTTGGAATCTTTGGTAAAGAAGACACATTCCCGTTTCTTAAAATTTGCTTGTATGAAATTCACCAAGTCCTTTGGAGAGAGAACATTGAAACAGTACATCATTAATTTGTTCTGCTGGCCTTCACGAATGACCGAAACCTACCTGAAGGCCTTTACGGATTCACCACACATCTCAGCAGCCAGCAGCCTGTCATGCCTTCAGAGTACACAGAGCTTGTAAAAAGAGGCATATCTTTAAATTTTTATAACTAACCATAAGTTTTTCTAACAGTTACTTGGCATTATCTTGTAACAAACGTCACACATACAAAGTCTGGTTTTTTTTCAACTCCAAGGCAACTTGGGGAATATAAGGATCTGTGGATAGTTTCACATAAATCATGTATTATTGCAGATTCCCATTTCTCTGATGCTTGCTTTTCAAAAGAAGATATATTGCAAATGCTCCTTCCAGATGTGCATTTGTCCCTGTGTAAGGTAGTCAGGCATATCTGGGACCTAATTCTAGCAAACAGTGAAAATTTTCCCTTTAATTGACAGAAGCAAACCATTTGGAAATAGTTGAAAAATACTTTCAAAATATTTACATACTTCAGAGTGGAAAATATTTGCCACATATATTAATCACCAAAGGATTGGTCAACAGACTCTATAAAGCACTATAAGGTACCAAGAATAAGACAGAAAACATCATGGAAAAATGGCAGAAGACACAAGCAGGCATTAAATAAAAGAGGACACACAAGCCATAAATGTGTGAAAAGGAGCTTAGCTGCCTCAGGAATGAGGCAAGCGTGAAGTGATACCACAGGGACATTTCACAACACACGCACCAGGCTGGAAAAATTAAGAAAGCACGGGCATCAAAGGCCGGTAAAGGGTCAGGCAGGGGGCCTCAGACCCGCTGTGGGTGGTGAGTCTATGGAGACAGCCTCTCTGGGAAGCCAGTCACCGCTGTCCTGAGAAATAGCCCCTGTGTCCTGAGAATGGCCTGCAGGCTCACATGCCTGGCACAGGGCTGTCAGCTTTAGGGGACTGTCTTGCCCCATTGGAGGTGGGACTGGCAGCCCAAACCCACATCCATCGGTCACTAGGTGCCCACGGTTCCCAGATGATGTCCTGTGTGTGGGTTTTCCTTCTATCTTTGCATTGAACCAGAACCTGACTCCTCACCCCCACAGCCAGGCCACCACATAAAGGGAGGGGGCAGCCTTTCTCCTGGAGAAAGGTCCACCATGCCTTCAGCAGTCTCCCTCCAGCTGGCTGCCCCCTAACCATGTCCTGAGACATCGGAGAACAGGGACCAGGTGCCCCCTCGCCCTGGCCCTTTAAATGAAGTCTCCCCACACATCCTGTGTCCCCAACTCCCATAAAGAGGACTCACCTTCACCCACCAGCCTGAACCCAAAGAACTTTCTCCAAGCAAAACCTCACACATCGAGAAAGGTTCAGAAAGGACCTGCTCCTAAAAGCAAAACTTAAAACCCACATGTTCATCCCCCTTAGGCTGGACAAAGGAGAGCATGATGGAGCCCAGTCCAGCAGAAGTGAGTCCACAGCCACTACACCTGGTCACACCAGGAGGCCACGAACACAGGATGGCTAGCAAGAAACCAAATCCACAAAGGAGAGCTGATGCTGTAATTAACAAAATAGACAGAATGAAACCATATATCGTTTACAGACATCTATCCAAACTGTAAGCTTACAAACAAGCAAGGCATGGGAACACAAAATTCAGGAGAAAAGTCACCTTTGACGTGGAGGGCACATGGGGGACTCCTGAAAAATGCTGGTGGTAGGTGTAAGAGTGTTAGTTACATTGTTTCTCCTCAAGCTGAGAATTTACACTTATAGGTCCTTTTCTGCAAATATTAATAATAAAGTGTAGAAAGCAAAAATAAATCTTTCATTCAAAACTCATCTGAATGAAAACATTTTGAAAACCTGTGATGTCCCATGCTGGCCTCCATGTGTGATCAACAAAGGCCTTGTCTGCCCTCCCAGGGGGCTCACACTGCAGGGGGCCAGAGGAGTGGGTGTTGGAGAAGATACTAGCGTCCTCTGCCACTGTGGAATCCTCATGGAGCCAGGGCCAAGGAGGCGACTGCAGGCACGGAATCTAAGGAGGCCATGGTGGTGAGAAAGGTAAGCGCACCAGCCGCCAGAGAGCCTGCCCCACAGATCAACATACGGACACAAGCACTTCCCTGGTGGTCCGTGGTTAAGACACAGCCTCCACTGCAAGGGGCACAGGTGGGATCCCTTCCTCGGGGAAGGGGGAAACTAAGGGTCTTGGGCACAATAAAGAAAGAAAGAAAAGCTAAAAATGATACTGACATGCCCAGCACCCCAACAGCCCCACCCAGTCCTTCCTCCTTTCTTTTCCAGAAGTAGCCACCACCCTGACTTTCATCCCTCTAGTCGAAGGGGACCTTGGCATCGGACTGGAATGCTGTCTTCATTTCCTGACATGTCAGAGTATTCGCTAGGACCTGAGAGTGAGTGGAGAGCCTTCGGGAACCATTCGAGGTGTCAGGCTGGGCTAGATGGGAGGGGCGGCGCAGAGAGGAGCCTTCTGCCCGCCTCCCACCCCAAGTCACTCACCTCTAAACAACACCGTTCGGTGTGCAGGGACCCAGGCGTGGCGGGAGGAGAGACCCGGGGCCAAGGGAACGGCTAGAAGCTACAGCCAGAACTAACACAGAACCAGAATGAACCACCTGCCACAGAGTTTTAAAAAAGGACTTCAAAACTCACTTCTAAGGTGAACCCACAGGGCTGGAAGCAAGACCCCAGGCATTAAATACTAAAACAAGTGTCAAACGTGCAATATTTCACTAGCATATGTAAAACAGATAGCCAATGGGAATTTGCCGTATGACTCAGAGCGCTCAAAGGAGTCCTCTGTGACACCCTGGTGGGGCAGACGGGGGAAAGAGACGGGAGGCAGGGCTAGAGGAGGGGCACATGCACGCCTCTGGCTGATGCATGTTGATGGATGGCAGAAACCAACACAAAATGTTGTAAAATGACTCAAAGTTGCCTGTGATGTCCCATGCTGGCCTCCATGTGTGATCAACAAAGGCCTTGTCTGCCCTCCCAGGGGGCTCACACTGCAGGGGGCCAGAGGAGTGGGTGTTGGAGAAGATACTAGCGTCCTCTGCCACTGTGGAATCCTCATGGAGCCAGGGCCAAGGAGGCGACTGCAGGCACGGAATCTAAGGAGGCCATGGTGGTGAGAAAGGTAAGCGCACCAGCCGCCAGAGAGCCTGCCCACAGATCAACATACGGACACAAGCACTTCCCTGGTGGTCCGTGGTTAAGACACAGCCTCCACTGCAAGGGGCACAGGTGGGATCCCTTCCTCGGGGAAGGGGGAAACTAAGGGTCTTGGGCACAATAAAGAAAGAAAGAAAAGCTAAAAATGATACTGACATGCCCAGCACCCCAACAGCCCCACCCAGTCCTTCCTCCTTTCTTTTCCAGAAGTAGCCACCACCCTGACTTTCATCCCTCTAGTCGAAGGGGACCTTGGCATCGGACTGGAATGCTGTCTTCATTTCCTGACATGTCAGAGTATTCGCTAGGACCTGAGAGTGAGTGGAGAGCCTTCGGGAACCATTCGAGGTGTCAGGCTGGGCTAGATGGGAGGGGCGGCGCAGAGAGGAGCCTTCTGCCCGCCTCCCACCCCAAGTCACTCACCTCTAAACAACACCGTTCGGTGTGCAGGGACCCAGGCGTGGCGGGAGGAGAGACCCGGGGCCAAGGGAACGGCTAGAAGCTACAGCCAGAACTAACACAGAACCAGAATGAACCACCTGCCACAGAGTTTTAAAAAAGGACTTCAAAACTCACTTCTAAGGTGAACCCACAGGGCTGGAAGCAAGACCCCAGGCATTAAATACTAAAACAAGTGTCAAACGTGCAATATTTCACTAGCATATGTAAAACAGATAGCCAATGGGAATTTGCCGTATGACTCAGAGCGCTCAAAGGAGTCCTCTGTGACACCCTGGTGGGGCAGACGGGGGAAAGAGACGGGAGGCAGGGCTAGAGGGAGGGGGCACATGCACGCCTCTGGCTGATGCATGTTGATGGATGGCAGAAACCAACACAATGTTGTAAAATGACTTTCTTTCAAAGAAAAACAATTGTTTTTTTTTAAGTGCAGTATTTAAGATATCATATGTCAGTTAATAGGTGCAGTCTCAAATGGACAAACAAGGTTCTACAGTATAGTCCAAGGAACTATATCATATATCCAATACCCTGTAATAAACCATAATGAAAAAGAAGGTATGTATGTATATTGTGTATTAACCGAATCACTCTGCTGTACAGCAAAAATTAACACATTGTCAATCAACCTTACCTCAATGTAATAAAATCCTTAAAAAGTTAAAAACAGATGCATTTTTTTAAACAACTTAAGGTTAAAGTTGCAATCTTTGAAACAAGAATGCCTAAAAAACAACACAGAAAAGAAACGCCTATGCATTCGACAAAAATAATCCACAGAACAAAATACCGTACGTTGAGGCATGATCTTTTTAAAGGAGTGTGGCTCCCCAAGGGTCCTAACTGCAAAGTGATGCTTCCTGACATGGTATCGTGTGGGTGGGCGCGCTCACTCACGCTCTCGCTGTAGGACACATCGGTGCTCCGAGATGCGCTGGAGTACAGGGTCCGGGTGCTGTCCGGTGTGCCGTTCCTTCGGTTCCTCATGCTGAGCCGGGCGCTCTTAAAGGACATCTCTTCTCCTAGGGACAAAGGAGAGGGGGTAAGATGGGGTCACCAACAGTGAACAGGTTTTGCTGAAAGCTTTACCGCGGTGCCCCTCCTCCACCACCAAGCTCCTCCCCTCTCGCCATCTCTGCTCCCAGAACCCAGTCCCTACCCGCCCCCCACAACGGGGTCATCATCCCCCTTGCCTCTGCTGTCCTGGCTTCAGTTCTCCTTGTCCTCTGGAACCCAGCCTGAGCTCAGCCCTTCCCTACATTTTCCCAGGCCCCTCCCTCCTGGGCAGGGCCCTCCTGGGTGCCGCCCTCTCATCTGGGAGGTGGGATCCGGCATCCCAGATCACACATGAACCCCGGCTTCTTTCAAGCTGATGGATTTGGAGAGAGCTGTAACCAACGGCTTGCAGCCAGGGGACTGGCTGGCAGGCAGGGGAGAGGACTCCTGGCCTGATCCAGTCCAATGAAGTGGGGAAGGACCCTGACCGATAGGGCAGCAGGGCCCCAGGATCAGTGTGCTCCAGGTCACCCTGATGCTTGGAGCCAGCACACCGGTTACAGGGACAATTCCCTCCCAGGCTCACGGGCACCACAGAAGCCTTGGTTGCCATGGAGATGCCCCCAGGCAGGCCCCTGCTCTTCTAGGACTCAGATGCTCCCATCCCAGCAGCAGGGGCTCCCTGTCCCTCTTGTCTCCCAAATGCTATCTCAGAACCGAATCGGTCAACAGCTGCACCGCATCCCTGGGGGGTCCAGCAGACACAGCAAGCACGGAGTTTCTGGAATCAAAGCATCATGTACCTCTTACACCCCCCACTCTACGTCCCCTCCTGGGACCAAACTCCACAGCCGGCCGGGAGCTCTCCCTGCACAACCCGGCCTCTGTCCTCACCACACCCGGTGGTCGTCCCACCCCTTTGCCCCTGTCTAGTCCCTCCAGGGGCCCACAGCTGCCCCCTGGGTCCTGGTAAGCTTCCCCAGACTGAATGCACTCACCCTGTCTCCTTCTGGGCCAGGCTCCTCCCTGAGCCCTGACTTTCCCATCTGGGTCTCACCGTCTGTCTGCAGCCTTCTTCCCCAGACCCTCCCCAGCTGGTTATCTCCTGCTCATCCTCCTGTTAATTTAGGGAGGTGCCAACAGTGAACAGGTTTTGCTGAAAGCTTTACGCGTGCCCCTCCTCCACCACCAAGCTCCTCCCCTCTCGCCATCTCTGCTCCCAGAACCCAGTCCCTACCCGCCCCCCACAACGGGGTCATCATCCCCCTTGCCTCTGCTGTCCTGGCTTCAGTTCTCCTTGTCCTCTGGAACCCAGCCTGAGCTCAGCCCTTCCCTACATTTTCCCAGGCCCCTCCCTCCTGGGCAGGGCCCTCCTGGGTGCCGCCCTCTCATCTGGGAGGTGGGATCCGGCATCCCAGATCACACATGAACCCCGGCTTCTTTCAAGCTGATGGATTTGGAGAGAGCTGTAACCAACGGCTTGCAGCCAGGGGACTGGCTGGCAGGCAGGGGAGAGGACTCCTGGCCTGATCCAGTCCAATGAAGTGGGGAAGGACCCTGACCGATAGGGCAGCAGGGCCCCAGGATCAGTGTGCTCCAGGTCACCCTGATGCTTGGAGCCAGCACACCGGTTACAGGGACAATTCCCTCCCAGGCTCACGGGCACCACAGAAGCCTTGGTTGCCATGGAGATGCCCCCAGGCAGGCCCCTGCTCTTCTAGGACTCAGATGCTCCCATCCCAGCAGCAGGGGCTCCCTGTCCCTCTTGTCTCCCAAATGCTATCTCAGAACCGAATCGGTCAACAGCTGCACCGCATCCCTGGGGGGTCCAGCAGACACAGCAAGCACGGAGTTTCTGGAATCAAAGCATCATGTACCTCTTACACCCCCCACTCTACGTCCCCTCCTGGGACCAAACTCCACAGCCGGCCGGGAGCTCTCCCTGCACAACCCGGCCTCTGTCCTCACCACACCCGGTGGTCGTCCCACCCCTTTGCCCCTGTCTAGTCCCTCCAGGGGCCCACAGCTGCCCCCTGGGTCCTGGTAAGCTTCCCCAGACTGAATGCACTCACCCTGTCTCCTTCTGGGCCAGGCTCCTCCCTGAGCCCTGACTTTCCCATCTGGGTCTCACCGTCTGTCTGCAGCCTTCTTCCCCAGACCCTCCCCAGCTGGTTATCTCCTGCTCATCCTCCTGATCTCAAGGACTAACTCTTCAGGGAGGTGCCAACACCGATTGAATAAAGAAGTTACTATATAGCACTCCCTTCCACCCCCCAAGTCCTCCTTTGATTTCAGATCACTTCCACTCACCTTCCACGCCCCTTGCGCTGTGGAAAGGCTGAGACCCGTGCCTCAGTCGCACAGCTCCTGACCCCTCTGGCTGGCTCCTTCCGGGGTCACCTGTCCAAGCCTCGAACCCTCCCACAGGACAGAGACTGGACGCATCTTTAAAGCCCGCTCAGAGCCCTCAGGCCAGGCTATTAAAATGAGGAGTGTTTCTTTTACTTCTCTCCCCAGGCGTTTCACAGAGAGGCTCCGTGTATTAACTGGCACTTTGCATACATTAACTGTAAAACCACAAATCAATCCTGCAAGGTATCTCCTATGATCCCAAACGGCAAACGGCTTCTAAGTAGGGCACCAATGGTCCGGGAGTGATGTTATTTGCTCGCAGTGAAAGAACAGCTTATTGCACTGCCGTGGGAAAGGTCTAGTTGTGCTTTTTAATCACCGTTCAGTCAAATAAGAAATAGGAAGGCTGTGTAAAAGCGAGGGGCAGGAGGCAGTCTTGTTCTGACATTTCAAATGTCTTTATTCCGTGTTAGTTTCTAACTTGTTTTCTGAGGTCAGTTGACATTCAAGTTGATTGACTGAGTCTGGATGGCCTCCACACCGCCTCACACAGCAGGTATTCCAGGGGTACGGTTTATCCATCTCCCAAGCACAATTGGGAGTCAAGGCTTGGGTGTGAAAGGGAGACTGGGATTACAGACATAGGGTCAAGGACAAGGGCTTCTAGGCAGAAGAGGTGATAGAGAGGAGAGGAGAAGAGAGGATCTACAGTGACTCCTGGGACCTTCGGAACCCGCCCGTGAAAGGGGGTGAACTGGAAAAGCAGAATGACAACCAAGAGGAGAAGGAAGTGAAAGTCACACCAGGCAGAAGGTGCTGTAAACTCAGAAAAAGTCATAAAATCACACCAATGGGAACACAAAACCCTGTAGAAAAATGGGTGAAAGACTCCAAAGTCATTGAACAAAAGAGCACAAGTCACTAAGAAACACAAACACATGCTAAACCTTCCCAGTAATGAAAACAAAATGCCCAACAACAATGAAACACCCAGACGAGACATTGTCAGATGACTGCGGTTTGATGCTGGGAAGAGCTTAGTGCAAACACTCTCATATGATTGGTTAGGGGGTGGGGGGCTTAAAAATCATTTAGTCAGCTTGCAAAGCAAGGTGGCAACAATGCAACAATGTCGCAAGAAGTAAATGTATTCTTATTGACATATTGAATTGGCTTTGGAAAATTCTAGAGAAACGAAATCATCAGAAAGACACTAAAGAGTATATTCAAAAGATACTCATTTCATAGAAAAAATTAGAAACGATCTAAAGTTCCATCAATAGGACACGCAGAAGAGGATAGTACCATGAATGGGGTATATTTTAATGACATGGAAAAATTAATATGATTTATCGTGAGCAGAGGGCTTCCCTAGTGGCTCAGATGGTAAAGGATCTGCCTGCAATGCAAGAGACCTGGCTTTGATCCCTGGGTTGGGACGATACCCTGGAGAAGGGTATGGCAACCCACTTCAGTATTCTGGCCTGGAGAATTCCATGAACACAGGAGCTTGGTGAGTTACAGTCCATGGGGTGGCAAAGAGTTAGGCATGCCTGAGCAACTAATACATACACATGTTGTGAGCAGAAGAAAAGCGGGCGGCAAGAAAGTACAGTGGTCAGGAGCTCTGGCCTTAGAGAGGCAGCCAGCTCGGGTACAGCCACGCATCCTGTGACCTTTAGCAGGTCTTTAGGAAGGCAAGGGCTTCTAGGCAGAAGAGGTGATAGAGAGGAGAGGAGAAGAGAGGATCTACAGTGACTCCTGGGACCTTCGGAACCCGCCCGTGAAAGGGGGTGAACTGGAAAAGCAGAATGACAACCAAGAGGAGAAGGAAGTGAAAGTCACACCAGGCAGAAGGTGCTGTAAACTCAGAAAAAGTCATAAAATCACACCAATGGGAACACAAAACCCTGTAGAAAAATGGGTGAAAGACTCCAAAGTCATTGAACAAAAGAGCACAAGTCACTAAGAAACACAAACACATGCTAAACCTTCCCAGTAATGAAAACAAAATGCCCAACAACAATGAAACACCCAGACGAGACATTGTCAGATGACTGCGGTTTGATGCTGGGAAGAGCTTAGTGCAAACACTCTCATATGATTGGTTAGGGGGTGGGGGGCTTAAAAATCATTTAGTCAGCTTGCAAAGCAAGGTGGCAACAATGCAACAATGTCGCAAGAAGTAAATGTATTCTTATTGACATATTGAATTGGCTTTGGAAAATTCTAGAGAAACGAAATCATCAGAAAGACACTAAAGAGTATATTCAAAAGATACTCATTTCATAGAAAAAATTAGAAACGATCTAAAGTTCCATCAATAGGACACAGAAGAGGATAGTACCATGAATGGGGTATATTTTAATGACATGGAAAAATTAATATGATTTATCGTGAGCAGAGGGCTTCCCTAGTGGCTCAGATGGTAAAGGATCTGCCTGCAATGCAAGAGACCTGGCTTTGATCCCTGGGTTGGGACGATACCCTGGAGAAGGGTATGGCAACCCACTTCAGTATTCTGGCCTGGAGAATTCCATGAACACAGGAGCTTGGTGAGTTACAGTCCATGGGGTGGCAAAGAGTTAGGCATGCCTGAGCAACTAATACATACACATGTTGTGAGCAGAAGAAAAGCGGGCGGCAAGAAAGTACAGTGGTCAGGAGCTCTGGCCTTAGAGAGGCAGCCAGCTCGGGTACAGCCACGCATCCTGTGACCTTTAGCAGGTCTTTCACCCTCCCGGCTTCCCTGTAAAGGTGGCTAGAAAGTTTGTGTTCTTTGTATTTTCACATACATTTTAATGTCTAAATTTTAAACTTTATTAAGGACATCTTATTTTTGACTTTTAAAAATGTTCAAAACAATGACTTTTTGAATTAAAGATTACAGTAGCTTTAAAAATGATCAAGATACATTTACAAATTAAATCTTAGATGTTCTTAGAAACTTTTCAGGCAAAAGACTTCATAATGTAAGGACTGTTAAGTGAAAAGTACCCAGTAAAAGGAAAGCCCTACATCTCAAAAAAAAAAAAAAAAACTTATGAACAACACTTTAAGGTTTTAAATCTGCTTGGAAATCCACCTCATATCTGAGGTCTCCTCCTCTAATTAAGCTTATTATTGGTTATAGCATTTGACATAATAAAAATTCCTTGCTATGTATAAAATATATATATACAAACAATAAAGCAAGAAAAATGTAAGTTACAGAAGGGGGAAATCAGGCTAGCGCTAAACTTCTCCAAGACTAAGCTAGAAGATGTGACAATATGTGTATTTTTTGGAGGGGAAAGATGGTGGTCTAGGAATTGTATCCTCAACCCGGTGCCAACGTGGATGCAGCAGAAAGCACCCTCGAGAATGGAGCAGAAACTAGGAAGGCACTCTCACAACTAGCACAAATTCACAAAAGGGGGTTTAACAGTGTTGATGAAGTTAAATAATAAATGGAGAAGATATAGTAGAATTTTAATTTTTGTATTTCATGTCAGTGCACAAAGATTTGAAGAGACTTACTAAAATCTCATTGAATACAAAGGAACCAATGAGAAAGATGTGAGCAGAGATTACAATGAGAGAAATCGGTAACGTGAAGAACTCTTGCAGTGCATGAAAAGCCTGCTTGGGAGGCATGGCTAGAAATTGCAACCTAATTTCAAGGGACCAAAGCAGGGGATAACATGGTCGATTTCAAGTTTGCATAAATTAGACCCACTCCTGTGACCTTTAGCAGGTCTTTCACCCTCCCGGCCTTGGTCAGGAGCTCTGGCCTTAGAGAGGCAGCCAGCTCGGTACAGCCACGCATCCTGTGACCTTTAGCAGGTCTTTCACCCTCCGGCTTCCCTGTAAAGGTGGCTAGAAAGTTTGTGTTCTTTGTATTTTCACATACATTTTAATGTCTAAATTTTAAACTTTATTAAGGACATCTTATTTTTGACTTTTAAAAATGTTCAAAACAATGACTTTTTGAATTAAAGATTACAGTAGCTTTAAAAATGATCAAGATACATTTACAAATTAAATCTTAGATGTTCTTAGAAACTTTTCAGGCAAAAGACTTCATAATGTAAGGACTGTTAAGTGAAAAGTACCCAGTAAAAGGAAAGCCCTACATCTCAAAAAAAAAAAAAAAAACTTATGAACAACACTTTAAGGTTTTAAATCTGCTTGGAAATCCACCTCATATCTGAGGTCTCCTCCTCTAATTAAGCTTATTATTGGTTATAGCATTTGACATAATAAAAATTCCTTGCTATGTATAAAATATATATATACAAACAATAAAGCAAGAAAAATGTAAGTTACAGAAGGGGGAAATCAGGCTAGCGCTAAACTTCTCCAAGACTAAGCTAGAAGATGTGACAATATGTGTATTTTTTGGAGGGGAAAGATGGTGGTCTAGGAATTGTATCCTCAACCCGGTGCCAACGTGGATGCAGCAGAAAGCACCCTCGAGAATGGAGCAGAAACTAGGAAGGCACTCTCACAACTAGCACAAATTCACAAAAGGGGGTTTAACAGTGTTGATGAAGTTAAATAATAAATGGAGAAGATATAGTAGAATTTTAATTTTTGTATTTCATGTCAGTGCACAAAGATTTGAAGAGACTTACTAAAATCTCATTGAATACAAAGGAACCAATGAGAAAGATGTGAGCAGAGATTACAATGAGAGAAATCGGTAACGTGAAGAACTCTTGCAGTGCATGAAAAGCCTGCTTGGGAGGCATGGCTAGAAATTGCAACCTAATTTCAAGGGACCAAAGCAGGGGATAACATGGTCGATTTCAAGTTTCAAAGAGTCCATAAAGCAAGATTCAACCCACATACCCTGATCTAGAGCCCAGTGTACGAACAGCTCCTGCAGGTGGGGATGCGGTGGGGAAGACTGAAACGTAAGGTTCAATTCGTGGAGGGTTTTTCTAGCGATGGAACAGCTCCACAACTTGATTGGTGGTGGGTACACAAATCTACTCATGCCGAAATTGCATGAAACTCTGTGCAAAGAATCCACCTGCCCATGCAGGAGACATGGATTAGATCCCTGCATCAGGAAGATCCCTGGAGTAGGAAGTGGCAACCCACTCCAGTATCCTTGCCTGGCTATTCCCGTGGACAGAGGCGCCTGACAGGCTACAGTCCACAGGGAGTCAGACACGACTGAGCACACACGCGTGCACCGCACATGCAAATGAGTAAAACCTGAATAAAGTCTGTGGAGTAGACCTGTGCCAGTTTCCTGGTTTTGATATTATACTCTGGTTATGTGTGATGTTACCTTGAGGGGAAGCCCGGTGAAGGTGGCCTGGGATCTATCTGTACTATTTGCTCAATTTCCTGGGAAACGATTATTATCTCAAAATAATCCAATCGCCCTCTCTCTTCATCCTGTTCCAACTCTGAATTTTGTTGTATTTGCTCTCTCCATTAGAGTTCTGTGGTCAGCGACAACATTTCTGTAAACAATAATCCTACATTTTTGTCTAGAAGCTTCTACGAAACACTGTATTACTAAAGAACACAGGCTCTAGACCCGAGTCGCCCGGCTCAGCAGGCCTGAGCCACTTGTGCCTGAGGAGCACCTGACAGGCAGCTGCTGTAACACATACCCTGTAAGTGCAAAGGGCACAGGAGATTTTGAAGACTTAAAATGAAAAACAATGCAAAACATGGCATTTATAATTTGTGCATTGGCTGCATGTTAAAATGAAACCATTTGGGATATATTTGACTAAATAAAATATGTTACAAAACTTTTTTTAAATAAAAGCATCTTTTATAGAATATATAAAATCATTTTCAAAATAACTTGGCTGAGTATTCTTTTGTGGTTACAAGTTGAGTTTATAAACAATACGATTTGTCTTGACAACATATGACACCTACATTTTCATCAAGCCCAGAATATAAAACAGCCTCATCTTATGTAAAGCCTGCTATGTGCCAGGCACTGTGCTATACTCTTTACATGTGTTAACTTTTAAAATCCTTCCATGAAATAAATGGATTATTATTTCTCCACTTAACTAGGTGAGGAAACCAAGGCACAGAAAGGCTAAGTAACTTCCCCAAAGTCACACAGCTGATAAATAGGGGATACAGCATTCAAATCCAAGCATCCTGGCCCAAGAGTCCAAGCCTTACAATGTAAGCTACTCTGTGCCACTTTAAGAAGTCCTTGTGAAAGAACTGATTGTCATTTTTACTTTATTAACACACTACCAAAATTTAAAGAATTAGAAACCTTATTTTGTAGGTTGAGGGTAGGTTGATGTCATTTTTATCATTGACACTCATGAATAATTTCAAATAGTCACCCATCAACAACAAAACACATCTTGCGAGCCCAAAACAAAAACAAAAACCAACCTGTTATGTGATCATTCTAATATGAGAATAGTCTTTGGCATGTTTTTAAAATCGTGCTTCAGTCTGCCTATCACCACATCAAATTAGTTCTAAGATGCCATTTTCAAGTTATAAGTCTCTCTGTGATTAAAAAAGAAATAAGAAGTTCTCCTTACTGACACGAAATGAGAGAGCATTTTCACGCTCCGCTGAAAATGTTCCAGAAGGCCCCATACCAAACCCTGCCAGCCCTCTCCACTCTCCACTGCCATCAATTATTCATTGTAATGAGAAGTGTGACACTTGCAGAGGCTTCAATATAAATGACGCCATCCTGAGAAATCTTCTTAATTCTTATTTTGGCTGAAGTGGTGCAGCGATGCCTGCAGGCGTTGCAGTGACCGCTAGGGTGATGTATACACCTTTGTCTCCAACCCCCATCACCCCTGGAGAAGAACTGACATTTGTTTGGTTACCAGAATTGTCCTGCTTTTCTAATGGCCTCTGTCAACCTCTCTTTTTTTTTTTTTTTCTTTGAGATTTAAATAAATGGGTGAAATCTAGGAAAATGACAGAAGCCAATGGAGGCTCCTAAAGTCATTCAGCCCATGCGAAGTGAAGTGAACATGTTAGTCGCTCAGTTATGTCTAACTCTTCGTGACCCCATGGACTGTACCCCACAGGACTCCTCTGTCCATAGCATTCTGCACCGGAGTGGGCAGCCATTCCCTTCTTCAGGGTATTGGACTCACGTCTCCTGCACGGCAGGTGAATCCTTTACCAACTGAGCCATCAGGAAAGCCTCCACGTACCCAAAAAGCAGAGGAGAGAGACAGAAGATAGGGCAGCAGCTGATGCTCAAAGGAGAAAGGCAAGGGGGCCCTGTGGTGCCTGGAACTCTACTGTCTGATGTGATATCAAGAATCACATCAGTCCTTGGACAAAACCAAAAAATGAATAATGGATGATAACCTTGTTCCAAATTTTAAACAATTATGTGTCCAAAGTCCTAAGCCTGGAATAAAGTTCTTCATGCTCTACGATACCAATGAGCTAAAACTCCTGCCATAATAAGCATGTTTGTAGGAGCACATATGGAACCGACTTGAGGAATAACCATTTTCTTACTTTCCGCTTAAGAATCTTCACACGGAAAAAGTCAGCATTCACAGTAATAGCTTCAAAATTAAATAGAAATAAAACCTTTAATTATTCATCCAATTCCTCAGGGTTTCTCTCTTGCTTCTAAATAATACAAGCAATGATGTTTCAGAAGCTGGAATTTAAAAAAAACTACAGGAATTACAGTGAGTAAAAATTAGTCAAATATACGCTTCTACTTTTATTATCAAGACTTATTTGTATACCCTCTGGATGTTCACTGCCATCAATTATTCATTGTAATGAGAAGTGTGACACTTGCAGAGGCTTCAATATAAATGACGCCATCCTGAGAAATCTTCTTAATTCTTATTTTGGCTGAAGTGGTGCAGCGATGCCTGCAGGCGTTGCAGTGACCGCTAGGGTGATGTATACACCTTTGTCTCCAACCCCCATCACCCCTGGAGAAGAACTGACATTTGTTTGGTTACCAGAATTGTCCTGCTTTTCTAATGGCCTCTGTCAACCTCTCTTTTTTTTTTTTTTTCTTTGAGATTTAAATAAATGGGTGAAATCTAGGAAAATGACAGAAGCCAATGGAGGCTCCTAAAGTCATTCAGCCCATGCGAAGTGAAGTGAACATGTTAGTCGCTCAGTTATGTCTAACTCTTCGTGACCCCATGGACTGTACCCCACAGGACTCCTCTGTCCATAGCATTCTGCACCGGAGTGGGCAGCCATTCCCTTCTTCAGGGTATTGGACTCACGTCTCCTGCACGGCAGGTGAATCCTTTACCAACTGAGCCATCAGGAAAGCCTCCACGTACCCAAAAAGCAGAGGAGAGAGACAGAAGATAGGGCAGCAGCTGATGCTCAAAGGAGAAAGGCAAGGGGGCCCTGTGGTGCCTGGAACTCTACTGTCTGATGTGATATCAAGAATCACATCAGTCCTTGGACAAAACCAAAAAATGAATAATGGATGATAACCTTGTTCCAAATTTTAAACAATTATGTGTCCAAAGTCCTAAGCCTGGAATAAAGTTCTTCATGCTCTACGATACCAATGAGCTAAAACTCCTGCCATAATAAGCATGTTTGTAGGAGCACATATGGAACCGACTTGAGGAATAACCATTTTCTTACTTTCCGCTTAAGAATCTTCACACGGAAAAAGTCAGCATTCACAGTAATAGCTTCAAAATTAAATAGAAATAAAACCTTTAATTATTCATCCAATTCCTCAGGGTTTCTCTCTTGCTTCTAAATAATACAAGCAATGATGTTTCAGAAGCTGGAATTTAAAAAAAACTACAGGAATTACAGTGAGTAAAAATTAGTCAAATATACGCTTCTACTTTTATTATCAAGACTATTGACCATTTGAATGTATACCCTCTGGATGTTCATTTTTGTGGCACCATAGTCTTGCTTTAAGAATAACCTGTTTTAAGAGCCTACTATATAGCACAGTAAATTCTGCTCAATACTCTGTGGCAGCTGGGATAGGAAGGGAGTTTGGGGTGGGGGGAATGGATACTGGTATTTCTATGGCTCAGTCCCTTCCCTGTTCACCTGAAACTATCACGACATTGTTAATAAGCCGTACTCCAATACAAAATTAAAAGTTTTAAAATATATAAAAATTAAAGTCATAAAAAAGTTTTTGAAAATAAGAACAACCTGTTTTCCTAGCTCCCAATAGGTTTGAGAACATCGGATAGGGTAAAGTCATCAGCTGTACACGTTAAGATGCGGTAACTTTTTAGTAAAGATCATTTGAGGACATTTCTGACTCTGTCAATCAGGGAAAAATAAACTACCGATCTATTTTAAATCACTCAAAAATCTAACACGGATTTCTATATTTCTAAATAAATCTGAATGAGACTGAAGACATCTATGCACTAACATTTTGCTCATCCACACAGATCTTTGAGAAATTTCTAATTTTGGCTTCCTTTAATTTCTTATCTTCATAGAGAAAACAAAGGATGTCCTCCTCAGAGACACTGAACTCCCATCAATTCTACAAGTTACACGATTGCAACGCTTATGGAAACATGAAAAGCAAAAGTTGGTGGCATACCTGTGGAGATTTATCAAACAGGACTTGCTTTTACTCCAGGATCCTGCTCCTCTGAGCTGCTTGCAACAGGAAGAGGCTTTTTATAACTTGAGCTTTCTCAGCCCCACCCTCTTTCCTGAGGTTCTTTTAAGAGGAGGAACAACAACAAAAAAAAACTCAAACCACGGAATACAATGGCAGTGTAGCCATTGACTATGAGTAAAGAATGCATATTCACAGACTAGAGTATTTTAAATGCTCTGGAGGAGAATACAAACCCCCACTCTGGGCTTGCCAACAAGATCATAGCATTAAACACACTAAAGCTGAATGTCTACAACTTGGGGCACATTTTAAAAACCACAGATGTAATAGGAAATGCTCATTATGGAAAGGCATGACAAGATTAATTAATAGATTAAAAGCTTTCAATTAAGATTAGGAAAAATTCTTAAGTAGAGGACATTTAACACGTGATTTTTGGCGATTTTGTTAACTCTCCACACTGACGTATATTCAGCCTTGGGCTAGCTGGGATAGGAAGGGAGTTTGGGGTGGGGGGAATGGATACTGGTATTTCTATGGCTCAGTCCCTTCCCTGTTCACCTGAAACTATCACGACATTGTTAATAAGCCGTACTCCAATACAAAATTAAAAGTTTTAAAATATATAAAACTTAAAGTCATAAAAAGTTTTGAAAATTAGAACAACCTGTTTTCCTAGCTCCCAATAGGTTTGAGAACATCGGATAGGGTAAAGTCATCAGCTGTACACGTTAAGATGCGGTAACTTTTTAGTAAAGATCATTTGAGGACATTTCTGACTCTGTCAATCAGGGAAAAATAAACTACCGATCTATTTTAAATCACTCAAAAATCTAACACGGATTTCTATATTTCTAAATAAATCTGAATGAGACTGAAGACATCTATGCACTAACATTTTGCTCATCCACACAGATCTTTGAGAAATTTCTAATTTTGGCTTCCTTTAATTTCTTATCTTCATAGAGAAAACAAAGGATGTCCTCCTCAGAGACACTGAACTCCCATCAATTCTACAAGTTACACGATTGCAACGCTTATGGAAACATGAAAAGCAAAAGTTGGTGGCATACCTGTGGAGATTTATCAAACAGGACTTGCTTTTACTCCAGGATCCTGCTCCTCTGAGCTGCTTGCAACAGGAAGAGGCTTTTTATAACTTGAGCTTTCTCAGCCCCACCCTCTTTCCTGAGGTTCTTTTAAGAGGAGGAACAACAACAAAAAAAAACTCAAACCACGGAATACAATGGCAGTGTAGCCATTGACTATGAGTAAAGAATGCATATTCACAGACTAGAGTATTTTAAATGCTCTGGAGGAGAATACAAACCCCCACTCTGGGCTTGCCAACAAGATCATAGCATTAAACACACTAAAGCTGAATGTCTACAACTTGGGGCACATTTTAAAAACCACAGATGTAATAGGAAATGCTCATTATGGAAAGGCATGACAAGATTAATTAATAGATTAAAAGCTTTCAATTAAGATTAGGAAAAATTCTTAAGTAGAGGACATTTAACACGTGATTTTTGGCGATTTTGTTAACTCTCTCCACACTGACGTATATTCAGCCTTGGGCTAGCTGGCAGGTCTGAGGAGAGAATGGCAGGAGAATTCAGCAAGGCCAGGGGGTTTTCCTGGCTAAGACAGCCAGCTCTTACAGCAGGGAGTCTAGGTTCAATCCCTGATCATGGAACTAGGTCCCACATGCCCCAACGGTCAAATAAATAAGTAAATATTTTTGGGAAAACTCAGCAAGGCTGGCTTTATTAATTTATAGTTATTTCCACGCTATCTTTAAACTATATATTGTCTTTGTGAAGACTCCACTAGAAGAGATAAAATAATAATTAATAGTGGACATTTTTCAGTCGTTTTATTTAAATGATAGACCACAAGCATCATTTAAATAATTTTGCTATAGTTAATGTTCCTTAAGTGTTTTCTATTATTTCTGTAATGTGGCCATATATGAAGCATACATTTCAGTCGAGTAGAAATAGGATGGTATAATTTAAAATTTGATTATATAATCAAATGAATGCACAGAGGCTAAAGATTAAATGTAATGGAAGTCAAGGGGTAATTTTCTAAAGACAGAAAAACAATCTGAAAGGAGGGATATGATATAATTAATTATAGCAGTAATTCCTAGAGAAAGTTGATTCCTTTCAGGGAGAAAACCCCTTTGACAAGGAAAATCTTTAAGGAAACCCTTCAGGTAAGGTCACAAACACTCCAAAGTTCAGCCAGGTAAGGAAAACGAATAGGGTGACCAAATATGAGGCAACAGGAAAGGGTACGGACTGTGGAAAACTGGAAACATCGGGCCTGCATCTGAATGAGGACCTGTGTAAGAAAAGGTCTAGGCAGTAACAGAAAGAGAATCAGAGAAATCTCAAAATCATCCTGAATGTGGACCCAAGGACTGAAATCTCTCACACCCTTAACCCCTCACCCATGTACATGCACATACAGGCACGGCCATGGATCTGGGTCCCTCTGTCCTTAGCCTGTGATCTACACAGCATCCCTCCAGGTATGTTCAGACATACAAAGGAATGGGCAAACATCTAGTGTGAAAACCAAGCTATGAACTGAAAAAGACTAGAAAGTTGAAAATTTATAGAGACTGAAGTGCCACCTGTATATGCTCTGTTCTGGAGGAATAACATTTATAGAAGGTGGAAGGGTGGTGACCCAAGGCTGTCAGAGGAAGGCTGAGGGCCAAGGAGGTTCAGCACAAAGGTGGGTGTGAGAGAGGAGGGGAAGCAGGAGGCACTCCTCAGTGCACCGTCATAAAGCCACTGCTCAGGGGATTCAGAGCTGTGTTTACAGGGAAAGATTCAAAAGGCATGTTGCCAGGACTTTCCTGATGGTCAAGTGACAACTTCCAAGGCAGGGATTGCTGGTTCGATCCCTGGTCAGGGAACTAAGATCCCACATGCCTTGAGGCCAAGAAAACCAAAACACATAACAGAAGAAATGTTGTAATAAATAAAGACTTTTAAAATTGTCCACACACACACACACACACACACAAAAAAAATCTCTAAAAAAAAAAAAATACATGCTGCCAAGTAATCGGTGTGAGTTACAGAACAGGGTGTACAATTACCTCTTGGGTTTAAAATATACCTAGAGAGAAGGGGCCTGGCTTAAGACTTGAAGAAGACGGGCTGTGTTGAGAAACAGGCTGAGACTGGAAGGACATCGTGGTCCTGAGGAATAAAAGACACCCGGGCTTTGAGTACCAGACTGCAGGGTTTAGGCTTGGTCTGGTGGGTTTGGAGGGTGATCTCCTGTGGGTCTGCAACAGCGACAGCGAGAGTGGCCACAGCGGGGGCTGGAGGACAGGGTCCAGGGAAGACAGAGTCCGCAGATGGATGCAGTCCCGTGAGGCCTCAGGCAAGCTGGGTTTTCTGAGCATGAAGAGGGCAGGCAGGCCCGGATGCTGCCTCCCACACACCACACGCTGGAGTCAGCCCTGCTTTGGGCTGCACTGCGTATGCTAAAATCCTAGCTCTCAGGACCTCCAAGTACAGGGTCACTACAGAATTAATCGGGTTAAAATCAGGTCGTTAGGGTGGACCCTGATCCTATATGACTGGTGTCCTTATAAGAAGAGAAGCAAAAAAAGAAATGGAAAACAAAAAGCTCAGAGTATAGACCCAGGTGGAAGGAATGGGCAAACATCTAGTGTAAAACCGCTATGAACTGAAAAGACTAGAAAGTTGAAAATTTATAGAGACTGAAGTGCCACCTGTATATGCTCTGTTCTGGAGGAATAACATTTATAGAAGGTGGAAGGGTGGTGACCCAAGGCTGTCAGAGGAAGGCTGAGGGCCAAGGAGGTTCAGCACAAAGGTGGGTGTGAGAGAGGAGGGGAAGCAGGAGGCACTCCTCAGTGCACCGTCATAAAGCCACTGCTCAGGGGATTCAGAGCTGTGTTTACAGGGAAAGATTCAAAAGGCATGTTGCCAGGACTTTCCTGATGGTCAAGTGACAACTTCCAAGGCAGGGATTGCTGGTTCGATCCCTGGTCAGGGAACTAAGATCCCACATGCCTTGAGGCCAAGAAAACCAAAACACATAACAGAAGAAATGTTGTAATAAATAAAGACTTTTAAAATTGTCCACACACACACACACACACACACAAAAAAAATCTCTAAAAAAAAAAAAAATACATGCTGCCAAGTAATCGGTGTGAGTTACAGAACAGGGTGTACAATTACCTCTTGGGTTTAAAATATACCTAGAGAGAAGGGGCCTGGCTTAAGACTTGAAGAAGACGGGCTGTGTTGAGAAACAGGCTGAGACTGGAAGGACATCGTGGTCCTGAGGAATAAAAGACACCCGGGCTTTGAGTACCAGACTGCAGGGTTTAGGCTTGGTCTGGTGGGTTTGGAGGGTGATCTCCTGTGGGTCTGCAACAGCGACAGCGAGAGTGGCCACAGCGGGGGCTGGAGGACAGGGTCCAGGGAAGACAGAGTCCGCAGATGGATGCAGTCCCGTGAGGCCTCAGGCAAGCTGGGTTTTCTGAGCATGAAGAGGGCAGGCAGGCCCGGATGCTGCCTCCCACACACCACACGCTGGAGTCAGCCCTGCTTTGGGCTGCACTGCGTATGCTAAAATCCTAGCTCTCAGGACCTCCAAGTACAGGGTCACTACAGAATTAATCGGGTTAAAATCAGGTCGTTAGGGTGGACCCTGATCCTATATGACTGGTGTCCTTATAAGAAGAGAAGATGAGAAAACAGACACAGAGAGGGAAAGCCATGTGAAGATAGGGGAAAACAAACCAAAGAGAGACCTCAGAAGAGATCATAAGTGAAGAAAATAGCTATAGTCATTGCTCTGTGAGAAAAGGGGATCCTTCGGGGGTGCTGTGTGATGGTTGGGAGGGGTGGGAAGGGGGGATATACATATGACTAACCTGGGAACATGCATATCTGTAAACAACAAAACTCTGTAAAAGCTAAAAGCAAAATAAAGGTTTAAAAAATAATAATAATAGGGCTTCCCTGGTGGTCCAGTGGGTAAGGACACCACCTTGCAGTGCAAGGGGCGCCAGTTCGATCCCTGGCCTGGGAAGATCCCACGTGCTGCGGAGCGGCTGGACCGTTGTGTCCAATCACCGAGCCGGAGCTCTGGAGCGCATGCGCCCAGAGCCGGCACTCTGCGACGAGAGAGGCCACAGCGATGGGAGGCCCACACGGGCCAAAGAACAAAGATGGATGAGAATAGATAAATGTAAGACCAATAGAAGTTGCCCGCCGGCCCCCCTCCCTCCCCAACCTGCCCTCCCTCAAAAAAGTTAAAATAATAACAATAATAATAAAAATAAACCACCTGTACACCATTAAAGAAAGAAAGAAAGAAAATAAAAGATCCTCCATAATATTCAAAAAAAAAGAAGAGATCAGACCTGCAGACTTGATCTTGGGCTTCCAGCCTCCACCACTGAAGAAATAAAATAAATGGCTGCTTTTTAAGCCCCCAGTCTGCAGCATTTTGTTAGGGAAAGCAACCCTGGCAAACTCTTACAAGCCAGATGTAGAAGGATTTGTCAGCCTTTCCCTGGGGAAAGCCAAGATCACCACAGATACCCATAGAAAGACCAAAGAATTCTCAGAGGAGGCTTTGACGTAGTCATACCCTCAGCCTCCACCTTCAGTACTGTACAGATAGCATGTCCTTCAGAGAAGAGATAAAATGGGCTTGTAACTAATAGAAATATTTGGAGCCAAGTAACCCTGTCTAGGTCTCAAAGTGAGATTAACAAAGTGAGAATGAACTTCTCTCCTTCATTGTCTGATTATCAAACCATCAAGTTCTTTGCTCTAACCCAATTTTCATTGTAATTCCAAACTTGCATTGACAACAAATAACATATCACCTGGCTTAAGCAAGTTCTCTTCAAATGTTGTCAGTATGTCCTGAAAGTCTTAAGTGAATGGACCCTTGACAGAAGTAAGCACAGGTATGGAAATGGAGGTGAGGGAGGAAATGAGGGTGGACATAATATGAAGGCGGAGATGCGGTAGAGATGGAGGCAGAGGTGAACAGGTAGAGATGTGTCTGTAAGTAGAGACAGAGATGTACAAGCATACATATAGCATAGACCTGTACACATAGGCATGTTCTGTGAGCTAAGTCACTTTAGTCATGTCCAACTCTTTCAACCTCAAGAAAGGCACCAGGCTCTTCTCTCCATGGGATTCCCCAGGCAAGAATACTGGAGAGGGTTGCCATTTCCTCCTCCAGGGATTCTTTCCAACCCAAGGGTCAAACCCCAGTCTGTTGGGTCTCCTGCATTCCCAGGTGGATTCTTTACCAGTAGCACCACCTGCGAAGCCCTACCTGTAGGTATAGATGAATAAGTATATAGCCTACAGTTTTGCCATTTTATCCAAGACTTCACAAAACTCCCAGATTCCTCTAGGGAGGCCAATGTAATTTTTTTCAAGAACGTTTAAAGACTGTACAAGCTGAGGCACTCTTTTTTTGGTGCCAGTAGGTGTCTTCTCTGAGCAAATTCCGCGGTGAGCCAGAGAGGCACTTTCAGTCTTTATCCCCAAAGCAGGTTGCACAGGTGAATAATGGCGTTGGATTGACAGATCCCTCAGAGCCCTCTCTTGGTCCCACAGCAGTCCCCAGCGTCCATCCGCTCAGTGTGTGGACCAGAGTCCCGATTTGGCTGCCCTGTTTTCTGTGCTGTGAGAAGACAAGTCAAAATTGAATAAACCGGAAGCCGCGGGTGGTGGTGGTTAAGTAACAGGATGGATACATGATGAACGCTGCTGAACTGGACACTTCAAGACAGGGAAAAGGGTAGACTTTATGTCATGTCAATGAAACGATTTCATGTATGAATGAAAAATACATTTTTAACATCGAATGAAATTGGCTCTGAGCTTTTGCTAATCGTGGGAGCTCGAGAAAGCGGCTCAGCCCCAGAATTCCAGGGGCTCCTCAGCCACGTGGAATACCTAACACCTGCGTCTCAGGCTGTGCCAGGATCTGGGGGATAACTGGAAGGGCGCCCCTGAATGTTGCATCAGCCCTGTTAGGGTCCTTCCTCCTCTGGCTTCTTTCATCCGCCCAGCTCAGCACCACTGTGCCTGGGGCTCCCCTTTGCAGACGGGTCAGGTGCGTTTTTCTGTTGCCCAGCTCCCGCCGAAACAGGAAGGCGAGTCCTCACGTGCTTCCACTAAGGTTTCCCTTTGTGACCCATGATCTCCCGCATCAGCTTTTTAAGGCCATAGCTTGACAATGACCTCCATGCCCTTCCCTAGACCTGCTGGACCAGGAATCTGATATTTCTCAGGTTGGGCAGATAAGACAACCACAGCTCTGAGGAAGCAAGCCGTCGACAGGCAATCAGTTGGCAGCCGTGAGGCAGAGCACAGCCAGCAGGTGTCAGTGAATGTGCTGTCCCGGGGACAGGGAGCTGGGCACCCACACTGGAGTGGTCACACTCCCTGGCGGACCCTGAACGTCACCACGAGGCTCCTTGTCTACAAGGGAAGGAAAAGGTCAACACATACACTTCTCACCAGAGCTTGAGTTCTTTCTGTTATACTGGCTGTCTCCTTACTATATACGACACTATACCGTGTGTGTGTGTGTGTGTGTGTGTGTGTGTGTGTGTATTTGCACATACTATACATATGTATGGTCATCCCCCCAGCCCCCACACTCTCTGACAGAATCAGATGTCATCAGCTCGCTTAAGACACCAGGCTGTCCCCTGGTCTCAAGTGAGAAGCTCCTGTTCCAACCATGCATTCAAGGTATCTGAGCATTGGCCAGCCTCTGCTGAACTTGCCCTGGGCCACTTACACTTGACTTCTTCCTAATTCCATTGTAGATGACCTGACAAGAGAACTGTGGGGCTTGACCCTTCTTTAGAGCTCAGAATTTTATGTGATAAGAAGTAGGAGCTTAAAACTCTCTCGCACTCATGGCTAGCCCTCCTCTGTGACATCAGACACGAGAGGCTAGATGACGCTCCTCAATGGTTCTACTATATCAGGCAAGTCACTTCTCGTGTGAGAACCCACGCTGGGACTGGATGCAAGAATGAACAGAAGTTTTTATAGATAAGTGGAGGTGGAAAGAGAAATAGAGATATGGACAGATAAAGAGATGGTGATGAGGAAGATGGAGATGCAGATGAGCATGAAAGTAGAGAGACAAGGATGGAGATGGAGGTGAGGATGGCAGAGGTACCAAGGTGTAAAGGACCAAGAATAATTCTGACTCAGAGGTCAAGTATTTAGTGGTAAGGAATCCCCTGCCAAAGCCGGAGACGTGAGAGCCACAGGTTCCATCCCTGGACTGGGAAGAACCCCTGGAGAAAGGTATAACAACCCACTGCAGTATTCTTGCCTGGGAAATCCCATGAACAGAGGAGCCTGGCAGGCTACAGTCCATAGGGTTACACAGAGTCAGACAGGACTGAAGTGACATAGCATGCAACATAAATGTAAACAGTGATCATGCTCCTTATGCATTTGTAAAAACTCGCAGAATAAGGCAGAATACTGTAACCATCAGGCATTCCGCCTCTGGAAGACAGGTCTGGACTAAAGCCCAGGCTCCAGGGCAACCTTGGGCAAGGTCCCTGACCTCCCTGACCTTGTGCCTTCACCTCTAACCTCACCAGTAAAGCTCTGAACGCAAGTGTCATGATACAGGGTAAAGAGTCAGTGAACACACAGCGCTGCTGAGAGAGGCAAGCCCCTCACACACAACAGTGTGCTCTCAGACAACAGGGCATAAACACTCCTCAACCCTCAGACGAGCTTGTCAGTGAGGTTGACCGACAGAAATCAGAACGAGGATTACAAGACTTCAAGGGGATCATTTCAAACAGCAACAGAGGACACAGCACTGAAAAATCTGCAATTCCAATAGACCAAGCAAATGGAGTGGTGAGATGGAAGAGTGTCTTTTGAAGAAATGTGTTTGGCCTGACTCCAGTCCAAGTGCGCTTCAGCTTCTGAGTATGAGAAGAAATGAAGCTCTTAGAATATTGAACATTCACACAGTGGTTCATTTGGCCTATATGACCTTTCTCCATCCCGTTTTAGAGCTACGGGTAATAAGAACCCATTTCTTCCCTTTTACCCAAATTACTGAAACTTTGCTCAAGGAGACGCAGTATGTTCTGAGTGATTTCTAACCACTATTATGTGGTAATGATACAAGAAGAGAAATGCTCTCCAGACCCACTTGGATTAACAGGACTGCTTTGTCTTCTTTCCCCTCTGGGGGATGGGAAACCCATCCAAAGACAGAAGGGATTCTTGAACGTCATTTAAAAGCATGACGGCCACGGGCAATGAGGGGTAATGGAAAGAAGAACGTGGACAATTAGGATTATTTGAAGTATTACCATCCCACAGAGTGGTCACTGAGTGGAACAGGGTTCAACTGTCAAAATCAAAAATAGGCAAGTGACCCCAGATGATAACTGAATATTTGTCTCCTAAGTAACCTGACGGGAAAGATATTTTCCAAGGTCAGAGCAAGGACCACAGTTTGCTGACCCCTAAAAGCTCCATCCACCCAACAAGCATTGTCTGGCTCCCAGGATCTGGACCGGGGGCTGCCAGTGCAAGCACATTGAAGGAAAAGACTGGGCTTCCATCCACTAAGAAGAATCTTGCAGAAGAAACTGGTGTCTGATGTGAGATTCTGTCACTTTCAGTGAGACAGAAAGGACAGGCTTTCTGTGAAGCATTCTCCTTATATCCAGTCTGTAACAATGACAGCACATCTCAGATTCAGTCGATCCTATCCATGGTGCTTGAGTCCCAGCCACAGCCTACCTCCCTAACCTGCCTACCTCCCTAACCTGCACCCTCCCCAGGGCAGTTTGTGGGCCCCTGGAGTTGTCCTCAGAGAACTTGGAGTCATTGCCAGTTCTTCTCTTTCCCCCCATGACCCAATCCACCCCTAATTCCTGTTGGTCTTCCTCCAATTCCAATCCTGTGAACCCCAAGCCCGTCACCTCTCTGATTCCTGCTGCTACCTCCCTCTCCCCAATCCCAGGCTTCACTATCTCTCTCCTGGACGCTGATCTTCCAGTTTTGCTCCCATGATCCACTCTCCGCCTCTTCTCTAAAGCCATCGCATCAAAGCCCTCGTCAGATCATATCAGCACCCTCTTTACACTCTTCAAGGAGCCTTCCCCTCCTGCGGCAGTCAGGATAAAACCCACATCCCAGCAGTGGCCTGGGACAACCACTGGTCTCATCTCCCTGCCTTCTCTGTCTTGTCTTCATCTGGCTCCTGGAGTTTCCCATCTTCTCTGTGGAAAACTCTTTCCCAGATCTCGCAGAACATGACTGCTTTGAGGATGCAGAGGGTGGAGGTTAAGAGCTCAGGCTCCACCATTGCCCCTGTGTGATCTTGGGTAGGTTTCTTAGCTTCTCTGTGCCTGTTTCTTCACCTAGAAAATGATGAAGATGATCATAGTATCTACCCAGAGCTCTTGTGAGAACTGAGTTAACCCATGTGAAGCACTTAGAGCAGGGCCTTTCTTGGGGGATGTTTGCTGCAGTTATTATTATTATTATCATCATCATTTTTATTTTATCATCATCATCTTCATATCAATTGTGAGTTTTGACTGGAGAGTCAGCCCACCACTCATTACTGGCTTTTTGGACAAGTTACTTGACTTCTGTCTGTCCAGTTTTCTCATTTGTAAATGAACAGAGTAATTACATCATCCTCACAAACATTTTGTGGGGATTTTGTTAGTTAATCCATGCCACACACTCAAGATATTCCTTGGCACCCTGTAAGCATTCAGAAAGGTTCATCATCATCATTGCTGTATTCTTAATAGCATTCTACTCCAGGTCTCTGTCTAACCATCCCCGCATTTGAGAAGCCCTCCCTGATCCCCCAAGCCAATCCCTCTGTGTTTTGGCATCCTGTCTTTTCTTCCATCACTGCATTGATCACCATAGCTATTAGACTGTGCTGCTGAATATTATCAATCACCTCTCTCTCTCCCTTCAACCTTTAACTTAGCTTCCTCAGGGAGGCAGTAGCCTTGTCTTATTCACAAGGGTTTCCCCAGGGCCTGAAACAGAGCCTAGCACATGGTGTTGTATTAGTTTTCAGTCATGTCTGACTCCTTGTAGAGCCTGTAGCCCACCAGGTTCCTCTGTCCACGAAATTCTCCAGGCAAGGATATGGGAGTGGGTTGCCATTCCCTTCTTCAGGGGATCTTCCCAATCCAGGGATTGAACACAGCTCTTCCACATTGCAGGCAAATTCTTTACCTCCTGAGCCACCAAGAGGCTCAGGATCAGTGAAAACCAGATGAACAAATAAGTCACAGAAGTCAATTTTTCACATGTGGAAATGCTGTATGTGTGTGAGGTCCCTCTTGTTCCCTGGGGTTGTTATTCTGCTGCCCAAGTTCATGTTCAGTCATGGCCACAATTTGACTTCCTTAATGGGAAGTCTTGACATTGGGTCATATGTTGTTCTGTGTCTCTTCCATGGTTGCCATCTGATCAGCACTCTCTGTGGGGCAATGGCAAGTCTATCCTGGTGCTTGAATATAGACACACCTTCTAGTATTTCCCTCTCTCCCCTATCTCTTTATTCACTGATATATTTCTCTACTCATCATTTGCTTCGTTCCTCAACCTACCACTAACTGAGCACCAACCATGCCCTGTCCTAAGGTCAAACATCCAAGTCTCCAAGGCTGGTAAGGCCTGTGCGTTAAGCATCACAGTGTAGCAGAGGATGAAGATGCAGCAACATAACCTAGGAGGATAAGAAAACCCACCCCTCCACTACATTCCTACAAGAGCAGGAACCAAGCACAGGGGGGTGTGTGTGTGTGTTAGTTGTTCAGTCATATCTGACTCTGTGTAACTCTATGAACTGTAACCTACCAAGCTCCTCTATCCATAGGGTTCACCAAGCAAGAATACTGAAATGGGTTGCCATTCCCTTCTCCAGAGGATCTTCCCAACCTAGGGATCTAACCCAGGTCTCCCACACTGTGAGCAGATGCTTTGGCATCCGAGCCACCTGGGAAGCCCAAACATGGGATGCCCATCATCAAATAGATGGGTGTGGCTAGAGTTTAAAAGTGAAAACTGGGTTCAGGGGCAGGAGATTGAACAGGTGGGAGAGGACCTTGTGTCAGCCAGGGGGTGGGATGTAGAATTTATCTTGTGAGTCAGTAGGCATTGAAGAGCTTTATCACAGGGTCATCTCCAGAGTGGTGTTTTAGGAAGATCATCATCCTTGAGTTTTTCCAATAGTCAACTTAAGAATGGAAACAAAGAAACAATTTTGTCCCAATAAGAGAAGAGAAGAGTAATAGTGATGATAATGAGAAGGGATGATTTATAACCCTAAAGATCTTGATGGTAGAATATGAGAAAGAAGAGGAATCAACCAAAATGTCCAGGCTATGCTTAGAGGATTGCATGCAATTACGTTTAATTTACTAGCACTAGTTCTCCTTGCAACTGCGGTAGAAACCCTCTTGCAAACGGGCACTAGTTTGTCTCATGGCCAATTTTTTAATGGGAAGTCTTGACATTGGGTCATATGTTGTTCTGTGTCTCTTCCATGGTTGCCATCTGATCAGCACTCTCTGTGGGGCAATGGCAAGTCTATCCTGGTGCTTGAATATAGACACACCTTCTAGTATTTCCCTCTCTCCCCTATCTCTTTATTCACTGATATATTTCTCTACTCATCATTTGCTTCGTTCCTCAACCTACCACTAACTGAGCACCAACCATGCCCTGTCCTAAGGTCAAACATCCAAGTCTCCAAGGCTGGTAAGGCCTGTGCGTTAAGCATCACAGTGTAGCAGAGGATGAAGATGCAGCAACATAACCTAGGAGGATAAGAAAACCCACCCCTCCACTACATTCCTACAAGAGCAGGAACCAAGCACAGGGGGGTGTGTGTGTGTGTTAGTTGTTCAGTCATATCTGACTCTGTGTAACTCTATGAACTGTAACCTACCAAGCTCCTCTATCCATAGGGTTCACCAAGCAAGAATACTGAAATGGGTTGCCATTCCCTTCTCCAGAGGATCTTCCCAACCTAGGGATCTAACCCAGGTCTCCCACACTGTGAGCAGATGCTTTGGCATCCGAGCCACCTGGGAAGCCCAAACATGGGATGCCCATCATCAAATAGATGGGTGTGGCTAGAGTTTAAAAGTGAAAACTGGGTTCAGGGGCAGGAGATTGAACAGGTGGGAGAGGACCTTGTGTCAGCCAGGGAGAGGAATTTAGAATTTATCTTGTGAGTCAGTAGGCATTGAAGAGCTTTATCACAGGGTCATCTCCAGAGTGGTGTTTTAGGAAGATCATCATCCTTGAGTTTTTCCAATAGTCAACTTAAGAATGGAAACAAAGAAACAATTTTGTCCCAATAAGAGAAGAGAAGAGTAATAGTGATGATAATGAGAAGGGATGATTTATAACCCTAAAGATCTTGATGGTAGAATATGAGAAAGAAGAGGAATCAACCAAAATGTCCAGGCTATGCTTAGAGGATTGCATGCAATTACGTTTAATTTACTAGCACTAGTTCTCCTTGCAACTGCGGTAGAAACCCTCTTGCAAACATTACAGCTGGTGGTAGAATGTAGTTTCTTTAAAGAGCAGCAAAAATGTAAAGACTCCTGAGATGCGTTCAACTGAAAATGCTGTGGTAAATAAAGTCACGGCCCCCAAAGATGTCCACATCCTAATCCCCAGGACCTATGAATACATTAGATCAGGTGGCCAAGGTTCCTCATCAGCTGGCCTTGAAGTAGGAAGATTTTCCTGGAGTCTCCAAGGGGGCCAAGCTAATTAGAAGCATCTTCTTAAGGAGATTCAATGTCATAGAAAGAGACATGATGATGAAAACAGGTAAAGAGATGCTACAAGGAAGAGGCCATGAGTCAAGGAATGTGGGCAACCTCTCGATACAGGACAACTTGGAGTTAGTTCTTCCTTGGAACTTCCAGAGAGGAACGCAGTCTGGCCAACATCCAGACTTCATTTTTGCCCCCAAGATCCATGTTGGATTTCTAACATGTACAACCATCATATATGCAATTTACACTGTTTTACACCACCGAGTTGCTGGCAATTTGTTACAGCAGCAATAGACAATGAATGTAGTTTCAGAGAACGAGCAACTCTTAATTTTTTTTTGAGGGGATCTTCCCAACCCAAGGATAGAACCCAGGTCTCTTGCATTGCAGGACTCAGTTAGGCAGAGACCAATTAAGAACACTTCCTTGCATCGAAACCTATACTGGCACGTGTGGAAAAGATAGCTATGGTCATTGTGCTAAGGGAATAGGAGTACCTACAATCACTTGGGGCGATGGTCTGGAGGGGTGGGAGTGGGGGGAACGGGGTGGGGGGAGGGTCCAGAGATATGCATATGAATGATCTGGGAACATAAATGTTGGTGAACAACAAAACTCTGTAAAATCTTTAAAATAAAGAATAATAAAAAAAAGACACTTCCTTGGTACTATTTACTGATTGACTCTGCTATTATTGCTTTTATTGGTCTTTATTACATTTCTTACAGTAACAGAGTGGGGCAGTGGTAAAGAATCCACTTGCCAATGCAGGAGATGAAACAGACATGGGTTTGATCCCTGAGTCTGGAAGATCCCCTGGAGTAGGAAATGGCAAGCCACTCCAGTACTCCTACCTGGAAAATTCCATGAACAAAGGACCCTGGCAGGCCACAGACCGACACAGCTGCACATAGCACACACAGTAACAGAGTGGAGACAGAAAATGTGGTAGAAGTCCAGGCAACGTGGTCGTGTTTTGTTGGCAAGGGTTTCTGGTTTGTTGTAAATGCCAGTTAATGAGAGTCAGAAGCCAGTGCCTGAGCACCAGCTTCGGGGCTTGCCCTGAAGTCACTGCACTGCTCTGCTCATCAGAGCTATCCATTGTGCAGACACAGCAGTGACACCTTTCTGTCTGGATGTGGCTGTCTCAGAGGTCAGTTTTCCATGTGTGGAAATGCTTTATATGTACCTGATTTCTCCTTGTTCCCTGGGGTTGTCGTGCTGTTGCCTTGGTTCATGTAACAAGCACCCGGCTCACGGTGATGCTCAGTCAGGCTCAGCTGAAGCCCCATCAGGCAGCTCTCCCAGCGAGCATCAGAGGAGGCGACGAAGGGCCTAGTGCTCCCTGCAGTCATCCCCAGCACCCCCGGGACGGAGATGGCTAGAGCCATAATCGCAGCAGAAGAAAGCTTTTGTAGTTTCTTTTGAGTGTATCGTCTTTGATCAGTTGGAGACTGTAGGTTGAGAACCAGCTCTAACGTTTACGTCTTCAACCTTTACTTGAAAATGCACGGTTCTGACAACAGGAAGGCTGAACATATATCGATGTGGAGTCCTAGGAACTGTAGGGGCACTAGTGTGTGATTTGAACTTTTCTAGCCTCTAACTTTCTCCTAATCCTGAAATGGGATACAGACTTAAATACATTTGATGTCTGGTTTTTTCCCATAAGCCACAAACATGTGGAAAATCCGCTCCTGTGTGATGTGATGTCTCAGGGGTCAGCAACCTTAGACCTTAGAGAGGTGTCAGCACAACACCGGAGCCTCCAGTGTTTCCTGGCACTGCCTTTGCCCAAGAAATGTCCATTGACTGACTGACTGGTTGAGTCATCTGCCCTAGGGCCACCTCAGATGGCAGTGCTGCCCCGCCATATGAGAACAAACACTGGCTTTCTGTTGTGCTTCCATCTCCTACAGAACTTGAGTCCCTTTTCTACCTTCACGTGAAGGGAAGACGTCTCCTTTATCAGGAGACTCTTGTCTGCAAACATCTCTATTTCTAGGGTCAAGTGACAGAAAGGTGGACAACAGGTGCTATCCTACTCCTGCTGCAGGGTGGAACAGAAATGCACAAGAGCACTTTTCTTCTCAGGGTGATTCTTCCTCCTTTGTCCGTCTCAACCTCTGTCTGCCCCTTCGGGGCTTGCCCTGAAGTCACTGCACTGCTCTGCTCATCAGAGCTATCCATTGTGCAGACACAGCAGTGACACCTTTCTGTCTGGATGTGGCTGTCTCAGAGGTCAGTTTTCCATGTGTGGAAATGCTTTATATGTACCTGATTTCTCCTTGTTCCCTGGGGTTGTCGTGCTGTTGCCTTGGTTCATGTAACAAGCACCCGGCTCACGGTGATGCTCAGTCAGGCTCAGCTGAAGCCCCATCAGGCAGCTCTCCCAGCGAGCATCAGAGGAGGCGACGAAGGGCCTAGTGCTCCCTGCAGTCATCCCCAGCACCCCCGGGACGGAGATGGCTAGAGCCATAATCGCAGCAGAAGAAAGCTTTTGTAGTTTCTTTTGAGTGTATCGTCTTTGATCAGTTGGAGACTGTAGGTTGAGAACCAGCTCTAACGTTACGTCTTCAACCTTTACTTGAAAATGCACGGTTCTGACAACAGGAAGGCTGAACATATATCGATGTGGAGTCCTAGGAACTGTAGGGGCACTAGTGTGTGATTTGAACTTTTCTAGCCTCTAACTTTCTCCTAATCCTGAAATGGGATACAGACTTAAATACATTTGATGTCTGGTTTTTTCCCATAAGCCACAAACATGTGGAAAATCCGCTCCTGTGTGATGTGATGTCTCAGGGGTCAGCAACCTTAGACCTTAGAGAGGTGTCAGCACAACACCGGAGCCTCCAGTGTTTCCTGGCACTGCCTTTGCCCAAGAAATGTCCATTGACTGACTGACTGGTTGAGTCATCTGCCCTAGGGCCACCTCAGATGGCAGTGCTGCCCGCCGCCATATGAGAACAAACACTGGCTTTCTGTTGTGCTTCCATCTCCTACAGAACTTGAGTCCCTTTTCTACCTTCACGTGAAGGGAAGACGTCTCCTTTATCAGGAGACTCTTGTCTGCAAACATCTCTATTTCTAGGGTCAAGTGACAGAAAGGTGGACAACAGGTGCTATCCTACTCCTGCTGCAGGGTGGAACAGAAATGCACAAGAGCACTTTTCTTCTCAGGGTGATTCTTCCTCCTTTGTCCGTCTCAACCTCTGTCTGCCCCTGTCTCTCCATCTTTATTACTCTTTCTTTTCTACTGTTTCTTTCACCAACGGCTCACTGACAAAAGTCAGTTACCAAATCAGACCTCAGTTTTTATCGTTATTGTTTTGTCTGAATGAATGTTTTGGCAAAGTTAATTGAAAACCCTAGTTGAGATCTCAATCACTGCCTATAAGGTTCATTTCATCGTGGAGTCCTATGTCTACCCCAGACCCAATGGAAGCATCAATTGTCTGGGCTGTAAACTTGCTCTCATGTCAACTGTGGCCGTGGCTTCTATTCCTACCAACTTCTCAAGCAATGACTTTCCACCTGGAGGCTCCGGGGCAGCCACGCTCAGAGCAACCAGCTGCTGAAGTATGTCCACAGGGTTTCCAACCCTCCCTGTTTCCCTCTTGGGTGTCACCATTCTAGGTCAGAGCATCAGACAGAATCAGAAGATAAGAAAGGAACACCCAAGTCACAGGCGTTTCTGATGCCCGTATTGACAGAGAAACTCTACCCCGGAAAGCAGTTGAAAGCAATTATTGAAAGCAATTTAAATTCTAAATACATGGAATTTCAGAGAGAAAAAAAATTGCAATGAAATGACACTTCCATGAAAAATATATGAGGTTGCTTCCAGTAATTATAGATCAGTGCGGATATGTTTCTTTCATTGGCCATTAATTTAAATCAATTATTTATCAAGTCCTGTGATGCTGTGCCGAAAACCACTTAGGACTGACTGCTTTAATGTGTTCTTTAAAGGGACAGATTAGAGATTCCACTTCAAGGTTTATTTTCTCCTATGACTGACATGGAACAGAAAAGTATGCTGTTGGGATCAAAATCAACCTGGTTCTTGCAATGAAGCATCCACCACCCATAAAGCTATGCTGAGAATTTTTACCACTTTTTTTTTGACATGAGCTTCTCTGATTACAGAGATGACGCTATTCTTAAGAATATCCTCAGTGGTCCAACATGATTGGCATCTTAGGAATTGTCCTAGCATAGATATGTTCCTTTTTTTTTTTTTTTTTGGCCACTTCTATTGGTCTTTCTTTTATTTTCATCTTTATTCTTTGGCCCGTGTGGGCCTTCCATTGCAGTGGCCTCTCTCACTCCAGAGCTCCGGCTGGGTACTTGGACACATCGGTCCAGCCGCTCCGCAGCACATGGAATCTTCCCAGGCCAGGGATCGAACCAGCGCCCCTTGCACTGCAAGGCAGTGTCCTTACCCACTGGACCACCAGGGAAGCCCTAGATATGTTCCTAATTAGGTGACTCATTCAATGTTGTGGCCACACAACTAATTACAAGATCAGGAAAGGTCCAGATTTCTTCACGTGTCCTTACCCACTTTTACACACAGCTGTTTTATTCTCTTTTCTTTGCTTTGTTTGTTTCTGGTCAACTGTGGCCGTGGCTTCTATTCCTACCAACTTCTCAAGCAATGACTTTCCACCTGAGGCTCCGGGCAGCCACGCTCAGAGCAACCAGCTGCTGAAGTATGTCCACAGGGTTTCCAACCCTCCCTGTTTCCCTCTTGGGTGTCACCATTCTAGGTCAGAGCATCAGACAGAATCAGAAGATAAGAAAGGAACACCCAAGTCACAGGCGTTTCTGATGCCCGTATTGACAGAGAAACTCTACCCCGGAAAGCAGTTGAAAGCAATTATTGAAAGCAATTTAAATTCTAAATACATGGAATTTCAGAGAGAAAAAAAATTGCAATGAAATGACACTTCCATGAAAAATATATGAGGTTGCTTCCAGTAATTATAGATCAGTGCGGATATGTTTCTTTCATTGGCCATTAATTTAAATCAATTATTTATCAAGTCCTGTGATGCTGTGCCGAAAACCACTTAGGACTGACTGCTTTAATGTGTTCTTTAAAGGGACAGATTAGAGATTCCACTTCAAGGTTTATTTTCTCCTATGACTGACATGGAACAGAAAAGTATGCTGTTGGGATCAAAATCAACCTGGTTCTTGCAATGAAGCATCCACCACCCATAAAGCTATGCTGAGAATTTTTACCACTTTTTTTTTGACATGAGCTTCTCTGATTACAGAGATGACGCTATTCTTAAGAATATCCTCAGTGGTCCAACATGATTGGCATCTTAGGAATTGTCCTAGCATAGATATGTTCCTTTTTTTTTTTTTGGCCACTTCTATTGGTCTTTCTTTTATTTTCATCTTTATTCTTTGGCCCGTGTGGGCCTTCCATTGCAGTGGCCTCTCTCACTCCAGAGCTCCGGCTGGGTACTTGGACACATCGGTCCAGCCGCTCCGCAGCACATGGAATCTTCCCAGGCCAGGGATCGAACCAGCGCCCCTTGCACTGCAAGGCAGTGTCCTTACCCACTGGACCACCAGGGAAGCCCTAGATATGTTCCTAATTAGGTGACTCATTCAATGTTGTGGCCACACAACTAATTACAAGATCAGGAAAGGTCCAGATTTCTTCACGACAACCCCCTAGGCAACATGACCTCAAAACTCAGGTCCAGCTGACAATATTTCACACACAGCTGTTTTATTCTCTTTTCTTTTTGCTTTTGTGTTGTTTCTGGTTCTTGGATCTCTCATGATAACAAAGGTGACTGCTCTGCACAGAACAGAAACTTCCTGAGTGTCAGGGGAGAAAAATTAGGAAAAAATAGTGAGGATGTCTCTAAGATCGAAGCAGAAGCATTGGTGATATTAGGGAAGATTGCTTTAGCTTCGGGATGAGCTCAGTTGCATGAAGCCACTCAATTGCCTCAGACTATATCAACAGAACTGAATTCCAACCCACCTCACACTCTCCCTTCAGTCTCCTGGCTGTTACCTGCATGACAGCAATTGTCTGATTTCTCATTCACACCAGCCTGTGACCTCACGCTCCCCAGCCATCAATGCCCCATTGTCTCACATGCTTTCCTCCTCCACGCTTTGCTTGTTGTCTTACTCTAGCACTCAAACAATTTCTCTCCCACCTTCTTTGCTGGCTAACTCCTACACCCAGTGTCAAAGGTCCAACTCAAACATTTTCTGTTTCAGGAACTTCCGCAGGTGGCACCAGCCACTTTCTGCCCTTTGCTCCCCTGAGGTCTACATCATGAGACCACAGCTGCCACTTCATTTGTCAGGCTCCCCTCTGCGTGATGGCACTTCCCGGGTGGCACTAGTGGTAAAGAGCCTGACTGCCAATGCAGCAGACTAAGAGACACGGGTTTGATCCCTGGGTTAGGAAGATCCCAGGAGGTGGGCATGACAGCTATTGGTCTTTCTTTTATTTTCATCTTTATTCTTTGGCCCGTGTGGGCCTTCCATTGCAGTGGCCTCTCTCACTCCAGAGCTCCGGCTGGGTACTTGGACACATCGGTCCAGCCGCTCCGCAGCACATGGAATCTTCCCAGGCCAGGGATCGAACCAGCGCCCCTTGCACTGCAAGGCAGTGTCCTTACCCACTGGACCACCAGGGAAGCCCTAGATATGTTCCTAATTAGGTGACTCATTCAATGTTGTGGCCACACAACTAATTACAAGATCAGGAAAGGTCCAGATTTCTTCACGACAACCCCCTAGGCAACATGACCTCAAAACTCAGGTCCAGCTGACAATATTTCACACACAGCTGTTTTATTCTCTTTTCTTTTTGCTTTTGTGTTGTTTCTGGTTCTTGGATCTCTCATGATAACAAAGGTGACTGCTCTGCACAGAACAGAAACTTCCTGAGTGTCAGGGGAGAAAAATTAGGAAAAAATAGTGAGGATGTCTCTAAGATCGAAGCAGAAGCATTGGTGATATTAGGGAAGATTGCTTTAGCTTCGGGATGAGCTCAGTTGCATGAAGCCACTCAATTGCCTCAGACTATATCAACAGAACTGAATTCCAACCCACCTCACACACTCCCTTCAGTCTCCTGGCTGTTACCTGCATGACAGCAATTGTCTGATTTCTCATTCACACCAGCCTGTGACCTCACGCTCCCCAGCCATCAATGCCCCATTGTCTCACATGCTTTCCCTCCTCCACGCTTTGCTTGTTGTCTTACTCTAGCACTCAAACAATTTCTCTCCCACCTTCTTTGCTGGCTAACTCCTACACCCAGTGTCAAAGGTCCAACTCAAACATTTTCTGTTTCAGGAACTTCCGCAGGTGGCACCAGCCACTTTCTGCCCTTTGCTCCCCTGAGGTCTACATCATGAGACCACAGCTGCCACTTCATTTGTCAGGCTCCCCTCTGCGTGATGGCACTTCCCGGGTGGCACTAGTGGTAAAGAGCCTGACTGCCAATGCAGCAGACTAAGAGACACGGGTTTGATCCCTGGGTTAGGAAGATCCCCAGGAGGTGGGCATGACAGCCCACTTTAGTATTCTTGCCTGGAGAATCCTATGGACAGAGGAGCTGAGCAGGGTACAGTCCATGGGATCACAAAAAGTTGGACACGACTACAGCAACTTAGCATACACACCTCTGTGTTATGACTTCTAAGAGGATGGAGATGACATCTTCTGCATCCTGGTATTCTCAGGACATTTCTGTATCCTCAGAGAAGTCAGGGAGAGTGCTTTGTATGTGCTTTGTAATTCACGAACTTCACCAAAAACTGGCAAACCAGTCAACCCCAGGCCATCCCTAGGGGTACCTGTTCCTTGTTGACAAGCTCAGAAATGCCGTATCAGTTTCAAACCCCAAGATGTGAATTCTTTTCTTCTGAATGATTCACACACTAGATGATTCCTACAAACATTCTAAATTGAGATTTCATTTCAAATTTAGATAGTTGGTAAAAGATAACTCACTGAAAGAATGGCTTTGAAGACCTTATTTATAGAAAAGGATAAAGAAGCTGGTATTGATCAGACTATAGATTTCATTCAATAAAAGAATAAGACTATAAATGAAACTAATAGAACCGAAAATAATAACTTCTCAAGACCTGATACGAAGAGGTGACACATTGAAAAAGATCCTGATGCTAGGAAAGATTGAAGGCAGAAGGAGAAGGGATCTACAGAGGATGAGATGCTTGGACGGCATCACCAACTCAATGGAAATGAGGTTGAGAAAACTCGCCTGTGACCTCACGCTGTGGCTCACATGCTTTCCTCCTCCACGCTTTGCTTGTTGTCTTACTCTAGCACTCAAACAATTTCTCTCCCACCTTCTTTGCTGGCTAACTCCTACACCCAGTGTCAAAGGTCCAACTCAAACATTTTCTGTTTCAGGAACTTCCGCAGGTGGCACCAGCCACTTTCTGCCCTTTGCTCCCCTGAGGTCTACATCATGAGACCACAGCTGCCACTTCATTTGTCAGGCTCCCCTCTGCGTGATGGCACTTCCCGGGTGGCACTAGTGGTAAAGAGCCTGACTGCCAATGCAGCAGACTAAGAGACACGGGTTTGATCCCTGGGTTAGGAAGATCCCCAGGAGGTGGGCATGACAGCCCACTTTAGTATTCTTGCCTGGAGAATCCTATGGACAGAGGAGCTGAGCAGGGTACAGTCCATGGGATCACAAAAAGTTGGACACGACTACAGCAACTTAGCATACACACCTCTGTGTTATGACTTCTAAGAGGATGGAGATGACATCTTCTGCATCCTGGTATTCTCAGGACATTTCTGTATCCTCAGAGAAGTCAGGGAGAGTGCTTTGTATGTGCTTTGTAATTCACGAACTTCACCAAAAACTGGCAAACCAGTCAACCCCAGGCCATCCCTAGGGGTACCTGTTCCTTGTTGACAAGCTCAGAAATGCCGTATCAGTTTCAAACCCCAAGATGTGAATTCTTTTCTTCTGAATGATTCACACACTAGATGATTCCTACAAACATTCTAAATTGAGATTTCATTTCAAATTTAGATAGTTGGTAAAAGATAACTCACTGAAAGAATGGCTTTGAAGACCTTATTTATAGAAAAGGATAAAGAAGCTGGTATTGATCAGACTATAGATTTCATTCAATAAAAGAATAAGACTATAAATGAAACTAATAGAACCGAAAATAATAACTTCTCAAGACCTGATACGAAGAGGTGACACATTGAAAAAGATCCTGATGCTAGGAAAGATTGAAGGCAGAAGGAGAAGGGATCTACAGAGGATGAGATGCTTGGACGGCATCACCAACTCAATGGAAATGAGGTTGAGAAAACTCCTAGAGATAGTGAAGGAGAGGGAAGCCTGGAGTGCTGCAGTCCATGAGGTGGCAAAGAGCTGGACACGACTGAGCAACTGAACCACAAGTTTAAATAGTTCTCTAACAGTTATAAAGTACTTTTGAATATAGCATGTCTTTTAGTTACCCATACTTCAGTTAAATGCCAGGCTATATCGCATTAAGCCCGGGTGTCCAGCATGTCAGTATAGTCTACGGCACAGATAGATCTTATTGAGAAGGGACTGCTTTAAACCCAGACTGTGACTGTGTTCCAATCCCATTCATCACAGACCAGCTGTGGGATCCTAGTTGCATAGCCTCTCCGCACAATGAAGGTGATAACTGGATCTTCCTTCTAGGACCGTTGTGAGGTATAAAATGAGTTAATGCTGTGGTTCTCAATCTGGGCTGCATATGGAATCATCAGGGAGGCTTTCAGAAAAACACAAATCCCCAGGCCACCCCAGACCAATGATTGCAGAGTATCTGGGTGGAACTTGGCCATCCAAACATCATGATTTTAAAAGCTCCCCAAGTGATTCTAATGTGCAGGCAGCATTGAAACCTGCCAAGTTAAATGACAGAAATCACAGGGCCAGGCACACACACCATCTTGTTTTAAAGATCTTGCAAAGTAAGTTTCCCATGAAACACAATTTGGGAAATACTGACACACACTTATAACTTAAAAGAACTAAGCAGGAGACATTTGTTACACATTAAACATGTTTTGGATATCACACCAAATTTTTAGTTTGATTCCTACAAACATTCTAAATTGAGATTTCATTTCAAATTTAGATAGTTGGTAAAAGATAACTCACTGAAAGAATGGCTTTGAAGACCTTATTTATAGAAAAGGATAAAGAAGCTGGTATTGATCAGACTATAGATTTCATTCAATAAAAGAATAAGACTATAAATGAAACTAATAGAACCGAAAATAATAACTTCTCAAGACCTGATACGAAGAGGTGACACATTGAAAAAGATCCTGATGCTAGGAAAGATTGAAGGCAGAAGGAGAAGGGATCTACAGAGGATGAGATGCTTGGACGGCATCACCAACTCAATGGAAATGAGGTTGAGAAAACTCCTAGAGATAGTGAAGGAGAGGGAAGCCTGGAGTGCTGCAGTCCATGAGGTGGCAAAGAGCTGGACACGACTGAGCAACTGAACCACAAGTTTAAATAGTTCTCTAACAGTTATAAAGTACTTTTGAATATAGCATGTCTTTTAGTTACCCATACTTCAGTTAAATGCCAGGCTATATCGCATTAAGCCCGGGTGTCCAGCATGTCAGTATAGTCTACGGCACAGATAGATCTTATTGAGAAGGGACTGCTTTAAACCCAGACTGTGACTGTGTTCCAATCCCATTCATCACAGACCAGCTGTGGGATCCTAGTTGCATAGCCTCTCCGCACAATGAAGGTGATAACTGGATCTTCCTTCTAGGACCGTTGTGAGGTATAAAATGAGTTAATGCTGTGGTTCTCAATCTGGGCTGCATATGGAATCATCAGGGAGGCTTTCAGAAAAACACAAATCCCCAGGCCACCCCAGACCAATGATTGCAGAGTATCTGGGTGGAACTTGGCCATCCAAACATCATGATTTTAAAAGCTCCCCAAGTGATTCTAATGTGCAGGCAGCATTGAAACCTGCCAAGTTAAATGACAGAAATCACAGGGCCAGGCACACACACCATCTTGTTTTAAAGATCTTGCAAAGTAAGTTTCCCATGAAACACAATTTGGGAAATACTGACACACACTTATAACTTAAAAGAACTAAGCAGGAGACATTTGTTACACATTAAACATGTTTTGGATATCACAGAAGCTTTGCCAGAAGGTTTTACTAGTTTGCTAAATAAATAATTCTCATGTTATTTACACCATTTCAAAATGCACACACACATAAAGTGGTGCAGTAGAAAACATCCCAGTTTACTTTGCCAAGTAAGAGTTGCTAAGACAACAAAAATCTGGACAATATAGGAAAAGAAATACTTTGACCACCTGATGCGAAGGAATGACTCATTAGGAAAGACCCTGATGATGGGGCAAACAGAAGGCAGAAGAAGGGGACAACAGAGGACGAGATGGTTGGATGGCATCACCGACTCAATGGACATGAGTTTGAGCAAGCTCCAGGAGATGGTGAAGGACAGGGAAGCCTGGCATGCTGCAGTCCATGGGGTCACAAAGAGTCAGACATGACCGAGTGATTGAACTAAACTGAGAGGAAAAGAATAGTATGGATCAGGCTCACTTATAAAGATCAACAAAGATAAAATCCAGCAGCAGGAGAAGGGACAAAACTCTTTGCCCAGATAAGACATACTCTGGAATTACTTACACTGGGAAATAAATGAAGATAATCCATAAGTAGATGGGCAAGGATAAAAATCCATCATGTTGATGAATACCAAAATGGCAGTTGATAAAATTAAAGATCAAATTGTTAAGTAAAATGAGGGGCAGAGGGGAATGAGCTAATTTCTTAACAAAATAAAAAGAACTGTCTGACTTTTGGCCAGCAAACACTATGTTCCCTGATTTTAGAGGGTGCTGTGTTGCCCAGACCCCTGCAACACAGGACTCATCGGGGCTGCCTCGTGACTTTCCTGAGCCCTAAAAATGCTGCCTTTGTGGACTTCTAACTCCATTAAATATATATCAGAGCTTCCTAAGTGGTGCAGTGGTAAAGAACCTGCCTACCAATGGAGGAGACATTAGAGACATTGGTTCGATCCCTGGGTTGGAAAGATCCCCTGGAGGAGGGCATGGTACACACACACACACACACACACACACACACACACACACACACACACACACACACATATATATATATTTAAAATTATATTTTTACGACTGTGTTGGTATTTGTTGTTCAATTGCTAAGTCATGTCAAACTCTTTGTGACTCCATGGGCTGCAGCACTCCAGGCTTCCCCTGTCCTTCACCATCTCCCACAGTTTGCTCAAATTCATGTCCCTTGAGTACGTGATGGCATCCAACCATCTCATCCTCTGTCACTCACTTATCCTCCTGCCCTCAATCTTTCCTAGAATCAGGGTCTTTTCTAATGAGTTGGCTCTTACTCTCAGGTAGCCAAAGTATTAGAGCTTCCACTTCAGTCCTTCTAATAAATATTCAAGGTTGATTTTCTTTAGGATTGACTGGTTTGATCTCAGGGACTCTCAGAGTCTTCTTCAACACCACGGTTCAAAAGCATCAATTCTTTGGCACTCAGCCTTCATTATGGTCCAACTCTCACATCCATACATGATAACTGGAAAAACCATAGCTTTGACTATGAGGACCTTAGTGTTGGTATAGCAATTAATATAATCCTGGGGTATCCTTTTTTTCCTCCTGTTTTGAAAGGAAACTAAAACATTTTCATGATGAGAAAAGTATAGAGCCCCTAAGCTCTATCCTCCAATGCCAGTGAAGAATCAAGCCCACAAGCTGCTGGGTATACAGAAGGCCTCAGCTGTGGCCCCTTCCAAGATGGTTTCAACTGTGGAGAGCCATCTGGGCCAAGGCCAAGCCCATTCCTGAGGTCCAGATCCAGTAACTGACCTATGCAGGCATGGAAAGACCTAACCACCTTGGTTCAATGCAAGACAATCTGAAGAACCACCTAGCAGACAGCCTGTGGGGTTGGCTGAGGATGCCAGTAAGTCTATATCACAGCTGATTCCTCCCTCTAGCTTCTCCCTTTCCCACCCTTCCACAGTGGTGGATTCCTTCACGTCGCTCCTTTGTGGACTTCTAACTCCATTAAATATATATCAGAGCTTCCTAAGTGGTGCAGTGGTAAAGAACCTGCCTACCAATGGAGGAGACATTAGAGACATTGGTTCGATCCCTGGGTTGGAAAGATCCCCTGGAGGAGGGCATGGTACACACACACACACACACACACACACACACACACACACACACACACACACACATATATATATATTTAAAATTATATTTTTACGACTGTGTTGGTATTTGTTGTTCAATTGCTAAGTCATGTCAAACTCTTTGTGACTCCATGGGCTGCAGCACTCCAGGCTTCCCCTGTCCTTCACCATCTCCCACAGTTTGCTCAAATTCATGTCCCTTGAGTACGTGATGGCATCCAACCATCTCATCCTCTGTCACTCACTTATCCTCCTGCCCTCAATCTTTCCTAGAATCAGGGTCTTTTCTAATGAGTTGGCTCTTACTCTCAGGTAGCCAAAGTATTAGAGCTTCCACTTCAGTCCTTCTAATAAATATTCAAGGTTGATTTTCTTTAGGATTGACTGGTTTGATCTCAGGGACTCTCAGAGTCTTCTTCAACACCACGGTTCAAAAGCATCAATTCTTTGGCACTCAGCCTTCATTATGGTCCAACTCTCACATCCATACATGATAACTGGAAAAACCATAGCTTTGACTATGAGGACCTTAGTGTTGGTATAGCAATTAATATAATCCTGGGGTATCCTTTTTTTCCTCCTGTTTTGAAAGGAAACTAAAACATTTTCATGATGAGAAAAGTATAGAGCCCCTAAGCTCTATCCTCCAATGCCAGTGAAGAATCAAGCCCACAAGCTGCTGGGTATACAGAAGGCCTCAGCTGTGGCCCCTTCCAAGATGGTTTCAACTGTGGAGAGCCATCTGGGCCAAGGCCAAGCCCATTCCTGAGGTCCAGATCCAGTAACTGACCTATGCAGGCATGGAAAGACCTAACCACCTTGGTTCAATGCAAGACAATCTGAAGAACCACCTAGCAGACAGCCTGTGGGGTTGGCTGAGGATGCCAGTAAGTCTATATCACAGCTGATTCCTCCCTCTAGCTTCTCCCTTTCCCACCCTTCCACAGTGGTGGATTTCAGCGCACCCCCAAATAAATTCTATTCTGTGTTAAATTCCATCCCAGGGCTCTCTGCCTGGAGAACCAACCTGAGACGGCAGCATGTTACAAAGAAAACCAAATAGCGCATATCCGTGTTAAGTTGCTGTTTACTCACTCAGTGGTGCCCATCTCTCTTGTGAACACAAGGACTGTATCCCACCAGTCTCCACTGCCCATGGCATTTCCCTGGCAAGAATACTGGAGTGGGTTGCCATTTGCATGCAGCGCAAAAAACAAGCCAAAACAAATTTATGATTTAGGGATGAGTTCGCATGTTGCAAAACTCGAGACTTAGGATGTTATTATCATAAAGTTAGAGTAGAAGTCACTTCAGTGGGCAGGGCCCACGGTGAGGTGCTGGCAGTGTCCCATTTCTTGATCTTTGTGGAGTTCCAGAAGTGTTTGTTTATGTGTATTCTTTCACCTGTACATGAATATTTTTATGCAGTGCTTTGTGATAATAAATCTCACATTCAAAAAGGAAAAGATTAAACCAAAAAAGAACTTACTGTCACCATTATTATTTCAGTGGCAGCACTGTCCATTGTTCTGCCCTTTCCAATAACCGGGAAGAGGGAATGGCTTTCCCTGCAGCTGGGTGGCAGCTGTGTCCCCAGCTGTTCTCACCCACATTCCTGATGGATGGAATCGCAGGGAAGGTCAATGCAGGTAGAGAGCAATGAGGGCTTCTTGGGTGTTCTGGCCAAGTGTGTCCACTCCTGACCTGCAGCAGGTCTAAGTGCTTCTGTGAATGATGAACTCAGGTCCCCTGTGACCTGCTTTTCCCAGCCTTGGGATGTATGCACCAACTTCCAGGACGTCAGTTTCACATCAAATGACCCTCTCTGCAACGTTAGTAGACACTTTCTCTGTCCTGAGACTTATTAAAGAACAAGGGGACTTCAAGACAGATATAATCATCTCCAGCCAGTGCGGCTGGAGCTGAACTTCATCTCTCCAACAGAATAGCTGCTGGAGCAAATGCCACCTGAGGCAACATCTCTAGAAATGTCTTCACCATAATCTTCCAACCATCAGAGATGTTAGTAAAAGCCTTCCCCTTGGGTAAGGAGGAAAGCCCCAGCCTGAGAGGCAACATTCCCTGCTCGCAACCTTTTCAAAATTGTGGCAAAGAAGTGTGATCGTCTCAGACCACGCTGGGGCAAAATGGTCCATTAGGCTTCATCCACAACACTGTAGGTGTCCAGTAAAAACCGAGAAAGAAAGCAGAGAGCAGACACCTGGAAAACACAAAAGTGTTGCCCTTCACAAAAAGGAGAAGGAAAGTAATTTAGCTAATGTCTCTGTACAGGTGCCATTTAGAAACCTCTGCCATCTTACCTGCACTAATCCATATTCGGTTTTCCATTAGGCTTTTAAAAACTCTCAAGCTAGATCCAAGAGGTATTCTCTGAAAAGTTGGTAGTTCTTTCCAGGCTTCCATAAAAAGGAGATTTAGGATGCTAGTTGGAAAATGGCACCTCCACCCACTTTCTTTCCTAACTGCACGCCTTGGACAGACACACTTCTCTCTCTTCTGCCTGTCCTCCAGCCCCACACTGACATGGTTAGGGAATTACATTCTTGGTAACCATGATGCTTTGTACCAAGAGACACCCCAGGTGCACTTACCAGCGTGTGTGCTCAGTCACTTCAGTCATGTCTGAGTCTTTGCAGCTATAGACTGTAGCCCATCAGATTCCTCTGTCCATGGGATTCTCCAGGCCAGAATACTGGAGTGGGTTGCCATGCCTTCCTCCAGGGGATCTTCCTGACCCAGGGATCGAACCCGAGCATCCTGTAATTCCTGTATTGCAGGCAGATTCTTTACCCACTAAGCCACTTGGGAACCCCACACTTACCTAGCTTGTTTTATTTAATCTCCATAACTCCATGAAGTAGACACTATTCCCATTTCACAGATGACATGACTGAGACTCAGGTCAGTTACCAAGGTAGTCTTAGCAACAAATTGAAAGATTTGGGAGCTCAAGACAGGACATCTCTCTGTTTTGTTGAGATGATCAGTGGATATATATAATCTATGTAAACCACTGAGCACAGTCTCTGCTCAATGAATCGTATGATTACTATTTCTAATATTATTGCTACAGGAAGTGGATTGCCCCAGGATCCATCTTCTCATACCCTTAGATTTCCTAACAGAGTCATCCTACCTGGGTCATCCACGAGGACCACTGGAAGCATCATGCTCCAAAGAGGAGCCACCAGCCTGAGAGGCAACATCGCACAAAAGGGTGTGATCGTCTCAGACCACGCTGGGGCAAAATGGTCCATTAGGCTTCATCCACAACACTGTAGGTGTCCAGTAAAAACCGAGAAAGAAAGCAGAGAGCAGACACCTGGAAAACACAAAAGTGTTGCCCTTCACAAAAAGGAGAAGGAAAGTAATTTAGCTAATGTCTCTGTACAGGTGCCATTTAGAAACCTCTGCCATCTTACCTGCACTAATCCATATTCGGTTTTCCATTAGGCTTTTAAAAACTCTCAAGCTAGATCCAAGAGGTATTCTCTGAAAAGTTGGTAGTTCTTTCCAGGCTTCCATAAAAAAAGGAGATTTAGGATGCTAGTTGGAAAATGGCACCTCCACCCACTTTCTTTCCTAACTGCACGCCTTGGACAGACACACTTCTCTCTCTTCTGCCTGTCCTCCAGCCCCACACTGACATGGTTAGGGAATTACATTCTTGGTAACCATGATGCTTTGTACCAAGAGACACCCCAGGTGCACTTACCAGCGTGTGTGCTCAGTCACTTCAGTCATGTCTGAGTCTTTGCAGCTATAGACTGTAGCCCATCAGATTCCTCTGTCCATGGGATTCTCCAGGCCAGAATACTGGAGTGGGTTGCCATGCCTTCCTCCAGGGGATCTTCCTGACCCAGGGATCGAACCCGAGCATCCTGTAATTCCTGTATTGCAGGCAGATTCTTTACCCACTAAGCCACTTGGGAACCCCACACTTACCTAGCTTGTTTTATTTAATCTCCATAACTCCATGAAGTAGACACTATTCCCATTTCACAGATGACATGACTGAGACTCAGGTCAGTTACCAAGGTAGTCTTAGCAACAAATTGAAAGATTTGGGAGCTCAAGACAGGACATCTCTCTGTTTTGTTGAGATGATCAGTGGATATATATAATCTATGTAAACCACTGAGCACAGTCTCTGCTCAATGAATCGTATGATTACTATTTCTAATATTATTGCTACAGGAAGTGGATTGCCCCAGGATCCATCTTCTCATACCCTTAGATTTCCTAACAGAGTCATCCTACCTGGGTCATCCACGAGGACCACTGGAAGCATCATGCTCCAAAGAGGAGCCACCAGCCCTGCTGACCGGGCTGCAGGAGAGCAGGATGTTGAGGGGTGGGCATTCAGCCACTGCCAGGTAGCACAGAGGCCCCCTAGAGAGCACTCACAAGGATATGCGTACACACACACACATTCATGCAGGCATAATAAATGTGCATCTATGTGCTTTCCTCTCAATGCGTTTGAAAAGATGTTTGAAACTCAATTATACTATGTATAATGGGTGCACTACCTAGACTGGCACAGTACTACATTGTAAACCAGAGTTGTATTTTATGATATTTAACACTCTGAAATGTCACTTTTGAGGAATGAAAATGGTATAACATGCCCAAGTATGTGTGATACCAATCTTTTAAAAATAAAATACAAATTATAAATATATACGAAATATATATGTACATATAAAATTAGGAATCACAGGATTAGGGAGGCTAAGAAGCCCCACAATCTCCCTTCTGTAAGCTGGAAATCCAGGAGAGTTGGTGATGTGGCTCCAGTCTGAATCTGGAGATCTGAGAACCACAGGACCAATGTCCTAGTCTCTGGGGAAAATTCAAATTCCCTGGCTTAAGCAGTCAGACAGAGAGAGCACATTCTCCCAGTCCTCTACTCTTTGTTCTATTCAGGCCTTCAGCAGATTGGATGAAGCCCACCCATGTTGGGGTGCCTTATTTGGTCTACCAGTTCAGATACTAATCTCTTCGGCTAACATCTTCACAGACACAGAAATGACATTTAACCAGACATCTGGTTACCCAGTGGTCTGATCAAGTGGACACATAGAGTTAACCTTTATAAGGTCCAAGTCTGGTGAGTCAAAGACGCATAGTAGGGAATTCCCCAGACATCCAGTGGCTAGGACTCTGTGCACCCACTGCAGGGGCCATGGGTTGGATTCCTTGGTCACAGGACTAAGATCTCACATGTTGTACAGTGCCAAAAACTTAAATAGTTTTTAAGAAATGCATAGTAAACATAAGCAGGGACCACATGGGAGGGGAAAGCTGTGGCTATTGCTGTCTTAATAATGGCGCTGTCTTCATTGTATCTGGATGTCCGTATTCTTTTTTTAAGATGTATTATTTATTTATTTGGCTTAACCAAGTCTCAACTGTGGCACACATGGTCTCTGATCTTCACTGCTGCATGGGAACTCCCAGTTGTGGCATGTGGTATCTAGTTCCCTGATGAGGGATCGAGCTCAGGCCCCCTGCTCTTAGCCACTGAATGACCAGGGAAGCCCCTGGACATCCATATTCTTAAACACTCTACCTTAAACTGCAAGGATCCTTCAGGGTACAAGGAGCTCAAACAGCTCCTTTGTGGACAGTCGATTAGGTTCAATAGCAATTATTGCAAATGACTACAGGATACTCCAGGTAAAGAGACATTTGTTTCTGTAGTTCTCTGAGCATGAGCAAATTATATTACTAATTTTAGAAGAATTACTTCAAATAAAGGCACAACATTTTCATAATAAATTCTATATATGTACATATAAAATTAGGAATCACAGGATTAGGGAGGCTAAGAAGCCCCACAATCTCCCTTCTGTAAGCTGGAAATCCAGGAGAGTTGGTGATGTGGCTCCAGTCTGAATCTGGAGATCTGAGAACCACAGGACCAATGTCCTAGTCTCTGGGGAAAATTCAAATTCCTGGCTTAAGCAGTCAGACAGAGAGAGCACATTCTCCCAGTCCTCTACTCTTTGTTCTATTCAGGCCTTCAGCAGATTGGATGAAGCCCACCCATGTTGGGGTGCCTTATTTGGTCTACCAGTTCAGATACTAATCTCTTCGGCTAACATCTTCACAGACACAGAAATGACATTTAACCAGACATCTGGTTACCCAGTGGTCTGATCAAGTGGACACATAGAGTTAACCTTTATAAGGTCCAAGTCTGGTGAGTCAAAGACGCATAGTAGGGAATTCCCCAGACATCCAGTGGCTAGGACTCTGTGCACCCACTGCAGGGGCCATGGGTTGGATTCCTTGGTCACAGGACTAAGATCTCACATGTTGTACAGTGCCAAAAACTTAAATAGTTTTTAAGAAATGCATAGTAAACATAAGCAGGGACCACATGGGAGGGGAAAGCTGTGGCTATTGCTGTCTTAATAATGGCGCTGTCTTCATTGTATCTGGATGTCCGTATTCTTTTTAAGATGTATTATTTATTTATTTGGCTTAACCAAGTCTCAACTGTGGCACACATGGTCTCTGATCTTCACTGCTGCATGGGAACTCCCAGTTGTGGCATGTGGTATCTAGTTCCCTGATGAGGGATCGAGCTCAGGCCCCCTGCTCTTAGCCACTGAATGACCAGGGAAGCCCCTGGACATCCATATTCTTAAACACTCTACCTTAAACTGCAAGGATCCTTCAGGGTACAAGGAGCTCAAACAGCTCCTTTGTGGACAGTCGATTAGGTTCAATAGCAATTATTGCAAATGACTACAGGATACTCCAGGTAAAGAGACATTTGTTTCTGTAGTTCTCTGAGCATGAGCAAATTATATTACTAATTTTAGAAGAATTACTTCAAATAAAGGCACAACATTTTCATAATAAATTCAATAAAAAAAGAGTAGTTACAGACTATAGAAAGGAATAGGTATTGAAATGAAAGTTATTACTTTTCTCTGTCAAATACTTGCAAACTATACACTTAAGAATATTCACTTAGCGATAGAAAAAAAATGGGATATAAGCCAAGACATTTAAAATATAAAAGATGAGAAAACAAAGGAGAATGCATTTTTAAAAATCTAAATTTTGTGCATTTTACAACAAAGGTAATTAATTGTGATAAATGAGACAAAGATTATTCTTATTTTTTCTTGCAAGAAATAACTTTAGAAGCAACAGTGCCAGTGGTTGAATATAAAAATATAAAGAAGATGGAGAGAAGAGGTAACACTTTTAACAAAAGTGCATTTCGAGTAAGGCCTGGATGCAATGAAACTTTTCAAAAAGCAGAACAGAGCATCTTCTGTGTCTTTCCGACATCCTCCAGTCAACCATGGGAGACAAGAAGCAGCTGTGATGGACTGACAGGTTGATGAAATAAGAAAGGAGAGACACAATTCTGGAACATTTCTAAGGTAGATAAGTTTTTTTGTTTTGGTATTTTTCCTGGGGAAAAGTACAAGTCACTCAGTCGTGTCCGACTCTGTGACCCTATGGACTGCAGTTCGCCAGACTCATCTGTCCATGAACTTCTGCTGGAGTGGGAAACCGTTCCCTTCTCCAGATCGTCCCAGCTCAGGAATCAAACTCAGGTCGCCCACATTGCAGGCTTTTCTTTACTGCCTGAGCTACCAGAGAAGCCCGTGTTAGTTTCTACTGTACAGCAAAATAAATCACCTATATGGATACATATCCCCTCTTTCTTGGATTTCCTTCCATGTAATGGTCACCACCAAGCAATGAGTAGAGGTCCCTGTACTATACAGAGTTGGTTCTCATTAGCTATCTATTTTGCACATAGTATCAATAGTGTATGTATGTCAACCCCAATTTTCCAGTTAACCTCACCCTCCCTTTCCCGTTTTGTGTCTATATATTTGATCTCTACGCCTGCGCCTCTATTTCTGTTTTGCATGAGCAAATTATATTACTAATTTTAGAAGAATTACTTCAAATAAAGGCACAACATTTTCATAATAAATTCAATAAAAAAAGAGTAGTTACAGACTATAGAAAGGAATAGGTATTGAAATGAAAGTTATTACTTTTCTCTGTCAAATACTTGCAAACTATACACTTAAGAATATTCACTTAGCGATAGAAAAAAAATGGGATATAAGCCAAGACATTTAAAATATAAAAGATGAGAAAACAAAGGAGAATGCATTTTAAAAATCTAAATTTTGTGCATTTTACAACAAAGGTAATTAATTGTGATAAATGAGACAAAGATTATTCTTATTTTTTCTTGCAAGAAATAACTTTAGAAGCAACAGTGCCAGTGGTTGAATATAAAAATATAAAGAAGATGGAGAGAAGAGGTAACACTTTTAACAAAAGTGCATTTCGAGTAAGGCCTGGATGCAATGAAACTTTTCAAAAAGCAGAACAGAGCATCTTCTGTGTCTTTCCGACATCCTCCAGTCAACCATGGGAGACAAGAAGCAGCTGTGATGGACTGACAGGTTGATGAAATAAGAAAGGAGAGACACAATTCTGGAACATTTCTAAGGTAGATAAGTTTTTTTGTTTTGGTATTTTTCCTGGGGAAAAGTACAAGTCACTCAGTCGTGTCCGACTCTGTGACCCTATGGACTGCAGTTCGCCAGACTCATCTGTCCATGAACTTCTGCTGGAGTGGGAAACCGTTCCCTTCTCCAGATCGTCCCAGCTCAGGAATCAAACTCAGGTCGCCCACATTGCAGGCTTTTCTTTACTGCCTGAGCTACCAGAGAAGCCCGTGTTAGTTTCTACTGTACAGCAAAATAAATCACCTATATGGATACATATCCCCTCTTTCTTGGATTTCCTTCCATGTAATGGTCACCACCAAGCAATGAGTAGAGGTCCCTGTACTATACAGAGTTGGTTCTCATTAGCTATCTATTTTGCACATAGTATCAATAGTGTATGTATGTCAACCCCAATTTTCCAGTTAACCTCACCCTCCCTTTCCCGTTTTGTGTCTATATATTTGATCTCTACGCCTGCGCCTCTATTTCTGTTTTGCAAATAAGATCTTCTATACTATTTCTCAGTCATGACTTAGTGACTAAATGACGAGACAACAGCATATCATTATTCTAGACAGCACATAAACACTTTAATATACGATATCTGTTTTTCTCTTTCTGACTTACTTCACTCTGTATGACAGTCTCTAGGTCCATCCACATCTCTATACGTACACTTTTTTAAAGAATTTAGCAAATTTATCAGTTATTTTGGTGCCTCCTGTTTTAAAGTTATTCACACATAGGAACAGAGAAGAACTGATCCTTGAATGCTCCAGAGAAAGATGGCTTCAGTTTTCATAAATAATGGGGTTGATTAAAAATAGGTCATCCAAATCAATCTAATAGCCTTCTATTTTTAATGCAATTCTTTTCATTGATTTTTAAAATGGATAGCCCATTAAAACACATTAATCATGACCCTAAGAATGTATTTGTACTGCAAAAAGCCTAAGGTGAAGGATAACGAGCAATTTCCCACCACATGTAATGAGGTTGGAACAGCATAAAGTGGGCTAGAGCCCTGCTCTTCCCAGGAAAATGATTTCTGGGTAAAAGCGGGGACATGAGATATCATCATGATAAAATGCTGTCCAGCTGTATAAGAGCAGGTTTAGAAGATTCAGAGCCACATGTATCTTTTGGATAAATGGTCTCTCATTTTGTAGAGCCAAGGTGAAAACACAAGATAGTCCTGCTGGGATTTTTATTACATGAGCAATACGTGCTCACAATTGCAGAATGCATGTTCATTCTAGAAAATGCAGCTAAGGAAAACAAATATTTAAAATAATCCACCATACCATCATCCCATGATAATAATGGAAACATTGTGATATATACACACTCAAATTTTATAAATACACAAGGTATATATTTTATATGCAGATATATAATATATGCTTGTAAACTTTTATACTAAAAAATCATGTACATATTAGATGCCAATAAAAACAGTTTTCCAGAACTGTAGTTAATGAAACGTGTGTGTGTGTGTGTGTGTCTATTACCATTTACTCACAAATATCCTAATAGTGGACTTTTTAAAAAATGTTTCACTGAAGATTCTGCAACTAAATACATGCAGCCAAACTGACTTCATGAGAAACTGTACAAATTTATGTTCTCCCAGAATATGAGAAAATATTCTGTTTTACGCTGAACTATTTGTTCTTGACTGCTTTTCCTTTGTTTCCTCATTCCCTCACTTTCCTAATTAGTAACTGCTTGAGTCTGTTCTTTGGAACTCAGGGAAGAAGAAGACTTCCTCCAAGAAAAAGACATTTTTCCTACAAACAAGAAACAGGGTGCACAGAGCAGGGGTTGTACCTAGGAGGAACTCACAGGGTCTTGCTCAGCTTCAACCTCTCCTTTTCTTTGATCCTCCTCAATCCTGAGGTGAGCAGGGGCAAGACAAGAAGGGAATAGAAGATTGTATAGAGAGGCTCATCAGAAACAAGAGCTCAAGAACTCAGATCACTGTTGAGGAGCCTTAACTGGCCACAAAGATGAAGAACAAATGGAGTTCGGGCTCAAGGGGCCCAGTGAGTATCCGTGTTGGTCCAAGGATGCCCTAGGGTGCTTTGCAGTGAGGGCCCTCGGAACCATCTCAGTGGAAACTCCAGAGCTGTCGTAGAAGAAGACCACCCTCAACAGTGGAACAAAAAACTGAGTGTGTTGCTGTCGGCCTGAATGTTTGGAGCCATATGTGTCTTACTTCGATAAATACTTTTGTAAACTCAAGGTGAAAATATACAGCGGCTTCTGCTGTGTGTTTTTTTTTTTTAATCACATGAGTAATGCATGCTCATAAGAGCAGAAAAAAATTTCAATCTAACTTTTTTGAAGTACAAATTATCTTTCTGAAATGTTTTGGAACTTTCAGTGTTCACATTTGTTTTTTATTGAGGTATACTTGATTTACAAGGTTATATTAGCTTCAGGTGACTCAGACATACATATACATATATATATTATATATTCTTTTCAGATTCTTTTCCCTTATATTATTACAAAATATTGAATATAGTTCCACATGCTTTACAGTAGATCCTTGTCAGTTATTTTATATATAGTAGTGTGCAATGTTAATCCCAAGCCCCTAATACGTATTTTTAAATGCAAGTATATAATACATATGTTGTAAATTCCAAAAGGTAACATTTTAAGTGCTAATAAATACAGTTCTTCAAAACTGCTAAATGGAGTACAGTTGCACATCTATTAACGTCACCATCCATCGCTCAACCGTCTTTCTGCTATTGGCTTTTATAAACACTGCTTCACTAAAGACCCTACAGCTAAATCCTTTCCAACAACCTTGATTACTTAGGGTAGGTCTCAAAAAGTAGGCTCGTTACTTGAAAATATGTGGACTATTTTCAGATATCTTTTGATATTAATTTCTAACATAATTCCACAGTGATAAAAGAACAGACTCTGTATGATTTCAGTACCTTTAGATCATGAAATCTTTGTACTTTGTTTATGTCTCTGGATACATTCCTGTGTCTCCTGGTTTATAGTCCACGGGAACTTGAATAGAATTTGTGTCCTGCTGTTGTGTGAAAATTGTATAAATCTTAATCATGTTGACTTGGTTCATAGTGCTTTTCAGGTCTACTATATCCTTCTACATTTCAGTCTATTCATTTTATTAATTTTAAGAGTTTGATATTGAAACTCCAACTAAAAACTTAATTTATCTACTTAAAAAATAATTGTAATAATTTGTTCTGTATTTTCAAAGTCTCCTGTAAATGTGTTTTCATACTTTCATAATTTAAAAAATAAAAAAGGAAGGACAGAAAGGATTATTAAATCAAAGAATGAACACCCCTTGTGAGCTTGGACTGACACCTTTTGGAAAGTCAATTTGCTATTAGCTATTTACAGCCTCTTTCCATCAGCCCTGGAACAACAGAGGAAAGTAAAAAAACTTTTCAAGCAGCCAAGTGGATGAACTCGATTCTGGGGTTCATAATGCATCTCAGGACAAGATCCTCCCTGTGAGACCGCAGATTCTGCATCAACAAAGGGACCAGCCAAAAGCTGTGCTTCTCCAACCACAGAAATACCACCGAAATTCTCACACCTTTCTAATATAGAACTACATATAGGGCAACTCTGGGCAGAATAAATCTCCACTTATTATATAAAATTTCATAAAACTGTGGCACATTTTATGAGAGCTGACATACAATCATTCAAATGAGAACTATTTCCTCTGTTTGCAGGTAATTTGTCTCAGTCAATAAAGAGACTGTCTGCAATGCAGTAGACTTAAGTTCGATCCTTGGGTGAGGAAGATCCCTTGGAGAAGGAAATGACAACCCACTCCAGTATGCTTGCCTGTAAAAAACCCATGAACAGAGGAGCCTGGCGGGTTACAACCCATGGGGTCCCAAGGAGTCAAGACACATTGAACTCCTAGGCACATGTAATTCTAACAGCATTTAGCAAGGTGAAAGTTCTGGCTAGGCCAGCAGAGGGCGGCGTGCAAGTGCAGGTAGAGGCGGAGACGCCGCGGCAGAGCTGAGCAAGACTTCCTTGCTGGCTACTAAAACCACCAGGGAGACCGGAGGCGCGGCGCCCAGTCACTTCTGCTGCCGAGGAAGGAGGGGACTTATCATCCCTCCCGGTTACTGGGCGTTGGGGAGTGGTAGGGGAGGAGTTCGCATAGCAGTTTGGTTCCTGAAGCCACGTGTGTAGGTTACTAGGGTGGGGGTGGTGTTAAGAGGAATGGTGTCTAGTTAGGAGCATGGTGCGGGGCTCCCTCTTCCTTAGCTGGGCCGCTGTTTTGGCCCATGGCACTTGGGAAACCCTCAGAGAGGACTGGTACACCAGCGGGTCAATGCAGGGACTTCAGCTGGGGAAGTGGCTAAAGGGGAGTGGCAGAGGGGAGTGGCTAAAGTGGGTACGTTGCTGGACCTTCTATTAAAGACGTGAACTTGAGACAGAGAGGTTGTCCAGGAGCCTCTGGGGTAAAAGTAGACCCTTGCATAGTCAGTGAAGTGAGGGAGGGAAGTCCTGAACCCTGGGAGTGGTTTCCTAGGAGTGGGGACCAAGCCCTAGGAGAAGTCAATTTGGAAACGTCTCAAGTTTCTCAATGTGATGAGTTAAATGTTTGAAACTAACTTAGGTGGAAACACTGAGTCTAGGGAACAGCAAAACTTATGAGCACTCCCAAGGGAGGGGACAGAAAACTGAGCCTGTTTGTGAAAATTAGGAAAGCTACAAATGGGATGCATAGATTCAGCAGCCACTTCCAACAAATTCCTTGTTACAGGTGGGATTCTCCTGGGAGCAGACCAGGAGATGGGAGTTGCCCTGAAGGATGTTTGCTAGGCTGTGCCCTTTAGACTGGCAGCTGTGAAAAGAAAAAGTCTGTGGAAGGGAAAGACTGAACAATTTGCCTTAGGCCGAGCTAAGGACCTAGAATAGCCCATCAGATTGCTTTTCATTGGCTGAAAAGACCCAGCCTTCAGGTTCCCAAATGGAGCCCTCATTGGATTTGGGGTGCCCTGGGGTTGCAAGATAGTGGGTGAGGGACTGTCTACAAGTGAGTCAATTCTTGACAAGGCTGATGGCAGCGGGTGCCTGGAAGAAGCCCTCTTGACCTCTGGGGCCAGGCATGAACAGGGCAGAGGAGAGTTAGGCAGCATATCTCTCTGTCCATCACAATATATTTCCCATGTGAGCCCCGGTGTTCTCATGCCCCCTTCTCCTCTAATATCTGCTGGGTCCTATGATAGGATTGGGGTGCAGGCTGAGAGGACGTGAAGAGCCCCATCGAGGAGATCTAATCGTGCTCAAAATTGTACTCACTTTTATCACACAATATGGTAACCACAGTAGCACCAGCACATAAATACAGCTCAGTGATGATGCTGAATTATCTATTCTCTAGAGAAAATACTACACAATTAACATCACTAGAGTCGAATATGCAATGAAAATTACGTACAAAATATATGTGCCAGGGATTCCCTGGTGGTCCAGTGGCTAAGACACCGAGCTCCCAACGCAGGGGGCCTGGGTTTGATCACTGTCAGGCAACTAGATCCCGCATGCTGCAACTAAAACCTCGTGCAGCCAAAATAAATAAATAAATAAAGTAAAAAATATATGTGTGTGTGTGCCGGGAGGTTAATAGAAATCCCGTATTAGATTATTCTGGATTATGGGACGTTTATTTTCTAAATACATGTTCACCTTCCTGACTCCTTTGGTGTTCTTAATTTCACGATGTCCTTCTCGGCCCTCATAACTACGAGATGACCCGAGACAGGCGGGGCGAGAAAGCCTGCCGCCAGCAGGGCCCCAGGCCACATTCAGGTAATGGGCTTCCCCCAACAGGCGGCGAGTTCCAGCGCAAGTCACCTGGACATCTCCAGTGCACGACGGGGGAAATCTCATTCATGGACCTGGAACAGGGCTGTTAGTCACCCAGCGCTCCGCGGCGGACCCCGTCTACTTTTCAGCTCCTTGCGCTCGCCCCAGACAGAGCTGGGGTTGGAAACACGGGCACGGATTGGCCGGGAGGAAGCTGCTCGACCTATTTGAAAGGTCCAATCAGCGCCCGGACTTTCCAAGACAGCCAATGGGAAACTGGAGAGGCGGGCCGGAAGGGCGGGAGTAGCTATTTGAACCGCAGCGCGGGCAGCTCCCGTATTCGGCTTCCTGCCGGGGAAGAGGGGGCCCTCTTACTGATCACTCTGGGGCCAGGCATGAACAGGGCAGAGGAGAGTTAGGCAGCATATCTCTCTGTCCATCACAATATATTTCCCATGTGAGCCCCGGTGTTCTCATGCCCCCTTCTCCTCTAATATCTGCTGGGTCCTATGATAGGATTGGGGTGCAGGCTGAGAGGACGTGAAGAGCCCCATCGAGGAGATCTAATCGTGCTCAAAATTGTACTCACTTTTATCACACAATATGGTAACCACAGTAGCACCAGCACATAAATACAGCTCAGTGATGATGCTGAATTATCTATTCTCTAGAGAAAATACTACACAATTAACATCACTAGAGTCGAATATGCAATGAAAATTACGTACAAAATATATGTGCCAGGGATTCCCTGGTGGTCCAGTGGCTAAGACACCGAGCTCCCAACGCAGGGGGCCTGGGTTTGATCACTGTCAGGGAACTAGATCCCACATGCTGCAACTAAAACCTCGTGCAGCCAAAATAAATAAATAAATAAAGTAAAAAATATATGTGTGTGTGTGCCGGGAGGTTAATAGAAATCCCGTATTAGATTATTCTGGATTATGGGACGTTTATTTTCTAAATACATGTTCACCTTCCTGACTCCTTTGGTGTTCTTAATTTCACGATGTCCTTCTCGGCCCTCATAACTACGAGATGACCCGAGACAGGCGGGGCGAGAAAGCCTGCCGCCAGCAGGGCCCCAGGCCACATTCAGGTAATGGGCTTCCCCCAACAGGCGGCGAGTTCCAGCGCAAGTCACCTGGACATCTCCAGTGCACGACGGGGGAAATCTCATTCATGGACCTGGAACAGGGCTGTTAGTCACCCAGCGCTCCGCGGCGGACCCCGTCTACTTTTCAGCTCCTTGCGCTCGCCCCAGACAGAGCTGGGGTTGGAAACACGGGCACGGATTGGCCGGGAGGAAGCTGCTCGACCTATTTGAAAGGTCCAATCAGCGCCCGGACTTTCCAAGACAGCCAATGGGAAACTGGAGAGGCGGGCCGGAAGGGCGGGAGTAGCTATTTGAACCGCAGCGCGGGCAGCTCCCGTATTCGGCTTCCTGCTAGAGTGGGGGGTTTTGCCTCTGCGCCATGGAGGGAGAGGTGCTGGAGGATGACGAGCTGCTGCGAAAGCTCAAGGACAGCCGCTGCCGCTTCCAGAAGCGCATGCAGCAGCTGATAGAAAAGGTGCGGCCCCTCCCGCAGGCGGGGAAGCGGGAGGGACGGAGCGGGGGAGGTGTGGGCGGGAGGCGGAGGAAGCCGGGACTGTGGGCCGAGCGGTGGGGATGCTGGAGCTCCGCGGAAGTACAGCCGCGCGCGGGCGCCTTCTCACCCCGGTAGGGGCTCCTCTCGGCCCTCCGATCTAACGGGATGCCCCTTCCTCTCCCGCAGTACAACCAGCCCTTCGAGGACGCGCCCGTGGTTCAGATGTCCACGCTGACCTACAAGACACCCCAGGGTACGAGTCAACCCCCTCTTTCCGAATATTTATGGTCAAGAGTGTAACTAGAATAGTGTCTTGATCGAGTTTGCAAAGCTGTCCCTGCTTTCAGTTGAAAATAAACCTGGTTCACCTAACAGCTATTAAAACATTAACTAGTTCCCTTGAACCTATAAATCGCTTAAATGACTTATTGCCAACCAAGTTACTAATGAAGGTAGAATTCCTCGTTAAAAATGCGCTTGCCTGGGTTGGCATCCCAGCTGGCTATTAATAGGCCCATCAGCTTGGGCCCATTGCTTTAGCCAGGTGGTGGCTCAGTTTCTTCCTCTGTAAAGTGGAAAGATGGTGACAGCAGTGTCTGCTCGGTGTGGATATGGTGACAGTTACAGGAGATGAGGCCTGGCACGAGGGAGCACGCGTATTGACTTGCTTGACCTGTTTGACTTGCGGTTCTGAGTCCTCTGGAATTTGACCTGCATCTGGGGAGAAGGAGCCGTCCTGTTTGACGGTTGATGTTGCAAACGGACTTAAATCCTGGACTGGGTACATAGCTGGAGAAAGTTTTCACTGGGTGAGGGCAGTGCCTGTCATTTAGCCTAATTGTGTGAGTGTGCGTGCTCAGTCGTTTCAGTCGGGTCTGGCTTTTTGTGACCCTGGGGACTACAGCCCGCCAGGCTTCTCGGTCCATGAGATTCTCCATTCAAGAATCCTTGAATAGGAACTTCCCTGGTGGTTCTGTGGTTAGGACTCCGTGCTTCCTCTGAAGGGGGCATGGGTTCGATCCCTGCTCAGGGAACTAAGATCCCATATGCTGTGTGGCACTCCCCACCACCAGATTCAATATAAATAAATAAATGCATAAATTAAAAAAAATAAAAGAATACTTGAATAGGTCGCCATGCCCTCCTCCAGAGGATTGTCCTGACCCAGAGATTGAACCCAACATATTCCAATGGTTAGTTTTTGTTAACCTGTGTCACCTGAAGGCAGGGCGCAGGAATATGTAGAAATCAGCCCTAGGGGTGCTGTCGATATACTAGTGTGTTCTAATGGCCTTTTTATGAAAGGGTGAGTAGTGTCTGAAATATTTTGGTCAATCCACATGGCTTGAACGTTACTGATTTCACTGGTGAAAGCTTATTTCGGACTCTAGTTAGGTAAGAACAATAGCCGAAACAGGAAGCACTTTGGCATGTGGGAAACCTGGAGAGCTTGCATAGAGTCACTGACAGCAATGCTGGATGTGGAGCCAGTGGCTCTGCGTTCCTACAGACTTCTGGTTGGTGGGAACACAGCTCCCCTGACCTGTAGCTTCCTCTGCGGGGATGCTCAGGGAGTGGTCTTCCTGGTTACGGGCTAGCTGACCGCCCTTGTGGGGTGAATTCCTGCCATTTAAAGCAACACCGTAGGGTGTCGATTGGAACTAATAGGTTTCTAACCGTCACTGGTGTTTGATTCTCAACAATCCTGCGAGGGAAGCACTGTTAGAATCATTATTTCATAGCAGAGCGAGGTTAAGGAACTTGCCCGTCTCACTCAGCCAAAGTGGCAGAGATTTGATTTGACTCTAAGCACCTCTGTTCAAGGGTCACTCTGTCCTGGAAAGACCAAAAGGCATAGCAGAGAATCACTCTCAGGGCTCCCAGCCTGTCCGCACCACGTGGATAAGTGGCGTGGGCTGGTTATTTCTCGGTCCATGAGTTCTCCATTCAAGAATCCTTGAATAGGGAACGTTTCAGTCGGGTCTGGCTTTTTGTGACCCTGGGGACTACAGCCCGCCAGGCTTCTCGGTCCATGAGATTCTCCATTCAAGAATCCTTGAATAGGAACTTCCCTGGTGGTTCTGTGGTTAGGACTCCGTGCTTCCTCTGAAGGGGGCATGGGTTCGATCCTGCTCAGGGAACTAAGATCCCATATGCTGTGTGGCACTCCCCACCACCAGATTCAATATAAATAAATAAATGCATAAATTAAAAAAAATAAAAGAATACTTGAATAGGTCGCCATGCCCTCCTCCAGAGGATTGTCCTGACCCAGAGATTGAACCCAACATATTCCAATGGTTAGTTTTTGTTAACCTGTGTCACCTGAAGGCGGGGCGCAGGAATATGTAGAAATCAGCCCTAGGGGTGCTGTCGATATACTAGTGTGTTCTAATGGCCTTTTATGAAAGGGTGAGTAGTGTCTGAAATATTTTGGTCAATCCACATGGCTTGAACGTTACTGATTTCACCGGTGAAAGCTTATTTCGGACTCTAGTTAGGTAAGAACAATAGCCGAAACAGGAAGCACTTTGGCATGTGGGAAACCTGGAGAGCTTGCATAGAGTCACTGACAGCAATGCTGGATGTGGAGCCAGTGGCTCTGCGTTCCTACAGACTTCTGGTTGGTGGGAACACAGCTCCCCTGACCTGTAGCTTCCTCTGCGGGGATGCTCAGGGAGTGGTCTTCCTGGTTACGGGCTAGCTGACCGCCCTTGTGGGGTGAATTCCTGCCATTTAAAGCAACACCGTAGGGTGTCGATTGGAACTAATAGGTTTCTAACCGTCACTGGTGTTTGATTCTCAACAATCCTGCGAGGGAAGCACTGTTAGAATCATTATTTCATAGCAGAGCGAGGTTAAGGAACTTGCCCGTCTCACTCAGCCAAAGTGGCAGAGATTTGATTTGACTCTAAGCACCTCTGTTCAAGGGTCACTCTGTCCTGGAAAGACCAAAAGGCATAGCAGAGAATCACTCTCAGGGCTCCCAGCCTGTCCGCACCACGTGGATAAGTGGCGTGGGCTGGTTATTTCACCTCCTTGATTCCGTCTCCATCTACGCAGTGAGCTTGGTGAGTGTCTATCCCAAAGGAATCAGGAGTACCATACAAGTCATGTGCCAATAAGCTGTGAATACTGGATGTGGTGTACTTGGAGAAGGTTTAGACTAGAGCCTGGGACAGAAGCACCGAGTGAATTTTTGCTGCTGTTTTCATCACCGACATCCATCTCAAGCTTCAGAACTCAATGATCCCTTCTTTATTAATCCCAGTTTACCTGGGAGCCTGTGGAGGTCTGGGGATTATCTTGCCCAGATTCTGCTGACTGGTGAGCGCAGGACTCCAAAACCTGGGGTGGATCCCTGTGCCTAGGCCTTGTTCTATAATGTGTCGACTGCCCCAAGAATGCACTTATTCTGTCCATGGGGTAGAGAGCTTGCCTTCAAAAAGTGCTTTTTCTCCATAGTATATAGATTTCCCTCAGTATATGTATTTTGGGAACACTGCTTGACATATGTATGTTCTTTTTTATTTCATTTCATTTGTGGCGTAATCCTGAATTTGACGAGCTGCTGCCTACGGGCAGGAGAGATTTTCATTCATGAAAAATTTGTCTGATACTGATTTTTGAAAAACCTTCAACCTCATAAAGATGGAAAACAACAGAATGCCAGGAATGTGGCTTGGTTATATCTTGGTCTTATTAGATCGTTTCTTTGCCTGTCACTTAGGTTTTTTTAGAGTACAGATTAAACAGAAACTCAGCATTCATGATGATTTAAGCTGTAACTTCTCTCTCTCTTTTTTTTTTTAAGGATTGCGAATTTGGGGTGGAAAACTAGTAAAGAGAAGACGACAGGACAAGTGCAGGTATTTAATGTCGTTTTATTGCCAACACACTTTGGGGCAGAGGAAGGTTGATGTGAATAAAGGTGGGACTGAGCTAGAGCTGCACCAGGGGCCACTCACTCTCATGCTTTGCACTAAGTTGTTTCAGTTGTGTCTGACACTTTGCGACCCTATGTGCTGTACCCCAACTCTTTATGACCCTATAGACTGTAGCCAAAAGGCATAGCAGAGAATCACTCTCAGGGCTCCCAGCCTGTCCGCACCACGTGGATAAGTGGCGTGGGCTGGTTATTTCACCTCCTTGATTCCGTCTCCATCTACGCAGTGAGCTTGGTGAGTGTCTATCCCAAAGGAATCAGGAGTACCATACAAGTCATGTGCCAATAAGCTGTGAATACTGGATGTGGTGTACTTGGAGAAGGTTTAGACTAGAGCCTGGGACAGAAGCACCGAGTGAATTTTTGCTGCTGTTTTCATCACCGACATCCATCTCAAGCTTCAGAACTCAATGATCCCTTCTTTATTAATCCCAGTTTACCTGGGAGCCTGTGGAGGTCTGGGGATTATCTTGCCCAGATTCTGCTGACTGGTGAGCGCAGGACTCCAAAACCTGGGGTGGATCCCTGTGCCTAGGCCTTGTTCTATAATGTGTCGACTGCCCCAAGAATGCACTTATTCTGTCCATGGGGTAGAGAGCTTGCCTTCAAAAAGTGCTTTTTCTCCATAGTATATAGATTTCCCTCAGTATATGTATTTTGGGAACACTGCTTGACATATGTATGTTCTTTTTTATTTCATTTCATTTGTGGCGTAATCCTGAATTTGACGAGCTGCTGCCTACGGGCAGGAGAGATTTTCATTCATGAAAAATTTGTCTGATACTGATTTTTGAAAAACCTTCAACCTCATAAAGATGGAAAACAACAGAATGCCAGGAATGTGGCTTGGTTATATCTTGGTCTTATTAGATCGTTTCTTTGCCTGTCACTTAGGTTTTTTTAAGAGTACAGATTAAACAGAAACTCAGCATTCATGATGATTTAAGCTGTAACTTCTCTCTCTCTTTTTTTTTTTAAGGATTGCGAATTTGGGGTGGAAAACTAGTAAAGAGAAGACGCACAGGACAAGTGCAGGTATTTAATGTCGTTTTATTGCCAACACACTTTGGGGCAGAGGAAGGTTGATGTGAATAAAGGTGGGACTGAGCTAGAGCTGCACCAGGGGCCACTCACTCTCATGCTTTGCACTAAGTTGTTTCAGTTGTGTCTGACACTTTGCGACCCTATGGGCTGTACCCCAACTCTTTATGACCCTATAGACTGTAGCCTGCCAGGCTCCTGTGTCCATGCGATTTTCTAGGCAAAAATAATGGAATGAGTTGCCCTTTCCTACTCCGGGGAATCTTCCTGACCTAGGAATTGAAATGAGCTCTCCTGCATTGCAGGCAGATTCCTTACCCACTGAGCTACCAGGAAAGCCGGAAGACCCCCACAAAGGTCTAGACGATAAAATAGTTTAGGCTTTGCTTCCCAGTGTGGCCTCAGCTCTGTTCTAAGAGGGAAGCAGCCACAGACAACAAGTGAACAGGTGGCTGTGGCTGTGTGCCTGTAAAGCTTTATTCATAAGACCCCTGCTGTGTGTAATGCCCAGAGAAGTGTTCTTGCCTCTTCCTGTGCTGTCATCCCTGTTCAGTAAATGCCAGGACGAAGGATCACTAGGTCCAGGGATAGGCGTTCTTTGAATTGTACATAATGATGTCCACTGATCAGACCGGGGCTTCAGTGGTCTTGGTTGCAAAATATTCTCTTCTGAATATTTATTTAAGGTTTTTGCTTACAATGAGGAGGACCCCTTCCTGGGAGCTACAGAATTTTAAGCCCCTCTCCTGGGATTAGAAAACTGGGTGTGGTCTGTGACTCAGAGGTCTCCAGCCTCATTCAAATCACCATGGGTGACATGTCCAAACCCCCACCTCCTTGCCTGTCCTGGGACGTAGGGGGCAGTAGTTCCCCTGGGCTGTGTCTCGTCCCGAATGGATTTGTCCTCACACAGGGCCTGGGTTCTGTTTTAGACCCCAGAGCTGCCTGCATTGACACTAGTGCCGACTAGTAGCTTCCCCGGGATTCTCAGGCCATATTCTGTGACACCTCCAGACACAAAATGACTCTGAAAACTCCATCAGGTGCCTCCTCTCCCAGGGCAAAGGCAGCAGCACCCCCCATGGAGGGGTAGCAGAGATATAGGAGGTGAGGCCTCAGGGCTGCCATTTCTCACTCCTGTTCTTACAAAGCTAGGGTGGGCCTAAAATGTATCAGCCAACCTGGCATCTTGAATTCTCCAGTTTCCCTAAGGAGAGCCCATCCACGGCATTTGTTATGGTTACTAGTTAGGTCGGTGCAAAGCCTCGAGGGAGATGCACAGCTGACCACCCTGTGGCCAGAGCTCAGCTGGAAGGTGCCGCCTCACACCAGGTCCCACCACGTGCTGAAGCTTTTATTTTATTTTATTTTTATTTTTGCGGGGGGGTCAGGTTGGGGAGGGAGGGGGCGGGCGGGCCACTTCTATTGGTCTTTCATTTATCTATTTTCATCCATCTTTGTTCTTTGGCCCTTGTGGGCCTCCCATCGCAGTGGCCTCTGTTGTCGCACAGCACCCGCTCTGGGCGCATGCGCTCCAGAGCTCTGGCTGGGTAATTGGACACATCGGTCCAGCTGCTCCATGGCATGTGGGATCTTCCCAGGCCACGGATCGAACCGGTGCCCCTTGCACTGCAAGGCGGTGTCCTTACCCACTGGACCACCAGGGAAGCCCCGTGCTGAAGCTTTTAAAAGAATTGTAGATCTCATGACATGGAGATCAACTCGCTGTTAAGATAAAAAATCATAGAAACTCCTCCCAGGGCCTCTGGAACTTCTGGCTTCTACGTAAGGATCTGAGGCAGTGCTGTCCTGGTTCATTTTGGCCCCGCACTCACCGCCATGCCAGGGCCGGGCTGGGCCTGGTCACCGGCGCCCGTGTTTCTCACTTTCCTGCTCCATCTCTCACTATTGGGTGGTTTCTGAGACGGCAGCCCTGAGCACAAGCAGAGGAAGAAAGCTCTGCTCGTTTTCCAAGGGGAAGCTCAACTGTCTGCTAAGAGTCTTGAGGTGTCCGGTGCTGGAATGCTCTAGAAGCCCCAGGAAACTGCCTGTTCCCTGTTCACACACTAAAGGGGGGATCGTAGGTGTGTTACTTGACTATGGCTTTGAAATGTGTTCCATCTGAAATGAGCCTGTGTCATCAAGGGCTCTCCGGTGAAGACGGACAGCGGGACAGAGAGGGCCGCGAGCGTCCCATCCGGAGGTCACGAGCTTCCCTCGCCTGTCCCGGAAGCAGACGGTGAGTGTCTTGGTCGGGGGATGCGTGTCTCAGTCACCATGCTTCAAGTCTAGGCTCCTCACCATGGCATCTTCCAAGTGTATTTGAAAAACTAGAACCTGGGGAACGTACGTTGGGAGTTCCTTCTCAGCTCATCTAGGGAGCGGTCTCACTCAGTTTATCATGGTGCCCGACACACAAAGACCTTGAAGACATTTACTCATAAGAGTCATTTGTTTATCGGTATTAATCCAGATTTTAACTTCATGAAGCCTTAGGTTCACGAATTTCCTAGACTGCTTAAAATAATTAGAAATCGTTCTTGAGCCGAACTGTCCAGTGTGGTAACCACTCTCTTCCCTCCCTCCCTCCCTCCCTCCCTTCCCTTCCCTTTGAATTCATTGAAAATGAAGTAAAATGTAAAATTCAGTTCCCTAGCCTCACTGCATTCCAGGTGTTCAGCAGCCACGTGTGGCTCGTAGCTGACATGCTGGACAGCAGGTGCGGGGCCTTCCATCACTGAGGAAAGTTCTGCTGGACGGTGCTGGCCTAGAGGGGCTCAGCTTCCGGGATGAGAGGCCACCAAAAAAGCAGAGGTCTTACTAAAGCTGCTCTCTCCAGTGTCCCTGACTCGAGGCTGATTCCTGTCCTGATGGGTTCTCTGTGTGGCAGCAGATGGCTCTTTCCCTACTAAAGGGGGCAAACTAGAAGTAATAGGAATTTTCACTGTAGTGTATATGCAAGTGATAAGAAACCTGTCCTCAAGAGAAAAATACATGTTTTACTAAAAAAATTTTCGTGGAAATTTCCTCTTTTACTTTTAGGTTCAAAAAGCAGTAATGCTGATACAACTTTCTTCCAGGAAGAAGTGATTGCTGGGAACTTAATGGTGAGACCTGGCTTTTGTAATGAAGGGACCGAGCTGGGGCGTGGGGACAGGAGCATGTTTTCGTGATCTGCATCTTCCTCCGGGTCTCTCTGAGGCTCCGTCTTGGCTCACAGCACCCCTCAAGTCTCTGGGCCCCCGTTCAGACCCCCTACAACAGCAGGTGGCCCCTTCTCGGTTTAGCCCTTACGGCCCGAGTTCAAGCCTGACTCACTGAACCTTGGTAAACATTGAGTGCTACTCCCTGTGTAGCAGAACAACCCCGCTGGGGTTCCCAGTGCGCCTGTGGCCTTGACAGACCTCCCCGGATGGAAAGCTGGGTTCCAAGTTGATCTTTCCCTGTGGAGACGGCGTCACAAGGGAGGTGCTCTGCGGAGGGTTTCCAGGTCTGCCTCAGGATGGACGAGAACACATAGGACATGATCCATCCAAGCCTCTGACCTGACCCCTGGATCGGATGCTAGACGAGCTGGCATGGGGTTTTCCTCCAGAGGGCTTCCCAGGTGGCGCTGGTGGTAAAGGACTCGCCTGCCAATGCAGGAGACTTGAGTTCAGCCCCTGGGTCGGGAAGATCCCCTGGAGGAGGACATGGCAGCCCACTCCAGTTTTCTCGCCTGGAGGATCCCATGGACAGAGGAGTCTGGCGGGCGACGGTCCATGGGGTCTCAAAGAGTCAGACTCGACTGAGCAGTCTTCCTCTGAAATCGCTCCTTTTGTACGGACATTTGGCCATACACCCAGGTGTGACGTGCCATGTCTACGCAGCATTAGGAGCCCTGGAGGAGGAGTGGGGTGCTTTTGGAAGTATTATGTGGGGTGGCAGTGAAAGGGAACAGGCAGCCCCAACAGTATCCGCAGCCCCACCCGGTGCACAGTGGAGGCCGAGACCTCCTATTTCCAGTGGGCAGCATGGGAGGGACAGGAGAGGCCACGGCTCCCGCCCCTGAGTTGGACAACGAACTTCTTTTTTTCTTTTTCCCCTTTTCCAATTCTGTTTTTTGGCTGCAGCATGTAGGACCTTCGTTCCCTGACCAGGGATCGAACTTGCACCCCCTGCAGTGGAAGCTTAAGAGTCTTAACCACTGGACCACCGTGGGAGTCCCAGAACTTATTTTCTTCTAAACACACCAACTGGGATCAGTGCTAACAGATATGTCCTAAACTCACCTGAAAATATGGATTCTTTTTTTTTCTTTCTTATTCTAGTCATACTGTCATAAGCTTTTCCAAACTGGTATGTTTCTTCCTTCTATGTCCTTCTGGATGGGTCCCCTTGGGTAAATTCTCTCAAATCGGATTCTAGGGTCAGGTAGATTTTCCGAGGGGCTGGAGCACTCTACTGGTAACAGCAGAAGGTGAAGAAGCGACTTCGAGGATCTTCATGTAAAGACGTGTACACAGACAAGCTTGCCAGTGCGTTCCCACATCCCAGAGCTCAGTCATGCCCAGTGGCTGTTACAAATAATGACTTCTGTCTTGGTGTCAGCCTGCAGTGCCCTGGAGCCCTTCGAAAAATGAGTTGAGAAGGAAGTACTTGACCCAGGTGGATATCCTGCTCCAGGATGAGAGGAGTTTAGAGGTAACCTGTGTCCCAGGGTGTGTCCATAGCAATTGTTTCCAAACTGTTTCGCTCACAGGCTCCCGGATGTACAGGTCCCCTTGGGCAGGGGAATCGGCTGCCCGCCGTGTTCTGGGTGGCTCATGGGGTGCAGTAGGGCCCCAGCCCTTGCGTGGTGGACCTTGAAGCTGCACAGCTCCTCGCGGTCGCTCATGTCCCCACTGCAGCCACACACAGATGCTGCATTCTGGTTGGGGAGCAGTTCCCGTGGCCTTGGCATGGGTGCGGTGCGGAGCTGACACTTAACAACTCCTTGGTTAAAGTCATTTGCTTTGCTTGCAGCATGCTGGTTATGAGGTGGGAAAGGACCCCCATGTGACCCTGGCCCCGTCGCTGGCCTCGCCCGCCAGGCCTGCCCATGGTGAGTGTGACGTAGAAGCAGACCGTTCACTTTCAGTGGAGCCACAGTGCCCTTAGCAGGGCACCCCCACCCCCCACATTTGCCGGGCATGGTTCATCACCGTGAACTGTTAGAGACACAAGCCCGTCATAGAAACATTATTACAGTCTAAGAAAGGAGGTCCTCTTGGTTGGCATTCTTCTCTAAAGCAGACTTAGCTGTCTCCCTTCTGTTTCTTTTTTTCCCCTTCCTTTATCCTCTCCAACATGCTTTTCCTTTAACTTTTACAGAATCAGAAAGAGGTCATGACTTTTTTTTTTTAGTTCACATATTGGAATCTATTGTCTGTGTTTGACCACATTTAGCCTGGAGGAGCCCTTCCTCGGAAGCTGGCCATCCCCAGGGAGTTCCGAGTGCTTCATCCCCCACCCTGATTCCCCTTCCTCCACCTTAACAAGGAAACTTCTTTGATTGGTCCGGGAGCACAAAGTAGCCTCAAAATTACAGTACCTGGTACCACTCTACTCGATAATGAGCTAAAGAAGCTTCTAGACCTCCAAGCAGCATCTTCCTCCTCAGACCATACCCCACTGAGGGAGCATGTTCAGAGTCATTTGGATTCTGTTTTCACTTCAGATTGTTGTCATTTTAACCTAGAGTTAGGATCATTTTTCCTTTCTGTAATCAATTTTAGAGTTCTCCTCTTTGTTGGTTTGATTTTATTTTTTTAATACATAAAATATTTAACCTGAGGCAGAAGTCAGAGCTGTGTGAAGAGGTATATTTAGGGGTCCTCTCCCTTCCCCAGGCTTCCCCATTGGCTCAGTTGTAACGAATCCACCTGCCAATTCAGGAGCCACGAGTTCAACCCCTGGGTCAGGAAGATCTCCTGGAGAAGAAAATAGCAACCCACTCCAGTACTTTTGCCTGGAGAATCCCATGGACAGAGGAGCCTAGTGGGCTACAGTCATAGGGTCACAAAGAGTCAGACACAACTGAGCAACTGAACAAGAAGTCCCTTCGCCACACAGCCGTGTCAGCAGCCAGGATCATGATTATCTGGTTTCTAATTAGTCTTTGACAAGGCAACCAATTTCCCAACCATCGCACAAGGAAGAAAGACTCCTTTTAGGAAGGTCAGGGAACAGTGAATTGTTTTCATAGCTAAGAAAGAAAAGCTGAAGAGTCTATTCCCAAATACTGGGCACCCCACCCCCACATTTGCCGGGCATGGTTCATCACCGTGAACTGTTAGAGACACAAGCCCGTCATAGAAACATTATTACAGTCTAAGAAAGGAGGTCCTCTTGGTTGGCATTCTTCTCTAAAGCAGACTTAGCTGTCTCCCTTCTGTTTCTTTTTTTCCCCTTCCTTTATCCTCTCCAACATGCTTTTCCTTTAACTTTTACAGAATCAGAAAGAGGTCATGACTTTTTTTTTTTAGTTCACATATTGGAATCTATTGTCTGTGTTTGACCACATTTAGCCTGGAGGAGCCCTTCCTCGGAAGCTGGCCATCCCCAGGGAGTTCCGAGTGCTTCATCCCCCACCCTGATTCCCCTTCCTCCACCTTAACAAGGAAACTTCTTTGATTGGTCCGGGAGCACAAAGTAGCCTCAAAATTACAGTACCTGGTACCACTCTACTCGATAATGAGCTAAAGAAGCTTCTAGACCTCCAAGCAGCATCTTCCTCCTCAGACCATACCCCACTGAGGGAGCATGTTCAGAGTCATTTGGATTCTGTTTTCACTTCAGATTGTTGTCATTTTAACCTAGAGTTAGGATCATTTTTCCTTTCTGTAATCAATTTTAGAGTTCTCCTCTTTGTTGGTTTGATTTTATTTTTTTAATACATAAAATATTTAACCTGAGGCAGAAGTCAGAGCTGTGTGAAGAGGTATATTTAGGGGTCCTCTCCCTTCCCCAGGCTTCCCCATTGGCTCAGTTGTAACGAATCCACCTGCCAATTCAGGAGCCACGAGTTCAACCCCTGGGTCAGGAAGATCTCCTGGAGAAGAAAATAGCAACCCACTCCAGTACTTTTGCCTGGAGAATCCCATGGACAGAGGAGCCTAGTGGGCTACAGTCATAGGGTCACAAAGAGTCAGACACAACTGAGCAACTGAACAAGAAGTCCCTTCGCCACACAGCCGTGTCAGCAGCCAGGATCATGATTATCTGGTTTCTAATTAGTCTTTGACAAGGCAACCAATTTCCCAACCATCGCACAAGGAAGAAAGACTCCTTTTAGGAAGGTCAGGGAACAGTGAATTGTTTTCATAGCTAAGAAAGAAAAAAATGTCTCTGCGAAGAGTCTATTCCCAAATACTTATGAAATTTTCTGTTGCTTTTTTGTATTGCTTTAAAAAAAAAAATTCACAATGTTCTGTTATACTCCTGAAACTGGCATAATGTTTTATAAAAACCCACGCAGGTCATGATCCAGCCTTCAGTGCCCTGATCTCTGCCTCTGGACAGCTGTAAATGGTAACATGGCTTTCCCTCTGTGTGTTTCTCCAGGATACTGTGATGAGGCCTCTGAAGACAGCCCGGATGGCCCATTTCAGCTGCCCCCATCGCCCCAAGAGGGCAACGCTTCTCCCTCCTGCCCAGCAGGACTGGCTGTGGTGCCGAGGGCTGACCAAGGGGCCAGCGGCAGCGGCTTCTCAAGCAGCCCCTGGTCAGAGGCCGAGGACGTCTGCAACGCGACGCTCAGCGACCTGTACGCGGGCATGCTGCACTCCATGAGCCGGCTGCTGGGTGCCAGGCCCTCCTGCATCATCTCCACCAAGACGTCCATCGGCCAGAGCTGGAGCTTCAGGCGGAGGCACCAGTGTAAGGGCAGGATGAACAGGACGAGCTGCCGAGGAGGCGGGCGCTCTCAGAGGAGCCCCCAGGAGAGACATGCGCCCAGCTCCAAGCCCAGGCAGGACGTGGTGGCCTTCAGGGATCGCGGGAACTTACTCGCTGTTTCTGCCCATAAGACGAGTTTAAAAACTGGACAGGCTCTTCTCGAAGTCAGTGAACCCCAAATCCACGCATTCAGTCCGCCTTGGAAGGAGCTTCAGAAGATGCCCCGGAAGCTTTCTTCATTGACTTACTTAGACTCTAATGCAGTGTATCGTCTTGACCAGGAAAACAAGTTCATGTCGTTGAAGTGGTTGATTTCTCCCGTAAAAATAGCTTCCAGACCCAGAGTCCTGCGGGGCGTGGGAGGGAGTCGTTACAGGGATATCGAGATTGAATTTGACAAGCTTCATCAGGAATATTGCTTGAGTCCCAGGAAACCGCCCAGCCTGACTTACACGCCTGGCTCCTCAGCTGTGGATGTGTACAGAGGTGGTCCCGTGACCCCCGGTAGCCCCCGGGACTTAGAAGCCCACAGGCTGAGTAGTCCTCTCTGCAGAGCAAAAGCTAAGACATTGAGTGAGGCCTTTGAAGGCAGAAGAGCCATCCCAGAGGATACCTGGCTGCCGAAGAGGGACTCCTACCCCTCCCTTTCAAAGGCCGACCCCCCGCGCGACCCGGACCACCAGAAGCAGGCCGCCGATCTTATTTGTCTAGGAAGTGATCTGGGAAGATTTCAGAAGTCCGTATCCCTCAGCAAAGCCATTTCACTACCCAGGGTACAGCCCCCAGGCTTCTCCAGGGATCGCTATGATGATATTAAAGAAAAATTTGACAAGCTTCACCAGCAGTATTGCCAGAAATCGCCTCAGCTAACGCAGGCGCCTTCGTGTGCCAGAGCAACTCCAGAAAAAGCAAAGGTGAGAGTTCCATGTCAGAAAGAAGGCATCTCAGGAAAATGTAACCTGGACTCCAACTCCCAGGGTCCCCCAAGGTTGTCATCCTCGCCCCAGAGGAGCATAAAAACTCCCCTGACCTCAAACACAGTTGGAGCCCCTCCGCCTACAGGCTTTGCTCCCACCACCGAGCCCGGCCATCAGGTCCCCACAAAGCGATGCCGATTATCAGACCCTCAGGTGTGCGGACAGTGGGCCGGAACCTGGGATTCCTCATTTGTGAGCAGAGCCATGCCGAGGCCCGGGGATGAGGTCCACACTCTACAGCCCAAACAGGAAGAGAAGAAGGTATGTTTCTGTTTGTTGAATGTGGAAGCTTTACAACTCTTAGATGTTAATTTTTCTGAACTTTTTCCCAAATTCTTTTCCTTCCTCTAAATTCAGCATTTTTACACATTTTCCACTGGAATGCACTTAAGGGATGTTCCTGAAAAATGTCACTTCAGGGCTTCCCTGGTGGTCCAGTGGGTAGAGTCCGCTTTGCAGTGCAAGGGGTCCCTGGCCCGGGAAGATCCCATGTGCCATGGAATGGCTGGATCGGTGTGTCCAATTATGAGCCAATGCTCGAGTGCATGCGTGGAGAGCTAGTGCTCTGCAACAAGAGAGGCCGCTGCAGTGAGACACCCACACAGGCCAAAGAATAAAGATGGATGAAAATAAATAAATAACCAATAAAAGAGGTCAAAATTTGAAAAAAAAAGTCACTTCAGACACTATCCCTCCTCGTCAAACTGTCATTTCCAGCTTATCTCACACTGAGAAAATCCCTGTCGATCGTAAATCTCACCTGGCAATTGACAGCTCTGGTGACTTCTCATTGCCTCATGGCTCCAGAGTAGGAGTCAGCCCCCAGAGAGCCCCCAGCCGCATCCCACGTGGGTAAGGGGCCTGGCCATGCGCTCCTGATCGGCCCACCGGCTCCTGCCCTCTGCACTGAAGCCCACCCGCACCCCACTCAGCCGCGGCTTAACTTGTGCCGGCCCCTTAAACCGAAGGCATAGCTGCAGCACCATTTTATTTTCTCCAGAGACAAGCTGAGGAGGGGGTGGACAAGCTGCTCTGAGTCGTTGAACTTCCTCAGGTGGGCGCCAGCTTTCCCAGCGGGCACTTCAGCGCATCCCGCCTGGGCATCCTGACAATGCCACCTGAGCCCACCTCACTCCTCTGGCTGATGGGACCTGACTGGCTGGGGTGTGGCTGGCGCCTTCTGGGACCACGATATAAACACGCTTGACTCTTCTGGGGTTTTTCTTTCTTTTCTCAATACGTTATAAATGTACTAAGGAAAAGGACCAGATCTTCGTGAGCTATGAACCCAGTCTCTGTGCTCCAGGCTGTGTTGACCCCTTTTACACCATCCTTTAATCACCACTTGAGCCCTTTGATTAGGTAGATTCTGCCCAGTGGGCGGTGCTCGCTCTCCCTTTTATTAATAAGAAAATGTGGTCTTTGAGTTTTGAGGGTTTTTTTCCTCTTAGATGTGCCAGATCTTAGTTGAAACATGGTAACTCTTAGCTACAGCACGTCAGATCTTAGTTCCCTGACCAGGGATTGAACCCTGTTCCCTGCATTGAGAGTGTGAAGGCTTAGCCACTGAACCACCAGAGAAATGTAGTCCTAACTCCTGAGTTCATGCAGGTGTGCATGACTGGGCCAGGATTTGAAAGCCCATGATCTTAACCACCAGTTTGCACTGCCTGGTTGAGGAACTACTGTTACTTTTTTTGCCTTTACCTTCCTTAGGATATTTATTAAGCATGGTAGCATTTTCTATAATGATTCAAATATGTATGTATATGCAATGGAGTAAGTATACCTTCCCCTGGAAAAGAGAATGGCAACCCACTCAGTATTCTTGCCTGGAGAATCCCATGGACATAGGAGCCTGGCGGGCTACAGTCCATGGGGTGCAAAGAGTCAGGCGCGGCTAAGTGACTAACACAAATATGCAGTTAAACTTTTGGGGGCTGGCATTGGGAATCCTAGTGAAATTGTATTGAAATTTTTTCGTATATTTTTTTTCTTCTAGAGGAAAGAACAACACATCTTTCAGGATGGAAGAAAAAAATGATTCCATGTTAGAAAACTCAAAGCTGAAAATCTATTGCCAAGTTATTTTGGAGTATTCTCTTTTTCCACTAACTGTGACTTTTGTGTGTGTGTTATTCCCAAGAATACGTTAGAACTTGCTTCACTTATCGGACCTTCAAAGCAAATTTCAATGAAATTGGTTCCATTGACATGACTCTGGGTTTGGGGAAATCATTTGAATAAAGCTGCTCAATTAAAATTTTTAATGTTATCCTTTTTTAGGCCTGTTTTTCTCATGTCTTCTTTGTTAAATTCAGACATGACCAGAAATCATGTTTTGATTTCCATTTCTCTAATAATGAGCATTGCCGAACATCTTTTCATGTGTTTATTAGTCATCTGTATGGCTTTGGAGAAATGTCTGTTTAGATCTCCTGTTAACTTCTTGTTTGAGTTGTTTCTTTTTCTGGTATTGAGCTGAATAAGCTGCTTGCATAGTTTAGATATTAATCTTTAGTCGTTTCATTTGCTATTATTTTCTCCCATTCTGAGGATTGTTTTTTCATCTTGTTTATAGTTTCCTTCGCTGTGCAAAAGCTTTTAATCAGTGGACAGTGCCTTTTAAATAAAATATTTCAAATATTCACAGTACCATGGCAGAAGCCCATGTGCCAACATCCTGAGTAAATGGCTGTTAGGAGGTTGCTGTGTGTTGGGGTTTGTAAGGAAAAGATGACATTGCACTTTTTTCTCATCCCCTACCCTAGGCCACCTTCTCCTTATGTGGATGAACCCTTTCCACCCACACCTTTACACTGCTACATTTTGTATGTGTTTTAGCCAGTTCTGCTGCACTAACGAAACATGAGAGACTGGGTATTCAAGCTACAGAAGTTTGCTTCTGAAGACAAAACCAAGGGTCCGGGAGCCAGCACAGTTGGGCTCTGGGAGGACCTGCTTCCTGGCCTGCAGAGGGCTACCTTCTGGTGATGTCACAGGGAGAAAGAAAGAGCTCCCTGGTGTCTCAAGGACACTGAAGTCGCACCAGAGGTAAAGAACCTACTTGCTCCATGCAGGAGACATAAGAGACACGGGTTCGATCCCCTGGGTCAGGAAGATGCCCTGAAGGAGTAAATGGCAACCCATTCCAGTATTCTTGCCTGCAGAGTCCCATGGACAGGGGAGCCTGGTGGGCTACAACCCATGGGGTCACAGAGAATTAGACACAACTGAAGTGACTGAGCATACACACATGATCCTATCATGGGGGCCCACCCTCATGACCTCATCCAAGCCCCATCAGCTCCCAAACGCAGCCCCGTCCTGGATTTTCAAACATCCTCTCATGACGCTGGTTTTTAGTTTTCTGTGTTACTGATTTGGGCATATTCTGTATGCCAGTCTAATTATATGAACCAATCTGGAAGTAACGTCTTCCATCTGGGATTTATTTAACTTCATGATATTATTGTACAGAAGATAATTTTATTTTTAATTTTTTAAGTTGGTATGTTATATTTTCATTTTTATTCAGTTCAGGAAATTTTCGGAGCTTCCTGGGTGGCTCAGGAGGTAAAGAATCTGCCTACTAGTGCAGGAGCCACAGGAGATGTGGGTTCAATCCCTGACTCAGGAAAATCTCCTGGAGAAGGAAATGGCAACCCACTCCAATACTCTTGCCAGGGAAATCTCATGGACAAGGGAGCCTGGTGGGCTACAGTCCAGGGTGTTGCAAAGCATCAGACAGGACTGAACGACTAACACACACACTAAAAATAGAATTTTTTTTGGTAGTGCGGCATGGCAGGAAGGATCTTAGTTCCCCAACCAGGGATTAAACCTGCGCCCCCTGCAGTGGAAGCATGGAATTGTAATCACTGGACCACCAGGGAAGTCCCAGAAGACCTGTTTTAACAGAAACATTAATCCTTTGTTTTTACTGGTTTCTCTTATTACTTTCGGAGGAAAACCCACCCTACTCTGAGTTTAAGTCTATAAGCCATCTGGAAATGCGCTCCCAGGGCCTGAAGGGCATTGATCAGAGGCCTGACTGTAACCGTACGGCTTCCCCCAGGACCTGTACTGAAGGGCACCTCCCTTTCCAGCTGTGTCCCTGGGGCTCACGTCTTCCGGCAGCTATCATCTTCATCACTTGGTGGGAAATAACTCCACTGTCTACCCCGCGGGCGCCACTGACAATGTGAGGCCAGTCTCCCAGGAAGCCTCTGGAGCAGCTGGTTTCCTGGACTGCTTTACAGCCCTCCCACTCATGGGGCCAGGGTGGTGCCCGCCTTGGGCCGTTACAGCGGCGCTTCCCCCCTGGATTATGCCCCGAACGCCAGCACTAGCACGGCCTCCACAGATGGCCACCCTCCCTCGCCCTGGGATATATCACGGTTGCTGGTAGATGCCTCCTTTCCCTTTAAGAGCGGGCTCCCTAGAAGCAGAGGCTGGCCAGGAGCTGGGCTCCCCAGGCTGCCCTGGTACAGTGCCTGGTAGTGGACACACCATTCGCATGGGAGGAACTGAAATGCAGGGAAGACACAAAGGGGGTCCCAGATCCTCTGGCCTCACACGCACACCCTCAGGGGACACAGGAATGAAACAAGCCCTCTGGGACTCAAATTTCCTTTCACTCCCACGGTCTTGGCTCTGGGGTATCATCACCTTGCAGTCTGGAATCTGTGCTCCAAATAGCAAGTGAGGTTTATTTCAACGGGAGGAAAGGAAGGGACACGGATTATGAACAATGCTTTACTTACAAACTAAATTAAAAGTGGTTTGCCTTGCTCAGGTGGGATTTAACCCCCTGGAGAAAGGCAGGTACATTTTGCATCTGGACCACCTAGGAAATTCCTTTAGGTGAAGCCAAAAGTTGCTGCCGACTGCAGGTATCCAAGATTTTGAGAGTCTCCAGGGCTGCCCTCCAGACGCCAGGATCCGAGTCCAGCTGGAGCTCCTGGAGAGCTGTGAGAGCAGCGGTATTTTAGTCGCTAAGGCCTGTCCACCTCCTGGAACCCATGGACTGTAGCCCTCCAGGTTCCTCTGTCCAAGGGACTCTCCAGGCAGGAATACTGGAGTGGGTTGCCACTTCCTTCTCCAGAGGATCTTCCCGATCCAGGAATCGAACCCGGGTCTCTTGCATTGCAGGCAGATTCCTGGAGAGCTGAGAGGGAGCGTAAAAGGGAGGGATGGGGACCCTCGTGGCCCGGTCCTTACTGCCCGCCCTGGTCAGTGGGTGCTGATGAAGGCCAGCCCAGGCAGCTAACTGCAAAGCTCACAGGGGCTGTGGACTTCACCCCAGCCCTGAGCATGAATTCGGGAGATGGTAGGTGCAGCCATGTCTCCACACACATCTCCCATCCCTGGGGATTTCTGTTACTTCAACAGGGACAGAATGATCACCCACAGGACCCACTGCTGTGTGAATCAGCCCAGAGCATCAGTGCGTTTGACGGGGAGCAGGCCGGAAGCACTGGGAGCCATCAGAGCTGTCTTCTTGGAAAGCCCCCCGCAGGTTCATCCGCCTCTCTGTGCCTGGCCACGCCACCGCCCCAAATACAATCCGGGTCCGCTGCCTCTCCCCTCAAGTGGTTTCACTAAGCTCCCAAGCAAGCAGAGTGGATGCTTTTTTTGATTCGTACCTGAGTCTCCACTACTTACAATTCCGTAACGCCGGAAAATCCAGCTTTTTCAGGTAATGTGCCGACATCTGCTTCATAATGATTCCTAAAATGATAGCCAGAAATGCCCACCACACGCATATTAGGTCAGTGAGAGATGTGGGTTCACCTGACAAGGGTCATGGGTTCACCTGACAAGGGTCTCTGCGAAAGGTTAAGTTGAGGACATCTCGTTGAACATCAGGCAGGTAGGAAGCACCTTGGGACTCACATAGAGGACTTCCACCCGAGCCCGGGTCCCAACCGCTGTCCCCCCACCAGCCTGACCACCTAGGAAATTCCTTTAGGTGAAGCCAAAAGTTGCTGCCGACTGCAGGTATCCAAGATTTTGAGAGTCTCCAGGGCTGCCCTCCAGACGCCAGGATCCGAGTCCAGCTGGAGCTCCTGGAGAGCTGTGAGAGCAGCGGTATTTTAGTCGCTAAGGCCTGTCCACCTCCTGGAACCCATGGACTGTAGCCCTCCAGGTTCCTCTGTCCAAGGGACTCTCCAGGCAGGAATACTGGAGTGGGTTGCCACTTCCTTCTCCAGAGGATCTTCCCGATCCAGGAATCGAACCCGGGTCTCTTGCATTGCAGGCAGATTCCTGGAGAGCTGAGAGGGAGCGTAAAAGGGAGGGATGGGGACCCTCGTGGCCCGGTCCTTACTGCCCGCCCTGGTCAGTGGGTGCTGATGAAGGCCAGCCCAGGCAGCTAACTGCAAAGCTCACAGGGGCTGTGGACTTCACCCCAGCCCTGAGCATGAATTCGGGAGATGGTAGGTGCAGCCATGTCTCCACACACATCTCCCATCCCTGGGGATTTCTGTTACTTCAACAGGGACAGAATGATCACCCACAGGACCCACTGCTGTGTGAATCAGCCCAGAGCATCAGTGCGTTTGACGGGGAGCAGGCCGGAAGCACTGGGAGCCATCAGAGCTGTCTTCTTGGAAAGCCCCCCGCAGGTTCATCCGCCTCTCTGTGCCTGGCCACGCCACCGCCCCAAATACAATCCGGGTCCGCTGCCTCTCCCCTCAAGTGGTTTCACTAAGCTCCCAAGCAAGCAGAGTGGATGCTTTTTTTGATTCGTACCTGAGTCTCCACTACTTACAATTCCGTAACGCCGGAAAATCCAGCTTTTTCAGGTAATGTGCCGACATCTGCTTCATAATGATTCCTAAAATGATAGCCAGAAATGCCCACCACACGCATATTAGGTCAGTGAGAGATGTGGGTTCACCTGACAAGGGTCATGGGTTCACCTGACAAGGGTCTCTGCGAAAGGTTAAGTTGAGGACATCTCGTTGAACATCAGGCAGGTAGGAAGCACCTTGGGACTCACATAGAGGACTTCCACCCGAGCCCGGGTCCCAACCGCTGTCCCCCCACCAGGTCTGGGTCTGACCCAATGGCCTTCAACATCTCTCCTACATCAGGAGACACCTGCCTGCTCACCTGCCAGGTTACATGCAGCAATTCTGATCCTTGACAAGTTACTGTTAACATAGGTCATTGTTTCTAGCAAGAAGCTGTAGAGAACGGCAGGCTTTTTCTGAGTCTGCAAAAAGCAAGTGGCACCCAAAGCCGTGGAAGAGGAGGTCCTGGAGACTAGCTGCTCACAGAGGGCGGTCCCAAGGGTCTAATGCTGGAGGGTCTGCCCAGAGAGGGCAAATGCACATGTCAACGTCACACGGCAGATTAGCAGATGGGCCACTCAAGGACTTCAGGTTTCTGTTACTTTTCTCTGGCCCAGAGAGATTACACTCGACCACAGCCTATACTGTCTGGTATGGAGCCACTGGCCACATATGGCCCTTGAGCACCTGAAACGTGGCTTGCTGTTCAGTCACTAAGTCCTGTCTGACTCTCTGTGACCCCCATGGACTGCAGCACGCCAGGCCTCCCTGTCCTTCACTGTCCCCTGGAGTGGCTAGTCGGAATGAAATGTAAAGTGCATTCTAGATATTGAAGACATTAACCCAAAGCGTAAACTATCACATTAATAATTTTATGTTGATTGCCTGTTGAAATGATAATGATTTGGATCTATTGGGTTAAATAAAATCTATTATTAAATTTGGTTTCACCTCTTTTCCCTGTTTTCAACAGATGTCTTTAAAATGGGTATGTGGTTTGCATTCTCATTCTTTGGACACAGCTGGTCTCAGCACCTCATGTCTAGCAGGGTCACAGGAAGAAGCCCTGGGCCCCCAGGGGCCACCTCCAGCAGCCACCCCTCTCAGCTTCCTCACCAGCACGGAGCACAAGGTCATCTGGAAACCGGTCATCTCCTTGGGGGCAGTGGTGTCACTTTGGTCCAAGGAGCTCTCCAGGGCCTTCCAGCCCCAGAAGCGCACACACCGAAACATGGTAGCCACGCAGGCCTGGAGGACACAGGACAGACGGCAGGAGAGGCGTCAGGCGGACCAGGGGGGTTAGCGCGAGGGTGGGGCTGGCATTCCATCAGTCAACTACAGGACATCCCCCAAAGCCCAAGGAAGCCGAAGAAGGGCGGGCCATGGGCCCCGGCGGTGCCTGGGTGCCGAGCCCCACTGGCCTGCATGACACCTGTGTGCACATTGATTAAGAAGCCCCTTGGGAGCAGATGCAGCCTGACTTTCCCCTTAACCATTAGCCAGCACTGAGTGCCCTCAGCAGGCGGGCCAGGACCCGCCCCTCCAGGAGTCTGGGGCTTGGGGGCAGGATGGGAATACGTTTTCTCACCGTCCTCCACCCGGGTCCCCTCCCCCCAGCTGCCCCGTCCCCCTGCCCTGCAGCAAGCAGGCCCCTTGGTGGCCGGCCTCCCAAGGGGTTGAGCCTAAGGAAGGCACTACTGAGTGGAGGGCAAGGAGGGAGGTTGGGGTGTCTGTTCCCCCAGGAGTAGGAGGGGCAGCAGCACCCAGAGGGCCCCATCCCCTGGTGACCTCTCCTTTTCCTGGGGCTCCTTTGTCAAAGCCTCTCGTCCCCCTTCGGTGTATGCGGTCACTCCCTTGCCTGCAGCCCTGCCCCAGGACAGTTGCTGATAAAGGAGTGTGAACTTCGATAGGTTGTGAAGAAAGGAATCTGAGAGGTGATACTATGTGCCCTGGTCACCAGGGTCCCCGAGGCAGAACCCTAACAAGGAGATAGAGTGGGGACTAACCTTGAGCCGGCAATACGTTGCCCTATAGCTGCCACCTGGCCGTCCATCCCCACGTGGAAGCCTTAGCCCTCTGCAGGAGGACTGAGGGGAGCAACCTTGTGGCCCCAGAACCAGGGCTGAGACAGTCACTGAACGTGCTCTGCTCGTGACCCTTTATTGGGGGCCAGCTGCACCCCTAGGGCTACTGGGAGCAGCCCATCTTCTGGGGCTCACCCTAATCTCAGCCACCTCCCGCCCCGCCCCAGTCCACATAGGGAGAGAGGGAGCAAAGAAGACAGAGCTCAGTGCCATGGGCGGTGTTGGGGGAGCGCAGGCGAGACACAGGGGGCACATGGAGGACACAGGACAGCGGCAGGAGAGGCGTCAGGCGGACCAGGGGGGTTAGCGCGAGGGTGGGGCTGGCATTCCATCAGTCAACTACAGGACATCCCCCAAAGCCCAAGGAAGCCGAAGAAGGGCGGGCCATGGGCCCCGGCGGTGCCTGGGTGCCGAGCCCCACTGGCCTGCATGACACCTGTGTGCACATTGATTAAGAAGCCCCTTGGGAGCAGATGCAGCCTGACTTTCCCCTTAACCATTAGCCAGCACTGAGTGCCCTCAGCAGGCGGGCCAGGACCCGCCCCTCCAGGAGTCTGGGGCTTGGGGGCAGGATGGGAATACGTTTTCTCACCGTCCTCCACCCGGGTCCCCTCCCCCCAGCTGCCCCGTCCCCCTGCCCTGCAGCAAGCAGGCCCCTTGGTGGCCGGCCTCCCAAGGGGTTGAGCCTAAGGAAGGCACTACTGAGTGGAGGGCAAGGAGGGAGGTTGGGGTGTCTGTTCCCCCAGGAGTAGGAGGGGCAGCAGCACCCAGAGGGCCCCATCCCCTGGTGACCTCTCCTTTTCCTGGGGCTCCTTTGTCAAAGCCTCTCGTCCCCCTTCGGGGTATGCGGTCACTCCCTTGCCTGCAGCCCTGCCCCAGGACAGTTGCTGATAAAGGAGTGTGAACTTCGATAGGTTGTGAAGAAAGGAATCTGAGAGGTGATACTATGTGCCCTGGTCACCAGGGTCCCCGAGGCAGAACCCTAACAAGGAGATAGAGTGGGGACTAACCTTGAGCCGGCAATACGTTGCCCTATAGCTGCCACCTGGCCGTCCATCCCCACGTGGAAGCCTTAGCCCTCTGCAGGAGGACTGAGGGGAGCAACCTTGTGGCCCCAGAACCAGGGCTGAGACAGTCACTGAACGTGCTCTGCTCGTGACCCTTTATTGGGGGCCAGCTGCACCCCTAGGGCTACTGGGAGCAGCCCATCTTCTGGGGCTCACCCTAATCTCAGCCACCTCCCGCCCCGCCCCAGTCCACATAGGGAGAGAGGGAGCAAAGAAGACAGAGCTCAGTGCCATGGGCGGTGTTGGGGGGAAGGGGCAAGGGGTTCCTTACACACATGTCTCCAGACAGCCAGTGTTAGCCTGAGAAGCAGCAGTTACACAAGGCGATGTCAGGCTCCCCCTGGCAACCTCTCACCCCAAAGCAACAGAGGTGCGGGGCCTTGGAGAAGGGGGAGAAATGGCATCAGAGGGCCAGGCACCCTCTGCACCTCCTGGCAGGCCCCACACAGGCCCACCCCCACAGGGAGCCAGAGAGCCCAGATTTTAGATGAGTGTTAATTCCCAAAAGTGAATCTGGCAGAAGAAAGTCTGGACAAGACTCTCAAGAGTCCCTTGGACAGCAAGGAGATCCAACCAGTCAATTCTAAAGGAAATCAACCCTGAACACTCATTAGAAGGACTAATGCTGAAGCTGAAGCTCTAATACTTTGGCCACATGATGCGAAGAGACAACTCATTAGAAAAGACCCTGATGCTGGGAAAGATGGAAGGCCAAACGAGAAGAGGGCAGCAGAGGATAAGATGGTTTGATGGCATCACCAGCTCAATGAACATAAGTTTGAGCAAACTCTGGGAGATAGCGGAGGACAGAGGAGCCTGGCATGCTGCAGTCCACGGGGTCGCAAAGAGCCAGACTCGACTTAGCAACTGAACAACAACAGGAGAAAGAGTAGCTGGTGAAGGCATCTGGGAAAGAAGGAAACTATGCCCCGTTTCCACCCACAGAGCCAAGACTCCTTAATAAGTCAGTCCATGGGTTGTCTTGACGGGTCCCTTGCTCTCCCTGGCAGGTGGAACTTTCAGATCATGGCCTCTGGGGTCCTGGAAAGACTGAACATGGCAGGGGGACACCCAGCCAGATGGGCCAACAATCCCAAAGCATGTGTTCCTTTTGGGGCCAGCAGGCCGTGGGCGTTGGCTGGAGCTGAGGTGTGTCTCACCTGGGCAGCATCGGGGCAGGGGTCCTGGCAGTGCAGCATGAGGGGGACCCAGGCTTTCTTTACTTCCTCCTTGAAGAAACGCTTCTTGGAAATCCTGACCACCTGAGCCAGCTTCCCAAAGAGGATGAAGGCTTTTAAGCGCAGCAGCTCACTCTCCTGGGGCCAAGATGGACACACCATTTCTGAAACGTGGGAAGCAAAAAGCCCAACAAAACCCCCGGCATTCTCCGCAGACCCTCTTAAATGCCTCAGTCCCTGCGAAACCTTCTGGATTGTTCCATCAAGATGGAGTCTCTCCCGCAGGGCTCTCAGGGGCACTGGGAATTCTTACGGTGTCTGTGGCCTTCTCTTCCCTAGATGGGGGCTGCACTGGGTCTGATGACCCTCCACCACCGCCTATCAGAGTCCCCACCCCACACATCACAGGTGTCCAAACAGCGGTTGTGGCTGCGAGGAATTAAAGTCGGAGGAGGAGGGTCCTGGTTTTTTTTTTTTTTTCCACCAGATCCCATGATTAGCCAATCAATGCATCAGTACCAAGTCAAAACTACAGACCTTTTCATTCCAGGACACATCTCTCTTCCAGGGGTTAGCCATGGCCACTCATCCACTGAGCACCACTCATGGGCCCCCTCAAAGGCCAGGGCCAAGCAAGACTCCAAAATGGACTCACATTGTCAAAGAAGGCTCTGCAGTGCTCTGAGACGGCGTCAAAGGCAGACCCCATGTCCCCTTCCCGCAGCTCGACCAGGACCTTGGCCAGGACCTCCATGCCCTCAGAGGTCACACTAGTGTTCACAGGCCCTCTCAGGGAGCACAGGCACTTCTCCAGTAAGAGCTTCCGGTACTGCCTCACCTGGGGACACGAGACCTGTCAGCCCATTCCTGACTGCCAGGGACACGTCGGCATTGGCCCCCCAGCCCACCAGGCCCCACGGACCTTCCTGGGGGCTCCAAGGGCCATGTTGCCCAGGGCACGCAGGGAGAGCACCCTCAGGGTCTCATCCTCCTGGTCCACACCCTTCTCCAGCATCAGCACCGCCGGCCTCAGCAGCTTCTTCTGGTACAGGACCGGGTCACTCATGAACTGGAAAGGAGAAGTGTCCACAACGAGCCGCCCAGGAGAGGCTCATTTCTCAACCTACAAACAGGCCATGCAGTCCAACTCGATGCATATAATGGTCTCCCTATGAACAGGGGAGGGTTCTGAGCCCAGACCTGCAGGACTGACTCTGGGCTCCTCCACTGCCGGCTGTGGGACCGTGGCAAGTCCCTCAACCCCTCTGAGCTTCAGCTTCCTCCTCTGTTAAAAGAGGGCGACAGTACCTGTCTCCTAGGGTCGCTGTGAGGACCTGATACAGACACACGTGGGAAATCCTCGGTGTGTGTTATCTATCTGAGCACACCCCTTCGTCATTCATTCCTTCAGTTAACGTGATGTGAACGGCCACCATGTGTGAGAGCCAGGCCCACTGTGCCTGAGCAGAAATGCACAAGAAACATGGATTCCACTCCCATGGGACTCAGAGGGGAGAGAGTCACTCCTGGCCTAGCACCCAATGCGAGGCCTTCAGGACCACAGGGAGCCCTCCAGCATGCGTGTGTGCACCTGTGTGCCTTCAGTGTGTGCCTCCACACACGGGTGTGTTTTACAAACCTTAAGGAAGCTAAACAGCCAATGGGCGACCCCAGAGTTCAAAACTGACTCTTTGGCCTTTTACAGAACAAGTCTGCCAGCCCTGCACTAGGGCAATGGTTGATTCCTACAACATACTAGGTGTCAGGCACCCAACCAGATTTCTCCAACAAGTTCTCTGGCCAGTTCCCTCAGGACCCTGCACGTGCCCCAGCTGCACGGAAGAGTCCCTGGGCCCCAGCGGCTCTAACCGGCTTCTGGGCCTTCCTGCCTGGAGAAGCCTGGCTCACCTCTCAGAGCCCTCTTGCTGGGCTTTCCCAGGGAAGCCCTCCTCTGGCCCCGGGTTGCAGGCCCTCACCACCTCACACACCCCTTGGGTACTCTGCACAAGTTCTCAGCCCCTTGCCCAACTGTAATCGCCCTGAATGATTCGATGTATGAAGAAAGGACAGAGGAAATGAGGAATGGTCGCCTGTCCTGCCCCCACCCCGAACTTGGGCACCTGCCCTGAGACGAGCCCCCAAGACAGCCCAGGGGGTCGCCCGGCAGCCCACCCCACACCCTTGCCCGCCCGGCCCTCCGCGTCCGTGCCACAGTCTCACTTCCACGCAGACCGCAGTGCTGCTGATGCGGCAGCTCAGGGCCTCCGCGGCCATGCCTCCGATCACCAGCTCCGACAGCCTCTGCCGACGGTAGCCCTCGGTGCTCCACAGGCACAGTCTGCAAGGGATGGCACCACAGAGGGGGCTTCTCAGCTCCTGCCGGGCACAGTCGCCCTGCAGCAGGACCCCCAGGGGCAGGACTCCTAGGTCAGGGGTCACTGAAGTACTGACCTTCTGTCCCACTTTATAACAGGGGAGCAGAATGAGGGTCATTCATCAGAATTCAAGACTCAAGAAGGAACTCCTGGTCCAGCTGTCCTGGCCCAGCTCAGAAGCCCCGTGAGACCCTGGACACACCCCACCCACCTTGGACCTGACTTGCTTGCCTTGGAGCAGGAAGGGCTGGAAGAAAAGATTCCCTTTGCCTTTCACCCTCCTGCCACCTGGAATCTGGGATGTGGGTCAGCATGGAAATCCCGCGGAGCGAGGCATTCAGCCATGACCCAGACCTTTCAGTCAGACAATGGAGCCCCGGGAGCCGGACACCCACCTGGCCAGCTGGCTGACTCCCTGCAGGAACGTCGAGCTGCTCTCCAGGAGGGTCCACATGCCCTGCTCCTCTAGGGTGCAAAGCAGCGATGCACTATTGAGTCTCCTGAACAAAAGCTGCATGGATTTGATGGTGATCCTGAAGAAAGGCAGGGCCGCGTCATGGTGAGGCTGCCCTTCCAGGGACACCCACCGTACCTCAGACAGGTAAACTCCACACCGGGCGGAGGCAAGGACTTGCTCAGGGCCCAGGAGCAATCGTGGGAGACAATGGGGGCACACGGAAAACCTCACAGTGCTGGACCACAGGAGGAAGGGTCATGAGCCGAGCTTCCAGAAACTTCTCCCCACCAGGAGGGAAAGACAAGGACCTCTCAGTGGAGGTGACACTTGTAGTCCAGTGACTTTTTTTTAAGAACATTTATTTATTTGTCTGTACAGGGTCTTGCAGTAGAGAATCTGCCCACAAGGTGAGAGACCTAGGTTTGATCCCTGGATCAGGAAGATCCCCTGGAGAAAGAAATGGCAACCCACTCCAGTATTCTTGCATGGAGAATTCCACAGACAAAGGAGCCTGGTGGGTGACAGTCTATGGGGTCACAGAGCATCAGTCACGACTGATCGACTAACACTGTCACTTTCACAGGGTCTTAGTTGCGGTGTGCAGGACCTAGTTCCCTGACCAGGGACTGAACTTGGGTCCCCTGCATCGGGAGCACAGAGTCTAAGCCAGTGAACCACCAGGGGAGCCCTGTCCAGTGAGTGCATCCAGCCCAGGCCCACAGCCTCACACCACACATTTCCACCCTCAAGAGCACCTCTGCAGGTTGACCTCCTCAGGGAGGGTTCCCGTGTGGATGAGTCTCCACGTCTTCAGGACAGGTGACACAGGCTCTGGCCCCTGGCTACTGCTCAGCTGCAGCAGGAGGGTGTAGACCAGGTCCGGGAAGAGGTCCCGGAGCTGATCGCCCTGGTCCATCCTCTCTATGAGGAGGTGGGTGGTGCATAGCGTCTGGAGAGAGAAGAGCTAGAGGCAGCGAGGGTCCTGCCGAGACCCGGAGGAGGGCCCACTCCGTGACTCACCATCAGAGGGTCCACTGCGGCCAGGCGCCAGATGTCGGCCTTGGAGGTGGCGTTGGCCCTGGGCATGAACCTCAACTGCAGCCGACCCATCAGCGCGCAGAGCATCGTTCGGGCAAAGGGCACATTCTCAGCCACAGTCAGCCACACCTCCATCAGACAGCTAGCCAAAGATAGGCAACAAAGACTGGGTTTGGAGTCATGTGCCCTGGCAGGTCAGAGCCCCTGTGGACCACGAGCAACCTCCGGAGTAGAGACCGGATGCTGGAGACAGGGCCTCAGGGAGATGAGGGAGCCACCAAAGGCTGTACAACCGGAGCTGGGTCCTGACTCCACACCCAGCCACACTCCTCTGCGCACAGTACTCCTGGCAAGCCACGGTTCTCTCTCTCAGAAGACCCAGCTCTGCTACTAGGTGACCCGGGAGTCCCCACAGGGCCTACTGTGTGATGACTTCATGAACACACCAGTCATAGCCTCCCAGCGCCCAGGTGTGTCAGGCAGGAACCAGACAGCTTGCTGATACACATCATTTCTTCCTCCCAACTTCCTTCCTCTCCTGTGGAAATGGAGATGAAGGCTCCATTTCCACGGAAGAGAAAATGCAGTCTGAAAAGGTCAGGGAACCTGCCAGACTACAGCTTGAAGCAGCCAACCTATCCCCTGAGTCCAAGCCCATAGCCTGCTGAGACAGGAAGAGCTCAAGCTTGGGACGGTGACATAACGCAGGTACAGGGAGACCGGATCTGGTGGACTCCAAAGGGCTAAAACCGTGAGTCCAACAGGTTCAGCCTATCTGAATCCACAAAACCAAAAGCATAAGTGTAGTGAGGTGAGTTTTGTTGGGGATAAGGAAAATGTGGCAGCGGCCTGATGCAGGATTGAACAGAAGGGTGAGGCGGACATTTGGGCCTCCGTGAGCAAGTTCTCAGCAGGAGGGTGTAGACCAGGTCCGGGAAGAGGTCCCGGAGCTGATCGCCCTGGTCCATCCTCTCTATGAGGAGGTGGGTGGTGCATAGCGTCTGGAGAGAGAAGAGCTAGAGGCAGCGAGGGTCCTGCCGAGACCCGGAGGAGGGCCCACTCCGTGACTCACCATCAGAGGGTCCACTGCGGCCAGGCGCCAGATGTCGGCCTTGGAGGTGGCGTTGGCCCTGGGCATGAACCTCAACTGCAGCCGACCCATCAGCGCGCAGAGCATCGTTCGGGCAAAGGGCACATTCTCAGCCACAGTCAGCCACACCTCCATCAGACAGCTAGCCAAAGATAGGCAACAAAGACTGGGTTTGGAGTCATGTGCCCTGGCAGGTCAGAGCCCCTGTGGACCACGAGCAACCTCCGGAGTAGAGACCGGATGCTGGAGACAGGGCCTCAGGGAGATGAGGGAGCCACCAAAGGCTGTACAACCGGAGCTGGGTCCTGACTCCACACCCAGCCACACTCCTCTGCGCACAGTACTCCTGGCAAGCCACGGTTCTCTCTCTCAGAAGACCCAGCTCTGCTACTAGGTGACCCGGGAGTCCCCACAGGGCCTACTGTGTGATGACTTCATGAACACACCAGTCATAGCCTCCCAGCGCCCAGGTGTGTCAGGCAGGAACCAGACAGCTTGCTGATACACATCATTTCTTCCTCCCAACTTCCTTCCTCTCCTGTGGAAATGGAGATGAAGGCTCCATTTCCACGGAAGAGAAAATGCAGTCTGAAAAGGTCAGGGAACCTGCCAGACTACAGCTTGAAGCAGCCAACCTATCCCCTGAGTCCAAGCCCATAGCCTGCTGAGACAGGAAGAGCTCAAGCTTGGGACGGTGACATAACGCAGGTACAGGGAGACCGGATCTGGTGGACTCCAAAGGGCTAAAACCGTGAGTCCAACAGGTTCAGCCTATCTGAATCCACAAAACCAAAAGCATAAGTGTAGTGAGGTGAGTTTTGTTGGGGATAAGGAAAATGTGGCAGCGGCCTGATGCAGGATTGAACAGAAGGGTGAGCGGACATGCTCGTTAGCAACAGTTTCTCAGAAGGAAGCCACAGGAGTGGAAGGAAACACCAAAGTGGGGACCGCTGTCCTGTAACTCAAGAAACAGCCGCATGACTTTGAAGGTGGCCCTGGGGTCCAGGAAGAAATGCACCCTGACTGACACTTTGAAGCACTTGAGACCCTGCGCCAAAACCCTGGCTTGGTCAAGCCAAGGCTCCTGACTACACAAGCCAGATGATAAATGACTGTTGTTCCAAGCTCCCAAGCGGGTAGCAATTTGTTACACAGCAACTGCTAACTAAAACGGTGAAAGCCAGTCTGCCATGGGCCCCATCCAAGCACCGCTCTGAGAGGGGCAGTTACATTGAGCCGCCTGCACTTTGCTGCTTTCCTTCCTGGACCAAGGAAGGGTTGCCCTTAGAAGCAGCTCCACGTGGAGCATTTCAGACAGGGCCACCTGCGAGTTTCTGGATCTGACACCTGAACTTGAAATTCTCTTTCGTCTGTTCACAGCATCTGCCATGTCTCTCTCCACCTAGGCCGCCCTTTGCTCCTTGATCTCTGCTGCTCTGGGGACGCCTGCCCCCGTCTTTCCGGGCCCTCCCCAATGGATTCCAGTATGACCCTATTACACTCACTCCTGGTGAGAGGCTACCAGCTGCCTGAGCAGTGCTGTGACACAGGCAAGGGGGCTGCGTGCAGTGCACACTAGCACAAGGAGGAGGGTTTGCAGTGCTTCACAAACACTGAGAAGGCCCTGAGAAGACCCTGAGAGCCTGGGGGGCTGTCATTTCACCCCTGGGAAACCTGCATCACTTCCCTCTTGGGGCCCCACTTGGAAAGGGGAAAGGACAGAACGCAGCTTCTCCAGAGGACTGCTCAGGCCTTGGGGCCACATTCTGTGATCTGTCTGGCCTGGAGTTCCACCCTCTACAAGGAGGAAAGGGGTGCCAGGGGAGATCCGAGAGGGGGCGGCCAGGACACCAGCGATCCAGACTCCAGCTTGATAGGAAGGAGCTGGAACACCAAAGCTCCGGGTCTGAGCTTCCCAGAGGCTGTACCGCCCACAGAGATGCAAGGAGAGGGTGTGACCACCCCCTCCCTGCCCACAGGTCACACAAGGCACCACTCAGGGACCCTGTCCCCTGGGGCTGGTCTGGGTGGCACAGGAGGCGGTGGCCCCACGCCCAGACACCCACCTCTCCATGGGCAGGGGCTGCCTCAGGAGTGCTGTGAGGACAGTCTCCTGGTGGTAGTGAGCCAGCAGGAGGATGCTCTCGATGAGGAGGCGCCGCACCTCCGGGTGGTCCACCACTGGCAGGTGGACCAGGATGGGGCCCAGGATCTCGGCCACCTGGAAGGGGCGGGGCATCACCGGGCAGGCCAGCCCTTATGGCCTCCTGCCCTCACCCCACCGCATCACCTTCCACTTGCCCAGGTGGACGCTGGCTAGGTTAAGCCACCAGCACCCCTTCTGGCACATACTCTGGTCTCTTCCGAGATTTTATCGCATTTCCAGTGTGGAGATGCTGGGCTCCAGGAGGGCCAGCCTCGGGCCTCCAGCCCACCAGCCACCTACTGCCCACGCCTCCTCCTACATGTTCTTTGTCCTTCCAGAACCCTACTTCCTCCCCCTCTCTACAACCACGAGTTTGCGGATCGTGGGGAATCCTCATTCACTGAGGCAGGGCCCCTGCTCGGCTCTCCAGGCGGGATGCCCCCGGCAGCCCCAGGCCCCGGGGGGCTTGGCTGCAGGCTGTCACCTTGTCCTCCAGCTCCTTGACCCGCATCTGGAGGAAGGTGCATATCCAGGTGACAGAGGCCTTGTCGTGTTGGAGGTCCATGGCCCCAAAGTTCTCGCAGAGCTTCTGGACGAGCGAGACCACCTCGTCGCAGTTGAACTGCAAGCAGGCCACCTGCAACCAGAGAAGGCTGCTCCCGGGCCCGGCCAACCCTAAGGGCTCCCCTGCCTGCCCCTCTCCACCGGCGTCCTGGCTTTCCTGCGGGGGGTCACAGCCCCAGCCCAGGCCCCATCCTCCCTCACGCCATTGCCGCAGCCCCCCCACCTGATCCCCAGCTTCCCTCAGTCTCTATCACAGACCCGCTCTGAGGTCACTCAGTGTCAAAGCCTGGGGGATGCCTGCCAACCCCTCCTTTGCTTCCTCACCTGCCCCCACCCCGCTGAATCCCACACAGGAAGTGTCTCCCCAGACCCTCCCAGTCCTGACTCTCTGGTCCTGCAGCCTCCCCTTGGAGTGTGCCCTGAACCCTCACATTCTATGACCTGTCCTGTTGATGCACAGGCCCCAGGCTCTACAGAGCCTCCTTTGCTCCCTGAGGCAGAAGCCTCACCCCTCTGCAGCCTCGAGGGTTTGGGGGGCCCTGGACACATTCAGTCACCGTGTGCCGTCAGCCTGCCTGTGGGCCAACACCTGTGTGCAGGGCCCCGGGTTCAGTTCTTTCTGGGGCCCCACAATGGAGCACATGATAGGGACAAAAAGAAGACATCTGGGATCTGTTACACACCTACTGTGTGCCATGAACCGCAGTGAGGACCTTACATATCACAGGTCACTAAAATAAATACCACGTGAGTTGGACCAAGGGCCCTGGAAACCAAGATGTTGAGGCTGGGCAGTCAGGCAGAGTAAGACCCCGGCCCCAGAGACAGCCCACCAGCCACCTACTCCCACGCCTCCTACATGTTCTTTGTCCTTCCAGAACCCTACTTCCTCCCCCTCTCTACAACCACGAGTTTGCGGATCGTGGGGAATCCTCATTCACTGAGGCAGGGCCCCTGCTCGGCTCTCCAGGCGGGATGCCCCCGGCAGCCCCAGGCCCCGGGGGGCTTGGCTGCAGGCTGTCACCTTGTCCTCCAGCTCCTTGACCCGCATCTGGAGGAAGGTGCATATCCAGGTGACAGAGGCCTTGTCGTGTTGGAGGTCCATGGCCCCAAAGTTCTCGCAGAGCTTCTGGACGAGCGAGACCACCTCGTCGCAGTTGAACTGCAAGCAGGCCACCTGCAACCAGAGAAGGCTGCTCCCGGGCCCGGCCAACCCTAAGGGCTCCCCTGCCTGCCCCTCTCCACCGGCGTCCTGGCTTTCCTGCGGAGGGTCACAGCCCCAGCCCAGGCCCCATCCTCCCTCACGCCATTGCCGCAGCCCCCCCACCTGATCCCCAGCTTCCCTCAGTCTCTATCACAGACCCGCTCTGAGGTCACTCAGTGTCAAAGCCTGGGGGATGCCTGCCAACCCCTCCTTTGCTTCCTCACCTGCCCCCACCCCGCTGAATCCCACACAGGAAGTGTCTCCCCAGACCCTCCCAGTCCTGACTCTCTGGTCCTGCAGCCTCCCCTTGGAGTGTGCCCTGAACCCTCACATTCTATGACCTGTCCTGTTGATGCACAGGCCCCAGGCTCTACAGAGCCTCCTTTGCTCCCTGAGGCAGAAGCCTCACCCCTCTGCAGCCTCGAGGGTTTGGGGGGCCCTGGACACATTCAGTCACCGTGTGCCGTCAGCCTGCCTGTGGGCCAACACCTGTGTGCAGGGCCCCGGGTTCAGTTCTTTCTGGGGCCCCACAATGGAGCACATGATAGGGACAAAAAGAAGACATCTGGGATCTGTTACACACCTACTGTGTGCCATGAACCGCAGTGAGGACCTTACATATCACAGGTCACTAAAATAAATACCACGTGAGTTGGACCAAGGGCCCTGGAAACCAAGATGTTGAGGCTGGGCAGTCAGGCAGAGTAAGACCCCGGCCCCAGAGACAGCCCAGGTGCCTAGAGACCATGCTCACACAGCCTTCCAGCTGGTCACCTTGGCAATTCTGGCAGATGCACTGATGATCTTCTCCAGGTCTGTGCCTTGCAGGAACTCCTTGTATTTCTCAAGCTCCTGCTCCTTGGAGGCACCCCACGAGGAGCAGGTCTGGCTTGCTGGTGGGATACAATGTCAGACACCACGGGCAAGGACAAAGCGCCCACATCATGGCGGCCCCCTGCCCCTGCCCTTGGGCTGCCTTGGCTCCGTGGGCCTGGACCACTCTCCAGCATCTAGACATCCCATCCTTCTTGCCTGGCGCCTGAACCACCTCTGCACATAGCCCAGATGGACATTCTGTCAGCTGCCAAGCCAGAGGCAAACCCACCCACCCTGAAGACATCCCTGCTGTACTTCCTCTGAGTTCCTTTCTGGCACATTCTGCTACATTTTTAGTATCTATGAGCAGACTCTGTCCAGTGGGACCCCTTATGCACCCACAGTGAGTCATGTTGACCCAATGAGCCTCTCCTTCTGGAAGCCTCCATGGCCTCTCAGTGAACTCGGACCACCCCTCCCCGCTACAGGTCACCCTTACTTGTTAAGTGGACAGAGAAACCATGCCCCTTCCATCCCAGGACAGCCCATAGCCTGGTGTCTGTCAATCCTCCCTCCTGGCCTGGAGAGGCTGGTCATGCCCACCCACACTCCCCATACCGTGAAGATCCAGCAGGCTGGCCAGGACATCCACGGAGATCATGCGAGTTCGTCTGTGTGAGTCACAGGTGCCTGGGGCAATGAGTCCCACCAGGCTGCCAAACTGGCCCAGCATCAGCGGGATCTGGGGGATAGGAGACCTCAAGGCTCACTAAAAAGTCTCGTTGCTCTTCTAGATTTCACTATGTTGGTGATATTTGTCAAGCTTTGCAAAATCTGTGATTTTGTAGTGAATTATTTTCTCATTGTAAATAAATGTTCCCTTTCCTAACCAAAGTGACATTCTTAGTTGTGAATCCTGTTTTTCTTAAAGAGGGTCCTCACCCCTCTGTGAACCTCAGGCCCCACAAAACCTGGATTCACACCAAGCCCTGCCCGTCCTCTCCCACTGCCCCCAGTGCCCAGGGCCGGCGCTCCCCTGGGTCTCCTTCCATATTCCCCAGGGAGGCAGCCTGTTCCCAAGGGACTCCCCAGGGGGCAGAACTTGATTTCAGAGGCATGTCCTCTTCTGGGATAGAAAGGGGCATTTCCCACATGAGGCAGGGCTGGGGGTGAGGGGGCGGGGTCTCCCGGACTCACGCAGACGCCGATGCTTTGGATGTAAATCTGCATGAGACGGAGATGGAGGGCCACTGCCTTCTCCCGCTCCCATTCTTTCTCTGACAAGATCCACTTTTCCAGGAGCTATGGGAGATCCCGGAACACACAGGGGACATTAAAATTCCAAGGCCAGCCTTTCCTGGTCAGTTGCGGCTCTCCCACTCAGAACCTGACTTTCAAAGCTCTGTGAGGTTCCTATGTACCCTGCTATCACTAGGGAGATGAGGCTGTGAGCAAACAGAGCATAACTCCAGCGCCCTCACCAAGCAGGTGCTTGGCTGATGAGCTCGGCTTTGTTCCAAATGTTTGCCTGTAGGTGAAGATGCCAGGGGCACAGCCCATCCTGCTCCCAGCACCTACGAGCTCATGCACCTAATCATCCAGCTTCACAAAACTCAGAGCAAAACTGACAGAACTGAGAGGAGAAATAAATAAATCCACAATGATAAAGATTCCAGTGTCTCCTTCTCGGTAACTGATGATCAACAAGACAAAATCAGGAGGGATGTAGGGCTTCCCTGGTGGTCCAGTGGGTAGAGAGTCTACCTTGCAGTGCAAGGGGCACCAGTTTGATCCTTGGTCTGGGAAGATCTCACATGCTGTGGAGCGGCTGAACTGGTGTGTGGAATTGCAAGCCAGCACTCTGAAGCGCATGTGCCCAGAGCTGGTGCTCTGAGGTGAGAGAGGCCACTGCAACAGGAGACCCACACAGGCCAAAGAACAAACATGGGAGAAAATAAATAAATGAAAGACCAATAAAAGAAGTTCCTTTCCTAACCAAAGTGACATTCTTAGTTGTGAATCCTGTTTTCTTAAAGAGGGTCCTCACCCTCTGTGAACCTCAGGCCCCACAAAACCTGGATTCACACCAAGCCCTGCCCGTCCTCTCCCACTGCCCCCAGTGCCCAGGGCCGGCGCTCCCCTGGGTCTCCTTCCATATTCCCCAGGGAGGCAGCCTGTTCCCAAGGGACTCCCCAGGGGGCAGAACTTGATTTCAGAGGCATGTCCTCTTCTGGGATAGAAAGGGGCATTTCCCACATGAGGCAGGGCTGGGGGTGAGGGGGCGGGGTCTCCCGGACTCACGCAGACGCCGATGCTTTGGATGTAAATCTGCATGAGACGGAGATGGAGGGCCACTGCCTTCTCCCGCTCCCATTCTTTCTCTGACAAGATCCACTTTTCCAGGAGCTATGGGAGATCCCGGAACACACAGGGGACATTAAAATTCCAAGGCCAGCCTTTCCTGGTCAGTTGCGGCTCTCCCACTCAGAACCTGACTTTCAAAGCTCTGTGAGGTTCCTATGTACCCTGCTATCACTAGGGAGATGAGGCTGTGAGCAAACAGAGCATAACTCCAGCGCCCTCACCAAGCAGGTGCTTGGCTGATGAGCTCGGCTTTGTTCCAAATGTTTGCCTGTAGGTGAAGATGCCAGGGGCACAGCCCATCCTGCTCCCAGCACCTACGAGCTCATGCACCTAATCATCCAGCTTCACAAAACTCAGAGCAAAACTGACAGAACTGAGAGGAGAAATAAATAAATCCACAATGATAAAGATTCCAGTGTCTCCTTCTCGGTAACTGATGATCAACAAGACAAAATCAGGAGGGATGTAGGGCTTCCCTGGTGGTCCAGTGGGTAGAGAGTCTACCTTGCAGTGCAAGGGGCACCAGTTTGATCCTTGGTCTGGGAAGATCTCACATGCTGTGGAGCGGCTGAACTGGTGTGTGGAATTGCAAGCCAGCACTCTGAAGCGCATGTGCCCAGAGCTGGTGCTCTGAGGTGAGAGAGGCCACTGCAACAGGAGACCCACACAGGCCAAAGAACAAACATGGGAGAAAATAAATAAATGAAAGACCAATAAAAGAAGCCAAAATTTTAAAAAAAGAAAAAGAAAAAACCGAAGCTACCACGATCTACAAAAAAATCTAGGAGAGTATCTTTGTGACCTTGGGTTAGGCAAAGATTTCTTAGACATGACACTAAAAACATGATCCATAAAAGAGAAAATAGTAAATTAAATTTCATCATTAAAAACTTCTGCTCTTCAAATTTGCCTGCCAATGCAGAAGATACTGGTTTGATCCCTGATCTGGGAAGACCCCACATGCTGCAGAGCAACTGAGCCCCAGCTATTGAGTTTGTGCTCCAGAGCCTCAGAGCCTCAACTATGGAGCCCACGTGCCACAACTACTGAAGCTCGTGAGCCCTAGAGCCCGAGTTCCACAACAAGAGAAGTCACCACAACCAGAAGCCTGCTCACCTCAACTAGAGAGTAGCCCCCGCTCCCTGCAACTAGAGAAGAGCCTGTGGCAGCATTGAAAACCCAGAATAGCCAATAAATAAACGAATAAAGCTAAATTTTAAAAAATTTTTTTAAAAACCTTCTGCTCTTCAAAAGACCCATGAAACTAATGAAAAGGCAAGTCTCAAACCATGAGAAAATATTTGCAAATCACCTATTTGATAAGGACTCGTTTCCAGAATATATGCAACCTCTGAAAAATCAGTAAGAAAGCAAACAATCTAAGTCTTTTTTTTAAAGTCCTAACAGTACAATATTCAAAAATATCAAGATTATAACAGGCAAAGACTGAGAACTGAGAGGAGAAATAAATAAATCCACAATGATAAAGATTCCAGTGTCTCCTTCTCGGTAACTGATGATCAACAAGACAAAATCAGGAGGGATGTAGGGCTTCCCTGGTGGTCCAGTGGGTAGAGAGTCTACCTTGCAGTGCAAGGGGCACCAGTTTGATCCTTGGTCTGGGAAGATCTCACATGCTGTGGAGCGGCTGAACTGGTGTGTGGAATTGCAAGCCAGCACTCTGAAGCGCATGTGCCCAGAGCTGGTGCTCTGAGGTGAGAGAGGCCACTGCAACAGGAGACCCACACAGGCCAAAGAACAAACATGGGAGAAAATAAATAAATGAAAGACCAATAAAAGAAGCCAAAATTTTAAAAAAAGAAAAAGAAAAAACCGAAGCTACCACGATCTACAAAAAAATCTAGGAGAGTATCTTTGTGACCTTGGGTTAGGCAAAGATTTCTTAGACATGACACTAAAAACATGATCCATAAAAGAGAAAATAGTAAATTAAATTTCATCATTAAAAACTTCTGCTCTTCAAATTTGCCTGCCAATGCAGAAGATACTGGTTTGATCCCTGATCTGGGAAGACCCCACATGCTGCAGAGCAACTGAGCCCCAGCTATTGAGTTTGTGCTCCAGAGCCTCAGAGCCTCAACTATGGAGCCCACGTGCCACAACTACTGAAGCCCGTGAGCCCTAGAGCCCGAGTTCCACAACAAGAGAAGTCACCACAACCAGAAGCCTGCTCACCTCAACTACAGAGTAGCCCCCGCTCCCTGCAACTAGAGAAGAGCCTGTGGCAGCAGTGAAAACCCAGAATAGCCAATAAATAAACGAATAAAGCTAAATTTTAAAAAATTTTTTTAAAAACCTTCTGCTCTTCAAAAGACCCATGAAACTAATGAAAAGGCAAGTCTCAAACCATGAGAAAATATTTGCAAATCACCTATTTGATAAGGACTCGTTTCCAGAATATATGCAACCTCTGAAAAATCAGTAAGAAAGCAAACAATCTAAGTCTTTTTTTTAAAGTCCTAACAGTACAATATTCAAAAATATCAAGATTATAACAGGCAAAGACTGAGAAATTGTTCCAGATTGAAGGAGAGAGACAAAACAGACATGACAATTAAAAGCAATTCATAATCCAGATTCGATCCTGGGTCTGAAAAGAAGTAACTATAAAGGAAATTATTGGGTACTTAGTGAACCATAACTGGTGGTGGTGGTTTAGTTGCTCAGTCCTGTCTAACTCTTTGTGACCCCATGGACTGTGGCCCACCAGGCTCCTCTCTGAAGCCCAATGAAATATGAATATTGAATATTGATTAGACTATAGCATGGCATCAATGCAAAATTCCTGATTTTGAACATTATATTTTATATAAAAGAGCATTCTTGTTGATGTCTACACCTAACTCTCCATGATTCAAAAGGGGTGTGTGTGTGTGTGTGTAATGAGGAAAAAAAGAAGAAAAAAATGTCATATAATACCAAGAACTGTGGATCTGGGTGAAAGGCACACAGTTCTTTGTACTGTTCTTGCAACTTTTAAGCCAGCTTGAAGTTCTGTCTAAACAAAATGACCAAATCAAGTTTCAACACACACTCATTTTCCACCAAGCGCCTGGCTCGCAGGCCAGCATTCTGGGAGGGGATGGCCTCCCCTGGCTCCTAGCCCTCCTCCAGGTGACTCACGTGCACCATCTCCTGCAGCCCTTTGGGGTCCAGCTGCCTCTGCATGAGGCTGTCCATCAGCTGCTCCAGGGAGCGCAGAGCGTTCGTATACAGGGTCTGTGGCCGAGAGAGGGGAGAGCTGGGCAGCAGTGGGGCCGTGGCCCCCCACCAGGACTCTGTGCAGGCCCACGCCAGTGTCGAGGAGCATGAGATGGTCTGATAACCACCGTTTGACTTCTGCTCTGACTGAGTTCTTCACACTTAGCTCCTCATGTGACGTATAAGACAACCTCAAGAAGAACCCATTTTGCAAAGGAGGAAACCGGACTCCTAGAACCCAGCTCTCCTGACCCCTTATCCAGGGCCGGAACCTGGTATCCCACATAGCTCTTTGCACACAAGAGATTTGTCCTCCTTTTCCACAACCTTATTGGGAAACAGCCATCCTGTCAGGGGCTACATTTCCTAGGACTTCTTGCACCTGGGCGGAGTCATGTGACCAAGTTCTGACTAATAGCAGGCAACGTGGCTCATAAATCCTCCAGACTCTCTAGATATCACTGCCCACAGGGACCTCCGGAGCCATGCCTCAGACACCGTGGAGCCTGTCAGTCCAGGTCCCTGAATAACTGCATGAAGCAGCCCCTCGCCACCCCTGCTGCCAACTGGACTTCATCTGAGTGAGAAATAAGCCTTCATCTTGTTAAACCATGAAGTTGTCGGAGCTTATCTGTTAAAGCATCACCTTACTCTTGCTAATAGAGCCTGCTGCACTTTGCTGCCCCTGACCACCCACAGGTGGTCCAGGAGGGTGGGCTTTCGGCACTGCCCATCAATTTTCAAGTCCTGACCCAGAAAATGAGGTGGCCCAGAGGGACCTACCTTAATGGACTCGTTGCTCTCTCCTGGGGGTTGGAGAGAAATTACAGAATGCATACTAATATCCATCAGCTCACTGTTTTCCTCTGTGGAGTAGAAAGGCTTGAGTTTGCTAGGAAAAGAAGAGATAAGAGGAGTGGTCAGTGAGGAGCAGAGACCCTGCTCAGCCAGTCGAGCAGGAAGGCAAGGCCTGTCACAGGATGGGGGAGTGGCCAGCTTCTCTGTTTTAGGCCATTCGTCCCTCCCCAAGGGCCCTGGCTCCACCCACCAGTGTCCAGTGACTGTCTGTGATTGAGGGGGGAGACTCAGGTGTCCATGGCCACCTCTCCTACTCCTTCCTGCTCTGAACCTCTCCCTCTCCTGTTCAGAAACATTCCATTGGTCCTCCCTGATTGCCACCATAGGCTTTGCTTCCCAGGCTGGCCCTGGCCCAAGAGTTTCCAACTGTAATACCTGCACCAACAGCGGTATCACCTTGGAGTGTATTAGAAGTGCAAAATCTACAGCTCTTACCTCAGAGCTACTGAATCAAAAACTCTGAAGTGGGGGAGTTCCCTGGTGGTCCAGTTCCAATGCAAGAGATGTGGGTTCAAGTACTGATCAGGGAGCTAAGATTCCACAATCCGATAAATACTTTTTAAAAATGGTCTACATGAAAAAAAAAAAATCTTAAAAAAATTAAACAAACTCTGGCGTGGAGCCCAGCCCCCTGTGGTTTTAATAAACCTTTGGTAGTGGTAGCTAGATGCTTGGTGCACACCAGCTCATTCTCTTTCTGTCCCTTTCATAGGTAGATCTCAAGTCGAGGTGCATGTGAGGATCACAGGAGGGCTTTCTAAGGGTCCAGGGGCCATGCCCAGCTCCAGGGATCCTTGCGCAAGCCTGCGGTGGGGCAGACTATCAGGACTGTTACACGTTCCCCATTGGCCCTGTTGCGCCTTTAGAATGAGTCACTCTCCACTTAGACTTCAAACTCCTTCCCCACCAAAGGGTCTTGTGTTTCACCTTGCTGGGACCCTCTAGCTCCAAATTATCCAAATCCAGGCATTTTAAGTCTAGTTCAAATTCAAAAGCCAACTCCCACACCAAGCTCTGACAGTCCTGTTATATTGTTGGGATCACATCTTGTTAGCAGTCCCTTTTTTGGTCTTGGATTTTTTTGTGTGTGTGCTTCACCTACAGATACTCAGCTCTGACCTGTCATTCCTTATATATATGTTTCTTATCTCCAAGACCCTGATGGCCTGTTTGTGAATTTTATTTAAAATGTGCCCAGATGCTTCCTCTTAAAACGACATGTACTGCAGTGAGCTTAAATGAGAAACCTGCCCCAGCAGGAGAAGAATTCCTAGAGATGACTCGACCACTTCAAATACTAGATTTGCAATTCTCTAACTTCTTCCCACTCTCCCCACCCACCAGTGGATGGATGATTCAGGGAAGTCACCATAAGGCATTCCATTTACTTTGTATGAACAGTATCAATATCGTGTCAATAAACAAACTCCTTCACTGAACCCAACCCCTGACTTGAAGGATGCCTTCTCCTGGCTGTGCAGTTCTACGTGACTGTGGAATTTATTACTCAAAACATCCCCTAGTGAAGCAAAGAATGGCCCACCCACAAGCCGTTCATCTCCCAACCCAAGAAAAGTCCAACTAGAAATATTACTGAGAATTGTATACACACACACAAACACACACACACACACATACACAAAAAGAGCAGGCAGAAGTGGATGCCCATCTCCTAGGAAGGCCCACCCTCCCAGGAGTTGACACCCAAGACCCCTACTACAGAGACTAGGGAAGGCAAAGGAAGTGAAATGAAGTGTTAGTCACTCAGTTGTGTCCAACTCTTTGTGACCCCCACGGACAGTAGTCCACCAGGCTCCTCTGACCATGGAATTCTCCAGGCAAGAATACTGATGTGGACTGCCATTGCCTTCTCCAGGGGGATCTTTCTGACCCAGGGATCAGACCAGGGTCTCCTGCATTGCCAGCAGGTTCTTTACCTTTTGAACCACCAGGGAAACCCCAAAGGAGGTGCAACCTTCCTCACAAAGCACTGAGGAAGTGGTCCCAGATTTTGCCTCCACCCCAGGGCAGTGCCTGGGGCCTGGTCAGGGGTCCGGCTCACCTCAAGTGCGAGAGGGCATCCATGGCCATAGTCCGCACGGGAGAAACCAGGCTATCGGTTGATTCTGCTTGGATGATCGTCTGCCGAAACAACAGGGCAGTGAGCCAAGAAGTCACCCAGTGTCCTGCAAGGGGCTGAGGAGGGGCTTGGGCATGAGGTGACCACGATGGCAGCCACACTGCCAGGGTTACAGCCAGGAGGACCTGACATGGTACCGTGGCTCCGACACCCTGTAGGCGTTCATTCTTTTCATGACCAGTTGGCCTCTGACATTTTAAGGGAAGCAGCAAAGTCTCATGGGAGGATGGGGGCTAAGATGAGTTGGTGCTTCTGGCTCAGCTCGGCCACCTACAGGCTGTGTGTCCTTGAGCAAATCCCTTCCCCAGCCTGAGCCCTTACTCAGATATGAAATGAGGCCTTGGGAGCTTGGCTCACAGGGCTGGACCAGGTTGGTGTGAAATTACACGCATGTAGCTCTTGACCCCAAGCAGGAGCCTAATGAACGTTTGCTTCTCTCTCAGGGCCTCCTGTTCCACCTGCATCTCCTTTACCGCCAGGCTGCTTCCAGTGTAGCCAGAGAGTTTCCCGGGGCCAAGGCATTGCGAGGGAGTGAATGGAGAGGCTGGGAACGAGGGACAGTGGCTTCTCCACAGCCTCATCGGCCCCTTTCACTGCCTCTTGCCTTTGGACAGTTAACACTCTCTAGGCCTTAACAAAGTTCTGTGCAAAAGGAGCTGTGAGTTCTTCTCACAGTCAGTCGTCACCCCTGGTCCTGACTATGGAGAAATGCTGGGGCTACCTCAGGACTGACCCATGGGGTTGTCTCCTAGTCCAGTTGTGTCCATCTTTCTGCCATTCTGACCATGGAATTCTCCAGGCAAGAATACTGATGTGGACTGCCATTGCCTTCTCCAGGGGATCTTTCTGACCCAGGGATCAGACCAGGGTCTCCTGCATTGCCAGCAGGTTCTTTACCTTTGAACCACCAGGGAAACCCCAAAGGAGGTGCAACCTTCCTCACAAAGCACTGAGGAAGTGGTCCCAGATTTTGCCTCCACCCCAGGGCAGTGCCTGGGGCCTGGTCAGGGGTCCGGCTCACCTCAAGTGCGAGAGGGCATCCATGGCCATAGTCCGCACGGGAGAAACCAGGCTATCGGTTGATTCTGCTTGGATGATCGTCTGCCGAAACAACAGGGCAGTGAGCCAAGAAGTCACCCAGTGTCCTGCAAGGGGCTGAGGAGGGGCTTGGGCATGAGGTGACCACGATGGCAGCCACACTGCCAGGGTTACAGCCAGGAGGACCTGACATGGTACCGTGGCTCCGACACCCTGTAGGCGTTCATTCTTTTCATGACCAGTTGGCCTCTGACATTTTAAGGGAAGCAGCAAAGTCTCATGGGAGGATGGGGGCTAAGATGAGTTGGTGCTTCTGGCTCAGCTCGGCCACCTACAGGCTGTGTGTCCTTGAGCAAATCCCTTCCCCAGCCTGAGCCCTTACTCAGATATGAAATGAGGCCTTGGGAGCTTGGCTCACAGGGCTGGACCAGGTTGGTGTGAAATTACACGCATGTAGCTCTTGACCCCAAGCAGGAGCCTAATGAACGTTTGCTTCTCTCTCAGGGCCTCCTGTTCCACCTGCATCTCCTTTACCGCCAGGCTGCTTCCAGTGTAGCCAGAGAGTTTCCCGGGGCCAAGGCATTGCGAGGGAGTGAATGGAGAGGCTGGGAACGAGGGACAGTGGCTTCTCCACAGCCTCATCGGCCCCTTTCACTGCCTCTTGCCTTTGGACAGTTAACACTCTCTAGGCCTTAACAAAGTTCTGTGCAAAAGGAGCTGTGAGTTCTTCTCACAGTCAGTCGTCACCCCTGGTCCTGACTATGGAGAAATGCTGGGGCTACCTCAGGACTGACCCATGGGGTTGTCTCCTAGCCCTAAACCAGCCCCCTCAAGGGCATCACCAGGCCTGAGGTGTGGAGGTCTTCAGCCCCCGCTTCTGGAACGTTTCCTGGTCACAAAAGCTTTTATCAGATATAAGAATGTCATGCCCAGGGGATCCTACCATTGGATCAAAGCAAAACTGAGACAGGTGGGTCCTCAGAGACCCCTGCCACTCCTTGGGCCTCAGAGGCCCTCAGGTCAGCAAAGGAACTCCACGCCCGACTTACCGTGATCATGCCAGTAAGGGTTGCCTTCTGGGAAAACTGGAAGTCTTCCAGGTCCTTGATATTCTTGACTGCATCAATGACCTGTACCACGCTCTTCATGAAGGCCATTTTGAGGCAGATGTCCTGTGACCATGACGAGGGACAGGAAGGACCTTGCTGTGGGTGAGGCCCAAGACCCCAAGACCCAGCAGGTCCTCCCTGTTCTGAAGAATAGTCAATGTCACATTGGGGCACTCTGAGAGATGACGGCCCTGTTCTGTCCTTCAGCCACTTGGTAGGGACATGGGCCAGGCCCTGGACAGGGTACAGCCCTCCAGTGCCCTCCAAAAGGTCCTGCCTCCTGCAGTACCCCCGCCACTATGCCCACTATGCAATGCTGGTCAGTGGGCACCTTCACTGACCAGGGCTCTGAGCCCTGTATGTCACCCCAGAGGCAGAGGAAGTTACGGAGATCAAACCATTTTTGCTTTTAAGGCATGAATGAGCCTGAGGACACCATGCTACATGACATTAGCCAGTCACAAAAGGACACACACTGTGTGATTCCAGTTACATGAGAAGCCTGGAGTGTCAACTTCATAAAGATCGAAAGCAGAAGGAGGGGTGCCAGGGGCAAGGGGAGGTGGAATGGGGAGCTAGTGGTGGTCAGAGTTGCAGTTCAGGAAAGGGAAGAGCTTGCGAGACAGGTGGTGTTAATGGCTACACAACAGTTTGAACCGCACAACCGATGACCTGTGGGTTTAAAAGACGGCAAGTTTCATGTGGCGGGTAGGCAGGCATAGGCTTAGTTGCTATAAGCTGTATCTAACTCTTGCAACCCCATGGACTGTAGCGCACCAGGCTCCTCTAGCCACGGGATTTTCCAAGCAAGACTATTGGAGTGGATATCCATTCCCTTCTTCAAGGGATCTTCCCGACCCAGGGATACAACCTTGGTCTTCTGCATTGCAGATGGATTCTTTACTGACTGAGCCACCAGGGAAGCCCATAGTATGTGTGCTTTATCACAGTTTTCAAGACAGTAATAATAAAATCTCCTTTCTTCATGGTGGTCTTCCCTTCTTGCCTTTCCAAGAAAGCAGCTAGTCCCTTTGCATCTCTGAAGACAGCCCCGTTCTTGTCCCTTATGAAAGGGTTCAGGGTCAGGTGCTGGGGATGTCCTGTGACTTCAGCAACTCACAATCACCCCCCTGCGCACATGTGGGGCGGGGCTGCTTCTCACCTCCTGCCTGCAGCAGAGGAAAGCACAAATTGGGACAATGGGCTCCCCAAATCCTGAGTGACAGGTAGGAATCCAGGACTAGAATCCCCTGAGTGGGGCTGATGGTGTCCAGGTAATGATGTAGGATGACTCTACCAGCCTGGCTCAAGAAGAGCATGGGCCGGGCACGGGGGTCTGTGGCACCCCAGGGTTACCTGGCAGCTGCTGGAGTAGTGGTGGATGATCTTAGTGGTGATGGGGTTGTCCACGTGGCTGAGCAGCATCTGCGGATGGCAGTAGGAGGCCACACAGCTGTATATCCCCATGAGCGCACCCTTCACTGTCTCCCGCCTCCAGGGATGGTCCTTCTGCAAAGTCAAGGAGAAGAGAAAGAAGCACTGCAGGGGGAGAGGAGAGGGTCTGTTCCTTCAGCTGACTGTTTCCTGGGCGCCTGAAAGGCCCACTCGTGTATTCGTTCATTGAACACACCTTTACTGAGCCCCTGCTCATGCCAAGCCTTCAGTGTGCAGTGGTGAGCAAGAAAGACCATGGCCATGCCCACTTGTTTGCAGCGGGGTTGTGTGCACACCCCCAACCAGAGGCTGCTGTGTGCTCCCTCATACCCTCACCTGCCAAACACCTCCTCTGGGCCAGGGGTTCCTGAGACGCTGAGGACCCAGTGGAAAGACAGAGCCTCAGCCCTGCTCTGTTGGGAGGAGGTATTGGAGGTCACCCTACCATGGAAGGAAGAGAAGGGGTGCCCATGCTCGCCAGGCCTTGAGTAGAAATCCAGGTCTCAGACTCCACTTTGTGGAGAAGCCATGGGAGAAGCCTGGACACCCCCAATTCTCTCTGTTCAAACGACCAGACCCTCAGGGGAAAGGCCTAAGGTCGAGGCCAGAGCCTGAGGCATCAATGACGCCAGATGATTGCCCATGAGGGGCTCAGCCAGCCTGGGACACTGTCCCTTGTGACTGGAAGAGACAGCCTTCAGAGAGCAGATATTGGCTGCCTGGGTCCATATCCCTGCTATACTTTGGTGAAAGAGACACAGAAAGGAGTTTCTTGTTGAGATCCGGTAAACACCTTGGTTGGAGGCTGAGAGCACCCTTCTAAGAGGCCCCCAGAGACCTGATTTTGGAGCAGGGTGGCTCACCTGCCAGGCGCCAATCTGCCAAGACTGCTCCGACTCCTGGATCCTCTCCTCAAAGTCATGCAGCACGTTCAGCACCGTGTTCACCTGGCCCCGTGCACACAGGCCAAAGCACAGGATCACGCCCTGCGGGGAGACCCAGCGAGGCAGGGTGAGGGCGGCAGGGCTGGGCAGAGCCCCCTCCTCCCGCCACAGATGCATGCACATGTGCGCATGCACTTCATTCTCTCAAGGCCAGGAGAGGACTGTGGCCCGCCCTCACCTCCCGGTCAAAGTCGTTGCCGTAGTCCGTCTTGTACAGCAGCTCCAGCAGCAGCACCTCCACTTTGTCAGCCTCCGGGCCCATGCCCAAGGTGAAGCCCAAGGCCCGGTACAGAAAGCCCTGGAAAGGAGGAGGGACAGAGGGAGCTTCAAGCGTCCTACCTGGCCCTCTGGGGTCACGGCCAAGAGGAGGTCTCTACTCATTCCTCCAGATTTTTTTGAAAATGTGAATTTTGTATATATTTTTTAAAATAAGTATTCAGGGGCTTGCCTGGTTGTTCATTGGGTAAACAGTCTGTCTTGCAGTGCAAGGGGCACCGGTTCGATCCCTGGCCTAGGAATATCCCAGGTGCCACAGAGCAGCTGGACCAGTGTGTCCAATTACGAGCCAGCGCTCTGGAGCACATATGCCCAGAGTCGGTGCTCTGCAAGGAGAGAGGCCACTGCAAGCGGAGGCCCACACAGGCCGAAGAATAAAGATGGATGAAAATAAATATAAATAAAAGAGGCACGACGGGGAAAAGAATAAAAAGTTTTTTAAAAATAAGTATTCAGGTTAACCTGAGAGGTTAGACTGTAGGTCAATCCTAAAGGAAATCAACCCTGAATATTCTCTGGAAAGACTGATGCTGACGCTGAAGCTCCAGTACTTTGGTCACCTGATGCTAAGAGCTGACTCACTGGAAAAAATCCTGATGCTTGGGAAAATAGAAGGCAGAAGGAGAAGGGGATGGCAGGGAATGAGAAGGCTGGATGGCATCACTGAGCCAATGGAGCAAGCTCCAGAAGATAGTGAAGGACAGGGTAGCTTGGAGTGCCACAGTCACAAAGAGTAGGACACGACTGAGCAACTGAACTGAACTGAGACTGTAAAAGGGGAGACTATCACAAAGGCTGGGGCCAAGCTTCTCTCTTATACAAGTTAAAGCGATCGACCCTCCCACCAACAAACCTAAGAGCACTTACTCTCCTGCCTTCTCTCTAACTTAGGATATTTTCTGTGAGAGGTAGGATATCTGCATTTTGATTAATTATCTTTGCATCTTTGCATATGCTCATGGTCCTTTTTTTAAATTTCTGCCTATATTCTTTCCCTATTGTTGGATTATTTTTCCTTTTTTATTTTTTGTTTATAATAATTTTGTGTGTATAGTTGGAAAAATAAGAAGGACCAAATCATATTATCTCATTTAATCCATACAACAACTCTAAATATGTATTTAGAGACAAGAAAACTAGCCGGAAGTAGGAATCAAACATAGGGAATTTCCCTGGCCATCCAGTGGTTAAGATTTCACCTTCCAAAACAGGTACTCAGCGCTCAATTCCTGGTCTGGGAACTAAGATCCTACATGCCTCACAGCCAAAAAACCAAAAACATGAAACAGAAACAATATTGTAACAAATTTAAAAAAAAAAAAGACTTCAAAAAAAAAAAAAGACTTCTAAAAAATGGTCCGTATCCAAACAATCTTAATAAAGGATATTACAAAATGAAACCAAGCAAAGCCTGAGGCTCCCTTCCTGACAATCCTTTATCAGAAGCCTCAGCTGGTGATCACTCTCAGTGGTCTGTTTCCCCAGTGTCTCATTTCTCCTTTGATTTTATTCACAGTGATTTTGTTTGGTTGCACAGAAAAGAACTTTCATTTTCACAGAGTAAAATTGTCCGTATAAAATTTCACAGTCTCTTTCTTTTTCTTTGTTTTTCTAAAGGATTCTTTGTATGCATATGAAGGTCTGTTCTCCTCTATGTTAAGACTACAAATGCTCCTCGAATTATTCTTCCTGCCACTCCGTGCTTGTGTCTCATTTTATACATTTTACATCTTTGATCTGTTTTGGGAGAACAAATTCTTCTTTAACTAGCTATTCTCTTCTTTTCATCTGGGTGAACTTGGAAATAATCTTGTCAAAGAAAGCTGCCCAACTTCCACAATAAATCCTTTTCTGTAAAAGGGAGACTATCACAAAGGCTGGGGCCAAGCTTCTCTCTTATACAAGTTAAAGCGATCGACCCTCCCACCAACAAACCTAAGAGCACTTACTCTCCTGCCTTCTCTCTAACTTAGGATATTTTCTGTGAGAGGTAGGATATCTGCATTTTGATTAATTATCTTTGCATCTTTGCATATGCTCATGGTCCTTTTTTTAAATTTCTGCCTATATTCTTTCCCTATTGTTGGATTATTTTTCCTTTTTTATTTTTTGTTTATAATAATTTTGTGTGTATAGTTGGAAAAATAAGAAGGACCAAATCATATTATCTCATTTAATCCATACAACAACTCTAAATATGTATTTAGAGACAAGAAAACTAGCCGGAAGTAGGAATCAAACATAGGGAATTTCCCTGGCCATCCAGTGGTTAAGATTTCACCTTCCAAAACAGGTACTCAGCGCTCAATTCCTGGTCTGGGAACTAAGATCCTACATGCCTCACAGCCAAAAAACCAAAAACATGAAACAGAAACAATATTGTAACAAATTTAAAAAAAAAAAAGACTTCAAAAAAAAAAAAAGACTTCTAAAAAATGGTCCGTATCCAAACAATCTTAATAAAGGATATTACAAAATGAAACCAAGCAAAGCCTGAGGCTCCCTTCCTGACAATCCTTTATCAGAAGCCTCAGCTGGTGATCACTCTCAGTGGTCTGTTTCCCCAGTGTCTCATTTCTCCTTTGATTTTATTCACAGTGATTTTGTTTGGTTGCACAGAAAAGAACTTTCATTTTCACAGAGTAAAATTGTCCGTATAAAATTTCACAGTCTCTTTCTTTTTCTTTGTTTTTCTAAAGGATTCTTTGTATGCATATGAAGGTCTGTTCTCCTCTATGTTAAGACTACAAATGCTCCTCGAATTATTCTTCCTGCCACTCCGTGCTTGTGTCTCATTTTATACATTTTACATCTTTGATCTGTTTTGGGAGAACAAATTCTTCTTTAACTAGCTATTCTCTTCTTTTCATCTGGGTGAACTTGGAAATAATCTTGTCAAAGAAAGCTGCCCAACTTCCACAATAAATCCTTTTGAGGGGCTTCCACTGGTGGTCCAGTGGGTAAGGACACCGCCTTGCAGTGCAAGGGGCGCCAGTTCCTTCCCTGGCCTGGGAAAATCCCATGTGCTGCGGAGCGGCTGGACCGACGTGTCCAATTACCGAGCCAGAGCTCTGAGGCACATGTGCCCAGAGTCAGCACTCTGCAACGACAGAGGCCACCGTGATGGGAGGTCCACAGGAGCCAAAGAACAAAGATGGATGAAAATAGAGAAATGAAAGACCAATAGAAGTGGCCCGCCCGTCCCCCTCCCTCCCCACCCTACCCCCCCAAAAGATAAATAAATAAAAAATAAATGTTTTTAAAAAATAAAAAAATAAATCCTTTTGGGAAATTACGAGTATACCGTATTGCAGATTTTTTATTTTTTGGCCACACTGCCTTGCATGCAGGATCTTAGTTTCCTGACCAGGGATCCAACCCTCCCTCACGGCAGTGGAGGTACTTAGTCCTCACCACTGGACTGCTAAGGACGTCCTTTTGTTGCAGATGAACTTGAGAAAAAAAGGACACCTGTACAAACAGAGACTTCCTATCCAAGAAGCAGAGATGGTGTCTATTTCTTCAAGGTCTCATTTAGCCCCTCTGTAGCTCCTTGTAATTTGAGGTTCTGCACCTTGGTCCAGATTTTTCATATAGTAGCTATTTTATTTGGCTACATATTTCACGTTGTGTTACTATTTTGAAAAGGGTCTCATTTTGTTATGCTGTATTTTTGTCGTATTTGTTTATAGAAGAGATAATAGTTTTGAATAGCAATTTTGGAGAAAGAATGACTCTGTCTATTGGAATTATAAATCTGGAGGCCAGGGCAGCCTTGCCCCTACCTGCAGGATGCCCATGTGGGTGATGGAGAGTCTTTATGAGAGTCCTGATGAAATTCCTAAACCACCGTATCCAATCATAACTCTTTAAGTTATCTGAGCCAATAACATCTATGTATTTGTTTACTTTCCTTTAGGCTAAGTGAGTTATTGTGATAAGGTTGAATTATATGCATTGGCTTATTAAATACAGTATATTAGTTTCTTTCAAATGAGCATCTGACCTTGAATTGACATCTGATAAGATCTTACACCTGCAAATCTATACCATTTAGCTACAGAAGATACACTTTGCTGCTTGTTATTTTACATCCTCTATATGAAAGCTACACATTTGAACAAATGCAAATTTTAGTTGACACCTCTAAAAATGTCTTTAAAGCATTTCACTGAGATATAATTCACATACCACCCAATTAACCCACTTAAGGTTTACAAATTCAAATTTGTTTTCAAATTTAAAGTTTACACATTCACAAAGCTGTGCGATCACCATCACAGTCAAGGTTAGAACATTTTCTTCACCCCGAAAAGGAACCACTGACAGTCACCCCACAAGTTAACCTCACTTAAGGTTTACAAATTCAATTTTCTTCAAATACCCCCAAAAGATAAATAAATAAAAATAAATGTTTTAAAAATAAAAATAAATCCTTTTGGGAAATTACGAGTATACCGTATTGCAGATTTTTATTTTTGGCCACACTGCCTTGCATGCAGGATCTTAGTTTCCTGACCAGGATCAAACCCTCCCTCACGGCAGTGGAGGTACTTAGTCCTCACCACTGGACTGCTAAGGACGTCCTTTTGTTGCAGATGAACTTGAGAAAAAAAGGACACCTGTACAAACAGAGACTTCCTATCCAAGAAGCAGAGATGGTGTCTATTTCTTCAAGGTCTCATTTAGCCCCTCTGTAGCTCCTTGTAATTTGAGGTTCTGCACCTTGGTCCAGATTTTTCATATAGTAGCTATTTTATTTGGCTACATATTTCACGTTGTGTTACTATTTTGAAAAGGGTCTCATTTTGTTATGCTGTATTTTTGTCGTATTTGTTTATAGAAGAGATAATAGTTTTGAATAGCAATTTTGGAGAAAGAATGACTCTGTCTATTGGAATTATAAATCTGGAGGCCAGGGCAGCCTTGCCCCTACCTGCAGGATGCCCATGTGGGTGATGGAGAGTCTTTATGAGAGTCCTGATGAAATTCCTAAACCACCGTATCCAATCATAACTCTTTAAGTTATCTGAGCCAATAACATCTATGTATTTGTTTACTTTCCTTTAGGCTAAGTGAGTTATTGTGATAAGGTTGAATTATATGCATTGGCTTATTAAATACAGTATATTAGTTTCTTTCAAATGAGCATCTGACCTTGAATTGACATCTGATAAGATCTTACACCTGCAAATCTATACCATTTAGCTACAGAAGATACACTTTGCTGCTTGTTATTTTACATCCTCTATATGAAAGCTACACATTTGAACAAATGCAAATTTTAGTTGACACCTCTAAAAATGTCTTTAAAGCATTTCACTGAGATATAATTCACATACCACCCAATTAACCCACTTAAGGTTTACAAATTCAAATTTGTTTTCAAATTTAAAGTTTACACATTCACAAAGCTGTGCGATCACCATCACAGTCAAGGTTAGAACATTTTCTTCACCCCGAAAAGGAACCACTGACAGTCACCCCACATTCTCCTAGTCCCTGATAACCACTCATCTACTGTCTCATTAGATTTGCCTATTTGGGATATTTCAAATAAGTAGAACCACGTTATATGTGGTTCTTTGTGCTCATTTGCATCTGATGTCTTTCACTTAGTGTAATGTTTTCAAGGATCATCCTTTCTGTAGTATATGTTATTACTTCATTCCTTTGCATGGCTGAATAATATTCTGTTGTATGGATATAGCACATTTTACTTATCCATTCAACCAGTGATGAACATTTGAGGTTTTCCCTCTTTTTGGTTGTATGAATAATGTTACTTTGAACATTTATGTACAAGATCTTGTGTATATATATGTTTTCATTTTTTCTGGGCATATATATTTAAGAGCATAATTGCCAGGTTATAAGTAGCTCTGTATTTAACATTTCAAGGAAATGCCAAACTGGTTTTCAAAAACACTGCACCATTTTGTATTCATGCCAATAATATATAACGGTTCCAATTTCCCCACATTCTTGTCAATATTTGTTATTATCTGTCTTTTTTATTATAACCATCCTTGTGGATGTGGAGTAATGTCTTGTGTTTTTTCCCCACATTCTTGTCAATATGTGTTATTATCTGTCCTTTTTATTATAACTATCCTTGTGGGTGTGGAGTAATGTCTTGTGTTTTTTCCCCACATTCTTGTCAATATTTGTTATTATCTGTCTTCTTTATTATAACCAACCTTGTGGGTGTAATGTCTTGTGATTTGCATTTCCTTAATGGTAATGATCTTGAATACTTTTTCATGTGATTACTTGCCATCTGTATATTTTTCGCCCATTTTTAAATTGGTTTATTTGTCATTTTATTATTGGGTTATAAGAGTTCTTTATATATTCTAGATACAAGTCCTTTCCCAGGGACTAGATTTGCAAATTTTAGTTGACACCTCTAAAAATGTCTTTAAAGCATTTCACTGAGATATAATTCACATACCACCCAATTAACCCACTTAAGGTTTACAAATTCAAATTTGTTTTCAAATTTAAAGTTTACACATTCACAAAGCTGTGCGATCACCATCACAGTCAAGGTTAGAACATTTTCTTCACCCCGAAAAGGAACCACTGACAGTCACCCCACATTCTCCTAGTCCCTGATAACCACTCATCTACTGTCTCATTAGATTTGCCTATTTGGGATATTTCAAATAAGTAGAACCACGTTATATGTGGTTCTTTGTGCTCATTTGCATCTGATGTCTTTCACTTAGTGTAATGTTTTCAAGGATCATCCTTTCTGTAGTATATGTTATTACTTCATTCCTTTGCATGGCTGAATAATATTCTGTTGTATGGATATAGCACATTTTACTTATCCATTCAACCAGTGATGAACATTTGAGGTTTTCCCTCTTTTTGGTTGTATGAATAATGTTACTTTGAACATTTATGTACAAGATCTTGTGTATATATATGTTTTCATTTTTTCTGGGCATATATATTTAAGAGCATAATTGCCAGGTTATAAGTAGCTCTGTATTTAACATTTCAAGGAAATGCCAAACTGGTTTTCAAAAACACTGCACCATTTTGTATTCATGCCAATAATATATAACGGTTCCAATTTCCCCACATTCTTGTCAATATTTGTTATTATCTGTCTTTTTTATTATAACCATCCTTGTGGATGTGGAGTAATGTCTTGTGTTTTTTCCCCACATTCTTGTCAATATGTGTTATTATCTGTCCTTTTTATTATAACTATCCTTGTGGGTGTGGAGTAATGTCTTGTGTTTTTTCCCCACATTCTTGTCAATATTTGTTATTATCTGTCTTCTTTATTATAACCAACCTTGTGGGTGTAATGTCTTGTGATTTGCATTTCCTTAATGGTAATGATCTTGAATACTTTTTCATGTGATTACTTGCCATCTGTATATCTTTCCTTCGCCCATTTTTAAATTGGTTTATTTGTCATTTTATTATTGGGTTATAAGAGTTCTTTATATATTCTAGATACAAGTCCTTTCCCAGGGACTAGATTTGCAAATATTTTCTCTCATTCTGTGGGCTGTCTTTTCACTTTCTTGATGGTGCCAATTTCAGCATAAAAGTCTTTAGTTTTGATGATGTCCAATTTATCTATTTTTTTCTTTCATCGCTTGTGCTTTTAGGTGTCATTTCCCAGAAGACTTCGCTCAACCCAAGATCATTAAGATTATATTTACATTTTATTCTAAGAGTTTTATAGTTTTAGCTTTTATATTTATATATGTGATCCATTTTGAGTGTATTTTTGTGTATGGTATGAGAAAGGCGCCCAGCTTCATCCTTTTATAAGCACCTATGCAAGCTTCCCAGCATCATTTGTTGAGAAGACTCCTCTTTCCCCACTGAATTGTCTTGGCAATCCCATAGAAAATCAATTGACAGTAAAGGCGAGGTCTATTTCCAGACCTTCAATTCTAGTCCATCAATCTATTATCTATCCTAATGCCAGTATCACACTGTCTTGTTTACTGTTAATTATGCAAGAAAGCTTGATATTACAAAACCCAAGTCCTCCAATGCTGTTCTTTTAAAATCCTAACTATTTAGGCTATCCCAGGCCCTTTATATGTCCATAGGAATTTTAGGATCATCATGTCCATCTCAGTGGGGGTGGAGAAAAGCTAGCTGGGGTCATGGTAGGGAGTCATGCTGAATCTGTAGATACACTGGGGACCGTCCCCATCTTAAATATATTGTCTTCCAATCTGTGGACATGAAATGCTTTCTATTGACCAAGATCTTTTCTGATTTTCAACAATGTTTATAGTTTTGTAAAGACCCTTTACGGTGAACTATACGCATACAGTGGTCGTGAACCAGTAGCTGGATGAGTGAGGGATGAGAAGCTGATGTTTCATGTAGGAGAAGAGGTGGGGATGCCGCAGGGGTTGATAGAGGCATCCTGTTCTTCTAGCCCCCTCTGCCAAAGTTGAGGGTCCAGCTCCAAACCCCAGCTTATCCTCTCTTTCACCTCTTTAAGCTTTATCTTCCCGCTTTAGCCTCCTGTGTTTCAGTGTCCCCTTCACCCTTTTCACCATTTACCAAAACCCATTCAGACAGCTCTTTGCTCACCTGCTAGAGTCAGCGGGCGGAAGTGAGAGGAATGGGGAAGCTGGTGGCTGGAGGGGAGAGGTCTAGCTCCAACAGAGCATGTTCTCGAGGAACAACAGAGCAGAGCCAAACACCGGAACCCACAGCCATAGACCGGCCAGCCACCTCTCTCCTCCCAGGACCCTGTAGACAGCCTCCGGCACGGCTGCTCTCACAGGGCTGTCCCTGGAGTCCCCTCCCTCCTGGATGGCCTTGCCTCTGGGAGCCAACCTTCTCCAGAGAAGGACTGTTGAAGCTCTCGATCTGGTTGTTCAGCTCTTTGCTCAGACGCAGGCTCCAGTTGGAATCCCGAGTCTTCTTGAGGGAGTTTCTCAGAAACTGGGGAGGCAGACGAAACTGATGGGCAGTGCTCCAGGAGGGCTGTATGACCCTGAGCAGTGACCTACCCACCCTAGCTCCTTCTCCGGTCTCTAGATTGCTTCACCCATTCAGCCCCAACCCAGCCCTAGGGTTCTGTGGGCTTGGGGGCTGGTATGAGGGTGCCCCCTCTGCTGCTTCCTGGGACTCTTGGCTCCCAGGGTGAGGTCTCCTGCTGTGGACATGCTTGTGCTCCCAAGGCTTCTGACAGAAGGGGAACATGCCCCCTAGTGAAAGTGAAAGTGTCAGTTGCCCAGTTGTATCTGACTCTTTGAGACCCTATGGACTGTAGCCTATCAGGCTCCTCTGTCCATGGAATTCTCCAGGCAAGAATACTGGAGTGGGTTGCTTTGCCCTCCTCCTGGGGATCTTCAGTTCTCCTGAACACCCTACGTGCCAACCCCACCTTGCCCTCAGCAGCTGGGGTCACTTCTACCTGAATCAGCTTATCCTCCCATGTCTTTTGGTTCCAAGTAAACTCAGTGTGTTCTGCAGAGAGAAGGGCCTCCATGTTCTTCTCTCCTACTGCTCTCCGCCCCCAGGCCTCCTCAGGGCCATGATGCCACCCTGCTCCCCGCCAGGCTGCCTCCTAAGTCCAGCATCTGGGGTCCTCCGTGGATGGGCTCCCACACATTGCATTTCCCTCGCCACCCTCCCAAGGACCGAAATAGTCTGTGCCAGCCACCTGGTGCCTGAGCTCCTTTGCTCAGGTCATGTGACTAGGACCCGGCATGCACATGGAGGGGAAGCTGGCTCCTGTAACCACCCCAGGCTCCTTTGCTCAGGCCACGTGACTAGGACCCGGCATGTATGCTGCTGGGAGTGGCTTGAGCACACACACACACATGCCCGGCACCTCACCTTCCAGATACTTGACCAGCTGTGGGATCTCCAGCTCCCACATGTCAGCCATGGAGGGGGCGATGCTCTGGCTCAGGGTCCTCAGAAGGTTGAGCATGGCGACCCCGCGGCCCTCCCCCTTGTAGGGGGATGACATCAGCACCTGGGGGCACCGAGACTCCAGTAGGGCCGCTTCCGGACTGGCCAGTCCCAGCCCCCTCACTCCCCAACCTGGAGCCTCGCTGTCTATGCTCATAAACGGAGAGCTAGACAGGATGGGGGTATTTCAAGCAGAGCTCTGAGGGTTCCCAGGAACACGAGGATCCATGCAGAGGATGCTGCAAGGAGGAAAGGAGATGAAAGGCAAAACCATGGGCTCCCTCCCTGCCCCGGGGTCATGGAGCATGGAGCAGGGTCAACATGAGGAGAATACCTGGGTGCAGGACGGAGCTGATCCTTGAGGAAGGGCAGTCTATTGACAATGTCCTATGGGAGCTTGGGGGCCATTGAAAGGCCTAGTAGAAGAATCTGGGAGCATGTTCCCCTGCCACATCTCCCCAGAGGGACGACAGGGACTTGAAAATCTGTGTCCTGCCAAAGCATCCAGCTCCCTCCTCTTCCTGGAGGTCCCAGGAAATAGCTCAAGGGAGAGGTGCTGCAGGCCACAGCCGTGGCCAGGCCAGGGCACAGCCCCAGTGAACCACTCACCAGGAGACGGGCCAGCAGCTTCTGCGGCGCAGGCAGGTCCACTGAGGAAAGGACACAGGATGCTGACGCTGCCCACTCCCGAGCCCCCAGGGCTGCCTCGCCCTGCAAGATGGTAACCCATCCGCGTCCCATTGCCCCGGAATGGAAGCAGGGTCAGGACAGGGGATTTTCCACAAAGAACATCACGAGAACTGGCTGTCTTGGGAAGAAGGAGCCTGGTGTTACAGGCTGGGGCTTAGAAGATGCTGTTTTCAGGACATGCCCACTTGGTAGGTGGGCACCAGGCCAGCCATGAGAGGGTTTCTCTCCTGCTGATCTTGGCTGTGTTGACCTGACAGTAACTGGAGGCTCCCCCCTCTCCTCCCCTCTCTTTGCAGGTTCTGGTAGCAAACTCCCAATGCTTGGACCAGGGGTGGAGGAGGGCCAGACGTGCTCAGAAGCAGCAGGAAGAGGCAACACCCAGGAAGGATCCAGCCCCAGACTCGGGCTTGGGCAAGAGAAAGACTTTAGGAAGTAATCTAGCAGGCTGCTCAGAGCAGACTCCGCCCTTCGCCATGACTGGGTCCTTCCTGTAAGGCTACCGGTCACTGGCCACACCCGTCCTCAAAGCCCCAGGCCCATGAGAGCAGCTCCCTTGGACAGCAGTGTCATGACTGAGCAGGTCGGCCTGGTCACTTTCTGGCAGGCCTGGTGGTGACAGTGTGTCATCGGGCTAAGTGGAGGTGGTCTCAGAGGACTGGGATGGGAGGCTGCAGCTCCCCTCGCTGGCTCACGGGCCCAAGAGCTCACACCTGGAGGAGGCCTGAACCAGGACCCCTGCACTGAGGTCTGGGCTGGGGTGGGGGAAACATGAGGAATGGGCTGTCAGAAGAAGCGTTTTACAATTTTAACCCCCTCAGAGATTACGGCAAAGGCGGCTTTGAGCCTGGCTGTTCAGGCCCCGGGTTGCTTGCCGGAGAAGGGGGAACACTCTGAGGCATGGGGCGGCCCACCTGCCCAGTCCCTCTGGCCGGCACAGGGGGCTGCCCACCATGCTTGCTCTCGCTCACGTTGGCCTCCACCTCCTTGGCGTGCAGCTGGCGTTCGGCCAGGTTGGTGAGGCTGATGCAGATGGGGGTCAGGGTCTCGGTGTAGTTTGTCTCCATGATGTAGCACAGGAGCCTCACCCAAAACTCCTGGGAGGGATGGGTAAGGAGAGGGGCCAGATCAGCCTGGGCCTCCCACCACCCTGTGAGGAGACGATCTGGGCTCCCCAACGGCGTTACCTCACCCTCACTTCCCCAGAATCGCATTCCAACCCACTGACCAACCGCCTCAGCCCTGCCCCCTGGTCTCAGTCAGGGGTCTCTAAACAGCACCCACCTGCCATGGCCGACGGGGCCAGCTGGTCCTGGGCACTCCACCCCTGTGCCTTCGGACCTCACTCCAGCCCCACACCCAGCGCATCCTCCTCTCTAACCAACCTTTCCTCTAACCCTCCGCCCCCTAGAGGAACACGCGGGGCAGACAACCCAGCGGTGCTTTGCCAGCTGGGATGATCAGTCTCTATGTGTTAACTTAGCAAGTGAAGGGACCCGTAATTCAATCAAACACTGATCTAATTGGGTGGTGAAGGCATTTTCATGAAATATGAAGAAAGTCCATAATTTGTAAAGGACACAATTCTGCTTAATGGGAGTGGACTTCCTCAGATCTATTGAGAGCAAAGAACAAGTTTCCCTGAGGAAGAAGAGTTTGCCTCAAAGCTGCAGTCTCAGTTAGTGTATGAGTCTCCAGGCTGCTGGCCCACCTGACAGTGTGTCATCGGGCTAAGTGGAGGTGGTCTCAGAGGACTGGGATGGGAGGCTGCAGCTCCCCTCGCTGGCTCACGGGCCCAAGAGCTCACACCTGGAGGAGGCCTGAACCAGGACCCCTGCACTGAGGTCTGGGCTGGGGTGGGGGAAACATGAGGAATGGGCTGTCAGAAGAAGCGTTTTACAATTTTAACCCCCTCAGAGATTACGGCAAAGGCGGCTTTGAGCCTGGCTGTTCAGGCCCCGGGTTGCTTGCCGGAGAAGGGGGGGGAACACTCTGAGGCATGGGGCGGCCCACCTGCCCAGTCCCTCTGGCCGGCACAGGGGGCTGCCCACCATGCTTGCTCTCGCTCACGTTGGCCTCCACCTCCTTGGCGTGCAGCTGGCGTTCGGCCAGGTTGGTGAGGCTGATGCAGATGGGGGTCAGGGTCTCGGTGTAGTTTGTCTCCATGATGTAGCACAGGAGCCTCACCCAAAACTCCTGGGAGGGATGGGTAAGGAGAGTGGCCAGATCAGCCTGGGCCTCCCACCACCCTGTGAGGAGACGATCTGGGCTCCCCAACGGCGTTACCTCACCCTCACTTCCCCAGAATCGCATTCCAACCCACTGACCAACCGCCTCAGCCCTGCCCCCTGGTCTCAGTCAGGGGTCTCTAAACAGCACCCACCTGCCATGGCCGACGGGGCCAGCTGGTCCTGGGCACTCCACCCCTGTGCCTTCGGACCTCACTCCAGCCCCACACCCAGCGCATCCTCCTCTCTAACCAACCTTTCCTCTAACCCTCCGCCCCCTAGAGGAACACGCGGGGCAGACAACCCAGCGGTGCTTTGCCAGCTGGGATGATCAGTCTCTATGTGTTAACTTAGCAAGTGAAGGGACCCGTAATTCAATCAAACACTGATCTAATTGGGTGGTGAAGGCATTTTCATGAAATATGAAGAAAGTCCATAATTTGTAAAGGACACAATTCTGCTTAATGGGAGTGGACTTCCTCAGATCTATTGAGAGCAAAGAACAAGTTTCCCTGAGGAAGAAGAGTTTGCCTCAAAGCTGCAGTCTCAGTTAGTGTATGAGTCTCCAGTCTGCTGGCCCACCTGACTTTCAGACTTGCCAGCCTCCACAGCTGTGCAAGCCAATTCCTTGGAATAAAGCAAATGAGTATTGGTCATCTGTCTATCTGTCTACATGTCTATCTCCTACTGGTTCTATTTTTCTACAGATTCTCACAGATGTGTCTCTAGCCTTCTAACTTCACCCTTCCATCTTCCTCTCATCAGATGATCTCTGAACACCCCCAGTACACGACCCTGATCTCCCTTAGCCCCACTTCCACACACACACACAAACTCATGGACTGAGGGCCTTTAAGGTAATGGACACATTTCAAGCAATAAGCCATCTGATGCACATTAGGCCTACTATGTGCCAGGCACGGCTCTGATGGAAGCACGAAAGTCCCACCAAGGACTTGAATCTTGAAAGATGAGATGAGGGGGGCGGGGGGGATGCCAGTCATCTGAGGTAGTGGGAACGGGAGAAGCAACAGTGCAGAATTCTAGGTCTGTGCTATTCACCCCAGCTCTATTCTAGCCCAGGGGAGACATGAACCATTAGTTCCAGCATGCCAGGCCACTGCGCCAACTCACATTGGTCACCCCACTGACAGAAGAGGTTATGATCCTCACAGTATCCATGGTGACCTTGTGGACCATCTTCTCCTCCAGGTCTCTCTGATGAAAGTTCTCCTGGCGATTGGTCTAGAAGACAGAGCCGAGGAGTCCCTGCTTGTGGGCTGGCAGGGGCTTTTCGGTCTCGGCTGTGGTTTCCTCCCCCTCAAGAGGCTTGATGCCCAGATGTGGAATCTTCCAGAAACCCAGAGCTGAGCACATGTCTTAGCATTTTCTAGACTCCTGTTTGTGCACCCGTATTCACATGCAGGTCCAAGCCCAGGTACACTGACCAGCAATCTTTCCTCAACAATGTGGAAACCATTTCCAAAGCCCAGCTGTTCACCTACATGTCAGGGGGTCACTCACCAATTTGTAGGTGGTCAAGGTCAGTTGCATAGACACATACTTCAGGCCCCACCCTTTGATCCTGTCCTGGAAGCCAGAGAGGACCAGCTGCCCAATGATGCGGAGAATAGCCATCCTCACCTGAGAGGACAGAGGACAGACATGCAGAGCGCTAGAGGGTCAGCATCCTGCACCAGTTCTGCACACAAGACAGCCAGGAATTGAGAGCACTCTGATCTGGAAGGGTCTCTGGGGCCACCTGGCTGCTGCCCATGCTGTCCAGCACCCCCTGCCTCAGCCCGCTCCACTGCACACCTACCCAAGAGCCTTGTCTGAGCCCTTCAGAGACACTGCTGTCTCTATAGGACTGCTCATCCTCCGGCAGCCTGCGGAGGACCACCCGACGTCTCCTGGGCTTCCTGGGCTCATATGGGGGCAATTCAGCACAAGCCTGTTCCGTCTTCCTCAGACATCCTCTAGGTGCTGAGGACAGCTCTGCCTAAGACTCAAGCCTGAGCACCCTTGTTCACTCCCTGGTCTGTGTGGACCCTCCACATCCTGAACCTCCCCTCTCCAGGACAGGATGGGTCAACAGCAGCCCACAGGGGCTGTGTCCAGAAGCCAAGCGACTCTCCAGGGCACCATGGCTGCCGTGGAGCCAAGACTGCGGTCTTTAGCCTTTATTTGAAGAGATGCTTTTTTCAAATGTAGTAAAGACCTTATCAGATCCCTAGCCAACCGAGCAGCTTGAGCTGAAGCTGGATTCACTTGGCCTCCCCTCTGTCCAGGGTGGTGTCTGAGACCCGTCACTGGAAACTTCCAGGCCCTTGGTGACAGGGAGGGTCTTGGGAGTGGGATCACAGCTTCATTCGGCCTCAGGGTTCATCAGCCATCCTCAGGGCTAGCTGGGGAAGTAAGTTTTCTATCAAAGGGTCTTCCCTGAGGAGGCAGCCAGGGCTCCACCCACAGAGCTGAAGGGATGGACAGGCTGCAGCTAATGGGAGAAGGTGCCCCAGCTTCCCTCCATTTCCCAGGCAGAGGCTCTCAGTGCACACCCCTTTCCGGGCCTCCGCCCTATTACCTTGGACCGGGTGTCGGTGAGTGTGTTCTTGACCACCCGGATAGCCAGAAAGATGGTCCTCATGTTCATTTTGGGCTCTGAAAGAGGAAAACCCTGCCTGGAGGTCCACTGCCCTCAGGGTTGGGCTCTGAGGCGATGCCCGGGAGGGTGAGGCCTCAGCTGCCACCTTCCATGGGAGACGGGCATCCAGTGGTTCATCCGCCTCATGCTTCCAGACCACCTCTGACTCACGCTACAAGCTCAGGGGTGCTTCCAGGGTTCTCAATGCCCACCCACCCCAGTCCAGCAAGTCTTGTCTTTATGCCTCACTTCCTCGGCCTCTGCTTTGCCTGCAGGCCCCTACCACTGCACACCTACCCAAGAGCCTTGTCTGAGCCCTTCAGAGACACTGCTGTCTCTATAGGACTGCTCATCCTCCGCAGCCTGCGGAGGACCACCCGACGCTCCTGGGCTTCCTGGGCTCATATGGGGGCAATTCAGCACAAGCCTGTTCCGTCTTCCTCAGACATCCTCTAGGTGCTGAGGACAGCTCTGCCTAAGACTCAAGCCTGAGCACCCTTGTTCACTCCCTGGTCTGTGTGGACCCTCCACATCCTGAACCTCCCCTCTCCAGGACAGGATGGGTCAACAGCAGCCCACAGGGGCTGTGTCCAGAAGCCAAGCGACTCTCCAGGGCACCATGGCTGCCGTGGAGCCAAGACTGCGGTCTTTAGCCTTTATTTGAAGAGATGCTTTTTTCAAATGTAGTAAAGACCTTATCAGATCCCTAGCCAACCGAGCAGCTTGAGCTGAAGCTGGATTCACTTGGCCTCCCCTCTGTCCAGGGTGGTGTCTGAGACCCGTCACTGGAAACTTCCAGGCCCTTGGTGACAGGGAGGGTCTTGGGAGTGGGATCACAGCTTCATTCGGCCTCAGGGTTCATCAGCCATCCTCAGGGCTAGCTGGGGAAGTAAGTTTTCTATCAAAGGGTCTTCCCTGAGGAGGCAGCCAGGGCTCCACCCACAGAGCTGAAGGGATGGACAGGCTGCAGCTAATGGGAGAAGGTGCCCCAGCTTCCCTCCATTTCCCAGGCAGAGGCTCTCAGTGCACACCCCTTTCCGGGCCTCCGCCCTATTACCTTGGACCGGGTGTCGGTGAGTGTGTTCTTGACCACCCGGATAGCCAGAAAGATGGTCCTCATGTTCATTTTGGGCTCTGAAAGAGGAAAACCCTGCCTGGAGGTCCACTGCCCTCAGGGTTGGGCTCTGAGGCGATGCCCGGGAGGGTGAGGCCTCAGCTGCCACCTTCCATGGGAGACGGGCATCCAGTGGTTCATCCGCCTCATGCTTCCAGACCACCTCTGACTCACGCTACAAGCTCAGGGGTGCTTCCAGGGTTCTCAATGCCCACCCACCCCAGTCCAGCAAGTCTTGTCTTTATGCCTCACTTCCTCGGCCTCTGCTTTGCGTGTGTTCCTTTAGAACCCAGTGGCCTCTCCCTGAGGGTGGGGCCACCCCCTAAAAGCTCATTGATCCTCTCAGCTGGACCCATAGTGCTGGACACATAGCAGGCACAAGGAGACTATGAGACCCAGCTGTGGAGGGTCCGGGCTACCGTGTCAGGCTGCTGCACCCCGTCCTTGGCTCCATCACATCCCAGTTATGTGACCTCTAGTGAATGGCTTAGCCCCTCTGAGCCTCAGTTGCCTCACCTGTAAAAGGTGGACCCTCAGAGCACCTGAGGCCTCACTGAGCCCCTGTGAGCAGTAATGAGTGAACACGGGGCCCGGTGCACAAGAATGCTGTGTGTTTGCTGGAGGTAGGGCTGATGACTGCACCCCTGACTGAAGGAGGAAGATGAGGGAGGTAGAAAGAGCTAGGAGAAGGCTCTAGAGAGGCCAGTATGGACAGAATTAGGCTTAGGCACTCAGGTTGATGCTACACTCAAGTCTAGAGGCTACTAGAAGTCGCTGCTGCAGGAGGAAAAAGAGGAAACGAGGTCAGTCAAAGGTGGTGGATAGTCAGGCACCAAAGGAGAACGTTACACTTTAGAGTTTTTAATCTCTAAAATGGAAACCTTTTTTTCTGATTATAAAAATAGTATACACTCACTGAGAAATTAGAGACAATCAGTCTGAACAGTTCAGCTGTATCCTCTGAACTCATCTATGCACAGATGAACACCTGGACTTCTTTCACGTAACCAAGCTCATGCTAGATACACTGTCCCACACTGTACTGCCGTACTTAATATACAAAGCCTGGCTTTTCCATTAAATACGTCTCATAACATTCTATATGTGGCTGTGTATGCATGCATGCCAAGTCCCCTCAGTCATGTCTGACTCATTTCCAAACCCATGGACTGTGCCCCCAGGCTCCTGTGTCCACGGGATTCTCCAGGCAGGAATTCTTTCCAACTCAGGGATCGAACCCATATCTCTTCCATCTCCTGCACTGGCAAGCAGGTTCTTTACCACCAGCACCACCTAGGAAGCCCATGTGTGGCTATACCATTGTCAATGCCCCAAATTTCTGATAGAAAAACATGCAGATTGTCTTTTAATTTGGGGGTATTTTTGGCCACTTTTACTGATCTTTCACTAATTTATCTTTGTTTTTATGGCCTGTGTGGGCCTCCCATCATAGTGGCCTCTCTCGATCCAAAGCTCCGGCTCGGTAGTTGGACACATTGATCCAGTCGCTCTGTGGCACATGGGATCTTCCCAGGCCAGGGATTGAACCGGCACTCCCTGCACTGCAAGGCGGTGTCCTTACCCACTGGACCACCAGGGAAGTCCTAATGTTTGTTTTTATGCCAACTGTTTGCAACCCCATGGACTGTAGCCCGCCAGGCTCCTCTGTCCATGGGATTTTTCTGTCAAGAATACTGGAGTGGGTTGCCATTTCCTTCTCCGGGGGATCTTCCTGACCTAGGGGTTGAGCCGGGGTCTCCCACATTGCAGGCAGACTCTTTACTGTCTGAGCCACCAAGGGATCTCATTATAACAGACAACGCTACCCCATTGCCTTTGGGCAATAATTTCCTTCAGATAGTTGACAAAATGTTAGAGTTTGAGCCCGAGTTTCAAGCTCTATCCAAGTGAGCACCAGAATAATGGATCAATTTACACCCTGTCAATGAAATAGAGGTGGCTGGTTTCCTTCTATTATAGACAAAGGACTAGCAATGTCTTTGTTGTTGTTTTTCAGTCACTAAGTCCTGTCTGACTTTTTGTGACACAATGGACTGCAGCACGCCAGGTTTCCTGTCCTTCACCATCTCCTGGAATTTGCTCCAACTCATGTCCTTTGAGTCAGGGATGCCATCCACCCATCTAGTCCTCTGAGCAATGTCTATCTGTAAGACTAAATCCAGCCCGAAGTCTGTGTTTGTAGATAAAGTTTCATTGGAACGCGGCCATGCTCTGAGGTTTATAACTGCTTCAGCTCTACAATGGCAAAGCTACATAGTTGTCACAGACCATGTGGCCTGCCAAACTGAAAATATTTTTGTTATCCGGCCTTTACAGGAAAATGGCTAGGCCAGTACTAGTCATTATCATCTCTTCCCATCAAGCAGGTTCTTTACCACCAGCACCACCTAGGAAGTCCATGTGTGGCTATACCATTGTCAATGCCCCAAATTTCTGATAGAAAAACATGCAGATTGTCTTTTAATTTGGGGGTATTTTGGCCACTTTTACTGATCTTTCACTAATTTATCTTTGTTTTTATGGCCTGTGTGGGCCTCCCATCATAGTGGCCTCTCTCGATCCAAAGCTCCGGCTCGGTAGTTGGACACATTGATCCAGTCGCTCTGTGGCACATGGGATCTTCCCAGGCCAGGGATTGAACCGGCACTCCCTGCACTGCAAGGCGGTGTCCTTACCCACTGGACCACCAGGGAAGTCCTAATGTTTGTTTTTATGCCAACTGTTTGCAACCCCATGGACTGTAGCCCGCCAGGCTCCTCTGTCCATGGGATTTTTCTGTCAAGAATACTGGAGTGGGTTGCCATTTCCTTCTCCGGGGGATCTTCCTGACCTAGGGGTTGAGCCGGGTCTCCCACATTGCAGGCAGACTCTTTACTGTCTGAGCCACCAAGGGATCTCATTATAACAGACAACGCTACCCCATTGCCTTTGGGCAATAATTTCCTTCAGATAGTTGACAAAATGTTAGAGTTTGAGCCCGAGTTTCAAGCTCTATCCAAGTGAGCACCAGAATAATGGATCAATTTACACCCTGTCAATGAAATAGAGGTGGCTGGTTTCCTTCTATTATAGACAAAGGACTAGCAATGTCTTTGTTGTTGTTTTTCAGTCACTAAGTCCTGTCTGACTTTTTGTGACACAATGGACTGCAGCACGCCAGGTTTCCCTGTCCTTCACCATCTCCTGGAATTTGCTCCAACTCATGTCCTTTGAGTCAGGGATGCCATCCACCCATCTAGTCCTCTGAGCAATGTCTATCTGTAAGACTAAATCCAGCCCGAAGTCTGTGTTTGTAGATAAAGTTTCATTGGAACGCGGCCATGCTCTGAGGTTTATAACTGCTTCAGCTCTACAATGGCAAAGCTACATAGTTGTCACAGACCATGTGGCCTGCCAAACTGAAAATATTTTTGTTATCCGGCCTTTACAGGAAAATGGCTAGGCCAGTACTAGTCATTATCATCTCTTCCCATCAGATAGGTGAAAAGCAGTCTCCGTGTTGCTTAAACATGCATTTCTTTAGGAGATGAGCTTACTGTCGGGAGAAAGTCTTTCATGTACAGCAGCCCAGTTTGTGCACTGCACAAGGGCACCACGCTGAAGGACAGAGCTGAAGCTGTCCACGCTCTGCTCAAGCCATGCAAAACCACAAGCTGCCAGGAGAGGGCGCCTTGTTCAAAGTCAAGATGCTCTCAGCTGGTACAGTTGGGGACCGTATTTCCCTTCCAATATTAAGGCTAAATTTAGGGTTTGGGCTTAGGGATTTAGCATCATTGTTCAGACTAAGGTTTGGCATTTGGGCCATTGGGACTCTAGTGCTACATGTATCTCTACTGTGCAGCTAGGCTTTCTATTTAGTCTTTCATTTAGCTTTGGAGTTAGACTAGGATTCAGGTAAATGGTTTGAAATTCAGACTCAGGTGGAAGGTGGGGTTTGGGTTTAAGGAGAGGGTGTGGAGGGTGGTTAGGTTCATAATGCTGGTTAGATTCAAGGATAGAAAGCATGAAGGTACCGAAAGTCCTGTCTCATTGGCCCACCCCGTATGCGCATGCTAAGCCGCCTCCATTGTGTCTGATTCTGTGCAACCCTGTGAACTGCAGCCCGCCAGGCTCCTCTGTCCATGGGGTTCTAGAGGCAAGAGTACTGGAGGGGGCTGCCATTTGCTACTCCAGGCGATCTTCCTGACTCAGAGTTCAAACCCATGTCTCTTAACATCTCCCATATTGGCAGGTGGGGACCAGGTGGGCTACCTGGGAAGGCCCACGCCATAGTGTATATAGAAGAATGAAGGTCCCAGGACTTCTCTGGCTGGCCAGTGTTTAAGACTCCTCAATTCCAATGCAGCGGCTGCGGGTTCGATCCCTGGTGAGGGCACTAAGATTCCCTCATACTGTCTTAGGGTACAGCCAAAAAGTTAAAAAAAAAAAAAAGGAGGTCCGGGTGTGGCTAAGACCCCCAGCCCCACCTTCCGGCCCAGGCTCACCATCTGCGCTCACCACTGCCCTGATCAGCGTCAGGGTCCCCACGCGGATGGCCTCCTTGCTCGTCACTATCTGGCTGAGGAAGAACCGCATCAGCTCCTTGGGGTAGGAGCGGGCTGCAGGGGGAAGGACGGCGTGAGTCGCGCCCCGTGTCAGAGCACAGCGGAAGGAGGCAGCCCCGGGCCCAGCAGTCCGAGGGGCTGGGACTCCCAAGGGCTCACAGGCCCTGGGGCACCTCACCGAGGGCAATGAAGCAGTGCACGATCTCCGTCAGGTTCTGGCCGCTGTACTGCTGCTGGGCGGGGGGCTTGGAGCACACCTGGGGCGGCGGCGAGCGGGAGGGTGGCGAGATTGGGAGCACCCAGTGGGATGCAGGCGGCACGTGACCCCTGGGACACCAGGGGCCCCCGCCACCGTGGCACTCTGCCCTGGTTGGCCACACCACCCCTCCCAGCCAGCTTCCCCTGACCCGCCCCGAGAAGGCCACGCCCAGTGGAGCCTGGGGCCGCACCTGGACATGCAGTTCCACGAAGATGGTGTGCAGCTGCATTTGGGGGATGGGGGAGTTGGCGGTGACAGACATTTCCAGGATCTGCCTCAAGACCTGCAGCAGGAGGGAAATGGTGGCAGGTAACCTGGCAACACAGGTCAAACTCCAGACTTTTGCTCCTAGGTGCTTTCCATCAGCTGGAATTATCAGTGTCTCCCAGGAGTTAGTCAGAGATGCCCACTCTCTAGCTCTGCCTAGACCTCGGAGTTTGATTGTTTCGTGCAGCCTCTTAAGATTGCTGTGGACAGTTCAGCTTGGGCAGAGCTGCACTAGGGCCACTGAGCGTGGCGTTCAAGACCTTCCCCTTTCTCTCTTAGTCACCAGAAGCTGCATTCCAACTTTAGACAAGACCTACACATGCCTCTGCAAATCCAGCACATTCACTTCTGTTCCCAGCTTTCATGGCAAAAGGTCTCGCTTTGTCTATAGATGAGTAACCCCCTTCACAATATACACCAGCCCAGGTCACGCCTCCACTCAGAATCTTGCAAAGACTCCATCTCACATGGGTTTGAGACAGGCAGGGGTTGAACGGTATCCCCCCAGAATCCAGGTTCACCCAGAGCCTCAGAATATGACCTTCTGTGGAAGTAGGGTGCTTGTAATTAGTTAAGGATCTCAAGACAAGATCACCCTGAGTTTAAGGTGGGCCTTAGATCCAAGGACTGATGCCCTTACAAGAAGAAGAGAAGACAGGGAGAGACACAAAAAAGATGGCCATGTGACAATGGAAGGGGAGACTGGAGTGAGGCAATGCCTAGGTCGCCAGAAGCTGGACAATGCAAGATTCTCCCCTGGAGCCTGCAGAAGGAGCCCAGCCTGCCAACACCTTGATCTCAGATTCTGTCTTCCAGAACCATGAGAGAATACATTTCTGTCGTTATAAGCCACCTGCCTCCTGGTTCTTTGTTACAACAATCCTAGGAAACAGACCCGAAGGCGGTGACCTCACTGTGGCCTCCATAACCCTTAGAGATATCACCCTTTCCACCTGGCTTCTTTGGTGGCTCAGGTGGCTAAAGACTCTGCCTATAAGACGGGAGACCCGGGTTCTATCCCTGGGCCAGGAGGATCCTCCGGAAAAGGAACTGGCAACCACTCCAGTGTTTTTGCCTGGAGAATTCCATAGGCAGAGGAGCCTGGGGGGTTTCAGTCCATGGGGTCACAGTCAGACACGACTGAAAGCCTAACACACACAACCACAGGTGGGATGGTAGTGTCCATTTCTTGGAAATCTGATGAGCGCGAGGTCCCATAGCTCCCTCTCCCACCCAGATGACACCCCGGTGACCCTTGGAACCACTCATTTCCCCAGGCTTCCAGCCCAGGCTGCTGCCCGCTCAGCCCTCACCTGCGTGGTGAAGAGCGCCTCCACGCTGCCCTGGTACTGCGCCAGCAGCAGGGGGATGTAGTCGTACACCTGCTCCCGCAGGTCATCATTGGGCAGGAGCAGGTTCAGCATGGGCTTCAGGGACTTGATGACCCCCAGCTTCACCTACCACAGGAGCAGGGGCTCTAGACCCCTCAGCCAGGGCCCCCAGCCAATCCCAGGGATGTCTGCCTCATCCTAGGAATTAAGGAAATGCGACAGAGGAGACCTCCCCAACCCCCACGGGTGGGAGGTGACCCAGACTGTCTCCCAAGTCCTGGCTCTGTCACTTAGGTGACCTTGGACAGACACTTAACCTCTCTGTGCCTCAGTTTCCTCATTTGTAAAACAGTCCTATAACAAAGAGTTGGCATACCTCCTGCAGGTCAATCGGCCAGAGGCCCACAGGCATGTGACAGGGACACTCATCCAGCAATGGAAGGGAGACTGGAGTGAGGCAATGCCTAGGTCGCCAGAAGCTGGACAATGCAAGATTCTCCCTGGAGCCTGCAGAAGGAGCCCAGCCTGCCAACACCTTGATCTCAGATTCTGTCTTCCAGAACCATGAGAGAATACATTTCTGTCGTTATAAGCCACCTGCCTCCTGGTTCTTTGTTACAACAATCCTAGGAAACAGACCCGAAGGCGGTGACCTCACTGTGGCCTCCATAACCCTTAGAGATATCACCCTTTCCACCTGGCTTCTTTGGTGGCTCAGGTGGCTAAAGACTCTGCCTATAAGACGGGAGACCCGGGTTCTATCCCTGGGCCAGGAGGATCCTCCGGAAAAGGAACTGGCAACCACTCCAGTGTTTTTGCCTGGAGAATTCCATAGGCAGAGGAGCCTGGGGGGCTTCAGTCCATGGGGTCACAGTCAGACACGACTGAAAGCCTAACACACACAACCACAGGTGGGATGGTAGTGTCCATTTCTTGGAAATCTGATGAGCGCGAGGTCCCATAGCTCCCTCTCCCACCCAGATGACACCCCGGTGACCCTTGGAACCACTCATTTCCCCAGGCTTCCAGCCCAGGCTGCTGCCCGCTCAGCCCTCACCTGCGTGGTGAAGAGCGCCTCCACGCTGCCCTGGTACTGCGCCAGCAGCAGGGGGATGTAGTCGTACACCTGCTCCCGCAGGTCATCATTGGGCAGGAGCAGGTTCAGCATGGGCTTCAGGGACTTGATGACCCCCAGCTTCACCTACCACAGGAGCAGGGGCTCTAGACCCCTCAGCCAGGGCCCCCAGCCAATCCCAGGGATGTCTGCCTCATCCTAGGAATTAAGGAAATGCGACAGAGGAGACCTCCCCAACCCCCACGGGTGGGAGGTGACCCAGACTGTCTCCCAAGTCCTGGCTCTGTCACTTAGGTGACCTTGGACAGACACTTAACCTCTCTGTGCCTCAGTTTCCTCATTTGTAAAACAGTCCTATAACAAAGAGTTGGCATACCTCCTGCAGGTCAATCGGCCAGAGAGCGCCCACAGGCATGTGACAGGGACACTCATCCAGCAATTCCAGGGGCCTTTATCAAGCCGCCCCCTGAGGCTCCAGGCCCACGTGACTCTGCCTTTAGGAGGGTCTCCCTCCACCTCCCGGGACCCCGTGGTGTCTCAGCACTGCAGGCAGGGGAGCCGTGACCCGGAGACCACGAGCCCCCCAGCCAGGCACGTCTCACCTCCGGGTTGCTGTCCTGCAGCCACACCGTCACAAAATAACGATACATGGGAAACAGCTTCACGGCAAACTGGTCCTCGGTCATCACGGGGTACACACTGTCCTCCAGGTGCCTCAGGTAAAACTGCACCGTCTCACAGAAGGTTTCCATGGCTGCCCGGGGACGTGCAGTGAGCTCGGAGGGGCCGGAAGCAGGACAGGGCCTTCCGGGGCCACCTTCTTGGGAGGGGCCCTCATGCACATCTCTAACCAGCAGGTTATTGAGACAGGCAAAGATGCTACTAGAAACGTCTCTCGCATCCCTCCGTCTCTGCCCCTCCCTCTTTGCCCTCCTAACCCCCTCCCAGCTCCCGGCTTTTTGTCCAGTGCGTCTGGGTGTGAAAGACTCCCTTGGGGGGCCGGAGCAGACACGTGTGACTGGATCCCAGCCCTTGAGGGTCACGTGCCAAGGTCAAGGGTGGGGCCCGGAACAAGACTTATTTCACTCAGAGGCTGGGGATTCCAAAGCAGAGGGAGGCACACACATTTTGTCCTACGTTTCTCAGGTACGGGGGAGTCAGGCCTACAAAACCATGACGTCATCCAAACCTGAGGCAAGGTGATCTGAGGTAAATGACCAAGCCCAGCCCGAGCTGGAGACCCTTCCTGAGTCTCCCTCTCCTGTGACTCCCACCGCCCTCCTGTCTCTACCTGGCCACCCACCTCCTCCCTCCAGCACCTGGTCCTGCAGGCCCCAGAGGGTCACTTACCACTGCAGATCACCTGCCGCATCTTGGCTTCATTCACCAGCCTCAGCATGGTGAACATGGTGGCCAGGGTGATGCCCATGTACGGCATGAACTCAAACACTGTGGGAGGAATGCCAGAGAAAGGTAAGAAGAGCGAGAAATGGAAGGGCGTGTGGGCAGAGAGGAGGGGCAGGGGTCCCGCAGGAGCACAGGGGAGACACTGGGCCGTCGGCCAGCTCCTACCGTTGCCGTTGGCCAGCTTTGCCAGGGTGATGATGACAAATTCTTCCGTGAGGTTGAGGGGCTTGAGGTGGTACTGCAGCTCATACATGACCAAGTTAAAGTGGTTTCGGGACAGGGCCACCAGGGTGTCGCTGGCCACCTCTGCCTTCACGTAGCTCTCCATCTGTAAGGGACGGGAGAGGGGCGTGTGTCACGGCAGCCTCTGCCCCTGGTCTGCTTCAGCCCTGCTGGGCTCCCTCAAGCTCACTTTAGCCTACTCTTGCACCATGAGAGGACCTGGCAAGGGCTCGGGCACCGCAGGCCAGGCCCACCAAGGCCCAGCCCCTGGGGCAGTGGGAGGGGGCCGGGCATCTACTACCTCCAGCATCTCCCTCATCTCCTTGGAGGCAATGGAGACCAGCCTCTGGACGCAGCGCTCCTCCAGCTCCCCCTCCTGCTGGATGATCTCCTGGAGGATGTTGTAAATGTTGACTCTGCGCTGAGTGGAAATCTGGGGAACAAGTATGGCGGATAGGAAGGGCCTGGCCCAGGCAGTGGGGCCTGGAAGCACACAGATTTACCACCTTCTCCCTCCCACTAGTCTGCCTCCTAATACCTATGAGATAGTGATTTCTTTTTTTCTTTTTTTGGCCACTTCTATTGGTCTTTCATTTCCGTCTTTGTTCTTTGGCCCGTGTGGGCCTCCCATCACAGTGGCCTCTCTCATTGCAGAGCACCGGCTCTGGGCACATGGTCTCCACTCTGGCTTGGTAGTTGGACGCATCAGTCCAGCCGTTTCCCAGGCCAGGGATCGAACCGGCGCCCCTTGCACTGCAAGGCGGTGGCCTTACCCACTGGACCACCAGGGAAGCCCGAGATGGTGATTTCTAATAAGGTTTTTATTTGGTCTTTGTCCAGTTCCTGGCACAGAACCCCTAAAATCCTTGGAATTTCCTAAGTGATGAGAGTTTCGGTCCACAGCTAAGGATGGGGACTGGTTGGCCAGAGAAAGGTAAGAAGAGCGAGAAATGGAAGGCGTGTGGGCAGAGAGGAGGGCAGGGGTCCCAGGAGCACAGGGGAGACACTGGGCCGTCGGCCAGCTCCTACCGTTGCCGTTGGCCAGCTTTGCCAGGGTGATGATGACAAATTCTTCCGTGAGGTTGAGGGGCTTGAGGTGGTACTGCAGCTCATACATGACCAAGTTAAAGTGGTTTCGGGACAGGGCCACCAGGGTGTCGCTGGCCACCTCTGCCTTCACGTAGCTCTCCATCTGTAAGGGACGGGAGAGGGGCGTGTGTCACGGCAGCCTCTGCCCCTCGTCTGCTTCAGCCCTGCTGGGCTCCCTCAAGCTCACTTTAGCCTACTCTTGCACCATGAGAGGACCTGGCAAGGGCTCGGGCACCGCAGGCCAGGCCCACCAAGGCCCAGCCCCTGGGGCAGTGGGAGGGGGCCGGGCATCTACTACCTCCAGCATCTCCCTCATCTCCTTGGAGGCAATGGAGACCAGCCTCTGGACGCAGCGCTCCTCCAGCTCCCCCTCCTGCTGGATGATCTCCTGGAGGATGTTGTAAATGTTGACTCTGCGCTGAGTGGAAATCTGGGGAACAAGTATGGCGGATAGGAAGGGCCTGGCCCAGGCAGTGGGGCCTGGAAGCACACAGATTTACCACCTTCTCCCTCCCACTAGTCTGCCTCCTAATACCTATGAGATAGTGATTTCTTTTTTTCTTTTTTTGGCCACTTCTATTGGTCTTTCATTTCCGTCTTTGTTCTTTGGCCCGTGTGGGCCTCCCATCACAGTGGCCTCTCTCATTGCAGAGCACCGGCTCTGGGCACATGGTCTCCACTCTGGCTTGGTAGTTGGACGCATCAGTCCAGCCGTTTCCCAGGCCAGGGATCGAACCGGCGCCCCTTGCACTGCAAGGCGGTGGCCTTACCCACTGGACCACCAGGGAAGCCCGAGATGGTGATTTCTAATAAGGTTTTTATTTGGTCTTTGTCCAGTTCCTGGCACAGAACCCCTAAAATCCTTGGAATTTCCTAAGTGATGAGAGTGACAACGTTGTCTTTTGTTGTACTGATGAGATGATTTGCGGTCCACAGCTAAGGATGGGGACTGGTTGGCAGGAGAGTCAATCTTTTTTTTTTTTTAAAGATTTATTTATTTATTTATTTTGGGTGGGGGTCGGGTTGGGGAGGAAGGGAAGCGGGCGGGCCACTTCTATTGGTCTTTCATTTCTCTGTTTTCATCCGTCTTTGTTCTTTGGCTCCTGCGGGCCTCCTATTGTGGTGGCGTCTGTTGTCACAGAGCGCCAGCTCTGGGTCATGCGCTCCAGAGCTCTGGCTCGGTGATTGGACACATCGATCCAGCCGCTCGGCGGCACGTGGGATCTTCCCAGGCCAGGGATCGAACCGGTGCCCCTTGCACTGCAAGGCAGTGTCCTTACCCACTGGACCACCAGGGGAAGCCCGAGAGTCAATCTTTTGATCAGAGGAATGGAGCTTCCATTCCCACCCACTCGACCTCCAGGAAGGAGTAAGGTGCTGGAAGCTGAATCAATTGCCAATGGCTAGTGATTCAATGAACCATGCCTAGGTGATGAAGCCTCCATAGAAACCCAAAAGGACAGGGTTCACAGAGTTTCTAGGCTAGTGAACATATGGAGATTTGTGGGGAGTGGGGGTGGGCCTATGGACTAGTCCAGCAGGCTCCTCTGTCCATGGAATTTTCCAGGCAAGAATACTGGGGTGGGTTGCCATGTCCTTCTCCAGGGAATCTTCCCAACCCAGGGATTGAACCCACATCTCTTATGTCTCCTGCACTGTCAAGTGAGTTCTTTACCACTAGTGCCACCATTATGGGATGGAGCCCTTAGCCTGTGGGATCTGACACTACCTCCAGGTAGACAGTGTCAGAATGGAGCTATGTCGTAGGCCCTGAGCTGTGTTGGGGGCTTGCTTGAGGGGGGAGCCATGCATTGGAATTCAATGCAGAATGATCAATATTCCCAGCTGGTAGATGAATCCTACCAGCCTCAAAGCACCTAAGATGCTGACCCCAACTCCAGCATCCCTCACACCTGCCACTCCCCACCTTCCAGCAGGCTTATCCAACTGGCCCTGTCAGTGTTCTGCAAATCTGTCCTCTAGTCATTGCTTTCAGCCCAACGTACTCAGCAAGGCAAGGGTCAAAGTGTCAGCACGTGGGCTCCTCCACAGACTTGGCACTGACCCTCTCACAAGTCCAAGAGGACATGGTCTAATTTTGTCTCGTAGATAGCTCTGGTCACCATTTTAAATGACAGTTGAAGATTTGAATGGACAAACAGTTTCTACAACCAGACCACTCCTGAAGAGTCATCTGAGAATGACTCTTATTTAACCAGGGCTGATAGGCCACCAAGAAGGAAGGAAGGTGGACTCCTCGCCATGTGGGGCCTCTCCTGCAAAGCTGTTTGGGAAGATGACACCCCCCACACACCCCGGCTGGTATGAAGGTCATTTCTCAACAGTAAAGGCCATAGCAAATATGGGGACCTCATGAAAAGAGGAAGTCACTGAAATTTATATATTTTTATCCAACAGAGAGAGGCTTGGTCTTACTTTATTAGTCTTGGTACAGGAAATAATATTGTTATTTAGTTACTAGGTCACGTCGGACTCTTGCAACTCCATCAAGTTTATCACACCAGGCTCCCCTCTCCGTGGAATTTTGCAGGCAAGAATACTGGGGTGGGTTGCCATTTCTTTCTCCATGGGATCTTCCCAACACAGAGATCGAATCTGCTTCTCCTTCATTGACAGGCAGATTGTTTACCACTGAGTCACCAGCAAAGACCACAAGCCTCTAACACAGGAAGCAACAGAGGCTTGTAAACTCCGGTAAGGGATTCCTCATGAAAACTCCCTGATGGAAGAGAACCGTGCGGCTTTTGCTGCCCAGTATTGATGGTCCTAGTTTTCTCAACCTCTTCTTTTTTTTTTTTATTGTCCCCTAAGGACACTCCGCAAACATTTTTTTCCTAATCACCTGCCACCATGAGAATGTAATACCACAAAGATATTATATATCTGATTATCCATATCTGTGCTTTGCAGATCAAAAACTAAAATTTCCTCCATACACATCTCCCCCGTCCCACTGCACGGAACCAATTTTGCCTTTTTTGGAGCAGTATCACCCTGCTGAGAATCCATGCTAAAATTTCCAGCAGGCTTATCCAACTGGCCCTGTCAGTGTTCTGCAAATCTGTCCTCTAGTCATTGCTTTCAGCCCAACGTACTCAGCAAGGCAAGGGTCAAAGTGTCAGCACGTGGGCTCCTCCACAGACTTGGCACTGACCCTCTCACAAGTCCAAGAGGACATGGTCTAATTTTGTCTCGTAGATAGCTCTGGTCACCATTTTAAATGACAGTTGAAGATTTGAATGGACAAACAGTTTCTACAACCAGACCACTCCTGAAGAGTCATCTGAGAATGACTCTTATTTAACCAGGGCTGATAGGCCACCAAGAAGGAAGGAAGGTGGACTCCTCGCCATGTGGGGCCTCTCCTGCAAAGCTGTTTGGGAAGATGACACCCCCCACACACCCCAGCTGGTATGAAGGTCATTTCTCAACAGTAAAGGCCATAGCAAATATGGGGACCTCATGAAAAGAGGAAGTCACTGAAATTTATATATTTTTATCCAACAGAGAGAGGCTTGGTCTTACTTTATTAGTCTTGGTACAGGAAATAATATTGTTATTTAGTTACTAGGTCACGTCGGACTCTTGCAACTCCATCAAGTTTATCACACCAGGCTCCCCTCTCCGTGGAATTTTGCAGGCAAGAATACTGGGGTGGGTTGCCATTTCTTTCTCCATGGGATCTTCCCAACACAGAGATCGAATCTGCTTCTCCTTCATTGACAGGCAGATTGTTTACCACTGAGTCACCAGCAAAGACCACAAGCCTCTAACACAGGAAGCAACAGAGGCTTGTAAACTCCGGTAAGGGATTCCTCATGAAAACTCCCTGATGGAAGAGAACCGTGCGGCTTTTGCTGCCCAGTATTGATGGTCCTAGTTTTCTCAACCTCTTCTTTTTTTTTTTTATTGTCCCCTAAGGACACTCCGCAAACATTTTTTTCCTAATCACCTGCCACCATGAGAATGTAATACCACAAAGATATTATATATCTGATTATCCATATCTGTGCTTTGCAGATCAAAAACTAAAATTTCCTCCATACACATCTCCCCCGTCCCACTGCACGGAACCAATTTTGCCTTTTTTGGAGCAGTATCACCCTGCTGAGAATCCATGCTCCAGATTTTCAAAGCAAGCTCAAGGAAGTCTTGATGTGCAGCTAACACGGTTACTACAGCTATGTAAACAGCCAGGTAAATTATAAGCCCAGTCTTTTCTATGATTGAAATTAATATTTGGAGAATATTTATGATTACAAGAGAAAAAATGTCCAAAACTTTGAAAGTGTCATAAAACAGGGAGTGGGTGGGCCTTCCAGGGTCGGGCTTGCTGCTATCTGGCTGGACCCCAGGATTTCTGAATTATGGGAGCTGTGTGCGTTTGATGGACTGTGACGGCCTAGGGTATGTTCTGTTTCCACAGGGACAGAAGCAAAGTTAGGAAACCGATGATGAAAATGATTCCTGTCTATGACAAGGCAGAGGAATTTTGTCTGCTAAAGAATATAAATCTTTATGGAAAAAAAAATTCTTATTTTAACAGACTTTAGCCTCTTACTCTTGCCTTCACTAGTTAATGAATAAAATCTTTGACACAGGTGAAGTGATAAGATATGTCCAACTGGGGCTTCCCTGGTGGTCCTGTGGGTAAAGAATCTACCTTGCACTACAAGTGGTGCCGGTTCGATCCCTGGCCTGGGAAGATCCCACATGCCACAGACCAGCTGGACCAGTGTGTCCGATTGTGAGCCAGTGCTCTGCTACAGGAGAGGCCACTGCAATGGGAGGCCCACACAGGCCAAAGAACAATGATGGATGAAAATAAATTTAAAAATGAAAAGACCAATAAAAGTGGCCAAAGATCAAAAAAAAAGTCTAATTGTTTATTGTTTGTGTATGGCCACTGATCATTTATCATCGCCTGGGTAATAATCACGGTTTTGTAATCTTCTGCATTTCCTGGTGCTTTGAATTCTTGCGGCATTATGGACCCGAGGGACTACCTAGGGCTAGCCAGTTCCTAGAGACAGCCAACAGCTCACCCACCCTGTGCAAGCTTGTCAAACACAAGAAATTTCCTCCAAAACAAAATTTTTTCCCCGCAGATCAAAAACTAAAATTTCCTCCATACACATCTCCCCCGTCCCACTGCACGGAACCAATTTTGCCTTTTTTGGAGCAGTATCACCCTGCTGAGAATCCATGCTCCAGATTTTCAAAGCAAGCTCAAGGAAGTCTTGATGTGCAGCTAACACGGTTACTACAGCTATGTAAACAGCCAGGTAAATTATAAGCCCAGTCTTTTCTATGATTGAAATTAATATTTGGAGAATATTTATGATTACAAGAGAAAAAATGTCCAAAACTTTGAAAGTGTCATAAAACAGGGAGTGGGTGGGCCTTCCAGGGTCGGGCTTGCTGCTATCTGGCTGGACCCCAGGATTTCTGAATTATGGGAGCTGTGTGCGTTTGATGGACTGTGACGGCCTAGGGTATGTTCTGTTTCCACAGGGACAGAAGCAAAGTTAGGAAACCGATGATGAAAATGATTCCTGTCTATGACAAGGCAGAGGAATTTTGTCTGCTAAAGAATATAAATCTTTATGGAAAAAAAAATTCTTATTTTAACAGACTTTAGCCTCTTACTCTTGCCTTCACTAGTTAATGAATAAAATCTTTGACACAGGTGAAGTGATAAGATATGTCCAACTGGGGCTTCCCTGGTGGTCCTGTGGGTAAAGAATCTACCTTGCACTACAAGTGGTGCCGGTTCGATCCCTGGCCTGGGAAGATCCCACATGCCACAGACCAGCTGGACCAGTGTGTCCGATTGTGAGCCAGTGCTCTGCTACAGGAGAGGCCACTGCAATGGGAGGCCCACACAGGCCAAAGAACAATGATGGATGAAAATAAATTTAAAAATGAAAAGACCAATAAAAGTGGCCAAAGATCAAAAAAAAAGTCTAATTGTTTATTGTTTGTGTATGGCCACTGATCATTTATCATCGCCTGGGTAATAATCACGGTTTTTGTAATCTTCTGCATTTCCTGGTGCTTTGAATTCTTGCGGCATTATGGACCCGAGGGACTACCTAGGGCTAGCCAGTTCCTAGAGACAGCCAACAGCTCACCCACCCTGTGCAAGCTTGTCAAACACAAGAACCGATCCAGAGCCCATGCCCCAAGCACCTCCTCCACCAGGCTGTCAGGCTCTGTACCACTATGCTGTCATTGTTTAGTCGCTCAGTTTTGTCTGACTTTTGACAGCATGGACTGTAGCCCTCCAAGCTCCTCTGTCCATGAACTGCTCCAGGCAAGAATACTGGAGTGGATTGCCATTTCCTTCTCCAGGGAATCTTCCCTATGCAGGGATCGAACCTAGGTCTCCTGAACTGGCAGGCAGATCCTTTACCACTGACCTACCTAGGAAGTCCTGGACCACTGTTCACCTGCTGTAATCACCCTGGGGTTAGCAGCCAGGACACTCAGGGCAGTCCCTACACCCCAGAGCTTACTGGCCAATCCTTCTCCCCCCACCCCATGGGTCCCCTAGAGGAGCCACAGTGAACACTCCTGCTCACGTTCCCCTCTCACTCCCTCTGCCTCCCACCTAACCGGGTGCTTCCCTGTGGGACTGCGCGGCACAGCATGCCCCTGCCTCCAAGGATCGGTGAGTAACAGGCCAACTTTTCAAGGGCAATCCTCTCCTGAGCTGTTGCTCTCACTACACCTGAATCATAATAAAGCCTACATTTAAAATTCTGTTTTGCAAACTCTATGCATATGCTCCGGGACTCCAACATACCTTCCTTGTGGCTTCCAAATACCTTTCTATAAAAGAACGCTTGCCATTATGAACTCCCAAGGACTTCCCTGGTGGTCCAGTTGTTAAGATTCCATGCTTCTGATGCAGGGAATCCAGGTTCGATCCCTGGTTGGGGAACTAAGATTGCACATGCTGCTCAAAGTGGCCAAAAAGAAAGAAAGAAAAGAACTGAAAAGAGTTCCCTGGTGGTCTAGCGGTTAGGATTCAGCACTTTCACTGCAGAGGCCTAGGTTCAATCCCTGGTCAGGGAACCAGCCTGTGTGCCAGTGACATAGCAGGGCCAAAACACAAACAAACAAAAAGAACTCCTTTAAGGAACAACTCCTTTGCTACCCACCCTCAAAAGCTCAAGGACAGTCTAAAATCCAGCAGCTCTCAAAGTGTCCTCTGCAGACCAGCAGTAGCAACACCTGGGAATTGGCTGAAAATGCTGATTCTTGGGCTCCACCTTATGCCTTCACTGAATCAGATGCTCTCACAAAAGGCCCCAGAAATCTGAGTTTTAACAAACCCTCTGAGGTGTTGATGCTCTGGTCCTGTTGTACAAGGCTGAACATGATCTAGGCTACATTTCTCATTGACACCCTCTGCCCCAGGAAACGATCTCCCCACTAGCCAGGCACCCCTGCACCCTGCTTCTGGAGTGTCTCTGCTCCCCCACGTCTACCTGCTCCCCTCCTGCTCAACATCTTTGTAACTCGACTGACCTGCTCTAGGACGATGGCTCCCAAACCCACCAAATCAGAATACAGAGGGGCTTTGAAACATTGCAAGCACCCCGGGGCCCAGCTGGTCCTCAAGGGCCCCAGCACCTAGCCTCGCCTCCACGACAGTCCATAAATGTGTACTGAGCGGAGGACTGATATGCAAAGGTGGCCAGTCTCAGAGACCCGCCTAGGCGGCGGAGGCCCTACCTCCGGCACCTGCAGGCAGCGGATGAGAGCATTGATAACCACCGAGGGCTCAGTGGCGGCCTTCTCCGTGATGATCACTGAGGCCAACCTCTTCCTCATGTCAAGACCTGCCCCAACAGTGTCTGTTCTGGTCGACTCGCTCTCCATGATGTCGAGGAGGTTGGTGACTTGTTGGAAGGTACCTGAGACAAAGGTGGCAGATGGGATGCCAAGATGACCGTTGTGCCCCAGTCTCCCTGGCACGGGCACAGCTCTAGCTCCACCTGGGGCATGACTGGTCCAAGATCCAGCTTCTGATGCAGGGACTCCAGGTTCGATCCCTGGTTGGGGAACTAAGATTGCACATGCTGCTCAAAGTGGCCAAAAAGAAAGAAAGAAAAGAACTGAAAAGAGTTCCCTGGTGGTCTAGCGGTTAGGATTCAGCACTTTCACTGCAGAGGCCTAGGTTCAATCCCTGGTCAGGGAACCAGCCTGTGTGCCAGTGACATAGCAGGGCCAAAACACAAACAAACAAAAAGAACTCCTTTAAGGAACAACTCCTTTGCTACCCACCCTCAAAAGCTCAAGGACAGTCTAAAATCCAGCAGCTCTCAAAGTGTCCTCTGCAGACCAGCAGTAGCAACACCTGGGAATTGGCTGAAAATGCTGATTCTTGGGCTCCACCTTATGCCTTCACTGAATCAGATGCTCTCACAAAAGGCCCCAGAAATCTGAGTTTTAACAAACCCTCTGAGGTGTTGATGCTCTGGTCCTGTTGTACAAGGCTGAACATGATCTAGGCTACATTTCTCATTGACACCCTCTGCCCCAGGAAACGATCTCCCCACTAGCCAGGCACCCCTGCACCCTGCTTCTGGAGTGTCTCTGCTCCCCCACGTCTACCTGCTCCCCTCCTGCTCAACATCTTTGTAACTCGACTGACCTGCTCTAGGACGATGGCTCCCAAACCCACCAAATCAGAATACAGAGGGGCTTTGAAACATTGCAAGCACCCCGGGGCCCAGCTGGTCCTCAAGGGCCCCAGCACCTAGCCTCGCCTCCACGACAGTCCATAAATGTGTACTGAGCGGAGGACTGATATGCAAAGGTGGCCAGTCTCAGAGACCCGCCTAGGCGGCGGAGGCCCTACCTCCGGCACCTGCAGGCAGCGGATGAGAGCATTGATAACCACCGAGGGCTCAGTGGCGGCCTTCTCCGTGATGATCACTGAGGCCAACCTCTTCCTCATGTCAAGACCTGCCCCAACAGTGTCTGTTCTGGTCGACTCGCTCTCCATGATGTCGAGGAGGTTGGTGACTTGTTGGAAGGTACCTGAGACAAAGGTGGCAGATGGGATGCCAAGATGACCGTTGTGCCCCAGTCTCCCTGGCACGGGCACAGCTCTAGCTCCACCTGGGGCATGACTGGACCAAGACCTTCCTGTCTACCCACTGTACAGATGGAAAAACTGAGACCTTGGCTGGAACTTACTCCCAAGGAGCTACTGGCTGACATGAGACAGGACTGCAGGGAGAGGGGTGATTTTCTTACCACTGTTGTCTGGTTCCAGAGGGTCCAGGTCTTCTGCTTCTTCTGACGGATCCTCAGGGAGAGGGGTGATTTTCTTACCACTGTTGTCTGGTTCCAGAGGGTCCAGGTCTTCTGCTTCTTCTGACGGATCCTCGTTTGACTCTGTTGCTGCTTCTGCCATCTCTTCCTCTAGCTCTTTAAAGATTTATAAAGTATTTGGTGTGTCAGCCCATCCTAGGATGACCACCCAGTGAGTCACACCCTGCATAACCTCCTTCCCTAGAGTGTGGGAAGACACCCGTAATTTGGTTAGATCCATACTCTAGCCAATACAATATGCCAAAGGTGATGGGGACCTCTCATGATGGGATCACAAAGTAATGGGACTGGATGCCACAATCTTAGTTTTATGAATGTTGGATTTTTTTTTTTAATATTTATTTATTTATTTATTTTGGTGGAGGGGGTGGGGAGGCAGGGTGGTGGGCGCGGTCCACTTCTATTGGTCTTTCATTCATCTATTTTCATCCATCTTTGTTCTTTGGCTCCCGTGGGCCTCCCATCGCAGTGGCCTCTGTTGTCGCAGAGCGCTGGCTCTGGGTGCATGCGCCTCAGAGCTCTGGCTTGGTAATTGGACACATCAGTCCAGCCGCTCTGCGGTACGTGGGATCTTCCCAGGCCAGGGATCGAACTGGCGCCCCTTGCACTGCAAGGCGGTGTCCTTACCCACTGGACCACCAGGGAAGCCCCTTGAATGTTGAATTTTAAACCCACTTTCACTTCCTGGCAAATAGATGGGGGGAAAAAATGGAAACAGTGATAGGCTTTATTTATTGAGCTCCCAAATCACTGTGGATGGTAACTGTAACTATGAAATAAAAGATTCTTGCTCCTTGGAAGAAAAGCTATGACAAACCTAGACAGCATATTAAAAAGTAGAGTCATCACTTTCCTGACAAAAGCCTATATAGTGAAAGCTTTGGTTTTTCCAGTAGACATGTACGGATGTGAGAGGTGAACCATAAAGAAGACTGAGCACCAAAGAATTGATGCTTTCAAGCTGTGGTGCTGGAGAAGACTCTTGAGAGTCCCTTGAACTGCAAGGAAATCAAACCAGTCAATCCTAAAGATTAACAACCCTGAATATGCATTGGAAGGACTGATCCTCAAGGTCCAATATGTTGGTCACCTGATGTGAAGAGCTGACTCACTGGAACATACTCTAATGACGGGAAAGATTGAAGGCTTGAGGAGAAGGGGGTTACAGAGGATAAGATGCTTGGATGGCATCATCAACTTAGTGGACATGAGCTTGAGGAAATTCCATGACAACGAAGCCTGGTGTGCTGCAGTTCATAGAGTAGCAAAGAGTTGGACATGACTGTGTCACTGACCAACACCTAGGTTTGTCATAGCTTTTCTTCCAAGCAGCAAGTGTCTTTTAATTTCATGGCTGGAGTCACCCTCCACAGTGATTTTGGAGCCAAGAAAATAAAATCTTATTAAAATGACAAACGGTGTTATTTTAAGCCGCCCTGTTTAGATAACTTACCACACAGTGATAGACTACTACACCTGGTTAGGAAGGGTCTTTCCTGCCTCTTTTCCAGACGCTGAAAAACAATGATTAGTGAGAAATTTCTCCCTCAACAGCTCTCACTGTGCCTCTCAAGGGGCTCCCTCAACACCAGTAGCTTCTTAAATGCTGACAAACCCCGACACAAATGTCAGCACAGAGGATTAAGAGTTGTTAATCCTTTTCCTCTTTCCTGCTGTCCCAAGTTTCTCAAACTCCATCCCAGGGCCCTTCACTGTCCTGTGCTCCCTTTCTCCTTTTAAGGGTGAGCCCAGGACTTAAATACTGACCTTTTTTCAGTGTTCTCTCCTCAAGGGAACAAATATACACCACGAGAAAAAGCTCCCTTCTCTGCCTGATACACATCAATGTATCAATGTAAACAATGGTAGGATGGGTTGATGAAGAATGAGACCTTCGGGCTCCTCAGTTGTAACACAGACAGGGATCAGGTCCCCTGGTACGGTGGGAGTGGGGAGTTTCCCTGGAATCATCGTCGTTGAGTCCCAGACCCTTGGAACTCTCAGATCCAACTGCCTCCCTGAGTCCTGTGGACCAGTTCTTGGAGGAGTGCACAGGGGCCTGGATTAAAAAGTCCGAATTATTTGTCATTCAACATTTCTATCACCTACGTGTGTGGTGAGGTAGGGTGACCTCTTTGGGGAAAGGAAAATAATGGGGAGGATCCACAGCCAAGTCCCCTGAGGATATCGTCATAGGAGCCCAGGGTAGGAGGTGAGGTCAGGGCAGCCGGAGGAAATGGGGTGACGGAGGGGTCCTGAGAAGAAGATGCCTCTTGCATTACAGGTCAACAGGACAAGCCTCAGAGTCACCTAGTTCCAAGACCGCTTCATTAAAATTTCCACTCACCATCTATTCCCACTCACCATCTGTCCCTGAACACATTGTCTAGAGAAGAGGATGAGACAGGAGAATGAAGAGGCTCTGCTTGGTTCTCCAAAATGAAGCCACTTTATTTATTTATTTTTTCTGAGATGACAGTAATTTATGACTCCCACACAATCCACTCATAAACTCAGCCACTCTCAGTGTTGTCTCTCAACCAAACTTCCCACCTCTGCCTTTATGGAAACCAACCTGAAAATAACATGGTATTTGTAGAAACCTGTGTGCTTAAGTACATGAGAAGACCAAGGCAAAAAGCAGGAAAAAATGAAAATAATGTCTGTATGTAGTAAATGCAGTTGAGGGCATCTCCAAGCTCCAATACTTTGGCCACCTGATGGGAAGAACAGACTCATTGGAAAATACCTAATACTAGGAAAGACTGAAGGCAGAAGAGGGCAACAGAGAATGATGGGATGGTTGAATGGCATAATTCATTCAATGGACATGAATTTGAGCAAATTCCAGGAGATGGTGAGGGACAGGAAGGCCTGGCGTGTTCAGTCCATATGGTTGCAAAGAGTCAGACATGACTTGGAGACTGAACACACACACACACACCCCAGCTCACAAGGCTCCCCCTTCTCTGACCCTAGAGTCACAGTTAAGGGCTCCTGGCAGTCACGGTTTTTGTCTATAATTCCTCTCCTACCATCTTGACTGGACAAGGACTAAACACCTGATCCAGGTGGACCAATCAGTTTATTTCTCCCAGAAATTCAGGACTCTGAGTAAGAGAGAATGCAGTTAATCTCCCATGGGATCTTGGGGATGAGGATTCAGGGGACCGAGAAGCAGGGAAGGCGGAGAAGAGGAGGGCAGAACTAAAGCAAGCACCCAGAGTAGAGAGGAACCGCAGACTGCCAGAGAGACTTCTCAGTCCAGCCCATCTGGAGCCTTGTCTATGAGCCTCTCATCCTTGGGAAGCCATCTTCCTACATTGTTAGGAAGCCCACGCCTCTTTTTTTGCTTAAGACATCCCAAGCTGAGTTTTCATACTTGTAAACAAGAGGGCCTATGGATTAGAAATATAAAAGTGCAAATGAGCACGAACTGCGGGAGGTCAGAGCAGCTTGTTGGGGTGTGGCCACAGAGCAGCAGGGAACAGTGGCCACTGAGGCCAGAGGCGGTCCCTGGGTGGACCAAGGCTTTAAAGAAGGGGGACATAGTCCATGAGTCACCACAGAGCTCACAGGTGTGGGAGGGACCTGTTGCAGCAAAAACAGAAGTGAGTGAAGGGCTTTGGAACATACCAGTCCAATAGGCCTGCAAGGGTTAAGCAATCTTGGTTGCTTTTTGGCTGTTACTACTAACAATTACTTGTAGCTGGGCTTGTCCTTCACAAAGCTAATCATTCTCTGACTTCATATGGACTATGCTCTGCCTCTGGCATTCTTCTCCCCTACATTCTCTTTTGGGTGCCTGTGTGCTAAGTCACTTCAGTCATGTCCAACTCTTTGCGACCTCATGAACTGTAGCCCGCCAGGCTCCTCTGTCCATGGGATTCTCCAGGCAAGGATACTGGAGAGGAGTGCCATGCCCTCCTCCAGGGGATCTTCCCAAACCAGGCTTCGAACCCACCTCTCTTCTGTCTCCTGTTTTGGCAGGCAGGTTTTGGGTTTTTTTTTTTTTTTTGGTGGTGGTGGTGTTGTTGTTTTAACCACTAATGCCACCTGAGAAGCCCCTTTTGTAGCATCCTGCCTTTCTGAAAGAAGGTCACGGGCTGATAACTTCAGGATCACCAGATCAGGTGGCTGAGAGAACCGATACCTGCTGTGGCCATTTTTAAACTATGCAGAAGAAGGGAAAAAAAGCAAGACTTTCAAGAGGATATAAAACCCTCTCCCTATTTCCAAGGGAGGAGTACAGCTCTTGAAGTGCTAGCCTGCTGTGTTTCCTTTTTGCCTGGCAAAAATAATAAAGCTACTCTTTTTCTATTTCCTCCAAGCTCAGTCTCCATATTTCTATTTGGTACCTGTGGACAGGGAACCAAGATTTTGGCCACCAATCTGGTATGAATGGCTTGTGCTCCAGAAACCACCTGGGAAAGGTCTAAAGTGGGCTCGGGTCAGGAGAAATCCTAGCTAGTATGACCCCAACTCCAACTGGAAACCCACACATTTGAAACTTCTATGTGTAACACAAAGGAGAAAACTAACGAACAAAAAGATGTGGACAAATCTAAAGAACACATAGAGAAAAAGACGCATGTGACAGAAGGGTATTTTCAGTGACACAGTAAGCATTCCCAACAAATCCTCAGGGTAATAAATACCACAGGAAAGCAGATAAAAGGTATTCTTCCAAAAGGAAATACAAATGGCTCATAGGCTTGGAAAAAACATTCCACCTTTAATAATAATGTTACTGACTAGGGTTCTTCACCTTTTCCAATCAATAGAAACTGACTAGAGGCCAGATGAGAAATTCAGACAAGGCTTTACTGGGGCCCCTGAGGCAGCAGTGGAGAGTGAGAACAAAGAACAGGAGGGGCTCGCTTTTTCCTTATCCGGGTCGAGAGTAGGGGTGTGTCCTGGGGTTGGGCTGGAGAGGAGGCCTAGGTGTTTGCTCGCACCTTAGGTGATGCTGTGTGCAGGGGGCATGCACAGTACCCTGCTTTTACTCCAAACCCTGTTTTCCCTGGTGGTTCAGACAGTAAAGAATCCACCTGCAACGGTGGAAACCCAGGTTCGATCCCTGGGCCAGGAAGATCCCCTGGAGAAAGAAATGGCAACCCACTCCAGCATTCTGACCCAGCGAATTCCATGAACAGAGCTGAGCCTGAGGGGCTACAGTCCATGGGGTAGAAAGAGCCAGACTCGACTGAGTGGCTCACACATTTCACTTTCTCTGCTTTTGCTCCAGGCTCTTTAAAAGTGGCAGTTAGAATTTTTTGTTTTGTTTTGTTTTGTATCCTTTGGGGCCAGATTTTGCCCCAACTGCTGCATGCAGGCAGTTATTTTTAGGTCCACACAGTTTCTTTGTGTTTCAATCCTCCAGAAGAGGCATAGCCAAGTACAAGCATCGCTACACTGCAGCAAAGGGCTCCAGATCCCAGCCTGTCTCCACCATCGTAGTAATAAAAGAAAATTTGAAACAAAATCCCGCTTTTGCCTATCAAACTGGTGCTGTCTCTTTTCAAAGACCGCACCTTATACTCAAGCGGCTGTGAGAACCTGGCTTTCTCAACACTGAGTGAACCTCTCTGGACACGGTTTGGGACTATCTCAAACCGTTTAGCTCAGTTAACCCGGACTGGCACTCTGTCCAACTCTGTGTTCTTAATCTTAGTGCCCAGGGCCTGACCTCCAGCACTGTATCTGCATTTCTCACCTGTGGCCACTCTCCAGATTTTAAAGCCCGCCTGACCTGCCTTTGCGGCCGACTGGAAGTGCAGGGAAATCAATACCACCAGGGAGCAGCCAATCACTGGCAGGGACAAGGGCTGGAATGCCCAGGGACCTGTGTCTCAGGTGGGATAAATTCGGCTGGTTTTCTGCGCTGGCTGACAGCATCAAGCAGCAGGATTCAGATCCAGTTGCCCAGAGACGGCTGCCTTGAGGGTGGTCATCACACCCCATCCTATGCCCGGTGGTTTTTTTCCCGAGTAGGGTGTGTCCTGGGGTTGGGCTGGAGAGGAGGCCTAGGTGTTTGCTCGCACCTTAGGTGATGCTGTGTGCAGGGGGCATGCACAGTACCCTGCTTTTACTCCAAACCCTGTTTTCCCTGGTGGTTCAGACAGTAAAGAATCCACCTGCAACGGTGGAAACCCAGGTTCGATCCCTGGGCCAGGAAGATCCCCTGGAGAAAGAAATGGCAACCCACTCCAGCATTCTGACCCAGCGAATTCCATGAACAGAGCTGAGCCTGAGGGGCTACAGTCCATGGGGTAGAAAGAGCCAGACTCGACTGAGTGGCTCACACATTTCACTTTCTCTGCTTTTGCTCCAGGCTCTTTAAAAGTGGCAGTTAGAATTTTTTGTTTTGTTTTGTTTTGTATCCTTTGGGGCCAGATTTTGCCCCAACTGCTGCATGCAGGCAGTTATTTTTAGGTCCACACAGTTTCTTTGTGTTTCAATCCTCCAGAAGAGGCATAGCCAAGTACAAGCATCGCTACACTGCAGCAAAGGGCTCCAGATCCCAGCCTGTCTCCACCATCGTAGTAATAAAAGAAAATTTGAAACAAAATCCCGCTTTTGCCTATCAAACTGGTGCTGTCTCTTTTCAAAGACCGCACCTTATACTCAAGCGGCTGTGAGAACCTGGCTTTCTCAACACTGAGTGAACCTCTCTGGACACGGTTTGGGACTATCTCAAACCGTTTAGCTCAGTTAACCCGGACTGGCACTCTGTCCAACTCTGTGTTCTTAATCTTAGTGCCCAGGGCCTGACCTCCAGCACTGTATCTGCATTTCTCACCTGTGGCCACTCTCCAGATTTTAAAGCCCGCCTGACCTGCCTTTGCGGCCGACTGGAAGTGCAGGGAAATCAATACCACCAGGGAGCAGCCAATCACTGGCAGGGACAAGGGCTGGAATGCCCAGGGACCTGTGTCTCAGGTGGGATAAATTCGGCTGGTTTTCTGCGCTGGCTGACAGCATCAAGCAGCAGGATTCAGATCCAGTTGCCCAGAGACGGCTGCCTTGAGGGTGGTCATCACACCCCATCCTATGCCCCATTCCCCTTCACTGTTTCCCTCCCTTTGCAAATAAACTGCTTGTTCTCGAGCCCTTAAGTTCCAAAACAAACAGCCATTGACTTGTGGTAAGGCATTTTTCCGCGGAAAAGTCATGAATATGTATGTACAAACAATATGTATAGCTACTATAATATTCAGCGATGTCTTTTTTTAAAATTTTGGCCTCTTTTGTTGTTTTTTTTTTAATTTATTTATTTTCTTTATTCTTTGGCCTGTGTGGGCCTCCCATTGCAGTGGCCTCTCTTGATGCTGATCATCGGCTCTGGGCACATGCGCTTCAGAGCGCTGGCTCATAATTGGACACACCCGTCCAGCCCCTCTGCAGTACGTGGGATCTTCTCAGGCCAGAGATCGAACCAGTGCCCCTTGCATGGCAAGGCGGACTCTCCACCTGCTGGACCACCAGGGAAGCTCCAGCGATGTCTTTTTTATAAAAGAAAATAAAAGTGAATATGCCTGGAAGTAGTGGTTATATAAATCTTGGTGTATTCATGCAAAAGAAATTCCTTGGCCACTTAGAACAAATTAAAGGTTACATGAAGACTTGGGGAGAGCATTCACAATAGAATAAAGTGAAGCAAGAAGGTTAGAAAACACCAGATATATTTGTTATATTTGCAAATTTCCTCATATGTGCATATGTACACCTCTATATTTTTCAAATTTTCTGTCAGAATCATGCACTACTTTCGTAGTTAGAACATGTAGCTTAACAATGAAGAGAACACCTAACATATAATTGATATAAATTTATTAATATATCTTTAGTTACTACATCAGAAAAAAATATACTTTCCAGTCGCTATAATTTAGGCATTTGTCAAATTCAGATCCATTTGCCACAAGCAATGATCATCTACTCAGGCACACTGTCCATCAATTTTATACATCATTTTTCCCCCTCTAAAGTCACAAATCATACACTGTCCTAAAAGAACTCTCTACCATTTATTCATAGCACATCAAATGACGTTTCTTTACTGCAGTGCACAAAATGACACCTTGAAGCATGAGCATAATTTAGAATGAGCCATTATCAGTGAAGGAATGTAACTACAGGTGCTAGAACATGAGGTTACAACTCCTTCTGGGGTTAGAGTCAGGGGAAGACATGGCTCCCAAACAGGTCCCATGTCTGAGTAGGAAAACTACTGCACATTGAAGAAGGGCCCTACCCATTCTCTTAACCAGTCATTTGAAAGATGACAAGTGTAGTCCAGATTAAAAGTACTGTAGGGAGCAGCAAAGGTATTCAAATATCTCTAGCTATATGTCTGACTAGGGATTGGATCATTTTTGTTTTTTAAAACATACTCTGGGGCATCATTTCTGGCCAAGTATTTCTTGAATAAGCATCACATGAATATAACCTTTCTCTAAAGTTTCCAACCCAGTGCTCAGTGTGTCTTGGATTTATGAGACTTCTTCACTCGCTCTTTTTTCCCAAAGCATTTCCGGAAGGCGAAGGCACAGGCCTTAAAGGTGATGAAGATGACTGTCAGTACGATCGCCAGGAGGAAGCCAATCACATCCAGAGAGTGGTACTGGTACCAGGTGAGGTCATGGGCTGCCGGGCGCAGGTGTGCTGCCCCTTTGTGCCTCATCACAAACTCCACCCAGAATACAGCCAGGTCCAGAGGCTCTATGGGGCGGTCCTTGTGAAGGCTGGAGAGGCGCATGATGTTTTCTTTATAGCTGAACACAAAGACAGTTATGTGAATATCTGGGGCACCCATGGCAGTGAACCATCTTCTCGCTATGCTGGTTTCCAGCTAGGAACACTACCAGATGTTCCAAACTTGGCAGAGTTTCTATTGTAACCAGAAACACGTGCACACACACACACACACACACACTAAATATTCTTTATCTTTTTTTAAAAAAAAAGAAAACTGGAAGCCAAAATTTTAATTTTATAATTATTTGGAACTTGCTTCTTCCTCTTCTTCTCTTTTTAGTGATATCTTTATAGGAAATCAGTCAACCTTTTTGATAACAAGGTAAAGAAATAAAGGAAAAGGTCATCTCAGAAATTATTAAAAAATTTTAGCACATCAAATGACGTTTCTTTACTGAGAAAATAATTTAGAATTGAGCCATTATCAGTGAAGGAATGTAACTACAGGTGCTAGAACATGAGGTTACAACTCCTTCTGGGGTTAGAGTCAGGGGAAGACATGGCTCCCAAACAGGTCCCATGTCTGAGTAGGAAAACTACTGCACATTGAAGAAGGGCCCTACCCATTCTCTTAACCAGTCATTTGAAAGATGACAAGTGTAGTCCAGATTAAAAGTACTGTAGGGAGCAGCAAAGGTATTCAAATATCTCTAGCTATATGTCTGACTAGGGATTGGATCATTTTTGTTTTTTAAAACATACTCTGGGGCATCATTTCTGGCCAAGTATTTCTTGAATAAGCATCACATGAATATAACCTTTCTCTAAAGTTTCCAACCCAGTGCTCAGTGTGTCTTGGATTTATGAGACTTCTTCACTCGCTCTTTTTTCCCAAAGCATTTCCGGAAGGCGAAGGCACAGGCCTTAAAGGTGATGAAGATGACTGTCAGTACGATCGCCAGGAGGAAGCCAATCACATCCAGAGAGTGGTACTGGTACCAGGTGAGGTCATGGGCTGCCGGGCGCAGGTGTGCTGCCCCTTTGTGCCTCATCACAAACTCCACCCAGAATACAGCCAGGTCCAGAGGCTCTATGGGGCGGTCCTTGTGAAGGCTGGAGAGGCGCATGATGTTTTCTTTATAGCTGAACACAAAGACAGTTATGTGAATATCTGGGGCACCCATGGCAGTGAACCATCTTCTCGCTATGCTGGTTTCCAGCTAGGAACACTACCAGATGTTCCAAACTTGGCAGAGTTTCTATTGTAACCAGAAACACGTGCACACACACACACACACACACACACTAAATATTCTTTATCTTTTTTTAAAAAAAAAGAAAACTGGAAGCCAAAATTTTAATTTTATAATTATTTGGAACTTGCTTCTTCCTCTTCTTCTCTTTTTAGTGATATCTTTATAGGAAATCAGTCAACCTTTTTGATAACAAGGTAAAGAAATAAAGGAAAAGGTCATCTCAGAAATTATTAATGATTTCCCATTCAATGAGACTGTAAATAATCACATTTACCCAAAGTAAAAGACATTTTTAAGTGCCATCTCCAAGAGAGTGATATACTTTCAACTGTGGAGATATCAAAACATCTAAGTGCTAAATTTTTCATGAGGCAATGTCTACGCAGCCTGGTAAGAAAAAAAAAATGGATTCTTGTTTACTTTGGACAGTGTGGACAGCTGAGTCAGTATAAAAATCCAAAATGGGTTTGATACTTCAATTTTCAGTATGGATCCACTAGAAGAAGAAACAGAAGAAGGTGGAAAAGAAGGAGGGGGAAAGGGAAAGGAAAGAGAGAAGAAAAAGAAAAAACCAAGACATGTTCAGGAGCACTGTCCTTGAACATGTCCATCATTTTATTTGGATACATTATTATAATGTACTATTAATATTTCATCATAAGTTCTGTTAAACACCTTCCTTTTATATGACTCATCCCATACAAAATAGATTTTCTTGGACTTCCGTTCATTCATGCAGTATTTACTGAGCATGTGTTATGGCCTGGGTCTATAACCTGTTGGAAATCTTTCTACTTCTCTTTATCTTATGTAGGAATAGTCCCAGCTTAGAGTATTGGGAACATGGAGATTCACAGTCAGAGATGGTTCAGTAATGAATGACCAATTAGTGTTTCTTTTTTAAAAAATAGTAATGTACCAGAGAACTTCTACCAAGTCATTATTTTCTTGAGCTCCAAAATCATTGCAGATGGTGACTGCAGCCATGAAACTAGAAGACACTTACTCCTTGAAAGAAAAGCTATGACAAATCTAGACAGCATATTCAAAGACAAAGACATTACTTTGCCAACAAAGGTCCATATAGTCAAAGCTATGGTTCTTCCAATATGGATGTGAGAGCTGGACCATAAAGAAAGCTGAGGGCTGAAGACTTTGTGCCTTTGAACTGTGGTGCTGGAGAAGGCTCTTGAGAGTCCTTTGAACTGTAAGGAGATCAAACCAGTCAGTCCTTAAGGAAATCAACCCTGAATATTCATTGGAAGGACTGATGCTGAAGATGAAGCTCTGATACTTTGGCCACCTGATGCAAAGAACTGACTCATTGCAAAAGATCCCAATCCCCTGGGAAAAACAGAAGGCAGAAGGATAATGGGACGACAGAGGATGAGATGACTGGATGGCATCACTGAGTCAATGGACATGAGTTTGAGCAAGCTCCGGGAGATGGTGAAGGACCGGGGAGCCTGGCATGCCACAGTACATGGGGTCACCAAGAGTCAGACATGACTGAGACTGAACTGAATTGAGTGGTCCATGCCACTGAACTAAAGGTCAAAACTACGTCACTAACATGATCTTTAAGAATGAGTTTCCAGTATATGATAAAAGAGGGCTTTAACTATAGAGACAAATGGGTGGCACAAGCTGATTCTAGGCTGAAGCCAAACTGCCAGAAGCCAGCTGAAAGGACGGACAAAAATTACACCAGCTTCTCTGGGAAGGTTGTTACTAACACTGTAGGCACTTCACCCCGAGGTCATGTAGACAATTCTGTTTTATTCACAGGCATCACACGCACATGAGCACCATCATTTCTTGCCCATTTTCCCTACCGCCTGTGTAGTGTCTCCTCCTATCTGTCTCTTTATATCTGTCTTCCTGACTGATGTCTCTTTCAAAATGAAGAAACTGAGTAAAGGTTCCTGACACTGTCATAGACACATACACGCATGTGCATGCACATATGTAACTGACTGTCTGGTGACGTTCACTCCTAGTCGTCACTTCTTCCCATAAGGTTTTTGTTTGTTTGTTTTTGTTTTTTTTATTTTTTTTGCCTCTAAGTCATTGTTTATTTTTCATCCATCTTTATTATTCTTTGGCATGTGTGGTCCTCCCATTGCAATGGCCTCTGTTGTCGAGAGCGCTGGCTCTGGGCGCATGTGCTCCAGAGCTCCGGCTCGGTAACTGGACACATGGGTTCAGCCTCTCCCCACAGCACGTGGGATCTTCCCAGGCCAGAGATCGAACTGGTGCGCCTTGCACTGCAAGGCAGACTCTTTACCCACTGGACCACCAGGGAAGTCCTTCCCATAAGGTTGTGATCAACCTATTACTTGTAACAACTGACAGCAATACAGTAAATTTCATGTGGGATAATTTGATCAGATGGCAGTTGCCACTTAAGGAAATCAACCCTGAATATTCATTGGAAGGACTGATGCTGAAGATGAAGCTCTGATACTTTGGCCACCTGATGCAAAGAACTGACTCATTGCAAAAGATCCCAATCCCCTGGGAAAAACAGAAGGCAGAAGGATAATGGGACGACAGAGGATGAGATGACTGGATGGCATCACTGAGTCAATGGACATGAGTTTGAGCAAGCTCCGGGAGATGGTGAAGGACCGGGGAGCCTGGCATGCCACAGTACATGGGGTCACCAAGAGTCAGACATGACTGAGACTGAACTGAATTGAGTGGTCCATGCCACTGAACTAAAGGTCAAAACTACGTCACTAACATGATCTTTAAGAATGAGTTTCCAGTATATGATAAAAGAGGGCTTTAACTATAGAGACAAATGGGTGGCACAAGCTGATTCTAGGCTGAAGCCAAACTGCCAGAAGCCAGCTGAAAGGACGGACAAAAATTACACCAGCTTCTCTGGGAAGGTTGTTACTAACACTGTAGGCACTTCACCCCGAGGTCATGTAGACAATTCTGTTTTATTCACAGGCATCACACGCACATGAGCACCATCATTTCTTGCCCATTTTCCCTACCGCCTGTGTAGTGTCTCCTCCTATCTGTCTCTTTATATCTGTCTTCCTGACTGATGTCTCTTTCAAAATGAAGAAACTGAGTAAAGGTTCCTGACACTGTCATAGACACATACACGCATGTGCATGCACATATGTAACTGACTGTCTGGTGACGTTCACTCCTAGTCGTCACTTCTTCCCATAAGGTTTTTGTTTGTTTGTTTTTGTTTTTTTTATTTTTTTTGCCTCTAAGTCATTGTTTATTTTTCATCCATCTTTATTATTCTTTGGCATGTGTGGTCCTCCCATTGCAATGGCCTCTGTTGTCGCAGAGCGCTGGCTCTGGGCGCATGTGCTCCAGAGCTCCGGCTCGGTAACTGGACACATGGGTTCAGCCTCTCCACAGCACGTGGGATCTTCCCAGGCCAGAGATCGAACTGGTGCGCCTTGCACTGCAAGGCAGACTCTTTACCCACTGGACCACCAGGGAAGTCCTTCCCATAAGGTTGTGATCAACCTATTACTTGTAACAACTGACAGCAATACAGTAAATTTCATGTGGGATAATTTGATCAGATGGCAGTTGCCTATTGAAATGTTTTCAGAGTCACATTTGAACAAACTTGACTTTGCCTTTATTATAAACCTTTGTCTGTCGTAGCACTTCACACACACACATACACACACATAATTCGTGAAACCCCATGGACAAAACTTCTCACAGGTTTCAGCGCTGCGAAAAGCCATACCTTTAACAAGGTTAACCAGCATCTGGTTTGTTTTCACCTTGGATACTATGCTTCTTTTAATAGAATACTTCTTTCTTTGCAGGAAGTTATCGATCTAGTATATTGATCTAGTATATAGATCTAGTATATTGACATTTTTTAAATAAATTGGAGTTTTAGGTATACCAAGGGAAATAATATTTAAAATCATTTTTATGATAAATTCTATAGGCATTAAGACATCTTTTTATAAAATGAATGATAATAATGCCCAAGTCATCTTACTTATAAATTAGATCTTGATCTGAACACTTAGTGTGAGGCAATGCTCACAATACAAGTAGTATTTCTGGAGATCTTTTCTCTTACCTTTTGTCCTCAATGACAGTTTTCAGGGCATTCTCTAAATCTTTCGAGCTCATTTCCAGGACGTTCAAGGTCACCCCAGCCCCCCGGACCTCCATGCGCTTTGCATTGTCCATTTGGTCACCAAACAAGGGCATCATGACCATGGGAACGCCATTGCATATTCCTTCATAAATCCCATGGGAGCCGGAATGTGTGATAAAGGCCCGAGTCTTCGGGTGACCTGAGGAGAAAAACAGGGGAAATGCCAGCAGTCCAGCCACGGAGTTTCACCATCTGACGTCATCTGGGTTCTGAACGAACGCTGAGGGCCCAGTGCCATCCACACGTGGCCCTTGCAGAAATGTGCAGAAGAAAATGTGGGTTGAGATATTCTACTGGATAAAAGGCAACATGGGACACACTGGCCATAATACTTTCCAGTTAAACAGTCCTTGAGAATAGGCCTGTCTGAGCAACTTTCTTTTTTTTTTTTCAAACATTTATTTATTTATTTGGTGGGGTGGGGTGGGGTGGGAGGGGGGTGGGCGGGCCACTTCTATTGGTCTTTCATTTGTCTATTTTCATTCGTCTTTGTTCTTTGGCTCTTGTGGGCCTCCCATCGCGCTGGCCTCTGTTGTAGCAGAGCACCAGCTCTGGGCACATGCACTCCAGAGCTCCAGCTCGGTAATTGGACACATCAGTCCAGCCGCTCTGCGGCATGTGGGATCTTCCCAGGCGAGGGATCAAAATGGCGCCCCTTGCACTGCAAGGTGGTGTCCTTACCCACTGGACCATCAGGGAAGCCCCTGAGCAACTTTCTTGATTAAACCTTGGCTAGACCTACACGCCAACTCCTCCCTACATACCAAGCAGATCATTCTGGGGCAGCCACTTGACAAGTTTTGTATTCTTCGCAAGATTCGGTGGTGGTGTCCCAGTGTACCGCCACAGGACCTTGCAGAAGCAAATAAAAGAGAGGTTAGGAATGTAAACCTACAGTTTTAAAACAAAACAAGTCATCTGCTATAGTAGCTAGAAATTGGAGTCTCTGAATGAATACAACCTTGGTAAAGTGGGAGATACGGTAATTAAGAAGGCTTCTGGGGATGGATAACATTCTGCGTCTCGTTCCAGAGGCTTCATTCCACGGGTGTGTTCACTTTGTGAATTTGTGAAAATTCACCACGTTGTATGTTCATGATTTTTTGCACTTTTCAGCACTTAAAGGGCAAGTTTACTTAATAAAATGAGTGTGTGTTTAAGTACAAAAGCAGAAACATAAGAACTGCATTCAGTGTACTAACCAAGTGCTTTTTGGAGAAATATTCTTGTGTAATATGAAGAAACACTATCTTGCTAATTTTATTTTTAAAAAGAAATTCTCTTTAATATACTTTTAAAATATTTTTTCCCATCATGCCTCTTTTATTTTTATATTTATTTTCATTCATCTTTTATTCTTTGGCCTGTGTGGGCCTCCCACTGAAGTGGCCCCTCTTGTTGCAGAGCGCTGGCTCTGGGCGCATGCGCTCCAGAGCTCTGGCTCCTAATTGGACACACTGGTCCAGCTGCTCTGTGGCACGTGGGATCTTCCCGGGCCAGGGATCGAACCGGTGCCCCTTGCACTGCAGGGTGGACTCTTTACCCACTGGACCACCAGGGAAGCCCTTTAATATACTTTTGAGTCACTTAGAGAGAGACCTCCTGGTGAAGTGGATCATGCATGGTTTAACAGAGTAATTGAGAGTGAGATTGCAAAACAATATGTAACTTTGAATTATCAATAATAATTAGGAAGTGGAGGGGGAACCCAAGTTTAAAGTCCATCTCATAGAATTAATTTAGACACAGAAAGCCTAAGTTTAAAACTTTCGTGAAGATAGATAAAAAGAAATCTTGTCAAATCGTCTTACCGTCTGAGGTATTTTGCCCAAAGCATCAGCAATTTCCATAGCTTTGTGCTCTGGAATCTCTGAGACCATTGAGCCCAAAGAGAAAACCACAATGCCATGTTCTCCAGAAGCATTTACATAGGCTTCAAATTCCTAGAATCGGAAGAGAAATTTCTTGTTAATGTTTCTCATATTCTTTGGTGACTGCATGCATTCAACTCTGAATCAGGTATCTTCCTAAGAAAGTGACTACAGGAATGTGTGTGTGATAGAGTCACAAACACTAGTGTGTGGTATAACATCTCTTCCTCCCTCAGTCCCTTCCATCCCAAAGGAGGAAGGCGTCCTGCCTACCGAGTTATCACCTGGGCTCTTCTCTGAGAAGCAGAATCCAGTAATATGCTGAGTTTCCACACATGCCAAAAAAAAAAAAAAATAGATCAGAGGTAAAGCAAGATCCATTTCCCCAGGGCTTCAAACAGCTGGGAAGAAAGCATGCTTTGGGGAAGGGCAGCTGAAGAAGAGAGCTGAAGGCAATAGGAAGGAGGGAGAAAAGGGGAAAGGGCCTCCTGGAGAGAGGGGAGAGTCTTTCAGCAGATTCTGTAAAAGGAAACAGGAGGAGAGGAACATTGTCCAAAGAGAATTTCAGCGAGCTTTCTGTGGACGCGCAAACTCCTGCACTGCCTCTCTAAGAAAATCTATAATAAAGACTTGTATTACTTATCAAGACATCTAGAATATTCTTTTTACATTGAAAGAATGAATAGAGGGAAAACACAAAGCTACAGAGAGTGTTAAGGAATCGACTCATGATTAAGGGCAAACCTCGAATAGCAAAAACATCCTTTCACAGCTCTTGCATCCCAGCTGCCTATGACAGAGTTTCCCTATGGCAGTCAATACACTTGAACGAGTAACTCTCTTAATCAATGTGAACTCGGTGATGAAAAGTAACCAGGCAACCGTGTATCTTCCCACCTTCACTGGAGAAGAGTTTCTAAGGTATTGAAGTCAGCGTGCCTGCTGTAGCAAGAAGAATATACAGAAACATATTTGAATCTTTCTTTGCTGATTCCACATGCTCTGTAAAAAGTAAACTGTTCCTCTTCGAAAGTGAAAATGTTCATCACTCAGTCATGTCCAACTCTGCGACCCCATGGACTGCAGCCTGCCAGGCTCCTCTCTCCATGGGATTCTCTAGGCAAGAATACTGGAGTGGGTAACCAATCCATTCTCTAGGGGATCTTCCCAACCCAGGGACTGACCCAAGTCTCCCACATTGCGGGCAGATTCTCTACTGTCTGAGCTACCAGGATAAAGACCTAAGTTTGAAAAACACAAAAGAGGAGACAGAAACCCTCGCTAAGTGTGTCCCAGAGATCTGAGCTCCTTCTGTGGAGTACAGAGAAAGTCAAGAGCCTGTGAGTAAAGCCTGACTACCAAGTTTCTTGGTAGGAAGGAGAAACTGACGGAATTTTCGCCCACCCAGCGTATGTCCCTCACAGAGTGCCCACTTCCTATTCCATAAGTGGGTACCTTATATCATTATGTCCCTCATGGTCATCCAAGGAAGCCTACAACTGTAAGGCTGCTCCATTGTCTCAGGACACATTCAGCAAAAAGATCACCTGAAGGCATAGAGCCTTGGCTCCTTAAGGATGAAGGTCAAGATGCAGCAATGAGACTTTGTGAAGAAACTTCAAGGCCAGATGACCCAACGAGTAAGGAATGAAGAACAGAGAGAGGATGGCATGCTAAATGTTATGCAGGTTATACCAGCTTGTTCCCCTCTGCATGTGAGGCAGGATCATTCAACAACTGGGGCCAAGTGAATTCAAAGTCCTTACCTTTGCTAACAATGTCCTCTCACTGTTATATTGACTTTTTATATCAAGGAATAATTTTATGGGGGGACCATGATGTGCAGCTTGTGAGATCTTAGTTCCCTGACCAAGGACTGAACCCAGGCCCTTGGCAGTGAAAGCATGAAGTCCTAACCACTGAAACTCCAGGGAATTTCCAAGGAATATATTTATCTATTTATCTATCTATCTATCTATATGTATATGTGGCCACTTCTATTGGTCTTTCATTTATTTATCTTTGTTCTTTGGCCTGTGTGGGCCTCCCATCACAGTGGCCTCTGTTGCTGCAGAGGACCAGCTCTGGGCTCATGCACTCCAGAACTCCGGCTCAGTCATTGGACACATCGGTCCAACCGCTCCACGGCACGTGAGGTCTTCCCAGGCCAGGGATCAAACCAGCATCCCCTGCACTGCAAAGCAGTGTCCTTACCCACTGGACCACCAGGGAAGCCCAGGAATAATTTTTAATCTTTTAATCCAGTGAGTTTTGGTGTATTTAAACTATAAACCATGACTGATTTTCTAGTTAACAATGAATCTTACAGCTACAAGAATGCAAATACTCTGTGGTTCCCTTGAAGCAGGAAGACAGATTTCAGACAATGCGCATGTAGGATGAGAATCAGAGATGGCAGGAATCCCAGCTAGTAAATACAGATCATAGTGTATAACCTGGCAAAGGCCCATCTCTAAAGTAATCAGCAATAGACTTAGAGATCAATGTCAAATAAAAACTCCGAAAATGATAGGGACAGAATGAAGGGACAAAACAAATCATTAAATAGTTAATCGCACTAGGGGATTATAAGTAGAAACATATGGGCAACCCCTGTGAGTTAATGACTAATCAAAAAAGTAGGTTGGCTTAACCACAAAACCAAGCAGTCTTGCTTAACAAGACCATGCAACAGAAGCAAAAGACATGCCCCAGAACGGTAACACAGTGGTGGCGTGAGACCCACATTCCTGCCCAGAGAGCTGGTATGTTAATGGTCCCTAGGACATGTTCTTTGCACACATAATTTGTAGAAGGCATGCTAAATGTTATGCAGGTTATACCAGCTTGTTCCCCTCTGCATGTGAGGCAGTATCATTCAGCAACTGGAGCCAATTGCATTCACAGTCCTTACCTTTGCTAAAACTGTCCTCTCACTGTTATATTAACCTTTTATATCATGGAATAATTTTATGTGTTGACCATGATGTGCAGCTTGTGAGATCTTAGTTCCCTGACCAAGGACTGAACCCAGGCCCTTGGCAGTGAAAGCATGAAGTCCTAACCACTGAAACTCCAGGGAATTTCCAAGGAATATATTTATCTATTTATCTATCTATCTATCTATATGTATATGTGGCCACTTCTATTGGTCTTTCATTTATTTATCTTTGTTCTTTGGCCTGTGTGGGCCTCCCATCACAGTGGCCTCTGTTGCTGCAGAGGACCAGCTCTGGGCTCATGCACTCCAGAACTCCGGCTCAGTCATTGGACACATCGGTCCAACCGCTCCACGGCACGTGAGGTCTTCCCAGGCCAGGGATCAAACCAGCATCCCCTGCACTGCAAAGCAGTGTCCTTACCCACTGGACCACCAGGGAAGCCCAGGAATAATTTTTAATCTTTTAATCCAGTGAGTTTTGGTGTATTTAAACTATAAACCATGACTGATTTTCTAGTTAACAATGAATCTTACAGCTACAAGAATGCAAATACTCTGTGGTTCCCTTGAAGCAGGAAGACAGATTTCAGACAATGCGCATGTAGGATGAGAATCAGAGATGGCAGGAATCCCAGCTAGTAAATACAGATCATAGTGTATAACCTGGCAAAGGCCCATCTCTAAAGTAATCAGCAATAGACTTAGAGATCAATGTCAAATAAAAACTCCGAAAATGATAGGGACAGAATGAAGGGACAAAACAAATCATTAAATAGTTAATCGCACTAGGGGATTATAAGTAGAAACATATGGGCAACCCCTGTGAGTTAATGACTAATCAAAAAAGTAGGTTGGCTTAACCACAAAACCAAGCAGTCTTGCTTAACAAGACCATGCAACAGAAGCAAAAGACATGCCCCAGAACGGTAACACAGTGGTGGCGTGAGACCCACATTCCTGCCCAGAGAGCTGGTATGTTAATGGTCCCTAGGACATGTTCTTTGCACACATAATTTGTAGACCTAGCTTGACCATATAGGGACAAGAAAATTCACCCGCTCCACCTAAGGAGGAGCTGATGATGGAAGCATGATGTCTACTCAAGAAAGACAAAGTCTTCTCCCTGTCCCCACTTTCCCTTTGAGTATAAAACTGTAGCACACTATGTTCTCAGGGTGTGGCATTTCTCACCCACCCTCAAGTAAGCCTCACAAACCTCCTATTCTAATAAATCACCTCTTATCTATCACTTGGCCTCTGACTGACCTCTTCTCTGCCTGAGACATAAAGGGCTATGGAGGATACCCAAGCTCTTTGGAGACCCCTGAAATGACACCAAACGGTCTCAGCAGATGCAACAAGAATAATCCAATCAGTACAGCAGCAGCATTAGCTACAGTCTTAAAACTAGAACCTGGCCTTGAGTGGTGGATGTGTCTCAGGAAGAGGGAAACGACTGAGCCCTGGGCAATAATTTTGGCATGACCTCATCTGTTCCCAAACTTCAGAGCCAATGCCAGAGTGCTCCAGACTTCAGGAAAGACACACACACACACACACACACACACACACCCCTGAATGCACACACAGACAGAAAGGAAATCCACTTAAATGAAACAGAGCAAAGCATAAGTAGGGTAATTTTCCCTCAACTGTTGGTTATGAATGATCTAATCAAGTCCCTGAGAGTCTCCAGATGGTTTTCTCCAAAGAGTGCCATGGGCATAAGTCAGAGTATGTGAACTGAGGGATTTCCTGGGACTCTCAGTGTTAAAACTGGAACATGCACGAGTGCTAAGTTGCTTCAGTCATGCCCAACTCCTTGCAACCCCTTGGACTGTTGCCCACCAGGCTTCCCTGTCCATAGGGATTCTCCAGGCAAGAATACTGGAGTGGGTTGCCATGCTCTCCTCCAGGGGATCTTCCCAACCCAGGGATCAAACCCGAGTCTCTTATGTCTCCTGCATTGGCAGGTGGGTCTTTACCTCTGCCACCTGGGAAGTCCTAAAACCACAACAGTCCTGAACAAATCAAGATGCTGGCTACCCTGGATATGACCTAGAAGACTTCAGACAGGGCCCTGCACACACGATTTTCAAAGACAGCTGCCAATCTTGATTCTGAGCATGACCAGTAAAGCCCAAATACTGACCAGCCCTACTCCCAGGCCATCCCACTGTCGAGTCTGCCCCCAGCAGCCTCAGGCCCTCTTCAGGACCCCTCACTTCCGGCAGCTGTCTTGGTCTTTCCACCAGGATTATCTGAAAGGTTACAGAAGCATATCACCCTCCTCGCCCCCATAATGAATTTCCTAGGACCTCCTTTCCTTCATGAAACCTAGTTTTACTTTAACCTTGTCTACAAAGGACCAAATTTAATGTCCCTTCCACACCCACTTAGCATCCAGCAAGATGTTATTAACATAAAAGGAATGCAGAGAGCCATTAACACACAGTGTTAAATAACAGCACATGGGTGGAGTTTAAATGGCGTGAAAGTTCATCTACAGATCACAGTAGGACAAACTTCAGAGATTATGCTATTAAGGTCAGTGTTGGTTCTGGGCCAGCGCAAGATTCTGTAGCGGTGAGGTCCACCTCCTACTTGGCAAAACTTCCCCTAAACCTTGCCCCATATTCCCTGATGACTCCACAGTAAAGAACCTGCTTCCCAATGCAGGAAACACAGGTTCAATGCCTGGGTTAGGAAGATCCCCTGGAGCATTCTTGCCTGGGATCCCATGAACAGAAGAGCCTAGTGGGCTGCAGTTTATAGGGTCACAAAGTCAGACACGACTCGGTGACTAAACACCACCAACAACAGCAAGACCTTGACCTGACTACACAGTCTCTGCAATAAACCTCCACCCCCTACCTTTATCTCCTTCCAAAAATATGAGGCTCTCTCAAGGAAAATACATGCCTACACACACAGGAGGCTTTTAATTTACGTTGGCTTCAAGTCTGAAATCAAGTTTTCAAGAATACTGGAGTGGGTTGCCATGCTCTCCTCCAGGGGATCTTCCCAACCCAGGGATCAAACCCGAGTCTCTTATGTCTCCTGCATTGGCAGGTGGGTTCTTTACCTCTGCCACCTGGGAAGTCCTAAAACCACAACAGTCCTGAACAAATCAAGATGCTGGCTACCCTGGATATGACCTAGAAGACTTCAGACAGGGCCCTGCACACACGATTTTCAAAGACAGCTGCCAATCTTGATTCTGAGCATGACCAGTAAAGCCCAAATACTGACCAGCCCTACTCCCAGGCCATCCCACTGTCGAGTCTGCCCCCAGCAGCCTCAGGCCCTCTTCAGGACCCCTCACTTCCGGCAGCTGTCTTGGTCTTTCCACCAGGATTATCTGAAAGGTTACAGAAGCATATCACCCTCCTCGCCCCCATAATGAATTTCCTAGGACCTCCTTTCCTTCATGAAACCTAGTTTTACTTTAACCTTGTCTACAAAGGACCAAATTTAATGTCCCTTCCACACCCACTTAGCATCCAGCAAGATGTTATTAACATAAAAGGAATGCAGAGAGCCATTAACACACAGTGTTAAATAACAGCACATGGGTGGAGTTTAAATGGCGTGAAAGTTCATCTACAGATCACAGTAGGACAAACTTCAGAGATTATGCTATTAAGGTCAGTGTTGGTTCTGGGCCAGCGCAAGATTCTGTAGCGGTGAGGTCCACCTCCTACTTGGCAAAACTTCCCCTAAACCTTGCCCCATATTCCCTGATGACTCCACAGTAAAGAACCTGCTTCCCAATGCAGGAAACACAGGTTCAATGCCTGGGTTAGGAAGATCCCCTGGAGCATTCTTGCCTGGGATCCCATGAACAGAAGAGCCTAGTGGGCTGCAGTTTATAGGGTCACAAAGTCAGACACGACTCGGTGACTAAACACCACCAACAACAGCAAGACCTTGACCTGACTACACAGTCTCTGCAATAAACCTCCACCCCCTACCTTTTATCTCCTTCCAAAAATATGAGGCTCTCTCAAAAGGAAAATACATGCCTACACACACAGGAGGCTTTTAATCCTGACGTTGGCTTCAAGTCTGGTATTTTAAGTTCCAAGTTTTCATTAGATTTTCCCTTCCCAAATGCTTTTCATTTTGCGCGGAGACTCATCAAACAGTATATTGGAAACATGTAGTTTTATCATTATACCTTCAGAGTCACTTACAAAACACCACAAGCTTCCCAGCCACCACTCTCTCTTCTCCTCATCATTTTCTTGTCTGTTCTTACCAATCTTATGTTTGGCTGTCTAACCCACAACCAACATGGATATATGGACCTCATCTCTGAATCTCTACACGTCCACAGAGACAGCCTCCCATCCTGAGAGGGCACTGACATCTTGGAATTCTTGAATTTCAGTCCTTTGCTCTCAGTGCTGTTCTACCAGCTTTATTTTTTCAAGCCATCCCAAAGGTATGCCCAACACCAGGCTGTGCTTCCTCTAAGGACTCTCATTAACAAAGATTTCACCTTTATTCTTGAGAAGTTCAGGACTTTAACCAAGAACATTGGGAATAGTATGGTCCCCGCTAGAGGCGAGGGAGTGCAGAGGTGCACTCTTTAATTAACAAAGGGGAAAAAAGGATAATATCAATGTGACAAACCAGAAAAAATCAAGAAAAGGGGAGATGAGAAAACAAAGTAGAAAATAAATGGCCAGAATTATAATCAAATCTATTGGTTCTTAAGTGCAAACAGGCAAAATTCAACTATTAAGGGAATCTGCCTGACTAGCCCTTTAACCAGGGTTAAGAATATCAGCGCTGTGGGGTTTGTTGTTGTTGTTGTTATTGTTGCTTTATTTTGTGCTGTTCATCTTTTGGCAGCATGGTATGTGGGACCTTAGTTCCCTAAGCAGGAATCAGACTCACGCCCCTGTGTTACTAGCAGAGAGTCTTAACCACTAGACTGCCAGCGAGGTTCATGCTTCACTCTGTTTAAAGAGAAGGACGAAGGTTGGAGACATGGATGACGAAGGGGGCACTAGAGAAATGTAAACAAAAGTAGTGCAAGAATGGTGATAATAACATCTAAAAATAGAATTCCAAATTAAAAATCTTTAAATAAGACAAAGGGAGCTACTACCAGGTTCGATTTACAGAAACATTCTCACATCTAAGCTCACTAGCATCCCAAAGCAGCAACCAACATATACTCAATACAATTCACCACTTAGAGGGAAAATATGTTGGCTTCAAGTCTGGTATTTTAAGTTCCAAGTTTTCATTAGATTTTCCCTTCCCAAATGCTTTTCATTTTGCGCGGAGACTCATCAAACAGTATATTGGAAACATGTAGTTTTATCATTATACCTTCAGAGTCACTTACAAAACACCACAAGCTTCCCAGCCACCACTCTCTCTTCTCCTCATCATTTTCTTGTCTGTTCTTACCAATCTTATGTTTGGCTGTCTAACCCACAACCAACATGGATATATGGACCTCATCTCTGAATCTCTACACGTCCACAGAGACAGCCTCCCATCCTGAGAGGGCACTGACATCTTGGAATTCTTGAATTTCAGTCCTTTGCTCTCAGTGCTGTTCTACCAGCTTTATTTTTTCAAGCCATCCCAAAGGTATGCCCAACACCAGGCTGTGCTTCCTCTAAGGACTCTCATTAACAAAGATTTCACCTTTATTCTTGAGAAGTTCAGGACTTTAACCAAGAACATTGGGAATAGTATGGTCCCCGCTAGAGGCGAGGGAGTGCAGAGGTGCACTCTTTAATTAACAAAGGGGAAAAAAGGATAATATCAATGTGACAAACCAGAAAAAATCAAGAAAAGGGGAGATGAGAAAACAAAGTAGAAAATAAATGGCCAGAATTATAATCAAATCTATTGGTTCTTAAGTGCAAACAGGCAAAATTCAACTATTAAGGGAATCTGCCTGACTAGCCCTTTAACCAGGGTTAAGAATATCAGCGCTGTGGGGTTTGTTGTTGTTGTTGTTATTGTTGCTTTATTTTGTGCTGTTCATCTTTTGGCAGCATGGTATGTGGGACCTTAGTTCCCTAAGCAGGAATCAGACTCACGCCCCTGTGTTACTAGCAGAGAGTCTTAACCACTAGACTGCCAGCGAGGTTCATGCTTCACTCTGTTTAAAGAGAAGGACGAAGGTTGGAGACATGGATGACGAAGGGGGCACTAGAGAAATGTAAACAAAAGTAGTGCAAGAATGGTGATAATAACATCTAAAAATAGAATTCCAAATTAAAAATCTTTAAATAAGACAAAGGGAGCTACTACCAGGTTCGATTTACAGAAACATTCTCACATCTAAGCTCACTAGCATCACACAAGGCAGCAACCAACATATACTCAATACAATTCACCACTTAGAGGGAAAATATGTCAATAAATTATATAAAAATGTGATATCGAGAAAGATAATAAAGTTCTGCAGCCTCTCCCATGAAACATCCTAAATAAAGAAGGAAATCACTTAAATAAATAAAAGCTATTTGCCAAGACACAAGGGCAAACATAATGCAAAGAAAAAAATCTTGCTTGGACATGCTGGATAACTTTCTTTCCTTTGATCTGAGATATACCCATTGGTTTGATGACATTTAACTTCTTCCTTTACCTCTGTCTGAAAAAGAATCATTAATGGTTTTCTACACTCTCAGATTTTTCTCATCTTGCTTTCAGAAAATCGGTATCACTTCCTTCTTTCTTCACCAGACAATCCCACTAGACGTAAATGTGTCCCGCAGGCCATGGGGTCTTGGAATCTTGTTGGCATGGGATCATCGAGGCAGATATCCTTCCACATTATAGGGGCAGAATCAGATCCCATAGGGTCCATTCAGAAGACCCTATCTTGCATCAGTGGGATGGAGGGATCCACATAGCACTTGACTTACCTGGTGTTTTTCCTGCCGCCCAGTTTCTGCTGTCTATGACAACTGCATAATCATTTAAAAAGTGGGGGCTTCCCTGGTGGCTCAGTGGTAAAGAATCTGCCTGCCACTTCAGGAGACTCAGGTTTGATATCTGATCCAACTGAGTAGCAAGTAAATTCATGAGCCACAACTACTGAGCCTGTGCTCTAGAGCCAGGAAGTCACAACTACTGAAGCCAGCACTCTCTAGAACCCGTGCTCCTCAAGAGAAACCACTACAATGAGAAGCCTGCACACAACAATGAAGATTAACCCCCACTTGCTCCAATGAGAGAAAATTCCAGGCAGCCACAAAGACCCAATACAAACAGAAATAAAGTTTTTTTAAAAAATAATCTAAAATATGGATTATGTCAGAAGCTTACTGGAAATAAGACTCATTGCTCAATGTCGGTGATGAGAGCCCTGAGTAGTAGCCAGACCCAGCACCTGGGAAGCACTTGCGCTACCAGAAGATCCCCAACCCATGCTTGTAAAATAAATGAAGGAACACCCACTGACATGTCACCTTCTTGACGAATTCTTCCCCAGCTCCCATCAGAAGGAGCCTCTCCTGTTATTCTCTATTCCCTCTGTTGAGATTTGGAAAAGCATGTGAATGCTACCTTTTTGCAAAGTTCCAGTTGCGAAGGGGGAAAACATTCACATATAAGCATTTAAGAAAATAAGATGCATGAACTTTGAGCCTGGTGTCAGAATCAGGCTGTCTGGTAATTTACTTTACAAGCAGAAATGGAAATGCAGGATCCAGCTTCCTATCAGAGTATCCAGAAACTAGTCCTTTAACCAGGTAGCAATTTTCCTGCTGGGCAGGATCTATAAAGCCAAAGAATTATTTCAGCAATCTTGACTTTTGTGAGCCTGACCTGATCATGGGCAAAGTGCATGCTGCAGAACCCATGTTTATGGCATTGAACCCATGTTGCATCAAATCGATTACTATCCACTGGAGCACACAGAATAAAGCAGCCAAAGTACACTTTCCTAAAGTATCCTACAAAAGAAATAACCCAGAAGATGATGCTAAAGAGTTATAAACTGCAACTCAGATCTAAGAGACTGATGAACTAGACATGAACAAGAGAAGGCATTGGAGGTTCTCTCAGCATGCTTATTCAGCATATCTGGGACAAGCTTCTCCACTCAAAGTCCTTGCTAGAATACAGACATATAAATTCCCACTCAAATACAAACCTGAGAAAGTGGCTTTTTGCTAGCACAGTTGACTCCACCAATGAAAACTATATTGGGCATGATGGGCCTTGGGAAATTCAACACAAAGTCACTTCTGATCAGCCAGACAGACCCAGAGCTCATGAGGTCCTGGACAGTCATGTCTTTCTGAAGGATTTCTGAGGCAAGTGATCCATACGGGATTGGCCACAAAGACCCAATACAAACAGAAATAAAGTTTTAAAAATAATCTAAAATATGGATTATGTCAGAAGCTTACTGGAAATAAGACTCATTGCTCAATGTCGGTGATGAGAGCCCTGAGTAGTAGCCAGACCCAGCACCTGGGAAGCACTTGCGCTACCAGAAGATCCCCAACCCATGCTTGTAAAATAAATGAAGGAACACCCACTGACATGTCACCTTCTTGACGAATTCTTCCCCAGCTCCCATCAGAAGGAGCCTCTCCTGTTATTCTCTATTCCCTCTGTTGAGATTTGGAAAAGCATGTGAATGCTACCTTTTTGCAAAGTTCCAGTTGCGAAGGGGGAAAACATTCACATATAAGCATTTAAGAAAATAAGATGCATGAACTTTGAGCCTGGTGTCAGAATCAGGCTGTCTGGTAATTTACTTTACAAGCAGAAATGGAAATGCAGGATCCAGCTTCCTATCAGAGTATCCAGAAACTAGTCCTTTAACCAGGTAGCAATTTTCCTGCTGGGCAGGATCTATAAAGCCAAAGAATTATTTCAGCAATCTTGACTTTTGTGAGCCTGACCTGATCATGGGCAAAGTGCATGCTGCAGAACCCATGTTTATGGCATTGAACCCATGTTGCATCAAATCGATTACTATCCACTGGAGCACACAGAATAAAGCAGCCAAAGTACACTTTCCTAAAGTATCCTACAAAAGAAATAACCCAGAAGATGATGCTAAAGAGTTATAAACTGCAACTCAGATCTAAGAGACTGATGAACTAGACATGAACAAGAGAAGGCATTGGAGGTTCTCTCAGCATGCTTATTCAGCATATCTGGGACAAGCTTCTCCACTCAAAGTCCTTGCTAGAATACAGACATATAAATTCCCACTCAAATACAAACCTGAGAAAGTGGCTTTTTGCTAGCACAGTTGACTCCACCAATGAAAACTATATTGGGCATGATGGGCCTTGGGAAATTCAACACAAAGTCACTTCTGATCAGCCAGACAGACCCAGAGCTCATGAGGTCCTGGACAGTCATGTCTTTCTGAAGGATTTCTGAGGCAAGTGATCCATACGGGGAATAAACCACGCTGCACAGAAAGCTCTCTGACAAGGCAATGAGCATGTTCTTCACTCGCTGAAGGAAGTTCATGCGATCTGGGTTAGAGGACAGAGACCGGGGCACGTAGGATGGCGGGTTGGGGCTCTGAGTACCCTGAAAGTCCAGGCTGCACGGGAGTGCATTCAAGAAGAACACAACAGGCAAAGACAGGTACCGGGCCACAATGGAGCCGCAGGGAAGGAAAGGGTCTGTCACCACAGCATCAAAGGTACTTGCCGCCAGGGAGGCCATCAGCTCCTTATTGTGCAGTAAGTGGGAGCAGGCGGAAAAAAGCAGAGCCGCGTCCTCTTTGACTTTCTGGTAAGTTTTGATCACACGCTTCGCGAAAGGATCGTCCTCAAAAACAGTACGCCCAAGGCTGATAAAACTCGCCTCCAAGTCCTCCCTTCGGAATGGCACAGGGTACCTCTTCAGGGTGTAAAATGCTTCCTCTTTAATGTACATGGAGGCGTCAGGTGCTAGGACCACTATGTCATGTCCCCTCTGCTGCAACGGCGTCATGATTCCGACCAAACTCAGCCAGTGGCTGCCGTCTACAGGGACCACCAGCAGCTTCCCTCCCTGAGACACAGTGGGGCCGAGCCCACAGAGCAGGAGGACCAGGATGGCTGGGCGTTGACCCCGGGAACCTGCTATCATGGTTGTCTGCCGTTTGCTACCAAGACTGTCACCTGCCGGAGGCCTGCCCTCTCTCACTTACATAACACAGGAGCCCAACTATCCACAAAGCTAATGTTTGCTTGGGTCACATGATGATAGCTGTCAGTCGGCTACTAGCAGCTGGGTGTTTACTTCTAGAGATAAAAGGGCAGGACTTTCTAGATCTTGCCATAGGCAACAGTTTAATTGGCTGGAAATCCCTAATCACCACTTGAATCACATTCTTTTGTGTCTTTTTTTCAATTGAACTATACTTGATTTATAATATTGTGTTAGTTTCAGGTGCAGAGCAAAGTGATTCAGTTATATACGTGCTCATGCTCACCCACTCTTAAGTTCCCTCCCCTCCCTGCCCGGCCCCAGGCACTCAGCAGTTCAAGACCACGATTCTGGGTAAGAAGAAAAGAGGCAGCCAGACTTTGGCTCACAGGCATGAGTTCATCTGTCATTGTGAAGTTCAGAGTCTGGTTTAAACATTAAGGGCAGTAATTTTTCTCAAGTCTCAATGTCATAAGCATTCACTCGTAGATTACACAGAACAAAAGGGCTGTAAAAACATACAGTCACCACGTTAATGATTTTATGGCTTTACCGCATCAGGCAGAGCATCAGAACTTTTTGAAGCCTCTGTGTACTTGAATGGTTTGAGACCATGACTCTGCCCAGGACCAGGAAATATTCTTTCACAAAATGAAAAGAAGTCAGTCCACACCCTGCTTTATTCCACACAAGAATTACAACCAAGAACCACTGGAAAGTAATTCAATAAAAGTCCTGCTCTGGAATCTGTGGAGACCTGATATTCAAAATCCATCACTAATTTCCCCACTCATCAAATATTTATGGCGAGTGTTGGCCCTCTGGGCATGATGCTAGGAGCCCGGGCCAGAAATTTCAGTTAGAAATGGTCTGTGCCTGTCAAGAAGGCACTGGCGGAAAAACAACCAGACAATTACAGGGCAGGCTGAGATGTGTCTGTGCCAGGGAGTGTGGGTGGCCAAGGAAACCAAGCAGGCAGAAGAGTGGATGTCTGCAAGAGCATTCCTAGACCCACTGGAAGGCAATTTCTTTTAAAGCTGAAGCCCGAAATTAAGAAGCTCACTATCCCATCTACTCCTAGCTCCTTTAATGAAATCAAATTGGAGCTGCTTGTTACTGAACTACAAGGGCTACATGAACAAGTCCGCTGGCCTCTGGACAGGGATCCGTGACTTGATAGCTGTCAGTCGGCTACTAGCAGCTGGGTGTTTACTTCTAGAGATAAAAGGGCAGGACTTTCTAGATCTTGCCATAGGCAACAGTTTAATTGGCTGGAAATCCCTAATCACCACTTGAATCACATTCTTTTGTGTCTTTTTTTCAATTGAACTATACTTGATTTATAATATTGTGTTAGTTTCAGGTGCAGAGCAAAGTGATTCAGTTATATACGTGCTCATGCTCACCCACTCTTAAGTTCCCTCCCCTCCCTGCCCGGCCCCAGGCACTCAGCAGTTCAAGACCACGATTCTGGGTAAGAAGAAAAGAGGCAGCCAGACTTTGGCTCACAGGCATGAGTTCATCTGTCATTGTGAAGTTCAGAGTCTGGTTTAAACATTAAGGGCAGTAATTTTTCTCAAGTCTCAATGTCATAAGCATTCACTCGTAGATTACACAGAACAAAAGGGCTGTAAAAACATACAGTCACCACGTTAATGATTTTATGGCTTTACCGCATCAGGCAGAGCATCAGAACTTTTTGAAGCCTCTGTGTACTTGAATGGTTTGAGACCATGACTCTGCCCAGGACCAGGAAATATTCTTTCACAAAATGAAAAGAAGTCAGTCCACACCCTGCTTTATTCCACACAAGAATTACAACCAAGAACCACTGGAAAGTAATTCAATAAAAGTCCTGCTCTGGAATCTGTGGAGACCTGATATTCAAAATCCATCACTAATTTCCCCACTCATCAAATATTTATGGCGAGTGTTGGCCCTCTGGGCATGATGCTAGGAGCCCGGGCCAGAAATTTCAGTTAGAAATGGTCTGTGCCTGTCAAGAAGGCACTGGCGGAAAAACAACCAGACAATTACAGGGCAGGCTGAGATGTGTCTGTGCCAGGGAGTGTGGGTGGCCAAGGAAACCAAGCAGGCAGAAGAGTGGATGTCTGCAAGAGCATTCCTAGACCCACTGGAAGGCAATTTCTTTTAAAGCTGAAGCCCGAAATTAAGAAGCTCACTATCCCATCTACTCCTAGCTCCTTTAATGAAATCAAATTGGAGCTGCTTGTTACTGAACTACAAGGGCTACATGAACAAGTCCGCTGGCCTCTGGACAGGGGATCCGTGAGATCCTCCAGGGGAAACAAAGTCATCGTCCTTTAATCTCCATAGCATTTTGCTTTATTTTGCTTGTCATTGTCACTGTTTAGTTACTAGGTCATACATGACTAACGATCTCTTGTGAGCCCATGGAGCATAGTCTTCCAGGTTCCTCTGTTCATCAGCTTTCCCAGGCAAGAAGACTGGAATGGGTGGCCATTTCTTTCTACAGGGGATCTTCCCAACCCAGGGATCGAACCTGCATCTCCTGCATTGGCAGGCAGATTCTTTACCACCGAGCCACCAGGGAAGCCCCTATTCTGCCTGTATCCTTCAGCAATATGCCTATCTCTCTCTACTACTAGACTTTCTGTGTCCCTACTTCTGCCTATCCATGGCTTTGCAGACAGTGCTGTGCTGTGTTTAGCGGCTCAGTCATGTCCAAGTCTTTGAGATTCCATGGACCATAGCCTGCCAAGCTTCTCTGTCCATGGGGATTCTCCAAGCAAGAATACTGGAGTGGGTTGACATGCCCTCCTCCAGGGGATCTTCCCAACCCAGTGATCGAACTCAGGTCTCCGGCATTGCAGGTAGATTCTTTACCAGCTGAGCTTTACCAGGGAAGCCCTTCAAGACAGAAAGACTCAGCAAATGTTTCTGTATGGACGTGACACTCCTCTTCCCTTTGCTCTAGGCCCTATGTCCAAGTAAGCAAGTGCTGAATCTGGATCATTCTATCACTGGTTCTCAGACCCAGCTGCCATGAACTTGTTTCTGGGCCTCAGATCCCAAGGCCCCTAGTCTCTGCCTCTCTCTTTTGATTCCCTGCCTCAGCCGTCCTTGGCACGGCCCCCTGCCACCACTATGCCTGAAACCTTGGTCAGCACATTCCTAGGGCCCAGAATAAATTCAGACTTCAACTTTGCCCTCAGAACTCCCTGGAATGAACTCAATCTCATTCCACCTCTCTAGCCCTCCTGCTTAATTCTCTCTGCCCCTTTCTCTTCTGCCATTCTGAATCACTTAACTCTCTCCAAACGCAACTTGTACTTTTCCACATTGCTTTGTTCACACTGGACTCTACTCCCAGTCTCTACCTCCTGCTATTGTTTATGGCATGCTTCCCAACTGCCAAGTTCAGGGCTTGAGGTTCTCAAATGATATGGAGTTAGCAGTTTGTCCTTGGTGAAAGGGTACGCCCTTTTGGATCTATTATCTTATATGGAAGTCTCTTTGTGAGCCCATGGAGCATAGTCTTCCAGGTTCCTCTGTTCATCAGCTTTCCCAGGCAAGAAGACTGGAATGGGTGGCCATTTCTTTCTACAGGGGATCTTCCCAACCCAGGGATCGAACCTGCATCTCCTGCATTGGCAGGCAGATTCTTTACCACCGAGCCACCAGGGAAGCCCCTATTCTGCCTGTATCCTTCAGCAATATGCCTATCTCTCTCTACTACTAGACTTTCTGTGTCCCTACTTCTGCCTATCCATGGCTTTGCAGACAGTGCTGTGCTGTGTTTAGCGGCTCAGTCATGTCCAAGTCTTTGAGATTCCATGGACCATAGCCTGCCAAGCTTCTCTGTCCATGGGGATTCTCCAAGCAAGAATACTGGAGTGGGTTGACATGCCCTCCTCCAGGGGATCTTCCCAACCCAGTGATCGAACTCAGGTCTCCGGCATTGCAGGTAGATTCTTTACCAGCTGAGCTTTACCAGGGAAGCCCTTCAAGACAGAAAGACTCAGCAAATGTTTCTGTATGGACGTGACACTCCTCTTCCCTTTGCTCTAGGCCCTATGTCCAAGTAAGCAAGTGCTGAATCTGGATCATTCTATCACTGGTTCTCAGACCCAGCTGCCATGAACTTGTTTCTGGGCCTCAGATCCCAAGGCCCCTAGTCTCTGCCTCTCTCTTTTGATTCCCTGCCTCAGCCGTCCTTGGCACGGCCCCCTGCCACCACTATGCCTGAAACCTTGGTCAGCACATTCCTAGGGCCCAGAATAAATTCAGACTTCAACTTTGCCCTCAGAACTCCCTGGAATGAACTCAATCTCATTCCACCTCTCTAGCCCTCCTGCTTAATTCTCTCTGCCCCTTTCTCTTCTGCCATTCTGAATCACTTAACTCTCTCCAAACGCAACTTGTACTTTTCCACATTGCTTTGTTCACACTGGACTCTACTCCCAGTCTCTACCTCCTGCTATTGTTTATGGCATGCTTCCCAACTGCCAAGTTCAGGGCTTGAGGTTCTCAAATGATATGGAGTTAGCAGTTTGTCCTTGGTGAAAGGGTACGCCCTTTTGGATCTATTATCTTATATGGTGAAATGTTGAGAGTTCATTGGTTAATCATTTCCTCTTAGAACTCAGTGAACTTTATTGGTGTTGCCTCACCATTTATCAAAGCAAAGAATATAGTGTCAGAGAAAGAGAGAAAAGAGAGATTGGAAAGAAGTTAGATGGCAAAAAGAAAATCACGGTGATACAGCAGTTTTAACAGAAATAATCACTGAACCCCAAGGTTACCCACGGCACTTAAACAGTCAGCAGTACTCATCATTTTGATACACTAGACCAGGGGTTCACAAGCTATGGGTCACAGTACCCTAGGGATCCCCAAAAATTCTTCAGAGAATTTTGCAAAGTTAAAACTATTTCCATGATAATGCCATTTGACTTTTGTGTATGGTGGAGTTCCCCAGTGGCTCCATGACATGTAATAAAGCAATACATTGAATGCAGAAGCAGAAAAAGAATCAAGCTCTTCTGTTAAGCCAGAGAGATGTAAAATATATATATATGAAATGATGCCACTCTTCATTAAATTTCTCTGTTTTGGAAAAGTTATCTTCCATAAATCTATGCTCTATGCTAGCACATAGTAGGTTTATCATTATTAAATTGTCTTGTTTTCATTTTTACTGGAGTAAGTACTGATAGATACAACCCACATAAACAAAAGCAAACGTGTCCTGAGGCCAAAAGGCTGGGGAAATGCTCTCCTAGACAAGTGGTAAGATTGATTGTTCCTCAGCCCAGGGTCCAACTACACTCACTCCTGTTACTCTGCCCCCACCTCAAGTCAAGAGGAAGCCTGATGTAAAGCCTACTCTAAGAAAACCACTTTCTTAAGTGCAAGACCGTGGTTTCCTGACCAGGGTTCGAACAAGTGCTCCATGCATTGGGACCATGAAGCCTTAACCACTGGACCACCAGGGAAGTGCCTGCAAAAATCATCTTTTAAGGTAGTTAGAGCCACAACTCCCATTTGGAGATCACAGCTCCAGGGGGGCGTGGCAAAAGAGTGGGCGGGGCCTCTGCACCTGTGCCAACGAGGTCACAGAGCATCTCATGGGCAGTGCATTCTGGGATTCGGCCTCAATGAATGAGATGCAGGCTTCGTCATAAGGGGTGCCCCCTCCGGGCAGCCTGGCCTGGCAGGCACTCGGGCCCGTGCCCCGGGGCTGCCAGCCACACCTGCTCTTGGCCTGCGGGCTGTACCTGGCCATCCGACATGGTGGACTACTACGAGGTGCTGGGTGTGCCCCGCCAGGCCTCCTCCGAGGCCATCAAAAAGGCGTACCGAAAGCTGGCGCTCAAGTGGCACCCAGACAAAAACCCTGAGAACAAGGAGGGGGCAGAGAGGAAATTCAAACAAGTGGCCCAGGCCTACGAGGTGTTGTCCGACGCCAAGAAAAGGGACATCTATGATCGGTATGGCGAAGCGGGAGTGGAGGGCGGCAGGGGAGGCCATGGCAGCAGCAGGCCCTTCGAGGACCCCTTCGAGTGCGTCTTCACATTCCGCGACCCGGCCGATGTTTTCAGGGAGTTCTTTGGCGGTTGGGACCCGTTTTCGTTTGGCTTCTTTGGAGACCAGCTGGAGAACACTTTGTGGGGCTGCAGAGGAAACCAAGGAAACAGAAGCAGGAGGTCCCGACCGCTCTTCTCCACCTTCAGTGAATTTCCAGCATTTGGAGGCAGTTTTTCTCCTTTTGGTACGGAACTTACTTTCTTTGATTCCATGGGGAATGAGAGTCTTTCTTCCTTCACCATGTCTTGTGGTAGCGGGGGAATGGGCAACTTCAAATCCACGTCAACTTCCACCGAAATCATTAATGGCAGAAAGATCACCACCAAGAGAATCGTCGAGAATGGTCAAGAAAGGATAGAAGTGAAGGAAGACGGAGAGTTAAAGTCCCTGATAATAAATGGCAAAGAGCAGTTGCCTGCATCGACACCAAGTAATCCTGGTCCACAGTGAATTTAGCGCACAGCTTGAGGAGTAGCAGGGCTTTCTTTTTTTTTTTTTTTTCCTTGAACATTTCAAGTGAACTTACTTTCAAAACAACTGTACTCAATAATTTATAAACGGTTCGTGCCAATGCCTATTTGTTGTTACTCTTGGGACCACAGAATAGGACCTTTTTCTTTAAAACTGTAGTAAATATCTGTATGCCCTTTGCTGTTTATTAAACATAATCCCAAGGCAGACAGTGCCTCATTCTTGTTACTGAGACAAAATGTTCACCAGGACATCTTGAACCTTGCTTTTCCATTTTGTTTGAAGTGTGAGCCTAGTATTTTGTGCTCTGAAGTTAACGTTGCCAGGATCAATCAGTTTACTTCTATTTTTTTAGGCCAAAGTACTAAGAGATATTACTAGATTAATAATACACCTGGGCTAAAGACAGCATTTAGTTCCACATATTGCTGATGACTTAGTGAGAGTTGACTGTGTAAAGATAACCTCAAGCCTAGGCTTTTTAAAAACAGGTAAGCCTGGTAAAGATAATGGGTTTAGTTTCCTAAGCCTGCTCTAACAGTTTACCACAAATTTGATGACTTGAAACAATGTGTATTTATTCTCTTAAAGATCTGGAGGTCAGAAATCTGAAATTGGTTTCACTGGACTAAAGTCACTATTAGCAGGGAGCTATTGTCCCAAAGATTTGCAGAGTCCAATACGGCTGAGCGACTAAACACACACATACACACACACACACTCTCTCTCTCTCTCTCCTCTCTCTCCTCTCTCTCCTCTCTCTCTCTCACTCACTCACTCTCTCTCCCTCCAAGGCTAGGGAAAAACACTTAAGTGAACTCCTCGCAGTCACGGGTTTGGTTAAGAGCAGCCTCAGGACAGTATTCAGATTGCTTGACTTAAGCAATAATTTTAAAAAATAGAAACAACAATGGTGATGGCCAAAAACAATGCAAATCTCATTACTAGCTGGTAACTGGTTCTACAGCTATGATTGCTGGAAATCTAAAAAGCATTTCCATAAGACTACCCCAAATTTTCCCATTGCCACATTCAGAATGTATCTCATCTCAGGTTGACAAAAGCCAGCAATTTTGACAAGGTTAAAACAGTGGGAAGTTTGGAATGCTGAGTGGTACGTCATACGGAGATCAGAGAGGGTAGTTTTCTGTTGGATATTTTGTGCCTTCCAGGAAACCTCTGCTTTTCCAATGCCTATTTGTTGTTACTCTTGGGACCACAGAATAGGACCTTTTTCTTTAAAACTGTAGTAAATATCTGTATGCCCTTTGCTGTTTATTAAACATAATCCCAAGGCAGACAGTGCCTCATTCTTGTTACTGAGACAAAATGTTCACCAGGACATCTTGAACCTTGCTTTTCCATTTTGTTTGAAGTGTGAGCCTAGTATTTTGTGCTCTGAAGTTAACGTTGCCAGGATCAATCAGTTTACTTCTATTTTTTTAGGCCAAAGTACTAAGAGATATTACTAGATTAATAATACACCTGGGCTAAAGACAGCATTTAGTTCCACATATTGCTGATGACTTAGTGAGAGTTGACTGTGTAAAGATAACCTCAAGCCTAGGCTTTTTAAAAACAGGTAAGCCTGGTAAAGATAATGGGTTTAGTTTCCTAAGCCTGCTCTAACAGTTTACCACAAATTTGATGACTTGAAACAATGTGTATTTATTCTCTTAAAGATCTGGAGGTCAGAAATCTGAAATTGGTTTCACTGGACTAAAGTCACTATTAGCAGGGAGCTATTGTCCCAAAGATTTGCAGAGTCCAATACGGCTGAGCGACTAAACACACACATACACACACACACACTCTCTCTCTCTCTCTCCTCTCTCTCCTCTCGCTCCGCTCTCTCTCTCACTCACTCACTCTCTCTCCCTCCAAGGCTAGGGAAAAACACTTAAGTGAACTCCTCGCAGTCACGGGTTTGGTTAAGAGCAGCCTCAGGACAGTATTCAGATTGCTTGACTTAAGCAATAATTTTAAAAAATAGAAACAACAATGGTGATGGCCAAAAACAATGCAAATCTCATTACTAGCTGGTAACTGGTTCTACAGCTATGATTGCTGGAAATCTAAAAAGCATTTCCATAAGACTACCCCAAATTTTCCCATTGCCACATTCAGAATGTATCTCATCTCAGGTTGACAAAAGCCAGCAATTTTGACAAGGTTAAAACAGTGGGAAGTTTGGAATGCTGAGTGGTACGTCATACGGAGATCAGAGAGGGTAGTTTTCTGTTGGATATTTTGTGCCTTCCAAGAAAACCTCTTTGGGGCATGGTTGCCTTAGGATAGTCCGTTGCAAAGTGTCCCCCTCCCTGGTCATCTCAAAAGAAAGGGTTCCATAAGGCAGGAGAGTGAAAGGACATCAGAACTGGACAGACTAAAACACAGCTTGTTCTCCCATCTGCAGCTGTAATTATCCTATTTGTGAATCTACCACCTGGCGTATGGGTTTGATGATGATGTATCTTCATCTCTCCTACACATCTCATGGTGGATCCTTCTTTATATTTTCATTTATAGACTGTCTTTTCTGCTAGTTTTCAGGTCTTTCTCATCAATGTTCTGTAAATTCTGTAATATTTCCCCATTTAACTGAGTTTTGCCCAACTTACATTTGAAATTTTTAATGGTTTTTACTCTAGCCGCTAGGTTGGCACACGTAAGTTTGACTGCTATGTTTTCCTCATAAAGCATGACTTTTAAAAATGTTTAATTGTCTTCAAATAAGATTTACCATCTTAAATGTCTTAAAATAAGATTTACCATCTTAACCAGTTTTTTTTTTTAATTTCAGCCTCCTTTATTGTTTTTTTATTTATTTATTGTCATTCATCTTTATTCTTTTGCCTATGTGGGCCTCCCATCGCAGTGGCCTCTCTCGTTGCAGAGCATCAGCTTGGGGCACATGTGCTCCAGAGCGCTGGCTTGTAATTGAACACACCAGTTCAGCCGCTCTGCAGCACGTGGGATCTTCCCGGGTCAGGGATCGAACCGGTGCCCCTTGCACTGCAAGGCAGACTCTTTACCTGCTGGACCACCAGGGAAGCCCCATCTTTACCACTTTTAAGCATACTATTTAGTAGTGTTAATTACACTCACATTGTTGTGCAACTAACCTCCAAAACGCTTCATCTTGAAAAACTGAAACTGTATACCCCTTCAACAGCATTTCCCCCACCCCAGAGTCCCTAGAAACCACCATTTTTAGTTTCTGTCTCTATGAATTCGACTAAGTACCTCATATTTGTGGAGTCATATATTGTGTGTCTTTTTGATACTGACTTACATCACTTAACATGTCCTCTTGGCTCTTCCATGTTGCCATATATGTTGTCAGATTTTCCTTCCTTTTTAAGGCCGAATAGTATTCCCTTGTCTAGATAGACCACATTATGCTTATCTGTTCATTGGCCAATGGGTGTGGGTTGCTCTCACCTTCTGGCTATGGTGAATAAAGCTGGTATGAACGTGGGTATACAAATATCTCTTTGAGGTGCTGCTTTCAACTATTTGGGGTATAGACCCAAACATGGAGTTGCTGGATTATCTGGTAATTCTATTTTTAATATTTTGCGGCACCGTCATCCTGTTTTCCACAGTGACTGCCCCGCCTACAGCACTGTGACGGTTCCAGTGAAGGAATCCTGGAGTTGAGGAGTCTGAATCCCGTATCAGGCTTCCCAGACCAGGGTTCTGCACCAAGAAGAAGAGCTTGCAGAGCATTTGGTTTTGAAGGTCAGTGGGGCTCACTTTTGGGAGAGCCAGAGGGCTGTAGTAAATAGAGACTTTACTCTTCAAGGGCGCACACAAAATCTCACACAGTCCAGGGCCGAGAGCCAAAGCAGGAATCTGCGTATCTTGGAGAACCTCCCTGAGAAAGCAGGAAACTGGAGATCATCCTGGGGGTGTAGACACTGCAGCAGCTCTCTGGGGAGCTCCATTCTACCATGGTACCACTGTGCTGGCAAGAGCCATCTTGGAATCGACTCTCTAGCTTATGAGCACCAGGATCCACCCCACTCTCCTAGCTTTCAGACACCAGTACCATGATGCTTCAGGCCAAGTAGCTAGCCAAGTGAGGACAGAGGCCCACTCTCTAACAGGCCAGCTGTCTAAAACCCCCTGAGCTCTCAGCCACTCAGCACCTGGACTTATTCACCAGAGGGCCCAGGACCTGAACCCCTTTCTGTGCACCAGCACTAGCCCAGGGACACTTAGGGCCCTGGCCGCATCCTCCATGGGACAACACCAAATCCAGGACCCCCAGGCCCTGTGGCCAGAGGCACGACACTACCCACCAATGAGCCAGCATTAACCACTGGACTCCCTGAATCCTGATCCCATCCACCAGCAGGTTAACCCCAGGTCCTGGACCCCTGGGCCATTCAGCCAGAGACTCCAGCACCCCACTCCATCTACCAGTGGGCCAGCATTAGCCCCAAGATTCAACCTGCTCACATGCAGACTGGCACCAGCCTCAGGATTCCCTGGGTCCTAGCTCCATATACCAAGTTTTGGGCCACCCCAGACCCTACAGCCCACCCATAAGGTTATAAGCTTACTTTTCAGCAGAAATCCTGCAGGCCAAAAAAAAATATTTGGGGTATAGACCCAAACATGGAGTTGCTGGATTATCTGGTAATTCTATTTTTAATATTTTGCGGCACCGTCATCCTGTTTTCCACAGTGACTGCCCCGCCTACAGCACTGTGACGGTTCCAGTGAAGGAATCCTGGAGTTGAGGAGTCTGAATCCCGTATCAGGCTTCCCAGACCAGGGTTCTGCACCAAGAAGAAGAGCTTGCAGAGCATTTGGTTTTGAAGGTCAGTGGGGCTCACTTTTGGGAGAGCCAGAGGGCTGTAGTAAATAGAGACTTTACTCTTAAAGGGGCGCACACAAAATCTCACACAGTCCAGGGCCGAGAGCCAAAGCAGGAATCTGCGTATCTTGGAGAACCTCCCTGAGAAAGCAGGAAACTGGAGATCATCCTGGGGGTGTAGACACTGCAGCAGCTCTCTGGGGAGCTCCATTCTACCATGGTACCACTGTGCTGGCAAGAGCCATCTTGGAATCGACTCTCTAGCTTATGAGCACCAGGATCCACCCCACTCTCCTAGCTTTCAGACACCAGTACCATGATGCTTCAGGCCAAGTAGCTAGCCAAGTGAGGACAGAGGCCCACTCTCTAACAGGCCAGCTGTCTAAAACCCCCTGAGCTCTCAGCCACTCAGCACCTGGACTTATTCACCAGAGGGCCCAGGACCTGAACCCCTTTCTGTGCACCAGCACTAGCCCAGGGACACTTAGGGCCCTGGCCGCATCCTCCATGGGACAACACCAAATCCAGGACCCCCAGGCCCTGTGGCCAGAGGCACGACACTACCCACCAATGAGCCAGCATTAACCACTGGACTCCCTGAATCCTGATCCCATCCACCAGCAGGTTAACCCCAGGTCCTGGACCCCTGGGCCATTCAGCCAGAGACTCCAGCACCCCACTCCATCTACCAGTGGGCCAGCATTAGCCCCAAGATTCAACCTGCTCACATGCAGACTGGCACCAGCCTCAGGATTCCCTGGGTCCTAGCTCCATATACCAAGTTTTGGGCCACCCCAGACCCTACAGCCCACCCATAAGGTTATAAGCTTACTTTTCAGCAGAAATCCTGCAGGCCAGAAGGGAATGATATATTTAAAGTGAGGAAAGGGAAAACATCAAAAGTGCTCTACCTGACAAAGCTTTCATTCAGATTCAAACGAGAGATTGAAAGTTTAACAGACAAACACAAGCTCAGGCAGTCTGGCACCATGAAACCAGCTTTACTAGACTTTTTCTTCAGCTTTATAAGAATTTTTCAAAAGTGTTCTCTAAGTGGAAAAGTAAAGGCCACAACTAGAATATAAAAATTATAAAAGGAAAATTTTCATTGGTAAAGACAAAAATATGCAGTAAAGGTAGTATATCAACCATATATAAGGCTTAGCAGGAAGGTTAAAAGACAAAAGTATTAAAATCACCTTATCTAGAATAAGTAGCTAAGGGATACACAAGACAAAAAGACGTGAAATATGTCAAAAATAGTAAATGTGGAGAGGGTTTGGACATAGAGTTGTTAAAATGCATTTGAACTTAGAAGATCAATTTAAAATAATCGCATATAGGGCTTCCCTGGTGGTCCAGTGGATAAGGACACCGCCTTGCAGTGCAAGGGGCGCCGGTTCGATCCCTGACCTGGGAATATCCCACGTGCCGCGGAGCGGCTGGACCGATGTGTCCAATTACCAAGTTGCAGCGCTGGAGCGCATGTGCCCAGAGCCAGTGCTCTGCGACAACAGATGCCACCGCGATGGGAGGCCCACACGGGCCAAAGAACAAAGATGGATGAAACTAGACAAATGAAAGACCAGTGGAAGTGGCCCGCCCATCCCCCTCCCTCCCTCCCCCGCCAAAAAAAATAAATAGATAGATAAATAAAAATGTTTAAAAAAATAAAATAAAATAATCGCATATACAGAGAGATTGTGATCAATAAATCACATGGTAACCACAAACCAAACATCTATAACACACATACCAAAAAAAAGCTAAATTGGAAAGGAAGAAGCAAAACTGTCACTGTTTTCAGATGACATACTACTATACCTAGAAAATCCAAAAGATGCCAGCAAAAAAAAAAGAAAGAAAGACAACTAGTGGAACTCATTAATGAACTGGGTAAAGTTGCAGGATACAAAATTACTATACAGAAATCTGTTGCCTTCCTATATACTGACTATCAGAAAGAGAATTATCAGAATGAACTACCAGAAAGAGAAATGAAACAATTCCATTTCCAGTCATATCACAATAATAAAACACTTAGGAATATATATAAGAAGATAAACAACCTGGACTGAGAAAATTATATAACACTGATGAAAGAAATTAGATGGAATAATTAATACTGTTAAAATAATCATACTACTGAAGGCAATCTAGAGTCAATAAAATATCTATCAGAATACAAATGACATTTTTCAAAGAACTGTAACATTTACATGACTATTAAGCAAATAGCAAAAGATGGTGAGAAAAAGAATTTTTTAAAAAAAAGTTGGTGAGAATGTAACAAAAAAGGGAACTCTAGTGCACTGTTGGAGGCAATGTAAATTGATGCATCCACAATGGAAAAGTAGAATTGCCATGTGATGCAGCAGTCCTACTCCTGGGTATCCACCGGAAGAAAACAAAAAGACTAACACAAAACAAAAACATGCACCCCTTTGTTCATTGCAGCATTATTTACAATAACCAAAAATAATTGGCTATTGAATATTACTCAGCCATAAGAAAGAATGAAATCTTGCCATTGCCACAACATGGATGGACCTAGTGGATGTTACACTTGTTGAAGTAAGACAGGTAGAGGAAGATAAATACTGCATGGTTTCATGTATATGTGGAAAATAAAAGGCAATGAAAATGAACAACCATAACCAAACAGAAAAAGACTCACAGATAGAGAAAATAAACCGGCTATTGACAGAGGAGATTGGAGTGGAGAAAGGAGAGGAAAGGGCAAGGGGGATTAAGATACAAGTTTCCAGTTACAAAATAAATGTCACAGGCATGAAATAAAAGAGTGAGAAATACAGTCAATGGTTATGCAATACATATCTATGGTGAATATCATAACTGGATTTATTGTGGTGATTCTTTTGAAGTGTAGGGGAGTGCTGAGTCACCATGCTGTGTAATAGGGACTAACATGGTGCTGTAGGTCAGTCATACTTCAAAAACAAAGAAGCCAACTCATAGAAATAGAAATCAGATTTGTGGTGGGGAATGAGAGGAGGGGGAGCAGTAAAGAATTAGCCTGCAGTGCCGGAAACAAGGACTCAACCCCTGGGTCTGGAAGATCCCCTGGAGGATGACATGGCTACTTTCTCCAGAATTCTTGCCAGGAAAATTCCATGAACAGAGAAATCTGACGAGTTACAGTCCATAGGGCTGCAAAGACTCGGACACAACTGAAGTGACTGAGCACACAAGTAGTCTAAGGTACAAACTTCCAGTTATAAGAGGAATAAACACTAGGACTGTAATGAACAGTATGAATTCTTTTAATTTTATGTTTATATGAGATGATGGATGATCACTCAACTTGTGAGAGTATCACAACCTAGAAAAGTCAGATCACTCTGCTGTTCACCTGAAGCTTATACGGGGCTGCCTATCAATTATGTCTCAATAAAACTGGAAGAAACAATAGAAAACGAGCAGCTGAAAAAGTTTTATATTTAGTATATGTTTAAAGAATTTTGACATATTTGATTCTATAAAATATATTATTAAAATTAACTACAATCTTCTTTTAGCTCTTTTGGTGGGGGCGGTGGGGAGGGCACTTCTATTGGTCTTTCCAATTATGTATTTTCATCCATCTTTGTTCTTTGGCCAGTGTGGGTCTCCCGTCACAGTGACCTCTCTCGCTGCAGAGCACCAGCTCTGGGCACATGGGCTCCAGAGCTCTGGCTCAGTAGTTGGACACATCAGTCCAGCCGCTCCGCGGCACGTGGGATCTTCCCAGGCCAGGGATGGAACCAGCGCCCCTTGCACTGCAAGGCAGTGTCCTTACCCACTGGACCACCAAGGAAGTCCTTCTTTTAGCTTTTTAAATATGCATACTCAAAGACTTTCAATTACGTATACGACTTGCATTAGATTTCTATTGGACAATTCTGCACTAGACCATAAATAAAACCTATTAAGAAAATATTTAAAGTAGTGATTCTACAAGAATCATCATCAGATTATAATTCAAAATAATCAGAAAAGATAAAAGAAAGATGACTGCAATAAATCTTAAGCATATGAAAATTAAGAAATATCATTGTTTTAAAAAAAATAGAAACCACCAACTCAAAAGAGCAAATCAAAAATGTAAATTTAAGTTAAAAAAAAAGAAAATGACAGCAATCTATACAAAAACCTAATAGACTGAGAATATTTTTATTTATGACCTTCAGTTCTTCATTAGTAAGAAAACATACAGAAAATTTAATGCTTACCTAAGAAAATTAGAAAAGAAGCTATAAAATAAACCAAAGGAAACAAAGATGATATCATCAACAAAACAATAAGCTAAAATTAATGAAATAGAACACAAAAATAGTAAAAAGAATAAGCAAATCCAACAGTTATTTTTTTGAGAAGACCAATAATATAATTCAATACACATAATAAATCTTAAGAAGGAGCAAATCTATTAAAAATTTAAACTTTAATCATTTGTATGTTGAGAAAAATTTCCATCCCCATCTATAGGAGTCAGATCTAAGGATGAACTAAATCAAATAAATAAGAATGACAAGAATCTCAAAGTAAAAAACAAATTAGTGGAACAAAAATGATAACACTTGAGTGGGGGGAGGGTCCAGGGTTATGCATATGAATGATCTGGGAACATACATGTAAAAAATAAAATTAACAATAAAAAAAAAGGGAAAAAAATGATAACACTTGAGAATTTGAGGGTAAATCCTTATTCACATACCAAATAAACTGGCACAAGCATATCTAAGTGCTCCAGATGACATAACGTGTCCTGTTGGGCATCTCTTAATAATGATAGTAAATAGTATTTGTGTGCTCGCAATGACAGTATTAAAATCAGAGTGATTAGGTCCCCCACCCAAGGTCATTCAACTAGAAAAATGAAAGTGAAGATTTGAACCAATGCTGTTAACTCTAGAGAATATATCCACATAGAAAATGTAAAAAGAAAAGAGTGACAATTATTTTTTAAATGCCTCACTACTTTTCACTTTTTACAAATCTGATACATGAAAGTCAAAGTGAAAATCAAGTCACTCAGTCATGTCCGACTCTTTGTGACCCCATGGACAAGCCATGGAATTCTCCAAGCATGAATAATGGAGTGGTAGTCTATACCTTCTTCAGGGGATCTTCCCAACCCAGGGATCCAACTGGGGTCTCCGGCATTGAAGGTAGATTCTTTACTAGCTGAGCTACCTCTAATAGGACAAATGCATTGCATGAAGAAAGAAGAAAGCCAAGTAGAATAGATCCTCTGTGGTAGGAACAAAAAAAAGAAAAAATGAAGTGAGAGTCCTATGCAATAATAAATACATTAATATAAAGAAATACAATAGAAAGAATACAAAAAAAAAGAAATCTAAAGGTATGGAAGTTAATAAAAATTCAGTAATATACAACAAACATGTAATATTCAGTAAACATGTAATATAACCAGGTAAGAACAATGGCTAACTCAATGGATTAAACAAATCCTGCCCCCAAGAGTCCCATTTCAATTAAGCCCCATAACTCTGGGTTAATATCAGAAGACTCTGAAATGATGAGGAAAGCAGTAGTTTCCATATGGAAACATGGAGTTGGGTGGCCTGGCTAGGGTAGGTTTGGTGATGTGCTCAAACCATTCCTCTTTGAGACTCACTGTCCTCTTCCCCTCACTGAGTTGCTAGTCTCAATTTTACCTCCTTTCCCCACAACTAGCCTTTATTGACTTCATTGTCCCAAGAAGAAGAAATACCTGACATGGAATCCAACTGTGTACATCCCCACACTTTACTTCAGACCACAAAGCCTGATCAGAAAACTTCTGGTCAGCACAGCTCCATCTCTGAAAATTTGGACTCAGCTGTTTCTCTCTCCAGTCACAGAGACCCAGACTTCTCTCTACAGTATTGTCTCATTTCCACGTAATTTATTCAACCTCTCGGGAACTTCTGCTTTCTTTGGGGGTTTAGGTCTCCTGTGACCACACCTCAGCTGCTTCCAAGACAAAACCACCGAGAACTATCAGGTCAACACACTCAATCTGACAGTTCTTTCTTCCTTTTGAATGGATCCATGACAAGCCATAGAAAATGTAAAAAGAAAAGAGTGACAATTATTTTTTAAATGCCTCACTACTTTTCACTTTTTACAAATCTGATACATGAAAGTCAAAGTGAAAATCAAGTCACTCAGTCATGTCCGACTCTTTGTGACCCCATGGACAAGCCATGGAATTCTCCAAGCATGAATAATGGAGTGGTAGTCTATACCTTCTTCAGGGGATCTTCCCAACCCAGGGATCCAACTGGGGTCTCCGGCATTGAAGGTAGATTCTTTACTAGCTGAGCTACCTCTAATAGGACAAATGCATTGCATGAAGAAAGAAGAAAGCCAAGTAGAATAGATCCTCTGTGGTAGGAACAAAAAAAAGAAAAAATGAAGTGAGAGTCCTATGCAATAATAAATACATTAATATAAAGAAATACAATAGAAAGAATACAAAAAAAAAGAAATCTAAAGGTATGGAAGTTAATAAAAATTCAGTAATATACAACAAACATGTAATATTCAGTAAACATGTAATATAACCAGGTAAGAACAATGGCTAACTCAATGGATTAAACAAATCCTGCCCCCAAGAGTCCCATTTCAATTAAGCCCCATAACTCTGGGTTAATATCAGAAGACTCTGAAATGATGAGGAAAGCAGTAGTTTCCATATGGAAACATGGAGTTGGGTGGCCTGGCTAGGGTAGGTTTGGTGATGTGCTCAAACCATTCCTCTTTGAGACTCACTGTCCTCTTCCCCTCACTGAGTTGCTAGTCTCAATTTTACCTCCTTTCCCCACAACTAGCCTTTATTGACTTCATTGTCCCAAGAAGAAGAAATACCTGACATGGAATCCAACTGTGTACATCCCCACACTTTACTTCAGACCACAAAGCCTGATCAGAAAACTTCTGGTCAGCACAGCTCCATCTCTGAAAATTTGGACTCAGCTGTTTCTCTCTCCAGTCACAGAGACCCAGACTTCTCTCTACAGTATTGTCTCATTTCCACGTAATTTATTCAACCTCTCGGGAACTTCTGCTTTCTTTGGGGGTTTAGGTCTCCTGTGACCACACCTCAGCTGCTTCCAAGACAAAACCACCGAGAACTATCAGGTCAACACACTCAATCTGACAGTTCTTTCTTCCTTTTGAAATGGAGTCGGGACCTATGGTCCTTATTCGTCATGTCCTCTGCCTGCCTTTTGTGTGCTGGAAAAACCTTAGCCAAGGAATGAGTTTAGTCAGAGGAGTGAAAAAATGCAAAAACAAAGGAAAGCAATCCAACAAAACTAAATAGTTTAGTCAGTAAGCAGAGACAAGGACCTTTAGTTCCTCATCGAGGGTTATAGATAATACTCTGAGGCACATATCCTGTGAGGTGTTTTATAGATAGTGAAACACCAGCCAGGTGGAAGAATTTAACTACATGATGACCAGGCGGTAGCCATGACATACACTGCCAAAATTCTGAGAACGTGCCTCAAGGAAATAGGAACAAACTGCTCCTGGAACTGAAGATTAATTGAACCTAAAACAGTCAAAATGATGGTAGTCAAACCACTGATGATCAATTTCAGTATCACTGTCAGGGCTTACCATGTTGTTTCTACATATAGCCCCTTCCCTCTGTCAATAAAGGTTATTGCCTCTGATTGTCAGAAAAGGTTAAATGTTTGTCCCATCTCCTTCCACTACCCGGGAGCAAATTAATCCAAAATACAGCAAATTTTCTTTTCCATCAAGCTTGCTTCCTTATTGGCTTTTGAGCAGCAAGCAAGCAGACTCCACTTCACTTAGGCTTCTACTGAACACCTTCAAGCAAAAACCCTGACGGATGAATTCAAAGACCAAGTTCCCCACTCCTGCTCAGCTGGAAAACTGCATAACTGTTACAATGGTGCCTTTACCAAAGGGCAATCAAGGCTGAATCACACCATTACACTTTTGTCTCCATGTGTCCACGTACATTTACTTCAGACCACAAAGCCTGATCAGAAAACTTCTGGTCAGCACAGCTCCATCTCTGAAAATTTGGACTCAGCTGTTTCTCTCTCCAGTCACAGAGACCCAGACTTCTCTCTACAGTATTGTCTCATTTCCACGTAATTTATTCAACCTCTCGGGAACTTCTGCTTTCTTTGGGGGTTTAGGTCTCCTGTGACCACACCTCAGCTGCTTCCAAGACAAAACCACCGAGAACTATCAGGTCAACACACTCAATCTGACAGTTCTTTCTTCCTTTTGAAATGGAGTCGGGACCTATGGTCCTTATTCGTCATGTCCTCTGCCTGCCTTTTGTGTGCTGGAAAAACCTTAGCCAAGGAATGAGTTTAGTCAGAGGAGTGAAAAAATGCAAAAACAAAGGAAAGCAATCCAACAAAACTAAATAGTTTAGTCAGTAAGCAGAGACAAGGACCTTTAGTTCCTCATCGAGGGTTATAGATAATACTCTGAGGCACATATCCTGTGAGGTGTTTTATAGATAGTGAAACACCAGCCAGGTGGAAGAATTTAACTACATGATGACCAGGCGGTAGCCATGACATACACTGCCAAAATTCTGAGAACGTGCCTCAAGGAAATAGGAACAAACTGCTCCTGGAACTGAAGATTAATTGAACCTAAAACAGTCAAAATGATGGTAGTCAAACCACTGATGATCAATTTCAGTATCACTGTCAGGGCTTACCATGTTGTTTCTACATATAGCCCCTTCCCTCTGTCAATAAAGGTTATTGCCTCTGATTGTCAGAAAAGGTTAAATGTTTGTCCCATCTCCTTCCACTACCCGGGAGCAAATTAATCCAAAATACAGCAAATTTTCTTTTCCATCAAGCTTGCTTCCTTATTGGCTTTTGAGCAGCAAGCAAGCAGACTCCACTTCACTTAGGCTTCTACTGAACACCTTCAAGCAAAAAAACCCTGACGGATGAATTCAAAGACCAAGTTCCCCACTCCTGCTCAGCTGGAGAAAACTGCATAACTGTTACAATGGTGCCTTTACCAAAGGGCAATCAAGGCTGAATCACACCATGGCTTACCAAACCTATTACAGACCCTCATACCTGCCCCTCCTTCCTCTCAAAGACCATCCCAACTCTTTACTACACTGCTGGAAACATTTTAACAATTTATCTCAACAAAGACTGTTAGGAGGAAAATGAGAGGTAGAAGTCATTAGAAAGATAAGCAGATAATAAAGCACCTGGAATTGAGGGTTTTCTTTAATAAAAACGTGTTCCACTTGAAACATTGAGTAAAAGAAGCAACACAGACCTGAGATAATGGTTTCCTGTTGGCACAGTTGATTCCCCCAATGAACACCATGTTGGGCATGACTGGCTGGTAGTCCACCACAAAGTCTCCTCTGAACAGCCACACGGACCCAGAGCCAAGAATCCCCACCAGCGACACCCCTCCCCCAAGAAGCCCAGAGGCCAAACGGGCATAAGGAGTGAAGAAAAAACGGCAAATATATTTCAGGCTCAGAGGGTAGAGCACGTTCTTGACCCTTTGGAAGAATGTCATGTGGTCTGAATTTGTTGTTAAGAACCTAGGAACATATGAGAAAGGGTTTGGGCACGCTGTGCCCTCAGCATCTAAGTCACAGGGAATGCCACGCAGAAAAAACACGGCAGGAATGAACAGGTACTTAGCCAGCACTGCCCCGCAGGGGTAAAAAGGATCCGTTAAAACGACGTCAAAGGAGCTGGCATTCAGCTCCCTGATCAGGTCCTTGTTATGTAACAGTGCCTCACAAGACCTTTCCAACAGCAAAGCCATATTTTTCAATGCTTCCATGGATTCCAAAAATCGTGTTAGAAAATGTGCTTTTTTATAAAGCTGGTTAGAACGGCTGGTCCTGACGAAATCCAATTCCTCCCGGGTGTACGGAACGGTGTAGGTTTTCGTGGTAAAAAAGTCCGCTGCCTTGATGTGCACGTTGACTTCTGGAGACAGGACCACCGCTTGGTGGCCTCTGGCGTGCAGCTCCCGCACGACCTCCGCATGCTGAGCCAGTGACCATTCCCAAGTTACTCCTGCTCAGCTGGAGAAAACTGCATAACTGTTACAATGGTGCCTTTACCAAAGGGCAATCAAGGCTGAATCACACCATGGCTTACCAAACCTATTACAGACCCTCATACCTGCCCCTCCTTCCTCTCAAAGACCATCCCAACTCTTTACTACACTGCTGGAAACATTTTAACAATTTATCTCAACAAAGACTGTTAGGAGGAAAATGAGAGGTAGAAGTCATTAGAAAGATAAGCAGATAATAAAGCACCTGGAATTGAGGGTTTTCTTTAATAAAAACGTGTTCCACTTGAAACATTGAGTAAAAGAAGCAACACAGACCTGAGATAATGGTTTCCTGTTGGCACAGTTGATTCCCCCAATGAACACCATGTTGGGCATGACTGGCCGCGGGTAGTCCACCACAAAGTCTCCTCTGAACAGCCACACGGACCCAGAGCCAAGAATCTCCACCAGCGACACCTCTCTCTCAAGAAGCTCAGAGGCCAAACGGGCATAAGGAGTGAAGAAAAAACGGCAAATATATTTCAGGCTCAGAGGGTAGAGCACGTTCTTGACCCTTTGGAAGAATGTCATGTGGTCTGAATTTGTTGTTAAGAACCTAGGAACATATGAGAAAGGGTTTGGGCACGCTGTGCCCTCAGCATCTAAGTCACAGGGAATGCCACGCAGAAAAAACACGGCAGGAATGAACAGGTACTTAGCCAGCACTGCCCCGCAGGGGTAAAAAGGATCCGTTAAAACGACGTCAAAGGAGCTGGCATTCAGCTCCCTGATCAGGTCCTTGTTATGTAACAGTGCCTCACAAGACCTTTCCAACAGCAAAGCCATATTTTTCAATGCTTCCATGGATTCCAAAAATCGTGTTAGAAAATGTGCTTTTTTATAAAGCTGGTTAGAACGGCTGGTCCTGACGAAATCCAATTCCTCCCGGGTGTACGGAACGGTGTAGGTTTTCGTGGTAAAAAAGTCCGCTGCCTTGATGTGCACGTTGACTTCTGGAGACAGGACCACCGCTTGGTGGCCTCTGGCGTGCAGCTCCCGCACGACCTCCCGCATGCTGAGCCAGTGACTGCCCTCCGCGGGCGCCACCAGCACCTTCCCCGCATCGACCCATCTCCCGACACATAGACAGAGCAGGAGTCCTGCCAGCACCTGCTGGGGAAGCTGCCGTCCCAGGACCATCTCCACAGAAACCAGAAGCAACTGACTCTGGAGAGGTTATGCACCTATATTTCTTCCTTTATCTATCACCAAGTCACTTGAGCACTGTGGCGTGTAATTGGAAAGCACTGTGCCCTCCTTACATTAATCATTACAGGATAAATCTATGCCTGTGATTCATCACCTCTGCTTTCACCCAGAGACAGATTCCTCCTCTTACCTTGGAAAATCTCCTCTGACTCTGCTGCTCCCTCTAGGGAGCCTTCCAGGTCACTCTCGTGTTCTGCATCCAATTTCCAAAGCAAGGCTGTGCCTGCGCACTCCCTTGCTCACCTCCTACCCCTCTGCTAACCGTGTTTTGTAGGGCTGAACTGAACTCTAAAGAGTCACCTTTGTCTCAGTCCCCACCCAGAATCTCTGCTGCATGTGACCTTATCTGAGAACTCTTTGAACTCTTTCCCACCATTCATGGATGAACATGGAGCATATCCAGAGAAACATATAATATCGCTAGGACAGCTTTCTCTCAGTAGGGGGGAGGGTGGATTTCTGGTTTGTTCCTGTTCCTCCCTGGACACCTCTTGCACAGTTCAAGATAGAGGTTATTGGAGCAGTTGTTAGATATGGAAACATCTGAAAAGATCCCTGATGAAAATAGTAGGTCTGGTTGAGAATTCTTTATCTGCCTTATAGAATAAGTGTTGCTGTTATCTAAAGCATTGGTTTTTCCAGTAGTCATGTATGAATGGATCATAATGAGAGATGGATCATAAGAAAGGCTGAGTGCCGAATAATTGATGCTTTCGAACTACGGTGCTGGAAACGACTCTTGAGAGTCCCTTGGACAGCAAGATGAAACCAGTCAATTCTAAAGGGAATCAATCCTGAATATTCACTTGAAGGACTGATGCTGAAGCTGAAGCTCCAATACTCTGGCTACCCGATCCAAAGAGCCAACTTGTTGGATAAGATCCTGATGATGGGAAGCATTGAGGGTAAGTGGAGAAGGGGGCGACAGAGGATGAGATGTTTGGACGGCATCAATGACTCAGTGGACATGAGTTTGAGCAAACTTGGGGAGATAGTAAAGGACAGGGGAGCTAACATGCTGCAGTTTATGGGGTGGCAAAGAGTCAGACACAACTTGGTGCCTGAAAAAGGACCACAACAAACCATCAGGGGAAGCAGTCCTTAGTAATAACACAGTGGGGTTCAGAGGTCTGTTCACCCTGGGATAGAAGGAAGCTGTCTCCTAACTTCAGAGCAGGCTCTCTGAATTTCTATTCTGAGGCTGAAGGTGCCAGTCTTCCACTACTCTGTAAGCGACTGAAGTGTACATTCATCTGGGCCTTTGTTACCTCTTATAGTTTATATTCAGATAACAGATAGCTATCTCTATACATAAAATGTATAAATAACAAATTCTATTGTATATCACAGGGAATTATACTATGTTCAATACCTTGTAATAATCTATAATGGAAAGAATATGAAAAAGAATATTTGACAGAATCACTTTACTGTACAACAGAAACTAACACACATTGCAAATTAACTATACTTAAATTTTGAAAAAAGGAGCAGAATTGGAGGCATCACACTTCCTGGTTTAAGACTATACTACAAAGCTAAAATGATCAAAACACTGTGGTACTGACCCTATGCAGTCAATGGAATAGAATATAGAACAGAAATAACGCCACACTTATATGGGCAGTTAACCCATGACAAAACAGGTAAGAAAATACAATGGGGAACGACAGTCTCTATTAAAACGTGTTGTGAAAACCAAACAGGTACATGCAAAAGAAACAAACTGGATTATTCTCTCACACCATGAGCAAAAATTCAAAATAGAGTAAAGACTTAAATGTAAGACCTAAAAATCATAAAACTTGCAAAGAGTCAGAAATGCTTGAGCAACTAAGCACACAGTACTTAATGAGACAGATGAACCTAGAGCCTGTTGTACAGAGTGAAGAAGTCAGAAAGAGAAAAACAAATATATATTAACATGTATAAATATGGAATCCAGAAAGATGGTTCTGATGAGCCTATTTGCAGGACAGTAATAGAGACACAGACATAGAAAACAGATTATGGACCCAGTAGGGAAAGGAGAGAGTGGGATGAACTGAGAGAATAGTATGGAAACATACAAACCAACAAAGGTAAAATAGATGGCCAGTGGAAATTTGCTCGTATGACCCAGGAAGCTCAAATCAGGTGCCCTGTGACAACCTTGGAGGGGTGGGGTTGTGTGGAAAGTGGGAGGGAGGTTCAAGAGGGAGTGGACATATGTATATCTACAGCTGATTCATAGTGAAGTGTGGCAAAAACCAACACAATATTGTAAAGCAATTATCCTCCAATTAAACATTTTTTTAAGGATACAAACTTCCAGTTGCAAAATCAAAATGTCATAAGAATTACAGCTCATAGGAAATGAGCATAAGAATACTCTGTAAGCGACTGAAGTGTACATTCATCTGGGCCTTTGTTATTATGTTTATATTCAGATAACAGGTATTTTTAAAAATAAAAACTTATTGTATATCACAGAATTATACTATGTTCAATACCTTGTAATAATCTATAATGGAAAGAATATGAAAAAGAATATTTGACAGAATCACTTTACTGTACAACAGAAACTAACACACATTGCAAATTAACTATACTTAAATTTTGAAAAAAGGAGCAGAATTGGAGGCATCACACTTCCTGGTTTAAGACTATACTACAAAGCTAAAATGATCAAAACACTGTGGTACTGACCCTATGCAGTCAATGGAATAGAATATAGAACAGAAATAACGCCACACTTATATGGGCAGTTAACCCATGACAAAACAGGTAAGAAAATACAATGTGGAACGACAGTCTCTATTAAAACGTGTTGTGAAAACCAAACAGGTACATGCAAAAGAAACAAACTGGATTATTCTCTCACACCATGAGCAAAAATTCAAAATAGAGTAAAGACTTAAATGTAAGACCTAAAAATCATAAAACTTGCAAAGAGTCAGAAATGCTTGAGCAACTAAGCACACAGTACTTAATGAGACAGATGAACCTAGAGCCTGTTGTACAGAGTGAAGAAGTCAGAAAGAGAAAAACAAATATATATTAACATGTATAAATATGGAATCCAGAAAGATGGTTCTGATGAGCCTATTTGCAGGACAGTAATAGAGACACAGACATAGAAAACAGATTATGGACCCAGTAGGGAAAGGAGAGAGTGGGATGAACTGAGAGAATAGTATGGAAACATACAAACCAACAAAGGTAAAATAGATGGCCAGTGGAAATTTGCTCGTATGACCCAGGAAGCTCAAATCAGGTGCCCTGTGACAACCTTGGAGGGGTGGGGTTGTGTGGAAAGTGGGAGGGAGGTTCAAGAGGGAGTGGACATATGTATATCTACAGCTGATTCATAGTGAAGTGTGGCAAAAACCAACACAATATTGTAAAGCAATTATCCTCCAATTAAACATTTTTTTAAGGATACAAACTTCCAGTTGCAAAATCAGTGTCAAGTATGAAATGAGCATAAGAATTACAGCTCATAGGTATATAATGCCTTTCTACTATGAATACCATAACTGAATTGATTGTGCTGATTCTTCTGAAGTGTATGGAAGTGCTGAATCCCTATGCTGTATAACAGGAATGAATGTAGTGCTGTAGGTAAATTGTATTTCAAAAATAAACAAACTCATAGAAATGGAAATCAAACTTGTTGCTACCAGAGGCAGGGAAAGGGGCAAAGGAGAACTGGATGAATGCAGTCTAAGGGTACAAACTTCCACTCATGAGATAAATAAGGACAGGAATGTAATCTACAACATGGTAGATATAATTAACACCATTGTATAGTTATATAGCACATATGAAAGTTGTTAAGGAAGTATGTTCTATGAATTCTCATCACAAGGAAAAAAGTTTTTTCTCCTCCTTTAATTTTGCTTTTTTTGTTGTTTTTTCCTTTTTGTCCTTTTTCTTTTTTCTTTGTTAGTCCTCCTTTAATTCTGTACCTATGAAAGATGATGAATGTTCACTGTTCACTAAACTTACTGTAGCAATCGTCTCATGACGTAGAAAAGTCAGATCACTCTGCTGTCAGCCTTAAGCTTACACAGGGCTACCTGTCAATTATATCTCAGTAAAACTGAAAGAAACAATGCCAAACAAGCACCTGAATATTGTTTATATTGAGTCTATGTTTAAAGGATAATATATTTGATTCAATAAATTATATTTATAAAATTAATTTTAACCCTCTTTCTGCTTTTTTTGAACATGGCAACTAAAAGGCTCTCAATTGCATATATGATGTGCATTATGTTTTTACTGGGTAATTCTGTAATGGACCAGAAAAAAAAACTATTAAGAAATTGTTTGAAGTAGGTTGAAAATTTTTGAACAAGGAAATCAGGTGCCCTGTGACAACCTTGGAGGGGTGGGGTTGTGTGGAAAGTGGGAGGGAGGTTCAAGAGGGAGTGGACATATGTATATCTACAGCTGATTCATAGTGAAGTGTGGCAAAAACCAACACAATATTGTAAAGCAATTATCCTCCAATTAAACATTTTTTTAAGGATACAAACTTCCAGTTGCAAAATCAGTGTCAAGTATGAAATGAGCATAAGAATTACAGCTCATAGGTATATAATGCCTTTCTACTATGAATACCATAACTGAATTGATTGTGCTGATTCTTCTGAAGTGTATGGAAGTGCTGAATCCCTATGCTGTATAACAGGAATGAATGTAGTGCTGTAGGTAAATTGTATTTCAAAAATAAACAAACTCATAGAAATGGAAATCAAACTTGTTGCTACCAGAGGCAGGGAAAGGGGCAAAGGAGAACTGGATGAATGCAGTCTAAGGGTACAAACTTCCACTCATGAGATAAATAAGGACAGGAATGTAATCTACAACATGGTAGATATAATTAACACCATTGTATAGTTATATAGCACATATGAAAGTTGTTAAGGAAGTATGTTCTATGAATTCTCATCACAAGGAAAAAAGTTTTTTCTCCTCCTTTAATTTTGCTTTTTTTGTTGTTTTTTTCTTTTTGTCCTTTTTTCTTTTTTTTTTTAATCCTCCTTTAATTCTGTACCTATGAAAGATGATGAATGTTCACTGTTCACTAAACTTACTGTAGCAATCGTCTCATGACGTAGAAAAGTCAGATCACTCTGCTGTCAGCCTTAAGCTTACACAGGGCTACCTGTCAATTATATCTCAGTAAAACTGAAAGAAACAATGCCAAACAAGCACCTGAATATTGTTTATATTGAGTCTATGTTTAAAGGATAATATATTTGATTCAATAAATTATATTTATAAAATTAATTTTAACCCTCTTTCTGCTTTTTTTGAACATGGCAACTAAAAGGCTCTCAATTGCATATATGATGTGCATTATGTTTTTACTGGGTAATTCTGTAATGGACCAGAAAAAAAACCTATTAAGAAATCGTTTGAAGTAGTGATTTCAACAAGAAACATTTTCTGATTACAAAAATAGGAGAAAAGTAGCCACCATAAATCTTAACTATATGGGAACTAACAAACAGCCTCATTAATAAAAACAAAACAAAACAAAGCAGGGTTTCCTGGTGGCTCAGTGGTGAAGAATCCAGTGGGTTCGATCACTGTTCTGGGAAGATACCACATGCCGCAGAGCACATAAGCCCGATGGCTACAACTATTGAGCCTGCACTCTAGAGCCTGGGAATCACAACTAATGAGCCTATATTCCACAACTACTGAAGCCCACATCCCCTAGAGCGGGTGCTCTCTAACAAGAAAAGCCACCACAATGAGAAGCCTGCACACTGCAACAAACAGTTGACCCCATTCACTGCAACTAGAGAAAAGCCCACACCACAATGGAGGCCTAGCACAGTCAAAGTTAAATAAATAAATTTGAATAAGCAGATAGGCACTCACTCAAGGAGGAAATCAAAAACAAAAATTTAAGCTAAAAAATCAAAAGAAAATGAGAACAAGTTATGCCGAAATCTATGGGATTTAGAATATGTTTTATTTATGGCCTTCAATTCTTCGTTATGAAGAAAACAAAAGAAAATTAATGCTTCCTAAGGAAAGCAGAAAAACAGCTATAAACTAAACAAAACAAGGATGATACCCTCAATAAAAAATAAGGGACAATTTTTGATATAGAAAACAAAAATAGTAAAAAGAACAAGCAAATCCAAAAGCTATTTCTTTGAGAAGATCAATAAAGTAATTCAAAATATCATAAATCTTAAAAAGGAGAAGAAACAAAAATATAACAGATTTAGGCTTTAATATTTCATATTTTGAAAAAAAATTCCATTAACATTCAAAGAAGTTACCTCAAGCAATAAACCACACCAAATAAACAAGAATGACAAAATCTCAGGTAAAAAACAATTTAGTGGAACAAAAATGATAATAGTGTGCTTCCCATGGATGACATTTGAGAATTTCAGTGTCAATGATCTTTCATGTACCAAATAAATTGATGTGAACATATTTAACTGTATCCAGACGATATACCTTGTCCTGCTGGGTTTCTTATAATAATGATAATAGATGATATTTGTGTGTTTGCAGTGACATTATTAAAGTCAGAATGGTTAGGTCACATGGTCAATGTCGTTCAACTAGGAAAATGGGAGTAAGGACTGGAATGAATACAGTTAACTCCAGAGAACATATTCACACAGAAAAACTGGAGAGTGGCAAGTGTGTTTTTAAATGCCTTCTCACTTTATACTTTTTAACAAATTTAGTAGATACATACATATTTTATAAGTGAACAGATGCATTGCCTATGGGAAGAAAACCAAGTAGAACAAATGGTTTGTGATGTGAGCAAAAAAGAAAAATGAAAATAGAGTCCTTTGCAATAATAAACACAGTGAAACAAAGGGATATAAAAGTAAGAATACTGCGGCAGGCCCTGGGAATCAGGCCATGTTGAGGCCATAAGGAAATGGCTGATGGAAAAAACAAAGATGTTTATGCACAGTTCTGAGCACATTGATCTGCGACCAGAAACACGGGGTCATCTTACCAGAAGGGATGCTGATCTGGAACGTGCCAGTATGGACTTTGAAAGGCCGGGTCATGCGCTGATCAGAAGGCTGCCTGCATAAGTATTGATTGTTCCCGAGACTTCCCTGGTGGTTAAAGGTGTCTTACAAAGAACTGGGACACTACCATGGAAATTTTGAATTACCCAGGTAGCTTTGTTGGTATTTACCTCAAAGCACTCTCCCATAGTTGTTTTTCAATATCTAGCTTCCTGCTATTCTGTTTTTGCATAATAAATATGCTGAAGGACTTGGGTGGTCACCTCGGTCCTTGAGACTGTGGTCCCCTGACCCATGCTTTGCAGAAGCTGACGTGTCTGTATTTTCCTTTCAATCATTCTTGCTAGAGTCCGTGGCAGAATACCAAAACTAGCAGAGACCTAAGGTCATGGAAGTTAATATAAACTCAGTATATGTCATATAAGTAGACAAAAAAAAGATGGCTAAGTAGATTAAAAATGAAGACAGCCCCCAAGAGTCCTATTTTGATTAAACCCAAATACTCATGATTAACATGAAAAGATTTTGAAACCATGAAGAGAGAAATAGTTACGCTGATGGACTTGGGGTACAGTGCCCTGGGCTGGAGCAGATTTGGTGATGTGGTCAAACCCTTCTTGTTTGAGATTCAGTTCTCAGCAACACTGTACCCCCCACACACACACACACACTGCATTCCTAGGTTCAGGTTTACCTCCCTCCAGTCCCCAACACTAGCTTTTCATGACCTCAAGGTCCACCTTGAATACCTATCTAACATGCCATCCAAATTTTCCAAATTATACTCCAGACCGCAACTCCTGGTCAGAAGACTTCTGGTCAGCACAGCTCTGTCTCTGAAATCTTGTGGACTCAGTTCTTTCTTTCTCCAATCACAGAGATCCAGTCTTAACTCTTTAGTATTGTCTCCCTTCCATTTAACTTACTCAGCCTCTCTGGAACTTCTACTTCCTTTGGGGGTTTAGGTCTCCTATGACCACACCTCAGCTGCTTCCAAGACAAAACCACACACACAAAAATACCAGGTCAACAAATGCAATCTGACAGTTCTTTCTTCCTTTTGAAATAGTCAGACCCTATGGTCCTTACTCACCATGTCCTCTGTCTGCCTTTTGTCTGTGGAAAAACTTTAGCCAAAGAATGAATTTAGTCAAAATGAGAAAATGCAAAAGCAAAGGAAAACAGATCAACAAGACTAAATAGTCAGTAAGCAGAGTCAAGAACCTTTAGTTCCTCCTCAAGGCAAGACTAAATAGTCAGTAAGCAGAGTCAAGAACCTTTACACTCTCCCATAGTTGTTTTTCAATATCTAGCTTCCTGCTATTCTGTTTTTGCATAATAAATATGCTGAAGGACTTGGGTGGTCACCTCGGTCCTTGAGACTGTGGTCCCCTGACCCATGCTTTGCAGAAGCTGACGTGTCTGTATTTTCCTTTCAATCATTCTTGCTAGAGTCCGTGGCAGAATACCAAAACTAGCAGAGACCTAAGGTCATGGAAGTTAATATAAACTCAGTATATGTCATATAAGTAGACAAAAAAAAGATGGCTAAGTAGATTAAAAATGAAGACAGCCCCCAAGAGTCCTATTTTGATTAAACCCAAATACTCATGATTAACATGAAAAGATTTTGAAACCATGAAGAGAGAAATAGTTACGCTGATGGACTTGGGGTACAGTGCCCTGGGCTGGAGCAGATTTGGTGATGTGGTCAAACCCTTCTTGTTTGAGATTCAGTTCTCAGCAACACTGTACCCCCCCACACACACACACACACTGCATTCCTAGGTTCAGGTTTACCTCCTCTCCAGTCCCCAACACTAGCTTTTCATGACCTCAAGGTCCACCTTGAATACCTATCTAACATGCCATCCAAATTTTCCAAATTATACTCCAGACCGCAACTCCTGGTCAGAAGACTTCTGGTCAGCACAGCTCTGTCTCTGAAATCTTGTGGACTCAGTTCTTTCTTTCTCCAATCACAGAGATCCAGTCTTAACTCTTTAGTATTGTCTCCCTTCCATTTAACTTACTCAGCCTCTCTGGAACTTCTACTTCCTTTGGGGGTTTAGGTCTCCTATGACCACACCTCAGCTGCTTCCAAGACAAAACCACACACACAAAAATACCAGGTCAACAAATGCAATCTGACAGTTCTTTCTTCCTTTTGAAATAGTCAGACCCTATGGTCCTTACTCACCATGTCCTCTGTCTGCCTTTTGTCTGTGGAAAAACTTTAGCCAAAGAATGAATTTAGTCAAAATGAGAAAATGCAAAAGCAAAGGAAAACAGATCAACAAGACTAAATAGTCAGTAAGCAGAGTCAAGAACCTTTAGTTCCTCCTCAAGGGCTAAAGATAATATTCTGATCCATAGCCTGTGAGCTCTCTTATAGATACTGAAATGGTCACCAGGTGGAAATGTTAACCACAGGATGACCATGAACCATGACATCAGTTCAGTTCAGTCCAGTCACTCTATCATGCCCAGCTCTGCGACCCCATGGACTGAAGCATGCCAGGCTTCCCAGTCCTTCACCAACTCCCGGAACTTCCTAAAACTAATGTCCATTGCAGGGTTAGATGGGAACAGTGTTCTCTTGAGACCTTGAGACCCAGAGACCATAAATATGTCATGGTCCTGAAGGGCTTTCCTATCGGTACTTTAAAAAACTTGTTATGCTTCTTAGAAACAATCCTTAATATTACTTTGTTTTTTAATCATAGAAAGCCTTGTAATCAACAGAATATGGGAGTGGATGAGAGGACTATGTGAACATTCCCAGATGCAGGAACTTAGGCAGGCTGGGTTCAGAACAGAGTCAAAAGGCTGACTCCCAGCGATATGGGTATTCACATGAGCTCCCTGAAGTCAACATGTTCTTTGATTCTTTTTTGTTGCTGTTGTTAAGTTTTTTTCCTTTTTTTTTTTTGGCGGGGTGGGGAGGGAGGGGGGTGGGCGGGCCACTTCCACTGGTCTTTCATTTGTCTAATTTCATCCATCTTTGTTCGTTGGCCCATGTGGGCCTCCCATCGCAGTGGCATCTGTTGTCGCAGAGCACCGGATCTGGGTGCATGTGCTCCAGAGCTCTGGCTTGGTAACTGGACACATCAGTCCAGCCGCTCTGTGGCACGTGGGATCTTTCCAGGCCAGGGATCGAACAGGTGCCCCTTGTACTGCAAGGCGGTGTCCTTACCCACTGGACCACCAGGGAAACCCATGCTTTTTTGCTTTTAGAGAGAGTTCCTTGATTCTGAGACGTGCCTGCTTCAAAGACTATGTTAGAAATTATGCTAACCTTGAAGCGTGCATGCTTACTTGCCACACATTGTTTGAAAAATACTTACTCCCCAGATTCTCATTTTTTTAATCTCAAGCAATAAATACGCTCTGGACTCAGATTCTGGGCCTTCAGTCCAACATGCTGCCAGTCTCCTGACTCAGACTGAAACTTAATCGCTGATCTTCATGCCTTCATTCCGTGTGCCTCTCTGGTTGCCACAGCAGTCTATGACATGAGCTGCCAAGATTCCAAGAACTGGCCTCAAGGAAGTGGAAACAAACTGATCCTAGAACTAAGATAACTGTACTTAATCAACATGATGGTGGTCAAACCACTGATGACCAATTTCAGTATCACTGTCAGGGCTGACTGTACAGTTTCCACATGCATATCCTTACCTCTGCCAATAAAAGCTCTAGCCTCCGATGGCCAAAAGGGAACAAGAGTTTGGACAGGAGTTCCCTGTCTCCTTCCACTACCAGGGAACATTCAACCAAAGTAAAGCAAATTTTCCTTTCCATCAAGCTTGCTTCCTTATTGGCTTTTGAGCAGCAAGCAAGCAGACTCCACTTCACTTAGGCTTCTACTGAACACCTTCAAGCAAAAAACCCCTGACGGATGAATTCAAAGACCAAGTTCCCCACTCCTGCTCAGCTGGAGAAAACTGCATAACTGTTACAATGGTGCCTTTACCAAAGGGCAATCAAGGCTGAATCACACCATGGCTTACCAAACCTATTACAGACCCTCATACCTGCCCCTCCTTCCTCTCAAAGACCATCCCAACTCTTTACTACACTGCTGGAAGCATTTTAACAATTTATCTCAACAAAGACTGTTAGGAGGAAAATGAGAGGTAGAAATCATTAGAAAGATAAGCAAATAATAAAGCACCTGGAATTGAGGGTTTTCTTTAATAAAAATGTTTCCACTTGGAACTTTGAGTAAAAGAAGCAACACAGACCTGAGATAATGGTTTCCTGTTGGCACAGTTGATTCCCCCAATGAACACCATGTTGGGCATGACTGGCCGCGGGTAGTCCACCACAAAGTCTCCTCTGAACAGCCACACGGACCCAGAGCCAAGAATCTCCACCAGCGACACCTCTCTCTCAAGAAGCTCAGAGGCCAAATGGGCACAAGGAATATAAGAAAAATGGCAAATGTACTTCAGTCTCAGAGGGTAGAGCATGTTCTTGACCCTTTGGAAGAATGTCATGTGGTCTGAATTTGTTGTTAAGAACCTAGGAACATATGAGAAAGGGTTTGGGCACACTGTGCCCTCCACATCTAACTCACAGGGAAGGAAACACAAGAAAAACACGACAGGAATGGACAGGTACTTAGCCAGCACTGCCCTGCAGGGGTAAGCAGGATCCATTAAAATGACAGCAAAGGAGCTGGCATTCAGGTCCCTGATTAGATCCTTGTTATACAACAGTGCCTCACATGACCTTTCAAAGATCAAAGACACATTTTCCAATGCTTCCACAGTTTCGAAAAACAGTGTTACAAAATCTACTCTTCCAAAAAGCAGATTAATATTGCATGTCATGAAGTAATCATATTCTTCCTGTGTGTATGGAATGGGGTAGATTTTTGTGGTGAAAAAGTCCTCCGCCTTCATGTGCATATTCACCTCTGGAGATACAGCCTCTGCTTGGTGGCCTCTGGCGTGGAGCTCCCCACACAGCCTCCCACATGCTGAGCTAGTGACTGCCCTCCATGGGGGCCACCAGCACCTTCCCAGCCACGGTCTGTTGCCCAACACACAGAGCCGGAGTCCCACCAGCACCTGCCGGGGAAGCTGCCATCCCAGGGCCATCTCTGTAAAAGCAGAACCACCTGGTTTTCTGGTGGTGCTACGCCACCTCTATAGGTTTCCTTTATCTTATCCTCAAGTCACTTGAGCACAGTAGCATGTATGTGAGGAGGAAAATGAGAGGTAGAAATCATTAGAAAGATAAGCAAATAATAAAGCACCTGGAATTGAGGGTTTTCTTTAATAAAAATGTTTCCACTTGGAACTTTGAGTAAAAGAAGCAACACAGACCTGAGATAATGGTTTCCTGTTGGCACAGTTGATTCCCCCAATGAACACCATGTTGGGCATGACTGGCCGCGGGTAGTCCACCACAAAGTCTCCTCTGAACAGCCACACGGACCCAGAGCCAAGAATCTCCACCAGCGACACCTCTCTCTCAAGAAGCTCAGAGGCCAAATGGGCACAAGGAATATAAGAAAAATGGCAAATGTACTTCAGTCTCAGAGGGTAGAGCATGTTCTTGACCCTTTGGAAGAATGTCATGTGGTCTGAATTTGTTGTTAAGAACCTAGGAACATATGAGAAAGGGTTTGGGCACACTGTGCCCTCCACATCTAACTCACAGGGAAGGAAACACAAGAAAAACACGACAGGAATGGACAGGTACTTAGCCAGCACTGCCCTGCAGGGGTAAGCAGGATCCATTAAAATGACAGCAAAGGAGCTGGCATTCAGGTCCCTGATTAGATCCTTGTTATACAACAGTGCCTCACATGACCTTTCAAAGATCAAAGACACATTTTCCAATGCTTCCACAGTTTCGAAAAACAGTGTTACAAAATCTACTCTTCCAAAAAGCAGATTAATATTGCATGTCATGAAGTAATCATATTCTTCCTGTGTGTATGGAATGGGGTAGATTTTTGTGGTGAAAAAGTCCTCCGCCTTCATGTGCATATTCACCTCTGGAGATACAGCCTCTGCTTGGTGGCCTCTGGCGTGGAGCTCCCCACACAGCCTCCCACATGCTGAGCTAGTGACTGCCCTCCATGGGGGCCACCAGCACCTTCCCAGCCACGGTCTGTTGCCCAACACACAGAGCCGGAGTCCCACCAGCACCTGCCGGGGAAGCTGCCATCCCAGGGCCATCTCTGTAAAAGCAGAACCACCTGGTTTTCTGGTGGTGCTACGCCACCTCTATAGGTTTCCTTTATCTTATCCTCAAGTCACTTGAGCACAGTAGCATGTAAATGGAAAACAGTGTGCCCGCCGTACATGAATCATTACAGAATTAGTCCGCGTCTGTGTCTCATCATCTCTGCTGTCACCCGAGGAAAGTCCACTCCCCACTCTCTTGGAAAAACCCCTCTGACTCTGCTGCTCCCCCGGGGGACATTCTAGTTCACTCTCTCGTTTCTCCCACAATTACCAAGCAAGGCTCTGTCTACCCATTTCCTAGCTCACCTCCTACCTCTCTATTTATTGTGGTCTGTGGGGCTGAACTGGGGGAGTTACCTGTCCCCCAGTCCCTAGCCAGAACCTCTGCTGGATGGGACCTCATCTAAGCACTCTTTAAACTCTTTGTCTGACTCACAGGTGAACACGGAGCATATTTGGGGAAACATAACCTCACGAAGACAGCTTCCTCTCTGCAGGTAAGGCATGGTGGCTTTCTGGTTTGTTCTTTTTCCACACTGGAAATCTGTTGCTCTGTTCAGGGGAGAGTCTACTGAAGTAGCTGTCTGATATGGAAACATTTGGAAGGACCCTTAAAGACAACTGCAGATGGACTGATTGAAAATTCTCTATCTGCTTTATGGAATAAAAGTTGCTGTTACCAAAATCATCAGTGGGCAAGTCAGCTCTTTATAATGACACTGCCCCTAGGGCCTGCTCACCCTGAAAAGGAGGGAGCTGTCCCCTGGCCCCCAGGCAGGCTCTCTGAATTCTCTTCTGATACTAAAAGCACCAGTCTTCCACTACTCTGTTTAGGGATTGAAGTGTACATTTATCTAGGCCTTCATTACTTCTCACAGTTTTATGTTCAGTGCTTCCCAGGTAGCCCAGTGGTAAAGAATCCCCTGTGAACACAGGAGACACAAGAGATGTGGGTCAATCCCTAAATCAGGTGTGGGAAAATCCCCTGGAGTAGGAAATGACAACCCACTTCAGTATTCTTGCCTTGAATGGACATAGGAACCTATACAAAACTATGGAAAAAAAAAGTCTTAATGACCTGGATAACCAGGAAGGCATGGCCACTCACCTATAGCCAAACATCTTGGAGTGTGAAGTCAAGTGGGCCTTCAGAAGCATTACTATGAACAAAGCTAGTACAGTTGATGGAACACCAGCTGTGCTACTTAAACTTCTAAAATTGATACTGATAAAAGTCCTGCACGCAAAACACCAGCAGTACCTATGGGATATACTTATGACTGTTTGGGGATTATGTATACCTGTAAACAAGAAAACTCTGTAGAAATGTATAACAATAACTTTGCTGTACACCTGGAGCTAATGCAACATTGTGAAACAAATATACCTCAATTAAAAAAAATAAAAAAAAAAAAAAACACAACACACCAGCAAATTTGGAAAACTCAGCAGTGGCCACAGGACTGGAAAAGATCAGTTTTCATTCCAGTCTCAAAGAAAGGCAATGCCAAAGAATGTTCAAACTACTGGAATATTGGGCTCATTTCCCATGCTCACCAGGTAATACACAAAACCCTTCAAGCTAGGTTTCAACAATGTGTGAACCAAGAACTTCCAGAAAAAGATCTTCTTCTGCTTCACTGATTATGCTAAAGACTTTGACTGTGTGGATAACAACAAACTGTAGAAAATTTTCAAAGAGATGGGAATTCCAGACCACCTAACCTGCCTCCTGAGACATCTGTACACAGGTCAAGAAGCAACAGTAAGAGCTGGACACATAACAATGAACTAGTTGAAAATTGGGAAAGGAATATATCAAGGCTGTGTATATCGTCACCCTGTTTATTTAACTTATATGCAGAGTTCATTATGAGAAATATTGAGCTGGATGAATCACAAGTTGGAATCCAGATTGCTGGGAGAAATATCAACAACCTCAGACATGAGGATGATATCTTTCTAATAGCAGAAATCGAAGAACTAAACAGCTCTTGATGAGAGTGAAAGAGTAGAGTGAAAAAGCTGGCGTAAAACTCAACATTCGAAAAATGAAGATCATGACATCTGGTCCCATCACTTCATGGCAAATAGTTGGGGGAAAAAGTGGTAACAGTAGCAGATTTTATTTTCTTGGGCTCCAAAATCTCTGTGGACAGTGACTGCAGCCACAGAAATAAAATACATGTGCTCCTGGCAAGAAAAGCTATGAAAAACCTAGACAGAGTATTAAAAAAAACTGAGACATCACTCTGCCAACAAAGGTTGATATAGTCAAAGCTATGATTTTTCCAGTAGTCATGTATGGATGTAGTGTTGGACCATAAAGAAGAATAAGCATTGAAGAATTGCTGCTTTTGAACTGTGGACCTGGAGAAGACTCTTGAGAGTCCTATGGACTTCACAGAGATGAAGTAAGTCAATACTAAAGGAAATCAACACTGAATATTCATTGGAAGGATTGATGCTGAAGCTACAGCTCCAATACTTTGTCCACCTGATGTAAAGAGCTGACAAATTGGAAAAAAAAAAAAAAACACCCTAATGCTGACAAAGATTGAGTGCAAAAGGAGAAGGGGGTGATAGAGGATAAGATGGTTGGATATCATTGTTGACTCAATGGATATGAGTTTGAGCACCTCTACAAGATAGTAAAGAACAGGGAAGCCTGGAGTGTAGCAGTCCATGGGGTCACAAAGAGTCAAACACGACCACACAACTGAACAACAACAACGTGGGGTTAACATAAGAAGTCTTTCAAACAATGAGGCAAGCAGTAATTACCACCAATGGGAATGTGGGGTGTGGGGGCTGGGCTGGATAGGCACGGTGACATGGTCAACCTCTTCCTCTCTGAGACTCAGTGCTTAGCATCACTACAGCCCCTACCAATGTGTCCACAGACTCATTTTTACCTCCTCTCCAGCCCCCACCATTAGCCTCTGATGACATCAAAGCCCCATCATGAAGACCTATCTAGCATGCCATCCAACATCCCATATTTTTCTCCAGACCCCACCTTCTGGTCAGAAGACTTCTGGTCAGCACAGCTCCATCTCTGAAAACTTGGACTCAATTATCTCTTTCTCTGATGACAGAGACCCTGACTTCTGTCTCTGGTATTATCTCACATCCACTTATTTTATTCAACCTACTTGAAACTTCTGCTTATTTTGGGGGTTTAGGTCTCCAGTGATCACACTTCAGACCTTTCCGCGAAGAACTATCAGGACAACAAATGCAACTTTCCAGTTCTTAAATCTTCCTATTGAACATCTTTGAGCAAAAACCAGTGATGGATGGATTCACAGCTCAAGTTCTTGGCTCCAACTCACCTAGAGAAACCCACACAACCATTTCAACGGTGTCTTTACAAAAGGGCAATCATGGTTGTACCACACCATTCCTTGTTGGACCTAATATGGACCTTCACAGATGCCTCTCATTTCTCTCAGAGACCATCACAAACATATACGAATTACTGGAGTACTTTAACGATGTATCTCACCAAAGAGTGTTAGGAGGAGAATGAGAGGCAAAAATCTTTAGAAAGACCAGTAGATAAGTAAGGACTAGGAAGTAGTTGTTCTATAAAAATATGTTCTACTTGGGAACAGTAATCACTAGACCAGTGATTAGAACCCATCATTTCACTGCAAGGGCCTGCAGTTGCAGTGTGGGAAAAAGGTTTTTTAAAAAATTTTTAAGTAAAAATAAATGTATTCCAATTGGGACACTGAATAAAAGGAGCAATACAGACCTGAGATAATGGTTTCCTGTTGGCACAGTTGATTCCCCCAATGAACACCATGTTGGGCATGATTGGCCGCGGGTAGTCCAGCACAAAGTCTCCTCTGAACAGCCACACGGATCCAGAGCTAAGAATCTCCACCAGCGACACCTCTCTCTCAAGAAGCTCAGTGGCCATACGAGCATAAGGAGTGAAAGTAAAATGGCAAATGTACTTCAGGCCCAGAGGGTAGAGCATGTTCTTGACCCTTTGGAAAAATGTCATGCGGTCTGGATTCATAGTTAATAACCTAGGAACATATGAGAAAGGGTTTGGGCACGCTGTGCCCTCCATATCTAACTCACAGGGAATGGTATGCAGAAAAAACACAGATGGAATGGACAGGTACTTAGCCAGCACTGCCCCGCAGGGGAAAATAGGATCCGTAAAAACCACATCAAAGGAGCTGGCATTCAGCTCCCTGATCAGCTCCTTGTTATACAGCAGGGCTTCACAAGACTTTTCAAAGAGCAAAGATGCAGTCTTCAGAGACGCCACAGTTTCCAAAAACATTGCTACAAAATGTCGTCTTTGAAAAAGCATATGAACATAGCTCTTCGTGACGGAATCAAATTTGTTCTGTGTGTATGGAATGGGGTAGGTTTTTGTGGTGAAAAAGTCCTCTGCCTTGACGTGCATATTCACCTCCGGAGATATGACCACTGCTTGGTGGCCTCTGGCGTGGAGCTCCCGCACAGCCTCCCGCATGCTGAGCCAGTGACTGCCATCCATGGGGACCACCAGCACCTTCCCAGCCTCAACCCATGGCCCGACACAAAGACAGAGCAGGAGTCCCACTGGTACTTGCCAGGGAAGCTGCCGTCCCAGGGCCATCTCCACACAAGTCAGAAGCAACTGACTTTCTGGTCGGGCTGTGTTGCCTATATTTGTTCGCTTATCTTTTCTTATCATCAAGCCCCTTAATCAAAATGGCATGTAATTGGAAGGCACTGTGCCCTCCTTACATTAATCATTACACGACAAATTTATGCCTGTGTTTCATCACCTCTGCTTTCACCAAGGGGAAGTCCACCCCCTCTTATCTTGCTTGGAAGAACTCTTCTGACTCTGCCGCTCCCTCTGGGAGCATTCTAGTTCACTCTCTGGTTTGTCATCCAATTACTAAGCAAGGTCATGCCTGTCTACTTCTTGCTCACCTTCTACCTCTCTGCTAATCATGTTTTGTGGGGCTGGACTGAACTCTGAGGAGTCACCTCTGCCCCAGTCCCCACCCAGAACCTCTGCTAGATGTGGCCTTTTTGAGAACTCTTTCAACTCTACCATGATTCATAGGTGAACACAGGGCACATCGAGGGTTATACATAACATCACAAAGATAGCTTTCTCTCAGCTGGAGGGAACCTGGTTGTCTGCTTTCTTCTTATTCCATACTGTGACACCTCTTCTGCTGTTCAGAGTAGAATCTGATATGGAAATATCTAATGGAATTTTGATGAAAACAGCATAAGCGCCATTCAAAAAATCTATATCTATGTCCTGGAATGAGAGTTTCGGTTTTCCAAAGCCTCAATGGTCAAGGCAACCCTTAGCAATGGCACAGTGGGACCAGAGAACCCTGAACCTAGGACCTGCACCTCCCAGACAGCAGGGAGCTGTCCCTTTGCCCTGACTAGTTTGTCCAAATCCTCTTCAGATGGTGAAGGCGCCAGTCTTTTGCTACTCTGTTTAGGGACTGAAGTGTACGTTAATTTGGGCTTTATTATATATTGTAGCTTATGTTCAGATTTTTCTCCAAGGTCAGTTTCAGTGTTAAGTACTGATTAGGACAGATTCTTCCAGAACAGAGGGTCTCCTGAATTTGGTGGACCCTTCTGAGATGGGGCCCTGTGCAACTGCTTGCATCCTGAACCCATGAGGTGACCCTCCTACAGAGACTGATGCCCCCGTGGGTTCAGCAGAATGTGACATCTCTGTGTTCTGTCTGCCTCGGCAGTGATGGTGGAGGGCTGCTTCAAGCCCAGCCCAACTTCCATCAGCTGCCTGACATTTGTCACTCATTCTACCACAGATACTAAGCCAACGTATGATACACAGTGCACCTGGGGGATTGATAAGGTTGGTGGTGTTTTCTCTGGTCCAGTTAGAGATTTAAATCTAGACTAGAATAAAATAAATGAAGAGAATAAAATAAATATGACATCATGCATGGGAAGAATTAACACTGTGATACTCTTGAGCATGCCCCCAAACTAAGTTATAGATGTAATGGTAGGCCAGTCAAAATCTCATTGGCATTTGCAACATGTCCAAAAGCAATATTTAGAAATTCACTAGGGACTTCCCTGATGGTCCAGTGGCTAAGACTCTGGGCTCCCAACGCAGGGGGCCAGGGTTCAATCCTTGGTCGGGGACTAGATCCCACATGCTGCAACTAAGGCCAGACACAGACAAATAAATAAAATAAATATTGAAAAATAAAAAGAAATTCACTCGAAGCATTTCTGGCTTCTGTTAGAGTAGCTCTAACTGTAACAGTGCTCTCATACAACTTTAATAAAATTTCCAAATTAAATGAGATAGGCTTAACATACATGGTCAAGTCACTTCGGCAACAGTGCAAAGAATGTTCAAAAGAGACAGTCTTTTCAACAAATGATACTGAGGGCTTCCCCTGGTGGTCCAGTGGGTAAGGACACCGCCTTGCAGTGCAAGGGGCGCCGGTTCGAGCCCTGGCCTGGGAAGATCCCATGTGCCGCGGAGCGGCTGGACTGATGTGTCCAATCACCGAGCCGGAGCTCTGGAGCGCATGTGCCCAGAGCCGGTGCTCTGCAACGACAGACGCCACCACGATGGGAGGCCCACAGGAGCCAAAGAACGAAGACGAGTGAAGGTGGAGAAATGAAAGACCAATGGAAGTGGCCCGCCCGCTCCCCTCCCTCCCCAGCCCGACTCCCGCCCAAAGTAAATAGGTAGGTAAATCTTTAAAAAAAAAAAAAAAAAAAAAAACAAATGATACTGAGAACACGGGATATCCAAATGTAAGCAATGAATCTGGACTGTTATGAATGCCATATAAAAGTTCAATTCAAGGGACCTCCCTGGTGGTCCAGTGAGTAAAGAGTCCTCCCTGCAGTGCAATGGGCACCAGTTCAACCCCTGGCCTGGGAAGATCCCACATGCCAGGGAGTGGCTGGGTGGGTATGCCCAATTGCAAGTCAGCACTCTGGCGCACATATGCCCAGAGCTGGTGCTCCACAGTGAGGGAGGCCACTAAAATAAATAAAAATATGACATCTGCATGGGAAGAATTAACACTGTGATACTCTTGAGCATGCCCCCAAACTAAGTTATAGATGTAATGGTAGGCCAGTCAAAATCTCATTGGCATTTGCAACATGTCCAAAAGCAATATTTAGAAATTCACTAGGGACTTCCCTGATGGTCCAGTGGCTAAGACTCTGGGCTCCCAACGCAGGGGGCCAGGGTTCAATCCTTGGTCGGGGACTAGATCCCACATGCTGCAACTAAGGCCAGACACAGACAAATAAATAAAATAAATATTGAAAAATAAAAAGAAATTCACTCGAAGCATTTCTGGCTTCTGTTAGGAGTAGCTCTAATTGTACCAGTGCTCTCATACAACTTTAATAAAATTTCCAAATTAAATGAGATAGGCTTAACATACATGGTCAAGTCACTTCGGCAACAGTGCAAAGAATGTTCAAAAGAGACAGTCTTTTCAACAAATGATACTGAGGGCTTCCCCTGGTGGTCCAGTGGGTAAGGACACCGCCTTGCAGTGCAAGGGGCGCCGGTTCGAGCCCTGGCCTGGGAAGATCCCATGTGCCGCGGAGCGGCTGGACTGATGTGTCCAATCACCGAGCCGGAGCTCTGGAGCGCATGTGCCCAGAGCCGGTGCTCTGCAACGACAGACGCCACCACGATGGGAGGCCCACAGGAGCCAAAGAACGAAGACGAGTGAAGGTGGAGAAATGAAAGACCAATGGAAGTGGCCCGCCCGCTCCCCTCCCTCCCCAGCCCGACTCCCGCCCAAAGTAAATAGGTAGGTAAATCTTTAAAAAAAAAAAAAAAAAAAAAAAAAAAATGATACTGAGAACACGGGATATCCAAATGTAAGCAATGAATCTGGACTGTTATGAATGCCATATAAAAGTTCAATTCAAGGGACCTCCCTGGTGGTCCAGTGAGTAAAGAGTCCTCCCTGCAGTGCAATGGGCACCAGTTCAACCCCTGGCCTGGGAAGATCCCACATGCCAGGGAGTGGCTGGGTGGGTATGCCCAATTGCAAGTCAGCACTCTGGCGCACATATGCCCAGAGCTGGTGCTCCACAGTGAGGGAGGCCACTGCAATGGGAAGCCCACACAGGCCAAAGAATAAAGATGGATAAAAATACAATAAAATAAAGTTCAATTCAAAATGGATCAAGACCTACCTGTGAGACCTAAAGCTATAAAACTCCTCAAAGAAGACCTAGGACAAAATTTCAGAACATTGTATTCATCAAAGATTTCTTGACAATTACACCAAAGCCTAGTTAATGAAAAATAAAGAAATAGGACTTCATGAGAAAATTTTAAATGTGGGTGGCTTCCCAGGTGGATGAGCTGTTGAAGAATCTGCCTGCCAATGCAGAAGATGTAATAGATCTGGATTTGATCCTTGGGTTGGGAAGATCCCCTGGAGGATCCCCTGAAGGAAGACACTGCAACTCATTCCAATATCCTTGCCTGGAGAATCCCTTGGACAGAGGAGCCTGACAGGCTACAGTCCATAGGGTCACAAAAGAGTTGGGCACAACTGATGTAATTTAGCACACATCAAAAGATATTATCAACAGAGTAGAAAGGAAAACCATAGAGCGGAAGAAAATATTTACAAATCCCTGATATGGGATTAATATCCAGAATATATAGAGAAATCCTATAACTCAACAACAGCAAAAAGATGGCATTCAAAAATAGACAAACAGGGCTTCCCTGGTGGTCCAGTGGGTAAAGAGTCCACCTTGCAGTGCAAGGGGCACCAGTTGATCCCTGGTCCGAGAGGATCCCATGTGCCGCGGAGCGGCTGGACCGGTGTGTCCAATTATGAGCCAGCACTCTGAGCGTGTGTGCCAGAGCCAGTGCTTGGCAATGAGAGAGGTCACAGCAATGGGAGGCCCACACAGGCCAAAGAATAAAAAAGATGGATAAAAATAAATAAATAAATAAATAACAATAAAAGAGGCCAAAACTGAAAAAAATAACCAGAAGATGGCAGAGGAATAAGACAGAGATCACCAGCTCCCCAACAGATTCACCAAAAACCCACCAAGATAGGGAACAACTCCTACAAGCAAGCCCCTAGACAACAGAAGACCCCAGGAATGAGGTAGGAAAAGCATAGAGACATAAAAAGGGAAAAGAAGAGTTATAAAAAAAAAAAAAAAAAAGTTTAGTGGAACAAAAATGATAACAGTGTGCTTACCATGTTGCACACTTGAGAATCTCAGGTTTTATACCAAATAAATTGGCACAAACATATCTAAATGTCTCCAGATGACATACACTGCCAGCTAGGCACCTTTTAATAATAATTAGAGATAACACTGCACTCCCTTGATGGCTCAGATGGTAAAGAATCTGCCTGCAATGTGGGAGACCTGGGATTGACCCCAGGATTGGGAAGATCGCCCTGGAGGAGGAAATGGGAACCTACTCCAGTATTTTTGCCTGAAGAATCCCAGGGACAGAAGAGCCTGACAGGCTTCAATTCACGGGGTCTCAAAGAGTTGGACATGACTGAGCAATTAAGATAATACTTGTGCTCACTGTGACAATATTATGGTTAGAATGACTAGTTCACCCACTCACTCACCTAGAAAAATGAGAGTGAAGATGTGAATCAAGGCAGCTAACCCAAGAGAATATATTCACATAGAAAAATTAAAAGGAAAAGAGCAGCAATTACTTTTTTTCAAATGCCTCCCTACATTTTGCAAATCTAATAGATACATAGTTTTATAATTGGACAAATTCATTGATAAAGAAAGAAGAAAACCAAGAATAGATCTTTTGTGGTGTGAGCATAAAAGAAAAGTGAAGTTTGAATCCTATGCAATAATAAATACATCAATGAAAAATATAAAGAAGTAAGGACACCAAAACAGTAAGAGATCTAGTCATGGAAGTTAGTATAAATTCACTGTGTGTGACATAAGTGAGCAAAACCGATGGCAAACTCAGTGGATTAAGAAACAAATCAGGCCCCCAAGAGTCCTATTTTAATTAAACCCAAATATCTAGAGTTAACATAAGAAGACTCTGAAACCATGAGGAAAGCAGTAGTTCCCATGATGGAAACCTGGGATGGGGTGGCTGGGCTAGGGCACCTTTGGTGATGTGGTCAAACTCGTCATCTTTGAGGCTCAATTCTAAGCATCACTGTCCCCACCTTTACTGAGTTCATAGGCTCAGTCTGACCTCCTTCCATCCCCCACCACTAGCCTTTGATGACCTGCCTGACATGCCATTCAACTCTGCATGTCTCCACATTTTTCTTAAGACCCCAATTCCTGGTCTCAATGCTTCTGGTCGGCATAGCTCCATCTCTGAAAAGTTGGACTCAGTTACTTCTTTCTCTGAGCTCAAAGGCCCTGACTTCTCTCTCCAACATGCTCTCACTTCCCTGAAGGACAGATTTACAACTCAAGTTCTCTACTCCTACTCAGACTGAGAAAATGACACAACTATTACAACAGACCTTTACAACTGAGCAATCATGGCTGAATCACACCATTGCCTGTCAACCCTATTATTGGACCCTAATCTCTGGGTCTCACTCCTTTTCAAAGACCACCATAAGCATTTTCTACACTACTAGAGGCGCTTGAACAAATTACCTCACCAAAGACTGCTAAAAGGAGAATGAAAGGTGGAAACCTTGAGAAAGGTCAGTAGATAATTAAGAAACTGAATGTAAGTTGTTTTAAAAAGCTATTATACTTGGGAATTCCCTGGCAATCAGGTGTTTTAGAATGCCATGCCCCTCCCAAAATGAGAGTGAAGATGTGAATCAAGGCAGCTAACCCAAGAGAATATATTCACATAGAAAAATTAAAAGGAAAAGAGCAGCAATTACTTTTTTTCAAATGCCTCCCTACATTTTGCAAATCTAATAGATACATAGTTTTATAATTGGACAAATTCATTGATAAAGAAAGAAGAAAACCAAGAATAGATCTTTTGTGGTGTGAGCATAAAAGAAAAGTGAAGTTTGAATCCTATGCAATAATAAATACATCAATGAAAAATATAAAGAAGTAAGGACACCAAAACAGTAAGAGATCTAGTCATGGAAGTTAGTATAAATTCACTGTGTGTGACATAAGTGAGCAAAACCGATGGCAAACTCAGTGGATTAAGAAACAAATCAGGCCCCCAAGAGTCCTATTTTAATTAAACCCAAATATCTAGAGTTAACATAAGAAGACTCTGAAACCATGAGGAAAGCAGTAGTTCCCATGATGGAAACCTGGGATGGGGTGGCTGGGCTAGGGCACCTTTGGTGATGTGGTCAAACTCGTCATCTTTGAGGCTCAATTCTAAGCATCACTGTCCCCACCTTTACTGAGTTCATAGGCTCAGTCTGACCTCCTTCCATCCCCCACCACTAGCCTTTGATGACCTGCCTGACATGCCATTCAACTCTGCATGTCTCCACATTTTTCTTAAGACCCCAATTCCTGGTCTCAATGCTTCTGGTCGGCATAGCTCCATCTCTGAAAAGTTGGACTCAGTTACTTCTTTCTCTGAGCTCAAAGGCCCTGACTTCTCTCTCCAACATGCTCTCACTTCCCTGAAGGACAGATTTACAACTCAAGTTCTCTACTCCTACTCAGACTGAGAAAATGACACAACTATTACAACAGACCTTTACAACTGAGCAATCATGGCTGAATCACACCATTGCCTGTCAACCCTATTATTGGACCCTAATCTCTGGGTCTCACTCCTTTTCAAAGACCACCATAAGCATTTTCTACACTACTAGAGGCGCTTGAACAAATTACCTCACCAAAGACTGCTAAAAGGAGAATGAAAGGTGGAAACCTTGAGAAAGGTCAGTAGATAATTAAGAAACTGAATGTAAGTTGTTTTTAAAAAAGCTATTATACTTGGGAATTCCCTGGCAATCAGGTGTTTTAGAATGCCATGCCATCAGTGCCAAGGGCCCCAGATCAATCCCTGATTAGGGAACTAGGATCCCAACAAGTTATGTGACTTGACCAAATTCTTTAATGTTTTTAATTTAAAAAATGTGTTCCACTTGGAACATTGATTGAGTAGAAGCAGCAATACAGACCTGAGTTAATGGTTTCCTGTTGGCACAGTTGATTCCCCCAATGAACACCATGTTGGGCATGACTGGCCGCGAGTAGTCCAGCACAAAGTCTCCTCTGAACAGCCACACGGATCCAGAGCTAAGAATCTCCACCAGCGACACCTCTCTTTCAAGAAGCTCAGAGGCCATACGGGAATAAGAAGCAAAAATAATATGACACATGTACTTCAGGCCCAGAGGGTAGAGCATGTTCTTGACCCTTTGGAAGAATGTCATGTGGTCTGAATTTGTTGTTAATAACCTAGGAACATATGAGAAAGGGTTTGGGCATGCTGTGCCCTCAGCATCTAAGTCACAGGGAATGTAACGCAGAAAAAACACAGATGGAATGGACAGGTACTTAGCCAGCACTGCCCCACAGGGGTAAACAGAATCCGTTAAAACGACGTCAAAGGAACTGGCATTCAGGTCCCTGATCAGGTCCTTGTTATACAATAGTGCCTCACAAGATCTTTCAAAGAGCAAAGCCGCACGTTTGGAAACAGCCATACTTTCCAACACCATCTTTACAAAATGTACTTTTTTAAAAACCAGATGAAAACTGTGCCTCACGATGGAATCAAATTCCTCTTGAGAGTACTGAACGGCATAGGTTTTCATGGTGAAAAAGTCCTCTGTCTTGACGTACATATTCACCTCCGGAGATACGACCACCGCTTGGTGGCCTCTGGCGTGCAACTCCCGCACAGCCTCCCGCATGCTGAGCCAGTGACTGCCCTCCATGGGGACCACCAGCACCTTCCCAGCCTCAGCCCATGGCCCAACGCACAGACAGAGCAGGAGTCCCACTGGTACTTGCCGGGGAAGCTGCCATCCCAGGGCCATCTCCACACAAACCAGAAGCAACCAACTTTCTGGTTGGGCTGTACACCTATATTTGCTTCCTTTATCTTGTCATCAAATCACTTAAGCTCAACAGCATGTAATTGGAAGGCACTGTGCCCTCCTTACATTAATCATTACCGGATAAATCTATACCTGTGTTTCATCACCTCTGCTTCACCCAGGGGAAGACCTCTCCCCCTTATCTTGGAAAAACTCCTCTGACTCTGTTGCTCCCTCCTGGGAGCATTCCAGGTCACTCTCTTGTTCTGCATCCAATTCCCAAAGTAAGGCTGTGCCTGCCCATTCTCTTGGACTCCTCCTACCTCCTGACTAACCATGTTCTGTGGGTCTGTACTGAACTCTGCCCCCATCCTGACTCAGAACCTCTGTTGATTTGACCGTATCTGAGAACTCTTTAAGCTCTTTCTCCACCATTCACGGGTGAACACAGAGCACATCCAGAGAAACACATAACATTGTTAGGATAGTTTTATCTCAGCGGAGAGGAGATGCTCACTGTCCTTTTAGTTCCTGTTCAACACTGAGAGTTTTTGTTCAACACTGGGAGTTCTGTTCAACACTGGAAGTCCCTGTTCAACACTGTGTCAGATATGAAAACAACTGGACGGATCCTTGATGAAGACAGCAGAAGGACTGACTGACAGTTCAGTATCTACCTCATAGAATAAGAGTTGAAGTTATGCAAAGCATAAGTTGCCAGGCAAGTCTTAGGAATGACACTGTAAGGTTCAGAGCATTCCGAGCCCTCTTCTGACCTGGCACCAGTCTTCTGCTACTACTTAGGGACTGAGGTGTATATTAATCTGGTTTTTATTGTATCCTATTGCTTATATTCAGATTTTTCTCTAAGGTCAATTACACACTTAAATCCTGATAAAGACATGTTTCCCCAGATAAGAGGGCTCCAGAATGTGGGGCCACTTTGAGGCGGCCTGTGCAACTGCTTGCATCTTGGGCCCAGGAGGTGACCTCTTGATGCCCAAATCTCAACCCCGGGATCCCAGCCAGCCCATGGCCCAACGCACAGACAGAGCAGGAGTCCCACTGGTACTTGCCGGGGAAGCTGCCATCCCAGGGCCATCTCCACACAAACCAGAAGCAACCAACTTTCTGGTTGGGCTGTACACCTATATTTGCTTCCTTTATCTTGTCATCAAATCACTTAAGCTCAACAGCATGTAATTGGAAGGCACTGTGCCCTCCTTACATTAATCATTACCGGATAAATCTATACCTGTGTTTCATCACCTCTGCTTCACCCAGGGGAAGACCTCTCCCCCTTATTTTGGGAAAAACTCCTCTGACTCTGTTGCTCCCTCCTGGGAGCATTCCAGGTCACTCTCTTGTTCTGCATCCAATTCCCAAAGTAAGGCTGTGCCTGCCCATTCTCTTGGACTCCTCCTACCTCCTGACTAACCATGTTCTGTGGGTCTGTACTGAACTCTGCCCCCATCCTGACTCAGAACCTCTGTTGATTTGACCGTATCTGAGAACTCTTTAAGCTCTTTCTCCACCATTCACGGGTGAACACAGAGCACATCCAGAGAAACACATAACATTGTTAGGATAGTTTTATCTCAGCGGAGAGGAGATGCTCACTGTCCTTTTAGTTCCTGTTCAACACTGAGAGTTTTTGTTCAACACTGGGAGTTCTGTTCAACACTGGAAGTCCCTGTTCAACACTGTGTCAGATATGAAAACAACTGGACGGATCCTTGATGAAGACAGCAGAAGGACTGACTGACAGTTCAGTATCTACCTCATAGAATAAGAGTTGAAGTTATGCAAAGCATAAGTTGCCAGGCAAGTCTTAGGAATGACACTGTAAGGTTCAGAGCATTCCGAGCCCTCTTCTGACCTGGCACCAGTCTTCTGCTACTACTTAGGGACTGAGGTGTATATTAATCTGGTTTTTATTGTATCCTATTGCTTATATTCAGATTTTTCTCTAAGGTCAATTACACACTTAAATCCTGATAAAGACATGTTTCCCCAGATAAGAGGGGCTCCAGAATGTGTGGGGCCACTTTGAGGCGGGGCCTGTGCAACTGCTTGCATCTTGGGCCCAGGAGGTGACCCTCTTACAAAGCCTGATGCCCACGGGTGCTCAACTGCTATGATATCTCCAGGTCCTGTTTGCCTTATGATGAGGCAGGAGGGCTCCCTGGGCTGCCCAGTTTTCTCTCTCACTGAGTGCCCTCCTCTGCTTTTGTGGCTTCTACCATAGTGACCTCCTGCCATGGGTCACATGACTGGCCAGGCTGACACTTTCATTTGGGAGAACGTTTTCACATTCTCCCAAAGGGATCCATACTGATAACAGATCTCACCACTGGGCAAATGCGTGCATGCCAATACGCTTCCTGTATCACACAGGCTGCCATTTGCAAGATGCGTTTGTCTTAACCATCCATGGAGGCTGTGAGTCCAAGGTCCCAGATCTCTGACAGCAACAACTATGATCTCTTTTTGTGTATCTTCGTTCTGTTCCAGCAACACAATGACACATTTTCCACAATGCTCAGCTTAAGTCCTCTACTTCCCAGATAAACCTATCATTTCTGTCCCCCATTAACGCCTATCAACAGCCATGAAGAATTTCTTAAGTACGTAGGATCAAGGCTGCTCATGTCCTATCTTCAGGGTGTAAAGGGATGTGAATGAGGGAGGAGGACGACTGGGAAAGTGCGACTTTGTTTGTTTGTTTAAAGTGTGTTGCTGCTGAAGCTGCTGTCAGTGTCATTAGGATTAGAAGCTACTGTTTTGGTTTCTCCCTGCCAGCGCATCCAGTGGCACCCTATCTGGTGGCAGAAGCAGCATAGTCGAGTCAGTTCCCTTTCATTCCGCCAAGAACTCACTGGCCCGTGTTCATCATTGAGCTCCAATTGCAGTGGACACATGATTGCAAGTATCAAGGCAACACTATGGCTTCCCTCACTGTGCTAGTTGCCCTGTGTTTGCCACTCAGCCTAACACGGATACTGTGAGCCACATAAGGACACCCAGTCCACTGAGGGGGTTGGAAATGGTGGTGGTATTTGCTCTGCTACAGTTAGGGATATAAATCTAGACTAGAATAAAATAAATGAAGAGGCACGCAACATCCTGCATGGGAATCTTAACACACTAACACTCTTGGTTTGCCCCAAATGAAGCTACAGATGTAGTGACAGATCTAGTACAAACTCACTGGGGTTTGTAATATTACAAGAAAAAAAATTTCTTCAATTCACTTAAAAGCATGTCTGGCTTCTAACAGGAGTACTCCAATCAGACCAGTGCTACCAAACATATATGCCACCCAATGTTTAAACAAATTTTTCAAGTTAAAAGACGAAGACTTTATATATATGGTCAGGTTATTTGGGGCATGTGCAAAGAATATTCAATATGGAAGGTCTTTTCAACAAATGGTACTGGGAAAACTAGATGTCTGAATGTAAACAATGAATTTGGACTCACAAATGCCACAGAAAAGTTCAACTCAAAAATGGATCAAAGACATAAATGTAAGACCTAACACTAGAAAACTCTTAGACAAACACATATGACAAAACTTTCACTATCTTTTATTTGGTGAAGATTTCTTGCAAATTACACCAAAGTATAATCAATGAAAAATTAACACATTGGACTCCATGAGGAAAATTTAAATATGTGTATCAAAAGATACTATGAACAGAGCAAAAAGGCAAATCATAGAGTGGAAGAAAATATTTACAAATCATATATCTGGTAAGGGATTAATATCCAGAACATATATAGAACTCCTATAACTCAACAATAACAAAAAGACCTGATTCAAAAGTGGACGAAAGACTTAGACATTTCTTGAAAGAGTATGTGCAAATGACTCATGAGGAATGAAAAGATGCTCAGTATCATTAACCATTAGGGAAAACAAATAGGTACCACCTTACACCATTAAAGACAATCATTTAAAAAAACAGAAAAGAAAACACGTCTTAGAGAATATGTGGAAAAACTCAAAGACTCTTGTATGATTGATGGGAATGTAAACAGTGTAGCCACTGTGGAAACAATATGGCCACTCCTCAACAAATTAAAAATAGAAATACCAGATGATCCATCCATTCCATTTCTAGGCATACACACACACAAAAAAAAACCTGAAGTCTCAAAGAAATATTTGTACATCAATATTCATAGCAGCATCATGCCCAACTACAGGAGGGAAAGCAACCCATTTCATTGGCGGATAAACAGATAGCAACCTCCCCTAGGTATACAATGGAATATCTGACTTGAAAAGGGGAGAAAATTCTGACAACATATATAACAACATGATTGAACCTAGAGGATGAGATGGTAACTAAATATGTCAGTATCAAAAATAAAAATCCTATATGACTCTGCTGATATGAGGCACCTAAAGTAGTCAAATTCACGGAGACAGAAAGTAAATGGGGATTGCTAGGGACTATGGAGTGGAAGAAAATAGCAGATGCTTTTTAAGGGGTACACAGCTTCAGTTTTTTAAGATGAAGAGTTCTCAAGATTGGTTGCACAACAATATGACTGTAATTAACATCATTAAACTGTATACCTAAAAATGGTTAACATGGCAAATATTAGGTTAGAGATATTTCACCACAATTCAACACTGTTAAAAAGCAAATTTTACAAGGAAAACACAGCAGTCATAAACCTGTGTGTGCAACAATGTAGCAGTTGTATATTTAAAGTAAAAACTATTAAAATTCCAAAAGTAAACTGAGCAAAATTCAGTTAATAAGGATATATTTTAAAACATCATTTCAGAACTGGGTACACTGAGCTTCTTTTAATAGGAAAATTGAAAATATAAAATATAAGTCTGTAGATTTATCTATGGAACATTTGTGTGTGAGTATGTGTGCTAAGTCATTTCAGTCATGTATGACTCTTCGTGACCCCATGGACCGTAGGCAACCAGACTCCTCTGTCCATGGAATCTCCAGGCAAGAACACTGGAGTGAGTGTCTGTGCCTTCTTTCAAAGGATCTTCCTGACCCAAGGATGAAACATTTAGAAATGCTGATCATATGCTGTCTGACATAGCAGCCACAAGCTACACATGACTACTGAGCACTTGAAATGTGGATATTCAAAGTGATATGTGTATATGTATACAAGACAATACAGAATTTGAAAAATTACCATAAAAATTTTAAATGTAAAATATCTCATTAACAATTTTATTTTGATGAATGTGTTCAAGACGTCAGATTAGGAAGACCTTGAGCTCCCTTCCTCCCACAGGCACACCAATATTACAATTAACAGAGCATATTTTCATGAGAAAGACCTGAAGGCTAGCAGACAAGGTCTTCTACAACAATATATAAGTAAGAAACCACAAGATGTGTAGGAGAGGTGGAGGCACAGTATAATCAAGACTGATATACCTGGGCAGACGATCCACAAATAGGGGATAATTATAATTGCAGGTGTTCTTCCTAAGGAGTGAAGCATATGAGCCCACACTGAGCTCCCCAGCCTAGGGGTCCAGACCAGGAAGAAGAGCTTCCAGAACATTGCACTTGGAAGGCTATAGAGCTTACTTTGAAGAGAGCCAAAGGGCTATAGGATATAGAGACTCCATTCTCAAAGGGTGCACACAAAATCTCATATACTCTAGGACCCAGAGAAGAAGCACTATTCTGAAAGGAGCCTGGAACAGACCCACCTGCTGATTTGGAAGAGCATCTCAGAGAGACAGAAGGTAAATAGAGATCATACTAGGGATATAGATACTGAGAGCAACCTTTCGGGGGAGCTACATTTTACAACAAACACTGTGTTGGCAAGTGCCACCATGGAATTGTATCTCTGGATTATTAGCCTTAAGACCCAGCCCTATACATCAACCTATCAACACCAGTAATATGATGCCTCAAGTATAAGAGACAGTTGAGTGGAAACACAAACCAATTCATTGGTAGGCCAGCTGTCTTAGGAATTGCTGAGCTCCCAGCTACCTGTGATGTGGACCCATCCACCAGAAGTCCCAGGACCTAGTCTTGTCTTCCAGAGGGCCCAGGACGTGGAATCACCTACTAGTGCATTAGCACTAGCCCAGGCAACTCCTAGGTCAAATCCACCCTCCAGGATGCTGGCATCGAGTCCTGTACCCCCAGGCCCTACAGCGAGACATTCTAGGACCCAGCTCCACCAGCAGTGGGCCACTATTAGATATATATGTAGATCTATATGGCCCCAACAAAGGAGCACTTATATCCAAAAAGCATATATTAACAGATATAAAAAGAGAAGTTGTCAGCAAACAACAATACTAGTGCACTTTAAAACCCCACATACATTAATGGACACATCATTCAGATAGAAAATCAATAAAGGAACACTGGCCTTAACACATTAGATCATTTAGGTTTAATAGATACACATAGAATATTCCATCCAAAAGCAGCAGAATACACATTATTTTCAAGTGCACGTGGAATGGCCTCCAGGATAGATCACATGTGAGGCCACAAAACAAGTCTCAGCAAATTTAAGAAGACTGAGATTATACCAAGCACCTTTTTCAACCATGTTATGAAACCAAAAATCAACTACAAGGAAAAAACTGCAAAAACACAAACACATGGATACCAACCAATGTGCCACAAACAGCCAATGGGTCACTGAAGAAATGAAAAAGGAAATAAAAAATACCTAGAAATGATAATGATAATAAAAACCATACAATCCAAATCTATGGGAAACAACAAAAACAGTTCCAGGAAGGAAGTTTATAGCAATACAAGCATACATCAGGAAATAAGAAAACTCTCAAGTAAATAACCAAATCTTACACCAAAAAATTAACTAAAATAATATATGCATAAAAGTAAAATAAAAGCTTTAAAAAAAAGAATATATGCAATCCAAAGACATTATATTAAAAAATACAGATCAGAGCTGAAATACAAAAGAGAAATGAAATGAAGAGCTATTTCTTTGAAAAAATAAACAAAACTGATAGACATTTATCCAGACTTATCCAGAGGAAAAGGGAGGATTGAAGTAAATACAATCAAAAAGGAGAAAGGGAAGGTACCACCAACACCACAAAAGCATAAAGAATCATAAGATTATAGTGAACAATGATGAACCAAGAATATGAACAATTAGAAGACATGGACAAGAAAGGAAAGGTCAGTCCCAAGGAAAGGTCAGTCCCAAGACTGACCAAGGATGAAATAGAAAATATGAACAATAAAATTCTCATAATGAAGCTAAATTAGCATAAATTAACATTAAAAGATTCAACAAAAAAACGAAGAAAGCAAAAACAGAAGAGACAGAAAGTCTTGGAAGTTAATATAAATTCAGTGCATGTGGCTCAGGTGGGCAAAAAAAAAAAAAAAGACTAACTCAGTGGATGAAGAAACAATCCTGCTCTCAAGAGTCCTGTTTCAACTAAAGTCAGTCATATATTCAGGGTTAACATAAGAAGACTCTGAAGCTATGAGGAAAAGAGTAATACCCCTCAGGGAAACTTGGGGCTGGGCTAGGGGAGGATGGACGATGTGCTCAGAACCCTTCCTCTCTGAGACTCACTTCTCAGCATCACTGTCCCCCCTTCACTGTGGTCAGTTTTACATCCTCTGCAGCCACCACCAAAAGACTTTGATGACCTCAGATTTAGATTCCCAAGTTCAAGATCTACATAACATGCAATTCAACACTCGACACCCCCACATTTTTCTCCAGACACCAACTCCTGGTGAGAAGACTTCTGGTCAGCACAGCTCCATCTCTGAAAGGCTCGACTCAATTATTCCTTTCTCTGATCACAGAGAGACCAACTTCTTTGTCCAGCATTTTCTCACTTCCACTTAATTTAGTTGACCTCTCTGAAACTTCTGTTTCCCTGGGGTGTTCAGTCTTCTGTGACCACACCTCGATCCCTTCCAAGACAAAGCCACTAACAACTATCAGGCCAGTTCTCTCATCCTTCAGTGAACACCTCAAGGAAAAATCCCTGGGATGGATTCACAGCTCAAGTTCTCTGCTCCTGTTCAACTGGAGGAAGCTGCACAAAGGTTACAGCAGCACCTTTACAAAGGACAGTCCTGGCTGAATCACACCATTTCTTGTCAGGCTATTACTGCTGTAACCTCAGTCTCTCATTCCTCTTAAAGACCATCACAAACCTTTACTGCACTACTGGAGGTCCTTCAATAACATATCTCACCAAAGACTGCTAGAAGGAGATTCAAAGTTAGAAAGCTTTAGGAAGATCATCATACAAAAAAAAGAACCTGAAAATAAGTTGTTGTTGTTGTTAATATTTCATTTGCGAATTCACTTAGAAATTCCCTACTGGTACAACAGTTAGGACTCCAAGTATTCATTGCTAGGACCTTGAATTCAGTTCTTGGTGGGTAAACTAGGATCCCACAAGATGTGCGGCATAGCATAAAATTTTTACTTTTCATTAAAAATAATGCGCTGCACTTGGAACACTAACTGAATGAAGACAATGATACAGACCTGAGTTAATGGTTTCCTGTTGGCACAGTTGATTCCCCCAATGAACACCATGTTGGGCATGATTGGCCGTGGGTAGTCCAGCACAAAGTCTCCTCTGAACAGCCACACGGATCCAGAGCTAAGAATCTCCACCAGCGACACCTCTCTATGAAGAAGCTCAGAGGCCATACGGGCATAAGGAGTGAAGGAAAAATCACAAATGTACTTCAGGCTCAGAGGGTAAAGCATGTTCTTGACTCTTTGGAAGAATGTCATGTGGTCTGAATTTGTTGTTAATAACCTAGGAACATATGAGAAAGGGTTTGGGCATGCTGTGCCCTCAGCATCTAAGTCACAGGGAAGGAAACGCAAGAAAAACACAGCAGGAATGGACAGGTACTTAGCCAGCACTGCCCCACAGAGGTAAACAGGGTCTGTTAAAACCACATCAAAGCAGCTGGCATTCAGGTCCCTGATCAGCTCCTTGTTATACAACAGGGCCTCGCAAGACCTTTCAAAGGCCAGTGACACATTTTTCGTACCCGCCATAGTTTCCAAAAATTGTGTTACAAAATGTACTCTCTCGAAAAACAGATTAAAAGGGCCCGCCATGAAGTAATCAAAGTCAGCCTGTGTGTATGGAATGGCGTAGGTTTTCATGGTGAAAAAGTCCTCTGCCTTGATGCGCACGTTGACCTCCGGAGAAACAACCACCGCTTGGTGGCCTCTGGCGTGCAACTCCCGCACAGCCTCCCGCATGCTGAGCCAGTGACTGCCCTCCATGGGGACCACCAGCACCTTCCCAGCCTCAGCCCATGGCCCAACGCACAGACAGAGCAGGAGTCCCGCCAGCACCTGCCAGGGAAGCTGCCGTCCCAGGGCCATCTCCACACAGACCAGAAGCAACTGACTCTCTGCTGGGGCTGTGCCACCGATATTTGTTCCCTTATCTTATCACCAAGTCACTTAAGCACAACGGCATGTAATTGGAAGGCACTGTGCCCTCCTTACATTAATCATTACCGGATAAATCTATACCCGTGTTTCATCACCTCTGCTTCACCCAGGGGAAGACCTCTCCCCCTTATCTTGGAAAAACTCCTCTGACTCTGTTGCTCCCTCCTGGGAGCATTCCAGTTCACTCTCTTGTTCTGCATCCAATTCCCAAAGCAAGGCTGTGCCTGCCCATTCCCTTGGTCTCCTCCTACCTCCCGACTAACCATGTTCTGTGGGTCTGGACTGAACTCTGAGGAGTCACCTCTGCCCCAGTTCCCTCTCAGAACCTCACCATCCAGCTTTTTCTTGTTCCACATTGGACACCTCGTGTGATGTTGAGGGAGAGTGAATTGGACTGTCAGACATGTTCTTGACTCTTTGGAAGAATGTCATGTGGTCTGAATTTGTTGTTAATAACCTAGGAACATATGAGAAAGGGTTTGGGCATCCTGTGCCCTCAGCATCTAAGTCACAGGGAAGGAAACGCAAGAAAAACACAGCAGGAATGGACAGGTACTTAGCCAGCACTGCCCCACAGAGGTAAACAGGGTCTGTTAAAACCACATCAAAGCAGCTGGCATTCAGGTCCCTGATCAGCTCCTTGTTATACAACAGGGCCTCAAGACCTTTCAAAGGCCAGTGACACATTTTCGTACCCGCCATAGTTTCCAAAAATTGTGTTACAAAATGTACTCTCTCGAAAAACAGATTAAAAGGGCCCGCCATGAAGTAATCAAAGTCAGCCTGTGTGTATGGAATGGCGTAGGTTTTCATGGTGAAAAAGTCCTCTGCCTTGATGCGCACGTTGACCTCCGGAGAAACAACCACCGCTTGGTGGCCTCTGGCGTGCAACTCCCGCACAGCCTCCCGCATGCTGAGCCAGTGACTGCCCTCCATGGGGACCACCAGCACCTTCCCAGCCTCAGCCCATGGCCCAACGCACAGACAGAGCAGGAGTCCCGCCAGCACCTGCCAGGAAGCTGCCGTCCCAGGGCCATCTCCACACAGACCAGAAGCAACTGACTCTCTGCTGGGGCTGTGCCACCGATATTTGTTCCCTTATCTTATCACCAAGTCACTTAAGCACAACGGCATGTAATTGGAAGGCACTGTGCCCTCCTTACATTAATCATTACCGGATAAATCTATACCCGTGTTTCATCACCTCTGCTTCACCCAGGGGAAGACCTCTCCCCCTTATCTTGGAAAAACTCCTCTGACTCTGTTGCTCCCTCCTGGGAGCATTCCAGTTCACTCTCTTGTTCTGCATCCAATTCCCAAAGCAAGGCTGTGCCTGCCCATTCCCTTGGTCTCCTCCTACCTCCCGACTAACCATGTTCTGTGGGTCTGGACTGAACTCTGAGGAGTCACCTCTGCCCCAGTTCCCTCTCAGAACCTCACCATCCAGCTTTTTCTTGTTCCACATTGGACACCTCGTGTGATGTTGAGGGGAGAGTGAATTGGAGGAGCTGTCAGACATTAAAATATCTGGAGGGATCCTTGAGAGAGACAGCAGAAGGGCTGGTATGATTCTGTTTCTACATCATGGAATAAGAATTGTTGCTATATAAAGCGCAAGTGAAAACAAGGTAATCCTTAGTAATGACATAGTGGGGTCAGAGAGGGCCAGCCCCCAAGATCGACAGAGCCTGAGACAAGAGCGAGCCCTCTGCTGACCTCAGAGGAGGGTCCCTGAATTCGTCTTATGCTGCTAAGGCTCCAGTTTCGCTACTCTATTTAGGAACTGGAGTCTGTATTTATATGGGCCTTTATTACATCTTATAGTTTATGTTCAGTGTTTTCTCCAAGGTCAGTTACTGATACTCTTACAGTTATCTTATTCCTTAGACAGATATCTTATTCCTTAGACTAAGTCTTAACAAGGAGACATTCCTCCAGAGCCAAAGGACTCCAGAGTTTGTGGGACCTTCTGGGGTCAGTCATGACAATTACTTGGGTCACCCACCTATGAGGTCAGCCCTGATTAGAGACTGATGCCCACATGTGCTCAGCAGAACACTGACATCATGGGGTCCCTTTTGCACTTGGGATGATGGGAGAGTATTCCCTGCACTTCCCAGCTCGTTCACTCTCGCTGAGCATGCCTTTCTGCATCCATGCCTTTTGTCATTGGGACATCCTGCTCTCGGCCACAGGATGGCCAGCCTGATGCTGCTCTTTGGGAGAAAATTACCCCCGTTAGGGATCCATGTTCGTAACAGATTCTTGTACTGGGCAAACAACTGCACACCAAGACATCTCCTGTGTCCCACGGGCTGCCACTGTGCTGAGGGCCTTGGCCTTAACCATTCTCAGAGGTTGTGAGTCCAAGGACCTGGATTCTCCAACAGCAACATCTGTGCTCTCTTTTTCTGGATCTTCTTTCTGCCTCAGCCCCATAACTGTATCATTTCCCTGAGGCTAATGTCCTCTACTCTCAGGTTTTATCCTATCATCTGTTTCCATTCGCTTCTATGAATAGCCATGCAGAATTTCCTGAGTGTGTAAGATCAAGGCTTCTTTACTTTGGCCTCAGCCCCATAACTGTATCATTGCTTTGGAGGAGCTGTCAGACATTAAAATATCTGGAGGGATCCTTGAGAGAGACAGCAGAAGGGCTGGTATGATTCTGTTTCTACATCATGGAATAAGAATTGTTGCTATATAAAGCGCAAGTGAAAACAAGGTAATCCTTAGTAATGACATAGTGGGGTCAGAGAGGGCCAGCCCCCAAGATCGACAGAGCCTGAGACAAGAGCGAGCCCTCTGCTGACCTCAGAGGAGGGTCCCTGAATTCGTCTTATGCTGCTAAGGCTCCAGTTTCGCTACTCTATTTAGGAACTGGAGTCTGTATTTATATGGGCCTTTATTACATCTTATAGTTTATGTTCAGTGTTTTCTCCAAGGTCAGTTACTGATACTCTTACAGTTATCTTATTCCTTAGACAGATATCTTATTCCTTAGACTAAGTCTTAACAAGGAGACATTCCTCCAGAGCCAAAGGACTCCAGAGTTTGTGGGACCTTCTGGGGTCAGTCATGACAATTACTTGGGTCACCCACCTATGAGGTCAGCCCTGATTAGAGACTGATGCCCACATGTGCTCAGCAGAACACTGACATCATGGGGTCCCTTTTGCACTTGGGATGATGGGAGAGTATTCCCTGCACTTCCCAGCTCGTTCACTCTCGCTGAGCATGCCTTTCTGCATCCATGCCTTTTGTCATTGGGACATCCTGCTCTCGGCCACAGGATGGCCAGCCTGATGCTGCTCTTTGGGAGAAAATTACCCCCGTTAGGGATCCATGTTCGTAACAGATTCTTGTACTGGGCAAACAACTGCACACCAAGACATCTCCTGTGTCCCACGGGCTGCCACTGTGCTGAGGGCCTTGGCCTTAACCATTCTCAGAGGTTGTGAGTCCAAGGACCTGGATTCTCCAACAGCAACATCTGTGCTCTCTTTTTCTGGATCTTCTTTCTGCCTCAGCCCCATAACTGTATCATTTCCCTGAGGCTAATGTCCTCTACTCTCAGGTTTTATCCTATCATCTGTTTCCATTCGCTTCTATGAATAGCCATGCAGAATTTCCTGAGTGTGTAAGATCAAGGCTGCTCATGTCCTACTTTCAGAGTATAAACACATGGAAGGGAAGAAAGAAAGGTGACTGAGAAGCTGGGTACTCGGGTTTGTTGCTGCTATTGAAGATGCTGTCAGTGTTGTGAGCAAGAGAAACTGCCATTTGGCTTTCCTGCCCACAGTGGATCTAGTGGCACTTTATCTGGTGGCAGAAACAGCAGGTAAGCAGGGCTGGATCACCTTTGTTCTGAAAGAAATTCAGTGGCTTCTATTAATCATCCAGCTCTAACTGCAGTGGATGCCTGTCAGAAAGTATTCAAGAGAACTTTCTGGCTGCCCTCACTGTGATTAACTGCCCTGAGTTTGCCACTCAACCTACATGGATACTCTGCGCCACATAAAGGTATACAGTACACTTACAGGATTGGAAGGGATTGTGGTGTTTGCTCTGCTACGGTTAGAAATGTAAATCTAGACTAGAATAAGACACCTAAGTCCTCATGCATAGGGAGATTTAACACTCTTGATTTTGAACCAAATTAAGCTAAAGAAGGCAGGTCAAGCAAAATAACGCTAGGATTTGTATTATGAACAACAAAAAAAATTTTTTTAATTCACCTAAAACCATTTCTCTAGTTGCTCAGATGGTAAAGAATTGGCCTTCAATGTAGGAGATCCAGGTGTGATCCCAGGGTCAGGAAAAATCTCATGGAGAAGAAATGGCTATCCACTCCAATATTCTTGCCTGGGAATCACATAGACAGAGAAGCCTGGTGGGCTACAGTCCTTGGAGTCAATAAAGAGATGGACATGACTTAGTGACTAAACAACAGAAAACAAAAAGCTGTCTGAATTCTGAGAGGAGCATAGTCCCATACACATTTACCACACAACTTTTAAGTACATTTTTCAAATTAAAAGATACAGACTTCACATGTATGGTCAAGTTATTCTTGGCAAGGGTGCAAAGAATACTCAAAAGGGACAGTCTTTTCAACAGAAGTGCTGGGAAATTGGCTGTCTGAATATGAACAATGAATCTGGACTCTTCTGAATGCCATATAAAAGCTCAACTCAAAATGGATCAACCTAAATGTAAGACCTAAAACCATGAAACTCTTAGATGATGACACACAACAAAATTCCAGTATCTTGTATTTGATGAAGATGTCTTGAAAATTACAACAAAGCATAATTGATGAAAAATTAACACATTGGACTTCATGAATAAAAAATTAAGCATATGAATAAAAAATATTATCAACAGAGTAAAAACTCAAGTCATAGAATGGAAGAAAATAGTCACATCATGTATCTGATAAGGGATTACTATCCAGAATATATGAAGAACTCCTATAGCTCAACAGCAACAAAAGAACTGACTCGAAAATGGACGAAGGGACTTCCCCGGTGGTCCAGTGGGTAAGGACACCACCCTGCAATGCAAGGGGCGCCAGTTTGATCCCTGGCCTGGAAAGATCCCACATGCTGTGGAGCGGCTGGACCGATGTGTCCAATCACCGAGCTGGAGCACTGGAGCGCATGCGCCCAGAGCCGGTGCTCTGCAACGACAGAGGCCACCGCGATGGGAGGCCCACAGGAGCCAAAGAACAAAGACGGATGAAAATAGACAAATGAAAGACCAATAGAAGTGGCCTGCCTGCTCCCCTCCCTCCCCAACCCGCCCCCTCCAATAAATAAATTAATTAATTAAATCTTTTAAAAAAAAGAAAAGAAAAGAAAACGGACAAAGGACTTACATATTTCTAGAAAGAATATGTGCCAATGATCAATGGACAATGAGAAGATGCTCAACGTGATTAATCACTAGGAAAATGAAAATGAAAACCACAATGAGGCATCAGATCACACCCATTAGGATGCCAATCATAAAAAAAAAAAAAGAAAGAAAGAAAAGAAAACAAGTCTTCGAGAGGATGTGAAGAAAGTGAACCCTTCATGTACTCTTGCTGGGAATATAAAATGTTTTAGCTGCTGTGGAAAACAGTATGGCCTGTCTCCAAAACATTAAAAAAGGAAATACCAGGGCTTTGCTGGTAGCTCAGTGGTAAAAAATCTGCCTGCCAATGCAGGAGAAACAGGTTTGATCCCTGATCCAGGAGGATCCCACATACCGGCGGAGCAATTGAGCCCATGTGCCACAACTGTTGAGCCTGTGCTCTAGAGCACTGGGGCCACAACTATTCAGCCCATGTGCCACGACTCCTGAAGCCTGTGTGCCCTAGAGCCCGAGTTCCACAACAAGTGAAGTCACCACAACAAGAAGCCTGCTCACCTCAACTAGAAAGTAGCCCCCACTGTCTGCAACTAGAGAAGAGCCTGTGGCAGCAGTGAAGACCCAGAATAGCCAAAAATAAATAAATAAAATTTTTTAAAAAAGAATGAATCTTAAAAAAAGGAAATAGCAGATGATCCAGTCATTGCATTTCTGGCTATATGCCTAAAAGAACTGAAAGCAGAGTCTCAAAGACATATTTGTACAACCATGTTCATAGCAGTAGTATTCACTATACCTAGAAGATGAAAGCAACACATGTTCAAGGGCAGAGGAATAGATAAGCAAACTGTGGTCTGTCCATACAATGGAGTATTATTTGGCCTTAAAAAGGAAGGAAATTCTAACACATGCAACAACATGATGAACCTAAAGGACAGGATGCTAAGCAAAATAAGTCAGTATCAAAAATAAAAGCACTGGGCTTCCCTGGTGGTCTAGTGGGTAAGGACACCACCTTGCAGTGCAAGGGGCGCCGGTTCGATCCCTGGCCTGGGAAGATCCCATGTGCTGCGGAGCGGCTGGACCGATGCGTCCAATTACCGAGCCCGAGCTCTGGAGCGCATGCGCCCAGAGCCGGTGCTCTGCGACAACAGAGGCCACCGCGATGGGAGGCCCACAGGAGCCAAAGAACAAAGACAGATGAAAATAGACAAATGAAAGACCAATAGAAGTGGCCCGCCCACCCCCTCCCTCCCCAACCCACCCTCCCAAAAATATAATAAATAAATATTTTTAAAAAATAAAAATAAAAGTACTGTATGATTCCACAAATAGGAGGTACTTAGAGTACTCAAATTTATAGACACAGAAAGTGAAATGGTGGCTTCCAGGGACTACAGAGTGGGGAAATGGGGGAGATGTTGTTTAAGGAGTACAGAGCTTCCATTTTCCATGATGAAGCATTCTGGAGATTGGTTGCACAGCAATGTGAGTATAATTAACACTATCAGACTGTTCACTTACAATGGTTAACATAGCAAAACTTAAGTTAGGTGTATTTTGCCACAATTAAACATTTCTGAAAGGCAAAATTTATGAAGAAAGTACAACAGTCAAACCTATGTGCACCAATTTAGTAGCTATATTTTTAAAGTAAAATGGAGAAACAGACATAGAGAACAGATTCATGGACACTGGAGGGAGGGAGGAGTGGGCAAGATGTATGGAAAGAATAACACGGAAACTTACATTAACATATGTAAAACAGACAACCAATGTGAACCTGCTGTAAGATTATGGGAACTTACACAGGGGCTCTGTAACAACCTAGACAAGTGGGATGGGGAGGGAGATGGGAGGGAAGCTCAAGAGGAGGGGACATGTGTAAACCTAGGAGATGAAAGCAACACATGATCAAGGGCAGAGGAATAGATAAGCAAACTGTGGTCTGTCCATACAATGGAGTATTATTTGGCCTTAAAAAGGAAGGAAATTCTAACACATGCAACAACATGATGAACCTAAAGGACAGGATGCTAAGCAAAATAAGTCAGTATCAAAAATAAAAGCACTGGGCTTCCCTGGTGGTCTAGTGGGTAAGGACACCGCCTTGCAGTGCAAGGGGCGCCGGTTCGATCCCTGGCCTGGGAAGATCCCATGTGCTGCGGAGCGGCTGGACCGATGCGTCCAATTACCGAGCCCGAGCTCTGGAGCGCATGCGCCCAGAGCCGGTGCTCTGCGACAACAGAGGCCACCGCGATGGGAGGCCCACAGGAGCCAAAGAACAAAGACAGATGAAAATAGACAAATGAAAGACCAATAGAAGTGGCCCGCCCACCCCCTTCCCTCCCCAACCCACCCTCCCAAAAATATAATAAATAAATATTTTTAAAAAATAAAAATAAAAGTACTGTATGATTCCACAAATAGGAGGTACTTAGAGTACTCAAATTTATAGACACAGAAAGTGAAATGGTGGCTTCCAGGGACTACAGAGTGGGGAAATGGGGGAGATGTTGTTTAAGGAGTACAGAGCTTCCATTTTCCATGATGAAGCATTCTGGAGATTGGTTGCACAGCAATGTGAGTATAATTAACACTATCAGACTGTTCACTTACAATGGTTAACATAGCAAAACTTAAGTTAGGTGTATTTTGCCACAATTAAACATTTCTGAAAGGCAAAATTTATGAAGAAAGTACAACAGTCAAACCTATGTGCACCAATTTAGTAGCTATATTTTTAAAGTAAAATGGAGAAACAGACATAGAGAACAGATTCATGGACACTGGAGGGAGGGAGGAGTGGGCAAGATGTATGGAAAGAATAACACGGAAACTTACATTAACATATGTAAAACAGACAACCAATGTGAACCTGCTGTAAGATTATGGGAACTTACACAGGGGCTCTGTAACAACCTAGACAAGTGGGATGGGGAGGGAGATGGGAGGGAAGCTCAAGACGGAGGGGACATGTGTAGACCTATGGCTAATCCACATTTACGTATGGCAGTAAGCAACAAAACTCTGTAAAAAGTAAAATTAAAAAACAAAAACAAAACTATGACTTCCCTGGTGGTCCAGTGGTTACAAATCTGCCTTCCAATGCAGAAGATGCAGGTTTGATCCCTGATTGGGGAACCAAGATCCCATATGTGGCAACTAAGACCCAACACAGCCAAATACATAATTTAAAAAAAAAAAAAAAACCTGTTAAAAATTCTCAGTGTAAAAAGGGAATCCTGCAGGGGTGCTGTGCGATGACCTGGAGAGGTGGGATGGGGGATCATACATATCTGTAAACAACAAAACTCTGTAAAAGTAAAAATTAAAATAAAAATTGAAAAAAAATTTCTAAATGCAAATTGGGCAAAATTCAGTTAAATGGAGAAATATTTTAAGACACCATTTTCAGAATTAGGGACACTGAGTTTTTTAACCAAAAATGAAAATACGTATCTTTTGGTTTATCTATGTAATGTTTACAAATGCATTGCATGCTGTTACAGCAGCCACTAGCTACACATGACTACTGAGCACATGAAATATGTAGAGTCCAGATTGATATGTGCTGTCAGTGCAAACTATATACCAGATTGAAGACTTAGTATGAAATTTTAAAATGTGCAGTATCTCATTAATAATCACACATTGAGGAAAGTGGCCAAGAGAGCAGACTAGGACGACCTTGAGCTCACTTCCTTCCACAAGCACACCAACATTACAATTTATAGAGCAAATACTGATAAGAGATAGCGAAAGACCAGCAGAAAAGATATTTTACAACTAAATATGTAAAAGAGGAATGGCTACAAGATGTGTAGGAGAGGTGGAGACATGGTATAATCAAGACCCATAGCCTTGGGCAAACAATCCACAAATGGGGGATAACTACAATTGCAGAGCTTCTCCCTAAGGAGTGAGGGATATGAACCCATATTGGGCTTCCTAGCCTGGGAGTCCCTAACCAGCAAGAGGAGCTTCAAAAATGCTGGGTTTGAAAGGTCAGTGGAGCTTCCTTTCAGGAGAGCCAGGAGCCGTAGGACATACAGACTTCATTCTTGAAGGGCACACATGAAATCTCACACACGCTAGGACCCAGGAAAGAAGCAGTAATCTGAAAGCAGCCTGGGCCAGACTTATCTGCTGGCCTTAAAGAGCATCTCTTAAAGAGAGGCAAAAGACAAATTGAGATCGTCCTAGGGTATAGATATGAGCAGCAGCCAGATTGGGGTGCTCCATTCTACCACGATGACACTGCGCCAGTAAGTGCTTTTTTGAATTATCCCTCTAGCTTGTTAGTATCGGGACACAGCCAACCCATCAATTTCTCAGCACTGGTACTAGGACGCTCCAGGTCAAGGAGCTAGGCAAATGGAGACAGACACCCATCCATTAATAGACCAGCTTCTTTAACCCCCTGAGCATCAAGCCACTAGGATCCTGGCCTCATTCACCAGAAGGCACCAGAGTGCCAAGGACGTGGACTCACCTACCAGTGCAAAGCACTAGCCCAGAGACACCCCTGGGCCTCACTCCACCCTCCAGCAGACTGGAGGAAACCCAGGCCTGTAGACAGGGACTCCAGGACCCAGATTCACCTACCACGGAACCACCATTAGAGACATATGTAGATATATGTGACCCCAATATAGGAGCACCTAAATACAAATAGTGAGTGTTAACAGATATAAAAAGAGAAGTTGACCGCAAACGACAATATTATTGTACTTTAAAATCCCACATAGATCAATGGACACATCATTCAGGCAGAAAATCAATAATGAAACACTGGCCATAAGAAATACTTTAGGCCAGTTAGAGTTAATAGATATACATAGAACATTCCATCCAAAAGCAGAAAAATACACATTCTTTTCAAGTGCACATGGAATAACCTCCCTGATAGATCACTTGTGAGGCCATAAATCAAGTACTATTAAACTGAAGAACACTGAAATCATAACAAACACCTTTCCAACCATGATGTTATAAAACCAAAACTCAACTATAAGGAAAAAATTGCAAAGACACAAACATGGGGGAAAAGGCAACAAACAACCCACATTGGGCTTCCTAGCCTGGGAGTCCCTAACCAGCAAGAGGAGCTTCAAAAATGCTGGGTTTGAAAGGTCAGTGGAGCTTCCTTTCAGGAGAGCCAGGAGCCGTAGGACATACAGACTTCATTCTTGAAGGGCACACATGAAATCTCACACACGCTAGGACCCAGGAAAGAAGCAGTAATCTGAAAGCAGCCTGGGCCAGACTTATCTGCTGGCCTTAAAGAGCATCTCTTAAAGAGAGGCAAAAGACAAATTGAGATCGTCCTAGGGTATAGATATGAGCAGCAGCCAGATTGGGGTGCTCCATTCTACCACGATGACACTGCGCCAGTAAGTGCTTTTTTGAATTATCCCTCTAGCTTGTTAGTATCGGGACACAGCCAACCCATCAATTTCTCAGCACTGGTACTAGGACGCTCCAGGTCAAGGAGCTAGGCAAATGGAGACAGACACCCATCCATTAATAGACCAGCTTCTTTAACCCCCTGAGCATCAAGCCACTAGGATCCTGGCCTCATTCACCAGAAGGCACCAGAGTGCCAAGGACGTGGACTCACCTACCAGTGCAAAGCACTAGCCCAGAGACACCCCTGGGCCTCACTCCACCCTCCAGCAGACTGGAGGAAACCCAGGCCTGTAGACAGGGACTCCAGGACCCAGATTCACCTACCACGGAACCACCATTAGAGACATATGTAGATATATGTGACCCCAATATAGGAGCACCTAAATACAAATAGTGAGTGTTAACAGATATAAAAAGAGAAGTTGACCGCAAACGACAATATTATTGTACTTTAAAATCCCACATAGATCAATGGACACATCATTCAGGCAGAAAATCAATAATGAAACACTGGCCATAAGAAATACTTTAGGCCAGTTAGAGTTAATAGATATACATAGAACATTCCATCCAAAAGCAGAAAAATACACATTCTTTTCAAGTGCACATGGAATAACCTCCCTGATAGATCACTTGTGAGGCCATAAATCAAGTACTATTAAACTGAAGAACACTGAAATCATAACAAACACCTTTCCAACCATGATGTTATAAAACCAAAACTCAACTATAAGGAAAAAATTGCAAAGACACAAACATGAGGAGGCAACACAGTGTATTACAAACAACCAATGAATCACAGAAGACATTAGAGAGGAAATTAAATAAATACCTCAAGACAAATGAAAATGAAAGCATGAGAATCCAAAATCTGTGGGAAATAGAAAAAGTAGTTCTAAAAGTAAAGTTTTTAGCCATAGAGCATAGTTTGTGAAATAAGAAAAGTCCCAAATAATCTAAACTTATACCCAAAGTAATTAAAAAGAATAACCAGAGTCCAGAGATAGTATAAGAAAAAAAAAACATTAAAGATGAAACCAGAAATTTAAAAGATCAATGACACAAAGAACTGATTATTTGAAAAAAGAAATAAGCAAAATCAATAACTTCCAGCAAGGCTCATCAAGAAGAAAGACAGTTCAGGTAAATAAAATCAGCAGTGAGAAAGATGAAGTCACAACAAATACACAAAAAATGCATAGGATCATAAGAGATTATTGCGAAAATTGGTGTGCCAATAGGGCTTCCCTGGTAGCTCAGTTGGTAAAGAATCCGCTTGCAAGGCAGGAGACCCAGGTTCAATTCCGGAGTTTAGAAGATCCCCTGAAGAAGGGATTGGCTACTCACTCCAGTATTCTTATCTGGAGAATTCATGGACAGAGAAGCCTGGAATGTTACAGTCTATGGGGTGACAAAGAATTGTACATGACTGAGCGACTTAAACACATGCCAATAAAATGAACAATTAGAAGACACAGACAGATTCTTAGAAAGGTACCACATCCCAAAACTGAACTAGAAAGAAATAGCACTGAAACTGAAATTGAGTCAGCAATAAAAAGATCTCCCCCAAATTGAAGAATACATAAGTTATAAGACCTAAAGTCATGGAAGTTAATATAAATTCAGTACATGTGACATAAGTCAGCAAAAAGATGGATAACTCAGTGAATTAAGAAACAAATCCTGCCCCAAAGAATCCTATTTCAATTACATGCAAATATTCGGGGTTAACAGGGGAAAACTCTAAACATATGAGGAAAACAGTAGTTCCCATTATGTAAATTTGGAGTGGAGTGGCCAGGGTGGAGGTGAGTTTGATAACGTCAGATCTTTCCTCTTAAAGAGTCAGTTCTCAGCATCACCGTCCCCATGGTCACTGCATACATATGCTCAGTTTTACCTCCTCTCCAGCCCCCACCATCACTCTTTGATGAACTAGGTGTCCCACCTTGAAGACTTATATGCATGCAATCCAACTCTGTGCATTCCCACATCTTACTCCAGACCCCAACTCCTGGTCAGAAGACTTCTAGTCAGCACAGCTCCATCTCTGAAAAGTTGGACTCATTTGTTCCTTTCTCCAGTCACAGAGACCCTGAATTCCCTCTCCAGCATTGTTTCACTTCCACTTAATTTATCCAGCCTCTCTGAAAGTTCTGTTTCCTTTTGGAGGTTAGGTCTTCTGTGACCACCCCTCAGCTCCTTGCAAGACAAAACTACTCTGAATTATCAGGTCAACAATGCATTCTGCCAGTTCATTCATCCTCCTATTGACCACTATCAAGCAAAAACCCCTGACGGATGAATTCACAGTTCACTTTCTCTGCTCTACCTCAGCTGGAGAAACCTGCACAACCGCTACGATGTTGCCTTTACAAAAGGACAATCAAGGTTGAATCACACTATTGCTTTTCAGTCCTATTACAGACCCTTAATTACTGTCTCTCATTCCTTTCAAAGGCCATCACAAGCCTTTACTATACTACTGGAGGCACTTTAACTACTGACCTCGCCTAAGACTGCCAGGAGGAGAATGAGAGGTGAAAATCATTAGAAAGATCAGTAGATAATGAAGCACCTGGCATTAAGTTTTTTCTTTAAAAATATGTGTTCCACTTGGAACATTAATTCGATAAAAGCAGCAACACAGACCTGAGATAATGGTTTCCTGTTGGCACAGTTGATTCCCCCAATGAACACCATGTTGGGCATGACTGGCCGCGGGTAGTCCACCACAAAGTCTCCTCTGAACAGCCACACGGATGCAGAGCTAAGAATCTCCACCAGCGACACCTCTCTCTCAAGAAGCTCAGAGGCCATACGGGCATAAGGAGTATAAGAAAAACGGCAAATGTACTTCAGGCTCAGAGGGTAGAGCATGTTCTTGACCCTTTGGAAGAATGTCATGTGGTCTGAATTTGTTGTTAATAACCTAGGAACATATGAGAAAGGGTTTGGGCACGCTGTGCCCTCCACATCTAACTCACAGGGAACGGCACGCAGAAAAAACACGGCAGGAATGGACAGGTACTTAGCCAGCACTGCCCCGCAGGGGTAAAAAGGATCCGTTAAAACGACGTCAAAGGAGCTGGCATTCAGCTCCCTGATCAGGTCCTTGTTATACAGCAGTGCCTCACAAGACCTTTCCAACAGCAAAGCCACATTTTTCAATGTTTCCATGGCTTCCAAAAATTGTGTTAGAAAATGTGCTTTTTCATAAAGCTTGTTAGAACGGCCGATCATGGTGAAATCAAATTCCTCCCTGGTGTACGGAATGGCGTAGGTTTTCGTGGTAAAAAAGTCCTCTGCCTTGATGTGCACGTTGACTTCTGGAGACAGGACCACCGCTTGGTGGCCTCTGGCGTGCAGCTCCCGCACGACCTCCCGCATGCTGAGCCAGTGACTGCCCTCCATGGGGGCCACCAGCACCTTCCCCGCATCGGCCCATCTCCCACCGCATAGACAGAGCAGGAGTCCCACCAGCACCTGCCAGGGAATCTGCCGTCCCAGGGCCATCTCCACAGAAACCAGAAGCAACTGACTCTCTTCTGGGGCTGTGCGCCTATATTTGTTTCCTATCTTGTCATCAAGTCACTTGAGCACTATGGCGTGTAATTGGAAGGCAGTGTGCATTAATCATTACAGAATTAATCCATGCCTGTCTTTCATCACCTGCGCTTTCACCCAGGGCAAGTCCACTCCTCTTATCTTGGAAAAACTCCGCTGACTCTGCCGCTCCCTCTGGGGCGCATTCCAGGACTCTCCTGTTTCTCCTACAATTTCCAAACAAGGCTCTGCCTGCCCATTCCCTTGCTCACCTCCTGCCTCTCTGCCAACCATGTTCTGTGGGTCTGGACTGAACTCTGAGGCGTCACCTCGGCTCCAGTCCCCACCCAGAACTCTTCTGGGTGTGACCTTATCTAAGAACTCTTTAAACTCTTTCCCTCTATTTATGGGTGAATACAGAGTCCATTCAGGGAAATATATAACACTGCTGGGACAGCTTTCTCTCAGCAGGGAGGGGATGGCGGCCCTCTGGTTTGTTCCTGTTCCTTGCTGGGCACCTCTTGCTCTGTTCAGGAGAGAGGCTATTGGAGCCGCTGTCACATACGGAAATATCTGGAAGGGTCCTGGACAAAGACTCAGCAGAAGAGCTGGCTGAGAATTCTTTATCTGCCTTACAGAATAAAGGCTGCTGTTATCTAAAGCATCAGTGGGCAAGGCAGCCCTTAGGAATGATACAGCGGCATTCAGAGGGCACCAGTCCAGAAGGCCTGCTCACCCCAGGACGGGAGGGAGCCCTCGCCTGGCTTCAGAGAAGCTTCTCCAAGTTCTCTTCTGATGCCAAAGGCTCCAGTCTCCTGCTACTCTGTTTAGGAACTGAAATGTGCATTGATCAGGGCTATTATTATACCTTATCATTTATGTTCAGATTTTTCTCCAAGGTCGGTCACAGACTTAAGCCCTGAATAAAACAGATTCCTCCAGAACAGAGGGGCTCCAGAATTTGTGGAGCCCTTGAGGTGTGGCCCTGTGCACCTGCATGGGTCATGGACCCACTAGGCCCACCCTGCCGGAGAGACTGATGCACACGTGTGTTCGGCAGGATGTGGCATCTCTGTGCCGCATCTGCCCTGGGGAAGATGCGGAAGGGCTCCCAGGGCTGCACAGCTCTCCCACTGAGCACCCTCTTCTCCTCCATGGCTTCTCCCTAAGCAACATCCTGCCAATGGCTGCATCTCCCTTGGGAGAAAGTTTTCCCTATTAGGGATCCACACTGATAACCGATGTCGTTCTTGGCAAATGTGTGCACCAATATGCCTCCTGTATCACACAGGCAGGCACTGTGCCAGAGTGTTTGCACTTGATAACCGATGTCGTTCTTGGCAAATGTGTGCACCAATATGCCTCCTGTATCACAGGACATGTGCCATTCCTTTACCTGCCTCTCTGCCAACCATGTTCTGTGGGTCTGGACTGAACTCTGAGGCGTCACCTCGGCTCCAGTCCCCACCCAGAACTCTTCTGGGTGTGACCTTATCTAAGAACTCTTTAAACTCTTTCCCTCTATTTATGGGTGAATACAGAGTCCATTCAGGGAAATATATAACACTGCTGGGACAGCTTTCTCTCAGCAGGGAGGGGATGGCGGCCCTCTGGTTTGTTCCTGTTCCTTGCTGGGCACCTCTTGCTCTGTTCAGGAGAGAGGCTATTGGAGCCGCTGTCACATACGGAAATATCTGGAAGGGTCCTGGACAAAGACTCAGCAGAAGAGCTGGCTGAGAATTCTTTATCTGCCTTACAGAATAAAGGCTGCTGTTATCTAAAGCATCAGTGGGCAAGGCAGCCCTTAGGAATGATACAGCGGCATTCAGAGGGCACCAGTCCAGAAGGCCTGCTCACCCCAGGACGGGAGGGAGCCCTCGCCTGGCTTCAGAGAAGCTTCTCCAAGTTCTCTTCTGATGCCAAAGGCTCCAGTCTCCTGCTACTCTGTTTAGGAACTGAAATGTGCATTGATCAGGGCTATTATTATACCTTATCATTTATGTTCAGATTTTTCTCCAAGGTCGGTCACAGACTTAAGCCCTGAATAAAACAGATTCCTCCAGAACAGAGGGGCTCCAGAATTTGTGGAGCCCTTGAGGTGTGGCCCTGTGCACCTGCATGGGTCATGGACCCACTAGGCCCACCCTGCCGGAGAGACTGATGCACACGTGTGTTCGGCAGGATGTGGCATCTCTGTGCCGCATCTGCCCTGGGGAAGATGCGGAAGGGCTCCCAGGGCTGCACAGCTCTCCCACTGAGCACCCTCTTCTCCTCCATGGCTTCTCCCTAAGCAACATCCTGCCAATGGCTGCATCTCCCTTGGGAGAAAGTTTTCCCTATTAGGGATCCACACTGATAACCGATGTCGTTCTTGGCAAATGTGTGCACCAATATGCCTCCTGTATCACACAGGCAGGCACTGTGCCAGAGTGTTTGCTTTAACCATCCTTGGAGGCTGTGGTCCGAGATCCTGAATCTCCAACAGCAGCATCTAAGCTCTCTTTTTCTGAATCCTCTTTCTGTCCCAGCCACATTGCCGCATGTTTTCCCCGCAGCTCACTTTATGATCTCTGCTCCCAGCTTAAATCCTATCATATCTGTCAAGAAGATCACAGGACATTGGTCAGCAAAGCCAGGGCCAGACACCAACTCCATGGAAGGTAGCAAAGATCATCACTATGCCAGCTGTCAGGAATAGAAGTCCAAACCCCTCTTCCCACTGCACCTTGGTATCTGACTCACCAAGAAGAACGCAGTCAAGCACTGGATGGAAGAACACTTGCCTTATATAGAGATGACCCAGAGCAAGATCAGCTCCCACAGAGGGCATCAGTCCCCCACAGCCAGCCAGTCTCCCCTGATGGCCAGTGCAGGGCAATTAGCCTGCATGCATTCCTCTTGTACTCCAGTAGAAAAACCCCTTTCCCTCTCTGAATAAGACTATATAATAGGGCTGGCCAAGTGCTGCCAGATGCACGCGCTTCAAAGACAAGAGCAGTCATTGAACCTGAAACAGGGATAGATACTCTCAAACAAGCTGATCAGCCTAGCATAGGCTAGGTGGCTCTTGATAAGAAAGAGCTCCAAACTCCAGGCCCAGTCTTACGCTGCCAAGTGAGGGCCAAGCCACTACATGCAGGAGAGGTCCCTGGTGGTCCAATGGTTAAGAATACAGCTTCTAGGGCTTCCCTGCTGCTCCAATGAGTAAAAGAGTCTGCCTTGCAGTGCAACGGGCACCGGTTTGATCCCTGGCCTGGGAGGATCCCACAAGCTGTAGAGCGGCTGGACTTGAGATGGACCTGAATATGCGCTGAGCCAATGCTCTGCAACAAAAGAGGTCACTGCAATGGGAGGCCCACACAGGCCAAAGAATAAAGATGGATGAAAAATCAATCCATCAATCAATAAAGAGTGGCCAAAATTTAAAAAAATAAAAGAATACAGCTTCTAATGCAGGGGACACAGGTTTGACCACTAGTCAAGAAACTAAGATCCCACATACCACAGGGCAACTAAGCTCAGTGTCATAGTGAAGATCCTACATGCTGCAACTAAGACTCTATGCAGCCAATAACAAATAAATATTAAAAAAAAAAAAAAGACACTGCTTGCATGAGACTGCCTTTCCCAACATCCATGTTTATGACTTGTGACAATACGGCAAGCCACAGTTGGTGCTTTGATGAGCCCCACCCTCCCCTGCCCAGAGGCAAGAACAGGCAAGGCGTGTTCCTAACAATAAAAGAACTGTAGGCCATGGGGATTTTGTGGGGCTTGCAAGAGCAGAAGCAGGACACTGAAAACAGAGAGGGCTGTGTTCACATCCAAGTGCTGGAAACAGGGTGACTTGGAACAACAGAAATGTATTGCCTCACATTCCAGAGGTGTTTTTGCTCACTCGTATCAAACTCTTCCCAACCCTGGCCCGTAGCCTGCCTGGCTCCTCTGTCCAAGGAATTTTCCAGGCAAGAATACTGGAGTGGGTAGCCATTTCCCTCTCCAGAGGATCTTCCTGATCCAGGAATCAAGCCCAATCTCCTGCATTGCAGGCAGATGCTTAACCCACTGAGCCATCAAGAAAGCCCCAAATTCTGGAGGGCACAGTCCACACCAAGGGGTTGTAGGACCACCATCCCTCTGAAGGGTCTGGAGGGAAACCTCTCCTTGCCTCTTTGGCTTTGGAGTCTGCCTGCAACCGTGGTTTTCCATGGCTTATAGATGCATCACTCTGCCCATCCTCCCTCCGTGTGGCTTTATATTGGCTTCCTCTGTGAAGTCTGTCTCTGTGATTGAATCTTTTTTTATAAGGACACCAGTAGTACTGAGGGCATCCCTGGTGTCTAAGGGGTAAGGAATCTGCCTGCCATTGTAGGAGACACGGGTTCCATCCCCGAGTTGGGAAGATCCCCCGGAAGAGGATATGGCAACCTACTCCAGTATTCCCACCTATAGCATTCCATGGACAGAGGAGCCTGGAAGGCTACAGTCCATGGGGTCACAAAGAGTCAGACATGACTTAGTGACTAAACAACAGCAGGTCATACCTCATGTAACTTGACCACTTCTGTCAGGGCACTGTGTCCACATACATTCACATTCTGAGGTGCTGGGGGTTAGACCCATCACACATCTTTTTAAAAAGTTACTAACTTGATTTCGGCTGCGCTGGCCCCATTGCTGTGGGCAGGCCTTCTCTGGGTGTGGCGGGCGGGGCTGCTCTTCCTTGCGGTGCACAGGGCTGCTCATAGCCGCAGCTTTTCTTGTCGTGGAGGACCAGCGCTGGGCTCACAGGCCTCCACAGCAGCGGCACTCAGGATCGGGAGCTGTGGCTCTTACGCTCTAGAGCGCAGGTTCAGTAGGTGCGGTGTATGGGCTTAGTTGCTCTATAGCATGTGGAATCTTCCCAGACCCGGCATCAACCCCATGTCGCCAGCACTGGCAGCCAAACTCTTACCCACTGCACCACCAGGGAAGTCCAGTGACTCATGTTTTTTGTTTGTTTGTTTTTTTTTTAATTTCATTTATTTTGGTGGGGGGCACTTCTATTGCTCTTTCATTTATCTACTTTCATCCATCTTTGTTCCTTGGCCTGTGTGGGCATCTCATTGCAGTGGCCTTTCTCGTTGCAGAGCACCAGCTCTGGGCTTAGGCACTCCAGAGTCCCAGCTTGGTAGTTGGACACATGGGTCCAGTTGCTTCGAGGCACGTGGGAGCTTCCCAGACCAGGGATCAAACTGGCGCCCACTGCACTGAAAGGCGGTGTCCTTACCCACTGGACCACCAGGGAACTCCAGTGACGCACCTTTTTTGAAGTGGCCGCAGTTCAGTCTATAGCCAGGGACCAGCTCTCCATGGGCTTTGTGAGCCAAGCTGGGGGCTTAAATTCCATCCCAAAGGCTGGGGTACCCACTGATGCTGGTGTGGCATGGCCAAATATGTGGGCGTGTCTTGGCTCCCTTTTTCAAAGAAGTAGGGATAATTCAGGGGTGTCAGCCTGGACTTCAGGTGTCCCACTCAGAGGCTGTTTGTGTGAGGTGAGGGCCTGAATCAAAGTTCCCACCACACTGGGGCCAGAGCTGACTGAGAGGCAGTACAGGAAACATCCGCCAGGGGGCGCTCACAGCACGACGGCAGCGCATAGAGGCAGAGAAGGCAGAGGTAGGGCTGCTGAGGGCATCCTGCATCGCCAGAAGAGGATAGTCTGGATCTGAGAGCCATGCGTAGACAAGACACTAGAGAGGAGTTCTTAACTGTGGGTGAAAGATTTCAGCCCCTGGACTAGTCCCCGGACGGCATTAAAATGTCTGAGTCTGGGATGGGGCAGGAACTCCTTGTCACATAGAAAGGCTCTCCCCCTGTCTAGGCAGTGCAGTGTAAAGAGTCCGTCTGCCAGTGCAGGAGAGGCAGGTTTCAAACCTGGGTCAGGAAGATTCCCTGAAGCAGGAAATGTCAACCCACTCCAGTATTCTTGCCTGGAGAATCCTTTCACTGCTGTGGCCCGTGTCAGGGAACTGAGATCCTACAAGCCATGCAGCTTGGTCAAACAAGGAAGGAAGGAAAGAAGATGGGAGGAAGGAAGGAAGGGAGAAGAGAAGGAAAGACATTAAAGCCATGGTGAAATTCCATACATCCCACAAGAGTGGTTAAAATATAAAAAACGGACAATATCAAGAGTGAGCAAGAGTGCGTGGGCAGGAATATACAATAGTACAACTGCTTTAAAAAACAGTTTAGCTGGTTCTTGTAAAGTTATATATCTACCTACCATACATGCAGCAATGCTACTCCTAAACATTTACCCAAGAAATACAAAAGAGTTTATTCACAAAAATGCACATACTCAAAAAACTGAACTATATGACACAGTCTACAATTGCTCCCTTTTGCTGAAAGAAAAAAAAAATCTTCAGTAAAAATCCAAAGATCTAAAACAAAATGCACATACTCGTATATTTACAGCAGCTTCCAAATATGATGACATTCATATTTGAATCATTCCATTCAGACGAGACTCTAGAAAGATGATTATAATCTCAGTGACAGAGATGGGATCAGTGGTTGTCTATGGCCTAGGGGAGGCATTAATTGACTGGGACAGAAGACAAGGCCAGCTACTGGGCCTTGCTGAACATGTCCCCCTATCTTGACTGTGGTGATAGTTACATGGGTACACAGAATTATTATAGCTCAGAAATGGACAAGTAAAATGGTGGTTTGTCACAGTAACGGCTTCCCAGGTGGTGCAGTGGTAAAGAATCCTCCTGCCAATGCAGGAGACACAAGAGAGATGGGTTCAATCCCTGGGTCGGGAAGATTCCCTGAAGCAGGAAATGTCAACCCACTCCAGTATTCTTGCCTGGAGAATCCTTTCGCTGCTGTGGCCCGTGTCAGGGAACTGAGACCCTACAAGCCATGCAGCTTGGTCAAACAAGGAAGGAAGGAAAGAAGATGGGAGGAAGGAAGGAAGGGAGAAGAGAAGGAAAGACATTAAAGCCATGGTGAAATTCCATACATCCCACAAGAGTGGTTAAAATATAAAAAACGGACAATATCAAGAGTGAGCAAGAGTGCGTGGGCAGGAATATACAATAGTACAACTGCTTTAAAAAACAGTTTAGCTGGTTCTTGTAAAGTTATATATCTACCTACCATACATGCAGCAATGCTACTCCTAAACATTTACCCAAGAAATACAAAAGAGTTTATTCACAAAAATGCACATACTCAAAAAACTGAACTATATGACACAGTCTACAATTGCTCCCTTTTGCTGAAAGAAAAAAAAAAAATCTTCAGTAAAAATCCAAAGATCTAAAACAAAATGCACATACTCGTATATTTACAGCAGCTTCCAAATATATGCCATTCACATTTGAATCATTCCATTCAGATGAGACTCTAGAAAGATGATTATAATCTCAGTGACAGAGATGGGATCAGTGGTTGTCTACGGTCTAGGGGAGGCATTAATTGACTGGGACAGAAGACAAGGCCAACTACTGGGCCTTGCTGAACATGTCCCCTATCTTAACTGTGGTGATAGTTACATGGGTACACAGAATTATTATAACTCAGAAATGGACAATTAAAGTGGTGGTTTGTCACAGTAATGGCTTCCCAGGTGGTGCAGTGGTAAAGAAGCCTCCTGCCAGTGCAGGAGACACAAGAGAGATGGGTTCAATCCCTGGGTCAGGAAGATCCCCTGGAGTAGGAAGTGGCAACTCTCTCTAGTATTGCCTGGAAAATTCCCCAGACAGAGGAAACTGGCGGGCTTGTCCAAGGGGTCACAGAAGAGTGGGACATGACTGAGCAGGCACTAACATATAAATAATACCTCAATGGCATTAATTTTAAAAAACTACACTATGCTATGCAAATATGCTACACTAAGACAGGTAAATAATTCCAGGGAAGAAGTGAGAAAGGAAGGGCTTCCCTGGTGGTCCAGTGGGTAAGGACACCGCCTTGTGGTGCAAGGGGCGCCGGTTCGATCCCTGGCCTGGGAGGATCCCACGAGCTGCGGAGCAGCTGGATCCATGTGTCCAACTACTGAGCCGGAGCTCTGGAGTTCATGTGCCCAGGGCTGGTGCTCTGCAACAACAGACGCCACCGCGATGGGAGGCCCACACGGGCCAAAGAACAAAAAGATGGATGAAAATGGATGAATGAAGGACCAATAGAGGTGGCTCACTCGCCCCCCGCCCTCCCCACCTCCCCCCAAAACAAAAAAATAAATAAATCTTTAAAAAAAAAAAAAAACCGCACTATGCTATGCAAATATGCTACACTACGACAGGTAAATAATTCCAGGGAAGAAGTGAGAAAGGAGGGGCTTCCCTGGTGGTCCAGTGGGTAAGGATACCGCCTTGCAGTGCAAGGGGCGCCGGTTCGATCCCTGGCCTGGGAGGATCCCACGAGCTGCAGAGCAGCTGGACCTATGTGTCCAACTACTGAGCCGGAACTCTGGAGCGCCTGCACCCAGAGCCAGTTCTCTGCAGCGACCGAGGCCACTGCAATGGGAGGCCCACACAGGCCAAAGAACAAAGATGGATAAAAATAGATAAATAAAAGACCAACAGAAGTGGCCAAGAACAAAAAGAAGTGAGAAAGGCAGGTGCCAGGGACCGGGAAGGCTTGACAGCTGCCCCCACTATTACCCCTCTCATTGGAGCACAGGCACCCAGAGCACGGCTTTGCAACAAGAGAGGCCACAGTAATGGGAGGCCCACATAAGGCTGAAGAATAAAGGTAGATGCGAAATAAATAAAATTTAAAATCAATACAAAGAGGCCAAAATTTAAAAAAATAAAAAATTTAAAAATAACTTTTAAAAAAAAAGATCCTATTAACCCAAAAAAGAACATGTGGGACTTCCCTGGTGGTCCAGTGGGTAAACAGTCTGCCTTGCAGTGCAGGCGGTGCCGGTTCAATCCCTGGCCTGGGAGGATCCCACATGCCACAGAGCGGCTGGACTGGCATGACCAGTTACCAGCCAGCTCTCTGAAGCGCATGCGCCCGGAGCCAGAGCTCTGCGACGAGAGAGGCCACTGTGATGAGAGGCCCACATAGGGCAAAGAATAAAGATGGATGAAAATAAATGAATGAAAAAAATCAATAAGGGCTTTCCTGGTGGTCCAGTGGGTAAAGAGTCCACCTTGCAGTGCAAGGGGCACCAGTTCGATCCCTGGCCCAGGAAGATCCCACGTGCTATGGGGAGCTGCTGGACCGGTGTGTCCAACTAAGAACCAGCGCTCTGGAGTGCATGTGCCCGGAGTCAGTGCTGTGCAACGAGAGAGGTCACTGCAATGGCAGGCCCACACAGGCCAAAGAATAAAGATCGATGAAAAATAAATAAATAAAAAACCAATACAAGAGGCCAAAATTTCAAAAAATAAAGTTTAAAAATAAATCAATAAAAGAGGTCAAAATTTAAAAAAAATAAAAGGTGACAGGAATCTCACAAAGTTGAGTAAAAGAAGCAGGAAAAAAATCCACTATGTTTCTATTTATATAAACTAATCAATTGATTAAAACTCATCTATGTTATTTAGTGATGCACAGTTGGATGGCAAAACCAACCCTGAAAAGAAAGGCAAAAAAATCACCATCACACCAGAGAAGTCAAAACAAGTGAAAAGGGATATGGGGAGCAAGTACCCGGGAAGGCTTGACAGCTGCCCCCACTATTACCCCTCTCATTGGAGCACAGGCACCCAGAGCACGGCTTTGCAACAAGAGAGGCCACAGTAATGGGAGGCCCACATAAAGCTGAAGAATAAAGGTAGATGCGAAATAAATAAAATTTAAAATCAATACAAAGAGGCCAAAATTTTAAAAAATAAAAAATTTAAAAATAAATTTAAAAAAAAAGATCCTATTAACCCAAAAAAGAACACGTGGGACTTCCCTGGTGGTCCAGTGGGCAAACAGTCCGCCTTGCAGTGCAGGCGGTGCCAGTTCAATCCCTGGCCTGGGAGGATCCCACATGCCACAGAGCGGCTGGACTGGCATGACCAGTTACCAGCCAGCTCTCTGAAGCGCATGCGCCCGGAGCCAGAGCTCTGCGACGAGAGAGGCCACTGTGATGAGAGGCCCACATAGGGCAAAGAATAAAGATGGATGAAAATAAATGAATGAAAAAAATCAATAAGGGCTTTCCTGGTGGTCCAGTGGGTAAAGAGTCCACCTTGCAGTGCAAGGGGCACCAGTTCGATCCCTGGCCCAGGAAGATCCCACGTGCTATGGGGAGCTGCTGGACCGGTGTGTCCAACTAAGAACCAGCGCTCTGGAGTGCATGTGCCCGGAGTCAGTGCTGTGCAACGAGAGAGGTCACTGCAATGGCAGGCCCACACAGGCCAAAGAATAAAGATCGATGAAAAATAAATAAATAAAAAACCAATACAAGAGGCCAAAATTTCAAAAAATAAAGTTTAAAAATAAATCAATAAAAGAGGTCAAAATTTAAAAAAAATAAAAGGTGACAGGAATCTCACAAAGTTGAGTAAAAGAAGCAGGAAAAAAATCCACTATGTTTCTATTTATATAAACTAATCAATTGATTAAAACTCATCTATGTTATTTAGTGATGCACAGTTGGATGGCAAAACCAACCCTGAAAAGAAAGGCAAAAAAATCACCATCACACCAGAGAAGTCAAAACAAGGATAGAATAGGTATGATGGGGAGCAAGTACCCAGGCAGGCGTGTGGACACTGGCAGGGCACTTTTTCTTGACTAGAGTGAAACTTACAGGATACTTTATATTTTTCTATGAACATGTGCATATATATTTGATGCATTTTTCTCTGTGTTCTATTTTCTTTCAATTTTTTTTTAATGTATGCTATTTCTAAAAGACACTTCTGTGTTCACCTCATGCCACAAACATGGAACAGGTGCAAGGCTGGGTGCACAGCCTGTGGAGGAACACAAGATTGAATCTTTGCCTTCAGGGCAAAAGAAACACAAATCATATACATGCAACAGGATGTGGCCTACTGAAGACACGAATGAACTGTTAACAATGCACAGATGAAAGGACTCGTTTGGAGAAGGACAAATTCCAGGCAGAGGATGAGCTTAAGCAAAGAACCAGACGCTCGGGGTCATGCGGGACTAGTAAATAGTCTGGGGCTCAAAACAGCTCCAAGACTGTATTCCCTGCCTTCCACATGCCAGGTCCTGACTAAGCACACAAAGATGCCCAAGACAGGGTCGTTGTCCTAGCGATGCGGTGCCCAGAGAGGGTGAGCAGGTGGTCTGTCCTGGGATGTGGGTCCTGCCCTGTCCATGGGTCTGTCCTAGAAGGAGAGGTCTCCTTGCTGAGACAGTAGACTGGATCTCGGTGGAACTTGCATATTACGTTTATGGAAGGTAAGGAAGAAAAGACTATGGATATTTTTTGAGAACTTTAAGACATATTTTAGGGTTTCCCTGGTGGCTCAGTGATAAAGAATCCGCCTGTCAAGGCAGAAGGCACAGGTTTAGTCCCTGGTCCAGGAAAACCTCACATGCCGTGGGACAACTAAGCCTGTGTGTCACAGCTACTGAGCCTGCGCTTTAGAGCCCACGCGCCACACCTGCTGAAGCCTGAGCACTCCTGAGCCTGTGCTCAGCAGCAAGAGAAGCTGCTGCCACCAGAAGCCTGGGCACCAGAACTAGAGACAAAGCCCGCACAGCAAAAAAAGACCCAGTCCAACCAAATGCATTAATTAACTAAATTATTGTAAAACATATTCTACTGTTAAAAAGGAAAAGAGGCAACCTAAATGTTCATGAATAGGAACAGGGCTAAGTGAATATGGATGCACTCACACGGTGCAGGTACAGGGAGTGAAGCAAATCTGTATGAACTTCGTGTAGGAAGAGATCATGCAGAAAACTAGTGGATGAAAAATACCACTAGTAGGAAGACTAGGCAGCAAAGGTGTTCTATTCAATTTTTAATGTATGCTATTTCTAAAAGACACTTCTGTGTTCACCTCATGCCACAAACATGGAACAGGTGCAAGGCTGGGTGCATAGCCTGTGGAGGAACACAAGATTGAATCTTTGCCTTCAGGGCAAAAGAAATACAAATCATGTACACGCAACAGGATGTGGCCTACTGAAGACACGAATGAACTGTTAACAATGCACAGATGAAAGGACTCGTTTGGAGAAGGACAAATTCCAGGCAGAGGATGAGCTTAAGCAAAGAACCAGACGCTCGGGGTCATGCGGGACTAGTAAATAGTCTGGGGCTCAAAACAGCTCCAAGACTGTATTCCCTGCCTTCCACATGCCAGGTCCTGACTAAGCACACAAAGATGCCCAAGACAGGGTCGTTGTCCTAGCGATGCGGTGCCCAGAGAGGGTGAGCAGGTGGTCTGTCCTGGGATGTGGGTCCTGCCCTGTCCATGGGTCTGTCCTAGAAGGAGAGGTCTCCTTGCTGAGACAGTAGACTGGATCTCGGTGGAACTTGCATATTACGTTTATGGAAGGTAAGGAAGACAAGACTATGGATATTTTTTGAGAACTTTAAGACATATTTTAGGGTTTCCCTGGTGGCTCAGTGATAAAGAATCCGCCTGTCAAGGCAGAAGGCACAGGTTTAGTCCCTGGTCCAGGAAAACCTCACATGCCGTGGGACAACTAAGCCTGTGTGTCACAGCTACTGAGCCTGCGCTTTAGAGCCCACGCGCCACACCTGCTGAAGCCTGAGCACTCCTGAGCCTGTGCTCAGCAGCAAGAGAAGCTGCTGCCACCAGAAGCCTGGGCACCAGAACTAGAGACAAAGCCCGCACAGCAAAAAAAGACCCAGTCCAACCAAATGCATTAATTAACTAAATTATTGTAAAACATATTCTACTGTTAAAAAGGAAAAGAGGCAACCTAAATGTTCATGAATAGGAACAGGGCTAAGTGAATATGGATGCACTCACACGGTGCAGGTACAGGGAGTGAAGCAAATCTGTATGAACTTCGTGTAGGAAGAGATCATGCAGAAAACTAGTGGATGAAAAATACCACTAGTAGGAAGACTAGGCAGCAAAGGATATCCGTGGGAAGTGCATAGAATTGTTCTCCCAACTAAGACTATACAGTCAAATAAATAAATACATAAAAAGAATTGTTCTCTGTGTGCACTAAGCGCTCAATAAGTAAATATTAGCTATTTATGTGTAAGCTTAAGCTATACAGCATAATGATTTAATGCATGATGTATGTATGACAACAGGATGACCACAGCAGGGTTAGTTGACACATTCATCACATCACATAATTACCACTTCTTTTTGTGATGAGAACATTAAATATATGCCCTCCTAGAAGCTTTTTTGTTTTGTTTTGTTTTGTTTTGCCACTGTGCACAGCTTGCAGGATCTTAGTTTCCAGACCAAGGATTGAACCCAGGCCCCCAGCAGTGGACGTGCAGAGTCCTAACCACCGGATCACCAAAGAGTTCCCAGAAACATTTTAAGTGTATAATATAGTAGATCCTCTGAACATTCATACATTGCTAGAGGGAACATAAAATGGTACAGCCACTGTGGGAAATAGTTTGACAGTTCTTCAGTAAGCTAAACGTAGAATTACCATATAACTCAATGCTTTCAATCCTCAAATGAATTGAAATCGCACGATCAACCTGCTACACAAATGTTCACAGCAGCACTGTTCACAGTAACCGAAAGTGGAAACCCAAACATTCATCAACTGTGCATGGATAAGCACAATGTGGTCTATGCAGACAATGGAATATGATTCTGTCATAAAAAGAAATGAAGAAGGAAAACAAAAAAAAGAAATGAAGTATTGATTTCATGTGAATGAACCTTGAAACACTAAGCTAGGTAAAGAAGTCACATACAAAAAGCCATCTATTCCATGATTCCATTTCTATGAAATACTCAGAATAGACAAATCCATAGAGATAGAAAGTGGATTGAAAGGGTCAGTTGCTCAGTCATGTCCAACTCTGTGACTCCATGGACGGTAGCTGCCAGGCTCCCCTGTCTATGGGATTCTCCAGGCAAGAATACTGCAGTAGGTTCGCATGCATCTTCCCAACCCAGGAATCAAACTCAGGTCTCCCACATTGCAGGCAGATTCTTTACTGTCTGAGCCACCAGGAAAGTGGATTAGTTTCCAAAGGCTGTAGGGAGTGGGGTGTGGGAGTGCTTGCTTAATGAGGAAAGGGCTTCCCTTTGGGGTGATGAAACGTTCTGGAACTAGATAGTGCTGAGGGTGTACAACCCTGAGGATGTCCTAGATGGTGCCACTGAACTGCATACTTTTAAGGGATTATTTTTACTATATGCGTAGTTTACCATAATAAAAAAGATGATACAGGCAGTTTGAAAAAGAGTTCCTCAGAGATGAAGCATGCTTCCCTGATGGCTCAGCGGTAACGAATCTGCCTACAGGAGATGCAGGGTCAGGAAGATCCCCTGAAGAAGGGGATGGCCACCCACTCCAGTATTCTTGCCTGGAGACCCCCAAGGACAGAAGAGTCTGGTGGGGCTACAGGCCATGCCGCTCATGAAGAATCGGATGCCATTTAGCAACTGAACAACAACAAATAAAGGTGAAACATATAGTTACCATACAACCCAGCGAATTCTACTCCTAGGCACACCACCAAGAGATGTGAAGACGTATGTCCACACAAACCTTGTGCACAAGTGTTCATAGCAGCATTATTCATAATAGCCAAAAAGTAGAAGTAAGGCAGAAACCTGACAAGTGCATACATACAGCCTGGTACATCGGGCTCAAACCCGGGTCTCCTGCGCTGCAGGCAGATTTCTCAACTATCTGAGCCACCGGGGAAGCCCTAGAAGAAAATGCTATTCAGCAATAAATAGCAATGCTATGAGGTGTGCTATGTGAAAAAAAAAAATCTGCCATATATTACAAATCCATGTTCATTAAATGGTCAGAAGACACAAATCCATAGAGACAGAAAAGGAGGGGTGCCAGGGGCAAAGGAGAAGGGCGACTCGGGAACGGCTACCAATGCTAAAGACTTTCTTCTGGGGACTTGCCTGCATGTCCAGTTGTTAAGACTCCACCTTCCAATGCAGGAGGAGTGGGTTTGATCCCTGGTTGGGGAGCTAAGATCCTACATGCCTTGCATACGTAAAACCAAAATATAAAACAGAAACACTGTTGTAACAAATTCAATAAAGACTTTAAAAATGGTCCACTTCAAAAAAAGATTCATACTGGTGACAGTTGCACAAATCTATGAATACACTCCAAATCCATCCAACTCTACATTTTAATCAAGACTCATGTGTCTTATGAGTTATAACTCACTAGCATTTTTTTTAAACCCACTTTACCATTCTCCTAGAATGATAAGTATAAGTCACTGACCAAGCCAAGTTTCATATTTTTCAGACACTCATGTTGAATGCCTTTTTTAAACCCTTGACTCATTCTAGCACTTAGCCACTTGTTAAGAAATTACTATTGGCCATCATCAAAAAATCTACAGACAATAAATGCTGGAGAGGGTGCGGAGAAAAGGGAACCCTCTTGCATTGCTGATGGGAATGTCAATTGATACAGTGGCTATGGAAGACAGTATGGAGATTCCTTAAAAAACTAAAAATAGAAGCACCATACAACCCAGCAATCCCACTCTTAGGCTTATACCCTGATGAACTCAAAATTGAAAGAGACACCTATACCCCAATGTTCACTGCAGCACTCTATACAATAGCTAGAACACAGAAGCAACCTAGATGTCCATCGACGAATGAATGAATAAAAAAAGCTCTGATACATATACACAATAGAGTACTACTCAGCTGTAATGCAGAAGAATCAGTCCTAATGAGGTGGCTGGATCTAGAACCTATTATATGAAGTACAGTAAGTCAAAAAGGGAAAGACAAGTATAGTATACTAACACATATATATGGAATCTAGTAAGATGGAAATGATAACATATGCAGTGAAGCGATGGGAAAACAGACATGGAGAACGGACATATGAACATTGTGGGGAATGAACAAGGGGTGAGAGGCGTAGAGAGAGTAACATGGAAACCTATTCCATCATATGTGAAAAAGATAGCTATTGTCATTGTGCTGTGGGAATAGGGGATCCTGCAGGGCCGCTGTGAGATGGCCTGGAGGGATGGGACAGGTCGGGGTGGTGGGGGTGGGGCCGGGAGGGGGTGAAGGAGGGATGGGGGCCAGGGATATACATATGACTAATCTGGGATTGTACATACCTGTAAACAACAAAACACTGTAAAAGTAAAAGGTAAAATTTAAAAAAAATGAAAAATTACTTGTTAACAGAAACAGTGGTGTCAAACGTCCTGCATGTCTGTTAATGTCCCAGATAACCCATCATAAATACACAGGACTTTGAAAGAGAACCAGCCCGCTGACGACATTGTAGACATTGGCTCCGATCTTCTATTGTATAAAGTGCCTGCTAAGAATGACTTGGCATTTTGAGGGTTTCTTCCCCTGACTTGCCTAAGAGCCAGTCCTCAGCTCAGCGAGCAAGCCCGAGTGACTATTACTTGTAGAGAGGCCTGCAGGGAGATGAGATGAGCTCCGACGGTAGGCAGGACATCTTTGCCACCCCCTCACCAGCCAGCTGGGGCTTGACTGGGAAGAAATCACTGATCCTCGCTCAGAGTGTGTTCAGATCAGTGCTTCTCGGCTTCAGCACTTCTGCTATTCTGGGGTCAGATGATTCTTTGTGTGGAGAAGGTGGGTGGGTGTTTCTTGTGGTTTTGTGGGATTTTTAACAGCATCTGTGGCTTCTTCCTGTCCTAAGTCACTTCAGTCCAACTCTTTGTGACCCCATGGACTGTAACCTGCCAAGCTCCTCTGTCTGTGAGATTCTCCAGGCAGGAAGACTGGGGTGGGTTACCATTTCCTTCTCCAAGAGACCTTCCTGACTCAGGCATCGAACCCGATGTCCATCGACGAATGAATGGATAAAAAAAAAGCTCTGAAACATATACACGATGGAGTACTACTCAGCTGTAAAAAGAAATGCAGAAGAATCAGTCCTAATGAGGTGGCTGGATCTAGAACCTATTATACAAAGTGCAGTAAGTCAAAAAGGGAAAGACAAGTATAGTATACTAACACATATATATGGAATCTAGTAAGATGGAAATGATAACATATGCAGTGAAGCGATGGGAAAACAGACATGGAGAACGGACATATGAACATTGTGGGGAATGAACAAGGGGTGAGAGGCGTAGAGAGAGTAACATGGAAACCTATTCCATCATATGTGAAAAAGATAGCTATTGTCATTGTGCTGTGGGAATAGGGGATCCTGCAGGGCCGCTGTGAGATGGCCTGGAGGGATGAGACAGGTCGGGGTGGTGGGGGTGGGGCCGGGAGGGGGTGAAGGAGGGATGGGGGCCAGGGATATACATATGACTAATCTGGGATTGTACATACCTGTAAACAACAAAACACTATAAAAGTAAAAGGTAAAATTAAAAAAAAAGAAATTACTTATTAACAGAAACAGTGGTGTCAAACGTCCTGCGTGTCTGTTAATGTCCCAGATAACCCATCATAAACACACAGGACTTTGAAAGAGAACCAGCCCGCTGACGACATTGTAGACATTGGCTCCGATCTTCTATTGTATAAAGTGCCTGCTAAGAATGACTTGGCATTTTGAGGGTTTCTTCCCCTGACTTGCCTAAGAGCCAGTCCTCAGCTCAGCGAGCAAGTCCGAGTGACTATTACTTGTAGAGAGGCCTGCAGGGAGATGAGATGAGCTCCGACGGTAGGCAGGACATCTTTGCCACCCCCTCACCAGCCAGCTGGGGGCTCGGCTGGGAAGAAGTCACTGATCCTCGCTCAGAGTGTGCTCAGATCAGTGCTTCTCGGCTTCAGCACTTCTGCTATTCTGGGGTCAGATGATTCTTTGTGTGGAGAAGGTGGGTTGGTGTTTCTTGTGGTTTTGTGGGATTTTTAACAGCATCTGTGGCTTCTTCCTGTCCTAAGTCACTTCAGTCCAACTCTTTGTGACCCCATGGACTGTAACCTGCCAAGCTCCTCTGTCTGTGAGATTCTCCAGGCAGGAAGACTGGGGTGGGTTACCATTTCCTTCTCCAAGAGACCTTCCTGACTCAGGCATCGAACCCACAACTCTTATGTCTCCTACATTGGCAGGCAGGCTCTTTACCACTAGCTCCACCTAGAATTCATTCCCCAGTTGTGACCCCAGAACAAGTCTCCAGAAATCGCTCAAACAAATCACCCCTGTTTGAGAACCACTATTTAAATGATTCCACAGCACGAGAAAACTTGGGAATGGAAGAGCCAGCCCTGCAAGATTGGAATCTGGTCTTCTGGGGGAAATGCTCTCCACAAAATGTTGTAAAGGGGACTTGCCTGGTGGTCCAGTGGTGAAAACTTGGCAATTCCACTGACGGGGAGGCTCAGGTTCAATCCCTCGTTGGGGAACTAAGATCCCACATGCCAAGTAGTGGGGTCAAATAAATACATAAAAACTCTTGAAGAAAAAAATATATATATACAGAGATTGTCGTAAGAAAACCATGGTGCTTTTACCACCACAGAGAGAGAAAGTTTCAGCCCGCATTTAGTTAAGGTCCTGGGAAGATAGGGATGTGGCTGTAGTTTCCTCTGACGATCTGCCAAGCGCTGTCACATACTGCCCATTTGATTCTCGGGTAACCCTGTGAGGGGCTGAGACCGGCTCGATCTGCCTCATTTCAGCTGAGGAAGCTGAAGTTCACGGCCACAAGGCCAGGAGAAAGCTGCTCAGATCCAGTGACTCACCCTTCGGTTCCTTTCCTTCCTCTGTGAGGCTGAAACTTTCCAAGTCTTGTATGATTAGAAAAAGGAGGGCTGGACCTCCGGGCACCAGAGGTCCAGAAGAGGGTTCTCATCCACCTGCACCCCTGGCTTCAGCCCGCAGCGACAGGCAGCGCCTCAGCTCGCCTCGAGGCATCCGTCTGGGTGTTTAAAGGAGAGAACTGAACAACCTCCTGGCTGAGGGATCCCATCCTGTTATTCCAGCCTAAAGTCCCTCTCTCCCATTGCAGTTGCACAGACTGTTTTCACAGTTCTACTGTGAATGGGTCTCCCTAGCCAACACCACGGCTGCCTGACTATTCCCATTGCACAGATGGAGACAGGAACACTCAGAGGTAAGCCCCTTGCCTCGACCACATGGTCAATTCAAATCCAAGCTCTTGCCCTACTGAGGTCGTGAGGACAAGGGAGGAATGCCTGGTGCCAGCGGGGAAAGCAAGCTGAACCCTCCGTGCCCTGATGTCAGGCCAGAGCCAAGGGCTCCTTCCTTCCTCCTTCCTTCCCTTGTGATGAACAAGCTGGGCAGAGAAGATGAGATGAGCCTGGAGTCTGAGATCTGGCCAGGACTTGCCTCCATGAGCTACCCTAGTGAATATGAACCAGGCTTTGTGCAGCTCTCTGCCTTGCCTATGGAAGACAATGGGACTGATCTCTGCATTTCTTTGTTGATGAGAACACTTCAGTGGCTTGTGTTTGTTTGTTTTGGTTGCACTGGATTGTAAATGCAACACACCAGATCTCGGTTGAAGCATGTGGACTCTCAGTTTCAGCCTGCACGCAGGATCTAGTTCCCCAGCCAGGGATCAAACCCAGGCCCCTGCATTGGGAACACAGAGTCTTATCCACTGGATCACCAGGGAAGCCCCTCCCATGGCCCTTCTAATAGTGAAATGTAAAGCTAAAGTCTTCTCCAAGATGGAGATATTTAACACCTAAGCCTCCCAAAAGGAAAAGGTATCAGTCATGGGATAGATTGGTAGCGTGGTGGTAAAGAATCCACCTGCTAATGCAGGAGACCCAAGAGACATGGGTTCAATCCTTGGGTTGGGAAGAGCCCCTGGGATAGAAAATGGCAACCCACTCTGGTCTTCTTCCCTGGAGAATTCCATGGACAGAGGAGACTGGCGAGCTACAATCCATACATAGTGTCAGAAACAGTCAGATACAGCTGTGCACGCACACACAGACTGGTCTCAAGTAAAAAGCAAGAAGGACAACAGAGATAGTATTCCACAGATTAAAGCCCCCATGGGCAGAGGGGAAGGCACCTGAGAAAATGCTCCAGAGGCAGAAACGTTCCAGGGCCAGGGGACGAGGAGAACAAGGGTTAAGCGGGGTCCTGGGCAGGGACAGGACAAGTAGCTTCAGAGCGTCTGGGGCCGCCCCGTGGCCCAGCCTCTGAAGACTTCCCAGTGGGAGCCACCTGCCAGGTGACCCACGGCTGCTCCAAAGCATCTTGGGCAGAAAGGAAAAAGGAGGCCTTGGAGGTGGCTGAGTCCCTCCTAGGCCAGAGGAGGCAGGAGGGGCTGTGGGCAGAGTCACGCCAACGTGGGCATCTGGGGAGGCAGTCCCCATGTAGAGAGGCTCAGGGCCCCCATGACCCTGAACAGGAGCATACTTTCTTACATCGTGAATCATAGGTTTATGCAAAGAGTGTTCAGCTGCCTCTGGTTTGTAAAAGATTTTGTCCATTTTTGAAAGTAATACAGGAGCATTTGTTTTAAGCTAGGCCAACAGTTACCTATAAAACATGCTTGCTACAAGCAAAAGTGAATGCCATTATTTGTTCGTTTGAAGTCTTTGATTATTTCTGAAGTCAAGTGTCTTTTCAAACGTTTATTGGCCATCTGCATTGTGTTTCTGGTTGTCTGATCACGTGACTTGCCTGGGTCTTCATTTCTGCAAGTGGGCTTTCTTTAGTTGCGGAGAGTGGGGGCTACTCTCTAGTTGCAGTGCGTGGGCTTCTCACTGCGGTGGCTTCTCTTGTTGCAGAACATGGGCTCTACATTAGGCAGGCTCTTTAGTCGCCGTAGGTGGGGTTAGTTGCTCCACGGCATGTGGAGTCTCCCCAGACCGGGGATCAAACCTGTGTCTTCTGCATTGCAAGGAGGAATTTTCACCACTGGACCACCCGGGAAAACCCGGTTGGTTGGTTGGTTGGTTTAACTCTAAATCAGGCCTTTATTTTTTTCGGATCTATATGTATCTTCTTTGAAACTAGTTTATTGGGATGAAAGCACTAGACAAAATTCACCATTCAGAAGAGAACAGTTCTGTGCCACTTAGTACATTCACAATGTCAGGCAGCCACCAGTGTTACAGATTCCGAAACATTGCTCCAAAGTGCACATTTCTCCATGGCATTGAAACGGTTTGATCTTTTGTCAAAAGAAACTGGATTTTGATCTCTTTCTCTCCCTTTCAAAGTCACTCAGTTGTGCCCAACTCTTGGCAACCCCATGGACGGCAGCCCACCTGGCTCCTCTGTCCATGGAGTTCCCCTGGCAAGACTCCTGATGGAAGTCGCTCAGTTGTATCCGACTCTGCAACTCCCAGGACGAGCCATGGACTCCTCCAGGCAAGAAAAAAAGGAGTGGGTATCCACTCCCTTCTCCAGGGGATCTTCCCAATCAAGGAAGCAAACCCGAATCTCCTGCATTGCAGGCAGATTCTTTACCATCTGAGCCACCAAGGAAGCCCTTTGATCTCTTTAACCCCCAGTAATTACAAATATAAGTTGATAATTACATATTGGAGTACAGAATGTTCTCCATGACGACAAAATGGGATTACAATCACACACGAATGTAAGTCAAGCACCCAGTAAAGGTTCACGGAGCTCAGAAAGCATACTCACTACAGTCTGGTTTTTCTATATGACTAAATACGACTCTTTTTTGCAAATATGAGATGATAGGCATCAAGGTACCAGAAATGCTATTTTCCCCTACTTATGTCAAATGTTTCTTAGCACACTTTTGTTTACTAACTTCTTAATTAAACTTTCCTAATACTCAGAATGTCTATTTCAAGCCCTGTGCTTCCTGGAACCAGTCAAGTTAAGCTCATCAGCCCCAGGTCCTGTTCCCGTAACTGCTGTCAACTGTCCAACATGTTCACAAAGGAATCAGCAGACATTCCAAAAGGGTGGTGAGGACCTCTGGGACTTATTTGAGGATTTATTTCTGGTAAAAAAAACAAAAAAAGAAAATCCATTTAAAAAGAGGATTCCAGTGTGAAACACTAATCTGAAGCCTGTCAAAGGTGTAAATATCAAAGTGAAAGAAAACAAAAAAAAAAATTCTCATAAGTTTTAATTTCCTAAAGAAGCTCTGGGCCATCTTCCTCGCATATCAAGAGGGCATCTAGGGACACTCGCTTTAAGTCAGAGGTCAACATACTTTTTATGTGAAGAGTCAGATAGTAAATATGCAGGCTTAGCAGACTCCATACATCTCCTTTACATGTGCCTTCTTATTACTGTTTACAGCATCCCTTTAAAAAGTATAAAACCATTCTTAGCTATGAGCTGTATAAAGCCACGCCTCGGGCTTCCCCTGGTAGTCCAGTGGGTAAGGACACCGCCTTGCAGTGCAAGGGGTGCCGGTTCATTCCCTGGCCTGGGAAGATCCCACATGCCACAGAGCAGCTGGACCCATGTGTCCGATTACCCAGCCGGAGCTCTGGCGCGCATGCGCCCAGAGCTGGCACTCTGCAACGACAGATGCCACTGCGATGGGAGGCCCACAGGAGCCAAAGAACAAAGACGAATGAAAATAGAGAAAGACCAATAGATGTGGCCCACCCGCTCCCCTCCCTCCCCAACTCGACCCCCGCCCAAAATAAATAAATAAATCTTTAAAAAAAAGAAAAAAACCACGCCTCTGCGCATATTCCCTCCACCAGCTATCCTGTGTTGCCCACTGCTTTAGGGCCCAGGAGAAAAGCAGTGCACAGAGATGGGGGAACGTGGGTTTTTTTAAGCTTTTCACTTGACATTACAGTACACAGATTAACAATGTTGTGATAGTGTCAGAAAAATAGCAGAGGGACTCAGCCATACAGAGAATGTGGTTTGACCAGGACTGGCCTCAGTTGTGTATCCTCTTAGTCCAGCCTCACCTGTTTCCTCAACAGGCAAGTGGAGACTTCTAAGGCTCACTCTCTGATTCTGTGAAGGCCCCCAGATTACCTCGCTAAAGATAAATCCCGCTGATGCCACACATCATCACTGTCTTCCCTGCAAGTCACACTGTCACTCACAAGCTCAGCCTGTCCTGCCAAATTCAGGCAAGCCTCCCCAGAGCCAAACGTACAAGAGAAAACAGAGCACATAAGAATCACATCTGCCCAGGAGGAAACGGGACAATCCAAAAGAAGGAAACCACCCACCTGAGACAGGACACCCGCTTTCCTGCAGTTGGTCCCTCCGATGAAGACCATGTTGGGCATGACTGGCCTGGGATACTCAAATACAAAGTCATATCTTAACAGCCAAATGGGGTCCCTGCGATATAAGGCAGGTAAGTCCACCTGTCTCCCAAGGACTTCCTGTGCGAGGTCTTCGTACTTAGAATAGAGCAAGTAGATCAGAATGTTCTCCAGGTAGCTCACAAGGAAGTTGGCCACCCTTTGGGGGAAGGTCATCCGGTGTGAGAACTGAGTGTAGTACCTGGGGACGTAGGACAAGGGGCTTGGGGTCCTGGTGAACGTGTTCTCCAGGGCACAGGGGAAGCCCCTGAAGAGGTACACGGAGGGCAGGCTCAGATACTCAGCCAGGATCACCCCGCAAGGTAAGGCCGGGTCTGTGAAGAGGGCATCGAACTGGCTCTCCCGGAGGAAGCGCAGGGTGTCGGCGTGCCTCAGGAGGCTCTGGCAGTTGGTGAAGTACATGTCAATGGCAATCATGTTGTTCCTATACTCCACCACGGGGCCGCTCACCCACCACCGTGGAGAAAAGTGGTGTTTTCCAAAAGAACGGTAACGGTTCTCTAGCTCCTCCTGGTCATAGGGCACTGGGTAGATTTTCCTTGTGTAGTGTTTGGATTCTAGGAGAAGCAGGTTCATCTCCGGCACCAGCACCACAATCTCGTGCCCTTTCTCGCTGAGACGCTCAACGATGTCCTTCATGCTGAGCCAGTGGCTTCCATCCTGAGGGACCACCAGCAGCTTGTCTCCTACAGCGATGCCCCAAAGTACTAAGAAGAAAATCGCCGCCAAAACTCTCTGTAACGGCACGTCCATGCTGGAGGGTGTGCAGGTAGCAACAGGAACAGTCTGCAGGCTTCAAACAGGCTGGCTCCAGACTAATCACAGCGAATCTCTGCTCTTCACAAAACGAGCCTGCCCCTCCTTGTCCTGAACTGCCCTACTACAGGAAGGAACCTAAATTAATATTTAACCACTTTTAGGCCGACAGCTACCTTGCAAAAACGAGGCCCCTGATTGGATTTCACCTGAGCTTCTTGGCTTATTTCTCTATGCATCCCTGCCCAACCCGTCTGTCCCTCTCCCTCCAGGGGACCGTGTGAGGGGCCTCAGTGTGCTGGCTTTATCCCTCCATCCTGAGCACCCTCCTTCCCTTGTTCTGCCACATCCATGATGACATCCATGGACAAGTATCTATGGGTGTTTCTCCACCTGTCAACTTTACTCAATCCTGAATAATGGAAGGTTCATAGATGCCCAGTTCAGGATTCAAAGCAACCCACTGGAGCCAATGACTCCAAATCCTGGCTCCCTGGTTACCACAGTGATGGCTGAACTCTAGTGGTGGGTACACAGAAGACGCTCGGCACAGAGCAGTCTGACCTGCCTTCCTCCACACCCCCTCAGTCCGGCCACAGTGCCTGTGGGCTCGCGTTTATATCAGAAGGCAATAGTCATCCCAACAAGGGGCATCCTTGGTGGCTCGGAGACAACCCGCCGGTCAGGGCAAGAGACCTGGGTTCGATCCCTGGTCTGGGCCCACATGCCACAGCTACTAAAGCCTGCACGTCTCAGAGCCCGTCCTCCTCAACAGGAGAAGGCTCTGCAATGAGAAGCCCGCAGAAGACTAGAGTAGCCCCTGCTTGCCACAACTAGAGGAAGAAAGCCTGTGCAGCAATGAAGACACAGCACAGCTTTAAATAAATATTTAAAAGCTTAGTAATCCCAACAGATATGTGCTATGAGACCAGATCCCCCGTTCTGTGGTTACGAACAGGAATTCGGGAGCCCCCCAGCCTCCTCTGAGCAGTGCGACCCCTTCTCTGCGCCTGAACTGCCACGTCTGCCACAGAGGGCTGCATCTAGAATTAGTGAGTTCATCTGCTAATCCGTGAGTGTGGGCACCAAGCCATGCCCTTAGAGGGGCTTCCTCTGGCCCGGATCAGGCAGCCAGGTCTGTGTGGGTGAAGTGAGAAGCCCTCTGCTGGACAAAAGAAACTGCTCAAGTCTTCCCAAAGAGGGACTACCCTGCTGGTCCAGTGTCTGGGAGTCCACCTGGCAACACCGGGACGTGGACCGGAGCCCTAATCAGAGGACTGGAATCTCTGACCACACTGCTGCTGTTGCTCAGTCGCTAAGTCATGCTGGACTCTTTGTGACTCCAGGGACTGGAGCATGCCCGGTTCCTCCGTCCTCTGCCTGCTCTCAAGGTGCTCAGATTCACGTCCATTGAGTCAGTGATGCTGTCTAACCATCTCATCCTGTGCCACTCCCTTCTCCTTTTGCCTTCAATCTTCCCCAGCATCAGGCTCTTTTCCATTAACTCAGCTCTGTGCATCAGGTGACCAAAGTATTAGAGCTTCCCTTTCAGCGGCAGACCTTCTGATGAATATTCAGAGTTGATTGCCTTTAGGATGGACTGGTTTGATCTCTTGGTAGTGCAAGGGACTCTAGGCTCTTCTCCAGCACCAATTGAAAAGCCTCGATTCTTAGGTGCTCAGGCTTCCTTATGGTCCAGGTCTCACATCCGTGCATGACTATCGGAAAAACCATAGCTTTGACTATACACACCTTTGTCAGCGAAGCTTTCTAATACGCTCTCTAGGTTTGTCCACATGGCATGCCACGAAACAACTGGACCTGCGTGCCACAACTAGAGTCTATGCAGCAAAGGTCCTACATGCTACAACTAAAACAAAAGGCAGCCTAATTCGTTAACTAATTTTTTTAGAAAAAGATCTCAAGGAGTGAAAGTTTCAAGCCCTATGTGGTGAATTGGAAGAGGAGAGGAGGCGTAGAAGAGGAGGAAGAGCAGGTGAAGGATTCCTTACAAGGAGAGAATGTAGAAATACTAAACAAAGGGAAGTCATCCAGTATGGAGATTTGATGGGAGTGACTCCGGCACCTGACCAAAAATATGGCTCTAACATCGGACCCCAGACATGGCAGACAACTTTCCTGGCTTAGAAAATGATTTGCCATTGGCTTAGGGAATTTTCCCATTCCTGAGGGCCTCTGGAACAAAGGCTGTACACTGGCTGGCCTAAACAGCAGAAGTTTATTGCCAGGGTTCTAGAGGCTGGATGTCTGAGATCAAAGCACAAGCCAGGTGGTTCCTTCTGGGGCTTTCAAGTATGATCAGCTCCAGGCGCCCTCCGAGCCTCTGGTGGCTTGCTGGCAGCCTTTGCTATCACTTGGAAGCTACACCACCATCCCAGTCTCTGCCCTTATGTTCACCCTTCTCCTCGAACGTTTGTCTGTTCAGTTTTCCCCTTTCTATAAGAAGGTTGTTGTTGCTGTTTGATCACTAACCAAGTGTGACTCTTCAGGGCCCCACTGACTGTAGCCCGCCACGTTCCTCTCTCCATGGAATTCTCCGGGCAAAGGGCAAGAAGACTGGAGCAGGGTGCTGTTTCCTTCTCAAGGGATCTTCCCGACCCAGGGATCAAACCTGAATCTCCTGCATTGACAGGTAAGTTCTTCCCTACTAAGCCACCTGGGAAGCCACTTTTAAACAGGATATTAAATCATGTTAGATTAGGTCCCTCCCCTCATGATCTTATTAAATCTATTGGCCTTATTTCCACATTTAACCTCTTCCCCGCATCCCTCATCTTATGCAGTACTCCCTCCAGAAAACAGATCTGCCCGCCCTTCTCCAGGTGAGAAACGGACACTCACTGCCAAAGGAAAGGACATATTTGGGAGCTTCTGCAGCTTCAGAAGGAACAATAAAATTGGCTACCTCCAGTTCAGCCATTCTCAGATGTTTCAGCCTCAGGGCTCCTTTACGCTCTAAACAATAATTGAAGAACCCCCCACTACCATCAAACATTTATTTATGTAGCTTATGCCCTATGCGTGCCCAGTTGCGTCCGACTCCTTGTGATCCCGTGGACCGCAGTCGGCCAGGTTGCTCTGTCCACGGGATTTCTCAGGCAAGAATACTGAAGTGGGTTGCCATGCTCTCCTCCAGGGGATCTTCCCAACCCAGGGATCGATTCCAGGTCTCCCAAAAGCAAATTCTTTCCCCTGAGCCACCAGAGAGGTGCTATGTGGGTTGTGACTACCCGAGTGATCTGTTAGGTAGCATCACCAACTCGGTGGACGTGGATTTGAGTGGTCTCTGGAAGCCAGTGGAGGACCGAGGAGCCTGGCTTGCCACAGCCCGTGGGGTCGCAAAGAGTCCGACACAATTCAGCAACTGAACAACAACAAAATGAGGCTTTTTAGAAGTCAACATCACTTTTTAAAAGTACTTCCTCAGGAACTCATTTAAGATAAGAAGAATAAACCTGTTCTGAGTTAACATAGAAAGCATCCTAAAGAAAAAGCGGTGTATTTTCCAAAACAAAGAAAACATAGGAAAGAACATTGATTTGCATTTTTGGCGAGTGACAGATTACAGGGTGCTAGTGTCACTGACCAGCTTCCTCTCCACAAATAGTCCATGTTCTTTAAATGTTCTATTTCATGAGTGCGAGTCCCTGGGGGAGTGAGCACATGCTCAGAGCCCTGGAATCAGAAAGCCAGGTGCTGGCTTCTAGCCCTACCACCCATCAGCCAAGGGTGTGATCTGACTCCTGATTTTCAGGTTTCTCAACTTTCCCTGAAACGCAGGGAGATCACGCTGGTGCTGCCTGATTTATTGCCATATAGAGGGAGGTCTGGGAGATGACGGGTGTGGGAGGCAGGCTTTCCAGGTGAGAGGTGGTTCCTAGCCACTCAAACAGACTCTCCCAGGGCTAGTCACGCACGGCTGAACTGGCATGCCAGTCACGCACAGCTAAAGTGGCACGTGAGGCCCTATCCCAACTGGCCCAATAGGCTCATTGTACAGGGATGTTCACAGTAGCATGAGTCATAATAGCCCCAAAAGTGCAAAATACCCAGATGTCCATCAACCAATGAACAGATAAATAGATATTTGTACCCATACAGTGGAATATTATTCAGCTATAAAAAGGAATGAAATACCAATACATTGTACAAAACAGAGACACCTTGTAAATGAAAGAATTCATCATGAAGAATCACAGATTGTATGCTTTCATTCCTGTGAACTGTCAAGAACTGGCAAATCCTTAGAGACAAAAAGTAGATTAGTGTCTCCAGGGGCTAGGGAGGAGAGGTAGTGATTGCCAAGGGATGGGGGATGTGGTCTGGGAGCGAGGAAGTGACCCAGAATTAAACAACAATGATGATCACTCATTTCTTCAAGAGGACCGAGGAGCCTGGCTTGCCACAGCCCGTGGGGTCGCAAAGAGTCCGACACAATTCAGCAACTGAACAACAACAAAATGAGGCTTTTTAGAAGTCAACATCACTTTTTAAAAGTACTTCCTCATGAACTCATTTAAGATAAGAAGAATAAACCTGTTCTGAGTTAACATAGAAAGCATCCTAAAGAAAAAGCGGTGTATTTTCCAAAACAAAGAAAACATAGGAAAGAACATTGATTTGCATTTTTGGCGAGTGACAGATTACAGGGTGCTAGTGTCACTGACCAGCTTCCTCTCCACAAATAGTCCATGTTCTTTAAATGTTCTATTTCATGAGTGCGAGTCCCTGGGGGAGTGAGCACATGCTCAGAGCCCTGGAATCAGAAAGCCAGGGGCTGGCTTCCAGCCCTCCCACCCATCAGCCAAGGGTGTGATCTGACTCCTGATTTTCAGGTTTCTCAACTTTCCCTGAAACCCAGGGAGATCACGCTGGTGCTGCCTGATTTATTGCTGTTTAGAGGGAGGTCCAGGAGATGACGGGTGTGGGAGGCAGGCTTTCCAGGTGAAAGGTGGCTCCTAGCCACTCAAACAGACTCTCCCAAGGCTAGTCACGCACGGTTGAACTGGCATGCAAAGCCCTATCCCAACTGGCCCAATAGGCTCATTGTACATGGATGTTCACAGCAGCATGAGTCATAATAGCCCCAAAAGTGCAAAAAACCCAGATGTCCATCAACCAATGAACAGATAAATAGATATGTGTACCCATACAGTGGAATATTATTCAGCCATAAAAAGGAATGAAATACCAATACATTCTACAAAACAGAGACACCTTGTAAATGAAAGAATTCATCACAAAGAACCACAGATTGTATAATTTCATTCCTGTGAACTGTCAAGAACTGGCAAATCCTTAGAGACAAAAAGTAGATTAGTGTCACCAGGGGCTAGAGAGGAGAGGTACCGATTGCCAAGGAATAGGGGATGTGGTCTGGGAGCGAGGAAGTGATCCAGAATTAAACAACAATGATGATCACTCATTTCTTCAAGAATACCAAAGACTGGATATTTTCAAGGGGTAGACTCTATGATATGTGAATAGCATTTCAATTTTTTTAAAACTAAAAATGTCTGAGTTGGAATCTTGCCTTCCTCACCTAACAGAAGTGTGCCTCACTCAGCCTTTCTGTCCCTCAGGTTCAGTATCTGCAAAACAGGGCTTATAACCATGCCGACCTATGGTGGCTGTTGTTCACATTTCTTTTCTAAATTTCCACTAAGGAGACTATTCATCTGAGGGCTGAATAGTTCACAGGAAGCTCCCAACAAGAGGAGAATATCGACATCTGATCCTGTTGCTTCAAAAACTGGGAAGGCTGGAAATTCTCATCCTGGGAAATACCTAGCTCCACGCAGCTGTGGGGTTACCACTGTCCCTGATCCTCTGCCGCACACCAGGCACTGCACCCGCGTGGTCGTGTTTGACCTGGAACAGAGCACGGGGTGGTGGTGGTGCCATTTTATCCCTCTTTCTCCTGTTTATTAATAGAACCTGTGGTGCTTACCCAACGTAACGTGGCTGCTGCATGTCAGCGCTAGCGCATGCATGAACTCAGGTTTGGACTTCTGGAGTCTGTGAGCTGGAATCCCTGCTCCCCAAGCCCTCCGTGTTCAACCATAACTCTGGGAACACAGAGTGTGGGAACTACTTGAGTCACTACTGGAGTCACACAGCCAGGCGCCCTTTCTCGTTTCTGGCTGTGAGGCGGGGCTCATGGTGAGAAAGTGACACAGAAAGCAAGACGTGGGTGCGAAAGGAGGTAGAGAAGATGGACGTAATAGAGATAGGAAGTGACAGGGGACGTGCCAGGAAGAGGAGGCAGGAGATAATAAAGAAGAAACTATCGAGAGACATCTGTGACATCTCGAGTCATGCCTGTGTATCTATCAGCTGGGGTCGTCATGCTCCAAAAGATCTGCAGTGAGTCCAACACCCACTCACTATTCTGCTGAGAGTCCCAGGACCCTCCCAAGCAGCGCGCTACCTCCTGCATCCTGTCTGCAGCTTCTGGACTTGTCTTAAGTCTTCAGGATATGTTTTGTGTCGTGTCAGACATAGGATCCAATCCCTTGACGCCACTCATCCCCCCCAGAGTAACTCTAAACGCCAGACTGTATCAAAGATTCAGGGGCTTCCCAGGCGACTCAGTGCAGGAGCTACAGGAGGCATGGGTTTGATCTCTGGGTCAGGAAGATCCCCTGCAAGAGGGCATGGCAGCCCACTGCAGTGTTCTTGTCTGAAGAATCCCAAGGACAGAAGAGACTGGCGGGCTGCAGCCCATAGGGTCGCAAAGAGTCAGACACAACTGAAGTAGCTCAGCACACACAATTGCACCAAATATTTATGAAGGCCAAGGGTCCCTAAGGTAGAACTGTACCAACGCAGCACAGAGAAGACTACTTGAAGCCACGTAGAAGACCCCCTGGTTTCTAAATGTCCTCTCAGCCACTCACAAGCTCTCACTTGTCGTGGGACCCTTAACAGTGACCAGCCTCCTCTGCCCCATTCCCTGACACTGGGAGGTCTTAGGGAGCAGATCGGAATTTTGAAAAGCCACTGTATCCAAACCGAGGACACAGGCCAGTATCTTCACTCATCCTGCCCTGCAAACCTCTTTGTACTCTCAATGGGAGTGGCACACTTGAATCAGGCACCTTCCTTCCTCTTGAAACAACCTTCTGAGGCCAAGGTCCTTTCCACACACCCTTCTACTCCAACTGTTATTTTCATTCACACGCAAATGTGCTCCCAGCCCCAGACTGGGGGCTAGAGATACTGCGACAGGAAAGGCAAATGTGCTCCCTTCCTGGAGCATACAGCCCAAGGGGGTGTTCACAGACACTCTACAGTGTTGTCAGACAACCCATGAATTGCCATTGGGATACAATGTTTTTAGTATTTATTTTATTTATTCATTATGTATTTAGCTGTGCTGGGTCTAAAATTGTGACACACAGGATCTTTGATCTTTGTTGCAACATGCCAACACTTATTTGTGACATGTGGGATCTAGTCTGCCTAAAATGAAGCTGGGCTTTCTGCGTTCGGAGTGAGGAGTCCCGGCCATGGGCCACCAGGGAAGTTCCAAGGGATATCACTTTTGGGGGGTGAAATCAGGCCCTCTGAGAGCCTATCGCTAGACTATGTGACCTTACTTGAGGATCATGGAAAGTTTCCCCCAAAAAAGCATCAGTGAAAACAGACTAAAAAGGATAAGAATTTAGCTTTCTGTGAATGGGAGGAAGAGGATTCCAGAGAGAGGAGCAGCACATATGAGGGCCCTGAAGTGGAGTGGCAGGGAAGATTGGAAGCAGGCTATGTAGCTGGAACATAAAAGGAGAGAGGGATGTGGCTGACAGGCAGGCAGGGGCTACAAGACATAGAGTTTCATCAACTGCAGCAAGGATGTCTCGGGTCCCCAGTTCCATGCCAAAAGATTGTAGGTGAAAGATTGTAGGTTAAAGTTCGTCTGACCTAACCAATACTTGTCACCTGGTCCTAGTTCCCCAGCACTTCTGGGAAGCCACAGCAGACACATGAGAGTATGACTGTGCTCAGGTCACTATCAAAATCAGCGACAGCAGAACAGTCAGACATGGCGGCATCTGATGCCATACCAACCACACAGCGCTACGGATGCCACGTGCTCGTCAAAGGGGTAGAACCTGGACCCATCACATCATGCCTATACTTCATTCCAGTTGAAACACGACTGCAAGGCAGCCATCAGACAAACCAGAACGTGAAACATTCTTCAGGACACTGCTCCAGTTTGACAACAAGCAATTGGCAAAAGAGAGGAGACAGTTATAGATAGACATTTCTTCTCACTTTGAAAAATTCACCATCTTCATCATTTTAAAGTACACGGGAAAAATACATGGTATCCATTAAGTCTTTGGATGAAAATTTGCTTTTGTAGTTAGGCTATATCCAAGGCTCTTGGTTAAAGGATTTTCTTTGAGATCAGGACACTCTCTGAGAATTATGCTGACATTATCTTTATGCTTACAATACATACATTTAAAATTTTACATGCAATCATTACATTATCAATAATTTTATAAATATAAATAAATGTACAATATAGAAATGCTAAAATACCTATACATTACCGTTCAGGTATATGAAACCTGTCAAATACATGTAATCCCTTAATAGGTCTAGAAAACCATACATTCTATAGGTATAATGGGATGGCCAAAAAGTTCATTCAAGTTTTTCCAAAAGATTTTACAGGAAACCTGAACGAGTGTTTTAGCCAACCTATTATAGAGATATGTAACCAAGCATAGAAAAAATCATATATGGTTCAACATGTTTGATGGTGATCTATCTATAACAGGTGGATATTAAATCCCTATGGCTTTACATAGCTCTGCATCCCTCTGGATGCCCTATGCACCACAATGGACCGGGCACGGGGTCAGGATGGTGCAGGCCCCCACCCGCAGATCAAGGGTACAGGTGCTGCAGGTGATGCCTGGGGCTGTCACAGAAACAGGGCAAAGGGGAGAGACCCAGCTTCTCACAGTCCCACAGCTCAGGCCATAGCTAACCAGAGGGCCTCAGGTTGTCTCCCCAATGTTTCAAATCTAAATCTACTACTACTGTGAGGAACCTTGCCTGCTACCAGTAGCATCTACTTTAAGCTATTTCTTATTAACAAGTGATACAGTGTTCTTTATATTTGAAACCTACCTTTTCTACTAGACTCGCCCTTCTTCCTCACTTGTCTCACCTCGAACTTTTCCCTGGGAAGCCCTGGGGAACAATCTTGTCCCCAACTTCCAAAGAGACTGAAAAATTTGAGTGGTCTGTTTCTTATGGTCAATGAGCTAAGAATGGTTGTTACATTTTCAAAGGTTAAAAATAATCAAGGAGGGAATTTCCCTGGCCGTCCAGTGGTTAGAACACAGAATTTTAACTGCCAAGGGCCAATTCATGAAAAATTAAAAAACCATCTTCTTTTTTCATTTTAAAAGTACATAGGAAAAATACATGGTATCCATTAAGTCTTTGGATGAAAATTTGCTTTTGTAGTTAGGCTATATCCAAGGCTCTTGGTTAAAGGATTTTCTTTGAGATCAGGACACTCTCTGAGAATTATGCTGACATTATCTTTATGCTTACAATACATACATTTAAAATTTTACATGCAATCATTACATTATCAATAATTTTATAAATATAAATAAATGTACAATATAGAAATGCTAAAATACCTATACATTACCGTTCAGGTATATGAAACCTGTCAAATACATGTAATCCCTTAATAGGTCTAGAAAACCATACATTCTATAGGTATAATGGGATGGCCAAAAAGTTCATTCAAGTTTTCCCAAAAGATTTTACAGGAAACCTGAACAAGTGTTTTAGCCAATCCATTATAGAGATATGTAACCAAACATAGAGAAAATCATATATGGTTTAACATGCTTGATGGCGATCTATCTATAATAGGTGGATATTAAATCCCTATGGCTTTACATAGCTCTGCATCCCTCTGGATGCCCTATGCACCACAATGGACGAGGCACAGGGTCAGGATGGTGCAGGCCCCCACCCGCAGATCAAGGGTACAGGTGCTGCAGGTGATGCCTGGGGCTGTCACAGAAACAGGGCAAAGGGGAGAGACCCAGCTTCTCACAGTCCCACAGCTCAGGCCATAGCTAACCAGAGGGCCTCAGGTTGTCTCCCCAATGTTTCAAATCTAAATCTACTACTACTGTGAGGAACCTTGCCTGCTACCAGTAGCATCTACTTTAAGCTATTTCTTATTAACAAGTGATACAGTGTTCTTTATATTTGAAACCTACCTTTTCTACTAGACTCGCCCTTCTTCCTCACTTGTCTCACCTCGAACTTTTCCCTGGGAAGCCCTGGGGAACAATCTTGTCCCCAACTTCCAAAGAGACTGAAAAATTTGAGTGGTCTGTTTCTTATGGTCAATGAGCTAAGAATGGTTGTTACATTTTCAAAGGTTAAAAATAATCAAGGAGGGAATTTCCCTGGCCGTCCAGTGGTTAGAACACAGAATTTTCACTGCCAAGGGCCAGGGAACTAAGATCCCTCAAGCTGCCCAGACAAGAAAACAAACAAGGACGCTAGCTTACAGAGGTAAGAGCAAGAAGTTATAAACATATGAAGGTAAAGAAATTAAGGATGTTTCTTACAGTCTTGCTCATAAAAGAAAAAGTGGGAAAAAATCATCAATATTTATCAGTATTAGTTAGCTGAATAAACTGTGGTGTGTTCAAAGTAAAGAATTTTATCATTAAAATTAAAAAGAGTTTGACAGGGACTTCCCTGTCGAGTGGTTAACAAACAGCTGTTCACGGCAAGGGACGCGGGTAGAATCCCTGGTTGCAGAATGAGGATCCCCCACACAGTAGACGAACTGAATGGGCACGACACAACTACTGAGCCTGCAAGCCACAGCTAGAGAGCCTTCGAGCAATAAGTCAAGATCCTACAAGATGCAATGAAAATCCTACGTGCTGCACCTAAGGCCCGATGCTGCCAAACAAATAAATAATTTTTAAAATAAAAAGAAAGATTTGCACACATACTGACTGTAGAGATGTCCACATTGGGCAAGTGAAAAAAGCAAGTAAGGAATTTTATGTCCAGTCCGATAGTAGATTGTGTTTTAACAAATGTCTATGAGAATTTACCTTAGATACCTGTACTTCTATACATTTATTTCCGAAAAATTGGGAAGGATGCATACAAAACTGCTAAAAGGGGAACTTCCCTGGTGATCAAGTTGGTAAGAATCTGTGTTCCTAATGCAGGGGGCCTGGGTTTAATCCCTGGTCGGGGAACTAGATCCCACATGCCACAACTAAGACCCAGAGCAGCCAAAGTAAAATAAATAAAGCTATATATATATATATATATTTTTTTTTTTTTTAACTGCTAAAAGCATTTTCTTGTGGGGGTAGCATTGGATCAACCAAAGGGAGGTTGCGTTCTTACTGTAGCTTTTCGTATTTTTCCAAACACAGGATTTAAAAACTCAGTCTGGAAATTATATACAACCACGTCAATCATATATACATACTTTTCAGAGAAGGAGTGTAAAATCTGATAGCACACAATTAAATGGCACCAAGTAGTTCGTTCAACCAGAAAGAAATGACAAATGCTAAAGATGTAAATGACAAGTTGCTCTTTAGTAAGGCATCTTACTTTGTTCATGTCCAAAGCCAGGTTAATCTTCACAAGGCTAAAGGAGAAGTAACTCACCTTTGACAGTGACTTTTGATTTGACTCCTGACAGTTGATGCCTCCAATGAAGACCATGTTGGGCATCACAGGTCTCGGATAGTCCAAAACAAAGTCATTTCGAAACAACCAAATTGACGTTTGGCTGAAGAGTTCCGATGTCGTGACTGGTGTCTGGAGGATCTCAGAGGCCATTTCTTCAACATTTTTGTAAAAATAAGGGCAAACTAGGGCTTCCCTGGTGGTCCAGTGGATAAGGACACTGCCTTGCAGTGCAAGGGGCGCCGGTTCGAGCCCTGGCCTCGGAAGATCCCACGTGCCACGAAGCGGCTGCTCTGTGGCAACAGAGGCCACCGCGATGGGAGGCCCACACGGGCCAAAGAACAAAGATGGATGAAAACAGACAAATGAAAGACCAATAGAAGTGGCCCACCCACCCCCCTCCCTCCCTACTCCCTCCCCCCTCAAAAAAAAAGTAATGTTGGATGAACTCACTAGCTTAAAAGATAAACTTTGGGGGCGACTTTTCACTGGAAATCGGTGAATTTTCAGAATGCAGCATTCAAATCCTCCAGAGTGTAAAAGGTAGAATAAGTCTTCACTGTAATATTGAATGAAATGCTCAAGTGCCAACTCACCTCTGGTATGACTAAGACCACCTCATGCCCTCTTTGGACAAGTTTCTCCACAACCGGACGCATGGTAAACCAGTGGCTCCCGTCCATGGGCACCACCAGCAGCCTGCCTGCCTCGGCCAAGCCCGGTGTCAACAGCAGACACACAGACAGAGGAAGCAAGCCCATTAACCTTGCAGGAGCCATCGGATAACTGTAGCCCAGAGTGATCCAGCTGGCTGGACCCTAAGGTCCTGTAACGCAAGCAGCAGCAGTGCAGGCATAAAAGCTGCCTCATAGAGGGCGTGGATTTAGACAGTCATTAAAAAAATCACACTCATTGCCAATGATTTACTCATAAGGGAGATCATGAGTGAGGAGCATTTGCTGAAGTGTAAAAGGGAATGCATAATGGTTTACTAATGGTTACTGGTTAGTGATTCATCTGTTAGCATTTATTGTTTTCTGTTAATCTTTATTGATTGTAACTGACTGCAATTTACAAAGAAGCTCCTAGACTATTATGTTGATTGTAAAAGGGAATGTGCCAGAGTGTCCAGTCTCAATCAAAGGGGAGGGTCTTGTGCCATGGATTCAACCAACCTTTAAAAACCACCCTATACCTGCAGTCAGGGCCCTCGCAGGAAAGCTTGTTCCTTGTGGGTGGTCGCTGGCACCAGCCTAATAAGCCTCTTTATTTATAAACCTCTTTACCATCTACCACGAGCGAGCAGAGTTGGGTGCTTCACTGGGCATGCCTCACAACATTTGGGGGCTCGTCTGGGATCTTACGCACTCAGTTCTGTTAAACTGCCCCAACCGGCCCTGGATTCTCGAAGGCTTTGGGACTACCGGAGGCCAACACTCCTGGGCGGCCAACGGGGCTTTTTGCCCCGGCTGGGAGGATCTTGGTGAGACCGGTATCCAAAGGCTCTTGCCGAGACTACAACGCCATATGCTGTGGTTGTGAGGTTCCTGGTACCTGTCATCCCTCCGGAGGTAAGCCTATTTTCTGGTTTGCACATCTGTTTGGGTGCTCATGGAGCCAGACGCGGCACACATCTCTGACCCCAGGTTCCAATGCGAGAAGTTGCTTGGTTCCTCTGTACCTGGTCAAGGCGAGCCTGTTTTTGTTCTTGTCACCTTGACACACCTGGTTAAGGCGAGCCTATTTTGTTTCTGTCGCCTTAACAGTCCCGAGACCCTCTGCATATTCAGTGTTCTCGGGAATTTGTCCTTGTTTCACTTTCTTCGTTTCCTTTTAGTTTTCTTTTCTGGACTCTTTGCGAACAGGCGGGCAGCTGTGAAGACAACTGAGGAACCCTGTCCAGGGCCACTCTCTGGTGGACTCCAAAGGTCCCACAGCTTGCCCCACCCCAGTAACTGGTGCCAGAATGGGTAAGAGTCCCCCTTTTCTTTCTCTTTTACAAACTGAAGATCAGGCCATATAATACCTGTGGGCACGGGTCAGGCAACTAAAAGCCAAAAGGCGCCTGCCACTTGAAGACTCCCGTGACAGGGTAAGGGGGCCGCGGAACAAGACAAAGGCCAATAGGCTGTCTGCCCCCAGCAAGACAACTTCCACACGACGTGGTAGGCACACATTGGTTAAAGCAAACTAAAATCCCATCTCCTTTGGCCACCACCTTCCCAGTACGATTTAGGTGCAGTCTTCACTCTTCTGCTATAGTCTCCTCTCCCTTGTCTATCAGATGGATATATTCTTCTTCCTGTATAGCCTTCTCGTTCTAATACCGTCCATTGGTTTGGTTTTACTGCGCCCCCTCGTTGGAACACTGGGGAACAAATCTTCATTGTTCTGCTCAGTTGTGGGGTGAACGTTTTCTTCTACTATTGTCTGGATGCTCTATTCTGTGCCTCCTTAAAACTTACAAGCTCTAAGACTCTAACAAGACTAGAGACCTTCTGGCCTCTGGAACTTGGACGCCACCCAAGTCAGCACTGGGAAACCAGTCTTTCCTTAGGGGATGTGCGCCCTGAAGATGTTCCAGGGCCCCAAGGAAGACCATCTGCACTCCTCTGTGCTGATCATGGGAGACGGATGATTTCACCCCTGTCTGTTAAGAGTGGTTTCTGTTTCTTTTCGGCACAAAAGAAACAGGCTTCTAAATCTGTCTCTTCCGGCTGACATACTCCCTGCTTTCTCCGGACAGGACCCAGTCACATCCTGTCACCTGGTCCCTGAACTGCTTCTTTGTTCTGGCAGTGTTCTCGGAATTTGTCCTGTTTCACTTTCTTCGTTTCCTTTTAGTTTTCTTTTCTGGACTCTTTGCGAACAGGCGGGCAGCTGTGAAGACAACTGAGGAACCCTGTCCAGGGCCACTCTCTGGTGGACTCCAAAGGTCCCACAGCTTGCCCCACCCCAGTAACTGGTGCCAGAATGGGTAAGAGTCCCCCTTTTCTTTCTCTTTTACAAACTGAAGATCAGGCCATATAATACCTGTGGGCACGGGTCAGGCAACTAAAAGCCAAAAGGCACCTGCCACTTGAAGACTCCCGTGACAGGGTAAGGGGGCCGCGGAACAAGACAAAGGCCAATAGGCTGTCTGCCCCCAGCAAGACAACTTCCACACGACGTGGTAGGCACACATTGGTTAAAGCAAACTAAAATCCCATCTCCTTTGGCCACCACCTTCCCAGTACGATTTAGGTGCAGTCTTCACTCTTCTGCTATAGTCTCCTCTCCCTTGTCTATCGGATGGATATATTCTTCTTCCTGTATAGCCTTCTCGTTCTAATACCGTCCATTGGTTTGGTTTTACTGCGCCCCCTCGTTGGAACACTGGGGAACAAATCTTCATTGTTCTGCTCAGTTGTGGGGTGAACGTTTTCTTCTACTATTGTCTGGATGCTCTATTCTGTGCCTCCTTAAAACTTACAAGCTCTAAGACTCTAACAAGACTAGAGACCTTCTGGCCTCTGGAACTTGGACGCCACCCAAGTCAGCACTGGGAAACCAGTCTTTCCTTAGGGGATGTGCGCCCTGAAGATGTTCCAGGGCCCCAAGGAAGACCATCTGCACTCCTCTGTGCTGATCATGGGAGACGGATGATTTCACCCCTGTCTGTTAAGAGTGGTTTCTGTTTCTTTTCGGCACAAAAGAAACAGGCTTCTAAATCTGTCTCTTCCGGCTGACATACTCCCTGCTTTCTCCGGACAGGACCCAGTCACATCCTGTCACCTGGTCCCCTGAACTGCTTCTTTGTTCTGGCAGTGTTTTTGCATTTGTTCCTGTTACCATGGGTCAAGCCTGTTTAGATCTTGCAACCCCTTTAGAACGAATTCTGGGCCGTTTTAAAGATTTCCAGGATGCAGCTCACCAATCAGGAGATCAGGCCCATAAGGGAAAGTTAACCACATTTTGTTCCCTAGAGAGACCCACATTTGGCGTAGACTGGTCATCTCAGGCCTCCTCTGATGAAATGACCCAGAGTGGACTTTCCTCCTTCGCCTGGACTCCACGAGGAACCAGAGTCTTGGTAACAGCAGCAGCCCCTTGTCAAAGCTATAGGATATCTGGCTATGTCTATTTGGTTATATGTATGTTTCAGTGTTGAGCAAATGTTAACTTTGTCCAGAGAACTTTGATTATTAAGACCTAGTCCATAATAGCACATTGAGTGGCCTATCAACAAAACCTTCAGAACTGGCAATGAACCTTCTCAGCAACGTGGGACATTGCCAATGACTGGACAACAAGATGCTCTTCAACCTAGAGGTAAAGGGCACTCCTGACATGTCAGTGAAATCTGACAAAAAGACATTTTGCCCTCTGCCTCTGCAGAGATCAGACCTTGTGCTGTTGAGGGCTGCTGACCTTCAATATCCCCTGATGGAGATCAGGGTAGAATAGAGGCACTCTGTGCTCTAAGGACTCTGGTGGGCAGGTCTTTAGATAGGTGGATGCTTTTAGGAACAGATTTTATTATCTCAATCCTTGCATCTCCTCATATTTAGAAAAGCACTAAAATAATGGTTTTAAGGGCCCAATATAACTCCTGAAGATGAGTTAAAGAATTAACTCAAGTAACATCTCGAGGGGAGAATGTAAAAGGGAATGCATAATGGTTTACTAATGGTTACTGGTTAGTGATTCATCTGTTAGCATTGACTGTTTTCTGTTAATCTTTACTGATTGTAACTGACTGCAATTTACAAAGAAACCCCTAGACTATTATGTTGATTGTAAAAGGGACTGTGCAGGCATGTCCAATTTCAATCAAAGGGGAGGGTCTTCTGCCATGGATTCGACCAGTCTTTAAAAACCGCCCTCAAAATGGATTAAAGACATAAATGTAAGACCAGAAACCATCAAACTCTTAGAGGAGAATATAGGCAAAACCCTCAAGGACATAAATCAAAGCAAGATCTTCTCTGACCCACCTACTAGAATAGCAGAACTAAAAAGAAAAATTAACACGTGGGACATGTACAGCCAAAGAAATTACAATAAAGCTGAACAGACAACCCACAGAATGAGAGAAAATCATAGCAAATGAAACAACACACAAAGAATTAATCTCCTGAATCTACAAGCAACTCAGACAACTCAGCACCGGAAAAATGAACAACCCAATCAAAAAATGGGAAGAGGAACTAAACAGACACCTCTCCAAAGACGACATACAGATTGCCCCAAAACACATGAAACAATGCTCAACTTCACTTATAATTAGAGAAATGCAAATCAAAACTAAAATGAGATATCACCTCACACCTGTCAGAATGGCCATCATTCACAAATCAACAGACAATAAATGCTGGAGAGGGTGCGGAGAAAAGGGAACACTCCTGCATTGCTGGTGGGAATGTAAATTGATACAGCCTCTATGGAAGACAGTCTGGAGATTTCTTAAAAAACTAAAAATAGAAGCACCATACGACCCAGCAATCCCACTCTTAGGCTTATACCCTGGTGAAATCAAATCTGAAAGAAGCACCTGTACCCCAATGTTCATTGCAGCTCTCTATACAATAGCTAGAACATGGAAGCAGCCTAGATGCCCATCGACAAACGAATGGATACAACAGCTCTGGTACACATATACAATGGAATACTACACAGCTATAAAGAGAAATGCAGAAGAATCAGCCCTAATGAGGTGGCTGGATCTAGAACATATCCTAAAAAGTGAAGTCAGTCAGAAAGAGAAGGACAAACACAGTATATTAACACATATATATGGAACCTAGTAGGATGGTGATGATGGCACATGCAGTGAAGCAATGGAAAGACAGACATGGACAGTGGACATATGGACATCGTGGGGAAGGAACAGAGGGTGGGAGGCATAAAGGAAGTAGCATGAAGACCTGTACTATCATAAGTGAAGAAAATAGCTATAGTAATTGCTCTGTGAGAAAAGGAGATACTTCAGGGGTGCTGTGCGATGGTCAGGATGGGTGGGAGGGGGGGGGATATACATATGACTAATCTGGGAACATGTATCAGTACACAGAAAATACTCCAAAAGAATGAGAGAAAATCATAGCAAATGAAACAACACACAAAGAATTAATCTCCTAAATCTACAAGCAACTCAGACAACTCAGCACCGGAAAAATGAACAACCCAATCAAAAAATGGGAAGAGGAACTAAACAGACACCTCTCCAAAGACGACATACAGATTGCCCCAAAACACATGAAACAATGCTCAACTTCACTTATAATTAGAGAAATGCAAATCAAAACTAAAATGAGATATCACCTCACACCCGTCAGAATGGCCATCATTCACAAATCAACAGACAATAAATGCTGGAGAGGGTGCGGAGAAAAGGGAACACTCCTGCATTGCTGGTGGGAATGTAAATTGATACAGCCTCTATGGAAGACAGTCTGGAGATTTCTTAAAAAACTAAAAATAGAAGCACCATACGACCCAGCAATCCCACTCTTAGGCTTATACCCTGGTGAAATCAAATCTGAAAGAAGCACCTGTACCCCAATGTTCATTGCAGCTCTCTATACAATAGCTAGAACATGGAAGCAGCCTAGATGCCCATCGACAAACGAATGGATACAACAGCTCTGGTACACATATACAATGGAATACTACACAGCTATAAAGAGAAATGCAGAAGAATCAGCCCTAATGAGGTGGCTGGATCTAGAACATATCCTAAAAAGTGAAGTCAGTCAGAAAGAGAAGGACAAACACAGTATATTAACACATATATATGGAACCTAGTAGGATGGTGATGATGGCACATGCAGTGAAGCAATGGAAAGACAGACATGGACAGTGGACATATGGACATCGTGGGGAAGGAACAGAGGGTGGGAGGCATAAAGGAAGTAGCATGAAGACCTGTACTATCATAAGTGAAGAAAATAGCTATAGTAATTGCTCTGTGAGAAAAGGAGATACTTCAGGGGTGCTGTGCGATGGTCAGGATGGGTGGGATGGGGGGGGATATACATATGACTAATCTGGAAACATGTATCTGTAAACAACAAAACTCTGTAAAAGTTAAAAGTAAAATAAAAGTTAAAAAAAAACAAAACAAAACACCCTATACCTCCAGTCAGGGCCCTCGCAGGAAATCTTGTTCCTTGCGGGAGGTCACTGACGCCAGGCTAATGAACCTCTTTTCCATCTACCACAGGTGGAGTTGGGTGCTTCACTGAGCGCGCCTTACAACAGAAGCTGGTAGTAGGACACTGTCCAGATGAGATAGCGTTTGATCTTTGCCATGGGCAGAGCCATGGCCCTGCAATTCCCTTCTAGAAACAGAAGGATTAAGCCATGCTTTTCGAATCTGAGGACCCAGAACAATAACACAAAAGTAAATTTCAATAAATCTCATCGGTATTTTGGCAGTTTGTCCTGAAGTAAAATTTGGGTTTTTACCTTCAGGGAACCAAAGACCGTTTGCCCAGAAAGTGACTGGCATCCCAGAGTCCAAGGAAAGATTGGAAACCCCTTGGCACTGACCTCCAACCTAGCCATGAACTTGAGGTTCACAAGAGTCTCTCCTATGCCTGGCGTTACTGAAATCAACTTTACAAACACAGTGAAATTTGTACACATTTCTTAGAATGGCTAAAATTATGAAGACTGACCGTAAGTGGTCAGTCTTCATACTGGACAATGGTGAACACACGGAACAACTGGACTCTTACAGGCTGCTGGTAGGACTGCTGCAGGGAGGAAGTCAATTCTGACCCCTGGATGGAACTGTTTCTTTGACTTGCTTTTCCTTGCTTTTCTTATTGTAATCGCACAGATTGGTTTGCCTCAGAGAATCCCACCCCTCTGCCTGACTGTCCAACTCAACAGGATTTGTTCAGAATCCTGTTGCACATGGTGCGGAGCAACTAGGCCCGTGAGCCACAGCTGCTGAACCTAGGGCCTCAGGTATTGAGCCCAAGTGCTGCAACGATTGAAGCCCGTGTGCCCTAGGGCCAGGGTTCCAAAACAGAAGTCCCTGTAACAAGAGGCCTGTTCACCTCAACGAGAGAGTAGCCCCTGCTCCCTGCAACTAGAGAAAAGCCAGCAGCAGCAGTGAAGACCCAGAATAGCCAAAAACAAATCAGTAAAGTCTAAAAACAATTTTTTTCTCTAGAAAGTGAGTGAATGAGTGGAGGCCTGACGCAATGAACCCGCGACACCGCCAGCAAACAGGGAAGCGAACGCGGCGCACCGAACAAAACCCCCGACGTCTCCGTGCACGAGAACTACATTGCCCATGAGATCCTGCGCGGCGGGCCAGCGGTCCCGCAGGGCATCCTGGGAGATGAAGTCCGCACGTTCCACAAATGGCCCCCGCACGGGGGCCGCGGGAGAGGCGCACGCGCCGTCAGGGCGGCGCCCCGTTACGGCGGGTTCTTTCGCTCCGAGTTTTGCCCGGGGCGGGGGGGTCTGGGCTTTAGGCAGTAAGTGGGGCCTGGGCTCTCGGGAGGGAGGCGGGAGGCGTAGGGACTGTGTGGGCGGCTCGGGCTCCGAGATGCGGGGTCTCCGCCGCGGGCTCTGCGGGGCCCGCCCGGCGCCCCCGGGCTGCGTTCGGAGCGGGTGGGAGGCCGTGAGGGCCTGGCCCCGGCCGCGGCGTCGGGGAGGCAGGGGCCCAGACCTCGCGCTCGCGGCCGCCCTTTCGAGTTGTGTTTTTTGGGCTTCTCTTCCGAGGGTCGGATTGAAGAGAAACGAGCCTTCGTTCAGCGGCCCTGTCTCCCCGGGACGGGGCTGGGCCCTGGCGGTTCTCTTGGCCGAGTCCCCCTGCACGCGTGGGGTGCGCCCTGGAGCGGGTCCGCCTGTCCCCGGAGCTGAAACGGGAGCCCTGGATACACAGCGTGAGCCGGCGAGGCCTGGCGCTCTGAGCGGCAGCCTGTGCTCCCAGGAGCTGTTCCCGGCTCTCCGGCTTTGGGGCCGGTTCTGAAGTCCGGGAAGGACGAATTGGTTCCATTTCACTGACTTAAGTGTCCTAATCGGCGCAAGGCGTGTGAGGTGCAGAGATTTTAGGAAGTGACTCGCGGTCCCTGTCAACGCTCAGAGTCCAGGACTGGCTTTGCCATCTCATCAGTGTTAGAGGTGTTGATGGTTTCCTTTCTTTTTTCACCGGGTGGGTGATAACAAGAGGCCTGTTCACCTCAACGAGAGTAGCCCCTGCTCCTGCAACTAGAGAAAAGCCAACAGCAGCAGTGAAGACCCAGAATAGCCAAAAACAAATCAGTAAAGTCTAAAAACAATTTTTTTCTCTAGAAAGTGAGTGAATGAGTGGAGGCCTGACGCAATGAACCCGCGACACCGCCAGCAAACAGGGAAGCGAACGCGGCGCACCGAACAAAACCCCCGACGTCTCCGTGCACGAGAACTACATTGCCCATGAGATCCTGCGCGGCGGGCCAGCGGTCCCGCAGGGCATCCTGGGAGATGAAGTCCGCACGTTCCACAAATGGCCCCCGCACGGGGGCCGCGGGAGAGGCGCACGCGCCGTCAGGGCGGCGCCCCGTTACGGCGGGTTCTTTCGCTCCGAGTTTTGCCCGGGGCGGGGGGGTCTGGGCTTTAGGCAGTAAGTGGGGCCTGGGCTCTCGGGAGGGAGGCGGGAGGCGTAGGGACGGTGTGGGCGGCTCGGGCTCCGAGATGCGGGGTCTCCGCCGCGGGCTCTGCGGGGCCCGCCCGGCGCCCCCGGGCTGCGTTCGGAGCGGGTGGGAGGACGTGAGGGCCTGGCCCCGGCCGCGGCGTCGGGGAGGCAGGGGCCCAGACCTCGCGCTCGCGGTCGCCCTTTCGAGTTGTGTTTTTTGGGCTTCTCTTCCGAGGGTCGGATTGAAGAGAAACGAGCCTTCGTTCAGCGGCCCTGTCTCCCCGGGACGGGGCAGGGCCCTGGCGGTTCTCTTGGCCGAGTCCCCCTGCACGCGCGGGGTGCGCCCTGGAGCGGGTCCGCCTGTCCCCGGAGCTGAAACGGGAGCCCTGGATACACAGCGTGAGCCGGCGAGGCCTGGCGCTCTGAGCGGCAGCCTGTGCTCCCAGGAGCTGTTCCCGGCTCTCCGGCTTTGGGGCCGGTTCTGAAGTCCGGGAAGGACGAATTGGTTCCATTTCACTGACTTAATTGTCCTAATCGGCGCAAGGCGTGTGAGGTGCAGAGATTTTAGGAAGTGACTCGCGGTCCCTGTCAACGCTCAGAGTCCAGGACTGGCTTTGCCGTCTCATCAGTGTTAGAGGTGTTGATGGTTTCCTTTCTTTTTTCACCTGGTGATAGCAAGAAGCCTTTTTAAAACAGCTGTCATTTATTGTGGGCTAAACCCTGTACATTAAGTGCCTTTGATCGTTAGATTTTTTTTAAAAAATGACCCGGCCTGACGGTTGGTATCCCAATTTTACCTGGAATTGCAGGTTAAGAAATTCGCCCGAGGTCACATCAGGAGTGGGGAGCTGGGTGTGGGGGCGCGAATAGAAAAATTCAGGTCTTGCTTCCTGTAAAGCTCAGACTACTTAAGGAACAACTTAAAATCCTCCCAAGTATAAGAGGAAGATGTGGGGAAATTTTTTTAAACAAATAAAGACATTTATATAACATATGCTGTTTTTTTAAGGGTGGTATTTAGTTTCACAATGTTTGGGGACCTATTTGAAGAAGATTATTCCAGTGTGTCCACTAATCATTATGGAAAAGGGAAGAAATTAAAGTCCAGAGCTTTGGAGCCACCTGCTCCTAGAGAATTCACCAATTTCAGTGAAATCAGAAATCAGGGTGGAACGTGTTATCTCGATTCCCTTCTTCAGACTCTTCATTTCACACCTGAATTCAGAGGTATGCTGTGTTACATGCATTTGGCTCGTAATATGTACCCTTGTCTCTACATGTAATGAATTATGCAGAATCACAAGTAGACGAAGAATTTTAAGTATTCCACAGTATGGATGAATTGTTCCTATAAGGGACATTTCTGTCTGCAGAGAAATGTGAAGCTTAAATTATAATAGTTCTTGTGTGATCACAGTAATGTTCAGTAACAAAAAATTAGTATACTTCTTTTTGTACCTATAATGTAAAATACAGGGCTTCCCTGGTGGCTCAGTGGTAATGAATCTGCCTACCAGTACAGGCGATGCAGGTTTGATCCCTGGGTGGGCAGGATCGCCTCGAGAAGAAAATGGCAAGTCACTGCAGTATTCTTGCCTGAGATGTCCCATGGACAGTGTCACGGGCAAGTGAAGGCATCTTCACTGACTTAAGTGTCCTAATCGGGGGCAAGGCGTGTGAGGTGCAGAGATTTTAGGAAGTGACTCGCGGTCCCTGTCAACGCTCAGAGTCCAGGACTGGCTTTGCCGTCTCATCAGTGTTAGAGGTGTTGATGGTTTCCTTTCTTTTTTCACCTGGTGATAGCAAGAAGCCTTTTTAAAACAGCTGTCATTTATTGTGGGCTAAACCCTGTACATTAAGTGCCTTTGATCGTTAGATTTTTTTAAAAAAATGACCCGGCCTGACGGTTGGTATCCCAATTTTACCTGGAATTGCAGGTTAAGAAATTCGCCCGAGGTCACATCAGGAGTGGGGAGCTGGGTGTGGGGGCGCGAATAGAAAAATTCAGGTCTTGCTTCCTGTAAAGCTCAGACTACTTAAGGAACAACTTAAAATCCTCCCAAGTATAAGAGGAAGATGTGGGGAAATTTTTTTAAACAAATAAAGACATTTATATAACATATGCTGTTTTTTTAAGGGTGGTATTTAGTTTCACAATGTTTGGGGACCTATTTGAAGAAGATTATTCCAGTGTGTCCACTAATCATTATGGAAAAGGGAAGAAATTAAAGTCCAGAGCTTTGGAGCCACCTGCTCCTAGAGAATTCACCAATTTAAGTGGAATCAGAAATCAGGGTGGAACGTGTTATCTCGATTCCCTTCTTCAGACTCTTCATTTCATACCTGAATTCAGAGGTATGCTGTGTTACATGCATTTGGCTCGTAATATGTACCCTTGTCTCTACATGTAATGAATTATGCAGAATCACAAGTAGACGAAGAATTTTAAGTATTCCACAGTATGGATGAATTGTTCCTATAAGGGACATTTCTGTCTGCAGAGAAATGTGAAGCTTAAATTATAATAGTTCTTGTGTGATCACAGTAATGTTCAGTAACAAAAAATTAGTGTACTTCTTTTTGTACCTATAATGTAAAATACAGGGCTTCCCTGGTGGCTCAGTGGTAATGAATCTGCCTACCAGTACAGGCGATGCAGGTTTGATCCCTGGGTGGGCAGGATCGCCTCGAGAAGAAAATGGCAAGTCACTGCAGTATTCTTGCCTGAGATGTCCCATGGACAGTGTCACGGGCAAGTGAAGGCATCTTCACTGACAGATATTGGGACCCTAATTATAAGGAGAACAGTTAGGTTATTTGCAGGGAATGCCTCTGTGCGGGGAAGAAGACCCCTCTACTCTAACTTGTTGGGTATGTCGAATACTCCCACAAGGGTGGTCATTAGTATGAGGGGATGGTTTCATATTCACTTCTCACAGGAAAGATCGAAAAGATATTCCGGCCGAGCAAACAAATGTCTTCTCACACTAGGGATAAGGGCTGCCTACAACCCTGCCTCTCTCAGATCTCCTCGGAGGATGACTAGCTAATACTTTTACTGATAAAAGCCTGGGCTTGAAATAGCCCCACACATAAAGTTAACAGTTTATAGACTTAAACTATCACCTTTGACAAACAGGGATAGAGATGTTTACCTAGACAAAGCTTTTCCACGTGTGCCCTTTGTAGTGATAATGTCACACTTTACAACTCCCTTTGTAGTCCCCTTTGTAGATTAAGAATTGTAAAAATGTTTTCTCTACAAACAAATGTCTTTCCTCAAGAACAAAGTTGTTTACCTAGGTGTTAGTAATGGAACAAAAAGCTCCAGTAATAACCTCTTCTGCGTCTCTAGAGAAGCAAAAGGCTCTTGTAATAACCACTTTTATGATTACTAGTTAACTTGAGATTTCTAATTGAAAAAAAATATAAAAGGGTAAAGTAAGATTGTGCGGGAGGCACGCTCACAGAGATTGGCTGTGCCCACTATGAGATCGAGACTCTCCACTTCTGGGGTAAGAACATCTGTTTGCATTTGATTGCGTTCTGATTATTTCTGATTACTTGTGCTTGCCTTTATTTGAATCCTGATTAATGGAATCTTGATTCTGATTGTTATATGTTTTGTGATTAATAAAACTACTCTTAGTTTGACAATACTCGAGACCACGACACCTTATTGTCCAAGTCCGAGGCTGATCTACATTTCGAAAAATCTCTGAGTGTCTTGACTTGAATCATGCAGGTTTGATCCTGGGCAGGATCGCCTCGAGAAGAAAATGGCAAGTCACTGCAGTATTCTTGCCTGAGATGTCCCATGGACAGTGTCACGGGCAAGTGAAGGCATCTTCACTGACAGATATTGGGACCCTAATTATAAGGAGAACAGTTAGGTTATTTGCAGGGAATGCCTCTGTGCGGGGAAGAAGACCCCTCTACTCTAACTTGTTGGGTATGTCGAATACTCCCACAAGGGTGGTCATTAGTATGAGGGGATGGTTTCATATTCACTTCTCACAGGAAAGATCGAAAAGATATTCCGGCCGAGCAAACAAATGTCTTCTCACACTAGGGATAAGGGCTGCCTACAACCCTGCCTCTCTCAGATCTCCTCGGAGGATGACTAGCTAATACTTTTACTGATAAAAGCCTGGGCTTGAAATAGCCCCACACATAAAGTTAACAGTTTATAGACTTAAACTATCACCTTTGACAAACAGGGATAGAGATGTTTACCTAGACAAAGCTTTTCCACGTGTGCCCTTTGTAGTGATAATGTCACACTTTACAACTCCCTTTGTAGTCCCCTTTGTAGATTAAGAATTGTAAAAATGTTTTCTCTACAAACAAATGTCTTTCCTCAAGAACAAAGTTGTTTACCTAGGTGTTAGTAAAGGAGCAAAAAGCTCCAGTAATAACCTCTTTTGCATCTCTAGAGAAGCAAAAGGCTCTTGTAATAACCACTTTTATGATTACTAGTTAACTTGAGATTTCTAATTGAAAAAAAATATAAAAGGGTAAAGTAAGATTGTGCGGGAGGCACGCTCACAGAGATTGGCTGTGCCCACTATGAGATCGAGACTCTCCACTTCTGGGGTAAGAACATCTGTTTGCATTTGATTGCGTTCTGATTATTTCTGATTACTTGTGCTTGCCTTTATTTGAATCCTGATTAATGGAATCTTGATTCTGATTGTTATATGTTTTGTGATTAATAAAACTACTCTTAGTTTGACAATACTCGAGACCACGACACCTTATTGTCCAAGTCCGAGGCTCACGACTCTGAGGGGACTATGCTGTGACTTGTAAAACATCTCTGATCTATTTAACATAGTGTCCCTTAGTAAGAACTAATAAGAATAGGAATCAGAGTAAGCTACAGCACAGTGCCCGCGACAACAGAGGAGGCTGGGGGACTCCAGCCCCTGGGGTCACAAGAGAGTCGATGTGACTGAGGAACTAAACAGCTTAATTGAAGATACAACATAAAGACAGTTCTGTCATGAGCGCCAATCTGCTTTATTGTTACACTATTTGTACTCTTTATTTTCTCAAAGTAATAAACACACCAGAGTTGCTTGATGCAGTGATACGCTGCTCTTTGGCATGGGGAGGTGGTGTCACAGTATTCCTGCAGTCCACAGTCATTTATCCGTAATTCTGAAATCCAGAAAATTCTGAGAACCTGATCTAATAATCAGAATATGTTTGGCCTCAGACCTTGACTTGATAAGACTGTCTTACTTATCTCACGTGGGGAAGAGTCATTGTTCAGAAATATTAAGTCCTTGGTTAATAGATACTATTTGTTCTACATCCTGCTGGGGAACGTAATGTTAACATATGTAATAGGAACTCAGTTTTATATTAACTTTCTAAAATCGAGAAATTCTAAATTTCAGAGATCTAGGGTCTTAGATAATAATCCATGTGCAAGAAACAGAAATAGTTCCATTAGCAGGTTTACTGTAGGAATATTGGGGAGTCTCCCCAAAACCACTTACAGGAAGCCATCTTACTTCCTTGGACCCTTGATTTCTTGCCCCGGTTTTTCTCAGCATGTTTGGCCCCAGCTCCCTTTGCAAACTAGCTTCCTCTGCAAGGATCAAGACTCGGTGCGCCCTTGATTTCACTGCAGACATTCTTCTGCCTTTACATGGCTTTGTGGTTCCCCAGCTACGAAGCTCCATGACTGGCTTGGCTCCCCATAATGTCCCCTGATTCTGGGTGAAGACAGCCTGCTGATCTTAGTATCTCTTCCCCTTCCCACCACTACCAAATTTAGCAATATTTAAGACAATTCTGTTGCTTCTGAGCTTACCAAGACTTCCTGCTTTTAGGGATTTAGTATCTAAATAACCCTCATCCCCTTCCCAGGGCCATTCTACTGAGTTGAATTGCATGTAGGAGTTAAGAGTGTCGCTTCTGGTCTTGGACAAAATCCACTCCTTAAAATTATTCCCTCAATGCATTCAGTAATTCTACCATTACAAGTTTGCAGGATGGGGCTTCCCTGGCGGTGCCGTGGGTAGAGAGTCCACCTTGCAGGGCAAGGGGCACTGGTTTGATCCCTGGCCCGGGAAGATCCCACGTGCCATGGAGTGGCTGGACTGGTGTGTCCAATTACGAGCCAATGCTCTGGAGCGCATGTGCCCAGAGCCAGTGCTCTGCAACAAGAGAGGCCACTGTGGTGGGAGAATGACGTACGGATGAAAGATGAAAGAGTGAACGATGGATGAAAATAATATGGAAATAAAAGAGGCATGATGAGGGGAAAATGTAAAAACAAAAAACAAACCAAAGAGCAAACTTTGCAGGATGACTAAGCTCCTAGGTAGGTTAAATCTTTCCCAAGTTTTAATGTAATTGAAATTGAAAAGGCAACTTGAAGTAGGAAAGTAGCTATTAAAGACACTGTATAACTAAATCAATTTGCTATACCACAGAAACTAACAACATTGTATCTAAGTCAACTATACTCAGTAGAAATCTAAAAATACATATTTGAAAAAATATTTTCAGAAATAGTCCAAAAAAAAAACAAAGGGAGAAACTGAGAAAGATAGTTGTTTTGAAGGCAGGCAGGTTGCGGGGAGTACCACTGAGCAAGAATAGGGCTGAAAACCCCAGGCCCTCTTCTTTAGCAAAGGAGGTAGCTGGCCAAGCACATGGGTTGACACCTGAGTGTGACTTGTGCACTTGTAAGGCTTAGTGTGAATCTTGATGTTAATGGAATGGGAGCTGTAATGTGGAAAAGGGTAAGGACTGGCAGAGAACCGAGGGGAAGTTTTTGGAATCCTGTTTAAGGGACTAGGACTGGCTTTGGTTCCACTGCACTCCCAGTTCAGTGTAGCTGGAAGTACTAGGAGATGGTTATGAAAGTCTTGGTGTGGTTTATATGCTTTAACCTTTGTGTTTACAACCTTCATGTGGTCCACCCCCCCCCCATTCCTGCGGGAAGCTCAGGACAAATATATGAGAACAGTCATCACTAAAGTGGTAGTGGTTTGCAGCGCAAGACAACTGTCCAGACTAAGGTGTGGAAGTACCGCCATTCCTCTGAAGGCTCTGGAGGGGAACCTCTCTTGCCTCCTTGGCTCTGGGGTCTGCCTGCAGCCTTGGTCTTCCGTGGCTTATGGACGCACCACTCTGCCCATCTGCCCCCATGTGTGTTTCCATTGGCTTCCTCTGTGAAGTCTGTCTCTGCGGCGGAATCTCTTTTTCATAAGGTCACCAGTGGTACTGAGGGGTTCCCTGGTGGCTAAGTGATGAAGAATCTGCCTGCCAGTGTGCATTCCAGTCCTGGGTTGGGAAGCTCCCACTCCAGCATGCCTGCCTGTAGAATCCCATGGCGTGTAGCCTTCCAGACTCCTCTGTGCATGGAGTCACACATGAGTCAGACACAACTTAGTGATAAAAAACATAGACGGAGCACTAGAGAGGAGTTCTTAACTGTGGGTGAAAGATTTCAGCCCCTGAACTAGTCCCCGGAAGGCATTAAAATGTCTTGAGTCTGGGAAGGGGCAGGAACTTCTTGCCACATAGAAGGGCTCTCCCCCTTTCTAGGCAGTGCAGTGTAAGTAGCCTGCTAATGCAGGAGACCCAAGAGACATGGGTTCGATACTTGGTCAGGAAGAGCCCCTGGGGTAGAAAATGGCAACCTGGGGCTTCCCTGGTGGTCCAGTGGATAAGGACACCGCCTTGCAGTGCAAGGGGCGCCAGTTCGACCCTGGCCTGGGAAGATCCCACGTGCCGCGGAGCGGCTGGACCAATGTGTCCAATTACTGAGCCAGAGTTCTAGGATGCGTTCGCCCAGAGCCGGTGCTCTGTGACAACAGAGGCCACTGCGATGGGAGGCCCACACAGGCTGAAGAACAAAGATGGATGAAAAATAGATAAATGAAAGACCAACAGAAGTGGCCCGCCCAACCCCCTCCCTCCCCAACCCGCCGCCCCCCAAAAAAGAAAATAAAATAATAAAAATAAAAATAATAAAAAGCAAGAAGGACAACAGAGACAGTATTCCACCATGTGGCCCAGATCAAAGCCCCCATGAGCAGAGAGTAAGGTGCCTGAGAAAATGCTCCAGAGGCAGAAACGTTCCAGGGCCAGGGGACGAGCAGAACAAGGGTTGAGCCGGGGTCCTGGGCAGGGACAGGACAAGTAGCTTCAGAGCGTCTGGGGCCACCCCGTGGCCCAGCCTCAGAAACTGGAAGTGAACTCTTGCCTCCTTGGCTCTGGGGTCTGCCTGCAGCCTTGGTCTTCCGTGGCTTATGGACGCACCACTCTGCCCATCTGCCCCATGTGTGTTTCCATTGGCTTCCTCTGTGAAGTCTGTCTCTGCGGCGGAATCTCTTTTTCATAAGGTCACCAGTGGTACTGAGGGGTTCCCTGGTGGCTAAGTGATGAAGAATCTGCCTGCCAGTGTGCATTCCAGCCCTGGGTTGGGAAGCTCCCACTCCAGCATGCCTGCCTGTAGAATCCCATGGCCTGTAGCCTTCCAGACTCCTCTGTGCATGGAGTCACACATGAGTCAGACACAACTTAGTGATAAAAAACATAGACGGAGCACTAGAGAGGAGTTCTTAACTGTGGGTGAAAGATTTCAGCCCCTGAACTAGTCCCCGGAAGGCATTAAAATGTCTTGAGTCTGGGAAGGGGCAGGAACTTCTTGCCACATAGAAGGGCTCTCCCCCTTTCTAGGCAGTGCAGTGTAAGTAGCCTGCTAATGCAGGAGACCCAAGAGACATGGGTTCGATACTTGGTCAGGAAGAGCCCCTGGGGTAGAAAATGGCAACCTGGGGCTTCCCTGGTGGTCCAGTGGATAAGGACACCGCCTTGCAGTGCAAGGGGCGCCAGTTCGACCCTGGCCTGGGAAGATCCCACGTGCCGCGGAGCGGCTGGACCAATGTGTCCAATTACTGAGCCAGAGTTCTAGGATGCGTTCGCCCAGAGCCGGTGCTCTGTGACAACAGAGGCCACTGCGATGGGAGGCCCACACAGGCTGAAGAACAAAGATGGATGAAAAATAGATAAATGAAAGACCAACAGAAGTGGCCCGCCCAACCCCCTCCCTCCCCAACCTGCCGCCCCCCAAAAAAGAAAATAAAATAATAAAAATAAAAATAATAAAAAGCAAGAAGGACAACAGAGACAGTATTCCACCATGTGGCCCAGATCAAAGCCCCCATGAGCAGAGAGTAAGGTGCCTGAGAAAATGCTCCAGAGGCAGAAACGTTCCAGGGCCAGGGGACGAGCAGAACAAGGGTTGAGCCGGGGTCCTGGGCAGGGACAGGACAAGTAGCTTCAGAGCGTCTGGGGCCACCCCGTGGCCCAGCCTCTGAGGACTTCCCAGTGGGAGCCACCTGCCAGGTGACCCACGGCTGCTCCAAAGCATCTTGGGCAGAAAGGAAAGGGGAGGCCTTGGAGGTGGCTGAGTCCCTCCTAGGCCAGAGGAGGCAGGAAGGGCTGTGGGCAGAGTCACGCCAACGTGGGCCTCTGGGGAGGCAGTCCCCATGTACAGAGGCTCGGGGCCCCCATGACCCTGAACAGGGGCATACTTTCTTACATCGTGAATCATAGGTTCATGCAAAGAGTGTTCAGCTGCCTCTGGCTTGTAAAAGATTTTGTCCATTTTTGAAAGTAATACAGGAGCATTTGTTTTAAGCTAGGCCAACAGTTACCTATAAAACATGCTTGCTACAAGCAAGAATGAATGCCGTTATTTGTTCGCTTGAAGTCTTTGATTATTTCTGAAGTCAAGTGTCTTTTCAAACGTTTATTGGCCATCTGCATTGTGTTTCTGTATTGTCTGATCGCGTGACTTGCCTGCTAAGAAGTGCTTTGCTGTTTTGTTTAGACATTTGTATTCATTTATTATTTTTGGCTGCACTAGGTCTTCATTTCTGCAAGCGGGCTTTCTTTAGTTGCGGAGGGCTACTCTCTAGTTGCAGTGCATGGGCTTCTCACTGCGGTGGCTTCTCTTGTTGCAGAACATGGGCTCTATGCTAGGCAGGCTCCGTAGTCGCGGTACGTGGGCTTAGTTGCTCCACGGCTTGTGGAATCCCCCCAGACCAGGGATCAAACCTGGGTCTTCTGTATTGCAAGGAAGAATTTTCACCAGTGGACCACCCAGGAAATCCCGGTTGGTTGGTTGGTTGGTTGGTTGGTATAGCTCTAAATCAGCCCTTTATTTTTTTTGGATCTATATGTATCTTCTTTGAAACTAGTTTATTGGGATGAAAGCACTTAAAATTCACCATTCAGAAGAGAACAGTTCTGTGCCACTTAGTACATTAAAAATAATAAAAAGCAAGAAGGACAACAGAGACAGTATTCCACCATGTGGCCCAGATCAAAGCCCCCATGAGCAGAGAGTAAGGTGCCTGAGAAAATGCTCCAGAGGCAGAAACGTTCCAGGGCCAGGGGACGAGCAGAACAAGGGTTGAGCCGGGGTCCTGGGCAGGGACAGGACAAGTAGCTTCAGAGCGTCTGGGGCCACCCCGTGGCCCAGCCTCTGAGGACTTCCCAGTGGGAGCCACCTGCCAGGTGACCCACGGCTGCTCCAAAGCATCTTGGGCAGAAAGGAAAGGGGAGGCCTTGGAGGTGGCTGAGTCCCTCCTAGGCCAGAGGAGGCAGGAAGGGCTGTGGGCAGAGTCACGCCAACGTGGGCCTCTGGGGAGGCAGTCCCCATGTACAGAGGCTCGGGGCCCCCATGACCCTGAGCAGGGGCATACTTTCTTACATCGTGAATCATAGGTTCATGCAAAGAGTGTTCAGCTGCCTCTGGCTTGTAAAAGATTTTGTCCATTTTTGAAAGTAATACAGGAGCATTTGTTTTAAGCTAGGCCAACAGTTACCTATAAAACATGCTTGCTACAAGCAAGAGTGAATGCCGTTATTTGTTCGCTTGAAGTCTTTGATTATTTCTGAAGTCAAGTGTCTTTTCAAACGTTTATTGGCCATCTGTATTGTGTTTCTGTGCTGTCTGATAGCGTGACTTGCCTGCTAAGAAGTGCTTTGCTGTTTTGTTTAGACATTTTTATTCATTTATTATTTTTGGCTGCACTAGGTCTTCATTTCTGCAAGCGGGCTTTCTTTAGTTGCGGAGGGCTACTCTCTAGTTGCAGTGCATGGGCTTCTCACTGCGGTGGCTTCTCTTGTTGCAGAACATGGGCTCTATGCTAGGCAGGCTCCGTAGTCGCGGTACGTGGGCTTAGTTGCTCCACGGCTTGTGGAATCCCCCCAGACCAGGGATCAAACCTGGGTCTTCTGTATTGCAAGGAAGAATTTTCACCAGTGGACCACCCAGGAAATCCCGGTTGGTTGGTTGGTTGGTTGGTTGGTATAGCTCTAAATCAGCCCTTTATTTTTTTGGATCTATATGTATCTTCTTTGAAACTAGTTTATTGGGATGAAAGCACTTAAAATTCACCATTCAGAAGAGAACAGTTCTGTGCCACTTAGTACATTCACAACGTCAGGCAGCCACTGGTGCTACAGATTCCGAAACAACACTCCAAAGTTCACATTTCTCCACGGCATTGAAACGGTTTGATCGTTTGTCAAAAGAAACTGAATTCTGATCCCTTTCTCTCCCTCTCAAAGTCACTCAGTTGTGCCCAACTCTTGGCAACCCCATGGACGGTAGCCCGCCTGCTCCTGGCAGGACTACTGGTGAAAGTCACTCAGTTGTGTCCAACATTTTCCAACCCCATGGAGAAGCCATGGAATTCTTCAGACAGGGATACTGGAGTGGGTATCCCTTCCCTTCTCCAGGGGAATCTTTCCAACTCGGATTGAACCCAGGTCTCCTGCATTGCAGGCAGATTCTGTACCGTCTGAGCCACCAGGGAAGCCCTTTGATCTCTTTAACCCCCAGTAATTACAAGTCTAAGTTGATAATTACATATTGTAGTACAGAATGTTCTGTATGACAAAAAAATGGGATTACAATTCACACACCAATATAAGTCAGGCACCCGATAAAAGTTCACGAAGCACACTTACTACAGTCCGGTTTTTCCATTTGACTAAATACAACTCATTTTGCGAATTAAAGACAATAGGTATCAAGGTACCAGAAACGCCGCTTTTCTGCTTCTTATGTCAAATGTTTCCTAGTATACTGTTTTATTAACATCTCAATTAAACTTTCCTAATACTCAGGCTTAGCAGACTCCATACATCTCCTTCACATGTGCCTTGTGGTTGTTCTTGCTATCTACAACATCCCTTTAAAAAGTATAAAACCGGGCTTCCCTGATGGCCCAGTGGGTAGAGAGTCCGCCTTGCAGAGCAAGAGGCACCGGTCCGTTCCCTGGCCCTGGAAGATCCCACGTGCTGCAGAGTGGCTGGACAGATGTGTCCACTTATGAGCCAGCGCTCTGGGGCGCATGTGCCCAGAGCCAGTGCTCTGCATCGAGAGAGGCCATTGCGATGGGAGGCCCACACAGGCCAAAGAATAAAAAGATGAAAATAAATAAATAAAATATTTTAAAAGTATAAAACCATTCTTAGCTATGAGCTGTATAAAGCCACGCCTCTGGACATATTCCCTCCACCAACTATCCTGTGTTGCCCACTGCTTTAGGGCCCAGGAGAAAAGCAGTGCACAGAGATGGGGGAACGTGGGTTTTTTTTAAGCTTTTCACTTGACATTACAGTACACAGATTAACAATGTTGTGATAGTGTCGGATGAATAGCAGAGGGACTCAGCCATACAGAGAATGTGGTTTGACCTGGACTGGCCTCAGCTCTGTGGACTCTTGATCCAGCCTCACCTGTTTCCTCAACAGTAAAGTGGAGACTTCTAAGGCTTACTCTCCGATTCTGTGAAGGCCCCCAGATTACCTCGCTAAAGATACCTCCCGCTGGGGCTTCCCTGGTGGTCCAGTGTGTAAGGACACCACTTTGCAGTGCAAGGGGCGCCGGTTCGAGCCCTGGCCTGGGAAGATCCCATGTGCCGCGGAGCGGCTGGACCGATGTGTCCAATTACCGAGCCAGAGCTCTGGAGCACATGTACCCAGAGCCAGTGCTCTGCGACAACAGAGGCCACCACGATGGGAGGCCCACGTGGGCCAAAGAACAAAGATGGATGAAAATAGATAGATGAAAGACCAATAGAAGTGGCCCACCCCCCCTCCCAACCCCTCCCCCCAAAAAAATAAAAATAAATAAATAAATAAAGTTTTAAAACATACCTCCCGCTGATGCCACACATCATCCCTGTGTTCACTGCAAGTCACACCATCACTCACAAGCTCAGCCTGTCCTGCCAAATTCAGGCAACCCTCCCCAGAGCCAAACGCACAAGAGAAAACAGAGCACATAAGAATCACATCTGCCCGGGAGGAAACGGGACAATCCAAAAGAAGGAAAACCACCCACCTGAGACAGGACACCAATTTTCCTGCAGTTGGTCCCTCCGATGAAGACCATGTTGGGCATGACTGGCCTGGGATACTCAAATACAAAGTCATATCTTAACAGCCAAATGGAGTCCTTGCGATATAAGGCAGGTAAGTCCACCTGTCTCCCAAGGACTTCCTGTGCGAGGTCTTCGTACTTAGAATAGAGCAAGTAGATCAGAATGTTCTCCAGGTAGCTCACAAGGAAGTTGGCCACCCTTTGGGGGAAGGTCATCCGGTGTGAGAACTGAGTGTAGTACCTGGGGACGTAGGACAAGGGGCTTGGGGTCCTGGTGAACGTGTTCTCCAGGGCACAGGGGAAGCCCCTGAAGAGGTACACGGAGGGCAGGCTCAGATACTCAGCCAGGATCACCCCGCAAGGTAAGGCCGGGTCTGTGAAGAGGGCATCGAACCGGCTCTCCCGGAGGAAGCGCAGGGTGTCGGGGTGCCTCAGGAGGCTCTGGCAGTTGGTGAAGTACATGTCAATGACGATCATGTTGTTCCTATACTCCACCACGGGGCCGCTCACCCACCACCGTGGAGAAAAGAGGTGTTTTCCAAAAGAACGGTAACGGTTCTCCAGCTCTTCCTGGTCGTAGGGCACTGGGTAGATTTTCCTTGTGTAGTGTTTGGATTCTAGGAGAAGCAGGTTCATCTCCGGCACCAGCACCACAATCTCGTGCCCTTTCTCGCTGAGACGCTCAACAATGAACTTCATGCTGAGCCAGTGGCTTCCATCCTGAGGGACCACCAGCAGCTTGTCTCCTACAGCGATGCCCCAAAGTGCTAAGAAGAAAATCACCGCTGAAACTCTCTGTAACGGCACGTCCATGCTGGAAGGTGTGCAGGTAGCAACAGGAACAGTCTGCAGGCTTCAAACAGGCTGGCTCCAGACTAATCACAACTAATCTCTGCTCGTCACAAAACGAGCCTGCCCCTCCTTGTCCTGAACTGCCCTACTACAGGAAGGAACCTAAATTAATATTTAACCACTTTTCAGCCGACAGCTACCTTGCAAAAACGAGGCCCCTGATTGGATTTCATCTGAGCTTCTTGACTTATTTCTCTATGCGTCCCTGCCCAACCTGTCTGTCCCTCTCCCTCCAGGGGACAATGTGGAGGGCTCCAGTGTGCTGGCTTTATCCCTCCATCCTGAGCACCATCCTTCCCTGATTCTGTCACATCCATGATGACATCCATGGACAGGTATATGGGTGTTTCTCCACCTGTCAACTTTACTCAATCCTGAATAATGGTAGGTTCATAGATGCCCAGTTCAGGATTCAAAGCAACCCACTGGAGCTGGTGACTCCAAATCCTGGCTCTCTGGTTACCACAGTGATGGCTGAACCCTAGTGGTGGGTACACAGAAGACGCTTGGCACAGAGCAGTCTGACCTGCCTTCCTCCACACCCCCTCAGTCCGGCCACTGTGCCTGCGGGCTCGAGGCTATATCAGAAGGCAAAAGTCATCCCAACAAGGGGCATCCCTGGTAGCTCGGAGACAAAGAGCCCGCTGGTCAGGGCAGGAGACCTGGGTTCGATCTCTGGTCCAGGCCCACGTGCTGCAGCTACTAAAGCCTGCACGTCTCAGAGCCCGTCATCCTCAATAGGAGAAGGCTCTGCAATGAGAAGCCTGCAGAAGACTAGAGTAGCCCCTGCTTGCCACAACTAGAGGAAGAAAGCCTGTGCAGCAATGAAGACACAGCACAGCCATAAATAAATATTTAAAAACTTAATAATCCCAACAGATATGTGCTATGGGACCAGATCCCCCGTTCTGTGGTTACAGACAGGAATTCGGGAGTCCCCCAGCCTCCTCTGAGCAGTGTGATCCCTTCTCTGTGCCTGAACGGCCACATCTGCCACAGAGGGCTGCATCTAGAATTAGTGAGTTCATCTGCTAATCCGTGAGTGTGGGCACCAAGCCATGCCCTTAGAGGGGCTTCCTCTGGCCCGGATCAGGCAGTCAGGTCTGTGTGGGTGAAGTGAGAAGCCCTCTGCTGGACAAAAGGAACTGCTCAAGTCTTCCCAAAGAGGGACTACCCTGCTGGCCCAGTGGCTGGGAGTCCAGTGGGCAACACCGAGACGTGGACCGGAGCCCTAGTCGGAGGACTGGAATCTCTGACCACACTGCTGCTGTTGCTCAGTCGCTAAGTCATGCTGGACTCTTTGTGACCCCAGGGACTGGAGCATGCCCAGTTCCTCCGTCCTCTGCCTGCTCTCAAGGTGCTCAAATTCATGTCCATTGAGTCAGTGATGCTGTCTAACCATCTCATCCTGTGCCACTCCCTTCTCCTTTTGCCTTCAATCTTCCCCAGCATCAGGCTCTTTTCCATTAACTCAGCTCTGTGCATCAGGTGACCAAAGTATTGGAGCTTCCCTTTCAGCGGCAGACCTTCTGATGAATATTCAGAGTTGATTGCCTTTAGGATTGACTGGTTTGATCTCCTGGCAGTGCAAGGGACTCTAGGCTCTTCTCCAGCACCAATTGAAAAGCATCGATTCTTAGGTGCTCAGGCTTCCTTATGGTCCAGGTCTCACATCCGTGCATGACTATCGGAAAAACCATAGCTTTGACTATACACACTTTTGTCAGCGAAGCTTTCTAATACGCTGTCTAGGTTTGTCCACATGGCATGCCACGAAACAACTGGACCTGCGTGCCACAACTAGAGAGTCTGTGCAGCAAAGATCCCACATGCTGCAACGAAAACCAGACGCAGCTTAATCAATTAATTTTTTTTAGAAAAAAGTCTCAAGGAGTGAAAGTTTCAAGCCCTATGTGGTGAATTGGAAGAGGAGAGGAGGCGTAGAAGAGGCAGAAGAGCAGGTGGAAGATTTCCTTACAAGGAGAGAATGTAGAAATATGGCTCCCGCACCTGAACCAAAAATGTTGCTCTAGCTCGGACCCCAGACACAGCAGACAACTTTCCTGGCTTAGAAAATGATTTGCCATTGGATTAGGGAATTTCCCATTCCTGAGGGCCTCTGGAACAAAGGCTGTACACTGGCTGGCATAAACAGCAGAAATTTAATGCCAGGGTTCTGGAGGCTGGATGTCTGAGATCAAAGCACCAGCCAGGTGGTTCCTTCTGGGACTTTCAAGAATGATCAGCTCCAGGCGCCCTCCGAGCCTCTGGTGGCTTGCTGGCAGCCTTTGCTATCACTTGGAAGCTACACCACCATCCCAGTCTCTGCCCTTATGTTCACCCTCCTCCTCGAACTTTTGTCTGTCCAGTTTTCCCCTTTCTATAAGGATGTTGTTGTTGCTGTTTGATCACTAATCAAGTGTGACTCTTCAGGGGCCCACTGACTTTAGCCCGCCACGTTCCTCTCTCCATGGAATTCTCCGGGCAAAGGGCAAGAAGACTGGAGCAGGGTGCTATTTCCTTCTCAAGGGATCTTCCCAACCCAGGGATCAAACCTGAATCTCCTGCATTGACAGGTAAGTTCTTCCCTACTAAGCCACCTGGGAAGCCGCTTTTAAACAGGATATTAGTCATGGTAGATTAGGTCCCTCCCCACATGATCTTATTAAATCTATTGGCCTTATTTTCACATTTAACCTCTTCCCCGCATCCCTCATCTTACGCAGTACTCCCTCCAGAAAACAGATCTGCCCGCCCTTCTCCAGGTGAGAAACGGACACTCACTGCCAAAGGAAAGGACATATTTGGGAGCTTCTGCAGCTTCAGAAGGAACAATAAAATTGGCTACCTCCAGTTCAGCCATTCTCAGATGTTTCAGCCTCAGGGCTCCTTTAAACTCTAAACAATAATTGAAGAACCCCCGACTACCACCAAACATTTATTTATGTAGCTTATGCCCTATGCGTGCCCAGTTGCGTCCGACTCCTTGTGATCCCGTGGACCGCAGTCGGCCAGGTTGCTCTGTCCACGGGATTTCTCAGGCAAGAATACTGAAGTAGGTTGCCATGCCCTCCTCCAGGGGATCTTCCCAACCCAGGGATCGATTCCAGGTCTCCCAAAAGGCAAATTCTTTCCCCTGAGCCACCAGAGAAGTGCTATGTGGGTTGTGATTACCCGAGTGATCTGTTAGGTAGCATCACCAACTCGGTGGACGTGGATTTGAGTGGTCTCTGGAAGCCAGTGGAGGACCGAGGAGCCTGGCTTGCCACAGCCCGTGGGGTCGCAAAGAGTCCGACACAATTTACCAACTGAACAACAACAAAATGAGGCTTTTTAGAAGTCAACATCACTTTTTAAAAGTACTTCCTCAGGAACTCATTTAAGATAAGAAGAATAAACCTGTTCTGAGTTAACACAGAAAGCATCCTAAAGAAAAAGTGGTGTATTTTCCAAAAGAAAGAAAACATAGGAAGGAATATTGATTTGCATTTTTGGCGAGTGACAGATTACAGGGTGCTAGTGTCACTGACCAGCTTCCTCTCCACAAATAGTCCGTGTTCTTTAAATGTTCTATTCCATGAGTGCAAGTCCCTGGGGGAGTGAGCACATGCTCAGAGCCCTGGAATCAGAAAGCCAGGGGCTGGCTTCCAGCCCTCCCACCCATCAGCCAAGGGTGTGATCTGACTCCTGATTTTCAGGTTTCTCCACTTTCCCTGAAACCCAGGGAGATCACGCTGGTGCTGCCTGATTTATTGCCATGTAAAGGGAGGTCTGGGAGATGACGGGTGTGGGAGGCAGGCTTTCCAGGTGAGAGGTGGTTCCTAGCCATTCAAACAGACTCTCCCAGGGCTAGTCACGCACGGCTGAACTGGCATGCCAGTCACGCACAGCTAAAGTGGCAAGCGAGGCCCTGTCCCAACTGGCCCAATAGGCTCATTGTGCATGGATGTTCACAGCAGCATGAGTCATAATAGCCCCAAAAGTGCAAAAAATCCAGATGTCCATCAACCAATGAACAGATAAATAGATATTTGTACCCATACAGTGGAATATTATTCAGCTATAAAAAGGAATGAAATACCAATACATTATACAAAACAGAGACACTTTGTAAATGAAAGAATTCATCATGAACAACCACAGATTGTATGCTTTCATTCCTGTGAACTGTCAAGAACAGGCAAATCCATAGAGACAAAAAGTAGATTAGTGTCTCCAGGGGCTAGGGAGGAGAGGTACTGATTGCCCAGGGATGGGGGATTGGTCTGGGAGCGAGGAAGTGACCTGGAATTAAGCAATAATGATGATTACTCATTTCTTCAAGAATATCAAAGACTGGATATTTTAAAGGGGTAGACTCTATGATATGTGAATAGCATTTCAGTTTTTTTAAAACTAAAAATGTCTGAGTTGGAATCTTGCCTGCCCTACCTAGCAGAGGTGTGCCTCAATCAGTCTTTCTGTGCCTCAGGTTCAGTATCTGCAAAACAGGGCTAATAACCATGCCGACCTATGGTGGCTGTTGTTACATTTCTTTTCTTAATTTCCCCTAAGGAGACTAGTCATCTGAGGGCTGAATAGTTCATAGGCAGCTCCCAACAAGAGGAGAATATTGACATCTGATCCTGTTGCTTCAAAAACTGGGAAGGCTGGAAATCCTCGTCCTGGGAAATACCTAGCTCCACACAGCTGTGGGAGTACCACTGTCCCTGATCCTCTGCCGCACACCAGGCACTGCACCCGCATGGTCGTGTTTGACCTGGAACAGAGCACGGGGTGGTGGTGGTGCCATTTTATCCCTCTTTCTCCTGTTTATTAATAGAACCTGTGGTGCTTACCCAACGTAACGTGGCTGCTGCATGTCAGCACTAGCGCATGCATGAACTCAGGTTTGGACTTCCAGAGTCCGTGTGCTCGAGCCCCAGCTCCCCAAGCCCTCCGTGTTCAACCATAACTCTGGGAACACAGAGTGTGGGAACTACTTGAGTCACTACTGGAGTCACACAGCCAGGCGCCCTTTCTCGTTTCTGGCTGTGAGGCGGGGCTCATGGTGAGAAAGTGACACAGAAAGCAAGACGTGGGTGCGAAAGGAGGTAGAGAAGATGGACGCATAATAAAGACAGGAAGTGACAGGAGACGTGCCAGGAAGAGGAGGCAGGAGACAATAAAGAAGAAACTATCGAGAGACATCTGTGACATCTCGAGTCATGCCTGTGTATCTTTCAGCTGGGGTCGTCATGCTCCTAAAGATCTGCAGTGAGTCCAACACCCACTCACCATTCTGCTGAGAGTCCCAGGACCCTCCCAAGCAGCGTGCTACCTCCTGCATCCTGTCTGCAGCTTCTGGACTTGCCTTAAGTCTTCAGGATATGTTTTGTGTCGTGTCAGACATAGGATCCAATCCCTTGACGCCACACACACACACACACACACACACACACACACACACCCCGCCCCGAGAGTAACTCTAAACGCAAGACTGTACCAAACATTCAGGGGTTTCCAGGTGGCTCGAAGATAAAGAATCTTCCTGCAATGCAGGAGCTACAGGAGGCATGGGTTTGATCTCAGGGTCAGGAAGATCCCCTGCAGGAGGGCATGGCAGCCCACTGCAGTGTTCTTGTCTGAAGAATCCCAAGGACAGAAGAGACTGGCGGGCTGCAGCCCATAGGGTCGCAAAGAGTCAGACACAACTGAAGTAACTCAGCACACACAATTGCACCAAATATTTATGAAGGCCAAGGGTCCCTAAGGTAGAACTGTACCAACGCAGCACAGAGAAGACTACTTGAAGCCACGTAGAAGACCCCCTGGTTTCTAAATGTCCTCTCAGCCACTCAGAAGTTCTCACTTGTCACGGGACCCTTGGCTGTGACCAGCCTCCTCTGCCCCTTTCCCTCACACTGGGAGGCCTTAGGGAGCAGACCGGAATTTTTGAAAAGCCACTTGACCCGAACCGAGGACACAGGCCAGCATGTCCATTCATCCTGCCTTGCAAGCCTCTTTGTACTCTCAATGGGAGTGGCACACATGAATCAGGCGCCTTTCTTCCTCTTGAAACAACCTTCTGAGGCCAAGGTCCTTTCCACACATCCTTCTACTCCAACTGTTATTTTCATTCATGCACAAATGTGCTCCCAGCCCCAGACTGGGGGCTAGAGATACTGCAACAGGGAAGGCAAATGTGCTCCCTTCCTGGAGCATACAGCCCACGGAGGTGTTCACAGACACTACAGAGTTGTCAGACAACTCATGAATTGCCATTGGTATACAATTTTTTTAGTATTTATTTTATTTATTCATTATGTATTTAGCTGTGCTGGGTCTAAAGTTGTGGCACACGGGATCTCTGATCTTTGTTGCAACATGTCAACACTTATTTGTGACATGTGGAATCTAGTTTGCCTAAAACGAAGCTGGGCTTTCTGCGTTCGGAGTGAGGAGTCCTGGCCATGGGCCACCAGGGAAGTTCCAAGGGATATCACTTTTGGGGGGTGAAATCAGGCCCTCTGAGAGCCTATCGCTAGACTGTGTGATCTTATTTGAGCATCACGGAAAGTTACCCCCCAAAAAACATCAATGAAAGCAGACTAAAAAGGATAAGAATTTAGCTTGTCTGTGAATGGGAGGAAGAGGATTCCAGAGAGAGGAGCAGCAGGTATGAGGGCCCCGAAGTGGAGTGGCGGGGAAGATTGGAAGCAGGCTGTGTAGCTGGAATATAAAAGGAGAGAGGGATGTGACTGGCAGGCAGGCAGGGGCTACAAGACATAGAGTTTCATCAACCGCATCAAGGATGTCTCAGGTCCCTAGTTCCATGCCAAAAGATTGTAGGTGAAAGATTGTAGGTTAAAGTTCGTCCGACCTAACCAATACTTGTCACCTGGTCCTAGTTACCCAGGACTTCTGGGAAGTGACAGCAGACATATGAGCGTATGACTCTGCACTCATGTCACTGTCAAAATCAGCGACAGCAGAACAGTCAGACACGGGCGGCATCTGATGCCATACCAACCACACAGCGCTACGGATGCCACGTGCTCGTCAAAGGGGTAGAACCTGGACCCATCACGCCTATACTTCATTCCAGTCGAAACACGACTGCAAGGCAGCCATCAGACAAACCAGAACGTGAAACATTCTTCAGGACACTGCTCCAGTTTGACAACAAGCAATTGGCAAAGAGAGGAGACCCGAAAAAAGAATCAGCACATTTTTCTCCCAGCCCCAGACTGGGGGCTAGAGATACTGCAACAGGGAAGGCAAATGTGCTCCCTTCCTGGAGCATACAGCCCACGGAGGTGTTCACAGACACTACAGAGTTGTCAGACAACTCATGAATTGCCATCGGTATACAATTTGTTTAGTATTATTTATTCATTATGTATTTAGCTGTGCTGGGTCTAAAGTTGCAGCACACAGGATCTTGGATCTTTGTTGCAACATGCCAACACTTATTTGTGACATGTGGGATCTAGTCTGCCTAAAACGAAGCTGGGCTTTCTGCGTTCGGAGTGAGGAGTCCCGGCCATGGGCCACCAGGGAAGTTCCAAGGGATATCACTTTTGGGGGGTGAAATCAGGCCCTCTGAGAGCCTATCGCTAGACTGTGTGATCTTATTTGAGCATCACGGAAAGTTACCCCCCAAAAAACATCAATGAAAGCAGACTAAAAAGGATAAGAATTTAGCTTGTCTGTGAATGGGAGGAAGAGGATTCCAGAGAGAGGAGCAGCAGGTATGAGGGCCCCGAAGTGGAGTGGCGGGGAAGAGTGGAAGCAGGCTGTGTAGCTAGAACATAAAAGGGGAGAAGGATGTGACTGGAGACAAGACATAGAGTTTCATCAACCGCATCAAGGATGTCTCGGGTCCCCAGTTTCATACCGAAAGATTGTAGGTGAAAGATTGTAGGTTAAAGTTCGTCCGACCTAACCAATACTTATCACCTGGTCCTAGTTCCCCAGGACTTCTGGGAAGTGACAGCAGACATATGAGCATATGACTCTGCACTCAGATCACAGTCAAAATCAGTGACACCAGAACAGTCAGACACGGGCGGCATCTGATGCCATACCAACCACACAGCGCTACGGATGCCACGTGCTCGTCAAAGGGATAGAACCTGGACCCATCACGCCTATACTTCATTCCAGTCGAAACACGACTGCAAGGCAGCCATCAGACAAACCAGAACGTGAAACATTCTTCAGGACCCTGCTCCAGTTTGACAACAAGCAATTGGCAAAAGAGAGGAGACAGTTATAGATAGACATTTCTTCTCACTTTGAAAAATTCACCATCTTCATCATTTTAAAGTACACGGGAAAAATACATGGTATCCATTAAGTCTTTGGATGAAAATTTGCTTTTGTAGTTAGGCTATATCCAAGGCTCTTGGTTAAAGGGTTTTCTTTGAGATCAGGACACTCTGTGAGAATTATGCTGACTTTATCTTTATGCTTGCAATACATATGTTTAAAATTTTACATGCAATCATTACATTGTCAATAATTTTATAAATATATATATAAATCTATAATATAGAAATGCTAAAATACCTATACATTACCTTTCAGATATATGAAACCTGTCAAATACATGTAATCCCTTAATAGGTCTAGAAAACCATACATTCTGTAGGTATAATGGGTTGGTCAAAAAGTTCATTCAAGTTTTCCCAAAAGATTTTACAGGAAACCTGAACAAGTGTTTTAGCCAATCCATTATAGAGATATGTAACCAAACATAGAGAAAATCATATATGCTTTAACATGCTTGATGGTGATCTATCTATAATAGGTGGATATTAAATCCCTATGGCTTTACATAGCTCTGCATCCCTCTGGATGCCCTATGCACCACAATGGACCGGGCACAGGGTCAGGATGGTGCAGGCCCCCACCCGCAGATCAAGGGTACAGGTGCTGCAGGTGATGCCTGGGGCTGTCACAGAAACAGGGCAAAGGGGAGAGACCCAGCTTCTCACAGTCCCACAGCTCAGGCCATAGCTGACCAGAGGGCCTCAGGCTGTCTCCCCAATGTTTCAAATCTAAATCTACTACTACTGTGATGAACCTTGCCTGCTACCAGTAGCATCTACTTTAAACTATTTCTTATTAACAAGTGATACAGTGTTCTTTATATTTGAAACCTACCTTTTCTACTAGACTCGCCCTTCTTCCTCACTTGTCTCACCTCGAACTTTTCCCTGGGGAGCCCTGGGGAACAATCTTGTCCCCCACATCCAAAGAGACTGAAAAATCTGAGTAGCCTATTTTTGTATGGTCAATGAGCTAAGAATGGTTGTTGCATTTTCAAAGGTTAAAAATAATCAAAGAGGGAATTTCCCTGGCCGTCCAGTGGTTAGAACACAGAGTTTTCACCGCCAAGGGCCAGGGAACTAAGATCCCACAAGCTGCCCAGACAAGAAAACAAACAAGGACTCTAGCTTACAGAGATAAGAGCAAGAAGTTAGAAATATATGAAGGTGAGGGCTTCCCTGGTGGTCCAGTGGGTAAGGACACCGTCTTGCAGTGCAAGGGGCGCCAGTTCGATCCCTGGCCTGGGAAGATCCCAGGTGCCATGGAGTGGCTGGACCGATGTATCCAATTACTGAGCCGGAGCTCTGGAGCGCATGCACCCAGAGCTGGCGCTCTGCAACAACAGAGGCCACTGCAATGGGAGGCCCACAAGAGCCAAAGAACAAAGATGGATAAAGATAGACTAATCAAAGACCAATAGAAGTGGCCCACCATCCTCCCTCCCTCCCCATTCCAACCCCCCACCAAAAAAGAAATATATGAAGGTAAAGAAATTAAGGATGTTTCATACAGTCTCACTCATAAAAGAAAAAGTGGGAAAAAAATCATCAATATTTACCAGTATTAGTTAGCTGAATAAACTATGGTGTGTTCAAAGTAGAGAATTTTATCATTAAAATTAAAAAGACTTTCTGGGGGACTTCGCTGTCGAGTGGTTAACAATTAGCTGTTCACGGCAAGGGGCGCGGGTAGAATCCCTGGTTGGGGAACGAAGAACCGCCACACAGTAGACGAACTGAATGGGCACGACACAACTACTGAGCCTGCGAGCCACAGCTAGAGAGCCCTCGAGCGATAAATCAAGATCCTATAAGACACAATGTAAATCCTACGTGCTGCACCTAAGACCCGATGCTACCAAACAAATAAATAATTTTAAAAATAAAAAGAAAGATTTGCACACATACTGACTGTAGATATGTCCACATTGGGCAAGTGAAAAAAGCAAGTAAGGAATTTTATGTCCAGTCCGATAGTCGATTGTCTTTTAACAAGTGTCTGTGAGAATTTACATTAGATACCCGTACTTCTATAAATTTATTTCCGAAAAATTGGAAAAGATGCATACAAACTGCTAAAAGCATTTTCCTATAGGGGGTAGCATTGGATCAACAAAAGGGAGGTTGCGTTTCTTACTGTAGCTTTTCATATTTTTCCAAACACAGGATTTAAAAACTCAGCCTGGAATTTATATACAATCACGTCAATCATATATACATACTTTTCAGAGAAGGAGTGTATAATCTGATAACACACAGTTAAATGGCACCAAGTAGTTCGTTCAACCAGAAAGAAATGACAAATGCTAAAGATGTAAATGACAAGTTGCTCTTTAGTAAGGCATCTTACTTTGTTCATGTCCAAAGCCAGGTTAATCTTCACAAGGCTAAAAGAGAAGTAACTCACCTTTGACAGTGACTTTTGATTTGACTCCTGGCAGTTGATGCCACCAATGAAGACCATGTTGGGCATCACAGGTCTCGGATAGTCCAAAACAAAGTCATTTCGAAACAACCAAATTGATGTTTGGCTGAAGAGTTCCGATGTCGTGACTGGTGTCTGGAGGATCTCAGAGGCAATTTCTTCAACATTTTTGTAAAAATAAGGGCAAACTAAACGCTCCTCTAAGTGCCGGATATGATTCCACACTCTCTCCTTAAAAGTCATGGCGTCCGGGAATGCTAAAAAAGCTCTAGGAGCATAAGACAGAGCCGCAGGAATCTGAGTGCTTTCTTCAAAATAATGGCAGAAAACTCCCCTAGTGAAGACCACAGAGGGGAGGGAGAGATACTTGGTTAGAATTAAGCCACACATATCAAAAGGATCTAGAAACACCGCATCAAAAGAACTCTCTTCCAAGTATCTCACTAATTTTCTGTCCTCAAACAGGCTCTTACAGTGTGAAAAAAAGTAGTCAAAAATAGAGTTGGATGAACTCAGTAGCAGAGAAGATAAACTTTCAGGCCGAACTTTCCACTGGAAATCGATGAACTTCCGGAACTCAGCATTCAAATCCTCCAGAGTGTAAAAGGTGGAATAAGTCTTCACTGTGATATTGAATGAAATGCTCAAGTGCCAACTCACCTCTGGTATGACTAAGACCACCTCATGCCCTCTTTGGACAAGTTTCTCCACAACCGGACGCATGGTAAACCAGTGGCTCCCGTCCATGGGCACCACCAGCAGCCTGCCTGCCTCGGCCAAGCCCGGTGTCAACAGCAGACACACAGACAGAGGAAGCAAGCCCGTTAACCTTGCAGGAGCCATCGGATAACTGTAGCCCAGAGCGATCCAGCTGGCTGGAATCCTAAGGTCCTGTAACTGTTGAAAAAAACCATGCCAAAAATCATGAGTGAGGAGCATTTCCTGAAGCAGGTAGTGAGGTACTAATGCCTAGAACCAGAAATGACAAATGCTAAAGATGTAAATGACAAGTTGCTCTTTAGTAAGGCATCTTACTTTGTTCATGTCCAAAGCCAGGTTAATCTTCACAAGGCTAAAAGAGAAGTAACTCACCTTTGACAGTGACTTTTGATTTGACTCCTGGCAGTTGATGCCACCAATGAAGACCATGTTGGGCATCACAGGTCTCGGATAGTCCAAAACAAAGTCATTTAGACACAACCAAATTGATGTTTGGCTGAAGAGTTCCGATGTCGTGACTGGTGTCTGGAGGATCTCAGAGGCAATTTCTTCAACATTTTTGTAAAAATAAGGGCAAACTAAACGCTCCTCTAAGTGCCGGATATGATTCCACACTCTCTCCTTAAAAGTCATGGCGTCCGGGAATGCTAAAAAAGCTCTAGGAGCATAAGACAGAGCCGCAGGAATCTGAGTGCTTTCTTCAAGATAATGGCAGAAAACTCCCCTAGTGAAGACCACAGAGGGGAGGGAGAGATACTTGGCTAGAATTAAGCCACACATATCAAAAGGATCTAGAAATACCGCATCAAAAGAACTCTCTTCCAAGTATCTCACTAATTTTCTGTCCTCAAACAGGCTCTTACAGTGTGAAAAAAAGTAGTCAAAAAAAGTGTTGGATGAACTCAGTAGCAGAGAAGATAAACTTTCAGGCCGAACTTTCCACTGGAAATCGATGAACTTCCGGAACTCAGCATTCAAATCCTCCAGAGTGTAAAAGGTGGAATAAGTCTTCACTGTGATATTGAATGAAATGCTCAAGTGCCAACTCACCTCTGGTATGACTAAGACCACCTCATGCCCTCTTTGGACAAGTTTCTCCACAACCGGACGCATGGTAAACCAGTGGCTCCCGTCCATGGGCACCACCAGCAGCCTGCCTGCCTCGGCCAAGCCCGGTGTCAACAGCAGACACACAGACAGAGGAAGCAAGCCCGTTAACCTTGCAGGAGCCATCGGATAACTGCAGCCCAGAGTGATCCAGCTGGCTGGATCCTAAGGTCCTGTAACGTGAGCAGCAGCAGTGCAGGCATAAAAGCTGCCTCATAGAGGGCGTGGATTTAGACACTCATTAAAAAAATCACACTCATTGCCAATGATTTACTCATAAGGGAGATCATGAGTGAGGAGCATTTCCTGAAGCAGGTAGTAGGACACTCTCCAGATGAGATAGCGTTTGATCTTTGCCATGGGCAGAGGCATGGCCCTGCAATTCCCTTCTAGAAACAGAAGGATTAAGCCATGCTTTTGGAATCTGAGGACCCAGAACGATAACACAAAAGTAAATTTCAATAAAGCCGGTCGGTATTTTGGCAATTTGTCCTGAAGTAAAATTTGGGTTTTTACCTTCAGGGAACCAAAGACCATTTGCCCAGGAAGTGACTGGGATCCCAGAGTCCAAGGAAAGATTGGAAACCCCTTGGCACTGACCTCCAACCTAGCCATGAACTTGAGCTTCACAAGAGTCTCTCCTATGCCTGGCGTTACTGAAATCAACTTTACAAACACAGTGAAATTTGTACACATTTCTTAGAATGGCTAAAATTATGAAGACTGACCGTAAGTGGTCAGTCTTCATACTGGACAATGGTGAACACACGGAACAACTGGACTCTTACAGGCTGCTGGTAGGACTGCTGCAGGGAGGAAGTCAATTCTGACCCCTGGATGGAACTGTTTCTTTGACTTGCTTTTCCTTGCTTTTCTTATTGTAATCGCACAGATTGGTTTGCCTCAGAGAATCCCACCCCTCTGCCTGACTGTCCAACTCAACAGCCTTTGTTCAGAACCCTGTTGCACATGGTGCGGAGCAACTAGGCCCGTGAGCCACAGCTGCTGAACCTAGGGCCTCAGGTATTGAGCCCAAGTGCTGCAACGATTGAAGCCCATGTGTCCTAGGGCCAGGGTTCCAAAACAGGAGAAGTCCCTGTAACAGGAGGCCTGTTCACCTCAACTAGAGAGTAGCCCCCGCTCCCTGCAACTAGAGAAAAGCCAGCAGCAGCAGTGAAGACCCAGAATAGCCAAAAACAAATCAGTAAAGTCTAAAAACAATTTTTTTCTCTAGAAAGTGAGTGAATGAGTGGAGGCCTGACGCAATGAACCCGCGACACCGCCAGCAAACAGGTAAGCGAACACGGCGCACCGAACAAGACCCACCGAACAAGACCCACGACGTCTCCGTGCACAAGAACTACATTGCCCATGGGACCCTGCGCGGCGGGCCAGCGGTCCCGCAGGGCATCCTGGGAGACGAAGTCCGCACGTTCCACAAATGGCCCCCGCACAGGGCCGCGGGAGAGGCGCACACGCCGTCAGGGCGGCGCCCCGTTACGGCGGGTTCTTTCGCTCCGAGTTTTGTCCGGGGCGGGGGTCTGGGCTTTAGGCAGTAAGTGGGGCCTGGGCTCTCGGGAGGGAGGCGGGAGGCGTAGGGACTGTGTGGGCGGCTCGGGCCCCGAGATGCGGGTTCTCCGCCGCGGGGTCTCCGCCGCGGGCTCTGTGGGGCCCGCCAGGCGCCCCCGGGCTGCGTTCGGAAGGGGTGGGAGGCCGTGAGGGCCTGGCCCCGGCCGCGGCGTCGGGGAGGCAGGGGCCCAGACCTCGCGCTCGCGGTCGCCCTTTCGAGTTGTGTTTTTTGGGCTTCTCTTCCGAGGGTCGGATTGAAGAGAAACGAGCCTTCGTTCAGCGGCCCTGTCTCCCCGGGACGGGGCAGGGCCCTGGCGGTTCTCTTGGCCGAGTCCCCCTGCACGCGCGGGGTGCGCCCTGGAGCGGGTCCGCCTGTCCCCGGGCTGAAACGGGAGCCCTGGATACACAGGTGGGGGCCCTGAGCGGCGCCTGTCCCCGAGCGGCGAGGGGGTCTGAAGTTGGTTTGCCTCAGAGAATCCCACCCCTCTGCCTGACTGTCCAACTCAACAGCCTTTGTTCAGAACCCTGTTGCACATGGTGCGGAGCAACTAGGCCGTGAGCCACAGCTGCTGAACCTAGGGCCTCAGGTATTGAGCCCAAGTGCTGCAACGATTGAAGCCCGTGTGCCCTAGGGCCAGGGTTCCAAAACAGGAGAAGTCCCTGTAACAGGAGGCCTGTTCACCTCAACTAGAGAGTAGCCCCCGCTCCCTGCAACTAGAGAAAAGCCAGCAGCAGCAGTGAAGACCCAGAATAGCCAAAAACAAATCAGTAAAGTCTAAAAACAATTTTTTTCTCTAGAAAGTGAGTGAATGAGTGGAGGCCTGACGCAATGAACCCGCGACACCGCCAGCAAACAGGGAAGCGAATACGGCGCACCGAACAAGACCCCCGAGGTCTCCGTGCACGAGAACTACATTGCCCATGGGACCCTGCGCGGCGGGCCAGCGGTCCCGCAGGGCATCCTGGGAGACGAAGTCCGCACGTTCCACAAATGGCCCCCGCACGGGGCCGCGGGAGAGGCGCACGCGTCGTCAGGGCGGCGCCCCGTTACGGCGGGTTCTTTCGCTCCGAGTTTTGCCCGGGGCGGGGGTCTGGGCTTTAGGCAGTAAGTGGGGCCTGGGCTCTCGGGAGGGAGGCGGGAGGCGTAGGGACGGTGTGGGCGGCTCGGGCTCCGAGATGCGGGGTCTCCGCCGTGGGCTCTGCGGGGCCCGCCCGGCGCCCCCGGGCTGCGTTCGGAGGGGGTGGGAGGCCGTGAGGGCCTGGCCCCGGCCGCGGCGTCGGGGAGGCAGGGGCCCAGACCTCGCGCTCGCGGCCGCCCTTTCGAGTTGTGTTTTTTGGGCTTCTCTTCCGAGGGTCGGACTGAAGAGAAACGAGCCTTCGTTCAGCGGCCCTGTGTCCCCGGGACGGGGCTGGGCCCTGGCGGTTCTCTTGGCCGAGTCCCCCTGCACGCGCGGGGTGCGCCCTGGAGCGGGTCCGCCTGTCCCCGGGGCTGAAACGGGAGCCCTGGATACACAGCGTGAGCCGGCGCGGCCTGGCGCTCTGAGCGGCAGCCTGTGCTCCCAGGAGCTGTTCCCGGCTCTCCGACTTTGGGGCCGGTTCTGAAGTCCGGGAAGGACGAATTGGTTCCATTTCACTGACTTAAGTGTCCTAATCGGGGGCAAGGCGTGTGAGGTGCAGAGATTTTAGGAAGTGACTCGCGGTCCCTGTCAACGCTCAGAGTCCAGGACTGGCTTTGCCGTCTCATCAGTGTTAGAGGTGTTGATGGTTTCCTTTCTTTTTTCACCTGGTGATAGCAAGAAGCCTTTCTAAAACAGCTGTCATTTATTGTGGGCTAAACCCTGTACATTAAGTGCCTTTGATCGTGATTTTTTTTTTTTTTTAATGACCCGGCCTGACAGTTGGTATTCCATTTTTACCTGGAATTGCAGGTTAAGAAATTCGCCGAAGGTCACATCAGGAGTGGGGAGCTGGGTGTGGGGCGCGAATAGAAAAATTCAGGTCTTGCTTCCTGTAAAGCTCAGCTCGGCACTTAACCTCCCGGGAAGGTGGTTTTAACAATAAAGACTTAACTTGCGTTTTGGGTGGATTAGTTCCAATGTTTGGGGCCTTTGAAAGATTTTCTTGCTACTTCAGGGACTGAAGAGAAACGAGCCTTCGTTCAGCGGCCCTGTGTCCCCGGACGAGGCTGGGCCCTGGCGGTTCTCTTGGCCGAGTCCCCTGCACGCGCGGTTGCGCCCTGGAGCAGGTCCGCCTGTCCCCGGGCTGAAACAGGGAGCCCTGGATACACAGCGTGAGCCGGCGCGGCCTGGCGCTCTGAGCGGCAGCCTGTGCTCCCAGGAGCTGTTCCCGGCTCTCCGACTTTGGGGCCGGTTCTGAAGTCCGGGAAGGACGAATTGGTTCCATTTCACTGACTAATGTCCTAATCGGGGAAAACGTTGGGTCAGAATTTCAGTAACGTCTGTAAGCTCAGAGTCCAGGACTGGCTTTGCCGTCTCATCAGTGTTAGAGGTGTTGATGGTTTCCTTTCTTTTTTCACCTGGTGATAGCAAGAAGCCTTTCTAAAACAGCTGTCATTTATTGTGGGCTAAACCCTGTACATTAAGTGCCTTTGATCGTGATTTTTTTTTTTTTTTAATGATCCGGCCTGACAGTTGGTATTCCATTTTTACCTGGAATTGAAGGTTAAGAAATTTCGCCCAGGGCCACATGGGTAGTTGGGAGCGGAGTGGGGTGGGTGGAGGGAGGTGAAAACAATTCGGGTCTTGCCGCTTCCAAAGCTCAGACGACTTAAGGAACAACTTAAAATCCTCCCAAGTATAAGAGGAAGATGTGGGGAAATTTTTTTAAACAAATAAAGACATTTGTATAACATGTGCTGTTTTTTTAAGGGTGGTATTTAGTTTCACAATGTTTGGGGACCTATTTAAAGAAGATTATTCCAGTGTGTCCACTAATCATTATGGAAAAGGGAAGAAATTAAAGTCCAGAGCTTTGGAGCCACCTGCTCCTAGAGAATTCACCAATTTCAGTGAAATCAGAAATCAGGGTGGAACGTGTTACCTCGATTCCCTTCTTCAGACTCTTCATTTCACACCTGAATTCAGAGGTATGCTGTGTTACATGCATTTGGCTCGTAATATGTACCCTTGTCTCTACATGTAATGAATTATGCAGAATCACAAGTGGATGAAGAATTGTAAATGCGTGTTCCACAGTATGGATAAATTGTTCCTATAAGGGACATTTCTGTCCGCAGAGAAGTGTGAAGCTTAAATTATGAATAGTTCTTGTGTGATCACAGTAATGTTCAGTAACAAAAAATTAGTTTATTTCTTTTTGTACCTATAATGTAAAATACGGGGCTTCCCTGGTGGCTCAAAGGTAAAGAATCTGCCTACCAATACAGGCGATGCAGGGTTGATCCCTGGGTGGGCAAGATCACCTAGAGAAGAAAATGGCAACTCCAGTATTCTTTCCTGAGGTATCCCATGGACAGAGGAGTCTGGGAGGCTCCAGCCCCTGGGGTCACAAGAGAGTCGATGTGACTTACAGACTAAACAGCATAATTGAAGATACAACAGAAAGACAGTTCTGTCATGAGAGCTCAATCCGGCCGGTGTATGTACACTATTTGACTTCTGATTCTCAAAGTAGTAAACACCAGATTTGCTTGGGGCAGTTATTGCTGCTCTGCCTCAGGGGAGGTGGTATCAACATTATTCCTGCAGTCCACAGTCTTTATCTGTAATTCTGAAATCCAGAAATTCTGAGAACCTGATCTAATAATCAGAATATGTTTGGCCCTCCGCACTTGATATGAGACTACTTTGCTTATCTCACATGACTGATATGATTGTCGAATATAATCCTTGGTAAAGTCTATTGTTCTAACTCTTGGAATAATTTAACTTGTATTGGAACTAGTTTATATTAACAAAGGGAATTCAAATTATGATCTTTCAAAATGGAAATGTCTATTGCAAGAACTAGTCCTTAGCATTATTTAATCCTGAGAAACGAAAACCATTACAGGAAGCCATCTTACTTCCTTGGACCCTTGATTTCTTAACCGGTTTTTCTCAGCATGTTTGGCCCCAGATCTCTTGCAAACTAGCTTCCTCTGCAAGGATCAAAACTCAGTGCGCCTTGATTTCACTGCAGACATTCTTCTGCCTTCACATGGCTTTGTGGTTCCCCAGCTTCTGCCTCCATGACTGGCTCAGCTCCCCAGTGTCCCCTGATTCTGGGTGTAGACAGCCTGGCTGATCTTACTCAGTATCTCTTCCTTCCCACCACTACCAGATTTAGCAAAGTGTTATGGCAGTTCTGTTGCTTCTAAGCTTACCAAGACTTCCAATTTTAGGGATTTAGTATCTAAATAACCCTCATCCCTTCCCAGGGCCATTCTACTGAGTTGAATTGCATGTCCAGGGCATGTCTACTGGTTTGGACAAAATCCACTCCATAAAATTATTCCCCAATTAATTCTACCATTAGAAGTTTGCAGGATGGGGCTTCCCTGGTGGTGCCTGTAGAAGTCCACTTGCATGTGACTTACAGACTAAACAGCATAATTGAAGATACAACAGAAAGACAGTTCTGTCATGAGCGCCAATCTGCTTTATTGTTACACTATTTGTACTCTTTATTTTCTCAAAGTAGTAAACACCAGAGTTGCTTGATGCAGTGATACGCTGCTCTGCGGCATGGGGAGGTGGTGTCACATTATTCCTGCAGTCCACAGTCATTTATCCGTAATTCTGAAATCCAGAAAATTCTGAGAACCTGATCTAATAATCAGAATATGTTTGGCCTCCGACCGCGACTTGTTATGAGACTACTTTGCTTATCTCACATGGGGAAGAGTCATTGTTTGTTCAGGAATATTAAGTCCTTGGTTAATAGATACTATTTGTTCTACATCCTGCTGGGGAACATAATGTTAACATATGTATTAGGAACTCAGTTTTATATTAACTTTCTAAAGTCGGGAAATTCTAAATTCCAGGGATCCTGCATCTTGGATAATAGTCTATGTGCAAGAAACATAAATAGTTCCATTAGCAGGTTTACTGTTGGAATACTGGGGAGTCGCCCCCAAACCACTTACAGGAAGCCATCTTACTTCCTTGGACCCTTGATTTCTTACCCCGGTTTTTCTCAGCATGTTTGGCCCCAGATCCCTTTGCAAACTAGCTTCCTCTGCAAGGATCAAAACTCAGTGCGCCCTTGATTTCACTGCAGACATTCTTCTGCCTTCACATGGCTTTGTGGTTCCCCAGCTACGAAGCTCCATGACTGGCTCAGCTCCCCCAGTGTCCCCTGATTCTGGGTGTAGACAGCCTGGCTGATCTTACTCAGTATCTCTTCCCCTTCCCACCACTACCAGATTTAGCAAAGTGTTATGGCAGTTCTGTTGCTTCTGAGCTTACCAAGACTTCCTGCTTTTAGGGATTTAGTATCTATATAGCCCTCATCCCCTTCCCAGGGCCATTCTACTGGGTTGAATTGTATGTAGGAGTTAAGAGTGTCGCTTCTGGTCTTGGACAAAATCCACTCCATAAAATTATTCCCCCAATTAATTCTACCATTAGAAGTTTGCAGGATGGGGCTTCCCTGGCGGTGCCGTGGGTAGAGAGTCCACCTTGCAGGGCAAGGGGCACTGGTTTGATCCCTGGCCTGGGAAGATCCCACATGCCACGGAGTGGCTGGACTAGTGTGTCCAATTACGAGCCAGCACTCTGGAGCGCATGTGCCCAGAGCCAGTGCTCTGCGACGGGAGAGGCCACTGTGGTGGGAGAATGAAAGATGGATGAAAGATGAAAGAATGAAAGACGAAAGAATGAAAGATGGATGAAAATAAATATGGAAATAAAAGAGGCATGATGGGGTGGGGGTAGATGTAAAAAAAAAAAACATAAAGCAAACTTTGCAGGATGACTAAGCTCCTAGGTAGGTTAAATCTTTCCCAAGTTTTAATGTAATTGAAATTGAAAAGGCAGCTTGAAGTAGGAAAGTAGCTATTAAAGAGACTGTATAACTAAATCAATTTGCTATACCACAGAAACTAACATTGTATCTAAGTCAACTATACTCAATAGAAATCTAAAAGTACGTATTTGAAAAAATATTTTCAGAAATAGTCCAAAAAAAAAAAAAAAACAAAAGGAGAGACTGAGAAACGTAATTGTTTTGAAGGCAGGCAGGTTGCGGGAAGTACCACTGAGCAAGAATAGGGCTGAAAACCCCAGGCCCTCTTCTTTAGCAAAGGAGGTAGCTGGCCAAGCACATGGTTGACACCTGAGTGTGACTTGTGCACTTGTAAGGCTTAGTGTGAATCTTGATGTTAATGGAATGGGAGCTGTAATGTGGAAAAGGGTAAGGACTGGCAGAGAACCGAGGGGAAGTTTTTGGAATCCTGTTTAAGGGACTAGGACTGGCTTTGGTTCCACTGCACTCCCAGTTCAGTATAGCTGGAAGTACTAGGAGATGGTTGTGAAAGTCTTGGTATGGTTTATATGCTTTAACGTTTGTGTTTACAACCTTCATGTGGTCCACCTCCCCCCCATTCCTGCGGGGAGCTCAGGACAAATATATGAGAACAGTCATCACTAAAGCGGTAGTGGTTTGCAGCGCAAGACAACTGTCCAGACTAAGGTGTGGAAGTACCGCCATCCCTCTGAAGGCTCTGGAGGGGAGCCTCTCCTTGCCTCCTTGGCTCTGGGGTCAGCCTGCAGCCTTGGTTTTCCATGGCTTATGGACGCACCACTGTGCCCATCTGCCCCTGTGTGTGTTTCCATTGGCTTCCTCTGTGAAGTCTGTCTCTGTGGCGGAATCTCTTTTTCATAAGGTCACCAGTGGTACTGAGGGGTTCCCTGGTGGCTAAGTGATGAAGAATCTGCCTGCCAGTGTGCATTCCAGCCCTGGGTTGGGAAGCTCCCACTCCAGCATGCCTGCCTGTAGATTCCCATGGCGTGTAGCCTTCCAGACTCCTCTGTGCGTGGAGTCACGAGTGAGTCAGACAGAACTTAGTGATTAAAAACATAGATGGGACACTAGAGAGGAGTTCTTAACTATGGGTGAAAGATTTCAGCCCCTGGACTAGTCCCCGGAAGGCATTAAAATGTCTGAGTCTGGGAAGGGGCAGGAACTCCTTGTCACATAGAAGGGCTCTCCCCGTTTCTAGGCAGTGCAGTGTAAAGAGCCCGCCTGCCCGTGCAGGAGACCCAAGAGACATGGGTTCAATCCTTGGGTCACGAAGAGCCCCCGGGGGTAGAAAATGGCAACCCACTCCTGTCTTCTTCGCTGGAGAATTCCATGGACAGAGGAGACTGGCGAGCTACAGTCCATACATAGCATTACAAACAGTCAGATACAGCTGTGCACACACACACAGACTGGTCTCAAGTAAAAAGCAAGAAGGACAACAGAGAGTATCCCACCATGTGGCCCAGATCAAAGCCCCCATGAGCTTAGTGGAATCTTGAAAGGGTAAGTAAAAACTGGCAGAGAACCGAGGGGAAGTTTTTAGAATCCTGTTTAAGGGACTAGGACTGGCTTTGGTTCCACTGCACTCCCAGTTCAGTGTAGCTGGAAGTACTAGGAGATGGTTGTGAAAGTCTTGGTATGGTTTATATGCTTTAACCTTTGTGTTTACAACCTTCATGTGGTCCACCCCCCACCCCCCATTCCTGCGGGGAGCTCAGGACAAATATATGAGAACAGTCATCACTAAAGTGGTAGTGGTTTGCAGCGCAAGACAACCGTCCAGACTAAGGTGTGGAAGTACCGCCATCCCTCTGAAGGCTCTGGAGGGGAGCCTCTCCTTGCCTCCTGGGCTCTGGGGTCTGCCTGCAGCCTTGGTCTTCCGTGGCTTATGGACGCACCACTGTGCCCATCCGCCCCCTTGTGTGTTTCCATTGGCTTCCTCTGTGAAGTCTGTCTCTGTGGCAGAATCTCTTTTTCATAAGGTCACCAGTGGTACTGAGGGGTTCCCTGGTGGCTAAGTGATGAAGAATCTGCCTGCCAGTGTAGGAGGCGTGCATTCCAGCCCTGGGTTGGGAAGCTCCCACTCCAGCATGCCTGCCTGTAGAATCCCATGGCGTGTAGCCTTCCAGACTCCTCTGTGCGTGGAGTCACAAGTGAGTCAGACAGAACTTAGTGATTAAAAACATAGATGGGACACTAGAGAGGAGTTCTTGACTGTGGGTGAAAGATTTCAGCCCCTGAACTAGTCCCCGGAAGGCATAAAAATGTCTTGAGTCTGGGAAGGGGCAGGCTCTTCTTGTCACATAGAAGGGCTCTCCCCCTTTCTAGGCAGTGCAGTGTAAAGAGCCCGCCTGCCCGTGCAGGAGACCCAAGAGACATGGGTTCAATCCTTGGGTCATGAAGAGCCCCCGGGGGTAGAAAATGGCAACCCACTCCTGTCTTCTTCGCTGGAGAATTCCATGGACAGAGGAGACTGGCGAGCTACAGTCCATACATAGCATTAGAAACAGTCAGATACAGCTGTGCACACACACACAGACTGGTCTCAAGTAAAAAGCAAGAAGGACAACAGAGAGAGTATCCCACCATGTGGCCCAGATCAAAGCCCCCATGAGCAGAGGGGAAGGCGCCTGAGAAGATGCTCCAGAGGCAGAAACGTCCCAGGGCCAGGGGACGAGCAGAACAAAAGTTGAGCCGGGGTCCTGGGCAGGGACAGGACAAGTAGCTTCAGAGCGTCTGGGGCTGCCCCGTGGCCCAGCCTCTGAGGACTTCCCAGTGGGAGCCACCTGCCAGGTGACCCACGGCTGCTCCAAAGCATCTTGGGCAGAAAGGAAAGGGGAGGCCTTGGAGGTGGCTGAGTCCCTCCTAGGCCAGAGGAGGCAGGAGGGGCTGTGGGCAGAGTCACGCCAACGTGGGCCTCTGGGGAGGCAGTCCCCATGTAGAGAGGCTCGGGGCCCCCATGACCCTGAGCAGGGGCATACTTTCTTACATCGTGAATCATAGGTTTATGCAAAGAGTGTTCAGCTGCCTCTGGTTTGTAAAAGATTTTTTCCACTTTTGAAAGTAATATAGGAGCATTTGTTTTAAGCTAGGCCAACAGTTCCCTGTAAAACATGCTTGCTACAAGCAAGAGTGAATGCCGTAATTTGTTCGTTTGAAGTCTTTGATTATTTCTGAAGTCAAGTGTCTTTTCAAACGTTTATTGGCCATCTGCATTGTGTTTCTGTATTGTCTGATCGCGTGACTTGCCTGCTAAGAAGTGCTTTGCTGTTTTGTTTAGACATTTTTATTCATTTATTATTTTTGGCTGCACTAGGTCTTCATTTCCGCAAGTGGGCTTTCTTTAGTTGCGGAGAGTGGGGGCTACTCTCTAGTTGCAGTGCGTGGGCTTCTCACTGCGGTGGCTTCTCTTGTTGCAGAACACGGGCTCTACGCTAGGCAGGCTCCATAGTCGCGGTACGTGGGCTTAGTTGCTCCACGGCTTGTGGAATCCCCAGACCAGGATCAAGACCATTCACGAAGAGCCCCCGGGGGTAGAAAATGGCAACCCACTCCTGTCTTCTTCGCTGGAGAATTCCATGGACAGAGGAGACTGGCGAGCTACAGTCCATACATAGCATTACAAACAGTCAGATACAGCTGTGCACACACACACAGACTGGTCTCAAGTAAAAAGCAAGAAGGACAACAGAGAGAGTATCCCACCATGTGGCCCAGATCAAAGCCCCCATGAGCAGAGGGGAAGGCGCCTGAGAAGATGCTCCAGAGGCAGAAACGTCCCAGGGCCAGGGGACGAGCAGAACAAAAGTTGAGCCGGGGTCCTGGGCAGGGACAGGACAAGTAGCTTCAGAGCGTCTGGGGCTGCCCCGTGGCCCAGCCTCTGAGGACTTCCCAGTGGGAGCCACCTGCCAGGTGACCCACGGCTGCTCCAAAGCATCTTGGGCAGAAAGGAAAGGGGAGGCCTTGGAGGTGGCTGAGTCCCTCCTAGGCCAGAGGAGGCAGGAGGGGCTGTGGGCAGAGTCACGCCAACGTGGGCATCTGGGGAGGCAGTCCCCATGTACAGAGGCTCGGGGCCCCCATGACCCTGAGCAGGGGCATACTTTCTTACATCGTGAATCATAGGTTTATGCAAAGAGTGTTCAGCTGCCTCTGGTTTGTAAAAAATTTTTTCCACTTTTGAAAGTAATACGGGAGCATCTGTTTTAAGCTAGGCCAACAGTTCCCTGTAAAACATGCTTGCTACAAGCAAGAGTGAATGCCGTAATTTGTTCGTTTGAAGTCTTTGATTATTTCTGAAGTCAAGTGTCTTTTCAAACGTTTATTGGCCATCTGTATTGTGTTTCTGTGCTGTCTGATAGCGTGACTTGCCTGCTAAGAAGTGCTTTGCTGTTTTGTTTAGACATTTTTATTCATTCATTATATTTGGCTGCACTAGGTCTTCATTTCCGCAAGTGGGCTTTCTTTAGTTGCGGAGAGTGGGGGCTACTCTCTAGTTGCAGTGCGTGGGCTTCTCACTGCGGTGGCTTCTCTTGTTGCAGAACACGGGCTCTACGCTAGGCAGGCTCCGTAGTCGTGGTACGTGGGCTTAGTTGCTCCACGGCTTGTGGAATCCCCCCAGACCAGGGATCAAACCTGAGTCTTCTGTATTGCAAGGAGGAATTTTCACCAGTGGACCACCCGGGAAATCCCGGTTGGTTGGTTGGTTGGTATAGCTATAAATCAGACCTTTATTTTTTTTGGATCTATATGTGTCTTCTTTGAAACTAGTTTATTGGGATGAAAGCACTAGACAAAATTCACCATTCAGAAGAGAACAGTTCTGTGCCACTTAGTACATTCACAATGTCAGGCAGCCACCAGTGCTACAGATTCCGAAACAACACTCCAAAGTGCACATTTCTCCACGGCATTGAAACGGTTTGATCTTTTGTCAAAAGAAACTGAATTCTGATCCCTTTCTCTCCCTCTCAAAGTCACTCAGTTGTGCCCAACTCTTGGCAACCCCATGGACGGTAGCCCACCTGGCTCCTGCCAAGACTACTGGTGAAAGTCACTCAGTTGTGTCCAACATTTTCCAACCCCATGGAGAAGCCATGGAATTCTTCAGACAGGGATACTGGAGTGGGTATCCCTTCCCTTCTCCAGGGGAATCTTTCCAACTCAGGGATTGAACCCAGGTCTCCTGCATTGCAGGCAGATCCTGTACCGTCTGAGCCACCAGGGAAGCCCTTTGATCTCTTTAATCCCCAGGAATTACAAGTCTAAGTTGATAATTACATATTGTAGTACAGAATGTTCTGTATGACAAAAAAATGGGATTACAATTCACACACCAATATAAGTCAGGCACCCGATAAAAGTTCACGAAGCACACTTACTACAGTCCGGTTTTTCCATTTGACTAAATACAACTCATTTTGCGAATTAAAGACAATAGGTATCAAGGTACCAGAAACGCTGCTTTTCTGCTTCTTATGCCAAGTGTTTCCTAGTATAGTGTTTTGTTTCTTAACATCTCAATTAAACTTTCCTCATACTCAGGCTTGGCAGACTCCATACATCTCCTTCACATGTGCCAGGTGGTTGTCCTTCCTGTTTACAACATCCTTTTAAAAAGCATAAAACCATTCTTAGCTATGAGCTGTATAAAGCCACGCCTCTGCGCATATTCCCTCCACCAGCTATCCTGTGTTGCCCACTGCTTTAGGGCCCAGAAGAAAACATGCACAGAGATGGGGGAAGGTGGGTTTTTTTAAGCTTTTCACTTGACATTACAGTACACAGATTAACAACGTTGTGATAGTGTCAGAAAAATAGCAGAGGGACTCAGCCATACAGAGAATGTGGTTTGACCAGGACTGGCCTCAGTTGTGTATCCTCTTAGTCCAGCCTCACCTGTTTCCTCAACAGGCAAGTGGAGACTTCTAAGGCTCACTCTCTGATTCTGTGAAGGCCCCCAGATTACCTCGCTAAAGATAACTCCCGCTGATGCCACACATCATCACTGTCTTCCCTGCAAGTCACACTGTCACTCACAAGCTCAGCCTGTCCTGCTGAATGCAGGCAACCCTCCCCAGAGCCAAACGCACAAGAGAAAACAGAGCACGTAAGAATCACATCTGCCCAGGAGGAAATCCAAAAGAAGGAAAACCACCCACCTGAGACAGGACACCCGCTTTCCTGCAGTTGGTCCCTCCGATGAAGACCATGTTGGGCATGACTGGCCTGGGATACTCAAATACAAAGTCATATCTTAACAGCCAAATGGGGTCCCTGCGATATAAGGCAGGTAAGTCCACCTGTCTCCCAAGGACTTCCTGTGCGAGGTCTTCGTACTTAGAATAGAGCAAGTAGATCAGAATGTTCTCCAGGTAGCTCACAAGGAAGTTGGCCACCCTTTGGGGGAAGGTCATCCGGTGTGAGAACTGAGTGTAGTACCTGGGGACGTAGGACAAGGGGCTTGGGGTCCTGGTGAACGTGTTCTCCAGGGCACAGGGAAGCCCCTGAAGAGGTACACGGAGGGCAGGCTCAGATACTCAGCCAGGATCACCCGCAAGGTAAGGCCGGGTCTGTGAAGAGGGCATCGAACCGGCTCTCCCGGAGGAAGCGCAGGGTGTCAGCGTGCCTCAGGAGGCTCTGGCAGTTGGTGAAGTACATGTCGATGACAATCATGCTGTTCCTGCTTGGCAACATCTCAATTAAACTTTCCTCATACTCAGGCTTGGCAGACTCCATACATCTCCTTCACATGTGCCAGGTGGTTGTCCTTCCTGTTTACAACATCCTTTTAAAAAGCATAAAACCATTCTTAGCTATGAGCTGTATAAAGCCACGCCTCTGCGCATATTCCCTCCACCAGCTATCCTGTGTTGCCCACTGCTTTAGGGCTCAGGAGAAAACATGCACAGAGATGGGGGAAGGTGGGTTTTTTTAAGCTTTTCACTTGACATTACAGTACACAGATTAACAACGTTGTGATAGTGTCAGAAAAATAGCAGAGGGACTCAGCCATACAGAGAATGTGGTTTGACCAGGACTGGCCTCAGTTGTGTATCCTCTTAGTCCAGCCTCACCTGTTTCCTCAACAGGCAAGTGGAGACTTCTAAGGCTCACTCTCTGATTCTGTGAAGGCCCCCAGATTACCTCGCTAAAGATAACTCCCGCTGATGCCACACATCATCACTGTCTTCCCTGCAAGTCACACTGTCACTCACAAGCTCAGCCTGTCCTGCTGAATGCAGGCAACCCTCCCCAGAGCCAAACGCACAAGAGAAAACAGAGCACATAAGAATCACATCTGCCCAGGAGGAAATCCAAAAGAAGGAAAACCACCCACCTGAGACAGGACACCCGCTTTCCTGCAGTTGGTCCCTCCGATGAAGACCATGTTGGGCATGACTGGCCTGGGATACTCAAATACAAAGTCATATCTTAACAGCCAAATGGGGTCCCTGTGATATAAGGCAGGTAAGTCCACCTGTCTCCCAAGGACTTCCTGTGCGAGGTCTTCGTACTTAGAATAGAGCAAGTAGATCAGAATGTTCTCCAGGTAGCTCACAAGGAAGTTGGCCACCCTTTGGGGGAAGGTCATCCGGTGTGAGAACTGAGTGTAGTACCTGGGGACGTAGGACAAGGGGCTTGGGGTCCTGGTGAACGTGTTCTCCAGGGCACAGGGGAAGCCCCTGAAGAGGTACACGGAGGGCAGGCTCAGATACTCAGCCAGGATCACCCCGCAAGGTAAGGCCGGGTCTGTGAAGAGGGCATCGAACCGGCTCTCCCGGAGGAAGCGCAGGGTGTCAGCGTGCCTCAGGAGGCTCTGGCAGTTGGTGAAGTACATGTCGATGACAATCATGCTGTTCCTGTACTCCACCACGGCGAAATTCACCCACCACCTTGGAGAGAAGAGGTGTTTTTCAAAAGAACGGTAACGGTTCTCCAGCTCCTCCTGGTCATAGGGCACTGGGTAGATTTTCCTTGTGTAGTGTTTGGATTCTAGGAGAAGCAGGTTCATCTCCGGCACCAGCACCACAATCTCGTGCCCTTTCTCGCTGAGACGCTCAACGATGTCCTTCATGCTGAGCCAGTGGCTTCCATCCTGAGGGACCACCAGCAGCTTGTCTCCTACAGCGATGCCCCAAAGTGCTAAGAAGAAAATTGCCGCCGAAACTCTCTGTAACGGCATGTCCATGCTGGAGGGTGTGCAGGTAGCAACAGGAACAGGCTTCAAACAGGCTGGCTCCAGACCAATCACAGCAAATCTCTGCTCTTCACAGAACTAGCCTACCCGTCTGTGTCCTGAACTGCCGTACTACAGAAAGGAACCTAAATTAATATTTAACCAGTTTTCAGCCCACGGCTAACTTGGAACAGCGAGGCCCCTTTTCGACTTTCACCTGTGCTTTTTCTTTTCTTTTTTTAAAGAAATGCATTTTATTTGTTTATTTATTTTTGGATATTCTGTTGCAGGCACTACTCTAGTTACAGGGAGTCGGGGCTACTCTCTAGTTGAGGTGAGCTGACTTTTTGTTCCGGTGACTTCTCTTATTGTGGAGCTTGGGCTCTAGGGCACACAGGCTTCAATAGTTGCTTCAGTAGCTGTGGCACATGGGCTCAGTTGCTCCACAGCATGTGGGATCTTCCAGGATCACGGATCAAACCCGTCTTTCCTGCATTGGCAGGCAAACTCTTTACCACTGAGCTACCAGGGAAGCCGTCACCCGAGCTTCTTGATTTACTTTTCTATGTGTCCCCCCAAACTTGTCTGTCCCTCTCCCTCCATGGGACCATGTGGGGGGCCCCAGTGTGCTGGCTTTATCCCTCCATCCTGAGCACCCTCCTTCCCTGATTCTGCCACATCCATGATGACGTCCATGGACAAGTATATGGGTGTTTCTCCACCTGTCAACTTTACTCAATCCTGAATAATGGAAGGTTCATAGATGCCCAGTTCAGGATTCAAAGCAACCCACTGGAGCCGGTGACTCCAAATCCTGGCTCTCTGGTTACCACAGTGATGGCTGAACTCTAGTGGTGGGTACACAGAAGACGCTCAGCACAGAGCAGTCTGACCTGCCTTCCTCCACACCCCCTCAGTCCGGCCACAGTGCCGGTGGGCTCGAGGTTATATCAGAAGGCAAAAGTCATCCCAACAAGGGGCATCCCTGGTGGCTCGGAGACAAAGAGCCCGCTGGTCAGGGCAGGAGACCTGGGTTCGATCCCTGGTCCGGGCCCACGTGCCGCAGCTACTAAAGCCTGCATGTCTCAGAGCCCGTCCTCCTCAATAGGAGAAGGCTCTGCAATGAGAAGCCTGCAGAAGACTAGAGTAGCCCCTACTTGCCACAACTAGAGGAAGAAAGCCCGTGCAGCAATGAAGACACAGCACAGCCATAAATAAATAGTTAAAAACTTAATAATCCCAACAGATATGTGCTATGAGACCAGATCCCCCGCTCTGTGGTTACGAACAGGAATTCGGGAGTCCCCCAGCCTCCTCTGAGCAGTGTGACCCCTTCTCTGTGCCTGAATGGCCACGTCTGCCACAGAGGGCTGCATCTAGAATTAGTGAGTTCATCTGCTAATCCGTGAGTGTGGGCACCAAGCCATGCCCCTTAGAGGGGCTTCCTCTGGCCCGGATCAGGCAGCCAGCTCTGTGTGGATGAAGTGAGAAGCCCTCTGCTGGACAAAGGGAACTGCTCAAGCCTTCCCAAAGAGGGACTACCCTGCTGGCCCAGTGGTCGGGAGTCCAGTGGGCAGAGCCGAGACGTGAACCGGAGCCCTAGTCGGAGGACTGGAATCTCTGACCACACTGCTGCTGTTGCTCAGTCGCTAAGTCATGTTGGACTCTTTGTGACCCCAGGGACTGGAGCATGCCCGGTTCCTCCGTCCTCTGCCTGCTCTCAAGGTGCTCAGATTCACGTCCATTGAGTCAGTGATGCTGTCTAACCATCTCATCCTGTGCCACTCCCTTCTCCTTTTGCCTTCAATCTTTCCCAGCATCAGGCTCTTTTCCATTAACTCAGCTCTGTGCATCAGGTGACCAAAGTATTAGAGCTTCCGTTTCAGTGGCAGACCTTCTGATGAATATTCAGAGTTGATTGCCTTTAGGATGGACTGGTTTGATCTCTTGGCAGTGCAAGGAACTCTAGGCTCTTCTCCAACACCACAATTCAGAAGCATCGATTCTTAGGTGCTCAGCCTTCCTATGGCCCAGGTCTCACATCCGTACATGATTATCAGAAAAACCATAGCTTTGACTATACACACCTTTGTCAGCAAAGTGATGTCTCTGCTTTCTAATACGCTGTCTAGGTTTGTCCACGTGGCATGCCCTGGAGCAAGTGGACCTGCGTGACACAACTAGAGAGTCTGTGCAACAAAGATCCCACATGCTGCAACTAAAACAAAAGGCAGCCTAATTCGTTAACTAATTTTTTTAGAAAAATGACTCAAGGAGTGAAAGTTTCAAGCCCTATGTGGTGAATTGGAAGAGGAGAGGAGGCGTAGAAGAGGCAGAAGAGAAGGTGGAAGATTTCCTTACAAGGAGAGAATGTAGAAATACTAAACAAAGGGAAGTCATCCGGTATGGAGATTTGTTGGTAGTGACTCTGGCACCTGAACCTAAAATGTGGCTCTAGCATTGGACCCCAGACACTCTCTTGGCTTAGAAAATGATTTGCCATTGGCTTAGGGAATTTCCCATTCCTGAGGGCCTCTGGAACAAAGGCTGTACACTGGCTGGCATAAACAGCAGAAATTTAATGCCAGGGTTCTGGAGGCTGGATGTCTGAGATCAAAGCACCAGCCAGGTGGTTCCTTCTGGGACTTTCAAGAATGATCAGCTCCAGGCGCCCTCCGAGCCTCTGGTGGCTTGCTGGCAGCCTTTGCTATCACTTGGAAGCTACACCACCATCCCAGTCTCTGCCCTTATGTTCACCCTTCTCCTCGAACGTTTGTCTGTCCAGTTTTCCCCTTTCTATAAGGATGTTGTTGTTGCTGTTTGATCACTAATCAAGTGTGACTCTTCAGGGCCCCACTGACTGTAGCCCGCCACGTTCCTCTCTCCATGGAATTCTCCGGGCAAAGGGAAAGAAGACTGGAGCAGGGTGCTGTTTCCTTCTCAAGGGATCTTCCCGACCCAGGGATCAAACCTGAATCTCCTGCATTAGCAGGCAAGTTCTTTCCATTAACTCAGCTCTGTGCATCAGGTGACCAAAGTATTAGAGCTTCCCTTTCAGCGGCAGACCTTCTGATGAATATTCAGAGTTGATTGCCTTTAGGATGGACTGGTTTGATCTCCTGGCAGTGCAAGGGACTCTAGGCTCTTCTCCAGCACCAATTGAAAAGCCTCGATTCTTAGGTGCTCAGGCTTCCTTATGGTCCAGGTCTCACATCCGTGCATGACTATCGGAAAAACCATAGCTTTGACTATACACACCTTTGTCAGCAAAGTGATGTCTCTGCTTTCTAATACGCTGTCTAGGTTTGTCCACGTGGCATGCCCTGGAGCAAGTGGACCTGCGTGACACAACTAGAGAGTCTGTGCAACAAAGATCCCACATGCTGCAACTAAAACAAAAGGCAGCCTAATTCGTTAACTAATTTTTTTAGAAAAATGACTCAAGGAGTGAAAGTTTCAAGCCCTATGTGGTGAATTGGAAGAGGAGAGGAGGCGTAGAAGAGGCAGAAGAGAAGGTGGAAGATTTCCTTACAAGGAGAGAATGTAGAAATACTAAACAAAGGGAAGTCATCCGGTATGGAGATTTGTTGGTAGTGACTCTGGCACCTGAACCTAAAATGTGGCTCTAGCATTGGACCCCAGACACTCTCTTGGCTTAGAAAATGATTTGCCATTGGCTTAGGGAATTTCCCATTCCTGAGGGCCTCTGGAACAAAGGCTGTACACTGGCTGGCATAAACAGCAGAAATTTAATGCCAGGGTTCTGGAGGCTGGATGTCTGAGATCAAAGCACCAGCCAGGTGGTTCCTTCTGGGACTTTCAAGAATGATCAGCTTCAGGCGCCCTCCGAGCCTCTGGTGGCTTGCTGGCAGCCTTTGCTATCACTTGGAAGCTACACCACCATCCCAGTCTCTGCCCTTATGTTCACCCTCCTCCTCGAACGTTTGTCTGTCCAGTTTTCCCCTTTCTATAAGGATGTTGTTGTTGCTGTTTGATCACTAATCAAGTGTGACTCTTCAGGGCCCCACTGACTGTAGCCCGCCACGTTCCTCTCTCCATGGAATTCTTCGGGCAAAGGGCAAGAAGACTGGAGCAGGGTGCTGTTTCCTTCTCAAGGGATCTTCCCAACCCAGGGATCAAACCTGAATCTCCTGCATTGACAGGTAAGTTCTTCCCCACTAAGCCTCCTGGGAAGCCACTTTTAAACAGGATATTAAATCATGTTAGATTAGGTCCCTCCCCACATGATCTTATTAAATCTATTGGCCTTATTTCCACATTTAACCTCTTCCCTGCATCCCTCATCTTATGCAGTACTCCCTCCAGAAAACAGATCTGCCCGCCCTTCTCCAGGTGAGAAACGGACACTCACTGCCAAAGGAAGGGACATATTTGGGAGCTTCTGCAGCTTCAGAAGGAACAATAAAATTGGCTACCTCCAGTTCAGCCATTCTCAGATGTTTCAGCCTCAGGGCTCCTTTACACTCTAAACAATAATTGAAGAACCCCCCACTACCACCAAACATTCATTTATGTAGCTTATGCCCTATGCGTGCCCAGTTGCATCCAACTCCTTGTGATCCCGTGGACCGCAGTCGGCCAGGTTGCTCTGTCCACGGGATTTCTCAGGCAAGAATACTGAAGTGGGTTGCCATGCCCTCCTCCAGGGGATCTTCCCAGCCTAGGGATCGATTCCAGGTCTCCCAAAAGGCAAATTCTTTCCCCTGAGCCACCAGAGAAGTACTATGTGGGTTGTGACTACCCGAGTGATCTGTTAGGTAGCATCACCAACTCGGTGGACGTGGATTTGAGTGGTCTCTGGAAGCCAGTGGAGGACCGAGGAGCCTGGCTTGCCACAGCCCGTGGGGTCGCAAAGAGTCCGACACAATTTACCAACTGAACAACAACAAAATGAGGCTTTTTAGAAGTCAACATCACTTTTTAAAAGTACTTCCTCAGGAACTCATTTAAGATAAGAAGAATAAACCTGTTCTGAGTTAACATAGAAAGCATCCTAAAGAAAAAGCGGTGTATTTTCCAAAACAAAGAAAACATAGGAAAGAATATTGATTTGCATTTTTGGCGAGTGACAGATTACAGGGTGCTAGTGTCACTGACCAGCTTCCTCTCCACAAATAGTCCATGTTTTTTAAATGTTCTATTTCATGAGTGCGAGTCCCTGGGGGAGTGAGCACATGGTCAGAGCCCTGGAATCAGAAAGCCAGGGGCTGGCTTCCAGCCCTCCCACCCATCAGCCAAGGGTGTGATCTGACTCCTGATTTTCAGGTTTCTCCACTTTCCTGAAACGCAGGGAGATCACGCTGGTGCTGCCTGATTTATTGCCATATAGAGGAGGTCCAGGAGATGACAGGTGTGGGAGGCAGGTTTTCCAGGTGAAAGGTGGTTCCTAGCCACTCAAACAGACTCTCCCAGGGCTAGTCACGCACGGCTGAACTGGCATGCCAGTCACGCACAGCTAAAGTGGCATGTGAGGCCTTGACCCAACCTGGCCTCTCAGCTCAGGAAGCGTGGGCTTGGACTGCAAAAGGGACATGTTTGGGAGCTTCTGCAGCTTCAGAAGGAACAATAAAATTGGCTACCTCCAGTTCAGCCATTCTCAGATGTTTCAGCCTCAGGGCTCCTTTACACTCTAAACAATAATGAAGAACCCCCCACTACCACTAAACATTTATTTATGTAGCTTATGCCCTATGTGTGCCCAGTTGCATCCGACTCCTTGTGATCCCGTGGACCACAGTCGGCCAGGTTGCTCTGTCCACGGGATTTCTCAGGCAAGAATACTGAAGTGGGTTGCCATGCCCTCCTCCAGGGGATCTTCCCAGCCCAGGGATCAATTCCAGGTCTCCCAAAAGGCAAATTCTTTCCCCTGAGCCACCAGAGAAGTGCTATGTAGGTTGTGACTACCTGAGTGACCTGTTAGGTAGCATCACCAACTCGGTGGACGTGGATTTGAGTGGTCTCTGGAAGCCAGTGGAGGACCGAGGAGCCTGGCTTGCCACAGCCCGTGGGGTCGCAAAGAGTCCGACACAATTTACCAACTGAACAACAACAAAATGAGGCTTTTTAGAAGTCAACATCACTTTTTAAAAGTACTTCCTCAGGAACTCATTTAAGATAAGAAGAATAAACCTGTTCTGAGTTAACATAGAAAGCATCCTAAAGAAAAAGCGGTGTATTTTCCAAAACAAAGAAAACATAGGAAAGAATATTGATTTGCATTTTTGGCGAGTGACAGATTACAGGGTGCTAGTGTCACTGACCAGCTTCCTCTCCACAAATAGTCCATGTTTTTTAAATGTTCTATTTCATGAGTGCGAGTCCCTGGGGGAGTGAGCACATGGTCAGAGCCCTGGAATCAGAAAGCCAGGGGCTGGCTTCCAGCCCTCCCACCCATCAGCCAAGGGTGTGATCTGACTCCTGATTTTCAGGTTTCTCCACTTTCCCTGAAACGCAGGGAGATCACGCTGGTGCTGCCTGATTTATTGCCATATAGAGGGAGGTCCAGGAGATGACAGGTGTGGGAGGCAGGTTTTCCAGGTGAAAGGTGGTTCCTAGCCACTCAAACAGACTCTCCCAGGGCTAGTCACGCACGGCTGAACTGGCATGCCAGTCACGCACAGCTAAAGTGGCATGTGAGGCCTTGACCCAACCTGGCCTCTCAGCTCAGGAAGCGTGTTGGGACTTGGGACTCAGAGAAAGAGAAGAAGGAATGGCATGAAAGGGGCCGCAGTAAGCACAAGACTGGTAAGGAACCTAGCCATATTACCAATTTACTACATCACTGAGGGTCAAGGGGAAAGAAAAGCTCTTCTTAGGGTTTCCCAGAGACTCAACCACTAAGTTTAGGATGTGTGTCCGTGGGGAGAAGTGGGCAGAACCTGGGATGGCACCTGAGATTTCCCTACAATTCAATGGAGAACACCTGGCCTTTTGAGTAGAGAGGAGATATAAAGGCATGTGTCATGCATGATACAAGAAGGAGGATGCTTAGAAATGTTGACCCTTGAACTTCCTTCAGCTCACGATAAAGGGGTTGGGACCTATAGGATTTAGAAGACCCAGCAAAATGTTTGAGACCTGAAAAAAGAAGTTTTCTAAATACAGAATCCAGAAAGAGCAAAACCAAATTAATAAGTGCCTTTAAGCGGCTTCCCTGGTGGTCCAGTGGGTAAGGACACTGCCTTGCAGTGCAAGGGGCGCCCGTTTGATCCCTGGCCTGGGAAGATCCCCCGTGCCGCGGAGCGGCTGGACCGATGTGTCCAATTACTAAGCCAGAGCTCTGGAGCGCATGCGCCCAGAGCCGGTGCTCTGCAACAACAGATGCCACCGCGATGGGAGGCCCACAGGAGCCAAAGAACAAAGATGGATGAAAAAGGAGAAATGAAAGACCAATAGAAGTGGCCCGCCTGCCCCTCTCCCTCTCCAACCCGCCTCCCACCACACACACACACACAAAATAATAATTAAAAATAAATAAATAAATAAGTGTCTTTAAAACAGCTATACAAATACAGCCTCAGGTCAGTCGATCCACTGTGTTTCAGCTCCTCAAGTGAGACTGACAGTGTATTCAATCGGGCAGTTTAATCCATTTGCTAAGTTGTGGGGTGGGGGCTCCTGAAGTCAGAGTGCCCCAGGGCCCAGATCTTGGTTCAGGTCCAAAATGGACAAGTCTGACTCTCCCATGGATGATCAGGGCAAGGCCGGAAATTGTTATTCGCTCGACCTGACGTCTCCAGTAGGCCCACGTCCTACCACAGGGGTCGTGTGACTTCCCAGGAGGGGTGCCATCCGTGTGGGTGTTGGTCCCAGGAGCCAGGAGCAATGAAGACAGGGGACACCGGTCGCTCAGCAACCGTGACCGAAGGGCTGCTCAGAAGAGACAGAAAACAGGACATCCTCTTCCTGCATTTACTAGAGTAAGGAGACCTCGAGGACATGGGTGTAGGGGGAGGACCGTGCCTGGGTTTCCATGTGAAATGCCACAGGATATTTGGGTTTGACTGACACTAGTTGGCTCAGTCGCCCCTGAGCTCCTCCTAAGAGCATTCTTCCTCGTCCTCTGGCAAGATCCATTAGTGAAAGTTCTCTTTGTACCTTCTCCTTTTCAAGTGCTTTTCATAATTTGTCATTGACCACTGCCTCCCCACTGGGCAGCAGGCTTCCAGCCACAGTCTCATTTCTTTGTCTGTGCCACACCCCCACCACTTAACCAGGTACATAGAAGAATCTCAGTGGATGTATGTTCAGTGAAGGATTCTTTACTATAAATAACCAAAAAAGAGCCAACTGCATGTTATTCTGTAGTACCAACAAATGTCCTGTCCACTGAGAGGTGAGAGGCCATGAGATGTAAGTCAACCCCACGCTGGGCAGATTTACTGCATGTAACTTCCCCCAGGCCCACAGGCAGGGTGCTTCCCAAGAGTCTCCAGTCCGCACTAGGAGACAGCCAAGGGAAAGGTTAGGCCCTTGGTCCCTAAAAGAGCAATATCTGGGCTCATTGTACATGGATGTTCACAGAAGCATGAGTCATAATAGCCAAAAAAATGCAAACAACCCAGATGTCCATCACCGAATTAAGAGATGAATAGATACGTATACCCTTACAGTGGAATATTATTCAGCCATAAAAAGGAATGAAATACCAATACATTCTATAAAATGGATGAACCGTGTAAATGAAAGAATTCATCATGAACAACCACAGATTGTATGATTCTGTATTTGGGAACTGTCAAGAACAGGTAAACCCATAGAGACAAAAAGTTGATTAGTGTCTCCAGGGGCTGGAGAGGAGAGGTACCGATTGCCAAGGGACACAGGATGTGCTCAGGGAGTGAGGTGACCTGGAATTAAACAACAATGACGATTATTCATATCTTCAAAAATACCAAAGACTGGATATTTTAAAGGGGTAAACTGTATGATATGTGAATAGCATTTCAACCTTTTTAAAACTAAAATTGTCTGAGTTGGAATCTTGCCTTCCCCACCTAACAGAGGTATGCCTCACTCAGCCTTTCTGTGCCTCAGGTTCAGTATCTGCAAAACAGGGCTAATAGCCATGACGACCTATGGTGGCTTTTGTTATATTTCTTTTCTAAATTTTCACTAAGGAGGCTATTCATCTGAAGGCTGAATAGTTCATAGGCAGCTCCCAACAAGAGGAGAATATTGACATCTGATCCTGTTGCTTCAAAAACTGGGAAGGCTGGAAATCCTCGTCCTGGGAAACACCTAGCTCCACACAGCTGCAGGGCTACCGCTGTCCCTGATCCTCTGCTGCACACCAGGCACTGCACCCACATTGTCATGTTTGACCTGGAACAGAGCACGGGGTGGTGGTGGTGCCATTTTATCCCTCTTTCTCCAGTTTATTAATAGAACCTGTGGTGCTTACCCAACGTAACGTGGCTGCTGCATGTCAGCGCTAGCGCATGCATGAACTCAGGTTTGGACTTCCGGAGTCCATGTGCTTGAGCCCCACCTCCCCAAGCCCTCCGTGTTCAACCATAACTGTGGGGACACAGAGTGTGGGAACTACTTGAGTCACTACCGGAGTCACACAGCCAGACGCCCTTTCTCGTTTCCAGCTGTGAGGCAGGGCTCACGGTGAGAAAGTGACGCAGAAAGCAAGACGTGGGTGAGAAAGGAGGTAAAGAAGATGGACATAATAGAGATAGGAAGTGACAGGGGACGTGCCAGGAAGAGGAGACAAGAGACAGTAAAGAAGAAAGTATCCAGAGAGATTTGTGACATCTCGAGTCACGCCTGTGTATCTATCAGCTGGGGTCATCATGCTCCTGAAGATCTGCAGTGAGTCCAACACCCACTCACCATTCTGCTGAGAGTCCCAAGCCCTTTCCAAGCAGCATGCTACCTCCTGAGTCCTGTTTGCAGCTTCTGGACTTGTCTTAAGTCTTCAGGATATGTTTTGTGTCGTGTCAGACATAGGATCCAATCCCTTGACGCCACTCATCCCCCCCAGAGTAACTCTATACGCCAGACTATACCAAACATTTACGGGCTTCCCGGGTGACTCAATGCAGGCACAACTGGAGGCGCGGGTTTGATCTCTGGGACAGGAAGGTCCCCTGGAAGAGAGCATGGCAGCCCACTGCAGTGTTCTTGCCTGGAGAATTCCATGCATAGAGGAGACTGGCGGGCTACAGTCCATAGAGTCACAAAGAGTCAGGCACGACTGAAGCAACTCAGCACACACACACACCAAATATTTATGAAGGCCAAGGGTCCCTAAGGTAGAACTGTACCAACGCAGCACAGAGAAGACTACTTGAAGCCACGTAGAAGACCCCCTGGTTTCTAAACGTCCTCTCAGCCACTCAGAAGTTCTCACTTGTCACGGGACCCTTGGCTGTGACCAGCCTCCTCTGCCCCTTTCCCTGACACTGGGAGGCCTTAGGGAGCAGATCTGAATTTTTGAAAAGCCTCTTGACCCAAACGGAGGACACAGGCCAGCATTTCCACTCATCCTGCCGTGCAAACCTCTTTGTACTCTCAATGGGAGTGGCACACATGAATCAGGCGCCTTTCTTCCTCTTGAAACAACCTTCTGAGGCCAAGGTCCTTTCCACACACCCTTCTATCTCAACTGTTATTTTCATTCACACGCAAATGTGCTCCCAGCCCCAGACTGGGGGCTGGCGATACAGCAACAGGAAAGGCAAATGCGCTCCCTCCCTGGAGCCTACAGCCCAGGGAGGTGTTCACAGACACTCTACAGAGTTGTCAGACAACTCATGAATTGCCATTGGGATACAATTTTTTTAGTATTTATTTTATTTATTCATTATGTATTTAGCTGTGCTGGGTCTAAAGTTGCAAAACACAGGATCTTTGGTCTTTGTTGTGACAAGCAAACTCTTATTTGCGTCATGTGGGATCTGGTTGCCCGAGAACGAACCCGGGCCTTCAGCATTCAGAGTGAGGAGTCCCAGCCACAGGGCCACCAGGGAAGTCCCAATTTTTTTTTTTTGTCACGAAGTCCCAATTTTTTAAGGGCCCCAATGAGAGCCTGTTGCTGGAGTGACCTTATTTGGGTATCATGGAAGTTTCCTGCCAAAAAGGGAAAAACCTTTGAAACCAGACTGAAAAGGATAAGAAACCAAAAACAAGAATAAAAAGGATAAGAATTTAGCTTGTCTGTGAATGTGAGGCAGAGGATTGCAGAGAGAGGAGCAGCAGGTATGAGGGCCCCGAAGTGGAGTGGTGGGGAAGACTGGAAGCAGGCTGTGTAGCTGGAACATAAAACGGGAGAAGGGTGTGACTGGTGAGGCAGGCAGGGGCTAGAAGACACAGAGCTTCATCAGCTGCATCAAGGATGTCTCAGGTCCCCAGTTCCACGCCAAAAGATTGTAGGCTAAAGCTCGTCCGACCTAACCAATACTTGTCACCTGGTCCTAGTTCCCCAGGACTTCTGGGAAGTGACAGCAGACCCAGCAGAGCATGATTCTGTGCTCACTGTCAAAATCACTGGAAGCAGAACAGTCAGACATGGGAGGCCTTCTGATGGAATACCAACCACACAGCGCTATGGATGCCACGTGCTTGTCAAAGGAGTGGAACCTGGATCCATCACACGTATACTAAATTCCATTTTAAACATGACTGCAGGGCAGCAATCAGAGAAACCAGAACATAAAACATTCTACAGGTCACTGATCCAGTTACTACAACAAGCAATTGTAAAAGAGAGGAGGCAGTTATACATAGTCAGAAGAAATGACCCAGTGTGGGAAACATAGTTCTATCCTGCCTCAACCCAAGCCAGTGTTAAGAGAGATTTTTTTCCCACTTTGAAAAATTCACCATCTTAATCATTTTAAAGTGGACAGGAGAAATACAAGTTGTCTTTGTGAAGGGGGTAGGGAGGGGAGTGGGTGGGCTACTTCTATTGGTCTTTCATTTCTCTATTTTCATCCGTCTTTGTTCTTTGGCTCCTGTGGGCCTCCCATCGCGGTGGCCTGTGTCGTCGCAGAGCAACGGCTCTGGGTGCATGCGCCCCAGAGCTCCAGCTTGGTAATTAGACACCAGTCCAGCCGCTCCGAGGCACGTGGGATCTTCCCAGGTCAGGGATCGAACCGGCGCCCCTTGCACTGCAAGGCGGTGTCCTTACCCACTGGACCACCAGGGGAAGCCCCACAAGTCTTTGGATGAAAATCTCCTTGTGTAGTTAGGCGATATTTCCAAGGCTCTTGGTTAAAGGGTTTTCTTTGAGATCAGAATGCTCTCTAAGAATTAGGCTTACTCTATAATTGTACCTACAAATACATATGTTTAAAATTTTATATGTAAGAGACCTTACATTATATACAACTTTATAAATATAAATAAATCTGTGAATGTGAGGCAGAGGATTGCAGAGAGGAGCAGCAGGTATGAGGGCCCCGAAGTGGAGTGGTGGGGAAGACTGGAAGCAGGCTGTGTAGCTGGAACATAAAACGGGAGAAGGGTGTGACTGGTGAGGCAGGCAGGGGCTAGAAGACACAGAGCTTCATCAGCTGCATCAAGGATGTCTCAGGTCCCCAGTTCCACGCCAAAAGATTGTAGGCTAAAGCTCGTCCGACCTAACCAATACTTGTCACCTGGTCCTAGTTCCCCAGGACTTCTGGGAAGTGACAGCAGACCCAGCAGAGCATGATTCTGTGCTCACTGTCAAAATCACTGGAAGCAGAACAGTCAGACATGGGAGGCCTTCTGATGGAATACCAACCACACAGCGCTATGGATGCCACGTGCTTGTCAAAGGAGTGGAACCTGGATCCATCACACGTATACTAAATTCCATTTTAAACATGACTGCAGGGCAGCAATCAGAGAAACCAGAACATAAAACATTCTACAGGTCACTGATCCAGTTACTACAACAAGCAATTGTAAAAGAGAGGAGGCAGTTATACATAGTCAGAAGAAATGACCCAGTGTGGGAAACATAGTTCTATCCTGCCTCAACCCAAGCCAGTGTTAAGAGAGATTTTTTTCCCACTTTGAAAAATTCACCATCTTAATCATTTTAAAGTGGACAGGAGAAATACAAGTTGTCTTTGTGAAGGGGGTAGGGAGAGGGGGACGGGCGGGCCATTTCTATTGGTCTTTCATTTCTCTATTTTCATCCGTCTTTGTTCTTTGGCTCCTGTGGGCCTCCCATCGCGGTGGCCTGTGTCGTCGCAGAGCAACGGCTCTGGGTGCATGCGCCCCAGAGCTCCAGCTTGGTAATTAGACACCAGTCCAGCCGCTCCGAGGCACGTGGGATCTTCCCAGGTCAGGGATCGAACCGGCGCCCCTTGCACTGCAAGGCGGTGTCCTTACCCACTGGACCACCAGGGGAAGCCCCACAAGTCTTTGGATGAAAATCTCCTTGTGTAGTTAGGCGATATTTCCAAGGCTCTTGGTTAAAGGGTTTTCTTTGAGATCAGAATGCTCTCTAAGAATTATGCTTACTCTATAATTGTACCTACAAATACATATGTTTAAAATTTTATATGTAAGAGACCTTACATTATATACAACTTTATAAATATAAATAAATTTGCAATATGTAAATGTTAAAATATCTATATATTACCTTTCAGATGTATGAAACCTTACAAATACATGTAATCCCTTAATAGGTCTAGAAAACCATACATTCTATAGGTATAATGGGTTGGCCAAAAAGTTCATTCAAGTTTTTCCAAAAGATTTTACAGGCAACCTGAACAAACTTTTTAGCCAACTCAGTGTACAGATATGTAACCAAGCCTATATAAAACCATATATGGTTCAACATGTTTTATAGTGATCCATCTATAATAGGTGGCTATTAAATCCCTATGGCTTTACATAGCTCTACATCCCTCTGGATGCCCTATGCACCACAACAGACCGGGCACGGGGTCAGGATGGTGCAGGCCCCCACCCGCAGATCAAGGGTACAGGTGCTGCAGGTGATGCCTGGGGCTGTCACAGAAACAGGGCAAAGGGGAGAGACCCAACTTCTCACAGTCCCAGAGCTCAGGCCATAGCTGACTAGGGGGTCTCAGGTTGTCTCCCCAGTGATTCAAATTTAAATCTACTACTACTGTGAGGAATCGTGCCTTGTACCAGGAGCACCTAACTACTCTAATACATTTCTTATTAACAAGTGATAAAGTGGTTCTTATATTTAAAACTTAACATTTCCAACTAGACTCCCCCTTCTTCCTCACTTGTCTCACTTCTGACATTTCCTGTGGGCCTCCCATCGCGGTGGCCTGTGTCGTCATGAGCAACGGCTCTGGGTGCATGCGCCCCAGAGCTCCAGCTTGGTAATTAGACACCAGTCCAGCCGCTCCGAGGCACGTGGGATCTTCCCAGGTCAGGGATCGAACCGGCGCCCCTTGCACTGCAAGGCGGTGTCCTTACCCACTGGACCACCAGGGGAAGCCCCACAAGTCTTTGGATGAAAATCTCCTTGTGTAGTTAGGCGATATTTCCAAGGCTCTTGGTTAAAGGGTTTTCTTTGAGATCAGAATGCTCTCTAAGAATTATGCTTACTCTATAATTGTACCTACAAATACATATGTTTAAAATTTTATATGTAAGAGACCTTACATTATATACAACTTTATAAATATAAATAAATTTGCAATATGTAAATGTTAAAATATCTATATATTACCTTTCAGATGTATGAAACCTGTCAAATAACATGTAACCCCTTAATAGGTCTAGAAAACTATATATTCTGTGGGTATAATGTGTTGGCCAAAAAGTTCATTCAAGTTTTTCCAAAAGATTTTACAGGAAACCTGAACGAGTGTTTTAGCCAACCTATTATAGAGATATGTAACCAAGCATAGAAAAAATCATATATGGTTCAACATGTTTGATGGTGATCCATCTATAATAGGTGGCTATTAAATCCCTATGGCTTTACATAGCTCTACATCCCTCTGGATGCCCTATGCACCACAACAGACCGGGCACGGGGTCAGGATGGTGCAGGCCCCCACCCGCAGATCAAGGGTACAGGTGCTGCAGGTGATGCCTGGGGCTGTCACAGAAACAGGGCAAAGGGGAGAGACCCAACTTCTCACAGTCCCAGAGCTCAGGCCATAGCTGACTAGGGGGTCTCAGGTTGTCTCCCCAGTGATTCAAATTTAAATCTACTACTACTGTGAGGAATCGTGCCTTGTACCAGGAGCACCTAACTACTCTAATACATTTCTTATTAACAAGTGATAAAGTGGTTCTTATATTTAAAACTTAACATTTCCAACTAGACTCCCCCTTCTTCCTCACTTGTCTCACTTCTGACATTTCCCTGGGGAGTCCTGGGGAACAATCTTGTCCCCCACTTCCAAAGAGACTGAAAAATCTGAGTGACCTATTTTTGTTTGGTCGATGATCTAAATGTTTGCTACATTTTTGTTTAATATTTGGCCTCTTTTATTGTTATTTATTCATTTGCATCCATCTTCATTCCCTGGCCTTGCAGGCCTCCCACCGCAGTGACCTCCCGCACTCCAGACCTCTGGCTTATAACTGCACACACTGGTCCAGCCACTGCACGGCATGTGGGATCTTCCCGGGCCAGGGATCGAACTGGTGCCGCTTGCACTGCAAGGTGGACTTTTCACCCACTGGACCACCAGGGAAGCCTTGGTTGCTACATATTTAAAGAGTTAAAAATAATCAAGGAGGGAATTTCCTGGGCTGTCCAGTGGCTAGAACACTGAGTGTTCACTGCCAAGGGCCCTGGTCAGGGAACTAAGATCCCACAAGCTGTTGAGACAAGAAAACAAACAAGGACTCTAGCTTACAGAGATAAGAGCAAGAAGTTAGAAATGTATGAAGGTAAAGAAAAAGAATGTTTAATACAGTCTAGCTTATAAAAGAAAAAGTGGGAAAAAATCATCAATATTTACCAGTATTAGTTAGCTGAATAAACTATGGTGTGTTCAAAGTAGAGAATTTTATCGTTAAAATTAAAAAGACTTCCTGGGGGACTTCCCTGTTGAGTGGTTAACAATCAGCTGTTCACGGCAAGGGGCGCGGGTAGAATCCCTGGTTGGGGAACAAAGATCCCACACGCGGTAGACGAACTGAATGGGCACCACACAACTACTGAGCCTGAGAGCTACTACTAGAGAACCCTCGAGAGATAAGTCAAGATCCTACAAGACGCAATGAAAATCCTACGTGCTGCACCTAAGACCTGTGCAGCCAAACAAACAAATATTTTTAAAAATATAAAGAATGATAGATTTGCATATATACTGACTGTAGAGATGTCCACATTTGGCAAATGAAAAAAGCAAAGTAAGGAATTTCATGTCCAGTCCGATAGTCGATTGTCTTTTAACAAGTGTCTGTGAGAATTTACGTTAGATACCTGTACTTCTATAAATTTATTTCCGAAAAATTGGAAAAGATGCATACAAACTGCTAAAAGTATTTTCCTATAGGGGGTAGCATTGGATCAACAAAAGGGAGGTTGCGTTTCTTTTTTTTTTTTAAAGATTTATTTATTTATTTATTTAGGGCGGGGGTCGGGTTGGGGAGGGAGGGGAGCGGGCGGGCCACTTCTATTGGTCTCTCATTTCTCTATTTTCATCCGTCTTTGTTCCTTGGCTCCTGTGGGCCTCCCATCGCGGTGGTGTCTGTCATCGCAGAGCACCGGCTCTGGGCGCATGCGCTCCAGAGCTCCGGCTCGGTAATTGGACACATGGGTCCAGCCGCTCCGCGGTACGTGGGATCTTCCCAGGCCAGGGATCGAACCAGCGCCCCTTGCACTGCAATGCGGTGTCCCTACCCACTGGACCACCAGGGGAAGCCCGGAGGTTGCGTTTCTTACTGTAGCTTTTTGTATTTTTCCAAACATAGTATTTAAAAACTCAGTCTGGAAATTATATACAACCACATCAATTGTATATACATACTTTTCAGAGAAGGAGTGTAAAATCTGATAACACACAGTTAAATGGCACCAAGTAGTTTGTTCAACCAGAAAGAAATGACAAATGCTAAAGATGTAAATGACAAGTTGCTCTTTAGTAAGGCATCTTACTTTGTTCATGTCCAAAACCAGGTTAATCTTCACAAGGCTAAAGGAGAAGTAACTCACCTTTGACAGTGACTTTTGGTTTGACTCCTGGCAGTTGATGCCACCAATGAAGACCATGTTGGGCATCACAGGTCTCGGATAGTCCAAAACAAAGTCATTTCGAAACAACCAAATTGATGTTTGGCTGAAGAGTTCTGATGTCGTGACAGGCGTCTGGAGGATCTCAGAGGCCATTTCTTCAACATTTTTGTAAAAATAAGGGCAAACTAAACGCTCCTCTAAGTGCCGGATATGATTCCACACTCTCTCCTTAAAAGTCATGGCGTCCGGGAATGCTAAAAAAGCTCTAGGAGCATAAGACAGAGCTGCAGGAGTCTGAGTGCCTTCTTCAAGATAATGGCAGAAAACTCCCCTAGCGAAGACCACAGAGGGGAGGGAGAGATACTTGGCTAGAATTAAGCCACACATATCAAAAGGATCTAGAAACACCGCATCAAAAGAACTCTCTTCCAAGTATCTCACTAATTTTCTGTCCTCAAACAGGCTCTTACAGTGTGAAAAAAAGTAGTCAAAAACAGTGTTGGATGAACTCAGTAGCAGAGAAGATAAACTTTCAGGCCGAACTTTCCACTGGAAATCGGCGAACTTCCGGAACTCAGCATTCAAATCCTCCAGAGTGTAAAAGGTGGAATAAGTCTTCACTGTGATATTAAATGAAATGCTCAAGTGCCAACTCACCTCTGGTATGACTAAGACCACCTCATGCCCTCTTTGGACAAGTTTCTCCACAACCGGACGCATGGTAAACCAGTGGCTCCCGTCCATGGGCACCACCAGCAGCCTGCCTGCCTCGGCCAAGCCCGGTGTCAACAGCAGACACACAGACAGAGGAAGCAAGCCCGTTAACCTTGCAGGAGCCATCGGATAACTGTAGCCCAGAGCGATCCAGCTGGCTGGATCCTAAGGTCCTGTAACGTGAGCAGCAGCAGTGCAGGCATAAAAGCTGCCTCATAGAGGGCGTGGATTTAGACAGTCATTAAAAAAATCACACTCATTGCCAATGATTTACTCATAAGGAAGATAATGAGTGAGGAGCATTTGCTGAAGCAGGTAGTAGGACGCTCTCCAGATGAGATAGCATTTGATCTTTGCCATGGGCAGAGGCATGGCCTTGCAATTCCTTTCTAGAAACAGAAGGATTAAGCCATGCTTTTGGAATCTGAGAACCCAGAACGATAACACAAAAGTAAATTTCAATAAAGCCGGTTGATATTTTGGCAATTTGTCCTGAAGTAAAAATTGGGTTTTTACCTTCAGGCAACCAAAGAACATTTGCCCAGGAAGTGACTGGGATCCCAGAGTCCAAGGAAAGATTGGAAACTCCTTGGCACTGACCTCCTACCTAGCCATGAACTTGAGGTTCACAAGAGTCTCTCCTATGCCTGGCATTACTGAAATCAACTTTACAAACACAGTGAAATTTATACACACTTATTAGAATGGACATTGGTGAACCATGGAAGAGTTGGGCTCTTATAGGCTGCTGGTAGGACTGCTTCAGGGAGGAAGCCAATTCTGACCTCCTGATGGAACTATTACTTTGACTTGCTTTTCCTTGCTTTTGTTATTGTAATTGTACTGAAAGGTTTGCCTCAGAGAATCCCACCCCTCTGCTGGACTGTCACACTAAACTGCCTTTGTTAAGAACCTTGTCTACCTGTGGATGGCAGGTACACAGAAATTAACACAGCCCCTACCTGAGGCTTGCCATTCTAAGAGATGTTTGCAATTAAGGCCTTTTATTTTGTTTCCATTTATTTTGGTCTCAAGTGCCAACTCACCTCGGGATGACTAAGACCACCTCATGCCCTCTTTGGACAAGTTTCTCCACAACCGGACGCATGGTAAACCAGTGGCTCCCGTCCATGGGCACCACCAGCAGCCTGCCTGCCTCGGCCAAGCCCGGTGTCAACAGCAGACACACAGACAGAGGAAGCAAGCCCGTTAACCTTGCAGGAGCCATCGGATAACTGTAGCCCAGAGCGATCCAGCTGGCTGGATCCTAAGGTCCTGTAACGTGAGCAGCAGCAGTGCAGGCATAAAAGCTGCCTCATAGAGGGCGTGGATTTAGACAGTCATTAAAAAAATCACACTCATTGCCAATGATTTACTCATAAGGAAGATAATGAGTGAGGAGCATTTGCTGAAGCAGGTAGTAGGACGCTCTCCAGATGAGATAGCATTTGATCTTTGCCATGGGCAGAGGCATGGCCTTGCAATTCCTTTCTAGAAACAGAAGGATTAAGCCATGCTTTTGGAATCTGAGAACCCAGAACGATAACACAAAAGTAAATTTCAATAAAGCCGGTTGATATTTTGGCAATTTGTCCTGAAGTAAAAATTGGGTTTTTACCTTCAGGCAACCAAAGAACATTTGCCCAGGAAGTGACTGGGATCCCAGAGTCCAAGGAAAGATTGGAAACTCCTTGGCACTGACCTCCTACCTAGCCATGAACTTGAGGTTCACAAGAGTCTCTCCTATGCCTGGCATTACTGAAATCAACTTTACAAACACAGTGAAATTTATACACACTTATTAGAATGGACATTGGTGAACCATGGAAGAGTTGGGCTCTTATAGGCTGCTGGTAGGACTGCTTCAGGGAGGAAGCCAATTCTGACCTCCTGATGGAACTATTACTTTGACTTGCTTTTCCTTGCTTTTGTTATTGTAATTGTACTGAAAGGTTTGCCTCAGAGAATCCCACCCCTCTGCTGGACTGTCACACTAAACTGCCTTTGTTAAGAACCTTGTCTACCTGTGGATGGCAGGTACACAGAAATTAACACAGCCCCTACCTGAGGCTTGCCATTCTAAGAGATGTTTGCAAGATTAATGGCCTTTTTATTTTGTTTCCTCACTTCCCCTCATTTCTGGTCTATAAAAGAACCTGGTATCCAGACCCCAGTAGGAAGTTTTATTCTGAGGCACTGACCTGCCATCTTCTCTGTCTGCTGATTCCCCGATTAAAGTCTCTTCCTTGCCTCAGCACCTTGTCTCTCGGATTCGTTGGCCTGTTGTGCGGCGAGCAGAGCAAGCTTGGACTCGGTAACAGGACTGTACAGTGGTCTGGCAGTTTCTTAAAAAGATAAATAGGCACCTATCTGATAGCCTAGGCATTCCATTCCTATGTATTTATCCACAGGAAAAGAAAGTACACCAACACCAGGAAAACTGGGTATGCCTCCTAGAGAGTGTTGAGCCAAAAGATACAACCAAGCCAAGATCAGGAGAAGAAAAGATTTCTTACTTGCAGCAAGTAAGGAGAAAACTGGGGCTCTTTCTCAAAACAGTGTCCCCCAAACAGCAAATTGGGGAAGCTTCAAGCTAAAGGTACAGGCATACTCACAAAAGGGCACAAGCAGAGGAGAATTTAACATAGAATTGAGGAAAAAGTAGACAGACTTTCTTTTTTTTTTTTTTTCGTCTAAGTCATCATTTATTTTCATCCATCTCTATTGTTTGGCCTGTGTGGGCCTCCCATCGCAGTGGCCTCGCTCGTTGCAGAGCACCAGCTCTGGGCGCATGCGCTCTGGACTGCTGGTGTGTAATTGGACACACCAGTCCAGCCGCTCTGCAGTATGTGGGATCTTCCAGGGCCAGGGATCGAACCAGTGCCCCTTGCACTGCAAGGCAGACTCTTTACCCACTGGACCACCAGGGAAGCCCCTGGACAGACTTTCTTGACTGAAGTCAGAAAAGATCAATATCATCGTTCCATGCTCCGCCCAGTTGGGATCTTAGCTCTGCTTCTCCTTCGTGCCTGCGTCCCCTTGCTTCTCTTAATTCATTACTGACCCAGGGGATTCTTGCAGAAATGAATGACTGTGGCCAGTGATTTGTTACCTAAGTGATATTGATAGGTGTCTGGTCATTAACAGTCTATAAAGGAAGATGTATTACTACATCTCCAGTTAATCATGCATTTATTAATTACTGAGCCCTGTTCAAGGGCAAACATTATAGACAAGCTTAGGCCAAAAGGGCTTTCATTATGTCAAGAAACCCATGCCTCGTTCTCTCTCTTTCTCGGGATGCCCTACCCTATCTACATACAATGCTTCCTGTATTTTTAATCTTCTGGTATATTATAATGTTTCAGCATCTTTAAAACCTTTCTGATTGGGCTTCCCTGGTGGTCCAGTGGGTAAGGACACCGCCTTGCAGTGCAAGGGGCGCCGGTTCAATCCCTGGCCTGGGAAGATCCCACGTGCCACGGAGTGGCTGGACCGATGTGTCCAATTACCAAGCCGGAGCTTTGGAGCGCACACGCCTAGAGCCGGTGTTCTGCGACAACAGATGCCAGTGCCACCGGAGGACCACACGGGCCAAAGAACAAAGATGGATGAAACTAGACAAACGGAAGACCAGTGGAAGTGGCCCGCCCACCCCCGCCAAAATAAATAAATAAATGTTAAAAAAAAAAAAAAACACCTTTCTGATTGAAGAGAAATGGCCCCTCCCTGGGCTGATCAGTTCACAGACAGAATTAGGCCCAGCTGGGAGTGTGCTTTACTATGGAGAAAACTAACCAGTCCAGAGCCATAGGTGGCAACATTCTTCTGACTTCATCATCCAAAGACCAGGGACCAGGCAACCAGGACCACCCCTATAATATAGAACCTGTAAAAAGTTTCCAATGCTTGCCAGTCCTGAGCTGTTTGCCCCACTCTGCCTTGTCTTTCCATGAAAACTCCAACAATGGCCATGACCTCCTGATCAAACCCGGTGCTTCCCCATGTGACCCTGCATGGGGTGTTCTGACCTTGTCTCTAGGACTTGTGAGTATAATAAACCTTGTTTTCCTGAGCCTCTCCTGCATGCCTTTGTGGTGGTGGTGGTAGGTTTAGTCTCTAAGTCATGTCTGGCTATTCTGTAGCACCATGGACTGTAGCCCACCAGGATCCTCTCTCCATGGGATTCTCCAGACAAAAATACTGAAGTGGGCTGCCATTTCCTTCCCCAGGGGATCTTCCCAACCCAGGGATCAAACCCGCATCTCCTGCGTTGGCAGGCAGATTCTTTACCGCTGAGCCACCAAAGAAGCCTATATCTGCTTGTTTTCTGCACCTATTGTTGATGAAAAATTAATCAGTTGATCTAAAAGAACTGAAAATTTGTATTTGAGCCAAACTGAGGATTCTAATCTGGAACAGCATCTCAAAGCACTGAGAAATATTCCTTCTATTAGAAGCCAAAACACAGTTGTTGTTCAGTCACTAAATCATGTTTGACTCTTTGCCACCTGGTGGACTGCAGCACTCAAGCTTTTCTTGTCCTTCACTATCTCCCAGTTTGCTCAAGCTCTTGTCCATTAAATTGGTGATGCCATCCAACCATCTCATCCTCGTCGCTGCCTTCTCCTCCTGCCCTCAATCTTGCCCAGCCTCAGAGTCTTTTTCAAGAGTCAGCTCTTCACATTAGGTGGTTAGAGTATTGGAGCTTCAGTTTCAGTCCTTCCAATGAACATGCAGGTCCTGGTCTAAAACTTCAGCCTGCTAGGTGGCCCCCAGCCTGCAACGTTTTCCTTCCTGTCAGGCCTGAACATCTGCAACTGTGGAACTGTCCCTTGTGTGTTACAAACACAAATGCCTGAGGCTGACGTTCACTTCGACTGCTGGCCTTGTAACTTCGTCTATCACTATTGCTATTGTCAATCTCTCAAACCTTTAGTGGAAGTCAAAATAATTTTCTCCCCATCTATCTCATTCCTACCTGGATGGAGGCTGGATCAGACAGGGGAGATACTAGAACAGCCTAAATAAGCTATGGAAAGAGTCCACCAAGGGTGTTCAAGCAGACAAAAGAGCAGAATTTTGAGGCATTTTTAATGTACTCTTGGGTATGAGGGGCTTCCCTGGTAGCTCAAACAGTAAAGAATCTACCTGCAACTCGAGGAGACCCAGATTCAATCCTTGGGTTGAGTGCTAACACTTTCTTCTTTTTTGGGTATGAGAATTGGCAGCAGACAAAACAAACACTGAGGACTTTATAAAGGATCCAAGTTTCATGGAACACTTCACTGGAGATGCACCTGTAAAATGTTCCCCCCTTTAAGCCCAAACCACTTGGCATTAGCCATCCAAAAACAAAAATTGATCTGCTTGTTTTCTGCACCTATTGTTGATGAAAAATTAATCAGTTGATCTAAAAGAACTGAAAATTTGTATTTGAGCCAAACTGAGGATTCTAATCTGGAACAGCATCTCAAAGCACTGAGAAATATTCCTTCTATTAGAAGCCAAAACACAGTTGTTGTTCAGTCACTAAATCATGTTTGACTCTTTGCCACCTGGTGGACTGCAGCACTCAAGCTTTTCTTGTCCTTCACTATCTCCCAGTTTGCTCAAGCTCTTGTCCATTAAATTGGTGATGCCATCCAACCATCTCATCCTCGTCGCTGCCTTCTCCTCCTGCCCTCAATCTTGCCCAGCCTCAGAGTCTTTTTCAAGAGTCAGCTCTTCACATTAGGTGGTTAGAGTATTGGAGCTTCAGTTTCAGTCCTTCCAATGAACATGCAGGTCCTGGTCTAAAACTTCAGCCTGCTAGGTGGCCCCCAGCCTGCAACGTTTTCCTTCCTGTCAGGCCTGAACATCTGCAACTGTGGAACTGTCCCTTGTGTGTTACAAACACAAATGCCTGAGGCTGACGTTCACTTCGACTGCTGGCCTTGTAACTTCGTCTATCACTATTGCTATTGTCAATCTCTCAAACCTTTAGTGGAAGTCAAAATAATTTTCTCCCCATCTATCTCATTCCTACCTGGATGGAGGCTGGATCAGACAGGGGAGATACTAGAACAGCCTAAATAAGCTATGGAAAGAGTCCACCAAGGGTGTTCAAGCAGACAAAAGAGCAGAATTTTGAGGCATTTTTAATGTACTCTTGGGTATGAGGGGCTTCCCTGGTAGCTCAAACAGTAAAGAATCTACCTGCAACTCGAGGAGACCCAGATTCAATCCTTGGGTTGAGTGCTAACACTTTCTTCTTTTTTGGGTATGAGAATTGGCAGCAGACAAAACAAACACTGAGGACTTTATAAAGGATCCAAGTTTCATGGAACACTTCACTGGAGATGCACCTGTAAAATGTCTTCGAAAGCACACGCCACCCTTGAAGCCCTACACAAATTATCTCCAAGGTTTAAGTAACTTGGCATTAGCCATCCAAAAAAACAAAGGATCTTTGTATTCTCTAACTAATAAGAGTTGCAAACAGCAATAAATATAAACTTCAAAAAGTGAATGAGGGCTTCCCTCATGGATCAGTGGTAAAGAGTTTGCCTGCCAATGCAAGAGACATGAGTTAATCACTGATTCAGGAAGATCCCAAATGCTGCAGAGCAACTAGGCCCATGAGCCACAACTACTGAGCCTAGTGCTTCGGAGGCACAGCTATTGAGCCCATATGCTGCAACTTTTGAAACCCGCGTGCCCTAGAGCCCCAGTTCCACGACAAGAGAAGTCACTGCAACAAGAAGCCTGTTCACCTCAGCAAGAGATTGGCCCCTGCTCCCTGCAACTAGAGAGGAGCGTGCAGCAGCAGTGAAAAACAAATAAATAAACTGAAAATTTTTTTTTCTAAAAAGTGAATGAATGGAGCGGCCGCCGGACCCAGCGAACCTGCCGGCACACAAGAAATCGAATACCATGCACTAAAGAAGATCCCCGACAGCTCCGAGAAAAAAAGAACTACATTGCCCATGAGATCCTGCGCGGCGGGCCAGCGGTTCCGCAGGGCATCCTGGGAGACGAAGTCCGCACGTTCCATAAATGGCCCCCGCACGGGGCCGCGGGAGAGGCGCACGCGCCGTCAGGGCGGCGCACCGTTACGGCGGGTTCTTTCGCTCGGAGTTTTGTCCGGGGCGGGGGTCTGGGCTTTAGGCAGTAAGTGGGGCCTGGGCTCTCGGGAGGGAGGCGGGAGGCGGGAGGCGTAGGGACTGTGTGGGCGGCTCGGGCTCCGAGATGCGGGGTCTCCGCCGTGGGCTCTGCGGGGCCCGCCCGGCGCCCCGGGGCTGCGTTCGGAGGGGGTGGGAGGCCGTGAGGGCCTGGCCCCGGCCGCGGCGTCGGGGAGGCAGGGGCCCAGACCTCGCGCTCGCGGCCGCCCTTTCGAGTTGTGTTTTGGGCTTCTCTTCCGAGGGTCGGATTGAAGAGAAACGAGCGGGGCAGGGCCCTGGCGGTTCTCTTGGCCGAGTCCCCCTGCACGCGCGGGGTGCGCCCTGGAGCGGGTCCGCCTGTCCCCGGAGCTGAAACGGGAGCCCTGGATACACAGCGTGAGCCGGCGCGGCCTGGCGCTCTGAGCGGCAGCCTGTGCTCCCAGGAGCTGTTCCCGGCTCTCCGGTTTTGGGGCCGGTTCTGAAGTCCGGGAAGGACGAATTGGTTCCGTTTTACTGACTTAAGTGCCCTAATCGGGCGCAAGGCGTGTGTACAGAGATTTGAAGGGCCGGAGGCACAGCTATTGAGCCCATATGCTGCAACTTTTGAAACCCGCGTGCCCTAGAGCCCCAGTTCCACGACAAGAGAAGTCACTGCAACAAGAAGCCTGTTCACCTCAGCAAGAGATTGGCCCCTGCTCCCTGCAACTAGAGAGGAGCGTGCAGCAGCAGTGAAAAACAAATAAATAAACTGAAAATTATTTTATAAAAAAAGTGAATGAATGGAGCGGCCGCCGGACCCAGCGAACCTGCCGGCACACAAGAAATCGAATACCATGCACTAAAGAAGATCCCCGACAGCTCCGAGAAAAAAAGAACTACATTGCCCATGAGATCCTGCGCGGCGGGCCAGCGGTTCCGCAGGGCATCCTGGGAGACGAAGTCCGCACGTTCCATAAATGGCCCCCGCACGGGGCCGCGGGAGAGGCGCACGCGCCGTCAGGGCGGCGCACCGTTACGGCGGGTTCTTTCGCTCGGAGTTTTGTCCGGGGCGGGGGTCTGGGCTTTAGGCAGTAAGTGGGGCCTGGGCTCTCGGGAGGGAGGCGGGAGGCGGGAGGCGTAGGGACTGTGTGGGCGGCTCGGGCTCCGAGATGCGGGGTCTCCGCCGTGGGCTCTGCGGGGCCCGCCCGGCGCCCCCGGGCTGCGTTCGGAGGGGGTGGGAGGCCGTGAGGGCCTGGCCCCGGCCGCGGCGTCGGGGAGGCAGGGGCCCAGACCTCGCGCTCGCGGCCGCCCTTTCGAGTTGTGTTTTGGGCTTCTCTTCCGAGGGTCGGATTGAAGAGAAACGAGCGGGGCAGGGCCCTGGCGGTTCTCTTGGCCGAGTCCCCCTGCACGCGCGGGGTGCGCCCTGGAGCGGGTCCGCCTGTCCCCGGAGCTGAAACGGGAGCCCTGGATACACAGCGTGAGCCGGCGCGGCCTGGCGCTCTGAGCGGCAGCCTGTGCTCCCAGGAGCTGTTCCCGGCTCTCCGGTTTTGGGGCCGGTTCTGAAGTCCGGGAAGGACGAATTGGTTCCGTTTTACTGACTTAAGTGCCCTAATCGGGCGCAAGGCGTGTGAGGTACAGAGATTTTAGGAAGTGACTCGCGGTCCCTGTCAACGCTCAGAGTCCAGGACTGGCTTTGCCGCCTCAGCGAATTAGGGGTGTTGATGGGTTTCCTTTCTTTTTACACCTGGTGATAGCAAGAAGCCTTTTTAAAACAGCTGTCATTTATTGTGGGCTAAACCCTGTACATTACGTGCCTCTGATCGTTTGATTTTTTTTTTTTTTTTTTAAATGACCCGGCCTGACAGTTGGTATTCCATTTTTACCTGGAATTGCAGGTTAAGAAATTCGCCGAAGGTCACTTGGGGAGCGAAGGGGGCGGTGGGAAAAAGTCAGGTCTTGCTGCCGCCAAAGCTCAGACTAAGGAACAACTTAAAATCCTCCCAAGTATAAGAGGACGATGTGGGGAAATTGTGTTTTAAAAATAAAGACATTTATATAACATGTGCTGTTTTTTTTAAAGGTGCTAATTAGTTTCACAGTGTTTGGGGACCTATTTGAAGAAGATTATTCCAGTGTGTCTACTAATCATTATGGAAAAGGGAAGACATTAAAGACCAGAGCTTTGGAGCCACCTGCTCCTAGAGAATTCACCAATTTAAGTGGAATCAGAAATCAGGGTGAAACGTGTTACCTCAATTCCCTTCTTCAGACTCTTCATTTCACACCTGAATTCAGAGGTATGCTGTGTTACATGCATTTGGCTCGTAATATGTACCCTTGTCTCTACATGTAATGAATTATGCAGAATCACAAGTGGATGAAGAGTTGGGGGCCTCCCGGCCCAGCAGGGGCCCAGACCTCGCGCTCGCGGCCGCCCTTTCGAGTTGTGTTTTGGGCTTCTCTTCCGAGGGTCGGATTGAAGAGAAACGAGCGGGGCAGGGCCCTGGCGGTTCTCTTGGCCGAGTCCCCCTGCACGCGCGGGGTGCGCCCTGGAGCGGGTCCGCCTGTCCCCGGAGCTGAAACGGGAGCCCTGGATACACAGCGTGAGCCGGCGCGGCCTGGCGCTCTGAGCGGCAGCCTGTGCTCCCAGGAGCTGTTCCCGGCTCTCCGGTTTTGGGGCCGGTTCTGAAGTCCGGGAAGGACGAATTGGTTCCGTTTTACTGACTTAAGTGCCCTAATCGGGCGCAAGGCGTGTGAGGTACAGAGATTTTAGGAAGTGACTCGCGGTCCCTGTCAACGCTCAGAGTCCAGGACTGGCTTTGCCGCCTCAGCGAATTAGGAGTGTTGATGGTTTCCTTTCTTTCTTCACCTGGTGATAGCAAGAAGCCTTTTTAAAACAGCTGTCATTTATTGTGGGCTAAACCCTGTACATTAAGTGCCTTTGATTGTTTGATTTTTTTTTTTTTTTTTTAATGACCCGGCCTGACAGTTGGTATTCCATTTTTACCTGGAATTGCAGGTTAAGAAATTTCGCCCAGGGCCACATCGGGAGTGGGGAGCGGGGGGGGGTGAAAACAGTTCGGGTCTTGCCGCCTCCAAAGCTCAGACTACTTAAGGAACAACTTAAAACCCTCCCAAGTATAAGAGGAAGATGTGGGGAAATTTTTTTAAACAAATAAAGACATTTATATAACATGTGCTGTTTTTTTAAGGGTGGTATTTAGTTTCACAATGTTTGGGGACCTATTTGAAGAAGATTATTCCAGTGTGTCCACTAATCATTATGGAAAAGGGAAGAAATTAAAGACCAGAGCTTTGGAGCCACCTGCTCCTAGAGAATTCACCAATTTAAGTGGAATCAGAAATCAGGGTGGAACGTGTTACCTCAATTCCCTTCTTCAGACTCTTCATTTCACACCTGAATTCAGAGGTATGCTGTGTTACATGCATTTGGCTCGTAATATGTACCCTTGTCTCTACATGTAATGAATTATGCAGAATCACAAGTAGATGAAGAGTTTTAATTATTCCACAGTATGCATTAATTGTTCCATTAAGTTGGTATATACATAGGGATATAAATTGGTAATTCTGTCCACAGAGAAATGTGAAGCTTAAATTATGAATAGTTGCTGTGTGATCACAGTAATGTCCAATAACAAAAAATTAGTGTATTTCTTTTCGGGCTTCCCTGGTGGCTCAGTGGTAAAGAGTCTACCTACCAATACAGGCGATGCAGGTTTGATCCTTGGGTGTGCAAGATCGCCTCGAGAAATACACACTCCAGTATTCTTGCCTGAGGTATCCCATGGACAGAGGAGTCTGGGAGGCTCCAGCCCCTGGGGTCACAAGAGAGTCGATGTGACTTAAAGACTAAACAGCATAATTGAAGATGCAACATAAAGACAGTTCTGTCATGAGCACCGATATGCTTTATTGTTACACTATTTGTACTCTTTATTTTCTTAAAGTAATAAACACACCAGAGTTGCTCGATGCAGTTATACGCTGCTCTGCGGCATGGGGAGGTAGTGTCACATTATTCCTGCAGTCCACAGTCGTTTATCCATAATTCTGAAATCCAGAAAATTCTGAAAACCTGGTCTAATAATCAGAATATGTTTGGCCTCAGACCTTGACCTGTTATGAGACTGCTTTGCTTATCTCACATGGGGAAGAGTCATTGTTTGTTCAGGAATATTAAGTCCTTGGTTAATAGATACTATTTTGGAATCCTGTTTAAAGTAATATTACATCCTGCTGGGGATATAATATTAACATATTTAGTATAAACCTTTTTTGATACTAACTTTCTAAAATCTGGAAATTCTAACTCTAGAGATCCCAGGTATTGGATGATAGTCCATGTGTCTACTAATCATTATGGAAAAGGGAAGACATTAAAGACCAGAGCTTTGGAGCCACCTGCTCCTAGAGAATTCACCAATTTAAGTGGAATCAGAAATCAGGGTGGAACGTGTTACCTCAATTCCCTTCTTCAGACTCTTCATTTCACACCTGAATTCAGAGGTATGCTGTGTTACATGCATTTGGCTCGTAATATGTACCCTTGTCTCTACATGTAATGAATTATGCAGAATCACAAGTAGATGAAGAGTTTTAATTATTCCACAGTATGCATTAATTGTTCCATTAAGTTGGTATATACATAGGGATATAAATTGGTAATTCTGTCCACAGAGAAATGTGAAGCTTAAATTATGAATAGTTGCTGTGTGATCACAGTAATGTCCAATAACAAAAAATTAGTGTATTTCTTTTCGGGCTTCCCTGGTGGCTCAGTGGTAAAGAGTCTACCTACCAATACAGGCGATGCAGGTTTGATCCTTGGGTGTGCAAGATCGCCTCGAGAAATACACACTCCAGTATTCTTGCCTGAGGTATCCCATGGACAGAGGAGTCTGGGTTGCTCCAGCCCCTGGGGTCACAAGAGAGTTGGATGTGACTTAGGTATTAAACACCATAATTGAAGATGCAGCATAAAAACAGTTCTGTCATGAGTGCCAATCTTCTTTATTGTTACACTATTTGTACTCTTTATTTTCTTAAAGTAATAAACCAGAGTTGCTCGATGCAGTTATACGCTGCTCTTTGGCATGGGGAGGTAGTGTCACATTATTCCTGCAGTCCACAGTCGTTTATCCATAATTCTGAAATCCAGAAAATTCTGAAAACCTGGTCTAATAATCAGAATATGTTTGGCCTCAGACCTTGACCTGTTATGAGACTGCTTTGCTTATCTCACATGGGGAAGAGTCATTGTTTGTTCAGGAATATTAAGTCCTTGGTTAATAGATACTATTTTGGAATCCTGTTTAAAGTAATATTACATCCTGCTGGGGATATAATATTAACATATTTAGTATAAACCTTTTTTGATACTAACTTTCTAAAATCTGGAAATTCTAACTCTAGAGATCCCAGGTATTGGATGATAGTCCATGTGCAAAGAACAGAAACCCCCTCAAAATAGCTCAAGTTTACTTTAGGAATATTGGGGAGTCTCCCCAAAACCACTTACAGGAAGCCACCGTACTTCCTTGGACCCTTGATTTCTTGCCCCGGTTTTTCTCAGCATGTTTGGCCCCAGCTCCCTTTGCAAACTAGCTTCCTCTGCAAGGATCTAGACTCGGTGCGCCCTTGATTTCACTGCAGACATTCTTCTGCCTTCACATGGCTTTGCGGTTCCCCAGCTATGAAACTGCATGACTGGCTCAACTCCCCCACTGTCCCCTGATTCTGGGTGTAGACAGCCTGGCTGATCTTACTCAGTATCTCTTCCCCTTCCCACCACTACCAGATTTAGCAAAGTGTTATGACAGTTCTGTTGCTTCTGAGCTTACCAAGACTTCCTGCTTTTAGGGATTTAGTATCTAAATAGCCCTCATCCCCTTCCCAGGGCCATTCTGCTGGGTTAAATTGCATGTAGGAGTTAAGAGTGTTGCTTCTGGTCTTGGACAAAATCCACTCCATAAAATTACCACCCCCCCAATGCATTCAGTAATTCTACCATTAGAAGTTTGTAGGATGGGCTTCCCCTGGTGGTCCAGTGGGTAAGGACACCGCCTTGCAGTGCAAGGGGCGCCGGTTCGATCCCGGCCTGGGAAGATCCCACGTGCCGCGGAGCGGCTGGACCAATGTGTCCAATCACCGAGCCGGAGCTCTGGAGCGCATGCGCCCAGACCCCGCGCTCTGCAACAGAGGCCACCACGATGGGAGGCCCACAAGAGCCAAAGAACAAAGACGGATGAAAATGGACAAATGAAAGAAAAATAGAAGTGGCCCGCCCGCTCCCCTTCCTCCCCAATCCAACCCCCCCAAAATAAATAAATAAAAAAAAAAAAGAAGTTTGTAGGATAACTAAGTTCCTAGGTCGGTTAAATCTTTCCCAAGTTTTAATATAATTGAAATTAAAAAGACAACTTGAAATAGATAGCCATAAAAAGAGGCTGTATAACTGCATCAATTTGCTATACCACAGAAACTAACAGCATTGTATCTTAAGTCAACTCTACTCAATAGAAATCAAAAAATATTTTAAAAAGTACTTTCATTGATAGGCCAAAAAAAAAGGCAGGCAGGTTGCAGAGAGTACCACTAAGGAAGAATAGGACTGAAAACCTCAGGCCCTCTTCTTTAGCAAAGGAGGTAGCTGGCCAAGTACGAGGGTTGAGACTTTAGAGTGACTTGTGCACTTGTGAGGCTTACTATGAATCTTGATGTTAATGGAATGGGAGCTGTAATGTGGAAAAGGGTAAGGACTGGCAGAGATCGAGGGGAAGTTTTTGGAACCTTGTTTAAGGGACTAGGACTGGCTTTGGTTCCACTGCACTCCCAGTTCAGTGTAGCTGGAAGTACTAGGAGATGGTTGTGAAAGTCTTTGTATGGTTCATGCTCTATCCTTTGTGTTTACAACCTTCATGTGTTTTTTTTCCCAGTTCCTGCTGGGAACTTGGGGAAGAATATATGAGAACAGTCATCACTAAGGCAGTAATGGCTTGCAATGCAAGACAACATCTGTTTCATCCCTTCTCCCTCGAGTAAGTTAGGATCTCCCCTTTGGGGAAATTTCCCCGTCTTAACACAGACTTCCCAGGCGATACACATGTGCCACAGTGGGTGGCATTCCTAGACACTGGGTTATGAGAAGATTATGGAGGCCAGCACTGGGGTGCCAACTAACTTTTCCAGGTAAGGTCACCACCGTCTGCTCTTACCCTGATGCAGGAAAGAAGTGCGCGACGCGCTCTGCAATCACCGAGCCGGAGCTCTGGCGCATGCGCCCAGACCCCGCGCTCTGCAACAGAGGCCACCACGATGGGAGGCCCACAAGAGCCAAAGAACAAAGACGGATGAAAATGGACAAATGAAAGAAAAATAGAAGTGGCCCGCCCGCTCCCCTTCCTCCCCAATCCAACCCCCCCAAAATAAATAAATAAAAAAAAAAAAGAAGTTTGTAGGATAACTAAGTTCCTAGGTCGGTTAAATCTTTCCCAAGTTTTAATATAATTGAAATTAAAAAGACAACTTGAAATAGATAGCCATAAAAAGAGGCTGTATAACTGCATCAATTTGCTATACCACAGAAACTAACAGCATTGTATCTTAAGTCAACTCTACTCAATAGAAATCAAAAAATATTTTAAAAAGTACTTTCATTGATAGGCCAAAAAAAAAGGCAGGCAGGTTGCAGAGAGTACCACTAAGGAAGAATAGGACTGAAAACCTCAGGCCCTCTTTTTTAGCAAAGGAGGTAGCTGGCCAAGTACGAGGGTTGAGACTTTAGAGTGACTTGTGCACTTGTGAGGCTTACTATGAATCTTGATGTTAATGGAATGGGAGCTGTAATGTGGAAAAGGGTAAGGACTGGCAGAGATCGAGGGGAAGTTTTTGGAACCTTGTTTAAGGGACTAGGACTGGCTTTGGTTCCACTGCACTCCCAGTTCAGTGTAGCTGGAAGTACTAGGAGATGGTTGTGAAAGTCTTTGTATGGTTCATGCTCTATCCTTTGTGTTTACAACCTTCATGTGTTTTTTTTCCCAGTTCCTGCTGGGAACTTGGGGAAGAATATATGAGAACAGTCATCACTAAGGCAGTAATGGCTTGCAATGCAAGACAACATCTGTTTCATCCCTTCTCCCTCGAGTAAGTTAGGATCTCCCCTTGGGAGTTCCCTGTCTTAACACAGACTTCCCAGGCGATACACATGTGCCACAGTGGGTGGCATTCCTAGACACTGGGTTATGAGAAGATTATGGAGGCCAGCACTGGGGTGCCAACTAACTTTTCCAGGTAAGGTCACCACCGTCTGCTCTTACCCTGATGCAGGAAAGATATTTTTATACCAAAAAGGGAAGCATAATTGCAGAGTTAAAGGTGCTCCTCAAGAAAGTGGTTGACAGTCTCACTTGTGGCTTATAGATGATGCAGCCCTATTACAGATATGTTCTAATATTCTTTGTGTGGCTTTTGGAACCCGCTGCCATAAGCAATAGGAAGCTACCAGATTTCTGATGTTGTGGGGTTTTTATATGTATGACTTTCCTTTTTACAGCTCCCCTTGGCTTCCCACTTTATGGAGTCAGTGGTTAGAAATAGCGTTGGTGGGGGTGTTCAGTCACTAAGTTCTGTCCAACTATTTGGTGACCCCGTGGACTGTAGCCTTGCAGGCTCCTCTGTCCGTGGGGTTTCCCAAGCAAAAATGCTGGAGTGGGTTGTCATTTCCTTTTCCAGGAATCTTCCCCTCCTAGGGATCAAATCCACGTGTCCTGCATTGGCAGGCAGATTCTTTACCACTGAGCCACCAGGGAAGTCTCAAAATAAAGTTGCCAGAAAACAAAATGTGTGGTGTAAGGATATAAATATTTTCATAATCTTATGTCTGAATTGTTAGCTGATTTTTACTTACTGTTGACCTTGACTTTTTAAAACAAGTTTCAGAAATGAAATAATGTCATTTGCATCTCTGATTCTACTTTTTTTGTTTAGAAGCTTTATTCTCTCTTGGCCCGGAAGAGCTTGGTTCATTAGAGGACAAGGATAAACCTGATGCAAAGGTATTAAGTCCATGATTTTCAGGGGATTTTTGAAATATTAAGGAGATGTTTTAAGGAAAGAATTAAGTTGCTTATTCACAGAAATCAATACTTTTATTAATTACCAAATATGATCTTTATTTTAGAAAGTGTCTTGCCCTGTACCTTACTGGTAAGAGAATTTCCCTTCCACGGAGAACTACTTTTCCAATTGAAATGCTGCTGCTGCTTTGTAGACATGTCTCACTCTCCACTTAGCAGATTATTTGCAAATCGTTGACAGTAGCCTGCCAAAAAATCCACTTAATGCACTTATTTGTAGCAACAGCTGAAATAGAGACCAGTATTTTTCCAGTTTGGTACTCTGGAGAGATAAACTTGAGTGAGGAATTGACTTACCATAAGTGCGTAGCTAATCATGTTCCTCCCTTGCTTAAATATCACTCAGAAGTTTATCATGCTCAGACTACAATCTGTGCTTATCTTAGTAAGAGTCTTTCGTGACCAGCCCAGTGTTTCTCAAACACCTTGTGTGGCAAAGTGCCTGTTTTTTAGGTTTTTTTGTTTTGTTTTGTTTTTTTTATTCCCAATCTGTTGCAGATCAGACTTTTGTTGGGTATTAAGAAATGTTGTGGGGCTTCCCCTGGTGGTCCAGTGGGTAAGGACACTGCTGCAGTGCAAGGGGCGCCGGTTCAATCCCTGGCCTGGGAAGATCCCACGTGCCGCGGAGCCGCTGGACTGATGTGTCCAGTCAGCGAGCCAGAGCTCTGGAGCGCATGCGCCCAGAGCCGGCGCTCTGCAACGACAGACGCCACCGCGATGGGAGGCCCAAAGGAGCCAAAGAACAAAGATGGATGAAAATAGAGAAATGAAAGACCAGTAGAAGTGGCCCGCCCACTCCCCTCCCTCCCCAACCTGACCCCCGCCCAAAATAAATAAATAAATAAATCTTTATAAAAAAAAAAAGAAAAGAAATGTAGCAATGCAAAATTGCCCTGAAGTTTTCTAGCTTACTCTCACTTTAGATCCTTGAGTCCAGTCTTCAGAGCAGGCTCTGGGTAGCGTTCTCATGCTGCACGGGCAGGAACGGGCGTGGTGCTGGCAGGAAGAAAGCAAGGGCAGGACGCAGCCAGCCCTGTGAGAGTTCTGTGACTGGAAAGTCCTTCATAGAGAGTATGTCTGTAGCTGAGATATTTTGGAGAAAAGATGAACTACTGGAGACTTTAGTTCCTGTCAGTCTGTGACTAACTGGGTGGTTTAGTAGGGCCTGTTTGGATTTTAGTATTGATCTCTACTATGTTAAGGTAGGAAAGTCCAAGTAGCTAAGAATTGTATTGAATGAGAATTTTCAAAGAAAAATGAACCTGTGTTCAGCCTTTACAATTTGTAAATTTTCTCCTGAGTGAACTAAATCAACCAGGAGAAAGGAGAAAACCCGTGCACCATTCTTATAAAGAGGCCCATCCAGCCCTTTTGGTTCTCTGAGTGGCACCGTGGTGGTTATCAAGAACAAGTTCCTTAAAAAAGGAGGCAAAAGGAAGCCAAGAAGAAAGCGGTTGACTCATTTTCTAAAAAGATTGGTATGGTGTGAAAGCACCAGCTGTGTTCAGTGGAAGGAGTTATTGGGAAAACATGGATCATGAGAACTCAAGGAACCAAAATTGTATCTGATGGCCACAAAGGTTGTGTTTTTGAAGTGAGTCTTGCTGATCTGCAGAATGATGAAGATGAAGTTGCATTTAGAAAATTCAAGCTAATTACTTAAGTTGTTCAGGACAAAAACTGCCTGACTAATTTCCATGGTATGGACCTTACCCGTGACAACATGTACTCCATGGTCACAAAATGACAAACCATGATTGAAGCTCACATTGATGTCAGGACTCCTGATGGTTACTTGCTTTGTCTGTTCTATGTGGGTTTTACTAAAGTATGCAACAATCAGATGCAGAAGACTTCTTTAACCACATAGCATCACCCAGTACCAGCGGGTGCGCTAGATCCACAAGGAGATGATGGAAATCATGACCCGAGAGGTGCAGACAAGTGACTTGAAAGAGGTAGGCAATAAACTGAGTCCAGACAGCATTGGAAAAGACATAGGAAAGACTTGCCAACCTATTTATCTGTTCCATGATGTCTCTCTAGAAAAGTAAAAGTACTGCAGAAGCCCAGGTTTGAACTGGGAGAACTCACAGAGCTCCATGGGGAAGGTAATAGTTCTGGAAAAGCTGCCAGGGAAGAGACAGTTGCTAAAGTTGAACAAGCTGATGGATACGAGCCACCGGTCCAAGAGTCTGTTTAAAATGCAGACTTGTAATGGTGACAAATAAAAGATCTTATTTGTGGTTAAAAAAAATGACCCAGCCAACATTTAAAAGATTTCACTTAGAGATGCGTTTGTTTCTCATTCAGGTCCGAATCATACCTTTGCAGTTACAGCGGTTGTTTGCACAGCTTCTGCTCTTGGACCAGGAAGCTGCATCCACGGCAGACCTCACTGACAGCTTTGGGTGGACCAGCAATGAGGTACGAAGGTCAGCTTCCCCAGGAAAAGTTACCCGCAATAAAGAATGAATATTGGCTTAATAATGTTATCTAACTTCCTTTAAGTTTGTCTTATGGTCTCAGGATGTTGTTTAAATATTTACTTCTAATATTAGATAATTACAAGCCAGAAAACAATTTACACATTCGCTTGTGCCAGATTTTATGAATGGGTGTGTTTTGGGGTTGGAAAACATGGATCATGAACCAAAAAAATGATGACCACAAAGGTTGTGTTTGAAGTGAGTCTTGCTGATCTGCAGAATGATGAAGTTGCATTTAGAAAATTCAAGCAAATTACTTAAGTTGTTCAGGACAAAACTGCCTGACTAATTTCCATGGTATGGACCTTACCCGTGACAACATGTACTCCATGGTCACAAAATGACAAACCATGATTGAAGCTCACATTGATGTCAGGACTCCTGATGGTTACTTGCTTTGTCTGTTCTATGTGGGTTTTACTAAAGTATGCAACAATCAGATGCAGAAGACTTCTTTAACCACATAGCATCACCCAGTACCAGCGGGTGCGCTAGATCCACAAGGAGATGATGGAAATCATGACCCGAGAGGTGCAGACAAGTGACTTGAAAGAGGTAGGCAATAAACTGAGTCCAGACAGCATTGGAAAAGACATAGGAAAGACTTGCCAACCTATTTATCTGTTCCATGATGTCTCTCTAGAAAAGTAAAAGTACTGCAGAAGCCCAGGTTTGAACTGGGAGAACTCACAGAGCTCCATGGGGAAGGTAATAGTTCTGGAAAAGCTGCCAGGGAAGAGACAGTTGCTAAAGTTGAACAAGCTGATGGATACGAGCCACCGGTCCAAGAGTCTGTTTAAAATGCAGACTTGTAATGGTGACAAATAAAAGATCTTATTTGTGGTTAAAAAAAATGACCCAGCCAACATTTAAAAGATTTCACTTAGAGATGCGTTTGTTTCTCATTCAGGTCCGAATCATACCTTTGCAGTTACAGCGGTTGTTTGCACAGCTTCTGCTCTTGGACCAGGAAGCTGCATCCACGGCAGACCTCACTGACAGCTTTGGGTGGACCAGCAATGAGGTACGAAGGTCAGCTTCCCCAGGAAAAGTTACCAGCAATAAAGAATGAATATTGGCTTAATAATGTTATCTAACTTCCTTTAAGTTTGTCTTATGGTCTCAGGATGTTGTTTAAATATTTACTTCTAATATTAGATAATTACAAGCCAGAAAAACAATTTACACATTCGCTTGTGCCCAGGATTTTATGAATGGGTGTGTTTTGGGGTTGAGAGAAAGGGTTGTGGATACAGGGAGAAGTGCTTATAAGAGCTGGTTTTTATCATTTCTACCCTTTGTGTAGTGTAGTTGAGATGTAACACCTTTTATGTTAATGGAAACTGCCATTTTTATAGCAAACTGCTGATAACTTAAGAAGCTGACTGGCAGTTAATATATCTGCCTTTGTGTCAGGCTTGTGTGTTTGAATCTGGGTGTTCTAATTTGAACATTTGCTTCAAGCAAAATAGTGAAACCATTCTTGGCAGGTCTTTTCATTTTCCCTGTCCTGCCTTTCTCCTGACTCTCTTCATTTTCTTCCTATTTCCTGCTGTGTATGTGTGGACTTCCTTCTGTTTTTGTTTTTGTACTTTTTGGCTTGAGTTCCTAAAGGGTATTTCACTATATGCAAACACTAAACATTTGTCAGCACTAAGTAAAGATGTGTGTTGTCAATACTGATGAGGTGTTAACTGTACAAAATCAAAATCAGGTCTGCGGTTTTTATGGCATAGATGTATTCTTGCAGAGATGAAGGTATGAGAGACCATCACAGGGTTTTAAGAGGCAGTTATCAGAATAAGTTTATGTTGCCTTGAGAAATAAACTATGAGCTCATGTCCTTCAGCCAGGAACACTCATAAACTGGATGGTGCTATGTGGTTAAAGAAGTAGGGCTTGGACTTGGAAGTAAAATGGGGTAGAGTGTGTGCTGTGTTTCTGGTGTAGGGCAGGTGCTTAGGGTGAGATGCGTTTGTTTCTCATTCAGGTCCGAATCATACCTTTGCAGTTACAGCGGTTGTTTGCACAGCTTCTGCTCTTGGACCAGGAAGCTGCATCCACGGCAGACCTCACTGACAGCTTTGGGTGGACCAGCAATGAGGTACGAAGGTCAGCTTCCCCAGGAAAAGTTACCAGCAATAAAGAATGAATATTGGCTTAATAATGTTATCTAACTTCCTTTAAGTTTGTCTTATGGTCTCAGGATGTTGTTTAAATATTTACTTCTAATATTAGATAATTACAAGCCAGAAAAACAATTTACACATTCGCTTGTGCCCAGGATTTTATGAATGGGTGTGTTTTGGGGTTGAGAGAAAGGGTTGTGGATACAGGGAGAAGTGCTTATAAGAGCTGGTTTTTATCATTTCTACCCTTTGTGTAGTGTAGTTGAGATGTAACACCTTTTATGTTAATGGAAACTGCCATTTTTATAGCAAACTGCTGATAACTTAAGAAGCTGACTGGCAGTTAATATATCTGCCTTTGTGTCAGGCTTGTGTGTTTGAATCTGGGTGTTCTAATTTGAACATTTGCTTCAAGCAAAATAGTGAAACCATTCTTGGCAGGTCTTTTCATTTTCCCTGTCCTGCCTTTCTCCTGACTCTCTTCATTTTCTTCCTATTTCCTGCTGTGTATGTGTGGACTTCCTTCTGTTTTTGTTTTTTTGTACTTTTTGGCTTGAGTTCCTAAAGGGTATTTCACTATATGCAAACACTAAACATTTGTCAGCACTAAGTAAAGATGTGTGTTGTCAATACTGATGAGGTGTTAACTGTACAAAATCAAAATCAGGTCTGCGGTTTTTATGGCATAGATGTATTCTTGCAGAGATGAAGGTATGAGAGACCATCACAGGGTTTTAAGAGGCAGTTATCAGAATAAGTTTATGTTGCCTTGAGAAATAAACTATGAGCTCATGTCCTTCAGCCAGGAACACTCATAAACTGGATGGTGCTATGTGGTTAAAGAAGTAGGGCTTGGACTTGGAAGTAAAATGGGGTAGAGTGTGTGCTGTGTTTCTGGTGTAGGGCAGGTGCTTAGGGTGAATTCCTTCTTCTTCTTTTAAAGAAAACTGTTCTATTGAGATATAATTCATATGCCCTCAGACTCACTCTTTAAAAGGGAGCAGTTCACTGGTTTTTTAGTGTATTCAGAGTTGCAGAAGCATCACTTGTCCACAGTCAACCTGAGGACATTCTCACCACCCCCAAAAGAAACCACGTAGCCTTTAGCATTTCACCTCCCCATCCCTGCACACACTTTCCCTGAGTTCCTGGTCACCACTCATCGCCTTTCTGTCTCTGAGGATTTGCCTCTTCTGGACACTTCACAGAAATGGTGTCATATAATATGTGAACTTTTGTAGCTAGCTTCTTTCAGGTAAAGTAGTATTTTCAAAATTCATTTGTGTTGTAGTATCAGCATTTCATTCTTTTTTATTGCCCGATAATATTCTGTTGAATGGATATGCCACAATGTTGTGGTTGTTTTTTCCACCTAGTCATCAGTTGGTGGATCTCACTTTGTTTAGATAATAAGCTTCCTTTCAATTGTTGACTTTAACCTTCTTAAAACTTTGAAAACCTGACTGATTGATATCTACATAAAATCTTGTAGGAAACCCTCTAGGACTGGACCTGGAGTGGTAGAGAGGGTCTCAAAGGCACCTTTGCCAAACTTAGGATTGTTCAGAAATGGAGCTTGTGAACTTCCACAAACTTTCTGTCCCATCAGAGCCAGTGATGTTGGAGAAATCTCTTATCATCTAGTGTTTTGTGTGTTAGAAACCAAGAAGGCTTTGAGTCCCACATCTTTCTCCAGCGTCCACCTCACTTTATCAGCTTCGCTCGTGAACTTTATCTTTAAAGTCATGTTTCTGGGGCTTCCCAGGTAGCTCAGTGATAAAGAGCTTGCCTGCCAATGCAGGGGACACGGGTTCAATCCCTGATCCGAGAATATTCCCACATGCTGCAGAGCAGCTAAGCCCATGAACCACAGCTGTTGAGCCTGTGCTCTAGAGCCTGGGAGCCTCAACTGTTGAGCAAGGCCATGTGCTGTTACTACTGAAGCCCAGGTACCCTAGAGTGCGAGTTCCGCAACAAGAGAAGTCTCCACAACAAGAAGCCTGCTCACCTCAACTAGAGAGTAGCCCCCACTCCCTGCAACTAGAGAAGAGCCTGTGGCAGCAGTGAAAACCCAGAACGGCCACAAATAAATAATAAATAAAAATAGCGATGTTATAAAAAAATTAAGATTAAAAAAATAAAGTCGTCTTCCCTCACTCGTCTGCCTCTGCACTCTCCGTGTGCTCCCTCCTTTCTACCTTCCAAGCCACAGTCAGCTTGGCGTCCATGTGCCGCACCCAGGAGACATTGCCCCGCTCTCCACAGCCCTCAGTAGTGGTGCTCACCACCCATCCTGCTGCTCCTGGAACCTCCCTCTCCTGCCCCTCCCCTCCCCCTCCCTGGGCTCCTGTGCTGGTTCTTCCTTGTTTGCTCCACTCCTGTGTGTTGGCATGCCCCTTGGCTTTGCATTTATAAATGCTTCTTTGGGAGTGGTTCAGCTTATTCACACTCATAATTCATAGCAGATTAAAGCAGATTCCATGAGCATTTTTCGCCATTGCCCTGTGTCAGCTTTTGCATTTGGTAAATGCTTCTGAGTCAGAGTGTTTACCTGACTGATTGATATCTACATAAAATCTTGTAGGAAACCCTCTAGGACTGGACCTGCAGTGGTAGAGAGGGTCTCAAAGGCACCTTTGCCAAACTTAGGATTGTTCAGAAATGGAGCTTGTGAACTTCCACAAACTTTCTGTCCCATCAGAGCCAGTGATGTTGGAGAAATCTCTTATCATCTAGTGTTTTGTGTGTTAGAAACCAAGAAGGCTTTGAGTCCCACATCTTTCTCCAGCGTCCACCTCACTTTATCAGCTTCGCTTCTCGTGAACTTTATCTTTAAAGTCATGTTTCTGGGGCTTCCCAGGTAGCTCAGTGATAAAGAGCTTGCCTGCCAATGCAGGGGACACGGGTTCAATCCCTGATCCGAGAATATTCCCACATGCTGCAGAGCAGCTAAGCCCATGAACCACAGCTGTTGAGCCTGTGCTCTAGAGCCTGGGAGCCTCAACTGTTGAGCAAGGCCATGTGCTGTTACTACTGAAGCCCAGGTACCCTAGAGTGCGAGTTCCGCAACAAGAGAAGTCTCCACAACAAGAAGCCTGCTCACCTCAACTAGAGAGTAGCCCCCACTCCCTGCAACTAGAGAAGAGCCTGTGGCAGCAGTGAAAACCCAGAACGGCCACAAATAAATAATAAATAAAAATAGCGATGTTATAAAAAAATTAAGATTAAAAAAATAAAGTCGTCTTCCCTCACTCGTCTGCCTCTGCACTCTCCGTGTGCTCCCTCCTTTCTACCTTCCAAGCCACAGTCAGCTTGGCGTCCATGTGCCGCACCCAGGAGACATTGCCCCGCTCTCCACAGCCCTCAGTAGTGGTGCTCACCACCCATCCTGCTGCTCCTGGAACCTCCCTCTCCTGCCCCTCCCCTCCCCTCCCTGGGCTCCTGTGCTGGTTCTTCCTTGTTTGCTCCACTCCTGTGTGTTGGCATGCCCCTTGGCTTTGCATTTATAAATGCTTCTTTGGGAGTGGTTCAGCTTATTCACACTCATAATTCATAGCAGATTAAAGCAGATTCCATGAGCATTTTTCGCCATTGCCCTGTGTCAGTTTTGCTTTGTTGGTCTACATGTCAAAGTGGTAAACTGGTTCTTTTCAAATGTTGATGAGTCAGAGTGTTTACCAGTGCCTATGATCTGGGATATCTGTGCACACGCTACCAGGACTCTGCCTGTTCTGTTCCTTCCTCTCCACTCCTTCCTTCTCTGTGGCACAACCGTGTGTATCGTTTTTTGCAGAACAAATGCATTTTCCTGTTTTCAAGTGACTTGAATTATATGTACACACTGAACGCCGTCTGTTTGTATTTTCATTTTGTAGTAAAAGTGGACATAGATGGTGATCTCTTAGCCTGCTCTCAACTTTGTTTAGCTCAGTCATCACATTTGATCGAGGTTTACTTTCGGATTTCTACATAAGTCTTGTGTTTTTTAATTAATATCACTTTAAAAAATCTGTTTTTAAAAATCTGAAGCAGAAAATTACATTTAAAAAGTTACCTGTTTTATAGGAAATGAGGCAACATGATGTGCAGGAACTGAATCGAATTCTCTTTAGTGCTTTGGAAACTTCTTTAGTTGGGACCTCCGGCCATGATCTCATCAACCGTCTATATCACGGAACCATTGTTAACCAGATTGTTTGTAAAGAATGTAAGAATGTCAGTGAAAAGCAGGTGAATATGCAAGAGTATTTTAGTAATAAGTTAAATCATAAATTATAATTTGTATAATTAAGTCTGTAATCTGTATCACATGAGAATTAACATGTTTATTACTATAAATAACTTTGTCACTTTTTTCTTGTATTCTAGCTGCACTTAGATTGTGCTCCCTCCTTTCTACCTTCCAAGCCACAGTCAGCTTGGCGTCCATGTGCCGCACCCAGGAGACATTGCCCCGCTCTCCACAGCCCTCAGTAGTGGTGCTCACCACCCATCCTGCTGCTCCTGGAACCTCCCTCTCCTGCCCCTCGCCTCCCCTCCCTGGGCTCCTGTGCTGGTTCTTCCTTGTTTGCTCCACTCCTGTGTGTTGGCATGCCCCTTGGCTTTGCATTTATAAATGCTTCTTTGGGAGTGGTTCAGCTTATTCACACTCATAATTCATAGCAGATTAAAGCAGATTCCATGAGCATTTTTCGCCATTGCCCTGTGTCAGTTTTGCTTTGTTGGTCTACATGTCAAAGTGGTAAACTGGTTCTTTTCAAATGTTGATGAGTCAGAGTGTTTACCAGTGCCTATGATCTGGGATATCTGTGCACACGCTACCAGGACTCTGCCTGTTCTGTTCCTTCCTCTCCACTCCTTCCTTCTCTGTGGCACAACCGTGTGTATCGTTTTTTGCAGAACAAATGCATTTTCCTGTTTTCAAGTGACTTGAATTATATGTACACACTGAACGCCGTCTGTTTGTATTTTCATTTTGTAGTAAAAGTGGACATAGATGGTGATCTCTTAGCCTGCTCTCAACTTTGTTTAGCTCAGTCATCACATTTGATCGAGGTTTACTTTCGGATTTCTACATAAGTCTTGTGTTTTTTAATTAATATCACTTTAAAAAATCTGTTTTTAAAAATCTGAAGCAGAAAATTACATTTAAAAAGTTACCTGTTTTATAGGAAATGAGGCAACATGATGTGCAGGAACTGAATCGAATTCTCTTTAGTGCTTTGGAAACTTCTTTAGTTGGGACCTCCGGCCATGATCTCATCAACCGTCTATATCACGGAACCATTGTTAACCAGATTGTTTGTAAAGAATGTAAGAATGTCAGTGAAAAGCAGGTGAATATGCAAGAGTATTTTAGTAATAAGTTAAATCATAAATTATAATTTGTATAATTAAGTCTGTAATCTGTATCACATGAGAATTAACATGTTTATTACTATAAATAACTTTGTCACTTTTTTCTTGTATTCTAGCTGCACTTAGATTATGTGTTTATAATCCAGATTTCTCCATGTAAACTGAAGTAGATATCTTAAAGATATAGCTTAAATCTTTTATTTAGTGCTCTAATATTTAGGAAGTAGATTTGGGGAGTATTTACAAGTAGGGACCTATGGCCTCATGAGAAAAGCCAATATCATCATGGTTGGTGGTTGGGATATCATAAAGAAAGTCACTTAGGTAATAAAAATGGAGAACACTGAGAAATGTTTAAATTAACAATTAAATCTAAGTAAATATTGGATTTAGTTTATTGATGTCCTGCAGAAAGTTCATTTGTATGTGTGTGTGCTTATGTTTAAATATTATATATAAAACTATCATAATCCTGTTAAACTAGTATAACCTTCAATTATTTGTCATAATAGAGATTGTCATTTTATCTAATTGGAAATTTGCTTATGTAAATATAATAATCACCACTTGCACTATAAGTCTTATATAGCAGATGATTTCAACACTGAACCATTGTCCTATTAAAAAAAACTTCTATTTTATGGCAAGAGTTTTTTTTTTTTTAAAGATTTATTTATTTATTTATTTTGGGCGGGGGTCGGGTTGGAGAGGGAGGGGAGTGGGCGGGCCACTTCTGTTGGTCTTTCATTTCTCTATTTTCATCCGTCTTTGTTCCTTGGCTCCTGTGGGCCTCCCATCGCGGTGGCGTCTGTCACTGCAGAGCTCCGGCTCGGTGATTGGACACATCGGTCCAGCCGCTCCGCGGCACGTGGGATCTTCCCAGGCCAGGGATTGAACTGGCGCCCCTTGCACTGCAAGGCGGTGTCCTTACCCACTGGACCACCAGGGGAAGCCCTGGCAAAAGTTATTATAGAAAGTTTATGTATTTGACTGTATGAGTAAAAAATTAAATGTCATTTTCTAAATGTTGCACTAATTGCCTTTTTGAAGTGTGTGTGTGTGTGCATGTGTGTCTGTGTGTGGACATTTTCTATTTTTTGTGAAAGTACTGGGCATAAAAATGACTTTTGAGCCTTTATTGCTTATGTTAATAGAAGATTTGATCCACCTGCCTTGGAAATATTAACATTTTATGTGTCTCTGGACTATTGTATGATTGACCACTGTAATGTAATGACTCACAAAGTAGTTTCAAAACATAACATATGTGAAGGTACATTATAAATTAGACATTAACTTTTCATTTATTTATTTTATAAACCATATATGAATGTTAGTTTTATTACTTTAGAATTCTACCATGAGCTACTGAGTTAGAGCTATTATTTTACAGTTCCTTTAATCCCAGCAGGTAATGCTGTTGCACAAACACACATGCACATTTATAAATGTGCTTTAAACTTGTCCAGTTTTAACATTTGTTATTGGAAATATGTTGTAATTCAAATGTAATTTTAGTAGAAATAGTAGACTTACATTTTAGAAAATATCTCCTCTTAATTTTTATGAAAATACCGCTGTATCCTGGCTCAAAATAATCCTTGTCTTAAATGAGCCCTAGCAGAGGAGGGGGAAGCAGAATTGACAGGAGAGAGTACAGCCATGGCCTCGCCGTTGCCCACCTAGAGACTAAGACAGCACTAGTGACCACACATACATTCTTCTCAACTCCTGCGCTCAGTGGTTTATTTTCTGATACAAAATAGGTTTTATTGTATCTACAATGAACTCATAAATGGGTTCCTGGTGTATTTTAAGCTAAGTTATTATTTGGTTGAGAAAGAATAATATATTGTCATAAATCTCACTATATCTAAAACCTAAAGTTTCATATATAGAAAAAGTATATGTGTTTTAGAAAAAAAAGGTATGTCTTAAGTATTCCCAGTGTCTATGTGAGTTGGTGATCTGTTTGTGAACCTCTGTGAAATTGTTTTTTCAATATTATCTTCATGTGTATTTCAGGAAGATTTCTTAGACCTAACAGTAGCGGTCAAAAATGTATTAGGTTTGGAAGATGCGCTCTGGAACATGTATGTGGAGGAAGAGGTCTTTGACTGTGACAACTTGTACCACTGTGGGAACTGTGACAGGCTGGTTAAAGCCGCAAAGGTAAAGACAGACCCCTGTCTCTTTTGGAGGTACACACGCAGTGATGGAGCAGGAAGATCTGTCAAGTGAAGTCCCCTTGTGTGACAGGAGTCTTGAAGACACACATTAAGCTTTTAATCAGTACCAAGGGTTGAAAAGACATTTATCTACATTGTATATATTTTATTTCTGCCTACCACTATGAAAATAGAGAACTTTATTTGTTGCATGTGCAGTTATTGTACAATATCGATATATAAATATTGAAGAGATATTTTCCCTGATGCTGGCAAATCTAATAGAACCTTTCCTTCTCCCCTATCTTTGGAAGTACTTAACTTGCTAATTAAAGGGCTTGATAGAGTGCGTACATCAGGGTTTATTTTCATACAACAAAGCAAAATATAGGAAAAATAAAAAGACAAGATTTAAGCAACTGATTTATTTTGCAACGTGGCATCAACTCAGCTGCTATTATTATCTGTAGTAGGAACTATTTCGCTGCTGGTGGATGACATGACAAGCTATTCATTAACCTGGAAACCTTGAGCTCAATTGAATCAGCAGTTGCTGAGCCCTGACTTCCACAAAAGATGTATCTTTGCAGTTATTCTGTTAAGACAGAGTGACAGCACTATTCCTAGAGCTGACAACATTGAATTTTACAACAAAGAAAATGAAGGTTGATTTAGACAGCACACAGTATTAATTTTGGATCCTGGAGATTGTAGGAAAAAATGTAATAAAAACAATAAATTCCATGCCTGTAGCTTTCACAGGAGGATTTGAAGCCAGGGTGAATTTTATATTGTTTAATGTTTATTTCCAATTAGCCTTTGCTTCTTATGAAACTCAAAGAGAAAGGTTTAGTTTTTGCTTATTTATTTTGTTTTTCCTCTTTGGTGTTACAACTACAACCTAATAAAATAAATATAAAATTCAGAGGATGAACATCATGGAAAGACAAACATGTGTTTACTTTTGGTTGAACTGAATTTGCACATTGGTAAACTAAGGAGCTTTTGCTAAACAAAAGCACTTCTTTTATGTATGCTTTTATATCATTGGTTTAATTCTTTTTCAGTGGAAATTTTTAATCTTGATACTTGTGAAATTGCCTTCTAGTTGTGTTAAATTTACCATATTTCAAAGTTCAGCTTGGTTTTGTTACCTGAATTAATACCAGTTTTCTTGTTCTGAGCAGTCTTTCTTTTCTCAGCCATATTATAGTTGAGTTATCCACTTTTTTAGATGTGTTTTTTTGAGCTACTGTGACAATCTGCTATGTTGTTAGATTGCTGCTTTTTCATTTAACTTCTTTTTCATCTGTTAGATTTGTAGAATTGTTGTCTTAAATATATTTTAAGGAATGTTAGATATGATTATGGATAATTTTACATATGGGGAAAGCGCTTTTTTGCCCCTTCACATTGGCGTTAGCAGGGGTTTTGGAAAAAGCTGATGCCTTTTAAATAAAAAGCAGCTCAATTTAGTGTTTTGTTTTAAAGCAAGGCATTAAAACAAAAATCATTTTACTATCTACTTTTTTAAAAATAATTATTATTTTTTAATTTTTTATTTTACTTTTACAGAGTTTTGTTGTTTACAGATATGTATAATGCCAGATTAGTCATATGTATATCCCTGGCCCCCTCCCTACTATCTGCTTTTAAGAACAATTATTATAAAACCCCAATCAATGGATCTTAATATCTTAAGAGTTAAGAGACCTTTTGAAAGTCTGATGAAAGCTGTGGATCATCTCCCAATAAAAATAAACACATACACAGTGTTCATATCATTTCAAGGGTTCGGATCCACTGAAACAGGTCTCTGGGTCGAAGGTGAAAAGCTCTGGTTCTTCAGAAAGTAAGAGCTGTGTAAAGTGGAGGTGGTGACGAGGGGGAGGTGAGAGGCCAGGGCTTGCGCAGGAAGAAGCACTGTTAGGGAGGGAGCACCCTCATCAGATAGCTTTGATTTTAAGATGTCAACGTTAAAACATAAAATTGAGTTGTAAATGTATGGGTGTAAGCATAACCGAGTGATAACCTCTAACTCCATAAAATAGATGAGTTTATATCAAGCGCTATATTGAATGTACAAGTTTTTGAACTATTTGCACATTGGTAAACTAAGGAGCTTTTGCTAAACAAAAGCACTTCTTTTATGTATGCTTTTATATCATTGGTTTAATTCTTTTTCAGTGGAAATTTTTAATCTTGATACTTGTGAAATTGCCTTCTAGTTGTGTTAAATTTACCATATTTCAAAGTTCAGCTTGGTTTTGTTACCTGAATTAATACCAGTTTTCTTGTTCTGAGCAGTCTTTCTTTTCTCAGCCATATTATAGTTGAGTTATCCACTTTTTTAGATGTGTTTTTTTGAGCTACTGTGACAATCTGCTATGTTGTTAGATTGCTGCTTTTTCATTTAACTTCTTTTTCATCTGTTAGATTTGTAGAATTGTTGTCTTAAATATATTTTAAGGAATGTTAGATATGATTATGGATAATTTTACATATGGGGAAAGCGCTTTTTTGCCCCTTCACATTGGCGTTAGCAGGGGTTTTGGAAAAAGCTGATGCCTTTTAAATAAAAAGCAGCTCAATTTAGTGTTTTGTTTTAAAGCAAGGCATTAAAACAAAAATCATTTTACTATCTACTTTTTTAAAAATAATTATTATTTTTTAATTTTTTATTTTACTTTTACAGAGTTTTGTTGTTTACAGATATGTATAATGCCAGATTAGTCATATGTATATCCCTGGCCCCCTCCCTACTATCTGCTTTTAAGAACAATTATTATAAAACCCCAATCAATGGATCTTAATATCTTAAGAGTTAAGAGACCTTTTGAAAGTCTGATGAAAGCTGTGGATCATCTCCCAATAAAAATAAACACATACACAGTGTTCATATCATTTCAAGGGTTCGGATCCACTGAAACAGGTCTCTGGGTCGAAGGTGAAAAGCTCTGGTTCTTCAGAAAGTAAGAGCTGTGTAAAGTGGAGGTGGTGACGAGGGGGAGGTGAGAGGCCAGGGCTTGCGCAGGAAGAAGCACTGTTAGGGAGGGAGCACCCTCATCAGATAGCTTTGATTTTAAGATGTCAACGTTAAAACATAAAATTGAGTTGTAAATGTATGGGTGTAAGCATAACCGAGTGATAACCTCTAACTCCATAAAATAGATGAGTTTATATCAAGCGCTATATTGAATGTACAGTGATTAGTTTCAGTGGCTTGGGACATATGTCTCTTAAAACTGGGTCAGAGGTTGCTTTTTTATACCTTAAGAAACATTATGTATATTTTGTATAATTAAGCTTTTAAAAATTAAAACCTTTTTTCTTTTGACAGTTGGCCAAATTGCGTAAGCTGCCTCCCTTTCTTACCATTTCATTATTAAGATTTAATTTTGATTTTGTGAAGTGTGAACGATACAAGGAAACAAGCTGCTATACGTTCCCTCTCCGGATCAATCTCAAGCCTTTTTGTGAACAGGTTTGAACTATTCTGTTTTGAAATTCTTTTTCGCTCTCGAGATTGAATCTTTTGTTGACCTGAATTGGAGCTGGCTTAGTGCAGAATCTCTCAGCCTTGGCACTGTTAACATTTGTGTGCTCAGTTGCTCAGTCATGTCCAGCTCTTTGCAGCCCCACAGACTATAGTCTGCCAGATTCCTCTGTCTGTGGAATTTTCTGGCAAGAATACTGGAGCGGGTTGCCGTGCCCTTCTCCAGGGAATCTTCCCGACTCAGGGATCCAGCCAGCATCCCTTATGTCTCCTGCATTGGCAGGTGGATTCTTTACCACTGAACCCCTAGGAAGCCACCATTAACCTTTAGAGTTGTATGGTTCTCTGTTGTGGCAGAATATTCCATATATCGTAGAATGTTAAGCAATGTCCCTGGCTTCTACCTGCTAGATGATGGTAGCATCTCCTGCTTCTGTGCCCAGTAGTAACAAAAATGTCTTCAGACTTTGCCACATGTCCATGTCTCCTGCACGGAGGGAAGGTGGGTAGAATTGCTCCTTGGTAAGAACTGGTAGTTAATTGCAGTCCTTTTGAATTTCCAAAGCATGGATTATTCTCAGTTCTTTTTACTAACTATCCTTGAAAAATCTTTGAAAGGAAATTTTAAGGACAGAATTAGAAATGACCCCCCTGCATTAGGAAAATTGACCATTCAGTAGTACATTCTTATTAGGATTTAGTTTAAGTTTTTTTTTTTAATTTTGGCCTCTCTGTATTGACTTTTTATTTATTTATTTTTCATCCGTCTTTATTCTTCAGCCTGTTTGGGCCTTCCATTGCAGTGGCCTCACTTGCCGCAGAGCACTGGCTCTGGGCGCATGCACTCCAGGGTGCTGACTTGTAATTGGACACACCGGTCCAGCTGCTCTTAAGAAACATTATGTATATTTTGTATAATTAAGCTTTTAAAAATTAAAACCTTTTTCTTTTGACAGTTGGCCAAATTGTAAGCTGCCTCCCTTTCTTACCATTTCATTATTAAGATTTAATTTTGATTTTGTGAAGTGTGAACGATACAAGGAAACAAGCTGCTATACGTTCCCTCTCCGGATCAATCTCAAGCCTTTTTGTGAACAGGTTTGAACTATTCTGTTTTGAAATTCTTTTTCGCTCTCGAGATTGAATCTTTTGTTGACCTGAATTGGAGCTGGCTTAGTGCAGAATCTCTCAGCCTTGGCACTGTTAACATTTGTGTGCTCAGTTGCTCAGTCATGTCCAGCTCTTTGCAGCCCCACAGACTATAGTCTGCCAGATTCCTCTGTCTGTGGAATTTTCTGGCAAGAATACTGGAGCGGGTTGCCGTGCCCTTCTCCAGGGAATCTTCCCGACTCAGGGATCCAGCCAGCATCCCTTATGTCTCCTGCATTGGCAGGTGGATTCTTTACCACTGAACCCCTAGGAAGCCACCATTAACCTTTAGAGTTGTATGGTTCTCTGTTGTGGCAGAATATTCCATATATCGTAGAATGTTAAGCAATGTCCCTGGCTTCTACCTGCTAGATGATGGTAGCATCTCCTGCTTCTGTGCCCAGTAGTAACAAAAATGTCTTCAGACTTTGCCACATGTCCATGTCTCCTGCACGGAGGGAAGGTGGGTAGAATTGCTCCTTGGTAAGAACTGGTAGTTAATTGGAGTCCTTTTGAATTTCCAAAGCATGGATTATTCTCAGTTCTTTTTACTAACTATCCTTGAAAAATCTTTGAAAGGAAATTTTAAGGACAGAATTAGAAATGACCCCCCTGCATTAGGAAAATTGACCATTCAGTAGTACATTCTTATTAGGATTTAGTTTAAGTTTTTTTTTTTAATTTTGGCCTCTCTGTATTGACTTTTTATTTATTTATTTTTCATCCGTCTTTATTCTTCAGCCTGTTTGGGCCTTCCATTGCAGTGGCCTCACTTGCCGCAGAGCACTGGCTCTGGGCGCATGCACTCCAGGGTGCTGACTTGTAATTGGACACACCGGTCCAGCTGCTCTGTGGCATATGGGATCTTCCTGGGCCAGGGATCAAACTGGTACCCCTTGCACAGTAAGGTGGACTCTCTACCCACTGGACCACCAGGGAAGCCCTGGATTTAGTTTACTTTAGATGCGAGAATGAATTACACATCTCAAAGGCAAACAAGAAATTGGAATGCCACTAGTGTAGAATTTGTCATCTGTAGGACACGGGAAAGAAAACATTTTGAAAACAAATTAATTGCCTAAGCAGCCTATTTGTATAAGCTGTTTAAGAATGCTTTCTGTGCCATTGCTATATATGCCAAGATCAGAGTGATGAGACTGATATACTTCTTTTTATAAACCATTCTTCATATGTTTAAGACCAGAACATTCATTAGCCAGCTGTAGAATTTCTGTGTCAAAGTAATCTTTTTCTAAATAGCCTTAAATTCAGGTGGACCTTTCTCGGCCAAATTACTAAGCTTTTTGGCTTTGTTATTACATTAATTTCCATTTAAAGGTTCTTATGACTTAGCCTTGAGCCTATTACTGGCACACAGAATAAACAGGTTTTCCAGGGTGCTTTTCCCTGTTCCTATTTGCTGCCTGAGAAAAATTTTTTTATTTTCAAAATAATTAAGTTAATTCTTAACTTGCCCCAGTTTTATTGAGAAATAATTGACCTACATCACAGTATAAGTTTAAGGTATACAGAATGATGGCTTGGTTTACATGCATTATGAAACGATTGCCACAATTTTAGTTAACATCCATTGTCTCATACAGAAAAACTTTTGCCCTTTTATATAAAGTAGTTTGTCACATGATTTTAACATATGTTAAAATAACTAAACTGAAAAAAGTGAAACATTGAGCATTTATCTAAGAAATTCACAATAATTTTATTTTTTGATTTCTGAATTAATTAAAAACATGATCATTTTGCTTCTTTGTTTGTATCTCTCTTGGTTTTTACCCAAACCAGACATTTTAAAAATATTGCTCACTTTAAAAAGTCCAATTTAGGGCTTCCCTGGTGATCCAGTGGGTAAGGACACCGCCTTGCAGTGCAAGGGGCGCCGGTTCGATCCCTGGCCTGGGAAGATCCCACGTGCCGTGGAGCAGCTGGACCCAGGTGTCCAATTACCGAGCTGGAGCTCTGGAGCGCATGCGCCCAGAGCCGGTGCTCTGCAACAACAGATGCCACCGCGATTGGAGGCCCACATGGGCCAAAGAACAAAGATGGATGAAACTAGACAAATGAAAGACCAGTGGAAGTGGCCCGCCCACTCCCCTTCCTCCCCACCCCCACCAAAATAAATAAATACATAAATGTTAAAAAAAAAGTACAATTTAAGCAAATAAGCTCCTTGAATAATCATCACTTCTTCAAGTAGCATCACATAAAGCCAAAGTATCTTTTAACCTAAAGTAGGTCTTTTTATGCCTATGGAGGTGTTCATAATTATACAGTTGTAGAGCCCATCACTTGTAGAGAAGATTGACCATAGAATTGGTAACTGAAGAAAGAACTTCCTATTCCACTAAACTACCTCTAAACAAAGCCAGCTAGTATTCATAATTGCTAGCTTCCTATTATATGCAGAGGACTGAGGTGTCTGGAGGGATAATAAGTAGTAGCTGTGGCTCTGACTTTGAGGCTTATGACAGTCTATTTAAAACACAGGACAAATGCAGCTGCTCAAGAGCACATTTATAAAGCAGCATAATAGGTTTAATACGAGATGGTTTTCTCTTACTAAAATCCTCTCTCACACAGTCACTGATAGTGTAGTATGAATTGTGTTATCATGGGAGCTTACGTGATTTTAGCCAAAGTGCATAAAAATAGCATCTTGATTAAATATTTATTTTTATGTTTAACTCAGAGGCAAAATTTGGTTGGTGTAATGTGATTAGTATTTTCAGTCAAAGAACTATGTTAAAATAACTAAACTGAAAAAGTGAAACATTGAGCATTTATCTAAGAAATTCACAATAATTTTATTTTTGATTTCTGAATTAATTAAAACATGATCATTTTGCTTCTTTGTTTGTATCTCTCTTGGTTTTTACCCAAACCAGACATTTTAAAAATATTGCTCACTTTAAAAAGTCCAATTTAGGGCTTCCCTGGTGATCCAGTGGGTAAGGACACTGCCTTGCAGTGCAAGGGGCGCCGGTTCGATCCCTGGCCTGGGAAGATCCCACGTGCCGTGGAGCAGCTGGACCCAGGTGTCCAATTACCGAGCTGGAGCTCTGGAGCGCATGCGCCCAGAGCCGGTGCTCTGCAACAACAGATGCCACCGCGATTGGAGGCCCACATGGGCCAAAGAACAAAGATGGATGAAACTAGACAAATGAAAGACCAGTGGAAGTGGCCCGCCCACTCCCCTTCCTCCCCACCCCCACCAAAATAAATAAATACATAAATGTTAAAAAAAAAGTACAATTTAAGCAAATAAGCTCCTTGAATAATCATCACTTCTTCAAGTAGCATCACATAAAGCCAAAGTATCTTTTAACCTAAAGTAGGTCTTTTTATGCCTATGGAGGTGTTCATAATTATACAGTTGTAGAGCCCATCACTTGTAGAGAAGATTGACCATAGAATTGGTAACTGAAGAAAGAACTTCCTATTCCACTAAACTACCTCTAAACAAAGCCAGCTAGTATTCATAATTGCTAGCTTCCTATTATATGCAGAGGACTGAGGTGTCTGGAGGGATAATAAGTAGTAGCTGTGGCTCTGACTTTGAGGCTTATGACAGTCTATTTAAAACACAGGACAAATGCAGCTGCTCAAGAGCACATTTATAAAGCAGCATAATAGGTTTAATACGAGATGGTTTTCTCTTACTAAAATCCTCTCTCACACAGTCACTGATAGTGTAGTATGAATTGTGTTATCATGGGAGCTTACGTGATTTTAGCCAAAGTGCATAAAAATAGCATCTTGATTAAATATTTATTTTTATGTTTAACTCAGAGGCAAAATTTGGTTGGTGTAATGTGATTAGTATTTTCAGTCAAAGAACTATGAACATCAAAATTGAAAGCCAATTATGCAAATTTATCTTAATTTATCCTAAATAGCAATACTAATAAGCAGTGAAGTTTCTTACTGATTTTAATAGTTGAAATCCTTTTTTCCCCTTTCATTATATATCTATTTTATGTAAATTACATCAATGTTTATGTTCTTTCTTGCAGAGTGAATTAGATGACTTGGACTATATGTATGACCTCTTCTCAGTTATTATACACAAAGGGGGTTGCTATGGAGGACATTATCATGTGTATATTAAAGATGTAGATCATTTGGGGAACTGGCAGTTTCAAGTAAGTATAGAAATTAGTTTAAAAATATCTGCAGCTGTCCTCTAGTTCTGTTATTTTGGTGAAGCTATTTTTTAGTCACTTATATATTCACTCTGTAGAAAACTCTTAAAGGCACTGAAAGTTCATACAGGGAGAAACAGCATAGTACAAACACATCCTATGTTCTCTTCACCTAGGTTCTCCCAGTTACTAGCATTTTGTCACATTTATGCCAATCCCATCCTCTGTATACAGATACACACCCAGTGAAGATTATCCTTATTAGTGCTGAACCACTTGAAGTTTCATGGGCCTCTTTATCTCTAAATTCCTCCATGTTTATCTCCAGAGAACTGGGACATTCTCTTACGTAAGCATAGATCAAAGAGCTTTAACACTGACATAATACTGCTGAGTGCTAAGTTGTTTCAGTCATAGATCTTTTCCCTAGCTTCTTTATTATATGCAGAGGACTGAGGTGTCTGGAGGGATAATAAGTAGTAGCTGTGGCTCTGACTTTGAGGCTTATGACAGTCTATTTAAAACACAGGACAAATGCAGCTGCTCAAGAGCACATTTATAAAGCAGCATAATAGGTTTAATACGAGATGGTTTTCTCTTACTAAAATCCTCTCTCACACAGTCACTGATAGTGTAGTATGAATTGTGTTATCATGGGAGCTTACGTGATTTTAGCCAAAGTGCATAAAAATAGCATCTTGATTAAATATTTATTTTTATGTTTAACTCAGAGGCAAAATTTGGTTGGTGTAATGTGATTAGTATTTTCAGTCAAAGAACTATGAACATCAAAATTGAAAGCCAATTATGCAAATTTATCTTAATTTATCCTAAATAGCAATACTAATAAGCAGTGAAGTTTCTTACTGATTTTAATAGTTGAAATCCTTTTTTCCCCTTTCATTATATATCTATTTTATGTAAATTACATCAATGTTTATGTTCTTTCTTGCAGAGTGAATTAGATGACTTGGACTATATGTATGACCTCTTCTCAGTTATTATACACAAAGGGGGTTGCTATGGAGGACATTATCATGTGTATATTAAAGATGTAGATCATTTGGGGAACTGGCAGTTTCAAGTAAGTATAGAAATTAGTTTAAAAATATCTGCAGCTGTCCTCTAGTTCTGTTATTTTGGTGAAGCTATTTTTTAGTCACTTATATATTCACTCTGTAGAAAACTCTTAAAGGCACTGAAAGTTCATACAGGGAGAAACAGCATAGTACAAACACATCCTATGTTCTCTTCACCTAGGTTCTCCCAGTTACTAGCATTTTGTCACATTTATGCCAATCCCATCCTCTGTATACAGATACACACCCAGTGAAGATTATCCTTATTAGTGCTGAACCACTTGAAGTTTCATGGGCCTCTTTATCTCTAAATTCCTCCATGTTTATCTCCAGAGAACTGGGACATTCTCTTACGTAAGCATAGATCAAAGAGCTTTAACACTGACATAATACTGCTGAGTGCTAAGTTGTTTCAGTCATGTCCAATTTTTTGCAACCCTATGGACTGTAGCCCACCAGACTCCTCTGTCCATGGGATTCTTCAGGCATGAATACTGGAGTGGGTTGCCATGCCCTCCTCCAGGGGATCTTCCGGACCCAGGGACCAAACTGCAATCTCCTGTGTCTCCTATGTTGGCAGGCGGGTTCATTACCACTAGCGCCACCTACTATGTATTATCTAATATGTATTTTATATTCAGATTTCACCTGTCTTATCCAATTCTTTTACAGCATTTTCATCCTGACTGTTCATGCATTATATTTAGTTAGCATATGTCTTATTTTTCAGTTGCTCAGTCATGTCCAACTCTTTGTGACCCCATGGACTGCAGCCTGCCAGGCCTTCCTGCCCTTTATCTGGAGTTTGTGCAAACTCACGTCCATAGAGTCAGTCATGCCATCCGATCATCTCCTTTGGCTCCCTTCTCCTGCCCTCAGCCTTTTCCATCATCAGAGTCTTTTGCAATGAGTCAGCTCTTCGCATCAGATGACCAAAGTATTGAAGCTTCAGCTTCAGCATCAGTCCTTCCAATGAATATTTGGGGTGATTTCCTTTAAGATTCACTGGTTTGATCTCCTTTCTGTCCAGGGAACTCTCAGGAGTCTTCTCTAGCACCACAGTTTAAAAGCATCAATTCTTCAGCTATCAGCCTTCTAGAAGTTTTATACTTTTGCCTTTTACACATAAAACTTAAGTCTTCCTGGATTGCTCTGCTATTGGCATGATGTTTGTTCTGTCTGGGAACCCAGTTGCCCATTACCATTTTTTGGATAATCTGTTCTTTTCCCACCAATCTACAATGCCAGTTCTGTTATATGAATTATTATTTTTACATGTAAGTCCATTTGGGGGCTTTATATTCTGTTTTTTGTTGTTGCTCATTTTTTCTATTCCTAGGCAACTACTATACTGTTAATTTCTGTAACTGTATTAGTAAATCATGATAGTTCAGTTTTGTCATGCCAATTTTTGCAACCCAAAAATTTTGGAACCCTGTTAGGCCCACCAATTCGATCTCCTATTTTGTAAGCATAGATCAAAGAGCTTTAACACTGACATAATACTGCTGAGTGCTAAGTTGTTTCAGTCATGTCCAATTTTTTGCAACCCTATGGACTGTAGCCCACCAGACTCCTCTGTCCATGGGATTCTTCAGGCATGAATACTGGAGTGGGTTGCCATGCCCTCCTCCAGGGGATCTTCCGGACCCAGGGACCAAACTGCAATCTCCTGTGTCTCCTATGTTGGCAGGCGGGTTCATTACCACTAGCGCCACCTACTATGTATTATCTAATATGTATTTTATATTCAGATTTCACCTGTCTTATCCAATTCTTTTACAGCATTTTCATCCTGACTGTTCATGCATTATATTTAGTTAGCATATGTCTTATTTTTCAGTTGCTCAGTCATGTCCAACTCTTTGTGACCCCATGGACTGCAGCCTGCCAGGCCTTCCTGCCCTTTATCTGGAGTTTGTGCAAACTCACGTCCATAGAGTCAGTCATGCCATCCGATCATCTCCTTTGGCTCCCTTCTCCTGCCCTCAGCCTTTTCCATCATCAGAGTCTTTTGCAATGAGTCAGCTCTTCGCATCAGATGACCAAAGTATTGAAGCTTCAGCTTCAGCATCAGTCCTTCCAATGAATATTTGGGGTGATTTCCTTTAAGATTCACTGGTTTGATCTCCTTTCTGTCCAGGGAACTCTCAGGAGTCTTCTCTAGCACCACAGTTTAAAAGCATCAATTCTTCAGCTATCAGCCTTCTAGAAGTTTTATACTTTTGCCTTTTACACATAAAACTTAAGTCTTCCTGGATTGCTCTGCTATTGGCATGATGTTTGTTCTGTCTGGGAACCCAGTTGCCCATTACCATTTTTTGGATAATCTGTTCTTTTCCCACCAATCTACAATGCCAGTTCTGTTATATGAATTATTATTTTTACATGTAAGTCCATTTGGGGGCTTTATATTCTGTTTTTTGTTGTTGCTCATTTTTTCTATTCCTAGGCAACTACTATACTGTTAATTTCTGTAACTGTATTAGTAAATCATGATATTTGGTAGGGAAAGTCTCCCTATGTGTTGTCATTCTTCAGGAGTGTTTTTTTTTTTTCCGGGGGATGGGTTGGAGAGGGAGGGGGGTGGGCGGGCCACTTCTATTGGTCTTTCATTTATCTATTTTCATCCATCTTTGTTCCTTGGCCCCTGTGGTTCAGGAGTGTTTTAACTTTTATGTTGTTCTAAACGTTTCTGGAGTCACCTAGTCAATATTCTCTCACATACACATATGTAAAAGTAGTGGGGTTTTGAATCTGCATATGTAAATAAGACACATCTTTTTGGTTTTTAGAGTTTCTTCAATGTCTTCTAAAAGAAGGTTTATACTTTTCTATAGAAAAGAAAGCATTCACTGCCAATCCAGTTTCAGTTATTTGCAGTGGAAAAAATTGTCATATATTACATGCCATCTCAGAACTCTCAACCAAGTTTTTTGCCTCTTTTTATTGATTTTTTAAAAAATTTATTTTCATCCATCTTTATTCTTTGGCCTGTGTGGGCCTCCCATTGCAGTGGCGCCTCTTGTTGCAGAGCACTGACTGTGTGCATGCACTCCAGAGTGCTGGCTCGTAATTGGACACACTGGTCCAGCCACTCTATGGCATGTGGAATCCTCCCGGGTCAGGGATCGAACTGGTGCCCCTTGCACCCACTGGACCACCTGGGAAGCCCAAACTGTATCTTCTTGATTGTCAAACAGTTAATACTGTTGCGAATGAATAATTGTCCACTTGCAGTAACGTAGCTTCTCTGAGTACCGTGTGTACTCAGTCATGTCCGACTCTATGCAACCACATTGACTGTAACCCGGGGCCAGGCAGTCTCTGTCTGGAATTTTTTCCAGGCAAGAACACTGGAGTGAATTGCCATTTCCTCCTCCAGGGGATCTTCTGGACCCAGAGATAGAACCTGGGCCTCCTGCGTCTCCTGCATGGCAGGTGGATTCTTTACCACTGAGCCACCTGGGAAGACCTCTGAGTGCCAGCAGTATTGAAAATGCCATGTTCCCTTTGTTGACATTCCCTTTGCATTTCAGAGCATCTACCTGTGTTTCCGATGCTCAGTCAGTTATACTTAAGAGTGTACTGAGGGATATGTGTTTTGTAAAGTTTGGATACTTAAGGTCTAACTATTCTGTTGGGAAAATGTTGACCAGGGAGGTGTTTTATAGGGCTGGATCTGTACTGTGTAACTGTGGGACTATTTGTGACTGGTATAATGAAATACAGTGATTTTTAGTACAGCCATCTTGCCAGATCCTCTTATGTTGTAGACATCTTTGGAAAAAGACATTTTTGTTTCACTCTTTACAGTCCTCAACCTTCCTTTTTTTCATTTCTAGAACTAGATTTTTCCAGTTCTGGGTCAAGAAAGCATCTTTTGAATGCTTGTGCTGTATTTGCCAAGACGCTTGGCTCCTTGGGCACCTTCCAGTCAGGTGGCGTGAAGTACGTCTTACCTCCTCTGGTCTAGTCCCGCCCTCCGTGCTTCCATCCTCATTGGCTGACTCTTACCCTGTCACCTTCCTTCACACCACTGTCTTACCGGCCCCCTGGCAGTGAGTCTTACTCTCTAAGGCAGCTGTCCTCCTGCCCCCACCCCACTTCAAACAGTTTTATTAACTTTGTTTCATTCTCTCTAGAAGATGAAGGTAAACCTTTATTAGATGCTCCTAGAAGCCTGGGAACAGGCATCCTTGGATAGTTACTTTTTTCTCCTTGCCTTGTCCGCCATAGTTCCTTGTTTTTCCCTCCATTTACACTTCTGTCTGTGGTAGCCTTTGTGTCCGACGTTGCCCTATCTCTCTTCATCGTTAGAAAGGGCCCCGACTTCCATGCAGTTATGCTTCTGCCTCAGGGTGTGTCTCTGCTTTCCTCCATTCTGGCTGCAGACACTCAGTTTTTCTCAGCCAGTGTCAGATGGCAAGCGCTTCTCTAGCTGGCGGGGTTATCCTTAGTCTCTTGATTCATAAAGTATTTATTTACGGTTTCCTCTTTAAGTTTATCGTTGACAGCATGCCCAGGGGTAGGTTCACACTGTGCAGTGAGGTGGCTCAAAAGTAATGCTTCTTCCATATCTTCCTTTAGGGCTGTGCTTCCTTGGACATTTTGTGTTCATGTCTTTGGAAACGATCTGCTGTGCCAAGCTCTTCTCTCCATGCTTTCGCCTGGTTTGGCCTGTGCACCACTTCTCTGGTCCTGAAGCTCTGGTACTTTAGCAAGGTTTTCCTCAAGGCATAAAGAGCAGTCAGAAGATTGGTTTCTGTCTGTGCTTGTATATTTCCTTGTTCATGGCCTCTGTAAAGCATCACATTTATCTCTTTTATTTTTATTTTCTTTAAGAATCACTAGCTTTCTCTTCTAGCGCTTTATGGTGTTCGAATAATGAGTGCTTTGAGAATTTCAGCTTCAGTATGTATACCTGCTGGATGCGGCTTGTCTCTATTCCCATTATCCTGAGAGACCTCTTATGCCTAGATACAAAGGATTCCAAATATTCTAAACACAGGCAGGCATTGTTTTTGTCTGCTTATAGTTTGGTGACTTCTTCCCTTTCAAGGAGCTGTTCCCTGCTAGGCGCTGTCTGCAAGGAACAACCTCTCATAAAGTTCCCTAGGTGAAAGCCAATATTTCAGTCTCTTTCAGTCCAACTGTCAATCCAAGAGAGAGAGTAAGTGCTTCCCTCTTGCATAGAGGTCATTAACTATTCAAAATGTGGCTCTAGATGTGGCTGTACAGAGGAGCCTGACCCACGCCTTCCAAATGGGAGCCTTTTGTTTCCCTGATGGTGGATATCACTTCAAACATCATCTTGTACATTTCATGATGTGGGACAAAGAAGCTTTTCAGCAACTCCCAGTAGGAAGTCCCGGAATTTGTGCCTGCTGGACCAAACTGTTCCTGTGGGAGAACTAGGTTCAGCCCATGTGCCACCTGCACCAGCGTCTCATCCTGGCCAATGCCGGCTTACCTCTCCTCTCCTACCATTTTAAAATCTCTTGTTCCTTAGCCATGAATGCCTTTAAAATCTTAAATACACTGTTTTATTATTCTCTACCTGATAATTGCAGGATCTGAAGACTGTGGGTCTTTAGATATCTGCTGATTCTGTTTCCTTGTGATTTTGTTACTTTAGTCTCTGGGCTTGGTTGGCTGCTTAGTTTTTATAAGAGCATGATTTAGGAGTGGTTTGAAGCTTGAGCTAAAAGTACCCTCCTCCATGAAAGATGTGTGTCTGTCTCTGCCACATGCCTGTAGTCACCTCCAGCTGTGTTAGAGTCATGCAACTAGTGTGAATTTGGGCCACAAACCTCATGAGGGCCTGCTTGTGACTACAGATTATTAGAGAAAATACTTCTTCACCTTCATCTATTATCAAGGTCAAAGCAAGCAAGCTTCTCATGTCCTTTGTTTTGGGGGAGGGGTGGTTTCTTTGTAGATCATGTTTGCGTTTGGAGCATAGCCCTTTCAGGTGTCTAGCTTTTTAGCTGGAATCTATTTGTGTGGTAAAATAAAAATATGTATATTTGATCTTTGTCCCGAATTCCTGGCATAGAGCTCCTTGAAAGTTCCTGAGTGATAGAGATGTCTTTTCTTGTTCATAGTGTTCCCTTTAAAACCAAACCTGAGGGCTTCCGTGGTGGTCCTGAGGGTAAGGACACTGCCTTGCACTGCAGGGGGCGCTGGTTCGATCCCTGGCCTGGGAAAATCCCACGTGCCGCAGAGCGGCTGGACAGATGTGTCCAATTACCGAGCCGGAGCTCTGGAGTGCATGCGCCCAGAGCCGGTGCTCTGCAGCAAGAGAGGCCACTCATGGGAGGCCATACAGAGGAGCCTGACCCACGCCTTCCAAATGGGAGCCTTTTGTTTCCCTGATGGTGGATATCACTTCAAACATCATCTTGTACATTTCATGATGTGGGACAAAGAAGCTTTTCAGCAACTCCCAGTAGGAAGTCCCGGAATTTGTGCCTGCTGGACCAAACTGTTCCTGTGGGAGAACTAGGTTCAGCCCATGTGCCACCTGCACCAGCGTCTCATCCTGGCCAATGCCGGCTTACCTCTCCTCTCCTACCATTTTAAAATCTCTTGTTCCTTAGCCATGAATGCCTTTAAAATCTTAAATACACTGTTTTATTATTCTCTACCTGATAATTGCAGGATCTGAAGACTGTGGGTCTTTAGATATCTGCTGATTCTGTTTCCTTGTGATTTTGTTACTTTAGTCTCTGGGCTTGGTTGGCTGCTTAGTTTTTATAAGAGCATGATTTAGGAGTGGTTTGAAGCTTGAGCTAAAAGTACCCTCCTCCATGAAAGATGTGTGTCTGTCTCTGCCACATGCCTGTAGTCACCTCCAGCTGTGTTAGAGTCATGCAACTAGTGTGAATTTGGGCCACAAACCTCATGAGGGCCTGCTTGTGACTACAGATTATTAGAGAAAATACTTCTTCACCTTCATCTATTATCAAGGTCAAAGCAAGCAAGCTTCTCATGTCCTTTGTTTTGGGGGAGGGGTGGTTTCTTTGTAGATCATGTTTGCGTTTGGAGCATAGCCCTTTCAGGTGTCTAGCTTTTTAGCTGGAATCTATTTGTGTGGTAAAATAAAAATATGTATATTTGATCTTTGTCCCGAATTCCTGGCATAGAGCTCCTTGAAAGTTCCTGAGTGATAGAGATGTCTTTTCTTGTTCATAGTGTTCCCTTTAAAACCAAACCTGAGGGCTTCCGTGGTGGTCCTGAGGGTAAGGACACTGCCTTGCACTGCAGGGGGCGCTGGTTCGATCCCTGGCCTGGGAAAATCCCACGTGCCGCAGAGCGGCTGGACAGATGTGTCCAATTACCGAGCCGGAGCTCTGGAGTGCATGCGCCCAGAGCCGGTGCTCTGCAGCAAGAGAGGCCACTGCGATGGGAGGCCCATACAGGCCAAAGAATAAAGGTGGATGAATATAAATAAATAAACCAATAAAAGAGGCCAAAAATTAAAGAAAAAAAAAAGACCTGGGTTCAAGTCCCAGTCAGAGTATTGCCTGGTTTAAAGTCCTGGCCATGTGGGTCCAAGTCCCAATCTGAGGTGGACAGTTTCAGCAGGGGTAGAGACACAGTAAAGTCAAGGCCCATATCCATGGCTGACCACTGCAATGGGAGGCCCACACAGGCCAAAGAACAAAGAAATAAATGAAAGATCAATACAAGTGGCCAAAAAAAACCCAACAACAAACCATACCTGAGTTTATGCTAACGAAGTTAACTACATGATGAGGGCTGATTACCAGAGGAACCAATCACGTGATTAGGGGGTTGGAACCTTCCACTCCACCCCCCTGACTAGGGAGGGACCAGGGGCTGGAGATTGTGTTTGGTCGTGTGTGTTCAGTCTTTTCAGTTGTGTCTGACTCTTTTCGACCCTATAGACTGCAGCCTGCCAGACTCTGCTGTCCATGGGGATTTTCAGGCAAGAATATTGAAGACAGTTGCCATGACCTCCTTCAGGGCATCTTCCCAACCCAGGGATCAAACCCATGTATCTCCTGCATCTCCTGTATTGCAGGCAGATTCTTTTAACGCCACTGGGTTATTTTCTCCTGCATCTGCCTCTGAAGTGGGAGGTTTTGGTTTCTTTGTAGATCATGTTTGCGTTTGGAGCATAGCCCTTTCAGGTGTCTAGCTTTTTAGCTGGAATCTATTTGTGTGGTAAAATAAAAATATGTATATTTGATCTTTGTCCCGAATTCCTGGCATAGAGCTCCTTGAAAGTTCCTGAGTGATAGAGATGTCTTTTCTTGTTCATAGTGTTCCCTTTAAAACCATACCTGAGGGCTTCCGTGGTGGTCCTGAGGGTAAGGACACTGCCTTGCACTGCAGGGGGCGCTGGTTCGATCCCTGGCCTGGGAAAATCCCACGTGCCGCAGAGCGGCTGGACAGATGTGTCCAATTACCGAGCCGGAGCTCTGGAGTGCATGCGCCCAGAGCCGGTGCTCTGCAGCAAGAGAGGCCACTGCGATGGGAGGCCCATACAGGCCAAAGAATAAAGGTGGATGAATATAAATAAATAAACCAATAAAAGAGGCCAAAAATTAAAGAAAAAAAAAAGACCTGGGTTCAAGTCCCAGTCAGAGTATTGCCTGGTTTAAAGTCCTGGCCATGTGGGTCCAAGTCCCAATCTGAGGTGGACAGTTTCAGCAGGGGTAGAGACACAGTAAAGTCAAGGCCCATATCCATGGCTGACCACTGCAATGGGAGGCCCACACAGGCCAAAGAACAAAGAAATAAATGAAAGATCAATACAAGTGGCCAAAAAAAACCCAACAACAAACCATACCTGAGTTTATGCTAACGAAGTTAACTACATGATGAGGGCTGATTACCAGAGGAACCAATCACGTGATTAGGGGGTTGGAACCTTCCACTCCACCCCCCTGACTAGGGAGGGACCAGGGGCTGGAGATTGTGTTTGGTCGTGTGTGTTCAGTCTTTTCAGTTGTGTCTGACTCTTTTCGACCCTATAGACTGCAGCCTGCCAGACTCTGCTGTCCATGGGGATTTTCAGGCAAGAATATTGAAGACAGTTGCCATGACCTCCTTCAGGGCATCTTCCCAACCCAGGGATCAAACCCATGTATCTCCTGCATCTCCTGTATTGCAGGCAGATTCTTTTACCACTGAACCACTGCGGAAGCCTCTTGAGTTTGTTCACCTAGGGCCAATGATTCAGTCAGTCATGCCTGCATAATGAAACTCTGAAAGAAGGAAGACTAAGAGTGTCCAGGTTGGGGACCGTGCTAGAACCGTAATTTACCTCACAGTCTCAACTTATAGAAGTGTCAGAGAGATTAAGTAATGTGTCCAGTATTATTCAACCACAGTTGAAATTCACAGTGAGGCTGCCTGATTTCAAAGCAAATACAAATTAATATGACGTTTTTATCATTATTTCTCCATCTTGAAACCTCTGTGGCACATTCTTGTTTTGTGAATTACTTTTTTAAGGGATTAGTGATAGAAACTTTTCTTACTGTTTTTCTTCTTTAGGAGGACAAAAATAACCCAGATGTGGATTCGGAAGATATTCAGAATAAAGAAGAGATAGATGATCCATTGATGATTCTAAAAGCAATCTTATTACAGGTAGAAAGAGAGAGAGAGAGAATATGTGTTTGTGTGTTTACCAGCAATATACTTTAGTTGGTAGAAGTGATATTGTTACTATTCATAATCTTTTTTTAGGAAATTCTCTATGCCTATTTTTAAAAATTTCTTATTAGAGACTTTATGATTATAAAAGAAATACATATGAGTAGTAGAAATTTTGAGGGGGAAAAGCTAGAAAGTATATAAAGAAAATAAGCTTAAAGCAAATGTCTGGTCATTGTTAACACTTTGATATATATTCTTTGCATTCTGTTTCCTTTGTGTTTATATACGTATGTTAGGATTGAGTTACAAGGTATTTTGAAATATTGTTATTGTTACTTGAAATAGAATTGGGATTTGCTTTATATACTTCTTTGAAATTTACTGTTTCCCCGTATTAGACCTTTAATGTCTGTAGGACCTGAAGTTATGTCCCCTTTTGTCATTTCAAATATTAATAATGCCTCAGCTGTATGACTTTTAATGTTTACTTAGTATCCTTTTGTAAAGATGGTTGTCTCTTTTCATTTATTCATTTATTCCTAGTAGACATTTTTTCTCAGTTTCTTTCTAGAGACCTAGGCTGAATATTGGTCTGTGACTACAATTTTAGTCTACGAGAGATGACATAATAAAATTCCACAGACTGGGTGTCTTTATCAACAGAAATTTATTTTCTCCTAGTTCTCAGTCTGCAAGTCCAGAGTAAGATGTCTGCAGATTTGATTTCCTCTGAAGCCTTTCTCTTTCTGGCTTGCAGACGACTGCCATCTTGCCATGTCCTCACATGGCCTTTCCTGTGTACATGTACATCCCTGGCATCTCTCTGTGTGTCCAGATTTTCTTTTCTTTTAAAGACAACAGATTGGATAAGGGCCCACCCGTAAAGGCCTCATTTTAGCTTAATCACTTTTTTAATTGCCCTATCCAAATATAGTCACAGTTGAAATTTTGAGGGTGAGGAATTCAACATACAAATTTTTGTGGTAGAGAGACAGATATCAGCCCAAAATAGTCACTTCATACCCCCTTTTAGAACTTGTCTATAATACAAAACATTCAGAAGAGACAGTAGTCATTTTGCACAAAAGTATTTCTTCTAAAAATCACACGTAATATCAGAAATTCACCAAATCTCTGAATACTCTTGGGTATTGCTCTTGAAATGTTTAAACATTACCAAACAGAAAATGGCAAAATGCAAGTTTTCTAAATTTAGGCATAATCTGTTTTTAAAAAAACTTTTTATTTTGAAATGATTTGGTTAATCCACTTACATGTTTGCTGTTACAGGCATATTTATTAATCCTGGTCATCCCTTTGAACTCATAAGCGTTGCAGCTTTATCATATCATATTTTCTTAAATGACTTTCTTTCGAAAGGAGGAGAATAATCTGATTCCTGTTGATCAACTGGGCCAGAAACTCTTGAAGAAGATAGGAATATCTTGGAATAAGAAGTTCAGAAGACAGTATGGCCCACTGAGAAAGGTATACATGATGACCTTCTAGGAAGTTTCAGTCCCAAGAAATTTTACTGTGATCATGGCAACATGAATTTCCTTGCAGAAGGAAATTTAAATTAGGTAGAAACACAATAAGCACTTTTCTTGAATGATTAGAATTAAGAAAAATTTCTTTAATTAACTTGCAGAAGTGAAATTTCTAGAGACCTAGGCTGAATATTGGTCTGTGACTACAATTTTAGTCTACGAGAGATGACATAATAAAATTCCACAGACTGGGTGTCTTTATCAACAGAAATTTATTTTCTCCTAGTTCTCAGTCTGCAAGTCCAGAGTAAGATGTCTGCAGATTTGATTTCCTCTGAAGCCTTTCTCTTTCTGGCTTGCAGACGACTGCCATCTTGCCATGTCCTCACATGGCCTTTCCTGTGTACATGTACATCCCTGGCATCTCTCTGTGTGTCCAGATTTTCTTTTCTTTTAAAGACAACAGATTGGATAAGGGCCCACCCGTAAAGGCCTCATTTTAGCTTAATCACTTTTTAATTGCCCTATCCAAATATAGTCACAGTTGAAATTTTGAGGGTGAGGAATTCAACATACAAATTTTTGTGGTAGAGAGACAGATATCAGCCCAAAATAGTCACTTCATACCCCCTTTTAGAACTTGTCTATAATACAAAACATTCAGAAGAGACAGTAGTCATTTTGCACAAAAGTATTTCTTCTAAAAATCACACGTAATATCAGAAATTCACCAAATCTCTGAATACTCTTGGGTATTGCTCTTGAAATGTTTAAACATTACCAAACAGAAAATGGCAAAATGCAAGTTTTCTAAATTTAGGCATAATCTGTTTTTAAAAAAACTTTTTATTTTGAAATGATTTGGTTAATCCACTTACATGTTTGCTGTTACAGGCATATTTATTAATCCTGGTCATCCCTTTGAACTCATAAGCGTTGCAGCTTTATCATATCATATTTTCTTAAATGACTTTCTTTCGAAAGGAGGAGAATAATCTGATTCCTGTTGATCAACTGGGCCAGAAACTCTTGAAGAAGATAGGAATATCTTGGAATAAGAAGTTCAGAAGACAGTATGGCCCACTGAGAAAGGTATACATGATGACCTTCTAGGAAGTTTCAGTCCCAAGAAATTTTACTGTGATCATGGCAACATGAATTTCCTTGCAGAAGGAAATTTAAATTAGGTAGAAACACAATAAGCACTTTTCTTGAATGATTAGAATTCAAGAAATTACTAAATTACTTAGTAATTTATCATAGAATCCAGAATTAAGCAAGAAAAGAATAGAGAAGGGGTTTTTAATCACAACAAGAAATGTCACAAAGTTCACATCCTAAAGCTTATCATCTTAATATGTCTTCTGGCATTCACCTGCATTTCATTTGATCTTTCTTTGACATACCATTCTACTAAACTTGGCCATCTGGTTTCCTAGACTGTAAGATGAGCAAAATCTGGTACTACTAGAATTGAGAGACAGAAACATCACTGAAAACAAGCAAAGCAACAGAACACTTAGTAAACATTTTGGAGCTATTTCTTGTAGAACCAATGAGCTTGCATGGATCTGTCCATATTTAAGTTCGTTAGACCACCATTCATTAATGAAGTTAATGACCCTAAGTTCATAGATGGTCTTAGGTTTTCATTTAAAACAATTGGATCAATATTTCAGTATTTTACTATTAAGTATGCTGTCAGCTGTACAGGGTATTTTTGTTTAGTTTTTAAATAAAGATACTCTTCATAAATTTGAGGAAGTTAGCTGTTATTCATAGTTGACTCATAGTTTTTTTTTTTTTTTTTCTTTAAGGCTAATTGGTGCTTTTTTTTGCCAGCAGTTTACTTAACTGCAGTGGCTTGAACACTTTTGACCTGAAAAATACATTTTAGGGCTTCCCTGGTGATCCAGTGGGTAAAGAGTCTGCCTTGCATTGCAGAGGGCACCAGTTCGGTCCCTGGCCTAGGAAAATCCCATGTGCTACAGAGCGGCTGCACCAATGTGTCCAACTACCAAGCTGGTGCTCTGGAGTGCATGCACCCAGAGCCGGTGCTCTTCAGTGAGAGAGTCCACTGTGATGAGAGGCCTACACAGGCCAAAAAAGAATGAAGATGGAAATTAATGAAAGTCTAATAAAAGTGGCCAGAAAAAAGAAAATAAATAAGTAAAAAACTAATAAAAGAAGCCAAAATTATATATATATAAAAAAAGAGAGAGCTAATCTTCAACTATTGAACGAAGAAAAAATTTGCTGTATGGAAAATATTCATTACTCAGAAATTTCAAATTATTATTTTTTTTTTTTTTGTACTTTGGTTAGCTACAAAACTATATTACCATCTGTTATACACAGTGTTAACAGGATTACCTTTGGGTCTTCTGTTTGATTAGCAAGTACATATTAGAAGAATCAGAAAACTACCTTTTTGTGTTGATTGATGAGCTAAGCACATGTTACATATATCTGCCAAGTGGTTTTCTGCGTAAGTTAGTTTGTACTGAGAGAAAAGGAAGAGATATAGGCCATACAGTGATTAGGGAATGCGCGAAGAGTAGACTAGTGGTGGGAAGATGGGAGAGGCGATGGGGAAAGAATTTTTTCTTCCTAATCCTTTAGCTAGAGGGACTTGAGAAAGAGTCTTTGAGATTATGACTTAAACCTTTCAGTGTTTGATTTTCTGAGCTAGTCTGTCCGCTTCTGGGAGAGCCCACACTTAATTTAGTTCATTTAAGCTTATCAGTTCAGTTCAGTTTCAGTCACGTTCAACTCCTTGCAACCCCGGGGACGGCAGCACGCCAGGCTTCTCTGTCCTTCTCCTAGAGTTTGTTTAGACTCATGTCCGTTGAGTTGTTAATGCCGTCCAACCATCTCGTCCTTTGTTGTAAATTAAGCTTATGATTATGACTATTTCCCACAGTTCTGTCTGAGAAATTATCTGTCTGAGAAATTATCTTTTATGATGCTTCACTGTGTAGTTTCCTTTGTTTTGTGCTTTGTTTGGATTGCTCTAAACATTTCAGAAGTGTTTATTTGATGTAATCTGTTTCAGTTAAGACTTTTTAAAACAGCATTATTGAGATACAATTAAAATATTTTTAAGATTGTGTCACCCCAGGACATGTGCTGAGAGACTGGGGCCCAGGGATATGAATGTCAGAAAAAAAATAAAACCCACACAAAAAAACATTGTGTCATAGCAACTTTTCTTCCTGGATATAATTTTAAAACTGTTGAACAGAAGGCACTCTGATTTTTTATTAAATGTTTTATTATGACCAAGATGGAATTATTTTTTCCTCTTAACTGGCCAGGCCGAAAAGTTGACATTAATTGCAGAAAGGAAAGGTTTTTTAATTCTGTCAATAAAATGTTATTTTGTTAACCTAATGTTTGTTTTTTGTTTTTGTACAGTTTTTACAGCTTCATTCTCAGATATTTCTGCTCAGTTCAGATGAAAGTACAGTCAGTCTCTTGAAGGACTCTTCTCTCCAGGCTAAGTCTGATATCCAAAGAAATGATCAACAACTTTTCAAGACACTTACTTCAGAATCCTTAAGAGTAAATGATAGACCCTCCTGTCCCCACTGGTTTGATATAAATGATTCCAGAGTCCAGCCAATCAATGAAAAGGATATTGAACAGCAATTTCAGGGTAAAGAAAGTGCCTACATGCTGTTCTATCGGAAATCTCAGTTGCAGAGACCCCCTGAAGGTATAGAAAGATAAATGTCCCTATTTGTTTAAATTGGTGACTGTAGAAGATAAATACTGAGTGCTATTAGAAATTTTGCTCTTTTAGAAGAAGGTTTTCTCTTGTGACTCAGAAGGTAAAGAATCTACCTGCAATGTAGGAGAACTGGATTTGATCCCTGGGTTGGGAAGGTCCCCTGGAGAAGGAAATGGCAACCCACTCCAGTATCCTTGCCTGGGAAATCCTAAGGACAGAGAAGTCTGGTGAGCTACAGTCCATGGGGTCGCAAAGAGTTGGACCCAATTTAGTGACTGAACAACACCTACTAATGCAAAGAGGTAGACATATTATTGAGCAATAAGACCAGAAGCTGATCTAAGTATTTTTAGGATTTTAAAAATGAATTACTCTGTAAATATAACTGAGAAGTTGGTTAGTTGTTTTTCACTTGAATACTTAGTATAAGTAATTATATTTATCACTTGCATGAAAGTATGCTACCTTTAATGTTCATGTAAAAAAAGAGCCTTATAATGTATAAAATATAAATATTTTTCTTAAGATAGAGAAGACCTTGCTTAGCTTAAAAGAAACAGAAAAAATTATTGATAAGTGATATAAACCTTAATCGTGTATGTGTGTTAATTGCTCAGTTGTGTCCTACTCTTTATGACTCCATGGACTATAGCCTGCTAGGCTCCTCTGTCCATGGAATTCTCTAGGCAAGAGTATTGGAGTGGGTTGCCATTCCCTTCTCCAGAGGATCTTCCCAGCTTCGGGATTCAGCCCGTCTCCTGTATTACAGGCAGACTCTTTACCCTCTGAACCACCAGGAAAGCCCACATAAACCTTATTACACAGTGTCAAAAGGCAAATGACAAGCTAGTAGAAACAACAAAATATATGACAAATGTATTTTTCCTGTCTATAGCATCCTCTTACATTTATTCCATTGTGCTCAGTAGTAAATGGGAAAAGGATACAAAAGTAGTAAATGGGAAAAGGATACAAAAGAAGAAATAAGAACAGCCAATAAACTGTCAAATAAAGATCTATCTAGTCTGTAACCAAAAAACATGAATCATAACAGCAGTGAGTGATGTTTTTCCTACCAAATATTTCTATTAGTCTGGTTCTCAGCAGTTGGCACTTCCTCTACATTTGGTAGGTATATAAACTAAAACAACCAATTTGGTTGTATAAATTTACAAACCTTACTCTCGTAATGATACTTCTACAGATTTATTTTGAAATAATCAGAGCTGCGTATAAAGATTTTTATCAAAGATACTTGAATTTTGTATCCCCCTGTTATTTTGTAGTGACAACTAACTGGACATCACATGAATATCCAGCAAAAATGGATCAATTTATTAGGCTATTTATAGAATGGGATACCTAGTCATTTAAAGCTTTGGAAAAATCCAATATATGAAATGAGAGGAAATTTGAGCAATAAGACCAGAAGCTGATCTAAGTATTTTTAGGATTTTAAAAATGAATTACTCTGTAAATATAACTGAGAAGTTGGTTAGTTGTTTTTCACTTGAATACTTAGTATAAGTAATTATATTTATCACTTGCATGAAAGTATGCTACCTTTAATGTTCATGTAAAAAAAGAGCCTTATAATGTATAAAATATAAATATTTTTCTTAAGATAGAGAAGACCTTGCTTAGCTTAAAAGAAACAGAAAAAATTATTGATAAGTGATATAAACCTTAATCGTGTATGTGTGTTAATTGCTCAGTTGTGTCCTACTCTTTATGACTCCATGGACTATAGCCTGCTAGGCTCCTCTGTCCATGGAATTCTCTAGGCAAGAGTATTGGAGTGGGTTGCCATTCCCTTCTCCAGAGGATCTTCCCAGCTTCGGGATTCAGCCCGTCTCCTGTATTACAGGCAGACTCTTTACCCTCTGAACCACCAGGAAAGCCCACATAAACCTTATTACACAGTGTCAAAAGGCAAATGACAAGCTAGTAGAAACAACAAAATATATGACAAATGTATTTTTCCTGTCTATAGCATCCTCTTACATTTATTCCATTGTGCTCAGTAGTAAATGGGAAAAGGATACAAAAGTAGTAAATGGGAAAAGGATACAAAAGAAGAAATAAGAACAGCCAATAAACTGTCAAATAAAGATCTATCTAGTCTGTAACCAAAAAACATGAATCATAACAGCAGTGAGTGATGTTTTTCCTACCAAATATTTCTATTAGTCTGGTTCTCAGCAGTTGGCACTTCCTCTACATTTGGTAGGTATATAAACTAAAACAACCAATTTGGTTGTATAAATTTACAAACCTTACTCTCGTAATGATACTTCTACAGATTTATTTTGAAATAATCAGAGCTGCGTATAAAGATTTTTATCAAAGATACTTGAATTTTGTATCCCCCTGTTATTTTGTAGTGACAACTAACTGGACATCACATGAATATCCAGCAAAAATGGATCAATTTATTAGGCTATTTATAGAATGGGATACCATGCAGTCATTTAAAGCTTTGGAAAAATCCAATATATGAAATGAAAAATCAAGTTATATATTTGTTGACTATAATCTCAGCTACTTTAAATAGATGTGTGTAGTGGGGGGATGTGGGGGGGAGGGGTGTACAGACGCATTGTGTAGAATAAAGACCAGAAGTATATAGATGACATTTTAGTAGTATTCCCTAAGAGTGGGATTATAGGTAATATTTATTCCTTTTACATTAAAAAAATATCATCTCCAAAACTTTTATAATGATCATTTGATATCAGGAAGAAAATAGCACGTGTTCTTTTTAAAAAGTAAATTTTAAGAGTTGAAGAAATGGCATTCTGTAGCTTGGCTTAAAGAACTGTTTACCTTTTTTGTGTTTTAATGTGTTCAATTTACAGACGGGAAAACTGAGATCCAGAGAAAAATCATATTCACGCAGATATTAGAAGCTTTCCTAGCTACCAGCACAATCCTTTCTAGTTTTCCATGCTACCTCTTCAGCAACCGTATTTCATTTAGTCAGCACAAGTTAACGAAAAGTTTTGTTCACAGCTCGAGCTAACCCACGATACAAGGTTCCATGTCATTTGCTGAATGAAATGGATGCAGCTAACACTGAACTTCAGATACAAAGGTGATTTTAAGTTACTTTAAAATTTGGAATGGTTTTTCTGGGGGATGAAGATCTAATAGAGGTCTTAAGTATTCAGTGATGAAAATTAAAGAAGAAAAAATGTCAACTATTCAATGCCAGTGTCTTGTGTTAGCTGCTGAATTTTAATACTGGGAGTATCTTTTACTTTGAAATTACCCTTATCTGTGAGAGTGAATGAAATAATGACAGTTAAATGGTCATTGCTAAGTAGGGTTCAAAGTCTAAGGAAACTGGAGAAACCTGTGAGCATGCAGTTGTGCTGAATGAGTTGTTTTGTGGCCTGTCAGGTTATTCCCTTGGCACAGACAGAGCCTGTTGTACAAATTCCCCCTGTGTGTAAGCAGTTGTGGAGATCTGGCCCGTAGTGACAGCACACCAGAGATGGGCAAAGGGAGGAATGTGAAGTCTACAGGCTGTTCAGCTTAATGTCAGTCCTGGGCAGACACCTACAATGGGCTATTAATTGAATGATTTGTGAGAACTTGATGATCTCAACATTTTCTTCTGTGGTCTAACCTTGGACCATGAAGAACTGTTTTTTTATTTGCTTTCTAGTTTGGTGGGTCTATTGGGAACTGGATTAGGGAAATGGATGCTCCCATGGTCTCCTTATAGACCCAAGGGGCTGCATACATTGCAGAGATGTGTTCAACATTCTTATCATTTATTTGAACCTGAGAAAATAGATTGAATGGCAAATTAAGATCAAAGGAGATGGATCTCAACAAAAATCAAGGCACTAAAAATATAAAAACTACCAGAGTGAAAAATATCTTAAGTGCGAAAAATAACAAACCTCCATGAGTGGTGTGGATTAGCAGTTGGTATTCACAGCCCAGAGGGGGTTAGTCAGCCAGCACTAAGCTGTATACTGTGATCATCGAAAGCGAAAGCTGTCTTTGACCACATTCACTAACTGTGCCTGAGGTCCCTGTGTGGTGTCCACACTCTCATCTAACTCTCCATTGGTGGGGCTGCCTGGAGTGTTTTTAGCACCTTGCCTCACCAAAGCTGAGTGGATTCATAAGTGTAACAAGTGCCAGGCTGCTGATGAGGACATTTGACCTGGAGAGAGTAGACTTCAGGCATCATGAAGCTGACTTAAAATAGTTCACAAGAGAGTCTGTAGGGTCTAGTGGAAGTAAGGCAAAAAGAGAAGTTGTAACCCCTTCATGGGCATGGCGAAAAGGCTTGTGTAACTCAATGAAACCATGAGCAACGCTGTGCAGGGCCCCCCAAGAGGAATGAATCATGGTGGAGAGTTCTGACAAAACATGGTCCGCTGGAGGAGGAAAGGCGAACCACTCGAGTATTCTTGCCTCAGGAACCCCATGAACAGTATGCAAGGCAAAAAGATCCGTCCCTGGAAGCTGAGCCCCGAGGTTGGAAGGTGTCCAATGTGCTACAGGGGAGGAGTGGGGAGCAGCTACTGATAGCTCCAGAAGATGGAAGTAGCTGGGCCACAGCACTTACCACAGTTTCCAGCACTTGGCTTATAATGATGGTCTCAGAACTGGAAGATTTCAAGTGTCAGTGTTTGTTCATAGTAACACTACACAACGTACATCAAAACCATTTTCCTTGGAATTCACAGTGGCAGAGCTATTGAGAAACTGAAATGAGATATCTCAGAGCATGGAAGAAAAAGATGTTAATTATAATTACTAAAGTGGAGAGCTTTTTCATATTGTAAATTAGATATTTTTGGTTTGAGATAAAACAGTATCTGTTATAAAAATGTGGCATTTATGTGTGTTTTATGCCCCTTTTATAGACCCAAGGGTGCATACATTGCAGAGATGTGTTCAACATTCTTATCATTTATTTGAACCTGAGAAAATAGATTGAATGGCAAATTAAGATCAAAGGAGATGGATCTCAACAAAAATCAAGGCACTAAAAATATAAAAACTACCAGAGTGAAAAATATCTTAAGTGCGAAAAATAACAAACCTCCATGAGTGGTGTGGATTAGCAGTTGGTATTCACAGCCCAGAGGGGGTTAGTCAGCCAGCACTAAGCTGTATACTGTGATCATCGCGAAAGCTGTCTTTGACCACATTCACTAACTGTGCCTGAGGTCGCTGTGTGGTGTCCACACTCTCATCTAACTCTCCATTGGTGGGGCTGCCTGGAGTGTTTTTAGCACCTTGCCTCACCAAAGCTGAGTGGATTCATAAGTGTAACAAGTGCCAGGCTGCTGATGAAGACATTTGACCTGGAGAGAGTAGACTTCAGGCATCATGAAGCTGACTTAAAATAGTTCACAAGAGAGTCTGTAGGGTCTAGTGGAAGTAAGGCAAAAAGAGAAGTTGTAACCCCTTCATGGGCATGGCGAAAAGGCTTGTGTAACTCAATGAAACCATGAGCAACGCTGTGCAGGGCCCCCCAAGAGGAATGAATCATGGTGGAGAGTTCTGACAAAACATGGTCCGCTGGAGGAGGAAAGGCGAACCACTCGAGTATTCTTGCCTCAGGAACCCCATGAACAGTATGCAAGGCAAAAAGATCCGTCCCTGGAAGCTGAGCCCCGAGGTTGGAAGGTGTCCAATGTGCTACAGGGGAGGAGTGGGGAGCAGCTACTGATAGCTCCAGAAGATGGAAGTAGCTGGGCCACAGCACTTACCACAGTTTCCAGCACTTGGCTTATAATGATGGTCTCAGGACTGGAAGATTTCAAGTGTCAGTGTTTGTTCATAGTAACACTACACAACGTACATCAAAACCATTTTCCTTGGAATTCACAGTGGCAGAGCTATTGAGAAACTGAAATGAGATATCTCAGAGCATGGAAGAAAAAGATGTTAATTATAATTACTAAAGTGGAGAGCTTTTTCATATTGTAAATTAGATATTTTTGGTTTGAGATAAAACAGTATCTGTTATAAAAATGTGGCATTTATGTGTGTTTTATGCCTCTTTAAAGGGCAGAATGTGATTCTACAAACAATAGTGTTGAATTGCATCTCCACCTTGGCCCCCATTATCATTTCTTCAATGGGGCTCTACACCCAGTAGTGTCTCAAACAGAAAGCGTGTGGGATTTGATCTTTGATAAAAGGAAAACTTTAGGAGATCTTCGACAATCAATATTTCAGGTAATTTAGCCTCACTTTCTCTTAACAGACATTAAGATCCGTTTCAAGCTGGATTCTCCTTTTTAAACGTCTGTTTAAGATGCAACTATTTGATTTTCACAGCAGCTTAGGAAAATCCTACATATGCCTCTTCCTTAGAGGGATGGCCCAAATGTCTTCCCTCACTCGTCAGTGTTTTGTTGTTGTTGTTGATTTATTTATTTATTCTCCTCCATCTTTATTCTTCGGCCTGTGTGGGCCTCCCATCACAGTGGCCTCTCTTGTTGCAGAGCACCAGCTCTGGGTGCATGCGCTCCAGAGCACTGGCTCTTAATTGGACACACTAGTCCAGCTGCTCCTCTGCATGTGGGATCTTTCTGGGCCAGGGATCGAATCGGTGCCCCTTGAATTGCAAGGCGGACTCTTTACCCACTGGACCACCAGAGAAGCCTCTTGTCAGTGTTTTTAAAGAGGCTTTTCTTCACAGTTAAGACTCAGTGTCCTGCCAGCATGTTTTCAGAAGAGAATAAAGCCTGGTATATTTAATTGTGGGGAGAGAAAAAGTATAAAGTGGGTTGTTTCCGGGAAAACTAATGAAAGAGAATTGCTTTTTAAAAGGACAGAAAATAGATAATTATGTTGCCTAAAGCCAAGAGCCACTAAACAAATAAAATTAACTTTTTCTTCCTTTCAGTGTAGAATAACATTTATTAACAAGATTCCTTAGGGAAGGAAACTGTGCACTGGTCTAAAGTAAAAACATATTTTGCTTGCAATGCTTTCATATAAATTATATCATTTGAGTCTTCAATTTCATGAAGACAAAATAACCCCACTTTAAAGATGAGGAAATTGTGACTTAAAAAGATCTAATGGCTTGCCCAGGGTTAGACACTAGTTAGTAGTAGAACTAGGACTCCAGCCCTGGTTTCCCTACTGCTTCCTTTTCTTTACCTTACACTAATCCTGATCAAAGAAAAGGAAAGTAGAAAATGGAAGCGTCCCCCTCCACACACACACACACAGAAGTAAATGAATTTCCTGAAATGTGTCATTTACCAAAATTATTAGCTTTCTTTTGAGTTTCTTCTGAGCCAATCCTGGCAGTGCTGATACAGATGGATTTGGGGACTGAGCCTGTCTGGAGTAATGTTTTAAGTGGAGAAAGCCTCGGCCACCTTCATAAGGTTTAGATACTATGGAGAGAGATTAAACAGGACTGACTTTGATGGGTGATGTGTTTTGATGAGGTTATCACAGTCCCTACACTCCTGGAGGTGTAAACTGAAAAAGCAAACCCTGCTTATCTGTTAAACAAATTGGTAATGCCACTTTTTAAATTTACAGTGAGAGACATTTCTTTTTAGAAACAAGAATGTGTGTATGTGCTGCTTCACCCTGAATAAGGCTCCCTGAATAGGGCTGATGAAAAGTTTCGTTTCCTCTTTGTGGCCAGGATTCCTGCTGGCACACAGATCGCTTTGCTTTCTGATAAAACGGTGCCCCTTGAATTGCAAGGCGGACTCTTTACCCACTGGACCACCAGAGAAGCCTCTTGTCAGTGTTTTTAAAGAGGCTTTTCTTCACAGTTAAGACTCAGTGTCCTGCCAGCATGTTTTCAGAAGAGAATAAAGCCTGGTATATTTAATTGTGGGGAGAAAAAGTATAAAGTGGGTTGTTTCCGGGAAAACTAATGAAAGAGAATTGCTTTTTAAAAGGACAGAAAATAGATAATTATGTTGCCTAAAGCCAAGAGCCACTAAACAAATAAAATTAACTTTTTCTTCCTTTCAGTGTAGAATAACATTTATTAACAAGATTCCTTAGGGAAGGAAACTGTGCACTGGTCTAAAGTAAAAACATATTTTGCTTGCAATGCTTTCATATAAATTATATCATTTGAGTCTTCAATTTCATGAAGACAAAATAACCCCACTTTAAAGATGAGGAAATTGTGACTTAAAAAGATCTAATGGCTTGCCCAGGGTTAGACACTAGTTAGTAGTAGAACTAGGACTCCAGCCCTGGTTTCCCTACTGCTTCCTTTTCTTTACCTTACACTACATCCTGATCAAAGAAAAGGAAAGTAGAAAATGGAAGCGTCCCCCTCCACACACACACACACAGAAGTAAATGAATTTCCTGAAATGTGTCATTTACCAAAATTATTAGCTTTCTTTTGAGTTTCTTCTGAGCCAATCCTGGCAGTGCTGATACAGATGGATTTGGGGACTGAGCCTGTCTGGAGTAATGTTTTAAGTGGAGAAAGCCTCGGCCACCTTCATAAGGTTTAGATACTATGGAGAGAGATTAAACAGGACTGACTTTGATGGGTGATGTGTTTTGATGAGGTTATCACAGTCCCTACACTCCTGGAGGTGTAAACTGAAAAAGCAAACCCTGCTTATCTGTTAAACAAATTGGTAATGCCACTTTTTAAATTTACAGTGAGAGACATTTCTTTTTAGAAACAAGAATGTGTGTATGTGCTGCTTCACCCTGAATAAGGCTCCCTGAATAGGGCTGATGAAAAGTTTCGTTTTTCCTCTTTGTGGCCAGGATTCCTGGGCTGGCACACAGATCGCTTTGCTTTCTGATAAAAGTGATCTTCCTATAAATTAAGTAGAAATGGATGTGAGATGAACTGTCTTTGGATTTGCCTAATTTAGCAGTGAAAGATGTCCTCTTTCCCCACTTTTGGTGCTAGGTGGGCATTGTCGTATTCATTTGCTTATTCCCTGTATCAGCTACATAAAGAAATTGGCCCAGTGTTTTTCCTGTTTAACCTGGAAAATAGTCTTTGTGGTAGTTTTCATTGTTTTCTTTTCTTTCATTGTATTCTGCAGCTGTTAGAATTTTGGGATGGAGATATGGTTCTTAGTGTCGCAAAGTCTGTACCAGCAGGCCTTCATGTTTACCAGACACTGGATGGTAAGATAAATATTAACACACAGCAACTTATTTTGTACATTTGTATTTTCATGGGGCTCATCTGTGCCTTTCTACTCTTGGCTAGTCGTTTCCCCTACCTACTATTTTCTTAGCTGTATAAGTTATCATCCCATTGGGGTTTTTTTGGCCACTTCTATTGCTCTTTCATTTATTTGTCTTTGTTCTTTGGCCTGTGTGGGCCTCCCATCTCTGTGGCCTCTCTCACTGCAGAGCACTGGCTCTGGGCGCATGCACATCTGGGCGCATACACATCGGTCCAGCTGCTCCGCGGCGCGTGGGATCTTCCCAGGCTAGGGATCGAACTGGCGCCCCTTGCACTGCAAGGCGGTGTCCTTACCCACAGGACCACCAGGAAAGCCCATCACATTGGTTTTTAAGCAAATGCTTTATTCAGTTTATAATGTATCCAGCATATCTTATGTGTGAAATCTTGCTGACATGAAAATGTTTTGTATTTTCTGAAGTTAAGGCTACTTCCCTACCTAGACAAAAATTTTTTTAAAAGCTTTGGAAATTTTTTTGTATTACCACAAACTTCTGATCAAAACGGTTTGAAACCATTTAAATCTTGTTTAATATGGCTTGGGTTTTTTTTAACCTAGTTCTCAGCTTCAGATTTTCTCAGAGAACAAAAGCACTTTAAGAGCTTAAAAGTTCTTCCTTTAAATAGCAACAAAACAATAATAGCAGTAGCAGCAGTAACATTATCTTGGACTTCATGGTGTCAAAGACCAAGACAAGTGTTTGTATAACTTCTCATTTGATTTCACAAAATTCTTTTATCCCCATTTCATAAATGAGAAAAGTAAGCATAGAGGATTGAAGTCCACAAGGACATACAGCTAATTAGTCTTGTGTAAGCGTTCTCCATGTTCACAATGTCAAGTACAGTTGACCTTTTATATTAACTTTTTTCCCTGCTATCATGCCCACAATCATTATAAAATGCTTGCATAAAATGAAAGTGCAGGGGGAAAATGGTAAATAACATGGTGGAAGGAATAAAGATAAAAATAATATAAAATACTGTCAATATAACAAACATAATTACTTCCTTTTCTCTTAATTTTCCTTAATGAGAATGCTTTTTAAAACAAATGTTTGAATCTCAGCTCTCACTTTAAATTTTTTTTTTTTTTTTTTTTTTTTGATGATCATAAGAACAGTTTCACTGATAATTGCATCTTTCTAGGAGATGACCTGACACTGTGTGAAACTGAAATCGCTGGTGGAGGAGACATCTTTGTATGGAATGGAGTGGAGGTAAATAAGTATAGAAGAAATGTCCTGAGAGTTTTGGATATTTTTTAAGTTATTGTGGTAACATTTTATTCAGCATGTGTGACAGCACATATATTAGAAAACTGCTGAAATATCCAGTAAATGTTCAGTCCAGTCAGTGCTGGGTATATGTTCAGGGATAGTCATGGAGCATCTCTGTGGTGCCAGGCTGTGAGTCAGAGGCTAGGTGGAAAGATGAGTAAGACAGTACCGCATGTAAGTCACTGCACTAAGCTGAGTGCCCAGGAGGGTCTGTGGCGCCTCAGGCTGAGGACTCAGCGGGCAGGGCGCCGTACTGCGTTAGGAACAGAAGCGACTTCAGGAGCACAGTTGAGAAAGGGATGAGGAACGGCTTGCCCCTCCATGGACTGTCTTTGGTCCTCCTCATGTATTTACCGCCTCTGAGGACTCACATGTCCATCTCCACTTCAGATTTCTCTACTAAAAAGTAAAACGTGGCTAAGAAAAAGCTTCAACAGTCTAAAGCTGTTCTTTTGACACTTTTGAAAGACATTTGTGAAAAGTTTTATTTCACTTGAAAAAGAAAAAACAAGAGAATTGTTCTACAAGAGTCTTTTACTGAATTTCTACGTTGACTTAATTTTGACAAATATGAACTGGACTCACAGTTGACTTGATACTGTTGTAGGTTGGCGGAATCCAGATCCCAACTGGTAGCAACTGTGAACCTCTGCTTTTAAATGTTCTTCACGTAGCAACAAGCAGTGAGAAAAGAGAGGAGTGTCAGCAGTTGATAGAGTCTCCACATGTCTTTCCATCTAATGCAAAAATAGACACTGTATTCACAGCCCTAGCCGTCCCAGAGGGAGTCATCTTAATCAACAGCACTGACTCTATAGGTGAGGAGAGCTGGGCCGCTGTTCCCCAGGAAAACTTGAAGAAGACATTCAGAGAACACGGTCTGAGAAACGGAAGCTCAATTTTAATCCAGGATTCTAATGATGCTGACAGGTAACATGCTAAAAAGAGGATGCTTTTTAAAGTGGTTTTAGTTATAATGCTGTCTCTAGAACACTAAAACTGTATATTAATAATGATAAGAGTTGTTTCTTTTTATTTCTGTACATGGTATGCTATATGTTGTAAACGGGAATGTTCTAGGTTAGGTGACCTGGAGAAAAATGATGTTTTAATGTGATTTTTTAAAAATATTGATTTATTTATCTGGGTGCATCAAGTCTTAGTTTTTCATGTGGGTTCTATAGTCTTGGCATACAGACTCTTAGTTGTGACATGTGGGATCTAGTTCCCTGACCAGGGATTGAACCCAGGCCCCCTGCGTTAGGAGCACAGTACCTTACCGCTGGACCACCAGGAAAGTCCCTGATTTTTTTTTTTTTTGGTAAGTGTGATAACTGAGTAATATAGGTATAGTCTAAATATAGTGTAGGCTAGTTGGCAATAAAGCAGAACCAAATTCTAATTAGTACTCATTATAAGACTGAGGACACGTTCTCACAAAGAAAGTTGCTGAAATTTTAAGTGAGGAGGGTAATTATGACAGCTAAATTTGTCAGTCTTGTCACTGGAATCCCAGGAGCAATTCTTTTTTCTTGTTGTTATAATCCTCTTGAGAATCCCCCAGCTGCCCAGGTAAGGCATTTATGTGGGGAGTTCTACTCTCAATTCCTGTAAGTCATGTTCAAAACTCAGAAGTGCTTCCTCTCTTCATTTTTGCTACCCATGTCTGTACCAGTACATTTCTATGGTCAGTGTCTCATATTCCATAAGCCCCCTAATTTTTGTACATTGAAGATTTTAGGTTATGACTGATGAATCAGTTTCCTGCTTTATCAGTGCTGTGAATGCACTTAAATTGCAGACGCTCTGTGTTATTTATTAGTAGCTATAACATAGACAAGTAGAGGGCACTTGTGAACTGTGTTTATTTTGTTTACATTTATCACTGTCTTTTCAACAAGTGTTTTCTAGACACTTCCCCACCTTGTTTATTTAATTTAAAGGTTTATTATGTATTTCTTTCTAGAAAGTAATACACATTTTTAGGACCTGGGAAATACAGAGGTGAGACAGGAGCCCCCAAACGGCATCCCAGTACTACTCATACAATGTCCATCTCTGTTAGCTTTCTGATCCTGAATAACTAGGTTTTTGTTTCAAAGGTTTTTTTCCTTTTACACATCATAGTCACAGTTTTGTAGGTAAATAGTTATATCCTGCGTTCCCCTCATGTTTGAAGACTCTTCATACACGGCGTTTCATGGCTACATAATAACCTATGTTGTATTTACCCAGCTGCTCCTGTGTGAGGCGTGGGCAGAGACAAGGCCTCAGAGGCTGGCTGCCTGACTTTGTTTGTCGCTTTATTACTTACTAGTAGTGTGACCGTGGGCAAGGTAATCCATCTGTCTCTGCTCGGGTTCTTCTTCTGTAAAATGAGGGTAATCGTTAGTGCCAGCTTGTAAGGATTGAATGTGTTAAGAACTTGTAAGTGTTTGCACACAGTAAGTGCTAAATATTTAAGCTAGCACTCTTGTCATTGTCCAGTTTTTCATTGTTTGAAGGTGGTCTTCAAGGAGCATCTTTGTGTTTTAAACCTTACTGGATTCAGGATTGCTAACTCAAGGTGGAGTCCTAGAGTAGAGTAACTGAAGTGAAGAGTTAGAATTGTGTTTTAGGGCTCTGCTACACAATCCCAAAGAAGACTTCTGCTAGCCCATTCAGTGCCTCTGCAAAAATTAAAAAGAAGTCACTCCTTCCTCAAAAACCTTTACTATTATCTGTAGGAAAATCTTGTTAAAAGAAAACGCTCCACTGCCATCTGCTATCGTAAAAAAATTGTAAACCTCTGTAATAAAAACACAAACATAGGGTGTGTGTGATGTGAGTGATACCCCTTAGAGATGGTGCTTTTATCCAGCCTCAGTCTGCACAGTTGTTCATGTTGCCCTGCTGTTAAGCTCCTTCAGGATTCTGTGGGTGGGCTGACTTGTGTAAGCAAAGATGATTTGGCATCATGAGTGTAGACTCCGTGGAATTCTGTCTAGCACTATGGTGAAAATTTTGTGTGTGTGTGTGTCATTTAAAAAAATGTTTATTTCTTTATTTTAAAGTTTTTACAGAGTTTTGTTGTTCACAGACATGCACGTTCCCAGATCAGTCATATGCACATCCCTGGTCCCCTCCCCTTCCCGTGAAAACTTCTGAGAGTCGACTTTGAAAAACCCAACTCAGTAGAACTTGGTCACCTGTAATTAGCCACAAAAGTGGCACATACAGCCTTTTGCAGGTGATGTCTAGGAAAAGCAAGAATCTTCTAATCCTCTCTAATCTGTAAAAGGCTGTGTAAAGACACATTTTAAAACATCTTTTCCCTACAGTGTGTTGACCAAACAAGGGAAATGGACTTTCTATGGCTCAAGTTAAAAATTTAAGCCAATTAGAATCGTGTAGGGGGGCAGAGACAAGGCCTCAGAGGCTGGCTGCCTGACTTTGTTTGTCGCTTTACTTACTAGTAGTGTGACCGTGGGCAAGGTAATCCATCTGTCTCTGCTCGGGTTCTTCTTCTGTAAAATGAGGGTAATCGTTAGTGCCAGCTTGTAAGGATTGAATGTGTTAAGAACTTGTAAGTGTTTGCACACAGTAAGTGCTAAATATTTAAGCTAGCACTCTTGTCATTGTCCAGTTTTTCATTGTTTGAAGGTGGTCTTCAAGGAGCATCTTTGTGTTTTAAACCTTACTGGATTCAGGATTGCTAACTCAAGGTGGAGTCCTAGAGTAGAGTAACTGAAGTGAAGAGTTAGAATTGTGTTTTAGGGCTCTGCTACACAATCCCAAAGAAGACTTCTGCTAGCCCATTCAGTGCCTCTGCAAAAATTAAAAAGAAGTCACTCCTTCCTCAAAAACCTTTACTATTATCTGTAGGAAAATCTTGTTAAAAGAAAACGCTCCACTGCCATCTGCTATCGTAAAAAAATTGTAAACCTCTGTAATAAAAACACAAACATAGGGTGTGTGTGATGTGAGTGATACCCCTTAGAGATGGTGCTTTTATCCAGCCTCAGTCTGCACAGTTGTTCATGTTGCCCTGCTGTTAAGCTCCTTCAGGATTCTGTGGGTGGGCTGACTTGTGTAAGCAAAGATGATTTGGCATCATGAGTGTAGACTCCGTGGAATTCTGTCTAGCACTATGGTGAAAATTTTGTGTGTGTGTGTGTCATTTAAAAAAAAATGTTTATTTCTTTATTTTAAAGTTTTTACAGAGTTTTGTTGTTCACAGACATGCACGTTCCCAGATCAGTCATATGCACATCCCTGGTCCCCTCCCCTTCCCGTGAAAACTTCTGAGAGTCGACTTTGAAAAACCCAACTCAGTAGAACTTGGTCACCTGTAATTAGCCACAAAAGTGGCACATACAGCCTTTTGCAGGTGATGTCTAGGAAAAGCAAGAATCTTCTAATCCTCTCTAATCTGTAAAAAGGCTGTGTAAAGACACATTTTAAAAACATCTTTTTCCCTACAGTGTGTTGACCAAACAAGGGAAATGGATCAGTAGTGTGAATGGCATTGACTGGCTCCAAGTTAAAAATTTAAGCCAATTAGAATCGGAAGAGGAGCAAGTGAAAATAGCAGCAACTCATAGCACAGTGAGTAGACTCTAATTTAAGTGTGCTTGACAGCTTTTTAGTTCATAGAATTTTATTTATGAAACAGTGTCTTAATCTTGCAAAGCAATTGTCTCGGTAAACTTCTCAATCTCAAGAAGTCACATTTTTACTTGCAACATTTGATTACTGTTTATTTACCTTTGTTAGCCCTTGGCATGTTTCAAGAAAATATGTGCCTTTTCCCCTCTCCAAAGCCTAGAATTAAAATGTGAGAGTTAGGGCTTCCCTGGTGGTCCAGTGGGTAAGGACAGTGCCTTGTAGTGCAAGGGGCGCCAGTTCAATCCATGGCCTGGGAGGATCCCACGTGCCGTGGGGTGGCTGGACTGATGTGTGCAACTGCTGAGCCGGAGCTCTGGAATGCACCCAGAGCCAGTGCTCTGCGACGAGAGAGGCCACTGCAAGGGGAGGCTCACACAGGCCAAGGAACAAAGATGGATGGAAATAGATAAATGAAAAATCAATAGAAGTAGCCAAAAACAGCAACAACAACAAAAATGTCAGAGTTAACCTTTTTAATTAATTCATGGAATCTTCTGACTTTGAAACTATGAAATGCTATTTTTAAGAGTCTTCTCTGTATTTTTAAACCAGGTGTATAGGTTTTTTGGTGTTTGAACCTTTTGTTGTTGTTTTTTTAATTTTGGCCTCTTTTATTGGTTTTTTCATTTATTTATTTTCATCCATCCCTACTCCCTGGCCTGTGTGGGCCTCCCACTGCAGTGGCCTCTCTCGTTGCAGAGCATCAGCTCTGGATGCATGCCCTCCAGAGCACTGGCTTGTAATTGGACACACCGGTCCAGCCGCTCCACGGCATGTGGGACCTTCCCAGGCCAGGGATTGAACTGGTGTCCCTTTCATTGCAAGGTGGACTCTTTACCCGCTGGACCACCAGGGAAGCCCAGTGTTTGGGCTTTTTAAAGTTAATCGTAAATTGCTCTACAGGACACACTGTGCTGTATGCAAAACCAGTTGCTCTTAAAAAGGATGGGTTTTTTTTTTCTTTTTTTCCATTTGAAAACTCTTACACTGGTTTCTTTAAAAATATTTTTTAAGAAAATAAACAGATATTTCAGGAAAGATCTTTTTATATTTATGTAGTCTCCATTTAACATGTTTTTTCTTGTAGTTTCATTTTGAAAACTTAAAATTTTTCTTTTATGTAAAATTATACTTTCTTAAGGTGCATTCATGGGCTTCCCTGGTGGCTCAAATGGCTAAAGAATCCACCTGCAGTGCAGGTGACCCAGGTTTAATCCCTGGGTTGGGAAGATCCCCTGGAGAAGGGAATGGTTACCCACTCCAGTGTTCTTGCTTGGAGAATTACATGGCTCATCCATGGAGCTGCAAAGAGTCCAACAAGACTGAGTAACTTTAACTTCACAAGGTGCATTAATGATTTTTTTGCACAGTAATGGGGACAGTATAAGGTCAGTGCCCACAACTCAGGAGACCTACCTCCCTGACCCTGAGTAGGAGGCTGGTGCAGTCCTTGAAACAGGCTTTGCTCAGTCTTGGCACAGCGGGGGTGTGGGGGGAGCCAGGGACCATTGGTGGGCAAGTAGAGTCTGATTTCTGATGTCAACTTTACCCTTAAATTTCCACAGTGTTATGCCCTAGAGGCAATTAGAGAGGCAATTCTTAAAAAAAAAAAAAAAAATCCAAGATAAAGTAATTTACGTAGGAATTTTAAATAGTACCCTTGGATTAGTACATTTTTATATTATTAATGCTTATTGGACCTGAACTAGTCATTCTTTTTTTTTTTTTTTTCTTTTTTTGGAGGGGAGGTCTTTTATTGTTTTTATTTATTTCTTTTCATCCACCTTTATTCTTTGGCCTCTATGGGCCTCCCATTGTGGTGGCTTCTTTCATTGCAGAGCACCAGCTCTGGGAGCATGTACTCCAAAGCGCTAGCTCGTAATTGAATACACTGGTCCAGCCACTCAGCGGCATGCAGGATCTTCCTGGACCGGGGATTGAACTGGTGCCCCTTGTACTGCAAGGCAGACTCTTAACCCACTGTACCACCAAGGAAGCCCCAATCATTCTTAACATAAAGAAATACAATCCAGCTATAGTAATTTTTGTTTGCTCTCATCAAAAAGGTTAGTTGTCAATTCTTTGCCTTTCACTGCTGTTATGTCTTTATAGTTTTCTAAAGTTTTCTGTAAGAGGCCTCTTCTGTTCCAATTATCATCAGTTCGGTAAAAATTTAACTAAGGTTTGAGTTTCTGCCTTTGGCTTTGTGAAAGAGAGAAAATGAATTTCAGGGAAGGAAAAAATTTTTTTCAAGTGGGAAAAGACTGCTAAATGTCGGGCAATTAGTAACTCAGATAATCTGCATATGCATAATTTTAATTTTCCTTTCCTTCCATTGTTTTTAACTTATACACAGTCATTAGTTTATTTCTCTATTTTAGGTGGTGTTTGATATTCGAATTAAAGCCATAAAGGAATTAAAATTATTGAAGGAACTAGGTAATCATTTATATTTGCTTTGGGTTTAGTTTTGTTTTGATTTTTAATTTGAAATATGGAGAGTATTTATACAAAAAACATTCTTTAGGGAAAACTCACATGTCTACCACCCAAAATGGACAAATGTTAACATCTTACCATGTGTTTGTCTTGCCTCAGATATTACAAATAATACCCTCTTGTTCTCCTCAGGCCTATCCCCCTTTCCCCTCCCCAGATTCAACCAGTATATCTGATTTGGGTGTGTTTCTAGTTTCTGTATTAATGTACTATATATATTACTTCTATATGTATGTATGTATATTTTTACATTTTTACATATTCTATCATATGAATATGACATTCGACAAATTCACTATTTGCTCAGCATTAGGTATACTTTTACAGCCTTATTTACATATAGTTTACATATGACAAAACATCCATTTTAAGTGTAATTCAGTCATTATTGGTATATGTACAGAGTCATACAATCATCACAGCAATCCAGTTTCAGAACATTTCCATCACTCCAAAAAGATTGCTTATCCTTATATGATACCAGGCCCCTGATAGCTGCTCATCTACTTTGTCTCTTTTGACTTGCTTTTCTGGACATTTCACGTAAATGGAAGCATATAATATGTAGTCTTTTGTGTCCAACGTCTTTCACTTAATATATTATTTTTGAAATTCATCCACAATTTAGCATATTTCAATAGTGTGTTCCTCTTTATTGCTGACTATTATTCTGTAGTACGGATAGATCACCTTTTGTTTGTTCATTACAGTTGATGGATGTTTGGATTGTTTCTACTTTGGGGCTTTTACAGATAATTCTGCAGTAAAGATTATGTCTTTATGTAGACATATGTTTTCTGTTCTCCTGGGTAGATGTACAGGATTGTAATTTCTGGGTCATATGGCAAAGTTATGTTTATCTTTATAAGAAGCTGCCGTACATTTTTCTGAAGCAGCTGAGTCATTTTCACACCCACTGGCAGAGGATCATGGTTGCAGTTTGCTTCCCATCCTTGCAAGTATTTACTTATTTATTTATTTTGACCACTTTGCATGGCTTGCAGAGTCAATGGGGTTACACTATGTGAATTAACTTATAAGTTATTTCTCTATTTTAGGTGGTGTTTGATATTCGAATTAAAGCCATAAAGGAATTAAAATTATTGAAGGAACTAGGTAATCATTTATATTTGCTTTGGGTTTAGTTTTGTTTTGATTTTTAATTTGAAATATGGAGAGTATTTATACAAAAAACATTCTTTAGGGAAAACTCACATGTCTACCACCCAAAATGGACAAATGTTAACATCTTACCATGTGTTTGTCTTGCCTCAGATATTACAAATAATACCCTCTTGTTCTCCTCAGGCCTATCCTCCTTCCCTCCCCAGATTCAACCAGTATATCTGATTTGGGTGTGTTTCTAGTTTCTGTATTAATGTACTATATATATTACTTCTATATGTATGTATGTATATTTTTACATTTTTACATATTCTATCATATGAATATGACATTCGACAAATTCACTATTTGCTCAGCATTAGGTATACTTTTACAGCCTTATTTACATATAGTTTACATATGACAAAACATCCATTTTAAGTGTAATTCAGTCATTATTGGTATATGTACAGAGTCATACAATCATCACAGCAATCCAGTTTCAGAACATTTCCATCACTCCAAAAAGATTGCTTATCCTTATATGATACCAGGCCCCTGATAGCTGCTCATCTACTTTGTCTCTTTTGACTTGCTTTTCTGGACATTTCACGTAAATGGAAGCATATAATATGTAGTCTTTTGTGTCCAACGTCTTTCACTTAATATATTATTTTTGAAATTCATCCACAATTTAGCATATTTCAATAGTGTGTTCCTCTTTATTGCTGACTATTATTCTGTAGTACGGATAGATCACCTTTTGTTTGTTCATTACAGTTGATGGATGTTTGGATTGTTTCTACTTTGGGGCTTTTACAGATAATTCTGCAGTAAAGATTATGTCTTTATGTAGACATATGTTTTCTGTTCTCCTGGGTAGATGTACAGGATTGTAATTTCTGGGTCATATGGCAAAGTTATGTTTATCTTTATAAGAAGCTGCCGTACATTTTTCTGAAGCAGCTGAGTCATTTTCACACCCACTGGCAGAGGATCATGGTTGCAGTTTGCTTCCCATCCTTGCAAGTATTTACTTATTTATTTATTTTGACCACTTTGCATGGCTTGCAGATTCTCAGTTCCCTGAGAAGTGGAAGAGTTACACTATGTGAATTCAAGACTTACTCTGAAACTGTAGAAATCAGTAAGTGGGTGTTGTCATGAGAGTAGACACAGAGGGGCAGGAATCAGCAAGCTGTGGCCTAAAACATTTTTCTCCAGTGAGCTAAGAATTTGTTGTTATTGTTCAGTCACTCAGTTGTGACTCTGAGACTCCAACTGTGGAGTCTCAGACTCCATGGGCTGCAGCATACCAGGCTTCCCTGTCCTTCACCATCTCCCACAGTTTGCTAAAACTCATGTCCATTGACTCAGTGATGTCATCCAGCCGTCTCATCCTCTGTCATCCCTTTCTCCTCCTGCTTTCAGTCTTTCCCGGCATTAGGGTCTTTTCCCATGATTCGGCTCTTCCAATCAGGTGCCCAAAGTATTGGGGCCTCAGCTCCAGTATCATTCTTTTGAATAAACATTCAGGGTTAAGTTCCTTTAGGACTGACTGAGTTGATCTTCTTGCAGTCCAAGAGACTCTTAAGAGTCTTATCCAGCACCACAGTTTGAATGCATCAGTTCTTCAGTGCTCAGCCTTCTTTATGGTCTAACTCTCACATCTGTACCTGACTACTGGAAAACGATAGCTTTAACTAGGGGTCCTTTGTTGGCAAGGTGATGTTTCTGCTCTTTAATATGCTGTCTAGGTTTGTCATAGCTTTTCTTCCGAAGAGCAAGCGTCTTTTGATTTCATGGCTGTAGTCACCTCTCAGTGATCACCTCTCAGTGATTTTGGAGCCCAAGAAAGTATAAGTCTCTCAGTTGTTTCCACTGTTTCCCTATCTATTTGCCATGGAATGATGGGTCCAGATTCCATGATCTCTTTTTTTGAATGTTGAGTTTTAATCCAGCCTTTTCACTTTCCTCTTTCACCCTTCATCAAGAGACTCTTTAGCTCTTCTTCACTTTCTGCTGTAAGGGTGGTGTCATCTGCATACCTGAGGTAATTGATATTTCTCCTGGCAGTCTTGATTTCATCTTGTGCTTCATCCAGACCAGGATTAATTTGGAACTAGTCCAAATTAATGTCTGTTGTTACATGTCTGGTTCTAATTGTGGCTTCTTGACCTGCATTCAGGTTTCTCGGGAGGCAGGTAAAGTGGTCTGGTACACCTGTCTCTTTAAGAATTTTCCACAGATTGTTGTGATCTATACAGTCAAAGGGTCTAGCATAGTCAGTGAAGCAGAAGTAGATATTTTTTCTGGAATTCTCTTGCTTTTCCTGTGATCCACAAGCTGTTGGCAGTTTGATCTCTGGTTCCTCTGCCTTTTCTAAATCCAGCTTGTATATCTGAAAGTTCTCAGTTCATGTACTGTTGAAGCCTAGCTTGGAGAATTTTGAGCATGACCTTACTAGCATGTGAAATGAGTGGAATTGTGCGGTAGTTTGAATATTCTTTGGCAATTCCCTTCTTTGGGATTGGAATGAAAGCTGACCATTTCCAGTCCTGAGGCCACTGCTGAGTTTTCCAAATTTGCTGGCATATTGAGCGTAGCACTTTAACAGCATCGTGTTTTAGGATTTGAAATAGCTCAGTTGGAATTCCATCACCTTCACTAGCTTTATTTGTAGTGATGCTTCCTAAGGCCCACTTGATTTCACAGTCTAGGATGTCTAGCCCTAGATTAGTGATAACACCATCGTGTTTATCTGGGTCATTAAGATCTTGTTTGTATAATTCTGTTATTTGCTTGCCACCCCTTCTTAATTTCTTCTGCTTCTGTTAGGTCCATAACATTTGTGTCCTTTATTGTGCCCATCTTTGCATGAAATGGTCCCTTGGTAGCTCTAATTTTCTTGAAGAGATCTCTATAGTCCTTCCCATTCTATTATTTTCCTCTCTTTCTTTGCATTGTTCACTTAGGAAGGCTTTCTTACCTCTCCTTACTTTTCTCTGGAACTCTGCATTCAGAGGGGTATGTCTTTCCTTTTCTCCTTTGCCTTTTACTTCTCTGTTCTCAGCTATTTGTAAGACCTCCTCAGACAACCATTTTTCCTTTTTGCATTTCTTTTTTAGGGGAATGGTTTTGATCATTGCCTCCTGTACAGTGTTACAAACCTCTGTCCATTGTTTTTTAGGCACTCTGCCTATCACATTTAATCCCTTGAATCTGTTTGTCGCTTGCAATGGCCTAGTGGTTTTTCCCTACTTTCTTCAATTTAAGTCTGAATTTTGCAGTAAGGAGTTCATGGTCTGAGCCACAGTCAGCTCCTGGTCTTGTTTTCGATGACTGTATAGGGCATCTCCATCTTCAGCTGCAAAGAATATAATCAAGCTGATTTCAGTATTGACTATCTGGTGATGTCCATGTGTAGACATGTGTTTTTTGTGTTGTTCCAAGAGGGTGTTTGCTATGACCAATGCATTCTCTTAGCAAAACTCAATTAGCCTTTGTCCGGTTAGGTGATTAAAGTAATCATCTAACTTCTTTTAAATCTAGGCAGTCTCTGTACAGTTCTGATATGGGTGGATTTCAGTGACCGTTGCTCACTAGTTAGCCAACAGCATGGTTCTGACCATTTCCAGTCCTGAGGCCACTGCTGAGTTTTCCAAATTTGCTGGCATATTGAGCGTAGCACTTTAACAGCATCGTGTTTTAGGATTTGAAATAGCTCAGTTGGAATTCCATCACCTTCACTAGCTTTATTTGTAGTGATGCTTCCTAAGGCCCACTTGATTTCACAGTCTAGGATGTCTAGCCCTAGATTAGTGATAACACCATCGTGTTTATCTGGGTCATTAAGATCTTGTTTGTATAATTCTGTTATTTGCTTGCCACCCCTTCTTAATTTCTTCTGCTTCTGTTAGGTCCATAACATTTGTGTCCTTTATTGTGCCCATCTTTGCATGAAATGGTCCCTTGGTAGCTCTAATTTTCTTGAAGAGATCTCTATAGTCCTTCCCATTCTATTATTTTCCTCTCTTTCTTTGCATTGTTCACTTAGGAAGGCTTTCTTACCTCTCCTTACTTTTCTCTGGAACTCTGCATTCAGTTGTGTATATATTTCCTTTTCTCCTTTGCCTTTTACTTCTCTGTTCTCAGCTATTTGTAAGACCTCCTCAGACAACCATTTTTCCTTTTTGCATTTCTTTTTTAGGGGAATGGTTTTGATCATTGCCTCCTGTACAGTGTTACAAACCTCTGTCCATTGTTTTTTAGGCACTCTGCCTATCACATTTAATCCCTTGAATCTGTTTGTCGCTTGCAATGGCCTAGTGGTTTTCCCTACTTTCTTCAATTTAAGTCTGAATTTTGCAGTAAGGAGTTCATGGTCTGAGCCACAGTCAGCTCCTGGTCTTGTTTTCGATGACTGTATAGGGCATCTCCATCTTCAGCTGCAAAGAATATAATCAAGCTGATTTCAGTATTGACTATCTGGTGATGTCCATGTGTAGACATGTGTTTTTTGTGTTGTTCCAAGAGGGTGTTTGCTATGACCAATGCATTCTCTTAGCAAAACTCAATTAGCCTTTGTCCGGTTAGGTGATTAAAGTAATCATCTAACTTCTTTTAAATCTAGGCAGTCTCTGTACAGTTCTGATATGGGTGGATTTCAGTGACCGTTGCTCACTAGTTAGCCAACAGCATGGTTCAGATTTCAGCTGCCCCCAGATATTAACTGAGTCATGGCATAAAGAAAAGACTTTGCTACAAGCTCTTTAGTCTACAGATCTCTGTGAAATAGCATGTATACTGTGATCAATGACCAGTGTATTTCACTTTAAGTTCTGTCAGTAATCACACTCTTTAAACCACTGCTCAGTGTACAGCTGCTGTTAAATTCCACCACACGGACAGCCAAGTGTGTGGTTTATTGCCTCCTTTTCTCTCAACGGTAAACCCAGGTGGTATTTTACAAGAATGATAATCAAATTAGCCAGCAATGCTGAAAGTACAGAGAAGAAAAGTATGTGGAGCGGAGGAAGAAATCACCACCCGTGGGGATGCTGACTCTGCTCTCATCTGAGCGACTCCAGATCTGCACTCAGAGGAGCCAGTGAGCACAGAGTCACAGAAGTGAGGCAGGTGATCGTGACGACAAGTACGAGGATCATCCCAGAGGAACTGACGCCAGCCGCAACTTCGCATTAAAGGGGCTCTGGGAGATAGTCCATGAACTTGAAAGTACAGAGCATAAAATACCGGAAGCTGACGCAGACTTAGAAATGGTATCACTGGGGGCGGCAGAAAAGATGCTCACCCTGTCCAGCAAGCTGCATGAGAAGAAAGCAAGCAAGCCCTGTTTAAATGATTCTTGATTGTTTTTACAAGGGGAAAAATTTTTTTTTTTTTTTACAAGGGAAACATTTTAATTCTGAATGTCTGTAGTGTTTTAAATTACAATATAAATATTTGCTATTTTTTTCATTTCACTGGACACATATATAACTGACAAGAGTTTTACTGTTTTGATAGAAATTTTTAAAGGTCACAGTGCCATCATAATTTTTCTTAGTATGATTTCTCTGCACCATTTCAACTTGTACAGGCATTTTTATGGTCCTGTGCTGCTGTGCAAAGGGAAGACTGCTGTACGTGTCTTTTTGTTGCTGGAGTTTTTTTGTTTGTTTTTGTTTTTTACCTTCTTGCTAATTAATATAGTAGCGAATCTCTCTTTGGTTCTTGTTCATTTGCTGCACTAATCAGCATGTTTTTATTTATAGCTGAGAACAGCTGTTTGAGGCCTATTGATAGAAATGGGAAGCTGCTTTGTCCAGGTAAATCTTTTTGGTAGCCTTCAAAAACTGACACATATTCACGCCACCTATCTTTCTCAACACTTTCACTTCTAACAGTGACTTCCAAAACCTAGTATTCTGAAGTTACCTTTTAGAAACTGGTTTATAAAACATGCTGTCATCCAGGTGTTCGTTACAGAAAAAAACCACCCCCGGACAGCCAAGTGTGTGGTTTATTGCCTCCTTTTCTCTCAACGGTAAACCCAGGTGGTATTTTACAAGAATGATAATCAAATTAGCCAGCAATGCTGAAAGTACAGAGAAGAAAAGTATGTGGAGCGGAGGAAGAAATCACCACCCGTGGGGATGCTGACTCTGCTCTCATCTGAGCGACTCCAGATCTGCACTCAGAGGAGCCAGTGAGCACAGAGTCACAGAAGTGAGGCAGGTGATCGTGACGACAAGTACGAGGATCATCCCAGAGGAACTGACGCCAGCCGCAACTTCGCATTAAAGGGGCTCTGGGAGATAGTCCATGAACTTGAAAGTACAGAGCATAAAATACCGGAAGCTGACGCAGACTTAGAAATGGTATCACTGGGGGCGGCAGAAAAGATGCTCACCCTGTCCAGCAAGCTGCATGAGAAGAAAGCAAGCAAGCCCTGTTTAAATGATTCTTGATTGTTTTTTACAAGGGAAACATTTTTTTTTTTTTTTTTTTACAAGGGAAACATTTTAATTCTGAATGTCTGTAGTGTTTTAAATTACAATATAAATATTTGCTATTTTTTTCATTTCACTGGACACATATATAACTGACAAGAGTTTTACTGTTTTGATAGAAATTTTTAAAGGTCACAGTGCCATCATAATTTTTCTTAGTATGATTTCTCTGCACCATTTCAACTTGTACAGGCATTTTTATGGTCCTGTGCTGCTGTGCAAAGGGAAGACTGCTGTACGTGTCTTTTTGTTGCTGGAGTTTTTTTGTTTGTTTTTGTTTTTTACCTTCTTGCTAATTAATATAGTAGCGAATCTCTCTTTGGTTCTTGTTCATTTGCTGCACTAATCAGCATGTTTTTATTTATAGCTGAGAACAGCTGTTTGAGGCCTATTGATAGAAATGGGAAGCTGCTTTGTCCAGGTAAATCTTTTTGGTAGCCTTCAAAAACTGACACATATTCACGCCACCTATCTTTCTCAACACTTTCACTTCTAACAGTGACTTCCAAAACCTAGTATTCTGAAGTTACCTTTTAGAAACTGGTTTATAAAACATGCTGTCATCCAGGTGTCTTCCTTTTTGGTTACAGAAACTTTTACCCCAAAATTCAGATACTTCTGTTTTCAAAATTCTGTTTTTCTAATTGGCTGATGCTCATTTTAGCCATGGTTTTGATCTAGTTATAGCTTTCTAGGTTTATTATCAAAGTTTTTAATTTGTTTTGCTAATTTTATTGTGATACCAGTTGTCATAGTAACCAGAGACTTGGTTCTTACCTCTGTAACACATCTTGTCATTAGACTTAATGTACTCTTAGTTACCACAGCAACTTTAAACTTGGAAGAAGCTGGACTTCTCTGGTGGTCCAGTGGGTGAAGACTCCGCCTTGCAGTACAGAGGGAACCAGTTCAATCCCTGACCCGGGAAGATCCAAGGTGCCATGGAGCAGCTGGACCAGTGTGTCCAATTACGAGCCAGCACTCTAGAGCACATGTGCCTAGAACCAGTGCTCTGCAATGAGAGAGGCCACTGCAATGGGAGGCCCACACATGCCAAAGAATAAAAAGATGGATGAAAATATATATAAAATAAAAAGAGGCATGATGGGGAAAAAGAGAAAAAAACTTGGAGGAAGCTAGTCTGTCATCCATGAATCTATTCAGAATATTACATAATCCATGCAAACAACCGCTTTCTGGTTTTTATTAAGTATTAATATAGAACATTCATAGCTGCCTCTTATTTCTTAGCATTGTTGTACAAATAACAAGAGTAATGTGTTCTAGAGTGAGAAAGTCCGAAATCAAATATAGCTCAAATATATATAATCCTTTTGCAAGGAGTATAACTCAGTTTTCTTCTTTAACATTCTTGATTTTCAAAGAAAGAGGATTTCAGTGTATTATTATTTGCCCAAAGAGGTAGGAATTAATAACATTTACCACCTTATCAAAATTGTTTATAGTGCCAGACAGCTGTACCTTGAAGGAGGCAGGATGGAAGATGGGGAGTTCACTGGGACTGTGTCCGGGAAAAGCACCGACTTCCTCTCAGGTAAGAGGGGGCACCCGACCACCAGCACCCACCTTCCCACGATCAGATGTTCTTAACTGTAAAATTCATTCCTTAACTACTGTAGTAATACTGTTTTTCTTAGAATTTTTCTTTTCCTTAAATGATACCTTATATGTAGAAATACATCCATCTATATAAGTTCTTTGTGTTTTAATTCAAACATAGGTCAAAGTATATTCATAAGGTTGTGGTTAAGGGGATTTTTTAAGTTAAGTGGCCTCCAGTTTCCACGACCTTAATTCATAAATTCTAAAAGCACCCCTGTCCTCCTGCATCATCTTACAGTTAGTAACAACAAGCAGTGCTTTAGATTTAATGAAATACAGTGTACTGATTTTGAGTTTAATTACTCCCTGCAGTAATCGAACAGACTCACAGCAGTTTTTTCTTTATCAGTATTCATTTTATGAATAAAACACTATCAGGTTGACCTTTGCCAGAAGCCCTACCTACTTTGTAAACTTTCATTACAGTCCAAAAGCCATAAGGATAGCCTTGCTATTAGGACTCTGTCTCAGGGTAAGCTGGACTCATATCAGGATCCCCTGGCTCCTGCATCCCTTTTGTGGAACTAATCCACGTCATGACTTTCCCAACTGCTTCCCCTTTAATTTCTTCTTCCCCAAACTAACAAATAGTAGTGCATGACAAGCTCACAGGAGGAGAAACATGACAAGTGAAGTTGAGTTAGGAAGGGAAAAAAAGCTGTAAGGAACTGAACTAACAAGGGATCAGCTTTACAGTGTTCCTCTGCATTCCTGGGAGTAAAAGTATATACTACCTCTGGACAGAAAATAAGATCACAAATGAAGGACTCAGGAAAAAAACCCAGTTAGTGCCTACAGTCTGTAGTAATTTCAGATCTCTTTGAGGAATGGCTGGGAAAGAGATGGAGATCATAGTAGAATAAATAATGTCTGTGAGAGATGTGTATTAGGAGTAAAAGAATTGGTGATAAAGAATCTTACATTTCTAGGTAGTCAAGATTATTGTTTAAATTATAACTGTAAAATACTCAAACATAGGACTTCCCGGTGGTCCAGTGGGTAAAGACTCCGCCTTGCAGTGCAAGGGGCGCTGGTTTGATCCCTGGCCCGGGAAGATCCCATGTGCCGCAGAGCGGCTGGACAGATGTGTCCAATCACCGAGCCGGAGCTCTGGAGCTGGCACTCTGCAGCAAGAGAGGCCACTGTGATGGGAGGCCCACACAGGCCAAAGAACAAAGATAGATGAAAGTAAATAAGTGAAAGACCAATAAAAGTGGTCAAAAAATTTTTAAAAATACTCAAACATAGACTTGTTTTGCATAATTAGAGATTTTTATTGAAGTTTTATGATCTAAACTTTTTTTTTTTTTTTTTAAAGATTTATTTATTTATATTTATTTTGGGTGGGGGACGGGTTGGGGAGGGAGTGGAGCAGGCGGGCCACTTCTATTGGTCTTTCATTTATCTATTTTAATTCGTCTTTGTTCTTTGGCTCCTGTGGGCCTCCCATCGCGGTGGCGTCTGTCGTTGCAGAGCACCGGCTCTGGGCGCATGCGCTCCAGAGCTCCGGCTCGGTAATTGGACACATCAGTCCAGCCGCTCCGCGGCACGTGGGATCTTCCCAGGCCAGGGATGGAACTGGCGCCCCTTGCACTGCAAGGCGGTGTCCTTACCCACTGGACCACCAGGGGAAGCCCTGATCTAAACTTTATTTAAGTTTTAGATTAAAACTTTTCTCTTTTGGAAATAAATATATGTATAATTATAAAGTTCAAATTAAATTGCATTTATGCCTGTGTCTCAATCTTAGCTGTTCCTGTTTTTTGCTTTGGGGAATGATGTTCACCCTGGGACAGAGATGGAGATCATAGTAGAAGAAACAACATCTGTGAGGGATGTAAGTAATTTTACTCTGGGGGCCAGAGTCTGTCAGTGTTTAACGTGGGGAGCAGTGGTAACCTGTGTTCGGGTTTTGAGAACCTAAGACTAGAGTTCACATAATATCCTTTAGGAGATTCTATGTACTCACTAAAGGAGTTACTTTGGATGGCTTGAAAGTTGGTGAGTCTGCTGTGGTTTTAAAAATGATTGTTCTTTTTTATTTTCTGACTACCGATAATATATGGTTATTGTTGATATTTGGGATGTATAAAAATTAGTTAAAAGAAAAAAACTTAAAACCCCTCATCCTTTATCCCACTAGTATTCACATTGTGGCATATTTCTTTCTGATATTTTTACATTATGTGTACACACATAATCTCACACACACAGGTGTGAATGTTTGTGTGTGTGTGTGAGAGAGAGAGAGATATAACAACAGTTATGTTGGTGTCTTTCAGTCCTGGAAGATGAAGAGGCAGATAACATCATTGTGGTTAAATAAAGCCTGTATTCCTGAATTTGAATCAGAAGAGTCAGAATGAATCTGATGTAGTTTTTCTTTTAAAAAGGTTTTTTCTATCTCTGTCCCTTGAAACAGCTTGTAGAAATGACCAACCTTACTGTACCAAACACCCCAGCATCCAGACTGTTTTAAGTACCATTTCCAGGAGGGAACTAGGGCTTCCTGGGGTAATGGCTGCTGCTATGTCTAGATCAGGAAGTGTGTGAGGAGTCTGGAACAGCTTCTGAGGACAGGAAACAGTGAGGCTAGCAGAGACTTCTGGGATTAGCAAAGAGAGTCAGTAGCCAACCTGAAGATAAGAGTTTGAACTTCAGTGGAAATTATGAAAGCTGATTCACACATACATAAAATTCATGAGTTCATAATGACCCTACAAAACATGCTGTTCATTGCTCATGTATAGTGGGTGCTATGAATCCATAAAGGAAAGAATCACGCCTCTATCCTGTTTTTCTTTTGCAAACTTTACTTCACATTAACCAAATAGATAAGAAGGAGATTATTTTAAGTAAAGTTCAAATTAAATTGCATTTATGCCTGTGTCTCAATCTTAGCTGTTCCTGTTTTTTGCTTTGGGGAATGATGTTCACCCTGGGACAGAGATGGAGATCATAGTAGAAGAAACAACATCTGTGAGGGATGTAAGTAATTTTACTCTGGGGGCCAGAGTCTGTCAGTGTTTAACGTGGGGAGCAGTGGTAACCTGTGTTCGGGTTTTGAGAACCTAAGACTAGAGTTCACATAATATCCTTTAGGAGATTCTATGTACTCACTAAAGGAGTTACTTTGGATGGCTTGAAAGTTGGTGAGTCTGCTGTGGTTTTAAAAATGATTGTTCTTTTTTATTTTCTGACTACCGATAATATATGGTTATTGTTGATATTTGGGATGTATAAAAATTAGTTAAAAGAAAAAAACTTAAAACCCCTCATCCTTTATCCCACTAGTATTCACATTGTGGCATATTTCTTTCTGATATTTTTACATTATGTGTACACACATAATCTCACACACACAGGTGTGAATGTTTGTGTGTGTGTGTGAGAGAGAGAGAGATATAACAACAGTTATGTTGGTGTCTTTCAGTCCTGGAAGATGAAGAGGCAGATAACATCATTGTGGTTAAATAAAGCCTGTATTCCTGAATTTGAATCAGAAGAGTCAGAATGAATCTGATGTAGTTTTTCTTTTAAAAATGTTTTTTCTATCTCTGTCCCTTGAAACAGCTTGTAGAAATGACCAACCTTACTGTACCAAACACCCCAGCATCCAGACTGTTTTAAGTACCATTTCCAGGAGGGAACTAGGGCTTCCTGGGGTAATGGCTGCTGCTATGTCTAGATCAGGAAGTGTGTGAGGAGTCTGGAACAGCTTCTGAGGACAGGAAACAGTGAGGCTAGCAGAGACTTCTGGGATTAGCAAAGAGAGTCAGTAGCCAACCTGAAGATAAGAGTTTGAACTTCAGTGGAAATTATGAAAGCTGATTCACACATACATAAAATTCATGAGTTCATAATGACCCTACAAAACATGCTGTTCATTGCTCATGTATAGTGGGTGCTATGAATCCATAAAGGAAAGAATCACGCCTCTATCCTGTTTTTCTTTTGCAAACTTTACTTCACATTAACCAAATAGATAAGGAGGAGATTATTTTAAGTAAACATATCCCAGTTAATGAAATGAAGGAGTTTTACCGACTATCGGATTTTCAGCTTCTAATGCATTCATGGATCTAAGCAGTGATCCTGAAAAACTGCTAACAATGCCAGAAGAGCAACAGCCAGACATCTGGAAGTTCAAAACAGTACTGGTGCTCTTCTTGCCAAAACAGAAAACAAATTCCCACCTGAGTCCAGTCAAGCCTCTAGGTCTGAGTACCAGTCTGTAAGAAGCTCAGGGGCAGAGGTACCTGCTGGAGGCACCACAGACCTACATTCAGCACAGTTACCAAGTGGAAAATGCCTCCTTCTCAGGAAATCACCTGCAACGTGAGGCAGTTGACAGGTTTAAGGAGACATAGGAGAAATAGCGGATAGGTGCAGCGTATGGAATTTCTATGGCTCTTGATTCAAACCAAAAGAACTTTAGTAACAGTTTAAGAGAAAGTAGGGAAATTTGAACACTGACAGGATATTTGTTATTTAGAAATTCTTAAAATTTTTGTATCATAATTATTTGACTGTTACTGTCTTTAAAGAATCTTAATCTTTGAGTACTGAAATAAAGTGATACCTGATACTTGCTTCAAAAAAAAATATGGGGAGCTAGACAGGAAGTGGGTGGAGGTATTGAAAAAAAGACTGGCCACAGCAGGAACTGAGGCCAGTGATAAATATATGAGGGTTCAGTGGAATTGCTGGGTCATATGGTGCTTCTATTTTCAGTTTTTAAGGAAATACTTTTCATAGCGGCTGTTTCAGAAAACTAAGGACAGGATGGGTAGTGAATCCATGAGTGATGATCCTGGGGTAATGGCTCGATGTCTAGATCAGGAAGTGTGTGAGGAGTCTGGAACAGCTTCTGAGGACAGGAAACAGTGAGGCTAGCAGAGACTTCTGGGATTAGCAAAGAGAGTCAAGCCAACCTGAAGATAAGAGTTTGAACTTCAGTGGAAATTATGAAAGCTGATTCACACATACATAAAATTCATGAGTTCATAATGACCCTACAAAACATGCTGTTCATTGCTCATGTATAGTGGGTGCTATGAATCCATAAAGGAAAGAATCACGCCTCTATCCTGTTTTTCTTTTGCAAACTTTACTTCACATTAACCAAATAGATAAGGAGGAGATTATTTTAAGTAAACATATCCCAGTTAATGAAATGAAGGAGTTTTACCGACTATCGGATTTTCAGCTTCTAATGCATTCATGGATCTAAGCAGTGATCCTGAAAAACTGCTAACAATGCCAGAAGAGCAACAGCCAGACATCTGGAAGTTCAAAACAGTACTGGTGCTCTTCTTGCCAAAACAGAAAACAAATTCCCACCTGAGTCCAGTCAAGCCTCTAGGTCTGAGTACCAGTCTGTAAGAAGCTCAGGGGCAGAGGTACCTGCTGGAGGCACCACAGACCTACATTCAGCACAGTTACCAAGTGGAAAATGCCTCCTTCTCAGGAAATCACCTGCAACGTGAGGCAGTTGACAGGTTTAAGGAGACATAGGAGAAATAGCGGATAGGTGCAGCGTATGGAATTTCTATGGCTCTTGATTCAAACCAAAAGAACTTTAGTAACAGTTTAAGAGAAAGTAGGGAAATTTGAACACTGACAGGATATTTGTTATTTAGAAATTCTTAAAATTTTTGTATCATAATTATTTGACTGTTACTGTCTTTAAAGAATCTTAATCTTTGAGTACTGAAATAAAGTGATACCTGATACTTGCTTCAAAAAAAAATATGGGGAGCTAGACAGGAAGTGGGTGGAGGTATTGAAAAAAAGACTGGCCGCAGCAGGAACTGAGGCCAGTGATAAATATATGAGGGTTCAGTGGAATTGCTGGGTCATATGGTGCTTCTATTTTCAGTTTTTTAAGGAATCTCCATACTGTCTTCCATAGCGGCTGTTTCAGTTTACATTCTCACCAGCAGTGCAAGAGTGTTCCCTTTTCTCTGCACCCTCTCCAGCATTTATTGTCTGTAGATTTGTTGATGGTGGCCATTCTGACCGATGTGAGGTGATATCTCATTGTAGTTTTGATTTGCATTTCTCTAATAAGAAGCGAGGTTGAGCATCATTTCATGTCCTTTTTGGCCATCTATATGTCTTCTTTGGAGAGATATCTCTTTAGATTTTTTTTCCCATTTTTTGATTGGGTTGTTCATTTTTCTGATGTTGAGTTACTTGTAGATTTTGGAGATTAATTCTTTGTTGTTTCATTTGCTTTTATTTTCTCCCATTGTGTGATTGTCTGTTCAATTTTTTTCTAGTTTCTTTTGCTGTACAAAAGCTTTGAGTTTCTTTAGGTCCCACATGTTCATTTTTGTTTTTAGTTCTGCTATTCTAGTAGGTGGGTCATGGAAGATCTTGCTTTGACTGATGTCCTCGAGTGTTTTGCGTATATTCTCCTCTAAGAGTTTGATGGTTTCTGGTCTTGCATTTAGGTCTTTAATCCATTTTGAGTTGATCTTTGTGTATGGTGTCAGGGAATGTTCCGGCCTCATTTTTTTGCATGTAGCTGTCCAATTTTCCCAGCACCATTTGTTAAAGAGGCTGTCTTTGTCACATTTTGTATTTTTGCCCCCTTTGTCAAAAATAAGGTACCCATAGGTGTGTGGGTTTATCTCTGGGTTCTCTATCTTGTTCCATTGGTCTATAGTTCTGTTTTTGTGCCAGTACCATACTGTCTTGATGACTGTTACTTTGTAGTAGAGTCTGAAATTAGGGAGGTTGATCTCTCCAGCTCCATTCTTCTTCCTCAGGATTGCTTTGGCTCTCCAGAGTCTTTTGTGTCTCCATATGAACTGTGTTATTCTTTGGTCTAGTTTTGTGAAGAATGGCATTGGTAGTTTGATAGGGATCGCATTGAATCTGTAGATGATATTTGATAGTATGGTCATTTTCACAATGTTGATTCTTCCGACCCACGAACATGGGATGTCTCTCCGTCTGTTTAAGTCTTCTTTGATTTCTTTCATTAGTGTCCTGTAATTTTCTGTGTAGTTCTTTTGTTTCTTTGGGTAGGTTTATTCCTAGATATTTGATTCTTTTGGTTGCAATGGTGAAGGGGATTGCCTCTTTGATTTCATTTTCTGATTTTTCATCGATTGCATATAGGAATGCCAGTGGTTTCTGTGTATTGATTTTTGTATCCTATGATTTGGCTGAATTTGTTGATTGGCTCTAGTAGTTTTCTAATAGTGTCTTTGGGGTTTTTTATGTATAGTATAATGTCATCTGCAAACAGAGGGAGTTTAACGTCTTATTTTCCAACCTGGATTCTTCTTTCTCTTCTCTTATTGCTGTTGCTAGAACTTCCAGGACTGTGTTGAATAATAGTGGTGAAAGTGAACACCCTTGTTTTGTTCCTGACCTTAGAGGGAATGCTTTCAGTTTTTCACCATTTAGGATAATGTTCGCTGTGGGCTTCTCATAGATGGCTTTCACTGTGTTGAGATAGGATCCTTCTATGCCCAGTTTTTGAAGAGTTTTTTTTATCATAAATGGGTGTTGGATCTTGTCAGAGGCTTTTTCTGCATCTATTGAGATTATCACGTGATTTTTGTCGTTCAGTTTGTTGATGTGGTGTATAACATTGATTGATTTGTGGATATTGAAAAATCCTTGCATACCATACATCCTTTTTTAAAAAAAAAAAAAAAGTTTATTATTGACTTACTGCTAGCATGAGATTCATATCACAGGAATCGGACACTAGAGTGTCCGTTACAGGGTTTGAGCTTGTGCTGGATGATGCTAAGGACAGATAAGGGCTAATTGCGGGTTAGATGCCATCAAGAGTTGGGGGCAGTTCAGTACCTTATTTCTGTTTGTAAGTTGGAAGTCTGAAGAGGGACTAGAGAGAGCTCTGGAGGAAGGGTAGCAGCTCCTCAGAAGAAAAGATGGTTTAGTCCTTCATGCCTGGGGGGTGGCCTTGGGGGTAACTTTATAGTATTTTCTTGTTTCACAGAATGTGTCTGTTGGGGCTTCCCTGTTGGCTCAGATGGTAAAGTATCTGCCTGCAATGCAGGAGAACTGGGTTCAATCCCTGGATTGGGCAGGTACCCTGGAGAAGGGAATGAAAACCCACTCCAGTCATCTTGCCTGGAGAATTCCATGAACAGAAGAGCCTGGCAGGCTATAGTCCATGGGGTCGCCAAAGAGTTGGACATGACTGAGAGACTAACACTTACACTTCCCTGCAGTATGTCTTTCTTCTGTCCTGAACCGACTGAAGGCAGACTCCTTCCTGCACCACCCATGCCCCACCCCTGAACTGAAACTGCTGCATCAATGCACCCCGTGGCCTCCACATGACTGTGTCCATTGAGCGGAACTTTTTTCCAGGATCTTTCTCTTCTCTTATTGCTGTTGCTAGAACTTCCAGGACTGTGTTGAATAATAGTGGTGAAAGTGAACACCCTTGTTTTGTTCCTGACCTTAGAGGGAATGCTTTCAGTTTTTCACCATTTAGGATAATGTTCGCTGTGGGCTTCTCATAGATGGCTTTCACTGTGTTGAGATAGGATCCTTCTATGCCCAGTTTTTGAAGAGTTTTTTTTATCATAAATGGGTGTTGGATCTTGTCAGAGGCTTTTTCTGCATCTATTGAGATTATCACGTGATTTTTGTCGTTCAGTTTGTTGATGTGGTGTATAACATTGATTGATTTGTGGATATTGAAAAATCCTTGCATACCATACATCCTTTTTTAAAAAAAAAAAAAAAGTTTATTATTGACTTACTGCTAGCATGAGATTCATATCACAGGAATCGGACACTAGAGTGTCCGTTACAGGGTTTGAGCTTGTGCTGGATGATGCTAAGGACAGATAAGGGCTAATTGCGGGTTAGATGCCATCAAGAGTTGGGGGCAGTTCAGTACCTTATTTCTGTTTGTAAGTTGGAAGTCTGAAGAGGGACTAGAGAGAGCTCTGGAGGAAGGGTAGCAGCTCCTCAGAAGAAAAGATGGTTTAGTCCTTCATGCCTGGGGGGTGGCCTTGGGGGTAACTTTATAGTATTTTCTTGTTTCACAGAATGTGTCTGTTGGGGCTTCCCTGTTGGCTCAGATGGTAAAGTATCTGCCTGCAATGCAGGAGAACTGGGTTCAATCCCTGGATTGGGCAGGTACCCTGGAGAAGGGAATGAAAACCCACTCCAGTCATCTTGCCTGGAGAATTCCATGAACAGAAGAGCCTGGCAGGCTATAGTCCATGGGGTCGCCAAAGAGTTGGACATGACTGAGAGACTAACACTTACACTTCCCTGCAGTATGTCTTTCTTCTGTCCTGAACCGACTGAAGGCAGACTCCTTCCCTGCACCACCCATGCCCCTCCCCTGAACTGAAACTGCTGCATCAATGCGCCCAGTGGCCTCCACATGACTGTGTCCATTGAGCGGATCTTAGTTGTCATCTTCCTTACTCTTTCAGCAGCAGTGACATACTTGACGACAGTTGTCATTTACTTTTAGAAGAAGGTTTAGAAGGTTTCCTTCCATCTCTCAGGCCTCCCCCTTCTCCATCTGTTTCCTCGTCTCTCTGCCTTGTAAGCACCCCATGGTCAGTTCATAGGCGCTGTCCTCATACATCCAGCTGCTCCTTGCTAGTCTGATCATCATCCCAGATTAGAGCACGCCCACAACGGAGCTCCTGACCTCTCTGAAACTCACTTCACTTGGATTTTCTTTTTCCATTACGATGACTCCATTTTCTGCTTGCTTAGGCCAAAAACTTTGAAATCATCTTTGATTCTTTTCTTACTTCACAACTAGCTTTTCAGGAAATTCTTTTGGTTCTCCCATCAGGATTTATCTGGAATCTGGCCACATCTCCTCCTCTCCACTGCTGTCCCCCCTTCACCTCTTACCTGGATTATTCCAGCAGCTTCTTACCTGGTCTCTTTTCTTCCAACCTGGCACCTCGCAGGGGGTGCTCGTAGGAAGAAGTAGAGCAATCCTTTAAAGTTTAAGATCAGCCAGTCCTCTACACCCAGCCCTCCTGTGCTTTCTCAGCTCTCTTGGAGTGAGAGTGGATCCCCAGAGTGACCTTGCAAGACCGTGTGTGATCTGGCCCTTTGATAACTTAGGAAAAAAAAACAACAACAACAACAGCAGAACTTGTAACTATTAGTCTCTCCTGCTCTACTCCAGCCAAGTTTGAGTCTGTGCTGTTCTTCAGAGAGGCCTTTACACCGAGGCTCTGTCTGAAACAGTTAAGTGCTCAAGAAGAGAGGCTTTTGAGACTGCAGTTTTCTTTGAATCCAGTTTTCTTTGGGCCCATTCCCTGTTTTAATGTATTATTCTCATAGCCATCATTTTCTATACAGTCTTTAATTCTAGGATTACTTTTATCCTAAATCATATAAGTAATTGTGGATTTCATCTTATTTTTCAAACTTCAAGAGTGACTAAAAGTGTACCCCCTGGTCACCACCCTATTTTCTTGTCCTGCTGCATCAATGCGCCCAGTGGCCTCCACATGACTGCTTGACTTAGTTGTCATCTTCCTTACTCTTTCAGCAGCAGTGACATACTTGACGACAGTTGTCATTTACTTTTAGAAGAAGGTTTAGAAGGTTTCCTTCCATCTCTCAGGCCTCCCCCTTCTCCATCTGTTTCCTCGCTCTCTGCCTTGTAAGCACCCCATGGTCAGTTCATAGGCGCTGTCCTCATACATCCAGCTGCTCCTTGCTAGTCTGATCATCATCCCAGATTAGAGCACGCCCACAACGGAGCTCCTGACCTCTCTGAAACTCACTTCACTTGGATTTTCTTTTTCCATTACGATGACTCCATTTTCTGCTTGCTTAGGCCAAAAACTTTGAAATCATCTTTGATTCTTTTCTTACTTCACAACTAGCTTTTCAGGAAATTCTTTTGGTTCTCCCATCAGGATTTATCTGGAATCTGGCCACATCTCCTCCTCTCCACTGCTGTCCCCCCTTCACCTCTTACCTGGATTATTCCAGCAGCTTCTTACCTGGTCTCTTTTCTTCCAACCTGGCACCTCGCAGGGGGTGCTCGTAGGAAGAAGTAGAGCAATCCTTTAAAGTTTAAGATCAGCCAGTCCTCTACACCCAGCCCTCCTGTGCTTTCTCAGCTCTCTTGGAGTGAGAGTGGATCCCCAGAGTGACCTTGCAAGACCGTGTGTGATCTGGCCCTTTGATAACTTAGGAAAAAAAAACAACAACAACAACAGCAGAACTTGTAACTATTAGTCTCTCCTGCTCTACTCCAGCCAAGTTTGAGTCTGTGCTGTTCTTCAGAGAGGCCTTTACACCGAGGCTCTGTCTGAAACAGTTAAGTGCTCAAGAAGAGAGGCTTTTGAGACTGCAGTTTTCTTTGAATCCAGTTTTCTTTGGGCCCATTCCCTGTTTTAATGTATTATTCTCATAGCCATCATTTTCTATACAGTCTTTAATTCTAGGATTACTTTTATCCTAAATCATATAAGTAATTGTGGATTTCATCTTATTTTTCAAACTTCAAGAGTGACTAAAAGTGTACCCCCTGGTCACCACCCTATTCTTGTCCCTTCCCCAGAAGTCACTTTTGTCATTGGATGATGTAATCTCATCCTCATCCTGCCATACCTTTGCCATCCATGTATGTACCAACGTGTAGTATGTATATGCATGGAGAAATAAGAGCTCGGCTTGGTTTCTTTTAAAGTCATAAATAAAATCCTACAAATTTGTTTCACTTAAAATATTTTAAAGATATTTTAAGTGAAACAAAAGGCCAGTAAATATAAATCTCTTATCCTTTAATTGTTTTAAGACCTTTCCTAGTTTATGTAAACGTTCACTCCTGTGTTAATCCAGGGGTGTCTGGACTGTTTGCTGTCCTTCTCTACTACAAGCAGGGCAGCAGTTGTCATTATCAGTCCTCTCCCTTCTGCTCTTTTATAGTGTAAATTAAATCTTACTCCTTTGCCCTAAATTTATTAAAGAATATTTTTCACCTCAAGAAGCTGGGCGTTTTTAATGACTAAATGTGTCTTGTTTAAATGTCGGTTAATCGCATCTCATTTATTGAAGTGTGCTGTGAGCTCACAGTGTGCACAGTTTTTCCCCTGTGAGTTGGTATATGATCAGTTATTTCTTGGATAAGCAAAGGCCAATCTCCTTTTATAGGAGTCAAAGTTTACTTGTCTGTGAAATCAGACTAATTAATCATATCTGGTCAGAAATATGCTGTTCATCCTCATCAAAAGAAAATCATAGGGCCGACCTGGAAGCGGATGAACTTCAGACAGGTTCTCTTTGGAACACTGGGAACTGTTTTTTGCCTGCTGAGTTGGCACCACCTAGCCCTTAAGGAGTGCTCACTTAATCGGTTAACCATGTATGTCTTTAGCTGTTTGAGAGTTCTTAAATAAAATCAGACTCAAGTAGGCCCAGGGACAAAAAAGGTGTTTCTCATAGTACTGTAACTAATGAACATAATCTTTTTTCTTCCAGTGTCTAAAGATAATGCTGGAGAAAGCTGGCCTATCAGGTGGGTGGCGGACCATGATGACACACACAGAAGCTTAGGCCCGTCCTTTACTTCTAATACATTTTCTTCTAGCCTAATGAAAACTTCTCAAACTTGTTTTCCTGCAGATTGTCAGCCGTGCTTCACATTTCTCTATTACATAGTTCTCCTGGTTCTTGTTTGCAGGCTAAAAGAAAACGAGGTGTAGTTTAGTCTACGTCTAAGGAGAGAGCCGAGGTAGGATCCAGCAGAGGTAGAGAACAGAGAAGGTTAACATTTAGACCCACTGGAACTTCCTGGATCTTCTACTGAATTTCTTTTAACCTCACTAGGTCAGAATTTCAGTACATGTTTCATGCCAGTATTTCTGTGTGTAGACAGGGAATGCAGTATGAATGAGAAAGTAAGCCCAGGGCACCCTGAAGTGGCTCCCCAGGTAGACCCACGGGAGCGAGCTCGAGGAGGCATCACGCGGCCTTGTTAGACTGAGGCTTCCATTCTCTGCACCAGAGTGGAAGCCCGGGCTCCGCCTCCAGCAGGGACCTTGCTGAGGCTCAGGCCCTCTTGGAGGGGCGAGGGGCGTGCCTGCAGTGGCTCCTTTCTTCTCCCCAGCAGTCCTCCCAGCAGGGACCCCACCTGCTCCCGTGATCAGAGGCAGAGAAAGGCTGAATGGCTCCCCCGGAGTTACATTGTTGTACTGCTGTTCACTCTTTATCGGTGTTTTTTGAACATACTTAGATTAAGTTAAACATTGATTTAACTCTTCCTGCATTTAAAACTAGAAATAATGACAAAAGAGGGTCTCCAAAGAACAGTATTCGGATTCAGAACCTGTGGCCTGTGCAGGATAAATAGGAGATCTCTGTTTATTCCCTGGCCTGCAGCTTCCTCTGGGGACTGGGGGAGTTGACTGTTAGAAGACATCACCAATTTTTTTTTTTTTTTGTAATTTTGGCCTCTTTTTTAGTGTTTTATGTATGTATTTATTTTTCATCCATCTTTTTTATTCTTTGGCCTGTATGGGCCTCCCACCACAGCGGCCTCTCTCGTTGCAGATCACTGCCTCTGGGCGCATGCGCTCCAGAGCACTGACTCACAATTGAACACACCAATCTAGCTGCTCTGTGGCATGTGAGATCTTCCGGGGCCAGGGATCGAACCGGTGCCCCTTGCACTGCAAGGCGGACTCTTTATCCACTGGACCACCAGGGAAGCCCTGCAAATTTTTAAATGACTAAGGGTTTTGACTTTTGCTTAGCTCCCTCACTTCAAAAAAATTCTCTTCCTGTTTTGTCAATGTAGCAAACATGCTGAAATGCTGAAATCTAATTAACATTCACGAGTGTTCATTTATGCCAACTTCATTAAAGTACTGTACCAAAAGCGTGATTTTTTGTTGGATTAACTGCTGGCTGGACAGAAACAGGTTTGTTGTACACGTCTCCAGTTGTTAAGTAATGTTAGCATGCATTTTAATCCAAGACAGTGAAGTAAAACTCAGCTTTGTGATTTTAGAAAAGATTCTATGCTTGGATGTACATCTGTTTACACTTAACGTGTGATGTAGGCATGCATGTGTACATGCAAATAATAAAAGTATAAGGTGTTGCATACTAATGCCAAGAATTATTTTTATTTGCAAGTACACAGTTCTTGGTGAAATAGAAAAATTCACCAAGGTGGGGCAACAAGTTAATTTTTTTCATGCTCTGGAAGAGATAGTTTACTTTAAATATCAGTTAATAATTATTAGATCATATCCCATTTGATGTTTATTTATCCAGAAGGGTCATTCCTGACACACTCATAAAACATTATTCTGATTTTTTTATTCTGATTTTGATTCCTTCATAGGGGGCACATGGCATTTACGAAAAATGGATTGGTGCTTTGAAGCTGGGGAGCCTTTATATGAAGAAGTAAGCTTATTTCTGTACATTTCGTTTGTAAAGTGATGGTACTTATTTTGTGTTTTCGTAAGGATACAACCCTATTCATGTGAATAAATCCTAGAGAAAGCTGACTTTCTTTTAGGATACAAGAACCCATATGTGGATCTACTTTCATTTTTCCTTATGCAGTTTTTTCAAAGTTTCCACTAAGTGGGAACGTATCTAACATATATATTGAGTGCTCTTTGGATAGAATAGGTCTCTAGTAGTAGTTCTTCGTTAAGAGGTGGAGAACTACAGAGAACAAAAGACATTTGAACCAGTGAAGAATTTGAAGAATTTTGAAACCTGAATATTTTAATCTCAGAGTTCCTTTGTAAGTTAATGATAGCAGAATTCATCTTACCAACCAGTCACTTAGGCTGCATCTCTTAAAGATTTATTTATTTATTTATTTCAGGGGGGTGGGGTGGGAAGGGAGGGGAGCAGGCGGGCCACTTCTATTGGTCTTTCATTTGTCCATTTTCATCCATCTTTGTTCTTTGGCCCGTGTGGGCCTCCCATCGCAGCGGCCTCTGTTGTTGCAGAGCACCGCCTCTGTGCGCATGCGCTCCAGAGCTCCGGCTCGGTAATTGGACACATGGGTCCAGCTGGTCTGCGGCACGTGGGATCTTCCCAGGCCAGGGATCGAACCGGCGAGCCTTGCACTGCAAGGCGGTGTCCTTATCCACTGGACCACCAGGGAAGCCCTAGGCTGCATCTCTTAAGTGTCTCAAGACACCTAGGATAGACTTAGGAGCAATGTTATTGGAAGATGGTTGGAATCTAGTTGATTGTCTTATTTTTTTAAAAAAAAAATTTTTATTGACGTATAGTTGATTTTCAAGGTGTACAACACACTGATTCAGTTAAATATATATATTCTATTACAGAGTCTTTTCCATTTACTGAGTGGCACTGAAAACTTCTTATTTTTTTTCTATTCCACACACCTTTGGCCTGTGACCCCCTTTCCTTCCCAGTTTTCCCTCCTGTTAGTCTTCACCAGATACCTCCTGCTCTAGTTAATCTAGTCTCTTAGCTCTTCCCCAACAAGTCATACTGACGCTTGACTTAACCTCTTGACTTTGCCATGTTCTTTTATTTGTTTAATAATTTTATGTATTTATTTAACTTTTGACTCTGCTGGGTCTTTGTTGCCACACGGGTTTTTTTCTAGCTGTGTTGAGCCTCCAGAGGCTACTCTTTGTTTTGATGTGCAGGGCTTCTCGTTACGGGGGCTTCTCTTGCAGCAGAGCACGGGCTCTGGGGATTCAGCAGTTGTGGCAGGTGGGCTCAGCAGTTGTGGCCCCCGGGCTCTAGAGCGCACCGGCTCAATAGCTGCGGCTTAGTTGCTCTGTGGCCTGTGAGGTTCCTGGATTAGGGTCAGACCCGCGTCTCCTGCACTGGCAGGCAGGCTCATACCCACTGAGCCACCAGGGAAGTCCCTGTTCTTGAGAAATTCCTTCTTGTTTCCTCTGGCTTTTACAAATCCAGCCCATCTTTTCAGCTTAAGTAAAATTTTATCTTCTGTAAATTAGCTTGTCATTTCTCAACTCCTCCATCTTCCTTCCTTTAATCTTTTAAAGTTCCTAATTATACAGTTTCAGTACCTAATGATGTACTATTTTATCGTCTTAGCTTATTTCCATCTCTTCAATATCTGCTTTGTTATTCATCTACTTATTTCTTGGAAGGGTAATAGAGGCATAGAGGTCAGATCAGACGGTCACTTTGTTCCTTCCAAAGTTGTAAGTGACAAAAAAGACTTTCACTTTCTGTATTCCCAGGATGCAAAGCTGAAAGAGCTTATGATCTGTTCTGGAGATACTTTGCTTTTAATTGAAGGAAAACTTCCTCCTCTGGTAAGATTTTGCTCCCAAATAGACATTTTGTAAATAGCAGTTACTATGTTATGATTACAAAGATGATATTTTCCCATTGTGTGAAAATGGCTACGTATAGTCATAAAGAGTATAGGGTACTCACTCCAAATCAGACAGCTCCCATACTTTACATCTTTATATGTTTTCTTCTAATAAAATCAATTATATGTAGTTTTATTCCCTACTTTTTGTATTTAATTTTATAACCTGACCGTAAAATCTAAAAATAGTCATTATATCTAATGTATGACCTAGCACAGTTTAATTTACCTATATCCCTGTTTTTTGAAGTTTAGTTTGCTTTAAATTTTTTGTTCCTATAAATAAAGATAAATATAAATCCACTTAAGAGAATTCTAAAGGTGGAATTAACAAGCCAAATAGTTTTCCCAAAAAGTTGGACCAAATTTGCAGTCCTGGTGGGATTCTGTGAGGGTGAGGGGCTCACGCCATTCTTCTTCCATAGACACTGCGTGATACTACTGGGAGAGGCCATTATTTATTATTGTTGTTTCTTTTTTAATGTGGACACATATAAAGATGAAAATAAGAAAATCACCCAAAATTCTAGCACTTAGATAATCATTTGCTTATGATCAGAGAACTCAGACAATGTAGAAGGCTATAGAATGATGAACAGAAGTTCCTCCCAAATCTTTCTCTCCAGGAAGGGCCCAGTTATTTTTCCTAATGCAAATGTGTGCCTAGCCTTTTCAGGGTTTACATAAGGAGGCTCATACTCACTGTGCTGCTTTATACCTTGTGTTTTTTGTTTTTATTCACTTTACTATGCCTTGAGGATCTCCTCACATCAGCACATACACATCTGCCTTATTCTTGGTCATGACTTCATAGAATTCTGTTGAATTTTATACCATGCTCTTTAAAGTTAATTTTTGAATATAAAGGCTATAAAAGGCTGGGCCAGGGAAAGGAAGTCTGCCATCCCTCCTGTTCCCCAGGCCCTCAGTGTCCTCCCTCCATAGGCAGCCAGCTTCCCCTGTATCCTTCCAGAGACGCGTGCTTTTCAGGGCACACATATGCACGTAGGTCTGTGTATACATGGAGCATACATGTACACATTCTTGTGTATATACATGTTTCTATCTACTTATATACTTGACACCCTATTCTGTACCTTTCTTCATTAGTGGTATATATATATATATATATATACACACACACACATGTTATATCTGTACACAGACAGTTCTCTCTTAGGTTGATGTTTGGCAGAAAACAACAAAACTCTGTAAAGCAACTATCCTTCAATTAAAAAAAAAAAGAGTTATTCTATTTGATATATATGGAGGTACCATGATTTATTTAACCAGTACATTTAGGTTGTTTCCAGTCTTTTGTTGATACAAATAACACTGCCAAAAATACTATCTATTTGTCATTTTGCACACATGTATCTATAGGATAAATTCCTAGGACTGAAATTGCTTTCTCAAAAGTTATGGCCTACTGTAATATAGCCAGTCTTCTAGAGAGGGACCTTGAGGTTGGTTCCTGTTTTTTTTTTTTTAACATTTTATTTTATATATTTTTATTTATTATTTATTTTCATCCATATTTATTCTTTGGCCTGTGTGGGCCTCCCATTGCAGTGGCCTCTCTCATTGCAGAGCACCAGCTCTGAGCGCATGCACTCCAGAACACTGGCTCGTAAATGGACACACCAGCCCAGCCGGTCCATGGCATGTGGGATCTTCCTGGGCCAGGGATTGAACCAGTGCCCCTTGTATTGCAAGGCAGAGTCTTTACCCACAGGACCACCAGGGAAGCCCTGGTTCGTGGTTTTTGCTACCATAAACAATCTGCAGTGAATATCTCTGTATTCATGGGCTAATATATCAGAGGGTAATATCCCAACTATAGAATGGCTGGGTCAGAGGGCTTGGACGTTTTAAATTTTCACAGCACCAAATTATTTTCCAGAAACTTTGCAGCAGCTTATACTCCTGGCACCAATTTACAAGAGTTCAGGTTTGAACAAAAAACTGGAGTGTTTTGGCTCTGATTTACATTTCTTTATTGCATGAAAGTTGAGTACTTATTGTCACAGAAAATATTCTCATTTTAACATATATTTCTTGAAATATATATATATATTTAAAATACATGCTTTTTTTCACACATTCTTATCTTCCATTGTTAGAAATTGACCACTGTGGCATAGCATCTGACCTTTTATTTAATCTATCAAAGTTCTTTACTAACTCATAAAAGGGGTAGGGGAGAACCTGTTACATTAGTGAAACTGAAATTACAGAATGTGTTTAAGGAGATGGGTTTATTTCGTGTAGATCCATAGCTTATTGCTTCTCTATAGTTACTTTAGAAAATTTTATAAATATAAACTGGTGCATTGTGCTACTGTGCTTTTCCAATGCCTGAAAATATTTATGTAGTTCTCGCATGTTTTGTTAGTTTGTTTATACTTTGCACTCACTGTAGCGCCTAAGATGCAGAACATTAGTCCCAGTCATCCTGAAGACTGACTGTTACGATTTTAAACTTTAGATTGTTAAAACGGTAAACAAGAAACAAGAATAATGTGTGGTAGTTAATCTATACATCTTAAGGAAAAATACTGTATTCAGGAACACTTTCTGTATCAAGATGTTTCTCTTTGGAAGTTGACTTGATCTGTGTGCATCAGCAGTTTGGAATCTCCATTCCTCAGGGTTTCCTTACGGTGCCCATCTGGTGGTACCAGCCTCGGGGCTCCCCGCATCATCACTGGAACGGTCACCAGGACCAGACGAACTGTACCCTCTCTCAAGGCAGCATCTGGAGAGCTAATTCCAGTCCAGGTGAGAACACTGCAAAATTACAGCAGCCAGTGTGTCATAAAGAAACGTAAAATGATTGCTTCTGCCAAGAGGCAACTGGAATGTGTATTTTTTTTTTAACATACTTAAATTACAACAAAATCTTTGTATGCTGTTCATAGCATAATAATGCTGCTGCATAGTCACTTCAGTTGTGTCTGACTCTGTGTGACCCCATGGACTGTAGCTCGCCAGGCTCCTCTGTCCATGGGGATTCTCCAGGCAAAACCCTGGAGTGGGTTGCCATGCCCTCCTCCAGGGAGATCTTCCCAACCCAGGGAACCTGCATCTCCTGCATTACAGGCAGATTCCTCACCACTGAGCCATCAAGGAAGCCGTGTATGTGTGTGTCTGTGTGTCTGTGTGTGTGTGTGTGTGTCTGTGTGTCTGTGTGTATGGGTTGCCATTTCCTTCTCCAAGCGTAATACCATCCTATTTTTGTACAGTGATATGTAACCTCTGCAAAATACCATCTTTTTTTTCTTTTAGCTTTACCTTTCATTTGCCATATGTTATGCATTCAGTTTTTTCAAGGAATTGTCATAACTCATCTCTCATGCTCCCATGGCAGTAGCAATAGCAGCCCCTTTAATGTAAGCAGCCCCCTTTATTGCAAGGGCTTCCCTTGTAGCTCAGCTGGTAAAGAATCTGCCTTCAGTGCAGGATTTGATTCCTGAGTCAAGAAGATGCCCTGGAGAAGGAATAGGCTATCCACTCCAGTATTCTTGGGGTTCCCTGGTAGCTCAGATGGTAAAGAATCTGCCAGCAATGCAGGAGATCTGGCTTCGATCCCTGGGTTGGAAAGATCCCCTGGAGAAGGGAAAGGCCACCCACTCCAGCATTCTTGCCTGGAGAATCCCACGGCTCGTCCATGGATCACGAAACGTCAGACATGATTGAGTGACTTTCTCATTATTGTAATACACCAGGACATTGAAGCTTCAGTTGCTTCCAGTTATAGCACAAGCGGGAAATTCCTCAGATCCACACTGCGCCCCCTGGTGGCCTGTCTACTGGGCACGGCTTCCTCCCCTTCCAAGTCCTGAGGGGCTGACTTGAGGAACGCAGATTCGGGAGTTGCCTGGATGGAAGTACGAAACCTGTGTGCAGTATCCCAATACGGACATTTATTTCAGAGGTAGGAGCTAAGGTCATCCAAAACTCCTGTCCGAAGTCTCACTCTGTCCTTCGCAGGTGCTCCCAGTGACGCCCACGCGGAAGTTTCCCTCCAGTACTTGGGAGACCTTGAGATCTCCGAAGATGCCACCTTGGGAGAGCTGAAGTCTCAGGTCAGCCTTCCTCCTGCAGCGAACCCTAGTGGTGATCTGGCTGCTTCCAGTGAGATATTAATATATTCTTCTATTTCCTTTTCCCTCGGTTACAGTCTGTTCTGATATGGCATGTGTTATATGCCATGTTCAGTGGTGAGTACCCACAGGCCACACACGCCCACTGCGCAGACGGGGCCGGGCTTGTTTCTGCCAGTCACCCTGTGGCTTCGTTTACCCCACTCTGACAGGCATGCTGTGCTTTCATTTGACTATCTCCTCAGTGACTTGCAGCTTATGTTCATTTTGATTTTTTAGGGAAAAACATTGTTGGAACATTTGTAAAGCATTCACTTTACTCCTTTATTTACATCGTTTTTGCATCATTGTGATTCATGTGTTAAATGTTGTTAGTAAAAGCCTGTTGTCAGTTACCCAGGAAGTCAGATATCAGCTTTATGTTAGGAGGTTAAACTAGATACTGTATTGTTTTCTTAGACATTAATAGTCACAGACAGAGTGCTCTGTTCAAATGGAAAGGCTTGGTTGAATACAACACAAAATGCTTAAGAAACTTCTTAACTCTCTATGGATTAAAATGAACATCCCTTCTTTCTCTTAAAAAGTGTAGAGGCATGTCAGTTGAATATCAGTCATTGATTGACTTCTCCTGTGTGTCCTTCACTCTAAAATACCTCCCTCAAAAAAATCAAAAGATCTTATTCTCATAAGAACAAGTAGGAAAAGACTTTTTTCTTATTGGATGAAAAGATACAAAATGGCTATTTCTAGACTAAAAATGGGTGAATGTTGGCCATGTGACATACCACAACCTGAGTATGTGTATAGTTATCCATCCTACAGAATTAGTACAGTAGTGTGGGCCTAGCAGTCGGATCCAGAGATTCTGAAGTATTTCCAAATCAGAAGTCACTTCCTTGGCAGAGCAAATACTGTTGAATTATAGTAGCACAGACAGAAGTTGAATCCTTTTAGCGTGGCCTCTGCTCTTGAGTTACAGTCACATGGACATTGTTTATAGTTTCATTTTCTAAAACATAATCACTAAAAAGCAGCTTTTAGCTCAGATTTAGAAACAGAGAAGTGACTTAGCCCTCAAGGTGATTTCAATACAGAGGAATACCAAAGTGCCTCAGGGTTGATTTCATTGAAGAAGGATTCCTGGGGGGTTTTATAGATATCCTCACTTGAAGTGCTGGCTCCCTCAGAGGTCATTGTGTAGCGCTTCAGTTTTTCCCTAAAGCAGTCTGTTTTTAAGTGCTTTTTCAGATGTCTGTTTCTTTTCCAGGCCATGACCTTGCCCTCTGTATGGGAGTTTTCTATCCCATCCCCAACCTTCCTCAGAGCCTGGACAGTGGAAAGTAAGCGCCCAGGCCGGCTCTTACGACATCAGCAGCAGCAGCTCAAGTACGTTTCCTGGTGAACAGTCCCTCACAGCCTAGGCCAGGTCACTCACATCTGGTGGACTTTTCTTTTCTCTGAGACAATTCAGGTTTTCATATTAAGCCAAAATGTAGTTTCATCTGTTTTTACTTTGGCCCAGAGACTGTGAACAAAATTTTGAGTGTTCTTTCCCCCCCCAGATTTATTGAGATGTAATTGATATATAATATTGTGTAAGAGCTTCCCTCATAGTCAGACGGTAAAGAATCTACCTACAATGCAGGAGACTCAGGTTTGATCCCTGGGTTGGGAAGATCCCATGGAGAAAGGAATGGCTGCCCACTCCACTATTCAGAGGAGCCTGGTGGGCCACAGTCCGTGGCATCACAGAGTCAGGCACGACTAGGCAACTTTCACTCACTAGGCACTGTGTAAGTTTATTGATTTGACAGACATATATTGCAGAATGATTACTACCGTAGTGTTAGCTGACACCTCCTTCACAGCAGATAATTGCCATTTCTTTTTGTGAGCACATTTAAGGTCTACTCTCTTATTAGCAACTTTCAAGTATATACTATAGTGTTACAAGTAAGTTTCGGGGATGTCATGTACAGCATGCTGATTATAGCCTATATCTGGAAGTCTGTACCTGTTGAGCATCATTTCCCTCTTTCTATTCCAGTCCCTGTTTCTACTAGTTCAGCTTTTTTAGAGTCCACACGTAAGTGATGTCATACAGCAGGTGTCCTGTCTCCTCAGCATAATGCCCTCAGGAGCCATCTGTGTTATCGCAAGCAACAGGATGTCCTTTCTTATGGCTGAATGACTCCTTCATGTGTGTGAGTGTGCACACACGCGCACACCACATCTTTATCCATCCTTTCAGTAACAGACACCAGGTTTTTCCATATCTTGCCTACTGTGCATCATGTTGCAATGAACCCGGGAATGCAGATCATCTCTTCAAAATCCTGTTTTCATTTCCTTTGGTGAGGTGCTGGCCAACGGATTGCTGGGCCATGTGGTAGTTCTATCTTTAATTTTCTGAGGAACCTCTGTCCTGTTTTTCCATAGTGGCTGAAACAATTTACATTCCCACCACATTACTTGTAATCTTATCTTTTTGATGAGAAGTGTTCTAAGAGGTGTGAGGTGGTATCTCATTGTGGTCTTGATTTGCGTTTCCCTGATGATTAGTGATGTTGAGTACCTTTTTATTTTTTTTGTCTTTTATTTATTTGAGTTCCTTTTTTATGTACCTGTTAGCTATTAGTATGTCTTCTTTAACAATTTTTCTATTCACATCTTCTGCAATTTTAAAAATCAGATTGTTTGCTTTTTGCTATTGAGTTGTATGAGTTCTCAGTATACTTTGAATATTACCCCCTTAGATTTGTGGATACTTTCTACTATTTCATAGATGCTTTTTCATTTTGTTGATGGTTTCCTTTGCTGTGCAGAAGCTTTTTAGTTTTATGTAGTCCCACTTGTTTATTTTTGCTTTTATTGCTTTTGCTTTTAGTGTCAAATCTAAAAAAATCACGCCAGAACTGATATCAAGGAGTTTTACCCCACTGTATTCTTCTAGGAAATTTACAGTTTCAGTTCTTGTATTTAAATCTTCTAATCAATTTTAAGTTGATTTTTGTATATGGTGTAAAATACGGGTCTAGTTTCATTCTTTTGTGTGAGACTGTCCAGGTCCCCCAGCACCGTTTATTGAAGAGACCATCTTCTCCCCATTGTGTGTTCTTGGCTCCCATGACTAACTGACCATGTGTGCATGGGTCTGTTTCTGGGCTGTCTTTTGTGTTCCGTTAAAACGTGTGTTTATGCCAATACTGTACTGTTCAGATTACTCTGGATTTCTAATATAGCTTGAAATCAGGGAGAACAATGCCTTCAGCTTTGTTCTTTCCTGCGAAAAGATTGCTTTGGCTAGTTGACGTCTTTTGTGGGTATATAAAATTTTAGAACTGTTTTTGTTTTTAATTGGAAAACTCTGTTGAAATTCTGACAGGGATTACATTGAATTTATAGATTGTTTTGTGGGGGGCAGTATTGACATTTAAACAATGTTATACCGATCCACAACCATGTAATCTTTCCATATTTGTGTCTTCAATTACTTTCATCAGTGTCTTGTAGTTTTCAGTATACAGATCTTTCACCTCCTTATTTAAATTTATTCCTAAGTATTTTATTCTTTTTTTTGATGCTGTTGGAAATGGGATTGTTTTCTTAATTCCTCTTTCTGATAATTTGTTGGTACATGAAATGCAACTGATTTTTGTACTTTGATTTGATATCCTGCAGTTTTATTGAATTCATTTATTAGTTTTAACCTTTTTTTCTTGAGTGGAGTCTTTAGAGCTTTCTATAAATTTCATCATGGCATGGAGACAGTTTTTCTTCTTCCTTTCCAATCTGGATTTTTTTTCTTTCTTTTCTGATTGCTCAGACTAGCACTTCTACCACTGAGTTGGATGTGAGTGGTATGAGGGCATCTTTGTCTTGTTTCTGATCTTAGAGGGAAAACTTTCAGCTTTTCATTATTGAGGTTGATACTAGATATAAGCTTGTCATATAAGACCTTTATTGTGTGGAAGTGCATTCCCTCTAAACCCAGCTTGTTCAGAATTTTTAATGTGAACGAACGTTAACTTTTGTCAGATGCTGTTTCCACCTCTGTTGAGATGATTGTGCTCGTCATTCTGCTGACACGACTGTATCACATCAGTTGATTCACAGCTGTTGAATCACCTTTGCATCCCTTGCACAAATCCAACTTGATCAGAGTGTATGCTCCTTTTAATGTATTGTTGAATTCAGTTTGCTAATATTTCTTTGAGGATTTTTGCATCTGTATTTATCAGGGACATTGGCCTTTTATTTTTCTTGTAATGTCTTTGTCTGATTTTGATAGCAACGTTATGCTGGCCTCATAGAATGAGTTTGGAAGTGTTCCCTCCTGTTCTGTTTTTTTTTTTTTGGGGTTTTTTTTTTTTTTTTTTTGAGGGGAAGAGTTTGGGATTGATTGGTATTAATTCTTCTGTTTGGTAGAATTCATTACTGAAACCATCTGGTCCTCCACATTTTTGTTGTTAGGAAGTTTTTAATGACTACTGATTCAGTCTCCTTACTAATCGGTCTGTCTGGACTTTCTGTTTCTTTATGATTCGGTCATGGTAGGTTGTGTATTTCTAGAATTTTTTCCATTTCTTCTCAGTTGTCCAGCTTATTGGTATATAATTTTTCATGGTAGTCTCTTAAATTTTGAGTGTTCTTATATGATACACTGTTTCAGTTAAGAACACTCAATTGGTTTTAAAAAAATAACTTTAAAAAAGTAATATGTCATTCAACATTGTTTTGTTTCATTTGTTATCAGGGAATACAAATTGGGAAAAAGACATGCAATCTGCTTAGAGCCCCTTGAGATAAGGTACTTTGATTTGACTTTTTGCCTGCAGTTTATAAAAGTTTTAACCTTTTTTTCTTGAGTGGAGTCTTTAGAGCTTTCTATAAATTTCATCATGGCATGGAGACAGTTTTTCTTCTTCCTTTCCAATCTGGATTTTTTTTCTTTCTTTTCTGATTGCTCAGACTAGCACTTCTACCACTGAGTTGGATGTGAGTGGTATGAGGGCATCTTTGTCTTGTTTCTGATCTTAGAGGGAAAACTTTCAGCTTTTCATTATTGAGGTTGATACTAGATATAAGCTTGTCATATAAGACCTTTATTGTGTGGAAGTGCATTCCCTCTAAACCCAGCTTGTTCAGAATTTTTAATGTGAACGAACGTTAACTTTTGTCAGATGCTGTTTCCACCTCTGTTGAGATGATTGTGCTCGTCATTCTGCTGACACGACTGTATCACATCAGTTGATTCACAGCTGTTGAATCACCTTTGCATCCCTTGCACAAATCCAACTTGATCAGAGTGTATGCTCCTTTTAATGTATTGTTGAATTCAGTTTGCTAATATTTCTTTGAGGATTTTTGCATCTGTATTTATCAGGGACATTGGCCTTTTATTTTTCTTGTAATGTCTTTGTCTGATTTTGATAGCAACGTTATGCTGGCCTCATAGAATGAGTTTGGAAGTGTTCCCTCCTGTTCTGTTTTTTTTTTTTTGGGGTTTTTTTTTTTTTTTTTTTTTGAGGGGAAGAGTTTGGGATTGATTGGTATTAATTCTTCTGTTTGGTAGAATTCATTACTGAAACCATCTGGTCCTCCACATTTTTGTTGTTAGGAAGTTTTTAATGACTGGTTACTGATTCAGTCTCCTTACTAATCGGTCTGTCTGGACTTTCTGTTTCTTTATGATTCGGTCATGGTAGGTTGTGTATTTCTAGAATTTTTTCCATTTCTTCTCAGTTGTCCAGCTTATTGGTATATAATTTTTCATGGTAGTCTCTTAAATTTTGAGTGTTCTTATATGATACACTGTTTCAGTTAAGAACACTCAATTGGTTTTAAAAAAATAACTTTAAAAAAGTAATATGTCATTCAACATTGTTTTGTTTCATTTGTTATCAGGGAATACAAATTGGGAAAAAGACATGCAATCTGCTTAGAGCCCCTTCAGAGAGAAGACGACTTGGGGTAAGATGTTCTGCTACACATATAAAATTACGTACATGTCTGATCACAACAGGGCTTCTCTGGTGGCTCAGCGGTCAAGAATCCACCTGCTGACGCAGGAGACATGGGTTCGATGCCTCAGTCAGGAAGATCCCCTGGAGAAGAAAATGCCAACCCACGCCAGTACTCTTGCCGTGGAAATCCCATGGACAGAGGAGCCTGGTGGGCTATAGTCCCTGGGGTCGCAAGAGAATCAGACACGACTTAGCAACTAAACAACTGATCACAATGGATAGTTTCTTTACTATTAAGTTGTTACATTTTTTTTTTTTACAAATATTTTATTTATATTTATTTGACTGCATTGGGTCTCAGTTGTAGCATGTGGGCTCTAGTTCCCTCATCAGGGATCAAATCTGGGCCCCCTGCATTGGGAGCACAGAGTCTTAGCCACTGGACCACCAGGGAATTCCCCCAAGTTGTTACATTTTTCAGTGTTCTTTTCACTGCTTCTAATGAGCCTGGCAGCTTAAAGCAGATTGTGTCCTAGAAATGTCTTTGTATGTCTGATATCTGTATCTTAGAATTCATTTTTCCACAAAACAGATTCATTTTTTAGTAAGTCCCAGTGCGTGCTGGACCCATGATGACTTTTCGCTGTGAGCAGGGTGCCCCTCCCAGCTCTTCCCAGTGCCTGCCGACAGCCCTCGTCAGGCTGGCCGCAGCACCCGCGGCTGCCCTCGCCCTCCTCCTCGCAGCCGCGCACGGCCTGCTGTGTGCTTGCTGAATTCTCCATCCCTGTCTGTCTCCCACTACTAGAATGTTAGCTTTGGGAGAGTGAGCACTACCTAGGACAGTGCCTTTGTTACAGTCCGTTTATTTATTGAATAACAAAAGACCCCAACGTTGTCCATGGTCAAACTTACTCTTTTTTTGTTTTTCATTTTAGGACATTCTTGTATAAGACATTTTTGTCAGTAACCTGACGTGATGATTCTCATTGCCCACCTATTGTATAACAAGTCTGCTTTTTCAACCATATCTGACCTTCACTTAATCCCACTTTTATAAAAACATTCTTTTTTTTTTTTTTAATTTTGGCCTCTTTTGTTGATTTTTTATCCATTTATTTTTGTCCATCTTTATTCTTTGACCTGTGTGGGCCTCCCATTGCAGTTGGCTCTTGTTGCAGAGTTCTGGCTCTGGGCGCATGCACTCCAGAGCGCTGGCCCACAATTGGACACACTGGTTCAGCCGCTCCAGGGATTGAACTGGTGCCCCCTGCACTACAAGGCGGACTCTTCACACACTGAACCACCAGGGAAGCCCTGAAAATACATTCTTAATGCAAATTGTATTACTAGGAGTATTTTCCTGCAGGGTAGTTTCTGGATCAAATAGTATGGACATTTTAAGCCTCTTAAAATAGATTGTTAAGTACATTTCCTGGTAAGTTAGACCAGTATATGTTCCCACAAGCAGAGTTTCTAAGTATTTCACCTCACTGTCAAACCATCATTGAGTGTTATTGTTTAAATGTTTTGCTGAACTGATACTGAAAAATGGTTATCTTATTTCACTTGCGTCAGTTCTCTGATCACTTGTAAGATTGAGGCATTCGTTCAAAGGCTTGTAGACCATTAATATTTTGTGGGTACGTGTATTGTTTTATATATATTGCGTTTTTAAAGAGATCTTAGTATAAAGTCTACTTTGTGTGAGCTCCTTCTGTAACGTAAGTGTGTTACGCTGTATACATGCCCCTCTGTAGTTACTCGTCTCGAGCAGTGTCCTGTCCTGTTTCTTGAAGCTCACAGTGTGCGCTCGCTCAGACTGCCTCCCTCGCCGGCACTCCTGTCCTTGACCAGCCTCCAGCGCACTCGTGCCCTCTCTCAGTGGGGACTCTGGCTTCTTAGGGTCTTCACCCAGCCTCTTTCGTCTCCTTGGCAGCTCCTGCATCTACACTGACTGTACTTTGTATACCCAGGGACCTCAGCTCTACCTAGCCCCAGGACACCTGCACCCTCTCAAAAATCCCTTCTTGACCACAGCCCCCCACGTTCAGTCCAGTCTTCTAATTCACCAGGCCTTCACTCTCCCTGCATTGTCTGTATCCTCCAATTGCATTGCCCTTTCAGTAAACACACCAGTAAAACAGAATAACACTATTAAGCCCTCTCATTGCCTCACCATCCTTGAAGTTATTTCTGCTCTCTGCCTTAGTTCTTATCTGCAGTTCTCATTTCACATCCTGCTATTTCACATAAAACACTCACCACCCCCCTGAATTTCCTCTGGCCTGTCTGAATGTCTCTCCTTCTTCCAAGGACCTCTTACACGTGCTCTTCTCTGGCAGAGGTCTCCTTTGCTCTGGCACCACCACCGTCCTCTCTCTCTTCCCAGCCCCACACCCTCCGTTTCTCCTCCCCGGCTAAGTGTGCTGCCATCTTCACAGCGGCTGGCTCTGAAGCCATTTCCTAGCGAGTCACCGTGGTGGGAACCTGGTCCTGGTGATCGCGCTTGCCTTTCTCCACTTGGCTATTGCCCCTGGCCCTTTCAGCTGCCTTGCTTCCTCTTTCCTCGGTGCCCCCTGAGGAATGTCTCCCTCCCACTTCAGCCTGCCCGCTGCCTCCTGTGCTGTGCTCGAACTGATTGTTACTTTCCGTCAGTTCCCTGATCACTTGTAAGATTGAGGCATTCGTTCAAAGGCTTGTAGACCATTAATATTTTGTGGGTACGTGTATTGTTTTATATATATTGCGTTTTTAAAGAGATCTTAGTATAAAGTCTACTTTGTGTGAGCTCCTTCTGTAACGTAAGTGTGTTACGCTGTATACATGCCCCTCTGTAGTTACTCGTCTCGAGCAGTGTCCTGTCCTGTTTCTTGAAGCTCACAGTGTGCGCTCGCTCAGACTGCCTCCCTCGCCGGCACTCCTGTCCTTGACCAGCCTCCAGCGCACTCGTGCCCTCTCTCAGTGGGGACTCTGGCTTCTTAGGGTCTTCACCCAGCCTCTTTCGTCTCCTTGGCAGCTCCTGCATCTACACTGACTGTACTTTGTATACCCAGGGACCTCAGCTCTACCTAGCCCCAGGACACCTGCACCCTCTCAAAAATCCCTTCTTGACCACAGCCCCCCACGTTCAGTCCAGTCTTCTAATTCACCAGGCCTTCACTCTCCCTGCATTGTCTGTATCCTCCAATTGCATTGCCCTTTCAGTAAACACACCAGTAAAACAGAATAACACTATTAAGCCCTCTCATTGCCTCACCATCCTTGAAGTTATTTCTGCTCTCTGCCTTAGTTCTTATCTGCAGTTCTCATTTCACATCCTGCTATTTCACATAAAACACTCACCACCCCCCTGAATTTCCTCTGGCCTGTCTGAATGTCTCTCCTTCTTCCAAGGACCTCTTACACGTGCTCTTCTCTGGCAGAGGTCTCCTTTGCTCTGGCACCACCACCGTCCTCTCTCTCTTCCCAGCCCCACACCCTCCGTTTCTCCTCCCCGGCTAAGTGTGCTGCCATCTTCACAGCGGCTGGCTCTGAAGCCATTTCCTAGCGAGTCACCGTGGTGGGGAACCTGGTCCTGGTGATCGCGCTTGCCTTTCTCCACTTGGCTATTGCCCCCCTGGCCCTTTCAGCTGCCTTGCTTCCTCTTTCCTCGGTGCCCCCCTGAGGAATGTCTCCCTCCCACTTCAGCCTGCCCCGCTGCCTCCTCGGGGACTGTGCTGTGGTCTCAGAATGGGAGCTCACCTCCCTCCTGGATCAGAACTGAGGGAGATCAAAGTCAGGGTTTCCCACCAGCACTGGGGGTTCGGGGAAAGTCTCTTCAGAAAACCACGAGAGTCAGAGCAGTAGCTCTGCCCTCGCAGTGACTGCGTATTGCTCATTGTGCTGTGAATCTGACACTTGACTGTTCTCTGGCGCAGCCCTTGCGACGTGCTGCTGAGGACGCAGATGCGGCTTCCTGGCGAGCGAGCATACGCCCCGCCCGTGGACGTGGTGTGGGACACCGCCCGAGGCTGCACGGCCGGCTCCCTGCGGCAGCGAGTGGCCGATTTCTATTCGCTTCCTGTCGAGAAAATTGAAATTGCCAAATACTTCCCTGAAAAGTTTGAGTGGCTTCCAGTGTCTAGTTGGGTAAAGTCCTGGGGCTTTCGCAGGGAAATTGAACCTTATGGCATAGCAAATAGATTAACCCCAGTTTCTCACAAATAGATTGCAATTTTACTAAAAATTTGATATTGAGGGGTTTTTATTATTATTATTTAGGATGTTTAATTTTTCTGTAGAACCAGCAAATTACCAAGAGGAAAAAGAAGAAAAAGCAAGACAGTTTGCAGAGTGCACCTTATTACTTGAGAGATGGAGATACTATTGGTGTTAAGGTAAGTTTTTAACAGTTCTCTTACCACTCTGACAAAACACCAGAATCATTTGATTTTATAGAAGAGTTTTAAACCAATTTCCTGGCTCTTGCTCCCCCAGGCCCCACGTGCTCTTCTCTGGCAGAGGTCTCCTTTGCTCTGGCACCACCACCCTCCTCTCTCTCTTCCCAGCCCCACACCCTCCGTTTCTCCTCCCCGGCTAAGTGTGCTGCCATCTTCACAGCGGCTGGCTCTGAAGCCATTTCCTAGCGAGTCACCGTGGTGGGAACCTGGTCCTGGTGATCGCGCTTGCCTTTCTCCACTTGGCTATTGCCCCCCTGGCCCTTTCAGCTGCCTTGCTTCCTCTTTCCTCGGTGCCCCCCTGAGGAATGTCTCCCTCCCACTTCAGCCTGCCCCGCTGCCTCCTCGGGGACTGTGCTGTGGTCTCAGAATGGGAGCTCACCTCCCTCCTGGATCAGAACTGAGGGAGATCAAAGTCAGGGTTTCCCACCAGCACTGGGGGTTCGGGGAAAGTCTCTTCAGAAAACCACGAGAGTCAGAGCAGTAGCTCTGCCCTCGCAGTGACTGCGTATTGCTCATTGTGCTGTGAATCTGACACTTGACTGTTCTCTGGCGCAGCCCTTGCGACGTGCTGCTGAGGACGCAGATGCGGCTTCCTGGCGAGCGAGCATACGCCCCGCCCGTGGACGTGGTGTGGGACACCGCCCGAGGCTGCACGGCCGGCTCCCTGCGGCAGCGAGTGGCCGATTTCTATTCGCTTCCTGTCGAGAAAATTGAAATTGCCAAATACTTCCCTGAAAAGTTTGAGTGGCTTCCAGTGTCTAGTTGGGTAAAGTCCTGGGGCTTTCAGGAAATTGGACCTTATGGCATAGCAAATAGATTAACCCCAGTTTCTCACAAATAGATTGCAATTTTACTAAAAATTTGATATTGAGGGGTTTTTATTATTATTATTTAGGATGTTTAATTTTTCTGTAGAACCAGCAAATTACCAAGAGGAAAAAGAAGAAAAAGCAAGACAGTTTGCAGAGTGCACCTTATTACTTGAGAGATGGAGATACTATTGGTGTTAAGGTAAGTTTTTAACAGTTATCTTACCACTCTGACAAAACACCAGAATCATTTGATTTTATAGAAGAGTTTTATCCAATCTACAAGCACAGATATTCCCACTTTAGGTAAACTGTTTCAGAAAGTGGGGGAAAGAGGGGAGACCAGACACCCACCTTATGAAGCCAGTGGCCCTCAATACCAGAACTTTGGTATGGCTTGAACACAAAGGCTTTTCAAGTTTTATCACTAACTGTGTTGCTTTAGGTTTTATGCAGATACTGTATTATATATTAGGTTAAGACATTTCCTTTATTCCTAGTTTAGTCTAAGTTCTTTTTTTTTTGTCTTAATAATGAATGAGCACTGGATTTTTAATATTAATTTTTTTTTATTAAATTTATTTATTTATTTATTTTGGTACATGTATGTTCCCAGATCAATCAGATGCATATCCCTTGACCCTCCCCCCACCCCGGTTCCCCCCCCCCTCCCTCCAGACCATTGCTCCAAGTGGTTGTAGGTACTCCTATTCCCCTAGCACAATGACCATAGCTATCTTTTCTACACATGACAGTATAGGTTCCCATGTTACTCCCTCCCATTGTTCGGTCTCCACAATGTCTTTATGTCTATTCTCTGTTTTTTCATGAGTTCACTGTGTGTGTTATCATGACCATCTTACTAGATCCCATATATATGAGTTAGTATACTATACTTGTCTTTCTCTTTTTGACTTACTTCACTTTTTATGATAGGTTCTAGAGCCAGCCACCTCATTAGGACTGAGTCTTCTGCATTTCTTTTAACAGCTGAGTAGTATTCCATTGTATATATGTACCAGAGCTTCTGGATCCATTCATTTGTTGATGGACATTTAGGTTGCTTCCATGTTCTGGCTATTGTATAGAGAGCTGCAATGAACATTGGGGTACAGGTGCCTCTTTCAGTTTTGATTTCATCAGGATATAGGCCTAATAGTGGGATTGCTGGGTCATAGGGTGCTTCTATTTTTAGTTTTTTAAGGAATCTCCATATTGTCTTCCATAGAGGTTGTATTAATTTACATTCCCACCAGCAATGCAAGAGGGTTCCCTTTCTCCACACCCTCTCCAGCATTTGTTGTCTGTCGATTTGTTGATGATGGCCATTCTGACAGGTGTGAGGTGGTATCTCATTGTGGTTTTAATTTGCATTTCTCTGATAATAAGCGAGGTTGAGCATCGTTTCATGTATTTTTGGACCATTTGTATGTCCTCTTTGGAGAGGCGTCTCTTTAGATCTTTTTCCCATTTTTTGATTGGGCTGCTCATTTTCCCTGTGCTGAGTTGTCTGAGTTGCTTGTAGATTTTGGAGATTAATTCTTTGTCTGTTGTTTCATTTGCTATGATTTTCTCCCACTCTGTGGGGTGTCTGTTGAACTTTTTTGTAATTTCTTTTGCTGTACAAAAGCTTTTAAGTTTCATAAGGTCCCATATGTTCATTTTTCTTTTCAGTTCTGCTATTTTAGTTGGTGGGTCAAAGAAGATCTTGCTTTGATTGATGTCCTTGAGGGTTTTGCCTATATTCTCCTCTAAGAGTTTGATGGTTTCTGGTCTTACATTGAGGTCTTTAATCCATTTTGAGTTGATCTTAGTGTATGGCGTCAGGGAATGTTCCAATTTCATTTTTTTGCATGTAGCTGTCCAATTCTCCCAGCACCACTTGTTAAAGAGGCTGTCTTTGTCCCATTTTATAGTTTCTCCTCCTTTATCAAAAATAAGGTACCCATAGGTGCGTGGGTTGATCTCTGGGTTCTCAGTCTTGTTCCATTGATCTATAGTTCTGTTTTTGTGCCAGTACCATACTGTCTTGATAACTGTTGCTTTGTAGTAGAGTCTGAAGTTAGGGAGGCTGATCCCTCCAACTCCATTTTTCTTCCTCAGGATTGCTTTGGCTATTCGAGGTCTTCTGTGTTTCCATATGAACTGTGTTATTATTTGGTCTAGTTCTGTGAAAAATGTCAGTGGTAGTTGAATAGGTATTGCATTGAATCTGTAGATGATATTTGGAAGTATGGTCATTTTCACAATATTGATTCTTCCAATCCAGGAACATGGAATATCTCTCCATCTGTTTAAGTCTTCTTTAATGTCTCTCATGAGTGTCTTGTAATTTTCTGTGTACAATTCTTTTGTTTCTTTGGGTAGGTTTATTCCTAGATATTTGATTCTTTTGGTTGCAATGGTGAAGGGTAATATTAATTTTTTCTCTGATTTTTCTGCATCTGTTTAATTAGCTATATGGTTTGCCTCCTTCAATCTGGTAATGAAATATTATTACATAAATATTCCCAGCACTTGAGCCTTCCTTGGACAGACTTGCTTTGTTGTCATGCTATTTTTTGTATTAATGATTGTTGATTTAACTCCTTAATTGAATAATTAATAACATATTAAATTATTAATAATTTGTTTTTACATTAGACTATGTCCTATGATTTTCTCCCACTCTGTGGGGTGTCTGTTGAACTTTTTTGTAATTTCTTTTGCTGTACAAAAGCTTTTAAGTTTCATAAGGTCCCATATGTTCATTTTTCTTTTCAGTTCTGCTATTTTAGTTGGTGGGTCAAAGAAGATCTTGCTTTGATTGATGTCCTTGAGGGTTTTGCCTATATTCTCCTCTAAGAGTTTGATGGTTTCTGGTCTTACATTGAGGTCTTTAATCCATTTTGAGTTGATCTTAGTGTATGGCGTCAGGGAATGTTCCAATTTCATTTTTTTGCATGTAGCTGTCCAATTCTCCCAGCACCACTTGTTAAAGAGGCTGTCTTTGTCCCATTTTATAGTTTCTCCTCCTTTATCAAAAATAAGGTACCCATAGGTGCGTGGGTTGATCTCTGGGTTCTCAGTCTTGTTCCATTGATCTATAGTTCTGTTTTTGTGCCAGTACCATACTGTCTTGATAACTGTTGCTTTGTAGTAGAGTCTGAAGTTAGGGAGGCTGGCCCCTCCAACTCCATTTTTCTTCCTCAGGATTGCTTTGGCTATTCGAGGTCTTCTGTGTTTCCATATGAACTGTGTTATTATTTGGTCTAGTTCTGTGAAAAATGTCAGTGGTAGTTGAATAGGTATTGCATTGAATCTGTAGATGATATTTGGAAGTATGGTCATTTTCACAATATTGATTCTTCCAATCCAGGAACATGGAATATCTCTCCATCTGTTTAAGTCTTCTTTAATGTCTCTCATGAGTGTCTTGTAATTTTCTGTGTACAATTCTTTTGTTTCTTTGGGTAGGTTTATTCCTAGATATTTGATTCTTTTGGTTGCAATGGTGAAGGGTAATATTAATTTTTTCTCTGATTTTTCTGCATCTGTTTAATTAGCTATATGGTTTGCCTCCTTCAATCTGGTAATGAAATATTATTACATAAATATTCCCAGCACTTGAGCCTTCCTTGGACAGACTTGCTTTGTTGTCATGCTATTTTTTGTATTAATGATTGTTGATTTAACTCCTTAATTGAATAATTAATAACATATTAAATTATTAATAATTTGTTTTTGACTTAGATAAGTTTTATCTTAAGGAACAAGTATTCCCTTAGTCACCACATCTGTTAGCATTGTACAGTACTGAAGAATGTGACCAATGTAATGGGACCTTCCACCCAACAAAGAAAAGCAAGTAGAAACTGAAAGACTGGTAAAGGAAATTCTCAGAGGAAAATATAACACTGTTCATAAATACTTTTTTTCCACATTTGAAAGACTAGATAAATAAACCATTAGCCCTATTAAGAATTCAAAGATAAGATCTACACAGATAAAATTACAAGGTACCTGGGAAGCAGTCCAACAAAAAGATTTATAAGACCTTTCCGGGAAGTATTACAAAAGTACTGAGCAGCATTCAAGTTTGAGTTAGAGAATCATATCATATTCTGGGAAGGGAAGCCTCACAACAGAAGAGAGAAGCAGTTGTCCCACATCTGTAAGTTCAGTATCATCACAGGAAACCCGTGTAGGTTAAACAGAATTCATTTACATGGAAGAGCAAGGAGCTGGAGAGCTAGGGTATTTTTAAAGAACAAGATTGGGGTGTTACATAACCAAGAATTAAGACTGATTACACAGCTGTGGTGACTAGCTTTGGGGAGGGGCAGGATGGAAATAGAGCAGCAAAACAGAGTCACCCAGATAAGGACACTCGACAGGAACTTGAGGCCATATTAAAAATGGATTATTCAATAATTATAGTCATAATATTGATAGCATTTTCATGAAGAGAGTTGCCAAATTTGAGCTCTGGGCCCATAAGGAACCCTTGCCACATAATGAGTCTCTCATGTCTTGTACAATTCTTTTGTTTCTTTGGGTAGGTTTATTCCTAGATATTTGATTCTTTTGGTTGCAATGGTGAAGGGTAATATTAATTTTTTCTCTGATTTTTCTGCGTCTGTTTAATTAGCTATATGGTTTGCCTCCTTCAATCTGGTAATGAAATATTATTACATAAATATTCCCAGCACTTGAGCCTTCCTTGGACAGACTTGCTTTGTTGTCATGCTATTTTTTGTATTAATGATTGTTGATTTAACTCCTTAATTGAATAATTAATAACATATTAAATTATTAATAATTTGTTTTTGACTTAGATAAGTTTTATCTTAAGGAATAAGTATTCCTTAGTCACCACATCTGTTAGCATTGTACAGTACTGAAGAATGTGACCAATGTAATGGGACCTTCCACCCAACAAAGAAAAGCAAGTAGAAACTGAAAGACTGGTAAAGGAAATTCTCAGAGGAAAATATAACACTGTTCATAAATACTTTTTTTCCACATTTGAAAGACTAGATAAATAAACCATTAGCCCTATTAAGAATTCAAAGATAAGATCTACACAGATAAAATTACAAGGTACCTGGGAAGCAGTCCAACAAAAAGATTTATAAGACCTTTCCGGGAAGTATTACAAAAGTACTGAGCAGCATTCAAGTTTGAGTTAGAGAATCATATCATATTCTGGGAAGGGAAGCCTCACAACAGAAGAGAGAAGCAGTTGTCCCACATCTGTAAGTTCAGTATCATCACAGGAAACCCGTGTAGGTTAAACAGAATTCATTTACATGGAAGAGCAAGGAGCTGGAGAGCTAGGGTATTTTTAAAGAACAAGATTGGGGTGTTACATAACCAAGAATTAAGACTGATTACACAGCTGTGGTGACTAGCTTTGGGGAGGGGCAGGATGGAAATAGAGCAGCAAAACAGAGTCACCCAGATAAGGACACTCGACAGGAACTTGAGGCCATATTAAAAATGGATTATTCAATAATTATAGTCATAATATTGATAGCATTTTCATGAAGAGAGTTGCCAAATTTGAGCTCTGGGCCCATAAAACCTCTGCCCACCTCTGCTCATACCTCTATGACAGCCAACATGAAGACTTAAGTGTGAACAGCATTTCAACCTTTAGAGGATAAGAAAATCTTTATGACTTAGTTTAAGAAAGATTCATTAAATAAAAACCATAGGCCATAAAGAGGAGGATCGATAAATATGACCCTTGAATATCATGGGTTTGAACTGCCTGGGTCCACTTACATATGATTTTTTTCCCAATAAATACCTACGGCAGAACAGCCTGCGGGGTTGGATCCGCAGGTGGGATGGATAGAGGGCCAGCTCTGGGGCCTGAGCCTCCAAGGACTGCAGCGTCTGTGGAAAGTCCTGGGACCAATCCCCTGTGATTCTGAGGGACCACTATACATTAAAGTTAAAACTTCTCTTCATCAGAGGAAACCATACAAAGTGAAAAAACCGGCCACAAACAGGCAAAGATACTTCACAAGGATATAACCAACAGGGACTATTATCACAAATACATAAAGTACTTGTAAAAAATCAGTTACAAAAACATAAGCTTTGCCCATCTCTGCCCTCATGGGTACTACCGCCTGGCAGTGCTCAGAAAGCAGGGGAAAAGGCAGCTTCCCAGTAACCAGGGCGCCGCCAGGCCAGACGCTCGCTCGGGACCCTGTGCAGCACCAGGGGCGCCAGGGGGACGAGAGCTGGCGGCAGGCGGCAGAGGCGCCCACAAGGTGCAGCCAGGTGCCTCCACTCCTGAGGGAAACCCTGGCGTGCTCCGTCGTGTCCCAGTCTCTCCAACCCCATGGACGACAGCCCGGCAGGCTCCTGGTCCACGGGTTTTCCAGGCAAGCCTCCGCGGGTTACCAGAACACCCGCGTGTGTGCGGAGATGTACAGGAACGTGCGCTGAAGGGCTCTGGTTCGGGTTGAATAATAGCAGGCGCTGTAAAGAAACGGCCCTCCGACGGGCGTGCACACAGTGGGGGAGCAGGGAGCGGCGGTACAGGTCTCGGCCTTCGAACAGACGAGCCAGCGCCACCGGCCACCCCCGGCCCGGCCGCTGGCCCAGGGAGCGCAGACAGAGCCCCGCCCGCCGCCTCTCAAGCTCTGGCCGCCGCTCGCTCGCTCCGTTCTCATTTCATACCAGTTACTAAGTCCAGGTTAAGTTTATAAATTCCCTCGGTGATTTTTTACGCACACCTCTCAAATGTAGGCTAGAAAGATGCCTGAAAACATGGCTCAGTAATTATTTTGAAACGCAGAATCTCCTGGTTGAAGACGATGACGATTTCAGCACAGTCAGAGATGACGCTGGAAGAGAGGAACAGAAGGAACTCGCCCTGGGGAGAAAGAAGAGGTGAGTGAGGTCGCCCCCCGCCCCGGACAGGCTGCCGCTGCGACCTCCAGGCTGGCCTCCCGCCGCAGCGGCGCGGAGGACCGGCCCGCAGGGCGTGGTGAGGGGGCCCGCCGAGCCTGGGCGCGTGCCGCTCTGCGGCTGTCCTCACTCGAGCCCGAGTGTTAGCATAGAATCCGGAGCCCCTCTTTGACCTGGTGGGGGCGCCCAGCATCCGGGACGTGCACCCGTGGCAGCCTCTCTGTCTCGGCAGCCGGGAAGCCCTCCGCGCCCGGAGCAGCGGTGCCTACGCTGGGGCAGCGACGCCCGCCCGGCCCCGCGGACCAGAGGCGTCTCTCTCCATCCGCATCCGGAGCTTCAGATAGCGCCGCGGGCGGTGCCGGACGGCGCAGGCCTCCGCTCTCCACTCCCGCTCCCGGTCCGGGAGGAGCCGTGCTGCCGTCCTGTCCTGCGCAGACGCGGGCTCCAGACCCTGCTTTGTCACGAGCAAAAGGGGCGATTGTCTCCGGCTCCGCGGAGCGTCCCCCCGGGGCTGGCGCAGACCTGGCCGCACCGCAGGCGTGCCAGCCCGCCCGCCCCTCACACCGCACTGGACCCCCACACCGTCTGTACGTGAAGGTTGGCTCGTTTCGCGCAAACTGCAGGTGCGGATAACCTGGCACGTTGCTCATCTCTGCCAAACCTGCCCTTTCAGTATGCAGGCCCACTCTCCCCCGCTTTGAGGGGACGTTTTCTATCTGCTCACCCGGGTTCCGACGGCTCCGCTCACACGGACGGGCTGGCCAGGCTCACGCTGCGACACGGACGGGAGCCTGTCTTCGGGTCCCCAGACGGCACAGCGCCCCTTTGGTCTGAGTTAGAACTGTGACTCAGAAGCGCTACCGCTCTTTCCCGGCCCGGTCGCCGACGGGGCCTCCTCTGGAGTCAGTGGTGCTGCCGGGCGCACCGAGCAGAGCCTGCGGTGCGGTCGGTGGCCAGAAGGCCCTCGCGCCCTGGCGCCTGCTGCCTGCACACGCTGGAGGCCTCTCCTCCAGGACCCCGACTGAGAGGCAGGGCCACCGCCGACAAGCCGGGGTGCGCCGAGGGCCGAGTCCTGAGCAGCCTTGATTAAAACAGGAGAAAAAGGAAATGTGAGCCAAGCTGCTGCTTCGTTCAGCATGGCTCTCTCGATTTAAAAGGTCTAATTGGTATTTATGACAAATACAGCATCTGTGCGACTGAGCTGGTGGATTTGGAACCTTGGGGTGATTCACTTCCTCGGGCTAACTTGGCTGAGAGCAGGAACTCCTAAGGCGATACACGCTTCCTCATACCTCCGTGTGCTGCGTCGCGGCCGTCCTGCTGAGCGTGGGTATCAGCCGATGCAGTTTCTCATCAGCCTGTTTATCACTGACACTAAAATAGCTCTGCACTGTTAGGAGAAAGAAAATGACACAGGCGGACTGTCTCTGCCCGCACCCCTGGCCTGAGGAATTGAGGGGCTGCTGCTCTGCCCGGGCTGTTCTTCCGGATCCTGAAGGAGAGGCGTGAAGGGCCCTGCTTCGCCTGCCCGCCTCCTCCCCCGCGGCAGCACGGCAGAGCTCTCGTCCCCACTGCGTGTGCGTCTGACGCTCTTGGGTCATGAGTTATGTCCTCATTCATATTGAAGCAGTCGTATTTTAAGAAGTTGGACTTTGGCGAGCGCTTCCGGGCTCTCAGACACTCACTCCATCAGGAGGCCCAGGCACGGGGTTCGAGACTCTCCAGACGTGTCCGGTGCCAGTGCCAGGGTCGGCCCTGTGACGGCCACGCTAGCAGCCTAGCTCTGGGGCAGCACTCTTCCGACCTGTGTCCTGTCACTGGCAGGACTCCGGGTGGCCCTCCATTCCCCTGGGGTGAGATGTTAACCCACACCTGAGAAGCCAGAGGCCTCTGGCGGTCACTTACCCCATGAGCACAGGGCAGGGGACCACACGGTGTCCACGGTAAGCAGCCGGGGCCTCCGGGGGCCTCTGCGCGTCAGCTTGCTCCCCTCTTTCCTTCCTTGCAGTTCAGGCATGAAGTGGGGCCACAGGGAGAAAGCTGTACACTTCTGTTAAAGAAAAAATAAACTATTCAGTTTGTAACCATTGGTCTCTGCGCAGCTTCCTGTTCTGGCTTTTTTCCAAGTGAACTTCAGACGCTAGGTGGCTGGTGTTTCTATTCAGCAGGACCACCTCAGCATGGCTTTAGAGGCAACAGAATTGTGTTTCGGTTTCAAATAAACTCAGACCCATGGGAATAATTGTCGTTGAAGAAACCGGAAGTGGCCTGAGCTGGTGGATTTGGAACCTTGGGGTGATTCACTTCCTCGGGCTAACTTGGCTGAGAGCAGGAACTCCTAAGGCGATACACGCTTCCTCATACCTCCGTGTGCTGCGTCGCGGCCGTCCTGCTGAGCGTGGGTATCAGCCGATGCAGTTTCTCATCAGCCTGTTTATCACTGACACTAAAATAGCTCTGCACTGTTAGGAGAAAGAAAATGACACAGGCGGACTGTCTCTGCCCGCACCCCTGGCCTGAGGAATTGAGGGGCTGCTGCTCTGCCCGGGCTGTTCTTCCGGATCCTGAAGGAGAGGCGTGAAGGGCCCTGCTTCGCCTGCCCGCCTCCTCCCCCCCGGCAGCACGGCAGAGCTCTCGTCCCCACTGCGTGTGCGTCTGACGCTCTTGGGTCATGAGTTATGTCCTCATTCATATTGAAGCAGTCGTATTTTAAGAAGTTGGACTTTGGCGAGCGCTTCCGGGCTCTCAGACACTCACTCCATCAGGAGGCCCAGGCACGGGGTTCGAGACTCTCCAGACGTGTCCGGTGCCAGTGCCAGGGTCGGCCCTGTGACGGCCACGCTAGCAGCCTAGCTCTGGGGCAGCACTCTTCCGACCTGTGTCCTGTCACTGGCAGGACTCCGGGTGGCCCTCCATTCCCCTGGGGTGAGATGTTAACCCACACCTGAGAAGCCAGAGGCCTCTGGCGGTCACTTACCCCATGAGCACAGGGCAGGGGACCACACGGTGTCCACGGTAAGCAGCCGGGGCCTCCGGGGGCCTCTGCGCGTCAGCTTGCTCCCCTCTTTCCTTCCTTGCAGTTCAGGCATGAAGTGGGGCCACAGGGAGAAAGCTGTACACTTCTGTTAAAGAAAAAATAAACTATTCAGTTTGTAACCATTGGTCTCTGCGCAGCTTCCTGTTCTGGCTTTTTTCCAAGTGAACTTCAGACGCTAGGTGGCTGGTGTTTCTATTCAGCAGGACCACCTCAGCACGGCTTTAGAGGCAACAGAATTGTGTTTCGGTTTCAAATAAACTCAGACCCATGGGAATAATTGTCGTTGAAGAAACCGGAAGTGGCCTGGTTCTCTTTTCCTTCTGGGGAAATGGAGCTGATCGTGGCGGTTGTGTTGTGGGAAACATGGATGCAGCTGTGGCGCTTTTCTGGCGGGAGGAGGAATGGGGTCCAAGAAGTCCCTCATAGTCCAAACCACGGCTTGGAGAGGTGGGCGTCCCCCGGGACAGGCTGAGCCACGAAGGACCAGGTACAGGGCCCGGCAGCCTGGGGAACGGGAGCGGGCCCTGCCCTGAAACAGGTCCCCGTGGCGAGCGCGCGTCCTGGAGAGGCACCACGCAGCCCAGAGGAGGGCGACGTGTGCCCGCAACACAAGCAGGGACGCGTCCAGCCTGCCTCGAGTGCACCTGGGCGCCCGCAGCTCCTTCCCGGGTGCTCCCAGCAGCCCCGAGTTACTGCCTGTCGGCTCAGGGCCTCCCTCCAGGTGCCCCGAGTCCTGGGCCTGATGCTCACCGCCTCAAAGTGGGTACCCACCCCTGCCCCCCACCAGCTCTAGTCCCATTTCGGGCCTCTGAGGAGCCCCCAGCTTCATACCAGCATCCCTTCCACCCAGAGGCCAGCTCCTCAGGCTCCTGCCCGCAGCCGGGCTGGGCCCAGTGGATGGCGCGCCTCACGGTCCCGCAGCCAGCAGCTAAGTGGCAGGAATAATCCAACCTGGAACGAGCGTGCGAGGGGGTGGGACCGCGACACAACAGCTCTTCAGGAGAACAAGGCGGCCCTGAGCGGTCGTCACAGCCCCCTCGGTGACGGGCCCCACAGCGGCCCTGCCCGGCACCTGGCCTGCTCTCCGCGGAGGTCACGCAGCCCTGGGGTGCGCCCTGCAGAGGTGGCCAGGGCACTGGGGCATGGGTTCAGTTCCTGGTGAGGGAACCAAGACCCACAAGATGTGCGGCCAAACCACCACCACCACCACCTGCAGAGGCTGCGCCCTGGCTCTGGCCGTCCTGTGCGAGAAGGACCACAGGCTGCTGGGCCAGGACGCCTGTGTGTGACTCGGGCCCGTTTCCTCAGCCGTCATGGGGCTGAGCTCGGGTCAGGGCTGGGACACCGGACAAGCACAGCTCTGACCCATGGGAATAATTGTCGTTGAAGAAACCGGAAGTGGCCTGGTTCTCTTTTCCTTCTGGGGAAATGGAGCTGATCGTGGCGGTTGTGTTGTGGGAAACATGGATGCAGCTGTGGCGCTTTTCTGGCGGGAGGAGGAATGGGGTCCAAGAAGTCCCTCATAGTCCAAACCACGGCTTGGAGAGGTGGGCGTCCCCCGGGACAGGCTGAGCCACGAAGGACCAGGTACAGGGCCCGGCAGCCTGGGGAACGGGAGCGGGCCCTGCCCTGAAACAGGTCCCCGTGGCGAGCGCGCGTCCTGGAGAGGCACCACGCAGCCCAGAGGAGGGCGACGTGTGCCCGCAACACAAGCAGGGACGCGTCCAGCCTGCCTCGAGTGCACCTGGGCGCCCGCAGCTCCTTCCCGGGTGCTCCCAGCAGCCCCGAGTTACTGCCTGTCGGCTCAGGGCCTCCCTCCAGGTGCCCCGAGTCCTGGGCCTGATGCTCACCGCCTCAAAGTGGGTACCCACCCCTGCCCCCCACCAGCTCTAGTCCCATTTCGGGCCTCTGAGGAGCCCCCAGCTTCATACCAGCATCCCTTCCACCCAGAGGCCAGCTCCTCAGGCTCCTGCCCGCAGCCGGGCTGGGCCCAGTGGATGGCGCGCCTCACGGTCCCGCAGCCAGCAGCTAAGTGGCAGGAATAATCCAACCTGGAACGAGCGTGCGAGGGGGTGGGACCGCGACACAACAGCTCTTCAGGAGAACAAGGCGGCCCTGAGCGGTCGTCACAGCCCCCTCGGTGACGGGCCCCACAGCGGCCCTGCCCGGCACCTGGCCTGCTCTCCGCGGAGGTCACGCAGCCCTGGGGTGCGCCCTGCAGAGGTGGCCAGGGCACTGGGGCATGGGTTCAGTTCCTGGTGAGGGAACCAAGACCCACAAGATGTGCGGCCAAACCACCACCACCACCACCTGCAGAGGCTGCGCCCTGGCTCTGGCCGTCCTGTGCGAGAAGGACCACAGGCTGCTGGGCCAGGACGCCTGTGTGTGACTCGGGCCCCGTTTCCTCAGCCGTCATGGGGGCTGAGCTCGGGGTCAGGGCTGGGACACCGGACAAGCACAGCTCTCGCGGTGTGACCTCCGCCCCTGCCTGGTGCTTCCGGGACAAGCTGGGAGCCTCCCAGCCCGCGTGCTCGTCTATAAGCTAGGGACACCCAGGCCTCGCAGGCCTGCGAGTGGAGGTTACCCTGTAGACGATCCTTCACCCGCACCCGGCACCAAATAGCACCAGCATGTCAGCCGGCAGCCACCCCTGGCGTGGCTCTGCCCCTCGGGCACCCACCGACTGGTTTAGCATCGGGGGAGTCAGTGGAGGCCAGAACTTCCAAAAAATGTCCCTTTCACCTTAAAGAGAGACAAGAGCCAAGCCCCCTGTCCCCCCGCCCTTTGGCCTAGACGGGGTCATGTTCGGATGTGACACCTGGACGTAGTGGCAGCTATCTTGTGACCACGAGGCCTGATCGGGGATGCTACGTGGGAGGAGTGTGCAGGACAGAACGGGCTCTTCTGAGCATCACAGGAGAGAGAAGAAAGCTTACCGGGCGGCGGGGGGACACATCGACATTCGCGGAGCCCACACAGCCGTGGGGCCCCTGCAGCCTGGTTCTCAACTCGACGCCCCCAGACCCCAGTCCAGGAAACAGGGAGGACCAAGGGAGCTTGAAGAGGCCTGCCTTGTGACAAAGGGTCTGGGAGTAAACAGGTGAGGAGGTGAGCTCTGACCAGAGTCTGCAGTTTTATACAAAAGACTGAGGAGGACAGAACATTAGCTGAGCTGACCGCAGGAGGCCGAGCTGAAGCTGCACGAGGGTAAGCCTGAGGGCCTCGGGGCTACCGGCCCACCACCTGGCTGAACTCATTCAACAGACCTGAGGCCCACGCCCGGAACAATGCGACGGCACTCACTCCACTGGGCTCTTCAGCCCCCTCCAATTCAACCGATTTTTACAGTGACTGAGAAACTACTCTGAATCCAGTTAGATTTCTGGCAACTGATACGTCACATCAAAGCACAAAAGAGTAAGAAGAAATCTGATGATGGAAGATCAAAAACAGGCTTGTTTTATTTATACACAGAACAATGTATTTACAACCCCAGATGTGGATATGTACATAGCAATACAGGAGGCATTTGCTTCCACGGTGGGCACTGTATAAATTAGGATCATAAATATGAGGGGACGCCCCACCGGAGGGCACAAATCCTTTTCTCCAAGACGCCAGGGGTCCTTCGTATCTCCCTCTAGGCTGGCAGGGCCAGGAGACCCTGGGACCCCCAAGGGACAACTGCACAGCAGGGGTGGGGACAGGACAGAAGGGCAGCCCACCTGCAGCGGCAGCAGGGTCTCCGTGGGGCGCGGGGGCCGCCCCGCAGGCGGGTGTCATGCAACGGCTCTGTATTCCACTCACTGTACCTCACTACACTCAGAAAACGGCTTTACCTAAACAGTGTTGCTCTAATCACTGACATTACTTTTAAACACCACGCTTCACCTAAACTGATGGCTTTCCACAGGAGGGCGCAGAGCACTGAGGTGCGGTCAAGCCGCGCGAGCCAAAGGCCCCCAGGTGTCCACCCGCGATTCTGACACCACAGGCCGGGCCAGCCCGTTCCACTTGGAAACCCAGTGACTTCTGGTGCCTGGGTGCCACCTCTCTCCTCCGGGGACAGCGGTGCTGATGGGCGGGACCCTCAGGGAGGGAAGAGGCACCCTCGAGGGGCTGAGCGCAGGTGCAGAGCGCGGCCACCCCACTGGCCTCGGTCCAGCTCAGCACCCGGGACGATCGGCAGTGGGGGCCCCCGCGTGCAAAAGAGTCGCCAGCGGAGGGTGTGCAAAGCGAGACACTGGTAAACGCTGCTCTGCGGAGAGCCGCCCAAAGGGCCTCCTGAGGCCACTCGGGACGATGGTCCCCCCGCCACCATCACACCCAAGCAGGAGGGCAGAAACTGGCCAAGTCCAAGGCGGTGAGGGCCAGGGTGCCACCCGGGTCCATTCTCAGCTCTGCTTTCGTCCCAGCCCTGGTGGCTCGAGAGAAGTGCCCCCACCCCTGGGTCAGACTCTCACGGCAGCCCCGGACCCCTCCCCCGAAGCCCAGGAAGCCCCCTCCACACAAACACGGACCAGCCTCTGTCCGCGGGGAGACGACAGGCCAGGCGCCCGGGGGCCGGAGGGAGCCCCGTGTCTGCAGCCCTGGAACCGAGACCAACAGCATGGGGCTCCGCAGCCCAGGATGGTAACTGGCCGTCTGCTCAGCTTACGGAGGGGCACGGAGGGCGGGAAGGCAGCCAGGCGGCGCTCAGTCCAGGGGCGCGGAGTCTGGAAATGCACAGGGGGGCCGGCGGGGGCGGGGGACAGAGCCCGCGCAGTGCCTCCGCCCCCACCGGGCAGGAGGTGGCCGCGGCGGGCAGGTAGCTGTGTTGTGGACCCGGCCCCAGGGCGCCGGGTCGGCCGGAGCGGCGGGAGTAGCACCATGAGGGGCCGCCAAGCCGGCTCAGTCGCAGGGGGTGCGGGGGACGCAGGCCGAGAGGGCGGACGCTAGGCCTCGGCGGCGGGGGCGCTGCGGCTCAGCTCCTTGATGCCGCACAGGATCCGCTTCATGTGGCCCACCTTGGTCACGCCGAGGTCCTGCAAGGAGAGGGCAGCGCTCAGGCCGGGGCGGCGGCGGGGCGGGGTGGCCACGCGTCCAAACGCGCAGGATGGTGGACGTGTCCACGCTGGGCTGCCGCTGAGAGGACGCCCCCTCCCCGGACACCCTCCACGTCAGGTCCCTGAAGGGAGGCAGAGGCCCCCGGAGCGAGACGGGCCCCCACGGGGCTGGCGGGGAAGGCAGGCACCCGACCCGCGGGCATCGTGGTCCTGACGCCCCTGGCAGCCCCTCCGCCTCTTGGGCTGGGCCTGGAGTGGGCAGAAGGCTAGCCGGGCTCGAGAGCCCCACCCGCCCTCTCCGAGAGGGGCCAGGCGCTGCCCGCGGCCGGGGCTCAGCCGGGAGGGAAGCCCGGACTGTGGGTCCCCTTCCCCAGACGGCTGTCATCACAGAGCGCTCGAGCTGGACCCTAAAGGGCTCTTGTGAACACCGCTGCCTGTCCAGCTCCGCTCAGAAGCACAGCTCCCCAGGTCTGCTCCGGCTTTGGCCGCAGCCGCTGAGCCATCGCAGCCCAGGGCTGCCGCCTGTCACCTGCTGCGGCTCTGAGACTCAGCACAACGGTGAGGAGACCGCCGGCGCTGGGACGTGGCCAGGGCTGAGGGAGGGGGCCCGCGAGCCGCGGGGAGCACAGGTGCCGCTTCCCCGGAGACGCGTGTGAGTACCTTGAGGTCCCTCCGCTCCAGGTGCAGGAGCTCGGAGCCCCGGATGTCGTGCCGTGTGAAGATGTCCTTATACTCACAGAGGCTGAGGCGCTCTAGCCAGGCAGCAACCTCCTCTGTGCCCCAGAGGTGCACTGTCAGAGACGGAAAGCACGGGCCAGTGAGCGCCCAGAGCCCAGTGCGAGGCAGGCGGCGGCCAGCGCCCGGGACACCCCAGCAACCAGCAGAGACACCCAGCCAGCAGCACCCCAAGACATCCAAAAAGCAGCACCCCAAGTCACCCCAGCAGCAAGCACCCACCACGCCGCCCCAGGCTGTGCAGAGAGGAAGGGAGCCAGGGAGGCGAGAGCAAGGCCGCAGTCGGCGTCTGTTCCTGCCAGGTGGCCGGCAGCCTCTGCCCCAGGAGGGGATATGAGGGTCTGCCTGCAGTGGAGGCCAGACCCCTTCGAGAGGGGCCTCTGCACTTCCGGCCCACAGCAGGAATGGAGAAATGCAGAGATTCCATGGAGTCAGAGCCACCATGATTCAAAGAACCCAATTTCTGGACAAATATGCAAAGAACAACAATCAAAGGGAGCTACCCTTACTGGCAGCAAATGACCCTCCAATCCGGACTTAGGGCTGCTCTGCACCTGGGAGCCTGGGGCCAGGCTCAGGCCAGCAGTCCGCATGGACATTCTAAGTAAGCCCCAGTACACTGACTCAAAGGAGAAACATCCTTCAGGGTCATTTTCTCTCGATTTCCTAGCCCATGACCATGACGGCCCAGGATCCCGGTGCAGGGGCCTTGATCAATGCTCCGCCCGGGAGGGAAGCCCGGACTGTGGGTCCCCTTCCCCAGACGGCTGTCATCACAGAGCGCTCGAGCTGGACCCTAAAGGGCTCTTGTGAACACCGCTGCCTGTCCAGCTCCGCTCAGAAGCACAGCTCCCCAGGTCTGCTCCGGCTTTGGCCGCAGCCGCTGAGCCATCGCAGCCCAGGGCTGCCGCCTGTCACCTGCTGCGGCTCTGAGACTCAGCACAACGGTGAGGAGACCGCCGGCGCTGGGACGTGGCCAGGGCTGAGGGAGGGGGCCCGCGAGCCGCGGGGAGCACAGGTGCCGCTTCCCCGGAGACGCGTGTGAGTACCTTGAGGTCCCTCCGCTCCAGGTGCAGGAGCTCGGAGCCCCGGATGTCGTGCCGTGTGAAGATGTCCTTATACTCACAGAGGCTGAGGCGCTCTAGCCAGGCAGCAACCTCCTCTGTGCCCCAGAGGTACACTGTCAGAGACGGAAAGCACGGGCCAGTGAGCGCCCAGAGCCCAGTGCGAGGCAGGCGGCGGCCAGCGCCCGGGACACCCCAGCAACCAGCAGAGACACCCAGCCAGCAGCACCCCAAGACATCCAAAAAGCAGCACCCCAAGTCACCCCAGCAGCAAGCACCCACCACGCCGCCCCAGGCTGTGCAGAGAGGAAGGGAGCCAGGGAGGCGAGAGCAAGGCCGCAGTCGGCGTCTGTTCCTGCCAGGTGGCCGGCAGCCTCTGCCCCAGGAGGGGATATGAGGGTCTGCCTGCAGTGGAGGCCAGACCCCTTCGAGAGGGGCCTCTGCACTTCCGGCCCACAGCAGGAATGGAGAAATGCAGAGATTCCATGGAGTCAGAGCCACCATGATTCAAAGAACCCAATTTCTGGACAAATATGCAAAGAACAACAATCAAAGGGAGCTACCCTTACTGGCAGCAAATGACCCTCCAATCCGGACTTAGGGCTGCTCTGCACCTGGGAGCCTGGGGCCAGGCTCAGGCCAGCAGTCCGCATGGACATTCTAAGTAAGCCCCAGTACACTGACTCAAAGGAGAAACATCCTTCAGGGTCATTTTCTCTCGATTTCCTAGCCCATGACCATGACGGCCCAGGATCCCGGTGCAGGGGCCTTGATCAATGAACTGATTACGGAGGGCTGAGGAGCCCCTCAGAGGAAGCAGGCACAGGGGGCCAGCGTGTGGCCAGAGGAAGTGTGAGCGTGTCTCTGAGTGTCCTGTCACCTCTGCTGTCTCCTCCCCACCTCTGACCCCAATCGAGCACAGGCAGGCGGCCTGGCGGCCTGTCCCCCAGAGTCTGCGCCAGGAGCAGGGCAGGGCAGGGAGATGTGGGGCGGGAAAGCCGGGGTGCACTTCTGTAGCCACAGGCAAGTCGATGCGGCTGTGACCGGAGGCTGGGGCCCTGAGATGGCAGGGACGACCACCGGGCCCGGGGAGAGAGCAGAGCCCAGGCCCCCGCAGCCTGGGCAGCCGCGGGAGTGGCAGGGGGCAGGTACCCGGGGCTCCCAGGCTGCAGCGAGCTTCTCTGTTCTTGTTGTTCTTCTCCTTTTTAAACTTGGACACCAGGCGGAATTTGCCACTGCGGCTGCGCTTGGAGAGGTCCAGCATCACGTTCTGTGGGGCGGGAGAAACAGAGCAAGTCAGACCCCACTTTACCACGGCCTGGCCCCTGGAGCAGACCGGCGCAGGGCTGTGGAAAAGCTCATCGCGCTCTGTTCCCTGGACTCGGAGTCCTGTAGTGTTGGCCGATTTTCATGCTTTTTAAGAGTGGTTTCTCGGTGATAAGCATCCATTTTCATATTCTTTTTAAAAAATTTTATAATGTTTATTCAGTGTGTGATTAAAAAAGCTTTGTATATATTATTTAAATATCAAGACCGATATCAAGACCGCTACGCAGGAATGGAGAAATGCAGAGATTCCATGGAGTCAGAGCCACCATGATTCAAAGAACCCAATTTCTGGACAAATATGCAAAGAACAACAATCAAAGGGAGCTACCCTTACTGGCAGCAAATGACCCTCCAATCCGGACTTAGGGCTGCTCTGCACCTGGGAGCCTGGGGCCAGGCTCAGGCCAGCAGTCCGCATGGACATTCTAAGTAAGCCCCAGTACACTGACTCAAAGGAGAAACATCCTTCAGGGTCATTTTCTCTCGATTTCCTAGCCCATGACCATGACGGCCCAGGATCCCGGTGCAGGGGCCTTGATCAATGAACTGATTACGGAGGGCTGAGGAGCCCCTCAGAGGAAGCAGGCACAGGGGGCCAGCGTGTGGCCAGAGGAAGTGTGAGCGTGTCTCTGAGTGTCCTGTCACCTCTGCTGTCTCCTCCCCACCTCTGACCCCAATCGAGCACAGGCAGGCGGCCTGGCGGCCTGTCCCCCAGAGTCTGCGCCAGGAGCAGGGCAGGGCAGGGAGATGTGGGGCGGGAAAGCCGGGGTGCACTTCTGTAGCCACAGGCAAGTCGATGCGGCTGTGACCGGAGGCTGGGGCCCTGAGATGGCAGGGACGACCACCGGGCCCGGGGAGAGAGCAGAGCCCAGGCCCCCGCAGCCTGGGCAGCCGCGGGAGTGGCAGGGGGCAGGTACCCGGGGCTCCCAGGCTGCAGCGAGCTTCTCTGTTCTTGTTGTTCTTCTCCTTTTTAAACTTGGACACCAGGCGGAATTTGCCACTGCGGCTGCGCTTGGAGAGGTCCAGCATCACGTTCTGTGGGGCGGGAGAAACAGAGCAAGTCAGACCCCACTTTACCACGGCCTGGCCCCTGGAGCAGACCGGCGCAGGGCTGTGGAAAAGCTCATCGCGCTCTGTTCCCTGGACTCGGAGTCCTGTAGTGTTGGCCGATTTTCATGCTTTTTAAGAGTGGTTTCTCGGTGATAAGCATCCATTTTCATATTCTTTTTAAAAAATTTTATAATGTTTATTCAGTGTGTGATTAAAAAAGCTTTGTATATATTATTTAAATATCAAGACCGTTATATCAAGACCGCTACGCTCTCAGCTGACCTTCCAGCGCTCCCCTAGCAGGCCGGACTGTCAGGACCACGGGTATTCTTCTAGAGCTTTTCCTGCCCGCTGCCCTCTTCACGTGCCATGTGCTCCCCGGGGCAGAATCAAGGAGTGAGGGTCACAGCAGCTGGGCCGGGGTCTTGGGCCGGTCCCGCTGGCCTGGATTTGGCTCAGGGCCATCTGCTCTCTTCCCCACCCTGACAGGCGTGGCTAGACTGCACAGCTTTCGGCCACACCTGCAGATTCGGTCACACTGAAAAGCCCCGCCAGGCTTTGTGCTGGAACCGCACCGACCCAGGGCTTGGGCATAAGCATCTTCCGCCCGGCTGTTGGGAGTCTGCCTCTGCGCGGTCATGGTGGCCTCTGACCAAAGGCATCTTACAGTCTCCAAGTTTTCTACTAGGAAAGAGACCTCTGCAATCACACTTTCCAGTTGATGATTATGAGTTCCTCAGGAAGCTTATTTCCACGCACTTCTTCTGCTTGTCAGCATGATCAGGCAGCCACTCTAACACGGCTGCTCCACGGAAGGACCCCGCTCCCAGGTGACCCCCAGGCCGCAGGCGCTCTGGTCCCAGGATCGGCGGCGCTCCCCTCCTCGGGGCCTCCTGCGGGAGGGGCGGCCGCCGCGGAGCAGCGGTTCTCCATGATCCAAACAGAATCCTACTCCTGACTCTGGTTTCTTTTTAATGCTAACATGGGCTTTATTCAATGTACTTCCAACATTTTAAACTACGGGCATTTTCTTCCATTGGTAAAATGGGGTGACTAGTAGAATGAGGCTGATAATCAGCCTGTTATCTTATTTAATCCCCTCTGCCTTTTAAAAGCAAAGTTCAGACTTCAAATGACTCTACTCATAAATACTTCAGCATGCAACTTGAAAAAGATAGCAATACTCTTTAAAACACAGACATGGTGCCATTACCACAACCGACACCATTCACCTAGCTGTGATGAGCTCATTTGTATCAGCTCTCCCCCACTGTTCCAAAGGCGTATCTGCACAGTGGTCCGTCTGAATCGGGACCCTCACCGGGGCCACGGGGCACACTCAGCTCCCGTGGCTCCGTCGCTCCTTCTCGTCCCTTCCCCTGTGGCGCAACCGGGCGTGTGCTCTGCAGGGACAGACAGCTGACAGCCTGGCTCTGAGGGCTGTCCCCCTGGCCGCCGCCTCCCTCCCGTTGGTCCAGAGCTGCCGATTCCACCAATCTCGCACCTCGCAAGGGGACAGAAAATGGCCCTTTAACCCTACACATTCCCGCTAGATTTCTTTTATAAAGAATTTCTGTCATCAACTATTTAAGGAAGAACTTTTATGGATCTACCAATAATATTCAAGTTTGCAATGCAGTGTGCTGGTTTTAAAAATGAAATGTTTGAAAGTTCTGGAGATCTGTTTCCTAACAACATGATTCGGTCACACTGAAAAGCCCCGCCAGGCTTTGTGCTGGAACCGCACCGACCCAGGGCTTGGGCATAAGCATCTTCCGCCCGGCTGTTGGGAGTCTGCCTCTGCGCGGTCATGGTGGCCTCTGACCAAAGGCATCTTACAGTCTCCAAGTTTTCTACTAGGAAAGAGACCTCTGCAATCACACTTTCCAGTTGATGATTATGAGTTCCTCAGGAAGCTTATTTCCACGCACTTCTTCTGCTTGTCAGCATGATCAGGCAGCCACTCTAACACGGCTGCTCCACGGAAGGACCCCGCTCCCAGGTGACCCCCAGGCCGCAGGCGCTCTGGTCCCAGGATCGGCGGCGCTCCCCTCCTCGGGGCCTCCTGCGGGAGGGGCGGCCGCCGCGGAGCAGCGGTTCTCCATGATCCAAACAGAATCCTACTCCTGACTCTGGTTTCTTTTTTTAATGCTAACATGGGCTTTATTCAATGTACTTCCAACATTTTAAACTACGGGCATTTTCTTCCATTGGTAAAATGGGGTGACTAGTAGAATGAGGCTGATAATCAGCCTGTTATCTTATTTAATCCCCTCTGCCTTTTAAAAGCAAAGTTCAGACTTCAAATGACTCTACTCATAAATACTTCAGCATGCAACTTGAAAAAGATAGCAATACTCTTTAAAACACAGACATGGTGCCATTACCACAACCGACACCATTCACCTAGCTGTGATGAGCTCATTTGTATCAGCTCTCCCCCACTGTTCCAAAGGCGTATCTGCACAGTGGTCCGTCTGAATCGGGACCCTCACCGGGGCCACGGGGCACACTCAGCTCCCGTGGCTCCGTCGCTCCTTCTCGTCCCTTCCCCTGTGGCGCAACCGGGCGTGTGCTCTGCAGGGACAGACAGCTGACAGCCTGGCTCTGAGGGCTGTCCCCCTGGCCGCCGCCTCCCTCCCGTTGGTCCAGAGCTGCCGATTCCACCAATCTCGCACCTCGCAAGGGGACAGAAAATGGCCCTTTAACCCTACACATTCCCGCTAGATTTCTTTTATAAAGAATTTCTGTCATCAACTATTTAAGGAAGAACTTTTATGGATCTACCAATAATATTCAAGTTTGCAATGCAGTGTGCTGGTTTTAAAAAAATGAAATGTTTGAAAGTTCTGGAGATCTGTTTCCTAACAACATGAATATACTCAACACTACTTGAACTGTATATGCAGAAATGATAAAGATGGTAAGCTGTGTATGTGTGTGTGTGAGAGTACAAAACAATTTAAAAAAATGAACTGAGATAATGTCCATCTTTTTCTAGCTTGGTTTTTACTTATTGGGGTATACTTGATGGACACCTTCTTATATACGGAAATTACATGTTTCTTAGCATGTTTCCTTTGTAAGTGAAATTTATTTTTTCAAGTTTTTCTGTGGCTATTCTTTTTAAAATATCTTGAGATTTAAATCTGCACCATTTAAATTTTTTCTGAAAATCAAGAGCTGAGGTTCTGAGATTCATGGGCACGTCCTCCTGTAAGCCCGCATTTGATTCACTTTCATATCTGCTGTTCTAGTTCCCTTATCACTGCGTTTTGTTCATTCCCCCCAAATTACATTTGCCAGAGGGTAGTTTATTTTTATTTCGTTTCAAAGAACCAGCTCAAAGATCTATCACGTTCTTTCCCTTTCAAATAGATGATTTTCCTACTTTTACATCAGGAGACATGTGGTGCCCTCCCCCGGCCAAGGTTCCCCTGCTCTTCGTATTTCACCTCTTCGCCCCTGCATGGGCAGGACGAGCCAGTTAGAACACGATCAGATTTTGAAATGTCCTGTGGACAACAGAAAAGAGAGCGGAGTCCCTCTTCACAGAGTAGGACATCCTCTTTATGGAGAAGCACGACACGTATTTGTATATAAATTCTACATACACGTATTCTATCAACTTTCTCTGTTCAGATGTTGTGATATGGTTTGTTTTATATGTGATTAATCATGGACTGACAGTGAAAGCTTACACTACAAAATTGGGTTTCTGACATTTCCTATTATTTTAAGAAGTTTTAGCTTTACACATTTAGGTACATAAATTAAGATTAAAATTTGGGGGGCAGTCACAAAAAGAACAGGCAGAAGAGTGCATTTCCAAACTAGCAGAGGGGATAAAGAGAGCTCGGGGGAAGGACAGACTCATCAACCAAAATGAAGAAATGAAGCAAAGTGTGGGACAAATAGCACAAAGAATGGAAAAAAAATGCATCTACCTATGGTAATCACCGTAAACAGATGAAACTCTCCAATAAAACAGTACCATATGAATAAAAACCCAAATTTAACAACGCTATTTGTAAGAAAGACACTCCAAATAAAGCTTGAATATAAACTATGAAAAAGAATATAAAGAAGAAAAATAAAAAGAAATGGTAAAGATCTTGACATAATGATAAAACCTATATGCACCCAATAACACAGCCTCAACACCAAGGCAAAAACACAGAAATCACAAAGATAATCAAGACATCTACATTCATGGTCGGAGAGCTCAACAAAACTGACAGATCAAGAAGACACAAAAACCAGAAACAAAAAATACTCCAGTGAGGACTTAATGATGTGAACAACGCAACGGCGCACAAGGTACATGTATGAGAGCTGACCATGTACCGGGCCATAAAGTGCCAGTAAGCTTCAAAGGACTGGTAAGATATAAACAACGGCTTCTGAAGACAGTGAAACCAAGTTAAAAAGAACAGAAGACTTACTCGAAAGAAATCTCACAGACAGGCAATAAACAACACACTTTAAATAACTTACTTAAATGCTACATTAGCATTTGATTTTATCATTATTATTATAATCATCCTACGTTTATCTCAGAATTATATGGCATATAATAAGAGTTACTAGTTTTTGCCAAAATATAGTGATTCTCTATCATTTATTGCCTTAAGTTTACAATTCTATTTTTATATTAATCTTGTTAGAAACTGACTTTTTTATTGTGTTTTCTTGAAACTGTTCTATTCTTTCTGGGCCTTAATTTTTCACTGAGGGTACAGAAGAGAAAACCGGGCTCTTATGATCAGTATACGGTCAGATCTCTTTTTTTTAACACAATCTAAGAATAATACGCTTTTAAGAGGAGAAATTATATTATTTTCTAATTTTTATGCTATTAACTCCATCTTTAGTAGTTCCTTTATCTTCTTTTACAATACAGACTGTATTTTGTTTTTATCTTTTGTAGTGATTCAGAAAGACATAAACCTTTTCAAATTTACTAGCAACCACCTTTAAAGCTATCTTTAAGAATTATCAAAGTCAGGACCGTAAGAGAAGGAATTCAGCGTGCTCTCACTCCTCTGTCCATGTCTTCTTCCCCGCTTCTCCACCCACGGCCCACATTTCACAAATCATTGGGCCAGGTTGTTGCTACATTTGATAATTTTTTGTATTATTATTTTTTAATAAGTTTTTGAAGTTTTTATCCTATTTATAATTAACATCAAAGTTTGTTTTTGATGAGGCTGGCCAGGCTGTCTACACCCGTATGTCCTCATTGGTGGCTGAACTGTGTTCCTTGGCTGCAAGGCCTCTGCGGCAGCTGTCCATGCAGGGTTTGCATTTGTCAACAACACCTGCCTGTTCAGAAGAGCTCCCTCCTGACTGCTGGCCCTGGCAGCTACTCTACGGCTGCCCGTGGCTCTAACAAAGCCAGCAGCAGGGTGCCAGGCGCTCAGTGCCCAGCAGCTCTCACCTGGTGAGCTTTCCTCCCACCCATCTCCATTCCACCCTCCAGAGGAAGGCCCTCTAGGGTTTGTCTCTGTCCTGATGCTGCGCGAAAACCACCCCCGCAACACGCATGCCAAGTTCCAACGCACAGAAACGAGAGGAAAAAAAACCTTCCTCAGGGAACAATGCAAAGAAATAGAGGAAAACAGCAGAATGTGGAAAACTAGCGATCTCTACAAGAGAACTGGAGAGACCAAGGGAACATCTCATGCAAAGATGGGCACAATAAAGGACAGAAGCACTATGGACCTAACAGAAACAGAAGACAATAAGAGGTGGAAAGAATACACAGAGAACTGTAAGGAAAAAGGTCTTAATGACCCGGAGAACCATGATGGTGTGATCACTCACCTACAGCCAGACAGCCGAGAGTGTGAAGTCAAGTGGGCCCTAGGAAGCATTATTACAACCAAAGCTAGTGGAGCTTATGGAATTCCAGCTGAGCTATTTCAACTCCTAAAACATGATGCTGTTAAAGTCCTGCATGCAACATGCCAGCAAACTTGGAAAACTTAGCAGTGGCCACTAAAAAAGGACTATAAAAGGTCTGTTTTAGGCGTAAAGGAAGTAGCATGAAGGCCTGTACTATCATAAGTGAAGAAAATAGCTCTAGTCATTGCTCTTTGAGAAAAGGAGATCCTTCAGGGGTGCTGTGTGATGGCCGGGAGGGGTGGGAGGGGGGATATACATGTGACTAGTCTGGGAACATACATATCTGTAAACAACAAAACTCTGTAAAAGTTAAAAGTAAAATAAAAGTTGGAAAAAAGAAAAAAAACGGTATGTTTTCATTTCGATTCCAAAGAAGGGCAAAGCCAAATAATTTTCAAACTTCTGTACAACTGCACTCATTTCACATGTTACCAGGTAATGCTCTAAACTCTTCAAACTAGGCTTCAACAGTATGTGAACTGAGAACTTCCAGATGTTCAAGATGGATTTAGAAAAGGCAAAAGAACCAGAGATTAAATTGCCAATGCCAGTTGGATCGTATAAAAAGAGAATTTCAGAAAAACATCTACTTCTGCTTCATTGACTATGCTAAAGCCTTTGACTGTATAGATCACAACAACAAACTGTGGAAAATTCTGAGACAGGAATACCAAACCACCTCACCACCTCACCTATCTTTTGACAAGCCTGTATGCAGGTCAAGAAGCAACAGTTTGAACTGGACATGGAACAACAGACTAGTTCAAAATTAAGAAAGGAGTATGTCAAGGCTGTATATTGTCATCTTGCTTATTTAACTTATATGCAGAGTACATCATGAGAAATGCCAAGGTGGATGAAGCACAAGCTGGAATCAATACTGCCAGAAAAAATATCAATAACCTCAGATATGCAGATGACACCAGCCTTACAGCAGAAAAGGAAGAGGAACTAAAGAGCCTTTTGATGAACATGAAAGAAGAGAGTGAAAAACTGGCTTAAAACTCAACATTCGGGCTTCCCTGGTGGTCCAGTGGGTAAGGACACAGGCTTTTGAGCAGTGCAAGGGGTGCTGGGTCGATCCCTGGCCCGGGAAGACCCCACGTGCCGCGGAGCAGCTGGACCCATGCGTCCAACTACTGAGCCGGAGCTCTGGGGTGCATGCGCCCAAAGCCGGTGCTCTGCGACGAGCGAGGTCACTGTGATGGGAGGCCCACACGGGCCAAAGAACAAGGATGGATAAAAATAAATAAATGAAAGACCAATAGAAGTTGCCAAAAAAAACCTCAACATTCTAAAAATGAAGATCATGGCATCCAGACCCATCACTTCATGGCAAACAATGGAAACAGTGACAGACTTTATTTTCTTGGGCTCCTAAATCACTGCAGATGTTTACTGCAGCTATGAAACTAAAAGACACTTGCTCCTCTGAAGAAAAGCTATGACAAATCTAGATAGTGTATTAAAAGAGCAGAGACATCACTTTACTGATGAATGTCCATATAGTCAAAGCTATAGTTTTCCCAGTAGTCATGTATGGATGTAAGAGTTAGACCATAAAGGAGGCTAAGTGCAGAAGAATTGATGCTTTCGAACTGTGGTGCTGGAGAAGACTCTTGAGAGTCCCTTGGACTGCAAGGAGATCAAATCAGTCAATCCTAAAGGAAATCAACCCTGAATATGCACTGGAAGGACTGATGCTGAAGCTCCAATATTTCGGCCACCTGATGCAAAGAGTGGACTCATCAGAAAAGACCCTGATGCTGGGAAAGACTGAGGTCAGGAGGAGAAGGGGATGACCGAGGATGAGATCACTGGACAGCATCAGCAACTCAACAGACATGAGTCTGAGCAAACTCTGGGAGATAGTGAGGACAGGGAAGCCTGGCGTCCATGGGGTCACGAAGAGTAGGACACGACTGAGCAACTGCACAACAATGCATGTGGATCTGGGCCCTGCTGCCACCTCACCTGCTGCAGGAGGCACTGCCCTAGGGCGCATGTGCCCAGAGTCCCACGTGCTGGTTCAGCTGTAAATAAAACCCGTGCAAGCTGGGCTTTCTAAATACATGTAACAAAAAAGCGTGACTATGAGTGGAACACAGCACCCCTGGCTCTGCCAACAATAGACTCTCAAGAATTTGCTGCTTAGCCTACCAGTGAGCCTCCATGCTGGGGGCAGACTGTGGGGCTGGGCTCAACCTTCCCTCTACCTACTTCCTGGGCAGTCACACAGTTCTGGGTCCGAGGGCAACATGGCCCCAGTCATCAAAGGTCATTCTCAATAGCAGTTCCCTGCTCCCTCCTACCTGCCAAAGTTCATCTCCATGCCTCAAAGGCGTTTTAACAGAGACGTGTCTAACAAAGGCCAGAGCAGGTGCTGCAGGACCTGCACCATCTTAACCCCAAAGCTGCACAGAGCGCTGAAGGGAGAGCCACTGGGTCCAGGGACACCAGGTGACGCCTGTGACCCACATACCTCTTCGTCACCAGGCTCCACGGGCTGGCACAGCCAGGGGGTGTCCGCCAGCTTCCTGAGCTGCTGGTCCATCTCAGCGAGGGCAGCTGTGAGCCGCTCCTTCTGCGGGGGATCCAGCTGCTGCTCCAGGGAGGGGAGACACACACCGGTTACCAGCGGGCGGACCCGCAGAGCCCCACGCGGACAGGATGCTGCCCCAGTGCCCAGCTGCTCTCCAAAGCTCTTCCAAAAGCCTGCCAGGACACTGAGTCACAGAGCTCCACTTAAGGGCGTAACTGAGAGCCTCCCCTTAGTAGGGTCAAGAGAATTAAACTCTCCTCTCGTAAGTAATGGGGCAAACGAGCTTGTCTGAGCGGCCGTTGGAATGCTAAGGACGGCGCGGTGATTTTGAATGAGCAGAAAACATGGCCTGGACTCCTGGGGCAGTCCTGCAGTGACCTCACCTCCCTGACCTTCCATATTCTCATTTTTAAAAACAAGAAGGTTGGCCAGGCCCTCTCTGAGGTCTCTTTCTTCTGTGAATCGACAAAGCTGCGCCTGCGTGCCATCCCAGGGCTGACACCTCAGCCAGGTCTGCAGGGCGGGGAGAGGAGGGGCAAGCAAGTCTGCGCGCTGGGAATGAGAGTGGGTGGCCTGGCCACGACGGTGGGGTGGGGGGTGGCCGCGGGGTCTGAGGACAGAGTGCTGTCCACCACACAGACGGTCCCATCCACCAGTCCCTGACACCCTGGAGATGATGTGGGAGCGGGGCCAGAGGGTTCACGCATCAGTGCAGTCAGTGCAGGGCCCTCCGAGGACCCTCAGACACAGGGTCTGGACCTCTCAGGCCGCGACCTTGGACTAAGACAGGCCACCCTTCATGCGCACAGCGAGCCGCCCCAGCTACCAGGGCCAGCTTCCCCACCAGCAGCAGCTCCGTCTCGCTGCGCAGAGCTCTGACATTATTGACCATCTCCGACACGACTGGTCCAGGGACAACAAAAGGGGTGCTGCAGGACCTGCACCATCTTAACCCCAAAGCTGCACAGAGCGCTGAAGGGAGAGCCACTGGGTCCAGGGACACCAGGTGACGCCTGTGACCCACATACCTCTTCGTCACCAGGCTCCACGGGCTGGCACAGCCAGGGGGTGTCCGCCAGCTTCCTGAGCTGCTGGTCCATCTCAGCGAGGGCAGCTGTGAGCCGCTCCTTCTGCGGGGGATCCAGCTGCTGCTCCAGGGAGGGGAGACACACACCGGTTACCAGCGGGCGGACCCGAGAGCCCCACGCGGACAGGATGCTGCCCCAGTGCCCAGCTGCTCTCCAAAGCTCTTCCAAAAGCCTGCCAGGACACTGAGTCACAGAGCTCCACTTAAGGGCGTAACTGAGAGCCTCCCCTTAGTAGGGTCAAGAGAATTAAACTCTCCTCTCGTAAGTAATGGGGCAAACGAGCTTGTCTGAGCGGCCGTTGGAATGCTAAGGACGGCGCGGTGATTTTGAATGAGCAGAAAACATGGCCTGGACTCCTGGGGCAGTCCTGCAGTGACCTCACCTCCCTGACCTTCCATATTCTCATTTTTAAAAACAAGAAGGTTGGCCAGGCCCTCTCTGAGGTCTCTTTCTTCTGTGAATCGACAAAGCTGCGCCTGCGTGCCATCCCAGGGCTGACACCTCAGCCAGGTCTGCAGGGCGGGGAGAGGAGGGGCAAGCAAGTCTGCGCGCTGGGAATGAGAGTGGGTGGCCTGGCCACGACGGTGGGGTGGGGGGTGGCCGCGGGGTCTGAGGACAGAGTGCTGTCCACCACACAGACGGTCCCATCCACCAGTCCCTGACACCCTGGAGATGATGTGGGGAGACGGGGCCAGAGGGTTCACGCATCAGTGCAGTCAGTGCAGGGCCCTCCGAGGACCCTCAGACACAGGGTCTGGACCTCTCCAGGCCGCGACCTTGGACTAAGACAGGCCACCCTTCATGCGCACAGCGAGCCGCCCCCAGCTTACCAGGGCCAGCTTCCCCACCAGCAGCAGCTCCGTCTCGCTGCGCAGAGCTCTGACATTATTGACCATCTCCAGAACGAAGCTGCAGTTCAGTCCCTGCGAGGAACCAGAAGAGACTCGATGGACGCGGCCCGAGGGCTCCAGAGCGCGGAGGAGCGAGGGCGGAAAAGCGCAGGCACCTCTGTGGCTCTGGGCTTGCCGTACACCCGGTCCATGGACTTGGAGCTGGCGTTGACGGCGTGGGCGAGCTCCTGCTCCACGTCTCGGTGGGACTGCGCTATCTCCCGGATACTGGAGAGAGAGACAGCGTCAGACCAGTCCCCTCGCCGAAGGACGAGGCACAAGCCCAGGGCGACCCTGCCGATCACCTGACCAGTGGCAGGAGAGGCCTTAAATGGGAAGTCTGATGACAAAATTTCAAGCTTTCTAGGAAACTTACTCAAGGAGACAAATGCCCCAAATGAGACTTACACCTTAAGAAACATCCAGCAGGTATGAAGCAAAAGGCAGAGTGAGGCGGGGAGGGGAATACAGAGTCCAAGGACAGAGTCAGACGGCGGCTGAGGGGTTGGGGGATGTGGCAGATGACAGGGCACAGGTCACCGGGCTGACGTGGCCCCGTGGAGTGAGGTGGGTGGACACAGTGGGGGTGGGGAGACTGGGCAGAGGCTAGAGTGAAGGGTCTGGGGGCTGAGAGGAGGAGCAGCAGACAGCGTGGAAGATCCCGGAGGAGCATCTCAACGCCTGCAGCCCAGACGCAGACCTGGGGCCACCCAGTGAGAAGCAAACCACAGAAGGGGGCACCCACCTGTGGATGAGGGCACCCGCCGCCTGCCCAAACTGGTCCATCTGGGTGGCCTCCTCCTCAGACAGGATCTCCGGGTGCAGAGAGAAAGATGGGGGGCGGGGCAGCTCACACTTCTGCTTGTCCTCCCAGGACTTGAGGGTGTTCTCGAAGGCCTAGGGCAGGAGCCAGTGTTACCCACTCTCCCGGAAGCACACGACTAACAGCAAACACTGCTGGACACGTGCGGAGTAACTGCTGGACAGGGCACAGGCATTTCTTTACTTTGGGAGAGAGGGAACACTGCTAGAAATCACTGCACTGTTCATTCAATCTTAACCTTGGGAAAAAAGTGAATTCCTAAGAACAAAATGTTAGAACGCCAGGCCCCTCCTAGAAGGGCTGCAGTGTCCCAGGCAGCCGTCTTACCCGATCCCTGGTGAGCGTCTGCGCCCGGTTCTTGTGGATGATCCGGATGTAGCCCGGGGGCTGGACCCAAGCCTCTCCGTCCACCTGCACCGGCACGCCCTCGTCGCCCAGGATGGAGATCTTCACCGTGCGACACTGCGCGAACACCACAGCCCTCACTCGAGCGCTGAGCCCACCCAGGGCCTCCCGCCCCACACGCCCCTGCACTGGCCAGTACCCTGGGCACGGCCCTGCCTACACATCCCTGCACCTCTGAGCGACACGGCCCCCTCAGCCTGTGGGCTCAGAGCTGTGCTGGGGCACAGCTCCTGCAGCCCAGGGGTCTGCCCCACCCTGCCCTGCTTCCCCGCACCCAGGGCATCCCGCAGCACAGGGAGCTCGGGGCTCAGACAGCAGCACTCGTCCAGGCCGGGAACAGGCGACCACCAAGAGCTGCTGGGTCCCTGGCATGAACCAAGTGTTCTTCTTTTCAACAAAAAAGATTGCCAAAGAATTTAAACTGAATTCAAGCAGCCCACGGTGGGGACAGAGAGGACTGGGGTTCAGGCGAGCAGGAGCACGCCACCTCTGTGCACGAGAACATCACCCTCCTCACCTCCCAGACAGATGGAGCCTCCCAAACCATCACGGGAAGTTCCTAATGGGGACCCCCACCCACGCCTTCACCCCAGACGGGCCTCTGCTTCTGGGCCCCGGCTGTGGCTTCTGAGAGCTGCAGCTCCAGGGCCGAGCTCAGCCAGCCCCATGTGGTCCCACCCACCCAGCAGGAGGGGCAGGACCCAGGTGGAGCCCACAGAGAGGGGTGGGGAGGGAGCTCCAGGGGGCAGGTCAGCCCGGGTTTTGAAAGCATTTTTCAGGAGTCAAGTACAGCAGGCAAATGGGCTCTGGGCCAGGACTGTCCACCCTCCTGGGCTCTGCATATGCCAGAGGCCCACTTATCTCGGGAGCGTGGTTCTGGGCTCAGGCCTGCCTCTCCAAGAGGGCGTGAGCCAGACTGGCACCCAGGTCCCCCTGCCTCCAGGACCACGGCCAGTACCTGGGCGATCCGGTGATGCTGCAACTTTATGACCCGAGAGACGGCCATCTGCATGCTCCCGAACACCGCGACCACCTCCAAGATCTTGTCGTCGAACGACGGGGCTGCGAAGGTCTGCAAGGGCCGGCGTCAGAGCTGACCTCTGCTCCCAGCTTCCCTGAACCGTCCCCGACACGCACCCTCCTCAACTGCGGGGGCCACTGCGCTGCTAATGTCAGATGGGCCCTATGGGAGCAGCTGCAGGGAAACACTTGTGGAGGGGTCTCCACTTCAGACCCAGAAGGCAGCTGCCTGGACGAGGGGCCTTGGGCCCGCGCCTGCCTGTCTCCCTGGGCTTCCTCCTCTGTAAAGCGGGGCTGAGGCTGGCGCAGCCCCCAGGGCCTCACGGGCTGCTGAGGCAGGCAGTGTCGAGGGGACGGCCAGCACGTGCCACACGTGCAGTCAGTGGTGACTGTCCTTGTCGGCTGCTATGCACTAGGGAAGTCAGCCCCTGGCTCAAACCCATCTCTGCCCCACATTTCTCACCAAGAATTCCAAACTCCTCCCTGGTTTACGCAACCCACGGGAGCTCGGGCCTCTCTGTGCTCTGCCCACGGTGCACACCACTGGAGAAACTCCTCCCGCCCCTGGGCCTGCCTGGCCGCCAAGCCTTCACATACATGCGCCCTCTGCTGGAAACACCGCCCTGCCCACGCCTACTCGATCTGTCCAACTCCAAGTCAGGTCTGGGCCTAGACGTCAAGCCACACCTGTGACCACACCGGTCCTGCCTGGCCTCCCTTTATGGTGGGGGTGGGGGGTGCATCTGTCTCGCTCTCACGGCACCCACTGCCAGCGCAAGGCCACCGCTCCACCCAGCCCTCGCCCACAGAGCACCCAGAGCAGGAGGCGCCCCCACGGCTCCTTCAGGGGCCGCCTCTCTGCTCACTCCATCCTCCACCAGCCCAGAGCCCCGTACGTACATCATCCTCCTTGGTGCCCCCCCAGAAGTTGGTCCCTCCAGCGTAGCTGGGGATGTTGAGGACGGCGATGCCCTGGAGACTGGGGAGGGGGATGGGGCGGCCATCACACTGAGGGTAGAAACGCGGGAGAGGAGCAGAGAGAGCAGGTGTCAGGGGGGCTTCCTCCCCAGCACGCCCCGGGGCCGCGGCGAGGGCCCCTGCTGCTTGGGAGAGGGCGGGAGGGCCGCCGGCTCACCTCCAGCAGCACCTTCTGCTCCAGGTTCTTGTAGGTTCTGTGCAGCAGCTCCCTGGTGCCCAGCACTCCGTACCACATCATGTTCTTGGTCCGACTCCTGGAGTGGGGAGCACACGCCCAGCAGTCAGCCCTCAGCGGCGCTCACGCCGGGCAGCAACACCAGAAGGCGAGGCAGGGCCTGCCCCGTCACATGTCCACGTGAGACACACTAAGAGAGATTCTAACCAAGAGATGTTCACGGACAGGAAATTCTGCTTTTCAAAAGTAACATGCCGGGAAGTAATCCTGCCCTGAGAGGCGGAAAGGTAAGACTCACAGAACCTCATTAAAGTGTGGAAGAGACAATTTTTCCCAGCTAACAAAATTATGTGTGTTGTTCAGCTGCTCAGTCGTGGCCACTCTTCAATCTCATGGACTGCAGCACACCGGCCTTCCTTGTCCTCCGCTATCTCCCAGAGTGTGCTCAAACTCAAGTCCACGGAGTCAGTGAAGCCATCCCACCATCTCATCCTCTGCCGTCCCCTTCTCCTCTCGCCCTCCATCCTTCCCAGCATCAGGGTCTCTCCCAGTGAGTCAAATCTGGAAAGTGCAGGAAAGCACAGGGGCGCTCTCCTAATCCCCGCGTGTGTAAGAAACACTCTGCACGTGCATGTTCTTAGTCCTTTCCAGGGACCCGACTCACAGCTGAGACAGCGGTAAGCTGCGCTTGGCCTCGTGTGGAGGGTGCCCCCCGGGTCCTGAGCAAGAATGACCACAGCGGGGCTCCTCCCCCCGGCACTTGCTGAATCAGTCCCTTGGACAGGCCGCCGCCTCCCCAACTCCCAGGCTCTATGACGACATGGCCCTTGGCAACCGCCCCTCTGCCAAGGTCCCTGTTCCTTCTCCAGGGTGCCTCCCCGCCTCCTGGGCTCTGCAACAGATGTGGCCGTGGCCCTTGATAACTGCCCCTGCCAGTGTCCCTGCCCCTCCGCCAGGGTCCCTGTTCCTCCTCCAGGTAAATTTGTAGAAATGGCACCTTCTCAGTAATCTCAAAGGCACACAAGCAGAAGGTTGAACCCCAAGTTCCTAAAAGCATGCTGCACGTGGCTAAGCTCCTCACCCGCTCTGCTCTGCCATAGGACAAACTGCTGCTCTTCAGCTGTCTGGACTGGCGAGGGGTTCCCAAGTGACCAGGGCTCCATCATCCACTGGGCGACAGGGCCGCCCCTGGGGACCCCTGAGACCTCTCTGACACTTGTGCCTCAGAGCACCAGTGGTTTGGGGTTCCCGTGCTTGACTCTGCTTTCCTAGAAAGGGCCCCTCCTCCTGTGTGTATGCCCTTTCTCCTGCCAGCCCCACACCAGTCTCTCGCCATCTCTGGTGGCTCAAAGAGTAACGAACCCGCCTGCAATATGGGAGACCCAGGTTTGACCCTCGATCAGGAAGATCTGCTGAAGAAGGAAACGGCTACCCACTCCACTATTCTTGCCTGAAGAAGCCTACGGACATTTTCACAGAACTAGACCAAATAATAACACAGTTCATACGGAAACACAGAAGACCTCGAATAGCCAAAGCAATCCTGAGGAAGAAGAATGGAGTTGGAGGGATCAGCCTCCCTAACTTCAGACTCTACTACAAAGCAACAGTTATCAAGACAGTATGGTACTGGCACAAAAACAGAACTATAGATCAATGGAACAAGACTGAGAACCCAGAGATCAACCCACGCACCTATGGGTACCTTATTTTTGATAAAGGAGGAGAAACTATAAAATGGGACAAAGACAGCCTCTTCAACAAGTGGTGCTGGGAAAATTGGACAGCTACATGCAAAAAAATGAAGTTGGAACATTCCCTGACCCCATACACAAAGATCAACTCAAAATGGATTAAAGACCTAAATGTAAGACCAGAAACCATCAAACTCTTAGAGGAGAATATAGGCAAAACCCTCAAGGACATCAATCAAAGCAAGATCTTCTCTGACCCACCTACTAAAATAGTGGAACTGAAAAGAAAAGTCAACACGTGGGACCTCATGAAACTTAAAAGCTTTTGTACAGCAAAAGAAATCACCAAAAAGTTGAACAGACACCCCACAGAAAGGGAGAAAATCATAGCAAATGAAACAACAGACAAAGAATTAATCTCCAAAATCTACAAGCAACTCAGACAACTCAGCACAGGGAAAATGAGCAGCCCAATCAAAAAATGGGAAAAAGATCTAAAGAGACGCCTCTCGAAAGAGGACATACAGATGGCCCAAAAATACATGAAACGATGCTCAACCTCACTTATTATCAGAGAAATGCAAATTAAAACCACAATGAGATACCACCTCACACCTGTCAGAATGGCCATCATCAACAAATCGACAGACAAGTGCTGGAGAGGGTGTGGAGAAAAGGGAACCCTCTTGCATTGCTGGTGGGAATGTAAATTAATACAATCTCTATGGAAGACAATATGGAGATTCCTTAAAAAACTAAAAATAGAAGCACCCTATGACCCAGCAATCCCACTATTAGGCCTATATCCTGATGAAATCAAAACTGAAAGAGGCACCTGTATCCCAATGTTCTTGCCTGAAGAAGCCTACGGACATTTTCACAGAACTCAATAACACAGTTCATACGGAACACAGAAGACCTCGAATAGCCAAAGCAATCCTGAGGAAGAAAAATGGAGTTGGAGGGATCAGCCTCCCTAACTTCAGACTCTACTACAAAGCAACAGTTATCAAGACAGTATGGTACTGGCACAAAAACAGAACTATAGATCAATGGAACAAGACTGAGAACCCAGAGATCAACCCACGCACCTATGGGTACCTTATTTTTGATAAAGGAGGAGAAACTATAAAATGGGACAAAGACAGCCTCTTCAACAAGTGGTGCTGGGAAAATTGGACAGCTACATGCAAAAAAATGAAGTTGGAACATTCCCTGACCCCATACACAAAGATCAACTCAAAATGGATTAAAGACCTAAATGTAAGACCAGAAACCATCAAACTCTTAGAGGAGAATATAGGCAAAACCCTCAAGGACATCAATCAAAGCAAGATCTTCTCTGACCCACCTACTAAAATAGTGGAACTGAAAAGAAAAGTCAACACGTGGGACCTCATGAAACTTAAAAGCTTTTGTACAGCAAAAGAAATCACCAAAAAGTTGAACAGACACCCCACAGAAAGGGAGAAAATCATAGCAAATGAAACAACAGACAAAGAATTAATCTCCAAAATCTACAAGCAACTCAGACAACTCAGCACAGGGAAAATGAGCAGCCCAATCAAAAAATGGGAAAAAGATCTAAAGAGACGCCTCTCGAAAGAGGACATACAGATGGCCCAAAAATACATGAAACGATGCTCAACCTCACTTATTATCAGAGAAATGCAAATTAAAACCACAATGAGATACCACCTCACACCTGTCAGAATGGCCATCATCAACAAATCGACAGACAAGTGCTGGAGAGGGTGTGGAGAAAAGGGAACCCTCTTGCATTGCTGGTGGGAATGTAAATTAATACAATCTCTATGGAAGACAATATGGAGATTCCTTAAAAAACTAAAAATAGAAGCACCCTATGACCCAGCAATCCCACTATTAGGCCTATATCCTGATGAAATCAAAACTGAAAGAGGCACCTGTACCCCAATGTTCATTGCAGCTCTCTATACAATAGCCAGAACATGGAAGCAACCTAAATGTCCATCAACAAATGAATGGATCCAGAAGCTCTGGTACATATATACAATGGAATACTACTCAGCTGTTAAAAGAAATGCAGAAGACTCAGTCCTAATGAGGTGGCTGGCTCTAGAACCTATCATAAAAAGTGAAGTAACTCAAAAAGAGAAAGACAAGTATAGCATACTAACTCATATATATGGGATCTAGTAAGATGGTCATGATAACATATGCAGTGAACTCATGAAAAAACAGAGAATAGACATAAAGACATTGTGGAGACCGAAAGTGGGAGGGAGGCATGGAGGGAGTAACATGGAAGCCTATACTGTCATGTGTGGAAAAGATAGCTACTGTCATTGTGCTAGGGGAATAGGCGTACCTACAACCACTTGGAGCGATGGTCCGGAGGGATGGGAGGGGGGGAACTGGGTGGGGGGAGGGTCCAGGGATATGCATATGAATGATCTGGGAACATACATGTAAAAAAATAAATAAATAAATTAATTAATTAAAAAAAAAAAGAAGAAGAAGAAGCCTATGGACAGCAGAGCCTGGCGGGCTACAGTCCATGGGGTCGAAAAGAGTTAGACGCGACTCAGTGACGAACGCAACTCGTTCTGGAATGCCACAGCCGAACAGTCCCCTGCCAGGTGAGGGGCACTGAGGGGTGGGAAACATCAACCTCCTCGTCCCCCACTGTGGGGAGAAAGTCCGTGGTGACTCAGGGGGAGAGCTTGGACACCCTCATGAAGTCCCTCGGGGCTGGCCCTGCTGGAGAGCCCGAGGGGGGTGACCCCGCCGGCAGGTGACACAGAGCTGCCCTCTGGTGTGGCCACGATACACAGGCTCGCCTGCCTTCTGACGAGGTGCTCAGGCCCCAAGAATGCCCCCCGACCACGGGGAGAAATGAGACCCCACGTCAGGACGGGCGAGCACCGGCGCCGGCACCCACCTGCACTTCTCCGGGTGCTCGTCCCGCTTGTTGTTGAAGTCCAGCGAGATCTTCGCATCCAGCCCGATGCCAAAGTAGTTGTTCATGACGCACTTCTCCGTGTAATACTCTCTGCAAAGTGGGGTTTCGGGCCAGTTAGAACCACCCTGCACGCCAGCCTCCAAACATTTCCTCCTGAGGGCAGACTTAACTTTTGAGGGGTCGGGGCAGTATTTGCTGTTGCTCAGTCACTCAGTCGTGTCCGACTCTCTGCAATGCCAAGAACTGCAGCACACCAGCGGACAGTATGACCAAGGCGTGATTCACACACCATGCAATTTACCCCCTTGAAATGCACAGCCCAATAATGGCTTTCATGTGCTCAGAGTCTTCACAGTCAACGTTAGAACAGCTCACCACCCTGGAACAAAGTCCACCCCCTCTGGAGGTGGACAGCGAGGAGGCACTTCCCACCTGGGACAGACACTGGTGGGAGCGTGGGGGACCCACAGGAAGGCAGCCGTCACCAGGCGGCCAGCCTGAGGCCAGCCAGGACCCCAAGAGGACGACGGAGACACAGGCCAGCTCGTCCCCAGCGGAGCCTCCGGACCTCCCGAAACCTCCGTCCATCAGGCAGGTTCGAAGTCCAGGGACGGGCAAGGGTGGCCGCCTCCCTTCACAGAAGTTCCAACCACATCCCTGCGGCCTCACGCTTTGTGGGTTTTCCTTATTGGCCAATACCAGTTGGAAAGGCGTCATCCAGCCAATGGCTCACGAATTCCTCGAGTTAATTCCAAGTCAGATTTCTACACTCCAGCATTCCGCTAATGACACACCCGCTTGCTTTACTCACAGGTTTTCCGGTTCAGAGTTGAAGGGATCGGCGTTGATCAGGAGTCGACTGATGACTGAGCCTCCTGGCAGGGAACCCGACATCCCAGGGCGAACACCTGTGGGGGGAGGGCAGGGGAGACCGCACTGGCTGAAGCTCTTGACTCAAGAGCCCTCGCTCTAAGGGGGATGATCACACGTTCTTCAGCGATCACCATAGTAAGATGCTTCTAAACGTAAACACGTCCAAACTTAGACCACTGACAGTCTCCGGTCAAACACCACTCTCCTAAATCCATATTCACAGAATAAAAATAAACACTGGGGGGCAACTCATGAGACACATTAGAAAAGAGCTTATAAAGACAGTTGTCCCTAAATCTAAGAAAATCCACCAAAATGATCTCTTCTACAACTAATCTCAGGGTTGGTCCACTCTTACAACGTCTGAGGCTAACTTCATGAGAAGTTACATCAAGAAGCCCTCCAGTGCCCAGACCCCTCAGGACACCTGCACCAGTCCCTTTAAATCAATGTTATAAACAGCCAGGCTGCGACGGACCCTGCTGGGAACATTCTGCCAATCCATTCCGTCCAATAATGTCTTTGCTGCTTATCAACCAAACGTGGCTCATCCTTTTTTCCCCAGAACTTCTGGAATTATCTATCATTTGGGAGTCACCTAAAAATGGCCACACCACTTCTAGGAGCAGTGTGTGCTCGACCTGGCCCAGGAAGCTACCGGAAGCGGGTTCAGGGCGTCTTCTCACCTTCTACCCCTCAGGTCACTCCTTCCTACTGAGGATACACAGTGCCCCACCCCCATCCCTCCACCCCCAGGGAAGAAACAGCAGGGGCTGCCTGGATGTGAGGACTGATCCTGGGCCCAGTACGGGCAGGAGGGCGCGGCCCGACCTTCCTGGGGGCCAGCTGTGGACAGTGGGGTGACCCACGGGCTCCCCGCCACCTTCTGCTGGCCCCTCCCTCTTCACTCAGCCCTCAGCACCCAGCTCGGGCATCCCCTCCTAGATGACATCTGCCTGGGACCCCAGGGCAGAGACCCAGGTGCCGTCTGCCCTGCGCAATGAACAAGAATGCGGTTCCCACCATGCCAGAACGCTGGCCTCTGCCTGTCTTCCCACGCACGCATGAACTCTCGGAGGACAGGACCTGGTCTCACAGGCCCCTCAGATCCAGGGCCAGGCAGAGAGAGAGCTGGGGCAAGTGAGCGCCCTGCCTGCGACCCTCTCCGAGACCCGCAGGCTGAGGCGAGGGGCTGAAGACCCTGGCCCGCCCGGGCGAACACTCACTAGAGAACAGGATCTTGGTGTTCAGTGCTGGCAGGCCGTCCCGGCTTCCCGACTGTGGTGGGAGAGGCAGAACTGCCCGGCGACAAGCTCCCTTTGCTTATCAGCTTCTCACAGGGGACCTAGCTGTCAGGACAGAAACCCCCAGCCTCAAAAAAAAAAAAACACTGGGGGGCAACTCATGAGACACATTAGAAAAGAGCTTATAAAGACAGTTGTCCCTAAATCTAAGAAAATCCACCAAAATGATCTCTTCTACAACTAATCTCAGGGTTGGTCCACTCTTACAACGTCTGAGGCTAACTTCATGAGAAGTTACATCAAGAAGCCCTCCAGTGCCCAGACCCCTCAGGACACCTGCACCAGTCCCTTTAAATCAATGTTATAAACAGCCAGGCTGCGACGGACCCTGCTGGGAACATTCTGCCAATCCATTCCGTCCAATAATGTCTTTGCTGCTTATCAACCAAACGTGGCTCATCCTTTTTTCCCCAGAACTTCTGGAATTATCTATCATTTGGGAGTCACCTAAAAATGGCCACACCACTTCTAGGAGCAGTGTGTGCTCGACCTGGCCCAGGAAGCTACCGGAAGCGGGTTCAGGGCGTCTTCTCACCTTCTACCCCTCAGGTCACTCCTTCCTACTGAGGATACACAGTGCCCCACCCCCATCCCTCCACCCCCAGGGAAGAAACAGCAGGGGCTGCCTGGATGTGAGGACTGATCCTGGGCCCAGTACGGGCAGGAGGCGCGGCCCGACCTTCCTGGGGGCCAGCTGTGGACAGTGGGGTGACCCACGGGCTCCCCGCCACCTTCTGCTGGCCCCTCCCTCTTCACTCAGCCCTCAGCACCCAGCTCGGGCATCCCCTCCTAGATGACATCTGCCTGGGACCCCAGGGCAGAGACCCAGGTGCCGTCTGCCCTGCGCAATGAACAAGAATGCGGTTCCCACCATGCCAGAACGCTGGCCTCTGCCTGTCTTCCCACGCACGCATGAACTCTCGGAGGACAGGACCTGGTCTCACAGGCCCCTCAGATCCAGGGCCAGGCAGAGAGAGAGCTGGGGCAAGTGAGCGCCCTGCCTGCGACCCTCTCCGAGACCCGCAGGCTGAGGCGAGGGGCTGAAGACCCTGGCCCGCCCGGGCGAACACTCACTAGAGAACAGGATCTTGGTGTTCAGTGCTGGCAGGCCGTCCCGGCTTCCCGACTGTGGTGGGAGAGAGGCAGAACTGCCCGGCGACAAGCTCCCTTTGCTTATCAGCTTCTCACAGGGGGACCTAGACGCTGTCAGGACAGAAACAGCTCCCTGAGCACCAGCAGCCCTCCTCAGGGAGGCGCGCAGAGCCCAACTGCGGAGAGGTGCCCGACGAGCAGAGAGGCCGCAGAGCGGGGAGGAGAGACCAGAGGACAAAGAAGCTGCCGAGCTCAGACGACCCCAGAGAGACAAAGGCCACCAAGGGGCCGGGGCTGTGCTGACGGGGCAGGGAGGGGGCGGGCAGAGGGGGCGGCCCTGGGCCACGATCAGGCTGGGGGTCTGTGCACAGGCAGAGTGAATTCTGCACAGGACTGACGGTGGGAGAAACTGAGGCAGGATCTCCCAGTGGCTCATAAAGACTGTGAGCCTGTGCGGCTGGGTGGCCGGCTGCAGCCAGGGGGCCCTCAGCCCTGGGTCAGGTGCACAGAGAGGTTTTGGGGGAAGCGTGGCCCCAGCAGCAAGGCCCCTTCCCACCCAGGGCCCGGCTGGGCTTGCACCAAGTAAACCGCACACATCAGGTGATGCTCGGGAACAGGTCACAGGTGCGAGACGCTACACCCCCAAGTGGCCACAGCAACCATGAGAAAGCCCTCGAACACTCCCCAAGACTAGCTTCTGAGTATCCCAAGCGAGAGGGCCCGAAGGCGGCCTGGCGGGCCCCAGGGCCGCTGTACCTCGGCGGAGACTCCTGCCCTTGGCAGTGCCGTGGCCCTCGTCGTGGCCTGCTCTGTCATCCGACTTTGGGTCCTTCTTCTCCTCCGGCTCAGAGAGACCTAAGATGAAGCCCTCCTGCTCCTGGGTCTGGGCATTCTGCTCATCCACAGCTGTGGAAGGCAAAGTGTCGACGGCTGAGCGCAGGGATGTCAACCCACAGTCGCCACCAGGCAGCCGGAGCTCCCGTGGCACAGCGACCCTCCTCGTCTCCCGCTTCTGTGTCTCGGCCAAAGGCTCAGACCCGAAGCTCCGACCTGACCCACTGTCTCCCCAGCCTCGGCACATGGGGGCACCTGGGCTCTCATGCGAACAGACTGGGGAGGAGGGGCCGAGGATGGAAGAGGGGGAGAGAGAGTGACAAGTGAGGGCCTGCACAGCCGGAGCAGGGGGCTGTGCACACGCCAGTGCAAGGAGAGAGGTCGCGACCTTCCTATTCTCTTGGCAACAAGCAGGCTCATCTGCTCAGAGGGAAAAGGGTCGAATGAGAGTGCAAAAGGTCTGAGACGGCTCCTGAGGGGGACGGGAAGAGCCCTGCTGGGCGGGACCTCAGGGTCTGGGGAGGCTCACAGGCCAGCGTGGCTTCACAGCCTGCTCTCCGAAGCTTCGTAAACATAGTAAGAGAAGGGAGCAACCCACTGGGCAAGTCTCTGGTCCTGTGCAGGCCTGCCTCTCCCCGAGCTAGTCCAGGCAGCCACCAGTGGTGGCCAGGATACCAGGACCGATGGCCTGTCCAGCCCTCGGCCCCTCACCACTGTGGCCAGTGCCTGCCTTGGACACCAAAACACACAGGCTCCGGTGTCTTTCTGACTATCTCCAGCCCCACCTAGGCTCTCTTTCCGTCTTACAGCCTCACCCACCACCTCTGGCCCGGCCCCCTTCCTCCTGGGCGCAGGGCCTTCCTCCGCAGGTGTCCTCGGCACCCAGGCTGTCCTCAGATCCCCGGCTCCAGGAGCAGCCCCAGCTCTCACTGGACAAGGCCAGGCTGCATCCAAGGTCTGGCGAGTGACGCCAGTGAGGACCTCCAGGGAGTGGCCCCAACATGCTCCCTGCATGTGCCCCCGCGAGGCCCCATCCACCAGCTGGGGACGCCCTTGGCTCTGCGGTCCACTCGGCCTGTCTCCATCGGGCACAGGCCCTGAGGAACGGGGTGCGGGCCCCTGTCAGGCAGTCTGAAGCAGCTCTGGCCTACACGGCAGGTGCCTTTTTATCTCTCACCAGAGCGCTCAGTGCTGGCCTGAGGACAGCCCCCTGCCGATCCTGCCACGACTGCCACCAAGGCCCAGCTACCTTTCTCCGTGTGCTCTATGATCTGGCGAATCGCCTTCTTCAGGCTGTTGGCCCTCAGCATGAGCTGCTCCCGAGGCCGGAATATCTGTGGCCGGGCAGGGCACGCCGACCCCACAGCACGGGCCCCGGTGGAACTGGAGCCACAGCCGCTGCCCGCCCCCTCGCCGTCCTCCGCCTCCTCCGCGATGGTGGGCGGTGGCGTGGGCAGGGAGGACGAGGCCTGGGACTCGTCATCCAAGGTCTTGAGGAGAGAGTCCAGCTTCTCTTTTAGGACAGAGCACTGGGCGGGGAACAGAGGAGGGAATGAGGGGGTGCTGCTTCTACCCCAACCCTCCCCTGCCGGGTGCCCGGGACGCACCTTCTTGGCCATGACCTCTGACTCCTCCGAGCTCTCGGTGGTCTTCTCGTAGGCCTTCCCCACCCGCGCCACGAAGTCCTTTACCGTCTCGCAGAGCACTCTGTGGGAAGAAACACAGGCAGAGGCCTCTAGAGGGGCAGTCCCGCTGGGACCCCCGGCTCCCCAGGCTGCCGGGCACTCACTTGGCAGACGAGATCACCACTGAGTGCTGATCAGAGGTCAGGATCTTAGAGAGATGCGCCGCAACCGAGTCTTCATAGAAGAGGATTTGCTGCACCTGCAGTCGCCCCACGTGAGGCGGGCGGCCATCAGCCTCGGGCGGTCCTACTGAGCTCCACGCTCTGCCCCTGACCCTGGCCCATGCCAGTCTGCACAGATGGCAGGCGGGCCCAAGGCTAGGGCTCCCCTCACATTTATCTGTCTGATGGGAACTTGGCTCCTCGCCATCTCTCAATGTAGACCACCCTCTTCACCGCCCGCCCTCCCTGCAGAAGCTGGGGCTCTCGCCTTGCATGATGAGTCCTCTCTCGAGGCCTGGGCCCAGGGTCAGCCAGCTGCACTACTGGCCAGAGAGTGAATCTTCAGGCTTTACCCACACATGGTCCTGCTCTTGAAATGTACAGTCACTGCTCGCAGGCCAGATCCCAGCAGCCCACGTAGCTGTGGCCCAGGGGCTAGAGCTGGCCAACCGCGTCCCTTGACCCTCCAGGTGGGCAGAGAGCACCCGGCAGAGTCCTACCCCTGCTCGCCCAGGCGCAAGCCCAGCTGTGCGTCCGAGCTGTGCCCGAGGCCGGAATATCTGTGGCCGGGCAGGGCACGCCGACCCCACAGCACGGGCCCCGGTGGAACTGGAGCCACAGCCGCTGCCCGCCCCCTCGCCGTCCTCCGCCTCCTCCGCGATGGTGGGCGGTGGCGTGGGCAGGGAGGACGAGGCCTGGGACTCGTCATCCAAGGTCTTGAGGAGAGAGTCCAGCTTCTCTTTTAGGACAGAGCACTGGGCGGGGAACAGAGGAGGGAATGAGGGGGTGCTGCTTCTACCCCAACCCTCCCCTGCCGGGTGCCCGGGACGCACCTTCTTGGCCATGACCTCTGACTCCTCCGAGCTCTCGGTGGTCTTCTCGTAGGCCTTCCCCACCCGCGCCACGAAGTCCTTTACCGTCTCGCAGAGCACTCTGTGGGAAGAAACACAGGCAGAGGCCTCTAGAGGGGCAGTCCCGCTGGGACCCCCGGCTCCCCAGGCTGCCGGGCACTCACTTGGCAGACGAGATCACCACTGAGTGCTGATCAGAGGTCAGGATCTTAGAGAGATGCGCCGCAACCGAGTCTTCATAGAAGAGGATTTGCTGCACCTGCAGTCGCCCCACGTGAGGCGGGCGGCCATCAGCCTCGGGCGGTCCTACTGAGCTCCACGCTCTGCCCCTGACCCTGGCCCATGCCAGTCTGCACAGATGGCAGGCGGGCCCAAGGCTAGGGCTCCCCTCACATTTATCTGTCTGATGGGAACTTGGCTCCTCGCCATCTCTCAATGTAGACCACCCTCTTCACCGCCCGCCCTCCCTGCAGAAGCTGGGGCTCTCGCCTTGCATGATGAGTCCTCTCTCGAGGCCTGGGCCCAGGGTCAGCCAGCTGCACTACTGGCCAGAGAGTGAATCTTCAGGCTTTACCCACACATGGTCCTGCTCTTGAAATGTACAGTCACTGCTCGCAGGCCAGATCCCAGCAGCCCACGTAGCTGTGGCCCAGGGGCTAGAGCTGGCCAACCGCGTCCCTTGACCCTCCAGGTGGGCAGAGAGCACCCGGCAGAGTCCTACCCTGCTCAGCCAGTGGCTCGCCCAGGGGCGCAAGCCCAGCTGTGCGTCCGAGCTGTGCCCCAGTCTCGGCAAAGTCTGGGCCCTGAGCGAACAGCTAGCTCACAAAGCCCGCCACAAAAGGAAAGAAGAGCTCAGCAGTGAACTGGCACAGACCAACGGCAAGGGTGGGAGGCGGAGGAGGGGCCAGAGCAGGCGCCTGAGCAGTTGGGACGCTGAGGGCAGGGGGCAGCCTCCAACACTGGGGGCCCAGGAAGTCCCAGGAGACCATAGTCATGAGGACTCCCGAATCCTGGGAAAACTGCAGGAAGTCCCCAGCTGGCAACAAATCCTATGAGGCACAGCCTGCAGCTCCATCCCACCTCGGGGGGCCTTGCCGGCCAGGGTCTAATCTGGGGCAGAACATGTATGGCTGGGGGTAGGGGATGGAGGACACAAAGCAATGAGTGTAGGCCCATGCGAACACAAAAATACCTCGGAGCCCTCGCTCAAGTCTTCGGTGACGGTGGAAGAGGAGACGGGTCGCGGGTGTTTGGTCTCGTAGGCCATGACGCTCCACCTGCACACAGAAGGAGCGCCCAGTGGGTCGGCTCCAGCCCCAGGCGGGGCCCCCAGCCACCCCCACCTCCCCGTCTCGTGGCCTGCGGACGACCTAGATCTTGCGACAACTCTAACTGCCAGCATCGTGACTCCTGGACCCCTAACCAGCTCCCCACTCAGCTGAGAACAAACGTCAGGACCCGCTGGACACCGCAGCTCCACTGAAGAAGGGAAAGGCCTCCCATAGTGCTGCTTCTGGGAAAGAGCTCTCCCCCTGCAGAGCTGGAGCCCCTAGCCAGCAGCCAGCAGCCGGCCGTCTCCAGGGGTCTGGGCATTTCAGAGCCTCCAGCGGCACAGAGAAGAAAGGGGGGGGTGGTCAAGATCCACACCCGCTCCCCACAGGACGGGATCCTTGGAGGGAACAGGGCCATTCAGCAAGTCCACCAGTGGTGGTCAGGGGGTTCACATGTCAGCTCAGAGCGGCTCACTCAAGAAGGATGCCCAAGTATTTCTAAACACACGGAGAACAGTTAAACCCCAGCTCCACATGAGGCTGCTCCGCGGGAAAAGTCAGCTCAGCTCTCCCAGGGCGCAAGCCCAGCTGTGCGTCCGAGCTGTGCCCCAGTCTCGGCAAAGTCTGGGCCCTGAGCGAACAGCTAGCTCACAAAGCCCGCCACAAAAGGAAAGAAGAGCTCAGCAGTGAACTGGCACAGACCAACGGCAAGGGTGGGAGGCGGAGGAGGGGCCAGAGCAGGCGCCTGAGCAGTTGGGACGCTGAGGGCAGGGGGCAGCCTCCAACACTGGGGGCCCAGGAAGTCCCAGGAGACCATAGTCATGAGGACTCCCGAATCCTGGGAAAACTGCAGGAAGTCCCCAGCTGGCAACAAATCCTATGAGGCACAGCCTGCAGCTCCATCCCACCTCGGGGGGCCTTGCCGGCCAGGGTCTAATCTGGGGCAGAACATGTATGGCTGGGGGTAGGGGATGGAGGACACAAAGCAATGAGTGTAGGCCCATGCGAACACAAAAATACCTCGGAGCCCTCGCTCAAGTCTTCGGTGACGGTGGAAGAGGAGACGGGTCGCGGGTGTTTGGTCTCGTAGGCCATGACGCTCCACCTGCACACAGAAGGAGCGCCCAGTGGGTCGGCTCCAGCCCCAGGCGGGGCCCCCAGCCACCCCCACCTCCCCGTCTCGTGGCCTGCGGACGACCTAGATCTTGCGACAACTCTAACTGCCAGCATCGTGACTCCTGGACCCCTAACCAGCTCCCCACTCAGCTGAGAACAAACGTCAGGACCCGCTGGACACCGCAGCTCCACTGAAGAAGGGAAAGGCCTCCCATAGTGCTGCTTCTGGGAAAGAGCTCTCCCCCTGCAGAGCTGGAGCCCCTAGCCAGCAGCCAGCAGCCGGCTCTCTCCAGGGGTCTGAGCATTTCAGAGCCTCCAGAGGCACAGAGAAGAAAGGGGGGGGTGGTCAAGATCCACACCCGCTCCCCACAGGACGGGATCCTTGGAGGGAACAGGGCCATTCAGCAAGTCCACCAGTGGTGGTCAGGGGGTTCACATGTCAGCTCAGAGCGGCTCACTCAAGAAGGATGCCCAAGTATTTCTAAACACACGGAGAACAGTTATCCAAAACTCAGGCTCCTCTGGGAACATGAGGCTGCTCCACTGGGACAAGGAGGACTCCGCAGACAGGTATCAGACGAGGCTGCGACGCCCAAAGGGGACGGGGCCGCCTTCCCTAACAGCCTGCGGGTCGAGGCTGGCTGCTGAGGCCTGACCACTCGAGAGCACGGCTCCAACCTGCCCTGCCCATCAGCGCTTTCCTAATCTGATCACCAGAAGAGAGGATTCCTGCTCAGGCAGATGGAATTTTTTAACAAGTAACTGCAACAGGCCTGTGGTTTCCAAGGACCCTGGCTGAGAGCACCCGGCCAAGGGGACCTGTGCGGTCCACTCACCTGTCCAGCATCTTGGTGCTAGCCCTTTCCAGCTTCTCCAGGATCTGCGGGAGCTGGGTGTCATCATCACAGGCCGAGCCCCAGCCGAGCACACGAGCCAGGTCGTTCCCGGTGCCGAGGGGCAGCACCCCGAGCTGACACTGAGACGCAGTGGGGGAGACATGGCGTCAGCACCCTCCTGTCCAGTCACTGTGTGAGCTGCGACCTCAGAGGGGGTGGGGCTCGCCTGCCAGGAGAGCCACTGGGCAGACAGATGCCTCAAATCTGACAGAATACTGCTCTCCTGCCCTAGACCTGCTCCGCGCCTGGTGCCCCATCGGACGATCAACCCTCTGCCACCTTCCAGACCTACACTCCTACCTTTGCAGCAAAGGCCACGGTCCTGCCCTGTGGTTGTCTGTGCTCTGGAGAATCGGCCAGTGCTTCGCCTGCTCCCCGACCCACTGCAGCACCTCCCGATCGCCCAGCTCGCCTTCCCAACCCCAACAGCACCTGCCAAGGCTGTAAGCACCGTCCACACAGGCACCAGAACATCCACATCCACTGTGGCCGCCAAACTGGAGAACCACCGCCATTCAGCTTGCACCCCTCCAGCTGCCCCTCCCCAGACACCCCCCACTGCTCAGACCCCACCCTCCACTTGAAGTTCCCCCCAGAGCCCTCTGTGCACACCCCACCTCACTACTCCAGTGCTCAGGAGGCTCCCAAGACACAGGGGGCCCAAGAGCCTTTGACCTCTGACTACAACACACGTTGGGGAGGGTCACTGGTCCTCCCCAGTGCGATGCAGCCCAAGGCCACCCGCCCCAGCCATAAGGAAGGCCCACCACGTCACCTGTCACACGTTGGGGAGGGTCACTGGTCCTCCCCAGTGCGATGCAGCCCAAGGTCACCCGCCCCAGCCATAAGGAAGGTCCGCCACGTGGCCAGGGAGAACACGCAGGACAGAGCAGGGGAGGGTGAGGTGGCCCAGCACTGGGCAGAGAGGGCCCGGCGCCGGCTCCCAGGAGCCTTACGGGAAAGGGGCAGGCAGCACAGTGCTAGCCCAGAAGATTCCAGGTCCACGGGGTCCAAGAGTGGTGACCACCCTCCCTCCCCACCAAGGCAGAGCTCAGACAAGAGAGGCAGAGAGGAAGTTAGAAAAGCAGAGGAAGAAGGGGCCAAGCTGGGGCTGCTGATAAGCCACACTGCGAGTCTGAACCTTAACCCAAGCCAGGAGCAGAGCCTCCAGAGAAAGGTTTTCCAGGAGCGGGGCACCGGCAGGGCCTGAAGAGGAACTGCCCGAGGAAAGGCCGCCTACAGAAGTGGACAGATGGAGCTTGGGGCCAGCACGCCACGTTCAGCAGCGCCCACAGCTGTGCTGGACATGCCAGGGCAGCAGGAGGAAGGGCTCAAGAACAACTGTCAGGTCTCCCGCTCGGGCGGTGAGCAGATGAATTCTCAGACTCTTAGGAAAGGGATGCGGGGGGCGGGGGGCATGCTGGAAATGCCACCTGAGGCTCAAAGGGCACCCAGGGAGGTCCAGGGGCGACCAGGGACATGGCCTTGGGGCTCAGCTAAGCATCACCGGCTCCAGGGCAGAGGAGGTGTGGAAGGCCTGTGGGTGCTGCGAGGACCCATGAGAAGCGCGTGGAGAATGAGGATGGACGTGGAATCTGGGAAGGGGCTGCGAGATGATGAGGAACATAGAGGGGCCTGGGGTGAGCAGACGATCAAGAACCACAGAGAAGCCCCAACACCCCCCACTGCTCAGACCCCACCCTCCACTTGAAGTTCCCCCCAGAGCCCTCTGTGCACACCCCACCTCACTACTCCAGTGCTCAGGAGGCTCCCAAGACACAGGGGGCCCAAGAGCCTTTGACCTCTGACTACAACACACGTTGGGGAGGGTCACTGGTCCTCCCCAGTGCGATGCAGCCCAAGGCCACCCGCCCCAGCCATAAGGAAGGCCCACCACGTCACCTGTCACACGTTGGGGAGGGTCACTGGTCCTCCCCAGTGCGATGCAGCCCAAGGTCACCCGCCCCAGCCATAAGGAAGGTCCGCCACGTGGCCAGGGAGAACACGCAGGACAGAGCAGGGGAGGGTGAGGTGGCCCAGCACTGGGCAGAGAGGGCCCGGCGCCGGCTCCCAGGAGCCTTACGGGAAAGGGGCAGGCAGCACAGTGATAGCCCAGAAGATTCCAGGTCCAAGGGGTCCAAGAGTGGTGACCACCCCTCCCTCCCCACCAAGTCAGAGCTCAGACAAGAGAGGCAGAGAGGAAGTTAGAAAAGCAGAGGAAGAAGGGGCCAAGCTGGGGCTGCTGATAAGCCACACTGCGAGTCTGAACCTTAACCCAAGCCAGGAGCAGAGCCTCCAGAGAAAGGTTTTCCAGGAGCGGGGCACCGGCAGGGCCTGAAGAGGAACTGCCCGAGGAAAGGCCGCCTACAGAAGTGGACAGATGGAGCTTGGGGCCAGCACGCCACGTTCAGCAGCGCCCACAGCTGTGCTGGACATGCCAGGGCAGCAGGAGGAAGGGCTCAAGAACAACTGTCAGGTCTCCCGCTCGGGCGGTGAGCAGATGAATTCTCAGACTCTTAGGAAAGGGATGCGGGGGGCGGGGGGCATGCTGGAAATGCCACCTGGAGGCTCAAAGGGCACCCAGGGAGGTCCAGGGGCGACCAGGGACATGGCCTTGGGGCTCAGCTAAGCATCACCGGCTCCAGGGCAGAGGAGGTGTGGAAGGCCTGTGGGTGCTGCGAGGACCCATGAGAAGCGCGTGGAGAATGAGGATGGACGTGGAATCTGGGAAGGGGCTGCGAGATGATGAGGAACATAGAGGGGCCTGGGGTGAGCAGACGATCAAGAACCACAGAGAAGCCAAAGGAGAGGAATGCTCACTGAACTCAGCAGAATGCGTGAAAACCTGTCTTCCTGATTTGTGATAATAAACTTGGGAACAATCCTAAAAGTGAACAAAACTTGCAACTGGACCTAAGCGTACTGTTCTAACTTCACCACAAGGGGGCGGTGCTCGCTTTCCTGAGCAACCGGCCTCCCCGGAGCTGAGCAGTTCACGGGGACACCAGGCGTCCCCACTCCACCACCATTCAGACAGCAAAAGGTTCAGCCCACTTACACAGATGACCAACATGCTAAAGGACAAGTGACAAATGAGGGAAAATATGGCTAACAAAAAGTTCACCCCCTTAATATAACAATAATCCTCAAAACGATTCTAAAAAAGCTAAATATTCGAAAAGAAAACTAGGTTAAAAAAAAATGAACAGATGATTGATGTAAAAGTTTATAACTATTGAGGCTATGTTTGACGTTACCAGTATTAAGAAATAAAAATGAAACATCCCATTTCCTGTCTACTAAGTTGGGAAAAAGCTGTGAGATGTACACTGAGCAGCACTGGGGACGAGAGGCCTTTGCTCCCAGGTGCCTGAGGCCTCAGAGGACACAGCCGAGCACAGTTGGGCTCTGACCCTTCCCTCAGACCATCCCAGAGGTGGGAGTGCGTCGCGGAGGTGAAAGCCTCTCTGTCCCAGTGGCATCGCCCCCCCCCCCCCCCGCCCCAGCGGCTCCCCCATCCAGTACCTGCTTGTGAAGGTTGAGGCTGTCGATTTCAGAGAGGACCCAACCAACGCTGCCGTCCCCACCACAGACCAGAATTCGGAATGTGTCAAACTTCTGGAACAGGCGCAAGCTGCCGAGAAAACCGAACAGCAAGGCAATGAGGTCCTTTCTAAGCGACAGTCCATTCTAAGTCAGCCAGTCAGACCTGGGCTGGCGCCCCACCGTGCTCCTCCCCGCCAACCCTGAAACAGCCCGTGGAGGACCCGTGCCCCACCGTGCTCAGCTCTGCCCACCGGGGCCTCAGGCACCTGAGAGCAGAGCCTCCAGCCCCAGCTCTGTCTCCTCCCGGTGCACCTCCTGGTCACCCTGCCTCTCTTCAGTGTCCTCCCAGGATCCTGCAGCGTTCTGCTCACTCCCCAGCCTCCTGCCACGGGGCCTTATCCACATTTTGGGTTCAAGGACCACACAGATGCCAATAGTGCTGGAAGACCCTAATGCTGGCCCCTCAGCTCTTGTACTTGCCCACCAGAACCTGCCACCGAGTACCACACGGGCACCTCGTCCTACGTTTTCTCAGAGAAAGGCAACGTCGTTCCAAGTGCAGGCCATCAGCATTTCTCCTGTGGCCCCCCAGGAGCCTCGCAGCTCCTTCAAGACGCCTCTGCTCCTGCTGCCAACGCCCCCTTTCACAGAACAAGACCCCACGGACTGTAGTCCGCCTCTGTCCACGGGATTTCTCAGGACGAATCCTGGAGTGGGTGGCCATTTCCTCCTCCAGGAGATCTTCCCAACCCAGGGATCGAACCTGAATCTCCTGCGTCCCCTGCACTGCAGGTGGATTCTTCACCGTCTGAGCCAGCAGGGAGGCCCTCCATACTAAGCAGCCATTGAAAAGCACGGGGCCGATTTGCAACTCCTGACATCAGACCACATCTACGCTGCTGCTGGCAGAGCCTCACACACAGCGCTGCACAGCTGGGGCACACACGGCTGAAACGCGCCCCGGGAAGCTGGAAGGACACTCAACCAAGAGCCATTCAGAGGGGACCCTACGCCAGGGGGATCTGGGAAGGGTACGTTTTATTTCCTATCAACAATTTTCCATGTCTCTGAATCTTTAAATAAACATGCGCTATCTTCAAACAGTTTTTAACCTCCAAGAAAAATATACTTTGCAAGCTTCCTACCCAAGGTGTGGTCCTCCATTCATGAGGTCAAAGACCTGGGCAGGGTTCAGCAGCTGCTTGAATCTTCTGAGGAACTTCACCCCCTGGTTGTCCCCACTCTTTGAATTGACAAAGACCAACAACGGACTCGTGCAGGACGGAGGACACGTGGCCTTCCAGAAGCCTGGGTGTGAGGAAGGAAAAGGACAGAAGAAAATCGGACAGCCACAGAAGACACCACGGTGCTCTCAAACAGGTACCAAGCAGACACCCCCGTGGGACCTATAACGTATGTGGACACGCCCAGGAAACCAGCCAGAGATCAATCCACACGTTTCCACACGGTCTCCCCTGTGTACAGGGAAGCCAGACCCCACCGGCTGGCCCCCCTCTCCAAGACTCTGAACGCCACCCGCGGCTCTCAACCGGGCAGGCTGACTTCCTGAGACACACGCCCGGTCCTACCAGCCCCTGTCACTATGCACCACTACAACCAGCTGGACAGGCAGGTGTGGAAGAGCACGGACTGCCATCGGCTGCTACATGGAGACCAGCTGTCGGGCGGCTCAGGCCAAGGCAGGAGGAGCCCCTCAGATTCACGGTCTACTTTGCAACCGACGGGCCCACCACCTCTGGGTGAGGCCCTGCCTCAAGTCCATGGTGCCCAGCAGGACCCTGCTTGCCACCTCCTCTCCTCTCCCCACAGTGGCTGGGCCTGGCCTCAGTCTGACCACACCTCAACATGACCAACGGAACCCATTCCAGAGTGGACGGGGCGGGGGTGGAAGGAAGCCGAGGAAATGGCAGAGGGGAGAGCCGGGTACCCACCATCGGAGTCGATGCTGTTGAGAGCGGTGGGTGGGATGACGGACACCTTGCACAGGCCCAGCGGGCACTTGGTCAGTAAGGAGTCTTTACACGCCGTGTGCACCTGGAATGCAGGCCTGCTCATCGTGGGGGCCCGCCGGCCTCCCTCCCGCACCCAGAGTGCTCCCAGCCCCGTGGCGGCCAGCGGCCCTCGCAAGAGGGCACCCGGCGGCCGTGCTCACCATGGCCTTGCACCAGAGGCAGCGCCAGTCCTGCAGGCGCAGCACGCTGCCGCACGTCTTGTCACACACTGTGCACTTGGCACTCACAGGCAGGTTCCCCTCCAGCCACTGATGAGGCATGGCGATCTGCAAGCCCCGGAGAGACATGCACTGGGCGGGGGCGCTGGGCGTCCCCACAGCCTCCACACGGTCGAGGGGGCACAAACGCTCCCAAATGAACTCACTCGAGTCGTTCTTACCCACGAGGGTCTGCAGAGCACCGCCCATACCTCCATTGCCCTACCGGGCACCCACAATTCCCAGGGACTGGGCAGAGCTCGGGCCCCGGATGCCGACCCACTCAAAAGGAATCCTGCCCCGCCCCCTCTCCAGGCAGGGAACTGAGCACGGGGTGGGGCCATGCAGTGTCCCCTGGGCGTACCCCGTCCTCGTCCTCGATGACATCCTTCCCGATGGAGGCCAGCGTAGTCCACTTGCAGTCACCGGTGGCACGCACCGCGCAACGTTTGTGAGCCTTGAACTTGCACACTGTGAGAGAATGGGCAGACGGCCTCGGTGCCATGGCTGGGAGCTGCTCTGCTCTCCCAGCCACGGCGGGCACCAGCCTATATGGTCAGTCCAGTGAGCAGGGCACCAGCCTGTCTGCTCAGTTCCGTTCTAAATGCAGCCACCACGTGTGCAGAGGCTGCTCCCAGAGAGACCAAGCGGCCAGTCTGGCCAGGGTCGGGCAGCTTTCTGTGTGAGGCCACAGAGTAAGCACCTGGCACTCCACACGCCGGCTACTGGGCCCAGCCCCAAAGCACGAGGGTCCACACAGCCACACCTGAGGCACAGACACTGAAATTTAGCTTCACGTGATGTTCTGTGTCGCACAGCAGTTGCCTTCTTTCGATACTTTTCAACCTTTTAAAGGTGTGAACACCCTTCCTAAGCTCAGCAGCTGTACACCGTGAGGAGGCAGGTGGGAACTGTGTCTGCAGGCCATGGCTCCCCTCTCCGCTCCCCCAGACCCTGCGCCCCTGCCCTTGGGGCTGGAAGACATTTACCCAGACGGGGCTGCAATAGCACTGGGCCACAGGATCTTTAAGTCTCCTGTCCTCTGGGTCCTCTGCTTCCTCTTTGTGTCTCACTGCTACGGAAACCCTTCTTCTCACTTTGGCCCATTACTAAACATAACTTACCAGAGACTCCCAAGTAGGCAAAGTAAACAATGGCGGCATCATGCAAGTCCTCAGCGCCAGCCTGACCAGCAGTGACCATGCCTGGACCCCGAAGGCTCTGTCACGTCAACCCCCCGCCTCTGTTCCCACAGGAAGCACGCCACGCGTACCTTCACAGGAGAGTCCATGGGACGTGACCCCGGATAGGGCCTCACGGCACACGTTGCAGTAAGTGGGCCTCGCGTGTGAGCAGGCATACCAGTTGTGCATGCCAGAGAAGTGGTCCATGCTGTACTGGGTGGGCTGTGGGGGCGGAGCAAAGATGGTGAAGGTGAGGCGCCCCTTGGACCTCCCGAGCATGGGAACTTGGATGAGGTTCAACAAGAAATCGGACGGGGTCACTGCCTCACGGCCCTCAGGTCGAGCAGCGAGCCTTCACTTTACCAGGAGCCTCTGAGCAGGCGAGCCACAGGCCCGACAGCCCAGCGGGCGGATGCCAGGCCTGGGAAGACGAAGGGGTGGGGACCCGGAAGGAGGGCGCTCTTTTCTCACCTCCAAGTGCTCCCTGCTCTGCACCGTCTTCAGGGCTGCGATCCAGTCCTCCATCTCCTTTCTGTTATCGGCGCATAGAATGAGCTTCCTACAGGGAGTGATGACCTGGAGAGAGACACAAGGAACATGCACCGTGTCCACGAGCAGAGGCCCGGCGGGGCAGCCACGAAAGCGTGCCATACACTGCTTGTGCTCTCTCTTTTCTTCCAAACAAGCATGGTCTCATTCCGGTGTTCAGTCCAACAGAACATGAAACGTCTTCATGGGTCATTAAAAATCAGTATCCATCTCAAATGAAAAAGGCAATCAAATTTAGACTACACAGTTGCCAAAAATCAACTTAAGTGGGCATTCACTAGCTATCTACTACTCAGACATGGTCATCAGCCATAGGCACATTTTTAAAGGAAAAGAAAACACAGTGTCCATTGCTCCAAAGAGCTCAGGAGCTGACACCCAGCACTTTAACAGTTTAGGAAAGTCTGACCCATAGTTACTGCAGACTCTCCAACAGACGTCCTTTGGAAAACCATTCTGGGGCTTCCTGGCGGTAGAATGGTAAACAATCCACCTGCTAATAATACAGGAGACACGGGTTCAATCCCTGATCCGGAAAGACTCCAGCAGTGACCATGCCTGGACCCCGAAGGCTCTGTCACGTCAACCCCCCGCCTCTGTTCCCACAGGAAGCACGCCACGCGTACCTTCACAGGAGAGTCCATGGGACGTGACCCCGGATAGGGCCTCACGGCACACGTTGCAGTAAGTGGGCCTCGCGTGTGAGCAGGCATACCAGTTGTGCATGCCAGAGAAGTGGTCCATGCTGTACTGGGTGGGCTGTGGGGGCGGAGCAAAGATGGTGAAGGTGAGACGCCCCTTGGACCTCCCGAGCATGGGAACTTGGATGAGGTTCAACAAGAAATCGGACGGGGTCACTGCCTCACGGCCCTCAGGTCGAGCAGCGAGCCTTCACTTTACCAGGAGCCTCTGAGCAGGCGAGCCACAGGCCCGACAGCCCAGCGGGCGGATGCCAGGCCTGGGAAGACGAAGGGGTGGGGACCCGGAAGGAGGGCGCTCTTTTCTCACCTCCAAGTGCTCCCTGCTCTGCACCGTCTTCAGGGCTGCGATCCAGTCCTCCATCTCCTTTCTGTTATCGGCGCATAGAATGAGCTTCCTACAGGGAGTGATGACCTGGAGAGAGACACAAGGAACATGCACCGTGTCCACGAGCAGAGGCCCGGCGGGGCAGCCACGAAAGCGTGCCATACACTGCTTGTGCTCTCTCTTTTCTTCCAAACAAGCATGGTCTCATTCCGGTGTTCAGTCCAACAGAACATGAAACGTCTTCATGGGTCATTAAAAATCAGTATCCATCTCAAATGAAAAAGGCAATCAAATTTAGACTACACAGTTGCCAAAAATCAACTTAAGTGGGCATTCACTAGCTATCTACTACTCAGACATGGTCATCAGCCATAGGCACATTTTTAAAGGAAAAGAAAACACAGTGTCCATTGCTCCAAAGAGCTCAGGAGCTGACACCCAGCACTTTAACAGTTTAGGAAAGTCTGACCCATAGTTACTGCAGACTCTCCAACAGACGTCCTTTTAAAAACCATTCTGGGGCTTCCCTGGCGGTAGAATGGTAAACAATCCACCTGCTAATAATACAGGAGACACGGGTTCAATCCCTGATCCGGAAAGACTCCATCTTCTGCGGGGAAACTAAGCCCATGAACCACATCCACTGAACCTGTGCTCTGGAGCCCGTCGTGTTCCGCAATAAGAGAAGCCATCCCACAGTGAGAAGTCAGTGCCCTGTAACTAGAGAGGAGCCCCGTTCGCCACAACTAGAGAAAGGCCTGTGCAGGAACGAAGACCCAGAACAGCCAAAAATAAATAAATCATTTAAAAAACCTTTTAATATAGGACAACAGAAAAACAACCAGCTATCACAGTTAGGCCTGAAAATTTTAACCGGAAATGAGGTCATGAACCTAGGAACTCAACAAAAGAAAGATACACATCTATAACATAGTTTTTATAAATCAACAGAAAAAAGTCATGAACTTGCATTTCACCAAAGAGATACAAAATGGCTAATAAAGGAATGAAAAGATGCTTAATCACTCTAGTCACTGGGGAACACAGACAAAAAGAGCAAACTGCTTCTCACTACCAGACTGGCACGGTTCTTAAAGATGATGAGTCAGCGCTGGAAGAGGTGTGAGAAAGAGTTCTCTCTCGTACTGAAAGGATGCAGAGTGTACACCTTTCAGAGGAAATTCTGACACTATCTATCAAAAATTTAAAAGTCAAGACCTTTGACCTAATTGGTTTATATTGCTATAAAGTATCGACCCAGTCCCAAAGTCAAGCTGACAAAACAGAGCACAGATTTTCTGTGTCCCCTCATCCCGCTTCCCTCCCTTACACACAGGTAGCTTTAAAAATAAAACCGGGGGCTTCCCTGGTGGTCCAGTGGGTAAGGACACTGCCTTGCAGTGCAAAGGGCACCGGTTCGATCCCTAGCCTGGGAAGATCCCACGTGCCGCGGAGCGGCTGGACTGATGTGTCCAATCACCGAGCCGGAGCTCTGGAGCGCATGCGCCCAGAGCCAGTGCTCTGCAAGGAGAGAGGCCACTGTGATGGGAGGCCCACACAGGCCAAAGAACAAAGATGGATGAAAATAGATAAATGAAAGACCAATGGAAGTGGCCTGCCTGCTCCCCTCCCTCTCCACCCCACCTCCACCAAAATAAATAAATAAGTAAATCTTTAAAAAATAAATAAATAAATAAGTGTGGTTTATCCTACCATTTTAGGACACATGCAAACTCATGTCTATACATGTCTATCTCCCTTTTCAAAGCTGTAGCACACCACAGACACCTTTGTCTACTCTGCCTTTTTAATTTAATCACAATTGGCCCATGAACAGCACAGGCCTGAACAGCAAATCTCCACTCACAGAATTTGTTTCAGCATGGAAAATACTCCATGATCTGTGGCTGGCTGGATCCACAGATGCAAACCTTAGCTGAGGAGGAACTGCGGCCAAGGAGGGCTGAGTCTAAGTTCTACATAGACTTGCAGCTGCACGAGGGTCAGTGCCCTACACTCTGCGCCGCCGAAGGCCAGCTGTTGGCCTCCTCACCAGCACGCCTGAGCGACAGACCCGGCCCCCACTCCTGCCCGCTCCATTCTTCCACTCTGCCACACAGAAGCCCCGGGGCCTGCTCCGCAGTCCCTGTTCACAGCACAGCTCTGTCACTGGAAACCCTCAGCTATTCTTCAGACGGCACCACCGCCAACTGCCTCTACATGAATCGTCTCATATTTTTACTGGGGTATTTTTGGAATAAATCCCTAGAAGAAAAACTGCCCTGACACAGAATAAATCCATGTGTAATTTTGTTGCTATTGCCAAATTTCCCCACTGGGGTTGTACCATTTTGCATTCCTACCAGCAGTGTTGGGAAAATGGCTGCTTCCTTGTGGATTCACCAATAAAATCTGTTATTTAACTTTTGGATGTCTGCCCATATTAGAGCTTTAATTTATATTAGAAAGATCCAATTTTGGAACACCCAACTAAAGTTATCAGATGATCATGTTTCTGGCTCAGAAAATTTAGAAACAGTATTTTATAGATTATCTCTTCAGTGCTTTCCATAAACTACCTATACAGCTTAATCACAGAAGTGAGTAATTAGAACTGGGTCACAAATGCACGGAGTTGCTCATTCCTCCACAGCCAGGGTAACCACGATAATGCCTCGTGGGGACAAGGTAGGTGCAGGAAGCTGGCCTAGGAGAGGGGAAGGGAGATGGAAAGACAGACAGCACCCAGGCCCCGAGCAGCCAGCCCTCCTGGAAGCTCCGTGAGTGGCCTGTACCCCATTTTCCAGCAGATGATGGCCCAGCGTTTGCTCTAGATGGGAGTTCCCAAAGCCAAGACAGGCAAGGGTCCTACTAACCCCTGAATTTGCACTAGGAAGACAGACAAACCAGAAGCAAAGGCACAGGAAGAGAAAACAGGTCAGATACAAGGGGGCTGGTGGGTGCTCTGGAGAGTGTGTCCAAGGAGGCTGTGGCAGCCTGGGGACTGCCGATGGCCTGGGGTCAGGGCATTTTCACTGTTAGCCGTCTGTCTATAAAATCTCTGCAAACATTTTCATTATTCACTCCAGGGTGAGTTTTCATATTTGAATTTTTATGAGCATAACAAGTTACAGGAAAATAATGCATTTACGTTTTATAATTCAGGGGTTATATTAGAAGTTACTTTGATATCTTCGGATGAGAATAATGAGGTGTTTTTTTAATGCCCATTTTATTTTAGGTTTTGGCTAAGACATGAATGTTCAAGAACCTGGTTTTCGGTCTGTTTTTTGGCTATTCTGGGTTTCACTGCTACTACAGACTCCCTCTAGTTGCAGGGAGTGGGGGCTACTCTCTAGTTGAGGTGAGCATTTTTGGCCTTTACATCTCCTAGGTAATTGGTCTAACAGGCTAGCTTCTAGGCTTAGGTACTCGCATGTTGCCAAATTTCCCCACTGGGGTTGTACCATTGCATTCCTACCAGCAGTGTTGGGAAAATGGCTGCTTCCTTGTGGATTCACCAATAAAATCTGTTATTTAACTTTTGGATGTCTGCCCATATTAGAGCTTTAATTTATATTAGAAAGATCCAATTTTGGAACACCCAACTAAAGTTATCAGATGATCATGTTTCTGGCTCAGAAAATTTAGAAACAGTATTTTATAGATTATCTCTTCAGTGCTTTCCATAAACTACCTATACAGCTTAATCACAGAAGTGAGTAATTAGAACTGGGTCACAAATGCACGGAGTTGCTCATTCCTCCACAGCCAGGGTAACCACGATAATGCCTCGTGGGGACAAGGTAGGTGCAGGAAGCTGGCCTAGGAGAGGGGAAGGGAGATGGAAAGACAGACAGCACCCAGGCCCCGAGCAGCCAGCCCTCCTGGAAGCTCCGTGAGTGGCCTGTACCCCATTTTCCAGCAGATGATGGCCCAGCGTTTGCTCTAGATGGGAGTTCCCAAAGCCAAGACAGGCAAGGGTCCTACTAACCCCTGAATTTGCACTAGGAAGACAGACAAACCAGAAGCAAAGGCACAGGAAGAGAAAACAGGTCAGATACAAGGGGGCTGGTGGGTGCTCTGGAGAGTGTGTCCAAGGAGGCTGTGGCAGCCTGGGGACTGCCGATGGCCTGGGGTCAGGGCATTTTCACTGTTAGCCGTCTGTCTATAAAATCTCTGCAAACATTTTCATTATTCACTCCAGGGTGAGTTTTCATATTTGAATTTTTATGAGCATAACAAGTTACAGGAAAATAATGCATTTACGTTTTATAATTCAGGGGTTATATTAGAAGTTACTTTGATATCTTCGGATGAGAATAATGAGGTGTTTTTTTAATGCCCATTTTATTTTAGGTTTTGGCTAAGACATGAATGTTCAAGAACCTGGTTTTCGGTCTGTTTTTTGGCTATTCTGGGTTTTCACTGCTACTACAGACTCCCCTCTAGTTGCAGGGAGTGGGGGCTACTCTCTAGTTGAGGTGAGCAGGCTTCTTGTTTGTGGTGACTTCTCTTGTGGAACTTGGGATCTCAGGCACATAGGCTCAACATTTGCGGCTCCGAGGCTCTAGAGCACAGGCTCAATAGCTGTGGCTCACAGGCTTAGGTACTCCTCGCATGTGGGATCTTCTCGGATCAGGGATCGAACCCGTGTTTCCCGCATTGGCAAGCAGACTCTTCACCACCGAGCTACCAGGGAAGCCCAATCATTTTTTTTTCACCTTTATAAACTTTCATGTCTGTCTGAAGATGCCTCAGACAGAACCCTACCTGGACACTGACCATTTGGGAAATGTTTCCAGAAAGTGGGAGATGCCAGGAGCCACCTGCCAGGGCTGACGTGCTTGGGACCCAGCAGGGCCAACACATGGCATTCAGGACGCAACCCTGGTCTGAAGCCCTGGCAGGCTGTATGACTTAGAGCGACTGCAGCCCCCTGCGCCTCCAATCCCTCATCTGATCACTGGGGCAGTGAGTGGTGCCGGCATACCCCAGCACTCTTGTGAGGTATGAGACGGGACTGCGGGAGGCCTCATACCTCAACACCCCTCCTAACAGACCTGCCCTGGACACAGCCCAAGGGCCCTGCAGGGGAAAAGTAGATACACCATGGTGTCTTAGTACAGTGGAATAGGGCAGAGCAACAGGAACACTCTACCTGCTGCCACATGCCATAAAATGACCAATGTCACAAAGCTGAAAGAAGCCACAGAGAAGAAACATGTACTATTCATATAGTATTTTTTATGCATATACAAAGCTGTTATTTTCTTTTTTAAGTAAAACTAGCTTGTAGGGTCAGAAGCTGGCTCTCTGGGGAGAAGGGCACAAAGGCAGCCTCTGGGGACTGCTAATATCCTGTTCCTTGATCTCAACCATTCCCCGAGCTCTATGCTGCAGGACTTCCCTAGCAGTCCAGTGGTTAGGACGCCGTGCTTACAATGCTGGCTGGGGGCACAGGTTTGATCCCTGGTTGAGGAACTAAGATCCCACATGCTGCAACATGTGGCCAAAATGGGTGGGTGGGGGGGGGCGTCAACTGTAATCAGTGCGTTATTTCATACATGTGCTATCCTTCAGTCAGAAGAATACAGAGCATGGAATACAGTTAACCATGCGACTGAGTCAAAAGAAAAATGTCATCCACCCAGACTCCTGGGTTGTCTGTTTAGAAAACTACATGTACCAGAGAGAGGAAGAAGACAGAAGAATGGACATAAACACGAGAGAGCTGTAAAGCGATGTTAAAACAGTGGACAGATCTTAAACAGAGCAAACAGTGGTCAACCTGACTCACAAGATAAATGCAAAATAAAATTATAAGATACTTACTTTCTACCCACAAGGTTCACAGAGATCACAAGTTTGATAACCTGTTCTGCCGAGTCTCATCCTTTGAGGTGCAAATAATAAGTCCCATGGAGAACCTGGGGTGAAATCTAGCAAACTTTAACGTGTGCATCTTTATCTGAGCAAATGTGCCCTGTGAAGATGTCTTCATGAGCTCACACCCAGTACACACAAGGTTATTCATGAAAGTTCACTGTAAAGAAAAAAGGAACCACTCAAGCACTGATCCAAGCGTGACTTGCGGGAGGCTGGTACCTCCATGTGTCGGAGACCGCACAGCCCTAAGCGGATGGAAGCTACTCACTCTTCCTGCACTTACAGGGAACAACTCTCAGAGCTACCGTCAGGTGCTCAAAGCAAAATGCAGGAAAAAAAATAAAACAGCACAAACACAGTGCAGGAATAACATGGGTGTAAAGGAAAGGGTGGGGCCCTCTGAGAGGCTGAGAAACTCACTTTCTGTCTTTTCATTCTTTTGATCTCTATACCATGTGCATGTATTAACTATAATTCTTTTCAAAATAAAGTCTTAACTTTATATTAAAAATATATGGTGATGCAGGGATTTGAGCCCATATGGACTAAAACTAGGAGCTGCCCTGCCCCTGGGGCCCCTAGATCAGGTATGCAAGAGATCTTTACTCCCTGATAGGCAGGGTCAACGCCCATGCTCAGCCTTGAAGCAATTACAGAAGAGTGACCTTCGCCCTTCTGCCTCCCATAAGAATATGGGAGTAAAATCTCTTGAGGGGGGAATGTAAGGGTTAGGAGGGAAAGGGGCAGGGCACAATTTTTGAAAAGAACGACAGCCCAAGGACACAGCATAAACCCATTAGAATCAAATGGGTCCAAGATGGCAGACCAGACCTTGATCCTCAGTCAGCAAGCTAAATGACACACCCAGAGGCATCATGACAGTTCCACCCCTCTCTAAAAGAGTTGGAATAATCCTCCCACTCGTTACCATATGGAATTACCCAGCCTATAAAAGATGCTTTCGGGGCCCCTGGATTTGCTCTGCCATGGCCCACACTCTGTCTGTGGAGTGTGCTTTCTCTGAATCTGAATAAATCTATTTCTTACCTAAAACAAAACAAAACAAAACAAAACAGTGGGCTTCCCAGCTGGCGCTAGTGGTAAAGAATCTGCCTGCCGATGTTCGATCCCTGGGTCAGAAGGATCTCCTGGAGAGGGCAATGGCAGCCCACCCCAGTGTCTTGCTGGAGAATCCCATATACAGAGGAGCCCGGAGTGCTGCAGTCCAATAGCGTCGCAAAGAATCAGCCACGACTGAGCAACCAAGCACAATAATACATGGCAGATAAAAAGAAGAGAATGATTAAGTTCTTCGTTTTTCCCCTTATTCATTTTTGTTCTCATCCTTGCAGACAAATGATCTTCCTGGAAATATGAGAAAATACTAGATTCTCTAAGACACACACAAATATCTTCCCATGTCCTGGGAAGAACTGCCTGAGGAGGTTACTAAACCCCAGGTGGTGACTACTGAGAAATCAGGGAGAAAAGAGACCTGCTGGCAGGAGACGGCCAGGAGGTCTCCATGGAGAAGATGGACACTGATCTCTATACCATGTGCATGTATTAACTATAATTCTTTTCAAAATAAAGTCTTAACTTTATATTAAAAATATATGGTGATGCAGGGATTTGAGCCCATATGGACTAAAACTAGGAGCTGCCCTGCCCCTGGGGCCCCTAGATCAGGTATGCAAGAGATCTTTACTCCCTGATAGGCAGGGTCAACGCCCATGCTCAGCCTTGAAGCAATTACAGAAGAGTGACCTTCGCCCTTCTGCCTCCCATAAGAATATGGGAGTAAAATCTCTTGAGGGGGGAATGTAAGGGTTAGGAGGGAAAGGGGCAGGGCACAATTTTTGAAAAGAACGACAGCCCAAGGACACAGCATAAACCCATTAGAATCAAATGGGTCCAAGATGGCAGACCAGACCTTGATCCTCAGTCAGCAAGCTAAATGACACACCCAGAGGCATCATGACAGTTCCACCCCTCTCTAAAAGAGTTGGAATAATCCTCCCACTCGTTACCATATGGAATTACCCAGCCTATAAAAGATGCTTTCGGGGCCCCTGGATTTGCTCTGCCATGGCCCACACTCTGTCTGTGGAGTGTGCTTTCTCTGAATCTGAATAAATCTATTTCTTACCTAAAACAAAACAAAACAAAACAAAACAGTGGGCTTCCCAGCTGGCGCTAGTGGTAAAGAATCTGCCTGCCGATGTTCGATCCCTGGGTCAGAAGGATCTCCTGGAGAGGGCAATGGCAGCCCACCCCAGTGTCTTGCTGGAGAATCCCATATACAGAGGAGCCCGGAGTGCTGCAGTCCAATAGCGTCGCAAAGAATCAGCCACGACTGAGCAACCAAGCACAATAATACATGGCAGATAAAAAGAAGAGAATGATTAAGTTCTTCGTTTTTCCCCTTATTCATTTTTGTTCTCATCCTTGCAGACAAATGATCTTCCTGGAAATATGAGAAAATACTAGATTCTCTAAGACACACACAAATATCTTCCCATGTCCTGGGAAGAACTGCCTGAGGAGGTTACTAAACCCCAGGTGGTGACTACTGAGAAATCAGGGAGAAAAGAGACCTGCTGGCAGGAGACGGCCAGGAGGTCTCCATGGAGAAGATGGACACTTGAGTCACACACAGGCGCTGCCAGGACAGGGAGGCCACCAAGCGGACACCAGTGGCAATGCCCTGGCCGGGTGCCTGGTAGTGCGGACAGGAGTCGGCCTGCTCCCACTCCCACCACACGCTGTGGGGGGCACCAGGAGGGGAAACTGAGGCTGGTCCCACATCAGACAGGTAGCAAGGTGGGGGCCAGGACTCCAGGGCCCTGGGCAGGCTGGCTCAGGCCTGGCTCCCAACCCTTACCAGTCAGCGGCTCCAGGCAAGACTGCCCATGAGTGATGCCAGGAACGGAAGAGCTGAACGGAGGGAAGGAACTGGCCGTCGCCAAGAGCTCTCCTGGCTCACTGGGAGCAGGCGGTGTCTGGCACATTGCGTTTCCTTTCTGGCAGGAACACCGGCCTGGAGAATCAGCCCAAGGATGATGCGGACATTTCCCTGAGTCACCTGGCAGTGTCCCACCCTCCCCCACTCCAACCAGGTCTCCCTGGAGATCAAAACAGAGGGTGGAGAAATGTGATCTGGGGACAAGGACAGGCAGTCCATGACTGCCCAGCACAGGCCTGTCCAGCAGCTCCTACACAGGGCTAGATGTGCCTCTCATTTGTAAATGGGACCTGAGATAACCAAAAGACCGAGATCCTGCAAAAACTCTGTCATTCTGCAACTATGGGCCAAACCAAACACCCTCAGCAGGAACCGATGTGTGGCCCTGAGCCTGGGACGAGCCCAAGGCCACAACAAGCAGGGCCAGCAGCCGGGGCAGACATGTAGCCAGCATCATCAGATCTCACAGCTTCCAAGAGAATCACAAGAACCAGCAGACCTCTGGTTCCAGGAAGAGGGTTAGATGTGCTGCTTCTAATTCTCCTGGCTTATTGTTGTTCAGTCACTAAGTCATATCTGACTCTTTGCAACCCCGTGGACTTTAGCAGGCCAGGCTTCCCTGTCCTTCACCATCTTCTGGAGCTTGCTCAAACTCATGCCCATTGAGTCAGTGATGCCATCCAACCATCTCATTCTCTGTCATCCCCTGCTCCTCTGACTAGGTACAGCTAAAACCCTGGACTTAGATTTGTTTAAAATTGAGGCACTTGAGTCACACACAGGCGCTGCCAGGACAGGGAGGCCACCAAGCGGACACCAGTGGCAATGCCCTGGCCGGGTGCCTGGTAGTGCGGACAGGAGTCGGCCTGCTCCCACTCCCACCACACGCTGTGGGGGGCACCAGGAGGGGAAACTGAGGCTGGTCCCACATCAGACAGGTAGCAAGGTGGGGGCCAGGACTCCAGGGCCCTGGGCAGGCTGGCTCAGGCCTGGCTCCCAACCCTTACCAGTCAGCGGCTCCAGGCAAGACTGCCCATGAGTGATGCCAGGAACGGAAGAGCTGAACGGAGGGAAGGAACTGGCCGTCGCCAAGAGCTCTCCTGGCTCACTGGGAGCAGGCGGTGTCTGGCACATTGCGTTTCCTTTCTGGCAGGAACACCGGCCTGGAGAATCAGCCCAAGGATGATGCGGACATTTCCCTGAGTCACCTGGCAGTGTCCCACCCTCCCCCACTCCAACCAGGTCTCCCTGGAGATCAAAACAGAGGGTGGAGAAATGTGATCTGGGGACAAGGACAGGCAGTCCATGACTGCCCAGCACAGGCCTGTCCAGCAGCTCCTACACAGGGCTAGATGTGCCTCTCATTTGTAAATGGGACCTGAGATAACCAAAAGACCGAGATCCTGCAAAAACTCTGTCATTCTGCAACTATGGGCCAAACCAAACACCCTCAGCAGGAACCGATGTGTGGCCCTGAGCCTGGGACGAGCCCAAGGCCACAACAAGCAGGGCCAGCAGCCGGGGCAGACATGTAGCCAGCATCATCAGATCTCACAGCTTCCAAGAGAATCACAAGAACCAGCAGACCTCTGGTTCCAGGAAGAGGGTTAGATGTGCTGCTTCTAATTCTCCTGGCTTATTGTTGTTCAGTCACTAAGTCATATCTGACTCTTTGCAACCCCGTGGACTTTAGCAGGCCAGGCTTCCCTGTCCTTCACCATCTTCTGGAGCTTGCTCAAACTCATGCCCATTGAGTCAGTGATGCCATCCAACCATCTCATTCTCTGTCATCCCCTGCTCCTCTGACTAGGTACAGCTAAAACCCTGGACTTAGATTTGTTTAAAAATTGTGAAGGGCGTAGAGAAGAGGGCCTGAGGGATGGCAAGGCACTGAGTTCTCCAGGGTTTCTGTTTGCCCCTAACATCCTAGATGGGGCACTGAGGAAGCCCAGTCAGAAACACCAGTGAGAACAGAAAGAACCTGAAGCTCATGAAAAGCCTGCCCTCTCCAGTCATGAATTCAGGAAAGGGGAGCCTAACCAGGCAAAGTCAATAGTAAGAGAGTAGCCAATGACCACTGGATTCCAGACAAATGGACAAACTGTGGCCCCCACGCCCACCTCCTCAGGCAGCACTGCGGCTCCAGCAGCTCCCACGCACCGTCCAGAGAATACCAAGCAGGTAAAGAAGCACCAAAAGGGAATGCTGATTAAAATCACAACTTGACTACACACCTACTAGAATGGACAAAATTTAAAAGGGACAAAATTGAATGCCAGAGAAGCTGTGGGGAAACGCCCATGTTGGTGGTGGGAATGTACAATCACTCTGTGAGACAATCTGGCAGCTTCTTTAAAAACCAAACATGAAACTACAAGACAACCAGCTCTTACACTCAGGCATTTATTCCAAGAAATGAAGACCTATGCTCACACAAAAACCTGTCCATGAATGTTTATAGCGGCTTTATTCATAACCACCCAAACCTGGAAACAAGCCAGACGCCCTTGAGTGGTAAATGATTCACCTCATGGTGGTACACCCATTCCATGGAACACCACTCCCGATAGAGACTATCACACACACAGGACAGCCTGCAAGGGAGCGGCAAGCAGCTCTGCTGGGTGAGAAAGCCAGTCCCAAAAGCTTACTTGCTGCCTGGTCCCACTTTTAGAACATTCCTGAGATGACACACTCACAGACAGGAAGAACAGCCTGGTGGTCGCCAGGGGCTAAGGAAGGCCGTGGGTGTGGCTGTGAGGGGCCCTCCAGGGATCCCCGGGGAGATGGAGGCCTGGATCTCCCAGCTTCCTGCCTGTGACATTTTGCTACAGTTTTGTACAACGTTGCCGATGGGGGGAACCGGCCAAAGGGCACAGAGATCTCTGAAACCCCTGTTTGACTAAGGTAAAAAGCTAAAACCCTGGACTTAGATTTGTTTAAAAATTGTGAAGGGCGAGAAGAGGGCCTGAGGGATGGCAAGGCACTGAGTTCTCCAGGGTTTCTGTTTGCCCCTAACATCCTAGATGGGGCACTGAGGAAGCCCAGTCAGAAACACCAGTGAGAACAGAAAGAACCTGAAGCTCATGAAAAGCCTGCCCTCTCCAGTCATGAATTCAGGAAAGGGGAGCCTAACCAGGCAAAGTCAATAGTAAGAGAGTAGCCAATGACCACTGGATTCCAGACAAATGGACAAACTGTGGCCCCCACGCCCACCTCCTCAGGCAGCACTGCGGCTCCAGCAGCTCCCACGCACCGTCCAGAGAATACCAAGCAGGTAAAGAAGCACCAAAAGGGAATGCTGATTAAAATCACAACTTGACTACACACCTACTAGAATGGACAAAATTTAAAAGGGACAAAATTGAATGCCAGAGAAGCTGTGGGGAAACGCCCATGTTGGTGGTGGGAATGTACAATCACTCTGTGAGACAATCTGGCAGCTTTTATAAAAAACCAAACATGAAACTACAAGACAACCAGCTCTTACACTCAGGCATTTATTCCAAGAAATGAAGACCTATGCTCACACAAAAACCTGTCCATGAATGTTTATAGCGGCTTTATTCATAACCACCCAAACCTGGAAACAAGCCAGACGCCCTTGAGTGGTAAATGATTCACCTCATGGTGGTACACCCATTCCATGGAACACCACTCCCGATAGAGACTATCACACACACAGGACAGCCTGCAAGGGAGCGGCAAGCAGCTCTGCTGGGTGAGAAAGCCAGTCCCAAAAGCTTACTTGCTGCCTGGTCCCACTTTTAGAACATTCCTGAGATGACACACTCACAGACAGGAAGAACAGCCTGGTGGTCGCCAGGGGCTAAGGAAGGCCGTGGGTGTGGCTGTGAGGGGCCCTCCAGGGATCCCCGGGGAGATGGAGGCCTGGATCTCCCAGCTTCCTGCCTGTGACATTTTGCTACAGTTTTGTACAACGTTGCCGATGGTGGGAACCGGCCAAAGGGCACAGAGGATCTCTGCAATATTTCCATTCCATGTGAATCTACAATGATCTCAAAATAAAAGATTTAATTAAAAATAACCACAATCAGGCTTTCCTGGTGGTCCAGTGGGTAGAGAGTCTGCCTTGCAGTGCAGAGGGCACCAGTTCTGTCCCTGGCCAGGGAAGATCCCACATATTGTGGAGCTGCTGAACCAGTGGGTAGAACTGCAAGCCGGCACTCTGAAGCGCATGTGCCCAGAGCTTGGTGCTCTGCGGTGAAAGAGGCCACTGCAAGGAAGGCCCACACAGGCAGAAGAATAATGATGGATGAAAAATAAATAAATAATCAATAAAAAGAGGCCAAATTAAAAAAAAAATTACTTCCTTTAAAAAAATAAAATACCCACTCTTAGGCTTATACCCTGACAAAATCAAAACTGAAAGAAGCACCTGTACCCCAATGTTCATTGCAGCTCTCTATACAATAGCTAGAACATGGAAGGAACCTAGATGCCCATCGACGAACGAATGGATCCAAAAGCTCTGGTACATATATACAATGGAGTACTACACAGCTGTAAAGAGAAATGCAGAAGAATCAGCCCTAACGAGGTGGCTGGATCTAGAACGTATCATCAAAAGTGAAGTCAGTCAGAAAGAGAAGGACAAATACAGTATATTAACACATATATATGGAATCTAGTAGGATGGTGATGATGGCACATGCAGTGAAGCGACAGAAAGACAGACATGGACAGTAGACATATGGACATTGTGGGGAAGGAACAGAGGGTGGGAGGCGTAAAGGAAGTAGCATGAAGGCCTGTACTACCATAAGTGAAGAAAATAGCTCTAGTCATTGCTCTGTGAGAAAAGGGGATCCTTCAGGGGTGCTGTGTGATGGTCGGGAGGGGAGGGAGGGGGGGGATATACATATGACTAATCTGGGAACATACATGTCTGTAAACAACAAAACTCTGTAAAAGTTAAAAGTAAAATAAAGGTTTAAAAAAAAAAAAAAGAAAAAGAAAAAAATAAAATAAAATAAAATAACCACCATCAATGTTTTCTGGTAACTAATACCTTTAAATTAAATGTTAAACATTCAGAACAATGCTGTATTTCTTAACAGGAGCATACATGGTCTCACCCAGCACAGATTAAGGGTATAATCTTATCTTGCTGAAGTCCTTTATTTGTAGGTGGTGTGAACTCATGAAATTCAACCTGACTTGCCAAGGAAATGTTATACGGACACACCCTGGGTACATGACCTCACAGAAAACAAAACTGGGTCCTCCCGACGTGACACAGGGGTCACAGTGCTCGCCCTTTTCTGGCTGTGACAGGCCTTTTCTGGCCTGGCTGTCGCACCTGCACAAGAGCACTGGAGACGGCAGGCCTCGCTTCTGTACACACAGGGCTTGAGCACTCAGAGGAGCCAGGTCTCACATCAGCTGTGAGCTTGGGGCCTGCCCGCAAACGCCCAGCACTTCCTGGGTCGCCGGCACCAGCGCCTCCGTAACAGCAGGTGTGCTCGGGGAGCAACTAGAAATAGCACCCGGAGAGCAGGCCCAGCTCCAGACTCACAGGTCCCAGCGGCCACCAACAGGCCCACGCACACACTGAGACACGTCCCCCCAACTGCCGAGGCCTCAACCTCCCCTCCCCTCCCACACTCAACCCTCAACTCCAGGCTCCAAATTCTTCCTTTCTTCTCAGAAATAAATTCAGGCAGTCTTCCATTCAAACAAACAGACAAGATCCCTGTCCCCTGAAGCTTACATTCAAATTCAGACAGGAAATAAGTAGTGTAATAAAGAAGTAAACTACATAACACAGAGAGTAGTACTGCTGGTGAGTCTATGGGAAAAGGAGAGACACCAGAAAAAGGAGGTCAGGGGACTGAGATGTGGGCCTCCCTGGAAAAGACTGGAAGGACATGGAAGAGAAGAGCCCGAAGCGGGAGCTCGGCTGGAGGCTGGAGCTAGTGCGCTGTGGAGAGGGCAGCCAGGCAGCCTGGAGCAGCCTCGGGCCCCCAGTGCCCTCTGGGCGCTTGTAAGAGTGCTGGCTTTTACTCACAGTCAAATGCGGGGAGGGAGCTTCTGAGCAGAAGGCTGACTTGGGTTTAAAAGCCCCATTCTCGTTGCTGTACTGAAAACTGGGCGTAAGAGGCAGGGCAGAGGGCAGAGACCCTGTGGGAGGGTGCTCGGCAATGCCATCAAGAGAGGAAGGGAGGGGCTGGCTGCACTCTCACACACCCTGAAGGCAAGGGGCTTCCTGGGAGAGCATATGCAGCGACCCCTGGAGCAGCTGGGGAGACAAGCCTCCATCCCGGGACGGGGAAGGCTGTGAGCCGTCTTTGCAGCAAGGAGACAGGGTGGGTGACAGCAGCCATGCTGGGGTTGAGGTGTCCATCAAAATCTCGCCCATGCCCAGTATCTTACCTCACCCATGAGGCTTCTTCACTTTGCCATCAGCCTGGCTGCATTAACAACAACAACAAAAGACACTCACAAGTTGGTGAGGTGCTTAAAAAAAATTTAAGTTTTGCAGAGCTAACTGACACTAACTCATCAAGCTAGAGACGTGCACATCTGGCAATTCTGCCCTTAGAAACACGTGCTGGGTGCCCAGGAAGACGAACAGAAGACTCCCAGGCAGTGCTGTCTGGAATGCTGAAATCTGGGAAAACAAGTCAACAGGGGCCCCCGTCATGGACCCAAGCCCAACGTAAACCCCAGGTAACCCTAGAGCACTGTGAGCCTTGACTCACTCCCGCCGCCTGGAAAGGCTGATTTCATTCTAGACATCAGGCCTCTGTCATTCTAAACCCTGAACCACTTCACGAGAGGTGACTTGCGTCCACGTGGGTGCAACTGGGACACACGACACTGAGGGAGGAACACTGGCTAAACGCTACTAGGTACTGTTCACGTCAACGTGGACAAGTAGAGAAAGTATAAAAACACAAAGACAACTGACAAACCCTGAGCTTGGCATGGGGGTGACCTCAGGGAGGGAGGGAACAGAGTAAGAAAGAGGACACTAAAGACTCCAGGTACACGTCTCTTTCTCACGCTGGGAAACGGACAGTTATGTACTATGTTACTTTTTGAATGCGTGATACAGTCAACAATTTTTAAGAGTGCTGTTTTACTGGGAGGAGCTTCTGAGCAGAAGGCTGACTTGGGTTTAAAAGCCCCATTCTCGTTGCTGTACTGAAAACTGGGCGTAAGAGGCAGGGCAGAGGGCAGAGACCCTGTGGGAGGGTGCTCGGCAATGCCATCAAGAGAGGAAGGGAGGGGCTGGCTGCACTCTCACACACCCTGAAGGCAAGGGGCTTCCTGGGAGAGCATATGCAGCGACCCCTGGAGCAGCTGGGGAGACAAGCCTCCATCCCGGGACGGGGAAGGCTGTGAGCCGTCTTTGCAGCAAGGAGACAGGGTGGGTGACAGCAGCCATGCTGGGGTTGAGGTGTCCATCAAAATCTCGCCCATGCCCAGTATCTTACCTCACCCATGAGGCTTCTTCACTTTGCCATCAGCCTGGCTGCATTAACAACAACAACAAAAGACACTCACAAGTTGGTGAGGTGCTTAAAAAAAATTTAAGTTTTGCAGAGCTAACTGACACTAACTCATCAAGCTAGAGACGTGCACATCTGGCAATTCTGCCCTTAGAAACACGTGCTGGGTGCCCAGGAAGACGAACAGAAGACTCCCAGGCAGTGCTGTCTGGAATGCTGAAATCTGGGAAAACAAGTCAACAGGGGCCCCCGTCATGGACCCAAGCCCAACGTAAACCCCAGGTAACCCTAGAGCACTGTGAGCCTTGACTCACTCCCGCCGCCTGGAAAGGCTGATTTCATTCTAGACATCAGGCCTCTGTCATTCTAAACCCTGAACCACTTCACGAGAGGTGACTTGCGTCCACGTGGGTGCAACTGGGACACACGACACTGAGGGAGGAACACTGGCTAAACCGTACTAGGTACTGTTCACGTCAACGTGGACAAGTAGAGAAAGTATAAAAACACAAAGACAACTGACAAACCCTGAGCTTGGCATGGGGGTGACCTCAGGGGAGGGAGGGAACAGAGTAAGAAAGAGGACACTAAAGACTCCAGGTACACGTCTCTTTCTCACGCTGGGAAACGGACAGTTATGTACTATGTTACTTTTTGAATGCGTGATACAGTCAACAATTTTTTAAAAAGGTTAAATGTTTTGGCACAAAAGTATGCTAAAATACGCAAGCCTAGACTAGAGATAACACTATGTTTTGTATTCACATAGTACTATATTATGCTTACAGTGTGTACAATTTATTGTACCTATGGTTTATAGAAGACATTTATAGTTTGCCTTTTGGCTACAGCTTAGCCTTATAGAAGAGGATGGGTCCACCTGACACCACGCCTGCAGACAGGCTCTGCAGGTGAAAGCCCACACCTCCGGGAGCCTGACCGTGGCAGTCCGGAGCTCATTCACCCGCAGCACAGAACGGCCCCCCTCCGGCACGAGCGGCAGCCACACACCCGCCCGCCTCTGCGTCTCAAGGCAGACATAACTGTTCCTAATTTGCCTCTCAAATCTCTCATCCCAGAGTAGATTTCTGAATCCTAAAAGAGTTGGCTGAACACGTGAAAATGAAGCTGACGCTTTATGAAGGGTGAACAAGCGGAGGTGCTGGCAGGACTGCTCAGAAGGAAGCTTTCAGAGACCAACGGAGAAGCTTCTCTCCCGACAGACCCTGTGCTAGCCCCTAGGGAGGCAGCCAGCAGAGGCTCACCTCAGATCCCAGAATCTTCCTTGGGCAGGATTCCTAAAGCCACAGAGATACTCGTCCTGCCGCTCAAAGGACAAGCCAGCTCCATCAGCTCAGGGTGGAACGAGGGGTATGGAGGGAGGGCCGCAGGGCACAACAGTCACGACAGATTGCGACATCCACAGCCACTGGGCAGGCGGCTCTCCCCGACAGGCCTTGGCCTCTCCGCCTCAGGGTCACCCCAGGTGAGTGAGCCGGCCGCTGCTGTCAGTGCCGGGAGCATCACTGGGGTCCTCCAGCAGGAAGGCACTGGGCCAAAAGCCAGCGCGAGCCAGGGCCCGGGAGGCGACGAAGAAGGCACAAGGCCGGCTGCCTGGCAGCTCTCCTCTGCCCGACGGCACGATCACAGCAGACCCTGGGGCTCGCAGGACACCCAGCAGCCCACGTGGGCACCTGACCACACGTGTCTGAAGCACTGTGTGATGCCCCTGATGAAACCCCCCTGCACCTGTGGTCCTGTGACTAAGGACAGACCGCTCCCCTGGGGCAGATGACCTGAGGCTCCACGGAGCCTGGGGCGCTGGATGGAGTTTCTCCTCTGACAGAGCCCAGGCAATGGAAACTGGCCGCAGGAGGCTGATCCAATCTGCAGGCTTCCTCCCTGGCCAGGTGGAGACCACCTGTGGTCTAGTCTGTGGGTAAAGTCACACCACCAAGCCCCGGGCTTTAAAAATCCCAGCCTTCTGCTTCTAAGAAAAGGAAGGCTCAAATCAGCCCTCTAGAGGTACTGACAATAACCTACAATTCATTCCACTTCCCTTTAAATTCTTACAATTTTAACTTCTTCTCCATGCGGCTTCCCACAGTCTCACACCCACCAGGCCTGAAGCGCTTACCTGCCCCTCTTCCAACTTCCAGAATGTTTGCCAACTGCCCAAACTGGGTCAGAACTGGAGTGGCCCAGTGAAAACAAAACTCAAGTTCTCAAGCCGATAGGCAAGAACCTGTGGGTCACCAAAGCAGACCGGAGATGTGGAGCAGCCCGTTGGCACGACGCAGTTCAGCCATGGACCAAGAGAGGGGCAAAGGGGCTGTGTCCGCAGGATCAGGAATCTGGAGACACTTGGCTAAATATAGCTCCCGGCCGTGGGGCTGGGAGAGGTGGCCGAGAATAAGTATCTGGCGTGCTCGGGCATTTCTGTCGCTTCCTGTTACTCATATCCTGCTGTTCCGATGCGACCGCACAAACAACAGTCACGAACGGGGATTGCGACATCCACAGCCACTGGGCAGGCGGCTCTCCCCGACAGGCCTTGGCCTCTCCGCCTCAGGGTCACCCCAGGTGAGTGAGCCGGCCGCTGCTGTCAGTGCCGGGAGCATCACTGGGGTCCTCCAGCAGGAAGGCACTGGGCCAAAAGCCAGCGCGAGCCAGGGCCCGGGAGGCGACGAAGAAGGCACAAGGCCGGCTGCCTGGCAGCTCTCCTCTGCCCGACGGCACGATCACAGCAGACCCTGGGGCTCGAGGACACCCAGCAGCCCACGTGGGCACCTGACCACACGTGTCTGAAGCACTGTGTGATGCCCCTGATGAAACCCCCCTGCACCTGTGGTCCTGTGACTAAGGACAGACCGCTCCCCTGGGGCAGATGACCTGAGGCTCCACGGAGCCTGGGGCGCTGGATGGAGTTTCTCCTCTGACAGAGCCCAGGCAATGGAAACTGGCCGCAGGAGGCTGATCCAATCTGCAGGCTTCCTCCCTGGCCAGGTGGAGACCACCTGTGGTCTAGTCTGTGGGTAAAGTCACACCACCAAGCCCCGGGCTTTAAAAATCCCAGCCTTCTGCTTCTAAGAAAAGGAAGGCTCAAATCAGCCCTCTAGAGGTACTGACAATAACCTACAATTCATTCCACTTCCCTTTAAATTCTTACAATTTTAACTTCTTCTCCATGCGGCTTCCCACAGTCTCACACCCACCAGGCCTGAAGCGCTTACCTGCCCCTCTTCCAACTTCCAGAATGTTTGCCAACTGCCCAAACTGGGTCAGAACTGGAGTGGCCCAGTGAAAACAAAACTCAAGTTCTCAAGCTGATAGGCAAGAACCTGTGGGTCACCAAAGCAGACCGGAGATGTGGAGCAGCCCGTTGGCACGACGCAGTTCAGCCATGGACCAAGAGAGGGGCAAAGGGGCTGTGTCCGCAGGATCAGGAATCTGGAGACACTTGGCTAAATATAGCTCCCGGCCGTGGGGCTGGGAGAGGTGGCCGAGAATAAGTATCTGGCGTGCTCGGGCATTTCTGTCGCTTCCTGTTACTCATATCCTGCTGTTCCGATGCGACCTAAGACACTGGGCTCCCACACACGTGCCCAGCTGGAAGCCCCCCCAAGACAGACTATTCACAGCAGCTGGGATGTGCGTAGACAACGGACTTCCTCACAGTGTCAAATGAAACACAAAAACAGACACCACGGCGCAAACAAGCTCCCAGGGGGTCCCCACCACATGCTCCCCCAACGGAGGAAATGGCCACAACACTGACAGGACACCTTTTCTCTGAAGCTGCCCTTGGTCTCCAGGTGCACAGCAGCCTGGGGCACAGAGGGGTCCCCAGCACCACGGCCACCTGCTGTCCAGGGTCCCAGAGCGTCCAGTGAGAGCCAGCACCTTCTGTCCGGCCCACCTCCTGGCCCTCCTGGGGATATTGGCCAGGGGACCGAAGGACGCCCAGCCAGGCAGCCGAGTCAAGTGGCAAAGTCACAGGGAATCTCTCAGAAGACAGATTTTCTTTTCAAAAGAAACAAAAAGTAAAATGAAGCAAAGAGTAAAAGTGACACCTAACACTGAAATGTGATGGAAGTATTTCACATGACTCATCTAGTCAGTATTTCCAAGTGCTTCATTAGCTGTGAAATGTGTTCACGGGGAGGGAAACCTTACAGATCAGAGGTGGCCCTGACCAGGCAGCAGTGGCGGAGAGACTCTGGGGTGGGGGGACCTATTGTCCACAGAGGGCGCCCGGGGGTAGGGGTGGTGCCTCGGAAGCGGAAAACATGAGCCTGGTAGGCAGAAGGCAAGACACAAACCAACAAAATCTAACATGCTTCCAACAACAAAACACTAGAAACAGCCCAAAACTCCAAAAACGGGACTGGTGAGACGCATACATCACGATGCCAACGGGACACCACTCAGCCAATTTTTAAAAAGACGCTGAGAATGCAAAGTTATGCACAGAGATGTTCATAATATGAAAAATTTTAAAAGCAGGTTGCAAATTAACAGGCATAACTGATTCCACTTTTTCTAAAACTGAAGTACATACCGCTACTGTTTTAGTCGTGTCTGACTCTCTGACCCCGTGCACTGTAGCCTGCCAGGCTCCTCTGTCCATAGGATTCTCCAGGCAAGAATGGGTAGCCATTCTCTTCTCCAGGGAATCTTCCGGACCCTGGGATGGAATTTGTGTCTCCTGCATTGGCAGGCGGATTCTTCACCATCTAAGCCACCAGGGAAGTCCCCAGAGCATATGTGCTGATACACATAGGAGAATGCCTAAAATCTACATCTACACCAGGGTCTCTGAGTCTCAGCACTATTGACATTTTGGGCCCAATAATTCTCTGTAGACTGACCCCCATATCACTGCAAGAGGCTGAACTGCATCCCTGGACATGCCAGTAACACACCCTCGACAATCATCCCCCGACTCCTAGCTGTCACAAGCCAAAATGTCTCCAAATGCCTGATGTCCTCCTGGGGGCAAATCTCTCCTTGACATCCTTAATCCAGCCACTAGCTCGGGCCTGAGAACCACAGGCCTCCAGAACAGTCTCAGTGATCTCAGTGGTAAGACTACTGAGTGTTTTCTGTTTGTTCTGGTTATATGTGCTTTTTTTTTTTTTTATAAAGAATGGGTTATCTGTATAAACAAACTGATTAAATGAACAGTCTTAGCACTGGTAAAGCATTGCAGGTATTTTTGCTATAATGAAAAGTTTGAGTTGCTTAAAACTCTCACAGTCTGCAAAAGTACCCAATAAAAATGTTAAGTCTCATGCAAAAGGAGAGTTGGGGCAGACCGCTCAAAACCTATGCAGTGCTGTGGCCACACAGTTGAAGAACAGCAGTCTTGTACAAACTTTAAAGCACAGCAGGAAATACTTCAGTAAATACGGAGCTTTATGTTTCCAAAACACGAAGGCACTCGCTGCATGCTGGCAGGCAGAGCTGCAAGCCTGGGGGCAAGGCCGGGCTTCCCCCGGCTAGCCTGTCCCACCACTGGGGACCTCGGCTTTCTGTGGCTGGGTCAGTACACTTTTTGTCAGAGAAACAGTCCCACAGCTGCAAGGACTGCAGTTACACCTCCCTCTTGGCTACTGCACAAGAGAACAAGAGGAACAATTAGTTCAGAGACCTAGAATTATTATCATCCAAGTGATAATGAAGTCTAAGCCAAAGTACCCAGGCAACAGGTCCTGAGGGGAAGTGAGGATGGAGGAGGTGGAATGGGAATGCTCTGGGGATTTAATCTGGTGGCCTTTGCCAGGCTATCACAGTTTATCTGTTTTCCTCTGGGATGGTTGTTATTTAGTCACTAAATCCTGTCCAACTCTGAGACCCCATGGGCTGCAGCACTCCGGCCTTCCCTGTCCCTCACCATCTGCCGCAGTTTGCTCCAACTCATGTTCACTGAGTTGGTGATGCCATCCAACCATCTCATCCTCTTGGATTATTTGATGATAAATTTGCATTAACCCAGGAACATCCCTAGTAACCTTATAGTTAGCAATTACTGAGAAGGGGAGGGGAGGGAAAGGGAGGGGAGAGGAGGGAATGAGAAGGCAGGGGAGGAAGGAGAGGGAAGCTGAGGGGAGAAGGGAGGGGAGGGAACTCATATGCAACCTCCACAGTCCAAGGTCGGCCTGCCACACACTCTTCTGGTCACTGAAGGTCAAGACAGTCAGGCCAGTCAGACTGCCGAGAGCAAAGTGCCAGAGGTTAGACCACCTGCATCTGCTGACTCGCCAGGTGTTCAACCTCGGGACAAAGTCCTGTGCACACCTTTCCTGGTGGGCGGATCTCGGGCTGTTTAAGTCAACCACAGACTAGCTACCAGGCAGTATGCCATGCAGGCAGACAACAAAACACTAAGGGGAAAAAGGGTTACAAAGAATTTATATATGTATTACACTTCAGTGTTAAAAAAAAAAAAAACAAAAAAAACAACCATACTTAGAGGGCAGGACACACACAGCCCAGAAAACTGGAAGTTGACATTTCACATTTTTTTTTTTCCTTTTCCTTCTGTATTTTCTAAAGTGTCTACAGTAAAGGATATTTTGTATCTATGCTTCTTTTTCTCCTACAAAATCAACATCAGGGACAAAGATTACTAGTTGCCCACACAAGCAGCATATTCCGTTTTACCTCACAAATGGACCAAGCGGTTCCAGATGGCTCCCAGCTAACAGAGCACCCCCCAGCCCCCAAGCTGGGGACACAACAGAATGACCGGCTGACATTCTGGGGCGAGCCCCCAGGAAAGCTCTTGGGGAGGACGACACAGTGGCCGGCAGCCTCTCTGCCTGCCTGCTCCCTGAGGCTGCACAGGCATCTGGCCCCGGGAGGGGCTCTGAGCCCCTGCAGCCTGAGGGGCCCCAGGCGGGCTAAGCAGCCAGGCCCTAGTCTTCCCCGGGAGACAAAAGCAAACCTTTGCTGTATTTGAACCACTGTCACCTGGGGTTTCAGTTAAACCCCCCAAACCTAATCTGAACTAAGACGGCATCCCCATCGTCACCTAATGAACACCGAGGCACAGACCCTGAGCTTTCTTCGAGATTTCCTTGGCTATGCAAAACTGAAAACGCTCCTCTCAAATGGCAGCAGCACCCAGGGAGCCTGATTTAACAGTGTCCAGTAAACTGAAATAAGAGCACCACAGATCAAACCTGCTCATGTCAGTCTGGGCTGGGCAAACTTAGGCCTGTCACCCGTTGTTTAAATAAAATTTTATTAGCACACAGCCTCACCTGTCCGTCACAGACTGTCTCAGGCTGCTACCATAGAGGCCCAACAGCTGATAAGGCCTAAAAGCCCTGGCTCTTTTCTGACATGAATGGTACAGGTAATCTCTTCAGGGAATGAGAGATGAATTCTCTCCATGGACAGAAGAAATAGCTTAGACTCTGAAACCCCAAGCCTCAGCCGATGTAACGTCACATCTCTGTGCCAGGAGCTGCTAGCGCTTCATCTGAGACAACTTACCTGGCTGCAGGACTGGTCTTTAAGGCGGTCAGTGGCCGCCCACAGGAGGCAGAGCATCTAGAGGTGCATCAGCAAACCCCAGCGGGCAGGGTTCCTAGGTAGGTAGGCAATGGGTGGACGCAGCGTTCACTGGTGGCCGTGACCCTGCTCTAGCTAAAAATAAGATCCATGGTCAGGAGAGCCCCAGTTGGCAGCTGGACATGCAGAGCCTAGAGAAGAGCTTTTGGAAGCAGCTATAAAGTCCCTAACTGGGGGTCTGTGTGCTGGCATGTGGCCGTGGTACTCTCATTAACATGGGAGGCCGTTTGCCTCGAACCTGGACCCAGGACCTGAGAAGCCCAGCTGTTGTCCTCAGCTCCCAGCTCTGCCCAGGGAGCCCTGGCTCCCGTGCCCCACCTCTGCAGCTGTGCCACAGGTACACAAAGACCCAGCCCCTAAGGTGCAATGCAGGGAGTGGGCACCAGTCCCGCGTGCAGACGCCAGGAACCTGAATGAAGGACACAGTCACAGCGCTCATGCCCCCTCGGAGGGGCCCGGGACTTCTCTCGCTCCCTGACTGGCGGGCTGTACTCGGTCTGGGGGCTATTGCTGGGAGGCAGCCCAGGAAAGGGCATCTCAGGCCCGTCCCAGTCAGGCAAGGTGGTTTTCAGGATAACCCCCCTCACCAACAACCACTTCCCCTCCTAACTTTAACAGTTTACCCCTTTCCTCTGATCAAGCTTCCCGTATTCCTCTGGTATTTCCAAAAAAATATATAAAGAAGTAATTCCAACCACAGGGTTTAACATTTTAAAACACCAAGACAGAAGAAAAAGGCTGAAGATATTTTTTTGCTCGGCAAGCCCGGACCTGGAGGGTCTACCGGGGTTGTGAACAGCCATGGTGGAGGCCAAGGCAGACGGGTCAGTCGAGGCCAGCTGGCCTGACTCAGGAGCCACCTCCCCTTGTCATGACACAGCTGTGTCCCAGTCCCACGAGGGTGGAGGAGCAAGGAGATTCCCAGAGATGCCGAGGGACAGAGACAGGGCAACGACAAACCAGGCAACCCAACGAACATTTCCAGAACACCTGCTTTGTGTCAGCATGACTTGGGGTGCTGGGATGGAGACAGAATCAGCAAGCCCAGGATATCCCTTCTCTTGAGAAGTTTACATCTTTCCCTTCAACACAGAGAACGTGGAGTGGAAAAGGAGCGTAGGAACTGTCCATGTAGACAAGAAATAAAAACACCCTGAAGGGCCTGTGTCCATTTAAAATTTAATTATCAAAAATTTCAAAAGATATTAATTAAAAATCTTTCCAAATAAAAAATCAATACCAAGTTTCACTGGGGAATTCCAGCAAAAAGTTAAGAAAGAAGTAACACCAAATTATTAATCAGAAAAAGAGGGAGGAACCATGATGCCCTTAGCTTACATGGTTTACAAAACCAGCTTTCTGTAAGTGTCAAAACTTGACACCGCTCCCCGCAAAAAGAGAGAGCCTACAGTTCAGCGGCCCTCACAGACACAGATGCAAACGCCCCTAAGGTGCAATGCAGGAGTGGGCACCAGTCCGGAACCGAATGAAGGACACAGTCACAGCGCTCATGCCCCCTCGGAGGGGCCCGGGACTTCTCTCGCTCCCTGACTGGCGGGCTGTACTCGGTCTGGGGGCTATTGCTGGGAGGCAGCCCAGGAAAGGGCATCTCAGGCCCGTCCCAGTCAGGCAAGGTGGTTTTCAGGATAACCCCCCTCACCAACAACCACTTCCCCTCCTAACTTTAACAGTTTACCCCTTTCCTCTGATCAAGCTTCCCGTATTCCTCTGGTATTTCCAAAAAAATATATAAAGAAGTAATTCCAACCACAGGGTTTAACATTTTAAAACACCAAGACAGAAGAAAAAGGCTGAAGATATTTTTTTGCTCGGCAAGCCCGGACCTGGAGGGTCTACCGGGGTTGTGAACAGCCATGGTGGAGGCCAAGGCAGACGGGTCAGTCGAGGCCAGCTGGCCTGACTCAGGAGCCACCTCCCCTTGTCATGACACAGCTGTGTCCCAGTCCCACGAGGGTGGAGGAGCAAGGAGATTCCCAGAGATGCCGAGGGACAGAGACAGGGCAACGACAAACCAGGCAACCCAACGAACATTTCCAGAACACCTGCTTTGTGTCAGCATGACTTGGGGTGCTGGGATGGAGACAGAATCAGCAAGCCCAGGATATCCCTTCTCTTGAGAAGTTTACATCTTTCCCTTCAACACAGAGAACGTGGAGTGGAAAAGGAGCGTAGGAACTGTCCATGTAGACAAGAAATAAAAACACCCTGAAGGGCCTGTGTCCATTTAAAATTTAATTATCAAAAATTTCAAAAGATATTAATTAAAAATCTTTCCAAATAAAAAATCAATACCAAGTTTCACTGGGGAATTCCAGCAAAAAGTTAAGAAAGAAGTAACACCAAATTATTAATCAGAAAAAGAGGGAGGAACCATGATGCCCTTAGCTTACATGGTTTACAAAACCAGCTTTCTGTAAGTGTCAAAACTTGACACCGCTCCCCGCAAAAAGAGAGAGCCTACAGTTCAGCGGCCCTCACAGACACAGATGCAAACGTCCCTAACAATGTAACAGCAAACTGAATCCAGAAGTAAGTAAAAGAATAACATATCAGGAGAAAATAGGGTTTATCCCAGGAATGCACACTTGGTTTACTCTTCAAAAATCAACTTCATTTGTCCTTTTAACAAAATAAAGGAGAAAATTCATATGATCGCTTCAACAGATACCAAAAAAGCATTTGACAAAATTCAGCACCCATTCATAATAAAAAGGCTCAACAATCAAGAAAATCCTCAAACTGATAAAGGCTACCTACAAAGAGTCTACGGCTAACATACTCAACAGTGAAAAGCCAAAGCTTTTGCTGTTAAGATTCCACACGTGCAAGATTGCTTCAGTCATGCCCAACTCTTTGCAACTCCAAGGACTGCAGCCCGCCAGGCTCCTCTATCCACGGGTTTCTCCAGGCAAGAAAGTTACTGGAGTGGGTTGCCATTTCCTACTCCAAGGAATCTTCCTAACCCAGGGATCTAGCCCACGTCTCTCAGGTCTCCTGCATCGACCAGGAGGTTCTTTACTACTAGTGCCACCTGGAAAGCCCGTTAAGATTGGAAGAAATGAAAGAATTTCTGTTTTCACTACTTTTATTCAATATTATACTTACAGTGAGACAAGAAAAAGAAATCTAAGGTATTTGGGTCAGAAAGAAGTTAAGCTGTCCCACTTTGCAGATGATGACTATTTATACAGAAACTTCTGGGAAGGGGCTTCCCTGGTGGTCCAATGGGTAAGGACGCCGCCTTGCAGTGCAAGGGGCGCCGGTTTGATCCCTGGCCTGGGAAGATCCCACGTGCCGCAGAGCACCCAGACCAATGTGTCCAATTACCGAGCTGGAGCTCTGGAGCGCATGCGCCCAGAGCCAGTGCTCTGCGACAACAGAGGCCACAGCGATGGGAGGCCCACATGGGCCCAAGAACAAAGATGGATGAAAATGGATAAATGAAAGACCAATTGAAGTGGCCCGCCTGTTCCCCTCCCTCCCCACCCCCACCCCCAATAATAAATAAATAAATAAAATCTTTAAAAAAAAAAAAAAGGAACTTCTGGGGAATCTACAAAACAACTACTAGAACTATTAAGTTATTTTCTAGGATCACGAAATCCACTACTTGCAGCAAACAACTGGAAAATGTTTCTATTTCACTTATTTAATAGGCACCAAAAAAACTATAATTAATAATTAACCTAACTATAATTATAAATTAATCTAAGAAAAGATATTAAAGATTTCTGCATTTAAAACTATAAAATTTTGCTGGGAGAAATTAAAGAAGATCTAAATAAATACAGAGACATCATGTTCATGGGAAAATTCAATGTTATTAAGACACAAATTCTCTCCAAACTAACCTATAAATTCAGTACAATCTCAATCAAGATTCCAGCAGGCCCTTTTTAAATAGAAACCAACCAGTTAATTTTTACTGACATAAAAATGCAAAGGATTTATAATAACCAAAGCAATTTTAGGAAAGATAAAGAGTTAAGTGGGCTTGCCCTGTCTGATTTCAACACCTACTGTAAAGTAACAGTAATAAGAAAGTATGGAGTTAGGATAGGATCAGATCAATGGAACAGAATAGAAGACCTAGAGATAACCTTGCAAATACATGGTCAACTGACTTGTGACAAAGGTGTCAAGGTAATTCAATGTGAAAAGGAAATTCTCTTTAATAAGCGCAGTTGGAACAGCTGAACATCCATATGGGGCAAAAAATGAACATCAACTCTTACCTCACATTACACATTAAAATTTAACCACAATCCTAACTGTAATACCTAAAACTGCAAAACTTCTAGAAAAATATCTTTGCAATGCTGAGGAAGAAAATGGTCTCTTGGATAGAACATAAGCATAAACAATAAAAAAAACTCATAAACTCAATTCCACCAAATATACTCCATTCTTCTAAAAATGCTATTAAGAAAAAGGCAGTCAGACCAGGAAAAACATTCACAACACATATATAAAGAGTTCTTACAACTCAATTAACAAGACAAGTCAATACAAAAACAGACAGAAGATTGTACCATACACTTCACAGAGGAAGACACAGCAATGGTCTATAAGCACATGACGATGCTGACATCATCTGTCATCAGGGGAACAGAAATTAAAACCACAGTGAGACACTACTACAGAGCTATTAGCACATGTAAAATAAAAAGACTGACCACACCAAGTGCTGGTGCATATGAGGAGCTTTGCTGGACCTCTCATGCACTGTGGATGAGAATGTACAATTTCAAGTCCTTAAAAAGTTAAACCTAACACCTACTGTATGACCCAGCAAATCTGCTACTAGGTGTTTATCCAAGGAAAATGAAAGCATGTCCACACAAAGACTTGTATGTAATGCTCATAGCAGCTTTGCTCATAACAGATCCAAACAGGAAAATGTTTGAATGGCTACACAGGTAAACGGATCAACAAACTAGGGGTAAAAAAGAAATTACTGACAAACCCAACATGGGAAACTTTAATATCGCTATGCTAACTAAACCAAAGAAGCCAGACAGTTAAAAAAAAGAAAGAAAAAAAGAATATACTACCCATATTCAATTTATATAGAATTCTAAAAAAATGCCAACTAATCTACAAAGACAGAAAAGATCCTTGTTTGCCTCAGGAGGATATAGAGAACGAATGGGTCACAAGGAAACCTTCAGGGGGATGAAAATGTTTGTTATCCTGTGCTGCCAGTTTCAACAGAGAGGCGTGTGTGTGTGTGTGTGTGTGTGTGTGAGAGAGAGAGAGAGAGAAAGAGAAAGAGAAATTCATCAAGCTGTACCCTTTAAACAGTGCAGTTCATTGAACAGCAATTAAGTTTCAACTAAGCTATAAAAAGTTTTAATGTTAATATACCTTAGTGCACTGGACAGGGTGAGCCTTTCTGTGAATGACTAGATGACCACAGAGTTTATCATCGAAGCCAGGAAATTTCTGCAAATCAAAGTGGGTGCTAGAAATAATTAACGACTGTTAACTCATCTACAACCGGGTGTGTCCACTGGCGGTGCCACGGAAGCCAGCCCTTGCAGCTTTGGGAACAACAAATACACAATCTACTCCTTGGCGTGATTAGATCCCTCTTGTCTACAGTAACCCATGAGGTTCACTCCTCAGAACACTGAGCTCTGAGCTGGCAACAGCCCCGAGGGTAAGCTCTCCCAGATCCCAGTCAAGGAAGCGATCCTGGTTTTCTTTTTATTTTATTTTAAAGTTTGGTGGGGTTTTTTTGGCACTTCTTTCATTGATGTATCTTTGTTATTTGGCCTGTGTGGGCCGCCTATCACAGTGGCCTTTCTTGCTGCAGAGCACCAGTTCTGGGTGCATGCGCTCCAGAGCTCCAGCTCGGTAGCTGGACACATCAGTCCAGCCATTCCGCAGCACGTGGGATCTTCCCAGGCCAGGGATCGAACTGGCGCCCTTGCACTGCAAGGCGGTGTCCTTACCCACTGGACCACCAAAGAAGCCCAATCCTGGTTTTCTGTGTCAGGAACAGGACAGAGGCCAAGGCTCTTGCCTCAAGGTCAGTGTAACTCTTTCAGCCCCTCCAAGGATGAGGAGGGAGCCACCTCCACTCCTATTTGCCAAATGTCTAACTACTCTGATTCACCACCATTAGAAAAAAGAAAGAAAAAAAGAATATACTACCCATATTCAATTTATATAGAATTCTAAAAAAATGCCAACTAATCTACAAAGACAGAAAAGATCCTTGTTTGCCTCAGGAGGATATAGAGAACGAATGGGTCACAAGGAAACCTTCAGGGGGATGAAAATGTTTGTTATCCTGTGCTGCCAGTTTCAACAGAGAGGCGTGTGTGTGTGTGTGTGTGTGTGAGAGAGAGAGAGAGAGAAAGAGAAAGAGAAATTCATCAAGCTGTACCCTTTAAACAGTGCAGTTCATTGAACAGCAATTAAGTTTCAACTAAGCTATAAAAAGTTTTAATGTTAATATACCTTAGTGCACTGGACAGGGTGAGCCTTTCTGTGAATGACTAGATGACCACAGAGTTTATCATCGAAGCCAGGAAATTTCTGCAAATCAAAGTGGGTGCTAGAAATAATTAACGACTGTTAACTCATCTACAACCGGGTGTGTCCACTGGCGGTGCCACGGAAGCCAGCCCTTGCAGCTTTGGGAACAACAAATACACAATCTACTCCTTGGCGTGATTAGATCCCTCTTGTCTACAGTAACCCATGAGGTTCACTCCTCAGAACACTGAGCTCTGAGCTGGCAACAGCCCCGAGGGTAAGCTCTCCCAGATCCCAGTCAAGGAAGCGATCCTGGTTTTCTTTTTATTTTATTTTAAAGTTTGGTGGGGTTTTTTTGGCACTTCTTTCATTGATGTATCTTTGTTATTTGGCCTGTGTGGCCGCCTAGCACAGTGGCCTTTCTTGCTGCAGAGCACCAGTTCTGGGTGCATGCGCTCCAGAGCTCCAGCTCGGTAGCTGGACACATCAGTCCAGCCATTCCGCAGCACGTGGGATCTTCCCAGGCCAGGGATCGAACTGGCGCCCTTGCACTGCAAGGCGGTGTCCTTACCCACTGGACCACCAAAGAAGCCCAATCCTGGTTTTCTGTGTCAGGAACAGGACAGAGGCCAAGGCTCTTGCCTCAAGGTCAGTGTAACTCTTTCAGCCCCTCCAAGGATGAGGAGGGAGCCACCTCCACTCCTATTTGCCAAATGTCTAACTACTCTGATTCACCACCATTAGACCTTTGCAGACAGAGGACAACTAGGAAACAGAGAAGAGAGCGCTCTGACACCAGGCAGCTCTTCTAACACAAGTCCAGCCTGGAAACAGGTGAGCCAGCATGCGCCAGAACGGCTCGGCGAAGGGGGCGCTCTCAGCCATGCCTGAGCGTGTCTGCACCTGGCTGCGTCTTGAGGTTTAGCTAAACATCCTGCTAAGAACTAGAACAGCAGCTCGAGATCACATGTTTCTTTTTGAGTTCACATTGCAAACCAGGTGCTCTGGCTGCGGAAGAGGAAGAACTACTGAGCGTAAAAAAACAGCAGTCTCCCTACCACCAAGCAGGGAATTCTCTTAACTTGATAACAAATTGTTTCAAGAAAATAAAAAGATCCCACTACTCTGTATATTCTGAAATAACAGATTATTCTGGAACATAAAAAGAGGATTTAAAAAAAAAAATAATACCTTACAGAATGTAATATTTTCCTAACTTTCAAGAAAAAAATCCAGACAGATAGGACTCATCTTGACCTTATTCCTGGACATTTACCAGATATTTACAAAACCCAAACATTCACCCGAACATTTACTAAAGGACACTGGGTAAGGAATGACTAAAATTATGAATTTCCTGGACAACCTAAGAGAAATTCATTCAGATGTATGTTACCTTCGCCACTGTTTCTTTTCTCAAAGAACTCTGCAAAAGTACTAGAGCCTATTCTCTCAACTGTCCTTTTTTGTTTCCTCTGTCATTTGTAAATAAAGAGAATCAGAAGTGTTAACAGTGAACACACAGATATACACACATGCATACATACATACATACTACACGTACACACCCCCCTCAACACTACATGCAAACAGTTTAAATTTCACAAATGCAACTCCTACTCAATTATAACACAGCCCAGACAAGTAGCAGCATCCTCTCCCACCCCAATTCTAAATATACTTAACAGACACCGCAATCGGTTCCACGGCTCACCAGCCACGCTGCCGGAAGACAGTGTTCTCTCTCTCTGCCTGCCTGGAGCGGCTATAAGAACCAAGCACTAAGCCCTCCCAGGGAGTACTTGGCTCTGTGGACCATCTGGGTCCCAGAGCAGGTGCTGCCTTCAGCAAAACCCCACACTTGGCAAACACACAGCCACCACTTTGGCTCAAAGCCTGTTTCTTCCTGCTTCTTAAAACTAAGGACACAGAGTGGGTTATAAAGCATGCAATTCACTGGATTAACTTCCTCCTGCAGCTGCACTCCTAGCCCAGTTCCACTGTCCAAGGCAGTATTTTAACAGAGCACTGGATTCATTAAGCACCTACTGCGTGCCTGGTCCTGGCCCCCCTCCCCAGGTACGCGACTGAACTGCCCTTCCTTCTCCAATGGGAGAATGAAGGTCCCGGTGTTGAGAAATGGGGATCCCACAGCTGACGGCCAGCACAGTCAAGGCCAGGCTCTCCTGAGCTCTGTGCTTGGGCGGACAGCCAGGCAGGGCACTCAGAAGGTAGGAGCCGCTGTCCTAACACGGGCCTTCCCGTCTGGCAGGGCTTCTGCAGGGCTTATGGGACAGCCCCAGCCCACAGGCACAGCAGCCCCACCCCAGATCCAGGCCGGTAGTCACAGAAATTGGGAAGAGATTTTCCAGGCGAGGAAATCTGCCAATTATATATATAGCTTTTCCTCTCTCTGAGCCAAAGTAACTGGTGTAGGGGTTTTGCCCAGGAAATATCTGAGCTCCAAACAATCTGGAAAGGAAAACTGATGTTGAAATCTGGATAAAGGTCATGGTTGCTCACCAAAGGAGCAGTGCCTGACCACCCCACAAGCTGACAGCTGCTGGAACAGCTGAGAAACCCAGGTCCAGGGTTTCACCCCACACAGGCCACACAAAAGGACTCTCCTTCATTCAAAAGACTCAAATGCCAAATAGACAAGCCTTGAAACAACTGAAAATACTAGAAAATTCATTATATAGCTTCTTTTTTATTTAGAGTTACCGGGCTGTAACTAGTAAAAATATAAAGGAAAACCAAATGTGATTTAAAATAAGTAAACAAAGGTAAAATTTAATTACATTTGTTTTTTCTTCACATTTTATTTTTCCCATTTTTATTAGTTATTTGCCTGATAAATCTTAAGGATAATAATTCTTTCCTGACACCTACTCTTCAGCTAAAGATGCTATTTTTAACACGGCCTATAAAATTAGCCTCATCTAATTTGTATAAATCTGTATAAACCAAAATAACTGCTAAACGTTATCAAGCTGACCCCTATTACTCTCCTACACGTAGTGATGAACAGTGGTGGAGATGAAAACTAGGAAATATTTGAAAGAAAGTGAAGTCGCTCAGACATGCCCCACTCTTTACGACCCATGAAAGAGCCATGAAATTCTCCAGGCAAGAGCACTGGCATAGGTAGCCTTTCCCTTCTTCTAGGAGATTTTCCCAACCCAGGAATCAAACCCAGGTCTCCCGCATTGCAGGTGGATTCTTTACCACCTAAGCCATCAGGGAAGCCCAAGAATATTAGAGTGGGTAGCCTATCCCTTCGCCAGATCTTCCTGACCCAGGAATCGAACCGGGGTCTCCTTCATTGCAGATTCTTTACCAGCTGAACTATCAGGGGAGCCCTTCTAAACACTGAACACTAAGAAGCACACATACATTCCCTTTCATGTATGCTCTGCTACGTATGGCATTAGGCAGACACAGCCTGTAAACACGTGTATCTTAAATTTAATTCTCATTCAGCTTATACTGAAAACTCTATTTTCCATCTCCACTGTTCGGCCAATCCATTTCCATGAAATTCAAGAATAAATCAAGAGCTTGTCCTTCCCTTCACTGTATTCTTATATCATGTGAACATTTTCTTTCTGCCCTCTGTCCAAGCTCCTTCTGCTCCCTCCAACGAACCTCACCCCTCCACCGGCGGGTTCCCCATTCTCCACTGACCTCTCCGGCTGTGCTGCCTACAGAGCTGCTGTTCCCAGCTTGCTGCTCACGCTTCTTCCTCCACCAGCCTGGTCACTGACAACGGGGTCCTTTGGTCTATCTGCTTCCTCATCAACAAACCCAACCCAGTCTCCTCCCTTCCTCCACTGCAGGTACACGACATGCTCACCAGAGGTTCTGCCGGTTTAGGTTACATGAAAGTTCCAGTTATGAGCCATCTGAAACAAGGTCCAGTCGGCAGAAGCTGAAATACAGATGTCCTCGTGCTCACAAAGGAAGCTGTAAACCCAAACCAAATCAGAACCAGACGGAGTAGAAGCAGTTTTCTCTTCTCAGCCTCACAGCAGGCAACAGAGGTGAGAAAGGCCTCAGAGTTGAGCAAAGGCCACCCTCGGAAACACCTGCCTTGTCTCCTGGGCATGGACACTCAGCACGGAGCTGTTCCATAGGGGAGGCCACAGTCCTCTTCCCAAAGGTCTCTCCTTGACCTAAGACACCTGTGCTAGCATTATCTGTACCAGGAGAACCGAAACCATTGTATGGCCCTCATACTGTATGAGTAAAACAACCAAGACTCGTTCCTACGGTGAGACACCCACAACCAGAGAGGTGGTCATCGCAGAGGCTTATAATGTGGAAACATGTATATGGTGAAATAATAAAGCCAAAATATAAAACCACACATACTTTGATATATGTGTAACATATGCAAGATTCAATGTTTGCCCATGAAAAAGTCTCAAGGAAACGTGAGAAGACAGCTGCTGAGCTACTGCAAGATCTTTTTTTTTTTTCCCATTTTAAATTTCCTTTAAAATCATTATTACAATTTAAACACTTTAAGATGGACTTCTGTGGTGGTCCAGTGGCTATGGTGTTACCAAGGCAGGGGGCCCGGGTTTGATCTTTGGTCAGGGAACTAGATTCCACGTGCCACAACTAAGAGTTCAGATGCTGCAAGGAAGATTGAAGACCCCACGCGCTGCAACTAATATCCGAAATAGACAGACAGACAGACAGACAAAAACTTTTAATAATAACTACTTGAAGTGGCCCCTCTCCCAGGTGCTTCTTAGAAGCTTCCACTCCAGGTGCCTGAGAGGTCCCTTCTCCTCTCACTGTCTGTGCACCTCCTCTATACGGCACCTGCCTCGGGCACCATCGCAATTCTGTTCACACTTAGCAGCCTGTACAACAAACCCAACCCAGTCTCCTCCCTTCCTCCACTGCAGGTTGCTCACCAGAGGTTCTGCCGGTTTAGGTTACATGAAAGTTCCAGTTATGAGCCATCTGAAACAAGGTCCAGTCGGCAGAAGCTGAAATACAGATGTCCTCGTGCTCACAAAGGAAGCTGTAAACCCAAACCAAATCAGAACCAGACGGAGTAGAAGCAGTTTTCTCTTCTCAGCCTCACAGCAGGCAACAGAGGTGAGAAAGGCCTCAGAGTTGAGCAAAGGCCACCCTCGGAAACACCTGCCTTGTCTCCTGGGCATGGACACTCAGCACGGAGCTGTTCCATAGGGGAGGCCACAGTCCTCTTCCCAAAGGTCTCTCCTTGACCTAAGACACCTGTGCTAGCATTATCTGTACCAGGAGAACCGAAACCATTGTATGGCCCTCATACTGTATGAGTAAAACAACCAAGACTCGTTCCTACGGTGAGACACCCACAACCAGAGAGGTGGTCATCGCAGAGGCTTATAATGTGGAAACATGTATATGGTGAAATAATAAAGCCAAAATATAAAACCACACATACTTTGATATATGTGTAACATATGCAAGATTCAATGTTTGCCCATGAAAAAGTCTCAAGGAAACGTGAGAAGACAGCTGCTGAGCTACTGCAAGATCTTTTTTTTTTTTCCCATTTTAAATTTCCTTTAAAATCATTATTACAATTTAAACACTTTAAGATGGACTTCTGTGGTGGTCCAGTGGCTATGGTGTTACCAAGGCAGGGGGCCCGGGTTTGATCTTTGGTCAGGGAACTAGATTCCACGTGCCACAACTAAGAGTTCAGATGCTGCAAGGAAGATTGAAGACCCCACGCGCTGCAACTAATATCCGAAATAGACAGACAGACAGACAGACAAAAACTTTTAATAATAACTACTTGAAGTGGCCCCTCTCCCAGGTGCTTCTTAGAAGCTTCCACTCTCCAGGTGCCTGAGAGGTCCCTTCTCCTCTCACTGTCTGTGCACCTCCCTCTATACGGCACCTGCCTCGGGGCACCATCGCAATTCTGTTCACACTTAGCAGCCTGTACAACGGCTCTAAGCACAGGGAATACGTGTTTCCACCTCTGTCTGCACACAGACACCTAACAGAGTTTGTTACAAGCACTGCTGAAAGAAGGGAAAACAAGTCTTTCTAAAGCATGCATCTTTCCCAATTGATTTCTATTTGATTTCAGAAATACGGTGGCCAGGGTAAAGTCTTACTTATGGTCCAATTATTCCTATAAACTCCAGCGGTAAATAAGAAGTTTCAATCTATCAAAACTGGAAAGGCACACAGAACAAAGGAGCCGGCCCTCCCAAAGCTACTCCCCGGAGTCAGGAGGCACCCAGCTCTAGGAGCCCCGGGTCCCCGGCTCCCACTTCTCTGCAGGTGGGTAACAACAACCGAGAAGGGCCGGTCCCCAGGACCGTCTACAGTGACCAACTCCTGTTCTGGGGGTGGGATGGGATTGCAAAGAGACAACTCAACCTCCTCTCTGGACAGAAAGGAGCAACAGGAACTGACTTTATAGCTCCCGCTCCCTCTCACAGCCAGCGTGTGTCTTGTGTGCGGCCAGCAAGCAGTGACACAGAGTCCCTGGTCTCAGGTCAAGGCGCAGAAGCTGTGACCGTGTGCACAGACCACCGTGGAGCCTGCGCTCCGCTCAGCATGGCAGGACTGTGGGTCCCAAATGTGGCTGCCCCTCCAAGTCGAGCAAGGCTTTAAAAAATGACCCACCGAAGATCAGCATCAGGCTTTCCAGAGATGGTGCCAGAACCTTTTCATGTTTAAGTTCTAAAGGGTGTTTGGGCACAGCCGGGGTCAGGAACCAGCACCTCGAGGAAGCGGAGGTGGCTGTGCATTCCCTCTGACCCTGGCGTGAACAGGAAGGTCTCACAGAAGAGGGTGTTCTCATCCTACCTTGGAGGGGTGCACTAGGTCTCACCTTTAGGGAGAGGGCTTCAGACGGAGGGGGCCTCACAGACACCCGGGCCGGCAGGCGACGGTTCCTTACAAGGAGCAGGCTGGACTCCAGCAGGTCTGTGCAGAGGACAGAGTGGGAGGGGCGGGGAGCTCCAGATCCCCTGGACGCATTAGATAAAAAAGGAGGAGACACTCAAGGACTTACAGGGCTTTTTAAAATGGGCAGAAGATGCCTCTTTTTAATGGTTTTACAGTCAGGTATGTTCCAGTAAAACCCGTCTTTCCTCTCCAAGGTCCACCTCCTCTGCGGCCCCTGCTGTGACCTGGTGGGGTGGAGACACTGCTCCAGGCCAGGGAGATCTGGAATAACCGCAGCGATGCTCCATTTAAGAAACACAAGGATACCAAACCAAAGAAAATCCTCTACAGTCCTACCGTTGTGAACAGCTGCCACCCTCATCAGGGTCTGCTCACTTGCCTAAGCCCGCCCGCACCCCGGGCAGGCGTTGTCACCCTCTGCTCCTCAGATGCGGAGCCCGAGATGCAGAGCCCTGGCGACTTACCCAGGGTCGACTTACCCTGGAGCTAAGAGGCTGAGCAGGCACTCAGGCCCTGGCTCCCCCGTCCACCCTGGCTTCCTGCCGGGCCCCCGTGAGGGTGCTTTTGGAGATTAAGGACAACCCAGCGCCGCTGTCTAGGGTCTCATGCCGGAGGGAGGAAACAGACTATGAACAGTCGAAGACAGAGTCCCTCACTCTTCTGGGACACCAACGTTTGGAAACTCCACACGCTACATAATTTCCCCATAAATGAAGCAAGCTGTCACTGCCCGCGTCACAGCGAAACACACGGGTGGACTCCCCAGGCTCCGGCCCCACAGCACGGGGCCCAGCTCTCCTGAGAGCATCCTCGTCCCTGCCCGGTGCCACAGGGACCCAGAGCTCACCATGGCGGGAGGAGGGGGTTGCTGGGAGCACACACCCACCAGCCCCAGGACTCAGGGTGGCGCTCGGCCAACAAGAGAGGCCAGGCTGGTGCCAGCGTCATGGCGGCGAATGGGCAGCCTGACTGAGGCGAGGGCACCGGGAGACACACCAGCCCCCCCAATAGGGAAGCCAGGCAGAGAGCGCATGACCCCAGGGGCCCCAGGCTCCCTGCCCTCCCAGGGTCACAGCCAGGGCGACCTGCTTGCAGTCAGCCCTGAACATGCCCCGAGTCCATCAGGAGCACCTATTGTCCACCTCCGGCGACACCCCTTTGTCCTCATGAGCTGAGACAAGCTTCACTCAGTTGAACTCCCTCTGAGGCCAGCCACCAGGAAGTCGGTGTCTGAGGTGACATTTCTCAGAATGGAAGCGGCCACATGGCTCTGGTAAGGGCCGAAGGCAGGGAGCTGCTGCAGGCTGAGCACACGTCCCCCGTGTGACCGTGACGCCTGGGCAGAGCTGCTCTCTAGGAGGCGTGGGGCACCGATGGCTCAGGACACGCTTTCCCCCTCAGCACTGTCGGTAAATCGTGCAGGACAAAGGGCAGCGCTGGTAACAGAGAACAGGGTTTAACTGCACCGCAGCAAGGCCCTGCTCCCCATCCGCCTCCCTCACCCGCTGCAGGAAAGGCCCCCTGTCCGACCTCCTCACGCCCACCCTGGCCACTCTGTCCCTGAAGACCTGTTCTCCACTCATGACAAAACCCACGGCCTGGAATGCCTCCACCTCGGCCCCTGCCCGCCTCGCCACCCTCACAAGCTCCACTTCCTCTGGCCAGAGCCACCTCGACTCGAGACCCTCGGCCCAGCTGGCCACAGTCCCCTCCGCCTCAGGTCTCCCCGGAGGAAGCCGCCCCCATCCCCGGCACCAGCTGCAGCCTGAGCTGCTTCCCCTCGACCTATTGCTCCCAGCTGCTCAGCCCCGGTCCAGACAGCGCTCTGCTGGGTGAAATCAGCAGAAGACCAGGGCCAACCATCCCGGCATGACTCACTCTCCAACATGTAACTATGCGCACCTACTGTGTGCCGGCACTGGGGCAAGGTAGTGGACACACCAGACAAAAATCCCTGGCTCGCACGGGGCATGCATTGGAGCATTTAACGAAGTAAACAAAAGCGCACAGACTCAGAGCGGGGACTCTCCTGGGAGGGACAGTGAGGGTGAGAACACGGTGAGACCAGAGCCTGACTGTGTCCTCTGCTTTGATCTGTGTTTGCTGCTTTCCAAAACTTCAAGTAACTTTTTAAGGAGGAGATAACACTCCGTCAAATGTTCGTTAAAAAAGAACACAGGTTTAAAATGATGTAATACTGACTTCAAGAAATCAGTCAAGAAAAGCACGAAATACTAGTGACCCCATAATTCCTGGAATGCTCCAGAGCTCCAGGCTGCTGTGGGAAGATTATCAAAGAAGCCAGCCACAACCTGAAGACAACGAAAATCACTCAAGAGAGCTCAGAGATGGTTAGATAGGAGAGGGGAGACAGCTAAAGTCAATGAAAACACTTGGACACCCAAGAGAAAAAAGCAGGTGCTCAAAGAACAGTCTCTCCCTGGGGCAAGACAATGACGATGCTAAACAGAAAGCATTTTAAAAATATTTTCTCTGTCAAACGAGAAAAAGCCAAGATAAAAACAAAGTAAACAGAATAAGAACGCTATGCTGGAATGGGAGCAAACATCACAAGTAAAAGCAATAAGAAACACAATTAAAACTTTGATCAACAGAATCAGAGAAAACAAGGCAACGCAGAAGAGCATGACAGACATGGGCAATGAAGTGCAAGCATGCTTGCACACACGTGCACACCCATGCATGACCCCGCAGTCCCAGGTCCCTGCTGGACTCTGGAACTCATTTAACCAGCCTGCGGCTCAGAGGTAGAGCCTCGTCTCATCCCAGGCCGAGCGGATGGTGCCCGTGTCCCTGCCCATTCACCATACTCTCAAGCAGAGGCCTTCCCTTTCTCCTCCTGTTCACCTTCCACATGGCAGCCGGTGTAAAATATCCCAACACTGCAAATCCGGAATTTGCCAGAAGACCAGGGCCAACCATCCCGGCATGACTCACTCTCCAACATGTAACTATGCGCACCTACTGTGTGCCGGCACTGGGGCAAGGTAGTGGACACACCAGACAAAAATCCCTGGCTCGCACGGGGCATGCATTGGAGCATTTAACGAGTAAACAAAAGCGCACAGACTCAGAGCGGGGACTCTCCTGGGAGGGACAGTGAGGGTGAGAACACGGTGAGACCAGAGCCTGACTGTGTCCTCTGCTTTGATCTGTGTTTGCTGCTTTCCAAAACTTCAAGTAACTTTTTAAGGAGGAGATAACACTCCGTCAAATGTTCGTTAAAAAAGAACACAGGTTTAAAATGATGTAATACTGACTTCAAGAAATCAGTCAAGAAAAGCACGAAATACTAGTGACCCCATAATTCCTGGAATGCTCCAGAGCTCCAGGCTGCTGTGGGAAGATTATCAAAGAAGCCAGCCACAACCTGAAGACAACGAAAATCACTCAAGAGAGCTCAGAGATGGTTAGATAGGAGAGGGGAGACAGCTAAAGTCAATGAAAACACTTGGACACCCAAGAGAAAAAAGCAGGTGCTCAAAGAACAGTCTCTCCCTGGGGCAAGACAATGACGATGCTAAACAGAAAGCATTTTAAAAATATTTTCTCTGTCAAACGAGAAAAAGCCAAGATAAAAACAAAGTAAACAGAATAAGAACGCTATGCTGGAATGGGAGCAAACATCACAAGTAAAAGCAATAAGAAACACAATTAAAACTTTGATCAACAGAATCAGAGAAAACAAGGCAACGCAGAAGAGCATGACAGACATGGGCAATGAAGTGCAAGCATGCTTGCACACACGTGCACACCCATGCATGACCCCGCAGTCCCAGGTCCCTGCTGGACTCTGGAACTCATTTAACCAGCCTGCGGCTCAGAGGTAGAGCCTCGTCTCATCCCAGGCCGAGCGGATGGTGCCCGTGTCCCTGCCCATTCACCATACTCTCAAGCAGAGGCCTTCCCTTTCTCCTCCTGTTCACCTTCCACATGGCAGCCGGTGTAAAATATCCCAACACTGCAAATCCGGGAATTTTGCCAAATGGAACTACTCAATGGATAGCTGAAGGATTAAGTCCCAAGCCTTTTCACACCTGTGCTCTCTCCCTCCCTCTGGCTTCGGTAGGCCCACGGCCCTTCTTTCATCTCTTTATACAGTCTGAACTGCATCTCCCACCACACCTGACCTTTCGGACCTGCTGGTCCCTGGACCTGGTCCGTTGCAAAGTGGCACAAGACACACGTGCACAAACCCACCCACTCTGCTCGGTCCACTTTCCACCAGTCACTCTTTATGTCCAGTTAAAGCATCACCTCCTCAGTGGCAGTCTTTCCCACCGCTCCATGAGACCAGTGGGGACCCTGCTTATCACACTTCCCACATGGTGTTCCTTCCATACGTACTTCTTCTCTCAGCCTGTAATCAGACTTCACTATGAGTCACTGAGCCCCCACTAGAATACAAGCTTGATGAGAAAGAGCCCTTCTCCATTTCTGCTTACCACTGAAGTTCAGTACTGAGTATGGTATGTGGTCCCAGAGGCCCTGCACAGAAAGATGCTGAATCAATAAATGAATAAACACGCAAAGCTCCCAAGGAACAAAAAAAGCACGTGAACCAGAATTACAGAGGAAAGACCAAAGACCATTTTCCAAAGTTGGAAAACCAAAACCAGAACCTGGAAGCCAGCAGGTTCTACATATCAGACAAACCGGTGAGCAAAGAGCTATATTGCTCAAGAGAAAAAGGGAATCCTCTAAGATTTCAAACACAAATACATAGGTATCTTCAAAGACAGTAACAACATGAAGGCTAGCCTTGGATGCCTCCCCTGAGACACCAACAATGGAAAACAGCTCGCTGCTGAAGGCCTCAGGTGAAAAAGACCACGTTTTGATTCCTTTGTGGAAAGCAGAACACCTTGCATTATTTTTCTTCCTTATTCTTCAGACCTCTCACAATGTATTAGTCTGAAAGGAACAACTGGTGAAACGAAGCACTGAGTAGCATGTGCTATGTGGCTAAATACTCTGATACAAAGCTTGACCAAACAGTGATGTCACCATGTGGGCTGGCTATAAGCAGAGATAGCATGAGAAAAATCTGTAAACTGTGGATGTGTAAAAAATAAAAACTTCAATGCAAATCATCATCAAAAACAAAGGTAGGGCTTCCCTGGTGGTCCAGTGGGTAAGGATACCGCCTTGCGGTGCAGGGGGCGCCAGTGTGATCCCTGGCCTGGGAAGATCCCACGTGCCGCGGAGCGGCTGGACCAATGTGTCCAATTACTGAGCCGGAGCTCTGGAGCGCATGCGCCCGGAGCCGGTGCTCTGCGACAACAGAGGCCACTGTGATGGGAGGCCCACACGGGCCAAATAACAAAGATGGATGAAAATAGAGAAATGAAAGACTAATGGAAGTGACCTGCCCACCCACCTCTCTCCCCCCCCCCCCCCCCCCCCAAAAAAATAAATATTTAAAAAAAAAAACAAAAACAAAGGTAAACAGTGCATACACCACTCACAAAAATGCAAAACAGAAGAGAGGTACCAAGAAAACATTAATTCACAATACAGCCAGGCACAAAAACACAGCAGTCAGACATGTAGAAATCTCCATAAACAGAGAATACCTAATGTTCACTACTACCAACTTGTAGTTCAGTCGATAAGGAATCTGCCTGCAATGCAGGAGATCTGGGTTTGATTCCTGGGTTGGGAAGAGTCCCTGGAAAAGGAAATGACAATCCACTCCAGTATTCTTGCCTGGAGAATTCCATGGACAGAAGAGCCTGGCAGGCTACAGTCCATGTAGTCACAAGAGTCAGACACGACTTAGCGACTAAATCACCACCACCATGGTAATTCAATTCTATTCTCACTACTACTAGCAGATCATTCCAGACTGAAATAAAACAAATTCTAACAATCCACCGTTTATAAGGATTAAATTTAACATAACAAGGAAAAATAAAGATAAGAGAGAGGATGGAAGAGGGAAGTAAGTATATCAAGTAAATTCTGAACAAAGGAATGAAAGTATGGCAATGTTAATATCAGAGTCTTGCCAAAGACTAATCGGTGAAAAAATAAAAACACATGATTTTTTTTTTTGATAGATGATACCCTCAGTAGTGAAGATATTAACATTTACTTATGTGCTTAAAAGAGTTTCAAAAATAGGGAAGGTGAAAACTGTTAGAAATATAAGAATAAAATGACACACTTAACTGTCCCGAGAGGGATCAACTCATTACCAGTTTGCGGAAGATCAAGTAGATAAAAAGTAAGATGCTAAGTAGATCTGAGTAACAAATTTCATAAGCTGCAATAAAGACCAAATTTTACTCCCTATAATAAATACATTATCTTTCAAGTAAGTGGGATCTAACACTTCTCACTTTTTATAATGAGTGATCTTTTCTTTTTTAATCAAGGTATAGCTGGTGTACAGTATTACATAAGTTTCAGGTGTACAACAGTGACTCACGACTTTCAAAGGTTATATTCCTTTTATAGTCATTATAAAATATTGGTTATACAGCTTGTGTTGTATGTCTATAATGAGTGATCTTAACGTCAGATACTTATAAATACCAAGGAGTGACAAGATACATAAAAAGCTAAACTAGTAACAACTGCTGATTCAGAAGTGGAAGCCAAAGAGGCTGAGAAGCTGAACAGAGCTTTTGAACACCACCACAAGGCTGGGGGAGACAATGAAATTCAGAACTCAAAACAGAACAAATAAATGCTGAGGCTTCTGAGAGACTAACACACAGAAGCAGAAGTGAAAACAGACCAGCCAGTCAGAAGGAGTGACGCCCACCTTGGAATCCGCTCCACCATGAACTGAATTTAAGATGACCTGCTGCTCCCATGCCCACCAGCCAGAAGCAAAGGATTAACAGATCCTCCTAAGAGATGAGAATACCATCCTGTGCCTAAACCTGTCTTTACAACCTTTTAATGTCTGTCAACCAACATGAACAGGCATTCAAGAAGGAAACACAAAAGAAACAAAAGCAAGAGAAAGGCCAGACAATAAAAAGAGCAGAGCATAGCCAGGCGTTTGAGTTTTCAAGTACAGACGTTGAAATAAATATGCTTAATATGTTCAATAAAATAAAACACATGATTTTTTTTTTTGATAGATGATACCCTCAGTAGTGAAGATATTAACATTTACTTATGTGCTTAAAAGAGTTTCAAAAATAGGGAAGGTGAAAACTGTTAGAAATATAAGAATAAAATGACACACTTAACTGTCCCGAGAGGGATCAACTCATTACCAGTTTGCGGAAGATCAAGTAGATAAAAAGTAAGATGCTAAGTAGATCTGAGTAACAAATTTCATAAGCTGCAATAAAGACCAAATTTTACTCCCTATAATAAATACATTATCTTTCAAGTAAGTGGGATCTAACACTTCTCACTTTTTATAATGAGTGATCTTTTCTTTTTTAATCAAGGTATAGCTGGTGTACAGTATTACATAAGTTTCAGGTGTACAACAGTGACTCACGACTTTCAAAGGTTATATTCCTTTTATAGTCATTATAAAATATTGGTTATACAGCTTGTGTTGTATGTCTATAATGAGTGATCTTAACGTCAGATACTTATAAATACCAAGGAGTGACAAGATACATAAAAAGCTAAACTAGTAACAACTGCTGATTCAGAAGTGGAAGCCAAAGAGGCTGAGAAGCTGAACAGAGCTTTTGAACACCACCACAAGGCTGGGGGAGACAATGAAATTCAGAACTCAAAACAGAACAAATAAATGCTGAGGCTTCTGAGAGACTAACACACAGAAGCAGAAGTGAAAACAGACCAGCCAGTCAGAAGGAGTGACGCCCACCTTGGAATCCGCTCCACCATGAACTGAATTTAAGATGACCTGCTGCTCCCATGCCCACCAGCCAGAAGCAAAGGATTAACAGATCCTCCTAAGAGATGAGAATACCATCCTGTGCCTAAACCTGTCTTTACAACCTTTTAATGTCTGTCAACCAACATGAACAGGCATTCAAGAAGGAAACACAAAAGAAACAAAAGCAAGAGAAAGGCCAGACAATAAAAAAGACGCAGAGCATAGCCAGGCGTTTGAGTTTTCAAGTACAGACGTTGAAATAAATATGCTTAATATGTTCAATAAAATAAAAGACAAGATCGAGGCAAGGGCTTTGGCATGGAACTTGAAGCCTTTTTTAAAAAATTAACTGAAAGTGGAATTAAAAACTCAACAGATTTAACAACAGACAAGAAACACCTGGAGAACATAGAATATAATAAAATATCTAGAATGAAGAAAATAGTATGTATTTTTTAAAGAGTGTAAGAAACATGGAAGTCAGGGGAAAGATATAACATTAAAGTCCCAGAATAAGAGGAAAAAACAGGGCTTCCCCTGGTGATCCAGTGGGTAAGGACACCGCCTTGCAGTGCAAGGGGCGCCGGTTCAATCCCTGGCCTGGGAAGATCCCACGTGCCGCGGAGCGGCTGGACCGATGTCTCCAATTACCGAGCCAGAGCTCTGGCACGCATGCGCCCAGAGCCGGTGCTCTGCGACAACAGAGGCCATTGCGATAGGAGGCCCACAGGAGCCAAAGAACAAAGACGGATGAAAATAGAGAAATGAAAGACCAATAGAAGTGGCCCGCCCATCCCCCTCCCTCCCCACCCCACCCCCCAAAAGATAAATAAATAAAATCTTAAAAAAAAAAAAAAAAAGAGGAAAAAAACAATGGGCAGAAGCAACACTTGAAGAGCTAATAACCAAGACTTCCCCAAAAAGGACAAGAGAAGGGGCACAGAGCTACAGACTTCAGAACTGCCAGGAACCCTAAGCAAGATCAATACAAGGGGGTTTCCCCTGGTGGTCCAGTGGGTAAGGACACCGCCTTGCAGGGCAAGGGGCGCCGGTTCGATCCCCAATTACCGAGCCGGAGCTCAGGCGCGTGTGCCCAGAGCTGGCGCTCTGCGACAACAAAGGCCACCGCGATGGGAGGCCCACACGGGCCAAAGAACAAAGACGGATGAAAATAGAGAAATGAAGGACCAATAGAAGTGGCCCGCCTATCCCCCTCCCTCCCCCACCCCCCCAAAAAAAAGAAAAAAAAGATAAATACAAGGAATCATGCCCAGAAAAAGAGCAGTAAAACAGCGCAACACCAAAGGAAAAGAGAAACCTTAAAAATATTCAGGAGGGAAAAAAGGTATATTATCATCCGAGAAAAAACAACAGGACTGAGAAATTATTATTTTCACTACAAATAAGAAGCTACAATACGGGAGAATGACATTTTTAGACTCCTGAAAGAAAATGACTGCCAGGCTAGAACTCTATAACAAGGAAAAACATCCTTCCAAAAGATGAAATAAACCAAACAAAAATAGAAACCAACACTAAAGGAATAGTAAAGAGAATTTTTCACAGTAGGAAATATTACCCCATATGGATCACATAAATACAGAAAGAAATGAAGGGAAACAGAAAAGGCAATGTTCACTGTAAATCTAAGTGATTGTTGACTGTATAATAATGTCTTGTGAGGTTTCACATACATGTAAAATTAAAATATATACCTAACCACAGAAAGGTGAGAGGCAACTACAGACAAGTTTCCTTTTCAAGTACCAGAAATTAACTGAAATTTCAAGAGAAATGAAGAGTATAAATAGTTTAAAAGGAGCTTCCCTGCTGGTCCAATGGGTAAGGACACCACCTTGCAGTGCAAGGGGCGCCGGTTCAATCCCTGGCCTGGGAAGATCCCACATGCCGCGGAGTGGCTGGACCAATGGGCCCAACTACCCAGCTGGAGCTCTAGAGCGCATGCGCCCAGAGCCAGTGCTCTGCGACGAGAGAGGCCACTGCGATGGGAGGCCCACACAGGCCAAAGAACAAAGATGGATGAGAATAAATAAAGGAAAGACCAACAGAAGTGGCCAAAAAAAAAAAAAGAGCTTAAAAACTCTGAGATCTCTGCATGATCTGGGAACCGCTAACCTGTATTAGAAGTTAGTAAATCAAGAAGTTCGAAGTTATTTTACACTCTGTAAAATAATACCACTAATATAATGTAAATGAAACAAGCTAAGAGGGAGAATAAAATGAAATAATTCATCCATCTTAAAAGAAAGATATGAAAAATATAAAATGTGAGACAAGTAATTTTGTATCCAAACATGAGTATCTAAAATCAAGTACAGATGAAACATAATCCAACAGAAGACATCACCCAATTAAACAATCCAACAGACAATTTAAAAAACCATACAACTATATGCTGCTTACACCTTAAACAGAAACAAATGAGGCTTAAAGCAAAAAGATGGAAAATTATATACCATTAATTATAATACAATTACTAACCAAAATAAAGTATTGTGGCTTATGTGGCTTATGTAACATCAAAGTAAACTTTAAGGCAAAAAACATTAAAAAAAAAAAGGCTATTTCATAATAATAGGGACGATCTAGTAAAAATAAAAAATAATCTTAAATATGTATGCATTTAATAATAAGCCTTTAAATAAACTTAAGGGTATCAGTAGGAAATATTACCCCATATGGATCACATAAATACAGAAAGAAATGAAGGGAAACAGAAAAGGCAATGTTCACTGTAAATCTAAGTGATTGTTGACTGTATAATAATGTCTTGTGAGGTTTCACATACATGTAAAATTAAAATATATACCTAACCACAGAAAGGTGAGAGGCAACTACAGACAAGTTTCCTTTTCAAGTACCAGAAATTAACTGAAATTTCAAGAGAAATGAAGAGTATAAATAGTTTAAAAGGAGCTTCCCTGCTGGTCCAATGGGTAAGGACACCACCTTGCAGTGCAAGGGGCGCCGGTTCAATCCCTGGCCTGGGAAGATCCCACATGCCGCGGAGTGGCTGGACCAATGGGCCCAACTACCCAGCTGGAGCTCTAGAGCGCATGCGCCCAGAGCCAGTGCTCTGCGACGAGAGAGGCCACTGCGATGGGAGGCCCACACAGGCCAAAGAACAAAGATGGATGAGAATAAATAAAGGAAAGACCAACAGAAGTGGCCAAAAAAAAAAAAAGAGCTTAAAAACTCTGAGATCTCTGCATGATCTGGGAACCGCTAACCTGTATTAGAAGTTAGTAAATCAAGAAGTTCGAAGTTATTTTACACTCTGTAAAATAATACCACTAATATAATGTAAATGAAACAAGCTAAGAGGGAGAATAAAATGAAATAATTCATCCATCTTAAAAGAAAGATATGAAAAATATAAAATGTGAGACAAGTAATTTTGTATCCAAACATGAGTATCTAAAATCAAGTACAGATGAAACATAATCCAACAGAAGACATCACCCAATTAAACAATCCAACAGACAATTTAAAAAACCATACAACTATATGCTGCTTACACCTTAAACAGAAACAAATGAGGCTTAAAGCAAAAAGATGGAAAATTATATACCATTAATTATAATACAATTACTAACCAAAATAAAGTATTGTGGCTTATGTGGCTTATGTAACATCAAAGTAAACTTTAAGGCAAAAAACATTAAAAAAAAAAACGGTATTTCATAATAAAAGGGTCGATCTAGTAAGAATATAAAATAATCTTAAATTTGTATGCATTTAATAATAAGCCTTTAAATATATTAAGCAAAAATTAACAGAACGAAAGCAAAAAAACAGCCAAGTCCACAATCATGGTAGAAAATTTTAATAAATCTCACTCAATAACTCAAGGACAAGCAGAAAAGCATGTCAGAAGGTTATAAAAGATTTGAGAAAGATGATTGAACTTTTGTCCTAATCAACATGTAAGCACTACTGAGCGCAATTGTGTTCAAACCCATACGAATATTTATGGAATCACACGTGTCAGAAGCAGACACAAGAGAATGTGAGTTCATCTGCATCAGACATCTAAAACAGTCAACAGAAATCTACAGGATCAGAAGCAGGACAGTGGCTCCTGCAGCCAGGGGCTGAGGGGACAACTGGGCAAGATCACTAGGAGAGAGAGTCCCAAGACCCAGACCTGCTCCACAGCTGAATCCGGGCAGTGGCTACACAACAAGCTCTGTCCACTCATGCACTTTTCAGTTGGGAAGTCATATTTCAATTTTTTTAATTATTTACAATATACAAGCTCAGTAAAGCACAAATGCTGCTTTGACAAACTCCTCTGAAGAATTACAGTAGCTGAAATATACTTTCAGCACAAATCTGTAGATTCTGTGATAAGGCTGGGAATAATTTTTAAATTATCCCATGTTAGACAATAGGAAGGAAAGAAATATAAGGAGAAAATGAGAAACATTTTTCCTCGACAACTTTTGCCTATAATGAGTGTATGTTGTTGTTGCTAAGTTGCTAAGTTGTCTGCTCTTTGTGACTAAAATCAAGTACAGATGAAACATAATCCAACAGAAGACATCACCCAATTAAACAATCCAACAGACAATTTAAAAAACCATACAACTATATGCTGCTTACACCTTAAACAGAAACAAATGAGGCTTAAAGCAAAAAGATGGAAAATTATATACCATTAATTATAATACAATTACTAACCAAAATAAAGTATTGTGGCTTATGTGGCTTATGTAACATCAAAGTAAACTTTAAGGCAAAAAACATTAAAAAAAAAAAGGTTATTTCATAATAAAAGGGTCGATCTAGTAAGAATATAAAATAATCTTAAATTTGTATGCATTTAATAATAAGCCTTTAAATATATTAAGCAAAAATTAACAGAACGAAAGCAAAAAAACAGCCAAGTCCACAATCATGGTAGAAAATTTTAATAAATCTCACTCAATAACTCAAGGACAAGCAGAAAAGCATGTCAGAAGGTTATAAAAGATTTGAGAAAGATGATTGAACTTTTGTCCTAATCAACATGTAAGCACTACTGAGCGCAATTGTGTTCAAACCCATACGAATATTTATGGAATCACACGTGTCAGAAGCAGACACAAGAGAATGTGAGTTCATCTGCATCAGACATCTAAAACAGTCAACAGAAATCTACAGGATCAGAAGCAGGACAGTGGCTCCTGCAGCCAGGGGCTGAGGGGACAACTGGGCAAGATCACTAGGAGAGAGAGTCCCAAGACCCAGACCTGCTCCACAGCTGAATCCGGGCAGTGGCTACACAACAAGCTCTGTCCACTCATGCACTTTTCAGTTGGGAAGTCATATTTCAATTTTTTTAATTATTTACAATATACAAGCTCAGTAAAGCACAAATGCTGCTTTGACAAACTCCTCTGAAGAATTACAGTAGCTGAAATATACTTTCAGCACAAATCTGTAGATTCTGTGATAAGGCTGGGAATAATTTTTAAATTATCCCATGTTAGACAATAGGAAGGAAAGAAATATAAGGAGAAAATGAGAAACATTTTTCCTCGACAACTTTTGCCTATAATGAGTGTATGTTGTTGTTGCTAAGTTGCTAAGTTGCGTCTGACTCTTTGTGACCCCATGGACTGTAGCCCGCCAGGCTCCTCTGTCCATGGGATTCTCCGGGCAAGAATACTGAAGTGGATTGCCATTTCCTTTTCCAGGGGATCTTCCCTACCCAGGGATTGAACCCACGTATCCTGCATTGCCAAGTGGGTTCCTTAACCGCTGAGCCACCAGAGAGGAAAAATCTCTCCTCTCCCCCAAGTCAGTTCAGTTAGGTCGCTCAGTCATGTCTGACTCTCTGCAACCCCATGGACTGCAGCACGCCAGGCCTCCCTGTCCTTCACCATCTCCCAGGGCTTGCTCAAACTCATGTCCACTGACTCAGCGATGACATCCAACCATCTTGCCCTCTGTCAACCCCTTCTCCTTCTACCTTCTATCCTTCCCAACATCAGGCTCTTTTCCCATGAGTTGTCTCTTCACATTAGGTGGCCAAAGTATGGAGCTTCAGCTTCAGCATCATTCCTTCCAATGCCCTCCCATTTCCCCTGGAAGTCTCTTGTCCCTTGGGCTCGTATTTATTTATGATACAATTATTTGGCCATTTTAGGCAAAAATTAAAATGGAGTCTTTTCTAATGTGGAGTAATTCGCTCATTCTTTTCCAGATACAGGAGGTTCCCATCTACTGCCTGATCCATAATAACAGCAACTTTCAGGCACTCAATTTCAGTAGAAATTGTAAAATTCGGAAATTACTACTGAAATAGCTGGAAAACCAAAGGAGATATTCCAGGACCTGAAGTACCTTCTGGGTTTCATTCTGCACTCAGCTTCCGCGAGCACAGGCACCAGCTAATGCCCAAGGCCAAGGCCAGGCCCGGCCTTCTAGAACCTGCATGTAGATTCCTAGAGTGTGCCGTATGGGAAGTGAGGGGTTCAGACTGTAAATACTGCAGGAAATTATAAATGGGAGAGTGCCCAGAACCTCCTGACTCTCTCTGGAAGCATGCATTGGGCAACTGGGCACCAGTCAACTGGCTCCAGACACTCCCCCATGTATCCTCAAATTCCAAATGCCCTCCCTCATGGGATGCTCAGGGAGCGGTCTCCGTATCTTGGAGTATTTCTGGGGAATATTAATCCTCCTCTTGTCCTTTCAGCACATACTCAGATGAGAAGCCAGTTTTCACAGCACTAACGAAACCTTAAGGAAATGTGAAAGAATCAGTGCTCTGTCCCCAAGGGCTAAGAGTGATCCCCAACTGCCCCCACAGGGACCAGCTCGACATACGGAAGTCACCGCCTTGGCACCCTCACACATTTTCCCACAGAGACAGTGTATAAATCAGGGTTCATTCTCCCTCCAACCAGGCTAACAAAGCTCCATAATAACTCACATAGTACCAAAGCACAGTGCCATACTATTTTTATGGAGATATAATTCCCATACAATTTACCCATTTACAGTATACAGTTCAGTAGCTTCTAGCAGATTCATAAAGTTGTGCAACCATTATCCAGTTTTAGAATATTCTGCCATACACTCCCAACTAAAATCCAGTACCCATTAGCACTCCTCCTTCCCCCGGCCCCTCGTAACCACTAAACCTACTGTCTCTGTGTGTTTACTTGCTGAGTCGTGTTTGACTCTTTGTGACCCCATGGACTAATCAGCCCCCCAGGCTCCACTGTCCATGGAGATTCCCCAGGCAAGAATACTGGAGTGGGCTTGCCAGTTCCTCCTCCAGGAGGTCTTCCTGACCCGGGGATCGAGCCCAGGTCTCCCACACTGCAGGCAGACTCTTTACCACCTGAGCCCCCAGGGAAGCCCACTGTCTGTATAGTGCATTTCATGTAAATCGGATCATAACACACGTGGCCTTCTGTATCTGGCTTTTATTCAGCATGTTTTCAAGGCCCATCCAAGCTGTAACATGTATTAGTACTTCACTTATTTTTCAAAAGCCTTTTAAGAGGTCACACTTTCTACCTCAAATGGGATTCCACTTCTAAGAACTTAGGCTATGGAAATAATCTGAAATGTACAATAGGATCTGTGTATAAATGTACATTCCAATGTATTTAATAGGGAAAAAAAATGCAATATAGGAACTGGTTAAACTTATACAGTTATATAATGGAATACTATGCAACATTAATAAACAAGATTTCTAAGGATACTGTAAGAAAAAAAGCTTGTGGGCTTCCCCTGGTGGTCCAGTGGGTAAAGACATCGCCTTGCAGTGCAAGGCGCGCCAGTTCGTTCCCTGGCCTGGGAAGATTCCACGTGCCGCGGAGCGGCTGGACCCATGTGTCCAATTACTGAGCCCGAGCCTCTGCGACAACAGAGGCCACCGCAATGGGAGGCCCACACGGGCCAAAGAACAAAGATGAATGAAAATTGATAAATGAAAAACCAATAGAAGTGGCCCGCCTGCCCCCCTGCCTCCCCAACCCGCACCCCCCCACCCCGATGAATAAATAAAATAAATGTTTAAAAAAAAGAAAAAAGAAAAAAAGCTTGTGGGCTTCCCCTGGTGGTCCAGTGGGTAAAGACATCGCCTTGCAGTGCAAGGGGTGCCGGTTAGATCCCTGGCCTGGGAAGATCCCATGTGCCGCGGAGTGGCTGGACCGATGTGTCCAATTACCGAGCCGGAGCTCTGGCGCGCGTGCGCCCAGAGCTGGTGCTCTGTAACGACAGTGACCACCGCGATGGGAGGCCCACAGGAGCCAAAGAACAAAGAAGGATGAAAATAGAGAAATGAAAGACCAATGGAAGTGGCCTGCCCGCTCCCCTCCCTCCCCAACCCGACCCCCGCCCAAAACAAATAAATAAACAAATCTTTAAAAAAAAGAAAGAAAGAAAGAAAGAAAGCTTGTGATTAACTAAAGAAAGAAGATTAAAAACTAAAATGTGTTTGGTGGAAATGACACAGATTAATACGTATTATTAGGTATCTTTGGGTAATAGGAATATGGATGGTTTTAAACTTCCTATGTTATTTATACACTTTAACATTTTTCAATAACCTGATCAAAAAAGTAATTAATCTTTAATAATAATCTTCTACTGGAAGAGAAAACTCTTGAAATGTTGGAATGTGAACAGAAATGCACTCAGTTAAATGCAGAGTCCCTAATGTATATATGCAATCGATAAAGAAGCTGCACAGTATGTATGTGTACATACACACACACACACACATATAAATATAAATAAAAATATACAATGGAATGTGTCTATATATACACACACACACAAATATATATAAATTAAAAACACACACAATGGAATGTGTTTATATATATACACATATATACATATATACATACATGTATACATACATAGACATATTTATATAAACACAATGGAATATTACCTGGCCATAAAAAATGAAATGCTATTCTGCAGCAACGTGGATGGACTGAGAGTTTATCATACTAAGTGAAGTAACTCAGAAAGAGAAAGACAAGCATCATATGATATTGCTTATATGCAGAATCTAAAATGCGACATAAGTGAACATACCTACATAACAGACATAGACTCACAGACACAGAGAACAGACTTGTGGTGGCCAGGGGCAGGGGAGGTGGGAGAGGGGTGGATTAGGAGTTTGGGATTAGCAGATGCAAACTGTTACATATATAGAATGAATAAACAACAAAGCACTAGCAAACAGCACAGTGAACTACACCAAATATCCCGTGATAATCTGTAATGAAAAAGAATATAAAATGACTATACATATAACTGAATCACTCTACTGTACAGAAAAAATTAACACAATATTGTAAATCAACTTTACTTCGATACGGTTTTTTTTTTTTTTTAAGAGGACTAAAACACGAGAAACAAAAGTTAAGCAAGCAAAATTAGAAATGCGAAAGGAAACCAACAGAGTATTTGTAAAGCAATTATCCTTCAGTTAAAAATAAATAACTTAAAAAGAAATGTGAAAGGGCATCTAACCAGAGACATTTATGTTAAAGTGCAAATACATTCTACTAAATTAAAAGGTGTGGAGTAAGTGGGACAGTAAATTACAAAAAACGGACTCAAGAAGTTAAAAGGTTTCCCATGATCAAAAAGCAAAAATAAACCTTTTAGGTTTATTCAGAGTCTTATCATCTCCCTGAAAAGTAAGTTCTCTCAAATTTACAAGAAATTCTAAAGCTATAAAAATGTTCCAGAGGGCTTCCCTTGTAGTCCAATGGTTAAGAATCTGCCTCCCAGTTCAGGGGACACAGGTTCGATCCCTGATTCGGGAAGATCCCCATGCCGTGGAGCAACTAAGTCCATGCACCACAACTGCTCCTCTGGAGCCCCTCCGCCACAAGAGAGGCCACTGCAAGGAGTAGCCCCAGTTCAACTAGAGAAAGCCTCCCCAAGTCCAACAACAAACACCCAGCACTGTCATAAATAGATAAATCTTTTTTTTTTCCAAAAGTTCCAGAGCACATAAAATCATGGAAAGTTACTAAATGAATTCTATGGGGCTAGTTTCACTCCGAAATCAAAACACAACCAAGGATAGCTCCCACCCAAAGCACATACGTGCCTTCATAAAATTCTAAATCCAAAATTAGGTTGTAACAGTCAACATTAGCAAGAACAATTTATTACTAAGAACTGTACAAATACCTAAAACCAAAATTGATCACCTATAACAAATTATTGTTCAAAACACTCCACTGAAATTCAATACCTATTCCTATTAAACCCTCTAAAATCAACAAACCATTCACTTACGTAGTTTAAAATGCCAGTAAGTAAAAAATAAACTAATGCAGAAAAAGGAAAAAATGGTCCAAATAAAATGAGGGAGGGCTAAAATAAACGAGGCCATAAGGCAAGTCTAACTAGTTTGATAAGCCACAAAGTAAAACCAAGAGCAGTTAATTACACCAAAATAAAATAAATAGGAGTTTAAATGCAGGAAGAAATACCCCATTTGGAGCAGCAACTTAATTCATAAACGAATAAATAAAATAAAATTTGAAAGCAGCTGAAACTAACACTAGGATCCAAAAGTGTTGGATCCTAAACAAGAAAAAAACTACCCACCTTGACTGAATTATAAAAGAATCTTTAAAAACTAAAAAAATACTAAAAAATAAATTAAATATTAAAAAATAATAATAAATTAAAAATTAGGGAGCATACTAAATTTCTAGAAAAAAATCACTTAACAACTAAAGAAAAATATTTGAAAATATTCTATTCCTATTATTTATATTGGAGTCATACCTTACACAGTAGGTTCTAAAGCCAGCCCCTGAAGCCAAAACTGTAAAGTTATACAAGAAATACTATACAGCCATTACAAAATATGATGAACATTTAGACCAATCAACATAAGAAAATTATCACCATAAATTGTCAAGAAAAAAATCAAACAGGTGTAAAACAAAAGGATCACTATGATTTCATGGTATATGTTGCTAAAGACACAGATATCTAGACATAAGGATAATCCCTCTAAAGCAAACAGCTAGGTACCCCAGGGTACTGAGGTCAAACGATTTTATGCATTTAGAACTTCTGCACAAAGTACAACATAATTTCTATGTGGGGCAGGGAGGTAAGTTTTAAAAAGAAAATAAATATACTAAAATATCAACATTTAATTTTGAGGTGGCTAAACTATGGTTATTGTATTTTATTTATTTTTATTTTACCTTTACAGAGTTTCATTGTTTACTGCCATACATAAACCCAAATCAGCCCCCTCCCACTTCAACTTCCTTTCCATCTCCCTACCCATCACCCCTCAAGGTTGCTACATAGCCCCTGTGCAAATTCCCTTAGTCTTACAGCAGATTCATATTGGTTGTCTATTTTACATATGCTAATGTAATAAATTACGGTTACTTTTTAATTGCTTCAACCTTCTTCTCTGTATTTCCAAATTTCCTACAAGAATCATGAAGAACAAACCTCTGTGCAGAACCGTTAAAGAGATGTAAACTACAATGTGTTTAAAAAATTAATTTGGACCCTTCTCATTCTTTTGTGCCTACACGTGCCAAGTTCTGTTATTCTCCAGCCACTGTATTATTTGGATCCTTAAACTCAAAATTTACCAGTAATTGCTCTAAGCAGAGGGCAAAGGATGAAGAAGTTTGCACTGCTCACACACATCTGTTCAAATTAAACAGGAAAACCCAGGGTGGTAAGGAAGCAAGACAGGTACACGTCCACAGACTTACCGTAAAGCTGTTGTTGACGTTCTTGGTGCTGGATTCAGCCACGCTGGCATCCGTCAGGTCCACCTCGTCAAATATGATCGACTGGAAGAACACAGGGATCATAGTCAGAGGGGGCTGAGGCACCCCTGGCCCAAGACTGCCCATCTCTCCCTTGACCCCAGTCGAGCACGTGAAAACTAAACAAACACGGAGTGAATTCACCCGACCCACCTCTGACAAAGCACAGAGGTCACAGGTGTAGCTCAAGACCTGTTTTTAGTCCAGGGAGCTCCCTAGTGACTTGCACCAGTGGAGGCAAAAATATGTCCTCCCCACGAGTCCACCTGAGAGAGCAGGGTCCAGACTGGAGGTCCCCTGTCCTTTCAGCTTTGGTTTCTCCACCTTGCACACTTGGGGAGAAAGGTATTGGCTAAAATAAACAATTCTAGGGGAGGAGAGACTGACCCTCAACAGAAGGGACCCAGCCATGAAAGAGAACAAGAGCCCAGCAGAGAGAATCTAGTCCTGGAGAGAAAAACAGGGTCCAGAAGCAGGGCTGGGAACCAGACCTGGGACATCCCTCCCCACTTTCCTCTCCTCTCCCCTGTAAGTGCCCCCATCATGGCCCCCACCTCCTGTTTCCCTTACCGTCCCCAGAACTCCAGTGGGAACAACCGGAGGAAACACTAGACTAGTGACTTCGAAAAGAGATTCAGCCTTTTAAGTAAGTCCCCCGCCCCTTGAACTAAAATAACTAAATGGGTTTGTCTTTTTTTAATGAAGGATGTGGTCAGAATCCTTTCTAAACGAGTTACCCTATTCAATTTCAAATGCTAATACACTAACTCACTAAGGATACATCTCAAAATACAAATTATTCAGATTACAGTTCTTTATTAATAATACCAAAATATTAGTAGGGACTGCAATACTGATACACAAAAGACTGGTATTCAGAACCCCAAAACTAGGTCTGCCGACACATGAGTGTTTGAAATGTGTGACACCCAGTCGCCTAGGCCAGGCAGCGACTCAGGGGCTCTCAACGTTCCTCCCTCTGACTCTGGCGCCTGCCTGGTAAGTCCAGCTATAAATCTTACACAGCTGACACACAGGAAGAAGGATTATGGCTAGAAAGCCCAGACCCAATTTCTGTTCACACACCAAAAAGTCTAATACCCTTTAAGCATATTTTCAGCTAGCTTCACAGGTATATATTGTTACCTCCAAACTCATCAAGTTGTAACATTAAGTTTCTATAAAGTATTTTATAAGTCGATCACACCTCAATAAAGTGTTAAAAAAAAAAAAAAAGGTATTTAGGCCATAAGAAGACGGTTTTTAAGTCAGTGACCCTCCCCACAATCTTGCCCAAAGAAAGATGTCTACTTGTAACACAGTGACCTCTGTGATCTCTCCTCCCCATATCTCCCCACTGGTGACATACAACATATAAAGAGAAAGAAAATGAATTAAAAAAAATCAAAGTTCACAAGAAATAAAATCCAACACTCTAGAGGCTTACAAAACTGGCTTGAAATAACAGAGAATGGAAGGTTGCTCCCCAGACGAGGACACGAGCCCAGCCTCTCGCTGCGGCTCCTCGGCTGGTTTGCTCATGTCCTCTGGCTGCAGCCCCGCGGGGGGCTTTCCCTTGGCCTTCACCACATCTCACCTTGGCAGTTTTTGCATAGTACAGCGTCCGCCCTCGAAGCTTGAAGTACCTCCTTTTTGATCGCTGGAAGGAATTGTTCTGTTTGGTCAGCACTCCCTCTTTGATGACGGTCTGAAAGCACAGAAACGGACTCATGAGCACGTGTTTCCACAGGGCCATGCGCTTGTCCACCGACGGTCCAGTCTACTGGTGTCTCTAGCCAGCTGACGGCCTAACAGAACTGTTTCTCACACTCTCCCCAAACCCTGACCTATGGACAGGCTGAGTCGAGCAGCTGGGGAGGGTGGGTGACACAATTCTCCAGGGGGCAGTGGCGTGCCTGTCGGGGAGTCGGGGGGAGTGATGTCAAGAGGCCCAAGGTACACTCAGAGCACGCCCTGGGGAGGGGGGTCAGCAGAGGGGGCACGATGGCACACAGGACCACCATCAGCGGCCAGGGAGAGCACTCTCTCCAGCTTCAGCACTTAGAAGTTTTCAGCCATTCTTGGCCCAGTCTCCATGTTCTCTGGCCTCCTGCCATCTCTCAGGATGCTGCTGCCAAAACTGTTGACGTAGGTCGCTGTGGGGTTCAGTGCAGCCCCGGGTCTGCCCTCCTCGGCCCTCATCCCTGTTCATGGGCCGCACTGTGACACAGAGAAGCGCCACCACCAATGTCACTAACACTCCTCCATCCCCCACCTTTGACCAGCCCACCGCCAAGCAGGAGTTCAAAGAGAACTACGGGGTAAAGGGCAGTCTGCTCAGGCTCAGCCCAGTTATAGCCAAGAAGAGGGCATGAATTCTCCTGGAGCTGCCAGCCCTCATACTACGTCCTAGACGCTGACCCCATGGAATGAGGGAGCCCGACACACCACTTACAAGTGAAAAGCTCAATCTCTCCTCCCCATATCTCCCCACTGGTGACATACAACATATAAAGAGAAAGAAAATGAATTAAAAAAAATCAAAGTTCACAAGAAATAAAATCCAACACTCTAGAGGCTTACAAAACTGGCTTGAAATAACAGAGAATGGAAGGTTGCTCCCCAGACGAGGACACGAGCCCAGCCTCTCGCTGCGGCTCCTCGGCTGGTTTGCTCATGTCCTCTGGCTGCAGCCCGCTGGGCTTTCCCTTGGCCTTCACCACATCTCACCTTGGCAGTTTTTGCATAGTACAGCGTCCGCCCTCGAAGCTTGAAGTACCTCCTTTTTGATCGCTGGAAGGAATTGTTCTGTTTGGTCAGCACTCCCTCTTTGATGACGGTCTGAAAGCACAGAAACGGACTCATGAGCACGTGTTTCCACAGGGCCATGCGCTTGTCCACCGACGGTCCAGTCTACTGGTGTCTCTAGCCAGCTGACGGCCTAACAGAACTGTTTCTCACACTCTCCCCAAACCCTGACCTATGGACAGGCTGAGTCGAGCAGCTGGGGAGGGTGGGTGACACATTCTCCAGGGGCAGTGGCGTGCCTGTCGGGGAGTCGGGGGGAGTGATGTCAAGAGGCCCAAGGTACACTCAGAGCACGCCCTGGGGAGGGGGGTCAGCAGAGGGGGCACGATGGCACACAGGACCACCATCAGCGGCCAGGGAGAGCACTCTCTCCAGCTTCAGCACTTAGAAGTTTTCAGCCATTCTTGGCCCAGTCTCCATGTTCTCTGGCCTCCTGCCATCTCTCAGGATGCTGCTGCCAAAACTGTTGACGTAGGTCGCTGTGGGGTTCAGTGCAGCCCCGGGTCTGCCCTCCTCGGCCCTCATCCCTGTTCATGGGCCGCACTGTGACACAGAGAAGCGCCACCACCAATGTCACTAACACTCCTCCATCCCCCACCTTTGACCAGCCCACCGCCAAGCAGGAGTTCAAAGAGAACTACGGGGTAAAGGGCAGTCTGCTCAGGCTCAGCCCAGTTATAGCCAAGAAGAGGGCATGAATTCTCCTGGAGCTGCCAGCCCTCATACTACGTCCTAGACGCTGACCCCATGGAATGAGGGAGCCCGACACACCACTTACAAGTGAAAAGCTCAAGCACCTGCCTGGTGACTAAATGGGCTGAACCCCTCGGAGCCACTAACAGTCAGCACTAGTAAGAAGGCGCCCTGAAATAGGCACCTGGCTCCAGCATCGGCACGCACCTCACCATGTCCCCCTACACACCGCCGCCCTGCTCGGGGGAGGCAGCATGTGCAGACATTTTGTTCAAGGACAAGAATACTGATTCAGGGACGCCTGTCGTCTGACCAGCTAATCCTGTGTAGCTCTGCACTCTAGCTAGCTTTTAACCAGCTGAATAAAGCACTGGAGCACCTGTGGCCTCTGATGAGGACACTAGACACAGAAACCCCACGTCACCCAAACACGTCAGCGGCGAGAGCAGGTCACTGTGCCGTCTGTCCTTCCGTCAGCCAGCTCCTAAGGGGGAGGGGTGGAACCCAGGATGCACTGTTGCCCCCCACAGGCGAATGCTGGAGACAGAGCCCCCACACACGCACAACCAGGGCCTGGCCGTGCTGGACCCACCAGAGAGTGCTGCACCCTGGGTATCCCGGAAGGCGGGCAGCGCCACTCCCTCCTTGGTTCCCACCACGGGACATCCTCTTGGAGCTCCCTGCCATCCCACACTGAGTCTGATGGAACCATGCGGTCGAGCCTGGACCGCCAGTACACAGCAACCCTCTCCAGCGCCCAAGAGGATCGAGTCTGGGGAAAAGCTACAGAGGATCCGCCACACTCATCCTGGGGCAGGTACCTTCAGTTCTACCTCTGAGGAGTCCCCCACCATCATTCTAGGCCACTGAGGAGGAGAGAGGAACACAACATCACACAGTGACCCAGAGGAGAGACATGTGCCTCCTGACCCAGGAGCTCCAGGTATAGAGCAGTCAGCACTATGAAAGGACAGCCAGGGCACTTCCTAGGATTCTTTTCAGACCCACGTGCACACGGGGATTTTTAATGTGCGTTTCAAAGACAGGACAGCCGCACCTACATCCAGCACTGCAGACCCAGGTCGCCTGCACCGCTCTCCAGGAGAGCTTTGCTCTGGACCCCTTTGGGTCCCCTCCCAGACCAAGGCACTGTTCCTCACCCCCAAATGTCTTCCTTACCTCTGCAGGGGAAGTCATCGCCTCCATCTCTTTCCCAAATGCAAAGGAAAGAAAAAAAGGAAAGAAAAAAAAAGACAACAAAACCACAAGCCGAGATCAAGAAAAGTTGTAAGAAGTTATCTTTAAAGGATAAATGCTAGAGTATTTTTCTTGCATCTCCTGCTACACATGTCACATATAAAAGAAAAGCAAAATTAAAACAAATCCACTCCAACACACACACACACACACACACACACACACACACACACACATCTTTAGAGAGCGGATGAGAGCTGCGATCTTGGGCTACCCAAGGAGAGCTAGTGTTCTATTTATAGAACAAGAGTGCTCAGAAAAAGACTCTGGTGGGTTTCAGCGGAAAGGGCTGGGGAAAAGATAAAGACCAGTATTTCTTTGAAGCATTCTCAGAAACTGCATTTCTTCTCACATTTGCTGCCCGTGAGGACTAAGATATGCTGCAGAATATTTTTAACGCTCAGTCAAAAGCAATGAACTAAAAGTGGTCAAGAGAAGTACACCCCTGACTAATCAGCTGTGTTTTGCGCCTGGCAGCCTATAAGTGGCACCCACAGGAAATGGCTCAGCTGGCAGGGCTCCTCCACACACCCACCAGAGCAGAGAACCAGAAGTCCAAACTCAGACCCAAGTACGGCTAGTCGTTTACGCTGGCTGGCCAGGCTCTTAGCATCGCTTTGTCAAGTTCTTTGCACAACCAATAGGCCAACTCTGTCCTTTGAGCTGTCCCGGGCATCTTCATCCCCCTCGGGTATTGGAAGGACAGATCTGCAGCCACATACAGGCGCTGAGAATCCAAGCAGCCAGCGGAAGGGGAGCACTGGGCACAACTCCAAACAGGGAGGACACAAGTCCCAGCTGGGCGCTGGGGGTGGAACCCTGGCAGGGTATTCAGCCTGCGCCAAAGCCTGGCCCTGGGGGCCACGGCCACCCACTGCCCCAACCCACAGGTGAGATGGCCCGGGCACCTGCGGCAGGGGAAGTCACCCAGCTCAGGAGCCAAGAGCCAAGTGAGGCAGCTCTGGAAACGCCCTTCAAATTGCACAAACCAGCAGGCAGAGAAGGCAGGGCAGGCCTGTCTGAGGGCCATGTGCCCCTAGTCCCGGGGGAGGATGACCCTCTCTGCAAAGGCAGTGGGAGCACCCTCCCTCACCCTGCCTCCCCCACCCTCCACAGACATGCTGCAGCTGTGGCTCTGAGGGCTCCGAGGACAGCTCAGACCAGAGGAGGGCAGAGGACACCAGGCGCCAGGGAGGGGGCATTTCCCCCACAAGGGAGAGCTTCCCAGAGCAGCTCTTAGAGGCCAAGCAGGGGTCTGAGCAAGTCGGGCAGAGAGCTCCAGGGTCTGGTGAAACCTGCAGAGCCCAGGAGGACTGGGAAGGTGACCGAGGCCCAGCTCACTGACCAGCCAGACCTGTCGGTCACAGGGGCCTAAATCAGGGTGTGGTTTTTCAGGCTGTACATTTGAAAAAGACAATGTTGGCCACAATGTGGTGCCCGGAGGTGAGAGTAAAACCAGGAGACAGGGAGAACACTCCAGAAACCCTTATAAGACAGCAGCTGGCAATGAGGAACACCTGAGAGGAAGGAGACACGGTCACAGGCATGAGTGTGTGTGTGACAGGGAGAGGGGGATGACCCCGGGAGTCTCCTGGAGGAGGATGTGGGCTCCGTCTCAGACACCCCAACTCCGAGGGCCCAGGGATGCAGGGGGAGCTGAGTAGAGGGCTGGCAGCAGATAGTGCAGTTGCACACATGAGTAAGTTTAAGTGGGAGATGCCTCAATGAAGTCCCTTGAAGGAAAGGAGTGGAATGAGAAAAAGCTCAAGGAACTGGGAACACCAGGACACCAACGTTGGGGGCAGAGAGGAGGAAGCAGTGCATAACCAAGGAGCAGATGAAAAAGCATCAAGAAGGCCTCATGGATGATGACTGAGGTCAAGTGCAGGACCAGGAGTTAAGAGGAGGAGTCCCCAAGGAGTCACTGGGGGCCCACCAGAGCAGGTCCATGACCTGACCCAGGGTGAAGTCAGATCAAAGTCAATAAATGCGATGGGAGGAAGCAAAGATGGTAGGGTTTTTCTGTTTTTTTGTTTTCTTTTTTCTGATTAGCATGCTTCTTAACTTTTTATGAACATGGAATCCTACTGTATATCCCGTACTTGAACTTCCTGTCCCTTCTGTCATGATGTGTTACCAACAGCCTTCCACATTAGTAAATGTTTTCTGGTTCACTACAGAGCATTTCACTGTAGAGATGTGTGTGTATCATACAACACACTCCCGCTGCTTGAATGTTTAGTGTGCCTCCAGCTTGTCTCCAACAACAAGGCTTCGAGATCCCTGCTGCGGCAGAGGATCTGCATGTGCCTGAGCTGCTCCTTAGAGTGAAGCACCAGAAGTAGAGCCTGGGGGTCAAAGTCCAGAAACAGATACTCACAGAGTTACAAGCATAACAGGTGACCGCAGGCAGGGGAGTGAGGGAGTTCAGGTCATCTAAAGGGATGGATGCCATGGGTCCCACTCCTCACACATCACCCAAAAGTCAGCAAAGATTCAGTGCAAAAGGTGAAACTTGAAAAACTTCAGTAGAAAACACTGCATCATTTCTCTATGACCTTAGGACTGGGGGAAAAAAATTCTTAAATAGAATTTTTAAATACTAAAGTATAAGATTGCTAAAACCAATTTCATTTCTACTCAGAACCTCTGGTCATCAGAGACCTTACAAGGAAACAGAAGAGAGAAGCCACACTGGGGAGAAGATTATGTGCCATACTGCCCACAACCAGAGGGAACATCCAGAACATTCTAAACACCCTGCAGAACAGCAACAAAGAAAAAGAAGCTACCAAAAGCAAAAGTGGCAGAAAGCTTGAAGCATGGTAATGGTGAAGTCGAATGGTGACTGAAAGATGCTGAACTGCAAAAGACCCCAGGACGGGGCATCTGAGTGCTCTCCTGGAGGAGGGGGTCACACACATGTGCTATCATGCACATCACAGCTTACACATGTGTGAAGTGCAAAGAGAAAGGGAACAACAAAGCTAATAAAAGGATGACATCTCAAGAGAGCTCTGCTGCTGCTATCGTGCATGTCAGTGTGAGAATTTTCATAGCCACGGGCCTGACCACCGGCCTGCCAGGAAATAAAGGGCAAGGAGGATAAAATAAAACAAAGGATTGAAAAACTAGCCAGATGTTCACTTCAGCCACTGATCTGTCCTTAAACCTTCTCCTTCCAAAAAAAGTACACACACCTATGTGAGGCAACACCACCCAAATTCAAAGTCCAAAAAAAGTGGAGATATTAGTATAAAGAGTTAACATACAAAAGAACTATTAAAATGTCCCTGGGTCCTTCCCTGGTGGCACAGTGGATAGGAATCCTTCTGCCAATGCAGGAGACACGGGCCCAGTCCCGGTCTGGGGAGATTCCACATGCTGTAAGCCTGCGAGTCACAACTATTGAGCCTACCTGCTGCCACTACTGATGCCCAGGTACCTACAGTCTGCGCTCCGCAACAAGAGAAGCCACCACAGTGAATAGCCTGCACAGACCAACTTTTTTTTTAATTAAAAAAAAAAAATTTTTAATGACTTTATAAAAAAAAAAAAAAGATAAGTTTCTAGGACTTCCCTGGTGGCCCAGTGGTTAGGACTCTGCTCGAGTTCTCATGGCCAGGGTCCAGGTTCAATCACTGGCAGGGCAACTAAGACTCTACAAGCTGCACAGCCTGGCCAAAAAATAAATAAGAAGAAAAGAAAATGTTTCCGTGGAAAGAAGCTAATCAAATGTGTTACTTTAAATTTGCACACCACCTGAAATTTTCATGAGCATTTTTTTTATTAATTAATTAATTTATTTATTTATTTTTGTACATGTATGTTCCCAGATCAATCAGATGCATATCCCTTGACCCTCCCTCCACCCAGGTCCCCCCCGCCATCCCTCTAGACCATTGCTCCAAGTGGTTGTAGGTACTCCTATTCCCCTAGCACAATGACAATAGCTATCTTTTCTACACATGACAGTATAGGTTCCCATGTTACTCCCTCCCATTGTTCGGTCTCCACAATGTCTTTATGTCTATTCTCTGTTTTTTCATGAGTTCACTGTGTGTGTTATCATGACCATCTTACTAGATCCCATATATATGAGTTAGTATACTATACTTGTCTTTCATGAGCATTTTTATATCTATTTGCCTTCTTAACTGAACAAACACTTAAGGTCTATGAGACAGACACTGATATTCTGAGTGACAAATCAGTCCCTCAGTGACCTGGTGTCTTAGCAGTCTGTTCAAGGCTAAACAGTCAACAACAGACCACAAAGATACATCACACCTCCTCACTTGTCTCAAGCTTTCTTCTAGGATTTTTTTTTTCTTCTTCTAGGATTTAAGATACCATAATAAACAGGAAACAACCAGGAAAATAATGTTTTCACAAGACATAGGCATGTACAAGACATCCAAAGACCAACAGGTTATTTTATTTATTTTTCACATATAGATTCTTTTATATCTTTTTTTTTTTTTTTTGCCTCTAAGTCATCATTTTATTTTTCATTCATCTTTATTCTTTGGCATGTTTGGGCCTCCCATCACAATGGCCACACACACTCCAGAGCACTGGCTCATAATTGGACACACCGGTCCAGCCATTCCTTGGCATGTGGGATCTTCCCGGGCCAGGGACTTAACTGGTGCCCCTTGCACTACAAGGCAGACTCTCCACCCACTGGACCACCAGGGAAGCCCCAATAGGGAATTTTATTTTTTAAGGTTTTTTTTTAATTCTTGGCCTCTTGTATTGGTTTTTATTTATTTACTTTCATCCATCGTTATTCTTAGGCCTCGTGGCCCTCCCATTGCAGTGGCCTCTCTCGTTGCAGAGCACTGGCTTGTAAGTGGACACACCAATCCAGCTGCTCCGTAGCACATGGGATCTTCCCAGGCAAGGGATCGTACCAGTGCCCCTTGCACTGCAAGGCGGATTCCTACCCACTGGACCACCAGGAGAGTCCAATAGGTTATTTTAAATGCTTACTGAATGAGTGCCCACCATCTACTAAACCATATAATGCAAGTCATTTTCACCTTTTAATCCTCACACCAACTTTGGAGGCATGTAGTAATATTCCCATTTTATAGACTAGGAAACTGAGAATCAGAGGAATTAAGTGACTCACTCAAGGCCACATGGCCAGTCAATGGAATATCTGAAATTCAAACCTAGAGCCTAGACAGCCTGGCCAAAAACATATGTTGGCAAGTCCCTGACCTCCATTACGAGGCTGTCTCCTTCACCAGATCAAGAGTCCCTAGGCTGCGGCTGTCTTCCTGCTCTTATTTATCTTTATCACCTGGTGTCCAGCACTGAGAACCCTGAAGAAACTTTCTGCAAAGTATCACAAAGGGGTTAATATTCCTAAATGAAGACTTTTAAAAATAGCAAAAAAAAAATAATAAATTTCTGACATCAGTCCCTCAGTGACCTGGTGTCTTAGCAGTCTGTTCAAGGCTAAACAGTCAACAACAGACCACAAAGATACATCACACCTCCTCACTTGTCTCAAGCTTTCTTCTAGGATTTTTTTTTTCTTCTTCTAGGATTTAAGATACCATAATAAACAGGAAACAACCAGGAAAATAATGTTTTCACAAGACATAGGCATGTACAAGACATCCAAAGACCAACAGGTTATTTTATTTATTTTTCACATATAGATTCTTTTATATCTTTTTTTTTTTTTTTTGCCTCTAAGTCATCATTTTATTTTTCATTCATCTTTATTCTTTGGCATGTTTGGGCCTCCCATCACAATGGCCACACACACTCCAGAGCACTGGCTCATAATTGGACACACCGGTCCAGCCATTCCTTGGCATGTGGGATCTTCCCGGGCCAGGGACTTAACTGGTGCCCCTTGCACTACAAGGCAGACTCTCCACCCACTGGACCACCAGGGAAGCCCCAATAGGGTATTTTATTTTTTTTAAGGTTTTTTTTTTTTAATTCTTGGCCTCTTGTATTGGTTTTTATTTATTTACTTTCATCCATCGTTATTCTTAGGCCTGCGTGGACCTCCCATTGCAGTGGCCTCTCTCGTTGCAGAGCACTGGCTTGTAAGTGGACACACCAATCCAGCTGCTCCGTAGCACATGGGATCTTCCCAGGCAAGGGATCGTACCAGTGCCCCTTGCACTGCAAGGCGGATTCCTACCCACTGGACCACCAGGAGAGTCCAATAGGTTATTTTAAATGCTTACTGAATGAGTGCCCACCATCTACTAAACCATATAATGCAAGTCATTTTCACCTTTTAATCCTCACACCAACTTTGGAGGCATGTAGTAATATTCCCATTTTATAGACTAGGAAACTGAGAATCAGAGGAATTAAGTGACTCACTCAAGGCCACATGGCCAGTCAATGGAATATCTGAAATTCAAACCTAGAGCCTAGACAGCCTGGCCAAAAACATATGTTGGCAAGTCCCTGACCTCCATTACGAGGCTGTCTCCTTCACCAGATCAAGAGTCCCTAGGCTGCGGCTGTCTTCCTGCTCTTATTTATCTTTATCACCTGGTGTCCAGCACTGAGAACCCTGAAGAAACTTTCTGCAAAGTATCACAAAGGGGTTAATATTCCTAATCTATAAAAAGGTTCTAAAAATGAGAAAAGACTAAAATTTTAAAAATATGAGAAGAGACTAGCAAACCAATAGAACAATGGACAAAGAAAAATGAATACCCATTCACAAAAAAATACATAAATGGCCCTTAAACACAAGAAAAGATGCTCAACCCAGCGAATAATAAAAGAAAAACAATTAAAACAGCTAAAATACTATTCTCACGTCAGACTGACAAAAAAAGAAAAAAGGCAACACACTCTGCGGGTGAGACTGTGGGGAACAGGCTGGTTCAACTACAGGATAAGAAGAGCCTGAGGACAGGAATCTGGCAAAACTCTGCAAATCAGACACTGCACCTACCCTCTTATCTGGCAAGCCCACTCCAAGGAACCTAATCCACAGACACTCTGGCAAAAACACAGTATGAGGTTTGTACAAGGATATCTGCTGCAAAATATTATAGCAAAAGACTGAAAATAATCTAAGTGGTTGAATAAACTATGATGTGATCAGGAGACAGACTACTGCCCCACTGGAAGGGGAATGAGGATGATCTTTATACAGCTATGGAATGATCTCCAGATTGTATTAAGTGAAGAAAGAAAGGTTCAGAACACATATGGAATATGCTACCTTATGTGTAAAAGGGGTATTTGTGTGTGTGTTATGTGCAGGCAAAGATAAAACTTAAAAGCAAATATGTGGGGGAATTCCCTGGTGGTCCAGTGGCTAAGACTCTGTGCTCCCAATGCAGGGGGCCCTGGTTCGATCCCTGGTCAGGGAACTAGAGCCCACATGCTACAACTGAGACCCAATGCAGCCAAATAAATATAAAAAAAAAAAAAAAAGCAAATATGTGGGCTTCCCTGGTGGTCCAGTGCGTAGAGAGTCCACCTTGTAGTGCAAGGGGCACTGGTTCAATCCCTGGCACAGGAAGATCCCACGTGCCGCGGAGCGGCTGGACCAGTGTATCCAGTTACGAGCCAGAGCTCTGGAGCGCATGCGTCCAGAGCCCGTGCTCTGCAACGGGAGAGGCCGCTGCGGTGGGAGGCCCACACAGGCCAAAGAACTAAGATGGATGGAAAGAAAGAAAAAAAGCAAGTATTTGCACATTATTATTTTTAAATTTTCAAACAAGAACAATGGAAGAATAAACCAAAATCATAAAATCATGAAAATATTTACATATGGGGGAAGAGAAGGACAGGCTAGGTCAGACAGGGGAGGGAGCCAGGCCTCTCAGAGGGCATGTCATTTTTAAAGGACTCGCACAGAAGGGCAGCCTCTGCTGGGCAGCAGCCCCTCGGGGAGCCCACGTCCATGGCTGTCCCTGGACGGTCCCACTTCACCTGCACAGCCACCTCCTAAAGGAGACAGTGCTGCCAACCCCACTTCACAGAAGCAGGCGAGGAGAAGAGAGCGTCAGGATCCTTGCCGTGCCCACTGTGCCCAAGGGCCTTAGGGCTCGTCAGTGTTTCGCTCAATCTTCACCACCCTGTGAAGTTACTACTCCCTTTCACTTATGAAGAAACTAAGGTCCAGAGAGGACCTGTATCTATAGAGAAAGGACAGAGGTGGGGATTAAACCCAGGTCTGTCTGATTTCAACTCTCCCACACTTCAACGACACATGAAAAGAACCTGCCCTTCCAGAGTGGACACATGGACAGACACGCATGTCTCAGGGCACAATCACGTCCATGACCCTCAAGAGCGGCCTCCAAACACTCGCAGGGGCTCACCCCACCCCTGTGAGTCTAAAGAGGAAACTCCATTCGCGCAGGGGCCTGTGGAATGAAAGGCACCTCTTGTTCCAACAAATATTTATCGAGCACTTAGTGAGAGCCCTGCTTGGAATATGATGATGAAAAAGACAGGACCCTTGACCTTTAAGGAAACTGCATGCTGGTAGAGAGATACTTTTACAAAGTATAAGGTACCCTAAGAATTTGCTTTAAATTCTCAGAAAAAGGCAGGGCTCAGGGGTGGGGCTAGATGACAGAAGAGACAACACTGACAACCACAACCATTTGGACTGGTGATGAACTAAACTCCTCTCCCTACTTTGTGTACATTTGGAAATTTCCATCACGGGGTACTGGCCCACGGGCCCCCGGAAGGAGAGGCGCTGCGGTGGGAGGCCCACAGGAGCCAAAGAACTAAGATGGATGGAAAGAAAGAAAAAAAGCAAGTATTTGCACATTATTATTTTTAAATTTTCAAACAAGAACAATGGAAGAATAAACCAAAATCATAAAATCATGAAAATATTTACATATGGGGGAAGAGAAGGACAGGCTAGGTCAGACAGGGGAGGGAGCCAGGCCTCTCAGAGGGCATGTCATTTTTAAAGGACTCGCACAGAAGGGCAGCCTCTGCTGGGCAGCAGCCCCTCGGGGAGCCCACGTCCATGGCTGTCCCTGGACGGTCCCACTTCACCTGCACAGCCACCTCCTAAAGGAGACAGTGCTGCCAACCCCACTTCACAGAAGCAGGCGAGGAGAAGAGAGCGTCAGGATCCTTGCCGTGCCCACTGTGCCCAAGGGCCTTAGGGCTCGTCAGTGTTTCGCTCAATCTTCACCACCCTGTGAAGTTACTACTCCCTTTCACTTATGAAGAAACTAAGGTCCAGAGAGGACCTGTATCTATAGAGAAAGGACAGAGGTGGGGATTAAACCCAGGTCTGTCTGATTTCAACTCTCCCCACACTTCAACGACACATGAAAAGAACCTGCCCTTCCAGAGTGGACACATGGACAGACACGCATGTCTCAGGGCACAATCACGTCCATGACCCTCAAGAGCGGCCTCCAAACACTCGCAGGGGCTCACCCCACCCCTGTGAGTCTAAAGAGGAAACTCCATTCGCGCAGGGGCCTGTGGAATGAAAGGCACCTCTTGTTCCAACAAATATTTATCGAGCACTTAGTGAGAGCCCTGCTTGGAATATGATGATGAAAAAGACAGGACCCTTGACCTTTAAGGAAACTGCATGCTGGTAGAGAGATACTTTTACAAAGTATAAGGTACCCTAAGAATTTGCTTTAAATTCTCAGAAAAAGGCAGGGCTCAGGGGTGGGGCTAGATGACAGAAGAGACAACACTGACAACCACAACCATTTGGACTGGTGATGAACTAAACTCCTCTCCCTACTTTGTGTACATTTGGAAATTTCCATCACGGGGGTACTGGCGGGGTACTCTGGAAGCTCACACACTCTGGAAGTGACACACATGAGGCTTGAACGGAAGGCCTGAAGCTGCTACCACCTGGGCTCGAGGTAGCCACGGCCCCCATCCCAGCTCCCCGAGGGCTCGAGCCCCCACAAGAAGGTGCTATCCAGAGCAGAAAATGTCTGAGAAAACACTCCAGACGCTGCAAAGCACAACACAAGCATTAGAACAGGACCCAAACCATCATTACTCAACTTCCTCTTCCCTGGGCACGTGCTCAACCCACTCTCCCCTGGCCTGTTTTCCGACCTTAGGTGGAAATAAAATTCAGCGTTAAACAGCCCAGCTCGAGGCTGACGGGCTTAGCGCAAGTTCCTTTTCTTCACTTGAGAATACTCAGAGTTCAGCCATGGCTAACACCTGCCTCTGACAACCTGAGATAATATCCTTCCAGTGTATAAATAAAACAGAAAAGTGGGGTTATAATGATAAACAAGTGATTTAATAACCTGCTTTTCCAAACAACGCACTGTGACCAGATCTACTCTTTTTTTTTTTTTTTTTGAACATTTACTTATTGATTTATTTTGGGGGGGGGGGGGGGGGGTGGTCGCTTCTATTGGTCTTTCATTTGTCAATTCTTCATCCATCTTTGTTCTTTGGCCCCTGTGGGCCTCCCATCGCGGTGGCCTCTGTTGTCGCAGAGCACCAGCTCTGGGCACATGCACTCCAGAGCTCCTGCTAAGCAACATCTCTTGCAGGGCTCACCCCACCCCTGTGAGTCTAAAGAGGAAACTCCATTCAGGGGCCTGTGGAATGAAAGGCACCTCTTGTTCCAACAAATATTTATCGAGCACTTAGTGAGAGCCCTGCTTGGAATATGATGATGAAAAGACAGGACCCTTGACCTTTAAGGAAACTGCATGCTGGTAGAGAGATACTTTTACAAAGTATAAGGTACCCTAAGAATTTGCTTTAAATTCTCAGAAAAAGGCAGGGCTCAGGGGTGGGGCTAGATGACAGAAGAGACAACACTGACAACCACAACCATTTGGACTGGTGATGAACTAAACTCCTCTCCCTACTTTGTGTACATTTGGAAATTTCCATCACGGGGGTACTGGCGGGGTACTCTGGAAGCTCACACACTCTGGAAGTGACACACATGAGGCTTGAACGGAAGGCCTGAAGCTGCTACCACCTGGGCTCGAGGTAGCCACGGCCCCCATCCCAGCTCCCCGAGGGCTCGAGCCCCCACAAGAAGGTGCTATCCAGAGCAGAAAATGTCTGAGAAAACACTCCAGACGCTGCAAAGCACAACACAAGCATTAGAACAGGACCCAAACCATCATTACTCAACTTCCTCTTCCCTGGGCACGTGCTCAACCCACTCTCCCCTGGCCTGTTTTCCGACCTTAGGTGGAAATAAAATTCAGCGTTAAACAGCCCAGCTCGAGGCTGACGGGCTTAGCGCAAGTTCCTTTTCTTCACTTGAGAATACTCAGAGTTCAGCCATGGCTAACACCTGCCTCTGACAACCTGAGATAATATCCTTCCAGTGTATAAATAAAACAGAAAAGTGGGGTTATAATGATAAACAAGTGATTTAATAACCTGCTTTTCCAAACAACGCACTGTGACCAGATCTACTCTTTTTTTTTTTTTTTTGAACATTTACTTATTGATTTATTTTGGGTCGGGGGGGCGGGGGTGGTCGCTTCTATTGGTCTTTCATTTGTCAATTCTTCATCCATCTTTGTTCTTTGGCCCCTGTGGGCCTCCCATCGCGGTGGCCTCTGTTGTCGCAGAGCACCAGCTCTGGGCACATGCACTCCAGAGCTTCTGCTAAGCAACTGGAAATATCAGCCCAGCCGCTCCGCAGCACGTGGGATCTTCCCAGGCCAGGGATCGAACCGATGCCCCTTGCACTGCAAGGTGGTGTCCTTACCCACTGGATCACCAGGGAAGCCCAGATATGCTCTTATTTTACATTTTGTTTCTCTACAACCTACTTCTACTTCATCTATTCAGATGCTTAAGGACACTAGCATAATTATGAATATATCTAAGAGACTGACAGTGTTTTATACATCAGTATCAACGTCAAGCTAAACTGTATCTTATTTATACAAAGACCTTGAACTCTCTCCTTACATACGTTTATTATTTTCAACACAGGAGTTAAAAGTTTAATAGGAACATAAATAAAATACTTCACATAATATACACATTTATTGGGACTCTATGAAATTTAAATCCTGTGTTTTCACAAATCACAGCCGTTTGTATATCTGGTTCCTTAAATGTAATCTGTTTTGGCCCAACATTTCAAGCTGTCCGGCTGTGTCTTAGGACATTCCAGAGAAGCAAATGAGGGCAGACTCATCTCCGTCTCCTGATCCCAGCACACAGCATCCATGGCAAGACAATTGAAGGGTGACATGTTACACTTTTTTGCTTTCTTTAGTACAAAATAACAATGATCCCTTTAGAAAATGCAGAAAAGCAATTAAAACAATCCAAACTGCACCAAACGGCAAGACCCCTAACATTAGCTTGGAAACTCCTCCCATGCGCAGGGTTTCTGCACCCAGCCGAATGTCTACACACACTGCCTCTGACAACCTGAGATAATATCCTTCCAGTGTATAAATAAAACAGAAAAGTGGGGTTATAATGATAAACAAGTGATTTAATAACCTGCTTTTCCAAACAACGCACTGTGACCAGATCTACTCTTTTTTTTTTTTTTTTTTAACATTTACTTATTGATTTTTTTTGGGTCGGGGGGGCGGGGGTGGTCGCTTCTATTGGTCTTTCATTTGTCAATTCTTCATCCATCTTTGTTCTTTGGCCCCTGTGGGCCTCCCATCGCGGTGGCCTCTGTTGTCGCAGAGCACCAGCTCTGGGCACATGCACTCCAGAGCTTCTGCTAAGCAACTGGAAATATCAGCCCAGCCGCTCCGCAGCACGTGGGATCTTCCCAGGCCAGGGATCGAACCGATGCCCCTTGCACTGCAAGGTGGTGTCCTTACCCACTGGATCACCAGGGAAGCCCAGATATGCTCTTATTTTACATTTTGTTTCTCTACAACCTACTTCTACTTCATCTATTCAGATGCTTAAGGACACTAGCATAATTATGAATATATCTAAGAGACTGACAGTGTTTTATACATCAGTATCAACGTCAAGCTAAACTGTATCTTATTTATACAAAGACCTTGAACTCTCTCCTTACATACGTTTATTATTTTCAACACAGGAGTTAAAAGTTTAATAGGAACATAAATAAAATACTTCACATAATATACACATTTATTGGGACTCTATGAAATTTAAATCCTGTGTTTTCACAAATCACAGCCGTTTGTATATCTGGTTCCTTAAATGTAATCTGTTTTGGCCCAACATTTCAAGCTGTCCGGCTGTGTCTTAGGACATTCCAGAGAAGCAAATGAGGGCAGACTCATCTCCGTCTCCTGATCCCAGCACACAGCATCCATGGCAAGACAATTGAAGGGTGACATGTTACACTTTTTTGCTTTCTTTAGTACAAAATAACAATGATCCCTTTAGAAAATGCAGAAAAGCAATTAAAACAATCCAAACTGCACCAAACGGCAAGACCCCTAACATTAGCTTGGAAACTCCTCCCATGCGCAGGGTTTCTGCACCCAGCCGAATGTCTACACACACGGCCTCTCTGCTTTCCCAGAATCACCACCTACTGTCCAAGGACGGCTCTCCTCCATCACCTGAATGGCTTCTGAGGCCAAGAGCGGCTCCTTGCTCGGCCACTTCCGGCTGGGTGGCCTGGTGCTGCTGGGCACCTCAGCCCCCTCCTGGCAACCTTCGTGCAGTTGTGAAGGTGAAGGGAGGACCAGTACCAACAGGTACCAGCTAATGTCATTAACTCACTGAGTTAAACTGAAGTGTGCTCAGGTTTGGAATGTTTTATATTTAATGGTCCAATAAATGCGTTGTCCATGATGCTTCTTCATATTTAAGATCAGTTCCTCAAGGCAGGGTCCCAGTAGTGCAATTACTGGGCAAGAGTATGCAGCGTCTTGGAGTTTCTCATACATGTCACCAAACTGCTTATACCCATAAGTGCTACCAGAGAGCAAAGTTGCTACAGGGTTTCCATAAACAGCAAGATCCCAGCTCATACACAGTATTGATTAAACACAAAAACACACACAGAACATATGACTAGTAGACTGTCAAAAAAATAAGAAAAAAGACTCAGGTGACTAGACTCACACCTCAGTGTTGAGAAACCTGGGTCCTCATAAAGTACACGAAAACTTTAAGGCACCGGAGAAGACAACGGAGAGAAGGGAGCAATTTCCCAGACTTCCTTCTCACTCAGCTTCTGAGTACCAGTCCATCGTTATCAAAGAGTTCAAATACAAAAACTATTAAACGGGACTGGATTTAACCTGGTGAGTATTCATTTCAAATCTTCCCAAACCACAGAAAGAAATGAATTCACTCTCAAATGTGAACTGTTGAAGAGTTCTATGGCAGTAAAAATGCTGAAATACAGATTTTTTAAAAGCCCTTTAAATGTGTAATGTAATCATTTATAACAATAATTCCATTAAGAGTCGCTGTGGGACCTCCCTGGTGGTCCAGCGGTTCAGAATCCACTTTCCAATGAGGAGATTGGGTTCAATCCCTGGTTGGAGAACTCAGGTGCTATGCAGCAATAACACCCATGCACCAAACCTACTGAGTCCCACACATTTCACAGCCTGTTTACTGCAACAAAGAAAAACCCACGTACTGCAACAAAGACCTAGCACAGCCAAAATTTTTTAAATCAAAAATTTCTTAAAAAAAAAAAATCGTTTTACTGAGACCAGTGCAAAATGGTCAAGATTACCAACCAGTCTTGAAAAGTTCACTAGCTGGTCTTAAGCATTACAAGGTATAGAGCTTGAAAAGCAGAATCCAGTTGAAAAAAGAGGCCCTCTTCAACCTGGGGTGCTGGGACAACTGGATACTCACACGCAAAAGAATGATGGCGGACCCCTACCTCACAGCACATGCAAAAACTAACTCAAAAGGATCAAAGATTAAACATAGGTTAAAACAATAAAACTTCTAGAAGAAAACTTAAGCATAAATCTTCTTAACCTTGCATTTGGCAATGGTTTATTAAATATGATACCAGAAGCACCAGTAAAATAAGAAAAAATAAATGAAACTTCATCAAAATTACTTTATGCATAAAAGGACACCATCAAGAATGAGAAGACAAAATTCTAAACAAAATGTTAGCAACTGAATCCAACAACACAGAAAAAGGATCCTACATCATGTTCAAGTTGGATTCATCTCAGTTTTAGATGGATGGTTCATCAATCAATGTGACTGTGTATCAACCCCAACAAAGGAGAAGACAAAAAAACACATGATCATCTCAATAGGCAGTAAAAGAATTTGAGAAAATTCAACATCCATTTAGGGTAACAACAAAAAAAGGAAACCCTCATCAAAGTGGATACAGAGGGAACAAATCTCAACACAAACCCACAATCAACATAATACTCAATGGTGAAAAGCTGAAAGCCTTCCCCCTAAAATCTGGAACCAAACAAGGATGCCCACTCTCACCATTTCTACTGAACACAGTATTGGAAGTCCTAACCAAATCAATCAGAAAGAAAAAGAAAAGCTGGAAGGGAAGAGGTTAACTGTCATCATTTGCACATGACATGATACTACATGTAGAAAATCCTAAAGACTTCACACAAAAACTATTAGAACTGATAAGTGAATTCAGCAAGGTACCAGATACATGATTAAGACACAGAAATCTGTTGCTTTTCTTTACATTAACAATGAAATATAACAAAGGACTCCACACGTTTACTGCCAAGAGCCCAGGTTCAGTCCCTAGTCAGGGAATTAAGATCCCACAAGCCACGTGGTGTGGCTGAGGGAAAAAAAAATCAAAATAAAACATTGTTATCATTGAAAAAATAACATTGTTATTATTAAAGAAATGCAATTCAAAGTTACAATGAGATACCACCTCATATGAATCAGAATGGCCATCATCAAAAAGTCTACAAATAGTAAATGCTGGAGAAGGTGTGGCAAAAAGGGAGCCCATGTACACTGTATTAATACATTCTCATTAAAGGCATTCTCCAGAATGCAAATTGGTGCAACCACTATGGAGAACGGTATGGAGGTTCCTTAAAAGACTGATAAGAGAGTTACCATATGATCCAGCAATCCCACTCCTGCATAAAACCAGAGGAAATTCTAATTCAAAACGATACAATAGCCAAGACATGGAAGCGAACTATGTTCATCAACGGAAGAATGGATAAAAAAGATGTAGTGTGTGTACCTGCATCCCACCCACCCACCCCACCCCACACACAAGGAAATTATTATTCAGCCATGAAAAGAATGAAATAATGCCATTTGCAGTAACAAGGGTACATCTAGAGACTATCAATACTAAGTGAAGCAAATCAGACCAGAGAAAGATCAGTATCATATGGTATCACTTATATGTGGAATCTAAGAAAAGGATACAAATGAACTTATTGACAACACAGAAACAGACCCACAGACACAGAAGACAAGAGGAAGGGGAGAGGGATAAATTGGGATCTTGGGATTAATAGATGCACACTACTATATGAAAAAATAAACAAAAAGAACCTACTGCATAGCACGAGGAACTATATTTAATACCTTGCAATAGCCTATAATGGAAAAAATATGAAAAAATATATGTGTATATAAATATATATGTGTGTGTATATATATATATATGAATCACTTCACTTTGCACCAGAAACTAACACATTATAAATCAACTATACTTCAACAAAAATTTTAAAACATAAAAACAGTGAAAAGATAATCCATAGAGAAAATACTTGTAACTCATATATCTAATAAGAATTTATTCGCCAAAATATATAGAGAATTCTTACAATTCAACAACAACAAAAAATTTTTTTAAATGGACAAAGAACTAAAATAGACATTTCTCCAAATAAGATACACAAATAACCAATAAGTACATGAAAAGATGCTCTACATCGTTAGTCATTAAGAAAATGCAAGTCAATACCATGAGACACCACTTCACACCCCCCAGATGTCCATAATTTTAAAAAATGAATTAATTTAAAAAAAAAAAAAGAGGGAGGAAGAAAGGGCAGAAAATGACAAGTGCTGACAATTGTGGAGAAATTGGAACCCTCCAACACCACTATTGGAATGTAAAATGCTGCAGCCATTGTGAAAATTTGGAAATTCCTAAATATTGCTCCTCAGCAATTTCACTCCCTTAGGTATGCACTCAAAAGAACTGAAAACAGACATCCACACCGCATCATTCATAACAACTCTACTCACAACAGTCAAAGAGTAGAAGCAATTCAAATATACATCAACAGATGAACAGATAAAACAAATGGAGTACCATTCCATACAATGAATGTGACTCAGCCATAGAGAGGCATGAAGTACTGACATACCGTCCAACATGGGTGAACCTTGAAACACTGTGCTAAGGGAAAGATGCCAAACACAAAAAGCCACACACGTATTTTTTACGATACCATTTATATGACATATCCAGAACAGGCAAACCTACAGATATGCAAAGCAGGTTAGTGGCTGCCAGAGGCTGAGGAAGAAGGGAAGTAGAGAATGGCTTCCTCATGGGGAAGGGGTCTCAAGGTGGGGGATAACAAAGTCCTGGGACTGAAAGTGGTGATGGCCACACAGCACCGCTGATACACTTAACCCCACGTGGCTCAGATGGTGTAACAAACCCGCCTGCAATACAGGAGACCAGGGTTCAATTTCTGGGTCAGGAAGATCCCCCGTAGAGGGAAGTGCAACCCACCCCAGTATTCTTGCCTGAATAACTCCACAGACAGAGGAGCCTGGCAGGCTACGGTCCATAGGGTTGCAAGGAGTCAGACACAGCTGAATGACTAACAATGAATTATATACTTAAAACAATAAAAAAAGAAATTAAAAAAAAAAGAAAACGCAAGTGACCTTCTTCCATCTTGCCCCGAGGACAAAACGCTATTCATCCCGGAGTCTGAGCTACACCTGCGTTGTGGAGCCAGCAGAGTCAGGCTCCAGAAAACCACCACAGCCTAGGCGTCCTTTACCTTCAGAGGCAGAAGCGCAGAGCCAGCCCCACATGGGTGGCCCAAAACACCCCACTGATCAGATCCAGGTGGCGGAAACTCACACGGACCTGCGAGCAGTCTCAAAGGGACTCTCATTTCCTCCAGAGCCAACCACACGGCTCACAGCAGTTTCAACCTGAAGATCGGCAAACACCACTCAAGATCAATAAATCAAAACCAAAACATGGAGGCAGGAGTTTGAAGAGATACCATAAAGCACATACACAAATCTGAAATGAATTACTACAGAAAACAGAGGACCATTTTAGAAAACATGCGCTTCCTGTAACAGGTTGCAAGAAGACATTGCTTCTACTAAAACAATCACAAAAAAAAAGTCAAAGAGTAGAAGCAATTCAAATATACATCAACAGATGAACAGATAAAACAAATGGAGTACCATTCCATACAATGAATGTGACTCAGCCATAGAGAGGCATGAAGTACTGACATACCGTCCAACATGGGTGAACCTTGAAACACTGTGCTAAGGGAAAGATGCCAAACACAAAAAGCCACACACGTATTTTTTACGATACCATTTATATGACATATCCAGAACAGGCAAACCTACAGATATGCAAAGCAGGTTAGTGGCTGCCAGAGGCTGAGGAAGAAGGGAAGTAGAGAATGGCTTCCTCATGGGGAAGGGGTCTCAAGGTGGGGGATAACAAAGTCCTGGGACTGAAAGTGGTGATGGCCACACAGCACCGCTGATACACTTAACCCCACGTGGCTCAGATGGTGTAACAAACCCGCCTGCAATACAGGAGACCAGGGTTCAATTTCTGGGTCAGGAAGATCCCCTGTAGAGGGAAGTGCAACCCACCCCAGTATTCTTGCCTGAATAACTCCACAGACAGAGGAGCCTGGCAGGCTACGGTCCATAGGGTTGCAAGGAGTCAGACACAGCTGAATGACTAACAATGAATTATATACTTAAAACAATAAAAAAAGAAATTAAAAAAAAAAGAAAACGCAAGTGACCTTCTTCCATCTTGCCCCGAGGACAAAACGCTATTCATCCCGGAGTCTGAGCTACACCTGCGTTGTGGAGCCAGCAGAGTCAGGCTCCAGAAAACCACCACAGCCTAGGCGTCCTTTACCTTCAGAGGCAGAAGCGCAGAGCCAGCCCCACATGGGTGGCCCAAAACACCCCACTGATCAGATCCAGGTGGCGGAAACTCACACGGACCTGCGAGCAGTCTCAAAGGGACTCTCATTTCCTCCAGAGCCAACCACACGGCTCACAGCAGTTTCAACCTGAAGATCGGCAAACACCACTCAAGATCAATAAATCAAAACCAAAACATGGAGGCAGGAGTTTGAAGAGATACCATAAAGCACATACACAAATCTGAAATGAATTACTACAGAAAACAGAGGACCATTTTAGAAAACATGCGCTTCCTGTAACAGGTTGCAAGAAGACATTGCTTCTACTAAAAACTCAATTTAAAGAACAGGAACCACCAATGAGAACAAGATGAAATGAAAAGATACGACCAGGACAGGGAGCAAACATAATCATGCGACTGCAGAATGAAAATCCACACAGAAGGGGCTCCAGGGTGAATGCACACTGCAGAAAACATTACCAGTGGAGCACAGGACAAACCCGAGATGCCCACAGAAAGCTGTGGATGCACTGGAGGGGAGAAATCCTCATGGACAGAGTGGTGAAGGGACAGATTATCTAACCTACAGACACTGAGAACCACCCAGAAGGAACACCAAATAAACAGGGATGCCATAGTCAGAGGCGGAGAAGACAAACGCTTGCCACCTCATTTATTAATGCTGCCCCAGAAAGGGAAGCAAAGAGCTGCCAGTCGGACACGCTGACATCACTGTGCACTGCCCATCCAAGACACAGGAGAGCCTCGTACGGGGGTCATTCCCTCTGCCTGCAACCCCACCTCCTGGCTCCAGCCTGAAGATCCAAAGAGATCCTCACACAGCAAGCAAGTGCTCAGAGACCACAGAGCCAGCTGGAAGGGGCTCTCCTGGGAAACTGGGGACATAACTGAACTGAAGAAAAAGTCATGAATCTGAAAGGGTTTTACCTCGATTTGAGACTTCAACCCAGGGCCCAGACCTGACCGAACCCTGCTTGGGACTTGAACCCACGTGGGTGGAGCTTGAATTCCAGCCAAAACCCTGTCTGGGACTTGAATCCACATGACTGGGGCTTGAACCAAGCCAAAACCTGGTTTGGGACTCAAACCCACGTGGCTAAGGCTTAACCCCAGCCAAAACCCTGCTTGGGACGTGAATCCACGTAGTTAGGACTCAATTCCAGCCAAAACCCTGTCTGGGACTCGAACCCATGCGGCTGGGACTTAATCCAGCACTCACCCAATGTCCGGACCCACTGAGGCTCAAGTTCTTCATGCCTCAACGCAGAAGGAATTCAGCGAGAGGCAGAGTGATAGGCAAAAAGAGAATTTATTAGGATAGGGTACTTGTAAGAGGTGCAGGCAGGAAAGCTCTACTCTGCTCTCCCTCAATTGAGTGGGCAGCCATATATATAGGATGGTAGAAGACCGCCCCCCTCAAGTAGACGCAGATGCAGGACATACATCATTGGTTGCTTCTTCGCTTGCTCCTCCTTCATCAGCTGTTTATACCCAGTTGAGCCTGCTTTACTGAAGAAGGAGCAGCTCTCCTGAGTTATTGTCAACTCACTGGCCTCCCAACCTTTCTCAGGTGTCTCCCCTCTACCTACCATCCCCCACTAGGACTCCACAACCACCTACCTATTCTACTCTGTCCCTATCAAATCCACAGTGACAACTCCCCCTCCCTCAGCAGAGAGAAAAGAGAGAGCAACTGGGGCGGGACCATGCCCTCCCTAGGGATGACTGTCCAAATCTTTAGTTTGAAAATTGGTAATTTGACAGAATCCAGCCATTACCCTGCTTTGGTAGGAAGAACTGTAATATTTCCCCAGATGAAGTGAGAAGACTTTACAGAATGACCCACAGATAACTGTGGAAGAAACAACAGAAAGCTGAAGAACGGCGGGAGGTCCATTTTCCAAACTCGCTTAATAAAACTGATCCAGGCAATTTATTATGTATAAATGCTGAAATCATTTGGCAAAAAGTTGTCAGATAAAGGGACTATTTGCACAGTGTCCAGGAATCACCTCACAGATTAACTCCTAACCACAAAGAAGGAAATTAACATTTCCAGTATTCAGAGCGAGTATTTCCACATACACCAAAGACATAGCAGAGAAGACCACCTACCTGACAGGACAGAGAGCATCCCACTGCCTAGGAGATCTATCCAACATGTTAACCCAAATATGACCGAGTCTTCAAACTGAATCTTACAGGAAATACAGAGCAGGAAAGAATGATGCAAAAGATACCATAAGGAAACAATCAGACAAACCCAGAAACAGACTTTACAAGACAACTGCCCCGTCTCTTCAAAAAGTCAATGCTGGGGAGAGGAGGGTGGGACTTAATCCAGCACTCACCCAATGTCCGGACCCACTGAGGCTCAAGTTCTTCATGCCTCAACGCAGAAGGAATTCAGCGAGAGGCAGAGTGATAGGCAAAAAGAGAATTTATTAGGATAGGGTACTTGTAAGAGGTGCAGGCAGGAAAGCTCTACTCTGCTCTCCCTCAATTGAGTGGGCAGCCATATATATAGGATGGTAGAAGACCGCCCCCCTCAAGTAGACGCAGATGCAGGACATACATCATTGGTTGCTTCTTCGCTTGCTCCTCCTTCATCAGCTGTTTATACCCAGTTGAGCCTGCTTTACTGAAGAAGGAGCAGCTCTCCTGAGTTATTGTCAACTCACTGGCCTCCCAACCTTTCTCAGGTGTCTCCCCTCTACCTACCATCCCCCACTAGGACTCCACAACCACCTACCTATTCTACTCTGTCCCTATCAAATCCACAGTGACAACTCCCCCTCCCTCAGCAGAGAGAAAAGAGAGAGCAACTGGGGCGGGGACCATGCCCTCCCCTAGGGATGACTGTCCAAATCTTTAGTTTGAAAATTGGTAATTTGACAGAATCCAGCCATTACCCTGCTTTGGTAGGAAGAACTGTAATATTTCCCCAGATGAAGTGAGAAGACTTTACAGAATGACCCACAGATAACTGTGGAAGAAACAACAGAAAGCTGAAGAACGGCGGGAGGTCCATTTTCCAAACTCGCTTAATAAAACTGATCCAGGCAATTTATTATGTATAAATGCTGAAATCATTTGGCAAAAAGTTGTCAGATAAAGGGACTATTTGCACAGTGTCCAGGAATCACCTCACAGATTAACTCCTAACCACAAAGAAGGAAATTAACATTTCCAGTATTCAGAGCGAGTATTTCCACATACACCAAAGACATAGCAGAGAAGACCACCTACCTGACAGGACAGAGAGCATCCCACTGCCTAGGAGATCTATCCAACATGTTAACCCAAATATGACCGAGTCTTCAAACTGAATCTTACAGGAAATACAGAGCAGGAAAGAATGATGCAAAAGATACCATAAGGAAACAATCAGACAAACCCAGAAACAGACTTTACAAGACAACTGCCCCGTCTCTTCAAAAAGTCAATGCTGGGGAGAGGAGGGGTGGGGAGGGCAGAGGCTGCTGAGGGCAGCTGCTCTAGATTAAGAGAATAAAGCGATACAGCAACCAAATGCAATGCATGAGTTCTGATTGGTACCCTGCTGCCAAAAGGGAGGCTATAAAAAACATTTTTGGTTCAACTGGGGAAACCTAAAAAAGATACAGATACCAGAAAATTACGATTCATATCTTAGGTGTAATGATGATACATAGGAAAATGTCCTTATTTTTAGGAGTCCTTATTAGTAGGAGTTTAAGTACAATAATGGACCACACAGGAAATGTCACTTTTAGAAGATACACACTGAGCTATTTAGGGATAAACTGAAACAGTTTTCCTTAGATTTGGGACTTAAACCCAAAAGCCAATTTGGGAGTTGAACCCACGTGGCCAGGGCTTGAACCTGGCCAAAATCCACCATACCTGGTTTCAGGACCTAATAGAGCTCAGGTTCTTGATGTCTCTTTGCACAAAAGAATTCAGTGAGAGACAAAGTGATAGGTAATAAATAGATTTATTCAGAGAAAAGAACACTCCACAGACCGAGTGTAGGCCATCACAGAGGGCGAGTGCAGTGGCCCCGAAAACGTGGCGTGTGTAGCCTTTATGGGCTGGGTAATTTCATATGCTAATGAGTGGGAGGATTATTCCAACTATTTTGGGAAGGGGCGGAACTGTCATGGCGCCTCGGGGTGTGTCATTTAGCTTGCTGATTGAGGATCAAGGTCTAGTCCGCCATCTTGGACCCCTCTGATTCTAATGGGTTTATGTTGTGTCCTTAGACTACGTCATTCTTTCAAAAGTTGTGCCCTGCCCCTTTCCCTCCTGTTACAAAACAGTGTAGTAAATCACTGATTTATATTTAATACACAGAGACAGAGCATATTTGACAATGTTACCAATTACTGAACCTTGATACTAAGTGCATTAAGTATATGCTAACTACTATTTTTTTTTATTTTTCCCCAATAAAAATTGAAGAGCTTTCCTTACAAAGGTATTCTTCACAGACTATACAGTACAACCATTACACAGGATAAGAAAAAAGAGATTTTTAATAGCATGGGTAAATGCTCCTAATATGAACTAAAAATGTGTACATAGTTTCATTTCAATTAAATTAGACATATCCAGAGAAATAATTCAGAAGGCAATACCAAGGGACCACACAGCTAGCGCTGGTGGAGCCCGGGGTGCTGACGGCACTGACGTTCATCCTAGCCCCTCCCTCCCCGACTGGCCCTCCTCCTCCACTCCCTCCCCAGAAGCCAGCAGCCCCCTCTCTGCCCAGGGCTCCCTTGCTCCACCACGACTTCTCCCTCTCAGGCTCAGAGGAACCATTCCTGCTATTTCCGCATGACTGCTGGCTGCAGAGAACTCAGCAGGAAGAGGCACAATTCAGAACTAGGAGACCCAGGTGCCTTCATGGCACACCCACCTAACTGCTCTGTGTCCCTCATCTGTGAAATTGGCAGAGTTGAGAACAGCGGGATCCTGGGTACCAGCCAGCAGGGCTGAGTGGTAGCTGAGTCCCAGAGCTGGTCCTCATTGGTCCTCACCCACAGCTCCTCATCAGAGAGAAGGGCCCTATTCTCCAGGCACGTGACCTACAAGCCTCCTCCTCCCCAACACCCCCACCAAACCATCACCGAGTTCTCATCATGTCAGACACAACCAATTCTCTCCATCACTACCACCACATCCCTGACCCAGGCAACCATCATTGCTCACCACAGGGGTCAGCTGCATCCACTCAGGGGGCCACAACACAGGTAAAGACATCTTTCCAACCTGGTTCAGATGTCTCACTTCTTCCTAAGATCTTAAAGCAACAGTATCCCACTATTCCAGAGCTCCCTGGCATGGCCTCCTACCCAGCTCCCCAGCCTCACAGCACAATCCAGGTCTCCTTGACTCTAGCTAAAGCTATCCACACCAGCTTTCTATATGCCTCTCGATTTTCCCAAGCTCCTTCTGGCCACATGGCCTTTGCACACCTCTCTGACCATGTACCTGCTCTTCATTCTTTTATCATTTGAAAAAAAAAACTTCTTTCAGTACAGGACAAGGAATATAGTCAATATTCTATATTAACTTTAAATGGAATATAATCTATAAAAATACTGAATCAGCATATTGTACACCAGAAACGTACATAATATTGTAGATCAACTATATCTCAATTTAAGAAATATTTTGGAGACTTCCCTGGGAGGCCAGTGGTTAAGATTCCATCCTTCCAAGGCAGGGAGAGAGGGTTTAATCCCTGGTTAGGGAACTAAAATTCCACATGCAGCATTGCCAAAAAAAATTATTAAAAAATATTTTTCATTACAAACCAGCCACACATAATGTCCAAAAATGTACAAATTATCACAAACTGAGAACCCAACTAACCTCCACATAGGTCAAGAATCAGGGCTGCTGGCTCTGTGGAAGCTCCCTCTCTCAAGGACCATGCAGTCACTACCCACAATTCTCTAGGAAGGATGTTCCTTGCTCGCAGCTTAAACATGCACAATAGCTGCCTAGACACCTTAGTGTCCTATCTGTTCTGAACTAACTGTAAACGGACTCATACAGAATGTACTATTTTCTGCCTGGCTTTTTGGCTAGACAACATTAACGCTGTGATGCATCCTTAATCAGCAGGTAGCAGTAGTTCATTTTTGTTGATGTACACCACTTCTACAGCTGACAGCCATTTGGGTTGCTTGCACTTCTGAGCTGGTACAAACAATGTGTGTGCGTGCCACGTGCTAAGTCACTTCAGTCATGCCTGACTCTTTGTGACGCCATGGACTGTAGCCCGTCAGGCTCCTCTGTCCATGGGATTCTCCAGGCAAGAATACTGGAGTGGGCTGCCATTTCCTTCTCCAGGAGATCTTCCCAAGCCAGGAATTGAACCTGGGTCTCCTGCACTGCAGGTAGATTCCTCACCATCTGAGCTACCAGGGAAGCCAGCACAAATAATACACTAGGAATATTCTTGCACATGTCTCCTGAAGTACAAATGCTTAACACAGCTATTATACAGCCAGAAGTAGAACTGCTGAAATGGAGCCAACACGTCTTCAGTTTTGAAAGACACTGCTAAACTTCTAAAGTGGTGTTATCAATTTAATATTCCTGCCAACAGTAGATGAATTCAGTACAGGACAAGGAATATATCTTTTATTAACTTTAAATGGAATATAATCTATAAAAATACTGAATCAGCATATTGTACACCAGAAACGTACATAATATTGTAGATCAACTATATCTCAATTTAAGAAATATTTTGGAGATTTCCCCTGGGAGGCCAGTGGTTAAGATTCCATCCTTCCAAGGCAGGGAGAGAGGGTTTAATCCCTGGTTAGGGAACTAAAATTCCACATGCAGCATTGCCAAAAAAAATTATTAAAAAATATTTTTCATTACAAACCAGCCACACATAATGTCCAAAAATGTACAAATTATCACAAACTGAGAACCCAACTAACCTCCACATAGGTCAAGAATCAGGGCTGCTGGCTCTGTGGAAGCTCCCTCTCTCAAGGACCATGCAGTCACTACCCACAATTCTCTAGGAAGGATGTTCCTTGCTCGCAGCTTAAACATGCACAATAGCTGCCTAGACACCTTAGTGTCCTATCTGTTCTGAACTAACTGTAAACGGACTCATACAGAATGTACTATTTTCTGCCTGGCTTTTTGGCTAGACAACATTAACGCTGTGATGCATCCTTAATCAGCAGGTAGCAGTAGTTCATTTTTGTTGATGTACACCACTTCTACAGCTGACAGCCATTTGGGTTGCTTGCACTTCTGAGCTGGTACAAACAATGTGTGTGCGTGCCACGTGCTAAGTCACTTCAGTCATGCCTGACTCTTTGTGACGCCATGGACTGTAGCCCGTCAGGCTCCTCTGTCCATGGGATTCTCCAGGCAAGAATACTGGAGTGGGCTGCCATTTCCTTCTCCAGGAGATCTTCCCAAGCCAGGAATTGAACCTGGGTCTCCTGCACTGCAGGTAGATTCCTCACCATCTGAGCTACCAGGGAAGCCAGCACAAATAATACACTAGGAATATTCTTGCACATGTCTCCTGAAGTACAAATGCTTAACACAGCTATTATACAGCCAGAAGTAGAACTGCTGAAATGGAGCCAACACGTCTTCAGTTTTGAAAGACACTGCTAAACTTCTAAAGTGGTGTTATCAATTTAATATTCCTGCCAACAGTAGATGAACATTCCCTTCCCAATAGCCTTAGTAACACCTGGAAGAGACACCATGTGTAAGCTATGTATAGGGCAAGATATTGGGGGTGGGGAGGAGCATCCATGCCCTCTCTGGGTGTGCCACCCTCCCAGCACACCAATGCATTCACAAACCTAGAAGTTCCCCAAATCTTCTTAAGAGTTTATATAACTCAAATCTGCAGCCCCACTTGCTCCTGGGATGTTGGGGGTAAAGCTTAAAGCTCTTATCTCTAACTACTTATTAGGTCTTTCTGGTGACTCGACCCCACCCTGAAGCCATCTAAGTCACCTTATCTGTGTAAATTCAGATATAAATAAATATAGGATTTTCCCAAGCCAGGAATTCCAAGGTATGCATGAGCAAATCCAGCCCACCACCTATTTTTGTGAAAAACACAGCCACATCCAAGTCACCCCTAGCTGCTTTTACTCGACAATGCAGAGTTAAATAGCTGCCACAGAAATGGTATACGGCCATGAACCCTTAATAGTTACTATCTGGCCCTTTACAGAAAGCTTGCTGACATCCCTCTCCTCTTTCCAGTTTGAGTATGAATGAATGCTGAATTCTGTCAAAATATTTTTCCTGCATCTGCTACCACAGCTATAAGCCTTCCAATATACATTGGAAAGACTGATGATGAAGCTGAAGCTCCAATACTTTGGCTACCTGATGCAAAGAGCTGACTCGCTGGAAAAAATCCTGATGCTGGGAAAAACAGAAGGCAGGAGGAAAAGGAGACGATGGAGGACAAGACGGTTAGATGGCATCACCAACTCAATGGATGTGAGTTTGAGCAAGTTCCAGGAAACAGTGAAGGACAGGGAAGTCTGGCGTGCTGCAGTCCAAAGGGTCACAAAGAGTGGGCTATGACTGAGCAACTGAACTGAGTAGTCTTGTAATTGTCTGATACATGGCCTGGCTCATGGATTTTCAGCAGTCTTCTTCTGTAACATAAATCCATTTAAAGCTATAAACCTTCCTCTATACATGACTTCAGGTGTATCCCATTAGTTATATAATTTTGCTATCATTGAACTCAAAATATTTCCTAGATATGACTCATAAGTTATTTAGAAACAAATTTCTCAATTTCCAGAAATAGGGGGGTTTTCATTTTATTGATTTCTAGCTTAATTCCACTGCTGTTAGGGAACACAGTCTGTATAATTTCAGTTCTCTGAAAGTTGTTGAGAACTGTCTTGTGGCTAGAACATACTCGATTCTGACCAATATGTCTTGTGCTTTTTAAAAGAATTTCAATTCTAAAACTGCTTAGTAGTGTTCTGTGTATGTCTATCAGGTCAAGTTTAGTACTCTGTTGTTCAATTTTTCTATATTTTTACAAATTTTTGTTTGCTCACCCTAACCACATCTGAAACAGGTATGTTTAAAATATCCCACTACAATCATAGATTTATTTCCCTTACACTATATTAATTTTTCTCCTAAAAAAATTTTAAGTTACATTAGATATACACATATTTTAATGATAATATCTGAAAAAACTTTTATCGGTATCGTATCTGTATCTCTAATAATGAATTCTGCCTTCAAAGACTATTTTGTCTGACATTAAAGTGCCATAGCAACTTTCTTTTGGTTGGTGTTTTTTCACACCTTCCAAATTATTTTTAGTTTGAGTATGAATGAATGCTGAATTCTGTCAAAATATTTTTCCTGCATCTGCTACCACAGCTATAAGCCTTCCAATATACATTGGAAAGACTGATGATGAAGCTGAAGCTCCAATACTTTGGCTACCTGATGCAAAGAGCTGACTCGCTGGAAAAAATCCTGATGCTGGGAAAAACAGAAGGCAGGAGGAAAAGGAGACGATGGAGGACAAGACGGTTAGATGGCATCACCAACTCAATGGATGTGAGTTTGAGCAAGTTCCAGGAAACAGTGAAGGACAGGGAAGTCTGGCGTGCTGCAGTCCAAAGAGGTCACAAAGAGTGGGCTATGACTGAGCAACTGAACTGAGTAGTCTTGTAATTGTCTGATACATGGCCTGGCTCATGGATTTTCAGCAGTCTTCTTCTGTAACATAAATCCATTTAAAGCTATAAACCTTCCTCTATACATGACTTCAGGTGTATCCCATTAGTTATATAATTTTGCTATCATTGAACTCAAAATATTTCCTAGATATGACTCATAAGTTATTTAGAAACAAATTTCTCAATTTCCAGAAATAGGGGGGTTTTCATTTTATTGATTTCTAGCTTAATTCCACTGCTGTTAGGGAACACAGTCTGTATAATTTCAGTTCTCTGAAAGTTGTTGAGAACTGTCTTGTGGCTAGAACATACTCGATTCTGACCAATATGTCTTGTGCTTTTTAAAAGAATTTCAATTCTAAAACTGCTTAGTAGTGTTCTGTGTATGTCTATCAGGTCAAGTTTAGTACTCTGTTGTTCAATTTTTCTATATTTTTACAAATTTTTGTTTGCTCACCCTAACCACATCTGAAACAGGTATGTTTAAAATATCCCACTACAATCATAGATTTATTTCCCTTACACTATATTAATTTTTCTCCTAAAAAAATTTTAAGTTACATTAGATATACACATATTTTAATGATAATATCTGAAAAAACTTTTATCGGTATCGTATCTGTATCTCTAATAATGAATTCTGCCTTCAAAGACTATTTTGTCTGACATTAAAGTGCCATAGCAACTTTCTTTTGGTTGGTGTACACACAGTATTTTTTCCATTCTTTTATTCTCAATCTTTTTATGTCCTTTTGTTTTAAATATGTCTCTTCTAAATAATCTAGTCTGCTTTTGTCTTCGTACCCATCTGACAATGTGACTTTTAACTGAAGCATTCGAGTTTGCTTACACTTAAGGGGATGACTGACTGAAGCCTATCACACCCAGTTTGCTTTCTCCTTGTTCCACTTGTTCAGTGTTCCCTTTTCTCCCCTTTTTTAAAAAATGTTATTGAACCACAGTTGATTTACAGTGTGGTGTTAATTTCTGCTATCCAGCAAAGTGATTCAGCTATACATATACACACATATTCTTTTTTATTATGATTTATCACAGCATATCCCTGTGCTACACAATAGGACCTTGTTGTTTATGTACAATACTTTGCATCCGCAAATTCCAAACGCCTAATCCTTCCCCCTCCCTTTCTCCTTTTCTGCCTTCTTTCAGATTCGGAATTTCTTATTATTCAATTTTTCTTGTCTGTTTGCTTAGACAGCACAGCATCCTGCACAATTTAGTGGGTGCTACACAGATTACAACATGTATTCCTAATACATGTTGGCTTGCCTAATAAGAACTGGTTCTTTTTTCTTTTTCCTGGAAATCCAAGGAGAACATTAAACAGTTTTAGCCCATTTATCTCCTTTTTGACTTGCATGCCACTGCCATGTAGTCTACTTCTATATATATTTTAAACCCAAAGATACTATTCACTTTAATAGTTGATCATCATTCAGTGTTTCCCACAGAGGGGCCCTTTCTGTTTGCTCTTCATTCCTTGCTGAAACATGACCTTTCACCTGAGATCATTTTCCTTTAGCCAGATACAAACAGAAACACACTGGTGTTTCCTTCATTAGGGGTCCGTGCACAAAAAACCGGATTCTGTTCATTTGAAGATGTCCTTCTTTCAGCTTTGTTTCTGAAGGCTCTTTTGGCTGAGCAAGAACCAGGGCAAGAGCGGTTTCTTCCAGCACTTGGGCTCCAGCTGGCCCTGCTTCCACGGCTTCCGGGTTGCACACAGCCATCAGCCTAACTGTGGCCCTTCTGAGGGTGCTCTGCCTCCAGATGCTCTCAGGTCTCCTCTTCATCTGTGGTTTTCAGCAGTTTTATTATGAAGTAATAGGTGTGGTTTTCTTTGTGTTCACAGGGCTACTGAATCTGTAGGTGGTGTCTTTTAATAGTTGTGGGAAGTTCTCAGACATTATCTTTACAAGTGTTGTTTCTCCCAAATTTTCTCATAAAAGATCTTTTCCTTGTTATCTCTGACTCCTGCCCTATCTGTTAATTTCTCCTTTTTTTTTTTTTTTTTAATGTCTCCAGACTTCCTAGTGGGTATTTTCTTTTGAGTTGTCTTCTGGGCCATTAAATTTTTCCTTTAGCTGTGTCTATTTTACCCTTCCTTTGAGAAAACTTAACTTTGATTGTTGTATTTTCCAATTTTAGAATTTTCATTTGGGTCCTTTTTAGTTTCCGGTTCTCTGCCAAAATTCTCAATCTGGCCTTTTATCTCCTTAAACATAGTAAGCACAGTTATTTAAAATCTGTGTCTGATGTCTAGAGTCCCTGTTAATCTATCTTGATAGTCTGCTGTTTCCATTGGTTTTAATTCACATGGCCTTACCTCCCATATGTCTGTTCTTCACTGAACATAGAAGTTTTCACAACACGGGCTTGTAAAAATAACTGCAGGACTGGGTGTCACCTTCCTCTACGAGGACTGAAGCTGCTTCTGTGCGGCCCCAAGACAGCAGTACTCTGGGATAACCTTAATTTCAGAGACCTGGCAGGATGTGGAGCAGGACTGCAGCCCTGTCGAAGTCCTTCTTCTAATCCTCCTGGTTCCTTGGAAGTGGCATTTTGGGATCCCAGAGGAAATGAGGAGAGCTCACCCACCACTGCTGCCTCTTGATGGATCCTAACCCCTGAATACCCCCAGGCAGGTCTGCCTGCCTCCCAGAGCCCTGCCCCTCAGCTTCCCCTTCAGTCAGCCTATACCTGATGTCAGTTTCCTGCCACAGACTGGGAGGCTTACACATAGTGCAGGAGGCTAGAAATCCGAAATCAAGGTTTCTTCCAGCACTTGGGCTCCAGCTGGCCCTGCTTCCACGGCTTCCGGGTTGCACACAGCCATCAGCCTAACTGTGGCCCTTCTGAGGGTGCTCTGCCTCCAGATGCTCTCAGGTCTCCTCTTCATCTGTGGTTTTCAGCAGTTTTATTATGAAGTAATAGGTGTGGTTTTCTTTGTGTTCACAGGGCTACTGAATCTGTAGGTGGTGTCTTTTAATAGTTGTGGGAAGTTCTCAGACATTATCTTTACAAGTGTTGTTTCTCCCAAATTTTCTCATAAAAGATCTTTTCCTTGTTATCTCTGACTCCTGCCCTATCTGTTAATTTCTCCTTTTTTTTTTTTTTTTAATGTCTCCAGACTTCCTAGTGGGTATTTTCTTTTGAGTTGTCTTCTGGGCCATTAAATTTTTCCTTTAGCTGTGTCTATTTTACCCTTCCTTTGAGAAAACTTAACTTTGATTGTTGTATTTTCCAATTTTAGAATTTTCATTTGGGTCCTTTTTAGTTTCCGGTTCTCTGCCAAAATTCTCAATCTGGCCTTTTATCTCCTTAAACATAGTAAGCACAGTTATTTAAAATCTGTGTCTGATGTCTAGAGTCCCTGTTAATCTATCTTGATAGTCTGCTGTTTCCATTGGTTTTAATTCACATGGCCTTACCTCCCATATGTCTGTTCTTCACTGAACATAGAAGTTTTCACAACACGGGCTTGTAAAAATAACTGCAGGACTGGGTGTCACCTTCCTCTACGAGGACTGAAGCTGCTTCTGTGCGGCCCCCGAAGACAGCAGTACTCTGGGATAACCTTAATTTCAGAGACCTGGCAGGATGTGGAGCAGGACTGCAGCCCTGTCGAAGTCCTTCTTCTAATCCTCCTGGTTCCTTGGAAGTGGCATTTTGGGATCCCAGAGGAAATGAGGAGAGCTCACCCACCACTGCTGCCTCTTGATGGATCCTAACCCCTGAATACCCCCAGGCAGGTCTGCCTGCCTCCCAGAGCCCTGCCCCTCAGCTTCCCCTTCAGTCAGCCTATACCTGATGTCAGTTTCCTGCCACAGACTGGGAGGCTTACACATAGTGCAGGAGGCTAGAAATCCGAAATCAAGGTGTCAGGAGGGCCACCCTCCCTCTAAGGGTCCAGGAGAGAGTCCATCTATTACTATTACCTCGTCTAATCACCCCACCTGATCCCTGAGTTGTGACAGCACAGCTTGACATTGCTGGCTCTGCCTTCACATGGCCATTTCCCTGATGCTCCTTTCTGTCCAATCCTTCCTCTTCTTTCTTTTAGAGACAGCAGATGCTAGATTGAGAGTCCACTCGTCACCAAACAAGCCCTACAGTCACTACACGGTTAATTCTAATATCATCTGTCTTCAGACTATTAGCTCTAGGAGTGTTTTTCGCTCTTCAGGAAGGCACCCCAAGTGCCTGGCACACTGAACAATTTTAAGGGCTCCACCACTGGCCGAGTTAAACGAAATCTGTGAAATAAGGAAACTGACACCCAGCCCATGGTATTCCCATGAGTATTCAACAAATTAACAATATATTTTTTTTGGCCACTCTTATTGGTCTTTCATTTGTTTGTTTTCATCCATCTTTGTTCTTTGGCCTGTGTGGGCCTCCCATTGCAGCGGCCTCTCTCATCACAGAGTACCGGCTCTGGGCGCATGTGCTCCAGAGCTCCAGCTGGGTAGCTGGACACATGGGTCTAGCCGTTCCGCAGCACATGGGATCTTCCCAGGCCAGAGATCGAACCGGCGCCCCTTGCACTGCAAGGCAGTATCCTTATCCACTGGAGCACCAGGGAAGCCCCAAATTAACAATAGTTTTAAAAGACATTCACTGTTAATTGCCCACCAGATTTGTTTTTATTTGCTGTTCTGGGTGCTAGCGATGAAGATGCACCCAGGTCAACTTGAGCTGGGGGAGGAGGGTTCAGGGAGATAGTTACTATTCAAAATACAAAAAGTGAACAATCAGAAAGCGAGAGATAACCGCAACAGCAACCGTTTACTGAATGCTCATAACATGCAGGCATGATGTTAGGTAAGTTCTACGAGTTATCTTCATTCCCATTTGGTTCTATGAGTTATCTTCATTTCTGTCTCACAGCTCTGAGAACTACTATTATCATTTCTGTGCTTCAGATATGGAAACTGAGGTCCAGGAACACATACCTGACGGGGACTGTCACCGCTGCTTACCCAAGAACTAGCAGTTCCCCATCTACAAGTGAGGAAACCAAGTCTTTAGAGGTTTAGAGTTGTTCGCAATCACATGACTCATACGAAGGCAAGCAGGATGTGAATCAACATCATCAACTTCATTTAATAATACACCAATGTTTAGACTCTGAAACACTGCTACCCATCAGCTTTTAAAAAGCCTTTTACGCCACGTCACACACACTAGGATAGCTATAATCAAAAAGACAAAACAACTGAGCATGTGGAGAAACGGGGACCCTCACACCTTGATGGTGGAACCATAAAATGTTACAGCCACTCTGGAAAACAGTCTGGCAGCTTCTCAAAGACCAAGCCCAGAATCACCATGTGACCTAGCCAACCACCCTAGGTCTCTACCAACCAGAAAAGAAGTCTGACCAACTGATGGGGTAAAAAATATATTTTTTGGCCACTCTTATTGGTCTTTCATTTGTTTGTTTTCATCCATCTTTGTTCTTTGGCCTGTGTGGGCCTCCCATTGCAGCGGCCTCTCTCATCACAGAGTACCGGCTCTGGGCGCATGTGCTCCAGAGCTCCAGCTGGGTAGCTGGACACATGGGTCTAGCGTTCCGCAGCACATGGGATCTTCCCAGGCCAGAGATCGAACCGGCGCCCCTTGCACTGCAAGGCAGTATCCTTATCCACTGGAGCACCAGGGAAGCCCCAAATTAACAATAGTTTTAAAAGACATTCACTGTTAATTGCCCACCAGATTTGTTTTTATTTGCTGTTCTGGGTGCTAGCGATGAAGATGCACCCAGGTCAACTTGAGCTGGGGGAGGAGGGTTCAGGGAGATAGTTACTATTCAAAATACAAAAAGTGAACAATCAGAAAGCGAGAGATAACCGCAACAGCAACCGTTTACTGAATGCTCATAACATGCAGGCATGATGTTAGGTAAGTTCTACGAGTTATCTTCATTCCCATTTGGTTCTATGAGTTATCTTCATTTCTGTCTCACAGCTCTGAGAACTACTATTATCATTTCTGTGCTTCAGATATGGAAACTGAGGTCCAGGAACACATACCTGACGGGGACTGTCACCGCTGCTTACCCAAGAACTAGCAGTTCCCCATCTACAAGTGAGGAAACCAAGTCTTTAGAGGTTTAGAGTTGTTCGCAATCACATGACTCATACGAAGGCAAGCAGGATGTGAATCAACATCATCAACTTCATTTAATAATACACCAATGTTTAGACTCTGAAACACTGCTACCCATCAGCTTTTAAAAAGCCTTTTACGCCACGTCACACACACTAGGATAGCTATAATCAAAAAGACAAAACAACTGAGCATGTGGAGAAACGGGGACCCTCACACCTTGATGGTGGAACCATAAAATGTTACAGCCACTCTGGAAAACAGTCTGGCAGCTTCTCAAAGACCAAGCCCAGAATCACCATGTGACCTAGCCAACCACCCTAGGTCTCTACCAACCAGAAAAAGACACCTATGTCTGCACAGAAACAGATACATGAATGTCCACAGCAGCAGCATCCAGAATAGACAAAATGGGCAAAGAACCCGAATGTCCATCAAAGGATAACTATAAAGAACATGCAGCGTATGCATACGACGGTGCTGTATTCAACAGCACAGTGAAAGCGAGGGTTACAACGTGGATGACTTCTGAATCCACCAGACTAAGTGAAAGAACCCGGACACCAGGGGTGCACCCCACACACTACATCTGTATGAAATGTCCGGAATCAGCAAATCCACAAAATAGAAAGCAGACCAGCAGTTGCCTAAGGCTGAGAGAGTTGGGAGGAAACGGGGAGTGACTGCAAGTGGCTCTGGGTTTCACTGTAGGGGACGAGCGCGTTCTAAAATTGACTGCGGTGAGGATTACACAACCGTGAACACACTAAACCCACTGAGCTGTACCCTTGGAATGAGCGAGCTCTATGGTATGTGAATTTTATCCGACGGAAGATTTTTTTTTAAGTGTTTAACAACTTGAACATTTACTTAACTTCTCTGATTCTTCATTTCACAATGGAAGAAACACTTTGTTTACATGGGAAATCAGGAATATAAGCCCTTTAACGCACCAAGCCAAAAACGTTAACATTTTTAAAACTTAAATAAATTAAGCTCTATCTGAACTGATAAGGCTTCCCAGAATCACACTCTCTCAAATTTCTAAATACCTCGTAATGAATCTAAATTCATTTACTAGTGTATTAATTAGCTCTCTTTTCTTTTGTCCACATTAGCTATGTGCTCCTAGAAAATTACTACTGTGGACTACGGCAGGAAATGGAAGGAAGCAATGTGCTTGCTGGGGACAGTAGGAACATATGAAAATGTAAGACACACCTGAAATGCTAAATGACCATCCCAAATCTACACACATCAAGTTTTCAGGATGCCTAAAGACTAGGGGGAAAGTTTTAAAAGAACCTCATAAATACAGATTGATTTGAGCTTGGTAAGGACACCATGTGAACCTAGCCGGGACCCTCACACCTTGATGGTGGAACCATAAAATGTTACAGCCACTCTGGAAAACAGTCTGGCAGCTTCTCAAAGACCAAGCCCAGAATCACCATGTGACCTAGCCAACCACCCTAGGTCTCTACCAACCAGAAAAGACACCTATGTCTGCACAGAAACAGATACATGAATGTCCACAGCAGCAGCATCCAGAATAGACAAAATGGGCAAAGAACCCGAATGTCCATCAAAGGATAACTATAAAGAACATGCAGCGTATGCATACGACGGTGCTGTATTCAACAGCACAGTGAAAGCGAGGGTTACAACGTGGATGACTTCTGAATCCACCAGACTAAGTGAAAGAACCCGGACACCAGGGGTGCACCCACACACAACATCTGTATGAAATGTCCGGAATCAGCAAATCCACAAAATAGAAAGCAGACCAGCAGTTGCCTAAGGCTGAGAGAGTTGGGAGGAAACGGGGAGTGACTGCAAGTGGCTCTGGGTTTCACTGTAGGGGACGAGCGCGTTCTAAAATTGACTGCGGTGAGGATTACACAACCGTGAACACACTAAACCCACTGAGCTGTACCCTTGGAATGAGCGAGCTCTATGGTATGTGAATTTTATCCGACGGAAGATTTTTTTTTAAGTGTTTAACAACTTGAACATTTACTTAACTTCTCTGATTCTTCATTTCACAATGGAAGAAACACTTTGTTTACATGGGAAATCAGGAATATAAGCCCTTTAACGCACCAAGCCAAAAACGTTAACATTTTTAAAACTTAAATAAATTAAGCTCTATCTGAACTGATAAGGCTTCCCAGAATCACACTCTCTCAAATTTCTAAATACCTCGTAATGAATCTAAATTCATTTACTAGTGTATTAATTAGCTCTCTTTTCTTTTGTCCACATTAGCTATGTGCTCCTAGAAAATTACTACTGTGGACTACGGCAGGAAATGGAAGGAAGCAATGTGCTTGCTGGGGACAGTAGGAACATATGAAAATGTAAGACACACCTGAAATGCTAAATGACCATCCCAAATCTACACACATCAAGTTTTCAGGATGCCTAAAGACTAGGGGGAAAGTTTTAAAAGAACCTCATAAATACAGATTGATTTGAGCTTGGTAAGGCTTCTCCTTGCATGCAGGTCAGTAAGGGCTTGTTTCTCAAAGTCTGGTCCATGAACCGGCGGTGGTACCATCACCTGGGAGCTGATAAATGCGGAACCTCAAGCCCCACTCTAGACTGACTCAACCAGAATCTGCATTTTTAACAAGATTCCCAGGGGATGTGTCTGCACATGAAAATTGGAACAGCCCTGTCCTCAGACACTTCCCTTTCTTTTTCCGTTAAGACAGCTCTAGCTTGCACTAGACTAATACATCAGGGCAAAAATCTGACATGCTAGCAGCTCTGGTCCTGGGCCGGCTTGTCCTCCATTCCACTCCTCCCTCTTTTGCTCTATTCCAAACTGCCGAGGGCTGATCCCCGCAGGCTGGGTCTCCCATGCAGGAGGGGGCATGGGGCGAGTCACCAGCCACCGCCGAAGCTGACCCACGCTGGGTCCGGCCCCTGGCAAGGAGTAGGTGCTCCTCGAGTCTGAAACACGGCCTCCTCCCCAGGTCCCCCAGCACTCAGGCAGCAGTGGTTTCCTGTTTGCCACTTCACGACAGGGTTGCTTGCCTCCTTGCCCACCGTTTGGGTTCTCAATTCCTCAGCACCTGTGTGACCACTCCCCTACAATGAACGAACTCCCTGTTTCAAATAATTAAAGTGGGTGGATCTTTTTGGACTCAGAATGATATCCCATACCATTATGGACATTTGCCCTGTGCATCGCATACAGTGGAGGAATTTTCTGAACGGCTGATCTGCTTTAAAGTGGGGAGAACGGAGGCTGGGAGCCACTGTGCACTCAGCAAACCTGCCGTTGATCTCTAACAACCCAGAAGACTCTAAATTCATTTACTAGTGTATTAATTAGCTCTCTTTTCTTTTGTCCACATTAGCTATGTGCTCCTAGAAAATTACTACTGTGGACTACGGCAGGAAATGGAAGGAAGCAATGTGCTTGCTGGGGACAGTAGGAACATATGAAAATGTAAGACACACCTGAAATGCTAAATGACCATCCCAAATCTACACACATCAAGTTTTCAGGATGCCTAAAGACTAGGGGGAAAGTTTTAAAAGAACCTCATAAATACAGATTGATTTGAGCTTGGTAAGGCTTCTCCTTGCATGCAGGTCAGTAAGGGCTTGTTTCTCAAAGTCTGGTCCATGAACCGGCGGCGGTGGTACCATCACCTGGGAGCTGATAAATGCGGAACCTCAAGCCCCACTCTAGACTGACTCAACCAGAATCTGCATTTTTAACAAGATTCCCAGGGGATGTGTCTGCACATGAAAATTGGAACAGCCCTGTCCTCAGACACTTCCCTTTCTTTTTCCGTTAAGACAGCTCTAGCTTGCACTAGACTAATACATCAGGGCAAAAATCTGACATGCTAGCAGCTCTGGTCCTGGGCCGGCTTGTCCTCCATTCCACTCCTCCCTCTTTTGCTCTATTCCAAACTGCCGAGGGCTGATCCCCGCAGGCTGGGTCTCCCATGCAGGAGGGGGCATGGGGCGAGTCACCAGCCACCGCCGAAGCTGACCCACGCTGGGTCCGGCCCCTGGCAAGGAGTAGGTGCTCCTCGAGTCTGAAACACGGCCTCCTCCCCAGGTCCCCCAGCACTCAGGCAGCAGTGGTTTCCTGTTTGCCACTTCACGACAGGGTTGCTTGCCTCCTTGCCCACCGTTTGGGTTCTCAATTCCTCAGCACCTGTGTGACCACTCCCCTACAATGAACGAACTCCCTGTTTCAAATAATTAAAGTGGGTGGATCTTTTTGGACTCAGAATGATATCCCATACCATTATGGACATTTGCCCTGTGCATCGCATACAGTGGAGGAATTTTCTGAACGGCTGATCTGCTTTAAAGTGGGGAGAACGGAGGCTGGGAGCCACTGTGCACTCAGCAAACCTCACATGCCGTTGATCTCTAACAACCCAGAAGACTCAGCCTGCAGCTGTTTGCACAGCAGATGTGGCTGCATTCAGAAACCAAGTCCTCGGGTGTATTTTTAACACACTACCCATCACTCCTCCTCAACCAGAACAGCTGGTACAGCAGCTATTGTTTTAAGAGGGGGAAAAAAACGCCGTCTGAAGAAAAGAATTCTGGACAATCATGGCAATCTCTGAGATACCATATCTTCATAACAGTTGTACATCATATGACCCACCCCATACTGGGCACACCCCAGGCCCTCAGACCAAACAACAGGAGAGAAGCACCCCATGAGCACCACTGAGGGCTACGTGGAGCTCTTCCCAGGAGCACGGCACCCTCCATCACTCTCCGGCTCTGATTGACCCTCGGGGGCTCCCTCTTGCCAAAGGCCAAAAATCCAGCTCCCGGGCTATCCTTTCAAAATGCAGCCTGGTCTGCCTTTCCAGGCTCTTCTTCATTCCTCCCAACCTGACCTACTCACCTTTGAGCATTCCAAGGTGTGCCTAAACCTGTAGATATTGTTGCTGTTAAGTCACTCAGTCATATCAGACTCTTTGCGACTCTGAAGTCTGCCAGGCTCCTCTGTCCACGGGCTTTCCCAGCCAAGAGTAATGGAGTGGGTTGCCATTCCCTTCTTCGGGGGCTCTTCCCAACCCAGGGATCCAATCCAGATCTCCTGCACTGGCAGGGGGATTCTTTGCTATGGAACCACCTGAGCCGTTCAACTCCATGGAAAGTTCTTCTTTTCCTTTATTTCCTTAATACCTGACAAGCTCTTTCTTTCCGGATCCTGCCTCTCAAGGTAGCTGGATTCTCTGTCCTGTGAGTTGCCACAGCAATGAACTAGGTCATATGGTCACGTGAACAGGTGCCCATCTCCTCCAGCTTGGGAACCCCAAAATGGAGAAACTGCCTTTCATCTTGGGATACTGACCATCGTTCAGATCCAGATCCCCAGTTACTACCAGTGACACCCTGGGCAAGGCACTTACCCTCTCCATCTCCGACTGGGTAAGAACGGAGTAACACTTATGGTTGCCGAGGGGAGGGAGAGTTAGGGAGTTCCAGACTGACAGGTACACACTGGTGTATTTAGAATGGATAACCAACAAGGGCCTACTGAATAGCCCAGGAAACTCTGCTCCATGTTTTGTGCCAGCCTGGATGGAAAGGGAGTTTAGGAGAGAAAGGATACGTGTATATGTATGGCTGAATCCCTTCCTTGTCCACCTGTAACTATCCCAGCACTGTAATTGGCTATGCCACTGCTTAGTCACTTCAGCCGTGCCCGACTCTGTGTGACCCCACGGACTGCAGCCCGCCAGGCTGCTCTGTCCGTGGAATTCTCCAGGCAAGAATACTGGAGGGGGTTGCCATTTCCTTCCCCAGTTAATCGGCTATACCCCCAAACAAAATAAAAAGTTAAAAAAAAATTTTTTTAAGGGAGATGACATATAACACCCAACACCGTGAGTTACCACCCATGCTAAATGAGCTAACCCGGGGAAAGTGCTGTCAAGTTCACCCAAGAAAAGTTTCCTGGCACAGTAAGCACTGGGAAATTGCTATCGCTGTAATTATAACTATGACTGTTATACCTGGAACAAAGGAGGTGTTCAGAACTTACGTGCTGAATAACTGGAACACCTCACAGTAAACCTCGTTTTGTAACGTTAGGACCGAACACAAACCGCACCACAGGTATCAGAGGCTGACAGACGATGAAGCCAGAAATGGCTCCCACGGTAAAAGGACCAACTCGCTGGCGGCCAAGAAAAAGCGCACTGCAGCGGGATGTGAAAGTCTGTGCCAGCCGGCGCTGCCCGGGCTGCCCACGGACCCAGCCTGCCCCCAGCCACCTGTCCAACCACCTGCCAGGGAAAGTCGTGCGCTCCCACAGAGGGCTCACCTGTAGCCAAACCCCAAAGTAGTTGGCAACAGAAACCGCAACGGGAAAACAAAGGGTGCAACTTTACTCCTGCGAAAAGGAAATGCGTCCTTCTGCAGCTAATACTCCGCGTCTGGAGTTCTCCATGGAGAGCGAGGTGCCAAGCGGGTGCGCAGACAGGGACAGCCCCCTGTCTCCCTGCTCGCCCGAGGAGGGAGAGGCGGCCGCGGGACGCGCGTCCCTGCCCTTTCCCGCACGAAAGTCCGCGCGAAGGGAGGCAAGGAAGACCCCACCCGGGTCCCCTCGCTCTTCCGCGGATCACACAGCTGAGGGCAGAGCACCGCGGGCAGCCCCACTGGTGCTCAGACCTTGCAGAGCCGGGGTCCGGCTGCCTATCCAGACTGACATGAATCCCTTCCTTGTCCACCATGGAAAAAAAACGTGTATATGTATGGCTGAATCCCTTCCTTGTCCACCTGTAACTATCCCAGCACTGTAATTGGCTATGCCACTGCTTAGTCACTTCAGCCGTGCCCGACTCTGTGTGACCCCACGGACTGCAGCCCGCCAGGCTGCTCTGTCCGTGGAATTCTCCAGGCAAGAATACTGGAGGGGGTTGCCATTTCCTTCCCCAGTTAATCGGCTATACCCCCAAACAAAATAAAAAGTTAAAAAATTTTTTAAGGGAGATGACATATAACACCCAACACCGTGAGTTACCACCCATGCTAAATGAGCTAACCCGGGGAAAGTGCTGTCAAGTTCACCCAAGAAAAGTTTCCTGGCACAGTAAGCACTGGGAAATTGCTATCGCTGTAATTATAACTATGACTGTTATACCTGGAACAAAGGAGGTGTTCAGAACTTACGTGCTGAATAACTGGAACACCTCACAGTAAACCTCGTTTTGTAACGTTAGGACCGAACACAAACCGCACCACAGGTATCAGAGGCTGACAGACGATGAAGCCAGAAATGGCTCCCACGGTAAAAGGACCAACTCGCTGGCGGCCAAGAAAAAGCGCACTGCAGCGGGATGTGAAAGTCTGTGCCAGCCGGCGCTGCCCGGGCTGCCCACGGACCCAGCCTGCCCCCAGCCACCTGTCCAACCACCTGCCAGGGAAAGTCGTGCGCTCCCACAGAGGGCTCACCTGTAGCCAAACCCCAAAGTAGTTGGCAACAGAAACCGCAACGGGAAAACAAAGGGTGCAACTTTACTCCTGCGAAAAGGAAATGCGTCCTTCTGCAGCTAATACTCCGCGTCTGGAGTTCTCCATGGAGAGCGAGGTGCCAAGCGGGTGCGCAGACAGGGACAGCCCCCTGTCTCCCTGCTCGCCCGAGGAGGGAGAGGCGGCCGCGGGACGCGCGTCCCTGCCCTTTCCCGCACGAAAGTCCGCGCGAAGGGAGGCAAGGGAAGACCCCCACCCGGGTCCCCTCGCTCTTCTCCGCGGATCACACAGCTGAGGGCAGAGCACCCAGCGGGAACCAGCCCCACTGGTGCTCAGACCTTGCAGAGCCGGGGTCCGGCTGCCTGGCCGGCGGGGCGCAGCCAGGGGCCCCCGCATCGGGCGCGCTCACCCGCTGGCCTGGCCCTCCGGGTCCTCGCGGCGAGGGTTCCTGGCGGCCCACCCCGCCGCGCGCCCCGCTCGCCGGCCCCCCGCGGCGCCCACCTGCGCCCTGGCCTGGGGTCCCCGCCGCGCCCCACCGGGGGCCACGCTCAGCCCGGACGCCCGGCCCGCTACCCGACGGAGCGCGCTCTCTCCGGGCAGCGGCGCCCGGCGGGACCCTAGGCCGGGCCGGGCAGGGCCTGGGCAGCTGGTCGGGCCGGGCTGCGGGCCTCACGGGGCTGCCGCGGCGTGAGGGGCGCGCGCCCGGGCCGCCGCCGCGGGCTCACCTTCTGGCGGATCTGGCCCGACGTGGACACCTTGCGGATGAGCTTCTGCGGGGAGCCGGGCTCCGCCTCGGGCTCGCTGTCGGACGACTCCTCAGGCGGCGGCGGCGGAGGCGGTTGCGGCGGACCCGGCGGAGGGGCGCCCGCCGCCGCCGCCATGCTGCCCGGCCAGCGCGCGCACAGCGGGCGGGGGTGGGGCCGGGGCCGGGTCGGGGCGGGGTCTCGTGGGGCGGGGTTAGTAGGCGGGGCGGGGCCAGTGGCGATGTCCAGCTCCGCCCCTCCGCGCCCTCTGCCGGCCGCGCCCCTCCCCGGCGCCCCTTGGCCCCCACCTGTGGCGTATGATCCCCAGATTTTAGCGTCTGTTTGTTCTTCCTAGGGTCACTGTGTGTGTGTGTGTGTGTGTGTGTGTGTGTTTTCCTGTCTTCACTTCTTTAAATCTTTTATCTTCTTGAAAAATGAAAGCAACCTCCCGGCTGTGTGTCTTTCTTGCCCTGCACTGAGTTGCCAGCATCTAAAGCTGCCTCTGGCAGTTGGTAGTTGGTTGCACCGGGAGTGGATGAGTGCATGCACGAATGCAGGGAAGAAAGTGCTAGGACAGGCCTCTGGGGTACCGGAACGGAGATGCAGTTCCATCTTAACCCCGGTGCAGGGACCCCACCGGTCGCTCCGCGGATCACACAGAGGGCAGAGCACCCAGCGGGAACCAGCCCCACTGGTGCTCAGACCTTGCAGAGCCGGGGTCCGGCTGCCTGGCCGGCGGGGCGCAGCCAGGGGCCCCGCATCGGGCGCGCTCACCCGCTGGCCGGGCCCCTCCGGGTCCTCGCGGCGAGGGTTCCTGGCGGCCCACCCCGCCGCGCGCCCCGCTCGCCGGCCCCCCGCGGCGCCCACCTGCGCCCTGGCCTGGGGTCCCCGCCGCGCCCCACCGGGGGCCACGCTCAGCCCGGACGCCCGGCCCGCTACCCGACGGAGCGCGCTCTCTCCGGGCAGCGGCGCCCGGCGGGACCCTAGGCCGGGCCGGGCAGGGCCTGGGCAGCTGGTCGGGCCGGGCTGCGGGCCTCACGGGGCTGCCGCGGCGTGAGGGGCGCGCGCCCGGGCCGCCGCCGCGGGCTCACCTTCTGGCGGATCTGGCCCGACGTGGACACCTTGCGGATGAGCTTCTGCGGGGAGCCGGGCTCCGCCTCGGGCTCGCTGTCGGACGACTCCTCAGGCGGCGGCGGCGGAGGCGGTTGCGGCGGACCCGGCGGAGGGGCGCCCGCCGCCGCCGCCATGCTGCCCGGCCAGCGCGCGCACAGCGGGCGGGGGTGGGGCCGGGGCCGGGTCGGGGGCGGGGTCTCGTGGGGGCGGGGTTAGTAGGCGGGGCGGGGCCAGTGGCGATGTCCAGCTCCGCCCCTCCGCGCCCTCTGCCGGCCGCGCCCCTCCCCGGCGCCCCTTGGCCCCCACCTGTGGCGTATGATCCCCAGATTTTAGCGTCTGTTTGTTCTTCCTAGGGTCACTGTGTGTGTGTGTGTGTGTGTGTGTGTGTGTTTTCCTGTCTTCACTTCTTTAAATCTTTTATCTTCTTGAAAAATGAAAGCAACCTCCCGGCTGTGTGTCTTTCTTGCCCTGCACTGAGTTGCCAGCATCTAAAGCTGCCTCTGGCAGTTGGTAGTTGGTTGCACCGGGAGTGGATGAGTGCATGCACGAATGCAGGGAAGAAAGTGCTAGGACAGGCCTCTGGGGTACCGGAACGGAGATGCACGGTTCCATCTTAGAAGGCTTCCTGGACAAAAAGGTGTTTAATGTGAGATGGAAAATGTGAGCATAGGTTATCCATAACCTGAGAACCCTGTTCGAGGCCAAGAGATGAAATGATGCAATGGCCTGGAGGCAAGAAAGAACACATTTCTAGGAAAAAGGGAAACTATAGCCTAAAGAAAAGAAAATGCTTGAAGAGATGAGCCCGGGGGTGGGCAGGTCAAACTGAGCTTTGTACACCTGATAAGGGGGTTGGTCTTTTAGGCTGAGTCCTAAGGGCAACTGAATGCCCTGGGGCGTCTGAGCCTTGGGCTGAGCTTGGTCATAAAGCTGGAGCCGGTGGCTGTCCTGGGTTATTCCAAGGTGCGGTGGTGAGAGACAATGTTGAGAAACGGATTCAGGAGCAGAGTGATAGCTAGGCGGCAGGCAGAGGCAATTTGGAATAAGCCCCTCCTTTTCAGCAGGGCTTTCAGGGAGTACAGTGGTAAAGAATTTGTCTGCCAAAGCTGAGACACCGAGATGCATTGGATCCTGGGTCAGGAAGATGTCCTGGAGGAGGAAATGACAGCCCACTCCGCTGTTCTTGCCTGGGAAATCCCATGGATCAAGCAGCCTGGTGGGCTACAGTCCATGGGGTCCCAAAGGGTCAAACATGACTGAGCACCACCAGCGCAACCTCCTTCCAGTTAAGACTGCTGGATGGTGGGTAGGTGAGTGGAGCCCTTCTCTGGGGGCAGTGCTAGCGAAACTGAAGGAGATCAGCTGAGTTTTTGCCCGCCGTCCGCGCCGCGGCCTCCCGGCGCCCCTTGGCCCCCACCTGTGGCGTATGATCCCCAGATTTTAGCGTCTGTTTGTTCTTCCTAGGGTCACTGTGTGTGTGTGTGTGTGTGTGTGTGTGTGTTTTCCTGTCTTCACTTCTTTAAATCTTTTATCTTCTTGAAAAATGAAAGCAACCTCCCGGCTGTGTGTCTTTCTTGCCCTGCACTGAGTTGCCAGCATCTAAAGCTGCCTCTGGCAGTTGGTAGTTGGTTGCACCGGGAGTGGATGAGTGCATGCACGAATGCAGGGAAGAAAGTGCTAGGACAGGCCTCTGGGGTACCGGAACGGAGATGCACGGTTCCATCTTAGAAGGCTTCCTGGACAAAAAGGTGTTTAATGTGAGATGGAAAATGTGAGCATAGGTTATCCATAACCTGAGAACCCTGTTCGAGGCCAAGAGATGAAATGATGCAATGGCCTGGAGGCAAGAAAGAACACATTTCTAGGAAAAAGGGAAACTATAGCCTAAAGAAAAGAAAATGCTTGAAGAGATGAGCCCGGGGGTGGGCAGGTCAAACTGAGCTTTGTACACCTGATAAGGGGGTTGGTCTTTTAGGCTGAGTCCTAAGGGCAACTGAATGCCCTGGGGCGTCTGAGCCTTGGGCTGAGCTTGGTCATAAAGCTGGAGCCGGTGGCTGTCCTGGGTTATTCCAAGGTGCGGTGGTGAGAGACAATGTTGAGAAACGGATTCAGGAGCAGAGTGATAGCTAGGCGGCAGGCAGAGGCAATTTGGAATAAGCCCCTCCTTTTCAGCAGGGCTTTCAGGGAGTACAGTGGTAAAGAATTTGTCTGCCAAAGCTGAGACACCGAGATGCATTGGATCCTGGGTCAGGAAGATGTCCTGGAGGAGGAAATGACAGCCCACTCCGCTGTTCTTGCCTGGGAAATCCCATGGATCAAGCAGCCTGGTGGGCTACAGTCCATGGGGTCCCAAAGGGTCAAACATGACTGAGCACCACCAGCGCAACCTCCTTCCAGTTAAGACTGCTGGATGGTGGGTAGGTGAGTGGAGCCCTTCTCTGGGGGCAGTGCTAGCGAAACTGAAGGAGATCAGCTGAGTTTTTGCCACCCTTTGGGACATCCAGGTGGAGAAGGGTTTAGTGCCAGCCAAGAGGGGCAAATCCCCTTTAAAGACCCTGTCTCTGAATGCAGTGCATTCTGAGGTACTAGTGTTGTTCCGCCGCTGAGTGGTACTATGGGGCTGTACAATTGTCCCTTTGCCCTTTCAAAGGGCTGCTGCTAGGGACACCATGACTCCCGTCCTGCCCGCTGGCAGGCGTGCTCTGGTCCCCACTGCACTTGGCATTGCTTTCCAGAGGCAAAATAAGCGAGACTCACCCCCGTCCCCAGGGGCCACAGAGTAGCCTCTGGCAGGGAGACATGGGAGCGGGAATGGATTCACAGCGAGGGACAGCCAGCTACACGGCCCACTGCTGTACCCACTAGTCACATGTGGCCGCCTCCATTTCTGTTTCAGTTAATTCAAATTAAATTTTCAGTTCCTCGGTCACACTGGCCACATCTCAACTGCTCGGTAGGAGCGTGTGGTTTAGCATCTGCTACCCAGGACCACACGAGTATAGTACATTTCCTTGGTGGCAGAAAGTTCTGCAATGCAGGAAAACAGCAATGACCCCCAGGTACTAACCCCCAGGTACATGCCAAACACTTGACCGGCAAATCTAGCCCACACACAGGTCCCCCAGAGCAAGCTTGATGGTCTTGTTCTAGAGATGAAGATGCCTCTTGCAGGTTCAGATACCTCTCCTGAGGAATGCAAGAGAGGCAGAATTTGAACTTGGACCCTGTGATTCCCAAGTCCTGGACCCTCCAGGGTGAGGCCTCCTGGAAGCTGAAGCTCAAAAAAACAGGAGAGAAGGATCTTCGTATGTTGTGTCCCCCGATATCCATACACCAAAGCCCTAACTCCCTAGGACCTTAGAATGTGGCTGTGTTTGCACATGGGGTCTTTAAGGAGGTGATGAGGTTAAAATGAGGCCATTGGGATGGCCCTCATCCAGTACAGCTGGTGTCCTTATAAGCAGACATGTGGACACAGACATGCTCTGAGGGAACACCACGCGAAGACACACAGAAAAGTCACTTGAGCCCAAGGAGAGAGGTCACAGAGAATCTGACCCTGCCCACTCCTTGCTCTCAGACTTCTGGCCGCCAGAATCGTGAGAAAATAAATTTCCGTTGCTTAGGCTCCCAGGTCTGTGGTACTTTGTTATGACAGCAAGGGGCTCACTAACAAAGACCCCGAGGGGGAGGTTGTGCTACACCTCCATAGAAGCTACTGATGTTGTATCAATTAACTACAGTATGTGTGTGCTAAGTCGTTTCAGTCGTGTCTAACTCTGTGCGACCCCATAGACTGTGACCCGCCAGGCTCCTCTGTCCATGGGATTCTCCAGGCAAGAATCCTGGAGTGGGTTGCCATTTCCTCCTCCAGGGGATCTTCCCAACCCAGGGATCAGATCGGCGTCTCTTAAATCTTCTGCCTTGCCAGGCAGGTTCTTTACCTCCTGCACCACATGGGAGGGCGATTACAATATCGTGTGATACATAAGTGCAAACACTAGGGGTGCTGGGGAGAGGGGTGGTGCTGTTCCCTAAACCTGTTAGATGCTCACAGGATACCTGGAATCCGGAACCCATCTTTTTAGAGGTGAAAAGCCAAGGCACGGACGTGAACACAAGGCAGAGGTGGGAGGGGGAACCTGGCTGGAGAGGCCTCTACCTATCTGCAATTATGAAAAAGTCCTCGAATCTGTCACAGCCAAGAGGAGCCTTAGGAAACGTGATGACAAAATGTCCTGTGGGATCTTGGAACAGAAAAAGGACATTAGGTAAAAACTAAGAGAATCTAAACAGAGAATGGGCTTCCCACTGAATAATCCTATGGCAATATTGATGCATTCTAGGGCTTTCCTGATGGCTCAGTAAAGAATCTGTATACAGGAGACTCGGCTTTGACCCTTGGGTTGGGAAGATGACTGGAGGAGGGAATGGCTACCCATTTCAATATTCTTATGGACAGGGGAGCCCAGCGGGCTACAGCCATGAGGTGGCAAAGAACTGGACATGGGTGAGTGACTAACACACACACACACATTGCGCCTCATTACATCTTTTTTTTTTTTTTAAGATTTATTTATTTATTTATTTGAGGTGGGTGGGGTGGGGAGGGAGGAGAGCAGACGGGCCACTTCTATTGGTCTTTCATTTATCCATTTTCATCCATCTTTGTTCTTTGGCCCGTGTGGGCCTCGCATCGCGGTGGCCTCTGTTGCTGCAGAGCACCGGCTCTGGGCGCATGCGCTCCAGAGCTCCGGCTCGGTAATTGGACACATAGGTCCAGCCACTCCGCGGCACGTGGGACCTTCCCAGGCCAGGGATGGAACCCACGCCCCTTGCACTGCAAGGCCACCCTTACCCACTGGATCACCAGGGAAGCCCGCCTCATTACATCTTAATGTAAGATGTTAATAATTTAGGAGACTCTGGTGTGGGGGCACTTGCTGTACTTTGCAACTTTTCTGTGAACCTAAAACTCTTTGAACATGAAGTATATTTTTAAAAAGAGTATTAGGCTTAGTAAGAACTGTATGAGGCTCGGAGGAACATAACTGGCATTTTTTCTCTGATGAGCGAAGACGGCTTTGTGCTCTCCGGTGGCTGCAGAGCCGTTCCCTTGGAGACCTCCCCCGAGGTGGCGCCTGCCTGCGAAGCGCACAGTCACCGGGCGCCTCCTGATGGAGTGACTCACGCTGTGAATCATCCCTAACGAGACGCTGCTCCCCGAGTTTACCCCACCTTCAGGGCATATCAAGGTGGCAGTAATAACACGCTTCACATCCAGCCTAATCTTTCTTTTCTCGACCTGTCAGGGTTGAAGCGCGGCTCCTGTCAGAAAGAACCGCTTCACGTTAGAATAGACGATGCACTTGAAAACATGGGACTTATTTCCCCCTGGACTGTGGTTATGATTGACATCTGGAACGGAACACTTCTTGACGGTGTGTGACATAACGTTTCCCTGGCCCCCAGGGACCTGTGTCACCGAATACCACCCCCATTCATTTCCAAGGGCGCCCAACGCCAGCCCCCTCCCTGCCCACTTGTCAAGGATCAGTCAACTAAACTCCTAGGGCTGCGAGATTAGACTGGGAGGCAATCAGTGAAAAATGTTAGAAAACAGACACCCTTAAAAAGGAGGTATCTTCCCATGATAACACACACACACACAAGGATGCAAGTGAAAAATGAAAGGGGGGAAAACGATGGGTGGATTATATGAATGTCAGTTTCCTAGTCATGGTATCTGCTGTAGTTTTGCAAGATGTTAGCCTTGGGGAATCCCTCTGCACTGTTTCCTACAAGTGTATGTGAATCTATAAACATCTCAATAATATTAATATTTTCAGCTTTAAAAACTTAAGGGCAGCCATTGTTGAATCATACATGCCAATCTTCTCCCCGCCCTCCAGACGCTCATACACACATTCAGCATCAGAGGGTAAGCAGAGGGTATTGCCTGGCTGTCCGGTGGTTAGAATTCTGCGCTTCCACTGTAGGGGGCACAGGTTGCATCGCTGGTCAGGGAGCTAAGGTCTCACATGCCATGTGGTGTTGTGAAAATAAAAAAGTCTTGACCCAAGTTCTGATTCTTATAGACTCCGGGAAACCAGAGTTTAAGTCTTAACTCCAGCTTTTAGTAGCTGTGAGACCTTGGGTAAGGTACATAACCTCTCTGAACTGCCATTTTCTTCTCTAATGAACAGGAAGCATGGTGGTTTCTTCTCAACCACAGTACAGGAGCCCAGCCAACAGCAGGAATCCCTACTTCTCCAGTCACTGGGTTGCGGGTTGCAGAACTTTGCCCCAAGTTCTCAGTCAGCACTTTCTACATGCAGTACCCTCGACTCCATTGTACCCCATGTCTCCCACCGCACGTACCTAGAAAACCCTGGGCCACTCATCCAGCCTGCACGTGGACATCCTGCCCCTCCATGCCAGGGGTCTGCATGCCAAGCAGACGTATCCCTAGTGTGCAGGCCCAGCCAGGCGAGATTCCATATTCTAGTTGGGCAGCAGTGGCTCACTTCCTGCTCCCACCCCAATGCCCTCACGGGGTGGCCAGCTGCAGATCGTAAACTAGCCAGCACTAGAAAGTCAGGCGTATGGTACCAAAATAACAGAGGGCTAGGGCTGTTCTGACCTTTGTTCTCCAGGGCTGGCCTTCCTCTCTGGCTCTCACACCCACATACTTTCAAAGGTCCGGCCTATTGCTGTCCGCTCTGACTTAGGATATCCTGGGGTCGAGCAACGCAGGAACCAACCAGCGGATCCTCTCACCAGGCCCTGCCAGGCACACTCCCAGGTCCCTGTCTTGCCCAGCATCTCCAGAGGGAGCCAACCACAGCTGACCTGTGCGCTCGTGCGGTGGGCGGGCTGCAGAAGGGTTCCAAACCCCAGAAGAGTACGCGGCCAGCCCTGAGTGTCCTGAGACAGGGGCGTGGCTGGAGTGGAAGCCTGCTTGCTGTTCCCTTAGCACGGCAAAAAAAAAAAAAAAAAAAACCGGCAGGGAAGTTGTGTCCAGCCCTGCTCACTCACAGGCCCGAGGCCCCGTTTTCCACCTGTATTATTATTATTTCTTCTCTAGAAATGAATCCTCATTCCTGTCAACATGGGACACCTCGTATTCAACACTTGAGGTCAGACCTCGCTTTGTGTGCGTGGGATCCTGTCCAAGGTTCCCGAGTGGAGCCTCCGCTCTAAATCTCAGTCCCCAGGACACAGACAGCCTGGAACTGTGCTGAACAAACCCAGATGTGGGAGCCTTCTTGCGCATGGAGCCCACGCTGCATCTGGCCCTCTGCCACTGCTCTTGGTCCTGGAGACCTGACCCTGAGTGTCCAGCCCGCGCCTGCCCCTCCCGTTCCTCCTCGGACCTCCTGTGAGTGGGTTACACTGTGCAGAACCTCCCACCCCGCTTTCATCCTGCCCCCTTGAGCCAGAGACCAGGGAGATCTACACATCTCCTAAGTCCTCTGGGCCACCAAGAGAGCCGTGGAGTCTCTCTGCCATCAGCAGCAGACCCCAAGGCCGGGCTGTCACAGGTCAAAGAAGGGGACTCTGCGAAGACGGGGCCCTGGCATCACCTCTGTTACATCTCCTTCTCCAGCTCCACTTGCCTCCCAGACATGCGCATTCCTCTCCCAGCCCCTTCTCTGCCTAACCTCAATGAAGATAATATAACCAAGCAACCTGGCTCACAGAGAAAGCACAGGACAACCCCCCACACCCCACCCCTTCCCCTGGTTGGGTGAGCGTGGGGTTTCAGGATGCCTTCTCGTCTTGATGGGCACACTTTCAAGACACTGCCCTTCTCCTCCCATGCCAGTCTACCATGCCTACCTCCCGCCCAACCCACACTCAAGTCTGCAAAGTGCGTACGTATGGCTAACTCACTCAGCTACCCCAACAAGTCAGCCTGACTCACAACCAGGGCAGAACAAACTTTATTTCTGTGAACAACACCCACACTTCGGAATTTAGCATCACTAAAGGGCTAACGGGAGCCCTGCTACCATGCGGCTAATGACCCCGTTTCCCGCGGCCTGAGCCACTTGTCCTGAGCCGGCCTCTTCACTCATCCATAGCTGCCTCCTGGTTCTTCTCGTCCTTATATTCTCCTGCATCTTTCAGATTTTGGCGAGCAAACTCCTCAAAAACAAAATTTTCATCCTGAAAACTAAAATAAAAACAAAGAACATTTTGATCACGGCATGTTCTTTGGAGCTGGCGATGAACTCTGGAAGAAAACAAGGCCCTTGATCTTCCTTCAGCAGAAGGAACCTGTCAAGATTCTCCGATGTGAAGCAACAGGGACGAGACCATTCTCCTCCTAGCTTTTCATGTAAAATCATCTAACAAACAAAAATAGGGGAACATGAAGCAACCCACACGGCAGACATACATGCTTGGGATAACTGCATGAGTGTGTGCACACGTGTGCATGTGTGCATGCCCTGATACTAGGGAGCCAAAGGAAAGCCAGGGCTTGCACCACAAGTCAGAGCATGGGCTGTGTACAGAAAGACCCTAGACGGGGTTTGTGCTTGTTTCGTGAAGGTCTCAGCCCAGCAGCGTTGCGGCTGGACGGGCCCTCGTGGTTCCTGTAAGACACCCTTCAGCAATAACCATCCAGAAACTTTGACAAAAATAAAGGTTTATTACTTACAGGACCCAGAAGTTACACAGCACAGCTGGGGCCCCACAGCAAGGTCACGGGTGGAGAGAGGGGTAGGGAGCTCGGGACATGGGCCTGGGGTTCTGCCTTTATTGGGGTCAAGGGTGGGGGCCTAGAGCTTCATAGGCTTACTCTTGATGGGTGAATTTTTAAAACAGAAGAGTGGGAAATTAAAGCACACAAAGGACAAAGAACAAGGGGCTCCAATGGTCTGCTATGGAAATCAACCGAAATCTCTAAAACAGAGGAGCCTCCGTGGGGAAGAGCCGGCCTAGCTGGGATCGAGTCCTGGGGCTGGCAATGTGTTCACTCCAGATAGCCATCACTGAAGCAGATGCCTCCTCGGCAATCAAACCTCAAGTCAGGCACTTGCATTACAGAACAAGAAAAAAACAGAACACACCCGTGTGAAGGTTCACTCTAGGGCTGTGGAGAGGAGAGGGGCCACAGAACGGGGATAATGCCAGGCAGTGCTCACCTTTCCATAGCCGAATCTGTGAGCGTGGAAGAAAGGAGAGAGATCTGTTAGCACGGATCTGTCTGCCAGAAGTCTTCCTTCATCAAGTCACTTTACGAGTGGAGGAATAAAAGGCCACGAAACACTCATTTCAAAAGAACGGCATGTCACCCCTGCTTCCTGGCTATGTCCCATTCAGAGGGCCTTTCTCCCTGCATTCTTGTTATTTTTGTTCAAATAATTATTTATTTATTTGGCTGCACTGGGTTGTAGTTGCAGCACACAGGATCTTTTAGTTGCAATATATTGGATATGGTTCCCTGACCAGGGGTCAAACCTGGGCGCCCTGTATTGGGAGCACAGAGTCCTAGCCACAGGACCACCAAGGAAGTCCCTCTCACTCCATTTTTAACCATCGCTTCCTCTGAAAGGGGCGAACACAACCTCCCCAGACAGAACCAGCTACATCCTCACCTCTAGGACCCTCTCCCTGGTTAGTCCCACCCTGTCTGATGCTATGCTTCACTTGTCAAAGGTTTTCTCCCTACGTGTCCTTGGGACCTTGTCCAGGTCAGAGTTCCCATGAGCTGTGTCGGCCCACTTTCCACGTGGTGGAGATACAGCAGGTCCATCTTCCACTTCCTACTCTCTAGGGATGAATCCTAGGACTGGACATTGAAGCTCTACATCAGTGGATGTTGGAGGGTGAGGGAAGAGGGGACGAAAGCTTGAGAACCACTCCGTGAGTCCTCAGGGAGCTTGATTTCTCTCTTAACACACTAATTGGGGTCGGGGGAGTGGTGGTCATATTTTCATGTATATTTTGCAGATCAGAGTTATTGCTCATTCTTTGAAAGGTTTTGCTTTTAGTTTTCTGCTGTCTGCCTGATAAAGTCCTGATATAAAGGAACCCTTTTCCCCCTGCTATGGTAGGCCAGGAAGAGCTAACGGAGGCTACAGAACTCCAGAGGGTTTGGGGGAGCCCATGGTGGGGGTGAGCCACCCCCTTGTCTCTGATGCCCATCTGGAAGGCCTACCAGGAGGTAAGTGTCTGCGGGCCACTAACCACAGGGGGCCTACCAAGAGGCTGACTCATCAACAATGCTGGGTGAGAACCATCCTGGACCCCCGCAGAGCTGAGCATAAAATTACACCAAGTGGGGCCGTCTGCCTTGCAGAGAGTCAAGTCAGCACCTGCAGTCTGTAAGGATGCCCTTGACAGGGAACAATAAAAAAAATCTCGGTAGCATTTCTCTAGCACTTACTGTATATAAATCATTTGGCCCCCAGCCCTGGCAGGGCCTCAACTCCAACTTATGCTTTCTGTGCTTAGCATCTCCCCAGCTAGACTCAGGGAAGTGAGATGACCAGGCAAGTGAGATGTGAGCATGCATCTCAGAGTGAAACTTAGGACTTATAAACCTTGGGAAATCAGAACACAAGAAATCACTGTTTTAGCCTTGATGTTGTGATGTGTTCAATGTACGGACCATGATGACTGGACCACAGAAAGGCGAACACAACCTCCCCAGACAGAACCAGCTACATCCTCACCTCTAGGACCCTCTCCCTGGTTAGTCCCACCCTGTCTGATGCTATGCTTCACTTGTCAAAGGTTTTCTCCCACGTGTCCTTGGGACCTTGTCCAGGTCAGAGTTGCCATGAGCTGTGTCGGCCCACTTTCCACGTGGTGGAGATACAGCAGGTCCATCTTCCACTTCCTACTCTCTAGGGATGAATCCTAGGACTGGACATTGAAGCTCTACATCAGTGGATGTTGGAGGGTGAGGGAAGAGGGGACGAAAGCTTGAGAACCACTCCGTGAGTCCTCAGGGAGCTTGATTTCTCTCTTAACACACTAATTGGGGTCGGGGGAGTGGTGGTCATATTTTCATGTATATTTTGCAGATCAGAGTTATTGCTCATTCTTTGAAAGGTTTTGCTTTTAGTTTTCTGCTGTCTGCCTGATAAAGTCCTGATATAAAGGAACCCTTTTCCCCCTGCTATGGTAGGCCAGGAAGAGCTAACGGAGGCTACAGAACTCCAGAGGGTTTGGGGGAGCCCATGGTGGGGGTGAGCCACCCCCTTGTCTCTGATGCCCATCTGGAAGGCCTACCAGGGAGGTAAGTGTCTGCGGGCCACTAACCACAGGGGGCCTACCAAGAGGCTGACTCATCAACAATGCTGGGTGAGAACCATCCTGGACCCCCGCAGAGCTGAGCATAAAATTACACCAAGTGGGGCCGTCTGCCTTGCAGAGAGTCAAGTCAGCACCTGCAGTCTGTAAGGATGCCCTTGACAGGGAACAATAAAAAAAATCTCGGTAGCATTTCTCTAGCACTTACTGTATATAAATCATTTGGCCCCCAGCCCTGGCAGGGCCTCAACTCCAACTTATGCTTTCTGTGCTTAGCATCTCCCCAGCTAGACTCAGGGAAGTGAGATGACCAGGCAAGTGAGATGTGAGCATGCATCTCAGAGTGAAACTTAGGACTTATAAACCTTGGGAAATCAGAACACAAGAAATCACTGTTTTAGCCTTGATGTTGTGATGTGTTCAATGTACGGACCATGATGACTGGACCACGAGAACGTCACACCCAGGAAAGGAGTAACCCCACTTCTCCCAAGTGAAGTCAGAAAGTCTGTCCACAGGGCCAGAAAAGGGATCTGACTCGAATGATGACATCTCCTCTGGTCATGGTTTTAAAACAGCCTTTGAAAATGTCCTTGAGAGAGACCAGAATGCATCTCAATCTCACACAGTTAAAAATAGTGTTTTAATGACACACGCATAAGTGAATAAAAAAAAATTACGGTTAGACTGTGTGTTGCTCCCCCAGGAGACGTTTTTGGCAAAGCACACTGAGTATTTGAATCTAAAATATTTGGAAGACATACTTTGAGAAAAAACAGTTTTGAGACAAAGCCAAAATGAATATGGGGGCTCATTCTAATGTTTAAATGCCATTTCATTATCAGTGTAGAAAGGCTCTTTATAAACTGTAAGAAAAACAAACACTGCTATTTACACCACTTTTTCTTAAAATGTTCGTAATTACTGTAACTCTGTGGAGGGTTCTCATTCCAACTTTCTTTCCTGCCATCTAAGCACCCTTAACACATAGTGGAGAAGTCTTCCTTATTTTTGCTGCCTCACTTATCCCTTTTAAAAGAGCTATATTGAGGTCTAATTCACATATCGTGTGTGTATGTGTGTGTTACTCAGTTGTGTCTGACACTTTGGGACCCCAAGGACTGTAGCCCACCAGGCTCCTCTGTCCATGGAATTCTCCAGGCAAGAATACTGGAGTGGGTTGCCATGCCCTCCTCCAGGGGATCTTCCTGACCCAGGGATCGAACCCAGGTCTCCTGCCTTGCCGGCAGATTTTTTACCATCTGAGCCAACAGGGAAGCCCAAGTCACGTATCATACAAATCACCTATCTACATGTTCAGCCCTATGGCTTTTCGCTTACTCACAGAGCTGTGCAACCATTGCTTCACTTGATTTGAACATCCATACAAGAGCCAATGGATTTACAATTCAAAGGAGGCAAGGTATTAGGATCCCAGCCTGACCCTCTTTTCGAGTACTTTCTGTATTCTAATCCCAACTGCCACTGTCAGAAATACTCCTCATCTTCTAAATTCCTATTAACACTTCCAAATGAAATGAAAAAGCCTCAGGCTGTCAAATTTATTTTTCACTCAAATTTTCTTTAAATCTCCTGTTTACAGCAAAGCTTCTGCTTTGAAATCATTCCTGACAAAACCTAACAACAAGACAGCCCATGTCCAAGCAAGGATGTGACTTCCTCCAGGCACTCTCTGTGGAGCTGGACAAGCCACATGGACCACCAGATGAGCCGACAGACCTAGCTGTTGAGCACGGGCCTGGGTACCTGAATGTGGCATGGGACCTTGGACGCCTGGCCCCGCCCATGACCAGAGATGCGCTCAGGAAGAACCAGCAGCGACTATGTAGTAAATCTGTGGGTGGCAAAGGACTAGAGAAAGCCAAGACAATGCGTGACTGACCTGGGTCCTCGGGCTGAGGGTGCATGAGACGGAACGGGTGAGTATTTGAATCTAAAATATTTGGAAGACATACTTTGAGAAAAACAGTTTTGAGACAAAGCCAAAATGAATATGGGGGCTCATTCTAATGTTTAAATGCCATTTCATTATCAGTGTAGAAAGGCTCTTTATAAACTGTAAGAAAAACAAACACTGCTATTTACACCACTTTTTCTTAAAATGTTCAGTAATTACTGTAACTCTGTGGAGGGTTCTCATTCCAACTTTCTTTCCTGCCATCTAAGCACCCTTAACACATAGTGGAGAAGTCTTCCTTATTTTTGCTGCCTCACTTATCCCTTTTAAAAGAGCTATATTGAGGTCTAATTCACATATCGTGTGTGTATGTGTGTGTTACTCAGTTGTGTCTGACACTTTGGGACCCCAAGGACTGTAGCCCACCAGGCTCCTCTGTCCATGGAATTCTCCAGGCAAGAATACTGGAGTGGGTTGCCATGCCCTCCTCCAGGGGATCTTCCTGACCCAGGGATCGAACCCAGGTCTCCTGCCTTGCCGGCAGATTTTTTACCATCTGAGCCAACAGGGAAGCCCAAGTCACGTATCATACAAATCACCTATCTACATGTTCAGCCCTATGGCTTTTCGCTTACTCACAGAGCTGTGCAACCATTGCTTCACTTGATTTGAACATCCATACAAGAGCCAATGGATTTACAATTCAAAGGAGGCAAGGTATTAGGATCCCAGCCTGACCCTCTTTTCGAGTACTTTCTGTATTCTAATCCCAACTGCCACTGTCAGAAATACTCCTCATCTTCTAAATTCCTATTAACACTTCCAAATGAAATGAAAAAGCCTCAGGCTGTCAAATTTATTTTTCACTCAAATTTTCTTTAAATCTCCTGTTTACAGCAAACCTTCTGCTTTGAAATCATTCCTGACAAAACCTAACAACAAGACAGCCCATGTCCAAGCAAGGATGTGACTTCCTCCAGGCACTCTCTGTGGAGCTGGACAAGCCACATGGACCACCAGATGAGCCGACAGACCTAGCTGTTGAGCACGGGCCTGGGTACCTGAATGTGGCATGGGACCTTGGACGCCTGGCCCCGCCCATGACCAGAGATGCGCTCAGGGAAGAACCAGCAGCGACTATGTAGTAAATCTGTGGGTGGCAAAGGACTAGAGAAAGCCAAGACAATGCGTGACTGACCTGGGTCCTCGGGCTGAGGGTGCATGAGACGGAACGGGACCTCAGTGGCCACTTCACTGGAAACAAAGGAGGCAGAGCGGTGAGAGGGTGCACAGTTATAAATGCACAGCCAAGAGCTGTGAATGCAGAGCTTCCAGAAAGATCCCCGGGGCCCAGCTAAAGAAGGACTCAGCGAGATCCAAAACAAAACCAACCAGAAATCAGGAAGTGGTCAAGAAGGAATTTTAAATGTATTCCCTGGAATGTGGTCCAGAAACTCCACTTGCATGAGGCCAAGGCAGCCAGGATTTTGAGGTCCCCCTTCCTCCTGGTTATTAGTTTTATAGATATGCTATTATGGGTCGTGCATTCTAAGTCACTTCAGTCACGTACAACTCTTAAAAACTCTGTGGCCTATAGCTTCCCAGGTCCTCTGTCCATGGGATTTTCCAGGCAAGAATACTAGAGTGGGTTGCCATGCCCTCCTCCAGGGGATCTTCCTGACCCAGGGATCGAACCTGCATATCTTATGTCTCCTGCACTGGTGGATGGGTTCTTTACCACTAGCACTGCCTGAGATCCCTGGTGGCTCAGATGGTAAACCATCTGCCTGCAGTGCTGGAGACACAAGAGGCATGGGTCAGATCCCTGGGTCAGTACGATCCCCTGGAGAAGGGAATGGCTACCCCCTCCAGTATTCTTGCCTGGAGAATCCCATGGACAGAGGAACCTGGAGAGCTACAGTCTGTGGTGTCATAAAGAATTACGGGCAGAGGAGAGGTGAAATCCTGGAAAATAAGGATAGTTTTGAAAAATGTCCTTTGCAAAAAATATAACTATTTTTTTATCTGTTAAGTCTGTGGAAGGCTGATGAATTGGGAGCCAGGTACAGAAACCTGGTGGTGAGCAGTCCCCGGGGATGAGCAGAGTCCACCAGAAGCTACGGAGCTTTGAGGTGGCTTGGAATTTATACAGAAAATGGAGGGCAGGGAGTCAGAAAGAAGTGGAAGGGAAATCTGGACACAGGAAGAATGGAAAGGGGTCAGGGGAAGGGTTACTCTCAGGAGCCACCACCTTCCACTCCCAGAGTCAGTGCCACTTGTTAATAAGGTGCTCTTGGTGGACCCCCAGGCGGCCAGGGTCTAGGAGAGAAGGTGTACCCTGGTTTCCACGGGAGAGGAGGTGACACGAGCCAGTGATGGAATATGTGAGGTAATATATGTAATACGTAACGTGTCTTACCTGCCGCCTTCTTGAGCCTGATGTAAAAGGCTACCGTCACTACTCACAAAAGCCCAAAGGTGGAAACAACCCAATTGTCCACCAGCTGATGAAGGGATAGAGAAAATGTGGTTCCTTCAGCCCAGAAGTGTGTCAGCCACGAAGAGGAAAGAAGTGCTGACACAGGACAGCACAGACATCGCACACGTGGTGCCGAGTGACGAAGCCAGTTAGAAGGGGACAAATCCTGCTGGGTTCCGTTCATATAAAATGCCCAGGCGAGGCAAATCTACAGTCAAAGTCAATTTGCAGTTGCCAAGGAGATGGGAGAGTGGGAGCTGGTTCAACAGGCCCTTTTGGGGTGGGCGCAGTGGACAGGAGCTGGAGGCTGGGACAGTCTCACAACACTGTGAATGTCCTTGAGGCCACTGAGCCTGATGTCTGCTTCTTTATGTCTGTTTTTTCGGCTTTGCCAAGCAGCATGTAGGATCTCAGTTCCCCGCCCAGGGATCGAACCCATGGCCCCTGAAGTGGAAGTTCCGTCTTAACCATTGGACTCCAGGGAAGTTCCTTCACTGCACAGGTTTAAATGGTTAAAATGGTAGACTTCACATTATATATATTTTACCCCTGAGCGCGCACACACACACACAGGCAGCTACATGGAGCACGCTCATTTTCTCAGTGTGTGTATGTGTGTGTCTTCACCCAGGCGCAGGCCCAGCTACGGTCTCCAAGAAACATCCCCAGCCTTACACCTGTCAGCTGAGGTTTGCAAGGTGCTAGCACGCAAGTCTCCCAATGTCACTGAGCATGTCTGCTGGGAAACCAGATTTCACTGTCCTGTTTTGAACCCCAGGTTTGTGCCCTTTGATACCCTGGAATCAAACAGAAAAGGAAGGTGACAAGGCTTACCTGGAGGTGAGCTCTCCCAGAAGGCTAGGAAACAAAAAAGCAAATTAGGCCGTGGTGGTAACATGATCTCACTTGCTGTCACTCAGTGGTGGACACATCCCTAGCACGTCCTTCATCACTCACAGCTTTCAGGATCTTAGTGCTCCTCATGGCCCACTCAGCTATTCCTCTCTCCTTGTGACTTCCTCTCTTTCTCACGGTGAATGGTTAAAAAGAGGAATTACTTAGGTTCAAGTCCTAGTGTTCAAGAATAAACCCCTGTCCAGAATTTCTCTTGTAGCCAAAAAAGTCACCATGAAATACCCACTGATCACTTCACTCGACCGCTATACTTGACCCTGTTTTAGATCCTCTCAGAGAAAATGAAAGATATATGCATGTATATATATGTATATGTATATGTATGTGTGTGTGTGTGTGTAGATAGACAGATAGATAGTGGCCTCCCTGCAGGGAACGTGGGATCTTAATTCCATAACCAGGGGTTGAACCTGAGTCCCCAGCATTGGAAGCCCAGAGTCTTAACCACTCAACTGGCTGGGACAGTCTCACAACACTGTGAATGTCCTTGAGGCCACTGAGCCTGATGTCTGCTTCTTTATGTCTGTTTTTTCGGCTTTGCCAAGCAGCATGCAGGATCTCAGTTCCCCGCCCAGGGATCGAACCCATGGCCCCTGAAGTGGAAGTTCCGTCTTAACCATTGGACTCCAGGGAAGTTCCTTCACTGCACAGGTTTAAATGGTTAAAATGGTAGACTTCACATTATATATATTTTACCCCTGAGCGCGCACACACACACACAGGCAGCTACATGGAGCACGCTCATTTTCTCAGTGTGTGTATGTGTGTGTCTTCACCCAGGCGCAGGCCCAGCTACGGTCTCCAAGAAACATCCCCAGCCTTACACCTGTCAGCTGAGGTTTGCAAGGTGCTAGCACGCAAGTCTCCCAATGTCACTGAGCATGTCTGCTGGGAAACCAGATTTCACTGTCCTGTTTTGAACCCCAGGTTTGTGCCCTTTGATACCCTGGAATCAAACAGAAAAGGAAGGTGACAAGGCTTACCTGGAGGTGAGCTCTCCCAGAAGGCTAGGAAACAAAAAAGCAAATTAGGCCGTGGTGGTAACATGACCTCACTTGCTGTCACTCAGTGGTGGACACATCCCTAGCACGTCCTTCATCACTCACAGCTTTCAGGATCTTAGTGCTCCTCATGGCCCACTCAGCTATTCCTCTCTCCTTATGACTTCCTCTCTTTCTCACGGTGAATGGTTAAAAAGAGGAATTACTTAGGTTCAAGTCCTAGTGTTCAAGAATAAACCCCTGTCCAGAATTTCTCTTGTAGCCAAAAAAGTCACCATGAAATACCCACTGATCACTTCACTCGACCGCTATACTTGACCCTGTTTTAGATCCTCTCAGAGAAAATGAAAGACATATGCATGTATATATATGTATATGTATATGTATGTGTGTGTGTGTGTGTAGATAGATAGATAGATAGTGGCCTCCCTGCAGGGAACGTGGGATCTTAATTCCATAACCAGGGGTCGAACCTGAGTCCCCAGCATTGGAAGCCCAGAGTCTTAACCACTCAACTGCCAGGGAAGTCTCAGTGCTCTACACTTTGAAAAACGACAACTACACACATTATGTTAACAAAACCTGCAGAATCAGCCCATGCTCTGCTTTGTGGCCCCAACCGAAATTTGGAGAACTCTTCGTCTATAAGACTTATAGAACATAGGCACAGATTTGCCTTGATGGCCAAACTACCCAGGGCTCGTTAGGATAAAAGGCCAGAGCCTCTTGCAATGGAATCTGGAAAGGAAAATGAGAAGTCAAATTTTTCCTTTTGATGAGATTTCTTTTCTTCTCTCTCTCTTTTCTTCTTCTTCTTTTTTTTGGTCACATCATGTAACATGTGGGACCTTAGTTACCCAACTAGGAATTGAATCTTCACCCCTTGAGTTGGAACCGCTCACTTTTAACCACAGGACTGCCAGAGAAGTCTCTTGATGAGATTTTAAATTGAAAGAACTTGATTTCAAAAAAGATGAAAAACTATTTCCTCAGAAATCTGAGATATCTGTGCTCTTGTATGAAAAGGAGACTCCCCAGTCCTGTGATGACTTGTTGGGAAGGAGGAGACAGGGTGTCCCCATCACGGGTGGGGCCTCCTGAGGCAGGTGAACCAGGATGCCCTGCAGGTACACTTCACAGCCACCGTGCTCTGCTGAAGTACAGGCAAAGGCTGTCCTGAGCCTCCTTTTTCAGATCAGCTTCCACGCGTGACTACGGGCACAGCTGCTCTTGCCAGGTAGTACCAAGAGTACACCTGCCTTGCAGCGTGCTTTTCTATCTTTTTCCCTGTCATGTTACATCAGACAGAGTAGTGAAACAGACAAAGTCTCTCTCAAACTTTACTATGTGATCAGTAGAATTGGTGGACCTTTCCTGCTTTCTATCTCGCAGTCACTCAGGAATGAAACCATTTGGACGGCTAACAGTCAGACAGAGGGGGCTGCGTCTTGGGGCCTGGACACTCACCCTGACACCGTGAGCTTCACCTTGATCTGGTAAGACACCAGGATCCCCAAGACGGTCTTGTCTATGCCCTCCTTTATGCTGTTCAAACAGAAAAGAACACCAGAAGGATGCAGGGGAGCAGCAGGAAGCAGAGTTCAAATGAATCACCCCCGCCCCAGCTCCCCACGTGGGCGGGGCACTCTCTCCAGGAGACTGGGTCCCCTGGGCTCTGCTGTGTCCTCACTGTCTGGGGCGCTGGAAGGCAGCCCTGACCCTGGGTGAGTGGGGGTGCTTGGGATCAGCGCTGGGCTTCGCCCTGCCATTAACTGACCCAGTGACCTTGGCTGAGCCTCTCCTCTGGTGTAACCTCAATTTTCTCAGCCACACAGTGAGTAGAAATTCACCTTTCTTACCAAAGCATGGAGACACAGGTGTGCTTATACAATACTCCATGAACCACAAAAGATCTTCACAATCACGAGTGATGTTGTGGATCTTGTGATCCCTTTGTCCATGAGGGGCATCGTCTCCCTGCTTGCCTGTCTTCCAGAGCATCACAGACTTGCTTGGAATCTATCACGCCAGTTGGAAAACCATCCTCAGAAGCCCTTGGACTCCCATGACCCTGCTTTCTGCCCAGTGTTCACTGACCCCACTGTTTGTCTCAGAGCTGCGGGGTCAGGGAGGGCAAACATAGAGCTCTTCCTGAGGGCATCACCTGGAGGTGATCGCTGGGGCCATGGATCACATGGGCAAGGGGTTGGCAGCAAGTCCCAAGCCTGCTGGCAGCTCCTACCCCAAGTCCTCAGGGCTCGCCAGCAGAAACGCTGCTGGGAACCGAAGCCCCGCAAGATTGTGAGGAGCAGCAGGGTATTTGACTTAGAAGCTTCATTCTAGTTTTTACGGGATCCACTGGCTCAATTTAGTCCATGGTTCTCTGAGACAGGTCAGCAGATGAGTGCTTATTTTCATTTAGAGGGACACTCAGCTCAATGCTCAGGGCACTGGGCTAGCTGATGCAGTTTCTTAGAGGTACATTTCTGGAGCACTTACTGTGCACCAGACACCACCCTGGCCATGGCCCATCTCCCACAGTCCATGCCACCTCTCTACGAGGAGCTGTTGGCGCTCGCACTGTACAGATGGGAAACTGAGGCCCTCGCTCAGACACCTCATGTCATCTGCCTGGGGTGCCCCAGATGGTCAGCCGGGGAGAGGGGCTTTGGCACCAGGTTGTCTCCAGAGCCCAGAGCTGAAACTGCCGTCACGCCAGGGGTGGGCATGGCGTCCCTGCTAGAGCGCGCATTTTCACAGTAGGCCACCATCCCTGTGCACACCGTGAGCCCAGGACTGGGACGAGAAGGGGTGCAGACCAGTGCCTCCCCTGCCCGCTCCCCACCTAGCACCACATCTTGGGGGCTCACATGGTGCTGGAGGCCAGGTTCGTGTCCTCGTGCTTGATCTTCCCGTCCAGGGCGATGCCCCTTCTCTCGCGGTTGTTAGCCAACAAAGGTACCAGCGTCAGCGTCTTGGTCAGCGATCTGTTTGGCGGCACTTTTTCCCTGCAGGAAGAAACACAGCCGATTGAGCTCACTGCTCTTATAGCCTAAGGCCACCACTGCCCAGGAGATATTTGCTACCATCCAGCATTTTCCAGAATCCACGTTCCCCACAGTTCCTTGGAAAGCTAGTCCGGGTGCCTGTGCATTTGCCTTATGAGAAGGAATAGAGCGTGAGTGACCAACATTAGAACGTTTCCCAGCCTGCTCTAATTGCTGAATTTCTGGAATGTTCTGCAGGGTGAAGTGAGACGGACTGGCCCAAAAATCACACCCAGTTTTCTCCAGAGACTTCGTGAGCCGCAGGATGGGCTGCGGGGCTTCTGGTCAGTGCCAGCAGCAAACCCAGGCTGGGAGCCACTGTCAGGAGGACCAGGGAGTGCCCCCACCGCCAGCTGTACAGACGGGGTGGTGTGGGGTTCAGAGCAGCACTGGCTTTCTTCCCTAGATCTCCTCCATCACCAGCTGGGCAGGGTGTCCTCAGCATCTGACAGACAGAGAAACCCCCCTGCCAAAGGGTGGGCCTGGGTACAACAGGGGACACAGCTGCGTGGTTTCCCCAGGTCGGGCAGCGTTCCTGGCTCACGGAGCTGCGTCTGGGGCTGGAGAGTCGGCTCTGCTGCTCGCCCACTGCTACCCCCAGACCTGTGCCCATAGCCACGGGGAAGCCCCACGGGCTCTCTGACCACAGAGTCTAGGCAGGCAGTGGTCATGTTGCTGACCTTACCGCCATCCTCATGCCCGGCCAGGGGAAGGCAGGGACTCAAAACCACTCCCCAGGAGCCAGTCTTGGGCCTTTTCTTCAGCCTGCCCCCATACAGACGGGAAGTCCCACTGCCACCCTCCTCTAAATCCCTGGGGAGCTGCAGGCGGCTGTGGCTTCTCCGGCCTTCAAGCGCACATGGGAGGCTCCTGGGCATGCCCTTTAGAGAATCCTGCCTGAGCCCAAGGTGGCCCATGTCCTTGCATCTGGGCCCAGGGGGATCTTCTCTTAATGAGCCTGGTTTGGGCAGCAGAGTCATAGAAGCAGAAATTACCTTGTCAAAGTATTGCAGTAGGAAGGCGCCCTGCGCTGGGCTAGGACCACGGCCTCTCCCGGAGCACCCTTGCAACAGCCTGTGCTAAGACCCCGGGCCAAAGTCCCGCCCGGCCCGTGCCCAGCACCTTCAGGATCTGGGTCTGGGTGATGGCAGCTGCTTGGGCATCAGGGCCAACCTGGATCCCCAGAAGCCCCGAAGCCCCACTTTCTGTGTCCCTTTGGAAGGTATCGCAGGATGATTCCCTGTTTTCTGGGAATCGTTGATGCAAAATTAAATGTACCCAAGAGCTAAAGAGAAGACCAGGTAACAGAGTACACTAGCGGAAACCTCAGTCGGGGGCCATTTCCTTCTATCATTGCTATGCACACGCCAACAGCGGAGCCAGGAAGACTCCCAGGCGTAGGGATGTGCAAGGATGTGGCCTGAAAGGTACAACCGACAAGCCTGGGCCTGGCCCCCAGGAAGCAGTCAGCAGTTCTTTCCTGCCCCTGTCCCCTCTAGACCTACATGTAAACTCAGGCCAGGTTCTGCTTTAAAGAACAGTTTATCCTGAAGTGGCCTTTTAAAGATTATGTAATGTTATCTTGCTGAATCGGCTGTCCTTCCTCACAACACCCCCTTCCTCTAATATGATAGGATTTTTGTCATACAATGGTGCTTAGAAAACAGGAAAATACCTTCCCAAGTGATCATCCCTGGGCTGGGGGTGATAATGCAGGTGTTAAGTGAACCTAAGTTTAGCACAAAGCAAAACCCGTCAGGTCTCCCACTCCAGCATGAAGACCCCGTCACAGGATTCCCATTTGGCTTTGTTGTTTTGGGTTTGTTTTTGTTTTCCATGGGTTCTTTATTCTAATGAAGGGAGAAAAGTCACTCGTGACAAGTGGCAGAGAACTGAGATAGCAGTCTAATCTACCTATCATTGGTATCAGATTTTCAAATTACGGAGAAAATCAGAAGATAGAGAACCCTCCTCTGGGCTGACAGGTTATTTGCTAATTTGCTCTGAGGGGCAGATTCGTGCCCACTCATTTAAGGATCAACAGAAAGGTCCAGCCTTTCCCAATGCCATGTTTCAGGCTTTGTTTCTCTCTTCCCCATCATTCCCTCAGTTGACTCAGCTCTCAGAACTCTTGTGAGCGAACACTGAACCGAGGTGCTAACTTTCTTTGAAGCCCTTGAAGGGAGAAAAGGGGAGGGATGTGGCAAGCTGGGGAACTGGCTGACCGCTCTGCTTCCTTCTTCAGTGATGGCCAAAAAGGGGAACTTGACAAAGAGGCCAGAGCCGCCCAGGAAACAGAAACCCAACCCACTACTCACTGTGTTTCCTCCGCGGCCACCGGCTTGATGTAATAATCGCTCGAGTAGAGAACCACGTTGGCCACTTGTTCCACTGCAAAGGGAGGAGAGGGTAGGGTGACTTGGTGCAGGGACCTGCATGCTGCCTTCTGGGGGACACAGCTGACTTTCCATCTCTAATGGCCATTTGTGGGCACCTATAAGGCTGGGCTTAAAGGTTAAGATTTCTGCTCTGGCGTCAGGCCAGGCTTCCCAGGTGGTGCTAGTGGTAAAGAACCTGCCTGCTAATGCAGGAGACCTTAGAGAGGCGGGTTCCATCCTTGGGTGGGGAAGATCCCCTGGAGAAGGCATAGCAACCCACTCCAGTATTCTTGCATGGAGAATGCATGGACAAAGAACCCTGTCGGGTTTCAGTCCGTGGAGTCGCGAAGAGCCAGACATAACTGAATCAACTTACGTCAATCGACACACGTGCAATAACCTGCTCTGTGTCAACTCCCATCAGGAGCTAGTCTCCTAAAACTGCACCTTCCGGGAGACCCTTCCTCACCACTGAGCTCACAGCACATCCTGGGTGTCCTTTTAAGACACACAAACTCCCAATGTCCCCAACTTACCATCTGCTCTCTTTCCTTAAACGTTCCCCTTTCCAACCTTCTCTAGCTTGTTTACCAAGCATCTCCTTCTGATCGTCCAAGCTAGACGGATGTGTGTGGTGTGGTGAACAGGAGATGGGCTCTGCAGTCAGACAACCTGGGCTTGAATCCCAGCTTAGTCTTCAGTTCTGGGGTATTTATTGAGCTCCCCAAAGCCTCAACTTCACCATCAGCAAAAGGGGAGTGATAATTGCATCTAACTTTTATGGCAATGATTAAAAGGTAGTTTTTTTGGCTTTTGTTGGCCACACCTCGTGACATGCATAACTTCCCCGCCCAGAGATAGAACTCCTGTCCCCCGCAGGAGAAGCATGGAGCTTCCTGGACCACCAAGCATGTCTCCAAAACAGACGATTTTTAATCTCCATTAAAATAACATTTGAGAATCTAAACAAATAATTTATGTTAAGCAGTCAACACAGCACTCAGCCTGTTCTCAGTATCTTGCTTCAGAAATTGAACAGTTTCTTTCAAATATTATGGCCTTCAATGTTAGGATTCATAAAATTTTGAGAAACCAAATGAAAGTATCAAATGACACTTTCTCAGTCATGTTGTTCTGTGAAATACCATATAGGATACTACACACAACACACTACATAAATAACTCAGGTCCTGCAGAGACTTAAAGGCATAAAACTAAACTCACAGAAGAACAAAGCCATAAGCATCCACCTCCTGACCCTTATCTACAATGTCCCCTCCCCTGAAACCTGGGCTCTCCAGGAAGGTAAGACAAGGAAAGACAGGTACACATCCTGGTGGGGAGGTCAACTCAGCTCGGAGAAGGCATAGCAACCCACTCCAGTATTCTTGCATGGAGAATGCATGGACAAAGAACCCTGTCGGGTTTCAGTCCGTGGAGTCGCGAAGAGCCAGACATAACTGAATCAACTTACGTCAATCGACACACGTGCAATAACCTGCTCTGTGTCAACTCCCATCAGGAGCTAGTCTCCTAAAACTGCACCTTCCGGGAGACCCTTCCTCACCACTGAGCTCACAGCACATCCTGGGTGTCCTTTTAAGACACACAAACTCCCAATGTCCCCAACTTACCATCTGCTCTCTTTCCTTAAACGTTCCCCTTTCCAACCTTCTCTAGCTTGTTTACCAAGCATCTCCTTCTGATCGTCCAAGCTAGACGGATGTGTGTGGTGTGGTGAACAGGAGATGGGCTCTGCAGTCAGACAACCTGGGCTTGAATCCCAGCTTAGTCTTCAGTTCTGGGGTATTTATTGAGCTCCCCAAAGCCTCAACTTCACCATCAGCAAAAGGGGAGTGATAATTGCATCTAACTTTTATGGCAATGATTAAAAGGTAGTTTTTTTGGCTTTTGTTGGCCACACCTCGTGACATGCATAACTTCCCCGCCCAGAGATAGAACTCCTGTCCCCCGCAGGAGAAGCATGGAGCTTCCTGGACCACCAAGCATGTCTCCAAAACAGACGATTTTTAATCTCCATTAAAATAACATTTGAGAATCTAAACAAATAATTTATGTTAAGCAGTCAACACAGCACTCAGCCTGTTCTCAGTATCTTGCTTCAGAAATTGAACAGTTTCTTTCAAATATTATGGCCTTCAATGTTAGGATTCATAAAATTTTGAGAAACCAAATGAAAGTATCAAATGACACTTTCTCAGTCATGTTGTTCTGTGAAATACCATATAGGATACTACACACAACACACTACATAAATAACTCAGGTCCTGCAGAGACTTAAAGGCATAAAACTAAACTCACAGAAGAACAAAGCCATAAGCATCCACCTCCTGACCCTTATCTACAATGTCCCCTCCCCTGAAACCTGGGCTCTCCAGGAAGGTAAGACAAGGAAAGACAGGTACACATCCTGGTGGGGAGGTCAACTCAGCTCGGAGACAGCCCTAAGCTGGGAAGGAGGCTACAGAGAGGACACTGAAGGGACCTCCTCCTCAAAGGTCCTGCTGTCTGGACAGCAGAGACAAATGGGCCATTCCGAGGACCCAGGAGGGCCTGACTGACCAGAGGAGAGACCCCTAGGAAACTGACAACTGGGGACCTGGAGGACTGACATCCAGCTTTGAGCAGAAGGGCCTACCTAGCACTTTGATCTTTTTCACGGTCTTCTCTGTGTTGTTCGTCACGGTCACGGTCACAGGAATGGGTTCCCCATGGTAATAGATCTGAAAAAGTTAGCAGATAGGTCAGAAAAGGGGACGAGCATGTGGTCAGGTCTTTCTCAGTCCATCTCAGTGTTTTAACTGGAGTAAAACGTGGCTGAATTCCCATACTTTCAAGGAAAGACAAGGTGATGGCATCGTGTTTCCTATGGGGAAGGGTCTGGAGCAGGTTCTGTCCTGTGTATGGGCAGCTGAGGCCATGATGGGAGCCCTGGCCCCAGTGCATGAGTCCTGAAAGTCACGCACTGCGAGCCCCGGGGCCTTGAGCAGGATCATGAGGTGATCAGGGCAGAATGGGTGAAAAGAGCGGAGCGTGTGGCCCAGAAACAGGGCTTGCCCAGCGGTGGACTCCATGTCATCCTAGGTGGGCATGTCTTTTGCACGCACACACGCACACGCACGCACACAGATATACATGCATGCACACAGACAGAACGCTGGACTTTTGTCAACATGTGAGTGACTCTTGTCAACCAGAGGGACCAGAGGGACTGGAGGCAGCCTTGGCGTGTTAGGATTCATAAAATTTTGAGAAACCAAATGAAAGTATCAAATGACACTTTCTCAGTCATGTTGTTCTGTGAAATACCATATAGGATACTACACACAACACACTACATAAATAACTCAGGTCCTGCAGAGACTTAAAGGCATAAAACTAAACTCACAGAAGAACAAAGCCATAAGCATCCACCTCCTGACCCTTATCTACAATGTCCCCTCCCCTGAAACCTGGGCTCTCCAGGAAGGTAAGACAAGGAAAGACAGGTACACATCCTGGTGGGGAGGTCAACTCAGCTCGGAGACAGCCCTAAGCTGGGAAGGAGGCTACAGAGAGGACACTGAAGGGACCTCCTCCTCAAAGGTCCTGCTGTCTGGACAGCAGAGACAAATGGGCCATTCCGAGGACCCAGGAGGGCCTGACTGACCAGAGGAGAGACCCCTAGGAAACTGACAACTGGGGACCTGGAGGACTGACATCCAGCTTTGAGCAGAAGGGCCTACCTAGCACTTTGATCTTTTTCACGGTCTTCTCTGTGTTGTTCGTCACGGTCACGGTCACAGGAATGGGTTCCCCATGGTAATAGATCTAAAAAAGTTAGCAGATAGGTCAAAAAAGGGGGACGAGCATGTGGTCAGGTCTTTCTCAGTCCATCTCAGTGTTTTAACTGGAGTAAAACGTGGCTGAATTCCCATACTTTCAAGGAAAGACAAGGTGATGGCATCGTGTTTCCTATGGGGAAGGGTCTGGAGCAGGTTCTGTCCTGTGTATGGGCAGCTGAGGCCATGATGGGAGCCCTGGCCCCAGTGCATGAGTCCTGAAAGTCACGCACTGCGAGCCCCGGGGCCTTGAGCAGGATCATGAGGTGATCAGGGCAGAATGGGTGAAAAGAGCGGAGCGTGTGGCCCAGAAACAGGGCTTGCCCAGCGGTGGACTCCATGTCATCCTAGGTGGGCATGTCTTTTGCACGCACACACGCACACGCACGCACACAGATATACATGCATGCACACAGACAGAACGCTGGACTTTTGTCAACATGTGAGTGACTCTTGTCAACCAGAGGGACCAGAGGGACTGGAGGCAGCCTTGGCGAGAGGGTCTTCACCTGTTTCAGCAGCGACATTCACACCTGCCCCAGCCACCCCTTCACCGGTACAGCCAAGTCTCAGTTTGAGGGAAGCAAACAATTTGTAAGACCACACCCATCGATGTGGCACTAAGAGGCTCCTGGGGGCAGAGAGGGGGACAAACACCCCCCTCCAAGTTTTTGGGACCCACCATGAGAGAAACGCAAGTCAGTCTGGGCCTATGCTAAGGGTCATCTTTACTGGCTCCAAATTATGAGAAAGGCCAGGGGTCCCCATAGGTTGGTGTTTAACTATTACTATACCCAGGACGGCCTGCAGACCGTCCCCAGCTGAGGCCCTGGGTGGGCTCCCCCGCGGCCCGCTCCGCAGTCACCTCTTTGCTGAGGGAGACGGCGAGGTGCAAGGGCTTGTCCGACATGAAGAACTGCCAGGAGGCCTCCGCTCGGGGCTGGGGACCCATGTGGTGAGGCGCATGCTGTACCTTCCGGATGAGCAAACGCACAGAGCTCCTGGGGACAAGACATCACAGATGGTTCCAGGGTCAGCACCTGAACCTCTTCCTCCACCACGCTCCCCAAATCCCCAGGCTGGGATCCCTCAGGGATGCTCCCGATAGAGGCAGAAGGACCAAGAGACGGGTCAGGGCTGGGGGCGGGGCCTGGCAGGTGGTTGGACCGGTTAACTCTCTGAGGGTCCCTCTCATACTCTGTGAGGACCACAGCTCAGCCTCCTCGTGGGTGAAGTTCCTGCGGGAATGTGTGCCCACCCGACGAGCTTCCAAACGCTGTACAAATGTGACTCCTTGTCACCGCCATTTCGTATAAGCGACATCAGGTGGGGAATACTGAGTATGAGGACAAAGAGCTGAAGGCACAGTTAGAAACCTCCTTCAGGAACCAGAAAGATGAGCACCGGGCCCTGGGAGGTGGGAGTCACTGCCTAGTGGAGAGAGTGTCTGATCGGGGTGATGACAGCATTGTTTGGGGTACAGCAGCAGATAGTGGAGCAAGTGGTTACACGATGTGATGAGCGTGCTTAATGCCACTGAATTCTATGCTTGAAAGTGGTTACAATGGTAAACTTCATGTTATGTGTATTTTGCCCCAACCAAAAAAAGAAAAAAAAATACAAAAGAAGAAAACTGATGAAACAGACTCTGGGAGTTTTCAAGGGCTTACATGAGCCCTGGAGGTTAATAATGTCCCTGCCATTTTCCTTTGCTTTCTCCCAACCCCATATGGTCAGCCATGGACCCCCACAACCCATGTGTAGACGGTTCATCCTGACGGTCCTGACCCGGGGCGGCTCCATGACCCACAGTACTGGCCTAGTGGGAAGAGTCTGTCACAGGAACGTGAAGTGAGGGGCGGTTTCTCATCCCCAGCCCTTGACCCCAGCCTCCTCGCCTAGTCCCATGACTACACTCTTACTTCTTGGGAACTCTGTCCTCTTCCACATCTGTGCTGTGTGTGGCGAAAGCTTTGACCTCGAAGTCGACCCCACAGCTCTGCAAGGCGCAAGAGAGGAGACAAGGCTGCAGACAGCATCTCTCTCCCGGGAGCTGATGCGAGTCACAGCTCACACGGGGGATGTTTCGTGGCACCTTCTTTCTCTGCATTAGCCGGCTCCTTTTCAGAGTTGCACTGTTAGGACTAGATGCAGGGACTTCTCTGGCAGTCCAGTGGTTAAGACTTTGGCTTCCAATGCAGGAGGTGTGGGTCTGATCCCTGGATGCGGAGCTAAGATCCCACAGGCTATGGGATAACTAAACTCACAGGCCACAGCGAAGACCCATTGCCACCAAAAAATAAAATATAGGGCTTCCCTGGTAGCTCAGTGGTGAAGAGTTTGCCTGCCAATGCAGGAGACATGGGTTCGATCCCGGATCTGGGAAGATCCCACATGCTGAGGAGCAACTAAGCCTGTGAGCCACAACTATTGAGTCTGTGCTCTAGAGCCTTGGAGCTACAACTATGGAGCCCATGGGTCACAACTATCAAAGCCCGTGTGCCCTAGAGCCCGAGTTCCACAACAAGAGAAGTCACCACAACAAGAAGCCTGCTCACCTCAGTTAGAGAGTAGCCCCCACTCCCTGCAACTAGAGAAGAGCCTGCAGTAGCAGTGAAAACCCAGAATAGCCAAAAATAAATAAATAAATTAAATTAAATATAATTTGGAAAAGCACTGTAACAGATTCAATAAGACTTTTAAAATGGTCCATATTAAAACAAAATCTTAAAAAAACAAACACTAGCTCTGGGAGTGTGCTCATGATGAACCCATGGCATTATTTTGAGGAGAGTGCCATGGGCCCCGAGAGCTCAGTGAAAGCTGCCAGCCTACAGGACATGCTCCACCGGTAGCTGCAGGGCGTGACTCAAGCACGCTGGTGGGTGCTCACCTCCCTGCACCTCTCATGGTATCCAGCCCTCATTCAGCTGTCCTCGGAGCGTGACTCAAGCACGCTGGTGGGTGCTCACCTCCCTGCACCTCTCATGGTATCCAGCCCTCATTCAGCTGTCCTCGGAAGTGGCCCTGCGTGTATGTCACTGACAGTCCACTGCCTGAAGCAAGGGGACAGGTGTCATGCTCACAGGGCCGGCAAGAGTCCAAAGACTCCCTCACTGGGGCTCCAGTGCCCTGACCTCGGCGGGCAGCTGCTCTGTGGCTGCATCCAAGCATGGCCAGGCTGCCAGGGGACCTGGTGCTGGCAGCTCTCCCAACTTATCAAGAGAAGCTGCAAATGGAACTTACAGTGAAGGCTCCTGAATGTTAAACTAACTAAATCTGAAAATCTTGCATGGGTGGAACAAATTCATCTGCTGGCCACTCTGCCCCCTCCCCTCCCTGGCCTCAGTGTGGACCCCCAACCCCATAACCTCACTCCTCTCTTGTGTTAACATGAGGGACCAGAGATGTGGGCACTGCGGTGGGACAGGCCCTCCACCAGTTCCCCACAGGCTGACGGTAGCACGTAAGCCACAGTAAAAATAAAATATAGGGCTTCCCTGGTAGCTCAGTGGTGAAGAGTTTGCCTGCCAATGCAGGAGACATGGGTTCGATCCCGGATCTGGGAAGATCCCACATGCTGAGGAGCAACTAAGCCTGTGAGCCACAACTATTGAGTCTGTGCTCTAGAGCCTTGGAGCTACAACTATGGAGCCCATGGGTCACAACTATCAAAGCCCGTGTGCCCTAGAGCCCGAGTTCCACAACAAGAGAAGTCACCACAACAAGAAGCCTGCTCACCTCAGTTAGAGAGTAGCCCCCACTCCCTGCAACTAGAGAAGAGCCTGCAGTAGCAGTGAAAACCCAGAATAGCCAAAAATAAATAAATAAATTAAATTAAATATAATTTGGAAAAGCACTGTAACAGATTCAATAAGACTTTTAAAATGGTCCATATTAAAACAAAATCTTAAAAAAACAAACACTAGCTCTGGGAGTGTGCTCATGATGAACCCATGGCATTATTTTGAGGAGAGTGCCATGGGCCCCGAGAGCTCAGTGAAAGCTGCCAGCCTACAGGACATGCTCCACCGGTAGCTGCAGGGCGTGACTCAAGCACGCTGGTGGGTGCTCACCTCCCTGCACCTCTCATGGTATCCAGCCCTCATTCAGCTGTCCTCGGAGCGTGACTCAAGCACGCTGGTGGGTGCTCACCTCCCTGCACCTCTCATGGTATCCAGCCCTCATTCAGCTGTCCTCGGAAGTGGCCCTGCGTGTATGTCACTGACAGTCCACTGCCTGAAGCAAGGGGACAGGTGTCATGCTCACAGGGCCGGCAAGAGTCCAAAGACTCCCTCACTGGGGCTCCAGTGCCCTGACCTCGGCGGGCAGCTGCTCTGTGGCTGCATCCAAGCATGGCCAGGCTGCCAGGGGACCTGGTGCTGGCAGCTCTCCCAACTTATCAAGAGAAGCTGCAAATGGAACTTACAGTGAAGGCTCCTGAATGTTAAACTAACTAAATCTGAAAATCTTGCATGGGTGGAACAAATTCATCTGCTGGCCACTCTGCCCCCTCCCCTCCCTGGCCTCAGTGTGGACCCCCAACCCCATAACCTCACTCCTCTCTTGTGTTAACATGAGGGACCAGAGATGTGGGCACTGCGGTGGGACAGGCCCTCCACCAGTTCCCCACAGGCTGACGGTAGCACGTAAGCCACAGTCCTACTGGCCCTGCAAAACTGTGGAATCTCAACATCTCTAAAACCTGGCTTGAAAATAAATGCACATCCTTACGCACCAGCACTTGGAGTTCTTAGCTAAGCGTTCTCACCTTGCTCTTCAGCCCTTCCACTCCCACCCCTGCCACTCACTGCATAAGCCAAGCCCTCCCACCTGACGACCCTGGGCACCTGTGGAAACATTCCATGGCCCTCTTCACACTGACCAGCTCATATGCGTGCTCCTAGCCCAGCTCCCGGGCCTCCTCAGGGAGGAGAGAGACCTACTATTTTGCTCCTAGATGGCTCGTGGTTAGGAACTGCTGATGACAAGTGATAGGTTCATTATACTCTCTCTACTTTTCTGTATGTCTGAAATTTTCCACAATAAATTGTAAAGTTGTTAATCGGCTATGTGCGTATGTGCTCAGTCACTTCAGTCACGATCGACTCTTTGAGACCCCATAGACCGTAGCCCACCAGGCTCCTCTGTCCATGGGATTTCCCAGGCAAGAATACTAGACCGGGTTGCCATTTCCTCCTCCAGGGGATCTTCCCAATCCACGGATCAAACCTGTGTCACTTAAATCTCCCACATTGGCAAGGCCTTTATCATATCCCAACACAAAATAAAAAAGTTTAAAATCTTTTGAAGGAATGAATGAATCCGTGGCATTCATTCTGGAACCCACCTTGCCCACATCTTGCGGAGCGGGCTGCAGCATCACCGAACAGGGCAAGTAGTCAGGAAACTGTGGAAAGAAAACCCAAAACGATCCAACTGTTATCTTAACTGGAGGGGCTCCAGTGCCCTGACCTGGGCCCTGCGTGGCTGCATCCAAGCATGGCCAGGCTGCCAGGGGACCTGGTGCTGGCAGCTCTCCCAACTTATCAAGAGAAGCTGCAAATGGAACTTACAGTGAAGGCTCCTGAATGTTAAACTAACTAAATCTGAAAATCTTGCATGGGTGGAACAAATTCATCTGCTGGCCACTCTGCCCCCTCCCCTCCCTGGCCTCAGTGTGGACCCCCAACCCCATAACCTCACTCCTCTCTTGTGTTAACATGAGGGACCAGAGATGTGGGCACTGCGGTGGGACAGGCCCTCCACCAGTTCCCCACAGGCTGACGGTAGCACGTAAGCCACAGTCCTACTGGCCCTGCAAAACTGTGGAATCTCAACATCTCTAAAACCTGGCTTGAAAATAAATGCACATCCTTACGCACCAGCACTTGGAGTTCTTAGCTAAGCGTTCTCACCTTGCTATTCAGCCCCTTCCACTCCCACCCCTGCCACTCACTGCATAAGCCAAGCCCTCCCACCTGACGACCCTGGGCACCTGTGGAAACATTCCATGGCCCTCTTCACACTGACCAGCTCATATGCGTGCTCCTAGCCCAGCTCCCGGGCCTCCTCAGGGAGGAGAGAGACCTACTATTTTGCTCCTAGATGGCTCGTGGTTAGGAACTGCTGATGACAAGTGATAGGTTCATTATACTCTCTCTCTACTTTTCTGTATGTCTGAAATTTTCCACAATAAATTGTAAAGTTGTTAATCGGCTATGTGCGTATGTGCTCAGTCACTTCAGTCACGATCGACTCTTTGAGACCCCATAGACCGTAGCCCACCAGGCTCCTCTGTCCATGGGATTTCCCAGGCAAGAATACTAGACCGGGTTGCCATTTCCTCCTCCAGGGGATCTTCCCAATCCACGGATCAAACCTGTGTCACTTAAATCTCCCACATTGGCAAGGCCTTTATCATATCCCAACACAAAATAAAAAAGTTTAAAATCTTTTGAAGGAATGAATGAATCCGTGGCATTCATTCTGGAACCCACCTTGCCCACATCTTGCGGAGCGGGCTGCAGCATCACCGAACAGGGCAAGTAGTCAGGAAACTGTGGAAAGAAACAACAGATCCTTTCTTTCAGAGAACATTCCTCCACGTGTATTCCACCGTGCGTGCATGCTCAGTGGCTCAGCTGTAGCTCACTCTTTGAGACCCTGTGGACTGCGGCCCACCAGGCTCCTCTGTCCATGGGAGTCCCCAGGCAAGAAAACTGGAGTGGGTTGCTGTGCCCTCCTCCAGGGGATTCTCCTGACCCAGGGATAGAACCCACTTCTCTTGTGTCTCCTGCATTGGCAGTGTATTCTTTATTACTAGTGCACCCGAAAAGCCCATATATACATATATTTATATGTTTATATATACATACAAATATATACATAAAACTTTCTATACTATTTTAAGCATACAGTGCAGTGATATTAAGTACATTCACACTGACCTGCAGTGGTCCCCTCCATCCATTTCCAGAACTTTTTCATCATCCCACTGAAATTCTGTACCCATTAACCATCAACTCCCCAATTCCCTTCTAGAGACCACCCCTCTACTTTCTGTCTCCACGAATTTAACTCCTCTGACTCCCTCCTGTAAGTGGGATCACACAGCATTTGTCCTTAGGTGACTGACTGGCTTCTTTCACCTAGCATAACATTTTCAAGGTTTCATTCATGTTGTAGCCTGTGTCAGAATTCCCGGCCACTTTAAGCCTGAACCACATAACTTTGGAAGAAAATTGTCATCTTAAGACCCATGAACATGCTAGTGAAGAGTGTAGCTACCCCCGCAGTGACTTCAGATCCAAGTTTTCAGAATCAGAAACTCTGGCACCAGGGTCGCCAGGTTCCACTAGGGACAAAAGGAGAAAGTTCTTTCCCGTGACCCAACAGGCTATGCTCAAGGCTACAGATAGCATCTCATTTCAGTAAGATGCCCTGTCCCACGGGGAACTCTTTCCTGCTTAGAAACTCTTCAGGGCCAACCGAGGGGCACTTCTTTCTTTTTATAGACAAGCAAGAGAAGGCGTGACACGCATGTATAATTAGGTGGTCGGATGCAGTTTAAATATTTAAACTGTAGGTTGAAAGGGTGCCTTCAAAGGCTAGGAGGCTATTTTCAAGAGCTTAAAAAAAGACAATCACAGCCCGTGCAATCTAGAATTTCCTCCAAGGGTGCAATTTGAAGGCCCGTGTATGTGAAGTTGTTCCTCTAGCCCCTTTCTCTCGCCCCTGGTCACATCACAAGGTGCTGTGAGTGAAGGAACCCGGGCAGAGGTGGGGAGGGGGCTAGGCATCACCTACCGTGAGCACGAAGGGGTAGGTGTTGGCCCCCAGCTTCTTGATCAGGCTTTCCTGCAGCTTCGTGGTGGCACCCGAGGCCCCAACAGGAGGGAATACCTGGACCTGGGAGAAATACAGGTCCCTGCGGAAGCTCAAGCCCATCACATCGATGTCTTCCTGGCCGTAGCGGAAGGCGCACGTCAGCGACACATACACTGGGATAGGGACAAGACAGGTGGGCTTGGCCAGTTGGTCACATAGGCCTGGCGCCCCTGCCCGGGCTGCCACCACCTGGTGATCTCACATCCAACCTTCAGCATCCCAAGGGGATGGGACCCGAGGACCTCACTCACTCAGCTGGCCCTTCCTCCAGCTTGTGTTCATTCCTCGGAGGGGCCAGGTCGGAGGACTGGGAGGCCCCTGGCAGGAGCCCCCTTGTTTTATCTCCTTATTTTGATTCCACTATTTCCCGTACCCTTCCACCCCTTCCTCTTGAACCAGCAGCTCAGTGACCTCAGGAGGCTTTCAAATAATGTGAGCTCACGCGGGTTCTCAGGGCAGGAGGTCTGGATGGAGTGGAGGCGGAAGGTAAGAAGCAGCGGGAAACAGCGTTAGGGACCAAAACTCGGGGAATGCCTGAGCTGGCCGAGGCTGTGAGGGGAGTGAGCAGGGGCTCAGGGACCAAGTGGAGAGGTGAAACCCAGGCCCAGAGGAAATCCATCTTTTCACATTGCTCATAAACTTAATCGAGCTCTCTCTAAATCATCAACACTTCTGAAAATTCAATGTTAAATGGATGTAAACTGTGTATCCAGGGGACCAGAGGGATTATATGAGACCACATAGGTTCTGAGGATGAACTGTTCACAGCTGTTAGTGAGGCAAATAGTGCTTAAATGGAAAGCACGTCCCCCCATGTCTCGGAAGTTATGGGCTGAGGACTTAGTGTCCGCCTCAAGGATAAGCGCCTCAGCGCTAAGCTCAGAAGAGCCACTGATCACCTGCTTATCCATCAGCAGGAGCAAGGTGCCCAGAGATGACCCGGATTTATACCTCCCGACTAAGCCACCTCCACCACTGCAGGCGGCGCTTTCCTGGCCAAGGGCACGGGCTTTCAGGGCTAGAACTGGGCTAGGCATCACCACCGTGAGCACGGTAGGTGTTGGCCCGCTTCTTGGGGGGGGAAGCCCCAACAGGAGGGAATACCTGGACCTGGGAGAAATACAGGTCCCTGCGGAAGCTCAAGCCCATCACATCGATGTCTTCCTGGCCGTAGCGGAAGGCGCACGTCAGCGACACATACACTGGGATAGGGACAAGACAGGTGGGCTTGGCCAGTTGGTCACATAGGCCTGGCGCCCCTGCCCGGGCTGCCACCACCTGGTGATCTCACATCCAACCTTCAGCATCCCAAGGGGATGGGACCCGAGGACCTCACTCACTCAGCTGGCCCTTCCTCCAGCTTGTGTTCATTCCTCGGAGGGGCCAGGTCGGAGGACTGGGAGGCCCCTGGCAGGAGCCCCCTTGTTTTATCTCCTTATTTTGATTCCACTATTTCCCGTACCCTTCCACCCCTTCCTCTTGAACCAGCAGCTCAGTGACCTCAGGAGGCTTTCAAATAATGTGAGCTCACGCGGGTTCTCAGGGCAGGAGGTCTGGATGGAGTGGAGGCGGAAGGTAAGAAGCAGCGGGAAACAGCGTTAGGGACCAAAACTCGGGGAATGCCTGAGCTGGCCGAGGCTGTGAGGGGAGTGAGCAGGGGCTCAGGGACCAAGTGGAGAGGTGAAACCCAGGCCCAGAGGAAATCCATCTTTTCACATTGCTCATAAACTTAATCGAGCTCTCTCTAAATCATCAACACTTCTGAAAATTCAATGTTAAATGGATGTAAACTGTGTATCCAGGGGACCAGAGGGATTATATGAGACCACATAGGTTCTGAGGATGAACTGTTCACAGCTGTTAGTGAGGCAAATAGTGCTTAAATGGAAAGCACGTCCCCCCATGTCTCGGAAGTTATGGGCTGAGGACTTAGTGTCCGCCTCAAGGATAAGCGCTCCTCAGCGCTAAGCTCAGAAGAGCCACTGATCACCTGCTTATCCATCAGCAGGAGCAAGGTGCCCAGAGATGACCCGGATTTATACCTCCCGACTAAGCCACCTCCACCACTGCAGGCGGCGCTTTCCTGGCCAAGGGCACGGGCTTTCAGGGCTAGAACTGGGCTCCTCCTGCTGTAGGAGAGGAGCAGGGCACCCCGGAGGCAGCTGGAGACAGCAAAGCTGGAGGCCTGTCAGCCTGCCTCTGCTCTGTCCCCTGGATGCTGAGGGCCCTACATCTGACATACTCCCGGGCACATCCTGGGTGAGGAACCATTTCTTGCTGGTTGCCAATAGCAACTATTCTAAAAAGCATGTTTGGAATGGAACTGAGTCAATGACATTATCCTACTGATAACTCGGATAGGCGCTCCCTCAGTTCACACAACTGTTATTAGCATCAGATTGCTTGCCACACACTTCACAGCTGCCAGAGAGCCTTGAGCGTGCTGTGGTGCCGCAGTCCTGACCACAAGCGTGTGTGCAGATGCTTCAGCCGTGTCTGACCCTTTGCGGCCCCGTGGACTGTCGCCCGCCAGGCGCCTCTGTCCATGGGATTCTCCAGGCAAGAATTCTGGAGTGGGTGGTCATGCCCTTCTCCAGGAGACCATCCTGACCCAGAGATCGAAGCCACGTCTCTTGTGTCTCCTGCACTGACAGGTGGGTTCCTTACTACTAGTGCCACCTGGGAAGCCCAGAACACCAGAGTTAGCATAAAAATCCTCTGCCTTCCAGCAGCTTTCATTCCTCGCTTTCCAGATAAACTCAGAAAGGAGCCCTCCTGAGTCTACCCGGACATGGAAGCACAGGACACAGTGGGGTGGGTGGGGTGGACATGCAGTCTATGCAGTTGGCAGCCCTGGGCTCTGGGCTCTGTCTGTCTTCCCTTATCCTGCCAGCTTGAACTAGCAGTTCCCTGAGTCTTCACCTCCTTCTGGAAGATGAGGACAGTGAGCTCTGGTGTGAACAGAGCCCGTGTCCTGAGGATCCTACGAGGGAGGGTGGGTGAGAGGACGTGGCAGTGGGAATGGGTGTCTAAGGGCTTCCCCACCACTCCCCGCAAACACACACACACACACACACACATCCCCTTCTTGCAGCGAGCAGAGACCAGACTCCTGCTCCCTAGAGGATAGGGGACGAGGAGCTCCCCTCACCTCTCTTCCCCTTCACGAGCTCAGGATCCACCAACACAACACCATCTAAACCGAAAGAGAGAGATCAGTGAGGGTGCATGACGTGGGAGATGTTGGAGGCTTCTGAAGTGTGTGTGTACATATCACATGGAAGCCACGTTCACTGGAGGAACATCAGAAAGGGAAGCAAACATAGGGGAAAAAATCATCCCGTTTCCACTACCCAGAGATACCTGTTGTCAAGACACTGGTACAAAACAACTTCTCCAGATTATATACACTCATAGGAATGTTTTTACTGAGAAAATAAAATGGGATCCTACTATACTGTTCAGTTAACTACTTTCCTCACTCAACTGTATATTGGAAACATCTATTCACACACATGCACACACGCACATAATATGTACTAACCACTTTAATGACACACATTTGCACCGATGAACAGATGTACCATAAAATGTTTAATCAACTAGCTCTTGTTAGGGTATTTAGGATGTTTCTACTTTTCCCCTTTATCATTAGTATTGCAGTGAACTGTCTTATAGATAAATCTCTATCCACAGTAGAACTGAATTTGGCTTCTGATAACATACTGCCAAATGACCTTCTAGAAAGGATATTGCTGAAGGACACGCTCATCCTACTTCCTAAAATGCCAGTCTTCCACACTCTTCTTTTTTTTTTTTTTAAAGAACAACTTGAGTTGAAGTAATTATAGACTCGCAAGAAGTTGCAAAGAGAGTCCAGAGAGGTCCTCATGTACCCTTTATCCAGTTTATTCCAATGGTGACATCTTAGATAATTACAGTACAATCTCAAAACCAGGAAGTCAAAACGGGTACAATGTGTGGGTTCTAAGTCGTTTTATCTGATGGAGATCTGTGTTAGCGCCCACTCCAGCCCACAGAACATTTCCCTCACTATAAACACCTCCCTCTGGGACTATGCCTTTGTAGTCACACCCAACTGCCTCCACCAACCAACCTTAGCCCCCCAGAAAACCACTTTTCAGTTTTCCTTTCTTATAATGTGGTCATTGCTAAGATGTTAAATAAATGGAATCATTCTGCTTATGGCCTCTTGAGATGGACTTTTTCCATTCATCATAGTGCCCTTGATACTCACAAGTTGTTGCATGGATGGGTTGTTCGTTCTTTCCATTTAAAATTTTTTAAAAAATTGGCCATACATTGCAGCATGTGGGATCTTAATTCCTTGACTAGGGATTGAACCTATGCCCCCTGCAACGGAAGCCTGAAGTTTTAACCACTGGACCACCAGGGAAGTTCTTGGTTGTTCATTCTTTTTCACTGCTGAGTAGTATCCCAAGGTAAAGATGTACTCTAGTTTATTCACCTATGGAGAGACATTTTGATTCTTTCCAGGTGGGAGCTATTACAAATAACGCTGCTGTGAACAATCACATACAAATTTTTATGTGGACATAAGGTTTCATTTCTCTGTGAAAATGTCCAGGAATACAATGACTGGGTCATACCATTAGTATATGTTGAGCTTTTAAAGAAACTGCCAAACTGTTTTTCAGAGCAGCCGCCCCGTTTCACATTCCCACCAGCAATGTACGAGCGATGCAGTGCCTCTACAACCTCACCGGCATTTGGTATTGACCCTGTTTTTAATTTTAGCCATCCTGGCAGGCATATAATGATATTTCATTGTGGTTTTAATTTGTATTTCCTTAACAACTAATGTTGTTGAACAGTTTTCTTTGTTGTTGGTGAACATTTTTCCATGTATTCACTTGCCACCCATATATTTTCTTTAATGAAATATCTTTCCATATTGTTGGTCTATTTTCTAATTGGATCTTGTTTTCTTTTTAAGCTGGTGAGTTTTGAGCATTCTTTAAAGAGTTCTTTGTCTCTCCCATACTTTTAACATTGTCTCCAATCAGCTGGTGGTGCCTTGAGGATGCTTTAACTTGCACTGTGTTGATTAGATTATCAACAAAGCCAAATAATAAAAAAAAGAAATACCAAACTAACAGGTATTTGCTGTCTTCAAGAAAAAAACCAGCATTACAATCTCACCCCAGAACTTCCCTGGTGGTACAGTGGGAAAGAATCCAGCTGCCAATGCAGGGGATATGGGTTTGATCCCTGGTCTGGGAGAATTCCGTATGCTGAGGAGCAACTGAAGTCTGCGTGCCAAAATCCCTGAGTCTGCATGCTCCTGAAGCCCACAAGCCTCGAGTCTGTGCTCCAGGATGAGAAAAGCCACTGAGATGAGAATCCCGCGTAGCACGACTACAGAGTAACCCCTGCTGGCGGCAACTAGGGAAAGCCCGTGCAAAGAAACAAAGGCCTAGCACGACTAAAAAAAATACTAAGTAAATTCATTTTAGAAATCTCACCCCAAACTCAACTTACCCACAGGTTCTACTCGTTCCACATGGTCTATGTAGTCTCTCTTGCCCAGGTAGATGGTCACCTGTGGGAAGAACAGGTGTAGATTCTAAGTGGCTAAAGTACCCTAAACTATTCATGTTAAAGTTCAGCAATGGCCAAAAAGACACAATAGCAACAGTGGAAACATTTGGACTAGTCTTGAGAAAAGGAGGCGCCTGGTTCTGCAGCTACATCGCTCCCTCCTCTCTTCCTACTTGGCTATAGTAAAGATGATGAACTACAGGCAAGGTGTGATCTTCCCTCAGCCTCATAAACTGCTCCAAGGAATTCTTTCCATCTCGTTGGAAAGACCCTGTTCTCCCTGCCTTTCCCCACGGAGCCCAGGTCTGTTGTCAACCAGGTAAATGTGGCAGATTCGTGGCTGATACTTGAGTGGAAAGTTAAGCTCATGCCAACGAGGCACTTGCCAGCTGTCTACATGTGAAGCCTCTCATTTCTAGCTGTGAACTAAAGGTTTCTCCTCCTTGTTTGAACAATTCCTAGACTCAACCAGAAGCAGACGCTCTGGTGTCCCTTAAATCCTATCAGATGAGAGCACCTACACAGATAAACCTGAAGAAGGGTGGAGGGAGTCCTGTGTGGGAGCGCTGCCCATGTCTCAGCCCACATCCTGTCTGTTTCAATGACCCTGGCAGCAAAGGTCTCTTTAGCAACCTCCTCTGTGGGAGAGCAGGCATTGGATTCACCAGCACTCACCACCTTAAGCCATGGCACCGTAATAAAAAAGAAATACCAAACTAACAGGTATTTGCTGTCTTCAAGAAAAAAACCAGCATTACAATCTCACCCCAGAACTTCCCTGGTGGTACAGTGGGAAAGAATCCAGCTGCCAATGCAGGGGATATGGGTTTGATCCCTGGTCTGGGAGAATTCCGTATGCTGAGGAGCAACTGAAGTCTGCGTGCCAAAATCCCTGAGTCTGCATGCTCCTGAAGCCCACAAGCCTCGAGTCTGTGCTCCAGGATGAGAAAAGCCACTGAGATGAGAATCCCGTAGCACGACTACAGAGTAACCCCTGCTGGCGGCAACTAGGGAAAGCCCGTGCAAAGAAACAAAGGCCTAGCACGACTAAAAAAAATACTAAGTAAATTCATTTTAGAAATCTCACCCCAAACTCAACTTACCCACAGGTTCTACTCGTTCCACATGGTCTATGTAGTCTCTCTTGCCCAGGTAGATGGTCACCTGTGGGAAGAACAGGTGTAGATTCTAAGTGGCTAAAGTACCCTAAACTATTCATGTTAAAGTTCAGCAATGGCCAAAAAGACACAATAGCAACAGTGGAAACATTTGGACTAGTCTTGAGAAAAGGAGGCGCCTGGTTCTGCAGCTACATCGCCCCTCCTCTCTTCCTACTTGGCTATAGTAAAGATGATGAACTACAGGCAAGGTGTGATCTTCCCTCAGCCTCATAAACTGCTCCAAGGAATTCTTTCCATCTCGTTGGAAAGACCCTGTTCTCCCTGCCTTTCCCCACGGAGCCCAGGTCTGTTGTCAACCAGGTAAATGTGGCAGATTCGTGGCTGATACTTGAGTGGAAAGTTAAGCTCATGCCAACGAGGCACTTGCCAGCTGTCTACATGTGAAGCCTCTCATTTCTAGCTGTGAACTAAAGGTTTCTCCTCCTTGTTTGAACAATTCCTAGACTCAACCAGAAGCAGACGCTCTGGTGTCCCTTAAATCCTATCAGATGAGAGCACCTACACAGATAAACCTGAAGAAGGGTGGAGGGAGTCCTGTGTGGGGAGCGCTGCCCATGTCTCAGCCCACATCCTGTCTGTTTCAATGACCCTGGCAGCAAAGGTCTCTTTAGCAACCTCCTCTGTGGGAGAGCAGGCATTGGATTCACCAGCACTCACCACCTTAAGCCATGGCACCGTAAGTACTATGCTGGTAAGAATTCTTTCATCTATCTTTTAGCCATCACAGTGCCTAGTACAGTGTCTGGTATATGCAGGAATTTAATTTACATTTGCTAAGTGTACCAATGAGTGAATGCATGGACCCTGGCTAGTCCCCATCTTCCCTAAACCTCTGAAATTCATATTTCCATGAACACTCAAAATAATTTCCATAGGCATTAAATCATCTCTTAAGTCTATGTTCTCATAGCAGTCATCCAAGAATGGATCCCCATGACTTCCAGGTTGGTTGTGTGACTGACGTGGAAGCACGTGAAGGACAGCAAAGCCAGGTGATGGGGTCAGAAGCAGAGGGTTACATGGTGAAAGGATTCTCTCTGGGTCAAAAAAATTCAATGTGTAGAAAGCCCTGAGCCAAGAGAATGCTTCTGGAGCTGCCAATGGTTTCACCAGCAGGTGAATGACCTCCAAATGGGGATGCAGGCTGCCAGAAAGGATTTGCAATTAAGGGTTACCAGTGCTTGTCTTGAACCAGGTACCAAGCTAAGTGCACTGACTACACTATTTCATTTATCCCTCCCAACTACTCTATGAGCTGGGAATTAAGCCCATTTTACAGAGGAGAACACTGAGACTCAGAGAATGTCTTCTTGTTTCTCAAGCTCTGGCTGTGAAGGAAGGAGAGTCAGAAAGGGGATGGGGTCAAGGGGCGATGTTGTTCCTGTTGTTGTTTTTGAGATGTGTGAGGTGGCTTTGTTCTTGCATTCAGGCCAAGTACCGGCAGAGAAGGAGAGAATGCCCCAGAGGGAGGCTGACGGTGGCTAGCCCTAAGGAGGGGGCGGACCACCACGCAGGGTGTACGTGGCATGAACCTCAGTGGAAGCCACAGCACCTCCCCCGAGGCAACCGTAAGGTGGGGAGAGAGAAGAGCAGAGAGGAGGGGTGGACAGTGCAGGGTCCAGCTGGCTGCTCCTTCTGTCCACACGTGCACCCTCTTCACAGATGTCTCAGCCCACCTCCTGTCTGTTTCAATGACCCTGGCAGCAAAGGTCTCTTCAGCAACCTCCTCTGTGGGAGAGCAGGCATTGGATTCACCAGCACTCACCACCTTAAGCCATGGCACCGTAAGTACTATGCTGGTAAGAATTCTTTCATCTATCTTTTAGCCATCACAGTGCCTAGTACAGTGTCTGGTATATGCAGGAATTTAATTTACATTTGCTAAGTGTACCAATGAGTGAATGCATGGACCCTGGCTAGTCCCCATCTTCCCTAAACCTCTGAAATTCATATTTCCATGAACACTCAAAATAATTTCCATAGGCATTAAATCATCTCTTAAGTCTATGTTCTCATAGCAGTCATCCAAGAATGGATCCCCATGACTTCCAGGTTGGTTGTGTGACTGACGTGGAAGCACGTGAAGGACAGCAAAGCCAGGTGATGGGGTCAGAAGCAGAGGGTTACATGGTGAAAGGATTCTCTCTGGGTCAAAAAAATTCAATGTGTAGAAAGCCCTGAGCCAAGAGAATGCTTCTGGAGCTGCCAATGGTTTCACCAGCAGGTGAATGACCTCCAAATGGGGATGCAGGCTGCCAGAAAGGATTTGCAATTAAGGGTTACCAGTGCTTGTCTTGAACCAGGTACCAAGCTAAGTGCACTGACTACACTATTTCATTTATCCCTCCCAACTACTCTATGAGCTGGGAATTAAGCCCATTTTACAGAGGAGAACACTGAGACTCAGAGAATGTCTTCTTGTTTCTCAAGCTCTGGCTGTGAAGGAAGGAGAGTCAGAAAGGGGATGGGGTCAAGGGGCGATGTTGTTCCTGTTGTTGTTTTTGAGATGTGTGAGGTGGCTTTGTTCTTGCATTCAGGCCAAGTACCGGCAGAGAAGGAGAGAATGCCCCAGAGGGAGGCTGACGGTGGCTAGCCCTAAGGAGGGGGCGGACCACCACGCAGGGTGTACGTGGCATGAACCTCAGTGGAAGCCACAGCACCTCCCCCGAGGCAACCGTAAGGTGGGGAGAGAGAAGAGCAGAGAGGAGGGGTGGACAGTGCAGGGCTCCAGCTGGCTGCTCCTTCTGTACCCGAAGCCACGTGCACCCTCTTCACAGATTAAAGTCACCACTGTGTCCAGGGCCCACCGCCCCATCTGGCAGTGTGTTGAGGAGGCCACCCAGAGGACGGTTCTTTCCCCGTTCTCTCCCCAGTTTAACTGAGATATAACTGACCTATTGTTTAAGTTTAAGGTGTGCAATATAACGACGTATGTGTAAACTGCAAAGCAGTAACCACAACAAATTTAGTTAACATCCGTCACAGAGGACGGTTCTTGAATGGCCTGATCCCATTATTTTGACTCACGATGGGTTGAAGGTGGGCACGTAATCAGTGTTGACCCACGAGATGATAGAAAAGTTGGCTACAGAAATAGCTCCTCACTCTTGAGAGACCTCTGGAAGCAACAGCTTTTTTCCTTCTTCTGGAAGGAAGTAAAGGTGAGACCCCGGAAGCTGGGGCAGCCACCAGCTAGAGGATGAAGATCACAGGTGAGGGAGAGGTAGAGAGATTCAGAGAGAAACAGACCCAGGGCCCTGGCACACCATGCCTGAAGCCCGCCAAAACTGGTAGTGGAAATGATCCTAATGTGGAGAGATTAACGGGTGAATTGTTTATTCCTCCTATATCTACGTTTCCCAGGTCAAGGGGTGTCTAGCAAGCTAGGAGGAAGGAAAAAGTGAAGAAGTGCTAAGGCCCAGCAGGAGTGGTTTCTCTCTCTTCTTTTGCCAGGAGTCAAGATAAAGTTCACTGGAAAGATACAAGATGGAGGACAGTTGGGAGAATGAAAGATTTTGGGGTACCCGACCTGTCACCCCAAAGGATCAGAGGACTTGATGGAAGTGGTGGAGATCCCTACGGAGGAGAGGAAGGATGGAGAGTGTCTGTGCAAAGCCTGTGGGCATGAGAAGCAGGGGAGAGTTTCTTTCAGGCCCAGTGCAGGCTTCAGAAGTCAACTAGAAGGATGACCTAGGTCCACAGCCTCCAACGCAGTGCCTGTCAGCGGTTGCCAATACATGAAACATGGCCACTCCAAACTGACGTGGACTGTAAATGTAGACCATCTGTCAGGTCTCAGCAACTTAGACAATAAACACAATGCATGTCATCAATCTTCATTGGAAGGACTGATGATAAAGCCGAAGCTCCAACACTTTGGCCAACTGATGCAAAGAGCTGACTCATTGCAAAAGACCCTGACGCTGGAGAAGATTGAGGGCAGGATGAGAAGGAGGAGATGGTTAGACAGCACCACTGACTCAATGGACATGAAAATGAGCAAACTCCAGGAGAGGGTGGAGGACAGGGAAGCCTGGCATGCTGCAGTCCGTGGGGTTGCAGTTGGACACATCTTAGCAATTGAATAAACAACAAATATCATCAATAATTTTTATACCATTTACATGTTGAAATGATAGCTTTTTGATTATATTGGGTTAAATAAAATGTACTGTTAAAGTGAATTACTATTTTAACATGGCTAATAGAAAATTTTAGATTAGATATGTGGCTTGCATTGGATGGCATGCAACTAGACTGTCAGACCCTAAGAATCCACTGAGTGAAGCAAGGAGACCCCATCTATCGAGGCTGTGGGGTGGTCCCTCTATTGGGTCTCCCAGGTCAGGAAATTCATGGGGCACATCTAGACCATCTAATGTGCCTAATTGTGCCCCAGATGGAGCCAACAGTGGCATCACTTCTGCAGCCACAGAGCACAGTATGTAGAAGCAGAAGATGCTCCAGTGTTTAGAGGTCCTGAAGGCTCATCAAGGTTTGAGAGCTCAGCGCCAGGGTGGGTGGCAGAGGTAGAGAGCTACACTGACCCAGCACCAGGGCTCTTTCCAGGCAGGTAGGCAAGATGAGAGACAAAGGGCCGGGTAAACCATAGGTATTAGCAAAACAAGGTCTGAAATGTAAGTTATGGGTTCAAGGCTAGGCAAAGAAGTAAAGTTAGAGGAGAGGAACTGGGGACTGAGAGACGGGGAGAAAAGGAAGGGTCCTAGGACAGAAGTCTTGCTGAGACTGAAAACAAGTTGTGTATCTGCAAGTCACTCTTTCCTTTAGGTCTCAGTTATCATTCATCTCAGACACAGAGGGACAACAGACACATGGTGTCCATTGATCTCACAGGGGTTTGGATATTGATTCCATTTATTCAAAAAAGCTCCTTAAAACAATGATGACTCAAGCCCCTCCCTCCTATACCACTTACCGATTTGTCCCGGGAGGTCTTCTTGAAGATAACGTGGTTTGCTGTGGGCTTGGTGGCATGCATGTTGGCTGCCGTGTTATGTCCCTGGCGGTTTCTTCCACCTTGGGGTGTACGTCAGGTGTTAAGAGGGCTGGGGAAAGGTAAAATCATCCTAAATAGAACATCAAGACCATTCTGAGAATAAAACCTACTCATGAGATGCTATGCATCCATCAGGCACTTCCTTCTACTTGACTCAGTATCCACGTTTGACTCAATAAGGCAATTGTCGAGTTTGTATTCTACTACAGGGAACTTTTTTTTTTTTAAAGGGTATTTATTTTTTCTTGATAAGCTGGAAAATATTGGAGGCAAAAGGAGAAGAGGGCAGCACAGGATGAGATGGTTAGATAGCATTATCAATTCAATGGACATAAATTTGAGCAAACTCCAGAAGATAGTGGAGGACAGAGAAGCCTGGTGCATGTGTTGCAGGCCATGGGGTCACAAAGATTTCTTAGTAAGCTTCACCAGTACACCTCATTTCTTAGTAAACCTCACCCCAGATAGATTCCAACGAGAAGGTTTTACTTTGAGACTAAGCCTTGGTATCATCACAGTAAGCCAGATTGATTTTAAAATTCTATCTTGAAAATGTGTCCTGACAAAGCAGAAAAAGTTCCTGCAAACCACAATACACCCACGTCACGAGTATCATTTTAAAAGTCCGCTAAATCCCTATAAAGTTCTGTTCAGCAATTCATATGAAGCAGAGTTCTCTCTCTCCATCCCCAGCTCTGCTCACAACAAAGAGGCCATCGGGCTGGCTGGAATCCAGCACCTCTTGAGTTTCCATAACAAGCAACGTCCGTGGAAAGTAAGCAGAAAAGGTGAAACTGGGACAGACTGACTCCACAAAGATGCCAGTCTCCCTGGCCCTGACCCTTCCCTGGCCTGCCCCGAGGTTCTGAAAAGGCTTGTTGGAGGGTGGTCACGTACCTCATGCAACCAGCCAGGAGGGCCCAGGAGGTGGGGAGAGGGGGTCTGTGCCCTCTGGGGTGAGCAGAGAGTCAGCCCCTGCTCTGTCTACCCAGACAACTCCACACGGGCCCCAGATGACCAGGGAATTTGTAGAGAATCGGAGAGGGGGCCCCACACCCACGTCTCAGTGTCTAGAAGCCAAATCCCATTGAAGAAGCAGAGTGGCAATTGGATTAGTGCTGAGATGAGCGGAATGGTAGTTTCAGCAGTTCTCAGCATTACGCAAGGACCTCTCGGTCTCCTCCCAGAGGGGCTCATGGTGGCCTTGCAGGAGCCGTCCTGCTTGAGCGGGGAAGAATGACAGCTAGACCAAAGCTACTTTCGATCTTAACCCACTTTGGGTTCTGGAAATAGACTGATTATCCCTTCCTCCCGCTATCACCAGGAGAAGGGATTTTCGAGAGCTCAACCAACTTGATTAAACTCAGCAGGCCGCTGATGCAACCTTGAGGGTGGGGATGAGGCAAAAAGGTCAAGGAGAAATGTCAACCTCAAGATGAATCCCCACGGCTTATGCAAGCTGAACAGGTCCTGCTCCTCTCCTCTACCTCACGTCCTATTCATGAGGTCACCAGACCAGTCAGTATTCCCCAGGGGTCCTCTGAATCTGTCTAACCCTCCCGCGCAGCTCCTGCTCCTGTGTCCACACCAGCCCCTCTGCTTTCCTGGACCTTATTGTCTCCTGCCATCCAACCACATCCTTACAAGCTCTGAGTGGCCACTCTCCCACTCAGCATCTCACCTTGCTCTCAGCCAAAGGCACAGAACTTTTTTTTTTTTTTTTTTAATACTCATTTACTTGACCGCACCAGGCCTTTGTTTTGGAATCTTTAATCTTTGCTGTGGCAAGAGGAGTCTGGTTCCCTGACCCTGACCAGGAATCGAACCTGCACTGGGAGTCTTAGCCACTGGACCACCAGGGAAGTCCCAACTTTTAAAAATTTTTAACAGAGGAATGCTAGCTAATAAATGTAAGGAGAATGACAGAATCAGAACAACTGCTTGACAGACGTCACTTTGATATCCGGGGCTTTGCTGACCCTGGAGACTCCCATACCAGCGCAGTCTGTACTCTTCCCTGGAGCAGGTGACTGCTTTTCGTATGCACATCAGCCAACCCAGGGTGTGAACACCCAAAGTCCTCCTTTCCTCCTTTCTTGGGGATCTCCCACTCTGAGCCACTATGCCCTGCCCCTATCAATCTGGGCTCAGGTGTTGGACAACTGGAGACAGGCCCTGCACCCCAGAACTTGCTGAAGTAAAGAGCCAATCTTAAACCCACTCATCTTGTCTCACCAGTTCTTATGAAAACCACAAAAAACACTGGCTCATGTTTCCTCTTGAATCTCTCTACCTCCTGACTGGCTCCTGGTGCTTCCACCTGTGGCCTGCCCACCTTTGGGACATTGTGAGCAATAAACTACCTTTTCAATGACAATTGTCTCCTGAGCTGTTGCTCCCACCAGAGCTAAATAATAGGAAAACTCAAGCTTTAAAACATTGAGGGCATTGTTACAAGAGAAACCATCACAATGAGAAACCTGCACACCCCAACTAGAGAGCAGTGTTCACTCACTGCAACTAGAGAAAGCCCAAGGACAACAACAAAGACCCAGCACAGTCAAAAATATAAATGAATAAATAGTGTTTTGAAAATGATGTTTTTTACATGCAGATATTACATAGTGTCAAATTGTACCCTCTAACACAGTAGCTGATCATCACAGGAAATCTAACATTTGCTTCCTGGGATTTACCTGGTGGTCCAGTGGCTACGACTTCATGCTCCCAATTCAAGGGACTTGGGTTCAATTCCTGATCAGGGAACTAGATCCCACATGCTGCAACAAAGATTGAACTTTCCGTGTGCTGCAACTAAGACCCAGTACAACCAAATAAAAATAAATAATAAGTAAACACTGGAAAAAGTTAATAAAAGGCAATTAAAAAAAACAAAACATTGAGGGCATTGTTGACTCAGATATGGATTCTGTACTAGTATTGAAACCATTAGGTGAAGAGTCTAAGGGGAAATGGCAGTTCCTTTGACACCAAAGTGACACCATATGGATCTTCACAAGATGCAAACCTTGGGCAACCACATAACAGGGGACCAGGCACGGTCCAAAGTCAACCTTTAGCATCATCAAGTGTCAACCCACGTGACGTGTCATCTTGTGGCGGCTGGAATCCGTCAAGCCTTTAGATGTCACTTCTCATTTATAGGATATACAAAGAACAGCTAAATGAGACCCCAAGAGAGCTACCAGATGAATGTAGAAAGTGGTTGGCGTTAATACCTAAGGCGACACCATAGAAAAGAGATGCATTAGATTAAAAAAAACTCAAGAGACGCAACATCCACATATAATGTATGGTCCCAATTGAACAGACAGGATGCACAGGACATTTGGGGTCCGTGGGGAAAATCTGACTATAGTCTAATTATGTATCAGTAATACGTTTGTTGGGGCTTCCCTGGTGGCTCAGATGGTAAAGAATCTGCCTGCAATGCAGGAGACCCAGGTTCACTCCTAGGTCAGGAAGATCCCCTGGAACCTGCTTGTTATTTGATCTCTTGACAGGCAGGATGGAAATCACTGGACTAAGAAGGTAGAGACTGACTAAACAAAGGTTATAGGATAGTACGTGGAGTATGATCACGTTTGACAAATGCACAAGTCTTTGTGTGGATATATTTGCACACACGTGTGTTTGCATACACATTATATGCATAATTTTCAGGGAAGAGAACCAAGGAGCTGACATTGGTGATGTGTGAAGGGAGTGTTAGGTTTTGTTTTTAAGAAATGTTTTCCCTTTAAAAAAAGGGACAGGGAAGTTTCCCAGTGGTCCATTGGTTAAGACTCCAAGCTCTCAATGCCAGGGTCCTAGGATTGATTCCTGGTTGGGGAACTAAAACCCCACAAGCTGTGTGGCACAATCAAAAAAAAAAAAGTAGGAGAAAGAAAAATGACCGAGGCCCTCTAGTACCTCCATCAGAGGGGCTGCCCTAAGCTGTGGGTGCTCCTTGGACCCCATTCTCCTGCAGCTGTGTTAGCACCAGGTCTCCAGGGTGGTCTCAGTCACTGGCCAGCCAGCACTGGGTAAGCAGATCTGGGGGCACTGCAGCCAGGCCTCACTTTTTTTGAAAACACTAGGTAGTCATTCCCAGTCCCTGGTCTGTGATGCATTTTTCTCTGCTTCATAGAGAAATGAGAAAAATAAGGCCACTGTTGTCAGTTTTTCCACAGAACTAAATGTATTCAGCATGAAGGATTGTTCTTTAAGGTTATGAAGTTCTAATTTTTTTATTTGAAGTTTTAAATTTTTAAATATTAACATGTCCTTCTTCCTCTCAATCCTTATTGATACATACTTCACATGCAAACAAATCTACCCAAGTGTAGAGTTTGATGAACACATTTCCACTGCCCCCAAAGCTCCTCTGCATCCATTTCGGTCAATTCCTCATCCCAGGTAAGCACTGATACACCTTCAGTCGTCAGGTTTTGCACTTTCTAGGAATGATTTAAACAGAGAAAAGCCAGAGTAGTATACTAATAAGCACCCACATAGTCAACATGGAAGATTCAACATTTTGCCGCATGTGCTCATCTATTGCTTTTTTTTCTTTTCAACCACTTGAGAGGAAGCTCCAGACATGACCTTTTACCTATAAACATTTCAGAACACAGCTGCTAAGTATAAAGACAGTGACTGCCTTTTATAAAATAGAGATGAGCCTGGACGGCAATTTAGAAAAAGAAATCCTTAATTGGCCAAAAGGAAAAGTTTTCCACCTCTTTCTACAATTTTTCTGGAAATCTACTGGTCAATTAACTCTCAAAGTCCAGGAACACTCCCTGGCTATGCATTACTTGTTTCTCTAGTTGGGTCCAGTGAGAAGCTGGTACGAGCCCCGTGTCTCATTTCCCAACACCAGATGCAGCGCTGGTTCGAGGGGTGGTGGGTGGGCTGCGCAGCTAAGCAGCTTAGAGGCTTTGGGGCTAGGTTATCGTCTTAGGGGTTTACTAGGGCACATGCACGAGGAAAACTGATTCAGTCTGCTAACCCATCAACTAACTGCACAATGAAAACCTCTCATTGCCTTAGTTTTACGAAAGCAAAGAGCACTTGACAAGCGTGAGGCTACTGTGTTTATGAAGAGTACCAGGGCACCATAACTACCCTAACTCCAACATGTACCTCTGAGTCAGCTGACTGAAAGAATAGAGGGCTGCTGTTACGCATTGGGCTGGCTAATGTCTGAAATCTTAAGTGGATTTCTGCTCACAAAAATAAGGCATTTCGAACCATGACATGTTATGAGACGGTTACGCAGTAAAAACGGACTGGATCTTGACTTAAGCGAGCCAGCCATTGGGACCATTAGAAGAATCTGAATACGGACAGGCGAGCGGATGACCCTGGGCCGCTGAATTCCATGAGGCATGATTACGACGCGGTGTCCTTATTAGGTGGTGTGCTGATCCACGGGAGAGGTGGCACACTTGAGGACTGCTACAAGTTACTCTGGCAAGGTAGGTACACGGGGGCTCCTACCCTGGCACTTCCTCCATCCTTTTGGGTTCTGCGTCCCCTGGACGTGGACGCTCCCATCATGCCCACCAGTCAGGGTTAGAGGAGGACAGCTCGGCTCCCAGCAAGACTCACGGAGAGTCGGAGCCTCTGAAGAGCCCACCTCGGCTGGAGCATCGAGAAGACGGGAGAAGCGTGTGGAGAGAACACAGGTGAGAGTCCAGAGGCACAGGTGGCGACCAGAGCTCCGGGAAGCAAGACTCCAGTGTTGCTGAGGGGAGGGGGCAAGAACCACCTTCTGGATCAGAGGCCACTCTCAGCGGAATGCACCACACATCCAAAGTGTTTGCACAGAACCTATGCGAACACAGATATAGTTCACATTACTCAAGATTTCAAGTTTACTGGCTTGAAAATTGGGGATTTCTGGTGAGTGGGCTTTCAGTAAGACACACAAGGATGCAGTGAAGACAAATCTGGGCAGTATGTCCTTGCCTCCTGAAGAGGCACCTCCTGCCACCTCACACTGTAGGCTGGAGGGGGCGGCAGGTGAGGTGGGCACCAATGCCCCTGGGGGCCAGGACTCCAGAACAGCTTCTTGCTTAGCTGGGTAGCTCTCCCCATCTGTTACAGACAGCCTTCTGCTCTGACAGAACTCAAGAATTGTTGACTTCCTTCTTACTCTCCAAGGCCTGATAAAAACAAGCACTGCTTGCACCAGGCTTCATCGCTGCTCTTCTCTCCTGGAGCTCCATCTAGGCAGCGAGCTTCAAGTCCACATTTTGAATGGGGTGACTTCCAAGGCCATGAAGAATTGATTGAAGTCATGCTGGAGGCTGAAAACACACATGTAAGTCTACACACCTTGGTACGCAGCAAAATGTGGACTTTCCCAACAAGCATGCCCCTGGGACCAGGATGGGCCTCTCTCAGCTGAGAAACTTCATCCGTTTGTCCCAGTGTCCGTGTGAAATTTCCTATATGCCATGATGTCAAAGATGCCCTGGGACTTTACATTTGTCAGATAAAGATGAGTGTGTGCACAGAATGGGCTTTAAAAATAAGACACACACACACACACACATAGATAAGAGACAAACTTGGTGTATCACATGATTTTGGAAAACAATTTAGTGAATATAAACTTTATTTTGGCTGTGCCATGTGGCATACAGAATCACAGTTCCCCAACCAGATGAACTCATGAGTGAATAAAAGCTGTGCCAGTGGCATACAGAATCACAGTTCCCCAACCAGAGACTGAACCTGTGCCCCTCAGGGAGCAGCCGGCCATGCTAGTGAAGACAAATGGGAACACAGGTGGAGCCCGGGGTCCCTGGAAGCAAGGCTCCAGTGTTGCTGAGGGGAGGGGGCAAGAACCACCTTCTGGATCAGAGGCCACTCTCAGCGGAATGCACCACACATCCAAAGTGTTTGCACAGAACCTATGCGAACACAGATATAGTTCACATTACTCAAGATTTCAAGTTTACTGGCTTGAAAATTGGGGATTTCTGGTGAGTGGGCTTTCAGTAAGACACACAAGGATGCAGTGAAGACAAATCTGGGCAGTATGTCCTTGCCTCCTGAAGAGGCACCTCCTGCCACCTCACACTGTAGGCTGGAGGGGGCGGCAGGTGAGGTGGGCACCAATGCCCCTGGGGGCCAGGACTCCAGAACAGCTTCTTGCTTAGCTGGGTAGCTCTCCCCATCTGTTACAGACAGCCTTCTGCTCTGACAGAACTCAAGAATTGTTGACTTCCTTCTTACTCTCCAAGGCCTGATAAAAACAAGCACTGCTTGCACCAGGCTTCATCGCTGCTCTTTCTCTCCTGGAGCTCCATCTAGGCAGCGAGCTTCAAGTCCACATTTTGAATGGGGTGACTTCCAAGGCCATGAAGAATTGATTGAAGTCATGCTGGAGGCTGAAAACACACATGTAAGTCTACACACCTTGGTACGCAGCAAAATGTGGACTTTCCCAACAAGCATGCCCCTGGGACCAGGATGGGCCTCTCTCAGCTGAGAAACTTCATCCGTTTGTCCCAGTGTCCGTGTGAAATTTCCTATATGCCATGATGTCAAAGATGCCCTGGGACTTTACATTTGTCAGATAAAGATGAGTGTGTGCACAGAATGGGCTTTAAAAATAAGACACACACACACACACACATAGATAAGAGACAAACTTGGTGTATCACATGATTTTGGAAAACAATTTAGTGAATATAAACTTTATTTTTGGCTGTGCCATGTGGCATACAGAATCACAGTTCCCCAACCAGAGACTGAACCTGTGCCCCCTGGAGTGGAAGTGCAGAACCCTAACCACTGGACCACCAGGGGATTTCTGGGAATGTAGTCTCTGATTCTCAAACTGAGACATGCTAATGTTTGGATCAAAGCCCACAATAAAAAAACAAAAAAACAAAAAAACCCACCACTTAAAAAGGGGAGCACCCCAGCTCTAATGAGCCAGGATTCATTTCTGAAACCTAAAAACTCCTCTGCTCTCCTCCCACCCCAACCAACGGAACCACAGGGGGAGAGTCCCAGATGACCCGAGAGATAGAGAACAAAGACCATGAGCTGGATGGAAGCACGTTCCCACCCAAGGGGAAGCCTTGTACACAGCCCAGACTTGGCAGCCAGGCAAGCTGAAGAGAGTAGGACAGGGTGGGTGTTAGAAGCAGAGGGGTTGTGCTTCTCCAAGGTCAAGGAAAAGAAGGTAACTGGAGGCCACTGCCTGGCTTGCTTCCAGCCTTTCTGAAGAATGAATGACTTACCTCTTGGAGGGTGACTGCCACCGGCTGGCTCCCCCTGAGACTTCAGTTCACGACGAAACCCTGACTCAAGCTGCTGGGCAACTGTGTGGTGATGGCTGGACAGAGGTCCTTGGGGGTTGGGGGTACTCCCGGGAGACCCCGATTACGGCACAAGGCCGCCTGCTAGATATCTGAGCTGCTCTGAATCAATCACTCCTTGATGAGGAAATTTATCCCCCTTCAGCACAGAAGAGCCGTGCAGGCTGGGAGGCACATCCAGCTCACCATCAATCCTGGGGACAGGCTCCAGCTCAGGGACTAGAGCTGTGACGGCCGGGGGGCAGCGCCCACCACACAGCCACCAAAGTCCCACAGAGAGCTCTTTCTAGATTCAGTTAAGATCTGCAAACAACACGGAACCGGAACACTGACGTTTACAGACAGTAACTTGGGATGAACAATAAGGAAAGGCACTGGGAAAGTATTAACCATTATTTACAAATGAACATCAGGAAAATCAATGAAAGAGACAGCTTTCTGCCCTTAGGATATAAAGAAGAATAAAATAACTAGCAACAGGCAGAGTTCCAAAAGTAAGCCATCACAGAATCACAGTTCCCCAACCAGAGACTGAACCTGTGCCCCCTGGAGTGGAAGTGCAGAACCCTAACCACTGGACCACCAGGGGATTTCTGGGAATGTAGTCTCTGATTCTCAAACTGAGACATGCTAATGTTTGGATCAAAGCCCACAATAAAAAAACAAAAAAACAAAAAAACCCACCACTTAAAAAGGGGAGCACCCCAGCTCTAATGAGCCAGGATTCATTTCTGAAACCTAAAAACTCCTCTGCTCTCCTCCCACCCCAACCAACGGAACCACAGGGGGAGAGTCCCAGATGACCCGAGAGATAGAGAACAAAGACCATGAGCTGGATGGAAGCACGTTCCACCCAAGGGGAAGCCTTGTACACAGCCCAGACTTGGCAGCCAGGCAAGCTGAAGAGAGTAGGACAGGGTGGGTGTTAGAAGCAGAGGGGTTGTGCTTCTCTCCAAGGTCAAGGAAAAGAAGGTAACTGGAGGCCACTGCCTGGCTTGCTTCCAGCCTTTCTGAAGAATGAATGACTTACCTCTTGGAGGGTGACTGCCACCGGCTGGCTCCCCCTGAGACTTCAGTTCACGACGAAACCCTGACTCAAGCTGCTGGGCAACTGTGTGGTGATGGCTGGACAGAGGTCCTTGGGGGTTGGGGGTACTCCCGGGAGACCCCGATTACGGCACAAGGCCGCCTGCTAGATATCTGAGCTGCTCTGAATCAATCACTCCTTGATGAGGAAATTTATCCCCCTTCAGCACAGAAGAGCCGTGCAGGCTGGGAGGCACATCCAGCTCACCATCAATCCTGGGGACAGGCTCCAGCTCAGGGACTAGAGCTGTGACGGCCGGGGGGCAGCGCCCACCACACAGCCACCAAAGTCCCACAGAGAGCTCTTTCTAGATTCAGTTAAGATCTGCAAACAACACGGAACCGGAACACTGACGTTTACAGACAGTAACTTGGGATGAACAATAAGGAAAGGCACTGGGAAAGTATTAACCATTATTTACAAATGAACATCAGGAAAATCAATGAAAGAGACAGCTTTCTGCCCTTAGGATATAAAGAAGAATAAAATAACTAGCAACAGGCAGAGTTCCAAAAGTAAATAACAGATTTTTTCTTTTATTTACAATCAAGTTCTGTCGGGCAACGTAATTAAATAAATAAAATATGCGCCCTGGCCTGTGAACTTTAACTCCCCTCAATACAAGTTCTCTGGACAGCAGACTGCCAAGGGGCAGCGAGGGCAGGGGAAGGGGGCGAGCGCCATCCGTCTCTCCTGCCCTGGCCCTCGCTCCCGACAACTGTCCAGAGAACGAGTCTGGAAGGAAAAAAAATAAAGTGCAAATGAGTAAGTGATAAAAAATATTGGTGTTTCAGCCACTCAGGGAAGTAGAATTTTATGAACAAGATGGTAAAGGTACATGTTAAAACAAAAAAATGCATTGGCCAGTGTTGACTTAGTCTAATTACACATCCCAAAATCTAAAGATGGCATTTTCACGCTTTCTGGAACAGGTTTCCTGCACTAAAGCACCAAAGGGGGGGTACTGCATGTAGGCTTGGCAAAGGGGCATGGCCTGGAACTGCTGGCTCCAGGCTAATACATTCGAGGGCCTCACCCCCACACCGCCAGCAACCAAGGCCACAGCACGGCAAGAAGGTGGCGGCCCAGTGCCTGGAAAGTTATAGGTGACTGCAGAAATCAGTCTGATTTACAGCACACCCACTCCTCTGGAAAAAGGGTTTTCCATTTCCTCTCCTACCCGCCGCCAACTTTTTTTTTTTTTAATAAATTGAGATTTATTTCTAGGTCAGGAAATAGATATGGCGAATTGTTGTGGGGAGGGAGTTCTGAAGAACACTGCTTTCCAAGCACAGCTCAGGAGAGCTAGGAAGATTCCAACAGTGATCAAGTGAGGGCAGAGTAAGAGCCTCAACGACACACACAGAGCAGCAGGGAGGACCCCAGGCCGCCGTCTCCTCAGAGATAAGGGCAGCCCCTGTGGGCAACCTGAGGGCAGGGGACTCCTGTTGGAGTTTCTGTTAATCCAATGATTAAAGCAAGCTCCCTGGGAAACGACCCAAGGCTGACAGGACATGCGTCAGGCCAGAACCGACTGGAGGACGGGAGAAAGCACAGGGAGAGCCAGTGCCCCGACGGGGGCCGTCTTTGGCACTGCCACCCCGGAGCAAAGCAGCAGGCGCCCCGCTCCCCGCGCTGAGGTATGCCAGGCCGGAGCCGGTAGTGTTTCCCCCTCGAGTCAAGGCGAGACCCTGAACCTGCGGCTGAGGGCCCGCAGTGTCAGAGTGTTCTTAGCGATCCTCTTCCAGGCTGTGAGAGGCCTCAGCCGACCCTGGACCACGGCTCGAAGGCAGGCCATGGCGCCCCAGCTCGAGCTCTTCTCTGGAGGTCAAAGCCACACCCAGCATGCCACCTGCCAGGACAGAGCTGTGGGGCCCGCGCTTCTCCGGCTTCAGATCCTCTCTCCCTCGACGAAGAGCTGTCAATACTCCGACCACAGCACGGCTTTACTTCCTTTGTCCACAGTGACGACGTGAGTGCCGGCGGGGGACCAGGCCACAGCGTTGATTGACGAGCTTCAAAGGGAGAGGTGGGAACACAGGTGAGACCTCAGGGAGCCGAGCGCCAGGCTCCCTTCAGGCTCCCTCGCCATCGGGGGTCAGGCCGGCTTGTCCCAGTGTCCAGCTCACTCAAAGGCAGGCACTCAGAGCAGAACTTGGAGGAAGCCCACCTTGGTTCCAGCAGGTAATTCAGGAAGGAAGGGAGCCAGGCCTTATCAGTTTACCCTACGGGAGTAGCTCTGAGTGAATTAAGAAAAAAGCCACAGTACCGCCTCTGAGGAGCACCTCCGGGTGCCGGGCTGAGAAGCGGGAGAAGCACCACCGCCGCGAGGGCAGTGAGCAAGCCCTAGGGGACCCAGGCCTGTGTGCTCTGCAGCAGCTGAGCTTGGGGGAAAGTAACATGTATGGGAAAATCAGGGCCCACAGTCAGTGTCCTGAGGAACTAGACTAGAAGGGAGAAGCGGTGGCCGAGAGGAAGGAGAGCAGTGAAGCGGCGGGAGGAAGAGAGGGGGTGCCACACGATAAAGAGGCAGGACACAGGCTCGGAGCCCTTCTCCAGTGGTCACTGCCCGGGCTGCCCTAACTGGAACATCCTGTAATGTAAATCTGCGGGACACGGCGGTCCGGTGAGAACAGCCCCTGCCTCTCTCCATCAACCTCGCTCGCAGCAGGAGCATGTGCATGGACACTGTCCTCACGGGGTTGACTTGGGTCTATGCCCAGAGGCCAGGGTCCCTGGGGCAAAGTCCAGGCCTGCTCAGCACCTCAGAGGGGCCACCATCTTACCTGTGATGCTTTGAAAGGACCTTCTCCACCTTCCCGGACAGCACGCTCCAGATGTAGAGCGAGCCCTCGGCCGAGCCTGCCGCCACGTAACTGCCGTCAGGGCTGGAGGACAACACGAGAAACAGTGTCCACCACCCAGCCCCATTGCAGCGTCCTCAGAGACCTCTCCCCAGGAAGTCACGTCTACTCGTCACTGCGTGTCAAACTCGTGACCGCTCCCCAAGTACCCAGAAACCCAAGCTGCTATTCACAGATCCTCTCTCCTCGACAGTTGGGTTTTTGGGACGACGTGAGTGCCGGCGGGGGACCAGGCCACAGCGTTGATTGACGAGCTTCAAAGGGAGAGGTGGGAACACAGGTGAGACCTCAGGGAGCCGAGCGCCAGGCTCCCTTCAGGCTCCCTCGCCATCGGGGGTCAGGCCGGCTTGTCCCAGTGTCCAGCTCACTCAAAGGCAGGCACTCAGAGCAGAACTTGGAGGAAGCCCACCTTGGTTCCAGCAGGTAATTCAGGAAGGAAGGGAGCCAGGCCTTATCAGTTTACCCTACGGGAGTAGCTCTGAGTGAATTAAGAAAAAAGCCACAGTACCGCCTCTGAGGAGCACCTCCGGGTGCCGGGCTGAGAAGCGGGAGAAGCACCACCGCCGAGGGCAGTGAGCAAGCCCTAGGGGACCCAGGCCTGTGTGCTCTGCAGCAGCTGAGCTTGGGGGAAAGTAACATGTATGGGAAAATCAGGGCCCACAGTCAGTGTCCTGAGGAACTAGACTAGAAGGGAGAAGCGGTGGCCGAGAGGAAGGAGAGCAGTGAAGCGGCGGGAGGAAGAGAGGGGGTGCCACACGATAAAGAGGCAGGACACAGGCTCGGAGCCCTTCTCCAGTGGTCACTGCCCGGGCTGCCCTAACTGGAACATCCTGTAATGTAAATCTGCGGGACACGGCGGTCCGGTGAGAACAGCCCCTGCCTCTCTCCATCAACCTCGCTCGCAGCAGGAGCATGTGCATGGACACTGTCCTCACGGGGTTGACTTGGGTCTATGCCCAGAGGCCAGGGTCCCTGGGGCAAAGTCCAGGCCTGCTCAGCACCTCAGAGGGGCCACCATCTTACCTGTGATGCTTTGAAAGGACCTTCTCCACCTTCCCGGACAGCACGCTCCAGATGTAGAGCGAGCCCTCGGCCGAGCCTGCCGCCACGTAACTGCCGTCAGGGCTGGAGGACAACACGAGAAACAGTGTCCACCACCCAGCCCCATTGCAGCGTCCTCAGAGACCTCTCCCCAGGAAGTCACGTCTACTCGTCACTGCGTGTCAAACTCGTGACCGCTCCCCAAGTACCCAGAAACCCCAAGCTGCTATTCACAGCCACTCTGGCTGCAAGCTGCTTGACCCTGTTACCTGGACTCACTAGCTAATGAAAAATGGGCCACTGCCTTACGGGGGACGTAAGTCCCTAATCATCTCTCCAACGCGCACACAGGGAGGTCAAAGTCAACCCCAAATAGCGAAGGGTTTCCTTCAGCTGATGGACTGCCCGGTTACGCGGTTCAGCGAAAGCAGAAAAGGAAGGCGGCGTGGACCCTGGAGAGGCTTTCACAACACTGGCGCTGACTGCGGCGATGGGTGTGAGGAAAGAGCCACCGTGGACAGGAGCACAGGAAAGGAAAGCCACGCCCTCTCCGGACCGCCCACTCCACCCTGCTCCGGATCCCGACCCTTCCCGAAAAGCTCCCAGAGCGCTCTTACGTGATGAGCAGACAGAGGTGAACCAAGTCACCAGCCATCGCTAGGTTCTGGCATGGCCCACAGATGGGACACTCCAGAAATACACCTGCTCACGTGGCGACGCCGTGCATGCTCAGCTCATTCCCCAACGGGCGGGCGCCCCTGCTCTGGCCTGAGATGAACCGGGCTGGGGTGAGCAGGTGGGGCGGGAGAAGCCTCCCCACTCACCTGAACACGACTCTCGTCCAGTCGGAGCCGCACTTGAAGCCCGGCGCGCTGAAAGAGACGACAGGGCCTCGTGACCCCGGAGCCCAGGCTGCTCAGGACGCTGAGCGCAGGCAGGTCTCTAAAAACGAGCAGGATTCAGACGGACCCCAGTCAGAGCGCCTTTAGTCACCTGAATGTCTGCCTGACAGCGTTGACTCGTAGGTCAATAATTTTCAGCAGGTCATCTCGGGAGCAGCTGAGGAGCTCAGTTCTTTCTGGGTTTAAGTCCAGGGCAGTGATCTTCCCCAAGAGCTCCATCTCTCGGACGATACTCTCCGATCTATGGAAAAAATGCGAAGTCTGAGAAACTGTAACAGAAGGGTCAGAATTTCGTCATTTTAAGCAGGATGCCATGCCGTCTGGGTGGGTGGGGGCGTCAACTCCACGAGAACACACTACTCTTCAAGGCCAGTGAAAGCGCTCCCAGTCCCATGGGAGTAACAACCTCAGCTTCAGCTTTTCATTATTTTTCCATCAACAGATGCTGTAAGTAGTTGTGAGTACCAGAACTCTAAAACTGGTAAGAATGAATTTCCTTGCCCATTTCTGAAATACAGTAGTTGCCAATCAGAGCTTCTAAGCAGCATGAACCAAGCAGGGCTACTTCCGTTTTATCATTCCAGCTTATCCACTTGTACACCTGCTTTAGCGGGTCTGGGCTACCTACTATGGCCAAGTGTGAGGACTCTCCCAGGCTTCCTGCCGTATGAAGTTCAGTTCTGGGCCCTCCAACCAATCCTGGTGACCCTAGATATGGAGCCTGGCCACCCTGGCCACCTCCTCTCCCTTTCGTTCTCCCAGTTCTCCTCTGGTCCACGCCCAGTCCAGCAATCCTGGGCTGGGCCCTGCTGGTGCTGCAGTCAAAGGAGCTGCAAACCCTAGTTGCGGTCATTTTGCTGTAAATTTGTAGTGAAAAGACTTTCTACTCAAACCGCAACAAAGACAGAGACTTTACTGTGGCCACTCCACCTCCTGGAACTAGGGGCCTTCATCTGTCAGACTAGTGGATGAACCAGGAGCCTTGTAGCATCCAGCCTTGGCTGTTAAATTCCTTATTTCTGGTTCAAATGTCAGCCAACCCACACACCAGACACTCAGCACTAGTTACTTGCTCACCCCGGTTGGACCCCTGCCGTCCCCTCCCCAAACTTGGCCTATCACCAGGTCCCTGGCTTTCTTCCTGTTTCTGGCCACGCTGCCCTCCTCCGACAGCCCCGAGAGCTGTCTTCCTGTTGCCTCGCACACTGGCTGATAAATCCACGCGCATGTCTTCAAAGTCCGTCTGTGAGGTCATCTCAATTTGTCTCCCATTCAACCTCTCAAAAATTCCGCCAATTAATGCCCTGTTCTGAACATGTTCATGGCACCCTCTCCCTAAATCTGTCATTTATTTTCCATCTTGTTTTCTCCTCCCCTTCCTCACCCTCCACATGGAACCTGTAACAAGCCCTGTCCAGATTCTCCCAGAAACCGACTCCTGCTCCACACCACCCTCTGCTGCCCCGAGCTCTGCTCCACTGACCTCCCTGGCCCCTCCCCGACACCCTCCAACACCACAGTGTAATCTACCAGGCTCTCATGAAAGAATCCTTGCTAAACACCCGATGGCTTATGAGATCAAGTCATTCACCACTGGCACCCAAAGCCGCGGCAACCTGACCCCACCCACCCTGCCAGTCTCGGCTGCCCTGGCCTGGCTCGGCCTGCCAGCGGCCCCCCGGGGCACGTCCCTCAGTGGCTCTTCTGCAACACGAAGCCTGCTCACTCCTCAAGACTCACCCTGAGAGATGGTCTCTAACAGCCTCGGACAAGGGCGCCTGGCCCTGGGGCACCCACCCTGCAGATCCGCGTGTCGGTCTCCCAGTTCACTTGAATCCACTTCACAACCTAGATGCTCATCTGTTTATCTGGCAGCTAGTTAAGCAACCAGGGAGGATACAGGGTATGCTCTGGCGGCGACCGTGACAGTGAACGTCACGGTAAAGAATGTCACACTGGGAAGAGATCGTGGACTGCAGCCCACTTCTGCCATCCCCAGGGCAGAAACACAGCCCTCCAAGATACCACCCTGTGCTGTCACCCTTTCACTGGCCTCCCCACCAAGCCTGTGGGTGTTGTACCGGATGTCCCAGAAACGAATTTTCTTGTCAAAATGTCCACTCATCACACACTGCTCTGTGCAGACAATGTCATTGCAGCTGGACCCTGCAAACACCGTCTTTATGCCTGAAAGAAAACCAAACACGAGGCATCAGGCAGAGGTCCCTCTGCAGCTATGCAAGTAATACCGCTGCCCTCTCACCCTAAGTCGCCGGAACTATCATTTAAATGAAGCGTCAAACTTGAAAAACCGTCCCAACATCAGCGCCACCCAACATGAGACTGGACTTGAAATTCAAAGTGTACCACACCACATGCAGACTTTAGAAACAAACATCTCTGTGGTTAGTATCTAAGTGCTCAGAGACACAGAGAGACTGAATTTCCTCACAGACTTTGCTGCGTAGATCCCAGAGTTTGAGGGTCCGGTCATGACTTCCGGAAACAATGCGCGCGTTGTCCAGCAGGAACTTGGCAGACAGCACCTTGCCGCTGTGTCCTGTGAGTGTGTGCTGGGAGAGAGAACACAGCCAGGGTGAGCCTCCAGGCACAGCACGGGGAGCCAGCACCTCCCAACACCCTGGGATCTGACTGGGAACACTCAGAGACGAAAGGATGAGCGGCTGAGGGCAACACCTGAAAGCCCACCTCTGGGTGCTGTCCACAGCGAGCTGTCAGGAGGAAGAGGATAGACCTCTCACCATAAATAAAAAGCAAAAAAGGATGAAATTTTGCCATCTGTGATAATGGATGAATGTAGATGGTATTATGCTAAGTGAAATAAGTCAGACAGATAAAGACGAATACCATACAATTTTACTTATATATGGAATCTAAAAGACACACTAACACCTTACGAAACAGAAACTGACAGGTATAGAACACACTGATGGCTGTGGCGGGGGAAGTGGGGTATGAGAAAAAAGGAGAGAGGGATGAAGCAGCACAAACTTCAGTTACAGAATGATGCAGGGTGAATGAATCAGCAGGGTTGACCGATGATAGCTGAAGGCATCATGAAGCATCCCCAGGGCAGAAACACAGCCCTCCAAGATACCACCCTGTGCTGTCACCCTTTCACTGGCCTCCCCACCAAGCCTGTGGGTGTTGTACCGGATGTCCCAGAAACGAATTTTCTTGTCAAAATGTCCACTCATCACACACTGCTCTGTGCAGACAATGTCATTGCAGCTGGACCCTGCAAACACCGTCTTTATGCCTGAAAGAAAACCAAACACGAGGCATCAGGCAGAGGTCCCTCTGCAGCTATGCAAGTAATACCGCTGCCCTCTCACCCTAAGTCGCCGGAACTATCATTTAAATGAAGCGTCAAACTTGAAAAACCGTCCCAACATCAGCGCCACCCAACATGAGACTGGACTTGAAATTCAAAGTGTACCACACCACATGCAGACTTTAGAAACAAACATCTCTGTGGTTAGTATCTAAGTGCTCAGAGACACAGAGAGACTGAATTTCCTCACAGACTTTGCTGCGTAGATCCCAGAGTTTGAGGGTCCGGTCATGACTTCCGGAAACAATGCGCGCGTTGTCCAGCAGGAACTTGGCAGACAGCACCTTGCCGCTGTGTCCTGTGAGTGTGTGCTGGGAGAGAACACAGCCAGGGTGAGCCTCCAGGCACAGCACGGGGAGCCAGCACCTCCCAACACCCTGGGATCTGACTGGGAACACTCAGAGACGAAAGGATGAGCGGCTGAGGGCAACACCTGAAAGCCCACCTCTGGGTGCTGTCCACAGCGAGCTGTCAGGAGGAAGAGGATAGACCTCTCACCATAAATAAAAAGCAAAAAAGGATGAAATTTTGCCATCTGTGATAATGGATGAATGTAGATGGTATTATGCTAAGTGAAATAAGTCAGACAGATAAAGACGAATACCATACAATTTTACTTATATATGGAATCTAAAAGACACACTAACACCTTACGAAACAGAAACTGACAGGTATAGAACACACTGATGGCTGTGGCGGGGGAAGTGGGGTATGAGAAAAAAGGAGAGAGGGATGAAGCAGCACAAACTTCAGTTACAGAATGATGCACGGGGTGAATGAACAGCATGGGCCAGCCACTGCTGTGCGAACTCTGCTGACCGATGATAGCTGAAGGCATCATGAAGACCATTTGGCAATGGACAGAAACAGTGGACCCTTATCTTGTGCATTTGGAGCTGATGGTGATGTAAGCCAATTACACTTCCATTAAAAAAATGTACTAAAGTACTGAGTAAAGGCTCCACCAAAGATAGTATACAGAATACAAATAAATCAAATGGAATGAGAAACAACGAAATGGAAGAGAACAAGGCATTCATTAATGGTATCTATTTAATATTAGTAGATTTGTGCTGCCACATTAACCTTCTATGGTACAGAAAAATAATGTTTTTCTTCTCCTAAGTGTTTAAAAACATACATGTAGACATTTCCTAATAGGTCTTCTTTGTTGAGGCTATTTACATCTTAAGCTATTAATTACACAATTTAAAAGGGGTAAGAGGACCATCTTGAAACAGCTCTATTAACAGATTTCTGTGCGCACTATTCCTGCTGTTTTCTGTTAAGTCTGAATTATATAAAATCACACAATTCTGAAATCCTGGATTTCACCAATGCCTCTGAAAGTCAGTTTGCTATTTAAAGTCAAAATAGACAGTTTCACTGGAGGCATAATTTATAAAAGGAAACATCAGGAGTTTTTTTTTTTGAGAGGAAAGTAAAGTTTATTAGAGTGGGGGAAGGGAGAGTCGTGCCAGTACAGCGGGCCAGTTTAAGGGAGAATCAGCATGGAAGATGCTGCTAGAACAGTGGGTCGGCTCAAAGAGAACAGACCGCATCAGGAGTTTTTAAACAAACAAAACATGTAGGGGTTTTTCAATCAGAGGTCTTAGCTTGAATCAGAGCACAGTCACAGAGACCAGCATTCCCAGAAACCTCTCTCTCTCTCTTTTTTTAATTATTGCTTTATTTATCTTAGTTTGGCTGCACTGGGTCTTAGTCATGACATGTGGGATCCAGTTCCCTGACCAGGGATCAAACCTGGGCCCCCTGCATTAGAAGCACAGAGTCTCAACCACTGGACCACCAGGCAAGTCCCAGAATCCTATCTTTTTGTTACTGGCTGTGGGATGCCAGCCACGGCGTCTTCCCTGGGTGGCCAAGAAAGCACAAAGCCAGGTCATGACCAAGGGTCGCTGTGCTCTGCCCACTGCTCCGGGAGCCCCGTGAGAGAGGTGGCTGGTGATGGCAGAGAAGCCAGGAAGGGGAGTCAGACCCTTTCCTATCTCTCAACATGGATGGACACGTTTAGGTGTGGAAACCTCAAAGGCTCAGAGGACATTCAAGTATTCACACTAACATTTTAAAAAGAAAAAAGGCCTCTTATTTTCTTTTCCTTTCTGGGGGCGCTGTGAGGCTTGTGGGATGATGGATCTTAGTCCCCAGCCAGGAACTGAAGCTGGGTCTTTGGCAGCAAAAGTGTGGCGTCCCAACCACTGATTCACCCACTGCCCCCAAAGGCAGCTTCTGAGAGATCCTAATACACTTACTATAACTGCTAACTCCCTGGGTTTCAACCCTGAATGCCAGAGCTGAGACCTTAGAGTGAAGAGTTCACCTTTTAGAAACCAACCCTCCCTCTCCACTCAGTAGAACAACTCCCCTTCAGTACAGAACAGAAAACTCAGGCCACATGTACTTCCCCCTCAGAAAGGGCAGTCTGCTCAGACTCCGCAATTCCTTCCTCTCAGGGTGAGACCTCTCTGAAGATCAACAGCGTCCTATGATTGCTGCCGGCCAGGTGACAGTCGTGCTGTGGTTGTGACAACCCCCACTGATCCTTCTGGAAAGATCCAGAAAGTTCTAGCAACAAAGCTTAGGTCAAATACACCACAGGAACAACGCTCAGCACAAATCATCTTGTCTGCACAGACCCCAGGGAGAGACCAAAACCTCGTGCAGGTACTTCTCATGCTACGTTAGCTAAGGTCTTAGTAAAAAAGTATCTCATCAGAAAATTAAATCACAAACACAGGGAGGAAAAGACACTGCTTCTAAGTGGGCAATGCCAGCGCACTCATTTTGCTTACCCTAAATGCATGTCAATATGAAAAGATCCCTACAAATTTACCCACTACACTTTTTTAAAAAATTGGGAGTATAACTGCTTTACAATGTTCTGCTAGTTTTTATAATCCACTGCACTTTTAACGTCACAGCACAAGCAATTTTTCACGTGACAGCTGAAAATACATGGTTTTTGTCGGGGGAGGGGTTTCCTCTTTTTGGCCAGAGCACCCTGGGTTTCAGCCTGTAGAAGACTAACCTCTTCCTCACACTGCTTAGAAGGGTGACCCATGCAAACCGTCGACCTTCCTTCAGAGTTTCTGTAATGAATGCAGATGGTGGTCATTCAGTCGCCAAGCTGTGTCCGACTCTGGTGACCCCATGGACTGTAGCGCTCCAGGCTTCTCTGTCCATAGGATTCTCCAGGCAAGAGTACTGGAGTGGGTTGCCAGGCCCTCCTCCAGGGGATCTTCCAACCCAGGAATCAAACCCAGGTCTCCTGCATTGCAGGCAGATTCTTTACTGACTGAGCTACGAGGGAAGCCCATTTAATGTAGATAAATACTCTGTAACAGGGAAACAGTCTTTGAGTAATGACACTTGTTCGTGGTGGAAACCCAGTCAGACAGGGCCTGCCTGAGCTAACTAGTTTCACCGCCACGCTCTCAATGGTATGGAATTCAGTCTCCCGCAAGCAGTCACTGAAAAACTGATTAAGTTATTTTAAGTGGATCAAATTTATTTCAAATTCTTTTACCCACTTAGTAAAAGTGGGTATTTAATTTATTAACATTTGATATTGAATTTATTAACATTTAACTTCTGGAACTTCCCTGGTGGCACTGTGGGTAAGAATCCACCTGCCAATGCAGGGGACAGAGGTTCGATCCCTGGTGCAGGGAGATTTCACATGCTGCAGAGCAACCAAGTCCGTGCACTACAACTAATGAGCCCACTCTCTAGCGTCTGGACGGTGCTGAGCCTGTGTGACGCAGAGCTGGTGCTCCAAAATAAGAGAAGCCCACACCGCAAGGAAGAGTAGCCGCCACTCACTGGAACTAGAGAAAGTCCGAGCAAACCAATGAAGACCCAGCATAGTCAAAAAAGAAAAGTTAATATTTAACTTCTAACACTACTTCAAGGTTTTCATCTTCCTCTTTCAGAGAGGGGCAGGGGCTCTAATGTCGCAGCAGCCTGTGCCTCTGAGCGGGAAGACTTAGGGCCACCTCCCCTCAGGCTCCCCATGCAGCAAGGTAGACCCTGAGGGCCGCAGAGAAATGCAGCCACCTTGATGAGGAGGTTTCTGAAATAAAAACCATCGTCTGAAAGCCAGTCCTCACTGAAGCCCCTTCTCCACCTCAACATTAGAGAAGTAGGGGGAGGGTGGGTTCTTCAAGCCAGTTCCTCAGTTTGAACACATCTTTTAGATTTTTAAGGGAGTTGAAAACACACTGCACTGACAGCCTGTCTCTGGAACGGATCCCCTTTCAACACCAGGCTGTTTCTAGGACACCTGTAAGTAAAGGGATTTTCTGAAAAAACAACACTCAACCCAGGAATCAAACCCAGGTTCCTGCATTGCAGGCAGATTCTTTACTGACTGAGCTACGAGGGAAGCCCATTTAATGTAGATAAATACTCTGTAACAGGGAAACAGTCTTTGAGTAATGACACTTGTTCGTGGTGGAAACCCAGTCAGACAGGGCCTGCCTGAGCTAACTAGTTTCACCGCCACGCTCTCAATGGTATGGAATTCAGTCTCCCGCAAGCAGTCACTGAAAAACTGATTAAGTTATTTTAAGTGGATCAAATTTATTTCAAATTCTTTTACCCACTTAGTAAAAGTGGGTATTTAATTTATTAACATTTGATATTGAATTTATTAACATTTAACTTCTGGAACTTCCCTGGTGGCACTGTGGGTAAGAATCCACCTGCCAATGCAGGGGACAGAGGTTCGATCCCTGGTGCAGGGAGATTTCACATGCTGCAGAGCAACCAAGTCCGTGCACTACAACTAATGAGCCCACTCTCTAGCGTCTGGACGGTGCTGAGCCTGTGTGACGCAGAGCTGGTGCTCCAAAATAAGAGAAGCCCACACCGCAAGGAAGAGTAGCCGCCACTCACTGGAACTAGAGAAAGTCCGAGCAAACCAATGAAGACCCAGCATAGTCAAAAAAGAAAAGTTAATATTTAACTTCTAACACTACTTCAAGGTTTTCATCTTCCTCTTTCAGAGAGGGGCAGGGGCTCTAATGTCGCAGCAGCCTGTGCCTCTGAGCGGGAAGACTTAGGGCCACCTCCCCTCAGGCTCCCCATGCAGCAAGGTAGACCCTGAGGGCCGCAGAGAAATGCAGCCACCTTGATGAGGAGGTTTCTGAAATAAAAACCATCGTCTGAAAGCCAGTCCTCACTGAAGCCCCTTCTCCACCTCAACATTAGAGAAGTAGGGGGAGGGTGGGTTCTTCAAGCCAGTTCCTCAGTTTGAACACATCTTTTAGATTTTTAAGGGAGTTGAAAACACACTGCACTGACAGCCTGTCTCTGGAACGGATCCCCTTTCAACACCAGGCTGTTTCTAGGACACCTGTAAGTAAAGGGATGCTGAAGCAACACTCAACCAGCCAGTCCTGCCTTCTGGTCTTGCCCAACACCAATCCCTCACCATACAAGCTAGGGAGACACTGACCAGGGCTTGGATCTTGCGTTTCAGAACATGGATGCCCACTCAGGTCCTCTAACATCCTCTGTAACTAAAGAAGCCAGAGCCTCCTAGACAAGGAGCCTACTTAGGTCCTGGGCACTGGTAAGGGTTTCCTGTGGTGTCTGTGGGCATGGGAGCCTGCGAAAAAGGCCTCCTGACCTCCTTCGCACGTTTACCGGTGAAAGGAGATAGCTGTGAGTCACCGGTCCAGCACAGAAGGCTACAAGCCATGGCACCAGCCCCCAAGTTGCTGGCACCCACAGCCTGGTGCCACTCCAGTGCAACTTGCCCAGCCCTGCACATAGGTTCACTCTACCTCCAGGTCTCCACCTTATTTCAGACCCCAAGGCTGACACCTACCTGGTTCAGAACTCTTCTACCAGTTACAAATACCATCCCATACTCAACTCCTTGCTTCACATCTAAGTGCCTAAAATGTAAGGAAGGTTCTATGTCCGACTTCACTCATTGGACAGTTCTGCTGTATCTCAGTCTAAAATGACTCAGGCCGAAGGAACACAGGCCTCAGTCTGAAGTCTCATCGTTTCATCTGTTAACTGTGTGACCCCAGGCAAGTCTATGGGCTCAGCGGAGCCCCAGGATTCCCATTACCTACCTCCCCTGGATTCCTCTGAGAATTAAAAGCAGTAACATACACAGCATACTCAACTACTGGGTCTAACACACAGAAGGCACTCTGGTAAATCCCTTCTCCTTTAGGCAAATTAATGACTGTACAAGTAGTCAACACCACGGTAAACCTCCGCTAAGTAACTGATGGTTACCTAGAGAAGGTGTGCCACAGGATGGACTGAACAGCTAGGAGAACGGGCTGGACCACCTTTTCCAGGCTGAGGATGCAGAACTACAGGGCTTCAACTGGAAACTTGTCTGAGCACTTGAAGAGACGTGATGAAGAGACGTGCCCGGAGAACTGTCAGTTTCTTTAAAAGGAAAAAAACACCTGTACAGTTTAAAAAGGGAAGGGGGCTGAAGCAACACTCAACCAGCCAGTCCTGCCTTCTGGTCTTGCCCAACACCAATCCCTCACCATACAAGCTAGGGAGACACTGACCAGGGCTTGGATCTTGCGTTTCAGAACATGGATGCCCACTCAGGTCCTCTAACATCCTCTGTAACTAAAGAAGCCAGAGCCTCCTAGACAAGGAGCCTACTTAGGTCCTGGGCACTGGTAAGGGTTTCCTGTGGTGTCTGTGGGCATGGGAGCCTGCGAAAAAGGCCTCCTGACCTCCTTCGCACGTTTACCGGTGAAAGGAGATAGCTGTGAGTCACCGGTCCAGCACAGAAGGCTACAAGCCATGGCACCAGCCCCCAAGTTGCTGGCACCCACAGCCTGGTGCCACTCCAGTGCAACTTGCCCAGCCCTGCACATAGGTTCACTCTACCTCCAGGTCTCCACCTTATTTCAGACCCCAAGGCTGACACCTACCTGGTTCAGAACTCTTCTACCAGTTACAAATACCATCCCATACTCAACTCCTTGCTTCACATCTAAGTGCCTAAAATGTAAGGAAGGTTCTATGTCCGACTTCACTCATTGGACAGTTCTGCTGTATCTCAGTCTAAAATGACTCAGGCCGAAGGAACACAGGCCTCAGTCTGAAGTCTCATCGTTTCATCTGTTAACTGTGTGACCCCAGGCAAGTCTATGGGCTCAGCGGAGCCCCAGGATTCCCATTACCTACCTCCCCTGGATTCCTCTGAGAATTAAAAGCAGTAACATACACAGCATACTCAACTACTGGGTCTAACACACAGAAGGCACTCTGGTAAATCCCTTCTCCTTTAGGCAAATTAATGACTGTACAAGTAGTCAACACCACGGTAAACCTCCGCTAAGTAACTGATGGTTACCTAGAGAAGGTGTGCCACAGGATGGACTGAACAGCTAGGAGAACGGGCTGGACCACCTTTTCCAGGCTGAGGATGCAGAACTACAGGGCTTCAACTGGAAACTTGTCTGAGCACTTGAAGAGACGTGATCTGTGGCTTGAGAGGAGACTAGTCCAGCCCACGGGCATCCAGCAATTCACCTCCCTGTTCCTTCCAACAAGGACAAGAGGTATGCCCTTCATTAGACAGCAGTCTTTGCCATCCTCATGTCTCAGTCTAGCACATGGATTCTCCTTCAACTAAGAATCAAGCATTACCATCCTTTAGGTATGAGCACCTAACACTGGTTATGTTCCATACAGCTTCCTGAAGGAAATGGGAACATAAGTGAACTGTGGTTTTCTATCCTTTCTAGCTCCATCCCTGCACCACAGAATCAGACCATCACAAGGGACCCCATGAGCATCTACAGCAGCTCCCCACTGCCCAGTAGATTTATCTGTAGGAAGTCCATCCTAACATCATGTCCTCTGTTTCTCTTGTGGGTTGACATACGAGTTTGTGTAAAGCTTTTTTGGAAGGTAAAATGCTCACCCATGTCAAGTAAGTCCTCCACCTCATCTTTCAGTAACCTTTATTTAACAAGCTCACACGAAGGTTGCTTAAGGAGAAAACCTGTCTCTAAATTAAGCTATGTCTTCTTTAGAACAAAAGTGAGGTAACCATTAAGTTTTTGTCTCTGTCTTGGAATCCAAGCAAGTCTGGCAAGACTTCCTGGCAAGTCTGGGGTAAGAGGCAGATTTCTTCAGCATCTGCTCCCACGGCTCTGGCTTTCCTGTGCACCTGTCTCCTGGCTCTGGGGGAGGGGCTTTCTCTCTGTCCTAAGTGCAGTCATGTGTACTTCTCTACAGCCCACTCTCCAGCTCTACTCTGGAGGCGATGAAGACTTGGGTCCTTAAGAAACACACCTTACGACACCGCCTTGCAGTGCAAGGGGTGCTGGTTTGATCCCTGGCCTAGGAAGATCCCACGTGCCATGGAGTGGCTGGACCGACGTGTCCAGCTACCGAGCTGGGGCTCTGGAGCACATGAACCCAGAGCTGGTGCTCTGCGACGAGAGAGGTCACTGTGATGGGAGGCCCACACAGGCCAAAGAACAAAGATAAATGAATGAAAGATCAATAGAAGTGGCCAAAAAAAACAAAAAGTCTAGGAAAAAAAAAAAAGAAACACACCTTACACACTGGTGCTGAAATACCTCAAGTTAAGCTAAAATTAACACCTACCAAAAAACTTAGTTCCCATGGACAGGAGTGCCCCAATTTTTCCCAGCAATGTCATGGCTCCCTACTGCAAATATTTTGCAGCTGAATATTGGATAAAATGAGACTGTAAAGTGGCAACACCAATTTTCCTGAGGAGCAAAGGGAGGGGGAATCAAGCATGATCTTTAGGGCAACACACAATTCTCCTAACCCATTGACCTGCCGTTTCCTACATTTTGTGACTGATACCACAGGATGTCTAGAGATTGCACTAAATTTCTTTCTTAACTGGGTCTTACCCGTAACCGGTAGTCATCCACGGTCCAGATGCGGCTTGCAAAATCATTTGAAGCTGCTAAGAGGTAAGATCCCTATAGGAATGAAGGGGAGAAGAAATGGGAGCCAAAATTGAGAACTTCAGCCCACATGACACAAATTCCCTGCTACCAAGCCCAAGAATGTTTAGATGACTAGGACTACATACCAGATTTGAATACCATTATAACCAGAATCCTGTTATCAATCCCCACTAACTTCAGACCTTTCTCCCAAGCCTGCTCAACCTCGCCTGAAGGCCATAGACGCTACACCTTCAGCTCAAGATGGCTGAGCCTGCTCAACCTCGCTTGAAGTCTGCAGATACTATACCTCCAGCTCAAGATGAAGCTCGTCCTCCCACGTGCACTTCCACCTCCCGCCTCCGGTAACAGCAAGAGCTAATTCTCTATACCTGCTAAGTCCAGAGACATGGACACCCGGGCCTCACCTCCCAACTACCCCTTGGAGACCTGCTTGCCTCTGATGCATCTGGCTGCAGACCCCCTTCTCCACCTGCACCACCTCAGCCCAAACCAGTGGCTTTATCAAATCTGGTGAGACACTGACTAACCCGTTATTACCACAGACTTGTTTCCCCTACCTAGTCTTCAACCTAGTCATGATCAGCATAGAATTTTTAATCTATTGGCATCCTTCTCTAACATTAAGACAGAAAATAGCAGAGAAACCAGGAAAATTATTTTTAAATTATAAGAACCAGATGTCAGAAAATGGTTTCTGAAAACCTCGCGGGTCATCCACTTCCATGGATATTAGGTACTTACAGCACTATCAAATTCAATGCTTGTAATTCCTGCATTACTGCCGGACAGGGAACCCTTGAACTCACACTTTTCTACATAAAAACAAAGATACAACATACCAATTAAAATGACACACTTGAAGCACAATGGAAGTCAATTACATGGTCAAAAACAGCTTTCCTGGATCTTTACAGAATCAAGTAGCAGGACAAACAGCATAATGAGACCAAACCAACTGGTTGACCAGGTCCCAGAGCAATGACCACACAGGTGGGCACAGAGCCCCGGCATTTTTCCGTTTCCCAGCATTTTCTGCTCTTTCCCAGCAATTCAGCGTCACCAATTCCCTTGACAAAAGGTAAGTGCAGGAATTTAAACTCATTTCAACTGTGAGTTTATTTAATTTACACAAACACACCTTTGTCAACTTACCACTTTTGTAGAAGGTGACTATTAAAATTTCAAAACCAAAGTACGAAAAGAAATTCTACTTGTAGTTATGTAAACTGGCTAGTCATTAGAATTTCAGTAAAGCTAGCTTGGACTTTCTGGAATTTATCTGTTCATTTCATCTACATGAACCTAAGGTTATGGCAATCCAATTGCCTGCCAGTACTCCCTGAACCCTCCTTCACCGACTCAGTCTCTTTCACCAACAGGCCCAGCCATTCACCCCTGGATTCTGCTTTCAGATGCTGGCCACGCAGAGGGAACTTTAAAAATAAGAGTATAAGGGCCCTGGTGGTCCAGTGGGTAGAGTCCACCTTGCAGTGCAAGGGGCACCAGTTTGACCTCTGGCCCAGGAGGATACCACGTGCTGTGGAGCGGCTGGACCAGTGTACCCAATTACCCAGCCGGAGCTCTGGAGCGCATGTGCCCAGAACCAGTGCTCTGCGACAACAGAGGCCACTGCGATGGGAGGCCCACACAGGCTGAAGAACAAGACGGATGAAAATAGATAAATGAAAGACCAATAGAAGTGGCCCACCAGCCCCCCTCCCTCCCTAATCTGCCCCCCAACGAAAAAAAAAAGGCGGGGGGAGACTAATAAAAGAGGCCAAAAATTAAAAACAAAAAAGGACAAGGGTATAAATCTCAGTGGCGATATGATTACATTCCTCTTTTAAAGTGTATCTTTTTTTTTTTTTTTTTTGGGCGGGGGTCGGGTTGGGGAGGGAGGGGAGCGGGCGGGCCACTTCTATTGGTCTTTCATTTCTCTGTTTTCATCTGTCTTTTGTTCTTTGGCTCCTGCGGGCCTCCCATCACAGTGGCCTCTGTTGTCGCAGAGCGCCGGCTCTGGGCGCATGCGCTCCAGAGCTCGGGCTCGGTGATTGGACACATCAGTCCAGCCGCTCCGCGGCACGTGGGATCTTCCCAGGTCAGGGATCGAACTGGCGCCCCTTGCACTGCAAGGCAGTGTCCTTATCCACTGGACCACCAGGGGAAGCCCTAAAGTGTATCTTAAGGATACCCTACAGAGACAAGCTAGGGAAAAACTAAGGAACCATTCAAATCAAATCCAAAAAACAGAGGAGCACTGGACAGTACACGATTCAGTGGCCAGCCTTTTCCTTCAGGACTTCTCACTGCTGGTAAAAATGGCATAAACATGGATTTGGAGCTGTCGAACATATTTACAGCCAGGAGTACTAAGCTGGTGGGCAAACCCCTGAATTAATTTGCAAAATATAGCACATTTAATGCCTTTTCCTGGATCGTAGATTTCATTAGACTTTCACGAGTCTAAAAAAGACGAACACCTACTAATTAAGGACTTTATTTAGGTTAGATATTTATAGGCAAAAATATTACTGAAATTCTAAAAAATACCTCTGTGGTTTATACCTAAAACACTGGTCTGTCTGGCAGGTGACAAAGCGCCAAGACGTAAGAAATGATCACAAAGTGGTGGTGTACACGAGAGACTGAGCTCAAAAGACCAAAGATCCTCTTTTTTTCATAAAAGGCCTCCTGGACGTGGTCTCTGCCAAGACGCATTAACTATAAGCCAAGGGGGAAAAAATAATTACAGACCAAGCACGTCATTTGTGGAGGGAAGGTCCTATAATCAGTCAGAACACAACTGATACTTGTTCCTGAAAGCTATAGAAAATGCTGCCAGACGTTCTACGTTATTTTTGTGGAGTTAGTACAAACTTCTCATTTTACTAAGACAAGCTATGCTTAGCACAAATAAAGTCAGTAATTTTACTAGTGGTTGATATCTCTACTTTTTTATAGTTGCTTTTACTGACCAAGGAGTAAAACAAAAATATTTCCAGTGTTACTCAATCTAATTGCAAGGTATAATCAAAATAGACTATCTATAATTTTTTTATCACAAAATTTCTATTCTTATGATATAACTTTATTATTGTTTCGTATGTGTCAGAAATTCACCTAAGCTCAGGTCCTAGTTCACCACTCTGTGTCTACATAAATCACCCACAGAAGTCAAGTAGTGTCCCTGAGATCTCATCTCTGAAACGAGTGATCCCCACCTGTCTATGGCATGAGGCTATTGTGAGGATCAGAGGAAGTAACACAGACAAAGGCCTGATGGAGTCACCTCTTGTCGGGCAGCGAGCATGTGCTGTCAGAGCAGTTCACCTGTCAAAGCAGTTCCCCTTCAGTCTATTCATTGATCTTATCTCATTAAAAACAGGTATATTTAACTGAATATCAAAATGCTGAAGATGGGCTATGCCTAAGAGATTTCACTAATTCCCATTTCCTGTTTTAACGCCATCCCAAAAAGTGCTATGAGGTCATTCCTGAAACAATAATCAAAGAGACTGCATCTTAGGGCTTCCCTCGTAGCTCAGTGATAAAGAGCTCACCTGTCAATGCAGGAGACATGGGTTTGATCCCTGATCCGGGAAGATCCCACATGCTGTGGAGCAACTAAGTCGGTGGGCCACAACTATTGAGCCTGTGCTCTAGAGCCTCAGAGCCGCAACTCCTGAGCCCATGTGCCGCAACTATCTAAGCCCGTGTGCCCTAGAGCCTGAGTTCCACAAGAGAAATCACTGAAACAAGAAGCTTGCTCTCTCAGGGAGAGAGTAGCCCCCACTCCCCGCAACTAGAGGAGAGCCTGCAGCAGCAGTGAAAACCCAGAATAGTCCAAAAATTTTAAAAAAAGAGACTAAGTCTTGATCTCCTTTTCTAATAAGCTATTTGTTAAGTACCTCTCCCTAGATGATACCCCTTCATGGACCACAGCCTTGTTGTGGCAAAGGGACCTAAGAGCCATGCTGTGCAGGGCCACCCAAGACAGACGGGTCATAGCGGAGGTTCTGACAAAACAAGGTCCACTGGAGGAGGGAATGGCAAACCACTCCAGTATTCTTGTCTCAAGAACCCCACAGACAGTATGAAAAGGCAAAAAGGTGTGACCCCAGAAGATGAGCCCCCCAGGTCAGAAGGAGTCTAACCTGCTATGGGGAAGAGTAGAGGGCAATTATTAACAGCTCCAGAAACAGCTGGGCCAAAATGGAAACCATGCTCAACTGCGGATGTGTCTGTGGGTCTGTATCTACTGCTGCAGGCAACAACCTCTTAGAAGAAACAAAGTAGCCCTTGTAGTCAACAAGAGACTCAGGATGGTATGATCACTACTTAGAGCCAAACAGCCTAGTGGGTGAAGTCAAGTGGGCCTTAGAAAGGATCACTACAAAGCAAATGGAGGTAATGGAATTCCAAGTGAGCCATTTCAATACTAAAAGATGATGCTGTTAAAGTGTTGCACTCAATATGCCAGCAAATTTAGAAAATTCAGCTGTGGCTTCAGGACTGGAAAAGGTCATTTTCAATCCAATCCCAAAGAAGGTCAATGCCAAAGAACGTTCAAACTACTTCACAATTGTGCTCACTGCACATGCTTACAAGGTAATGCTCAAATTTCTTCAGCAGTATGTGAACCAAGAATTTCCAGATGTAGAAAAGGCAGAGGAACCAGAGATCATATTACCAACATTTGCTGGATCCTAAGTCGGTGGGCCACAACTATTGAGCCTGTGCTCTAGAGCCTCAGAGCCGCAACTCCTGAGCCCATGTGCCGCAACTATCTAAGCCCGTGTGCCCTAGAGCCTGAGTTCCACAAGAGAAATCACTGAAACAAGAAGCTTGCTCTCTCAGGGAGAGAGTAGCCCCCACTCCCCGCAACTAGAGGAGAGCCTGCAGCAGCAGTGAAAACCCAGAATAGTCCAAAAATTTTAAAAAAAGAGACTAAGTCTTGATCTCCTTTTCTAATAAGCTATTTGTTAAGTACCTCTCCCTAGATGATACCCCTTCATGGACCACAGCCTTGTTGTGGCAAAGGGACCTAAGAGCCATGCTGTGCAGGGCCACCCAAGACAGACGGGTCATAGCGGAGGTTCTGACAAAACAAGGTCCACTGGAGGAGGGAATGGCAAACCACTCCAGTATTCTTGTCTCAAGAACCCCACAGACAGTATGAAAAGGCAAAAAGGTGTGACCCCAGAAGATGAGCCCCCCAGGTCAGAAGGAGTCTAACCTGCTATGGGGAAGAGTAGAGGGCAATTATTAACAGCTCCAGAAACAGCTGGGCCAAAATGGAAACCATGCTCAACTGCGGATGTGTCTGTGGGTCTGTATCTACTGCTGCAGGCAACAACCTCTTAGAAGAAACAAAGTAGCCCTTGTAGTCAACAAGAGACTCAGGATGGTATGATCACTACTTAGAGCCAAACAGCCTAGTGGGTGAAGTCAAGTGGGCCTTAGAAAGGATCACTACAAAGCAAATGGAGGTAATGGAATTCCAAGTGAGCCATTTCAATACTAAAAGATGATGCTGTTAAAGTGTTGCACTCAATATGCCAGCAAATTTAGAAAATTCAGCTGTGGCTTCAGGACTGGAAAAGGTCATTTTCAATCCAATCCCAAAGAAGGTCAATGCCAAAGAACGTTCAAACTACTTCACAATTGTGCTCACTGCACATGCTTACAAGGTAATGCTCAAATTTCTTCAGCAGTATGTGAACCAAGAATTTCCAGATGTAGAAAAGGCAGAGGAACCAGAGATCATATTACCAACATTTGCTGGATCCTAGAGAAAGCAAGGGAATTCTCGAAAAACACCTACTTCTGCTTCACTGACTACACTAAAGCCTTTGACTGTGTGGATCACAAACTGTGGAAAATTCTTAAAGAGATGAGAACACTGGACCACCATTCCTGTCTCCTGAGAAACCTGTATGCAGCTCAAGAAGCAACAGTGAGAATCAGACATAGAACTGATGGGGTCAAAACTGGAAAAGGAGTATGACAAAGCTGTATATTGTCACCTTGCTTATTTAACTTTTCTGCAGAGTACATCATGCAAAATGCCAGGCTGGGTGAATCACAAGCTGGAATCAAGATTGCTGGGGGAAATATCAAAAACCTCAGATATGCAGATGATACCATTTCTAATGGCTGAAAGTGAAAAGGAACTAAAGAGCCTCTTGATGAAGGTGAAAGAAGAAAAGTGAAAAAGCTGGCTTAAAAACTCAACATTCAAAGAACTAAGATAAAAAACCAAAACAAAACTAAGACCATGGTAGCCGGTCCCATTACTTCATGTAAACAGAAGGGGGAAAAGTGGGAAACAGTGATAGATTCTATTTCCTTGGGCTCCAAAATCACTGTGAACAGCAACTGCAGCCATGAAATTAAAAGACGCTTGCTCCTTGCAAGGAAAGCTATGACAAACTTAGACAGCATACTAAAAAGCAGAGACATCACTTTGCCGACAAAGGTCCATCTAGTCAAAGCTATGGTTTTTCCAGTAAGTCATCTATGAATGCCAGAGTTGGACCCTAAAGGCTGAGCACTGAAGAATCGATGCTTTTGAACTGTGGTGCTGGAGAAGACTCCTAAGAGTCCCTTGGAGTGCCAGGAGATCAACCCTGAATATTCACTGGAAGGACGGATGCTAAAGCTTCAATACTGTGGTCACCTGATGCAAAGAGCCTGATGCTGGGAAAGAATGAAGGCAAAAAAAAAGGGGGAAGCAGAGTATAAGATGGTTAGATAGTATCACTGACTCAATGGATCTGAATTTGAGCAAACTCCAGGAGACAGTGGAAGACAGAGGAGCCTGGCATGATGCAGTCAACACAGCTGCAAAGAGTCCGAGATGACTTAGCAACCGAACACCACCACCACCACCTAGATGATGCACCCATCCTTTTAAATTAGTTAATTAGGCGATGGCTGTGCTGGGTCTTCACTGCAGTGCTTGGTGCTCTCCAGTTGTGGAGCACGGGTTCTAGGGCAAGCAGGCATCCACAGTTTCAGCAGAGGCTTAGCTGCTCTGGGGCATGTGTTGTCACCTTCCTGGACTGGGAACTGAACCCACATCCCCTGCATTGGCAGGATTCTTAACCACGGAACCACCAGGGAAGTCCCAGACTTGCCTTTTTTATCTCAAGCTTAGATACAATGTCAGTCATTTTTTTTCTAGGCAGTGGCTACTGGCATTATTAAATGCACAAACCATAGCTTGATGGGTAATTTTATTAGTATTTTATGTGTCATCTTATTAGTCCAGGACTAAGATTTCTTATTTTCCATATAAAATCTGTTCTATCTTGGAAGATGCCCTAGTTGGTATACAGCTGAGAAAACAACAACACTCAAGTATCTGGAACTCAACAGCACTCCCCGGTCACCACCTGAAAGCCCAGAGCAAACACAGACTCGGCTGTGTCCACTGGAAAGGTAACTGAGGGTAATGTTTAGGTCAGATGATGCCTTACACAAAACGTTTCAAAAAGATGAACAATTCAAAGACTGCTTGAAAGCTCGGCCAACCAGACATCGGCAGCATGCTACTTTCAGTTTGTCAATGTGGTGAGACCTCACCTCCGAACACTTCCCAGAGCTTCACCCTCCGATCCATGCCTCCTGTGGCCAGCAGTCGGGAACCTGGGCTGAACTGCACAGCATTGACCTCCCCGTCATGAGCGTCCTGCAAGACAAGTGCCCTGTTTCAGACCCGATCCCAATCCCTGCCACTCCCAAGAATAAAGTGTCCAACACAGATGAACACTCTGGACGCCCAACCAAAGGTTAAGCAGCCTGTACCCCCAGATCTATGAAGGCAAAAAAAAGGGGAAGCAGAGTATAAGATGGTTAGATAGTATCACTGACTCAATGGATCTGAATTTGAGCAAACTCCAGGAGACAGTGGAAGACAGAGGAGCCTGGCATGATGCAGTCAACACAGCTGCAAAGAGTCCGAGATGACTTAGCAACCGAACACCACCACCACCACCTAGATGATGCACCCATCCTTTTAAATTAGTTAATTAGGCGATGGCTGTGCTGGGTCTTCACTGCAGTGCTTGGTGCTCTCCAGTTGTGGAGCACGGGTTCTAGGGCAAGCAGGCATCCACAGTTTCAGCAGAGGCTTAGCTGCTCTGGGGCATGTGTTGTCACCTTCCTGGACTGGGAACTGAACCCACATCCCCTGCATTGGCAGGATTCTTAACCACGGAACCACCAGGGAAGTCCCAGACTTGCCTTTTTTATCTCAAGCTTAGATACAATGTCAGTCATTTTTTCTAGGCAGTGGCTACTGGCATTATTAAATGCACAAACCATAGCTTGATGGGTAATTTTATTAGTATTTTATGTGTCATCTTATTAGTCCAGGACTAAGATTTCTTATTTTCCATATAAAATCTGTTCTATCTTGGAAGATGCCCTAGTTGGTATACAGCTGAGAAAACAACAACACTCAAGTATCTGGAACTCAACAGCACTCCCCGGTCACCACCTGAAAGCCCAGAGCAAACACAGACTCGGCTGTGTCCACTGGAAAGGTAACTGAGGGTAATGTTTAGGTCAGATGATGCCTTACACAAAACGTTTCAAAAAGATGAACAATTCAAAGACTGCTTGAAAGCTCGGCCAACCAGACATCGGCAGCATGCTACTTTCAGTTTGTCAATGTGGTGAGACCTCACCTCCGAACACTTCCCAGAGCTTCACCCTCCGATCCATGCCTCCTGTGGCCAGCAGTCGGGAACCTGGGCTGAACTGCACAGCATTGACCTCCCCGTCATGAGCGTCCTGCAAGACAAGTGCCCTGTTTCAGACCCGATCCCAATCCCTGCCACTCCCAAGAATAAAGTGTCCAACACAGATGAACACTCTGGACGCCCAACCAAAGGTTAAGCACCTGTCATTAAAGTCACAAACTCGAGCTCCTAACCCAGGGTCTCCCAAGACTCTATTATCATTAAACTCTCACAGTTAATGTTACATGTATTTAAATACAGTCCAGCCTTCTTAAAAGGCCTTCAAATCTGTAGATAGTAACTGCCTAAATAAAGCTTATCTTTGCATTAATTTTATTTCTTCTAAGAATAATGTAATCTCAATCTATACTATGATCTTAACAGCTGAAAAGTAAGCCGGTGATTAACTGCCTCTCTTCTGGTCCAGACTGTATTAATACTACGTATTAAACCACGTATCAAATTAATGTAGAGCATGGTGTCTCTTGATTAAAAAAAAATCCCCTTCTTTTTTAAAAAAGCCTTTCCTTTTGGTTGTCCCAGTGTGAGTACATCCTAAAAGGGAGAGTCCTAACATGAGTAGGTGCTGAGCCTACTGCCACACGCCAGGGAGCACTCAATAACTTTCTTCTGGAAACAATATGGCACTAACATGTATTGACACCAGCAACCTCTGCCAAGTTTCTTAACTTCCAGAAGCCTCAGTCTGCTCTCTATAAAACAAGGACTTCTGTAGGTTCTTTAAGCTTGGATTGTGTCTGACCATGACAAGGCCTTCAACAACAAGAAGAGGTGTTATTTTAGGAGAGCTTAAATTCTCCACAGGGAAATGCCTGAGAGTGACATCCACACTGGCTACATCTGAAAGGATGCCAGCTGTGATCACGATGAGAAGGGAGACCAGATAAGAAGCTCCTTGTCCTAAAGCGGGACCAGGAAATATTAGACCTCACCATTCTCTGCTCAGTTTTTTATAAGGATTCTGAAATGTTAATGAGTGAAATGCTATGAGATTTACTTTAAACTGCCCCAGCAAGTGTGTGTGTGTGTGGTAGATAAGATGGGCAAATGTGACTAACTGAAGCTGCCCAACAGCAGTTTTTACTCTACTTCTGCTTATATTTGAAAATTTTCATAATCAAATGGTGTGTGTGTGTGTGTGTGTGTGTGTTGTGTGTGAAGACTGCAATACATGGATTATAAACATGAGATTAAACAGATCCATCACTTGCCTACAAGGTCATTTTAGGAATATAAAATCTGATCTTTGCCTTTGCTTGGGCCTAAAAAAAGTGCCTGAACTACTGAGAATGGGACTCGTAAAACTGACTGGAATATAAACATTACTGATGATTGCTTTGCCTGATCTGCTTTCTCACCATCCTCTTGTGTCCCAGTGCTGAAAAGTCGTCTGACAGGTGACCCAATTTCCTACCCCATACAATCCCACTTTCTTTTCAGTGCTCGCTTTCTACTTAGGAGGTCTCAGATTGAAAACTTGAGATCATGCACCGTCACGCCATGGCTGCCGCTCATCAAGCTCCTGACGGCTGCCGCTGTTGGACACTAGCCAGCCGTGCGCTGCGGACTTGCGGAAGCACGCACTGACAGAGTCCCACCTTGTCAGCTGCTCCACTACCCCGTACACAGGACTTAAGTGTACTGGGAGGAGAAAATGGGCTGCTGGGAGCTGAGGGCAGGGCAGGGACTGTGACATTATGTGCAATCAGACCTTTTACCAATCATCACTGACCTCCAAGGGGCTGGGCCGTTAGAGAGGAAGGGGCTGGAAAGGTCCCCCATCCGCCTCCTCCTCCAGAGCGGGCCTCTCTTTATGACAACCAATTGGCCACTCACTCAGCCAGTTCACTGTACAGAACTATTACAGTTCCCCTTTGTGCCTGAACTGAAAGCTCGCACCATATTAACTCCACCCCATTTTTACAGCAAGTCTTTCGTCCCCAGAAGCTGGGTCCTCTAATTCTCCCCACACAATCCAAGCAACAGCCCAACTAACAGGGCTCTGCTTCCCTCACCCCCCAACCCCCACTGGCTAGCCCTGAGCCAGGGTCTCTACATTTCCCCAGGCGGGTCCCACACCAGCTCAATCACACCAGGAGGGGCCTGGGTCAACCTTCTACTCTAGGACCCAGCTCCACACTCCAGCGTCAGCCGTGGCATCACAGTGGCTTCTGCCCAGGCCTATCTTATGCTCCCAACCATATGCTCCCAATGGTCAGGAGTCACATGGACATGGGTAAAATTAATGAAACCAGGAGCTGTCGTACTGACCCTCCAAGAGACCACTGACTGGAAACTCTAACCTGCAGCCAACTGGTGACAACAAATGCATGAGTTCTCCTCTTGTGCCTCACCACCCTAAATCAGCTTTCCTCTTGCCCCGCCCCTCAGGCCCCACTCCTTCTCTCAGCCAGTCCTATATCACAGAGGGTGGCTGTAAACAAATTCTTCTCTGAAGATGAGCAAAACTCATGTCGTTTGCTTATTTTATCAACTTAATCTTGCTTTGCTTATCAAAACAGAATCAATCTTTTCTAACAGACAGCCAACAAGTGCAAAAGCTCCATACATATAAAACAGGAAGAGGAAGTTTATCTGCAGCAGGAGAAAAAGGATCCTTTCATGGTCAGGCTGTTTCCGTAAGAAGCTCGGGGCGGCTTGGGGATAAACCACACTTACAAAGACAGACACGGCAGTCGTTGGCACCCTCACTTCTTTACTAGAGCCAGGATGAGGATCCACGTTATCCTGGGGAACTGGAAAGGAAGAGACAGAGCGCCTCCTAAGAAGTAACATAAAGGAAAACATTAGGACTGCACAGGCTTACTGTCCACCACACTCTCAGCAGGGATTCAAAGACGTCTCTTATCAATAGCTTCTTCTGCCTTCCAGACCCTCCCAACCACAGAATGAGCCCCCGAATCAGAAGCCCCTGACGCAGTGACAACTGGAAAGACAGTCGGCACTTACCTCCTCGCTAACGCAGGGCCTCCACAATGCCACACTGAAAAGCAATCCTGAACAACTGCTCCCCAACCCACCCCTTCGATAAACTGCTAGACAGGTCCTCAACTTTTTTCATAAAACTATTTCAAGATGAGTCCTACACCTCGTTACAGGTATCCTCAGCGTACACTTGTGGCCAAGGCGGAGCTGACACATGCCAAAGGAAGAGCGGCCAGAGCTAGAGGAGTCTACGAAGAGCTCAATCGAGCCGCCCTGCTTGAAGGGCAGACGGCGTTCCGAGCAGCATGCAAAGCGCCCTGGTTACTGGCACACGGACACGTGATGACTGGGGTGGTGAAGCGGTGATCAGTGTCATTACCAATGACCCACACTGGCATGCTGGGCAGGAGAGGATAATGTTTTCACCTGGCAGCGTCAGAAGAGTGGTGTCCCAAAAGGGGAGACTCGGACAGACTAAAGGGTAAGGCCAGAGATCAGCAGGCAGCGAGATTAAGAGAAACGAAAGTTGAGGAAAAAGGAAGAAGCTAAATGAAAAGCTGAAATTACGGCAACTGTATATACTGCACTGAAATTCCGGTGCACATTTAAAAAAACAGTAACAAATAATGTACATGTGCTTAGGCATATTTATACACACACACATATATATATATACACAAGGAAAGGCAAAGGTTTTCTAACCTACCCAAAGATATTAGTGATAGAATCCAGAAGGCCTCCAGCAGGCTGCGAGAGTCGCTTACTAAAGAGGAGGGGAGGATAGGTTTAAACCTTAGAAACATTCTGCCCAAACAATCCATCAAAAACAATCCACAAAAATAAGTACCTGGGAGTATGTTTTCTACTGAGTTCCCAAACCCCAGCTGAGAAACCCCTCCCAGGACTGAACCACCAGAAAAAAGGTAGGTAAGAAGGAAAACCCAGTCTCGAAATCTCAATGGGAATAAGGTTTCTGAGCATTAACTTCCATGGATATGATGCTTTAGATGATAAACTAATGGACCTAACGACTTCTAGTGGTTAATGACAAACCCCATTCTTTTCCTCCTGCTCTGCAGGGTTCAAAGACGTCTTATAAACTGAACCCCAACCCTGCCCCGAATCAGAAGCCCCTGACGCAGTGACAACTGGAAAGACAGTCGGCACTTACCTCCTCGCTAACGCAGGGCCTCCACAATGCCACACTGAAAAGCAATCCTGAACAACTGCTCCCCAACCCACCCCTTCGATAAACTGCTAGACAGGTCCTCAACTTTTTTCATAAAACTATTTCAAGATGAGTCCTACACCTCGTTACAGGTATCCTCAGCGTACACTTGTGGCCAAGGCGGAGCTGACACATGCCAAAGGAAGAGCGGCCAGAGCTAGAGGAGTCTACGAAGAGCTCAATCGAGCCGCCCTGCTTGAAGGGCAGACGGCGTTCCGAGCAGCATGCAAAGCGCCCTGGTTACTGGCACACGGACACGTGATGACTGGGGTGGTGAAGCGGTGATCAGTGTCATTACCAATGACCCACACTGGCATGCTGGGCAGGAGAGGATAATGTTTTCACCTGGCAGCGTCAGAAGAGTGGTGTCCCAAAAGGGGAGACTCGGACAGACTAAAGGGTAAGGCCAGAGATCAGCAGGCAGCGAGATTAAGAGAAACGAAGTTGAGGAAAAAAGGAAGAAGCTAAATGAAAAGCTGAAATTACGGCAACTGTATATACTGCACTGAAATTCCGGTGCACATTTAAAAAAACAGTAACAAATAATGTACATGTGCTTAGGCATATTTATACACACACACATATATATATATACACAAGGAAAGGCAAAGGTTTTCTAACCTACCCAAAGATATTAGTGATAGAATCCAGAAGGCCTCCAGCAGGCTGCGAGAGTCGCTTACTAAAGAGGAGGGGAGGATAGGTTTAAACCTTAGAAACATTCTGCCCAAACAATCCATCAAAAACAATCCACAAAAATAAGTACCTGGGAGTATGTTTTCTACTGAGTTCCCAAACCCCAGCTGAGAAACCCCTCCCAGGACTGAACCACCAGAAAAAAGGTAGGTAAGAAGGAAAACCCAGTCTCGAAATCTCAATGGGAATAAGGTTTCTGAGCATTAACTTCCATGGATATGATGCTTTAGATGATAAACTAATGGACCTAACGACTTCTAGTGGTTAATGACAAACCCCATTCTTTTCCTCCTGCTCTAGCAAATTAAACAAAAAAAAAATCCTGGAGCCCTAGTAAGAATTAAACAGTATGCTCTAGACAATCAGCTTGCCTAAACAGGTCCATTTTTCAGGAAGCCACTACACTCCCTTCTGCGTCTCTTCACAGCAGGAGGCACCACTGAGGGACGGCTCGCCTCCTAGTAAGGAGGGGTGACCTGACAAAGAGGGGATGTTCTGGAGCCCGTATCCTCCACTGTCGAGTGAGAGGGGCAGTACGTTCCAGCCAGGGGCCCCGCACGGCTCTCTGGTCCTGACCACAGTGTGCTGCCGGGTGCTGCCTGAGCGCCCCATTCCCAGCACAGCCCGTCTACTTACGTGGCCGTTCTGCTGATGGCTCGCACAGGAGATGTCTCCTCAGTGTGATCAGAGGTCTCATCCACAAGGACTTCAATGTCATCATCCCTGGAAAGAAGGGTGAGAGGTGGAGTCTTTGCTTCTGCGAAACAGGAGCTCTGTGCTGAGCCTGCTCTGCAAAGGCCAGCACCACCATCACTTTCTCATCACACACGGCCCAGGAGAAGTGGTTGCGCCAGAGCTGGTTATGGCTTCTCTGGAGAAAAAGGAGCTGCCATCGGAGCAGTATGAAGAGACACAATCTGTTCAAGAACCAGAGCTCCAACTGAAATAACCTGAGAAGGGAGCTTTGGATCTTTTTAGATCTAAACACAGCTCCCACTTGGAAAGCAATGAAATAATGGCTTATGAAGTCTGTAACCACATAACAAGGAGCAAGGAAGAAGTCTCCTGCATGCCAACAACCGAACTGCAGCACTCACTAAGAAACAGTTCCTGGGAGACGGACTGGGTGACACAGAGGAGAGTGAGGGGCAGCCATGGCGTGCAATACCAGGACAGGGAGAAGGTTCAAGGCACTAAGAAAATGGACTCCTGAAAGGGCAACGAGATCAACAAGTACATAAACAACCCTCTAAATACTATTTTAACAGGAAAAGACAGGAAGACAAGGTTTAAACATATTTCACTTTTGACTCTGGGTGTTTGACGATAATCTCTCATGCATTTCTGACATTTGGTGAGCTCATCACATTACACGTGAAGTAAGACACAAGAAAAGGCTCCTTTGCGCTGCTCATCCCACTGGAGGCAAAGCGCGTTTGGAATTCCCCTTCCTCCCTGTTTTCCGGGGTGGAGGGAAGGGAAGCAATTATTTTGGTCTTAATGACCTCCTACCAAGTTGTAATCTTCATGGAGAAGTAAAATAAAAACTAATAACCCAAGACGTTATTACCAAATGCGTGGATTTGTAAGGACTTCCCGTATCCTCCACTGTCGAGTGAGAGGGGCAGTCGTTCCAGCCAGGGGCCCCGCGGCTCTCTGGTCCTGACCACAGTGTGCTGCGGGTGCTGCCTGAGCGCCCATTCCCAGCACAGCCCGTCTACTTACGTGGCCGTTCTGCTGATGGCTCGCACAGGAGATGTCTCCTCAGTGTGATCAGAGGTCTCATCCACAAGGACTTCAATGTCATCATCCCTGGAAAGAAGGGTGAGAGGTGGAGTCTTTGCTTCTGCGAAACAGGAGCTCTGTGCTGAGCCTGCTCTGCAAAGGCCAGCACCACCATCACTTTCTCATCACACACGGCCCAGGAGAAGTGGTTGCGCCAGAGCTGGTTATGGCTTCTCTGGAGAAAAAGGAGCTGCCATCGGAGCAGTATGAAGAGACACAATCTGTTCAAGAACCAGAGCTCCAACTGAAATAACCTGAGAAGGGAGCTTTGGATCTTTTTAGATCTAAACACAGCTCCCACTTGGAAAGCAATGAAATAATGGCTTATGAAGTCTGTAACCACATAACAAGGAGCAAGGAAGAAGTCTCCTGCATGCCAACAACCGAACTGCAGCACTCACTAAGAAACAGTTCCTGGGAGACGGACTGGGTGACACAGAGGAGAGTGAGGGGCAGCCATGGCGTGCAATACCAGGACAGGGAGAAGGTTCAAGGCACTAAGAAAATGGACTCCTGAAAGGGCAACGAGATCAACAAGTACATAAACAACCCTCTAAATACTATTTTAACAGGAAAAGACAGGAAGACAAGGTTTAAACATATTTCACTTTTGACTCTGGGTGTTTGACGATAATCTCTCATGCATTTCTGACATTTGGTGAGCTCATCACATTACACGTGAAGTAAGACACAAGAAAAGGCTCCTTTGCCGCTGCTCATCCCACTGGATGCAAAGCCCCTTTGGAATTCCCCTTCCTCCCTGTTTTCCGGGTTGGAGGGAAGGCAAGCAATTATTTTGGTCTTAATGACCTCCTACCAAGTTGTAATCTTCATGGAGAAGTAAAATAAAAACTAATAACCCAAGACGTTATTACCAAATGCGTGGATTTGTAAGGACTTGGAAGAAATCTTTCCCATGATTAATTATCTGGATACGTAAATATAGTACATATTTCAGAACTTGTTAAAAAGCAAGTTAACCAAGTAAATTTGTTTTCCTTGGCTACTGATTCCAGAATCTCGTGTAACCGAGCCCCAACTTGGCCAGGACCGAGAGGAGAACACAGGCAGGCCTGAGGACACAGAGCAGGCGGGTGGTTTGGGGGAGTCACCTGTGTTCACACGAGGGTAGTGAAAGGACTGCAGAGATGGCAAGAGCAATACACGTGAGCAGGCCTACGTAAACAGGTTAGGGCAGCACCGTACAGTTATGACGGCACCTGGACCTGGGCAGAGGCCCAGAACCATGAGAAAGCAACAGCATCTGGTACCTCAGCAAAGACCAAAGTGTCCTCTGACCCAGAAACTCTGCTCTGAGGGAAGCAAAGATGAAGAAAAGGCCTTCACGGTCAGAGACCCTGAGGTTTCTAGCCTGGTTGTGTGTGGGGACAGGACACCTGACCTTTCCACACCTACTCACCTGTTCACGCTGGCCAAGAGCAGGCAGACAAATGATGCTTTCATAAGCTGTCATTTTTAAGGACCCAACTCTTACTTTCAGGTCAACTATTTACCTACTTTTGCAGCTCTGGGCAAATACACCTGAGATTCACATTCCCCACATGGGATTATAGAAAATGCACATGCTACATCTAAAGCAAAGGCTTGGTATGGAATTTGTTTTCTTATAAATCAAGACCTTTGGCCAATAACTCCTAGCTGAACTGAAACCACTCCCCTCCATTAAGAGGATCATAACTGTAATACTGTATTCCACAATTTATTTCAATGAGGGAAAAAAAACACCCACATTCTGAACCAGAGCAAAGGGAATTCAGTCACTAAAACATTCATCAATCTCAAAACAAAGCCTCCAATCTCAGGAAAGACCCTCCACCTGACTTCAGATTAGGAAAAACCCCATCTGGACTCAATTCTTTTTGTTCCAGAGTTTTTGCTTAGGGTTCAAAGGTTTGCACAAACTGCACGTGAAATCACAAACCAAGAAAAGAGCAAGAGACAGAGCCCCAGCTCAGCATCACAGTGCAACAGCTCCAACCAGGGGCAGAAAACAGGTAACAGGAAGAGAGAGAGGCTGTCGCTGGTTGAGGGTGAAGGAAGTGAGAATTCGTACTCACAGCTAATGGGTATAAATGGGAACAACTTCCTGGAAAGTACTAAGTGTTTTTTGCATTCTCTCCTAAGTCTTTCAGTTTTCTTCCTACAATCTGTCAAATGGTTTTACCAAAGCAAAACATTCTAAAGCTATTTCAGAAGAGCAAACCAAATGACCACGAGTGTAGCTGTCATGTGCGCATCTCTACTCACTGCTCAACCGGAAGAGGTTCCTTTGCCGCTTCTGCGAGCTCCTTCTGCAGCCGAGCCTGCCTCCTCCTATTAAAAAAAGAAATTAAAAAATGCTATTTATGTCTACTTACAGAAAGCAAAGGCTTTCTAAAGGCTCTGAAAAAACTACTAGCTCTAATAATATACTTTAAGTGAAACAAATATTCAAGTAACTGCCCTGGGAAAATACACCCAGAATCCCAAACCCACACTTGTAACATCAGACAGGATCCCATTAAACTGGGATAATGGATTTCAGTCAAAGCCGTAGAAGGGATCATGTTACTAGAGAAAGCAATGAACCAGCAGAGAAGCCTGCCTGTTGTGACCAATGGCCTCCCAGGACAGAAACGTGCATCAGGTTTATCCAGGGTTAGTCACAATAGAGACTTAAATTTTCCACAGTAAACAATCTCACACTAACATATGAAGAGCATGAATAATTATAAAAACAAACCTATTCCAGGCATGCTTTTATTATTTTATAGGTTTTAATTAACACTTACAATAAGCTTTGAGGTTAAATATGATGCCCATTTCACAGATGTGGAAACTGAGGTCTAGTGAGATTCTTAAGCTGTCATAATGTATGCAGCTTCAATTTACTAAAGCTGAGCACACAAGTTTTGGCTGTGGCAGCAGTTACACAGTCTGAAGTAACTTCCACTCTCTCCCCATTTCAGAATCACTTTTGGTTCTCTCTCCCAAGTCCTAAATTCAAGAGCTTCCTAACCTTTAAGCCTAGGCCTCCCTCTCTTTTCCATGACAACTGCACTTCTGTGGTTTTGCCTTTAAGGTGGAGGGACCGCCCCAATCCAGAACTCCAGTACTGTTACTGAGCTCATGTCAAGAATTCTGCCAGAATTCAAAAAAATAAATAAATAAAAAAAACAAAAGAACAAAACAAACTTCCACCATAGTGTTAATTTCCAAAACAGAGGAAAGTCCTGTAGGGGATGCATCAGAATCTGGGGCAGGACAAGGCTGTAGCTTACCAGCGCTCTACACTGTTAATCTTATGCCTAGAAGACGAGAAGTCCGTTTCAGTTTACAGGGTAAGTGACAAAACCACAAATTAACATACTTTATCGTAGCTGGAATGAAACAGACGACCTATAAAGCCTGCCTCCTCCTATTAAAAAGAAATTAAAAAATGCTATTTATGTCTACTTACAGAAAGCAAAGGCTTTCTAAAGGCTCTGAAAAAACTACTAGCTCTAATAATATACTTTAAGTGAAACAAATATTCAAGTAACTGCCCTGGGAAAATACACCCAGAATCCCAAACCCACACTTGTAACATCAGACAGGATCCCATTAAACTGGGATAATGGATTTCAGTCAAAGCCGTAGAAGGGATCATGTTACTAGAGAAAGCAATGAACCAGCAGAGAAGCCTGCCTGTTGTGACCAATGGCCTCCCAGGACAGAAACGTGCATCAGGTTTATCCAGGGTTAGTCACAATAGAGACTTAAATTTTCCACAGTAAACAATCTCACACTAACATATGAAGAGCATGAATAATTATAAAAACAAACCTATTCCAGGCATGCTTTTATTATTTTATAGGTTTTAATTAACACTTACAATAAGCTTTGAGGTTAAATATGATGCCCATTTCACAGATGTGGAAACTGAGGTCTAGTGAGATTCTTAAGCTGTCATAATGTATGCAGCTTCAATTTACTAAAGCTGAGCACACAAGTTTTGGCTGTGGCAGCAGTTACACAGTCTGAAGTAACTTCCACTCTCTCCCCATTTCAGAATCACTTTTGGTTCTCTCTCCCAAGTCCTAAATTCAAGAGCTTCCTAACCTTTAAGCCTAGGCCTCCCTCTCTTTTCCATGACAACTGCACTTCTGTGGTTTTGCCTTTAAGGTGGAGGGACCGCCCCAATCCAGAACTCCAGTACTGTTACTGAGCTCATGTCAAGAATTCTGCCAGAATTCAAAAAAATAAATAAATAAAAAAAACAAAAGAACAAAACAAACTTCCACCATAGTGTTAATTTCCAAAACAGAGGAAAGTCCTGTAGGGGATGCATCAGAATCTGGGGCAGGACAAGGCTGTAGCTTACGAGCGCTCTACACTGTTAATCTTATGCCTAGAAGACGAGAAGTCCGTTTCAGTTTACAGGGTAAGTGACAAAAACCACAAATTAACATACTTTATCGTAGCTGGAATGAACAGACGACCTATAAATGATCTTTGAGGGAAAAGCAGCATCTCCGGCCGGCTGTCTGACACTCCCCTAGAGGAGAGCCACCTGCCTGGAGGGATGGGTCAACGGGCACAGAGCTGGAGTCAAGGGGAGAAGGAAACAGTCGCAGTCCGGCTTTCATCAGAAAGGCCGACAGGAAACGTCCTCTGAGAGGTGACAGCGTCCCCAAAAGCATTCCACACAGCAGCCACCATGCCTGCCTCCGGGGACACACCCAGCCTAGCAAGGGAGGCAGAACATGTGAAGCTATTTCGAAACAACACTCCACTGCCACCCAGGTTAACAAAAGCTGCTAGAAGAGGAAGGCCATCTAATCTGGGAAACTGGGAGGAACAGGGGAAGGCTTCTGAGGAGGAGGAACAGCTGAGTCACGTGATAAAAAGAAAGCCCAGGCCCCACACGTGCAGTCAGAGGGCAATCCGTGCAAGCGCACGTTCCCAGGAAAACATTCTGTGGGGCAGGAGGGCAGCAGTGAAACGTGCCTCGTGCTCCGCTCTCACCATCAAGTCTGAGCTGTTCCTGTCCTCAGTGATGGTCAAGAGCTCCAGTTCTGCACAACCACACCCCTGCTTCTCCTTCAGGCAGGTTCTCACCCTGCAGCGTCATGATCTTCAGGGAACCCCAGTGTTCTCACCACTCCCAAGCTGCCTAGGAGCTCCACATGTAAGTCACACAATTTAACTTAAATGTGAGACAGAAAGTCCCTCTCTTTCCATGACAACTGCACTTCTGTGGTTTTGCCTTTAAGGTGGAGGGACCGCCCCAATCCAGAACTCCAGTACTGTTACTGAGCTCATGTCAAGAATTCTGCCAGAATTCAAAAAAATAAATAAATAAAAAAAACAAAAGAACAAAACAAACTTCCACCATAGTGTTAATTTCCAAAACAGAGGAAAGTCCTGTAGGGGATGCATCAGAATCTGGGGCAGGACAAGGCTGTAGCTTACGAGCGCTCTACACTGTTAATCTTATGCCTAGAAGACGAGAAGTCCGTTTCAGTTTACAGGGTAAGTGACAAAAACCACAAATTAACATACTTTATCGTAGCTGGAATGAACAGACGACCTATAAATGATCTTTGAGGGAAAAGCAGCATCTCCGGCCGGCTGTCTGACACTCCCCTAGAGGAGAGCCACCTGCCTGGAGGGATGGGTCAACGGGCACAGAGCTGGAGTCAAGGGGAGAAGGAAACAGTCGCAGTCCGGCTTTCATCAGAAAGGCCGACAGGAAACGTCCTCTGAGAGGTGACAGCGTCCCCAAAAGCATTCCACACAGCAGCCACCATGCCTGCCTCCGGGGACACACCCAGCCTAGCAAGGGAGGCAGAACATGTGAAGCTATTTCGAAACAACACTCCACTGCCACCCAGGTTAACAAAAGCTGCTAGAAGAGGAAGGCCATCTAATCTGGGAAACTGGGAGGAACAGGGGAAGGCTTCTGAGGAGGAGGAACAGCTGAGTCACGTGATAAAAAGAAAGCCCAGGCCCCACACGTGCAGTCAGAGGGCAATCCGTGCAAGCGCACGTTCCCAGGAAAACATTCTGTGGGGCAGGAGGGCAGCAGTGAAACGTGCCTCGTGCTCCGCTCTCACCATCAAGTCTGAGCTGTTCCTGTCCTCAGTGATGGTCAAGAGCTCCAGTTCTGCACAACCACACCCCTGCTTCTCCTTCAGGCAGGTTCTCACCCTGCAGCGTCATGATCTTCAGGGAACCCCAGTGTTCTCACCACTCCCAAGCTGCCTAGGAGCTCCACATGTAAGTCACACAATTTAACTTAAATGTGAGACAGAAAGAATATAAAAAGGACAGCTCACTTGTTCTTTTTTTTGTTTTTTTAAAGATTTATTTATTTATTTATGGGGAGGTGGGGAGGGAGGGGAGCGGGTGGGCCACTTCTATTGGTCTTTCATTTGTCTATTTTCATCCATCTTTGTTCTTTGGTTCCTGTGGGCCTCCCATTGTGGTGGCCTCTGTTGTCACAGAGCACTGGCTCTGGGCGCATGTGCTTCAGAGCTCCGGCTCGGTAATTGGATACATCAGTCCAGCTGCTCCGCGGCACGTGGGATCTTCCCAGGCCAGGGATGTAACTGGCGCCCCTTGCACTGCAAGGTGGTGTCCTTACCCACTGGACCACCAGGGAAGCCCCTCACTTGTTCTTAACACAAACTTAAGTATGTATGTTTTTAAATGACTTCATAAAATCCTACTGTATGAAAATATCAGTTTCTTTTCCTCCCGAGGTAGATGCCACTTCTAATTTTCCACTGCCATGGACAATGCTCACAGAATCGTGTTTGTGAACCAGTCTCACCACTCATTCAGGATGAAGTCCAACAAGTGGGATCCCTTTTCAGGCATGCCATCCACCCCCAGAGCCCTCCAGGGTGTTGGAGAACAGCCCCCACTGTGTCAGCAATGTCCCACCCTCATCCCAACAAGCCTTTTTACCAGATCCATTGGGCTCTCCCACTTCTTTTATGAACTATCTACACTTTACATCTATGAGTCTGAAAGCTCACTTGTTTCTTACAAATGCTATACAAAAGACATGCATTTTATAACTGCATACCCATGCATTTGTGATAAAGAAAGCCCAGGCCCCACACGTGCAGTCAGAGGGCAATCCGTGCAAGCGCACGTTCCCAGGAAAACATTCTGTGGGGCAGGAGGGCAGCAGTGAAACGTGCCTCGTGCTCCGCTCTCACCATCAAGTCTGAGCTGTTCCTGTCCTCAGTGATGGTCAAGAGCTCCAGTTCTGCACAACCACACCCCTGCTTCTCCTTCAGGCAGGTTCTCACCCTGCAGCGTCATGATCTTCAGGGAACCCCAGTGTTCTCACCACTCCCAAGCTGCCTAGGAGCTCCACATGTAAGTCACACAATTTAACTTAAATGTGAGACAGAAAGAATATAAAAAGGACAGCTCACTTGTTCTTTTTTTTGTTTTTTTAAAGATTTATTTATTTATTTATGGGGAGGTGGGGAGGGAGGGGCGGGTGGGCCACTTCTATTGGTCTTTCATTTGTCTATTTTCATCCATCTTTGTTCTTTGGTTCCTGTGGGCCTCCCATTGTGGTGGCCTCTGTTGTCACAGAGCACTGGCTCTGGGCGCATGTGCTTCAGAGCTCCGGCTCGGTAATTGGATACATCAGTCCAGCTGCTCCGCGGCACGTGGGATCTTCCCAGGCCAGGGATGTAACTGGCGCCCCTTGCACTGCAAGGTGGTGTCCTTACCCACTGGACCACCAGGGAAGCCCCTCACTTGTTCTTAACACAAACTTAAGTATGTATGTTTTTAAATGACTTCATAAAATCCTACTGTATGAAAATATCAGTTTCTTTTCCTCCCGAGGTAGATGCCACTTCTAATTTTCCACTGCCATGGACAATGCTCACAGAATCGTGTTTGTGAACCAGTCTCACCACTCATTCAGGATGAAGTCCAACAAGTGGGATCCCTTTTCAGGCATGCCATCCACCCCCAGAGCCCTCCAGGGTGTTGGAGAACAGCCCCCACTGTGTCAGCAATGTCCCACCCTCATCCCAACAAGCCTTTTTACCAGATCCATTGGGCTCTCCCACTTCTTTTATGAACTATCTACACTTTACATCTATGAGTCTGAAAGCTCACTTGTTTCTTACAAATGCTATACAAAAGACATGCATTTTATAACTGCATACCCTAGATGCTTATTTTTTTTGGCAGGGGGTGGCCACTTCTATTGGTCTTTCATTCATCTATTTTCATCCATCTTTGTTCTTTGGCTCGTGTGGGCCTCCCATCACAGTGGTTTCTCTTGCTGCAGAGCACCGGCTCTGGGCACATGCACTCCAGAGCTCCAGCTCAGTAGTTGGACACATCAGTCTAGCTGCTCCGCGACACATTGGATATTCCCAGGCCAGGGATCAAACTGGTGCCCCTTGCACTGCAAGCCTGTGTCCTTACCCACTGGACCACCAGGGAAGCCCTAGATGCTTGTTTTATAGTGGTCTTCCATGTTAAGAAACCTACAATTCTTAAACAGTCCATGCTTTATCACCATGATCTTTCACACTGAGGAAGTCCTCCAACACTCCTATTTAGGAACTTCTCATAGGACAAACAGCAGAGAGTAACATTTTCTACTTCTACCTTTTGGTTTCCATTTTCACAGAGACGTCAAGATCTTTCTGCATATAGGACTTGGTAGGATTAGGGCTCACTGTTATTAAGGCTCTTTCCCAGTCCACATAATTCATTCTTTTAGACTTTAACTACAATAACCTTTTCAAATTCAAAACTACTGACATGGGGATTTGAAATCAAATGTTCTAAATCTTTTGGACTCTTATTACTAGGGGCATTGGCCCACAGTCATTTCGTACACTAGCAAGATCAGAATTTTTTGGTCTAGGTTGGAGCAAGTTTATAAAATGGGGAGGGGGTGATTTTAATATTTTTCTAATTCTACTTTAATTTATATTGTTCAAAAATTAGCTTTTCTTCTTGAAACATGGAAAGAATTCACTGGAAAAAACAGTAATGGGTCAGCGCCCTTTGGGGAGGTAATCCTTTGCTCAGTTATAGGACTGCTCTTGTAAACACAAGTCTCTTTTACGCCCATCACTGCTCCTTCACATTCTGCCAGTGTTTCCTGGTGCCCCTCCCTATGGTTAGAGCTGCCAAGTATGTGTCTTGCTTTTCTAGGTTCTCCTATCTACACTTTACATCTATGAGTCTGAAAGCTCACTTGTTTCTTACAAATGCTATACAAAAGACATGCATTTTATAACTGCATACCCTAGATGCTTATTTTTTTTGGCAGGGGGTGGCCACTTCTATTGGTCTTTCATTCATCTATTTTCATCCATCTTTGTTCTTTGGCTCGTGTGGGCCTCCCATCACAGTGGTTTCTCTTGCTGCAGAGCACCGGCTCTGGGCACATGCACTCCAGAGCTCCAGCTCAGTAGTTGGACACATCAGTCTAGCTGCTCCGCGACACATTGGATATTCCCAGGCCAGGGATCAAACTGGTGCCCCTTGCACTGCAAGCCTGTGTCCTTACCCACTGGACCACCAGGGAAGCCCTAGATGCTTGTTTTATAGTGGTCTTCCATGTTAAGAAACCTACAATTCTTAAACAGTCCATGCTTTATCACCATGATCTTTCACACTGAGGAAGTCCTCCAACACTCCTATTTAGGAACTTCTCATAGGACAAACAGCAGAGAGTAACATTTTCTACTTCTACCTTTTGGTTTCCATTTTCACAGAGACGTCAAGATCTTTCTGCATATAGGACTTGGTAGGATTAGGGCTCACTGTTATTAAGGCTCTTTCCCAGTCCACATAATTCATTCTTTTAGACTTTAACTACAATAACCTTTTCAAATTCAAAACTACTGACATGGGGATTTGAAATCAAATGTTCTAAATCTTTTGGACTCTTATTACTAGGGGCATTGGCCCACAGTCATTTCGTACACTAGCAAGATCAGAATTTTTTGGTCTAGGTTGGAGCAAGTTTATAAAATGGGGAGGGGGTGATTTTAATATTTTTCTAATTCTACTTTAATTTATATTGTTCAAAAATTAGCTTTTCTTCTTGAAACATGGAAAGAATTCACTGGAAAAAACAGTAATGGGTCAGCGCCCTTTGGGGAGGTAATCCTTTGCTCAGTTATAGGACTGCTCTTGTAAACACAAGTCTCTTTTACGCCCATCACTGCTCCTTCACATTCTGCCAGTGTTTCCTGGTGCCCCTCCCTATGGTTAGAGCTGCCAAGTATGTGTCTTGCTTTTCTAGGTTCTCCTATACCAACAACAGGAATCGCTAACTGTAACTTTATCTCCCACCTCGAATCCTTTTCATTCTCTGCGTTCAGGCGATTGGCCTCCTGGGCTTTCTCAGCCATCCACCGGGTGACCAGCTCCTGGTTCTCCTCAGTCGTTTTCCGCAGCTTCTCCTCCAGGGCGGTGAAAGTGATCTGCAGGGCGTCATACTCATCCTTCAGGGTCTGGTTGGCTCTTTCGAGGTCCTGAAGCTTAGTGCGTAGCTCCAGGCACTCGGTCTCCAGGTCAGAGATGGTCTGCATGCATTCTGCAATTCTGGAAACATGAGGAGGAGCGACAGAGTACAAGGGCTACGTGAGCCTGGGTACTACCGGGAGCTGAGCCGTCACTGCGGGTACCTCGCCCGGCCGAGCTGAGCCCTGGGGGTCGAGGGACCATTCCCCTTAGCACAGGAAACACCTCGGGCACAGCTCACCCAGACTATGAATGATGAGCCAAGGCACCTTTCAGAAAAGGTGGGATAGAAGGAGCTTCCAATGCTGAGATAAAAGTGGTGACGGGAGCTCAGAAGAAGGCCAGTGTCTGTCTTCCACCAGCTCTCTCACTCACTGAGACAGAACGCCTGAGCATGTTCCCCACCTTCCTAAGCCTCCAGAGAGCCCTCTCAGCACTCAGGGAAAAGGCAAAGATAAAACCCAGGCTCCCCTCCAGCTCAAACATCCCAGATTTGGAGTCTCTGCTGATCTCACCTGGTAGGCTTCTCCCAGATCAAGAATAATGCTGTTCACAAGAGCATCCCCGTGCCCAAGGGCCGGGCACTCAGCTATCTGGGTTCCGTCCCCACCCCAGAAGATATCAGCTTCCATAGGCGGCAGTGGCCGTGGGGAGCTGTGATTGCCTCAGGTTCCCTTCCCAGGGGCTTGTGCGCTGGGACTCTGGAGGCCTAAGGGAGCTGTTATTGCCTTTTCCATTCTCAGAGGGGAGAAAAGGACCCGAGGCTATGCATGCAAAGAAAGAACACCGGCCCTGAGTCCAGTATGGCAGCCATTAACCCCTGACCACCACTCCCAACTCACAAGAGTGGAGTAAAACAGGAAGGGCGAAAAAAAGAAAAAAACAAAAAAATAGGAAGGGCGATCCCACCCCCAGGCCTGAAGGAGGCATGATCTCTACTCACTTGGCTTCGTTCACCTGCATCTCCTTGTCTTTCTGCTGCATTTGGTTATTCAGATCAATCACCAACTGAGCTAACTGGGGGGCAAAGAACGCATTCGTAAACAAGACAGTTTAGGACCTCAGCTGGAAATTAGTAATACTGGCTTATTTTAAAGAAAAAATAGATGCCTGTGGGATTGGGTCAACGCAGGAGGAAGGAACGAGCTCGGTGGCAGAGAGAATAAAGGCCAATGGGGATGCTCAGAGCACAATGTGTGCCTCCTCTGTTGAAGGCACCCTGACAGACTCGTGATGTCCGAGGTGACTGCCAGGTCCCACTGAGAACCTGTCTAGCCCTCCACCCCGGCTACCTTTCTAGATTCTTTAGCTGATAAAATAATCAACTCAGCTAAACATTATTATTTTTTTTTTGGCCACTTCTATTGGTCTTTCATTTATTTCCATCTTTGTTCTTTGGCCTGTGTGGGCCTCCCGTCGCAGTGGCCTCTCTGGCTGCAGCGCACTGGCTCTGGGCGCATGCACTCAGAGCTCCAGCTCAATAGTTGGACACATGGGTCCAGCCGCTCAGTGGCACAGGGGATCTTCCCAGGCCAGGGATCAAACTGGCACCCCTTACACTGCAAGGCAGTGTCCTTACCCATTGGGCCACCAGGGAAGCCCCTCTCAGCTAAAGATTTTTATAACTTGCCATGAGACCAGCGTCCAGGTAAACATGGGCCAGAATGTGATTTGTCCAAATGAATTTTTCTGAAATTGCAGGGTTCACATTTCATGAAAGTATTTGTAAAATTTTCAGTTGACCAAGGAAGAGGGTCCTTTTTACATTTCTCCAAGTGTACCTTTCCACCTGGCGTGTACCATGCTATATGGAGCATGGGTACCTGGGAGTTATCTTGAAGGCTGTTCATAGGGTCACATCTTTCCTCTTGCTTCTTTCCCACAGATAGAGCCATGGAGTACTGGGAGTTACTAAAAGGCCGATCACCACGGCCCAGGCCTCCCGACAATGAGTGGAGTAAAACAGGAAGGGCGAAAAAAAAATACAAAAAAATAGGAAGGGCGATCCCACCCCCAGGCCTGAAGGAGGCATGATCTCTACTCACTTGGCTTCGTTCACCTGCATCTCCTTGTCTTTCTGCTGCATTTGGTTATTCAGATCAATCACCAACTGAGCTAACTGGGGGGCAAAGAACGCATTCGTAAACAAGACAGTTTAGGACCTCAGCTGGAAATTAGTAATACTGGCTTATTTTAAAGAAAAAATAGATGCCTGTGGGATTGGGTCAACGCAGGAGGAAGGAACGAGCTCGGTGGCAGAGAGAATAAAGGCCAATGGGGATGCTCAGAGCACAATGTGTGCCTCCTCTGTTGAAGGCACCCTGACAGACTCGTGATGTCCGAGGTGACTGCCAGGTCCCACTGAGAACCTGTCTAGCCCTCCACCCCGGCTACCTTTCTAGATTCTTTAGCTGATAAAATAATCAACTCAGCTAAACATTATTATTTTTTTTTTGGCCACTTCTATTGGTCTTTCATTTATTTCCATCTTTGTTCTTTGGCCTGTGTGGGCCTCCCGTCGCAGTGGCCTCTCTGGCTGCAGAGCACCGGCTCTGGGTGCATGCGCTCCAGAGCTCCAGCTCAATAGTTGGACACATGGGTCCAGCCGCTCAGTGGCACAGGGGATCTTCCCAGGCCAGGGATCAAACTGGCACCCCTTACACTGCAAGGCAGTGTCCTTACCCATTGGGCCACCAGGGAAGCCCCTCTCAGCTAAAGATTTTTATAACTTGCCATGAGACCAGCGTCCAGGTAAACATGGGCCAGAATGTGATTTGTCCAAATGAATTTTTCTGAAATTGCAGGGTTCACATTTCATGAAAGTATTTGTAAAATTTTCAGTTGACCAAGGAAGAGGGTCCTTTTTACATTTCTCCAAGTGTACCTTTCCACCTGGCGTGTACCATGCTATATGGAGCATGGGTACCTGGGAGTTATCTTGAAGGCTGTTCATAGGGTCACATCTTTCCTCTTGCTTCTTTCCCACAGATAGAGCCAGAGATGCTGTATAGAGCCTGGATGGCCGCAAATTCCAGGGGAAGTGCCTGCCCTGTGCCGTGTGCCCCCACCCTCAGAGGAAGCTGGAGACAGATGCGAGGGCTATCTTTCCTTACCTCCCCACGTTTCTTGTGTAATTCAGTCAGTTCTTCTTGGTGTTTAATCCTCAGCTGGGCCATTTCTTGCAGCTGACTATCATTCCACGCACCATCATGTCCAGGACTAAATGCCCCACCCAGGCAGATGAAGAGAATATGCAAAAACAAAGAGGAGAAAAAGATAAAAATCAGAGACCAGATCCCTTCCACCAGGCACCAGAACAGTAGCTTTGGGATCTGAAACCTGCACATGACAACATACCCAATAAAGCAGTTCAGTTCTCTAGGCCAGTGGAGTCATCAGTCACTACAAACCTGAAGCAGAAAGTAGGAACTTTTCTGAGACAGACAGGGGTAAAACCAACCAGTCGTTACAACCCAAACCACCAGCTCCATCAGGAATAAAGGATGGGTTCCAGAATGAAGTTCAGGTAATAGGGAGGAGTCGACACAGTCCACTCCCTCGACAAGAGCCTGAGAGCCGGCTCCAAGAAAAAGGGCCAATGATAAGGGCTGATAATCTGCGTCTTTCATGTGCTCCTGGGGTCTCGGGATGGCTCACAGGGACTGAGAAGCCACCACAGCAGTGGTTCCTCAATGTCAGAGGTCATCAGAATCACCTGAAAGGTTTCTTGAAACAAGCCTACTGGGCTCCGCTCTGAGATTTCTAAACAGGAGGTCTCTGGTGAGGCCTGACATTCTGCATTTCTAACAAACTTCTGAGGCTGCAGTCCGGGGAGCACAGTCAGAAAACTGCTGGAGTCAACCATTTCCCAGGAAAGTTTCACTTTATTCAGTTAGCAAAGGGATTAAAACACTTAAGAGGGCAGTCAGATAATTGATGAGAGAAAGCTTTTTAAGCACACTGTGTTTTAAGATTAATTAGAATGGGATGGGCAGAGCAGGACTTAAGGACAGCCCAGAAGAGACAGAGCGCAACCAATCAGACCTGTCTTCAGGGAATACCCACATCCCGCCAGCACACACCTCAAGCTGGTCTTCCTCACTAGGCTCCCTGGCGGTGCTAGTGGTAAAGAACCTGGCCGCCAATGCAGGAGACTTAAGAGACATGAGTTCGATCCCTGGGTGGGGAAGATACCCTGAAGGAGGGCATGGCAACCCACTCCAGTATACTTGCCTGGAGAATCCCATGGATAGAGAAGCATGGTGGGCTATAGTCCATAGGAGAGCAAGGAACTGGACACAACCGAAGCTACTTAGCATGCACTAGGCTCAAGTCCCCAAGAACAAGGACCCTGACTTATTCATCTCTGTGTCCTTACGTCGTCTGGCCCACACTGCAGTCACAAGATGTCTCAGTGAACAAGACCCCGGCACAGTCTGGGAATGGAAGCACAGATACGCAATGAAGGGGGCAGCACACAAGGGACAGAGGCAGAGGACGCTGTGGGTACAGAATCAACAGGTCAGGTGACTGCAGGGGAGGAGGAGCAGGACCTCGAGGGAAAAGGGAACCGTAGCTGACTTGTGGAAAATAAAGATACCATTAATAGGACCGAGGCAGTCAGGAGGCCTGGTTGGAGTTCGCAGGGAAGCAGACCTCCATTTACATGACCACTCCAGTGATACTCAGGTAAAAGAACCTTTATACTTATTCATAGTACCTTTCCGAGCAAATGAGTTTGGCTGATAAAGGCTACAGAAATACAGTCACCAAGAGTTTTGCTGTTGTTCAGTTACTCCGTCATGTCCAACTCTTTGTGACCCCATGGACTGCAGCACACCAGGCCTCCCCGTCCTTCACTAGCTCCCAGAGTTTGCTCAAATTCACGTCCACTGAGTCAGTGATACCACCCAACCATCTCCTCTGCCGCTCCCTTCTCCTCCTGCCCTCAGTATTTCCCAGCATCAGGGTCTTTTCCAAAGAGTTGACTCTTTGGGGCCTGAATGTTCATCTGAAGGACTGGTACAGAAGCTCCATTACTTTGGCCACCAAGAGTCTCCAAGACAGAAATAGAATGTTTCAAGATTTCAGTTGACAGAATTTAGATGAAAAAAACTGACATGACTTCTCTACCCCTGCAGGTGACCAGAGCACAATAACTAGTATTTTAAACACCGCAGAAGGCCCCCGAGGGCCACAGCCAGCCATGACCTCCTGAACTGCTCTTGGGCAGAAATGGAGCCTAGGTTGGGCCGTCTGTTCCTCTCCACTCTAGCCTGCCTGGAGACCATCTCACCGGATCAGGAAACACGGATGGCAGGTAGTCAGTAGATATGGCAACAGGAATAAGTAAGCTACACTGAGCATTTCTGTTCTTTCCTTCTTTCCTTTCTAAAACCCCAAATTACCATCAATTTTGCTCTTTCAGTGGCTAAATGGTAACTGACATACAAAAAAACATGTAGATTTTTGACCAAGAATGGGCCTGGCTACCATGCATGTATGTGTGTGTGTGTGCACACAGTTGTGTGCAACCCTTTGCACTACAGCCCACCAGGCTACTCTGTGCATGGGACTTTTGAGGCAAGAACTGGAGTGGGTTGCCATTTCTTCCTCCAGAGGATTGTCCCAACCCAGGAACAGAACCTGTGTCTCCTACACTGCCTTCGGATTCTTCACCTACTGAGCCATCAAGCAAACATGACGAACAAATGGAAGGACAGGAAGACTCTAGAACGACTCCATTTTAGCTGCTCTGACAAGCACGGCTTTCAGGGTTTCTGGACCAGGACCCTCGGAAAGAGACAGTGAGTGACCCAAGAAAATATACCGAACTCCCCTACAAGAACACAGACTCACACATTCAATGAAGTAACACTTGCCCTTCCTATTAAAATGCAGGTGTCCCCCCAGTCATTCTTAAAAAACAAAAAAAAGCGACCCCTGGTGTGACTGCACATGAAGACACACTGCAGCCCATGGAACTGAAAAGGATGAAACAGACATTGTACTGTTTGTATTTACAGGCCACTCAGCCTCGCTCCAGCAAAGTCTATGCAGATCTGTTCAAGAGCGCTTATGCGTCTTATTATCTAGAGAAAGGGAGGCCTGGGAGGCTAGAGGAGGAACTGGCTGGGCTCGTCATCTTAAGCAATTTCTCAAGCTCACACTGTACTAATGACGAGCCTTTTACATGGCTAGGTACCGCATGCCTTCAAGAAAAAAAAAAGAAAAGATTTTAGTTATGTGGCTTCAGAAGTTTCTATTTGAAAGAAAAACTGGAGTACCCACACAGTACTTGGTTTGCTTCAAAATTAGACAAGTGCCAACTGAACTGACAAATTTCAATTTAAAAGGAGACGTAAACAACACAGGACAGTTTCCAAATACCTTATCTCATGCCTGTTTGGGATGTCATGCTTTTCCGCTTGTAGCTTATGGGCCAGCACTGAGTGAAGATCTGACTTTTCCAGCAACTTGTTATCTATCAAAGAAAAAAAAAAGTTAATATGACCTATGTCCACTTAATTACCACTTAATACCTTATAATCAGAAGATGACTGGGTGGGTTTCACTTTTATGAGGTGCCTAAGTACTGCTCCTGCCCTTTGTCACCAACAACTGGAGCCGTCCTCTGAACTCCAGCAACATACACGACTCGCTCCTCAGGTGCCTCCTGGCCTGAGCACTGGCAGCCAGACAAAGAAATCTGGGAACAGATTCATCCCCAAAATGCTCCGTGCCCAGGCTTTCTCCTCCCCAGTTTCTGACCCATGGTAGAGGAATGAAGTGCTGTGAACCTCCACGTGACAGAGGAAAACTTCACCTTGTATTATATACGAGGAATTTAATTTCACATCAGGGTTTCCCAGGACCCTCGGAAAGAGACAGTGAGTGACCCAAGAAAATATACCGAACTCCCCTACAAGAACACAGACTCACACATTCAATGAAGTAACACTTGCCCTTCCTATTAAAATGCAGGTGTCCCCCCAGTCATTCTTAAAAAACAAAAAAAAGCGACCCCTGGTGTGACTGCACATGAAGACACACTGCAGCCCATGGAACTGAAAAGGATGAAACAGACATTGTACTGTTTGTATTTACAGGCCACTCAGCCTCGCTCCAGCAAAGTCTATGCAGATCTGTTCAAGAGCGCTTATGCGTCTTATTATCTAGAGAAAGGGAGGCCTGGGAGGCTAGAGGAGGAACTGGCTGGGCTACGTCATCTTAAGCAATTTCTCAAGCTCACACTGTACTAATGACGAGCCTTTTACATGGCTAGGTACCGCATGCCTTCAAGAAAAAAAAAAAAGAAAAGATTTTAGTTATGTGGCTTCAGAAGTTTCTATTTGAAAGAAAAACTGGAGTACCCACACAGTACTTGGTTTGCTTCAAAATTAGACAAGTGCCAACTGAACTGACAAATTTCAATTTAAAAGGAGACGTAAACAACACAGGACAGTTTCCAAATACCTTATCTCATGCCTGTTTGGGATGTCATGCTTTTCCGCTTGTAGCTTATGGGCCAGCACTGAGTGAAGATCTGACTTTTCCAGCAACTTGTTATCTATCAAAGAAAAAAAAAAGTTAATATGACCTATGTCCACTTAATTACCACTTAATACCTTATAATCAGAAGATGACTGGGTGGGTTTCACTTTTATGAGGTGCCTAAGTACTGCTCCTGCCCTTTGTCACCAACAACTGGAGCCGTCCTCTGAACTCCAGCAACATACACGACTCGCTCCTCAGGTGCCTCCTGGCCTGAGCACTGGCAGCCAGACAAAGAAATCTGGGAACAGATTCATCCCCAAAATGCTCCCGTGCCCAGGCTTTCTCCTCCCCCAGTTTCTGACCCATGGTAGAGGAATGAAGTGCTGTGAACCTCCACGTGACAGAGGAAAACTTCACCTTGTATTATATACGAGGAATTTAATTTCACATCAGGGCACTAGGGATACAAACACAAACGGGAGCCCCTGACTGCAAGGAGCTTAAAAAAATATACAGGTGGGGAGGGGTGGAGGGCAAATATAAAAAAGGAAGAGAAAAAGTGAGTTTTTGCTCAGATGGTTTCACAGAGGAAGACAGACATTCCAGGCAGAAGAGCTAGAGAACTGCCTAGTAACTGCCTAGAAATAAATCTCTCCAACACATTAGAAGGCAGGATGAGAAAGTTCAGACCTCTTCTTACTGGTAATGATGAAACAGATTTTCAAAGCAAACAGTCATTGGAAGGACTGATGCTGAAGTTCCAATACTATGCTCCCCCGATTCGAAGAGCCAACTCACTGGAAAAGACCCTGATGCTGGGAAAGACTGGGGGCAAAAGGAGAAGGGGATGACAGAGGATGAGACGGTTGATGGTATTACCAACTAAATGGACACGACTCAGAGCAAACTCCAAGAGGCAGGGAAGGACAGGGAAGCCTGG